>OX352228.1:7098383-9724876 GCA_947086465.1 Eupithecia exiguata
ATGGAAAATGTCTTTGGCGTCATTGGCATTCACTTTGATCACATTTGCAACTAACTCTGATCTTCCGACAGGACCGTTTGGTTTTAGTTTTTATGTAAACTTTTAGCCGAACACAAGCAGTTCCAGAAAGTAATATCAACATTAGAAAGAGATGTGGCCGACCTGAAGAAGGAAATATCAGAAAGGGATGGCACGATCCAGGAAAAAGAGAAGCGAATCTACGAACTGAAGAGAAAGAAGCAGGAATTAGAAAAGTACAAGTTCGTGTTGAATTTTAAGATAACAGAGTTGAAGAATCAGGTGAGTTTAGTTAATTTAGGCACCCAATTTTGACTTAGTTAATTATTTTTAACGTATAGCTACTATACTCAGCAGTGGGTGACATGATGATCAAGATGCATTGGGATATGGGTTCATTCATTGAATGACACCCCCGTGTCTCGGAAAGCGGGTTTACCCGTTAATCCTGCGCCTGACCTCTCCCCGGCTGTGTCGATCTGCCGTATCATCGGATTATGAGAATAGATAGAGACTGCATATGTTTTGCGCACATACTTGTGCACTATATGTCATGTATACCACATTGCTATTTGCTAGGCTCTTTACGGAGGCTAGCCGCCGCGCCGTGACCGAATTTCGGCTAGAAGGACAACTTTATTGACCGTGATTGAACAGACATTATCTTTTTATGTTAGGTTTTTAGACTGACGTAAAGAAGTCAGAATGAATAACGTATTTCAACGTATGTATTTAATAGGTCTTTAGAAATGTAAGTAGGTAAGAAGGGTGTGTTAACTAAGATGATATTACGTTTAGATTGAGCCAAAAGAATCGATGATCCGTGAGTTGAAACATCAGATTGATGATATGGAAAATGAGGAATTGAAGCTGTTGAAATTCAAACATGAACTAGGTACGAGTATCAAGAGGGTAGATTTTGAATTCTTATCTTAAGAAATAGAGTCATTAGTACACAATACTCTATATTTTATTTATATCACGCGTTTCATTGAGTTTTCCAGTTTGTTAGTTGGTGACTTGACACGGGGCACATGCAACAAAAATGCTGTATTAATATTAACCTCTGCAGCGTTTTTGATGTGTAGTGAAGAAAAAAGTTACAGCTGTATTAACACGTTTTATGAATTCGACAGATCGCTCCGTTAGATCGCGATATAAAAGTGAAAAAAGTTCGCATTCTCGAGTTGGAAGTATCGCTGGAGAGCCTTCTAAAACAAAGAGCATACCGCGGTATTTATCACGTTCAGTTGTAATTTTTTTCCTCATTTAGGTAGATTCATCTGAAAAATTTCCATTGGCAATTCAATAACTCAAAATAGAACTCATGTATTTGTTTGTTGTAGTAGTTGATTATGTATATTAGTATTTTTAGCCCATTTCTTTTTCGATGAATATCTGTTAATGCATTGTTTGCATGTCTCCCTAAACTAGATTATACCTGCCTACCTATCATATATGCATCATACATTAGGTACATACAGATCGCTTACAAAATCATTTATCAATGAAGAAAGTAGCTCGTCTAAACAAGATTTACACCGATGTTCGATAAAAGTTTATAATAAGAAGGCATCTTGATTACAGAACTCAAAATTACTCAGCTGAACGAAAAATTAGGATCAGCTAAGAAAGACTACTTCCATGAGGCTGAAAAGAATTTGACGCTTAAAAATACTTTGAAGAAAATCAAAATAGACCTGCACAATATGACTGGGGACTTCCAAGATCCTATGAAGCTGAAGCTTAATGTGAAGGTGAGATATACCGTACAAAATAACATATACCACCTCTGTGGCGCGGTGGGCGAAATGGATGACGGATGGGATGCAATTGCAATCTTCAGAATTATGTCGCTAACTCGTTTCAAATTTTAACATTTTTAGTCTTTCTCTTCCCAGAGCCTATTCCACAAATACATAGAAGACATAGACTTCGTACGCAGCCGCGTGGCGGAGGACGAAGCGATCCGCGAGTTCAACCGGCAGAGGGACCACCTCGAGAAGCAGCTGGCGGCGCTCAAAGGGCAGCTGTCCAAGGCGCTGGGCGGCTCCAAGAACGATATCAACAAGATTATGGACGTAAGTTATTGGCCTGGTTCAAGTTTTTAGATATATAAAGACGTTGCTTGTATACTGAAAGACGTTCCGTTTTTGTTGATATTGGTTTGTTGTTTGCGTATTTCCAAAATACAAAATTTCCAATTTTGTATTGGAAATTTTCGTTGTCGTTTCGTCGATTCAACGAGTTGGATTCTACCTCGTTATCACTCGATATCGATACGACATAAAAGCCACCCAAAGCAAATAAACAAAAAACTACCTCGATGTTTCGATTCTGTCTTCAAACCGAACTCGAGGCTCAGAACAGACTATTCACTAAATACCCGGCGGGATACCGCGCGAAACCAAGCTAAATTCCCGCTACCGCGCAGTAAGGCCTACAGCGCGAACAGGTCTTGAATTCACACAAAATTCATTTATCCCGTTCATTCTTCGCTTATTTCCATAAATAATTTGAAATAAATAATGCTGAACCCTTTGTTTATACGGAAACGTGAGATAAAACGTAGCCGATTTCAAATTTCTAAATACCTAGTGAAAATGGGTTTGGAAGGAACGCCTCGATAGCGCGTTCTAATTTTTCAAGTAGCGACATCTAGTTAATTTAGTTTGAAGTGGTCATCCCTTTCTAATATCTCCTGCTTCATGTCGGCCGCATCTCTTTCTAATGTTGACCAACATTAGAAAGAGATGCGGCCGAACACAAGCAGTTCCAGAAAGTTATACCAGTATAACTTTCTGGAACTGCTTGTGGTCGGCTAAAAGGTATGGATGCCATATGGACAAAACAACGAATGAAAAGACCTCTTGTTTACGCCCGTTACCTTCGAAACCATTTGTTACCATTGAACATTATCTTTGTGATGATGTTTTTGATACTGTTTACGGCGCACATACATATCAATTGTTCGGGGGTCCAACTTTTATGGAACCACTTCAAAATCAACTTATAGACAACAACGAAAGAATCATCAAAATCTATTAAGAATTGGCAAAGATATCACTGAAATTGTTGTAGATAGTCGTGATTTTTCAAAATAATAGGCTAGGTACTTGACTACTGCGAAATAATTTAAACGTATTGTCTGATAAAAATAATGCAAAGAGTAACTATTATTTCATCAAGGCCACTCGTATACCAATTTTAATGTTCAAATAAAATAATGGCTACGAATATACCAATTTTAATGTTCAAATAAAATAATGGCTAAAATAATGTCATGGCTCCGGTAAAACGACTCGATGACGTCACACCTTACACCACACAGACCTAACAAGAACAACAAGCACTGTAATCTGTGATACGTGTGACGTCACCAGCGATGCAAAGAAATAAAGAGCATTTTCGGTCACGTGAACAAAAAAAAATGTTATCCGGTTTTTTACCTACCTAAAATAGGCATTATTTTTTAATAGAAATCACCTGATATTTATTAAGTTGTCACTGACTAGGATGAAAACAATTTGCAACTTATTTTTAATGTAGGCAAATATAGCCTATTATGTTGTTTTTTAAGCTTAATGGGATAAACACATCCCTCGGGAGTATAATTCTTGGGGGACCAATTCAGGATAATTGTGTTAATAATCTCAACAATAACATTTCCACAGGAGAACTGCACTCTCCTAGGAGAGATCAACAAGTTGCGCATCGAACTTAAGTCCACGCGGTCTAGATGCTTCCAAATGGAGTCCATCCTAGGACTCTCTGCGAGGTACATTCCACCGGCCGCTGCCCGTGCTAAGCTGAAGCACGTTACCGAAGATCGGGATAAACTGGATGAAAAGTTCAAGACGAAGATCGGGGTGAGAAAGATCTTCAATATTTTTCTCTTGGGCTTCTTCTCTTGGAGAGTTGCCGATGTAGCTACTTGCTTTCGGTTACCGCTTAGACTTTGTTCAGATGGCACATTTTGACACGCGTTTTCAAATAACGTGTCTCCATCCTGCCCCCCTAGCACGGGGATTGTTGTCTAGGGTAGAATAGACAATAATGACATTGCATCGCCATACATTGCGTACATTATTGATGTTGAAGGAATGCCTTTCAAATAATTTACGCATTGGATGACAAAGTGACGTAATTTTTCTCTATTCTACCCTAGACAACAAACCCCGTGCTAGGGGGGCAGGTATCTCACAAGTTAACGCTTGTCAGCGAGCTAGACACATGCGATCGCGCCATGACGTGCGTTTTGATAATAATGTAACGTCCGTTTCGCGCGCTTTCATCATGATTGCTCGTACTTTTTTGTCAGACTGACGAGTATTAACGAGTGCTCGCAATGCCCGTCTGCGCTCGTTATCTCATTTTTATCATGGTCGTGCTTTGACGCGCGTTACATGTGAACTTAGCCCCAAGGTAAAATTTCCATCAATTATGGAAATTAGTGGTTTTGCGCCCATGCTAAAACCACAGATTTCGAAATCTGATATTCTGTAATTTGTGGCTAAAACAAACTTTGAATCAATTGTCGTGTTGGATGCTACCGACATTTAATGTTGATTTTAGTAATAATCACTTACATGTCAATCTTTAGACTCCAAAACGACAAAATTACGCCACGTTCCACCTTAAATAGTTTGATTTCAGTCATACTTTCTACTCTGATAATAACCCTAATCTTCCCAATAGGAAAGAGACGACATAATCTACGCACTCAAAGATGAAAACCAACGCCTGCTGGGGAAAGTGCGTTGCATCGAAGACGGAGCTAGTCTGCCGTCGTCGTCCGAAGCAGAGAATGATGAATAATCCGTTATTTACTTTAATAGTTAGTTATTTACCAAAGCATTTGTTCAAAAGATAATCGGGCAGTAACATTTTAATTGTCAATTTTTGAAGAAGTTTTCATATAATATTATAATTACATCAAAGTGCACCAACAAAGCTACTCTTGTCCAATTATTTTTTGACGAACACCACCTTAACTGCACCTAGTTTCAATTAGAAATGTATTTCTTTTAAATAAATCCTTTTCGTTATAACATATTTTACTATATCCGACCTCTACTGAACTCTACTCTACGCCCGCGACCCACGACTTCGTTCGGGATTGCATAGCTGCAGAATAAATATTTTATTCAATTCATATCATTATTTGACCAGTTTCTCTTTTAATAAGAAACGCCTGTGCAAAAAATAACTTCAACGTGCGTCAGATTTTCTAATAAAGGTTTTAATCGTGTATAAAAAATCGCTTGAAGAAGACTCGTTTCAGTGGTGAAAATATAGCAAAAGAGTTTCGCTCATATAATTTGCTCTCAAGATTATGCTTTTTGAAAAACTTAAAGGCTGCTAACATAACTATTTCATATTCGATTATGTATGCAAAATTTCATTGAAATCGGGGATGTATTTAAAAAAAAAAATCTAAAACTACGTTTGTATGGGAACTTAGGTATTCGCAGTCTTCAGGAACAGCTAGATAACAAAAACTTTACATTGGAAACATTTCAATTAAAATATGTTTTATATAAAAACGTATATTCAAAACTTAAATGCCTCTTAACAGAGATTATGGAAATATGTATTGCATTACATCCTAATAAGTAATATTGTATTACAAATACAAACTATACTTACATATTGCGATATCTTAAAATGGGATATATTTGCTATATCCCCATGTAGATTCCCATACAAATCTCATACCCAATAAATAAACCATATCCCAGTATAAATTATTGCCAACATCAAATCCATTCCTTTAGTATCTAAGTTTGCTATTCCAATGATTGCATTAAAAATAATAATTACCCACTAATCATTGATAATCATAAATAAAAAGCCCATCAATACTGAGCACCAAAGAACACAGTTTAGCAGACTTTTCTGTATAGTAAGTGAGTAGATCGTTTTTTTAGAGTATGTGCCCTTTGAGCTGTGTTTACATAAGCATAATGGCCAAATTATCTCAACATAATATAGCTTATTTAGCTAGTTATTATAAACGGAATGAATTATTGCAATTCAAGGATTCTACAACGACCACGACCTATCCACCTGTATAAGTGCCTTGATACTATAAGTTGAGTATGTGTTATCAAAGTTCTTAATAAAAAGAGCTGACGTACCGATATGAGTGCGAGCTTAAAGAATGAATGGTAGGATAGCTTTACGTCCCTTAGGGTAGTTTGAGAATTCTTTCTTGTAGTTGCGGTGCTTCCCGATCGCCCACACTGCCATCTGGTAGAGACCGGCAGCAGCGAAGATGCCCGCTGAAATTATAAGAAAAATGATCAAGTTCGAGCCATATCTGATGATATTTATGGTCTGGATAGACACAATAGGCTACTTGACTACTACTGGGTATTGTCTGATAAAAATAATGCAGTGTAATTAATATTTCTTCAAGGCCAGTCGTATTAGTTATAAAAACTAATTTTAAAGTTTGAATAAAATAATGCGGCGCCAAAACGATAATCTCTGTCATGGCTCCCTTTTCCTAGCAATGACGACGTCACCCCGCCACACTACACCTATTAAGCAGAACTCATTGACACTGTAATCTGTAAAAGTGTGACGTCACTTGCGATCCAACCAACATAGCGTTTTCGGCCACGTGATCATGATCGTGATGGGTCAATTTTAATCTCGTTTTTTTACCTAAAAAAGGTATATTTTTAATAAAAATCACCTGATTACGCTTTGTTACGTTGTTGTTGTCACTGACTAGGATGAAAACCATTTGGAACTTATTTTTAATGTAGTCAAATAGCCTATTCTGCCAGTGTGTAATGAAACATTTTTGTAAATTATATGAGTTATCAAATTATGAAGACACAGCGATATCTACTTTTCTTTCTCCGACTATCTATCTATTCAGCACGGGAGCCAAAGAGAATATAATACTGTGAGCACCAACTGCAGGGTATAGGCCTCCTCCATTCACACATTCTATGTTAATCTTATCCTCTTTTCCACTCCACTTTTTTTGTTGTTAGGATTCTTTCAACATAGAGTACCCTTTATCACCGCGATGCCCTAGCAGGGTTCGCACTGCAAGTGCATTGCGATAATAAAGGTAGGTATTATAAGAAAAGTAGTGTATTGTTGAGTATTTATTAAATCTAGACGGTAGTCTTGCGATAGCAGATACTATACTTCGATTCAAAACCTGGATATCTTTTGTATACAAAGGGGGTTACAAAACCCAAGGAATATTGGTGGAAAATATTTAACGACATCATCGAAGCAAAGCACAGAAGCTCGAAACTATGTATGGTTTTGAAAGCTTTCATTCATCGTTAAATTAATCTCTCGTTCGTTTTCGCATTCATATATTAAATTCATATTATAAATTCGCTGCACCGAAAAATGTTTCGAATTATGCGTTACTGAAGTTTGTGTTTTAGTTTTTAGTGATAACAGTGATAACCTTGCTGTTTTCTGTATCAAATAAAAAAATAAATATAAATTCTTCTGTATTGTTCAGTTTTTGTTAAGTTTTCATTCATAAATGTCTTTGTCGACATAAAATATCTTGGGTTCTAAATCGGAGTATGAATTATTCCATTCATTCGTCATTTAAAAGTGAATGTTATTTTCCTGTCCATCCTGCATCTATTTATGATACCGATATCGGGGTAAAACACAGTACGCAAGTCCAAATCTTCAATGTCATTTTCATTACTAAAACAATATTCAATTGAATAGAATACCTGTTCAGAAAGTGTCGTAACAAAATACCAGCGTTAATTTGTGTAAATTAGCATAAGCATAGTTGATTATGCTAATAACTTAGAATCAATAAATTCTTGCTCGTCATTCATTTTATGGACGAATGGATCGATGAAAGGTTTCAAATTATTCATCATAGTTTGAGCAAGCCCAAACAAAGCAAGTTATCTTTGAAACTCGATTCACACACATGACACCTCGCCACATAGGTGTACACAATACGCCATATAGAGTTCTAAGGTAATAAATAGGGTTTTTTTTTTTCTTAAAAGTAGCTACTACACTCGTTGTCTCTATGGAAATCAGTGCCCATGGGATATATGGGATTAAAAGTAGCCTATGTGTTATTCCAGGTCTAAATCTACATCCAGTAGTATAGAGTAGTGTAGTATTCCAGAAGAAGTAACAAACATCCATCCATTCGTCCAACCATCCATTCATACTCTTGCATTTATATTACGAGTGTGAGCTGTAGTGCGATATCTCATTAGGCTTTTTCAAAGATAAATTTAGATATTATGTTGACAGACTCAACATGATATCATAGTTATTAACTAACTACATACATATGTAGGAAAAATTTAATTAAATCTAACATACCTGGAATGCATTTGGTCATGATAGTGAAGAACATCCACGATCCAAACTCGTAGGTGTAGTTAGGGCAGGAGACAAAGTTGAACAGTTGGGAGAAGGGGTTTCCATCAGGTACCGGCACTTTCCTCACTTTAGTACCAGGAGGGCGAAGGTTCTTCAGCAAAATATGAATGCTTAGGTTTCCAAGCTCACAAAGCTAGAACAAAATAAATCTTACTTCAAAAAAGGTTTGATATATACGTAAATACACTTTCTTTTCTTTTACTTATCTCAATTTAATAGTAAAAGTACAAGAAAAAGTATGGTGCCTATGCCCTGCAATGTTAGGGATACAAACAGCTGAAAACATTATTACCTACCCAATTATTTTGAGAAACTGTTGCTCTAATAAAAATAAAATGTAAAAAAGTTGGCCTTAGCATGTTTTAATGTAAAAGGTAACCTAACCTTAACATGTTTTTGTGAATAAATTCAAGATTAAATTTTTATTGGAGGAAATAACCTTCATTGATTCTCACAACCTACATGATATTTTAAGCCGAGATGATAGTGTATTGAAGTTAGCTTGTTTTTAGATCCAATTTAGTACACTATGTTACAGAAAATCAGTGCCCCAAAGGAATTAACCTCAATGCAGGAAGGTACTTCATTGAACTTTGATCAAGTTACGAATATGAGTAAATAATGATGTCATAACAAGAAACCTTTATCAAGTAGGTATTAACCTTGTGTGGTTGATATTATTAATACTGATGCTTACCACAAATCCTCCAAGTCCTACATAGAAGCAGACATTGCATGGAGCTGTGTACAGAGGATGGTTGATGTGGTATGCCACATACAGGGTAAACAACCAATAATAAGAGCAGTTCTTGAACAGATTCCTCAGCGGCATTGTGCCATGGGAGAAACGATGCACAAACAATGTCTCAAGGATACGTTTGATGTAGTGCACTGACCAACACACCGCAGCCACTCTGAAAGGTAACATAATCATTGAGCTTTTGCTTACAAAAAGTTCAAAATGTAAGATAGTGAAAGACAGGACTTACTATTTCTTTTGTATGTTAAGTTTTAAATTTGTAGTATCACTTACGTAACAACACCTTCAGGAGCTGAAGCTTGCTCTCCGTAGAGAACCCAAGGTCTCTGGTACACCCAGAGATAAACAAATACTGGTCCGGCATACTCAGTCAGAAACACATTTTTCCATGAAATCTGTGGACCAAGATCTTTCACATATAGTTTACTACCACTTTCTAATTTCAAGGACTTCACAGTGTCTTCGTCTTTCAATGTTTTTCCTTTAGCTTCTAACTTGATAGCCTGACGGTCTGGATACAGAGATTTTTTTACACTCGTATGAATCTTCTCTTTCACGTTTTCTATCGTCGAACTCTCTGTCACTTGGATCTTTCCTAAAGGCTTGGAGCCAGAAGTGCTCAGAATTTCAATCTGCAAATAGAAAGTAGTAGGATTACGGCTTGATCAAAAACGGTACTGGGAAACGGTAGTTACCAAAATACTCTGAATAAGTACGTAGATTATTTTACCAACCTCCATCGTCCAGAAGGTAGCGTTCTTATTGCAGCCAAATGCGCCGTGCCTCCTATCGTCCTGCTCTAGTAAAAATAATACTCGCTCGAATTCGATAGGGACATACAATCTTTCTTCCGCTTTACATTAAACTTCTTACTTCAGTCAGACCGAAGAAAGAGTATACAATACAATACAACTTCAGAGTTCAGACTTCAGGTTGGTATTCATTATACCTATACTCTAAGTTCATCTATGACCAGTGTTGCCTTGCCTTGCCTGCCAAGTGGTGCAAGTGCCAGTTCACTCAATTGCTCGCTCGACATGTTTTTAACATCTACGCTCGACTCATGCTCGACTTTGGACACATCTCTGTGAAGTTGGCCGCCAGACTTTGTCATTTTTAAACTTCGATATTGCTAATCGTTTGAGAGAAAAATAAAATTATTTGAGTGTAATTCGTTTTTATGTTAAAACCATTTAAAATTTTTGTATGAACTTGGCCGTCATTCCGGCAAAAATGTACTTGGACGTTTAATTTTTGTTTGATTTGTTTGAGAATCGTTTGAGAGAGATTGAGAGTTCATCAACATCGTTCGAGAGTTATTAATTTAATTAATACAATAAATAATCATTTCTGAAACAGCAATTTTGATTTTCCCTCCAATTAGTGCACTTCCGGTCTGCGGCGCAGGCGCAGTGGATGTAGGCAGTACCGCCAGATCAAAAAACCTAGCTGATTTCTTCTCAAGCTCCAAGCATATTTTTATCTCTCTCTTGTATGAATGAGATGGGTATTATCACAAACTCTATTCCCTTTTACTCTTAGAGATGAGAAGGGCTGACATTTGATTAAAAACACAGCTTAGAAATTTGCTTAACCTTACCATTTTGTGAGTTAGTGTTGAGTTAGTGCAAGTGTTGCAACAGTAAAAAGAGGTGTATACACCTCCAAAACTTAATAAGCCTTATACATAAGGCTTATTAATTTTTGGTTGTAGAAAAAGAGACCAAAATATTATTACTTCTTTTTTGAGTAGGTAGTTGTGAAAATAATGTCTAGTCTTGCAAGGCGCAGCTGTGGTAGTGTGATAATTGGTCCGAGGTGAAACTAGTATAAAGTCAGTGGTGGCAAATGACTTTTTTGCTAGTTTTAGTGGAATGCAGAAAAAAGTAAAATCCACAAAATAGTTTGAATCTTGCGTCGGCGGCCTTTCATTCACCATTTCATGTTGGCGCGAGATTCAAAATTTTTTTTGGTTTTTATTTTTTCTGCGTTCTACAAGGAATGACTATAAATATAATTCTCTAGCTCTAAAGTACAACTACTACTTAAAACTATCTGTAATTGGGGGGTCACAACTAGTGATGTCTGTTGTGATTTTTACTGATTTTAAGACAGTAAAAATCACAACTCCTCTGTTGGTAGTTCTAAATAAATAAATAAAAAGCTCTAGGTCGGTAATTTGCCGCAAATCGTAAATAGCTTTCTATGAACTTGGTATTTTCCCAGTTTTTGGACCCCACAATATAGGTAAACGGTTGTGGGGTCCAAAAACTCCGAAAATACCAAGTTTTTGGACCCCACAACCGCTTACCGCATATAAGTAAACGGTTGTGGGGTCCAAAAACTGGGAAAATACCAAGTTCATAGAAAGCTATTTACGATTTGCGGCAAATTACCGACCTAGAGCTTTTTATTTATTTATTTAGAACTACCAACAGAGGATACACTCTTAAACACAGTACAAATCACAAAAGGCATCACTGGAATCAACATTTTCCCAAATGCTCCCAAAATACATATGAATCGATGTTCGCTATTTCGTCGCCCTCTTTATCACGTCACTTTCTGCATCTAGTCAAAAATCAAAGTACCTAGTTGATTTTTAAGATATGTTTTGTAGCTTTTGACGATACTTCTAGTAGAAACGAAGAAAAAAAGTGGTTACACCGTCACACAGTGTTTCTGTGTGTGTACCTTAGAGTATAGGTATATAGAGACGGCGTATTGTTCTATAGGAACTTTCGGTTATACAAATATGATCTAAATCGATATTGTACTCATAAACTTATAGCTATCTCGTTTTATCTTACCTACAATAACCAATGTAAAAAGAGACATCAATATAATGTGCGAAACCTATTTTTGGCAACATTGAAACGTGACGTCATAGCAAAGCATGATTGAGGCCGGTTCGCCATTTTACTTTCAGGTATGTAAACTGTCAACGAGAGTTGCATTTACAGTAAAAATGCTAAAATTATTTGAGTTCGGGACTTTTTCATGTAAATACTTATATAGTAAGCGAAAGAAAGCTAATAGGAAGATGCCAAACAGCAGTTTGGTAGGTTGCGGCTTAAAAACAAGTGAAAATCGTCCAAACATAACATTACACCGGTACGTATTCTTATTTTGCTAAATTACCAAATAATACAATAAATACCTTATGTGTTGGCTTTCATAGGAATAGTTTACATAAAATTCATACCGAATGTAGCTTATTTTTGTAAGTTTTAAGTGTAATTAAAGAAAACATGAAACTGTTTGTTTGGCGATAGTGTTGTCCTTCAAGGCATTTTTCATAGGTATCGATGTTTTCAAGTGTAAATTGTAGTGTATTAATTTTCAACTGGTTTTTTACGTTCTAGGTTACCCGAAAATTACGGTAAAAGAAAAAGTGGCTGGACTCAATTGGAGTAGAAAATTTGAAGTTTGGTACGAAAGATATTTTCGTTCGTTCTCTTCATTTTGAAGAAACTTGCTTCAATCGAACTTTAAATAACAAGACTGCGAGAGGATGCCGAACCGTCACGAATCTTTTTAGTAAGTATTTTACTTGACCTTACTCCCACAAACTTCTATTGCAAAGTAATGCATATATGCATTAACAAACTTGACTTCCTTTATTTTTCCAAAGGGCTTAAATTTTGATATTAATGAATATTAAGTTTTAAGTAAATAAATCTGACCCAAAGTAATATTAAAGCCTACCATACTTCAAATCCCCTCTAAAATGTACATTTCCATAAATCCTCCCTTAGCAAATAATTTCCATGCAAAATAAAGTTATTTCGCAAACCATGGTTTGCCACATGTGGCACGGTGGGCGAAGGTCTGCCTGCAACGCAGGCAGACCTTCGCCCACCTTTTTTTTTAGAATTTCTTTAAGATTTTAGATTTTTTTCAAAGTTGAACTACTCAGTACCTTTCTAGAGTCTATAATTGTAGGCTGACAAATAATGTTGCATTATAAATTTATTCTTCATGTTTGTTTCAGCCACTAGTGCCACTAGTAGAAATAATGTAAATTTGAGATTTATACTGTAAATGAATGAGACTGATTACATTAGGTACTTGTAAAATTGAAAATTTAGGTGTAGTATTAGTTGAATTTTTGAATTAGGTAGGTATATTGCAAATGTGTAAATGAATGAGACTGTTGCATTGCTTCTACAATCGAAAATACAGGTGGCGTCTGTGTTAAATTTTTGATTTATACTGTAAATGAATAAGACGGATTACGAATTACATTGCTTGTTTAATTAAAAATGTAGGAGTCTGTGTTAAATTTGTGATATAATATAATAAATGAATGAGACTTGTTGAATTGCTTATAAAATGTGGTGTCTATCTTTTTGTGATTTATATTATAATAATAAATAATACTAGCTGTTCCCCGCGGTTTCATCGCCGTTAAATTCGAATTTCATATAATATCTAGGGGGATATTCCTGTAACTCTACCATGGGAGTTTGTTATTTTACTAAGACAAAAAGTAGCCTATGTTACTCTCCATCCTTTCTTAGTTAGGTTCCGGTTTCTTAGTTAAGCCGTTACTGAATGACAAACAAATACACTTTCGCATTTATAATATAAGCATAGATAGCGTCTACGCTAAAGATACAGATTACACATTGTTATACCCATATTGTTATACAAATATAAATATACTATCTCACAAATCACTGTTGCATACAAACAATATATTTTGCAATTAAGTAGCTTGTTGTTTCATTTCAGTAGGCCCTTTTTTCTTAAATGAACACAACGTTTATTAACAAAGAAAATTTGAATCAAATAGTATAAACAAATTAGAACTAGTATTTACCTACAATTGAAACAAATGAGCTAACTGCAGACTGTTCAATAAACTGGTTTGGTGAACTTTGATCTTTAATTCTAAGGAGGTCTGGCACGTGTCTAAACGCATGAGTCTTGACTCGGAAAATACATGAAAAAATTACCATTGTTATAATAGCTCATTTTCTTAACTTCTCAGTGGTTGCGTCTCATGAGCGCGGTCGAGCCATAGTTGGGTACGTGCATTCACATACTTTGTATCTCTAATTTAAGCATTATAAGACTATATGATTATAGAATTCTGTTTCATAATCGTGGTGAAAACAATAAAATCACTACGAAACTGCTAAAATATCGTCACAAAAATACTTGTTTCGATAAAAATATCGAGGTACAAAAGGGCAGCACTACGGAAAGGAGCCATTTTAGTTTCTAGGTAAGTTTAGGTATACACGTTTTTTTCGTAGGTATGCCGTCTCTAGGTATACTCTAAGGTGTGTACTGAACTTTATCTACTGACCTAAGGGGGGTGATTTTCTCCGTCCACGGTACTGACCACTACCGGTCTACTACCTGTACTTATATAGTGATCTGTGACCGGTACTGTACTGACTGTGTGTCCTTAGAGTATACCTTTATGAGTACAATATCGATTTAGATCATATTTGTATAACCGAAAGTTCCTATAGAACAATACGCCGTCTCTATATACCTATACTCTAAGCTGTGTGTCACTTCACTTATGGTGTGTCATGTGTGTGTCTGAGTCTGTGCCTGTGTGTGTGTGTGTATTCTACAAAATGGCGACATAACTTCTTGACACCCGTCCTGAAATAATTTCGTGAAATAACATTTGCAAGTGCTAATATTGTTTGACTACTGCCTGGTATTGGTATACTCCCATAAAATGCGCTCTGTTGTAGAACTTGGGGCAAGCGTTCCCGCTTTCCTTGGAAAACTGTGGAAATTAGTGAATGATTCTGAAAACAATCACTTGATATCATGGAGTCCTGTGAGTACTGAGTACATTTGCGAGCTCTAAACCATCGTTTTACTAGGAGAAATCGTTTCCCGTCCTTTCTAATGTGTTCTAAGAACTTATTTTACTATGGTTATTATGAAACAACCTTCAAATTGATGCTTCAATTGAGAAACTTAAATGATAAATAAATAAATACAAGTCACGTTTTGTACCATGCGCTACATTAGGGCTACCACTACAGCTGTAAATTAGATAATTTTACGTTACTTTTTATGAAAACATTATTTTCGTATTATTTAGTGCGTAGTTGTTTAAATCTCACTGTATTTGACTCCTCTGAAATCAGCTGTTCTTGTGATGTGATGTCGTCACAACTCACAACAGATGGAAAATTTTAACTTTCTTTGCCTTCTCATATGAAAATGATCTGAAGTACGAGTTCTAATTTAGGTTCAATTCAATTTACAATTGCATTCAAGTGAATTTATAAAACTTTTCTATATGTGAAATTTTAGATACCCATTCCATGCATGACCTACTTATAAAATTAATTGTTTATTTTCTAGGGGGGGAAAACATTTGTTATAAAAAATCAAGCAGACTTTGCTAGGGACCTTCTCCCGTTATATTACAAACACAACAACATGGCCAGCTTTATCAGGCAACTAAACATGTATGGCTTTCACAAGATCACCTCCGTAGAGAATGGAGGTCTCAGATATGAGAAAGATGAGATTGAATTCTCCCACCCCTGCTTTATGAAAGGTCATCCATACCTCTTGGAACACATCAAGAGAAAAATTGCCAATCCAAAGTCTATAGTGTCTAGCAACGAGAGTGGAGATAAACTGGTCAAACTTGAAATGATGAATAAGGTGTTATCTGATGTAAAATCTATGAAAGGTAAACAAGAGAGCATGGATGCAAAGTTTAGCGCAGTAAAACAAGAAAACGAAGCTCTGTGGAGGGAAGTGGCGATCCTCAGGCAGAAACACATCAAGCAACAGCAAATTGTAAACAATGTAAGCTAATAACTATTGACATACTTTGCTACCCAATATTTGATTGAAAGAAAATAGATATTAAAATCATTATGGTGTACACCATAAAAAAACAATTACATGGTTTTGCTTTCTTTGTTTCTTTCACTTTGTGGCAGTTTTTGGTCTCCATGATAAAGAGACATAAAATGTACTAAATAATCAATGTACCTGAGTAAATTTTGTAATATAATAAAAAACCATACAATCCTGTTTGTATAAATACTCAAGAGTATCAAAACATGTGGTGGTAGGCAGATAGAGCATTAAACCCATGGTATTTTTAACCAACTTCAGGAGGTCATAAAAGTTTGTCCGTGGAGGACTTTGTATGTGGGCCGTAAAATGTATCTAAAACATCATCACAAGATTATTTACACAATCACTAGTATCGAATGGTTTACATGGCAACGGGCATAAACAAACTAAATTTGACTCGATTTTTTACTAGATATTGCCACTTAAAAGTTCGCACTGTCTACTAAAACTACTTTTCCAAACTTATTTTTATTAAACAATAAAAATGAGTTGGAAAAGTAGTTTTAGGTTAGGAATTTTAATTCGGTTTATAGTATTTAATTCACATCAACTTATTAAAGTGTTACAATTATTTATTATTACTTTCAGCTTATTCAATTCTTATGCAATCTTGTGCAACCTGGCAGAAGTTCCAATCCCAACACCAACAACGTTGGGGTCAAGAGACCTTACCAGTTGATGATCAACAATGCAGCTCATAATTCAGGCACTGATGGCTTATATCCTGGCAAATTGAAGAATATAAAACTGGATAAGGAGGTCTTATTAGATGAAGTGAATGACGAAAACATGGTGAGGAATAACTGTTACATATTCTTCCTTATTTATTCACATTTTTGGTAACAAACCTCAACACTTTCTCATGTTTCAGTGCAAACTACACATAAAAAAAATGCTGTAGTTTTTTTTCCTTGTCCTAATAATCAAAATTCATCATGTTTGTGTATTAAATAAATACTTAACATTCTAATTTTCATTTCAGGAGGATGGACCAACTATTCATGAGTTGGTACATGATGATTTACAGACTGACTTGTCCCAAGATCACTTAATAGCTGGAGAATATGTGATACCAACTACTAACGTTACTGCGCAAAGCCCAACTGACCCAACTGCTCAAATACATTACCATGTCACTATGGAAGATGGTGATGATCATGACATAGGTATATTTACATTTTCATAATAATCATTTATTGTGATGTTATGCATACAGGTCTTACTTAGTTCTAGGTAGTCCTAGTGGGTACACAACACAATAAAATCCCTGTCAGGATCCAAGAATTAGTATATATTAATTTATTTGAAGAGTATTTGTACTTAACAATCAGATTTAAGAGTTGGTATCTTTATAATAATTTGCTCATTTCTTCACTCTTGCATCTAGATTTTGTATCTTCAGTAAAATTAAATCATTCCAGCTGCAAGACTTGTATACCCAGTGACCAGAATAGATGGAGCAAGGTCTGAAGAGTTGCCAATTGTATCAACACCCTCACCACAACCACAACAGGTCCCAGTCATGTCTCCCATTGACAGCAGAAGCAATGTCACAATCTTACCTACCGCATCGAAAGTAAAATCCAAAGGCAAATTTGCAGCTACAAGAACAATGCCCTCACTGTCTAGCTTCAGCCTAATGAACCCACCAGCAGACCCTAAGTTACCAGCGGATATATTTGCAAGTGATGACTCCGTTAGTGACGCTGGTATACCAGCCAATGATGATATTACAGACGTGCTTCACAACTTAGCAGGAGAAGTGGAAGTCACTAACACAAAGGATAAAATGCTTGGAGGAATAAATATTAAGTTAGAGAAGCCCGAATCTCCCAAACATAGGAAGAGACGAGACGAGGGTCTGAATCTGAATTTGGCTGACATCAAGACTGAACTCCAGGATGAAATTGACTGGAATAACATGACACTTGCAACTTTGAGCCCTAATAATAATGTTTCAAGGTTAACTAGGTATGTACTTCATAATCTACTTATTTCCTATTTCGATTTATTACTAATTCGAAAGTAACTCCGTCTGTCTGTTACCTTTTCACGCTTAAAAGGCAGAATGGATGTCATTGAAATTTGGCAGGGACGTAAATAATATCCCGGGGACGGGCATAGGCTACTTGAAAAGCGCGTGCGAAGCCGCGGATAACAGCTAGTATTTTATAAATATTTTGGCCTAACTTCAAAAAGAGGATGTGGTTCTTATTGAAGCCAATGTTTTTTTTAAATGGATACAAAGACAGCTGTTTGTATGATGCAAATATCGTTAATAATTGAATTTCCAGTAGTTTTAATTTTAAATATTTAGTGTTAATATGTATCATTTAAACAAGTTCTACACTATAAAAAAGTTTATATTACATCTTCCTATTACGAGAGAAAGCAGCTGGCCTGGTGTTCTTATAAAGAAATGTGTATGGTTTCAAAATTCAGGAATAGGAGAGATAACATCAACAAACGGGAGGAATACTCTTCCCTCTATGGAACAAGTCCAAACAAGTATGTGTAAATCTATGATAATTATTATTTTGAATAATATGAAAAGATATTGCAATGTGTGTGACCTTGCATTGAAAGCTCTTTTCATATTAATATACTCTGACCAAAATGCTTTAAAAATTAAAATTGACCCCTTAAAATGTAGTAGCTTAATCCATTGCCACAATTGCCAGTAAATACAATCACAAACAAAAAATGTGAAATGTACCAACATTTTAAATTTTGGAATGTTGGTACAGGACATTTTAAATATTAATTTGAGATAATACATTTAGAACAAAATAAAACTCATTGCCTGTGACGTTTTTGGTTTAGTGTTTTCAACTTTGTTTTCTGTATTCCAGGAATGAAATTGATGATCATTTGGAGACTATGCAAACAGACTTGGAATCACTAAGGGAACTACTAAGAAGTGACTCCTACTCTCTTGACACAAATACATTGATGGGGGTATGTAAATAATTCACTTCTTATGAAACAGTCCTATAAGGTGGGTGCGAACCTCTAAGCCCCATACAAACGTACTTTCCGATTCATTCCGATTAGTAGTTTTTAATGAATCGGAAAGTAGAGTTTGCTCAAATCTTTAGTAATTATGTGAATATAGCCTGGAATGCGAAACTGCGCAGTATTGAGCTCACAGCGCCCTTTTGGAACCTTATTAAAATACGCTACTGTGCTACTGCGCGTACTTCCGAGAATTCATAAAGATTTGCGCTTACTATACGTTTGTATGGGAGCTTAGAGGTTCGCACCCACCTTCGAGCATTAATCCGTAATAATCGTTAAGCATGAAAAACTACAAATCGAATCCATAGTACAAAACCATAGTGCAATGCACACAGATAAAAACGCACACAAACAGTGAGGCAATTAGTGGTATCTGTATGTGGCACACACACGTTATATCACCACTACCATTAGTAAAGATGTAAACATCGATGAATTGGGTCGGGCAGGTTGGTAGCTCTGCGCCGGCCAAGTCACGTTGCAACCAACGTGTTGACACCGCGTGTGGAGCCGCGTGCCTGGCCGTACCTACCTACTTGTAGCTATGCCGGTTTGTAGAATACAGAATACCACATAGTAGGTATAGTAGTACAGACACTGCGTGTTTATTGATTAAACATTTTTGTTGTTGTATCAAGCCGGTTATTGCTGTTGTTATTAAAGCAACTCTTGTTTATGACGTAAGGGTTTTGATGACTCATGATTATAGACTTATAACTATAGACTTTACTGTGACGTAGAATTGCCGGGTCTTGTTTTGAATTTTGGAAAGATTTGGCGTAGGTAGGTGTTAGCCCTTATTTTAATATGGAGCCTATGTTAGTCCAGAGCTGGACATACAGGCCGCCTCCCTGATTATCGCCTTATTGGCTCTATAGAGTTACACCCTTATTCCCCATTTTTGCCATAATCCCCACTGGGCATGCGCGTTGGTGATCGCAGTTCGGTGATGGATATATTCTATTCTACTGCTGCCGGCCCCACCGGTAGATAAAATACCTTAGTCGCCTCTTGCGACACCCGCGGGAACAGTTCGGTGGTGCCAATTCTAAGCCGGCACCACACAACCCCTTATTTTTATGGCTGTTTTATTAAGGGCACACAATTATAAAATATTAAAAAGAATTCTTCTTTGTCCATAGAATGCTGATGCAAGATTAGGATCTCAGATGTCTCTTCATCATCATTCACCATTAGATTACGTAACTAAAATTGCTTTAATCGACATAGACAAGACAAGACCATTCCTTTCCTTTATGCTTCTGTACCATTCTCGTATTTTGTAGCTTATTGGGCACGGGCCATGTCCATATAACGCATAGGTAGCTCTTTTCTTTGTTATAACTTACGTGGTTAGAGTTTTAATGAAATCCATAATAAATCTCATTGAAATTGATTATTATCATTGAATAGATGTACTTAGCACAGTCAGAGTCAAAAGCAAGAATTTAACGTTGTTTGTACATTTTGAGGTTGATTGTTCTATGTCGTTAATAGGTACTAACTTATGCTCATTACATCCCAAAAGATCGGACATAAAGAGTTTTGTTTGCAATTTCCAGCTTTTTGGCGGTGAAGATCCCTTCTACGGTCTATCATTCAATAACCCCGTGGATGAGAGATCTAAGGCAAACAATGGTGAGTTGTCATATATTTGATACGCAAGTATATAATCTTTTTATTTATAAACTCCTCTCATTTTGGGATAGGTCTGAACAGTATAGTTTTATTGCCTTTTATCTCCAGATTTGAAGGAGTTTTGTTGTTAACAATTTTCAACATAGTGCAGTTTTATGGGCAATATTTTTTTTAATGTTCTCTCTAGCTATTATATCAGTAAAACATTTAATTATGTAATAACAACCTATGTAACTTCTTTCTGCTCAATTTCATAGTACTTTTAATTTATCTAACTGTCAAATTATTAACTTTGAAACTACCTTAAATCAAGTTAAAATTGTAACTATTGCCCATAATATCACATTACCAGTAATGGTCGGTCGTATAACACAAAACTATAACAAAATACGAGGTGTGATCTGCCCGTCGAGTCAACTAACTTCGAAGGTACCTACAATGTTGTATTGTGGTGTTTGTCAGGTGTTTCACGTTCATGTTAATTGTAGATACGTCGAAACAGTATCCGATGATTGACTTTGATTGGCTGATTGGTAACGACGAAGCGTCTTCTACACAGTAGCCACATCGCCTACAAGAACTTTTTGCAACGCTGTAAGCGTTGTGCAACATGACGGATGGGTAAAGGGTTTAAGATAGTCGAGTTATGTTTAGGTATATAAATAGTCTGCGGGTCGGGTCTGTGTTAATTAGTAGTGTAGGACATATATTTTTGTAACAAAAGTTTATGTAGGTTACATTTTAAATTGTTTCTGTTCTGAAATACGGATTTATAGTGAGGCAAAAGCATAAAATGCGGATAAATTATATAGCAAGTAAAGCAGTCTCATTTATATTGTTGCAGCTACCAAAAAGGGAACTATTTTTTACCCTAAAAGTAGGAGTAGGTAGGTATCTTATAGTTTTAGCACTACCTACTTCTAGGATAGATGATGATAGATGATATATCGTTTTCTATGTTTTGTAGTGACCGTTATTTACTTGTAAACAATTTATGTAACGATTTTTTTGTTCTAATAGCATAATAATTCCACAGAAACCCAAATTAGAATTCACAAACAAAATACACAATCACTCGATAGCTGTTTCAACCACCACAACCAGCCAATCGTCAAAACAAAACCTGCCGTTTTTTGTCAATATTTAACTAAAATGTTCTAATCAACAAACAAACTTACAATAAAATAAAATAAAAACCAGAACTAGTATTTACGATTGAAACAATTGAGCTAATTGCAGACAGTTGCCAACAATCTTCGTTTCTTTCAATATGTAGCTCAACTGATCCATATCAATACCAGTCGGAAGTGTCCCCAAGACGCTGGCTGCATTGCCCCACTGTATGGCAATGCTGAAGCGCTGCGCCAGACTGTTCTAATTAATTTACATACATATTTCTGTGTTGTCTCAAAAAGGCAAGAAGCAGAAGGGTGGGTTAAACACTAGCAGCGATGACAAGGTGCAACTGAGTACAGACGACAATGATGATGGTATTTACTTTCCTTTATCGCATATTTTCCCAGCAGCTTTGCTTTTTTTTTCTAAACATAAGTTTTTTCCGTAGTTAGATTTCAAAAGGTGTACCTATGTGAGATTGTAATTTAAGTATTATTTTTATTTAGTCTGTTTGTCATTAGTGATTTTCTTGGAGCATTTATTTTACGTAGAACTTACCGTATCTCTCCTTGCCAAATCTTGGTTAATTAAACCAAGATTTTCCCCTGTAAGGTACTTTTTACCTAGCTTTTATGTGCGTATTTTGAGTGTTTGGTTTTGATTTGTGTGGAATTAGACTTTTCGGCATAAGTTATGTGATAAGCAAAATTTTTGCATGCTTTACTTTACAGTAGCAATAGGTACAGAAATAATGTGCTACGGTATATATGTATAAATCTAGTATTAAGTGTTAGTGTGTTTTATGTTAGCAATGAAAGTGTTTTCTAATAACACATAAGATTAATTGCCACTGTGAATTAACCTTCAGTTGATTTAATATGTTTTTGGGCATATTTCAGTGGAGGGGAATCAGCTAATCTCGTATACAGGGAATATTCCAGACTTTGAGGATATTAGCATACCAGATTTGGAGTGTGATAACTCTCAGGATGGGTATATATCGCCCATTCCCAGCGGGTCCACTCTCCACACCCCCCAGGTCCAACTGAGTCCTCCGCCTTATTCTCTGAAGCCATGAGGAAAGCCCTAGCGACATCCCTAAGGGAAACTGGGACCGTATTATGTGACGTGACGAGTCTACGATAAGCCTGCGTACGAACTCTAGTGTCAGTTTACTCAAAGTATATCTATGATTTGTATTTATGTAAATTGTATAATTTGTAGATGTGATGAGGCTACTTTGTGTAGACAATTGGTAGTTTTTGTTTATGACAGTACAGTACCTACTGTGTAAATCTTCATGTACCTACACATTTTTTTATATTTTGAATCTGGAAGTAGGTACTATGACGTGTAAATTCATTAATTTTAAGTTTTTAAAAATCAAAATTATTAAGAGTTGAGTTTTCCAAATATGAATCATCATTAGTAAATGATTGATTAGATTTAAAATCGCGAGCTGTAATAAGTATTGGTGCCTTACAACATAGTTCTGGTGTAGTTAACTTAGTTTTGGACAAACTTATCTAGTAGTCAATAGTAAAATATTTACTACCAAGAACTTTCTTTCAAACAAATTATATTGCGAGTTAGTCAAAGAATTTTTCACAATATAAAATACTGATTTCCTTAAAAATTATGGCCATTTATTTTCATTGTATTGTTATTGTACATATGTCAGCAATGCAAGTGTTAATAACACTTAGGTATAATTGCGAATGTGAATTCAGTTGATTTAATGTTTTTGGGCAAATTTCAGTGGATGAATCAGCTTATCTAGTATACAGGGAATATTCCAGACTGAGGATATCAGCATACTTACCATGTTTGAAAATTGATTGTATTAGCTAAGAGCGAGCTAAACATTTTTTTTTTGACCTTAGCTACTACTATACTATACTATGTTATTGTAACTATGTGTATTCTTTTGCTTTTATTGAAGTTGTGTAACCTGTTTGCTACTTATTTATGAGACCAATGGATGTAGTGAAAACAAGGATTTTTTATACTAGTTACGTTCGTATAAAAATCCTTAAGTGAATATAAACTCCCGAATAGGTACTCAGTCATAACTCAGATTTAAGCACGGCATAGTTCGCGATTTTTTGACAGTCATTGATGAAAATCTGGCACCTGAGTCGTGCTTTTAACCGAGTTACGTTGAAGTACGTATTCGGCGGTGGTTAAACAGGTACCTACATATTTTTGAGTTGTTCAAGTTTTAAATTGTTTATGCATTAACTGAAAATATTGTATTGAAACTATCCTATAAATATTATCTTGTTATATTTAAGTACAGGCATTTATGCATCAAGCACCTGCACAATTATAAAGGAATATGTACCCAATTCCTTAACTAAATGTCTACCTATCTATTGTAATAAATATTGAACAAAGTCTACATAGTAAGATAAACTACAGAAACTAGCTACCTGTAAGATTTTTTCTAAAACATGCTAAGTTATTTTTAAATTCTATGTAATAAAAGATTATAATAATGTTAACAGTTTGTTTTATTAGTTACTAAAGAAATAAATAATGAGGAATTTGTTAAAGTCACTAACTCTTTTGAACTGAAAATAACTTAAATAATAATGAATATTATCACAGTAATGGATACTTCTAAGTCTAAGCGCAACACTCACAAAAACATTGACCCCAACTCCCAAGGTTACAGGCCTATGTCCTTGCTGATCACACGGCGTTTCAATCAATCATTTCACTCGACATTGGATGTTGACAAGGACGAACGTGGAAACAGTAATTTGGCCCTTATCTTCTGTTAGATAAGGGCTATGTTATACATCATCCACTTTGTTGACCAAGTCTGCGCTCAAAACAATGTTATTTCCTTACACGATAGTAGGTTTCCACAGAACAGGGAAATAATGTAGTACCTATTTCAAGATGAATGTGGCTTAATGTTCGGTCCTCCGTGACCATAGGTACTTATTTTACATAATAAACCTACCAAAAACCATCTAGGTATTTAGTACATAGTTATTTTATTATGCTGTGTTTTGAGGATGTCTGCGGTTTACCGGAGCGTCATTTCACGTGCCACTTGAAGGAAAAAAAATGATTAAAAACTTCATAATAAATAAATTAATTTATACATTAAACGCAATTTTATGAGGTAAAACATGATTGAAATCACATTGAAATGCACAAAGGAGCTTCGAAAAAAAAATGGAATGGTAGTTAACCTTGGTATTGGTCAACTTGCCGTCGTCGTCGTGTCGCGAGAAAGGCCATTCACCATTTATGGTAAACAAGTACCTATCTCTTCTACCTAATAAAGAATGTTTTTTAAGAGACTAGTGTAAGTTTATATTTGATTCATAACCAAATGTAAGTAAGCAAATAAGAAGTCTGTTATCTAGAAATAAATTAAAAGTTAATAATCTAGTGTAAGCGTAATTTTCTCATCAATGAAGGCAGAAAAGCCGGAGCTGGGGATCTGTTCTTAACACCCTCTGCTATGTAAGGTCCTGGCTTTGACATGAGTACTGTGTGGAGTGTAGGCAGGTTTCCAATTGAGCAGGCAAGCTCTGGTGAAATATTACGACATCCCTGCACGTCCAAATACTTCAACTTCTTGCAATGAGTTTTAACTGCATCTATCGTCTTGTCAGTGAGCTGATTACAACCCTGGAATAAAAAGTAGTACATTAAGTAGACGAGAGGAATATTGGGTTTAAAGGGTCAGTAGGACGATTTTTACCTGATTTTCTGTTGAGTAGGTAATATCTATTTATTAAAAACGAACAGAGAACGGTAATGCAATAAATACGTAACCCATTATTACATTACCATTCGGTACTTAGTTATTATATTATCTACCTTTGATAAGCCTTGACATTTGCCCATCATCATATCATCCCATACTGGACATACATAGGCCTCCCCCATACGACGTCACAAAGAGCGGTCCTGAGCCCTATCTAGTGATATTACGGTGCTGTCATCGGCTACCTCAGGTCAATAAAGTTAAAAATGCGCGGTGCGCCTGTAGCTTAAAATAAATACGAATCTCTATTAAAACTATCATAGCCAGAAACTAGCAAACATGTTGCCTATCTTTATCAATATATCCCAATTTGATATTCATAGAAGTTATCAAAATATTTCGATATGAAATTTAAAATGTATCATTTAGAAAAATTATTGTTTATCGACTAAGTTAAAAGTTTTATGTTTTCAGCTTAGCTAGAATATATACCTATATAAAAATTAGAGACGTGGCTTGTTCGGAAGTATTACTTTTTTCTACTTGCAAAAAGAGCAATCGTCGACATACAGCGCCTTAATCTACCAGAAAATGCCCAGTTATAAAACCACATAACAATCGGATTTGAGATACAATACGATTTGATGAAATTTCATGATGGATGGAATTACATATAATTTGGAGTCATGACGAAATTATAAGGGTTCCTTGAGGAATACGCTTGAGGATGGAAAACTAATAAATTGGTCATTAAATTTGATTCTAGGAAAAGCATTCTGAACTGTGTCTTACCCTGAGTTCCAACTGTGATAATCTTCTCAACCCTTGGACAATTATTTGTATAGCCTCATCTTTTAGATTGTAACAATCAATAAGATTCAAGTACTCAATGCTAGGACAGTTCTTGACGAGATAGCTTACTCCCTCGTGGGTTATCTGCTGGCATCTACTCAGATTCAAATTGATGAGTTCCTTGAAATTAAATGCATAGGTTAAACTCACGTCGGTTATTCTGTTACAACCACTGATGTCTAATTCTCGAAGGCCCATAATGAGCGATAGTGAGTATCCAGAATAGGTATCGACAGATAATTTCTCGCACATCAACATTACATCGCGTTTACGTCGCGCGTCGCGCACAATCTCCTCTTCAGCCCTAGATCCCAGGTGAATCTTTTGGGAGGTGGGGACTTCATCATAGGCTGACATTACAGGACCTTCATCCCTTTCTGCTTGTACTTTGCCCATTCCAGTGAGCCCAGCATCCGACACTTTATCACAATGACTAATCCTCAATGTATGGAGCTGCAACTGATTCTTGAAAACAACTTGGATAGATGCATCTGTGACTGCATTGAAGCAGAAACTCAGGTCTAAGAGATGGAGCTTTGGCAGCTGTTCTGAAACCATTATTAGTCCTGTTTCATCCAAGTTCATGGAATGTATGTCCAATTCTTCAAGTGTATGGTTCTTCTCAGCACAGATTCCTCTTTGTAATCCCTCTTTTGTGATCTGGTCACATTGAGATATGTTAAGTGACTTTAGTTTTTTCAGTTTCGCAATTTCGGTTATTCCCAAATCTGTGACAGCTCTACATCTTTGGATATTGAGGTATTCTAAATTGACTAGATTATTACAAATGTGAACTAAAGAGGAATCTGTTACCCGGGAACAAAGGCCTATGTCCAGTTCCTTTAGGGCTGTTTGGTGCATTGTTAATGCCATGATGCCTGTGTTGGTAAGTTGATCACAAGAGTGTAGTGCCAGTGATTGTAATCTTAGGCCTTTTGTTTCTGACATTGATTTGAGTGCTGCCCCATCAATAAGAGTATTAGAAAATAGTAGGTGCTTGATGTGTTCGGCTCTAGCTGTTATAAATTGCATGACAAAATGAAAAGTAAGAACACTCTCCGATGGATTGAGATATAAATCAGAGCCTGGAGGGTAAAACTTCTTAACTAATCCGAGATGGAATTGCAGGGAACAAGCAGACAAATTGAGTAGCTGTAACTCAGGAGCCGCTGAAATAAATCGATTGAAAAGTGCATCTGTCAGGTACTGATTGCCGGACAAGCTCAAGCTCCTCAGTTGTTCAAGACGGTTTAGAAGCAAGCCTTCTGTTTTACCTTCTAACAGTCTTCCGGACATAAAGAGTTCTCTGCAACTTTGTATGTTTAAGATTTCTAAGTTTGTACATTTTTGGAGTATGAATGCAAATACTTTTTCACAAATATCACAGTTTCTGAGTGTAAGACTTCGAATATGCTCTCCCATCTGCTCCCAAAATCCATTTAATTTGCTTGAAATTTCTACTTCACTGAAATTGTAGTTGTAGTGTGTAACTGGTGAATTTTCAAATATCTGGATAGGAGATGAATTGTCATCATTTATAGGTGACTTATAAAATACAGCCACTTTGTTTTTCAGGAAGCTGTGGTCATTGGCTGCTGTATACCATGCCTGACAAGTCTCGCTCGCAGCTTTTCTGTCAGAATTAGGTAGGTATTTGAAGAGATATACTAATACCTGGAACAGGAATGACTGTATGAAGATTTTATAAGTACTGAAAATATTGTAGGTGTGGGCTCCGACTTATCATCTTCATTTAGATCCTGTGTGGAATGTCCAGCATTAAGTAACTATTTAACTACATCTTGCTTCAGCAATTTCTGTTCTAATTCTAAGTGTAATTCTAAATTATTTTCTGTTCGTCTAACAGTAAAAGGTTCTATAATATTCATTCATTGGTTCTGCCTTTGTGAACAATGTTAAGTTAACGTAGATAGACTTTGTAATAATTCTAACAAAGGATACCTAGCAACTTTGTCATCTTTGTTTATATGATCAATACCGAATCACGTGAAAAAAATTGATGTAACTGAAAATTGCAAACAAAGAAAAATATTGCTAATGTAGTGCGTATGTGGAAAATTTTACGGAGATCTCTAAAAAAGAAAGAAGATTTACCTCATACGGTAGATCCATATTTCTTCAATTTTAGGTCTTCAGCACGTCTTTAAGATAAAATTTAACAAAGATATTCTCGCAAAAACCCAAAACACTGACTGACTGGGATTTTGGTTGGGTGGGACCAAAGAGTATACAATATCTAAGTAAGATCTCTAAAGTGATCTGTGCGTTGATTGCAGTGTTGCCAGACGGAATCTGAAAAAAGCAGTAGAAATTTTGGTAAAAAAGCAGTAGATTGGGAAAAAAAGCAGGTAGATTTTAATATGATATAAATTAGTACCAATGTATTGTGTTTTGCGACTATTTTCATGCAAAAAAAATATACAACAAAGCTGCTAACCCGTTTTTTTTTAAATTTAGGAAGCGTTTTCTTTGCCCACATACCCAAACTGTTTAGCTTTGTGGAAAGCGAGGCCAGGCGGCCTGTCGGCTGTGCTTTGCTCAGTTCTTTTCAGTCTGATCGAACTTTGATTTGTGGTTTTGGACATATTATTTAGTGCATAGTAGAGTAATAACCAGTGATCGGAAATTCGGGCGCTTATTTACCTACAGTTGGTGTAAAGACACAACATGGAGCAGTTAAAACCATCTTTCTCGGGAATTCTTTCCCGCAAATTCCCGGGATTTCAGAACATTCTAAAATAATTATTTTTTCACCGGAACCTTATTTAAAGACGAAATATAAGACACTTTTATTCTGACGCGAAAATCGATTTTTGAAAAAAAAAGGCGTTCAAAAAAGGTGTCTTATAATTCGTCTATAAATAAGATTTCAGTGAAAATACATTCTAGAAAATTCCAAAATTCCCATTTGGAATAACAATACAAGTTTGGGTTCATCTCACAAAACAGACATCTATATACCTATTTTTTTTTTAAATAATATTTGTTTCTATTATTCTTACGCAATATTAAACAAATTATAAATGCGTATGAATAAGTGTTTTAAATTTCGTCTAGAAAAAGGATTTTGGCATAAAATCATAAATATAATGAAAAATGTTTTTTTTTTTCAGAAATACTGACTTTAGTGAAAAACACTTCGGAACAAAAGTGTCTTATATTTCGTCTATAAATAAGATTCCGGTGAAAAATCATTATTTTAGAATATTCTGAAATCCCAGGAATTTACGGGAAAGAATTCCCGAGAAAGATGGTTTTAACTGCTCCATGTTGTGTCTTTACACCAACTTTAGGTAAATAAGCGCCCGAATTATAACTGGATAAACAGTCTCACTCAGTTTGCACTTTGCAAAACTTTATCGAACGGACGAACGTACCAACCAATCCATCAATCGAAAACAATGAACAGACATACCAAGACAGACAGAAAGAAAGTGGAAGCCGGAAGGAAGAAACGAAGGAACGAACAAAACAAACTCTTCAGTTTCATTCATCTGTTTCAGGTTTGTGAAGTTTGTGTCATTGGCAAATTGTCACGTGAGCTAAAAGACATGGAGTCACTTGCTATTGATGCTCGGAAAAAGCAGGTAGATTTCACAAAATTTTAACAAAAAATCAGTAGACGGTTCAAAAAGAGGGTAGATCTACTGCTAAATCAGTAGATCTGGCATCACTGGTTGATTGCATGTTATTGTGGTTACGTTGATTATACGTTGTATACTCTTTGGTTGATTGTTTTTTTTTTTTTTTGCGGACGGTGACTGACACTGACGGTAGCGAGCGTAGGACATTTAAGCTCAGCCTACCGTCTTTCTCTACTTCTTTTTATGGCGCCGGCACCGTTTGCTTTTATACTATAATGCTATTTAATTTATTTAATACAAAATTAATATTGGAGAGTGAGCCGCAGTCTTTTCCAAAATCCTTCTTTATGTGAACTTGACTTAGGTAGTTGTTATGACCGTAGATTGAAGAGTCATTACTCTTCATTAAACAACCTTGACCTACAGTAAGTAATCCATTGCCGGTCAATATCTCCATCTGCATTTCGGAGTCAGCGCAAAAAATGCGCACTGGGCATTCGTCGTCGTTGCAGCACGAGACTAACCACTTATTATTGTTTTGAAATTTGACCCATCGCTCTCGACAAGTCAATGTCGGTGCCGGGTCGGTATAACCTAACTTCTCGTTGTTGTCAATGCTTGTATTGCAGATCTTGATCGTCTTCGAAAGTGGTAGGTAGTTCGAAGATAGGTTTATCGTAAGGACATAGCATCCGATCAGTTGAAGTGTGCGTAGGTAGGTACACGAATGAAGATCCTCCGTCCGTTGTCATTAAAATAAAAATATCTCGTTGTAAGTAGGTATATTGAAAGCGATAAATAGCGCGATAAACCTGACCACGTGATTTTGATGGGGCAGACTTACTACGCGCTGTCTAGTTCTAACGCTTCCTTGCTAATCTTTATCTGTATAATAAAAAAAATCTTCAACTCAAGCGCTCGCCTTCATTTGTTTGTACTTAGAGCTCGTTTATGCTCTGCTTATCGACCGCTAGCGTGAGCTCTCCTCGTAAGTTACTGAATATGATGCTGACTTGTTTTTCTAGCTGCTGCGGAAGCAGGTTCATATCTAATTGACCATGTGAGATATCAGTTAACAATCTATTAAACTAGGTATCTTGAATGCGCCTTAGGCTAGTTATGATTATGTTGGCTGTTAAGGATAGTGATAATAAATTTAGCTTACTTGTCTGCTCCATATGTATCTGACGCATTCTGTGACGCATACTTTCTATTTGCTGCGTTATGGACTTAAAATTACTAGGTATTCATTATGTCCTCATTCCTTTTCATGATATTATATTGAGCTTCTAAAGCGCTAGTTTGGTTTTTTAGTACCTAATGTGTTTAGATGACCTTCTTTCTGTGATATTTTCTCAATGTCCATTTCGTATCGTTTTGCAAATGGGTCATCAAGGACACCGAACAACGCATTAGCCAAATAATCCACTCCCTTTACCAATCCTCTCTTTTGCATTTGCCGATTTTATTAATATTTAAAATTGTATTATAATGCTCAATTTCTGAATCTCTTGCTGAAACTGGTCAACGATACCCTTGTATTGTGGCGGAAGGGGTGTCGGTGACGAAGTTAAATAGGTACTGATTTAAATGGGAAACGTAATTATTAATATTGTACTGGACTGGTTTAGCAGTCCAGTATGACGACATATTAAAATAGACTACGATATGTAGGTATTTAGTTATCGTCATTTTCGTAGATGAAGTACGTTACTGTGATGGTAAAATAAATATAGCTGCCGTTCTAGGGGGGATGAGGTAGGTCAAGGTGGGAGGGATTATTTACCGATAATAGTTATTTGTTATACAAGATAGCAAAGTTGCTTTTTAACCGCGTGCTCGACGCGTGCTTTTGATGACCGAGCAAGTGAAGGATGAAATTAGAATCCTGAGCGTTAGCGAGGGAATCAAAAGAGCACGAGGTAAAAAATCTTTGCACTCGAGTGCAACACGTAACTTTTCATCCCACCTCAGTGAGGAAAGAGTTATTTTTGCTCTTCGATCTGAGTATAAAAACCGTTTTTATCCGCTAGAGGATAAAGTAAATTGAAGTATGTAAGATCGTGCGCACGATGTTCTAAATTCAAATTACTTTATCCTCTAGCGGATAAAAACGGCATGTAAAAAGTATTTGCTTCACTATTGCATAGTTTTTTTTTATCTGGGGATACCTAGGTACAACAAAGAAATTGTTTCCGCTCGTGAATGTTATAGTGAAGCAGAGATTTAACGAAAACTGATAAGGCGAAACAAAAATCAAAGAGAACGAAGCGCACTAAGAACCAGAAGACTAAAAGATTTTTTAGACGTTGCGCGCTGTCGTATTTGTGCCGAACTTGGAGGTGGCCATTTTGAAAATCTTCCATAGGTATTGAGCTCAATAGTCATAGTTTTATTTAGTCCATTTCCTATCCTAATTAGCCAAAGGAATGACAATCGTTAGGAAAGGGACGGCAACATTTTGAGTGATGTCAAATGAGTTTAGTTTAGTTTTAGCGACATCTGAATGAACACCAATGTTACCTAACATTTCTATTCTAATATCACACATACCTACCATCTTCATGAGAAAAGGCAAAGTGCCTTGTGCCGGTTACATGGTACTTACGAGTTTGCGCGTAAGGTTACCAATGTTATTGCCACTTGTTGGGCGCCAGTGAGCTCAGTTGGCACGGGGTGCGCCACGGTTGGCCACGTGCGTATGCCGAACTCTCCCTACTTTTACGATAAACTTTATTTCAAACTTCGAACGGAGGTCTGGAAAATAGTGTGCATTCATGACTTTTGTTTCAATTTACGTTGTGTGGTTCAGTGTTGAGCATGTCTAGAAGAAAACAAGCTAAACCGAGATCTCTGAAACGTGAGTAGATTTTAATGTATTTTGCATGTTTTTTTCTGAGTAGGTATAGGTACATAATTATAATGTTTTGTTAACCTACCGATGACAGCAACGGAACTTGGTCCAATCTTCAAAAAATGATGTTTAGCGACTATCTATCGTTGCTTAAATGCTGACTCTACATTGTCACATTAGGTAATAGGTAGGTACTTATAAATAATAAATATTATTAACTTACCTAGGTACAGTACCCAGCAACACGATCGTTAGATTAAAAGTGCTTCTAGCATTCGAAATCAGTAAATCATGGGTTTTTATTGATTTGCTATTTAATAATATTAATTACTTAGTATTAGTATCCACGTGTCAGTGTGTAAACAAACTAAGTACCTAAGTACCTAGGTATAGGTAGGTAATTAATTAAAACTAAAACCCGACCCTGTGCCCATTTTTTTCACTTTTTTCCCGAAATTAGGGCCAAGGCATTCAAAATGTAGTTATAACAGAACGACGAGTGTTTTGCTAGTTTGCTACCTACTTCAGTCACTAAAATCAGAAAAATAATTAAAGGTTTTTCCGTTTTGTTACTTTGTGGTAGGTACCTAAGTAATAGATCCGTACCGTAGAAAAAAAGTCTATCTCTTCTACCTACATAAGGACCTACCATAGATTCGCTCGAAAAAAATATACCTACCATCCTCCAAAAATACTGTGGTGCCTGGATGAAATGAACGCTCCTTGTAAAATGGCATAATAGATACATATTTATACGATATGTTCTGAATTGATGGTGAGTGAGAGTATTGTATGAACCTTGTCCTAGGTAGAGGATAGATGAGGGTGATAATGATAAATGCTCTGCGAAGTGGAAAGAGCGCCCTGCCAAATATAAGTAGAGCATTTTGTCAGAGCCTGGCTGCGGTCGCATCGCGGCTTGGCTCGCTGGCAATGCAAAATTTGGTAGGTAAGGTTACCCGTAACACAAGCTCTGCTTAGTTTGGGGTTAGATGATGCTGTCTGAACTGGCCAGGATTGTTTATTTATTCTCAGGATTATTAATATATAATTTATATTTATTTAGTCTTCGACCTTTTATAGTATTTGTAGAATTTAATTTAAGTCTTCCTATACCTATGTACAGCCTGTCTAAGTGACACTTTTCAAAAGAAATGTTTAATAATTATTAAGTGTTTTTGGTTTGGAATAGAAAATGATCATAGGATAGGCTACAAATTTTTGTTCCTAGGCGGGAATGAACCCGCGATCTTCTGTTTAGCAGGCGGACTGTCAGGACTCCTCTTACATTAAAGGTACACCCAAAAGCGGGTTAGATTTGATACTTGACTTGAAAGTACCAAAGAGAATTCATCACGAAAAAAATTCAAATTTTTAAAGAGAATTCTAAGCAAGCTGGGAAGGAAAAATCCATAAATACTTTTCCTTGCTACTTACTACCTATATAAGCCGAAGATGGTCTAGGTAAAACCTAACACAAAATGGACTACAATGTCGAGTGTTGTAATGTAACTTTATGTATCGATCTAGTGGCGTCTACCTACTTTCGTAATGCGTCCCCGAGGACCCGCGAGGATGCTGCGACTCTGTGGCAAGGGACACCTAATGCAATACCAGCTCTCTAGTTCTTACACTTAAGTGCGTTCTTAATTTACTTGTATTCTACTATTTATTTGGTTTGTTTCTGCTTTTGTAGAAAACTTCTACTTGAAACAAGGTGACACGCTTCATACTCAAATTTGCTTAAAAGCCAGAAGCCAGAAGTTTATTTTCTTCTCTTTCTATCTTTGTTTTTGACTAATGACTTCAAAAAATTGATCTTGGCCGTTCCTGCATTTTTACGTTTTGGGGGCTTTTCATTTATAAAAGTATATTGACTAATCCAAATAAGTACAAACCCCTTTGATTCCATCCTCGTATATAACATCAGAGGGCCAGCCTCACCAGGGCCCAATAACACGTCAATTTCGACCCGGTCAGGCCCTCGTGTGGAGGAATTAAAATTTTACATCCAGTGAAAATGTTAATCCTTCTCGGTCCCAAGTAGACAATAAAAACGAATTGCCGTATCTTGAATTGTTTACTCTGACATCGCTTTACCTGGATGGAAAGCTGCTCATGTACGATAAATAGCTCCCCTATTTGTTGGACCAAAATTGCAGGTTTCTTTGACTAAAGATCGATCGACGACCGACCTCGTAGGACACGTGTTGGTATAGGAACACCTACCTACTAATGCCAACCGAGGGGTTAAATATTATGTATTATGTTTTAGGGTAAACTCATTCAGGGCCACCGCCACCACAAGCCATCACCATCACCACCTCTTCTCTATCGAATTTGACATAACGGTGAAACTTGTATGCGACTCACTCATATACCATTAGACTCTACCAAGTAGAGGCACACTTGCAGCAGTTCCCGAGAAGGTACAATTAAAAGTAGGTACTTACATAATTTGATACCTAATCGACTTGTTAAAATGAGTTATTAGTCAATTTGTAACACCAAGTTAGTAGTAGTTGAGTATTGAGTTGGTCCGGTTTAAAACATTATTTCAATAGTGTTGCTCTTCCTACATAATCTCTGCGTGCTTTAAGAACGTTATCTTTGTAGCTCTACATGCTTTTCAATATCAGTTTTTTTTTCAGATTAGTTAAAAAACAGAGTTTTAAAAGTAGAGATAGGTAGAACCACTATATCCGGGCACGACGCGAGTGTAGCCGCAGGCAGATGCTAGTAATAAGTAGATACTTAAATTTAAAACACAGTATGGCAGAGATAGGGGGGAGGTGTGAAGATCACAATAAACGGTATGAATGTTTCATTCGCGGTAAAAGCTCGACTGGACGTATTTGTAAGCCTTTTGAAAAGGGTTACCTAAGTCAATTTGGATTTGTACGTCAACTTTTTGCTGGACTCGTGTTCGGTGATTAGCTAGACGCAGTTGCATGCATTAAAAATAATAAATGATTACCCTCGTTTATGCTCAAGTTTATTTTAAAGAAATAAAAATGACAACTCTCTACCTATCTCTTTTTATAAACTCTGTTTTAAACTAATATGAGAAAACAACTCATAAATCTGTAATAAGTCTGATAATGAAAAGCAGAATTATTCCTGACTCGTCCCACTTTGGAGCGAATCAAGATGAATGAGTCAGGAAACTGAAATTTAATGCTGAAACGTTCCTGATTCGTCCCATTTTGAGATTTCTAACAGAAAAGTAACAAAAGTACTGTCGTCCGCGCACTCTCGTTATAGCGTCACAAAGATGACAAAGTTCTTGGTCTTTCCACGAAACAAATTTTGAAAATACTCTATTAGTAATAACAACGGCGACGTTAAATTAAAAATCAGTAGAAATTAATCTGTTTGCGGTACTTATTACAAAGGCCCGTTATGTGTAACGATAAGAAGTTGATGGCCCTGAGAGGGTGAGCGGGGTATAGAAACTAGGGTTGCTACGCTCTTCTGAAAATCTAAAAAAAACTGTAACCAAACAAACCAATTGTGCTATCTTTGTCAAACTATATCTGCCCTGGAGCAAAAAAATTTTATCCACAGTCGCCAATAATATTATCCAGTGCACATTGATTACGCTTTTTCCAAAGTAGGTTCAATAGATAAAAGTTATAATTCTTTTGCAAGAATATCCTTGAAATTATCTAGAAAGTTCTCCGCTGCGAAAGCCCTAGGTGTTGCGCGTCCATAAAACTTGTAGAGGCCCCGGCGGAGTCGCCGGCAAATTTCCCAAGGGTGGCGCACCCCCACCGAGCCTCTGGGAAATACGCTAAAGGCATATCATAACAGTTTTATGTTGATGTTGACCTCTCAGAGATACAGAGCTGCTTAATCGATGCAATTTGTTTGGTGGTGCATGAGGTTTATAGAAAAGGTACCTGGGTGTAAATATTATATCTAGTCAGTGGATGATGCTCTATCTTTTGCTATGTTATTTTCGGTAACTAATATAAAGCCACAAAATCATGGGGAGGGTTGATATTATCTATGTCTGTGTTTGGTGATATAAAATACGCCGCAAGTTTTTTTGTCAATTATTATAATAGAAGCATCAGTCAGCATCCGGGATCAATGATTAATTTTTAACTGATCACTAATAAATGGGATTTTTGAAAATCAATAAATGAAACGATTATGATGTGAATCCCGCAAATGTTTAGACATTAATATATTTCAAAAATGTGAGATGAAAGATGGATGCAAGAAATTATTCGAGACTTAAGACCAACAATGGCACTTTTTTCGGTTGGTAGGAGTACCTACTACGAAAGAACTGGTGATGATGTTCATGAGTACTGAATCATATGGCATAACGCATAATGTCTTATTAGTGGCTATAAAACAAGTAGGTGCCTCTACCTACCTACTGTAAGGAATGTTGGTTGGTAGGTAGGTAGTAGCTACGTTACAGTTTTAAAAAGCTTTGAAAATATTTGATGCGGTTCGGTTAGCTGACAATTAAATCCGCATCGCGTATGAATCCCTAACAAGTTCTATAAACCCGCGAGATTCGCATTAGACTCTGTAATTTTCCACTCTCGTATAACAGTGCTTAAAAACATGACGGGCGTCCTTGCCGTGGTGGGAAGGTGGGTAGTACCGTCCCAGTGGATGCGAGTCCTCACCCGCCGCCCACGAGGTCCCGCGGGACCTGGCCCAGGCAGCCGCGTGCCGCCTGCTCCCCTGGGGTACCCAGTCCCACTCCCGCCTCGCCCCGCGCGTACCCCTCTCAACTCTGTCTCTAAGGAAAATGCTGCTGAGACGTTCGACTTTTAATTGATAGGTAGATGGGGAGAAAACCTTTGAATCCGGAGTGTTCTGTAAACTTGTAAGATAAGGCCCATTTTATTGCTCATTTAAAATAAGATACGATAATGAAATCGTTTACCTTTTTAAACATTACAGACAGTATATTTCGTTTTTTTAAACTGTAGCGCATATGATTTATTTTATGCGTGTGAGGTTACGACTGTCCGCCTGTCTGGCGTGTATGGATGGCAGGGAACCATGTCGATTGCTCATTTATTCATGAACATTATGTAACGAGGGGCTCGAACGGCCAGCATCGGACTCGAGCGCGGGGACCTCACTATTCCCTCTCGTCCTCCTAACACATTAAAATTACAGTTTCCAAGGATACAGAAACTACAATGACTTAGCCGAGATGGGGTTAGCGTTATTATTCCTCTGCGCTTATCCGCTTGGTCCTTAATCAAAGTTAGTACCTAGCGTTTAGTGCTGCCGGAGGAATTGGTCGTTTCTAACGTATTATTGGCGATGGAACCAACTGGGTTTTACGTAACAATGAATATAAATATGGTATTATTATACAGGTTCATCATCATCATCAGCCTATAGTAGTCCACAGCTGGACATAGACTATCTTTTTCCTGACAGTTTGATAGACTATCTTTTTTATTGAAACTGTATGCAAAACTTTGTTCTCATGAGCGGAGAGTTTGTTTACTTTTCTTTTCCTCACCATAGTCCGGTCCGTCATTTTTCGAGTTGGTCTTTACATCGATTTTTTCATTTCTTAAAAGGCACTCTCGACTCGACCTCCAATGTAGCGCTGTTTTCCCTTTACTGCAAACCTAAGCAAGCAATATGGTCAGTAAGAAAATTGAATTGGCATCGCGGCTGCCGTATTGTGAAGCGGTTGGTGCTGAATGCGTCCCGGGCGGCACATTGCGGCTCGAGTTATGATGGGCTATCTTGCGACGATGCCAATGGCTCTCTGGCCTCAAGACTACCCGCTTATTTTCATAGAAATTGCTGTTGCATTACTGTGTAACTCCCTCGTGTGATATGCTTACCTAGGCGTGTTTTGTTAGGTAACAAGGGCCGCTTCTGCACTGCATTGATCGAATCCCTAATGTTCTGTCTTCAGATCGGTATACAGCTCGACCGAGCTCTACATTTGTTGGAAATTCAACATTTTACTCCACTATTAATATAATTGCAAAAGTTTGTGAAGATGTGTGTTCGTGACGTAGGTACCTAGACATGATGCTTAGGTTCTTTTAGTTTAGATCTGTAATAACTAATAACAGTAGGCACATGCCTGAATTTTTTTCGTTCGTAATAACGTGTGAAATCGAGAATACTAGATAGGGAATATATTAATTGTGAACCAAGAATGTTTGCTTATGTATCTGCTTATTATTAAATAATTGTTATTTATATAACAGAAGGTACGTATATTATTTATGCTAATAAAAGCAACTAACTGCGGACAGACACTAATATTCAACAATTTACTTTATCCTCTAGCGGATAAAAACGGCTTTTGCACTCAGATATCGAAGAGCAAAAATACTCTTTCCTCGCTGAGGTGGGATGAAAAGTTACGTGTTGCACTCGAGTGCAATTTTTTTTTACCTCGTGCTCTTTTGAATCAATCCTTCACTTCAAACACGCGGTTAAAAAGCAACTTTGCACTCTTGTGTAACAAATAACTATTATATACCACCGAGACTACTTACGTACTTACGTTCCTCGTCCAACACAAAGTAAAGTACAATCAGTGAATTGTTTAATTGTAGAATCCGTATTGTTTGCAGGGCGCGGCGTCACAATCACGCCAACCGCACCCTCGCCTAGTAATTAACTATGTCACACTATATAGCTGATTTAAACTCGCTTTATTGCTGCTATTTTTAAAACCTTAATAAGGTTATTGTTCCGTATTTTGGACAGGTGACGATCACTAACTGATTCAAAAGTTAACCTCGAAAGCCCTCACTTGATCAATGGTATTCCGTTGGTTAGTTCTATGATGGAACTCGGCCGATGGTTTTCAACCTATATTTACACTGTTCTTTACATCGTTAATGAATAGTGACAACGTTGCTTGGTCTCATTCAAAGCAAAGCATAAGAAAAAAAACTCGCAGTACATATTCACACCACACTTTACGAAGCGTTTTCGATTGGCAGCGGATACTCAAGCCGACTCCCTGCTGCCTTGTCCTCAAAATGCACTTAAATATTGAAGGTAACGGAGGTCCTCAAAGACAATAAATAATCATAAACAAACACTTTGTTTCTATTATTTGATTGTCTTTGAGGAGAATACAAAAATAATTTTGTATTAAAGTTCGTAAGCCCTCGCACTCTGGGTAATCTCTAAGAAACTCAATAAGGGTATGGGGTTCGAGTCCTGCCGAAATCGAATTTTTTTGGGAACTTATTTAATATCTTATTTACAACTAGTTTCTGCCCGTGGTTTCACACGCGTTGTTTCTTTGGAAAGAAAGGAATTTAAGTTATTTCTGCATGGGAATTAATTTACGAGGTAAAAAGTCGCCTGTTTTATGCAAAATTTCTGTATGCCCGATCCGTTCAGTAGTTTTAGCGTGACGAAGAAACAAACAACCATCCATCCATCTAAAAATCCAAACGATTAGTGTGATTGAAACAATTGAGCTAACTGCAGACTGTTGCAAAAAGTACGCTCTCAGATAATTAACAAGATAAAGTTAAAAACTACAACCCGACTACGTGAAAGTTATAAAAGTTTGAGTTTGAAACATTTACATTGACAAAATAGAATGACGTATCGGTCATATTTGATAGGCATAGAGTTGAAAATGAAAATAGGTCGTAGGTATTGTAATTTTTCTCTATGGGGCCTGCAGCCTGCGGCTACCTAAACTTTAATACGCGTTTTGAAGGCTTATTCGGGGTCGGAGCCCTAAATCCTATAGCCTATAACCATCGGGGTATTGAGACGAATCAATCGATACATAATTTGTTGAAATCGAACCAGTAGTTTCAGCGCTACGTGGGAACAAAGAAATCGGCCACATACATACAAACATACAAATATACAAACATACAAACATACAAACATACAAACATAGGGTGCTAACCTCATAACCCTCCCCTGTTGGTAGTCGGGTAAAAAATACCCGAAGAGCTTCGGTATTGTTATTTTGTGTTCCACGATAAATATGCGTGACGGTAGTAGGTATACATACATATAGGGAATTCTATCCCTATTACAGAATGACATATCGTGTGACATGGACGAAGAAATTTCTTTGTGCATGTCGTGTGATTTCTGGCCTACAAAAACTTACATTATCCTAATTGGTTTTAGAACGCTCATTAACGTGGCGTAATTTATTGCTGGACTGAAGAATAGCAATTAATTATCACAGCCCAAGCCAATGGCTCCCCATAGGTACGTTTAAATATTTTCAAAACGAAGCAAGTAGGTAGCACATAAAACCATGAACTAACTCTAGTCCATAAATATAATAGTGAGCGTCTGGTCAAAGTGACGCGTGACCCGAGACCCAGTACACATATGGATACTGTGCCATATGTGTCCATATGTGTACTGTGCCCGAGAGCTGTGAGTTTCTGGCTCAGCGTCAGCGGCTGAGTGCATCAGCATTGCCATACAGCGGGGCAATGCAGCCAGCGTCTTGGGGACGCTCCCAAATGGTATTGATTGATTTACCCTATTGATTTACGCGCTTGGGCTCTCGTTCAGTCGATAGTAATAACGAAATTGAAACATCAACATGAAACATCTCGACCATTATCGTCACACAATGGTCCCCACTATAAATGTTTTTATTCTCTTTGCTTTTGTTGAAAATTGGGTTGATATTTCTATCTCACTAATATTATAAACGTGAAAGTTTAGATGGATGGATAGATAGATGGATGGATGTTTGTTCCTTTATCACGCCAGAACGGCAAAACGGATCTGGATGAAATTTGGCACAGAGATAGATTATAGTCTGGAATAGGACATAGGCTATTTTTTATCCCGAAATTCCAACGGAAACGGGAACTACGCGGGTGAAACCGCGAGGCGTTGCTAGTTGGTTCATAAGTAAAAGTATACACAAAAAGAATAAAATAACTACTATTATATATACAATACAATACAAAAACACTTTATTGTACACCAGAAAAAGAACATTACAAAAAGACATTACATGAGACAAGTCTAATGGGCGGCCTTATCGCTTAGAAGCGATTTCTTCCAGGCAATTATATATATAATTATATACAACTATTTTAAATTTACTTGGGTTGTGCTTGGGTACTTTGGAGCTAGAAATCGAAGTGATGTTCAGGTTGAGACGCCTGCTTTATTTTCATACTAGCGACCCGCCGCGGCTTGTCCATTTATTATACCTACATATAATTAAACCTTGCTCTTGAATCACTCTATCTATTAAAAAAAACCTCATCAAAATCCATTGCGTTGTTTTAAAGATCTAAGCATACAAAGGGACTGACAGCGGGAAGCGACTTTGTTTTATACATATGTACATAACCTATTAAATAAGTTCATGCCATGGAGGAAAAACACGCTGCTTTACTATTTTCATGATTTCGTATCCAAAACGAATCTATGTGTGAGTTGACAAGCATATAACTTCAGTGCTTTCACAGTTTCACACACACAAGCGCACGTATACGAATAGGAAATTAAGACAAATTCGTTGCAATTTTTCGGCGACACCTCGTTTGTGTTTTCTATCATTCTAAGTCTTCTTCTTCTATGGTTCATGCTATATGTTATTGTGTGTACATTAAAGAATTACTGAATTATACTATGTAGTGATTATGAGCGAATAGAGACGCCGGTTATATAAAAAAATATAGGTCCTTATGAGACAGCAGCGAGTCTTTACTCTATGTATACTTCCTTTGCCTACCGATAAACATACGTAAATTGTTATAATTTTTAGCTGAAGAAGAAGAGTGGGATGACGAGAACGGTAAAAATGCAGACGATGGAAATCGAGAAGACTTCGAGGGACCTGATGATGATGATGACTCAGACTCGAACGAGAGAATGCTCGAAGAAGCTGTGAATAATAGCAGGGCTGAAGGTAAAAATCTCAATATGTTTTTTTAATTTTTATAATGACATATTATAGTTTGATAAGAATGTTACGAGAGGCCTATATCCAGCACTGGACTAACATAGGCTGATGATGATGATGATTATGAATGTAAGCGGGTTAGCTACAAACCCCGTTAAGAGATGAAACGTTGGTGTTCTTCTAACACAAACAAGGTTTGTAGTTAACCCGCTAACATTTGTATGTACGTTCGTTTAAAACTTCTCATCTGAGAGAGAGTACTAAAGTAGAGAGATAAGTTACCACTTTAATTTATTGCCATTCATATGAATAGTTCGCTATAGTCATCATTTTAAAATGTACCACGTAAGTAGGCACATTCCGTGCGTACAATAGGTTTTTACCCGACTACCAACAGGGGAGGGTTATGAGGTTAGCACCCTATGTTTGTATGTTTGTATGTTTGTATGTTTGTATATTTGTATGTTTGTATGTTTGTATGTATGTGGCCAATTTCTTTGTTCCCACGTAGCGCTGAAATTACTGGTTCGATTTCAACAAATTATGTATCGATTGATTCGTCTCAATACCCCGATGGTTATAGGCTATAGGATTTAGGGCTCCGACCCCGAATAAGCCTTCAAAACGCGTATTAAAGTTTAGGTAGCCGCAGGCTGCAGGCCCCATAGAGAAAAATTACAATACCTCCGACCTATTTTCATTTTCAACTCTATGCCTATCAAATATGACCGATACGTCATTCTATTTTGTCAATGTAAATGTTTCAAACTTTTATAACTTTCACGTAGTCGGGTTGTAGTTTTTAACTTTATCTTGTAATAATTAAAATAATACGTGCACCAAAACAATTAGTCGTGCCGGTTACGGCGCCAAAATTGACCCCCACATCTCAGCCCGTGGAGGTCGTAAGAGCCGACTAAGGGAATCTACCAGAAGAAGGCTTCAAGCTTCCTTCTTTGTATTATCCAACACCTCTCCGATCACCCAATCCGCTTTCCAAGCGTGGTTTTTTTTTTCGGATGGACTAATATTTGTCCATTTTTGTTCATTATTATGGTCACCGCATTGTTAAAAAAAATGACATTTTGAGCCTATGAACTCGCGTCATAGCTGTAAAAAGTATGTGCCGTCGAATAAGTATCAGAATCACGGACTACTCATAAAGACACCGAAAAATCAACTATCTATAGCTACACAAAGCAGGACTTAATCCCAAACACCTGAATAGATCAATCGAAACGAGTACAATTCGTTCGTATCTGAATAGTGTTCGAAAATCTCAAACGCCCGTGCTCACTATAAAACTGACCATTTGAAACGGGAACGCAGACGGGCTGACGCTAACACACGGCCGATGATAACGGATGACGTACGACGTCGCATCGTGCATGGGTGCCGGGCAGAGCAAATGGGGTAGATGGGACAAGTCGAGATGTGCGTTTTGTTTGCTACGAAGTTTGATTAGTTCGAACATCGTAGCAAACAACTTCGTTTTCGATGAATTTACCTAAGCTGTTACGAAAGAACATATACTCTTATTCACAGTTCAATTAAGAATGTAAGCGAAAAAACCATGAATCTAGTTCATGTTGAAAAACACCGACGATTCATCTCACAACAGTTTTTTTTCTCTAATATTATAAAAGTAAAGTTTCGGATGTGTTACCTATCAAACTACTCAACGGCTTGGGCTTAAATGTTGCATCGGCATAGTTCTAGACCTGGCATCAAATAACAGATAATGGTTACTTATTGTACCGGAACAACGCGTGCAGTAGGTAGCCGTAATAACATTTAAGTTCAGAGTGAAAAATCGGTTTTTTTTGTAGAGCTTTCGTAGCACATTCGTAGCACTCGTAGCACATCCGTGCATCCGTAGCAGTCGTAGCGTTTTACTTTTTTCTTTACTAATATTATAAAAAGGAAAGATTTGTTTGTTCGTTTGAATTGAATAGGCTCCGAAACTACTGGACCGATTTGAATAATTATTTTACCATTAGAATCCTAAATTATCCCTGATGAACATAGGCGATCGAATAAATCCGTGCGAAGCCGGGGCGGACCGGTAGTCGTTGAATATTTCGATTGGAACCATCGAAAGCTTCGGTGCTACATTATTTCTCAGACTAGACTAGAAAATGATATTAAAATTCAAACAAACAAAGTTTTTTGTGATAATTTATCCTAAGTCCTTTTTTATAATTTAAGCCATAAAATATGTAATTGTTTGGATTAATTGACCGCGCTTCTCTCTATATTCGTGCAGTGTACTGCGACGCCGACGTCGACTAAGCGGATGGACCGCGCCGCGCGTATGTCTATTCCGCTTGCGAATGCTCTCTGATTAAGCGTCACTTATACGCCATAGCTTGGAGTGTGAAGAGACTTCATAGTTCGAATTTGTACTGAAAATGCAAACCGAAGTAGACACCTATTTTATAATCAGCAAAACGTTTTGTAGTCCATTTAATCATACACCAATTTAATGGAACCACTAAATTACCAAAATAAAATTTCATTGTTAAAAAAAAAAACTTAAAAAAAACGAAGGAGCCGAAGTCTCCTTTTTATACTGTTTTTAAGTTTTGCGGAACGAATACTTCCTCGGGGAAAAAACAAAAAAAATATGGGACCTCTTCAAGATTACTTTCTATACAATAGCGAGAGAATTATCAAAATCAGTCCATAATTGACGGAAAAATTAACGAACATACATAAAAAAATACAGACCACGGAACACAGAATCTCCTCCTTTTTTCTAAATTGTTTAAAAAATACTCGATAAGGAATTTTCAAATTCACTTCATACCGTTTCTGTACTTGATGGGAATCATTCGTACCTACGAAAAACCAAGTTTAAACCTATCGCTGTCCGCGTTGAAAATTGATAATCACACCGGGCATGTTATAATTCAGTGGTGTGGTCTCATCCGCACCCAGCACTTAGTATCTGTCAGGTGCAGCGGACGCGGCACTATTCACTGCCAGGCCGGCTCACACCCATTTATTGTCAGATTAGCCACTCGCGGGCTAAATACCGGACAAGTACCACGCATAAATATCAACGGCCAATGCAGATTTTCGGTACTTTAGAATGCAGCGCATCTTGTATTGAGCTTTGTTTTCATATGTGTATGGAATAGTTTCGAACGATTGCTTACGAAGCGTGCGTTTATAGCGTTTTTGTGTTTTAGATGCTGAGAACGAGCACCACGATCGGACTAAAGCAGAGCCAGATGAAGTTGAAGACATGGCAGGTAAGAAATAAATTATGATTGCTACAAATAAACGGTAAAATATCAAAATCTTGATATTAACGAATTTAAATTCGTATTAAAACTTTACGCATTTCGGGTATAAAGAGGCCACTACTTAAGACAGCGGAGCTCGGTTATGATGTCGAGTTCTTCATTGAAATTCATAAGGAGGCCACTAAAATAACGAGCAGTCTCTGGCCGATGCGTTTTTACTGCGGTTTAACGTTCTTTTTACAACTTCGTCAAAGGGTGTGGTGTGCCCTCGGCCGGCTGCGCTCTGCTTTACGACCCCGTTCCGCTTATCTCCCGCCGTTCGCGATAAATCTCCACCAGGCTCCTTGGACTTCAAATATTTACATGCTAATTCGTAGCCAATTCGGCACCCGAGATTATAAATAAATTGCTTGCGGAGTCCTATCATCTACCGCCACCGCTTTATCTTTCATGACTTAAGAAGTTTTTAAAACCGTCCATCCAAGGCCCATCTTGTTGAGTTGACGTTTTAATTTTATGCCACCCAGATAATTTAGGTTTTACGGTACCTAGCAGCGGTGGAATCTTTATGGGGATTGCGGGGTTGTTAAATTGTAATTTATTTGCTAGAGTGCGTTCTCATACTTGACTCACTCCTAGGTGTTTTACTCGTCGTTTTATTATGCCGTGGAATTTTGTTATTGAGGAACTTGACTATTGTCAAGCCTAGAAATGAGTCGCATGCTTGTAAAACAATGAACACGTCGGATATTTAAAGGAACAAAGCACCCTGGAAGTGTAAATTACTCATTGTGAGATGCGAATGGACCATCTCTACATCATAGCGAAGGTTGGAATAGCTTAAAGCCAGCAGTTTAAAAAGAAAGCTTCGAAGTATTGCAGGAAGTTATTTTCGCTAGTAAAATAAATATTCTCACATTGAACATCTTCTTTCCAATAGGTATTAGGACTAGGTACCTGATTGATTCAAACTCAGTTGGTTTAGTTAGTTTGTAACAAAATAATGTACGAGTAACTTTTTGCATATTGCATTGCAACACGTGTGAATCTCATTTATTTGTTGAAACATCATAAAAGTTGAGTTCACGGGCAACGATACCTAGATAGTAGACTACGTATCGCAGCAATTGATCCTACGGATGTTACTTTATTGGACATCCATACAAAAACAATTAACAAAAAGTGTTTTTTTTTTAATTAAAATAGGCCCTGGCTCGTATTTTCTCTGAATTTATATTTTGAGGCCCAATTTCGTGGCAAATTATAAAACTCCCGATCCCAATTCCAGCCTAAAACCCATTAAAACCACCAGCTAATTAAGCATTCCAGGGCTCCCAAAATATTTGGCCTGACTAAAATGTAGTGGAGCCCCTGGGAAGGCCGGCAATCAGTTCAGCCGCCCCCGGGGGCTGCGTTAATCATGAGCTACTGTTAGCGTGCTTTTGTGTACTAGGGAAATTAGCTTCGAGGGAAATAAGATGACGAAATTTTTTAGCGCTTCTATTTTCCATGTGCTTATGTCATCATTACATTCTATCATGAAGTAGATAGCTTTAACCTTGTTACTGATGTGACGGCGGCGGCGTAGTTCCAGTACACTTATGGATATCCATATGTATACTGCGGCGTAGTCCTCCCTGCTTGCTTCATCTGAACAATGCCACAAATTACGGAACGTAAGTTCTGTGTTGTTTACTCAATCCTACATTTGTAAAAAACATCAGAATCACATAAAACAGCCTTGGGTATTGTTTAGTGGTCAATGCTTAATTATTGGTGTACATCTTTGATCGGTGTACGTTAGACTGGAATATACCTACCTAGTATCGGTTGGTAAAGGAGACGAAGTAGTTGCGTTCTGTCTTCACCTGCTTCCCGAAAAGTAAACCCATTTAGTAATGTTGTTTGAAAACAGACTCTCCTAACAAAATAACGATTTTTAGAATAATACAGCTAAAGGCAGACGTCTGTGTAAGTTGTGAGAGTGTGAGTGCGCGGGTCGGGGATTCCCTCGGGACGGAAGGAAGTGTGGCCGGAGCGAGGCCACCTGGGACCGCGGGGGGAGGGGACCGAGGGGGGAGTATTAGACAAGTAACAGACATAGGCAATGGGCAACGATGGACATCCTCATCCGCGATTAAAATCGCGTCCCTCGAGCAAGGAACACTTTTAGTAATTAAGCTGCATTGAAACAACGGGGGCTCAGGTCGCGAGCGCGGGTAGTCCCTCGCGGCTGTTGATAATATCTAAATGCCTAATGGCTGCTGGGCCTGTGACGAATGTATCGAGCCGCCTCCCGCCTCGCTCGCTCCTCTACTATGTGATAATTCCAAACGCTGCGGCCGCGCCACCTGGGATCACACAGAGACGGACTTCGCTCTCTACTTTTCGCATATTTTTGAAAGGTTTCGTTTTACTATGGTACCATGTTATTCTGCTTCCTATACATTGTCACATGAAGTTTGGTTAATATAAGCAATGAAGCATTAAAGTTCACTAAAGGCTGAAAGTAAGGGTATGAAAAAACTCGGCACAATTATACAGCGGTGTAAAATTTCTTAATTTATTTTGTGTATATAATTTGTATAAAGCTGAGAAGATTTTTATAAATAGTTCTCAAAGTACCAGGAGAGCAGAAATTGATTGGAGATACGAAGAGTTGATCTGAGATTCGCTGGTAAAATGAAATGTACATACTCGTAGTTCCTTCATGTTTGTGCTAACCTAGCAAGTCACTATTTTGATAGTAGGGTTTCATACGGCTTACCACCAGCACCCCTAGCACGGGGATTGTTACTATTGTTATTGTTAATTTACGCATTCGATGACGAAGTGACGTAATTTTTCTTTATTCTACCCTAGACAACAATCAAAAAGGTCAGGTCCGTGTATATATTTCCTACAAAGCTTTTGAAATCATTCCTCACTGTGGTCTGAGTTTTCGTTATCATAGTTTTTTTAAAATCATTACATTCCATCTCTTGATTTTCTTTCGTTCAGCTTAGGTAAGCCGTTTTCGAAGCAAGAATTCAGTTTTTAGAATCCTGCCTGAAAGCTCAGAAATGCCGCTGAAGTATGCATACACACACTGCGACTGGTCCATCGGGTGAGTTCGGTAACAATTCGGCATTGTTGACGGGGCGGCACCGAACATTCCAAACCCGTGCCTTCCAGCCACCTCCGTGCGACATTCCGCACCCGTGATAGCACCGCCAATAGCCAAGGCCATAGCTATTATAGCCATTCCCATAGCTATTCGTCCCCATCCAACACAGGCATTTAATTACCTGACCCGAGAAGCGACGCAGCCACATCGCTCGCATTGTTTGCGCAGATAACTAGCAAACAACCGATTGAGATATTCGGATTTACTTGGACCTTCGTTAATTGAATAACTGAAGCAAGAATTTGTTTTGGGTGTGTTCCTGATATTACGGAAATATCTTTCGACATGCTGCTAAAGGTAGAATACAATGAGCTTAAGTTTACCTACAACAAGTTAAGTTACTAGAATACAATGAGCTCAAGTTTACTGTGATCCAATGATCCAAGTACAAACAAAGTTATTTACTTCTGTTGCTAATGCTGCTTTATTTACGTTTTAGATGTATATGTTTCAAGATATTCTTGTGTTCTTGCGTATTGTAACATGTTTTTCACAGATCTTACAAATAGGTTAAAGTTCAACGTAAGCCAGTAAAATTTAAGGGAAAGCCTTCTAGGTGTAGGTGTTAATTATACACTTTTTTAAGTTTTGCGGGAGAAATACATCCCTCTGGAATATATTTTATGGGACCACTTCGGGATCATTGTATCTTTCTACAAAAGCGAAAGAATTTACAAAATCGGTCAATAATCGTCTCAGTCGATTATTGACCGATTTTGTAAATTCTTTCGACGAATCGACGAACATATAATAAAGAAAAAAAACGAAGTCGAAGTCGGTTAAAAATGATGAGCATTCGTGATATTCAGGATTCACAACTTTTAGCAACATTGTTCCTTGGTAATAGTAGACAGCTATAGGTAATGAAGTTAGCTTGGAGTGCGGTCCCTGTGCGGGGCTCCCGTGGGACGCAGCCCGCGCGCCCAACTTCGGCCCATAGCCCCCCTCCCGTGGAGAATACTCGTACGTTTGCGTAACACCCGCGCGCGCTGCCCTAACAACCAGCGACAGAGCACACTACGAAAAATTACACATTTACACATTGCTTCATGAAAGGAATTTAATTATTTTATCATTTATGGGGTTTTAGATACTTGGCAGACAGATAAAGAATGGTTTTTTGTCACTTCCGTGACTTATAGGCTAATTTAATGATATAGTGCAGTGGGCGAAGGCAAAAGGTAGAGGGTTCCATTCCCGCCACCGCCGGATAAATATTTGGTTGATTTGCAAATATTTGTTTCATGTCTGGGTGTTTGTCTAATTATGATGTAGTCTATGAATGATTTACCTAAATCTAGAACGTGTGATCTTGTTATTTTGTACGTTTGTTAGTATATACAAATATTAGCACTATACAATCTAGATGAGACACTTTTTTAAATGGGTATAGGTATACCCTATTCTACTGAACCTAATAATATACAGTAATTTTGCTTTAAAACTAACCCGATAGATACAATACAATGCCACAATTTAAAAGACGTTAAAGCTATGACCGTTTTCCTTCCTTGCTGCCACAAAGAGCCTGCTTCAGCATCATAGGCAACGGAAGTAAAAAGTGCTAAATCCTAGGGGTGTCTCGGCTTTCTGTTAGTCACAGAGCGTGTTTCGTTATTTTTATCCTGTGAAAAAGTTTTCTCTGGAGAGGCATATCGGCATCAGACCGCGGCGTTGCCGGAATAACACCTTTAGAGGGGCTGCCAACTCGCGCATAAATTGATGACTACTTTTAGTATAAATAAATAGATATAACTGGACAATCCACGCATTATCTAGCCTCAAGCTTTGCTGATAACATTTTGACAATGCTGTTGCAGCTACAAAGCTAACTTAAAATATACAGATGATAATATAACACATTATATCAAATAAAGTAAAATGGTGAAAAGAACCTCTTGTAGTAATATATTTTTATTTTCAATCAGCTAAGTTCTGGGTCAGAGTAATAAAAATCACACTTTGCAGATAATTCAATAATCGAGAATTCAGATTTTTTCCCTACATGATGGTGCTAATTTAGACGCATTACCAAAAAGTTATAGTTAGCATTAGTTTCGTGGTGAATACGAGATAGTCGGAACCACATTTCCAATATATACATTATATTATCATCTGTATATTTGAAGTCGTTTTTTTTTTGTGTTTTGAAATGACTTGACTGTTTCCTGGGAATCTTTAGTACGAATAAATAAATTGAATTGAATTGAATTTGAATATAAGCAGAACTTGTGTTATATCAATGATCCATCGGGAACTTTTTGTTTGATCAGATGCAACCACAATCTGATCATATGATCAGATGAGAATAACCCGTCCCGAGGCGTGTTTCGATCCCGCAACCTCCTGCCTAGCAGGCGGACCTCACCCGATGCCCCACTGAGGTCGAATAAAACGTGAAACATGTTTAAATTTGGAAATTAGCTCAGATCTCTTTCAGATAGTAACATAGGATGGCTAGGTGCCCGTAGATACCCATTTTTAAGGGGCTGTTTTCATGAGTCATAATTTTTTATATCCTAAACAAATCTACCTTTTCGTCAATGACAACGTATATGTATAGGTAAGTAAGTAAACCAATAAATTTTTGACTTTCCAAACTATTCTCCAAACGTGTCTCACTAAACTCTACATTTAACATTCCCATAATATATCAATGTTGGTTTGCCAAAACAAAACCCTTTAAAATTGGCTAAATGTATCCGAAAGTCGCAACATTCTGGCATCACAGCCTCTGAATGGGTTCGCGGAAGGTAGTACGCCCCTTGGGTACAGTATGCTCAAGGCGGCAGAAAATTAACGTGCCCCCCTGGGAAATCTACAGCCTTGGAGCCTCACCGGCCCGCCCGCCCCGGGGACGTATTTAATATCCTCGCACTCGTCTCACCTGGACATGATATGGTAAATATCATTATGTATTTCAACTACATTGTACCTAAGTAATAAAGAACTGCAAAATAAAATGTAGTAGTACAACATGGTCTTTGTGAAATATTTGGTAGGTGTTTCTTGTTAAATTGTTGCCGGGAGTGATGTTGTTGATTATAATTGTAAGAAAGGTTTAAAGGTCTAGAAAATTTACTATAAGAATAGATTGACTTATGCCTAGAGAAAAATTGCTTCTTGACATCTATCCCGTAAACTGGAAAAGTATAAAAGTAATGTGAGTGTGCCAGAGACAAGTTCCCAATTTTTTTTTCATTTTTATCGATTGCTCAGTACAGTAGTAATTGTACTGTGTTCCACTATTTGACGTGTATCTTTTACCAATAAATGAACCATTGAACTATAGTAGTTACTTAGAGATCATCCAGAGTGCGAGGGCTTACGCACTTTATTAAGAAAAACTTGCCAAACCTGTCATCTCTGATATTTCAGTACTTTTTAATAAGAATCTCGCTGTACTCATATAGGTACTCAACTCGTACGTATCCGAACACCTTCTAAAAGGTGTCATTTCCATGTTAATTCTGCCGTATTCAACGGCGGTTACTAATTCACGGGATCCAATCGGGTGTGAGCGGCGCCTAAGGTCGTTAATGATGCATGCCCCTTCGGCTGCCACCTTAATAGGTGGTAATCCACTGACCCCTTACGGAGATGAGGATTTCCGTATCAGTTTATGAACTTACGTGAGTGAGGGTATAGGGTAAGTTAGTATCCCAACTTATAATGGGAATCTGACCATGATGGCTAATGAGATTATTTCATATAATTTTTTAAATTTAACTAACAGCAGAAAACGGTTTTTCGTCGTCACTGAAAAAAGTGAAATTTTGACTTAGCGCTGTCTTGTTCTAGGTGTGCGATATCATCTATTTAAAATTTAAATCTCAAAGGATTATGTTGTTGTTTATCACGTATGTTTTTGTGTTTCCCTTTTTTGTAAAATATGTGTGTGGCTATGAATAAATTCTTTATTCTATTCAAAATAAAAGAAAATAGTACTCGCTTATTCCAGGTAGTTCTGTGCTGTAATTCTGTGCACAAGACTACTGGGACGAAAGTTGTCCCTGTAGGTAGTTCTGTGCATCGAAAACATTATTAAAATTGCAATAAAAAATTACAATGAAATTCAACGAATGTCAAAACGGCAATGTCAAAAATGACAGAAAACGTCAAAAATAAAAAATAAAAACTGAGAAAATTTAAATTTTTTACTTTTGAATGGTAGATAGAATAGAAGGATCCGGTCAGCTACGGCCACATGGCTTGAACGGCTACTTCCCATGAATAGTATTTTATTTGTAACTTACTCAACAAAAACAAACGTGTTTGGTGTCATTTTAACATTCGCTGAGTTTCATTGCCTGACATTTTTGCAATTGTAATATATTTTTGGTGCACAGAGCACATAACTACTGGGAATAAACGATAATACTTTGCTCATAGATAGATTGGTAAAGCTCGCAATGTTGCAATTTGTTCACCATGAGTTGACGAACTCTCGTAGACTAAAGTTGGATTCACACTATTGTGGTGTGGTGTACCGTGACGTGTTAGAAGTACCTATATCTATGTTTGACGTTTTGGAATGTATGTTATTCTATAAACCAAGTTTGAATAAATAAATAACATCGTTTTCAGACATTTAGTAGTTAGAGTTATATTATTACTGTGTGCTACTTAAGACACTGTTATAATGTGTTTCTAACCTTACCAACAAAATGTATGCTTCTGACGAGTCACGATTCACATTGAAGCGATTCACTACGACATATAGTGTGGTTCTACCTTACAAGGTAAAATTGTCTAAGGGTTCTACATAACTTAGGTAAGCTGATAAAAACCTACTTTTAACTCTACCATATACATACTAGATAGAGCCGTCTGTCTGACTTCTTGGTAACTTTACCGATAAAAAGTTACCTATTTATTAAAATGAACTATTTCCACGTTTAAATGCACTAGCAGAATTGTGTCTAATCAGACCATATTGCCATTAACAAAGAATCATCATCATCATCATCATTAAATGCCTTCAAATGAGTACTATTCTTTGAATCAGAGTTGTTGATTGGTAAACCAGGTACTAGGAATCTTCAGCTATATATATATATATGTATATATCCAATTCAACCCTGACTAGAGCGACAACCATGTCCAGAGATTCAGCGTCATTGGCGGACTCCCAGGTGCGTAGAGTCTCCCAGGGGACGTCGTTATCCGCCGACACATGCAACTGAACTACACAATCATCTTCTCCATATTTTACTAGTCCGAATGTTCTGAATATCCATGCCCTGTGGAATTCTGCTACCGATACTGCGCAGCGACAGTTTTTGACGACTTTTTTTCTAATGAATACTGCATTTTTAACAATCTCGAACTCCGGGCATATTTAAGTTTCACCTAAATGATTTTACTGCCGTACCTATGTCTTCACATCTCCGCCTAGCTAGCATTATACAAATACAAATACAAAAGGCATTTATTTACTAAAACAAAAAATTATAAACAGATTACTTGTGGTCCCCGCACTAGGTTCAAAACCTGTATCCTGTACCTGTATTATAAACCTGAAATAGGTAAATTCTCATAAATTAACTATTGCTACACGACAAAAACGAATTAGAATCTCCCTTCAAATCGTATCTATTTTCAAAGAGTCTACCTAGCCAACGGAAATGATTCGCTACAAGAGAAATGCTTTACCGCGCCTAAATATTTAAGAGTACTTCTCAACTACTAAATTCGACTAAAAGTTTAAACTGGATCACCTATTCGAATTTAAAACGGGGTTCGGCGTGATGCAAATAGGAACGGATGGAAAAGTGTCGGGTTCGTTTGAAAGTAGATTAGAGCGCCTAACCACAGTGTCCCCGCCTCGGGCTGATAGGCCTTTGCAGGCGGACTGCGGTCGTCATGAAGAAAGGGTGATAATACTTTTCGAAACTTTTCTCTTTCCAAATACAATTATGGCGTGGGTGTTGATTTAGGTAGAGCGTTCGGCCGATGAAAATCCTTTTTTGTATGATAGAAATGAATTGTTTTCTGAGGCTCCAGTAAAAATACCTACATCAAATCTTATTTTTTTGTAATGTTTCAGATATCGCAGATGTCAAAACAGAAAGCATGGATAGCTTCGAGTCGGGTGAGTACACAAACATTACCTTACCAAGACACAAAAATGTAATATTACTGAAATAACGCCACAGCATTATGTGACTGCTATAATTCGGTCCCTGCTATCTCACTAACCTTCAATGACAAGACAAGAAGAACACTCATATTAATATTTGATAGTGGAAAGTGTAAAAAGTACTGAAGTTCGAGGTGGTAGGGCCGCTTAACGGAGCCCAGGAGGGCCTTTGCCGAAGTCCCGGCCTCGCAATACCGCCGAAAAGATGAAATGAACATAAAGTTGAGGAGCAGATACCTAACTCGGAGGAATCGTAGTTTCTCTCTAGACGGCACTCAACCGGCGACGAGTGACATTCGCGCAAAGCGACATGTTTTCGCGCCTTCAAAACATTAAAAGTAAGTGCCTGTAACATTCGCCAAGAGAGTAGCGTATAACAAAATATCAAAAATCGTATTGAGAAGGTAATTTATTACGTCAAATTTTCTATCTATGGAGAAATCAAGGCTGTTTTAAATCATTTTCATCATCATCAGCCTTTATTAGTCCACAGCTGGACAAAGGCCTCCCCTAATGGACACCATATAGCGTCTTCAGCTTGCCGTATCCGGCATCTGCCTGCCTGCAGTCTTTAGCAGATCGTCATCCCACCGGAGGGCGTCCTACACTTTGCCGATTCACGGTCTCCACTCAAGAGCACGTTTACCCGCTGTTTTAAATATATAATAGAAAAAAGTTTTAAGCACAAACCTACCTCCGCTCGTAAAAAGTATGCCCGCGCCGGTGTTGTATGACTTACCGGTAAATCTCACTAAATTAGATACATATAGAAAGACAAGAACTTTAGTAACACGAATAAGGGCTTATAGAATCCCCTCCCTAAATTTCTAAATGCCGAGGTTTTCGAATGGGTACCGGAAAATACGGCGGCTAAAATTGCATTGCGGCCGCCCAACTTACAATTAAAATGGACGAGTGAAATTGTTTACATCGTTCGTCACTTAGCGGGTCGGGCGCAGTATTTCGAGAAGCTAGGTAAATGATTCAAATGTAGGATATTTTCATACTTTTTGCATGGAAAAAGCTGAAACCACTAGCCGTTATTTTTATGACATGACCAGGCATAGTATAAATAAATGAATAAATAATGCTGGACAATTCACACAGCATTATTTAGCCCCAAGCTAAGCAGAGCTTGTGTTATGGGTACTAGATAACTGATATACATAATATAATACAATACATAGACAGATATCTTTTATTATATATTGAAAACGACCAGAACACCCTGAACAAATGTCTTCAGATCGTACACACAATTGTCCCGAGGCGGGAATCGAACCCGCAGTATAATCGAACCTGGACTGAAAATCGATTTTGAAATATGCCAGAGAAATGGATTCAGTTGTTACTTATTAGTCTCCAAGGTACCTAGGATCATAATAAATACAAATTCCAACAAACTCATGTTAGGAGCCGTCTTAGCAAGTCTTTGTTTGGAAGATAGATTCTTATAGCTTTCTTTGATAACTTATCTGTCCTTCTACTAAGATGATCAGTCAGTAGGTAAGTCATCGAGCACTTATCCATTTTAGTATTTAGTATTTATTTGTATAGAAAGTGTACGTGTGTTTGCTCACATGTGCACTATAATATAGTACACAATACAGTGGTCGAAAATCGACTAGGATGACATCATCACCAATTTTCTCAAACCAACGCAACAGAGAGATAAGAAGCGCGCAGTGCTCGGAGGAATGCAGTACGCGCGTCTAGAACCGCACTCACGAACACTGAAGAAGTCCCTCATTAAGGGATAAAACGTTGGTGTTCATCCAACAAACAGTACAGTAACGTAACACTAAAGTAACACTATAAGCACAAAGCTCGTCCGGCAACTGAAACAATAATAGAATCCAAACGGATAATAATTATTATTCCGATTGACGTCCACTCGGAGTTATAACCGGAGCTGTTGAATTGTCGGCTAGAATAAAGCGACAGCAGGACTTTTAGCCGCGGATGGTAGATACACGACTCTGCAATCAGGTGCAGTTTAAAATGTGCATTTGCGATGTGGCTAGGGCGCGGTCGAGGGCATTTATACTGGACGGGACGGACACGGGACGTGAATTTTACTGAGTACCTACCTACCCTATGGACATTGAAAATCATTTATCTCTCTCATGATAAACATTTCAGTGATCTAGAAAGGAGCCTTTACTCTTTCAGAAATGAAAACCACTCGTCACAAAGTCACAACCTGCATGTTTTTTTCGACTTAACCCTTTTTTTACCCTGATGCACTAGCGCCGCCACCTATTTAATTATATTTTTACGTTAAACAAAGGAATGAAAAAAAAACCGTTGAGCTGTTTGTGATACCTATCATAAGTTTTTTTTAAATGCCTCAGTGTACTGAGGCATTTAAAAAAAACTAGTTGCAAAGTAAACTCGCGTACTGCAAATACTCAAACGCAACTTAGATATATTTTTCAATTTATAATTTTAGACAGATTTTCGCTGAAAACTGACAAAATCGCGAGTTTTTTATTCGGCACTCCGTAAAATTACGTACCCACGTAATAAAAACTTTTGAAAAGTTAAGTAAGCCTACAGAGTTCGAAATATCACCTGGCATCGTACCGCGCGGAGTGGAAAAGCATTCAAATGCATTTTCAATAATTGAGGGTCAGACAGGGGGTGGGGTGGTTTCATTAAAATGCTCGCAGCTAACTTTCAGCTCACCACCGTCGGTACAAGGCCATGATACTTTACTAATTATGTGACCATTAACTTAGGTATCAATCAAGCTATCTTTTTAAGTAGTATGGTAGGTAAACCTTTAAAACTAACTTGGAGATAAAAAAAACCTTTAAAACGAACTTGGGGATTGGTAATAGGTCTTCGTTTTACAAAATATTGCGCAAGTAGGTATATCGCGGTTGACCCCGTTTATAAAAATCTCTTGATAAAATTTTTGAAACTATCATGGTTATTAACATAGGAATCATTTAGAACGGGATATTTACCATGATTCGATTTTTGAGTTTTCCAATATTTCGGCACAGTTTCATGCGCCATGATCACGGAAGAACTGAAAAATCTCTTGCAGCGGGTTGACTAGTAACCTTGTATGTGTACTTCCAACAAAAACAGGGTTCGAAGTTAACCCTTTTAAAATGATAATTATTACTCGTGAAACTATAATATTTTTTTATTAAAAAACTTATGGTTACATATTTCCTTCTCTGTGGTTAAGAACATTACACAAGATATATTTATAGTATAGATAGGCATAAGGTACAGGTATTCGTTTCGTACCTACTGTTGTTTCTGTGGAAACGTTTTTAAGGTTATTTTTATTCCATGGGAACTGATTTATGGGATAAAAACAGTACTTATGTAGTTTTTGCTGTCGTGAAGGTGAAAAAAACATCTAGGTAACTTTCGCATTTATAATTTGAGAGCAAAGATCGAGGTTATCAAATAAGGCTAGAAGCCAACACCAGGACATAATTAGAAGTCACATGCCACGATAGTTCTCTGCAATAGAGTAACAGGCTGACTGCATACAGTGTCAGGTGACAAGAAGCTTGTAGGTAATTAAGGAGAATTAGGATTAAGAGATCTGTGGGTGTGTTAGGGATTCGCTGTCGTTCTTGTCTTTGTTGCAAGACTTTAATTAACCTATGTTGCTGCGAAACCGGGGTGTTATTTAGCTAAAGTTATGTTCAAAAATTGTAATTGAGCTGTAATTTGGCACCGGCTCGCTTAAGCTCGGTTACAATGCAATTTTATGGTACCTTTCTCCTGTTCCGATTATAGATAGCCAAAATATGGCCTACTTACCTCTACTTTTGTAAGTATCGTGTAGTACCCTAGCCGGGTCCATGTTTGGAACTGTTTTCTATTATAAGACCTATAAACAACATGGTATCAATCAATAAAAAATATATATTTGAATTTGGCATACTTATTTAAGTTCAATGTAATGATACCATCGAGCTAGTATGATGATCGAGACAGAAGGTGGCCATAGGAACTCCCAAACGAATAATCTGAGCAATAGGTACGTTATGTAAAAGCGGGTCATGCCTTGTTCGTCTTACGTTAAAACGTACGACGTTACGTTAAGACATGACCCATCAAATAGATCATTATTTACTAGCGAGTCTACGCCAAAAAAGAGAAACAAAAATAAGTTTTCTTTTGGTTATTTAGTTGGGGAGATCCCGTAGGCGCGCACCTCATCTGCGGAGCTCCCTGTGCGGCGATAAAATTTAAAATTCAAGGCCACGTTAACGAACCGGCCTCGCGAAGAAATAGATATTCAAATGTGAGAAGATCCCATATTAACATTTATGGCAAGTTTGCGGGGACAAGACAAAGGCGAGGCCCCCGCGGAGCGACTGCCACCGCCGCCGCCGCGGCCGTGTCCTCCGCACTACAATATGTGCCCCTACAATATGCACGACTGTTCCACTTCGCCTTTCCACTTCAACTTTCAGGCTTTTTTCATTCAATTGCCACGAACCTTTTAATGATTGATTAAGATTTCTATTCGCCTTTGCGGGTGCTCAATAAATATTTTCCACACCATTACCCTATAGGTAATGCATTTTAAAATTAAACAATGTACGAAACTTTTCAAAACAAACTTGGGTAGAGCCTTTCGTTGAGCTTTTGTGTTCGCTCTCCATTTGCGATAAATAAAGATAAACTAAAGTTTGCAAGAAAACAAATCAAAATCCCAATTCTGGTGGCTGCATTATTTATGTGATATTGCCTGGTGAATGGCAAAGTTCCCCTTTCTTTCCTAGAGACTTGTAGTCTTGGTAATTCGTACTTTCACAAGTTGTCTCGACGTAAAATATGACGTGGACAGATTTATTTTGAAATCGAAATCGATGTCCTTCAGGAACTAGTTTTTAAAATCGTTCCTGTAGATATTTTTTTAGCAAGAGTATTAGAAACAAGGTTATGAAACCTTTTGTTGTTGGTAATGGAAACGAGCGAGGCATTTTCATGTATTGGAGGCTGTTAGCTAGCACACACGTTTCTTATTAATATCAGGCGCGGTCGAAATGGCCGAAGACGTCCCCAGCGCCTGCTCTCTCCCAAATAAAATTGCCGCTATCTAAACAAAGAGCCCTAATTATTCGGCCGTGGCGGGCGGGGTCGCTCTCTTATGGGTGTTCTGGGGCCCATTTCGCTTCTCGTATAGGGCCCCGGGGAGCAGCGGGCGCCGCCTAGCCAATCGCCGGATGGAGAAGCGAGCGATCCGCAACCTTTTTATATGCGATATCGGCGCCGACGCCGGACTTTCCCCCCTCCGTACCCCCCGGCGCTACTCGGGGAATTAAAAGTTGGAAGGCTCACATCTGATTACCCAAACACACACATTACACAGGATCGCCAATCTCGATAAGCCCACCACAATTTATTAGCGGTCGCTGACGAGTTGTTTTCGACTCTTATCTCATTAAATGAACTAACAAAATGTTATGTTCGCCGAGCAGGAAACAACCTTTGCTGCTTCGCTTTGTTTTACTTCACCATGACATCCTTTGCTATAGTTAGAATATCCGGCGCAAGTTTTGCTAGTTTTATAAAATTTCAATACAACGCAGATAAAGGAGCCGTTGAAAGGCTCCAGCCAGCGGCACCGGTGCGGCCCAAATGGCCCCCAATACGTATTTTAATTTGCACCCGATTTTATTTTGAGACAATAAATTGAATATAAAGGGTTTCCGAGCGGTTTTTACCTCCGGGCGCATTGTCTTCACCCTACGCCTTTGCTGCATGTCCATTGTGTTGAAATTATGAAATAAAAAGGCGATATCGTATGTCGCTGGCGAGAGGTGCGGAGGCGGAGGCGGCGTAGGCGACGGCGACACACGACACCTATAGGCCTCCGGGCTCCGCCGACCCTCGGCATTGTGCCACCACAGGCTCATGTTCGTTTCCAATGTTTTAAGCATTCGATTGCCCTCGCAACTCATAAAGGGTTCCCAAGAAGTATAATACAAGTTGTTTTTTTCCTATTTTGTGCTCTTTAACCCGGGAGCGGCTAAGGGTACGCTTATTGTTTCTACGGAGAATTGCGTGTATGAATGGGACCCGCGTATTCATGCGCTCGACACTTGGAGATTGTCGGAAGATAATACAAAATAGGCGGGTTCGGGCGGTCCAGAGGCCGTCTGACTTAGCAACAACAAACCGCCTACTGAAAAGGCACAATACAATTATATTGGTAGGTTGATAGGCATGTTATTATTTTAGGATTATGAATCAGAGCAAGCTCCTGTACCAATCTAGGTGCCGTCCTGACCCGACTCGGCTCAATTAAACTTCAACAGACCGCTTCACTTTGGCGATCGTACACCTTTCGAGAATAATAAGCAAGTCAAGTTTGTCGTATCCTGTGATACAAATAAGTAGAACCATATCTACTTGACAGTTTCTTTCTCATTTGTGGAATACTCTTAGATTCATTCAATTACTTACAATAGGTACCTTCCGAATTAATAATGAGGAAGGATGTAGTTACATTAAAGTGTTCCAAACTTAACTCCCTTCTGCATGAAATTGCAAGTAAGTTTCATACGGTAAATATGACAAAAAACATTCACTACATAATTAACATTTGTCCTTTGGGTATAAGAGAACTGCTTTCATATTGCGTTTCGCAGGCCAATTACGCTAATTTGGGTAAATAACAAAAACTATGTATATCTATAACAGTTATCCATCATTAAGACAAGCTCTGGTTAGCTTGTGGTTAGATAATGCTGAGTGAATTTTCAGCATTATTTACTTATAATAAAATTATTAAGTAAATTCCACAGATAAAGCACGTCAGAGCCGTGAAGTCGGTAATATCTCAAGACGCTAGGGACTCCAGGGAGAGAATCCATACGCGACGCAGAAGCCTATTTACCTATGCATGAACCGCAGCCTCGGAAAACTTAGAATATTGTCTAAATTGTGATAGCTGTAGTCGGTAAAACAGCCGAGGATTGTCTCCCAGTTAAGTTGTGCTCCCTGAGCGTTAGTGGCTTCTCTTCTATGGATTAAATAATTAACCCATGTTTTGAAATATTGCAGAAAGTTAAGAGTGGTCTTTACTTATATTTCAAAATATATCTATTACTACTAGCAGCGATTCGCGGTTTCACCCGCGTAGTTCCCGTTCCCGTGGGAATCCCGGGATAAAAAGTAGCCTTTGTGCTATTCCAGACTATAATCTATATCTGTGCCAAATTTCATCCAGATCCGTTCAGTCATTCCGGCGTTCATTTATAATATTAGTGGGATATTGTTGTATATAATATGGACACTGAGATGCTCTCAAAAAAACTTTATACCGACTTCAAATTCCTAAATAGTGAAAATGGGTTTGGAAGGAACACTTCGATAGCGCGATCAAATTTTTTAAGTGGCCACACCTAGTTAAATGAGTGACGATGACGAGTGATGGATGATATATGGATGAAACGACGATTGAAAATACCAATTTCTTACACCCGTTGCCATGGAAACCATTTATTACGAGTATAATTTGAAAATTATATATCGCCGTAAAACGTACCTAAAGCACGTATCTAAAGTTGATGCTGTAGATACGTAGGTAGTTTTACGGCGCACGTGTCCGTTCCTCGAAAATCAAACTTTTAAGGGACCACTTCAAAATGAACTATACAACAAGGTAAGAATCATCAAAATCTTTTAAGATTTGGCGAAGATATCACCAAAATCATAATCACGCTCGTCTACTCAAGAATGTTGTTTTTGAAGCTTTATCTTCGTACTTAAAACCTACCCCCATCGAGCAAGTTGACTTACGCATGAATTCGCGTGAAATTGTCAAAACTGCCGAGTTTCTTTGTACTGTAGCACTTAGGACGACGGGATAAATACTAATCCCTCGGGATTTTTTATGGTATCAATTCGGGATTATTATGTACAATTGCGAAATAATTTTTAAAGTTGTTCCTTAATTAACGAAGAAATCAATGAACATACATTAAAAAAACATACAGCCGAACAGAGAACCTCCTGAAGTCGGTAGTCGTATCGGATGACTTGTTTTTAATAATCACAGTTCCTGTATTGACCCGCTGACCGCAGTCAAGAAGTTAATCCTACCTCGAGTCCCTTGGGGTAAGCCGATGTTGCGTCATCATTTGACACAGATGCACTTAACTATGCATGGAGAGAGATGCTGGTCTCCAAATACGAAAGCTCGCCAAAGTTTCTGATAGACAATTTTAAAGTTAATTCGCAGTTTAAACCAAAACTTGTTTCTTTCGTGAGATTATTCCGAGATACATGAACATTTTCAAAAACAATGGCTAACTAGGTAACTAAAATTATAAGTAGTACCTAAAACCACCATCCTTATGGTATTTGTTTAAATATTTACATGTTACAAATTTCAAATTGGTGCGCATCTTAACAACAATGAACACCAACAGCGTGAAATCAGATGGTCATCGATTTTCACCTTCACTGACGATTCGTTTGTGTCCGGCGAATTATCAATTGAACAGCGGAAAGACACTGTCTGATAAGCAAAACAATCGAATTTCGTTTCACTGAACACAGTAGTCTGCTGGAGACCAACAAAATTATGAAAAGCGTAGCAGAAACGCAACGGGGTCGCCTGAGAAACTTAACTTTTATGGGAGTGGTTCGTGGGAGCCGCGATTATCACTTAAGTAAATTAATGTTAGAGTAAACTAGGCATTCGCAGATGAAATGAAAGATGAACGGTTATCAGTTATTTGATGCAAGGCGCGTGGCGGCGTCGGCAAAGTGTCGCAAAGAGGCTGATGGTATCTTTGTCGTCTTCATCTCGCCGCGGCCCCTGCCTACCACCGGCAAATCTCGCCCGTTCAAACTGAACACTTGATCGTAATCGCTTTATTTAAATTGTATTGCTTTATCTTTATTGTGGCTTTATAGCTAGATTCCTGAATTGAATTTATAATTTGCATAGGAACTGCAATTTTTATACTTGCCTAGCTTTTGAACCTCTATTGAGAAATAGTTTTCAAAACGTAGAGCGCACTCTACCGACAATCGCCAAGAACCTCTAATAGGAGAAGGGTCCTATGCTCTGAAACCTGTTGTACTGACATCTAGCGGAATATTGAGGAATTAAGTTCACAACGGAAACTGGGTGCGTGAACAAGGTTTAGCGACTAAGGTTGGTGGGGCAGACTGTATCTTTGATGTGACGTCACCGAAGTCTGAGGTTAGGAAGTTGGTTTTCGCCGGACGGGAGGCTCTATTTAGACTTTGGGTTGGTGTTCATGGATACCTAGTAAGTAGCTATTGCTTGAAAACAGATCTTTATAAAACAATTTGAGTTTTTCACTCCTAATTTATTCGAAATAATGGGTGTTTTCTCGTGGTCCCATTATTTTGTCCCATTGATGGAACCATCATCATCATCCATCATTCTTTCCCGGGATCACCATGCTGCTGGGTGCAGGCCATCTTTTGCTTTTGCCATTCGAAATCATACCCAATTTAAATTTTAAGTTCCTGTCTTACATATCGTACGCTAACAAATTTAGTTTGTTTATTTTACCTACTATTATGTATTTTAAACAATTAAACATAAATGTGAACCTCGATTTTAATATGACGCGATAAAAAAATTATAATAATTATTGAATTGTGTTAAAAAAACATATTACCAACACCGTACCTTCTCTTCTCAATAAACACAATCAGATTTGAGCACGCCTTAATCGCGGTATGTTGACAGTTTTCAGGTTGGGTTACATAAAAACTATAATTTTAAATATTATAGTACAAACTTTTAAAAGTTTATTTACATTCGCACTGGGCGTGTTTCGGGAGATTCAATGGGCGTCAGAGTGGGCGGAGTGAGCCACGCCCACAGCACCCACGTGGGCACCCAGCACCCAACTCGCGCCACCCACAAGTTAAACTTTACTCTTGCAAGTCTTTACTTGTTCTGCTGTTGGGTACTTAATGGGTTTGGATTCGAAACCTACTTTCTTACTTATCATTATTATTGTGTTGGGTGATACTGATAATTTAATTTATTACCGTATACAGTAAACGTATTTTAGATTTTTTTAATTTAAATCTAAGGCCCGTATTAAAAAAGCTTGATCAGTCTTCAATACGTAACGCTTTTTTATGGCTTATACGTCACTCAAGCATAGATAGATCTATATGACTGAGCAAGCTTTCATAATACAGACAATAGACTATGCCATAGAGAAGCGTTTTTCAAGCATAGCTTGATAGCTGAGCATGCTTTCATCGGACCTAAGAAGCAAAACCTGGATGGTAAGACTTTCTATCTTCCGCATGTATCTATCTATTTATCTATGTAGTGTATTGTATCATTATTGGTCCATGCTTGTATTACGTATATCAGTCATCTTGTACCCATAACACAAGCTCTGCTTAGCTTGGGGCCAGATAATACTGTGTGAATTGTCCAATATTATTATTTTTATTTAAAACTCGACAACAGTTGCTAATCTGTTATCAAACTCTCGACCTTTAAACATCAATTAGATTCTCGGAGAATTAAACGGACTTTACCGTGATTACGGTATTGAGATTGTGTTTATTCTGATGGTTTGTTACCGCGGTGGCTGGCGGGTTGGTGGTATAATGACTGCTAAAGGCCGTGAAATGAGTCCGTCCGAGGTTGCGACCACCCGAAAGAAGGATGTGATTTCCATCTACACCTCTCACAATAAGTACACAATTTTCGATAGACATGACTTCTTGACTTGTTAACTTTAATTATAGCTATTTTTAGGCCTCGCTCAAGAATAAATCACCTGCTATGAGCGGCGAGGAAAGTATACAAAATCTGTGTATAAAATATTGTCGCAGTCCTACGAAAAATATATGTATCATGTTTTTTTTATAAATATCCAAGAAAGTAGTCTTTTTTCACTCACTCGCATGAACCTTGGACCGAGATTTTTTAAATCGTCTGAAGCAGGAACAGATTTGCTATCGCACAAGCACTAAAATAGTATAAGTAACTCTACCATATATGGTTTTAATCACGTGAAGCCCATTCATTCATTTAATTTCAAGCCTTTATTCAGAAAAATATGTATTAACAATTAGTTACTTAAATACTATTGCTTATACTATTGTTACGACACTGATATTTCTTCTGTTTGCCCTCTTTTGGCAAAGGCCTTCTCAAGCCCCTTCCACTTTGTTCTATCTCTCGTCAACCTCATCCATGTATTTCTTGTCTGACTTTTAACTCGTCCTCCCACCTTTTGAACTGTCTCCCTCTATTGTCTAACCGACGAAAAAACGAAGGAATCGAGTCAAGTCGATACGTATATATTTTTTTATGTTAGACCACGTTTAACTTTTTACAGAGTAGTCCGATTATAATAATTCTTTTACTATATAGATAATGATCCCGAGGTGCCATATATTATTCTTGAGGGATTGGTATGTATCCCGTAAAAGTTTAAAAAACCACCCTAGCAGCCACCTAATGTGACAGTTTGAGACATGGATGAATTCTATTTACCGAAAGTTGAAGTCGGTTTATAGTTTTTTTAAAACAGGCCAAATTATTTCACATCGACTGTTGCCACTCCTAACCTCTAAAGACCTTTCAAAGTTCTCATGAGTGAGTCATAATCATTTCGTCTCGTGTAGGTTAAAGATATTATCATTAAAACCAGTTCCGTATTCCGAGAAGTTCACTTCATTACTCCTTTATAAAGAGTAAATTATTTGGGCGAAGCGAGACATGACCAAGTTTCGCTAAAGTTTTCAGTTAGTTGCTGTTGCTTTGGCATATAATTTGGGAATGAGATCTATCTAACTTTAAACATAGCATAAATAAAATCTTGTACGTACATTTAAACCAGTACATTAGGCGGCATCATTGCTGAAAGCCATTTCTCCCTGGCAACCTTGGGATGGAGAGAAATAAAAGTCAAATAAGATTTAGTAGAGCCCAAACAGTAAGAGAACATTTTCAAAATTAGCTATATAGGATGCATAGTACAATATCCTATAACCTTTTGTAAACAGCTTTGGTTTCCATAACTCTGATAAGGCACTATAGCGAAAATGAATTTATGACCTCAAAACAGAACATTCCGTAGCTTGAAGATTCAAATGGTCCGAACCAAATGTAACTAAAATAGACACAAATACCTAACCAACAGAATTAGCGAATTACCTCACCCAAAAACTGCCACAACATTAGTTGGGCACTGTAAACCTAAGTACCTAATGACTCAATCCCAGAGAGAATATTGTGGACGTAATCTAAACCACAATGAGGGTAGTTGATGAGCAATCATAACGTGAATACGCTGATTTTCCAGTAGTGAGCAGCAAACGTGACTCGAGTGTTTGGTGGCTTGCTCTACCAAGAACACCTAGCAATAGATAATAACAGCATTCTTTTGGTATAGAAGCAAAACTACTGCACGCCACTTGCAACTTGTTTAAATTGGTTAGATGTGTACAAAATATTTTTCTTTGTATCATCAGAGCCCTGAGATCGGTGAGTCGATAGTATCGTCCTTCAGTATCTTGTCGTCAAGATGATACCATCGGTCGAAGATTTGAAGTCGGCGCCCGTCATTCTTTAAAAAAACAGCGTTCCTACTCTACCTTATCTATTCTGTCAAATAAAAAAGGCTACAGGCACATGTCATCATACATGTTATTGAAATTTGTAATGTTCTGTAAAAAAGTTAATAAATCTAATCTAATTTAAACGGAAAAACACAAATTCCAATAGACATATAACAGTTTCACATCTATGTTATACTTAAATTAATATTTCTAGTCACCAGACGAAATACCATAATGTGTTCCCATAAAATCGTCCACAGATGACAAGTTGATGCGATGATTTGTGTGTTGCAAGCGCACCTCGTGCCACGTTCATTTACATGTTCCTCTGTTAATCGAGACCGTAATAGTGCTTGCTGCATTTACGTTTCTATCCTAAATCGGTTACCTTTACGTACATTTCTCTGCAGTTTATTCACTATCCTTAAGAATTAACTACTGAGAATTAATTCCAGTAGTACGTGTTGAAATTGTAATCTTAGAATGGTTTTGAATAAGTACTTTAACTTTCAATGGAGACCTGTGATCAAGCAATGCATAAGGATCAGAAAGGATAACAATTGACTCTCAAAAGTTAACGATTACATTTTATTTTGTTTTTTTCTTCTAACACTTCTTTAATTTCAATAACTTATTTTGATTCTAAGGTTTTTATTTATTATAGTACTCTGGGTAATTTCTAAGAAATTAATAAATCCCAAAAATTTACGATCTCGACGCTGAAGGTGCGGGTTCGAATCCCGTCGAGATCGTAAATTTTTGGGATTTATTAATTTCTTAGAACTTATTTTGATTTAACCAATTGCCAGCAATCAAATAGTATTTTGGTAATGGTACTGTGACCACAGCTCGCAGGTGGAATCAGCGATGGTAATCGGTTACCGACAGGTGATGGAATGGTGACGTCTCTATCGACGCGTGCGCTTCGAATCGCCTTTCAACCCTGTTTTACCACCAATCAGGGGCAATTAGTCCTAGACAAGTGGCTGTTGAAAGAAAATATGGTAGCGCATCCACACGGTGATGAACATGACTTAGCATGTTTTAAGGTTGTCAAAACAACAACTTTCATGATGACTCTATTACACTGTTCAGTGATTTAAGCTTTGCTAGTTCTACAACGCAGTAGACAACGATTGTGTCCACAAAAAAAATGTAAAGTCCTCTAGCTAGACGAATCAGTACTTTAACGTCATAGTACTTAAACGCATGAACTTTTCTTGCCCAAAAACCTTTCTAAAGTTTTCATAATTAACCTAGCCTAGCCCTAGTAATATTTTTTATGACCAATAATTTGTGTAAGCATGTAATCCATCAAGTTTTTCACCTGTTCCTAAGATCTGGATAGTCTTTTGTCTAGTAAAGAAGAGGATGGTGTTTCACACTGTGATTAAAACCATTATCGATAGTTGATTGTGTTAAATTAAGTATTTTGAGTCGATTTTTTTACAATTTGATGAAGCGAAACTGAAACAAATATCTTATTATTTTGGAGGTTGTTTGTTCCCTTACAAATTGCCGTACTGTAGGTTAAGGTAGGTATGTTTATTTATTTTATTCAAGGAAACCAGCACATACATACAAATTATATAAAAGAAATCGAAACAGAAGGCTATGAAGAGGTTTTCACGGTTAATATAAGAAATCGAAACACACACTATGAAGACGTTTTCGAGGTTGATACATAAAAAATTGAAATGTTTTAAAATTAGTGAACGATTCGAAACGAATAGTTGTCTTATGGCTATTTTATTATCTTTGCGACAATCAAAAATCTTACCGTTATTGTTATCTTTTAAGTGGGTAGATGACGTAATTACGTGCTATAATCATTCTAAAAACCTTTAGAGAGGGTAAGAACGTACAAAACTGACCTTCATAAAAAGTCCGCGGTACTCTATGGAAATTAACGTTTTACAATGACATAATACCCCTAAAACATTGCTCTCCTTTTGTCCTATAGGTTTACTCCACTAAGACGGAGGCATGTTTACAAATTGAATCTTGGATCTGCGTAGGTCCTTTGTTTATCAGCCATTGTGCGTGATTTAGCGCGCGCCACATCTTCGGCATTTCCTGCCTTCCCTTCTATTGTTGTTATTGTTTCATGGGTTTGTTTCATCTTGGACTAGTTTATAGTTTAAGTTCCGTGCGAGAGTATCTAAACAACGTCTTGGGAAAGCAAAACAATCTGTATCTGGAATCATAATCAAAACTGATTATTAGTGCGTCACTCACAAATCACTAACGATAAGTCTCGCATTAAATTTTAAATTCATGATACATTTTTTAAGCGTTTTTAGCCCTCCAACTAACCAGGTGGGATGACGATCTGCGAAGACTGCAGGCAGATGCTGGATACGGCAAGCTGAAGACAGGACGCTATGGCGCTCATAAGGGGAGGCATATACCACGTCCAGCAGTGGACTAATATAGGCTGATGATGATGATACCTTTTATTTAGTATTTAGGTAAATTTTATGGTAATTTTACTTTAGGTAGGAAGCGGCTTTTAATTTAAATAGAGCCAAAGCGTTAAAATTGTATGTTTTTGGCCTGCCAATTTGATGTCTTGATTATGCTTGCTTGTTGGTTAAATTGCTCATTAACTTTTGATCTTCCATGAAGTTACATTTGACGTAACCTTGCAGGTGAACGTAATACAATAAACTTTGTTAGAGAATCTAAATATATAGTCTTACCTCAAGTGTCTCATCACTATCATCGTCATCAGCCTGTGTGAGTCCACAGCTGAAAATAGGCCTAACCTAATGAGCGCTTTAGCGCCCTGTCTTCAGCTTGCCGCATTCAGCATCTGCCTGCAGTGTTTTGCAGGTCGTCATCCCACCTGGCCGGAGGGCGTCCTACACTATGTTTGCCGAGTCGTGGTCTCCACTCAAGAACATGCTTACCCCAGCGGTTCTCTGTCTTCCCAAGTTATGGCCGGCCCACTGCCACTTCAGCTTGATAATTCTTAGAGCTACAGTTGAACTTTGGCTCTCTGTCGAATGTATTCGTTACGAACCTATGCTCCAGAGAAACTCCGAGCCTTATGTTTTAACAAATTTTCTTCTAAGCAAAGCTAAATCAAAATCATTGGAACTTTATCTTTACCCGATTCGAAAAGCAGTTAATTCAAAACTCTCATTTGAAAGCTCGGGCGTTCCTGAATTAATAAATCAAAGCCTGTACTTGTATCTCCTTGGACCGGAAGTCCATCTAGCGAATGTAAAGTGCAGGCAGCGGGAACCGGACATTCGGGCCACTGCCGGACACGCATGGGCCGGTACCGGACATTACGGACTTGTAGGGCTACTGTAAGACAAGACAATTGGAGGGCGGGCATTCCGGTACAAGGACCTTATAAACTTCTTCATTCAAATGTTTGTTCTTACAAACATTAGCATGAAGAAGTTTGTAGTCTTAAGTAATCTGTACGGGTGAATTGTAAGGGATTGTTTTGTTGGATGATTGATATCAACAGAGCTCGAGATATAATAAATAATTAGACCGATTCAAAAGTTAATACTCATTTCTGAGAGTCTTGATGAAGTTTGTGAAGATGTGGACACATTGGGTCTCCACTCTATCTTCTCCAAACCTAAAAATGATTGATGATGATTAAAATTAAATCTGGCGACATGGACAACAAAATCCGTCATAAATAATAGGCTACTTTTTATAACGGCACGGGGGCGGAAGCTAGTATTCAAGAAAGAATGTAAATACATACCATGTTTGTACTCACTTTCATTATTGCCGTAGCACTATGCTACGTCCGCGTTGCAGTATGCTACGCCGTAGCAATACGATTTTAAAGCAAAAGACATCAACGAGTGTCTCTTGTTTTAGTACTATAAATACAAATTTGCTCCTGCTGAATACAGAAATCAGCATCTGGAAGTTGTTGAGTTGCTAGATTAACTGTGGCGTAGCACTTTGCTAAGATCGCGTAGCAGTATACTACGCCGTAGACATATGTTTCTCTGCCATTTTTTTATACAAAAGGCATCAACGAGCGTCATTTGTTGTTCTTATCGTAATAATTTAACTTATCACCTGCTGAATAAAGCAATCAGTATCTAATAGATAGGTGTTGAACTGTTGATGGTGCGTAGCGCAGGTGCCGGCGGCGGAGCGCGACCGCAGCCTCACCTGCGCCGGAACTACGTGCCGATTCGCCGTCTTGCCACTGCTTGAACAAATTGACCTAATCGATACCTACTGCTGGACCTCTTTACCGCACTTTGTTGCTAGCAGCCTACTTTGGCGGAAACGGTGGTGTTCTATCTATGCTATTTTTAAAAATAAAATAAATATTTTTCTATTTTGGATAGCTTCAAAAAATGCCAAGGCCTCTACCCTACTTCCACTTTCTTGAGCCTGCTGCATTAGGGATTTTTATTTGTGTGTGATTTTTTTTTAATGTTGTTTTTAAAATGTGGTAAAACAGGCAGATTAAGCTGAGTTTCGTATAACTCTGATAATAAATAAGCTAAAAGAGATACCAAGTTACCATGACCAACATTGGTAAACTAAGTAAAAGAAAGAAAATGTGTGGATGGATAAGCCATCTAGTTTAGATAGCAATCTTTTTAAGCTACTTATTAAATCTTAGCCACTGATCAATCACTGTTCAACATTGGTTCGAACAATATTTCAACCAACGAACTAGATAACAAAAACATGGCATGTCGCACCAAGCGTGAGGAGCTCAGGGTCACCGCAGCCTGCCATAGCTCACCAAGAGCTGGTAAAAAGCTGCGTCACGGCCGCTCGAATCGCGCATCACGACCGCGCCATGGCCGACTGGGATACTTTTTATTATGTCGCAGATATTCTTACTGTGACAATGATTAATGTTATCGGGGCAAAATTCTAGACAGTTTTTTTTGCATAGCGTCATCTACCCCCACCTAAGCAAAGCTTGCCATATGGTAAAACTATACTAGACACATTTCGATGTTTAGATATGGTTTCCGTATAGGTACCCGTCTTATAGCAACGATAGTAGATCTACGAGTATACTATCGACGAACATTAGTGTGGCTAGTTCCGTTGGATTGCATTTCTAATTTGTATTTCCATTTTGTATAAATTTATTCCAGCGTAGGTACACATGTTACACTTAATTTCTTTAAAGTACAACCTTTTCAAAAATAAAAAACAGTGTCGGATTGTAAAAGAAATAATTCGATTGTTTTGTAAAATCTAAAAACCGACTTCAGATTAGTTCACATCCCTTAGTTTTAAATTGTTTTTTTAGGTTTTGCGGGATAATACTAATCTCTCGGGAATAAAATTTAATTAAACCACCTCGAGATCATTCTCTATACAACTGCAAAAGAATCATCCTAATCAGTTAACAAAATAATTTACCAGAATAAAAAAATTAAAAGGTAATGTCAAAGTAAATAATTCATAATTCTGAATAGTAATGAACGTTTTATCATTTTCCTGATTTTATCCCACGCTCAATAATTGAAATATTCATATACCTACGGTACAAAAATGCTCCTGAACAAATATTTTTTATATTTACAAGCAACAGCTTGGTCATCCTAGCTGGTAACGCTAATCGACCTCGTGGTAGGCGCTGCGCTAGTGTCACCAAGCCGTGGCTGTCGCTTCGTTCCACCCAAAGGCTCCACCACGCTCACGCTCATGCCCTGGGGTTTGCTGCACCAATTCCCACGGATTACTCACACAAAAACATGGAGATATAAAAAGTTATTGCTCAAATATTCGTTGGCATTTAGAAAGTTTTATACTAATGCACAATATTCCCTTCAATTATATTCACAAATGAAAAACACTTCATTTGTGAACTGAGTTATACCCATAACTCAAGCCCTACTTTGGGGTCAGGTGATGCTTTGACAAAAGTCGAATGATTAGTAAATCAAATTGTCCTACCCATAACACAAATTTTTCATACTTTGGGGCTAGATATTTGATGATTATTTATTTGTTGTTTTTTTATTGTATTATTTTATTGTAAGCCCTTAAGCTCTGTTTAAAGTTTCGTCAATAAAATAAATTGCAGAAGTCATAAATCCAAAGATCGTTGAAGTCCGGAAGCCATTGGAAACCTATTGTTTCCGAAGTGGAAGTGATTTGGTACTCACGCCCAGTTTTATTGTTGAGGGGACGAATTCATCGTGGGCTTTCTTTTGTGTACAAAATACGAAAAGAGTAATCAATATAAATATAACTTGGCAGTCATAATACTTTATAATAAACTACGTTAACAATTTGGCATGCATTTAAACCGGACAGAAGGTCTTTATGCTACTCCAGATTTAGAAATAAACCTCTGAAATTTGACAGCTTTTGTAAACTACCTGTCCTACCGAATGGCGTTGGCGTTATTTTCGCCCTAACATCTCACAAAGTCACATCTTCACACACTTTCGCCTCTAAAAATGTGTTCTAAGTAATTCCTTCAGAGATCTAAGCACAAATTGTAGATACAGCAGCTAAGATGCTCACGCATTAGCCAGTAAAGGCGTGAAACGTAGCACCGCCGCGCCGTATCAGTCCATCGGCGTTACGGTCACGTGTGGCTCACTCCCACGTCGTAATTGACCCATTTCGTGTGAGAAGTCGCGCATACAAGCCGCCGCGTCTGGGATACCATCGCCGCGGTACGTGACCTCGCTATCTACCCCCGGCAAGACCCTCGACAAGCTTGATTTGACACTTGCAGCCTGTCTGACACTAACACGGGATACGGTTCTGGTGTACAAAAGCAGCCATTCTATGTAATGTGTGCGCACCGCACGGCTCGGTGTACATTCGGTTGAAAGATTTCCTAATTTTTTGTTGCGAAAAAACAAGAAAGTCTGCGAATCTGTCTGGAAATTTCCTGGTCTGAATCCTAACTAATAATATAAATGCGAAAGTGTGTTTGTTTGTTGGTCCTTCCTTCACGCTCTAACCAAGCAACCAATCGACTTGATTTTTGGCATAGCGATAGTTGAAAGGACGTGAAGTAACATAGGTCTTTAGGTCCTGGAAAAACATCAAATTCCCACGGGAGAGTTACAGGAATATTCGAATTTTTATCCTCCTACAAATATGAAATTAGAATTTAACGCGGATGAAACCACGGGGAAGAGCTTTTAAACTTATAAATTTTCTTTTGTCCCTCTTCTAACCACATTAAACACGGTTTGCAATCGACATAAATGAATCCGGTTAAACAGGCGCCGATAAACTGCTTCCTTTCTAAATACAACAAAAACATGAGACAATTTTCGAACTATTTATATAATTCGTTTACCTTTAATGCTATTGCTCCAGCTTTTGTCCAATTCCTTTGTCGAGGGTGAAACGACGTCGGTAAAGTGGCACATAATCGTTTAACTAAATATGAGTTTACACTTACGACTGAGTAGATGGTATCTAAGCCACGGTCGCATTTTGTCGGGTTGCGTTATTGCTTAGATTTACGTGGCCGCGTTGGAATCCCACTCTGTTATTATCTTAGAATTCGGGCTGTTATCCTATCATAAAGTCAAATTCATAGCATGAAGACTAAAATTGTGTTTATAAGTTTTAGAAAAATTCGTCATCCATTTTAACATTAATCGTTTTGACTTATTTACCACAAAATAGCTGAATAGATCTTAATTAATTTAATTACCACGTGACACCTTCTAACTGAGAGGTCACATCGAATTAAAGATAAATCTTGGTTTTAGCACAGTTTTAGTATGTAAAATGTTTTATGATCTTTTCGCTGGGAGTCCTATTTAATAATAAACAGTGATCGGAATTTCGGGCGCTTATTTACCTAAAGTTGGTGTAAGACACAACATAGAGCAGTTAAAACCATCTTTCACGGGAATACTTTCCCGTAAATTCCCGGGATTTCAGAACATTCTAAAATAATGATTTTTTCACCGGAACCTTATTTAAAGACGAAATATAAGACACTTTTATTCTGACGCGAAAATCGATTTTTGTAAAAAAACGCGTTCAAAAAAGGTGTCTTATAATTCGTCTATAAATAAGATTTCAGTGAAAATACATTCTAGAAAATTCCAAAATTCCCATTTGGAATAAAACAAGTTTGGGTTCATCTCACAAAACAGACAATTACCTATATTTTTTTTATAATATTTGTTTCTATTATTCGTACGCAATTATCAAACAAATTATAAATGCGTATGACTAAGTGTTTTAAATTTCGTGTAGAAAAAGGATTTTGGCATAAAATCATAAATATAATTAAAAATGTTTTTTTTTCAGAAATATTGACTTTACTGAACAACACGTCAGAATAAAAGTGTCTTATATTTCGTCTATAAATAAGATTCCGGTGAAAAATCATTATTTTAGAATATTCTGAAATCCCAGGAATTTACGGGAAAGTATTCCCGAGAAAGATGGTTTTAACTGCTCCATGTTGTGTCTTACACCAACTTTAGGTAAATAAGCGCCCGAATTTCCGATCACTGATAATAAATAAATAATTAAGGAGGTACTAAATAGAATCCTGAAGAAGAAAATGTTTATTCGGAAAAAGCACGTGGGAAGCTGCGGTCATAAGCTATAGTTTATATTCTAATTCATAATAAAAGTAGTCAATTTATTTTGTTACCATAAAACGGTTTTATTGAGTCATTTTCACGTTAGAAGGGTAAGGGTGGTGACGCGTCGGACCACCCTGCTTATCTCACAGTGCGATCTTACAAAAACTATATCCCCATCGATTTGTTTGTCCTGTGTGGCCTTCATTTTACGCTCATTAAGCTGTGAGTGTGGTCGAAGGTCACAGATGAGGTTGCAACACTGTTTTTTTACCCTGGGAAGGGTTACGTTTACGTGACGTGATATTTTAAGATTTTGTTGTAATAATGGGCCGAACTTAGCCGTGGCGTTAGCTCAGTTGGCGGTGTCAGAATCGACCCCGCCAACTGAGCCCGTGGATGTCGATGTAGCAGTTTCTCTTTGTGTACATTTAACACCTACACTGCGGTCATCAATCCGCCGGCCATGCGTGGTGAATGTGTGAATGGCGAGAGATGGCAAATCCCTCCTTGCTAACAAGTATATCCTTGCCCCTTAGGAGCAAGTTCAGCCGTATGTGTGCTGACAAGGATGTAATTAGAAATCTTAATGATCTGTGTATTGGGATATAAATAATAAAACAAATAAATAACGCTAGTCAATCCATACAGCATCATTGAAATTAAATTAAATTAATTTATTAATTCAGATAACACGTAGATACTATTCATTATCATTATTCGTTCATTTAATATTGAGCCCTAAGTTTAGCAGATATATCGTTTATTGTCAAAAAATAAAATGTTTGTGGCTTAAGTTGCCTTAAATCCTAGGTTAGGTTTACTTAGACACTAGGGTTATCTAAAAATAGCAACATCGATAAGTAGGAAGTTACGCAAATAAACACGGCGGTGTCAGCGTGTAGCTGTATTGCTAAACCAAATTACCTAAATGATGTATTGCACATGATGCCCTAGAAATGTGTTTGAATAACGACATCTTAAAAAGCAGAACATCGTCAAAAGCTTTGATAAAGACATAATATACAGTGGAATCATGTCTCTGACTGATTTATTAGGACGTGAACAGACGTGTGCTGTTCACCCTCGGGACGAGCAGGTAAAAGCAAAAAACTTGGGTGTTTGTTGACAACGCAACGTCATGGTCGGAAATAAATATTTAAAAATTAGATGTACGGTTTTTTGCTATAAGATAAGATTATCATGTTTGTGGGTGCAGGATTAAAACATTCTTTATTTTCATAAGATTTATTTTGACATACTTGTTTGAATTTTTAGTGATTTTTAATTCCTAGACGTACTAACCTGAGATCTATATTTTTGTTTTATCAACAAGGGACGGTGTGGTCGCAAACCAACAAAATACTTTATAAATATCATCAACAAAACTCAAAGCTCATGAACAGTTCGAATATCTCAAAAGAGGAGTTGAACCTGATGATACTAACGTTTCAATTCATATACATGCACTTCAGTTCCCATTTGTTACAAGTAGCACTGAATAATCAACAGAGCCAACAATCGCTTATGTATACCAAATCAAGGGTTGAACATTAACGTCTTGGTGCCATCACACGTCTCATCAAACATTCAGGAGGAGTCGTGTCGAAGCGATCACGAACTCCGGGCTTGAGGTGTTTATCTACTTGTTACAGTAATTATAAATCTAAATAGCGATAGTTACAGTTGTGTCTAAGCCGTATTTGCTGGAGATACAGGTAGCTACTATAGAAGAAGAAGGCTTAGAATGATAGAAGACATAAACGAGGTGTCGCCCAAAGAGAATAAAACCACTACGTTATAGTGTCGCCGAAGATTCGTTTTTTGGCTACGAAATCAAGAAAATAGTTGAATGCCACTATCCCTCTGCCGTACAGCAACGTGTTTTTCCTCTACTGTCTTTTCAATTAGGCTCAATTGGAATAAAAAAGTGATTTGAACCGCTTAGCGTCTGCGTGTAACATCCAGTGCATCACTCATTTCAAAAACTTATGTTTTAACAATGAAGTAAATGTTTTATGTAGGTAGGTTAAGAAGCTGAAACTTAATATCAACTCAAGCTAGTACCAAAAAAATTAACCACATAATTTTGCGAAGTTGTGGACTGTGGTTCATATCTCAGTGAAAACAAAAGGCGTTGTCTAAAGCCAAAATATGTGAACGATGCGACGATGACACTTCGGGCAGTTTTTGCTGAAATAGACCGAGTAAAGCCATTCGGACCCTCATCATGACGGACATTGCTGCGTCGCAAATGGAGATAAGAAGCACTTTTTCGTAATACTTTATTCATTCCCAGGTTTGGAGGTTGACAGACTAATCGGGTACGTCACTCGAGGTGCGCCCCTTTGAAATATTAATGCTATAACCCTTTTGTATCGGATGGGCGTCGGCGCCCGGTCCCGACAGCGTGTCAATCCACTGAAAGTATCCTGAATGTTTAATGTTCAATTATTTATCAAGTTAATGGGCTCCCATTCGTTACCTACACTTGTGATATCTATCATTTAAACGTACTTGGATCTCTATGAATTACAAAGATATCACGTTAATTAACCGGATCCCAGACGCTGAAGGTGTGTTTGGTTTTCTCCTATTAAGCAGTGCCGCAAAGCATCGACCTGATATTTTCTCGATAAAATTCAAACCACGTGGGGACACTCATGCAGATACTTTCCCAGTTTATCCCCAAAATAACAGCAGCCGGTGTCGTTGGTGTAATCCCGCTAATATATTCACAACTAAAAGGTAGCGCCGCACAACCGCTATCGGCCCCTGAGGGCCTATAGCCGGACAACGGGTGACCGCGAGCCTACCAAATCATATTGTAATCCAACCAAATCACTAAAAAATACTCGCCAGAATGTTAAGTAAACGAGATGAAACAAAAAGAAGTAGGTAGGTAAGGAAGCGAGATTACGAAACAGAGGTACCTATCAATCATCAGACCGTAGAGAATTATGACAACGTTAACCAGGCTTTCTTTGTGAATTTAGAAAAAGACGAGGCTTAAAAGATCCAGTGCTGCATTGTATTTGTCGAAGCTTAGTGAAGCGCGGTGGAGTGCGGGTCGCGGGGGGTGGCGGCGGCGCCCATTGGCCGCGCCCACGACCGTGGGTGGAACGGGGAAAATTCAAACAGTTTTCCACACACCGCTCGAAGTCTGACAAGCTTTTAGCATCATCCTGTCATTCGATTCATTTATTCCACGATAGATATTATTCACGCATGCGAAGCCGGCTCTCAGGCTGCTTCAAATGGTAATTGACGAGTGATTACGCTTGGGATTCAATGAACCCAAAAGCATTGCCTTTTCCGTTCCATGCATCATTTTACGAAAATGTAAGATTGATGAGTGAAAACAGCCGATAGCTCCACTCTTATTATTTTTGTTTTTCATTTGTAGGCTCTCCGTGACGTGATGTTTTCTTGGGTTATTCCTGTCTGAAATTTGCTATGGTATCTTCTGGGTTCTAGGGTTCTAGGTATCTTCTACGTCTGAAGAATTATATGATAGATACGGTTCTCGATTTCAAGGACGAAAGTAATATTTTGTTGAGAGGGATACGACGATGTTCTCTTTGCCCAAAAATGTCCTAGAGTTGTTTGATGGCAAGTTGGTAGAGCGAAGTTAGTTGTTAGTTGTTGGTAGTGGGTGCCTGTTGTAGGAGTGGCGCGCGCGGGTGACGTGGGCGGAGCCGGCGGCGGGCGGGGCAGGGTGCCAGGCGGGGTGCTGGCACTCGCCCATCGGAGGCTCGCGCGCCGCAGTCCGCAGTCGCGCCTCACTCGCCGCTCCCGACGCACCGCTGCACTAACCCGTCCGACCACCACCTGTGCCAAGGTGCGCGCACAGCGTTAATTAAACAGATCCGCAGCAGGCACCCGAATAATTGCCGTGAAGGAAGCGCAGCCGCGACGGGCGCCCCTTCAATTAGCGGCACCTGTCCGACATTAATTCGCACGCGCAGTAAGCCCGCAAAAAAAGTCCGAAATAACTGGAACCGATGCACCTGCGGCAATCAGGCGACGTGTGTCAAAGTGCGGAGACAGAGGGCCGAGGTTCTGGAGTGCGGACATGATCATGCTATTCAAGGGAAACAGCAGCCGGCTGGAACATCTCATCGAGAAGATACAAGCTAACAAAGAGAACCACGACGTTATTGCTGACGATATAAAAGGTATGATTTCATGTCACTAAGTGTATTTGTAGAATACCTACTCATCGTTACCATCTACAGCTATGTCAAGCCATTCTACACAGGCCTATGCTAGGCCACTGCTGGACATAGGCCCCAGAGCACCCACTAACACTAGTGAATTTTCATAAATTCGTCCGAAAATTTTATGGTGCTCTACCAACTTACACCAATTGTGGTTCTATTAAAAAAATATCTGGAATTATTATTTACTATCAAGAAAAAAGAAGGAAATCTTGCTTGTTTTGAAACCTTAAAACGCCTCTACTTAAGATTAAAAGGCGCAAGCGCAATTATTAAACTGGTTAACATAGTAAAGATCATAAAAAATTGCCTGTTCTCTGCACTCTTGTTTGGTAAATACCCAAGTAATTAGAAATTTGGTAAGCCAACTACAAAAATGGGTTAGTCCCTGAGGGTCCCGCTCCCGCAAGGACCCGTCCCGTAGAGCCCCGATTTCTAATTAGGTACCTCGATAAAGTCGATTAAAAGTCAATCTTGCTTCTTACTATCAGCAGAAAAGGTGTTGAACAATTTTTACCCGACTACCGACAGGGGAGGGTTATTAAAATACTTTTTATAAAACTTGACTTATCATTGTGGATCAGGAATAAATGATAAGTTCTAGATCGTGTTTAAAATAATCGTATGTAATTATTACAGTACAGTTTGTTGGAGTAATCACAGTTTATAATTTGAATTTAACAAGAAGTACTACTTACGTACTTTTTTTTTAATTTGCTGAACTGTATCATACTTATGCCCACTTCATCAATTAAATCATTTTGTATATTTTTTTACAGCAAAACTTGAATTAATATGATTTTTATGTTCCAAATTAATTAATAAGTTTTTTTAATTGTATTTATTTTAATACTGATTATAAATCTTACTAAATTTTGAAATCAAATTTACCTAGTAATAGTTTCGTAGACATGTTCCCCACATTTGGGACTACTGTAGGCCGGTAGTAACCAATCAAATACAATATCATACCTGTACTACGTTTGTACTTTATAGTTATTCTTTGCACATTTTATGTCAACAGTACAAATTGAAAACAACAACAAAAAAAATAACTAAAGAACATGTAATCAAGTTCATCGAAATCGGTGCTCTACGGGATACCGCAGGGGCCCTGCGCGATCGAGGCCTTTAGGGAACCCCAAAAATTGCAGAGAATCTCCACTTTTTTGGATGGCGAGATTCAAAAAATATTTTTTCTGTGAATAAATTATCAATTTACGGTTTTTGGATTTTTCCCTTCATTTGTGCTATAAGATCTTGCTTCTTGCAATCATGATTCTAGGTCAATGCGTGTGATTCCGTTGGAAAATTCAAATAAATTAGGCATAAACGGCTGTAACTTTTGATTGCGTTGACATATAAGTTTGATTTATATCGCGGTTCCAAGACGTTACAAACTTGACTATATGATAAGAATTTCAATTCGATACCTCCACGCGTTTTTGAGAAAAGAGGGTTGACAGACAGACGGACAACAAAGTGATTCTATGAGGGTTCCCTATTCAACGTTCCGTAATTGTTCCCTAAAAAACGAGTCATTTGTGCGAATATTACAATCTTTGAGTCAAAGGATATTTTTGGTTACTTATTCCGCAGCCAGAGGGGTTAAGTGGATTTGAGAAAAGACTTTTGATTCTGATTTTTCTGATTTTTTATTTTGAATGTCTGAACAAATTCAAAAACCTGATTTTTGTCGCACGTTTCTTTGTGCATAACTGGGACTCCATTATCTATCTATTATCTCGAATTATCAAAGCGATTTTGTTCTATTTATGAGTTATCAAAATACTATGTTCCATTTTTGTTAGCAAATAGCAAAATTAGAAGGGGCAAAGCCCTACGAAATACATTTCGTAGGGCTTTGCCCCTTCTAATTTTACAAAAAATAACCTGTTCTCTAGATTTTTTAAGTGAAGATACGAGGTCCGAGTCTTGTCGGTTCATAACTCGGAATAACGATTACTGTTTATTCAAGTTGTTCAAGTTTGAATTCCATTTTACTTTCTACATAATGCTAATTAATAAATTATATAAACAAAACATACATTGGTACTTGGTAAATAAATTGCTGATTTTATTTTTGATACTCGAACTCACCTGCTTGTGATGGGCGTCAACTCTGCAGGTGAGCTTTGAAAACGACAAAATATTTATTACAAACCTTATTTTTTTAAGTTTTGCTGTTGCAATAAAAATATCTATCTAATTGCTATCCTACTTTGCTATCCTACGTTACGAAATTTCCTTAAACTAACACTTTCATGCCCTAGACGCATATGTCCATCTGAAGGTCCTGCAGTCACGTTGGTGGCGGCGCGCCGCTGCTGCTGCGGGTCGCATCGTTGGGCAGTGAATGCGTTAATGTACTTACTTATTTAGATATTTAATCTCAACCCTGTGGTATTCGGAAATAAATGGAAATACCACTAAGATCGAGTAAACAGCGATCCAATTGGCGTTGATGAGAAATAAATGAATAAAAGATGCCGGACATTTTGCACTTCATTTTCAAGTCCCAAAGTAAACAAAGCTGTATAATGGTTTCCAGAATGATGTAACACTAGGTACTTTACTTATTTGACCTTAATTATACAGAGAAAACACCCAGACCCGTTACGGGTCGTAACAAATACTTGCATTTATAAACATTTGTCCCGCAGTGGGAATAGAAATTACAACCCCTTTGCTTCTTAGGCCGACCTTCGCCCACTGCCCCACAGAGGTCGTCTATATATCTTCTATAAAGTTGTTTTTTTTACAAATTAGTCGCACCTGTGTTGCATGCAATTCACAGATTGTAGAATCCAATTGAATACGTAGTCCGCACCTCCCACCACCCACATTATTACGGTTCTCCGCGAACGGTGCTCAGACAAATCACCATCCTCGCGCTCATAAAGCAAAAAATTGCTCGGAAGCATTATAACGAGGCAATCTCTCACCTTGCCCTAGCTTTATTAATAAGGATTAATGTGAAAACTCTATCATGACGTTTGTAAAATGGATCGTTGGTGCAAACGAGCCACATCGAGCGAAGGTAACCATCTACTAATTGCTACAAGAAGCGCTTCGTGTATAGGTACTTTTTTACAGTTATAAAACTACCATGTTTTTGTTTTGTCTTGTTAAACTCACCAGGGCGACAAAACCGCATGTGCGACAAAACTCTTAATAAAGAAAAAAAAGTAGCACAAAAACCATTATTAAATTTTATTAATTTGATCGCGCTATCGAAGTATTTAGGGTTTAAATCTACTTCCAAACCCATTTTTATTATTCAGGAATTTTAAAGCCGGTTTTATAAAACTCACCAAATTATTATTGGCAGATATGCCTACGGAACTACCCTCACCTTTGTATTTTGCTACGAAAATTAACCTCAAACTAACTACCGGTTTCATTATCGAACGTAACTCGATCACGAACATATCCTTACACAGTTTTGCTAATGGATAAGTTTAGTGTTCAGTGCGAGTAGGTAATTTAGTCCTCTCGTCGCCTAAGTAGATAGCGATTGGTGTTGATTGGCGAGGCGCCGGTTGAGGTGTCTCAGACGTCGCAATTAGGAAGTGGGCTTCCGCCGCCCACAGCCAGCGGCGCCAGCGTCACCCGAGGAATTGCCTGCAATCGCTGCTAATTACGGCTATACCGTGGCGGCAGTGCATCCTAGAAGGATACTGCTTAACGGGATAAACGCTGCCTACGGATCCACCAACTGATCGTCTTGGGGCTCTAATTCTGTCTTATCTGAATGGATAAGAAAATGTCAGTTTTAGTTTATAAAGTACCTAACAAAATAAATTTTAGTTTAGTTAAAGTTTTCAGTTTTTTATCTGTTTTTAAAAACCATGAAAAAATTGTTAGTTTGCCTACCCAGCCTGGGTAGGCTACAGAAACTAAAAAGTATCAACTGTCATCAGCAATATCAGCGCATTTGTTCAGGTCTCTCAACCAACTGACGTCATGACCGCAGAGCAATATGGCGTCCACTGCGTCCAGGTTTTTGTCATGTTACGCGCGCAACTTGAACTTGTAAATTTTAAATGCATTTTTAGGTTACTTGTCGGTTGAACAAACTTTTGTATTTTTTTGTGGTTCATTAACACTATAAAACCTATTTGAGACACTTTTAAAAATGGGTGTAACAGGGTAATTATTATGGTAACCAAATCACTAATCAAACAGTCATCACCAGAGCCAGCCTTCATGGGAACTTTTATTTACTCTCCGTAAAGCAGAACAAAAATTTATTTGCGTAGGATGGTACTATAATTTAATTGTTTTGAAAAAACTAAAACCGACTTCATATTCCTTAGTATTTACACTGTTTCTTAAGTTTTTTGGAGCAAATACTTATTCCTCGGGAATACAATTTATGGAACCACCTCGGGACCATTCTTCATACAATAGCGAAAGAATTTTTCAAATTAGTCATCATCATTGACGGAAAAAGTCGACGCACATAGAACCTTCTCATTTTTGAAGTCGGTTTAAAAACAGCAACCCCAAGCTAGGTACAATAAATGACTAATTCTAAATCGTAGTTTTAAAACGTTTCTGCCTTAAATATAGCAAAGCCAACCCTTCTTCGCCGGTACTCGTATCTAAAAATTAATATTAAAAACGCGAAACTTCCAACGATATTTATAAACAGGTAACATAATAATTTCATCTCCTATTTGTTTTTACGACTCTAGATCCGCGGCTGTCATTATTTTGGCCATTAGTTAAGGCTGTTACACACGTCCGGGGCGTAGAGGACTCCAGATTGATATAAATAGCGTCTTATTACCAGCTGATGGGTGTGTAAGGAAATAAAGTGCTATTGAGAGAAATATACTCAGGGTTTTGCAACTTTTATTTTTAAAATCATGATTTTATTCCACGTTATTTTAGATCATTTGGGATAACATGGGATTTCCCAAATGCTCCAAAATAACGTGATTGATTCTTAGTACAAAAGTCCTAAGAATCAAAATTGAAATGACAAATAAATCAAGGTTGGTTATATCATGAGTTCATAGAAAATGGTTTAAGATTTGCGAAAATATTTGATTTGCAAATTACTTTTCCGCTAGATTTATTGCTTGTGGAATGCAGAAAAAAAACCACAAGAAATGGACATTTCTGTATCCAACGTACTGTGTTAAATGAGTCACTCAGGCAAGAAATGTAATTTTTTCTAGTATAGGTACCTATACCTATCGTTTTATGTAGGTAAGATAAGTAGAGAGATGTTATAGTCCCATACAAAGTACTTCCTAAAATCTACATCAAGTTATAATATCCTATTCATTCTTCCAAACTACTACCAAGTTAAACTTAAACGCAGCTGCAGAAACCTATAAAAATAAAATACGCCAAGTTTCGATACAAATCTTTATTCTCCTGGCTGTCTTTTATCATTAGTTATCATTTGCCGTGATGGCGCTCGTCATCGCGTTACCTATTCAATTTGTTTATATTTCACGCCACTCCGAGGTGCTCCCGGAGAAATATAGACGCTTACTCCGAAATATGGGGCCTTACCGATATTTATGACGGCCTTAGCCAGCCGCGGGCTTCGTCTGCCAACTCTAATGTACTTTATAATGCCTGTAAAGAATGTCTATTGTCATTTATTGAACCAACTATATTTGATTTAGCTTCTATAAAATGCCTGGTATTTATTTAATTACTACGGGCTATAAAATTGCTGTTGGTGCTTGATGGAATGCTAGATAATTGGGTTTTTAACCTAGCTAGACTATGCCACAAACAAACCTGAGTAGGTACTAATAAACCTCAAAAAGTTTTTTGCTTCGCAATTAAAAGGTCTTTAAATTGGGTACCTATCAGAATACCCATGTAGCAAAAAGACGATATAATTAGTGGAATGTTTCACGCACTCTCGATAACATACAGATTATACATAGTCATTCCTAAGATTTCTCAGACATTAGGATATTGAAATGGAACGAGTGTGATGAGCCTCTTACTTAATGAAATACTATGTCTATTCTTATAACTTCTTGGCAATGTCGGGTGCGACGTAAGAATTGACCCCTTCAATTCAGCCCGTGGTTGTAGTACTAACCGACTAAGGAGACCTACCAGAGAAGGGGCAGCAGCATCTTTCTGTGAATTATTAAACACCCCCACTGCGATGCACAAGCTCGGAGCTTTCCAAGCGTGGTGATTATGTTAAATGCAAATCCCTTGTCGGTTGGGGGAGGCATGTTCCCCGTGGACGTTTATTTGCTAATGAGGTATACCACTTCTTATTGAGGTCCATTCTTGCAGAGGCGCTGGGCAGCGTGGGCAGCGCGGCGGGAAGCTCCTGGCCGTCGTCGACGCCGGAGCCATCCCCGTCGCCGGCGTCCACGCCCTCCGCCGACGCCGCCGAAGCCGACACCGAACCGCCCTTCACCATCGGTGCTACGGAGCACACGCCTTACCAGTGCCAGTTCTGCGACAAGGCTTTCCCGAGGCTGTCTTATCTGAAGAAACATGAACAGGTGAGTGCTGCTTTAAAGGTACTTTTTGACAGTTTCCGTCCCTGGAAGAAGACTCTGTGCCGCTTTTTACGTAGGGAAGAGATTCATACAGTGGTATATTATCTGGAAAGATCAGGATGTTTTTCCAATAATTTCTATGTTTTTGCTTGTTTATTCACGCTACAAGAAGACGTTAAGCTTTTCTACTCTTCGGCGCTATCTATCAGCAGGAAAAGTACCTACCTCTCCGTCCATTTAGCAGCTTTTCTCATCTCAAGGCTGCCTTAAAAATCGTAAGATAAACGTTTGGAATGCATACCTTCAACAAAAGCCCGATTAGAATCTGAAAGCTACAATATCAACATAAGCTTACGAAACCTCCAACGAGCTTTCCCACTGTAATGCATATGCCGTCTACCAGTTACCATAAACAACTTGGCTAACTGCGCAGACAATGCGGTTGTTATTGCCGTCATATCTGTGAATTCACAGTCCAGTTTCGCCATGCAAGCCCTTGCTTCATTAGTGAGTAGATACCCAAAACAGGCCATTTACAGAGCCGGTGCGTAGATATGCATCGCATTCGCCTTGCACCGTGAGGGCTGTGACGTGCTCGGCCATTACGGCGGGCGGCGGCCGTACATCTCGCCTCCTTTGTGTAGCGACGATCCCGCCGCGTTACGATTACGACACACTGCGACAGATCTAGCTGAGATAGGACGAATAGAAACATCACTTTGCATGCTGCCGCTGCCGTCTGGTGGCACGCCCGCGCTATGATTTAGATCGGCACGTGCCTGCATAGTGGCTGAATTCTCACCTCTAACGGCCGTCAAATTAGGACGCATCTCGATATGAAATTCTTGAAAATCAAAGGAAATCACTACTTAATTCAAGATCTTCGATAGGTACCGATGCAGTTGCAGAGCCTGTTGGGGCAGTGATTAGGATCGGTGCACACGCATCGCGGGCCGTCGGTCGCGGATTGCGGGTGTGCGCCGACAAATGTATCTGGCGATGATCGCGTTGAGCGCGTCTCACTCGCGACAGAGCGGTGACGGCCGGAAATAGGCCCGATAACAACTCCCTAGCCTAGCCTGCTCCAGCCTGACACGCTTTATCATCATGCCGACTAGCACTCGCTTGGGAAAGGCGATCATTACAGGAATAAATCAATTACTGAACCCACGCGATATTGCCGTCGAGCTTGTATCACTTGAGGAGAAATCGTAATGTAATAAAGAATAGATCCTTTGGCGAATGTGCCTCAATAATGAAATTTAATTGATAGCAAGTTAATAATGGCTTGCGGCGGCAGTCAGAGTTAATTAAGTCGTACGATATGTATTGTAGCCGATGGGGCTCAATCAGTGGGCAACAGAGGCGCAATCGCAGTCGTAAAACTGTCGAGACGTCTTGCCGGGAACCGAGCACAAGCTGAGTTAAGCCATCTTCAGACACACGCAGTGCTGCTTGCAATTAAATTGTTTACTTCCATATCAAAATGCTTAGGTACTTTTACAATGGCATATACTTATATAGTATGCAAATCATGATGAAGAACGCTTCCTACTAAAATGTTCTGTTAAGAGCGCCCTAACACTGCACTGTGTAAATAAATGATGGCTTATCTCTCGACAATTTAAGTCATTCAGGCAATAAGATTCTCATCTTAATAACTTACGTATCAGTATGAGCACCAACGATGTAGTGCTACTGTTTCGTGGAACTTGCCTTTCATGGGAATAATAAGATTATTCATCACATTATCAACGAGGCAAAACTTTTTGCATAACCGTGCCTGCACCAAGAAACGTCCATTTGACCAATAATAAAGCTTTTATTGCCGCTACCCACCGCCACTTAACATAATGTTGACACACTGCGTAAATTCATAATGTTGGGGTAAATGATATGAGTAGAAAAATAAGCGAGCGCGGGTGTAGTGTGGCGGACCTGTAGTTGACCCCGAGAGGCACCTGGCTGTGTGAACGCAGCCCGTCGTTATTGCACCTGGGAAAGTCACTCGGTAGCTGCGAGCTGCCCATTTGAGAGCTTTTATTGGCTATCATGTTCACGTAACTAGTTTGGAATATTCTTGGTGAGATTTACTCGGAAAACTTAATACCATTAGGAGTATAATGTTCATGGCTCTCACGGTGTTTGTATAAGGCCATTTGAATATTTGTAAAGTTTATGATATTTGCGTGCTGTTGCACAATAAGCAGTGTACAGTGTCGTGGTGGGAGCAGGCCGAGCGGCCAGCAGGGCTCCGCGCCGCGTGCACCCAGGGCCGGGCTCCCGCCGAGACCGACTCATCTCGCTTATTGAATTCTCGCACGAAGCGCTGCGATGACAACAATCAATATTTTGCTAAATATATTCACCGTTACGAGGAATCGTTAATCTGTAATAACTATTTATGTCCTCGGTATGACATCGCCAAGAAAAATTGCAGCCATTTTATTGCACAAATCCATCTTTATTATTTTTTAACACGCTCCTTCCACATAATATCTCTATCAAAAGCTTGGGCGCTGGTAGTAAACGCAGAATTTATTAGTTGCGGAGCTTGGACTTTATTAATTCTGTCGAGGTCCGATCGCTCCAATTAAGGGAGTGGTGTAAATAAGAAGTGTCCTCCTGCGCTAATGCAGCTTCATGTTTATTTTGTTAATCTCTAGAATGTAAGATAGATTATTTTCTTGTCAGTACTGTGTACTGAACTTACCTACCATTTAACTAATAGTTGACTCAATTATCGAAGGTAATCAGGAACACACAAAACCGCAATACTTGACACCTGCAACAAAGTCCTCCGAAATAGCCTCCATAACTAAACTGACTACATTTAAAAAATCTTTTGTTTCTCCGAAAAACGATTACCATATTGCCTAAAGACTTGAAGCAAAGTCAATCATTTTTAACGTTTGTTTAGTGGTGTATTGAATGAAGGTCGTTGAGGTGGTCAATTAGTAAAAGCGTTGAGACGTTCATTTTGGGAGTCCATTGTCTCGTTCCGTCTCCGGCGCGAGATGGTGCGAAGGCCGACGTTTCGGACGACTCTCATTATCTCGCTGCCAGCCGTTATTCATAAACACTAACATTAACATCCTCATTATACCTCTCATGAATATTGAATAAGTCCCTTAAAAACACTGAATAGCATTTTTTTGATGAATTTGGTGTAACTTCTATATGAAATACAAACTCATTATGATCTTATTTGTTTTGCTGGCGTTAGAATTTTAGGAAGAACAAATAATATCGTCTTTTCAAAAGACCATTATTGTTGGTTGGTAGAAATCAACCTACTTATATTGTACAATACCAAGACGGAGTAAAGGATTGCAACCGTTATGAGAAGCCGAAACATGTTATTCGTAAGGCCAGTGAACAGTACCGATCAGATGGGAGTCCACCTCGGCAGATAAGCTGGGAGCTCCCGCGCAGGAATGCTATCGGGCGCACGTATCGATTCGTTACGCTCAATGACTTTTACAATAAAAAGATCGATCGCTTATCTGCCATTCAGGGCCACTCTATAAAATTGCATTATGAAGATTGTTAACTATGAAACTACTGTCATGGTTAGTCGATAAGGGGATTTATAGGTAGTAGGTACATTTGTTCGGTCAATTACTTTATCGATTCCAATCAGATCGGTTTGGAACTCTGGTTGATATCTCACTCGAGAGTCACGACGTGCTCCCTGGGGTTTTTTTCTCGTCGGCAGTTTGTGAGATGTCCGGCTCATACCGCGGCGGTAGTCAGCCTATTGTACGAAGACAGTTCTCACGGTGGTTTTTGTGATCAATGCACCCGAAGTTATTTCGTTCCTATCATTGTATGACTTACTTTTTAATTGTCATGCCATAGGACGAAGATTGAACTGTAGCACCACAAAGTTTGTTATTCCAACTCATGGCGACCTTAACACATTTTTTGAATTACAGAGTACCTAAGTAGAGTCCTCTCTCAACGGAGTTTTGACATGACTGTGTGCGGGACATTTACAGTGCACAAGTGTATGTACTACACATTTTTTTAATTAATGACTAAAGATGCTGTATGAAATGCAATACTTAGGTACCTACCGAGAAATGGCTCTAGTTAATAGGGACACATTTTTTGTAACAGAGTGTTGAGAAATATTTTCAAACAATATCCTTCCCCAGACCCACTCGGACCAAATGCCATTCCGCTGCGAGTTCTGCTCACGGCTGTTCAAGCACAAGCGGTCTCGCGACCGGCACGTGAAGCTCCACACGGGAGACAGGAAGTACCGCTGTGCTCATTGCGAGTCTGCCTTTTCAAGAAGGTAAGTTTGACTTCCAAGAGACATAGACTTTGGGAAAGTTGATGCACAAGCGGTCCCGCGACTGGCACGTGAAGCTCCAAACGGAAGACAAGAAGTACCGCTGCTCATTGCGAGTCTACCTGCTCAACAAGGTAAGTTTGACTTTATAGAGACATTGAATTTGGGAGAGTTCATAGAGTTGGGGAAAAAAGCGAGTATTATAAAAAACAAATCCATACCTACTAATTAGCTCAACTAGCAGCTTAGGTACCTACTACTAGTTGAGCTGTTTGTGACAAAGCTCTAAAAGGCAAGGCAAAAGAATATTGCAATATACTGTTCTGATAAATAAACATTCTTTTCTTAAACATGCGCGGAAATATTGTCATTACTTTTGAATAAAGAACACGCGAAGTATCATATTTACGTAGACTGAAAAACCAAAATCACTTCCCGGCGCGTTCTTTGAATTTGGAACGAAGAGCGCGCCGGCAATGTTGTATGAAACGGTGTGCTGTTTGAATTTAGAACTCTTTCATCTATCGTACACATTGCGTTCTCGTGGCTGTATAGCCACAGATGCGTTTACCTTTTTGCACAATCTGTAAAATAAAAATTAATAATTGGCGGTAAAGCGGAGTTCGTTGTTATTTTGTTAATAAAATAAAATTTATTATGTAAAAGGCCTTTTTTATATCCTTGCATTTTTTTAAGAAAAGCACTATATATACGCCTCGGCCGAAATGGCAATTGACTGTCTCGTATCATTGAAACTCATACTCGACCTGCAGTTGCCTATTTCGCTGCCTTTGCAATAATGTACTATTAAATACTCATGAATAAACACGAAATTAGTGGAGAGGGTAGAGGATTAGGGCAGTTGAGTCGTATTTTCTTGTATTTAACAAAATACAAAAAAAAAAATCTTTAGTAACAAACGTGATCTGTCATTGCATCAACCAACCTACATCAATTTACAAGATGCAATTGTAAAAAAGGTAACATAAAATGTGTTTCATACAAAAAGGAATGGTAATGTGCTTAATCCGAGGTCATTAAAGTGGCTTTAGTGTAGTGTATTCTGAAGAGGTGCGCGTAGGACAATGGCCGTAGCAAGATTGATCACCATAAGCCACGGACAAAGCCCGCAGTCCAAGGCGACACGTCACCTTTTTCGTCACCTCACTCCGTCCATGTGACTAATTTCCTTCAATTTGTCCGTCCAACGAACGCCCGTCAAGTGAAAAGAGATGATGCACTGACAAATGGTGTCGAGGGTCTCACAAAAATGAAATAATGGCCTGTACCTAAACCGGTGCGCGGCCATTACGGAGTGTTTGGGCGATGGTCTCAACTGTAGTGAGTGTGAAAAGCGCCTTTGTTAGTACTGTTTGGTCGGTGCTTTATGTAAGTGCTTATGTCGTATGACAAATTGAAGCTGCAGATTACAAAGGGGACTTTGGAGCGTTTATCTCAATCCGAAATACTCACTTTCTAGAAAGATTCAAAATCGGATTATGAATATTAAAAGGTATCTTTTCTCATCAGATAGTAACTTAAGGTTTATTATACAACTCCAATGGCTTTCCTCTAGTGAATTAGGCTTATGAATAATTATTAGCTGCGCCCCGCATTGTTACTATATTTGAATTATTTGATCATCCCACCCACACGAACTCTGCATTTTTCCGGGATTAAACAGTCTTGACTAAAACATGGGCTGAACATGAAATTTGGAACAGCAAAGATCTTTGGTGTTCCAAATTTCATCTAAATCTGTTCAGGCGTTTGAGCGTGAAGGAGTTACAAACATACATACAAACTTTCGCCATTATAATATCAGTATGATACTTTCCTATTTCAGCGATCATCTAAAAATCCACATGAAAACCCACGACAACCAGAAGCCCTTCCAATGCACGGTCTGCAACCGCGGCTACAACACCGCTGCGGCTCTGACGTCACACATGCAAGGACACAAGAGGGATAGGGAGGGGCGAGAGCCTGACAAAAGGAGGTCGATGCGTTGCTTGCGATGCGGCGAGGCTTTCCGGAGACCGGATCTACTGCAGGTAAATTATGTATAGGTCTTCTACAAATACCTACAAGATTTTCAAGGAACAAAGCTTCCGTTTCCTTTTGAGACAGAGAGGTGACTTTATATGTGTATCCGAGGCATCGTAAGTAGGTACCTACTAAACGACTGTATCGTTTTTTGTTTGAAAGGATTTCATCGAGAATGAAATTTGAGAATGAATTCTATTCAATGAAAGTCGGAGCAGCCACTCAAATATTATGATAACTCAATCAAATTGTCGTCGGGGTTCACTAGTGATTTCTTCGTGAAATTAACTCGTTCAACGAGGAGCAGTCAAAAAGAGATTCAACTTTATAGAAATCCGTGGTTGATGTTCCACTAATGATTACAGGCCCACATGGCCAGCACTCACGGCGTGGACGCGGCCGCCCTCACCCCACCTCGCCGCGTCGCCTCGCAACCACCGCCAACACTCCTCGCCTGCATGTACTGCACTCGTGACACCTTCACCAGTATGGAGCAACTACAGCTACACGTCCGAGCCTCTCACTCTGCCTTACTCAACGGTAGCTCTCCGGAGCAGCCGACCCCGACCGATCTTAGCCGAAGAGCTTCCGACGATGCTCCACCTGCCAAACGCCCGCGCTCCGGAACCCCTCAAACGACCTTATCTCCCAACACGCTGTTGTGCAACCAGTGCGACGCAGCATTACCGGACTTCGAAGCCTTCCGCGCGCATTTGAAAGGACATATCGACGAAGGGGGCGAGTTAACGCGAACTAGCCCAGCTCCATGCGTCCACTGTGGAGCTACCTTTGCTGATGCGGCCGCATCGGAACGTCATCTCACCGCGCATTACTTGGCAGTGTCCTGTGAATACACTTGCCACAGCTGCGCTCGAAGTTTCCCTACTCCCGATGATCTGCAAAAGCACCTGTTGGATCTGCATGCGCATCATCTTTACCGTTGCTCGCTGTGTAAGGAGGTGTTCGACTCTAAGGTTGCGATTCAGGTAAATATATCTCCTTCGTTTTCTTTTTAAGAAATACTTGCTTTGTACCTACCTATGGCGTGATCAAAGGAGCCGGTTTATTTACTTTTTTGTTATCCTGCTCTATCACATCACGTGACGTTAAATAAGTAACACAGTTTGGTGTGATGCAGTTGGACCTGGTCAATTTCAGCGTGATAGAGATAATATTGTATTCATTCGTTTGGAGTTACGTCAAGGTTTTATGAACAAAATATTGACATTATTCTAGGTCCACTTCGCCGTAGCACATAGTGGTGAGAATAAAGTATGGGTTTGCCGTGGCTGCGGCAGCAGCGCCGGAGCCCTACGGTCGGAGGCCGACGGCGTCGCCCACGTGCGGTCACGGCACGCGGGCGCGCGCTGCTCCTGCGGCGCTCTGCTGGGAGGTCCGAGGCTGCGCCCCAGGGCTTACAGGTGTCCGGTCCCAACCTGCACTGATGCATTCGCCGTTCAATATCTGCTGGAGAGGCATATGCAAGTGCATCATGCTATGGCGCAACAGGTGAATTAATCTATGTTTTCTTTACGAAGTTCATTTAGTCTGAAAATTCTCAATTAGTTTCATATATGTAGGTACTTAGTTAAACATGAAACTCACAATTTTTTTGAATGTAAAATGTTTAGTTATATTTCCATGCAAATCTTCTGTGATAAAATCAAACAAATGCAATTTTTTTGCAATGATATTCCGCAAAGTAACGTCTCTCTCTCTCTCTAATTTATTATACTTACACTTTCCTTTAGAAGTTACTCCGCTACCTACATTATTATCATTCATCCACCGCTGAATTTCACACACTAAGTATAGACTGTGCTAGTTGTATCGTACTAGCTTATAAAGTTCCAAAAACAATGTCATCAAACCCCACCCTGCCATTTCTAGGTGCTCAATGGCGAGATAACCCGACCGAAGCGCGTAGAAAACAACAACGGTACGGAAGATGGCGCCTGTTCCCCTTGCACCACCGAGCCCATAGCCGAGGAGCGAAGACGGAAGAACGGAGCGGTGGCGCTGCAGTGCGCGTACTGCGGCGAGCGGGCAAGGTAGTATTGTTATAAATAAATAAACAACTATAGTGCCCAATAAGTTAATGGACCGAAAAGAGTAGAATACAACAACGGCACAGAAGAGAAGAAAGGAGCGGTGGCGGTTCTGTGCGCGTAATGCGGAGAACCGGCCAAATATAACTTTTAACAACTTTGTTTGGAACTGTAGGACTCACTGCCTGTCATAGAAGACAAAATGAATTTTAATGCGACGCTCCCAATGACATAGGTACGGGACCAGCACACTGTGCCACCTCGTGTGCCTCTTTTGACACAAGTATCTAGCGAAGGAAAGTACCTACCTACCTAAGTAGTATTCATTTTAAAAATACCTAAATTAGGCATTTTTAAAATGAATACTTGCGTTTGGCCTGATGGCACCAATTGGGGGAACGCTTACGTAGAGAGATGCTGATTGATTTGTCTTGTTTTCAAGGTCCCGGGCGGAGTTAGAGGCGCACACTAGAGCTCACTCGGGCGCCGCGGCCGCGAGGCACAAGTGTCTCATATGCGACGAGATCCTGCCGTCCGCTGCCGTGCTGGCTGAGCATAAGCTGACGCATTGCAAGGTGAGAGTTAAGAAACTCAGTATATATAATGTACTCTGTGTTAAGAAATACAGTCCCAAATCCTACCGCTGTGCCACCGGGCTATCCGATGTTTTTCCGGTGCGTTTTGTGTCCGCGTGGAAACAGCTCCACATTTATGCTGGCGGCATATTTAATGTGTGCCGCATTAATCCAACGCCGCTACCACGCAGCACATAAAATGTGCATAAAGATTAAGCAAAGTGTGTATTTTTAAACACTTAGATTTATGGTAATGAACGTAAATGTTCAGATTAAAAAATACAACCTCAAAAACCTGTAGAAATCGAGTAATCGAATAAAATTTATGAAAATAAACTGGTTTCTTTAGTAAAAACAAATACAAAATTCGCATATAGAAAACTGTTTTAATTAAAATGCTCTATATTATCAGCGACAACACCACATAATTTTTTACGAATTACATAGCCAGACTAATGTTCTATTTAAGTAATTGTTTATTTTTTATTTAATGCTTATATTTTGAATATTTAATAGATAATAAGCAAAAACTTGATTTTTGCACTGAGGTTGTTTTGCGCTGTTGCGCTCCTATGAACGAGAAATCCTATGCCTATGCTTTTCACAAATTTTTGCATTAGGCGCGCTCTTTAACTCTTTTCCTTCAAATAGTACATATATACATATATCAGTGTCAAACTGGCTTCCCTTAAGCTTCAAACGAGCTCACGCGAGCTGTCTGTCATCTGTGCCTTACACGAGTTAAAGCCCGTATTAAAATTATTTAAAATGCACATTTTTGTGCTGCGTGGTAGCAGTGTGCCTCTGATCTGCGACAACCTAAGGCACGACGAATTTTTTACAGTTTTTATTAAAAACTGAAACGATTTGAGGCGTGCTCAAATCTGAGCTGCGTTTGCGTATTCCGGGGTTTTAAGGTGCTTTTTCCACCAGAGATGTACTACGTTGCTATGTTTCCATCCGACGAATAGGATCACTGCAGAATCGCGTCATTTTCATGGCTGACAAAAAATGACGCAATAATGCAGCGATCCTATTGGTCGGCTGAAAACCCTTAGATAATATCATTAAGAATCCGTAACTCTTTTGCTATCTGTTACCTGTGGAAGTTACTGTTTGTGCTGCGAAGTTTCCATTAGAGAAAATGGTGACAAAGGGTTTAAGGGTTTAACATTTCGTCTCCAGGTGGTGGCCGGCGATACTTGCTCCCGCTGCCGCGCGCGGCTTCTCTCAGAGGAGTCGTTCCTAGCGCACATGGCGCGGCATCAGCCCGCGTTGCCTGCGCCTTGCGTCGTCTGCCGCCAGACGCTCGCCTCCGAGGCTGAGGCCAGGCTGCACGCGCGCTTCCATCTGCGACCCAGTGACACGGAGCAAAGGTAACACGACTGATATCTCTGTAACTCATTATGGTGTCATCAGTTGCACCAGAGCATAAATGTGGCATCTTTCTGTTCCTTATCTAAAACTTTCACTTGATAGTTAACACTTCCTCAAAGAAATTGTATAATATAAAAGTATATCGATCAGTACCATTCCACACACAACACTACTCCTAGCGGTCATCTAATTCTTGATACTCAACTATGATGTCCCTTTCAGATGTGCAATCTGCCTGCGTGCACTCCCGGAAGGCGAAGGAGGCGAGGGCGCGCGCGCGTGCTCATCGTGCTACGCGCGCCACGCCGCCCCGCGCTCCGCGCCACCCGCCGACCACGACTGCAGACTCTGTCGCCGGGCCCTTGGCTCACCCACGAGACTACAAGCCCATCTTATAGAACACACCTTCGCTGGGATCGGGGCTTTTACTTGCTACCTATGCTCGGCAGTTTTCACCAGCGCAGCGGGTCTACAGCGGCATTTACCGGAGCACGCCTCAGCGCCGAGGCCGTACGACTGCGGCCGATGCGGGATGAAATTCTTCTTCCGGGCAGAGTTAGATAATCACGCCTTCGTGCATTTAGAAGAGGCTGAGATAGCGCAGCGAGCGTTCTATGAGGCCTACGCGCGTGGAGCAGCGAACGCCTGGGCGGCCTTAGCTCCTCCGGAGACGGCCCACGTGACCACTCCGGCGCCGGAGGTGAAACAGGAACCAGAGATAAAGGAGGAACGTAATGATGAGTACATAGAAGTTGGATCGCCACCGCCTGTGACGCAGCCGTCGACAACCCCACGACCCGTCGTCAAACAAGAAAAGCCTGATGAAGATTAGAGGCTGGCTGTATCATTTTTACAACCTGTAAATCGCCTTACGGCAAGACTTGAGCTACCGTCAATTCGTAAATGGAATTTTGCAGTAAGGCGCAACTTTATCAACTATTATAAGGAGATAGGTTGGTCAATCGTCAGAAATTTAATTGAATAGGTGATAAAATATCACTAGGTTAGATTGAATAAGTTTGTAAATATTGTTATATTGATTTGTAAGGCCAGTAGTTCTGTTCTTCAATGGAGGCCTTGTGAACGTTATCGTCCCTCAAGCGGCTGCAAATGCTCCGCGGCAATATTAGATTACGTCCGAATTGGCTATTGTATAGTTATAAAATAATCCATAGTGTTATGTTAATATTAATCGTTAAACTTTTGCGTTTAGAACGCCTCATTTCCTATACGTAGACCGTTACTAAGAAAATTTGTTTTTAATTATAAGTTTTTTAATGTTTATATGGCTATTTGTATAAATTGTTAAATTAATAAATTATTGAGTTCTAAGCTTCACAAATAAGTATTACCTACTGGTATATTTTTTCCCAGTTGTCCTAAAATAAAGGAAAACAATTTTAGAAGGGTTAGAAAAGTTTAATAAATTACCTTTAATACAATAAGCACATAGGTACTGCGGTACCTACACATCCGAACATTGAACACAGTTTGACTGAAGCAGGCACGAGAGAAATTCCAGAATATTTTTTTCGTTCGAGTAAGTATACTATGTACCAGCTATACTCGAACCGAATGGTCTGTTGCGTGACGATGGTGAGAGGCCCGACGATATGACTCTAGTCCCACGGGAGTTGGGGAGGCCTATTGTGTCGGACACTACATGAGTCGACACACTTAGGGCCGTGGGTAAAATCCCTGCCATCTATTGAGGTCTTAGGTATAAATAGGGTATTTTTCTATTTTGGAAAACGCCTTATTGTAAACATCCGATATCTTTCATAGAACACCACCATTTAACACGCTTATCCAAAGTGCTTTTGACGAAAGAAGTCACCTGGCCTCGGCGCTGTCGGCAGTGCAACCTTAATTCACTAAACAGAGTTTAGTGAATTAAGCTTTGAGAAAAATTTTAACTAATTTCCGCGGGACTTCTTTCGTGAAAAGCACTTAGGCCGCAGCAGCAACTTGCTGTTGTATCCAAGTCAGCAGGCCAGCGACGTTGACGTAAGCGGCGGGGACGTTCGCGTTGGCACAGCCGAGGCCCCACGACACGAGGCCTACCACCACCCACTGACCGTTCACTTGGCACACCAGACCTGACCCCCCGTCGCCCTGGAAAAAACCATCAATCAATTTTCATCAAACATCCTCCGATCAATATCCATTAAAAATCCTCTTATATTTTTTGAAGCATGCTATCACCGTACCCAAAGGTATGGCTCATCGAGTGTTGGTTTTAAGCACAAAATCACTTATTTTCCCAAATGCTCTAACACCAGTGAATCGAAGTTGGTTTTATCATGAGTTCATAGAAAATGGTTTTCGATTCGGGACAAATTACTGTTTCGCTAGTTTTATTGCTTGTGGAACGGAGAAAAAATTAAAAACCACAAAAAAATTCATCTCACGCTAACCCGTGGCCGAACAACCTTAACGCGAGCTTTGAAAACTGGTAACGATACCGCTTTCCTAATGCGCTCTCCACAACCTAATGGCCTAGATGGAGAAGGGTTTGTCGTAGAAACTGGTTTTGTGAGGTGATAAGTCGTGACGTAAGATAGATTTTCTGACAACCGGGTCGGATGAGGATGAGTATTATGGAGGAATTCAAAACGCTTCTTTATATACAAGGGAGTTATGAAGAAGAGAAATGATAAGGGAATTTCGGCGAAAACGGACAGGAAGCCATTCGATTTTTTCGCGGAACTCCCATATATATTATGATCAAATTTACCTACGTGGACCAAACACAAAAAGTATACAAGTACACGTAGTAAGTTTTGGAGTCGTTCAACCTTATGTTATTCTTATTCAGCTGTTCCTCAGTTAGGCCGAGGTAGCAAACATCAGAAATAAAGTATTAATCAAACTACGATAGTTTTTATAGTAAAACTATCCGTTGCCCATGGCTTCGAACGCTCTTTTCAAGGTTACCTATGTCCGTCCCCGGGATACCATTTTCCTCCCTGCCAAATTTTAAATCCGTTCAGATACATTTTTTAATTTTTTTTTATACAAACCTGGTCATGCCAATAACGAACGCATTTTTTTTTAATTCAATTTGGTGCAGTCGTTCGGAAGTTATGCGCGTACTATGTATTTCTACGATTAATTTTTAATTAGATAAGGTAAGGTAAGGTTTATTAGGTAAGGTTTATTAGATAAGGTACTCTGTATACCGTTCATAGTTATTATTATAGTCGGCATAAATCAAGACTAGTAGATCGAATAAATATCTACCCATTTTTTTATTTCTGTGGTCAATTACATCAAACATTTCCTTTGGTTTACCACATTGACGTATTTTCCTAGTACTAACAATAGCCCAACATGATTTGAGTTTAGGTTATTTAGTGCCTAAAGCTGTAGAGTAGGCATCGAGCACATATCCAGGATATGTGCTCGATGAGAGTAGGCAAGGCTCTTTGCCTGTTCTAATGTATGGAGTCTACCGATACAATGCCTGTGAGTCTACACACTAAAGTCACGTGCTAAAGTCGGTGACAAGTTGACAAAACACTGTCGGCTACCTGCAATACCTATACTCGAGTCAAACTCGATGTAGAATGTTTGTTAACTAACCACAAGACAAATAACTTATATTCAGTTGCTTGGCGTCGAGTTTCAGTTAATTCAGCAATATTTATAAATAATGAATAAAATGTGAATTGCGTATAAAAAGACGCGGCAACAAACTTTTTGGTTTACGTAAATTCTATCAAAACATTTTTCGCGGTTTACCACAAAGGCTGACGTACTTTCCTTATAATATCAATAGCCTAACAAGATTTGCGTTTGCATTGGATACCTAGTGCATTAAACTAAGCATAGAGTAGGGAATTTGTGTTATTTGATTCAGTTTTTTCCTCACCTTAAACCCTGATTATTTTTATTTGTATTCTCTATTGATATAGAATTCTATTTATATTTATTCTTGTATGTTATGATGTTTGTATTGTAAAATGTAATTATTGAAAAGTTAATATTTTAAGACCCAATCGCAATATTTCTAAATGTGATGTCACCGTTCACCCTATTGTCATGAATAGTCTTTGAGCTTATAAAGTGAACGGTGACGTCACAGAAAAAGGGTAGCGTTTTTAGTAGTGCAGTTCTATTTTTAGTTTTTCCTTAAAAAAATATTGGTGTTAAATTTGTTCGGTAAGGAAATAACCTAGATAATCGATAAAAAAAACTATGCTGAGTGAGTTATACTGAGTGGGCTAAGTATGGGCGTAATGTTTACAAACATTCTACATCTGTATAGCATACTTACAGTGCAAGAATCTTTGTCAGCTTCACCACCGGCACAAACAAAAGAAGTTGTATCAAGTACGAACGTAGCGCCTAAGCGTGCCGTTTGCATTTGCGTTTGGCAAGTCGCTGGAGCCACGATTGGGACGTCCACCTTCTTCAGGATTTGCTGGTACTGCCCTTGCAAGCCAAACATGTTTTTGCCCCAACCAGCCACCATACATCTGCAAAAAATTGTAAGGTTCAGCTAATTCGTAGACGTGCTACGCATGGCGTAGCGTCCCTAAGCGTAGCGTTTCGTAGAGTTCCGTAGCTGAATTCGTAGTACTAGAATTCCGCTACGAAACTCTACGTCTTCTATGATATTGAAGAGCGGATGGCGAGCGGTGATTGAGAGGACGTACTTATTTTTATGTTTTATATTTTTTTTTATTGCCGGAAGTTTTGTTTTTATTACTCCCTACTAAGTGCATAAACAGTAGTGCTAGGTGCCTATAAGGCACCACATGTCGTAAAATTTTAGCTTTTTGTTTCCTTTATTGAATTATCGTAATATTTTACCTTTGTCCAGTATAGACCGTGGTCGCAGAGGGAGGCAAGCACGCTCTATTTATCGTATTCACAGAGCCAGCAGTTGGTGTAAACGGAACTGCACTGGAAAGCCTCAGCACGGTTATATCATATTGCAGTGTATTAGGGTTATAAGAGGGGTGAGTAAATACTTTCTTCACCGTGTACTCCTGGAAGGGAACTGGCTCGTAAGTAGCGCCGGCGTCCCATTCACCTAAGCGCACCTTTACGTTTGGAGCAGTTCCTGAAACGCTAAAGACAATAATTACTGAAACATGGATAAGCTGTTAATGATTTAAATTATGATCACAAGATTTAATCTTTACTTACACGTAGTTTACCAGTCTGTGTGTAACAGTTATAACATTCAACGAATCGATCAATACTCCTCCTGCAAGATAGTCGTTCTGCTTTGTCAATATGAGTGCCTGTAAGCGAATTGAAATATCTTAGGGACTTACTTTTACAAAAGCTTAGTCAAATAAAACGGGTCTTGCGGGATTACCTGCCAAGGATATTCTCCAAAGTTGGCTTGTCCACCGGTTGGCGTCACACCTGTACTTGGTACTGTCTGCAGTGTTCCACAAGCAACTGCGGTGGTGGTGGTAGTACCGGTGCAGCAATACTCCTGACCAGTCGAGCATTGTGTTATCTGAAACAAAGGAAAAACGCTAGTGGTTTCCACGTATGCTGCTATATGGATAGAACACAGAAAATATATGAAGACTTACCGGAGTCACAATCCGGACATCAAGCATTCCGGCGCCGTAGTTTGTTGTTGGCTTCACACATGTCCCCGTTGGCACACATTGGCAAGCTTGTCTTTTCCGAATCTGGTGTTTCTCACTTATCATTCTGATAACAGGGTCGAAGGTGGAGTCAATGTTTCTCTTCTCCCTCGGAAATCGAACAGCATTATCGTATGATGGTAACTGTGCACTGTACCCGGTGATGGGCGGCAGTCGCAAGGCAGCGGGTGTGGTCGCGAGGCGGGGGTCGATCGCGAGCGAGCCTGAATCGATTTCATCGGGATTAAATATACATACCACATCAGGGTTGTTACAAAGTATGAGATCAGACAGCTCAGACAGCTCCCCACCTGTGTTAGGCACTGTAGTTGGCGCTACGGTTGGCGCAGCGGTTGGTGCTGCTGTTGGTGCCACTGTTGGTGCCATGGTTGGTGCCACGGATGGCGCTACTGTCGGTGCCGCAGTTGGTGCCATGGTCGGTGGCATGGTCGGTGCCATAGTTGGTGCCATGGTCGGTGGCATGGTCGGTACCATGGTCGGTGCCATGGTCGGTGCCATAGTCGGTGCCATGGTCGGTGCCATGGTGGGTGCCGCCGTTGTCGTCGTAGTGGCAGCGGCGGTTGTCGTAGTCGCGGCAGTGGTGGGCACCACAATCGGAGCTGGCACAGCGGGCACCACGACAATCGGAGCCGGGTTTCCCGGCAGCAGCCCCAAACACGCAGTCAAAAGCCATAAGCACATTCTTATTCCGATAAAAACTAAATCAGACTGCTCTAGCCTATGGCATACGGAGTTCAGTTTGATGTGATGGTGAGTTAAGTATTAAATAATGTCGTTCGAATAATGGTATTTCCCTAAGCGGTTCAACCTTCATGGTGTTATGCCCATCATCGTAATATAGCGACAAATTGTAGCAATCATCGGGAATCTGGCTCACTAATCCGTTGTCATAAAGAGTGATACAATTTTATATAACCCTGACCCGATAATTATAGGAATTTAAACGGAAAACACAATTCATGAAGCTTCGAGCTCTAAACTGTTGCAGTTGGGCTGATTCATCTCAATAATTCACATACGCTGTACTTAAGTAGGTACCACATTTCACACCATAGTTACAAAACTATGGACTAATGTTACTGCATCTTCATGCCAAGACTATTACATATTCCGTAATGTATGTACCTAGGAGAGCCTAAAATAATAAAAGACCTAAAATAATTCATTATGGATGTAAGCGGGTTAACTACGAACCTTATTTGTGTTGGAAGACACCAATCCGAAATCAAACTACGACAGGTTTTATACTTATTTAAAATAATATTGAACACTACTTTCATCTTGCAAAACGCAAGCGAAACCGCGAGCAGATACTTGTTTAATTTTTAAAATATTTTTTTTGTTTAATATTTTCCTTACTCTAGAACACACCGGCGGCGTGATCATTGATCCTACCTAAGGATCAATGATCACGCCGGGCTTGCTTCTATAGAGCGTTTCATGAAAGAAGTCCCCCAGACGCAAGCCTGTCGACAGTGCGACTGAAAGAATTTACTGAATTTCACGATGAAAACAATTTTGTACATCATCGTGGTGAGTGCTATCAAACTTGCTGATCCACCTAGGAAAATCCTTAGTCTAAGAATCCACCACAGGGTTTGACTTGCGATTACAATATAATATCACACAAATTTATTATAAATGCGAAAGTTTGGATGGTTGGAATAAATGTTTCTTAGTTACATCTTCACATGTTTGTTCTTCTTCTTTTAGGTGGGATGACGACCTGCGAAAGACTGCAGGCAGATGCTGGATGCGTCAAGCTGAATACAGGGCGCTATGGCGCTCATTATGAGAGGCCTATGTCCAGCAGTGGACTAATATAGGCTGCTGATAATGATGATATCTTTACGCCAAAACTAATGAACGGATCGTAGTTTTTGCCTTTTTTTAATTTTGCATAGATACCGGTAGTAGTTCTAGGCCTGGAATATAACAGAGGCTATTTTTTATCCCACAAATTAGTTCCCATGGAATATAAATAACCTAAAAACGTTTTCATAGAAACAACGCGTGGGAAGCCGCGGGTAGAAACTAGTTGTCATCACAGAACTTTTATTTTTACCACGATCACAGCAGCTATTTATAGTTTATGAAATTGCCACCTACAAAGAATGTCATGAACTAAAATAAAAATCAACTGAGTACGTAAACTCCACTCACCTTCTTAAATTATTCAATGACACGTGCAGAACACAGATGGCGCTATTGTACAAGTTCGCCCGCTCCCCACTAGAGGCAGCACAAGGATACGTTTGCGCATGCCGAAATACGTCAATACAAACAAGAAAACGAGAATGTCGTATGTATAGCGCATGATAGCGCCGGCCAGTGTAGTTCTCTGCTCGGTTTGCGCATACAGCTCGTGTGGTTCGAGGAGCATTGTGAATGCAGTTAGCAGTAAATCAGTACAACTATTGCTGTAGTGGGTCATCAATGCATCATAAATTCGTGTAACATGAATATTACAATCTCTAGTGCAGTTTGAACGCAGTTCAGTGAGTGATCAATCCAAGTACCTACCTAGTATAGTTTGATTTCAGTGCTTAACAAATCGATTAGATATAAAAAGCTCAAGCAGATGCCATCGGGCGTTGATAGTATCTTTAACATCACGTTATTGATAAAAAATGTGCAGTGAGTTTTTTTGTTTGTCGAGTGCTGGAAACGAAGTCCGATCCTGGTCCTTATGCAGAAGTAAATCGCATGCACCGTAAACAAAAGACAGGATTCCTTGCTTTCTTTTGGCTCGAAAATGCCTTCGTTCAATCGTGAAATAAACGTAGATCTCAATTCTAATGAAAACGACTCTAACAAGAAAAAGGATGATAAGAGTAATGACAATTTATATGTAGAAACGCAAACAGTCACAGTCCCAGGAGAGCTTAACTCAGACCAAAAATTTGCATTCGCCCTGAGGGACTTCCTGCGAAGTCCCATCGCGAAAGTAGAAGAAAGCCCCGGTCCCGAAGAGACACTGCCTTTCATCGACGAGCCGGTGGAGGCGGCGCAGTCAGACGACGAGCAGCTGCAGATTCGGGAGACACAGGAAGTGCTGAACAACGCGGCATGCCGTCTACGGCGGTGGCGCGCGGCTTCGCGCAAACTGCGCCGCCCCAGGATCATCGACAACCTTAGCAAAAGTGAGGAGAAAGATGGGAACGTGCGTAAAGAGTACAACGGTGGTCATACGGACCTGGCGGACCGGATGCGTAGCCTAGCGCTGGTGGGCAGCATGTCGGCGTCGGCCGGCGAGCTGATGTCGCTAGCGCCGCCGCCGCCGGCCGCCACGGCGCCGCCGTCGCCCGGCTGTCTGCAGTCACCCAGGCTTGCAGACCAAAGCTCTGTAGATTATTTTGTAAGTACCCTCAAAACCTGTTTAACACCCATTGAATATGCGATTTTAAAATAGTTACCTACAGGCTAAAACAAATTCAATTCCTAAAATAATATTATACTAAGTATAGCTTCTAAATCCTTTCAGTAGTTTGGCGTTGTGTACCTACTGGTAAACACAAATCTTCACATGGTACCTATTACAAATTTTCGCATTTAAATATTTATTTTTAACTAATGTTGTCATAAAAAATATCAAAACATTTAACGAAAAATATTAAATCTACCCACGCCACTACTAGTTAATAGATAGATGTGACCTGCGAAGGTTAAGGGCGACCTATTTTATAGTAGGTATCTTTAGCAGCTCAGTTCAATGGGAGCCATCTGTTCATGTCCAGATTGTCCAGTCTCAAACAAACAACGAGTCGTTTACTTCGCTGGAGTCAAACTTCAGAAGGTCGTTGCCTAGGTGTTTGGTACTAGTATATCATACAAGTTATATCTAATCAAAAAACAAACAGATGTATTTACATTTCTCAACGAACGTTGAAATAAAACACGCCGTTGATATACGATCATATCGCGAGTTACTCATGGACTGATACAGTTCGTTTACGCGGTCGGTATAACCACTGTAACCACATTGTAAAGTTACACGCTGCAGTACGTGAGTGTTCTTCTATACTAATAAGTTAGTATTGTTGTGATTGTACAGTAAGCAATAAATTAAATACATGCTTATACCTCTGCCTCTGAAGGTCCTTGCTATAACAATGTAACAAACCGAATGTAGAAACGAATTGGGTTTGTTACTTTTGGAGGTCGACATGTTTAATTCTAAGCGAATTTCATAAATTCGTCCATAAATTAGTCGAGTCTATTGTATCGGCCCAAATCAAGTTGTTGACGTCAATACGCGTTAGATGCTGGGTTATGTAGCATTTTATCTCTTCAGAAATAGGTACCAAATATATTTTATACGACCATCTTCTACCAAGCAACATAAGATAATTCTACAAAATTTCGGTCATTTGTACCTATAGGACATAACGTAAATGGAGTTTGCTTCAAACTTCAATGAAGGTTGAATCAAACTGCATTGAATCTTTTTCGAGGAAAAATAACTATTTCCATCCTATGGGTGGAACAAAAAGTAACCGGACCAAACTTACAGGGGTGGTTAGATTTGACCATAAAACACAGGAAAAATATTTTTAAAAACATCGATACTTATTTTCTGATAATAAATATTACTAAAATCTGCTTGACCAACTTATACATAACCAATATTGTAAACAACGTTCCGCAAAAATATGAATTGTAGTTCAATTTTGTAAGAGAACCACAGTCACCCCTTTCGACTTAGTAGACTCCATGAATTTAAGTTTCATTCCATTACAGCGAATTGAGTATTGTTTTCTTTTTAATTTTAGCCAAAAAGGGTAATCTTATTTAATCTCAAATTCACATACTTACTTTGTCTGTAATGTCGACACAACCTTTCTATCTGAATGTAGAGGTACCTAGTTAGGTATGTAGGATAGAATGGTGACTTCTGTAACGTAGGTAGCTACATGAACGAGATAGCATCTGCACTAGCGGGAGGACATGTGGACAAGGGTATAAATATGTAAGTATAAAGCATGCATTGACATCGTGGTACTCACGCGTCGTCGGTCGAATCTTTCCTATTGGGAATCTTGTCTTTATCAGTTACGTCAATACTCTCTGTGACTCCGTGTGGAAGCTATGTACCGTTTATCTTTTATGAATTTCCTACTATGTAGTAAGTTCCAACTACCAACTGATTTATTTGGATGTCTCCAAAAAGGCTTTGATTATGTCAAAACAAAAGAAGAGCGGCTGATTCCTACTATGCTTTCAGCCAGTTTTTCGAACGCTTGTTATATTATGTAGCTATACGTCAAAGTTAACAGACTTACTAAGAGTAAGATCTATTTTTGACAATAGTTTAACTTTTTGTTAGCAAAAAGTTTTAACTATCGTCAAAAATAGATCTTACTCTTAGTAAGTCTGTTAACTTTGACGTATAGCTACATAATATAACAAAACTTCTGTCATGAACCTAAAAGAAGAGAGAGAGAGAATGTTATATTCAAGTTCTTAGGGAAGTGCTCTTTTTTATTTTCTGGACTAAACTCGCTTGAGAAAATTGAGGAATTAACTCTTGAAATAGTTTAATGAAATTGATTTAAAGCTAACCGACCTACTAATATCCAGGTTGGTAGTGATGGACTACGGATTGACTCACTTGTTGTTGTGTAACTTTCCAAAGAGTTGAGATTTCTCCATTACTCATCACGTGGACGAAAGTACTTAGCAGACACAAGTTTGTTCCGTTTTGCAATCCTACTTTCCAATTTTGTATAAACTTGCTAAGAGAGTGCACCTGTGTTTACACACACATTTGTGTGTGTACTACAATAATGTCCTTCACACAGATCTAATCTCCGTTGAAAGTGCCGAAAATTATAGGAGGACATCATCATCAAACTTATTATAATAAGTAGTACGTCTAAGTAAGTACTTATAAATGTAATGCCTCATACCACAAACTTAATAGGTAATACGTACTCATACCAAGGCTTCCAAATTATTTTTCAACACAAAAACTTAGGTAAGTTATTCTGCTTTCTTTTTTAATAAATATTTCGTATTATTCTTGACTTTCCACGTCTAATCCATCATCGCTAGTCCGGAAAAGATTGCTCATTTTGTAACTGTATACACACTTAAGTACTTTTTTTCGAGGGAGGTAAATTATAGCAACTTAGTTTCAAATATCTGAACTGAATTATAATAAAAGGTACGTCTATGGCTTGCAACAACCGTCCTCTAATCAAAGATGCTCATATTCCGCTTCGGAGGCGGGAAGACGCGGTGCTCCATCCGCCGGCTATCCGGGTCGCTTCTCAGTCACACCTCTCGCCCCCGTGACCCAAATTTTCAGAAAGACGTCATCGAACAACCACTATGTGGGTCACGCGGTTCAACAGTCGAAAATGACCTGCTTACTGGTATCGAGTGACGTAAACATTGCATTTCTCTTCTAAAATCAAAGTCCTCTGCAATAGGGTAGTGTCCTGGGTTAAAAAATAGGAATATATTTAGTAAGTCAGTTAAATTATCAGAAAATATTGGACAAATATTTTTTGTTTTGTCAATTATACAAAAGATTACATAAATTGCGTGTTAAAGTTTGGGAATGGGGGCTCGTGACGTCACGCTGTGTCAAAAAGTGTCACACGGTGTGACGGAACTTTGACTTGCTATATCATTTTTTGTTTAATTGACAAAAGAAAAAATATGTGTCAAAAAATTTCTGATATCTAGCTGACAGACTAATAAGATTTTTCTAGGAAACTAGCCTACGAGGAATCACCTTTCGCAGAATGATTGGGATTTCTGTTCTTGAAATACCATTTATGGTATTTTTGGGAATTTATTGTCTCAGAGCTGGCCATCATAATTGCTCTTTCTTCTATGCAAACTAACGATATTGAAAAATACCTAACGCATTTTTTTACAAGAATTGACGACGATTTGGCAGAAATATTAAGGTACGAGCAGCGTATTTAAAACCTGAGATGTTAACATTTTTTTATAAATGTGTATAAACGTCGTACCATGCCGGTGTCTATTTGGCCATATTTCAGTTTAAATGCAGCCAAAGATAAAGGTTAAAACGTCACCCACCGAACAAAATTTGACATAATCACCAACGCAATGTTGAAGTCATAAATCCGGCGTCGCAGCTAATGCAGTTTATTGACGTAAATCGGTGACTGTTTGCATTGCATCGGACCACATTACAAGCTTAGTACTTTCACAGCCACATTATCGCAGAAGCTTACTTAACCAGTAAATAATTCTGTTCATTTATTTATTCTTCGGAATCGTTTGTTTATTTTATTGCAATTCATTAAACGTTTGAGGAAGTACCTATTTGTTCATTTTATGGATGTCGGCCGGCAAGGAATGGTGTGTGGATGAGTGAAGTGTAGTTATTCTAATTTTAGGATTTTTGTTTTTTTTTCCTACTTACGTTAAAAAAACTATGGTGAGTGTTTGCGAGTTTTTAGCAAGCTAAAGTGTTATACAAGGTGCCACGTAACATGTGTACTAAGTCGAAAAGGGTGATTCTGGACCCCGAGGGGATAATTTTTTGATGTATGATTTTTTGAATTTCGAATATTTTGAATGTTTTTAACATAATCAAATTTTTTTACTTCCTATTCGTGCGGTTTTTCTCTTGTATTATTCAACATGAGTAATATTTCAAAAATAATTTTTGATTGTTTTTTTTAAGCAAAACCCTAGTTTCTTTATGAAACTATGTAAATCCTTTAAAATTTTGAAAAAATATTAATTATGTAGGAATACGCGTAAAAAACAAATATGAAGAAAAAACAAATACAAAAAAATTGTACAGCAAAAGTTGATCCCCTCGGGGTCCAGAACGTACGTACGTCGTACGTGGCACCCTGTATGATATTTGCTTTCTTTGTCGACGTTTTCAGATATAAGCCATTCAAAATAAACATGACACTCAACCGGTTGGTGATAATCTCTGTAATCAACCAAAATGATTAAAGTTCTTGACAACGTCAATACGGCAAGAGAAAGTCTACGTAGGTACCTACTATTTGATGAAGAATTTTTCATTTACAAATATAGGTACATCATGGATGGATGGATAAAGTTAATATTTTTAATAAAACATCTATATTTCCTAGTTCTATTTCCACTGTTGTTCTACCTTGTTTCTATTTTCGGGGCACTCGATCAATCCGCAGTTGTTAGTCGAATTGTCAGACTGCCCAATCGCGATCCATCATCAAAAACTTGCTCGTACGCCGTTTTCAGTAAACAAGAGACTAACAACAGACGACGAATAACTTACAATATAATAGAATAATGATTTAACTAACCGTTATCCAATGAACTCATTAACAAAACTCTGGTAGCTAATAAGGTACCACAAGGACGTGAATGACGTCAACTAAACATTTCGTAAATTGTACCGGTAGCAGTCACAATCCACAAATAGCTCATAGAGGCTTGTGTAGATCTGCAGTTTTAGGCAGATTTAGATGGTCTATAAAAAACTCAGAGTTACGTGGATACTTCGAGTTCCACTTGGGGAAATGTCACGGAGGCTAACTTAAGCGGCGGCGAAATAATGATGTTGATTCTGTGTTAGGTACGCTGTGCAAATGTTTTGTTTCCTATATTCAAGCAATTGAAATAAAATGTTTTTTTATCGTAATAATACATATAGCCTATTTTCATAAAAATGCATTTAAAAATGAATACTTAATTATTATTTTTTAAAAACCATTACGGAATGGACTCCAAATGGGCGCAGGCTGCATGGAAGGCCTAGGCGTACATGGACCTTTTTAGGGTTCCGTACCCAAAGGGTTAAAACGGGACCCTATTACTAAGACTCCGCTGTCCGTCTGCCGTCTGTCACCAGGCTGTATCTCATGAACCGTAATAGTTAGACAGTTGAAATTTACTTTTTTTAATTTACATTTAGAAGTTTTGCAAGATACCCTAAGATAATTTGTACTGATAGTATGAATTCTTCCAGGGTTCAAGCCCAGAATGCTGCGCCGACACAGCCAACCTGGAATCCGGCTCCATGGGGACCCCCATGCCACCCCCCGGACCGAGGTACAACCTGGTCACGGAGGGAAGCCTCAGGGTCTGCTGCTTCCAGCACACAAGAACCGTGGTGGACAAGATCCTAGCGTCCAAGTTCATGAGGAAGTGGGAGGTGCATGTGCTCTGTCTACAGGAGTACCAACTCGTCTCGAAAACGGTGAGTTTCTTTGTGCTTGATTTTCATTCATATTCATTTACTGTGATTTTATGCATACATATTGTTCTTAGGTGTAGGTAGTGTTAGTGGGTACACAATGCATAAAAACCCAGTCAGGGCGCAACAATTACAAAGTTTGGGTTCGCCTTTGTAAGCTTAATAATTACTTTTACTTGGATACTTCATATTTATAGAAATAATTAGCAATTTCATGTTTTTTATGTTTTCTAACAAACATTGCCTTACTTTGGAAAAAGCTGGAGGTTCTATGTTATATACAGGGTTATTGGTAAATTAGTAACTTTACGTGAACTAAACCCTATATATGTACGTTTTTTACGCATATTGGTAGATTTCTCCGTCAGTTGTGGACGGTATTTAGGATTCTATATGGATTTAGATGATTCTATACACCCACTTTTAAAAAAGGTTTATTCCCGAGAGATTAGGTACTTGTTTGTCCCGCAAAACTTAAGATATTTTCTAAACTTAACTGATTATTTTAGGAGTCGGTTAACTACGTTAGGAAGAGTGCCTAAAACCATTTTCAGGCACTAGTTTTCATCACTACATAGTATAAAACCAAGTCGCTTCCCGCTGTCTGTATGCTTAGATCTTTAAAACTACGCAACGGATTTGGACGAGGTTTTTTTTTAATAGATAGAGTGATCCAAGAGGACGATTTATACGTATAATACATCTGCATTGCACCCGTGCGAAGCCGGGGCGGTTCGCTAGTTTGTAATAAAGATATCGATAGATGAAAAGTGCCATGAGATGGTTCGAGAAAATGGTTTCCCCGTCGACGGTCGCCTACTCGACTTACTAATTACTACAATGAAGAAAAATCTAAGAAATATTATATTTCTTAGATTTTTCATAAGAATTATATTATGTGCATGGATTTTTAGGATGTTAATACAATGTGATGATAACCTGATTTTGTTCCCTTGTACCTAAATCGCTTTACGAAGTGTGTTCCTTGTCCAAAAAATTACCTCGACTCATTCGCAAAAGGGATAAAAAATGTTTTTCCTTTAATTACAATGGGAAGAGACCATAACAGGGATTGCCATTCAAAGCGAAGTATTGTGAAGTTGTTTTATGTGTTTCCCCTGTAACTTGTAACCACGGGGCTTTGAGGACAAGCCAACCTATCATTAACCGACGAAACGAAAAACAAAATAGGAGGAGGTTCTATGTTCTGTATTAATTTTATGGTTATATGTATTTTATGTTAGTTGGTTTCTCCGTTAATTACGGACCAATTTGGAATATTCTTTCGCTGTTATTGGAGGTGGTCCCATAAAAAAATTATTCCCGAGGCATAAGTAATTTTCCCAAAAACTTGAAAAACAGTTAATACTAAGGAATTTGAAGTCGGTTTTTAGTTTTATCAAAACAATATAATTATTTTACTATTAGAATGTTCACCGGTCTGAGTCCCGAGTCCATTTGACGATAAAATCGAGTCGTGAACGTGTCGTGACATCTGTTAGATGTAGGTATATAGGATTTGCGTTCGCACGATAGGCGCTGTACCAAAACCTATTGAAAAATGTGACGTCACGATCACGTCTCGATGCTATCAAATGGACTCTGGCTCTGATTATGAGGTCAATTGTTCACATCTGAAATTTAAATGGTTAAGCATGAAGGTCTGATTCAGTCAGACATGTTTTATTATTGACGTCAATCGTATAATTTATAAAGGGGTTTGAGATATGTATATAAGAACACACATACCCCAAAAGCACCCCAAGCCGGGTACTCCTCGCGGGGGAAACAAGACTGTTATCGTCCAACTGAAGTTACCTAATTAGTGCAACTAAAACCTCACATTCCCATAGCAACATAGATCCTCGCACTCAGTTCTCTATATTAAAAATAAAATTCAGCTGGGTACATAATACCAACCAATGATAACATACATACATACATAACATTTAACAACTTTATTATATTATTAATTTTTTAGGGTTCCGTACCTCAAAAGGAAATTAGGAACCTTTATAGGATCACTTCGTTGTTCGTGTGTCCATCTGTCAAGTCTCTGTTCTACTGAACGCGTGGAGGTATCTAGTTAAAATTGCCATCAAATACCGAAGTCCATAACCTCTTGATTATAAAAAAAAATCAACGCAATCAACAGTTAAAGCCATTTATGTCCAAATTTTTGGAAATTTTGATGGGAATCTTAAGCACATAAAACCTATAGGGTACTTCCCGTTGACCTTGAATCATAAAATTTGGAATAACCAGGGTGTTATAGCACAAGTAAAGTGAAAAATTCGAAAACCGTAAATTTGTAGACTACTTACAAAAAAAACTCGACACGAACCAAAACTTATGGGGTTTGACTAGTTCCCGTTGACCTAGAATCTTAATATTTCGCGAGAAACAAGGTTCTATACTTATACATTGGTATTAATATACATAATGATACGGAACCCTTGTTGCGCGAGTCCGACGTCACCGTTCAGTTTGTCAACTCAAAGTACTACTGTTCCTTCAATAAAAATTAAACTAGAGACAAATAAATGATAAAAACTATGATGTTTGAATAATTTTATTTTTCTTTGAAAAAGATATCCCGCTAAAGCTTCATGATATGACAAAAGGATGAACGGTGACGTCCCGTTTAGAAATTTTGCGATTGATTCTTATATTATTTATGATTAAATATACTTTTCTATGATAAAATTTCACAACAAAAACATCAAAATAAACAAAAATAAATATGCAGTTGTTATACGTATCAATAGATAAAATTAATCAGCTTTTTTTGAAATCTCAAGCTTAATACGTCATACTTATATGTAAATTCTAGTTAGTAATTTGTTTCTATTATTTGATTGTAATTTTCTTTGATAATAAATATTCTGGGCAATCTAATAGCTTTGTTACATAGAACAGTTTTAACTTCAAAGATAAAAAATTAAAAAAATAATGCTGAACAATTCACACAGCATTATCGGACACCAAGCTAAGCAGAGCTTGTGTTATTATGGGTACTAGATAACTGATATAAATCCATATCCATACTAATTATTAGAAATTCGGAAGTTAGGTACTCTGTCTGTCTGTCTGTTACCTTTTCACGCATAAACGGCTGAACTGATCTCAATGAAATTTAGTCGGGGACGGACAAAGGATACTTTTTATCCCGGAACAGCGCAAGCGAAGCCGCGGACAGCAACTAGTACATACATAATTAACGAAAATTGCAACATTTTCATATTGAATAGTTTTAACAATGTTCAACAAATTGTACGAGATGTTACGCGGAACAATAACTTAGTCATTAAATCGTGTCATAGGTATTTATTTACGTTTTTAATCATGTTACTCGTAATGATGAGTGGTTCACGTTGTTTACATTCGAGTGTATCTACCTGAGATTGACGTCACTACCTATGTACGTAGTACGTACGTACCTGCAATGACAAAAACATTTTGTGCAGTAGTTATACGAAACGCAATACAATTTTGGGGAATCAAGACATTAACGCGAAATATGACAAACAAACTTAATAGTAAATATGCTGGATAATCTACACAACATCATTTAGCCCCAAAGTAAGCAGAGCTTGTGGTATGGGTACCTTCTATATAACTGATATCCGTACTTACTTAATACTGCAGTATTTATTATAGAAAACACCCATAGTAAATATCTGCAGGTCGTACAAACATTTGTCACGGGGTAGAAACCGAACCAGTATCCTGTTGCGTCGCAGGCAAAACTCCTTCGATCAACAATACTAACAAAACTCCCATTATCACTAGAACTAAAGGTCGTAGAGAATTACGGACTTCACTATTGAGTGGGTGAGTTTTCATTCTGTCCTTTGATATATCTCCCTTTCCTCCGCTATAAAGATAAACATATTTTTTATTAGAACTTCTACGATGCTACGCTGCTACGCTGAATCCGCGTGGCAAACGAAATATTTCGACGCGCACTCACTTTTGTACTAGTAATAAAATCGCTTGAAAATGGATAAAAATGAATTTTCGCTCTCACTTTATAAATATTATGTATTTTGAAAAACTAAAACGATACAAGCATAACTATTTCTTATCCGATTATGTATGCAAAATTTCATTAAAATCGGGGACGCAGTTTCCAAATGAATCGAGTAGTACGTTTGTATGGGAGCTTAGAGGTAAGTGGCTATTTTCATTATATATACGTAATAGAGGTTAGTTATTATATACTTGACCTCCCTTATTTTTATAAATATACCAAAACCTCTATGAAGATAAATATATTTCATCGTCGCTCCTGTTGAGTTGTCTGTTCTACGTTGCAATAAAAATATTTCATAAACGCATGTTAGTCTACTATCCTATATTTTATTATTTGTGAATACGTACACATCATAGAGAAAAACCTAGACATGAAAAAGAAAAACATTAATAGTGCTTATAAACAAAAAAATCGGGAATCGAACCCGCAGTGAAGTACAGTAGGTACCGATAGGCGCAGTCAGCAATGAGCGTCACAAAACACAAACTGATTCCAATATTATAGAGTTCACCTACGTGGTCAGCGACCCTCGTCGCTGAATGCACCCACCCGCCAGTAAGTTTATTACAAAATGAATAGGTACAAAATCTCGTAAGTTTCGACTTAAAAATATTGTTAAATCCGACATTAATATGTCGATAACATCCTTCCTGAACTGGTCAGAAGTACTTGCGAATAAATCGATGCTAGTAAAATGTTTGTTGAATAGTTTCATTAATCTATTTAGAGGGGCACGCTGACCAGCGTGTGTCTTACAAGGAATAGGTGCAAATTAAATTTCTTTCGTGGAAGTTTTCCAGATCCGTGTATTTATGCCACTGAAAATAGTTAAATGCTTACTTTAAAAATATCATAAAACAATAAAAACGTCGACATCGTCGAAGTTAATAAAATTGCATGAACCTTTATCGATGCTTATCTCTGCATTGGTCATAGTTTCCTTTGGAATTTCTGCGATTGTTTCTTTTCAGTGATTGTTTTTAAACCAAATGGTTGACACATATTCCGAATATTCTAGATTTTTTTTATAGGCAAAAGGTAATCAATTGTCTTGCATTTTATGATCATCTGTTCAAATATGTAGAGCTGAAACGAAAGCATTTAGACAAGGTTTAAGTAAATTACGGTGTAAAGCAGGTATATGCTATGTATGCGTGTCGGCACACGCGTGCATAGCGTTGAACTGCGTGGGTGCCATATTCGAGCTAGCCACGCTTGTTTCAATGCGTGTAGCGGGTTGCAGTGGAGGTTAACACATACATTTTCTTGCAAAGCGAAGCTAGACACACATGCGCAGTGGTGGGGCAGCGGCTTTATCTCTCTTATTTGACATGACTGTTGACGCAATCCCACATAAATGATACCTACCTATGTATGTAAAACCACGTCAAAACAATGGGTTGAGTTTTTATCTATATTTATCTCTCTGCTTTCACAATAAATAGGGCATATTTGTTGATTTTGAGTTGTTTACCCAGATAATGCTATCTTAATCTCGTGAACTAGATTTTTGGATTATCTACTTTACTTACCGACTGACATCAAATTTTACTGAAGTTAACCGTAACAAGTAGAGCATTTAACCTACTTTCTACCTCTAGTCAAACATTGAATTTTTTAAAATGGCCTACACTCGAAAAAAAATTTTTTTTTTTTTAATTTGAATTAAGTACCTAGGCTGTTCACCCGCGTTAAATTCGAATTTCACATTTCTAGGGGGATTATTTCCGTAAAATAATCTCCCATGGGAATTTGATGTTTTGCCAGGACAAAGAGTAGCCTATGTTACTCTCCATCCTTTCAACTAAATCTATATCAAAAATCAAGTCTATTGGTTGCTTAGTTCCCTAACTAAGCAACCAATGGACTTGATTTTTTAAGGATGACAGACTAACAAACAAATAAACAAACAAACAGTGACCTGACGGCTGAAGACATTAAAGGTGCTGGAACGTTAATATTATGGTATTTCTAAACTCCACGCGAATGACATTGCGGGCGGTTAGTTTACTACATAAATAATGTATACGTTGATTTAATTTAAAACAACAACAAGCAAACCACAGAATAAGAACAGAATAAACAGACGTCCTCATTAGTTGAAAAAGATAAGAAAAAGACTTCAGACCTACCGGAAAACGCTTCCTGTAAATAGTTTGTTTACTATTTAATAAAACAACCACAAATACTAGTAGTTACCTAGTAGTTCCTAGGATAGTAGGTAAATATAGACAATATAATTACAATGGTAGGTACTTATAAAGTTCGAAGTTAAAGTTATTAGATAATTACTAGTTACTGTTCGCGGCTTTGCACGCGCTTTTCAATAGTCTACGCCCGGTCCCCAGGATACCGTCTACCTCTCTGCCAAATTTCACTAAGATCCGTTCAGCCGTTTAGCCATGAAAAGGTAGACAGACAGAGTTACTTTCACTTTCATAATCATAAACAGCGTTAACTGCTTTGGGTATTTGATAATTATTATCTGGGGACACGATGAAAAGATCCAAGATCTTCAAAAGCTGAATTATTATAACCTAATGATTAGTGATGCAACGAATACGACTTACGACGGATTTTCGGTAACGCAAATTAACAGTTAAAACTAGCCCTACAGCTCGCCGTTTTGTTTAACTCACTTTACGACGCTGTCGATAAATGACAGAATATTTATTTTTTCATTTCAGTTTATGACATTATATCCTACATCTTGTTTCGGGGATTTCCTTGTATCTTAATAAATACTATGAATCGAGATGCGAAGTCCAACCTAATAAAATTTCGACTCGTCCAACTAGGTGCAGATAGCAGATCTCTGTCATGTGCGTCATAAAAATCCTATTACATAACATTAATAACGCATAAACAAATGTGTTCCGGCATTTCGCTGACTAGACCATAATATTGTCTGAATGAAAGAAAACATAAATGTTTACATTTGCGTTTAACGGCTTTTGGTGTGCAAAACAGTTCTTTGACGTCATGGGCAAGCGAAAACATTTCAGCGCAGCATCTCAAATACTGTGCTAATAGTCGTTTTACACACGCGAGAAACTCTAGGTATACAATCGTACCTCCTGATTTATACGAGTTTCAGCCCGTGGCTTCGTTCGCGCTTTTCCGGGATAAAAAGTGGCCTCTGTCCGTCCCGGGGATACCGTCTACCTGCTTGCCAAATTACAGATCCGTTCAGGCCTAGGCGTGACAATTCAAACAGGCAGGCAGACAGAATTTCAAAATAATATTAAGAAGACCGACAAGCCTCTGCCCGCGGTTCTGCACGCTTATTTTCGGTATAAGAAGTCTTTTTTTTAGGGTTCCGTACCCAAAGGGTAAAACGGGACCTATTACTAAGACTCCGCTGTCCGTCTGTCACCAGGCTGTATGTCATGAACTGAACCGTGATAGTTAGACAGTTGAAATTGTCACAGATGATGTATTTCTGTTGCCGCTATAACAAGTACTAAAAAAATTACTAAAATAAATATTTCAGGGGGGTCCCCTACAAAAACGTGAATTTTATGCTCGTTTTTGCTCGATATTGATAACGGCAACAGGTAGACGCTCGAAATATTCACAGAATATTTAGTTATAAATTCACTCTAAAAATAAATAATTAAATTAAAATAAAACAAATACTTAAGGGGGGCTCCCATACAACAAACGTGTTTTATTTGCCGTTTTTATAGATAATGGTACGGAGTCGGACTCGCACTTCGCCGGTTTTTGTTTCTTTTTTGACATTTATTTGGTGACCATAGGCAATGAGGCAAAACATAACCTATTTAATTTCTAAGTTGCCTATGAATGTTACTCAGGGTCTAGTAATTCATCCTTGCAAAATTTTAATCGTACAGTACTTAGTATTGGTGGTGTCTTTTGACAAAATATGTTTAATCGACGAAACTAAAAACAAAAGAGAAGAAGTTTCTATGTTTGGCTGTACGTATTTTTATGTACGTATTTTTATGTATGTTCGTCCATTTCAATGATGAATTTATAAATTATTTCGCCATTGTATGGAGAATGATCCCGAGGTGGTCCCATAAAAAAATGATTCCCGTGGGATAAGTATTTGACCTGACAACTTAAAATAGGACTTAAAATTCTGTGCAAATAAATACTAAGGAAATTGAAGTCGCTTTTTAGTTTTTTCAAAACAATCAAATATCATTATTACTTACACTTACATAGTGTACAATGTATAAATATACATTGTGTGTCGATGCTATAAATCTACGTTTAAATTTAAACCTATTATATCCAATCCCTTTTAAAATGTACCTACATTACTTAGATATATGAATTTACAATGCATATATCTACCTACATAGTTATGTTATTGTATGAGTAATTTCCCTAATTATTTTTCCCCGTGACGGAGCATACCATACCCCACACCTACTGATACTAATAAAATATTTTTAAACGACGAGAATTTTTTTAGCTGCTTCAGCTTTGAAAGCTATCCAAAATAAGATAAGTGACAGCAAAAAACAAAATTGACTATGTAGGCGTGAAAATCTACAAGAATCTGCCGGATTTCATAACTAGTGCCGCGTCGACGACGGCAATATTTACACACGGACTGATGAGAATCCTAGGATAGGCATACTACAGTCTAGATGAGTACTTTATTGACAAATTTGATGAAGCTGATGTCGTCGTAGACCCTCACTTATTATAATATTAAAATACTTTTGGTAAGATTACCAAGGAAAATTATAATGTTCTTAGTTTTTACGTTAATATGTACCTAGCAAGCTATATTAATTATAAATATGTATGTATGTGATTGACATGTAAGATAATTTTCTTATAACTAAAGAACTTAACTGAACTGAACTCAAAGTTTACAATGTTTTACTCTACTATAATATAACATGTATCTGTGTTTAAAACAAATAAAACCGGCCAAGTGCGAGTCGGACTCGCGCACGAAGGGTTTCGTAGGTACCATTATCTACAAAAACGGCAAAACAATCATATTTGTTGCATGGGAGGGGCTCCCATGCAACAAATATGATTGTAAATATTTATTTAATTCCATTTTTTAGTATTTGTTGTTATAGCGGCAACAGAAATACATCATCTGTGAAAATTTCAACTATCACGGTTCATGAGATACAGCCTAATGTCAGACGGACAGACAGACGGACAGCGGAGTCTTAGTAACAGGGTCCCATTTTACCCTTTGGGTACGGAACCCTAAAAATTAAAACCTACTCAGATATTAAATTTTATTATGAATTCAAGGCTTGCTTGAATTGAAGGTGTATAGTGTGGATCGTTCAGCAAATCTCTGTATCTCATATACCTACATGAGATGAAAGCCCAAGATAGCTATCGATCGAAAAGCTAACTTTAGTCGACAAGTTTATACCACCAGCCAGACTCTAGGTTTGCGCTAATGTCAGAGGTCGACTGCATATAGACTAAACACCAAAGTTTGCGCGCGTCAGTCGCTAAGATAATAAATCTTTCGATAAAACATGAACTGACCTCATGCGTACGAATAACATAACGCTACAGTGACAATAATTATGTAAGTAACTGAGAATTTTGGAACAGCAATATGAAAAAACGCGTAAAATCTTTTGGTTTTTTTTTCCTTTCTTGTAGTAAATAATGATGTAACCATTTCTGTTGGTAAAGAACTTTAAACTTGATGACAACTATTTAGTGATTCCTGGCTGTTTAAAAATTAGGTCAACGATGAATAAAAACAAAGCGTGTGGCTTGGCAAAATTTTACCACCAATAAATTATTTACATTTGATACTGTAACGTGTAACGGGCTGGCGGCGTGCGTGATATAATAGTTACTTGTATTGAATGTTATACATACTTGACGACCGATGTGACACAGTGGGTGAAGGTTCGCCTGCGACGCAGGAGGTTGCGGGTTCGATTCCCGCCTTGGGACAAATGATTGTAGGATCTGCAAATATTTGTCTCGGGTGTTCTGGATTTTTGCTTTGTATACTTAAAAAAAATATCTGTATATCTATGTAATGTACCTATTATATTAAAATATATCAGTCATGTAGTACCCATAACACTGGCTCTGCTTAGCTCGGGGCTATATGATGCTGTGTGGGTCGTCCAGCATCAGGATTATTATTATATATTATTTATTTATATCAAAACAATGTTGATTTGATAATTTTATGACCGTAGTCTTGTGGGATGTACAGGAAAATAAAAGGATTAAAAAAGCATACGTGCCGAATTCATTTTTACGACGAAGACTTTATTTACCCATTAAATATGCGTCCATTGTATTTGAAATGGAAAACCCATACTGACTCAATACCAAAAGGCATCAAGTCAAGACATATCCGACCCCAGCAGTCACAGTGCTTCTTGGTAAAGAGTTTACGTACTTCGGAAAACACACAAAGAAAAACTTGAGAGTATACCTCACAAACACTTTTGTTAGACTGTTTCTCTACTTCCGAGTTCTGTTTGAAACGAGTTGGCTGAAGAAACAAACGAAAACAAACAAAGTTTTTGACTAGTAGAAATTTAAATTTTTTCATATGATTAATCTGCTATATGAAAAAGAAGTATCTACATAATAGTTAAATACCATAAAAGAATCAATCCCTCTCAAAGGTTAAATGCCCCTCGGTAGACTGACATGTCAGACTGCTTTTCAGAATCAATAAATGTTCCTCAACTCAGCACAGGTACCTAATTGCAATCTCTTCATGTTATCATAGGAACCGCTCTAGGCTTTCATGGCACGTGTAACTTCAAGTAGGTATGTTAGGTAAAAATGGCTAGATCATTTACCTACGATACGCACGCACTTATTATTTGACGTAACCTTATTAATTAGTATTCTCACGTAGTAACACACCTGCCCACAAGCTTCTATTCATTTACAAGAATATCTGTCTGTACCATCGCCTATACGTAGGTTTTTTATCCATACTATATATATATTATAAAAGCGAAAGTAACTCTGTCTGTCTATCTGTCTGTTTGTTACCTTTAAATGCCTAAACAGCATAACGGATGTTAATAATATTTGGAAGCGATTAACTCTGCCGACAAGCTGTTGTACAGTTTGGCAGAAACTATAAAATGTAATGTACTTTTAATTTGGTAATAAATAAATAAAAAACAATATCCCAGGGACGGACATGGCTACTTGAAAACCGTGTGCGAAGCAGCGGACATTAGCTTGTAGGTAGTCAATAAACCTTCGTTTGAACACAATCTCAGCGGATGGAAAATGAAGATGCTCTTTACTTAGGTATCTCCTTTTAAAGTTAAGTTTTTAAAGCTCTGCAGTCATTTCGAATATTGGAAATTATAATCATATCGGTTAAATTTTGCCGATGTTCATCACGCAAGCTTGCCCCTATTACCCCTTATTTACACATGCATAGGTTCCAAGGAAAACCTTCGAGTAGGAAATAGGAAAGTATTACAAATAGCTGAGAGCTTTTCTCCGCGGATTGGATCTAACTGTAGCCAATAGTTTACTTCGTAAAGCTTAAGAACCCCAACACATAAAATATTATCAAGATTGGACAAGCATTTGGCTGATATGTACATGTATACCTAGTTAGTTAACTTAAGGTTTTTTTTCTTTTTATACCTACATATTTCTAGTTCGTTTCTTTAAATTTTTGTTTTTACTTTTATAAAAATATTTGTATCTGTACCTTTACGAAGCCTAAATAGTTGCCTGTAAGATATTTGCCGAGAAATAGAGATCCCTTGCTTCTTTCACACAAGTTTTGTAAACCTAGTTAGAACGAGGAGTTTAACCAAATTGTGAAATAGGTCTAAAACACTTAAATATTGTACCAATATGCAAGACCTTCAGAAATAAACGATTTATTATTATTATACTTGAGGCAATCCGCACTCATATACATTTGTATGTGCTGTCTGTATGTGCTTCATTATAAACAGATTTTGATCTATGATTTGTATATTAGAATTCTTCTATAAGAATTCTAATATACTATATTACAATATGCCGTGTGGAGTGGCACAGGCGCACAGGAGTTTGGAGGCCTATATCCAGCTGTGGATGAAGTCGGGTTGCGGATGGTGATGATGACAATTAAAATAACAGAAACTATGATATACACCAGGCTTATGAAAGACATTTGATTACTGGAGTTCGCCAGACACGTGTCAAAACGAACTGGTTAGCATCATACGCCATCACGTGCCAGCCAATCATTCTTAACTAAACTAATTTGCCCTCTGTTCTAAAAATAGGAAACAACGTACGTATATTCTATGGTGGTGATAGTTTATTAATAGCATGCTTTATAACCTAGGTAGTATCATATAAACAGGAACATATAACATATATTTTTGAAGTTCCTACCTACACCGGTAAAATGAACTCCAATAAAATTAGTTTGACGTCAATGGAATTAATTTATCAGAATGTAGAACGTGATATGCCTGCACTTCTGAATTATTATCTACCTACGTTTTACTGGTTTTATGTTACTGGTAGTATATTAGTAGGTAGGTAACAAACGTGGTTAAAAAAAAGGAACAAATCTATTGTTCAAGACATATCTGTTGAATAATTTTGGAGATGATAATTAATATAATTGTAGTGGGTAGGTAAGTAGTTTATTTTCAATCAAAACGTCGAATAGGACCTAACCTTCCCACAATAACACATCAAATTAACTGCTTTGAAAATGCTTCGTGCGCCGATTAAGTATAATTTGAGTACAAGTGATGGTACAATACAAGTCTGCCTTGACGAACGAAATGGTAGGTTAAATGTTGGCGTTAATACAATATACAAGGGTATGGAACCCGGAAGAGAAAGCCTGGCGATGGTGCAGGCAGGGTTGAGTCAGCGGCGGCGCGGACAGGATGAGGGCGACCGACGGCCCACGTCACACTCTGCGGGCAATGCACTTTGTGACGTCACTACCATTCTTCGAAATGCAACCCACCCTTTTCAACCTGTGCTATCTTTGACCCAATTTCCTTTATCGATTTTGTGACGGAATTAGAATCTAAATCCGTTCTGCATCGTAAAATATTCTGAGCGAATGCGACAATTCCATATAGGGTTTAAATTATCGAGCACTCATATCCTGGATATGTGCTCGATGGGTTTAATACATAATGTATTTTGAGCTTTTCATGGTTTTTAGCTTATGTAGCAATTCGTGCAATTATGTTACTTTTACTTACTGTATATTGTCTCCATCTTTTAACAATACCTACTCGACATAAATGAGTTATCTAATTTGAGATTTTCCCTAGTAGGTATTTCGTTATTTTTATTGCTTGCTTTGTACCCAGCATTTTCTATAGAAAAAACAGCTGTTTATTTAGGTATTATCCTTATTCAGCGTTTAAGAAACAGGTGGTTTATCTTGCGGTTGATTAATTGATTCGCTTTATTGATTGACGACATTCAGCTAATGATGTGGCACACCCATGTCTATCAGTAGAGTGCTTCATTCGGGTTAGGCAAGCAATCAATCGTTATGAGTTTATTGCTGCGAGCGCTCATCAATTTCTTCACCACTGACGTAGAATAAAGGTCAATTTTACGCTTCTACTATTTTTCTTTGGAAACGTGGATTTTACCGTGGGCTGTAGGTAGTTGTTTTAAATGGGTAAAGTTGGTGCAATAATCTAACATGCCCACGCTTTTTCGCGAAGCTAATGGCTCCCGGTTTTATTTATAGAAGTTAGTTATTGATTTTTACTTTTTATTAATGGTTTTTGTTACTTTTTGCTCTTTATGTAAATTAACGTTCCTTGGTTTTATCGATTTTTAGGAAAGTCAGTAAATTCCAAACAAACTATGTCCGAATCAAGCAAACTCGTACGGTAATTAAAAATAATCATTTATTTACCGAAAAATTTAGATTTTGGTGTCAACCTAAATCTAAATTTTTTCGCAACAACTAGATTGAAATGAAATTATCATGAAAAATTATTCATGTTTTTCCATGTAGATATCTATAAGTAATAAGTATCAATCAGCGTACAATGTGGGTTCCTTGCGGATTAACGCGGGTTAACTCCTCAGATGGCGGGACTAGGAATCTTATTTGTGTTGAAAAAACACCAACGTTTCATCCCTTTACGACGGTCTTCTATAACAAATAAGGTTCGTAGTTAACCCGCTTATATCCGCAATGAATTCGTCAAACTACAATAGTTTTTATAGCAATGTGGGTTCGTTTACTTGCAGCCTTCCGGTCCACTGGAGGAGCCTATCCCGTACAGTTCCATGCACGAAGTTTACTGCATAACGCGCTGGGACCCTGCCAGGAAGTACTGCCTCCGGATTGTCATGCCGAACGGTTCACTGCTATTTCAGGTTAGTTTACATTCGGAATTTCGAGAAAAACAAGAATTTTCCTCTTAAATAATCTTTTTAAGCCAGTCAACCCAACGCGCTGTTAAATTGCAATAGTGGAATTGTAATTGCAAAAAACAGTAAAAACCTGGGATTCCATTGCCACTGTCAAAGGGGATTTGATTGGGCAGCCGTTTTGTTCTTTTGTTAGTCTCTCGCTGTCTGTCGGTCCATTCGAACAATTAATGACTTTCATCATTTTGTTTCAGGCAAACGACGCTTATACGAGGGACCAGTGGTACTTCTCTATAATATGGAAAGTAAGTACTCTTTTTCATGTTCAAATCGCAAGTAGCACGTTAGGTAATACGTACTGAGGGTGGGGCGCGGGTTCCCAAAAATTTTCGACAAAATCGAAAATTTTTGGGAATTTGTTTCATTTCTTTTTCTAGAACTCTACCTATCAACTACGCAAATAACAGCCTGATCCGTTCAGTCGTTTTGGCGTACCAACTACATAAATCGTATCTTCAAAACGGATGATCCGATGTGGATATTTTTTGTCTTTATGTTTTGGAGAAAATTGTTTCATCTGTTGTAATGAAAGAAAAATATGTGAATTTCTTATAAATTGAACATTCAAGGTTTGCAGGCCCACTTTAATAAAAAAAAATATATAATAGGGGGTCACTCTTATCAACAATATTAAAATGTAAAGTTACTTATACCTATGTATATTATGAATTATGATGATTGATAGTCAAATAGTTCATAGTCAAATCGTCGTTATATATTTTTTGTCAAATTTGGTTGTTATCCCTGAAAATCACACACCACCCGTGGGCCGCGCCCGGTGTAGCTATTTTTGTAAGCAATTTTTTTTATTCAATGATAATATAACAATGTATTATTGTTCCAGAGAAACATCATAAGATACCGCAATTTTCTCACGAAGAGCGTACGGAAGGAAGTTGTTTTAAAACAACTTGAGGTAGGTAAATGGCTTTAGAGTCACTAAACAAACAGTAATGATATTTTATATAAAATATTATTGTGTGTGTTTGCGTCCAATTAGTTCTATCTATCTGTTATGACGAAATACATTGGTCAGAATTTGTGCTTTTGTTTTTCCAGAATATGGTGGACTTTGTGATGACGACGCCATTGCAAGACGAGAGCGTCACCCAGGTTCCTCTGGAAATCCTCACAGATTTGCTATCTGAGGTAAGCAGGTAAATTTATTCAAGATTTTGGCAACTCGAGATGTCAACAATTCTTACATTGAAAAAAGTTTATTTATAAGTCTTGGTGAAATACCGAACTCATGGCTTAGTTTTGTTGTGATCCATTATATTTTCCAATATTGGAGCCATGACTTCGGTTGACGTTATTATCGATACGTGATCGTGACGTCTCATTTTTGTATGGGATGCGTAGTTCCCTGTCGGCACATATGTAGACGCTGTCTCAAATCCCATGAAAAAGAAATCTCGATACTGTCGTCAACCGGACTTGGGTCTCGGATCCACGTTTTAGCGTTCTTACAAAATTTTCCACCTCCAAAGAGGGCTTAACAATAATAAGTTCGTGATGTTCTAATCTTGGGTGCCTGACGTAGTGCCACTTGTCATATTTCTGAGACAGCGGGCGGCTCTATAGATATATTAATAAACAACCACTTTGACTTGAAGCACCACTTCACTTATAAGCGTAGATACTTGTTCATCATCATCATCAGTCCATATTAGTCCACAGCTGGCATAGGCCTCCCCTAATGAGCGCCATTGCGCCCTGTCTTCAGCTTGCCGCATCGAGCATCTGCAGTTTTTGCAGATCTAAGAATTTGATACTTGTTACGATGTACAGCAAACATTGAGTTTTCTAAATCGAATTGGTTTTGCCTGAGAAGAATCCATTTTTCTAAGCCAAATCAATCCTTTGTCAAACAGATGATAGAAATGATTAATCATCAAATAATTTAATCATCAAATTATTGAATGGACTATTTATACAAAATACCTACTCTCTTATCATTTTGGCATTTTCCACGTGCTATTTATGTTTGAATCGTAAATTGATAAGCGCAGGAAGCAAATTATAATTTGCGAAATCAGACTCAATGACGTCAATGCAATTTTACGTTCTACTTGTAGGTACCCACGGAAAATAATAAACAATAGGAAACCTCTACCAGTTACCGGTTATCGTGGGGAGTGTAAAATAATCGATAATTTAAGCTCAAACTAGTAATTATGCTTTATTAGTTATGTATTAGGTAAGAATAGTATAACTTCCATAAATAATCCTATGGAAATTTTGTTTCTGCTTTGCCTCTAGCACTAGGTACATCATTATGATTGTACCAACTCGTAAATGGAACAACGCCATTGAGACAATTTCGTAGATTTTTAGCGAATTTCATGATAAGTTCGTTTGTATTTGTACGTACCTACGTAAACAAAACCCTTATATCCGTTTGTCGCAGCAGCGACGCCATGTCACTTTAAAGGGTAGATAGGTACTGACTGGCGTTACGGGGCGTAATGTTACATTGAGCGTTCATGTAGTCAGTACGGGGGGAAGGCGCTCGCAACTTAGGCAAAAGATTAAAAAAGGGAGATTGGGTAGGTATTCTGTCTAGCTTCTCGAAAGTGGAAGGCTTAAATTAGGTGCAATTAGGTCCACCCACCATTAGGTGGTGCAAATTCTAAGCCAGCACCGCACTGCTTACCTTTAGGTACCTGCATATTGAAGTCCAGAAAATTGAGTGAATATCTGGCTCCGGTTTGATGCATGTTTATCTCAAATTGAATGTGGGAAAACGGCTTACAATTCAGGCAATCTGCCAACAATTTTCAGTAGTGTTCAATCTGTGTTTACTATCAAACATCTCAATTTGTAATTTAACTGACTTGAAAAGGGAGGTTTATTTGGAAGTTTTTAGTTTGTAGCGGTGATAGTGAGGCAATTGGTATTTCCGATACATAAAAATAAACGCGGATGATATGACGAGGTAAATTTAAATAGGAAAATACGATACTGATTTACCCTTTGATTTTTGATGACGTAGGTAGGTAGGTAGATATTAAAAACGGTATTCTACGAGAAGGTATCATAACTGCGAACACCTATAAGAACCAAGGTACTGAATTTGAATTTGTTTGTTTCACAGAATAAGCACAATACAGATTGGGAGGAGTGGGCAGAGAATGTGACCAGTGCCTCAGCACCATTGCTAGCCGAGAGATGCATCAACGGCGAGCTCTGTGGGTTGCTCGCGCGGCTCTGCCGGCGGAGGCCTAGGGCTGCGCCGCTGCCGGCCCTCGCCCCACCCGTTCGCAGAGTCCTCACACGGAATGTAGACTTTGCGAGAGCTCCCAACGCCAGACGACTAGTTAAAGATTACATCAGGTAACAGGTCTTGTTTAGATAGAAAACTCTATCAATTATTCCCACACAATAAAATGACTATTTAGAGAAATACCAAAAATCGCGAGTCGAGATGGCGGCCTTATCGCTGAGAGTGATCTCTTTCAAGCAACCTAAATAATTATTAACTTAAACTCCGTAATGTGACGTAGATACTTAGGTAATTAACTAGTAAATTATTTCGGGTGGTCGACCCGAAATTGAAATGGTCATGACGTTGGATGTTATGTCACCTTCAAGTTTTAACAATCTGGATATTCTTGACCGAGCAATTTGTACTAATGAAGTCATCGTCATTAAACGAATTCTAACACGGTTTAACGAATGTGTGTGAAGGACGCTAAGCACACGATACATAGATTACATTAATTTAATGGTCACGTTTTAATGATCCTTATGGATCGTACAGTGGACTATTTAACTCTAGGTTAGGTACTCGCATTGAATAAACAAGTGGGTTTGTTAGGTTAGACACACACAGTTAGTCTCAGCTGTTAGAAGCTAGTAACGAGAGACTAAAGTCTTGTATAGACAGACTTCTGGTAACCAAAGCTTCTGTTTGTTGTGTGTAGAGCATCTTAAGTATATGCAGTTTATTACAATATATACATAAACATGGAGTCAATAACATCGGGTTCAGTTTTACTGACGTCATTACTTGGAATACCAATAACGTAAGGTCATTAGTTTTATGATCTATCCTACTTGTAAAAAATACGAACAAAGTAGGTACAATCGTGAATCAACAATTTCCATTTCTTTCTATGGTCGTCAGCCTACTTTTTATCAGGCGATAAAAATGGAACACAGTACTTAGTAATAACTAAGAGCAGATTAACTTCCACAACATACAAAACAAAAGTTAGCTAGCGTGCAGTCAATTCCTTCCTGCATCGATTGTTTTGCAGTTTATGCCTACTGGTGAGTCAAGGTCTAAATTCATCAATTATTAAATTAATTTTTCTTTCTGAATTAACTGAATAATGGTTAAAAAAGGAAATTGTGGGCACTCACTGCAAGAAAATAGCCATGTTACGCTAGCCAAAATGATAGACACCCAAAATCATAAGAATCCACCAAACTATTCTCATAATGACCTTAGATTACTCGCTATTTGTGTTAATGATGATTGCTGCAATCCATTGCAATCGCATTCTAGGGGAGAGGAGGGTATTGCCGTACGGCAACCAATTCCGTATAATCGAGTTGGTTAGTTTATTATGAAGGAAACGACAAATGCGTTTGTCTCTATCGAACTTGTTCGTTTTGTGTAGTTTTGCTTCCTCGCAAGCTGTTACGTTAATCTGGGCTACGACGCCGACAAAATTATTCGCAAATTTATTTCACGCTGAACGTTAGAGATTTAGGACATTGAACAAGAAGCCGTAAGTAGATATATTCATAACATTCTGTAGTGAATTTTAGGCATTTCGTTTGAAGATGAACTTCGCCTGAGATCATGGCGGGTTTTTCACACTATTGCGCATTATTATGTATGTTATGGGTGGTTGAAGATCAAAATTAGGTTTCGGGCAACTCTGTACACTACCGTATGGTACCATTGGCCACCATAGCAATTTTTTTTATGACTTAGATAAGATAAGATGACTCTTATCTTTTTCTAAGTAGAGGGCTCCAAGAAAGAAATGATTAAGGTCACCACGAAAAAAATATCATGAGCTCTTTTATTTTTACTCTTACCACGCTTTTTGAGATAAAAGCACCTATACGGTATTAGACGAACAAGTGTACGGAGTTACCCGCAAGTGTCGGGCAATTCATTCCGTACAAGCCCACTTTTCAAACAACATTAAATTACTAATGGAGAAAAAGATTCATTGAAATATGCTTTTGCTCGTATAAAACTTGGCGTACAATAGTTGGCTTTATACTCAACAGATTCGAAGAAAATGATTGAAGTTAGGTATACGGCAATACTCCTCGCTCCCCTTATGTTGCAGAACTAGTCATGCTACCAAAACTAACATTTTTCTATTTTAGGCACATACAAATTTTGAACAAAACAACAACACACTGGGTTTATGTTGTGATGTTGGAAATTTTGGAATAGCTTTCCATGGCTTTTAATTTTATTCGAAAGTCATGAATTTGATCTCGGTTGCACATGCAGCTTTGCAGTAATGGGTTTTCTCTTTCATCTCGAAAAATTAGGTAGGTTCACTACATACATACACATATCATTGCGAAACCCACGACTTAAGTTTCCCATAAGGCGGGAGGCAGTTGACATAATTGTCAGCGCCAAGCAAGCCTATAAATAGGTCCCATCTTAGGTTACCTATCGTAACAGGTCCCATCTGAGGTTCCATTTCAAAACGCTACCAGATTTCGCAATAGCAGATTAGTGACACAGTCTAATCTAACTAATTTACTGCCCGGATTCAACGGCGACCCAAAAGGTCGCACCACGCCGCCGCCGCAGCACAACGCACTACTGAACTTCATCATGTGCGTCATGGGCACACGCATACATGACACATTGTATTAAATAAATAATGCTGAACAATCACACACAGCATCATCTAGCCCTAGCTAAGTAATGAAGAGCTTAAAAAATTCCTAAAGCGAAATTTTGAATGTTTATGTTGCAGTGCTCTGAGCGCGCACAATTCCGGTTCCTCCCTGGTGCGTCGTTTTGTGGAGATCACGCACGGCAACCGCGCCACCTGCCCGCACCCACGGGCAGCGCCCAACCTCGCCGCCGTGGCGTTGGCAGCACTGGATGACTACTACCGGACAAGCACCACGCCCCATCAGTGCAGCGATGCGGAGGACGAGGTGCTGTGCTTCGCGGATATACTGGCGCATATGTGAGTAAACTAGACAAAAACGCTAGGTTCACGAAGAGGGCCAAAGAAGGGAAACTTCTGTATATTACTAGGGGTGATAGTAGTATATAGTAGGTCCTAATAGATGTGATAGTTTTAGGTTTTATTTTACACACACATCATTAAGATAAAGAAATGCCCAAACGTGTGTCGTTAAAATAACAAACACAATAATACAACAAATAAAGTGCAGTATCATTATCGTTTGTGGACAACGTGTTCTTTATGTAACATTATACGTTTCCCAGAACATCTCAAATACCTACCCACACCAGTGTCCAATTCCTTCAGGATTTAATAACGTAGTTTTTTAGGTGCGAATACGAAGACTGGCTGGTTATAGTGGGCGCAGTGATCCAACCGGTACCTTTCTGCCCAAACGCTCTTGCCTGCCCAAGAGTCGCGAGTAGACTCTCCAGTGTGCTGACTGCCTTGGCCAAGGACCCCCGCTGTGCGGCGCACGCGTGCGTGACAGCGGCCAGGGCTGCTCGCCTGTCGCCGCCATCTTGGCTGAAGGTTGCTGCACCATCGGAACCCTCGTTGGCGCTGCCGCATGCCAACTTGTGTGAACTTTGGGGCAATATGGTACGTATTGAATCTGTACTCTTGTTCTCTTGCTTTTTGGGGGTAACTTAAAGTTAGGTGTTAGGAAACTTTATTCTCTTAATATGATTGCATACATTTTTTTAGGTAAATAACGAGCACAAAACACGAGCGTGCTAGGTAATTGTGTAGTCTGGCAGAGATCGCTCTTGAGCGATAAGACCGCCAATTGTCACTTATATTATTATTGTTTAATTCGTAAATTCTTTTTAGTTTTAAGTGTGCAATAAAGTATTTTCTATCTATCTATATATCTAGTAGGTACAAGGTAAAGTTCAACACAGTTTAAACTAGGGTTTTTTTAACAGCTCGTAGGTTATTAATATTTCTTGCACTAAATTGGGGATCCAAGGTTGCAGGTCATCACAATCATGTTTGCAAGCTGTTTGCAAGATGAAACTGGGAATTTCCTTGACGTCAACGAATCCAATTCATGGGAACTCCCTACCGGATACTCCATTAGATATTATTTACCTATCCAATGCCTACAATAACTGCTGTATTTTTAAAGAATCATTTGACATGAAAATCTTTTCCCTTTATTTATAATGGTCCGCTAACTTAAAACAGTAGCTTACTAAAATAAAACATTTATTTTAGTAAGCTAAAATAAACTTCGCGCTAAGTATACACAGTTATACTTTTTTTTGTTACAGCTGGAAATGCTGCTGAAATGTTGCTGTAAAAGGAAAAGCTTCCTCCAGGGCATGGGTAAACAACTATCCGATATCATCCTGGTCGCAGTTACGGAACATGTAAGTTTCTATTTCAAGTCTAAGTTCATTACATCGATGTATTTTCGTTCGAAATGTTATGCACATTCCTTAGATTAGTCTTGAGTCATTAGGTAGGAATATGGTGGCTACCTACTTCAACAGTTATTGCGATTTCCGGTCCATACCTCAACAAACAAAATTAAATTGAACATATTACATAAGCTGTACTCGATTCTAGAATGCCAGGTATTTTATGCAAACAAAGACATTTTTCTATATCTATACATACATCAGTTTACGTTTAGTTTTATATATCAGTTTATAGATGGCAGAATGTAGAAGATAACAGAATTTTATCTTCTACATTATAATAAAACAATTTAGTCTAAGGTTTGACACAATTTCCATCATCGTAGGTACTTTGAGTGCCAAAAAACGACCACTACATAAATCATGCTTCGTGGATGTAATGCAAAGGCCATTGATGATGGTAATGGGTCTCCACTTTATCACTTAAAAACACACTTCAGTGATATGTCTCACTTTAATGCTACAATAGTCTATCTGATGTGCTCGATGTTCATCTGAGCACCGCATGAGGTGTAATTGCACATTGCCATTTCAATTGGGAACATACGTACCAAATTGAAATGGCAATGTGTCCACTGGACCACAAATACGTGTGGATCAATATACGTTATTATTATTAGGCATATAAATAAATTTTGCAAGTGTTATATTAAATGATATATCACATTTCACAGCCAGCAGGACTGGAGGCCCTAAGCTTGATGCTCGAATGGGAGGTGACGCAGGGCGAGCAAACTCAGCTGGAGATCATAGCCACCCTGCAAGGCTCTGATCTAGGACAGAAGTATTACAAAGAACTGTGCGAAAGGCAAAATCACTTAGAGAAATTGGTGAGTTTTAGAACATTAAGTCCATCTTATGTGACTAAGCCACCCACGCGGTGGACCGACGACCTGGTGGTCGCGGGAAATAGATGGATGCAGTGCAAAATCGTGAAGATCTTTAGGGGAGGTCTATGTACAGCGGTGGACGTAGCCTCATATTATTATAGATGAATATAATACGTTTAAAGTTAGTAATACAAATCAGAGAGGAGAGCAATATTTAATCGTCCAAAAACTACACTTTATTGAGTATAAGAAGTCACATTTCTAAGCACGGTTCCAGTGGATATCTTAATTAACGTACATAATCACGTTTGTGATAACTTGATAAGGCATACGTACTATGTAACGATTGTAAGTTCGTATCTTAACAACACTAGGAACACATAAGTACCTGACACAAAATAATAAATTCTATCGATTTACGTTTTTCTGGATTCGTAACTAAAAGAGAGGAAAATTTTAAATATATATGTAATTAATTTGTTTATAGCAAGCTGAAGGTGGTCCCCGCCGCCTGGCGCTACCAGTGAGGGCTACGGACGCAGACGTAGCGGATCTGCTTAAGAAAGGAGCCCTAGGGAACCTGGAGTGCCTCTCTCTTGCATTCACGAGCGTCACCAGCGAATGCGCGCATCATCTCATAAAGGTAACATTAAGTGTGAGGCCACACTGAATGAGCGGTGGCTGGAGCCTAGGCGGGCGCGGCAAGCGGGAGCGCGCGGTGGCCACAGTGACGCGCGAGCTCTTGTAGCGGTTCGACGTATATCAGGTGTCGCAAACTATGGACCAAGATTTGCTATTTTTACTAGACAGTCCGATCCTGAGATGGGAGGTGTTCAACACTAGAGATGGTGTGCAGGAAATAAATAAAAACAGAGCAATAACTGGTGTTTTTTTTAGCTTTTATGAAGAATTGAGATTATACCCTACAACATTCTTTGAGTACACTCGAATGCCCGTGTCAACATTTGACTACATACTAAGTAAAATATCACCTAAAATCACCAAATAATATAGTAGTAAAAGATAGTTTTAACAGCCATTTTATGACAAGACGCGCAAACGCCGAGCGTAAAGACCGAACTGGTTTGATATCCCCGCCACCCGCGCCTTGGGTCGCTCGCTAACTAGGCCCGTAGTGTGGCCAGAACGCGCGGACAGGAGCGTTTGAAAATTACGCGCGCTGTCTCGCTCATGCCCGTCGCACTAGGCTTCCGCCTTAGTCACTACACTATGGACACAAAGGCGCGTTTCATATGTTTGATACTTCGCGCCCGTCGTCGCAACCGCGCTAGGCTCGCAGTGTGGCCTCACACTAAGGCTTAACATATAAGCCGTTTAGACGGAGTAGGTGATTTCTGTTTCATAATTCAACAATTGACTTACTAAGATTCATAGTAAGTCAAATGTTAACTTGATAGTGCAGATATTTACGGTGACTCAAATTATAATCATGCTTATCAATAACCAAGCACGTGTGCGTCAACGTCAACCCCATCACTGGAATTTGGATATCCTGAAACACCCATTTCAATCTGGATCGGCGAACGCCGATGTAACGATTTTGATAAAAGAAACCAGTCTCATACAAACGTCCTAAAAATAAAGAATGAAGCGTTTTATCTGATCTAAATAAAAATTCGTTTGCAGCTGCCGTCCCTTCGCTACCTGAACCTATGGGCGACTAAGTTCGGCGACAGCGGCCTGCAACTCATCGGCGAACACCTGCCTCGTCTCCAGGTCCTCAACCTTTGCGAGACGCCGGTCTCGGATAAGGGCATCGAGGCACTTTCAGGTAACAACAATAACATAACATAGAATTCGTTTTGTGCGAGAAAAAAAGTGTAAATAATCGATTGCTAAGTCGGATATCAAATATCTGCTCTCGGGTATTTGTAAGATAATATGTAATATCCATAAAGAAATACGATACCGGAAAGATCAAAGTTTCCGATAATATCGATCGGCAAAGCAAGGTACCTACTCAGAATTTTATTCAATATATTTTTTGAAGCTGCAACGATGCCTATCATAAGTATCTAATACGTATCATATTTTTCAGGCTTGCAAAACCTTCGCCAGCTGAACCTCAACAGCACCAAGCTATCAGCAGAGGCGTTCGACAACCTTCGCCAAAGGCTACCCCAGCTCAAGGAATACGACATCCGTTACACGGAGGCCTGGTGACGCGTGGGCTCGGAGCCCTCGGCTCCCCACTGAGGACTCCAAGCATCGAACACTATCGGTGCACATCGGACATGATACTGAATTATATACGTGGAGAAAGTTCATAATCGAATGGCCTCATGTCCGATTTATGAGACTGTCTAGAGCCAGGAGTGTAGGTTTTGGATCTCCTGTAGTGTTTTGGAAATGATACTGAATTTATTGGTCGTCAGAGCTCAGAATTGAATGGCGATGATGATAGTATGACCATGATAACCGGCTGAAAGTGAGATGAAACAATTTTAAGTTTGTTGTTGTTCAAAGTTAGTTGAAGCTTTCAAAAGCTGACTACCGATCATCAACCATCAAAATGGCAGAAAGGAGAGGAAGGCTATATGATACTGAATTTGAATGTTAGTATTATTAATAAATTAGCACTATTTTAGGTCCTTAATTCGAATTATAAACAAGTGGGGTGGATTTCAAACTAAATACGCGGTTAAAGCAGCAGGAAATAGGGGATTTCTTAGTATATATGCATTTTTAAATCCTAGTCAAATATATCAGCACTAAAATCATACAATATCATTGTAAAATAAAAGCGATCTTTATCCAATAATAAGATTTAAACTTAAGTAAAACACTGCTAAATTACCTAGAATTAATTAAAACCCTTGAAAAATAATTAAATTAAGTACGGCCAATTTCACTTACATTGAATTTTTTTTATTCTACCCTCACATGTACTACCTACTTATTAACTGATCATAGCTAAAAAACAAACCACAGCTAAGAGCTTCAAAACGGTCCCTAGATTTATTGCACTATTTATTACTGATTTATTTATTTTAATTGTATAGAATATTAATTATAACTAAAATATATCAAGTTTAAAATAAATACGCTTAATCATTAGTATTAATTCTAGTGTTTATAGAGTACCTATAATGGCTGTGAGATTTCAGAGATTGAAAAACAAGTGGAATAGGGATTATATTGGTGTGTTCTTAGATTTTATGAAAAAATAAACATTTAATACTCTGAAATGTACATATTCAGTAAAGTAGGTTGATAACTCTTGAATTGTATCACATATTGTAACACATTAACTTGGCCATGTAAATACTGTAACTCTCCAAAATATATTCACTTACTAGCTTTCAAACCGCGACTTAGCCTGTTATGTTATTCCAGTCTCGGCTAGTAGCGACATCTATGCAAAATTGTAGGACGTTTCGTTTAGTAGTTTTGTTCCAAGAGATGGTAAACGAAACTGCATGTGAACATTGTGAACCTCAAAACTTAGATAGTGATTATTTTGTAGAAGTAATAACCCCATCTAAATATGTAATGGGTTTTGCCCTGTTTTTTGAATGTGGAAGCAATCTATTCAATAATTCAATATTATGTTCTATCAGTAGTCTGAATGTGAACGTGAACTGAACTATTGAATAAATTCGTTTGGAAGAGATATAAGACTTACCTATCCACTTCGATTACCGTGTGAAGTTTTAAAATATTTATAATAAATGTGAATTCTAATTTAAAGGTGTTTTTCTTGATTTCTACAACGCGATTGCTTAAGCTTAACGAATTACTGTAACTATTTTGCTGGGATGCGCTTATGCAGCCTTATTAATTTATGTAGGAACCATAAATAATCACGCTCTTATATGGTCTTTCAATAGTACCATAGTTATTTAAAAAAACTATTGACTTGTCCGAAATAAAGATTCTTTAATTATTTTTATTTATAGTCTACTCATAAATGGTATCGTGCAATGGAAAAGCAACATATTTCCAAAGAATATATTTGAGTAATTGTAGTACTACAAATTGATGTGTATGATACATCGATTTATAAATTGATTTTATACAATTCCAATAATATTCAAATCTTTGTGTTCCGGCATTGGTGCGCGTCATTTATGTACAAGCCAAATATGTATAGCCACTTTATATGTACAAAACGAATATAACCGATTTAGTTTATTTCCGTAGCACAAATAACAGTCGAGATAAAGATAAAATATTTGCTAAAACCTTAAACATTATAAACAGCTATGAAATAGCTTCAGTTTATTCATCATTATGGTTTAAAGTTTAAATTTGAAATAGCGGGATGAAATGTAAGCCTATTTCATAGTTGTCTAACTAAATGATAGTATAACTACAAAATCCTTGACTAATTCAATTTTAAAGAAGCTTAAATGAAGTAGTATAACTATGAAATGTATATTATGAAATAAACTAAAATTACTTTAAGTTAATTAATATTTCTTACGTCTATAACATAAACAAGAATTCAGTAAGAATAATATAATAAATATTCAGGGAAGAATACCTGAGATTTTGCTATAATTTCATATTTTCCAAGCTACCCTAGTACTTAAGTGTAAACAATTTGACGCCTCGTCTCACATCACCTGATTTTATGACGGAGTTTACAGTTACGCTGACGATCGACGGCGCTGCAGGCCGATTCAGATGTTGTCGTACTATTTGCAACTTATTGGTTTGTTTATTTTGTTAATTAATTTATATTTTATTCTTAATCAAAATGTAGCCAATAAGCGGTGACAATATGTATACGATACACTCAAGAATACTTCTTAATCAAGCAGCTGATCGTTCAGTAAAGACTAAAAACATACAAACATAGGGTGCTAACCTCCCCTGTTGGTAGTCGGGTAAAAAGTAACATTGACACTGACACCCGCATCATAACCTCGACTCTTCTCCACTTGGCTCGGCTGAGGATGCCTCGAAAACTTACTCGAGTTCAGTATACTTGAATACTCAAACTCAACTCAGATTTAGATAAGCCCGTGACAAGTCGCTCTCTTTAGATAGTTTTCAATAAAAATATGTGAAACAAACACTAGTGAAGTGCTTAAATCAGAGTTGCGTTAAAGCATTCGGGGATCAAACGATAATTTAGTTAACTACTGTAAGGGGATAATTTGATTACTCGGCGCTGAGTAGCGTCGACCCAGAGAAAGCGCATCCCTGCTGCCAATGCGCGTTCCAATATCGCACTCGCGCTGATAGTAACGCACCGACCGACACCTGTCGAAAGTCAGCGCCGATCGTCAGCGTGGGGGTGTATTCACTCGGTAAGACAACGGAAAGATGTATAATATCATACGTAAAACATAATTCTGAATGTTCTACTTATGGTATATCTTATTCATAAAACAGACATTTATGATAACACTTAGGGTGGTGTTTTTGCGATCGTAATTTCGGCGGTCGGCTGTTAGATTGTAATGGACAGAAGTTTTTTTTTGTATCGTGTGAGTACTATTTTATGTTCGTGTCATATAACTGGAGCGAGGGTTTTTTTTTATCTTTAGGGCTAACCTCCCCGTAAATGTTTATGGTAAGTATATAAATGTGAAATTTACCCGACGACAGCTGATTTGGATTATATAATCGAAACATAACGTTTCAGAACGTTCAGAAAGTGCACCACCCTTAGTTAATCAACCGCACCGTTGTTATCTAGTAATAATATATGAATTATTTAAAGTTACTCCACATTACTGAGTCACAGATTTCATAATACAGACAATGTGCTCATACTCGCTTATCTACATACATTTAAATTTTAACCAAGTTTCCTAATATGAAACAAACTAATTTTCCATATGAACATTACATAAAAATAAATATCATAAAAATACTAGTTATAATGAAAATAAATACACTGTACCACTTTCAATAGTTCTGATAAAACTTAACTAATTATTAAATGGAAGAAATTTGTTACACATAATACGATAAGAATTTTGTAATAAAACTTCGTGTTTCGTATATTATATTATTATTGTGTCCTAATAATAATATTCACTTTATTTTATGATTCCCAGTTGTGTAGTTTGTGCATCACATTTTTATGATTAGTTAAATAGTTTTCAATTAAAAGCAATTTATGTTATTTATATTAAGATTATGCACAAAATGTGCATGAAACGATGAACGAATGGTATCTCTGAAAGCCACACTCATTGCTAAAGTGCTTGTACGAGTTTGTTAAATCAAACAAATGAAACCATTTATAATACTGTAGATGTGTATTGTGAGAATGATAATAGTGGTATCTATCATATATGGATAAGAATTAATTTAAACTGACGCTATCGTAGTTCTAATGATCAGTCTATTAGTAAAACACGATGTTTTAGCGTGCTTTATCTATTTAGTCAGATATATAGATTATGATTTGTACATTATCTTTCAAATTGCTAACAATAATTTCATAAGACCATCAAATCAATATTGCAATCCTTTTGTATTACTTACTTGCAATCATTTTAATTCAAATAGATCATTTACAATATAAAACCGATGTCGATACTGAGCAGTATGTTATAAAGCTAGACCGTAGTATTTAAATTCAGTATTTTAGAAGTTGAAAAAGAACCATTGTCGATTGCCATCGGCCAAGGTGTTTGCCGCCTCTTGGCGAATACCTTGATCTTTACAGTAGCCTTAGAAAATTCCGAACAGAATCGACATCTTTAAATTCATTGATGAGAGTTCATGAAAGGAATTACTTAGATCCTGTTACCTCTATCTCGATGGCAAGATAGCGTGAGTTACCGCTATTTGGTGAAGGCTGCGAAGACGGCCCACATGATCTCACAGGCATCGGGCCTGATGGCCTCGGCTTCGAAGTCGAGGTCGAGCAAAGCGCGCACGCGGCGAGTGGCGAGCTCGTAATCCTCGTCGGACAGCGGAGCGAATGCGTTCTCCAACACGTCGGCTGAATGTGCTAGCATCAGGAGCGCCAGGGAACGCTTGTCCGCGTGAGCCACGTCTGTGATGGACCGGCGCAAAGCCGCCTCTTGAACCTGCAAATTTAAAGAAATATTTTATTGGGGAAATAGTACAGTACTTGTAGAGAAGAGAAGAAGAGAAACAAATTTTTGACGATCGTTATGGCGCGGCAGGTAAAGGCCTGCTATCGACAGGAGGTTGCGGGTTTGATTCCCACCTTGGGACAAATGCTTGTACAATCTGCAAATATTTGTTCTGGGTTCTATACGGTATAATAAAAAATGTAGGTAGTAAATAAGTATATCAGTCATAACACAAGCTCTGCTTAGCTTGGGGCTAGACGATGCTGTGTTGATAGTCCAGCATCATATTATATTTATTTCATTTAAGTAATTATTTATAATAACACTTTTATTTAATTTATTTTTAATTTAAAATTTGACTTATCTATGTGCTTTTTTGTAACCCTAAAGAAATATACATAACTTGATTTTGACTTGATTTACTGCATCGCAAAACACAAATGTTATCTATTGAGCTAGATAAAAATGACCAAACATAAATTATTTTATGTGCTTGCATGACTAAGTCATTAAGTATTTGTGTTGCAGTGTATAGATATTTACTTAGTGAAAGGATGCCACAAGGTTTTGTTTTCAATATCAAAGTTATGACAATATCAAATAAAACAATTAATATTCATACTGTATCAACTTACAATATGCTGCCTACTATTTAAGCCATTTGTTTTGATCAAGTGTTTTGAATTGTTTTTTATTGCTGTAGTATGCAACTAATTTACCTTCTTTACCAGCCGGCATTTTATAACATTGTCTGTCAGAGGATGTGTAGTCATATCAAACAGAAGGAAGTTCTGTTTTTCAGTAGTTAGGACACCTTTTTCAACCAGATTTTTGGCAAGCCGCTCTCGAACATTTTTCAGCTGATATTTTAACTTCAACGGGTTCCATGTTTCACCTGGAAAAATTATTGCTGAATCAATTATCTGTGAGCATAGCATCCTCACTAGAAACTCAATATATCACTGTCATATACCTCATTTTTTTCCGAACAAGCACTTTATCATTCAGGTCATTGACTTAAATTTGGGTAAATGATGATTGAAACCAGTTTTTTTTTATTCCATGTGTACGTCAGTAAATAGTTAAAAACGTACATAATTCTTAGATTATTTTCCCCGTTGCATAAATGCAAAATGGCATAAAACTTAAGTAAATTAAGAAGTTATATTAATTGAATTCGTAATAGAATTCACTTGCAATTTGTAGTAATTATTTTGTTGTTTTATAACTGTGTCTGGTGGGATTATGCAGAGTCACAAGGAGAGTTCACTTTGCATTAAATGGATAGCGTAGCAAAGGATACCCTTTACTAGAGCCAACCAATGGACCTAGCAGAGGAATGGCAGCAGCTTCCTTCTGTGTATTTTTGATACCTCACCACCTCGCCTGCAGAGCGAGGTAATTATGGCAAAACCCCTTTGTTCGGTCGGAGACACATTCAGCAGAGAAAGAATGGGTGCTGATAATGAAGGGAGGAGAAAGGCTACTCACCACTCAAGTATTCTATCCAACTTTGTACAGACTCAGGTGGCTCAGTATCCTTCATGTGCTTCAGAGCTTCATCTAGTAAAACATCACCGGTTGGGGTATCTGTGGGATACATAATAAATAGGATTTCTTTACTATTATTACCCTGACTCATACATGAGACGAGAATCTTACAAGCAATCTTACGAGCGCTACTTTAAATAAACATACAGTGGTGTATATTACGTACATATCAAATTTTTATATTTTTAAAAAGTACCTACACCTTCCAATAATTTAAGTAGAGCTTGCTCTACCATATTTCAATGCGATCGAATTTGAGTGTCGGGCAACCAAACCTTAGCATGTATGTATGTATCACTGTTCAGACCAGCCAATTCATATCAGTAAAACAATTAAGGTGCATGGAATAAGTTTGAGCATTGTCTATAGAACTTTTATACAGCTTACCTGATTTAAGAATAACTTTTCTGGACAGTAGCCCTTTTCTCCGCATGCCAGCTTTTTCCAACTCAACGCGGCCCCGCAGCCCAAGCTCAATAAGAATACATCCTCGCAAACCACTTGATATACAATCGTTCCAAAATGATGTGTAGCCCTGAAACATGTAAACGTAGGATAAACCAGTTACGACCGACTATCAGATGATTTCACAACACAATGCACATCCAATACAATGTTTGACTGTTGGCACATACCTCTTTGTCTTTCAGCCCTAGAAGTAACACTTCTTCCATGAGAGTCAATCTTGTTTCCTTTGAATCTCCGTCATCATCATAGCTTTTATCATTTTTCTTATCATCAAAGTCTTGATTTTCTCTCAATCCTCCATCCGCGTTGCTGTCTCTTACAACGTTCCTTCGCTGCACCAATCCCTCGCTTCGATTCATTGTAACATCTAATCGGTAAGATTTTGTAAATGAATAAACAGTGTAATATTTTTAGGGAAAATTGCAAATTTTGGTTGACTGACTGGTTGTATTGTATTGACGTTTTGCTTTTGGTTTTGCTTTGCTTTCTCGTTTCCTTTCGTTCGAACGTTCACCAAAGACGAAGAGAAGGGAACGAATGGAACGAACAATTGACCACAGAACACAACAACAAATTAACAAGCAGTGTGACCAGTATAAAAATCTATAAATAGTTCTACTGTATTTATTAGATGGCGCTATAAGGAAAAATATTTGTGAACGAGACATCAAAAAGGCGGGTCCTTTTAAAACCTAAGTAATCACAATGAAGCAGCTTATCGACGAGACTTTTTACGAGATGTTATAGGTACTATAATTATATATAAATTATTAACATCTCGTAGAATGTCTCGTCGGGAATGTAAATGAACGAATACGCTGATGTCTAAATAATTTGAGTAGGTTAGATAACTACGTGGTGTTCTCCGAAAGATAAATCGGACGACGGAGCGGCTTCATTCGTCGTTTAACTTTAACCACCTTCATAAATGTGTAAATTATAGGCTGACTATTTCCTGTTCTGAATGTGAAACATAAATCAACTTATGAAGTTTGCATATTATACGTATGTAGGTAGGTAGGTAGGTAAGGTTGGTGAGTATCATAAGAAGTGTTTAATAATGAGACTAGTTATGTAGATATACAATAGTTATGTTTTTCGGTTAGGTAGGTAAATTATAATATTTATAATTATGAATATAAGTAGGTAGGTATCTACCTACTTACATATCGCCGACCAACACCGACGCGGTTTTTGTTAGATAAGATACTGCGCTCCACATTCAATAAAAGAAATAAAATTGATCGATATCAGCCAGTCAGTCACCTTCGATTTGCCGAAGCAAAGTGTTTTATCTAAAAGCTGCTGTGAAATAGTGCAAAGATTCTGATAAGTTCAGTCGTCCGCGCGTCCTCAAACATACCGTGCACCTTTCTGCATAGCCATGGAAGAGCCCAGACCAGTCACGGTAGGTGCAACTCGTGCCACAACTTTCTACAACCTCATTTACCCCCACACGCCGACGACGACGACTATTGATGTGCAAGTCGCTTACCACATTCAAAATTCTAGCGCGCGAAAATATTAACCTGTTATTGAAGAGTTGAACTTTATACTTGAAACGTAGTATCACGCCACGGCTGCTAGGCAAGTCGCCAGTTGGCTGCAGGGCTCGAGTAGTCGCGGTCGTCACTTTCCGCTGAGATAACGAACTGCCGGGTCACACGTCCGCGTGCGTTGTTGCCTCCATAACATTATCTGCACTGTGTGCTATCCAACTCACCTGTGTGAAAAGATTGCTCTACATACTGCGGAAGACTACAGTTTGGAAGTGTTTCCGTGATTTTTTGTAAGTCAAAATGATAGGTTACCCATGTACCTATTTACGTTAATGTTTTCCAACGTGTAGCATTTTGAAAGGTTGCTGGTAGATACTTAGGTACATTGTCGAATCGGTATAGTCAAATCGCTAAAATTTGTCAAAACAATTAAGCCATACAATTTTTCTTTCGGAACATTGACCTAATTCAGTGATTTTTGTCGGTGACTGTACCAATGCAATGCACCAAATGATTATAACTTGAACATTGTTTTTCAATGTATTAAATAATCAGTAAAACAACCAAGACGTTTACCTATTTAAAATAGGTATTAGCACGATATCTTTAAAAAAATATACCTACCTAAACTTCGCCCTCACTGTCTGTCCTTAACAGTGCATTATTTTTTGAACACCCTCTACTCTAGTTAGGTAGAGTAGGTAGGTAAAAAAAACAAAACATCTTCACAGCTTGGGGAAGATGGATAGATACCTACCTACATAGATGTGGAGTTGATCATAATAATAATGATACCTACCTCTAATATTCTAATGTAAAACAGGTAAGTACAGTCAGCAACTTAAGATAAGACACACAATTTGGCACCGGAAACATAAAAACTCTTACGAGTTTTTATCATTATCATGCTTTACGAAACGGAACCTTTTCTAATTAAATTCTGTTGTTTTGTACGACTAGCTTGTTATCTTAATGTCAGTTTATGATTTCATGATGAACTGATAAGAAATGTCAATAATTCGTTGAGTTCTCATTATCTACCGCAAAGTCCGCCAAATATAGTTTGATAAATTAAGGCGCTGTATTTCTTCACACTAGCGCCGCTACCAATTTTTTCTTATTATCACGATATCGATTGTATCGTATATATAAAGGCATAATATTCCAAAATAGATTGGTCATAATCAATCTGATATTTATTTAAACAACTAAAATAATGCAGAAATGCTCTTAGTGGCCTTAACTCAGATTAACTTCGAAATTCTTCTTCTATTCTACCTAAATAGAAGAAGAATTTCGAAGGATTACCTTCGAAATTCTTCTGATCTGAATTTTTGATTCGTTATGATTTTTAAGATTATTATAAGGGTAACAATTTTTTTCATAATCGCGTTGCACAACGTTAGTTATATATTTGGATAGAGGACAATTAAACAAATACAAATTGTTCCATAACATAAGGTCCTAAAGCGTCAGGTTTCTGAGATATTTACAAATGAAAATAACATTGCTGCTATGTTTTTTTTCAGGTGTGATCCATAAATACCTGTAACTTTCATTGTGCATCGCGATTGAGTAAAAAAACAGTGTGGTAAACGGACTTTAGGGCCAAAATGTTCAAACACCTTTAAGGTTTTAAATATTTTTGTAGTAGGTATAACCAAATTATAATATAATTGTTGGATGCTTGGGTAGCGTATGAGTAATCTATATGATATTAAAGATTATTTTAGAATATCTACTGAACCCGAGGAAAACAACAATATTATCATAAGCGTTTTTACGATCGTTTCAAAGGCGTTATGTAAAAAGCTAATATTTATTTTTATGACAGGATTAATCAAATCATAAATAATGATTATCAATAATTCTTTAACTGATTACGAAAAGATTATAGCGCTATCAAAAACTATATTTAGATAATGGCTGGAATGATACGAAATAGATAGTAAGTACCTAGGACCTACAGAGGATGCCGGTCCTCTTCACCAGTTCACACGTAGGTATAGGTACGTCCTTTGAAGAACACGCTTTACTCAATTCAAGGAGGGTTTTCCCGTATTCACCACGATATCTTGACACTTGGTAGGTGGATCGGTAATAGCAGCGGAGGTGTTAAAAACACATAGAAGGAAGCTACTGCCCTTCCTCTGGTAGGTTCCCTTAGTCGGCTCCTACGACATCCACGGGCTGAGATGGAGGGGTCGATTTTTACGCCGCGACTCCCGCAGCCCAGTGCCTTACCCTTTATTACAATCCTCCAATTTTGTTGTGACAAGTAGGACCATGTTCACGAAGGTCAACATTCAGAGCTAATTTAAGTAGGTAGGTACGTCACACCAATACCAATTTCAAACACCGTTCCAATTTCCATGACACCGGCAATATAAAAAAAACTAAAATTATAATCGCAAGTTTCAGCCAATTACTTATTCGTTGATATTATTTAGGGCCTACTTAATATCAGACATTTTTAATTTTTTTTTAAAGAATAAATCTTAAATAAAATTAACGGAATGGACCTATGTACATTGTACAGGTATGATATTATTTTGTATTTCCTAATTTTTTTGGTAAGCAGTTTCAAAATTCTCAACATGCTTTTGTCATTAACATATTTACTACATAAAGCCAATCTAACTACGGACGGATAACGCTGATCAGCGCGTCGTCGGTCGTTTCGTCGCGCCGCGCGCCGCCGTCTATTTGCGGCGTCGTCGTCGCCTGCGCTGACGGTACCTGATAGAAAAGGAAAAAATCAATCAACCGTCATTTCGTTTTGTAACTACTAAAGTTTTGCCGATATCATCCGTTCAGCCAATCAGCGACCTCGTTACAGTGATGATGAAACTATCCTTCCACACCACAAGCAAATTATACTAGTAAATGAAATGAAATGAAATGATTTATTTGACACGACACATCAAACTAAAACCTAACCTAATAGGTACTTTTAGTTATTATTAAAAGGTACTCTACCTAGTTAATGTAAATGTAAAATATTTTCTGCCGCGTTGATGATTGTAAAGAAACGTTAAAAGCTAGTTAAAAGGTTATTTTTATCCCATGGGAACTAATTTATACGATAAAAATAAGCAAACTTGCATGAAGAATTTCAGCCTTCCAGTAGTTTTGGCGTGAGGAAGTATCAAACATCCATCCGTCTAAACTTTTGCATTCATAATATTAGTGTGATGTAAATAAAGATACAAAGCTGATTCCTACTTATGTCCAAACCGGTAGATTGCGTGACTAAATAATAGGCTAGCTAGGTAAAGCAATAGGATGCTAGTCTACGTAGAGCTACCTACCATACTGCTTATGTTGCAAACTCGATAAACTCTACCTATTGTCTAGCACCTGTTAATTTCCATGACTGCGATCTTTCGATCTTCAGTAAAAAAATCACATTAGCGATTTATCTTTCACCAGAGAACTGCAAATCTACGATGACATTTAGTTTCGGCAAAGGGTTGACTCTACATTGCCTAATCAGCGACTTTATCATTATCATATGATATGATAAACATAGTAATTCCTAGGTTTACCAGCATCATTATTACTTCCATATCGTAACCCATTGCTGGATTAGTTATATCCTCCTTCCATGGCCGCCTCCCCTGTTCTGTGCCTTTTGCATCCAGGTGTGCCAAGCCAAGATTTTGACTGTCGTCAACCCAACGCGCTTCGGACATTCACGACTTGGCTTATTATTTATTTATATTCGGGCTTGATCTTGGCAATTTTCACTTCTTCCACTAATGGTCAAAAAATTGAAATGAACAAAATCAAGAACACGTTGTTTCTTATTTGATAATAGGTAATTACTATTTATAAACCTGTTTATAGTTTAAAATTTGACTTGTCTATGTGCTTATTATGTAAGCGTAAAGAAATAAACGTTATTGATATTTGAACCACTCGATCATAAATTTAGGTTTTAGATGCTTAACATTTTGAGTTTCCATAACGCAAATCCCCAGATACCCAGGAACCGCTGAGTCTGGGCAATGAACGGGTTAATGTTTTACTTTAATATTATCTAAGTTAGACGAATCCATTCAAGAAAGCGAGTTAACTATTAACCTTGATTGTATTGGAAGAACACCAACGTTTCATCCCTTAACGAGGGACCCTGAAGAAATCCCTCGTAAAGCGATGAAACGATGATCAAAGTCAATATCAGTAACTTTATTTCTTAAGGCTTACAAAATAAGCGCTTAGGCAAGTCAAATGTGATGTTCTTAAGCGCTTACTTTCGTAATAAATGGGTTAAACGTACCTTCTAAACAATGTTTATTTCCTTTGTAGGACACCCCAGTACTCAACGGCGGAGGAACCGCCAAAGTCGGCGACATGATCGTACCCAACACGTTGGTACCCAATGGTGTGAATCACCACGAAGCGAAAAATATGAATGGTGAGATTTCCAGGTTTTACTGATAACAGTTTTAAGGATAATTAGCCTATCATAGATTAGACAAGGATTAGGTATGCTTTGATTACAGCAATCACAGCAAAATACTTTTAATGATATCATCAAACTAAATTAGAAGGCACTTGCAAGGTTTTCCCAATCGTATCATGACAAAAAAATATTTAATTATTTATACACCTGTAAGGAAATTTATGTAAAAACAAATTGAATTTTCACTTTCCTAAATACAATTTATTTGATGTCCAACAGATGTGCAGTTTGATATACGGTAGGGTAAAGGGATATATGTTGGTGATAAAAATGCCAAAAACTAATTTTATTGGATTTGGTAGCCAAGCAAAAAGTCAATTTTGTTTTAATGTATTATTTAATATTTAAAGTAAGTACTGAGATCAGTTTACACACCAAAAATCTAAAAATAATGAGAATAAATGTCAATTGAAAACAGAAGAAATGAAAGGTAAGTTGACGACATGGTCCGGTAGATTGGTGATACTGGGTAGGAAATTTGGTGATAGAATGGAAATTGTCTATTTAATCAGATATTTTGAACTTAAATTAAAAAAAACATGACCGTTTAGTATTAAACATTATACTTTCTATATTTACTCTCTTTTTCCATTGCCAATCTAAAAGAACAAAAAATAGGTTATTTGGTGATATCAAAAAAAACTTGTGTTGTAGGTAAAGAACGTGAGTTGTAGGTAATTTGGTGATATGTAGGTAATTTGGTGATAAAAAAAACAACCTCAAAATGCAAAATAAAACACATCATCGATTTACCCAATATAATACCTTTCGAACTCTATAGTAGACTTCTGTAGTTCATTTCAAATATTAGCGCAAAATAGATCTCAAGTTACCTTCTCAAAAACGTATCCAAAACTTTGACAAAAACACTAAGAAATAACGGTCAGAACTTAAGAAATAAAAACTTACCTGGGCCGTGTCACGACTTCACTATAGCTTTTTTTTAATGATCATTAGTTTAGTTATCGATTTTAGTAAGTTTTAACACTGACAAAACAATGACAATCAATAAATTATTACAAATACGTAAACACTGCCGACATTCAGTAAACAATGGCGCCACTGATGCACAATTGTCAAAAAAGTTTGTTTACTAAACGCAGAAACGTTGCAGCGAAACGCAGCATATATGTCTATCTTCCTCTTACTCGTGGCAACGCGTTAGCGCTGTCTCTTGAATGTACTTGCAAAGGTAACGTTGTGGTAATCTGGTAAAAAACTATCACCAAATTACTTATATCACCAACATATATCCCCTTACCCTATTGCAATTTAATTTAACTAAAATAGAAAATGCCTCGGCATTAAGCCCATTGCACCCTTTGTACGTGCGCGTCAGTTAAGTATCCCCCTTGTCTAAGAGAGATAGGGAGATAGGGGGATACTTCATTCTGACGCGCACTGTACCATAGTGCAATAAAGTGTTAAATAAATAAATAAATATATAAAAACTTAGATATGCACTTCTTTATCGCTATCGGGGATTATACACATATCTGTAGAATTTCATAAAAATCAACAGTTGATAAGAATGGCAGCTGCGTTGAAAGGCTCCCTAACTACATCCACAATTGACGCGAAATTTCAGAACTAAACACAAATTACCCAAATGGTTTTAAAGTCTACCAATCTATTAATAAACTGAAGTCCCATTTTCTATCTTCAGCAATGTACAATTTTCCTTCATTCTAGCACCTGAATAAATGAAGGAGGGGCCTTCTTATTCAGATTCTGTAGCTTCTTAGTCAGATTAAATTTTATCGAATTGTCTTTCTGTAGTAGGTACCTGTTGTATTAAACTATAGTAGCTATAGTAGTATAGTATAGTAGGTGTAGGTTAGTTTGTAATGTAGGTACTTTGTTTTGTATTGTAAAGTATGTTTTATAATGTTTTGGTAATTTACTTTAAATGTTTGTGCTCTACCAACTCTTATTAGAGTTATATCTTTTTCTTCAACCCAAGGTAGCCTGGGAGAATTCGCTCTCAGTGATCAGGTCGCCTTTTGTACTGATTACATTTTTAATTTAGATATTATTTTTTAATTTTACGATGTTTTTAGTGCTATAAAGAGTACATTCATTCATATAATTATATACTAAAGCCTCCAACGAAAAAAACAATCACATTTTACAAAAGTAGTTAGAAGAAATGAAATAGTAGTTAGGTCTAATAATAGCCGATTAAGGTCTTAAATTAGAAGGTTGCACTAACAGTAATCTACCTGGTTATACCATATTTTAAAAGTAACTGAGCGCCTAGGTATCAATTCTACATTTCGATGTTTTTATGATAATTTAACTCGCCTCACTCACTTCAACATCTTATATAGGTCCACAGCTGGACGCAGGCCTCGCTTAGTATGCTCCTTTTTGGCCTAATTTACCTGAAAAATCTTATCGGTAGATAAGTACCTACATTCTCTATCATTGGACAGTGTTCTAATCGCAATTTTCACAAAACAACTTGTGTTTTTCGCCTTGTCTGTTTACTGTAGAAAACCATTACTCAGCTTCCTTCCCAATAAGCACTCTAAATAAGAACAGAACACACATCCTGCGATTGTTTGACCGAGCCTTGTGTGAGTTCGACGACAACATTGGTGATTCATAGAGGTAAACTCAGTTCAGTCAGACCTCTACCTTTCCACTTCAAACCATCAACAATTACTCAATTCTTATCAGAAATAGGGTATTTTACTTAACATTTAAATGAGAAACAATCTAAAAATATATTTATTATTGAGAAGGCTATTATGCAGTCGGAAAATGCGCTGATGTCACTGACGGACGACAATAGGCTATTTGACTACTATACTGGGAAATAATTCTAACGTATTGTCTGATAAAAATAAAATTAGTATTTCTTCAAGGCCAGTCGTATTAGTTACACAAATTAATTTTAAAGTTTTAATAAAATAATGCCGCGCCAAAACGATGATCTCTGTCATGGCTCCCGCTTTCCAAGCTATGACGTCACCCCGCCATACCACACCTAACAAGAAAAACTCATTGACACTGTAATCTGTAAAAGTGTGACGTCACTTGTGATCCAACCAAACACATAGCGTTTTCGGTCACGTGATCATATATAAAAAAATGTGTAATTTTAATCCCGTTTTTTACCTAAAAATAGGCATATTTTTAATAAAAATCACCTAATTACGCTTTGTTACGTTTGTCACTGACTAGGATGAAAACAATTTCGAACTTATTTTTAATGTAGTCAAATAGTCTATTGATAGTTTTTAGTTCGCTTGCACAGCCGTTGACATAAAAACATTGCGCCTACGGATTAAAATAACCGAAAAGTTTGAATAGAATTTTAAACTTTGTTGTGTTTTTTATTTTCTAAAACCACATAACTGGTCTGTGCTAAAACGAACATTTTCCATTATTTATTATTTATTTATTATCCTCCTTTATGAATAGAGCTATGCATCTATTTTAATTATTACACGTCACTCCACAACTCATTACAGCTATCTGTCCTCGAAAAGTACTCGAATAATAAAGATTCTATGAACCTAAGAGATTCCAAAATCGAGCAAGTTTTTAAAATAAAACAATCTAACAGGGCCCGACCAAGTGATCCCAGCAGACAGCTATGTGACCCACCGACCAGGGGACTACGTGAAGCTTCGAGTGACGTCACGAGGGGTCTCCTCAGAGCCCCCTATCTCGGTCCCCGGCCTCCTTAACAGAACTGTCGCAAGATACCCAGATGCACCAGCACTTGCTACGAAGAAAGCTGACGGAAAATGGCACAAGATTACTTACAAGTGAGTTAGAATCGACCCCCTAAACTCACGATGATGTCCTAAGAACTAAATAAGGGAATATCCCTAAGGAAGAGTAAAATAAATAATTAATGCTCGACAATCCACACAGCACCATCTAGCACCATGCTAAGCAGAGCTTACATAACACTTGTCCCAAGGCGGGAATCGAACCCGCAACCTCCTGTGTCGCAGGCAGACCTTCGCCCGCTGCGCCACATCGGTCGTCAGTAGCAGATTCTTTTTGTGTATTTTTAACACGATCACTGCGATTATCAATCCGTCTGCCGAGCCATGAAAACGCCAAAACCTTCTTGTTTTGGATAGGCATGTTCAGTCGAGGACGTTTAGTTGTTGATGAGAACAATAGTTACAAGATAAAGTTAAAAACTAAAACCCGACTACGTGAAAGTTATAAAAGTTTGAAACATTTACATTGACAAAATAGAATGACGTATCGGTCATATTTGATAGGCATAGAGTTGAAAATGAAAATAGGTCGTAGGTATTGTAATTTTTCTCTATGGGGCCTGCAGCCTGCGGCTACCTAAACTTTAATACGCGTTTTGAAGGCTTATTCGGGGTCGGAGCCCTAAATCCTATAGCCTATAACCATCGGGGTATTGAGACGAATCAATCGATACATAATTTGTTGAAATCGAACCAGTAGTTTCAGCGCTACGTGGGAACAAAGATATCGGCCACATACATACAAATATACAAACATACAAACATAGGGTGCTAACCTCATAACCCTCCCCTGTTGGTAGTCGGGTAAAAAGTCTAGATATATTTTTAACCGACGAAAAAAAACAAATGAGGAGGAGTTTGGATGTCCGGCTGTATGTATTTTTTAAGTTTGTTCGTCGATTTCTCTGTCAATTATGGACCGATTTGGAAAACTCTTTCTCTGTTGTATGGGAAATAATCCTAAGGTGGTCCCATAAAGTTTTTATTCCCGATAAATAAGTGTGTCCCGAAAAACTTGAAAAGTAGTGTAAACACTAAGGAATTTGAAATCGGTTTTTAGTTTTTTCAAAACAAACAAATTATGCGTGATAAATTTAGCAGCTAGCTGTGGACGTGACTATGAAGATATCGTCTTAGGGTCAAATAATATTGATAAGAAGATGACAACGAAAATAACATTAGTGTTGACATTGCCTGTGTTCTATCTTCGGCTCACCTTTGTCCCATGTTACGAGTTATTTGCGATAAATTTATGGATGTAGATACTGACTTTGCCCTCGGCTTCTTTTTAAAGTGAACACCCAATTCCCGGCCTAGCCTACATTTCAAGCATGACCCAGTTTAATCTGTCTCGTGGTTTCAGTGTGATAAAGCAAGAAACACCCAAACTTTTTATCATAAATGAGATCATTCCTTCTTGTTCTAACTTGAATTGAAACTGGAAAAGTACATCACAGATACACAGAACATCAAAAATGTCTACAGTTTTATTAATTTACTAGTTTCTGCCCTCGGCTTCGCACGCGTTGCGTATATGGAAACGTTTTAAGATCATTTCTTTCCAATGGGATCCGATTTATGGGATAAAAAGTAGCATACTGTTTTATTTCAGGCCCAGAACTACCAGCGTGCAAAATTTCAGCCCGATGCGTTCAGTAGTTTTGGAGTGTAGACGTGACTAACATCCATCCATCCATCCATTCAAACTTTCTCATTTATTTATATAATTTAGTGTGATGCTATGTTCCTAACAGACAATACCAGGAGCGCGTGCGTACCGTCGCGAAAGCGTTCCTCAAGCTTGGCTTGGAGAGGTTCCACTCAGTCTGCATTCTTGGCTTCAACTCCGAGCAGTGGTACATAGCTGATCTCGCTGCCATTCATGCTGGGTAAGTACACATCTATTTAATCAGTGGGGGCCCAGTAGACTCTTCTTCTTTACTTTACAGTAAAGTTAGAAGAAGAATATTCAGGAGACTCTTCTTCTTCTTACTTTCCTTTACAGTAAAGTTAAGAAGAGTCTACGTTTCGTCAAGAAGGATTGATCGACATTAAGTATATTTTTGTATAAATCAGTTACATAAATAAAAACAAGACATAACACTTACGTAATGAAAGAAAAAAGACCATGAAAAAATGCAAAACCTACGTTCGTAGCGCGCGTAGCACCACGAGTAGCGCGTTGACGTCTTTTGTATGAAATATTTAAATCATACAAATATTTGTTAAAAATATTGAGCGGTTCAAACAATCTTTCAAAAAACAATACGTTAACATCTTACATGGACTTTGGCTCTACGCTTGTATTCGCGATAACCTACTAAACAGTTAATTACTCTTCAAAGCGTAAAAACCGGTCTAGCGAGGGGTATTTGGCGTTCTTACAAGAACTAGATAGTTTCATATTATGTAGGAAAAACTTAAATTTAAAAACGGGTTCAATCAATGATGTTAGAAAAGCTGAGATCTTATAAATTGCTTACAGCAAATCTCTTGATCCCAATCAGTCACAAAAACGTAATATTAGTTAAATTTTGTATATCTTAACAAAATAGAATTTTATGCAGGCAATTCTTATAGTTTGGTTACCCATTGTATGCGCATCCGCTCGGTTTGTATTATATATTACAAAATAATTTTATTTTATTATATTTAACAAAATAATAATAATTATACAACAGTAAATTAGTCAAAGAATTTTCGATGCGTGGCCTTGATACATACTTAATATACTTATGTAGGTAGATCTATTTTCAATTATTTCGGAACGTGCGTCTGTAGTAGGTATAGGTTTATTGCCACCGGAGAAACAAAGTTTTCAAAAGTCGGTCGAATTGGATTGTGTAAATATGCACACTGCCATGCACCGCCTCACCTCTCTCCTTTCTTTTCGAACTTCGCTGACACACTTTGTACTACGCCACTTTAGCTTTCTTACCTACTTGACGGGAACGCAAAACGCAGTCGTTCAGTGGGCTTCCAATTGCTCTCAAAAATCTGGAATAGACTTTTTACCATTAAGCCAACAAGATTAAATATATTTCCGTAATCAATATCATTTTACTGAAGTACAGTTAGGTTTGTGCTTACACAAAATATCAAAAGTCACAATAAAAAACATTATAAGTTATGATTTGGTATGATTCGTAAACCTAGGTATAGGATACCAAAACAGACATTACCTAGTGACTAATTGAATCAATACTTACTTACCTATACTACAAGTATTTCGTTAGATAAGCATATTATATCAGCATAATTCATATCATTTTACGTGAAATTTGATAGGTACACAGGTTAGATTCTAATACTAGGTAACTTATCTATGTATGAATCATTTTCGCGTAAAATAATCACTATAGAAATATTTTCTTTCCTATTCATTCAATGTTGCCGATTCGATAAATTTGTATTGAATGTTATATTTTGGTAAAAGGTTATCAAGCTAGGTTAAGAGAGCTATTATGTTTCAACTGATAAAAAAATCCGGAAAATGGCGTTTAGACCCATTTGAGTTATTTTTTGGGTATTAAAAACACTGAACTACTGATATTATTAAGCGACTTTAAAAAAGGAGAAGGTTCTATGTTTGGCTGTAGGTACCTATGTTTTTTTTATGTAGGTAGGTATGTTCGTCGATTTCTCCATCAATTATGGACCGATTTGGAAAGTTGCTTCGCTATTAATTGTATGGAAAAGGATCCCCCCCCATAATTTTTTTATTCCCGATGCTGTGCCCGAAGGATTAGTATTTATCCCGAAAAAACGTAATATAATATAATAAGGAACTAGCAGCGCCTCGCGGTTTCACTCGCGTAGTTCCCTTTCCTTTGGGAATTCCGGGATAAAAAAGTAAGCCTATGTGCAATTCCAGACTATAATCTATCTCTGTGCCAAATTTCATCCAGATCCGTTCAGCCGTTCTGGCGTGATTGAGTAACAAACATCCACCCATCCATCCATCCATCCAAACTTTCTCATTTATAATATTAGTGAGATTTGAAGTCGGTTTTTAGTTTTTTCCAAAAAATCAAAATATCACCTTACCTACTCAAAGGGTGCCTTTCCACAAGAACCATGTAGCTAAACTGCAACGTAAATAGCGTCAACACCACCAATAGAATCGCTTAATTTCCATAGCTAAGCTTCTATTGGTGGGTTTCTTAGGTTTCTGGTGGAAAGGCACGGTCGCTGGTTGTTACAACCTTATTTGCGTCTCCTCCAGGGGCAATGCCGCGGGTATCTACACTACAAACTCAGCAGACGCCTGTTACCATTGCTTGGTTTCGTCGAGGGCTAACATAGTTGCAGTGCAGGACAAGAAACAGCTGGATAAAATCCTGTCAATCCGGGATAAACTACCGTTGCTCAAAGCTATTGTACAATGGGAAGGGCCTGTAGATACTTCGGTGCAAGGAGTTTATAGTGTAAGTTCCTTCTATTTACCAATCACTTTGACCATGAGTCTCAAGGAGTTTATAGTGTAAGCTTAAGTTTATTCTATTTACCATCACTTTGACCATGAGTCTCAAGGAGTTTATAGTGTAAGCTTAAGTTTATTCTATTTACCATTACTTTGACCATGAGTCTCAAGGAGTTTATAGTGTAAGCTTAAGTTTATTATATTTACCATTACTTTGACCATGAGTCTCAAGGAGTTTATAGTGTAAGCCTAAGTTTATTCTATTGATCATCACTTTGACCACCTCGACTAAAGGCAGATCACTTGTAAGATTGCCCACTTGCAATAAGAATGCTTGTTATATTTACTTATGAATGCTTGTTATGATTTGAAGTTTTATATTGTGAATCCCACTATCCAATAATTTTAATGATTGTATGTTTTTAGTGGGAACAAATTCTAGAAATGGGAGAGAAAGAATCAGACGCCAAGTTGAACAATATTCTGAGGAGTATAGCTGTCAACGAGTGCTGCACATTAGTTTATACGGTGAGTCTGTGGGCAGAAATGTAGGTATAATAAAAAATGGAACTACAATACATTCCGCCTCGTCGGGCGTGCAAAATTTATTAATATTCCATATTTACCTACTTGTCATTCGCCCTGAACAAAAGTAGATCTCGTGTAATATTAAAGGCCGTATTATAAAAACTTGCTCAGTCATCGATCTATCCTTGAGTAACACTTATAAAATCGTTACTCAAGCATCGATAGCTGACTGAGCAAGCTTTCCTAATACGGGCCTAAGTCTCAGATGGATGGATGATGCGATTATCATATCATTATTTGAAGTTGATTTTATAACATAATTGAAGATAATATTGGGTAAGTATAAAAATTATCTGTCATCATAAATTATAATAGATTCAGGCGTTACTTTGCGGAAATCCATTGCAAAATGTACCTAAGGATAAAAATATTTAGTACCTAACAATTCCGCGCAAATTTTTCTCTGATAAGATACAACAAAGCAGTTTGTAGGAGAAAACCACACCAACTATACAATAGAAAAATCTATCAAGGAAAGTCAAGACCCGAGTTAACCAACAGATGGTTAAATTTAAAACAGTTGTTTTGTCGTTTTTGACACAATTTTTCATACATTGTTCGTCAAATTAACCTACGGAACTGTCTAATTGTCCGATTATCTTTTGGTAACCAGCAAAGTAATTAAGTAGTTTCGTCTCTCCGCGGGACCGTCTCATCATCAGGACACCGTAATATTATGGAGTGGGATAACGACAGTCCCCGAAGTGATGTTGTCTCTCTTCGCTCCTCGCGCAAAGTTATCTGCCACCATCTTCGATCAAAAATTTCCGGCTTTGCCGGCCCCCCTTAGATTCACAATGCGCACCTTTGCACCTTCAGTAGCAAAAGAGAAACATTTTGACATGTTAGGAAAGCTTTTCAACTAGTGTCATTTTAGCGTTCAGACAAAAAGCATGGGTAAGTGCTCGTACAAAAAATGCAAGAATCACTCGTCCAAAGTGCTGAAAAAGGATGGAATTTCTTATTTTCAGTAAGTTTATATATATTTCTTACCTGTATATTGAGATGCGAGTCATATACTTGTGAAATCAGCATAAAATATTGTTGTTTGGTTTGCCTATGTTAAAATATTAATTTTGTTCTAAATTGATAAATGGAGAGGCTATTTCTTCTTAATTTTTTTTTCATTTATAGTATGTATTAATATATTTTTCATAAAAATAAGTTTAATATTACTAGTTGATGATTTTTAAAATAACTAGTTGGCCCGCCCCAAAATTTCATTTGCGTAGACTCTCTAATAAAAGAAAGACTATATATATACCTATATATATACCTACCAGAAGTATGAATTTATAAAACGTTTATTTTTTTCCCGTAAAAAAACTCGTGCAAAGCCGCAGACAGGAACCAGTTCTTTTTAATCTAGAGTGCCTGCCTGAAATTGTATTGTAAGTTTAAATTATTGTATGTCTGAAATGACCCTTTTGTATAAATACCTACTGTTGAGACACCAATTTATAGTTTCATCAATAAATGATTCGTTATCTTTACCTGAATTCTGTTAATTAATCCTTATAGAAAATAAACTGAGTAGGTAGGTATATAATTCTCAGGTACCTACCTACTTACAAAATAAAATAAAATGAATTCGACTCCACCAATCTCTTGTTCCGTATGGAAAAAACTTGTCAGGCTCTGCGCAAACTGTCTGCGTCAAAACAAAACGAACCCAATTTTGAGTGACATTTATGTAAGGCTCTAGGTATCTACGGGGGAGGCCGCGAACTCCTTATTTTTGATCGAAGGCCACCATACATTCTATGTTGAAACATAATTTATACTATTATGATTCACGCTAGTTTGATTAAACCTCTTTAATCGTTTGATTTTCCTTATACATTGTTTATTTATAATAAAATCATGGTTATTTTCCTTTTATACTGGCTGTACTTAATAATCATTAAAATCACTTTAGGATAAGCTCTACTGAAACGCTATAATCGGCTATTGTTTCAACTTAAATGTTTATTACGCCAAAACAAAGATCAAAACTTATAAAATTACTTTTGAATACATGACATTTCCTGGTTTGGAATGATGACATTCCTGGAATGATGACATAATAACGGTGATTAATGCAATGAATGACCTAGGTATAGGGCCACTGTTATTGTGTCTTTCTTTTTTAATAAATATTTTCAATTTCATTGTTAGAAATAATAGAATGAATGTTGAAATGATACAAACGATAGAGTTTAAGGTTGGACTGAACCTCTAAGTTCCCATACAAACGTACTTTTCGATTCATTAGGAACCTGCGTCGCCGATTTTAATGAAATTTTGCATTCATAATCGGATAAGTAAAAGCTATGTTTGTATCGTTTTAGTTGTTCAAAATACTTTATCATCATAAAATTAGAGCAAAAATAATAAAATCGCTTGAAAATGGATAAAAATGAATTTTATGACACTTTATGATGGTAAAGTATTTTGAAAAACGAAAACGCTACAAACATAGATAATACTTCTCCGATTATGTATGCAAAATTTCAGTAAAATCGGGGACGCAGTTTCCAAATGAATCGAAGAGTACGTTTGTATGGGAGCTTAGAGGTTCAGGGCCTTCTTATAATTATAAGTAGATAAAACAGGTGTCCATTGATCAAGAAAACATTATGTCAATGTCACAGTGTCTCTTGACTGATTGACTTTCTTCTTCAGGCTTTTTATACTGCATTTTTTTATTATGCTTCGTACTTTTTGTTAACAATCAGGATATTAGGTTTTTATTATCTTCTTTTATACTTCAAAAGGACTAAAGGAAGGAAAGGATAATAAAAACCTAATATCCTGGCCCTGGGTCCTGAAATACAGCCTAGGCTGGTTTAGGGCCCTACAGATCCAATAGTATAATAAAACACTGTAATTGTGCCTCCAATAAATGATTTTTATGTTTAACTTATGTTCATGTTTATAAATTCTAAAATATTTTCCCAAGAGTTTTCAACACTATTATATCAAATTAATGCAGCTGGCGTCTTGGGCACGCTTCCGACTGGTATTGATATGTATCAGTTGACCTACTTGTAGATTGTTTGCAACAGTCTGCAGTTAGCTCAATTGTTAGCTAGTTTTAATTTAATTCTAATTATTTGATTGTAATTTTCTCTGTTAATTAACACTAAATAACTTATTAATAAAAAACGTAATGTAGCGCGTCCTCCGACCAGGTGGGATGCCGATCTGCGAAAGACTGCAGGCAGATGCTGACAGACTGGATAAGGAAGCTAAAGAGCTTGGCCGTATCCAGTCCATCAGTGTCAATCTGTCTTCATAGAGTGCTATGGCGCACATTAGGGGAGGGGAGGCCTATGTCCAGCTGTGGACTAATATTGGCTGATGATGATGAACTTATTAATACCCTCCAGACAGCACATTATGAATAACTTATTAAATATTATTTTCAGTCCGGAACAGTGGGTCCCCCGAAAGCTGTTATGTTATCTCACGACAGTTTAACGTGGGATGCGTACGCCATAGGAGAAAGAGTCGGGGATTTGCAGCCTACGAAGGACAGGCTCGTCTCCTTCTTGCCACTTAGTCATGTAGCTGCCCAGGTAAGAACATTGCAAAGTCCTTTGAGGGGTTATAGGAGATAAAGATGTAGAGGTCGTCCTCTTAAGTCTTTTATTTTGAAGTTTCTTGAGATGATTAAATATTTTTTTTTACAGTTATGTACTTATTTAATCTTTAGCTTACTTAAACAGTGTGTTGTAATTAAATTACCCACCCACCACTACCTTGTCGAAGCGCCTACCACATAAGCTAGATTAAGTAGGTATGTACCTTTGTGAGAGAAAATAAACATTATTAATTATTATTATTAATAATAGTTCAGTAGGTATGTATACTTACTATAAAATAAATTAGGAAGCATAAATGTAGAGCAAGTAAACTTGGTCAAAATGACATTCTGATAAGAATTAACTGCGTATTAGCGCAGTTAATTCTTATAAGAATGTCACTTCATATAAGTAAACTCGCCATAAATATGTAAAGTTAAAACGCAAGTTTTGCATGGTTTTTCAGGTAGTAGACATCTACACAACTTTATCAAATGCAGTCACGGTATTCTTCGCGCAACCTGATGCGCTAAAAGGCAGTCTTGTCGAAACACTGAAAGAAGTTCGTCCTACAAGGTAACCATTTCCCCATATCACATCTATATTACAACCTTAACCTAGTGCTAAGAATCCAGAAAAAGGCCAGAACTTTTACCAATTAAGTACCTTACCTACATAATTAGTACCTGTTTTATGTCATTGCCAACATGCTGCAGTCTCAAGATCGACTTGTCTCTTTCAAAACAATAATATATGATTGTACTTAGGTATGTTAGTAATTATTTTTTTCACTACAACCTTCAATAAGGTTACAAAAATTATTGAACCCCTGATTTTTTCCTTCAATATAAGTAGGTAAACAACTTCAAACTTAACTTTATCCACCTTGCATTCAAATAAATAACATCTTGACTTGACCAAACATTATCTACCTTATCTGTGGCTTGACGTCATATTGCATTGCGCGCGCAGTAGGTATAGTTACTTCGTCAGGTAAATAGGTAGGTACTAGGTACCTTCTTGATAATTAAATAATTGGTCTATAGAATACTTTTTATCCTGAGAACTCGCATTGGGAGTTTAGTAATTAGTTGCAAAAATATTTTATACTTCAAAGACTTACTGGCGTTATCTTCGCAATGTAGGTTAGGTACTCAAATAGATAAGTAAGTATTGCCATTGTTTACTTAACTGCGAACTTTGAACAGGTTTTTAGATTAGGTTTAACAGGTTTTTAGGTATTAGATTTTAAGATTAAAAATAAAAAATCTCACCGATGATGTAGCAGCAGAAACGTTTAGGTACCTGCGGCACGAGCACAAAAAAAAACTATGCAGAACCGTCAATTCGTTTATCGCGACCCTACACTGAGCGGTGACCTTTTAAGGCAAATAATATTGCAAGTAGGCAGGTACCTAATTTTAAGTCGTATGCTGGTTAAGTATAGTGCTTTTCGCGAAAGAAGTCCCGCGGAAATTATTAAAACAATGTTTTTTTCAAAGTTAAATTCACTAAACTCTTTCGGTCGCACTGCTGACACCGCCACGACCAGGGGAGATCTTTCGTGAAAAGCACTCTACGTAGGCCTTAGACAAACAACGGGTCAAATGATCTAAGAAGTAGGCTGATATAGTTACCTACTATACTACTTTGACAAGTGGTCAATTTCGTGGACTTCCTTACATAGGAATCAGTGTTGATAATCGACAAATCTCGTGGTGGTTTTAATGTAATCTATACCTTAGAGTAGAGTTAACATAAGCCATTTGCTTGCATTGATTCTCAAGGGATTTCTTAACGAGCTGATCTTTTATTGCAGGTTCCTTGGTGTGCCAAGAGTATGGGAGAAAATGTACGAGAAAATCATGGCTGTCGGCGCTAAAGGCGGCACCATCAAGCGAGCGATGGCAAAGTGGGCGAGAGAACAGGGGCTAAACCATCATTTGGCAAGGATCAAAGGGTAAATATTTTTTTTGACTTAAATACAGAGTGCAGGAAATTTACCTGTGTTCCTTTGGTGACCAGTGGTTTTCTGAATTTATTTTACGCGTTTAACCAAACCAAAGCTTAACAATATCTTTACCTAAACTTCGATTAAGAATCCAAGATATTTTATGTCAAGAAACACATTTAATGTATGAAAACTTAACAAAAACTGATAAACATAACAAAAAATAACAAGGTAACAACGACGGAGATTACGACTACAAACTATAACGCAAACTTCAAAAAGGCATAATCTCTACCTATATATAAGTGCAGCGAAACAAGTTCGAAATCGTACGAATGAAAGCTTTCAAAACCAAATTTTGTATCGAGCATCTGTGATCTCTTTAATGATAGGTACCAATATCGTTAAATATTTTCTACCAATTCATCAATTCCTTGGTTTTTGTAACCCCGTTGTATACGAAAATATCCAAATTTTAAAATCGGAGTATAGTTCCTACTACTGTAGAGTCTTTCTGCTGTCTTTTCCTATAAAATCACATACAAAACCTCTTTTGGTTACAAAACCCAAAGAGGTTTTGTAACCGCGTTGTATATGAAAATACCCAGATTTTTTAATCGGAGTATAATTCCTACTACAGCAGAATCCTTCTGCTGTCTTTTCCTATAAAATCATATACAAAACCTCCTTCGATTACAAAACCCAAGGAGGTTTTGTAGCCCCGTTTTATACGAAAATAACTAGATTTTTTAATCGGAGCATAGTTCCAACAACATCAGAATCTTTCTGCTGTCTTTTCAAGTCCAAGATCAAGATAACAAAAATCACAAAAGCAATACACAAATATCTAGTTAAGGTTCGCCATTGTTTATTTTCTCAATCTATGTTAGAAAAAACAATAGCAGACACATAACTGAACTATAAGACCAACAATCTAGTTAATGACTCATACATACCAGTATCGTAGATTGCTAAGTAGAAAAACAATCATCTCTTGCGGAAAAGAAATTAATTTGAACTAGTTTTCACAAGCTGGTTGTAAACAGTGTCTCGGCTTTGCGCTTGCACACATAACGGTGCCGATGGTCATCGTACCCTTTCTAAAATAAACTAGCGACTAGACGCGCCAAACAATGCTTTACACCTTGGAGACTTTTGTAGGCGAACAACAACCAACAAAAATCGACTAGAAGAAATGAAAGTAACCTGAGATAATATTAAAGAAATTCCTATTCTCAGAGAAATATTATTAATCGAGACTAAATTTTTTTTGTGGTATTTAATTTTTTCTGCGTTCCGAAAGCAATAAAAATATCGGAAAATTGATTTTTTGCAACTCGTGAACCATTTTCTATGAAGTCATGATAAAACCAACTTTGATTTATTTGTATTTAGGGAGCCTTTCTGAAAATGTTGATTTATAGAACAAAATCTCTTAGTTTTCCAAATAATCCAAAATTACCAGTGGATCGAAGTGTGATTTATCATGAGTTCATAGAAAATAGTTTACGATTTGCGGCAAATTACTTTTCCGCCAGTTTTATTGCTTGTGGAACGCAGAAAAAATTAAAAACCACAATAATAAAAAACTCGCGCCAACCCGCGTCTAAACACCCTTAGTAGGTAAAGTATTAGACTATCTAATCGTAATCAGTCATGTAAATTATCGGACGGAAGCACGAGATTTTTCTATTTTCAACAATGGTTTCCTTTTTATTATGTGTTGTTTGTTTTCTGATTAATGAGAAAGAGCATCATAATCGCAATGTGATTCTCTAGAAAGATAAAAAAAACAATTGGCTATTTTAGCGGAACGGGTTGAATGGCCCGCAAAATGTTATAAAACGAAAGTGAGACAAGTAGTTAAATATAGCTACCGTAGGTTCATAACGTTACGTGGTAAATGGCATAATGGACCGGTCTCAAAAAGAAAGCTTCAAGGCTATTATGTACTTGTTTATTTTGATTGAGTAACAGTAGTTTACAACTGCTGCGGTAAACGTGTTCTTGAGTGGAGACCGCGACTCGGCAAACGTAGTGTAGGACGCCCTCCGACCAGGTGGGATGACGATTTGCGAAAGACTGCTGGCAGATGCTGAATGCGCTAGCCAACTAGGTAGGTATAGGTACCTACTATTGATTATTTTCAAACCGTGTTTTGAAATTATTCGCTTTATAGACCCTATGTGATTGTAGAATACTTTACATAAATTTGATACAAATATTACATAAATAAATATTGCTGGACAATTCAAACAGCATCGTCTCCCAAGCTAAGCGGAGCTTATGATAAGGCTACTAGATGACTGATAAACATTATAGTAGAATACATTACACATAGATATTTTTTATAATACACAGAACACCCGGGACAAATATTTGCAGATCGTACAAAAATAATTCCCAAGGCTGTAATTGTAATCAAACCCGCAACTACCTGCGTCGCAAGCGCAACTTCGCGCCGCGCCTAATCGGTCGTCAAATATTATCAACAAATCATCAACACCGAGTGCTGTAAAACATTGGTCTCATTCCAATAAACAAAATCACTAAGCAAAACTGACATCATTGTCTAATTTCTTATTAAGTACTTATATACCTTTCTAATCAGTTCTCTCTCTGCGGGAATGAACGGACTTCCGATAGACCTCACCTTACTCCAACTGCTAGACTTTTGGTATGTAACGAGTGAATCCCTGTAGATTGTTTTGTAATTATCCTAGCATGAATAACTACCTACCGTCTACATAATATACTACGGTATCTTAGTTTAGTAGTAGTAGGCCAGTCATGTAAAACAGTCCCAAGACGAAAAAACTTGCACGTTTTTGATTTTTCGGGATGTTGTTGTTAGGATATATACCAATTAAGACGACACGTCTTTATCGGCCGAATACTCAAACGCATCTTAGATTTGAGCATGTCTCAAGTCGTGATTTTTTGACCGTTTTCAATGAAAATCTGTCAAAAATTCGTCACTTGAGACGTGCTGATCCGAGTTGCCTTGAATTCGGGGGTTTAAGTGTCGTGGAACTCATGGACGACTATGCCGTAGACTGCATTTTTTAGAAGTTGTAAGCCAAAAACTGAAAATAGTCTAGGTTTTTCGAACACAATGAAGTTTTTCGTTTAGCACAAGTTTTTCGAAGATGCAAACTTGGTTTTACACTAAATTAATAACATATAATTATAATAATAATTTTTATTGGTATCAATCCTAACAACATCCGTAAAAATCAGAACCGTGCAGTTTTTTGCGACCTTAATCGATTTTTGTGTCCACGGATATTTGATTCCTGAACGGAGTCATAAAATAACATCGGAGACAGACGATTTGGTAGCGCGATAGCAATTTGCTTTCTGCGATTGCCAAAATGTCAGAAAGCCAAAATTATAAATTTAAATCTTCACGCTCTATGCTTATTAGACTAATCACTGCAGATTTATTTATTTTAGAACTGAATTTGAAAAACCTGTTCCCAAAAAATTTGAGAAGAAACATGAGTTTTGTTCTCCATGCTCATTTTAAAACGCACTAATTACACGAAAAATACCAGGCTTATAGTAGATTTAAAATAGTAAACCTTCCTTATCGTTTTGTGCTGATGTGTAAACATAGTTAGTTATACTTCAATAGTTCTAGTAAATTCTTAACCTACATTATTTCCATGTCGTCATTTTGTCTCAAGAGTCAGTGCCCATGTCCAAGCCCATAGCCCTCTAGTCACCTACTTGCGTACCTAGATAGACTCACATCTATCGATTTTATGCAAGGTCATGACATGACACACATTCTCGGTGAAACGACATTATGCATGTCTTTCTCGCTAGCCTTGTCAGTTTGCCTATCTTGTCGTAATTTTCTGTAAATTAAACACACGATAGTAGGTACCTATGTTTCATTTCTCACCATAACTTTTATGATACAACTAGTTTATGGCAGCGGCTTCGCACGCGTTTCTTGGAATAAAAAGTCCACAGTATTCGGCCAAGTATCTTCACAACGGCACCTTTCGCCTTCATAATTGTAGTACTTAGTTTAATAATGAAAAACATGTATGTTTTTAACTAAGTCATGAAAAATAAATGCTACCTACAGAAGGATACAGAAGGATCTTATCAAATTAATATCTTAACAAATTGAAGATCAAAATAAAATATTGAAATCCGTGTCCATAGCTACATTAAATTTGAGCTAAATCAGACCACAATGTAGAGTCAACTCTATTCAAAGCCAATTTTGAAACATCCATCACTCAGTCACACAAGTGTTTCAATAAATCACGAATCAAACGCATACAACATCAAAAACCTGCCCTAAATGAAGACCGTTAGAACCATTTCAAGAGCAGACGCCCGGAATTAGACTGAAGGTAAATAACCTATCGACCGACAAACGATGCAAGCTCTATTTATAGGACGGTTTGTATGCGCATGTAAAGAGCTAGCGACACGTGCAAATATTTCGAACCAAGGCGAACTCACTAACATCATGGTCACTTAATATTCATACACATTATTATGCCTGTAAAGCAAATCATATGTTTGTTAATGTTATATTATTGAAAATAATGATCAATACGCATCTCACAGGCTAATTCACGATCCTAACCTAACTAACTACGGTTATTACTACATTTTATTTATTTAACTTTTGAGTGAAAATTAGAATTGGGTACGACAGCACGTCAGCAAATCTCACCGATCAATAAAACAATCATGCTTCCAAGCCATATATTGACTAGTAGGTGCTTAGAAACTTTTGAATTAGTTAGACCCTCTTCCTAGTATAGCTTCATTGTCTGAGCATCAATTTCATTGTTACTATCAGATAATTATTATAATGTCCGTTTTATTCTAACCGACTACTACTTGCAGGCAACAAGGGCAATCATTTGGGTACAAGATGGCCAAATCCATCGTGTTCAGTAAAGTCCACGAATCACTGGGCCTGGACAAATGCTCTACGTTTGTGACTGCCGCGGCGCCACTGTCGCCAGATGTGAAGAAATTCTTCCTTTCATTGGACATACCCATTGTGGACGCTTTTGGAATGAGTGAGGCGTCTGGTGCCCATACGCTTAGCATTTACCCCAAGTAAGTAAACGACTACATTTTGACTGCAATGCAATACCATTTCAATACCGAACCAGTACAGTTAGGTATACACCCTTGCTAGGAATGGCTTATTCCACCAATCCTCGTTGACAATCCCCGTCAACGGGGACTTTCAAGTCAAGTGAACTTTTTGCTCATTATTCCCCGTTGACGCCGATTCGAACTCGTAATGGGGATGAGTGAACTAAAAAGTTCGTTAATCCCCATTGCGTCAAAAATAAAATACTATTGTATTGATTTCTCAGTGACAACAATCAACGGTTTTTCGTTAGCCGGCCCTATCCAATACCGACAGACACGACACGACACCCTTGAGTAACTACAATAATTATGTATTTAATTTTTCTATATAAAACACATAAGTACAATACAAATACCATAAAAACTATCGTAGTTTGACGAATCCATTACGGATGTAAGCGGGTTAACTACGAACCTTATTTGTGTTGGAAGAACACCAACGTTTCATCCCTTAACGAGGGACTTCTTCAGGGTGAGTGCGGTTCTAGGTGTTCTTCCAACACAAATAAGGTTCGTAGTTAACCCGCTTACATCCGTAATGAATACAAATACCTACTATATATTATACATACATAATGCAATTTCATAGAATTATTCATCCAGTGGATGTCGGTGTTGGTGACAGATAACAAGGAACGACCCATATAAATAGAATAGGACAAGCTAAGGTTTTATTCACGTTTATATTAACCTACTCCTGACCACACATAATAATACCTACCACTTAGTAACTAACTGCATTATCATCTGGAATTCTTTAATCATCAACATTATATCAGCAAAAAATGTCTAATTCATGCCATAAAGATTGATATGATAACAATATGACCTAACTTAAAATATATAGTATAGGTATCTACTACTAGACAAATAAATAGCTTACCGATTAAAGACCACTAGCGGCGTAAGGGGGGGGGGGCGGAGGGGCGGTCCGCCCCGGGTACCGAGCTCCAAGGGGTGCCATCTCGGCACCCCTCGGAGCGCGCAGATGGCACTTCAAATCCGAATCAGAAGGGGTGATACAGAAAACTCACACGCACAGACATATAAAATAATGGCGGCTCGCTTCGCTCGCCGTTGTTTTTAATTATGATAGCAAGATAAATACTTGAATACTTTAAAATCGGATGCAGAAAGGTTGCCTAGCAGAGATCGCTCAAACCGGTAGGGCATTGTACATACAACTTTATCTGTATTAGTCTTTCCCTGCCCTGTGTAAAGAGCTTTTTTATTTGTAGTGCATTGTGCAGTGTGCTCCTTAACAAGTGCGCTCCTTAACTTGTTTGAGACCACCCGAAAAAGTTATAATTAAAAAAATTCGGCGGCTCGCTGCGCTCGCCGGTTCGTTTTTAGCTTTGTTGTAGGTCGCCAAAGAAATATTTCGTCGTGCTCTTAGAATTCTTGTATTTTTGCTAACCTCACCGAACTCCGAAATTACCTATTGTGGCTCGCTCCGCTAAAATATTTTTACCTAACAATAATTCCAAAAAATATCGCGGCTCGCTCCGCTCGCCGTTACTTATAATTCCTCTTGTTAGAAATTGAGCATGCGGATAGTCAATAAGCCCCCAAGGTGATTCAATATTTTTGATTCCGGGGGGGGGGGGGGGGGCTTGGTAGAGAAACGCCCCGGGTGCCAGCCCACGCTACGCCGCCACTGTTAAAGACTAATAAATAAATAACAAATAATGGATCTGTTGAGCTATTCCTTGGTTGCTTGCAACAGCCCGAGGTTACCTCAAATGTTTCAATAGGTTAGTGTCCTAAATAATAATTAATCCCTCAGTTAGCTTATCAGAAGATATCGGACACATAATTTTTCTTTTGTCAAAAAATTATAATTAATACAAAAACAACAAAAAAAATTATAATTTATAAAGGTACCTATGAGCCAGTTAAAACTCCGCGTGACGTCAGGCCGTGCGACACTTTTAAAAGCGACTTTGTGACGTCACGAGCCCCTACTCCCAAACTTTGACGCGCTGTATCTTTGTCTGTCTGTAGTTTTTGTTTGAATGACAAAAAAAAAATACGTGTCCAATATCTTCTGATAATCTTACTGAAAGATAAACTATTATTTTTAGGAATCTAGCCTTCTTTAATACTAGTTCAGTTCTGTTTGTAATTTTCTTTGTAATTACGAAACTTAACTCTTACCTGCAGATTCTCTTTAGACTCGGCGGGCGAACTCCTAGAAGGTACAGAGACGATGTTCGGCGGTTCAGTCAGCCCCAACGGCCCCGGCGAGATTATGATGAGAGGCCGTCACGTCTTCATGGGATACCTTGACGATGAGGCCAAGAACAAAGAAGCATTGGACGACGAAGGTTGGCTGCATTCAGGAGATATCGGCAGAGTGGATAGTAACAACCTGCTATATATTACTGGGAGGATAAAGGTACCTATGAACCACCAAATAGTGGTTGAAGTAACTTAAGTATTTATGACTATGTTTTAAGGGCGTAGTTTTTGGTTTCTCAGAAGACTATTCACGTGCAAAACTTGCCGATGAATTTGAAAAAGTTCTATGCACCTACATATGCATGATTATACCTTTTCGAAATAGAACTACGTATTCAATAAGGACTAAAGTTGGCGGAAAATACCTACCAAGGGTATTACATGTTATCTTGCGAAAAACATTCCGAAGTATAAATATACTTTCAATAACTTTATTTTTCTTTCAGTACTTTCTATTGAGAAGGAAAAACCGTGTAAATCACATCCTTGCAACGGTTACATAATAATATCAATCAGTAATATTATTAAATTTTTTAAAGTAAATCTGTCTGTGGGTTACGCTTTCACGCCTATACAAATGAACGGATCTTAAGGTGGGGGCGAACCTCTAAGGTTCCATATAAACGTAATTTCCGATTCTGATCCATTTGGAAACTATACCGTTATTCTCACATAATGATAATTATTTATTTTGAAAAACTAAAACGATACAATCATAGCTATTTCTTATCCGATTACGAGTGCATAATTTAAAATGCAATAAACGGTATAATTTCCAAATGAATCGGATATTACTTTTGTATGGGGGCTTAACGGTTCACGCTTAATGAAATTTGGCATGGATATAGGTGATATCGTGGGAACTGACATAAGCGGCAGCTAGATAACTATAAAAACGCATATAAAAATGTATAACAGTTGCATATTTGTTCTATTCACAGGAACTTATAATAACAGCGGGTGGTGAGAACATCGCACCAGTGCTGATAGAACAAACCGTCCAGTCGGAACTACTCCACGTGGGCTACGCGGTCTTGATCGGAGACAAACGGAAATTCCTATCACTTTTAGTCACGCTCAAGGTAACTTTTGAAACTATAATAGTTATTAACAAAAGTCATATAAAATGGAGGAGATTTATTTATTTTAGAGCTCAAAACTCAAATTATGGTAAACATCCCGTTAGGTATAAATGACTTTTACACTCAAGGTAACTTGCTTAACAAGTTAACTAAAGCCTAAAAAGGGTGGTATATTCTCTCTAAAGCGTAACTATAATTATGCATAGGTACTGTGAATTTATTGAAGTACTTATTTTGTAAAAAAAAAAAGACTATCGAATCTAAGAGAAGTAAAATGTGCAGGGCTAAACCCATCTCTATGCTATTAACCTTCCTAGCTGTCTTAAGAAATGACTCATCTAGTACCCATAACACAAGCTCTCCTTAGCTTGGGGTTAGATGATGCTGTGTGGATAAGATTGTCCAGCATTACTTATTTATTTATTTTAAGTACCATGTTGAACAATCTATATGATGTGTTCATAATGTGAGTATTGTCAAAGATACTCCAAAATGGGTCTCGATTCGAGCGAAAAAATTATTGAAATTATTTAATATTTCAGGCTAAAGTGAACGCTGAAACAGGAGCACCACTGGACGAGCTAGATTACGAGACGAAAGGCTGGGTGGCCAGTCTGGGCAGCACAGCAACAACTATCAGCGAAATTGTAAAAACCAAAGATGAAAAGGTATTCCTACTTTCTAAACACCACAACCAATTGTCCCTAATTATAAACAGTGTATGGTAAAGATAATCAGTAATAAGTATAAAACACAAGCTAATTTTGGTGAAGAACGAATTAATCCACCTCTGTTGTTATGTGGTTCTCTTTTGTTATTTCTATGTGAGTTTTTGAACTTAAGGTGGCTGCGAACCTCTATGCTCGTATACAAACGTACTTTCCGATTCATTTGGAAACTACGTCCCTGATTTTAATGAAATTTATTTTGTGTTGTAACGTTGAACATCAATATCTTACGTTTTGTTTGATAAGAAACATAGTTTATATTGTCTTGTAAGATTAATAACAACACTATGTGGAAATTCAAAAAGAGTAGGTACAGTCATAAGTTTTGGTATTACGGAACATAATAATTACGAATTGAAGTTGCGAGTAGCTGTCGCCGAATCTTTAACTCAAGTTAACTCAGATGTTGATCTTCATTTGTTTCCTTTCAGGTACACAAAGCGATAGAAGCCGGCATCACGAGAGCCAACAAGCAGGCAATATCGAATGCACAGAAGATTCAGAAATTCACCATCCTGCCCGCTGACTTTTCAGTTTTTACCGGAGAATTAGGTTAGGCTATTATCAACCTTCAACTAACTCAAATAGAGTTCAAATACACAGATTTTTAAAAAGCTTCTTTCAGAGACATAGATAAGTGCGTTGTAGTTGTGGCCGTGGTGTTCGCAGCGTAGGAATTGATCCATTCAACTCCGCCCGTGGATGTCGTAAGAGTGGACTAAGGGTCAGGTCACGTCACACCAAGAGGCGACGCCATTCAAATTCAAATTCAAATTCAAATTCAAATTCCATAGTTATTATATGGCTAGTACTATGATCTCTTTGGGCGACGAGATACGACTGTGCCTCGCAACGACGCGTTGCGGGGAGTTTTCGTATTATGACGATAAAATTTTATCTTTTTGCGTAGGAAATAAAGTTATATTAAAAGTGCGCGCAGCATCGCGTTGTGTCGCGTCTCGGTGTGAGCTGACCCCAGGGAACCTACGGAGAAAAGGCAACACCTATTTACGTAAATGTATTACTAAGATCCTTCACTGCGATCACCAATCCACCTGCCTAGCGATGGTGATTATAGCGAAACCCCAGCGAATGGGGGGATGTCCCCTTCGTCCACATTATCGTCTAGCAGTGGACGTAAAGCCGCACACCTGAAAAGGACCGCTGCAGCACAGCACAAAAATGTGCATTCAAATATAGGTATAGGCTTTAACTCGTAATACTTGGATGCATTTTAAATAGTCAGGATCAGATGACAGACAGCTCGCGGACCACTCGTTTGAACCTTGTGGGAAAAGGTCCGTTTTATGAAACTTTGCTCAGTCATCGATCCATGCTTGAGTACCTACCTAACGCTTTTGTATGGCTTAAGCGTTATTCTAGATCGATGACTGAGCAAGTTTTCATGTAAGAACCGTAAGAACCATAATAGTCCAAGTAAGATAGTGTATAGCTTTAAAAATGTTCTTTGGGCTTTAACAATCGTTTTTGTTTCAGGACCCACATTGAAAATCAAGAGGAACGTCGTTTACGATAAGTACAAAGACATTATTGAAGATTTCTACAAAGAGTGATCTTAGAATAAGCATAATTAGATTATTAATAGGGAGAGGGCAATAAACTAAATTAAATTATTATCTAATTCATAATAAATAAAATGTACTTTTAATATTGCTCAATTAGCGATTAGTGAAAGGAATCAATGTGATTTAGAATACGAAAAGGTGTAAATAGGTTATATTTTTGTTACAAAAATATATGTTTTTTCTAAAGACGTGTGTTTTAATGAAAAACAGGTTGAACTCATTATATATTTATTTGATATTTAAGTATTCTTAACCTAATAAAATATTCTATAGGAATGACTTACAGTCTCAAGGTACAATAAAGTTTATCATTTAAATAAAATTCAAATCCAAAATACCTTGAATACATAACTCAAGCATAAATCTGTTATGAATAAAACTTTATCTTAATAATACATTTTGTTCATAAAAAATCATTAAGTACACAAATCAGCTTCAACTCGTCATTGCAATAACATAGGTTTAAAAATAAAGATTTTATTTTATTCTTCTTATCAAAATCAGTAACGTTTATCGATAACATTTTTAAATTGAATTCAATTTGGTTGCTATTGATTCGTCAACTATGATTAGTTTGACGAATTATTTACGGATGTAAGCGAGTTAACTACGAACCTTATTTGTGTTGGTAGAACACCAATGTTTCATCCCTTAACGAGGTACTTCTTGAGGTGGTTGGTAAACTTCACAAAGTTCTTCGTAATACTGTCGGAATACAGTCTACTTCCAACACAAAGAAGGTTCGTAGTTAACCCGCTCACATCCGTAACGAATTAAAAGCATTTTGTATTGGAATGTGATTGGCACTTCTTGATATGAATATCGAATAACTACCTAATTGGTTTGGAAACATATTTGCTTATTGTCATTAAGTAAGTATAGTAAGTTAAGTACTCAAGTTTATCACACAAATAGTAACTAATTTATTTTTAGTTATTAATCATTTCATAAGTGCGTTTGTTATAAGTAAATCGTCACCTAGTGGCATGATACCTGAAGTGGAATCTAAGGGCCCCTTCACATTAGGTCGCAAGCAATGCGCGACTTGTTAAGATTACTAGACACGTGGCTGCCGCGCTGCCTTCCTCCGCTATGACAATCACGACAAGTCGCGCGACTTGTCATAGCGGATGGCTGTCGCACTGCATGCGACCTAATGTAAAGGCTGCCTAAACTTGTTTTTGGATGTTATAACGAAGTTTTTTTTTTAAATAAAGCTAGCTATCATAGACGGTGATATACAAAGTGGTAGCGATTGTAATTGATATCAAAGTAGGTTATTTATAATGATAAATATCTGATGTTGAAACTTTTAACTGCGACAACCTTATCTGACCTAAATGACATAGCTCTTAGATAGATAGATAAATTGTTCAACTTTTAATCATGTCTGGATAAGCTGTGGCGTGACAGGAACTATATGAGCTCTGAGTTCGTTGAGTCGATAGTATAGTCTCGACGACGAGATGTTTCATTTTGTATGGAATAGGACTCCTTTTATAATTTGTTTTGATAGTAATACAGTTTGATGCAGTGCTATGTATCATCAATTCAGAAAGCAGAATCGCTACCAATAAATTCGTTTAAATTCGAGGGTAATCACTAATCAATCAATGTCGTAGATAATTAGAACATTCATACCACTCATGGGCTAGTAGCACTGAGGCGCGGGGGTGCGGTAGAGGGAAGCGGGGGCGGTGCGTCGGCCAATGGGAGAGGCTTAGCCACGCCGATTCGAACGACGCCGCGTGGGGCGCCTTTCAATGCTGCTACGGCTTGCTCTAAGCTCGCGTTCTCTAGGTTCTGAAATGGATGGAAATACAAGTCATTTGTATAGTGCAATATGGATTTTTAACCAACTTCGAAAAATTCTATGATCTGTTATATGTATGTTTTATTATTTAGGTATGTTCGTCAATTTTTCCGTCATTGACGGACTGATTTGGATGATTCTTTTGCAGTTGTGTAGAGGATGATCCCGATGTAGTCCCTTAAAAATGTTGTCCCCGAGGGATAAGAATTTCTCTAAAAGAAAGTAAAACAAGAAAGCAATTTGAAGTCGGTTTTGAGGTTTTTCAAAACAATCTGATTATTAGATTACAATTAAATGGTCGATCGAAATTGTTACTTTTCAAATTCATAATGCCAGAAAAAATATTATGCTCAGAGAGAATATGCTGCTCTTGTTATGGAAACCTGATTGGGGAATTATTTCTGTGGGTTTTTATTATCTGAAGGAAACATTTCTCTATACCCAAATTATTAGATCTTAAATGGTTCAAGATATAAGAGATGAGAGAGCTTAATGAAGTTTATAAACCGTTTATAAACTCCTTCTAAAAGAAAGTAAGTGTTGTTCTTGTCCTGATGACAGCGATTCGCGGATGCGGAATCTACAGCTCACGAAACCAATACGCGAAGTAGGCCGGAGTGCGAGCTGGCTTGTTCCTGGTAGTTTAGGATGGAGAAGCCGAAACCGCACTCGCCTTTCACTAGCTGTGTGAATGATCATACCTGGTCGTTGACAAACAGCAGTCGGTCGCCGGGTATCAGGCGGCCGTCCTGCTGCGCCACGCCGCCCGGCACCAGCGAGCGGATCACGACGAGCGTGTGCGCGGGACGCAGCGGGTCCTGGTAGTCTAGGATAGAGAAGCCAAGACCGCGCTCGCCTTTCACTAGCTCTGTAACCAAAGATGTCATAGAATGTAAGGAAATGAAGGAATAGCGGCTATAAATATGATTTGATGGCAAATTCATCATCCATCATCAAAAACTAAAAACCGATTTCGCATTCCTTCGTTTTTAACTGTTTTACAAGTTTTGCGGGATTGATCTAATCCCTCGGGAATAAAATTGTTGCAATTTAACCAGCATGTCTTAGAGAGTATGTGACCATACATGAAACTTACCAATAATCTGTGGTTCTGAAGACCACATAGCGAGTCCAGTGAGCGGTTCAAGGCTGCGCGATCGCACCTTACCACCAGCTGAGAGAGAGCCACCTTCTTCTGCGCCCGCGCCGGCCAAGCTGCCGTCGGACTTGGCCTGTACCAACATATCCAACATTAAAAACTACTAATAAGAACTTCTTAGAGAAAATTACAATCAAATAAGAAACAAGCTACTTGACTACTACTGGGAAATAGTTCTAACGTACGGTCTGATAAAAATAATGCAAAATGTAATTAATATTTCTTCCAAGGCCAGTCGTATTAGGTATACAAACTAATTTTAAAGTTTGAATAAAATAATGGCGCGCTAAAAAGACAATCTCCTGTCATGGCTCCGATGACATGACTCGATGACGTCACACCTTACACCACACCAAAAAAGATGGAACAACACGCACTGAAATCTGTGATAGGCGTGACTTACCAGCGATGCAACCAAACGAAGAGCGTTTTCGGTCACACGTGATCATATAATTATATAAAAAATGTATAATTTTAAGCCCGTTTTTTTTTAACTAAAATTAGCATATCTGTTTATAAAAATCACCTGAATACGGTTTGTTACGTTGTCACTGACTAGGATGAAAACAATTTGCAACTTATTTTCAATGTAGTCAAATAGCCTATTGAAACAGTTGAGCTAACTGCAGACTGTTGCAAACTGTCTACAGGGAATCGTCTATCGCCTAAGAGATAGATGATTCCCGTATTATGAAAGCTTGCTTAATCATCGATCTTTGCTTGAGTGACGCTTTTCTATGGCATAAACGTCACTCAAGCAAACCTATGACTGAGCAAGCTTTCATAATACGGACCTTAGAATAATTGAATTTAGACCACCATCGAGATTCGAAAAAGTTTGAGTCTTGAAAAGTTGAAACTCATATTTGTGTCGTATTGTGACGTGTCACAACGCAGCAGAAGTATGATTTAATAGTAGTGCCATGTAGATGTTTCAAAACTAAACTAACTACAATAAACACGTCCCCTTCCTTTTTTTTATCGCACCAAATAAAAAGGACGGCATAATTTTTAATGCTATCAAATAAAATAGTTTTTGCAACATCTTTAAATAAATAATGCTGGACAATCCAGCATCATCTACCCCAAAAGTAAGAGAGAGAAAGCCAGAGCAGGGCCTTTTAGTTTTCTATGGCAATGCTTAGAAAATAACTTCCATATGACAGAAAATACTCCTCTATTAAAACGTCAAACTATATGTGTCTTGGCCGTACGATACAGTTTGAAATATTTCGATATTTCTATATTTACCTAAAACAAATTGTTGATATAATAAGGATAATATAATTGTAAGCTGCATTAGCAACTTTAACATTGGAATTATAATGCATGATATAATGATTTATAATGCATGAGTTAGTTCCACTCAAAAGATAAAGATAATCATGATGAATTAACATGCTAAGTGCATGTTAATTCATCATGATTATTCTGATAAACCCCCTACTAAGTATCCTTTGATAAAAGATAATATTTTATCCACATCCGTTATAAAGATAAAGATATTTACCGTCGAAATTGTTTACAAAAAGATCTTAAAAAATGAGGTGGTAACAACATGTTTGACATAAAAAGTTATTTTTATAGTTATAAGTTATAAATAAATATTAATAATAATGCTGGACCATTCACACAGCATTATCTAGCCCCAAGCTAAGCAGAGCTTGTGTTATTGGTACTAGATAAATGATATACATGATACAATACATTACATACATAGATATTTTTTTGTTTATTATATTTTTATTTATATTATCTGCAGATCGTAAAAACCCTTGTCGCGAGGCGGTAATCGAACCCGCAATCCCTCCTGCGTCGCAGGCGGACCTTCGCCCACCGTGCCACAGAGGTTGTCAAATCATACGATGACATTGTGTAATCATAATGTGCATTCATAAATTCGATTTATCTACAGATACGCCAGGTATTCTGTAATTTTATCTTCAGCCAAATTAGGAAAAACCATTTTATCATGAGGTGTGGTGTATATACTTTGACTACATTATGCGTTGTTATCAACGTTGGTCCTCTTTTATGCCTACTATATTATTATGTATACCAAATAATTATTGTTCACAGGACACTTATTTCGAAGAACGAGATGCAAAGTATAATAATGATGCTTAAGGCTGTGGTATGGGCCAAACTACCGCCGCAACCTATTTAATCTTATTATTACGTTGAACAAAGAAAACTTCAAAAATCCATCGCACAGTTCGTGATACCTGTTATAAGCTTTTTTTAATGCCTCTCTAAGGGTTTTATTCTATTAGGTTTAGGCAGAATATCGAAGTAGCCCTTGGTGGACACCAATATCTATTTTCGATTTTCTGGCTAAACTAAATAGAGTAAAACTATTATAGAGGCATTAAAAAAAGCTTACAATAGGTATCACAAACTGTACGATGGATTTTTTGATTTCCTTTGTAACGTGCGTAACAATAAGATAAAATAGGTGGCGGCGCTAGTTTGACCCATACCACAGCCTTAAATGAACTTACAAAGTTTATATTTTTTCAAACCACATGCTCGACAATGCCGAATTATAGGTCATGTAAACCCTACCGAAAGCAAGACATTAAATCCCTTGGTATTAGCCGGGTTATAATGTTGTACTGAATTTCATTATAACCCGCTGGTTAATAATATGATTTCACTTTTCATAATTCTTATTACTATATGCATAAAGTTTAATTTTGCTAAACACAATTTGTCCTAGGCCATGGCCTACTTGATTTGACAAAATAAATGAAGTTTGCCTCCGTGTGAACCCCGGTCCGGAGGAGCGCGGTGTTCGAAATTCGAATTTCGAATCTAGGACCACGGCTTGTGCTTTCGAATTTGGAACGTCGCGCGCCTTCATTTGTTCACGCGTGACGAACAAATCGAGTTCTTGTAGGTGCCTATAGAAGATTTAATTTCAAAAATAATATTGAAAATGTCGAGTGATGAAAGTGTTTTGACTCCTGAGTTTATCAAATTAGATGCCATAGGCATTGTCAACAATCTGCTGCCAGAGAAGTCAAAGGAAAACATTATTTATCTACTGAGCCTGTTTTTTTGTCTCGCATAAGGTGTGAAAAGTAGAGTATACACCTCGGGGATAAGACTGTTTTAGTCTTGGGCGGTTGAACCCCTCACTGCACTCAGGACTCAGTCTTAATTCCCTCGCTTCGCTCAGGAATTAACTTATAACTCCCTCGCTACGCTCAGGAGTTAAATTATGAGTCCTTCGTTACGTTCGGGATTCAATTCGCTCCCGTGACATAAAACAGTGCTTTATCCCCTTAGTGTATAATCTACTATTTCACTTCTCTTGCTCGAAAAGTGTATCATAATAGTGTAGCTTAGCAGGCCTAAAACTCGAGTTTAATCCCTCGGGCTAAAAAGTAATTTTTCTTTTTAATTTTTGTCTAAAATCATCAGCCAGTACAAAGCATTCGTTCTCTTACATAAAAACTCGACTTCTTGGTGCTCCGTCAACCTTTTTTTTGAAAATAGAACCGTCTTGGTGATGTTTTATGAAGGTTGATTCTTCCCTTCACGGTAGAATGCGAACTCTTTCGTTGCGGGTTAAATAGAGATTTAAAAAAAAAGATGGTATTGGCGCTAAATCTCTAGAATTTTCTTCATTCCAAATCACAAACTTTTACGTTTAACTTCCTGACTTTTACTTCCAAATTGTGAACGTGAAAAATGTCATCAAGTGATAGTGAAGATGCTAATATGCAAATGGAAGAAAAGGGCAAAGAAATAATTATGAATCTGTTGCCGACAACACGACACAAGAAATCGAAACATTTTTAAATAACGCTCCAAATAAACAATACTTGGCAACAAAGGTAACCTACTACTTATGTACTCAACTCAAACTAAATAAATAGATACCTACCTACATACCTAAATTATGTACCTAGGTTATTACGATTAATAACACACTTATTTTTTTGTTCAACAGGTTGCTTTAATTTATGGAATCAGCGGTGCATGCAGAGGAATAGAGCTTGCTAATATAACGCTAGAAGACGTAGAAACGGATACAAACCTACAAGCTGTGAGTCTGCCGAACACGAAAACAAACAAAGAGCGTAAATTTGTCATCAGTGGAGAATACCTTAATATAGTTAAAGCCTATCAGGAGTTACGTCCCACTAATGTTTCAACGAGAAGATTTTTTCTAAATTATCAAAATGGTAAATGCACAAGGCAAGTCATAGGCAAAAATAAATTTGGTAACATGCCTAAAGATATTGCCACTTATCTAAATTTACCAAATCCGGAACTCTACACGGGCCATTGTTTCCGCAGAACATCCGCGACTCTGTTGGCGGACTCGGGTGCGAATATAACGACATTAAAACGGCACGGTGGATGGAGGTCCGATCAAGTGGCTGAAGGTTATATAGAGGACTCTATACAAAACAAGTATCACGTCACGCAGCGGATTACGGAAGGAATCAATATTCTACCAAACATTACAGAACCCCAAGCATCTACATCGCGGGATTGGATGAATATGTCAACTCAGCTGAAGCCGCACTCAGATCTTAATAATGCACGAAACTCAAGCATGAGTCGAGTCTCTCCAACTTTTACTCCACAACAATCAACTCAAAATATTACACACACATCCCAATCACAGAGAACCGAAATAAAATTGCCCGGGAAAAACATATCACTAAACATTCAAAATTGCTCTAACTGCACATTTAATTTTTAATAAAATTTCTGAAAATTGTCTAATTTTGAATTGTTTTATTTTCTCGCAATCGAAGTGAAAAGTAGAGTGTTTTACTCGGGCCAAAACCACCCATTATAACTCGGTCTTCTCATCCTCCCTCGCTACGCTCGGGAGTATAACAACCTCGTATATAATGGGATGGTTTAGTCCCTTGTAAAACAATCTACTATTATTTTACGGTGTTACTTGTTGTCTGTTATTGTTAAGTTTTCAGACATACTATTTCTTTTTTACCTAAATGTCTTGGATTCAAAATTCGAGTTTAGACCATGCTAGATATAGCTGTATGAGCGTGTTTACCTTGACGAGCGTAGCGGCGGGCGGAGCGATCTCTATGGTGGGCGCGGGGCGTGGCCGCGCGCATACCATGCACACCTCACTCGATAGCTCCTTCAGAATGGACACCACCTCAAGGTGGTTCATGCCGAGTAGACGATGCCCGTTCACCTCTGTCAAATATAATTATGTGACTAAACAGGGTATAACTTAAATAAATAACCAAACTTTGAGGGCGGGGGACTGGGTAATACACTTATGAATGTGATTATTGTCATAGAACCGAGGAAAAATGCATTTGTGGTCCTACCTACCGCCTCTAGGGCGCGTCGCTCGCTCCGATGATGTGACGGTGTTTTGTGTTTTAAAGTAGATGTAAACAGTTAATTAGGCCTTTTTTAAAATGAAAAAAAGCACATGCAACAGTCTAGATCTTTTCCAAAACTAAAAGTCGGCATTTTTTTATATTTTACCGTGTTCTGTGATCGAAGCTGAACCCACCCTGAAAGTTTGGTCATTAATTTTTTACACCCAATATATATATCTGTGACCCTGTAGGTATACCATTACGGTTAACGTTGATAAGTAACGACTGACGAGGAGCACTTTGTGTAGTTACTATGATAACAATTGAATAATAGATGAGGCTCGCATTATTTAATAATTATTTACACAGCAGTACTTTGTGTAATTCGAAGCAGCAGTACTTTGGCGATATATTCGAACGGAAATGGTTACGTTGCTGTGCCTCGCCGCACGATATTCTGGTGCGGCGAGCGAAGCAAGCCGCAAACCCTCACACTGCTATGTAGGCTATGTAGCACGCACAAGACGTTTCTCGTACTCTATTGCGGTTGGTTTTTTTTTAATGGGCCATGAAGCCACATCTTCGTCATACCTAGCAGCTCGTCCCCGGGCCTATGCACGCCCGCGCGGCCTACGGGTCCCTCGGCCAGCACGGAGCGCACGTAGTGGTGCGGCCTCACCTCGCGACCTCCTTCCACGTCCACCGTGCCTTCCAGCGATATGCCGAGACCGCCGCCGCCTCTGACTACTACGCCGACTACTATTTCCACTTCGTCACCTGGAAAATAGGTTTTAAAACATGTCATTTAAACACATTGAGGTGGAGCTAATGTTTTGTGAATGAATATAGATTCACCTGAGAATTCTCACCCTCTCACTTTTCTTACTAATCGAAGAATTATTGCACATTGGAGTGGTTCATACAAAACAATTTTCCTTATCATATCAGCCCACAATCTTTCACTGCTGAACATAGGCCTCCCCCAAACAACACCACAAATAGCTGTCCTGTTCACATTGTGAACAGTCTTCATTCATCAACTAACTGTGACCGCTGGAAACTGTCCATTCAGAGGGTTGGCTTTGTATTTTATCACTTGCATTATAACAAAATCTTATGAAAAACAAATTTTAAATCTTTTACTATTGTATTACCGAGTATCGCCTGCCACTTCTTCTTGATAGCTTCCTTCTGCTCTGTAGTACGAGGCATCTCAAACGGAGGGTCGGCTCGGGTTGCGAGCGGCGGCGGACTGCGAGGCGGGCTTATTGACAACGGTTCTTCTACTATGTTGCTGTCCAAACTGCAAAACATAGGAAATTGTTGTAAATGTAGTCAGATAAGTACTGATGAGTAACTGGCACATATCAGGGATGAGTGGAGGGAATATGGTTTTGGTTGACTTAGAAGATGAGGGATGCAAGTGGAAAAAAATACTATGTCTTATTTACGCGACAAAAAACACGCCTGTGAATGCTGATGTCCACGGACTCTGCGCTAATGTCGAAGGCCAAGATCCACCTGTTTGAATTGCTGGGAGTGTTTTAGTAGGTATGTAAGTCTGCACCGGAGAGAGCTACTAGAGCATGTGTAATGTCCCTGATAATGCAGGCGTGCATAGGCTGCGGTAACCGTTTTCCATCAGGCGGACCCCATGCAAGTTGGTCATCTTGGTGGTATAAAAAAAAGCTACTTGTATAGCAGATTTTCGTAGTAGGCTTACATTCAGGAGTAAGTAGGTAGAATACTTACGAGTTCATCTGTATATCCTGGTCCGAGCTCAGTGGTTCAGGGCGATGCATGTGTAGGAAGGGATTGTGGGCCGCAGTGCTAGTCGCAGCAGACTCACCCGCGGCTATCGCCTGTTGTAACTGCTCGAATTTCGGACCTCTGAGGTATCTGTGAAATAGAGATAAGTTTCAAGTTTCAATTATTTATTGCATAAATGTTGTTACATAAAGATATTTGTAAGATCTTCATAGTCATCAGTCAACCTCAACCCTGTTGGGGCACTATAATCTACTAGGTAAGCTTCCTAGGTGGCGAATAATCTATCTACACTAATATTATAAAGAAGAATGATTTCTCTTTTTTGTATGTAACGAATAAACTTAAAAACTACTAGACCGAATTAAAAAATTCTAGACAGCTACATTATCACTGAGTCACATAGGATTATATTGCCACATGTAACATTTACCTGCAGTCTCTCGCAAAGCGTCATCCCACCCGGGACTTCTGCTGCACCAATCACTTCACTAAGACAATGGTATTGTCGTAGAATCGTCACCATGAAAGAGTTTTGGTATTCTACTTTGCGATTTGGCGTCGATACCTTGTCATAGTCAAGCGATTGGTTAACAGAAGACCCCGGAGGACGTTAGTGGAGTCGCGGTCTTCACTAAAAAACACCAAAATCCAAGTCTTACAAATTTGACTGATAGAATTTTATTAGTAACATACCTTTCTAATTCAAGTGTTACAGTATTCCCGCTCTGTTTGAGCGCATCCACAGCCCTCTGATTGGACTTGCCAGCCAAAGAAACCCCGTCCACCGCCACAATCCGATCGTTGACTCGCACTTTTCCGCTCACAGCTGCTGCGCTGCCAGGAGTTACGGACTTCACGAATATTCCAGAAAGTTCCTCCTTTTCGCAGACATACCCTAGGGACGAAGTTTGAGATTCGTAATTTGGCTCTGTATTGAAATGTCTGTAACTTTTTAATGTAGGATACTAACAACCTGAAATTAGTATGTACTGATACTACAATAAATTAAAAAACGTGTTTCAAGAATTTTTTAGAAATCCATAGAAATGGTTAAATGGGAGGATGAATTTATTGATGTATTTTTTGTAACTTTTTAACCAGTATTCCAATTTGCTTCAAACTTCTGTAAATTACCTACTAAAAATACAAAACAATTAAACGTGCTTCAGGATTTATTAAAATATTCCTGATAATTGGGTAAATCGGGTTATTAAAGTTTGAGATTCCTACCTAGTTACAGGATAAATTTTGAAAGGCTTTATCTCGGGAACTATTCGGTTAACAGAGACAATTCAAGGCTTAGTGCAGTTATAGTGCAGCAAATTTAGTCTATTTTAAAAACATCCCAAGGAGGTACTATCAAAAAGTAGTCCTTTAGGGTTATAAGAAATTTTCGCGATATTTTAGTTTTTGAGAAAGTTGCGTTCGGAGCTCGAGGACACAGACTTGTATTATTCATTGGGCAAATATCACAAACAAAATATATAAAAAAAAACTTTCAGGCGACAAGGTTACTGGACGAATACTCTTTGCTACTTTTACTTAGTATTATTTATTATAAAGTACCAATATTAACAAGACATGTTTTGTGTAACAATAAAATATTATGAACAAAAATTCAAAACTCTTAAATATTATAATTTTAAAGCTAAATCCACCTTTTTCAGTCTTATGAAAAACAAACAAAAAAGGTTCCAAACAAGAAAATACTCATCAAAAATCTGTGACCGGCCTCGTATACGCCAGTTTGGCGATAAAAACTCCGAGCTTCTGCGTTGCCGGTGCGGGGAGTACTAACGGTGGGGGATCCGTAGTGAGGAAAGTACACGAAATCACAACTAAATTCGATGGCGGGTATAAAGTTATACGACCTTTTCTATCCACCCGGTCAAACAGATATATACGTCACAAATGGCGGGTTAAAGAAGAATAAACAAACTAAATTACCTGCAATTGTAATGCCAAGACCATTTTCATCTTTCTTGAGTAGAACCGTAAACCGATCCACTTCAGGTGATTCGGCGTCTGAAATAAAAGAGCCAATTTAAGAAAATCTTCATAGCAAAAATATGATATGAAATAAAATAAAGTTAAACATACCACTTTCGGGTGGAGGCGTGATGGAGTGATCAAATATGAATCTTGAAGAAGTGTTGTTGAGTGTAGCTGGGGTAGGTTGTGTGTGGAACACTTGTTCAAACCCAGCCTCCATAAGATAGCGGTCTAATGCTTCGGGGTCGGAGAGAAGTCTGAAAAATAAAGACGCAGTTCAATGAAATTTTAAGAATATCGCAGATACGTCTTACCACTTCCTATTTGAAATTATGGGTTGTATTTATAGCGTTTCCGAATCATGTACTGTGTTATTATTATTGGACAAGGTCTGTCGGAGGGTCATCAAAACATGCCTGGCTTCGCAAATACGAGGGCCCATACAAATGGTGTGCGAGATTAAGGTAGCAAGTTTTAAGGTTTGTCAAAATCAGTCTACTGCTGGGAGTCGAGCAAACTTGGCTTGTGGCTTATCGAGCAAACTTTTTACAGCTATGATGAGTTCATAGGCTCAAAATGACATGTTTGTTTTCTTTTAAATTTATGAATTGTATTTAATTATTTTTTTATTTCTATTATGAATGTGACTTTTTACTTATCTACAAGATATCTTTTTAATATTTCTTTTTCTTCTTTTGACTGTGTAATAATAATTAATAATTTGGCAACAATGTATAAAATTGTTTAGCAAAGGTACCTATGTGACCAGACATGTAACATCTTTGTTATTAATAAAGAACCATTGAACCATTGCAGTAGGGCTCCTCCTCCAATCTATGCCACTCATCGGTTTTTGTTGCGATGTTCATCATCATCATCATCATTTTAGCCTGGTAACCCACAGTTGGGTATAGGCCTCTTTTGCCAGCGTTTTCCGTTCTGAGCTTCACGCACCACCGCATTCACGTTGCAAGGTTACTTTAGGAAAACCATGTAAGCGCTATTTTACCTACCTGTGAGGCACAATAGGCGCGGGTGAAGGCTGTACGGTGGCCGGGTCCACAGACCGCGCGACCACGAGCCGCACGCGAGAGCCCGACGCGCGAAGTACCCCTGCTACTTGTTCAGAGCCCATCTCCATAAGACTTACCTAGAATCAAAACCAGTATGGTAAGCACTAAAACAGTTGAGTAAACTATTGTTTATTTATTACTTAGTTAATGTAGATGAGCAGTCTATGGCTGATATGCCTATTTGCCCACAGTGTTGAGATTGTTATTATTGTCCCCTAACAAGTTGTCTTATCTGTCGATGAGGCCAATTTCTTCCACAAGTGGACAAAAAAATGAAGCAAACCAAATCAATAACATTTTGTTTCTTGTTTATAAAACTGTTTATGTATAAAATTTGACTTGTCTAAGTGCTTTTTTGTAAGCCTAAAGAAATAAAGTTATTGACTTTTGACAACAATGTTATCTAGTAAACAGATGGGTATCAGTTGCATGGTCGTTTTTCCACTAGATGCCTCTGTTTTCCACTTACCGGATCAAGACCTTATCAAGGCTACCGCGTGTATCCTTGATTTGACGTTACCGGCGCGGGTAACGTCAAGGCTACACGCTTCTAGTGGAAAAACGCTAAATGAGTAATGCTTGGAAAGATACAAAAGGTCAAACAATTATACAATCACAGGCAGTATCATTATCAGCCTATGTTAGTACACAGCTGGACCATAGGCCTCCCCTAATGAGCGCCATATCTTGAGCTTGACGCATCCATCATCTACCTGCAGTCTTTCGTAGGTCGTCATACCACCTGGCCGAAGATAGTCCTATACTGCGTTTACCGAGTTGTGGTTCACTCAATAACCTGTTTATTCTAGCGGTTTACGGTTCTTTGTAAGCATTATCATTACGTTCTAAAGCTATTAAACTGGTTAATTGGTTTTGCATATGTAATTAGTAGGATAAGTAGGCCTATACCAATAGGATAGCAATAGGACATTCTAGCTTGGATACCAGGCTAGAATGATATTGATAGGTAACTTACATCACCAATTTGCAAAATGTGATCTCCTGACTTCAAACGTCCATCGCGATCTGCGACACCTCCAGCCAGTATAGTTTTGACAATCACTCCACTCGTTCTTGCTCCTATTATACCTTTAACAAGTAAATTTATTTTAGAAACATATAAAACCAAACTTGATTTATTTCGCTCATTTTACTCAAACATAAGTAATATGGTAATTATTTTGACGACTCGATTTTTTGACCAAAGTCGACCTTTTCGAGTTACTCGAAAAGGCGCCAGCAATTTTCTTTATTGCCGTGATTTGCGGTCAGCAATGGAAATTGCCGGCTGCTAAATTTCGAACTGAAATGCTGACCGCGAAGTTTTGCGCACATGTAAGCCATTTGCTATGAAACCACGCTAAAACAAACTACGAATCAATTGTCGTGTTGGAGTCTATTGACATTAACACTTCCATCCCCACGCACGTGTCCTTTGCGAAATATTGATGATGTTAACATAGCTTACCAAAACCAAGTCCAGTACCATCATTGACCAAGTTGATGATCTCCACTTGTGCCCAATCTCCGACCACAATGTTGTTGGATGTGGAAGCAATTGAATCATCATTGCGACTCAAGTCAAGTATGCCGCGGCTCTGAAATTATATTCATGAGATCATCAAATATGTGAAGTAATGATTATGGGAATGCTATATTTGGGAATCACAATTTATTTGGATTTTGCTTTAGATTACATATTATGTTACTGCAAAGAACACAGTAACAGCACGGGCAGCTACCTGTAGAATGTTTGCAACAGTCTGTGGTTAGCTCAATTGTTTCAATTGTAAACAATAGTTCTATTATTTGATTGTAATTTTCTTAGGACATTATACTACTGCCACTGTCAGCTGTGGATGATCCTGAGCCAGTAGGCTATAGCTATAGTGATGATTTTTACTTTTTAAACTATTGTAGTTTAGTAACAGGATGATGAATTTGTGTTTTTTTGTGTTATTATAACAAGCTAGTTGCTGCATCTGGTTTCACATGCGCTTCTCAAGTAGCCCTCCGTTACCTCCCTGTTAAATTTCATTAAGATCCGTACAGCTGTTTAGCCATGAAAAGGTAACAAACAGACAGAGTTACTTTCAAAATAATATTAGTATTCTTATTATATTTTCAAAATAATATAGATAGATGTTTGAAAAGTCAAGAGCACATTTACCTGTTTTGGTGATGTATTTGAGTCCAAAGCACCATCCATGTGCGGTATGATTTCATTGTCAGAGCTGGAGCCAAATTCCAGGCTGTGTGGAGGAGATACTTGAGGCACCCTTTGCTCCTCCTCCCCCTCGTGGGCACCATAAAGGTTTCTTGTTTGCAGTGCCAAGTCACCTGCAACAATTCTCACATATTAATGGTGATACACTCCAATATATTTGTTAAACTAACCCCTACTAAAAATTGAGTAGAAGCCTATCTTTAAAGTTTGTTATCTTCCTCTTTATCACCATAAATAAATGTCCACTGCTGAACCCAAACTGGCGTGGTTTTGCATTATTTACTTACCTACTTCTATTAAGCACTTACATTTTGTTTTAGGTGCAGTTAAATTAATACACACAGTACAGACAGTAAGTAGACTTCCTGCAAATATTTCTTATCATAGTATACCAAAATCATCCTCCTATTAGTATGTATCTGTAAGCAACTTACCAGCCGGAGTGATATCAAAGTCTCCAGGAAGAATAGAAGGATGGTGAGCCACTTGTGTAGCGAGCATACCAACCGAATCATGAAGTGTTGCGATGCTCTTCAGAATAGGACTTTCTAATAGATTTATGAGCATATTCAAGTCATCATTTGTAGCAGCCTAAAATTCAAGTGACATTTTACTAGTAGGTACCTAGGTACTATGTAATTTGTGTCTGTATCATAGAATAATGAATTTACTTAAACCTAGAAAGTTACAAAATTACCTTTAACTTGGGATCGTCGCTTTGATCGACAGCAGCTTTGACGCTCTCTAGTTGCACTAGCGCATTCGATATATTTACTCCTAAATGCATCCTAGAACAGAACATAATAAGTACCGAAAGCGTAAGCATATACAGCGATTCAGAGTAGATTAGAGAGATGATAACAAAAGTGTGTAAGGTATAGCTAAACATGTACTTACTTGCTCTGAGTTAATTGTATATTCAATTTAAAACACTGAATGTGGACGACGAAAACTTGGAATCATTGGAATGATACTGATATTGAATATTTTCGTACCTAGTTCCTAGCATAAAGTAGCGTATTTCTTTAGAGCTCAAAGACCATAATTATGTACTTAGACTTCTGTTCTACGAGATTTTGACTTGATTTTTTAACAAGTTCAACCAACACACGCACGAACAAACTTAGGTTGATTATACCCTCAGATTATATCTGTACCACTGATACGAGAACGAAAATCCATCGTATTATTTTTCTATACTCATTGATCCATCGAAAATCTAAACAAAAAATGGCGTTTTTGCCAAGTACATTATTTTGTCCACAGAACAGAAAACTGTTCTGTGATTTTGTCAATGTTGTCATTGTCATTTGCATTGTTTTGACATGACATCCGTCCAGTGACAATTTTTTTATGAAGGATGGTTTCGTCCAATGAAAAAAGAGATCCCCTCCGGTTTCGTCATCCTTCATAAACTCTTCGGACGAAGGAAATCGACCCGAATTATTTTTTTACTTTGTACTACTTCGTCTCGTACCAGTTATTTCTTTAGTGCAATGAAAAGAGATCCCCTTCACTTTAGTGTTTGTGTGGTACGTGGACAGAAGAAATCACCCCCTTGTGTGGTACAATAGAGAGGAATAGGTAAATTCTCCATCTACGGGTAAATTACTCCATCTACGACTGTTACGTAGTTATTGTATACTCTTTGCCTCAATCTATCTACGTTTGAATTCGTAGATGGAATGCGTTCAGCGTTGCCATATATACGGATTTGTCCGTATTTGTACGGATTTTGGAAGCCCAATACGGATGATTAAGATATACGGATTTTTAAACGGATATATGCTACAGGCAGATTAAACTTTACACAGACTCTTTTAGGGCAGATGCAGTCGATGAAGAGGACATTTAGATGTTTTCATTGTTTAAACCATAACTATCATATTTATTTAAAGTCTCTAATCGCTCCCATGTCCATACTCAATTTCACGAGAATTGAATTTTTATCTATTTTATCGACACATTTTGCGTATAGGTACTACGCGTTGCGTGTATTTTACGCGCACAATTGCCCATCCCTATTCGTTGCTGTTATCAATGAGGTTCTCCAGGCTACGCTGCTCTGGGCATTTGGAGGAACAGGCCATAGACGCACTCTATGGCTTGTACTAGTTATTTGCCACACTCGAGTGCGGCGGTAGAGCGAATTTTCTCCGCCGTAAAACTTTTAAAGACCAAACAAAGAAATAAATTAGGCACAGATACTATAACAGGCTTGATACTAAGCAACTTTTAGGTAAATCACCCTGATAAGATTTAAATATCGATGTAAATATGTTAAAGATATGTATAAATAAAATAATTATTAGTTGTTTCATTTTTAGACGGAATTTATACGGAATTTCACTCAGAATTGTAATACGGATTTTGTACGGACTTTTGGAACGAAAATACGGCATCCATGCCCTACCTATCCCTATGGCAACGTACTAATCGTTAGAGTTAGAATCACGCCTGTGACAGCCTTAGTTCCAATCATTCCGTTATGGCGCTGCAGTCGTCAACAAAAAAAAAAACAGCACATCCCGGGTGGCGCCATTTTTTCCTTCAGCTGTCAAATCGCGCAAGTCGAGTTGTGGTCGAATTCGATTGTCGGTCGATTTCTTACGTAGTTATTATATAGTCTTTGGGTCGATTGTATACTCTTTGGTACCGAAAAAAAAATATGCGAGGAGAAAACAAAACTAACCGCGGTCAGTTAGTTTTGATTTCAAAACTTACCGCGGTCGGTTAGTTTTGTTTGCTTGAGTTGAGATACCTACCCGATTGATACGCCAATTTGTCCTCTCTCGCCTCATTTAGTTGAGATGATAGTGCCTACGAATGTATGTACATTTATTTCGCCATGCCGCCGCTAAAGTGCTGTGTAGGGGGTTGCAATGCAACTAGTGAATCTCACCGCCTATTTAGTGTGCCAAAGGACGATAATTTAAGAAATTTGTGGATGTCTTTCCTTGTTCCGACTAATCCTTTCCTCATTGGACTTACGACAGAGCAGTTGTTGAGAAAACGAGTTTGTCAAAAACACTTCGACAAGGAACAATTCGATGAAGAAGGTCGAAGGATCCGCTTCTCGTATCCCTGCCTGTTTTCTTCGAAAGAAATAGCCCATGGATTACCTCTAAGTTCAGAAGGTATGTAGGTACATCCAATTACCCATACTCTTCCGTAGCTTCTGTGGACTAAACTAATTAAAATGTGTTCTTTCAGAATATCATGTTCTGGATGAACATTATTATCACCAAAAAGATAATGATATTGATGATGTGGCTGAAGCTGAAACATTGATATAAATTCAAAAAGCAGGTAACTATATACATATAGTGCACAAGTACCTCAAACATAAAACCGGCCAAGTGCAAGTCGGACTCGCGCACGAAGGGTTCCATACCACTATATAACAATACTATAGAAATACATCATCTGTGAAAATTTCAACTATCTAACTACCACGGTTCATGAGATACAGTGAGAGAGGGACAGACAGACGGACAGCAGTGTTTTAGTGATAGGGTTCCTTTTTTACCCTTTGGGTACGGAACCCTCATAACTAAAGTTTGTAATAATAAATCATATGATATCACATAGTGTAAAAGAGAAAATTTCACACAAATTAGAGTGTATACCTTGCATAATTATGATTATATGCCTTATAATCTAATCAAAATATTAGAAAATTAGAGTCAAGAGAAAACGTATAGAAAAAATAAAGAATTTAAATAACTAAATGTTCATGTTTTATTTTACTCCAGAACCTACTGTAGTTTAGAAAATAATTGAATGAAAGAACCCTAATCGAATATACGAATAGAGAGGCACATCACTAGAAAATCGATTGATTTAATCGATGTGTGATGATCGTAATCGAGACGTTATCTATCACTAGTTGTCTACAGATGAGCCACAGAGTAAAACAATAAAATATGCGACACCAGCGCCAAAACGGAACATTGAGAACTGTTGAAAAATTTCACTGTCCTATCTGTACCTGGTACATATATAGTGATCTGTGGTTAGAATCTGTGTAGATGGAGTATTTTAACCTCTAAGTTTGAATTAGACATACCTAATCGTTTTTTTACGTGAAAAATCATTGAAAAATATTGTTCTGTTCTGTGAATTCTACGAGGTCGTTGATTGGATTCACAGATCACTATATATGTACCAGTGGATTCACAAAGTACTTTGTAATACGGATTGGATTGAAATTTAACTTTCAATAAAGTACTTTGAAGCTTATTTTGTGCGTTTGTAGGTACAATAACAACAATAACAAGAAATTTAAAAACGTTTTAAAAGAACTGGTAAGAAGTTAAATCCATCAGTTCTTCAATACTTGTCTTGAGTTCCAACCTACCGTAAAAAAGCGACGCATTTTGTATAACAACATATTTGCTTGACAATCAACAAATAAACTAAATCCTGGGAGGAAGTACCTACACTAAATCTCGAAAATGGAGGACAACGAAATAATTGATCTGACGCAAACGTTCGTATATTACCGAAGACCCCTGAACAGGCACACCCCGCCTCAGGCACTGATAGATTTGGATTCTAGTATCTGTAAGTTTGAAGATTTTCATTTAAATCTGTTCATACAACTTTTGTTCAAATTTACATGACATCATCATTCTATCCTACTGCTGAGTAAGGCCTCACATTTACAAACTGAAGCTTCATCTCGGCAATCTCTTACTTGATATTTATTTTCCTACCTACCTGCAATCAGGCAATTACATTATACCACATCAATTTAAATAATAGATTCAGGCGTTACTTTGCAGAAATCCATCGCAAAATTTAAGGATGAAAATATTTAGTAACAATTCCGCAAAAAAACCTCCGATAAGTTCTAACAAAATGTAATCCGCGTTTATGTGACTAATGAAAGTCATCCCAAAAAATGTACAGGAATCAAAAAGAAAGTAAGTTGTAAGTTAAATTCCATACTTTTTCACACAAATCACGGAGAAGGTTTTTTCGCGGAATTGTTACTAAATATTTTCATCCTTATATTCCACATCAATTTTATGAGGTAGGTATGTGTATAACAAATTGTTACTGGCTGTGTACATTTTGTTTTCCAAGATACAGGCCCAGCCTAGTGAGGAAGCGAATGAAAATTGTTAAAATATAAAATTTCACCTGCAAATGAAAAATTTATGTATATTTTACCTCAAGTTTAAAATAAATAAATAATGCTGGGCAATCCACACAGCATCATCTAGCCCAAGCTAAGCAGAGCTTGTGTTATTGGTATTACTAGATTTCTGATAAACTTACCTAAATAGATATAATGTAGATAGGTAGTTTAGTTTGTATTTTTACATTAGATGTCGGTATTATATGGATAAACTATCTTACTTTGTGAAGGTGGAAGGTGTTTATAAATGTTTTATAAACACCTTCCTCTTCATGGTGGTGTTGCAATCTGCAACACAGTAACTTTATGTTTCATAGCTTTTTTTTTAAATGTTCCTATTGAAAATTTTGATGGTTTCTTTAGGTTATTTACCATTTAATTTCATAGCAATTGATTTCCCTTCTGAATATAATTTCAGATAATTCTCCTATCACTGTAGCAACTCCATCATCAGAACCTATTGTTATTGATTGTGAAACAGGAGAACTTCTAGCCATTAATGGGATCGGTCATCCCAAAAAATCTACAGGAATCAAAAAGAAAGTAAGTTGTATTTATTAGGCCCTCAGATATCGTATTTTCAGGCATATAATATTAAATTCCACACTTTTTAAAAAAAAAAACACAATATTTTTTTTAATAAATACATCATAATAAATACTGAACAATTCACAAAGCATCGTCTAGTTTTGCGGCTCTAAGAAGCGCTTGTATATCTACCAAACTTATATTTAACGAAAAACACCATCCGCCGGCGTCGGTGTTTTGTTTGTTAATTATACTCTATAATAATAACGTAATAACCACATAGCGAAAAAAGAAGTAATTATTTAGACCTCAATAACCATTAATTTTACTGACCTTCAAACAAAATATCGACGTAAATGTTTTGTAGGCACAATTTACAAAAATGTGTTCATTGTTTATTGGGAGGGGTCGGTGTAGGTTTTAGTGAGGCGCGTTTCCAGCCAGGGTACGCAATCCTATAAAATACTAAGTAATGCCAGTAGAGCACGTCGTCGGTGTACAGGCACGTACCAACTAGTCTTCGTATAAGTCCACGCCGCGCCATCTCAAGACTGACGCCTCAGTCTATTGACGGGCCCACACCTACATCCGTCCTCCTGGGCAATGCTGCGTTCTGCCACTAGCAAGAACCCGGCACACTTAAATCTCACCTGGAATCTGTAGCAGCACAAGCAAAAGGGAAGAGAACTTTAGAAGAAAAAATAACATCACATGGCGATCACACCAGAGAAGACTTAAAAAGAGTGACGCTAGCACCGGGGCCTACCCACCTAGCCAGTAGATACTACTGGCTGGGTTATTGCTCTACTGTAGAGCACCCTAGGGGAAAGAAACCTTAAGAAAAAATTACCGAACCATGGCAGCATAATTTAAAGAAATACCCCAGGTGGGTACCAACCAGAGACTATGATGCTGGAGAAAGACCCTCGTACTAAAAAAAAAAATATGCGAAATTTGTTTGTTTGTTTGAATTGAATAGGCTCCGAAACTACTGGACCGATTTAAAAATTCTTTCACTATTAGAATCCTAGATAATAAAACAAAAAAGTAATAATAATATCTAAAATCATCATCAACAGCAAATACATTAGTCCACTGCTGGACATAGCCCTCCCTTAATGAGCGCCATAGCGCCCTGTCCTCAGCTTACTGAATCAAGCATCTGCCAACAGTCTTTCGCAAATCGTCGCATCCCACCTGGACGGAGGGCGTCCTACACTACGTTTGCCGAGTCGCGGTCTCCACTCAAGAACACTTACTCAAGCGGTTGTCGGTTCTTCTCGAGATATGACCAGCGCTAAAGTATATTTTTATAATATATTTTTTATTCGGCCCCGACACAAAAAGCGTTGTTATAAGTTTGACGGGTGGATGTGTATGTCTGTGTGTGTATCTGTCACCGTCAGATAGTAAGACCCGTAAAATTATAAAAATCATAGTCACTTTATAATTTTCCAGAAAAAAATCGATTGGGCCCGTAGCACTTACAATCGCACATCATAGACGGTGTACCACAGGGCTCAGTCCTGGGGGCCAGTAATCTACAAAATTTTCACTGCAGATCTACCCGAATCCTCAACCACAATCACCGCCACGTTTGCCTATCTAAATCTTAAACCATTTTCTATGAAATTATTATAATATCTACTTTGATTCATTTGTATTTTGGAAGCATTTAGGAAAATGTGGATTTTTTAGCACAAAATTTCGTATTTTCTCAAATGGTCCAAAAATACCAGTTGGTTTTATCATGAGTTCATAGAAATTGATTTACGATTTGCGGCAAATTACTTACTCGGTGATTTTATTGCTTGTGGAGTGGACCGCAGAAACAATTAATAATCACAAAATAATTTGATACTCGCGCCAAACCGCGACAAACCTTAACGAATAAGTATCACTAATCGTTCGATAGAAAAGGGAGAAAAAAATGTACCTTATTCTTAGTTTATTGATGTTTTCCTATGCTTCCCGTTTAACACAAATCTTTATAACGAAATAAAATACTCCGTCCCTTTAATTTCGCTAAATAGAGTTCACTGTACTTAAGAGGGCGCAATGCGCGCCATTTTTGAAAAGGATAAGCATAGGATTTCGCTTTCATAGGAACGGGACAGAGCTTGTGTTTTCGGAACGGCCCAAGTGCAAAAATGGAATTTTTGGTTATTTACAAGCAAACTACACAACTTATGAAAAAACTGTCAGAAGGAACCAGTAATTAGTCATACCCTAACGATATACCTACGAATCAAATCATAAGTCATTTCAATAGACCGCAGGGTTCCCGACATCTCGACCTAATTATGTGCCAAACAGTGCAATTTCATGATTTTTTTCTAACGATTCTTTTTTCTTATTAGTGTTTGCACTTACGGAACCAAAGAAAAAAATTAGAGTTTTATGTAATTCGAGTTTTTAACCACGGGAATCCCGTGAGTACGGAGATCTAGTCTATGTTTGACAAGCAAGCATGCTAGGTTCGTCTCTTAATTTTTTTTTATTATACATAGAAAACACGAAGAACACCTAGAATAAATATCTACAGATTGTGCGAACATTTATTCCGAGGCGAGAATCGAAAACAGGTTGCATGCTTCACATGCATACCATCGCCTGCTGCGCCAATACAAATAAGTAAATGATGCTGGACTGCTGGACACACAGTTTTTTCTAGCCCCAAGCTAAGCAGAGCTTGTGTTATGGGTACTAGTTATCTGATATACATAATAGAATACATCAATATTCACCTTTTTGCTTGACACTGAAGTACAAAATGGACCAAACGAATCGGCATTAAATGTAGTTCAAATCCCATATTTATATACTAAATACTTTATTTTTATCTAGAAATTTATTTTCAGAAGCGTCCAAAAAATTCAGTTCCAGCCCCAAGCTCAGAAAGACCAAGAACACCACATTATGGGGACTGTCCTATTTGCCGTGACCCACTTGGAACTCGTCCCATGGCATCTACCAAATGTGGGCACGTATACTGCATTTCTTGTATAGATCAAGCAGTTAAAATAGAGAAAAGGTGTCCTACATGCAGAAAGCCACTTAAAGGCGCCACAGCTTACCATCCCCTGTTTCTCTAAATTATACTCAAGTGATTGTTTGTAAAACCAGTGTTGATTTTTTCACCATTAAGTTTATGTTCATTGACTTTTTTCCGCGAATGGAAGTCCAATTTGAGGAGATACAAATGGAAGGGTTCAATTTTTTAAAGTGCATTGATAAGTTCGGTTAAGTTATAAATACAAATGGTCTTAGAGATGCTATGTTCGTTTGTTTAATAAATTGCAGGGTGGACTTTTGAGATGGACTGACTTGACTTCTTTTTTGATGGTAACAATGGATGGAGAGTATGGTCAAATCCATAACCATAATAAAAAAATAGCTAAAATAGGTAAAAATAATTTTTAATAAGATAAAGAAAAGTCATGTAGGCATGATGTCATGGGCTCAATTTATGAGAAAAGAAACTAAGTAGTGCCTTTTTTTTAAGGATCTTATAATTTTTTGTAAAATCTAACAAAAAAAAGACGTTTTATAGATGCCTAAATTATCTTGGCTGGCGGCAGGTAGGGTCGAGTGTTCAACAATGAAACACCAAAAATTCTGAGTCTCATATTTCTCTCATTTTTATAGGTATGGATTCCATTTTTTACAGAAAGAGAGTCTTCTTCATTAGGTATAATATGGCATATATAGTTTCATTAATAATTGGATACATATAGAATAGGTTTTTTTTTTAAAAATGGGCTTTGTTTCATTGTGTCCACCTAGGTGTACACAATGAAACACCCTGTGTTCAACAATGAAACACCGTTATTAAAACTGCTTTTATCATGACTTCGTTTTAATTTAGTGTGGTTATTAGAAGGAGTAAATATATAGAATGTTTAATTTAAATCACCTACACTCTACTCAGACTTAGGAAGTTAACTTTAGGTTTATTTAGTCACTTAAAGATTAATCTGAAAATTATAAAAATCACAAATATAGGTATTGTTTCCTGTAACAGGCAATAACGACACTATAAAATTAACAGTTAGGTACCTACTCATAATAGAGTAACAGAACCATATAATATGGACCATGGTCGTAATATCCATATTACGACCATGGTCCATATTATATGGTTTATAAACTCCGATTAACAGTTAGGTACCTACTCATAATAGAGTAAAATAACCTTATATGGACCATGGTGGTAATACGAACCACCAAAATTTGGGAGTTTTATATATTAAACAAAGTAGTAAATACACAATAAAACGTTTCATTGTGTCCACCCTTGCGCTGTTTCATTGTTGGACACCTGGGATATTTTACAATAACCTCAAAAAATAACCTACCAAAATAGAACAATTTAATAAGGTATCTAGTCCACGTGAATCTTTGATACATGTACAAAACAACGTAATACTGAGGAAAGGCGAATTGTCTATAGTATTTAACTGAAAAATCAAAGAAAACAAAAAAAAATACTTCGTTTTTTGCCATAAAATCGAAAATCGCTCCGTAGACACGTCCTTTCACAACCGGCGCGAACGCAAACTGGAGGGGTACGGGGTATGAACGAGGCCGTCAGGACTAGGCATACTGCACAATCTGACAATGTTGCATTTCCGAGATATAGGGATGTTTCATTGTGTACGCCTGTTTCACTGTTCAACACTCGACCCTACACTAGTTGTTCGAAATGGTCATGGACCATTTTGACATGCTCCGTAGCAGAAGTCATCATCATAATCAGCCTATATTAGTCCACACTGCTGGACGTAGGCCTCCCCTAATGAGAGAAGAAAAAAAACATGTTTTTCGTATCTAGCTCCCTCTAATTAATATTTATTTTATTTACACTATTACATTGTTAAATTTTTTACGGTTATACAGCCCGCTGACAAACGAACGGACAGACAAACAGCAGAGGCTCAGTAATAGCATATAATATTATCTGGTACTAGGATCCCTTTTTACCCTATATGCATATGGATGGAGACGATAGGGATGGAGCATATGGAAATTAAAAAAAAATTCATATACCTAGGTACATTTTTTTTGTTTTCTTAATAATCAAGCCCATGACTCTACCTACACTAATCTAGTTCTCCGTTTTCAAATCGGACTATTAGTTCTTTAGATTATCCAGTCAAGCTCTGTGCCTAGATCCGTTACGTTTCGGTTAAGATCTTGATTTGTCTTAGTCATAGTTAGGTCAAGATGAAGTTAAAAAGCCATAAACTCTACATGAAATCTCATAAACCACCCTGTAGTTATAGTTCATTGTGTCAATAAGATTGTTTGTTATGATAAGACATGAACCAGCTTAACCTGATACTAATTTTTATTTAAGTTTTATGTACCTAATGTTTAAGAAACCTGTGTAAAATATTGTAGTGATTTTGATGAATGATTGAATGTTTTATAAATTTTTTGATATAATATGTATGGTTACCTACTTTAGCTACTAACTTTGCATGGATGTCTTCACTTCATGCATATAAAACCGCCTGAAATATCTTTAAGTAATAATGTCACGTCATTAGAATTTACAATCGGACGGCACGGGAAGCGGCATTCGCAGTTAACGGTAATACGGTACCTACTTACGGTAATTTTTTTTGCTGAATTCACTGCGGATGTGTTTGCGCCTCAGAACAGGGAGAAATATACTTGGATGTTTGTATAATCCGTCGCCCGGGGGCGCCGCCGCGCCGGTAACGGTAACTTATAAAAACATCCTGTTATTTTTGTAGGTTTTGTAAACAAGTAGCATAATAATTATAAGTATTCCGATAATTACCTATGTGCAGGTGCAAATTCCCAGTTGATAAATAATGATTCGCAAATTAATTGTAACTTGTAAGTAAACACAATGATAAAGTTCTTTGTAGATTCTATGTCAGCTGTAAGTAGGTAGGCAGGTACCTACCTACCCAGTCAACAAGTAAGATACAGGGCCAATCCATTAAATTACCGGACACCTGTTGTTTTTAAATTGACAAGCTTCATTCAGCATGTCGTTGTCTTCATCTTGACGCGATCCGAGTTAAATCAGCAGGACTAGCTTTTCCCCCGCGGCTTGCGCGCTACCTAGGTATGATAGAAGAAGAAACAAACAGTTTGTTTCTTTCGTATTATTTTGAAAAAAAAAAATTCTATTTTGATATGTTGTAGGTAAACACCGCAGAAATAACAGTTCTGTGGTTTATATTTAATACATGCCTAATAATTTTATTCAATAAAGACGTGATGTTAAGATTACATAGTTGTTTTTGTGCTCCAATTTATGTAGACCGTAGGTTAATTAATTGAATCGTTTGTTTATTCATAGCGACTTGGGTAGTAATTTTAAGAAAAAAATCCATGTTACTGCTTAAATATTGCTATGTATTTATTTTCCTACTAATACCTATCAGTAGGTGTACGTATACGTAACTACTTAGTATCTTTCTAGAGGCACTTAGTTAGAATATTGTTGCAAATTAGGTATAACTAGTTAACATAAAAAGTCTTATGTACAATGGGTAACATACTATAGACACATGATGGCTTTTTGAGATGCTAGTGTGATAGTAGGGGAGCCCAAGCGGGGATTTTGGGATTTACTCGAGCATAACATAGGGGGGGGGGGCAACCGTGTACCTTGTGAAGTACTGCCACCATACCTGAGCCCTTTGCACGAAGGGTTCCGTACCATTATCTATAAAAATCCTCACAAATATTTAATTTATTTTAATTTCACTATTTATTTTTTAAGTGAATATATAACTAAACGTCTACCTGTTGCCGTTATCAAGAACGAGCAAATAAATAGCTTTTGTTATATGGGGGCTCCCATAAATATTTATTTTATTCTGTTTTTTAGTGTTTTTTGTTAAAGCAGCAACAGAAATACATCATCTGTGAACATTTCAACTGTCTAGCTAACACGGTTCATGAGATACAGCCTGGTGACAGACGGACAGCGTCTTAGTAATAGGGTCCCGTTTTACCCTTTGGGTACGGAACCCTAAAAACGATCGTTAGAAAAAGTCGAGCGCGGCAGAGTAAAGCAAGGTAAGTTATTTACATGCAGAAAAGTGTAGGTACATTTCAATTATCCGACAATAGAAGCATGATTGAAGGAAATGGGAGAGTCACAAAGTTTCAAAAAAACGTCACTTGGACATTCTCGAGAGATTTTATTTTGAAGGAAATTAGTCACGCATCATGGAAATAACTTAATCTGTCGATTTGCACGAGCCGAAGACGTAGCTAAAATCATTAATAAATTGTGGTGCATGCAGTTAAAAACCTGTAGGTAGGTACAGTCAGCTGCTCAGATATGTATACACTTCCAAGTTTTTACTTTTATTTTACTCGGAACTTATCATATAAAAGTCTACGCACACATTTTTCATACTAAGTAGTCATCGTTCTTGTCAGAATACGATATATAAACTATCACAATGACCATGCACTTACTATTCAGTCAAATTTCAAAACATGGGAGTGTATACATATTTTCGCAGCCGACTGTACATGCTCGCCCACACCAATGAAAGGGATACATCATACCTATATTTTTAAGCATCTAACCTTCGCAATCCACTACCTAGGTCCCTCTATTTTTGGCTTCCCTACTATAAGGCCAAACAAAATACGAAACCGAGAGTAGAGAAAAGTCGTGTGCGAAGTCTTGGGGCTCAATTTAAGATAAAACAAACCATGGCACAACTTTTCTTGAACGTAATCTACGTTTAAAAAAGCTTGTTGAATAGTTAATTATAATTAGATTTTTATGAAGGATACATCGTATTTAAAATTTTCACATAGTAGCAGTAAGATTCAAAATAATTTTTTTTTACATTTCCTTGCATTATTTAGTTATTGAGGTAGGTAGGTACCTAAACCACAGCGTTACAGTTTCCACTCAAATACTCAAAATATTTTTTCAAGCATTTCTTTGCAAAGATCAATCCTTAGCAGTAACAAAATGCATTATATGCAAAAATACAGTAAAATAATATGTTAATCCGCTCGATCTCCTGCAAGGATTAAATTTTTCTTAATTATCCATTTTTCGTTTTCTTATAAATCGAGGTCAGACTCCTTAGACGACTTCTCTTTAGCACATAGTTTCGTATTTGGCTATGCACTTTCATTTCCAAAAGCCACCCTGTATAATTTTAACTAAGGTGCATACCTACTTGTAGCATAACGCACCGTCTAAAGGGACGTCTGAATGGACAGATGTACCTACATTATATTATCTAAGTGCATTTAAGGGTCCCTTCATAAAATAACCCCTTCTCAAAAATGTTGTAAAACATTACCTCAATTTTTTTCGACATAGGTACCTACTATGGAACATTTTTGCATGTCGTGCTTTTTAACAAGAAGGCCATACCGTGTCCTCGGAAATGTTTTGCTAGGTCTTCAGGGTTATCGAATTGTTCTCTGCATATCTTGCACTGATTTTCCTTTGTTGGTTCAAGAGGCATGTCACTGCTTCGATTCTTTTCTAACGCAATTTCATTGTAACAGTGGTTGTTTTTTGAAATATATTCCTCCGCATTTGATATGCCATGCTTCAACATCAAATGTGTCGCGAAAGACGGCTTAACGACAAAGCTTTGACCACATTCCATGCACTGGTAAGTCATGCAAGGGTCCTTATGACTTAGGAAATGTGTTTCAAGCTTATCTTTACTCTCGCAAGTAATTTCACATATTGTGCAATAGTTATCTGGATACTTTATTTCGGGAAGCGCCTGTTTATACGATTCTTGCACACTTGCTTTTGTTACTTGATGACGTTTCTTCGGCTTCACTTTTCTTTGGTTTGCGTTTCTTTGTCGCTTTTTCTTCATGTATTTAGTAATATCTATTTTCTCAAGATTTACTTTCAAATCCAAACATTTATGCATCTTGTGTTTTGACTCATAGTGGATTTTAATATCTTCCCAATTTTGGGATATTTTTTCATTGCAATAAAGGCAAGTTAAAAGCGGTTCTGGAGCAAGGATAGTTTTAAAATTAGACTGCGACTTGGAACACTTAAAAGGGCATTCGCTGGGTAGAACAGATATTTCACTGAAGTTACATTTGTATGTAAAGTTTCTCTTGCAGAGATCACATCGTTTTACAACCCTATAAATTCGTTTCATGTCTCCTAGGGTCCTATTTACTACCATGGTATGCATATTCTTAATATAATCTATATGACGCGATTTATGTTTCTGAGTATGGTGGTCTAACAATGTACAAACATCGTTCAAGGTAGATCCACAAGTCCAGCATGGGAATATTGGAATGCTCCCGGCATTGGTATGTGTGCGCAGGTGGTTGTCAATATTGCTATGAACCACTAATTTCCCTGGACACAGTTCACATTGAAAAAATATAAACGATTTCGCTTTTTCCACATGGGTTTCAGAATGTGTATTCATGGTTGCTTCATTGAAACATGCTACGACACACTGTGCGCATTTGTACACCTTTTTGAGGTGGTTCGCCTTCATGTGATCGAGAAAGTCGTTCGGGTGGAAAAGATGCTCAGAAGTTGGAACAGGACATTTCAATCTAGTTGTTACCCTCATCATTTTGAATCCGTCACAGTCATGGCCATAAGGGTATTTTCTCTTTTGGACAGACAAATGAATTCCACATTCCGGACAAAAAAAAGGAGGTTTACCCAAATGAAAACGCACGTGTGCTCTAAGCCCGCATATGGTGGGCAGTGCAAATAAACACACTGGGCAAGTGTGAACTTCGTTGGTGTATTGCATATAATGAGTTGCTCGGTCCTTGTAGTTTATGCCACTTTGTGGTACTATGTCTTGTTTACATTCGTAGCAAGCATACATTTTCTTTTTTGGAGGACTGGCCTCATGAACATGTGGGCTTACAACAGTATCCGGTCGAATCTCTATAGTACTTTTATTTTGCTGTTGTATCGGTAGAGCCTTGTAGAAATTGAGAGGCAGAGGTTCTACTTTTATGTCGTTTACGTTGATTGTAGCTGTTTTAAATGTGTGTGATCGAATATGATGCAGTAGCATGCATCTGTTGAAATATAATTGCATTTTACTGCAAAACCGACACAGGTAAGTTATTAGCATTGATTTTCGAGCAAAGTGATCATTATAGCTGGACTCAAACATAAACCTGTAAACAAAAGAAACATTTTATACATTAGGTATTCCTTAAAAATATTTAAATAAGTAGGAGCTAAGTGGGTGTGTGTTCGCCAGCCAGGTCAGCCTACTCTACCTGTAAGTATCTAAATTAGTTACTAGGTAGGTACGTACCTACCTACTTATTTTAAATATCTCCTCTATTCATTTGAAAAATGTAGGCATGCCAGACCTAGTCTAGTCCTTGGCCTCTCTTGACATGGGTGCCTAACCTAGTAGGTATACCTAGGTACTTCCTCCAAAAATACTGATTGCGCACGTGCGCACCTAATTCAGCTTCTGCATTTGAAATCTTAAAACATACCATAATATTGTCACATATATACTTAAATCGTGAAGGTTTTTTGTGTAAATGCGTCTGGACATGGACGGTTCACTCGGCTTGTGTGGTTTTTCAAATAGATACAAAGTATACAAACCATGTTCATATGGCTTAGACGTTCGTCACACTAAGAATTTGAGGTCTGAATGATGCGTAGAACTAGCATTAGTAAATTAGGTGGAAGTGGTAGGCCCCTAAGTCAGTAGGTATTACAGAGTTAATCAAAACAATGTTAGGTACGGTAGTACGGAATTAACACTTTCATTGCCCACGACACACATCTCAATATTCCATTTAGTAGAGTGAAGATGCAACGGTACGCCCCGCGCCCTACGGTTCGCACCTTCTTCGCCAGACCAGGCAGTGAATGAGAACGGGGCGGTGCAACCCGCAGGGACGCCGCGCCGGACATGCCGCCGCCGCCGCCGCCGCCGCTACACGGGACCGGTGAATGACATCCGCGTCTTGGGCCATAAAAGTGTTAATACTCTACCAGGCAGGTACCTAGCCTATTATAGAAGGTAGGTACCTACCTACCTGAACAATAATTACGTAAGTATCAACCCATGCGAAGCCTGGGCGGGTTGCTAGTAAAGCTAAAGATCAACACTTACTTGTCACCACAATCAATGCAAGGAAAGATCTTGTGGCCTTCGATTGGTGCTGGTACGTCATAGTTTGGAAAGCTTTTCGTAAATATCACGTTCTTTATGCTAAGTTTATCCTCCATGTCCATATCATCAATCTTAGGTAAGTACTAGGTACATGGAATTCTGAAAACAAAAAACATATGTTGATAATCAAAGCTTGACATTCCTTCTTACCTACCGTATATAAACAGTATAAATCCTGTGATAAATCCGCTTTTTGTAGGTACGCTGCTAGCTAAAATTTTTACTGTTTTTCGCAAATGTTAAAAGTCCATGACGAACATAAATATACTTAGATATTATTTTCCCAAGAGTAATAGCAATAACCCACATAACAGAGGTATAACGCAAATTCGAAAAATGATAAGCTGCCCTCTATGGTAATTGTTTATAATCTTACAATAAAACCGGCCAAGTGCGAGTCGGAGTCGCGCACGAAGGGTTCTGTACCATTATCTATAAAAACGGCAAAAAAATCACATTAATTTGTTGTATGCGAGCCCCCATAAATATTTATTTTATTGTGTTTTTTAGTATTTGTTGTTATAGCGGCAACAGAAATACATCATCTGTGAAAATTTCAACTGTCTACCTATCACGGTTCATATGAAACAGCCTGGTGACAGACGGACAGCGGTCTTAGTAATAGGGTCCCGTTTTTACCCTTTGGGTACGGTACCCTAAAAAATTTTACATTATTAATTTTAACACACTCTTGGCAGACTTTCCACGCTTAGAACACTCGATCAAGTCTGCTTTTGACAAAATAAACAATCAAAATCATCCGTTTGGGAGCTATGATACCGCAACAACCCACTGATACACATAGATCCACCCGTCAAACTTATAACGACCCTTTTTGTGTCGAGGCCAAATAAAAAGTAATTATAAAAATATACTTTAGCGCTGGCCATATCTCGAGAAGAACCGACAACCGCTGGGGTAAACGTGTTCTTGAGTGGAGACCGCGACTCGGCAAACGTAGTGTAGGACGCCCTCCGACCATTAAGACCCTACCGAAAATAGCTCAGATCAGCGAGCGGAGCGAGCAGCGAAAAATGAGTGCTGGTGTATTTTTGTGATGGTAATATTAGACGGGTCAACTGTTTTAGCTTGTAGTTTTTTTGCAAGTTTAGCGAGTCCCGGACCCGGACCATATCCAGAAGCGTAATTATTACATTTATAGAACTATTAGGCAAGCGAAGCAAGCCGCGAAAATTTGTGGTTTTCTTAGAGTTTTTGCAGTAGGTACCTAATTACCTATTCAGCAAACTGACTACACACGAGACCATACAAGCATACAAATGTTGTCGGTAAGCGGAGCGTGTCGTGAAAACGATTGGTTTTGGTTAGATTTTAAAACAATATATCTTGTCTAAGTGCTTATTCTGTAAGCTTAAAGAAATAAACATCCGAAATCCCCTACCAGTAATATCGGCGAGCGGAGCGAGCCGCAGTGGGTGACCATTATCAATCTGATAGAATTAAAAAGCAATAAATAATCATCCTGGTGAGTTCCTAAACATTTCGGCGGGAAGGGGGGAGGGGATTTGATCCCCAAACCCTCCCTCACTACGGGCCTGGCTGTAGATGTTTAAGTTTTATCGAGGAACTTCTCCTTTTCTGTAGCCTGTTAAAAACGCCAAATTGTATAAATTTTTTGACCCCGCCCTAGGTACCTAGGTGCCACATATTTAGTACTTGTAGCACCTATTTAGCCGTAGTACTAGCCAGTACTTTCTCTCATACTTCTATGTTTGTACCTACCTATGTGATGGTGAGATCTTGCCAAACTTTATTTTGTACCTATTAGATTGAAACACCGAGTATTATTAACCTATTAGTTTTGGATGGAGTATTCAGAAGGTATTCAGTATTTTTCTTAGCAAAAATAATTATGTTTATGCTAGGAAAAGAGTTTTATAAATAGGTATGTGTAGGCAGCGCACGCACACTATGTAAGCACCTACATTAGCTTTTGTACATATATATGTATATACATATATATGTATATATACATAATATATATGTATATATACATATATATGTATATACAGTATAATATTCCTTACCAAAACCCCATTTACTTGCAACAATAGACTTATAGGCAGATAGGTAGGTACCTAGAAAACCATCTATGGCATGGTAAGGAGGTAGGTAGGTACATGGTTAGTACCTACCAACTAGGTAGGTAAAAATGAGTGAGTGTATAAAAAAGGTCCTTGAGCAACAGGACTTGTCTGGAAACAACTGCACACAATAGCTCTATTTTAACAACGTGTGTAGATAATAATAATGTAATTATCACTTACCAATTCTCGAATAATTAGAACATTTCGGGCATCGAGAAACAAATTAGCGTAAACCCACACACATGTAGATTCTTTTGACAGGTGGTTGGTGAAAGAAAAGTATCGCCATCATCAAAAAATATTAAATGTTGCCACTCTCGATACATACAATTTTACAGATTTGCAATGTTTGTTTGATGGGGCGTTTTTATAAAGAAAATTGACAAAAACTGGTCAAAAATAGTTCTATCTGAGTGAAAACATGGCGCTTTTTACTTAGTTATGGAAGTCAAATTGTGGCATTTAATAAAAGACGGACTCATCTAGCTCTATGGCATAGACCGTACATAATTCATGACATCCTTTCCGCGAAATATCTACCTACCGCCATCTATTGATTTGTAAACAAGTTCATTGGTCCCGTTGAGCTACTGTAGATTATTTGCAGTAAATAGGTACTAGTTCTATTACATAATTGATTGTAAATTTCTTTGTTATTTAAGATTTTAGTTCATTGGTCGTACCTACCTAAAATAATGTTATTATTATAGAAATATTTTTTGCAAAACACTTGCTTTATTTGTTGTAAAGCATTTTCCAAATAATACCGGTCAAGTGCGAGTCAACTCGCACACGGAGGGTTCAGTACGATCGTACAAAACTATTTCGCAAAAGAAACCATAAAAACATTTTCTTGTGGCATACAAAAGCAAAAAGCCTGACGACGACGTGTGGCCACCCTTCCAAGTTACGGACCGCGCCCAACGACGACGTTGCTTAACTTTGGTGATAGTAGTATATATTTAAAGTACCTACTCCACATGATATGGATCTTTTTAGTACCTATTGTTTATTTGTTATTATGTTATTATTAGAAAACGCAGTTTATCAAATGAGATTACCTTGGTGGAGGGAGGTATACTGGCAGCCCTTTAGTAGGTATGTAAAATCCAATGAAAAAAGAGATCCCCATATCAATGGTAAAATCCTCCTGTTAGCGAGAGTGCTGGCACCTGATGATACCGACTGTAACTAAACAATGCCGTTTTTTTTGTAAACCTCTATGGTTTCCCAATAGTTTTCTGTTTGGTGCGCGGTAGTGATATGGCAATACCACTAGGTATTCTTTTCATTCACTCACATCACACACACACACACATACGTTTGATGCACATGTTGATGTGTGGCACCTAGTGCTTGGAAAAAGAAAACACCTTTTTTACATAAGACCTAGTGCTTTTTCAGGGTACCATTACCACATCAGGTCACAGCACCCGGATAGAATTTCTCTGCATAGTTAGTCCACATAAACTTTCTCAAAGGGCTCTGGTTATTCATGAGGCTACTATTACAAATATGTGGACCACTAAGATTAGGTAGGTACCGAAGAAATAAAACTAAAGTTAATGGCAAAAATACAAAATTTATATTATTAAAATATAAAATAACTTATAGGAATTAGGTTCTTGTCTTTGGCACATTTAATTTCATTCAAAATTATCTATTTATTTTAAAAATCTAAAAAAATATATTACTGATGGGCTGAATTTTCAATCATTGTATTATTTATTTCCATGTCTATGATAGTCAAGTTTTAACACACTTCTCATACAAATCTGTAAAAATCCTATTCCTTTACTAGAGAAAATCAGCCCACATTTCAACATAAGTATTTAAAACAGTATTTTAAGGTCAATATCATTACCATTTCAACTTTCCTTAGAGCTAGGTTTGGTTAATTACATATGTGATTATAAAAACTAATGTTTAATTATTTAGTAAGAAAGTAAATTCATATCTTTTAATAAAGTAGGTAAGTACCTTGATATTTTTAATCTACATAGTGTTAGAATGATTATCATTATTTTCTTTATGAAATAACTTCAGCAGTTTTTTTTCATAGCTGTCACGTTTGTTGTAATATTCTACTTCAGATCTTTTAGTGAAAGACTTTGGTTTAGCAAGAGCAGTGTAAATTTTCTTATTCTCAAGCATATCGGAATCATTGGGCAGAAGAGCCAAATAAGATTCAACAGCTCCAGCTGCTTCATCATATCTCTTAAGCTTGTAATAGCATATTTGTATATAATTAAGAACTTCAGCTATAAATTCAATGCCTGAGTTGTATTCAAGCAACTTCAGCTTGTCTTGACATTGCTGTTGGCAATGAAGTAAGGCAGCCATATTATTTGACATAGTTATACAAAATTCTGGAGAAGATTCCTGTCCTGGCAACCTTTCACATTCTACCCTGCAGTTATTTTCAGACAATACATAGTCATTCAGTGCTTCGTTCATGTTAGCAACAGTTGCTGCCCAATTCTGTTGACTATATGATGTTATACCAACTTTGTACAGGGCAACGTAGTCATTACTCTCAAGGTCAACAAGTTCTTGAATGTCTACTTCAGGTTGATTAGTATAGTATTGAACATTATTCTTCATGATTTCATCATCTGGGTGAAGCATTAGGTAAGTATAAGCAGCTGAAGCTGCTTTAGGCAAAGCATACATTTGGAAATAGCAGACATGAATGTATTCATATGGTTTTCTTGCTTGCATACTATAGAGAGTTGATTCGTCAAGATCACTTTGAAGACCCAAGACTGCAAACTCTGTGTTCTGGCACTTAACCAAGCATTGTTTCTTATTGAAAAAATGTTCATAGATTCTTAGCTCTCCTAGGTCCTCCGTTAGTTCTGATGTCTTATGTCGGTGCTTTAAATTACATTTATGCCTGCAGTTGTCAATTACAGACTTGTAAAGTTTGTACAAATGTAATGTTTCCTCAAATTGTTGTATACATTCTGACCACCTCTCACCTGAATAGGCCTTTATACCCTTTTCATAAGTTTCTTTTAGAGACGCCAATTTGAGACTACTGCATAAAGTTATTGATACATTAAACACCAAAATCAATTTGTGAAATCGAGTCATCTTAAAAAAAAGGTTATGCTTATGGACGAGTGGGCTGCATCTCCATTGGTTCCACATTTCCTATCAGTGACAAGACAATCAGTGCTTGTTGTTGTTGGTCTGAAATTTTGAATAAACTGGGTGAAGCTATTTCGCTGTCATTTTGTATGTAGTAAGAGTAGCAACTTTAAAGCAATGAAAAAAGAGATCCCCTTCGGTATATGTAAAGCATTGATCTAAAGTAAGGGGATCTTTTTTTTTTCATTGATTTAAAGTATGTCCCAAGGGCGAGGAGGGGGGTCTCACCGTGGTCGGACGATAAAAATTGCCTCCGGATTTCCTTCGTCCTAGCACAGAAACAGAAACTATTGTAGATGATGATGATGATGTAGATGATGTGATGCTTGGCACATTGATCTAATGAAGGGGATCTCTTTTTTCATTAGGTTGGCATGCGTGGCCGTAAAGAGAGACAGAGTATACGAAGTGGTGTAAGTAGCCATGCAATTTTTTTACCCTGACTTAATGTCTGTATATTACTACCTACCAGACTAATGAATTAAAGTATGCCATAAATCATTAAATTAGGTACCTATAATGTATGCGGGAATAGGAAAACTTTTAATGTAATGAGCATAGTAATAAAACGGCGTTTAGGCATCAATGTTATTTTGTTTAAATTTTTTACGAGCTTCGTGTAGACATCGTTTCAAACTCTAGACGTCATCAATTATACAAAAATAATGTCACATTGAAAATAATATTTTTGCTAGGGAATCAATTCAAACACGTTACGTTACGCACAGACTTACAATAATAATTGCACTTTGGAAATCACATTTTTTCCGTTGTGTAATTTAAGCTTACACTTTAAGTATTGCTAAGATAATACGAAATTGAATAGCACTTAAATTGTACTTCAGATAAAAAGTGCAGAGAAAACCAAATTAAATTACACTTTTTACACCTTACACACAATATTACCTACGTCCTTGCCTATTTATCCAAATACTTTATATTCTATTATAATTAATAGGTAATAATAATAATATTCATTTATTTCAGACCATAGAAGAGTTACAGATCTAATTTAACTTAAGCTACAGTCTATATTATATTATTAATACTAAAAATTTAATACAATATTATTTGCCTATCTAAGTCTAAATATAATGTGATTTAGATACAGGTTAATATTTATATAAAATTTAGCTTATGATTGTTCTCCTATAATACTATTGACGGTGCGGAATTGGGTGACATCTGGCCAAGCATTAACATCATTGATATAATCATTTACGGAGTAAAAGGCTTTCTTGTTATGATTTCATTTTATGTACTGTTTAAATTTACGAATAGGGAGCTCAGTTGCTTCAGATGGAAGCTTGTTATAGAAGCGTTCGCAATTTCCCATAAATTGATTTGCCAACCTTTCGTAATCTATGTGATGGAACGTGTAGTTTGTTCTTGTTTCTTGTATTTCTGTTGTGAACATCAAATTTTTTCAAAAAACTATCTCTATTTTCGTGCGTATACATTAGATATTCATAGATGTATTGCGATATTACTGTCAAAATATTTATGTCTTTATATAGATCCCTCAAAGAATCGTGTAGCTTTAATTTATAAATTGCGCGTTCAGCCCTTTTTTGGAGAACAAAGATAGTCTGGATGTCGGCTGCCCGTCCCCAAAGCAAGATACCATGAGACATTATACTATGGAAGTAACTGATATAAACTAACCTAGCTGTATCTATATCGGTATTATATCTAATTGTTCGAACCACATAGGCTGCTGAACTAAGTCTGCCTGCGAGAGCATCAATTTGTGGTCGCCATTGAAGAGAGGAATCAATATGTAACCCTAGGAAAACAGTTGAGTTTACAAGATCAACAATCTCATCCTTTAGCATTATCTTAGTTGGGACTTCTCTTACATTTGGTAACATGAATTTTATGCATTTGGTTTTTTTTTAGCATTGAGTAAGAGGTATTGTGGAGGATTGACGGTGGACCAATCTAGTATTTGTGAAAGCGAATTATTTACATTATATATATTTCATTATATATATTTCATTATATATATTTCATTATATATATTACATTATATATTTATCGTCATAATTATGTTTATTTCTGTCAACTTTAAAAATCAATGAAGTATCATAGCAAATAAGATCTATTGTCAAAAAAGAGAGATCATTTACATAGACTAAAAATATAAAGGGTCCTAATGTTTATTCTTGTGGGACGCCTAATTAAATTTGGGAAAAAAGTATTCGATCGTCAGCGAACCTCAAGTGACTCAATTTCTCTCCGTTGATGTCCAAAATTGACCCAATCTAGTCTCCAAAAGATCATCTCCAACGCCGCTGAGAAGAGTTTCGGTGAAATAGGGTCACCTGCCTACGGAAATCTAAGAATGAACGAGCTTGTACTTACGAGTGGATTGATAAACTCGGCACTTTTCGTTCACCGTCACTTTTACATCCAAAAACACTGCACCCCACCATCGTTGATTATATCGTCGTATATATCGTTATAATAATATATATCGTTATATAATCGTATATATCGTTATATAATAATAATCGTATATATCGTTGTGAGATGCAGGAATGCCCGCAGAGTCACTCTACCACTTAAAATTAGCAGAAAATATTATTAGGTAGAGAACAACAAATACTGGGTGATGTGCCCGACATACTTGTTTAGCTCATCGATGAGCTAAACTATGAAAAAACTGGCACGATGGATGAGACAGAGAAACATTCATTCCATCTGATTTCTTATCAGGATACAAACATATTGTTATCTCTCTCTTGTGTGAATGAGATGGGTATATGCTCAAGCTCTATTGGCTTGTTACTCTAAGAAGTAACTATACGTTAGTTAGAGCCATGTTAGAGCCTTTTCTTGTACCGAAGGGGATCTTTTTTCATAGGGATGTACCAATACCAAAGAGTATACAATAACTATGTAAAACCTATGCGTGTAGATTTTTGCCACAAAGTAGGTACTTAGTTATTATTTGTATTTTTGCTAGCAAACATTTCATTTATTATCCACAGTAACGTAGTGGTTTTAATCTCTTTGATCCACAGTACCTACGCTACTTTAGGTTTAGTACTAGCATGTATAAATTTGGTCCCATATAGCACAATGACATACAATAATTCAGTTCTTGTGGGAAACTGGAACGAAGAGAGACTCCTGCTGGAGGTAAGAAAGTAGATAGTACCTACATTACCCAACTTTAGGTTCTTACCATACTAGTAATTACGGTAGCTAATACAGGTAGGTATTACTTCTTTTTGGCTTGTTTGAAAAGTACCTAACTATTTTAATATTATAATATTTATGATCGTTTATTTTTCAGACAACACAGATACATAATCGGGTTACCTAATCTTTATCAGTCTTAAGTGTATGTTAGTTGATTATGCGAGTGTAATTATTTTATCAATACAGCAATGCAGTGTTTGTCTATCATTCTCAGGATGGTAGACCGGCGTCTGTCTATCCACATAGTACCTAACTGTATGTTTGAGGCTGAGAATTGCATTCTCGGTGGACAGTCCGGGCCTGAGCCCGATCTGCCCATCGAGAAGCTGTAAGTGTTGGTCCAGGTATTTATCCAGAAGCCGGTCCAAAACTTTAGCTATGATGGTTGCTAACGATATTGGCCTCTAGCTATTTTTATCTGAGATATCTCCAGTTCTGTTTTTGAGTACCTATCGGTACGACAATGGTTTTCATACACTGGGGGCAAGTATTTTGTTCTGTTTTATCTACACTAGAACATATAAACTAAAAAATAGTATCTTGCGCGCCTTCGCACTTGAATTGTGCCACCATACTTATGGAATGTTCCGTATTTTACGTAAAACGTAGGTTTGGTACCTGTTCACGTAGTACTATGGTACCTAATCAATGTAGCAAGTACTTTAAAAATATTCTAGGTAGGTAGGTGGTGCCTACCTACTTATGCAGGTTATTCTAACGTAAATCTTACTCCTTTTCAGTATTCTTCTAAAATTTTTCTCCGCAAACGCGATCGCAAAGAGCTTCTGCTGCAAAGATCCAGACAACTGTTTAGCAACTTATTGATGGAAGTAAGACTTTATTATATCCAGTGCAGCAGCACATTCGATTGGTATAATAGATAATTTATAAAAATTGTGATCGCTTTTTTTCTTGTAGAGACCACTCGCAATAAGTGGAACTGAGATTTTGTTTGGATACAATGTTCAAGTGGTTGCTTCGGATATGCCAGGTTAGTATATCACCTAGGGCCAAAGCACAGCACAGACACATTAATTATTAAATACTATAGCTACACGCACTAAACACCACGCCCGTCAGTTGAAATGGCGATAGGTGCTACGGAATTGCTACGCCGTAGCTGCTACATAACTAGTTCCTGTTAATGCGACGCTGTAGCCGCTACGGTCACTGTGTAGCATGTTAATGGTACGTAAGTAAAGAACTATGCGATTGCTACGCCGTAGCGTACGAGACCGGTAGATCCTGTTACCGCTATGCATTGCTACGTCGTTGCTGTTTTCACTGCTACGAAATTGCTACGCCGTAGCAGCATACGAGACTGTTACTGCTAATCCGTAGCCGGTACGGCCAGCGTACGGCCGCATCTTTTAATTTGAAAGAAAGAAATAAGATTTATTCCTTGGTACAGCCAAACCAGCGCCGAAGGGGGGCATTCCTCAGTACGGGCTAGCCCTGTCGAGCCTCGTGAGTGAGCGGCAGGTAGATTTTATGCAGAATATCAACGACGGGTGCCTCATGACCCTGTCTCCGATCACTACGCCTTGCTGCCGGAACACGTTCGTTATTGTGAGGTGAATTATTATTTTGCATCGACTTAGTTTATAATCCTCCATGTATGTGCTGTTAGTTAATGTACCTGTTCTTGTCTAATCTTGTGGTTTGTCGCTCGTATCGACTAGAGGGGTGAGACGTCTCGATTACGTCTCGACTGTTTGTAGTACAGTCGCTGTCGTGGACGTGTCGAGTAGCTGTCGAGCAGGGATGTAAAAATGGTTCTTATCTGGAACGCAGCTCATATACCATTGATATTCACAACCTGACGACTTAAAGGCTGGATTATGATATTTATTTGCTTATTTTATTGTTACACAAAGTGAGTTACCCATAAATTCTTTGTTTTTTTTTGTTCTGTATTCCTACATGTTATGATAAGAAAATAGATACGTACCTAAGTGATTTTAGCGCCATGTTTCCGTAAAATAAAGAACTTCACGGTATATGAACCTAGGGGGTAGTTGTAGTTGCATTGCTAAGAGATGGCGTTAGAGTCGCGATTCTGCAAAAATATTAATATTTATGGCTTATATTAGGTTCCCAGGTATATTTTATCCCTCTATAAAACTCGTACAAAACTGAGAACACAGTTCCAAGTAATAACACGGTTTGCTGTAATTTAGGTAGGCTTTGATCATGTGGAGCCTGCTATACAGGGTGGTTTTTTGAGAAGGGCGGTGATGGCCAAGTCCGAAACCACAAGAGTTAGGGAAAAGTCGTGAAAGGAGTCATGCCCTCGATTTATAAGAAAACAATAACTGTATTTTTTTTTTGTTTATACGTCTCTCTAGAGACTTTACTGCATTTGATATCATGACAGGATTTATCCTCGATAAAATATCAAGCAATGAGCTTTGTAAACCCTCAACTGTTTCGTAACGAGCTTTGTAAAGTTCGTTCTTGACGTAACCCCATAGGAAATAATCAAGTGGTGTAAGATCGGGTGATCTTGCCAGCCATCTCACCGGACCATGAGTGCCAATCCATCTATCCCCAAAATATTCATTCAGGATATCTCTAACCACACGGCTGTTAGCTGGGGCCCCGCCTGGCTGGCCTTCAGTTTCACACATAACGACCAAAAAGTTTGAATAGGGGTGAGTTTTCTTCTGTATAAAAATAAAATAGTGAAAATTTACTAAATCCATTAATTTTTAGTAAAACATTTATTTGCAAAGATTGCTCCTTAACAGTAACATAATCCATTGGTTCAATAATACAGGATGTTTTTTTTTTTTTAAAAATCATTCGGATCCGTTTCCGTCAAAAGTAATAGATTTTTGAAAATAAATAAATATGCAGTTATTGTTTTCTTATAAATCGAGGGCATGACTCCTTTCACGACTTTCCCTAAGTCTCGTGGTTTCGGACTTGGCCATCACCGCCCTTCTGAAAAAACCACCCTACGATCTGCGATTTAGTTAATTGCTAATCCAACAAACTCAAAAATATGGTAATTCTTAGAAACCTAGCAGTCAACAATAATAAAGGCATATAGAATATCCTAAACCTTCATTTCAAATCAAGCGTTTAAATTAGGTTTTTTATTTTTCAAATAAAAGATTTTACAAGGAGGCTCCCATACAACAAACGTGATTTTTTTGCCGTTTTTATAGATAATGGAACCCTTCGTGCGCGAGTCCGACTCGCCCTTGGCCGGTTTTATTTTCTTTTCGGCATCTAACCTTCACAATCCAATAGACCACGAAGCTCGAGTAAATCCCTATTTAGCCTCCTTTGCTCCCCTACCACTATCCAATCAATACCTACACTAGTCAATCAATACCTCTTGTAAAATTTACGTTTGTTTAAAATGGTAAGTAGTATGTTGCAATTTACTGTTCGGTTTTCGAGCAACGCAGCTTACCACCAGTTTTCAATTCCGAATGATAAATTACAGTTGCGTGGACGAGAGTCTCCGAGGGGTAAAGATGAACTATGGCGACGAGTTCTTGTTGAGAGCTGAGAATTACGGAGAGCCTGATGTAAGTCGACAGCTCAGATTTACCTTATCTCGGTGATTGATGGAACTTTGTCTATTAGATTTTAAATTGAGTAGGTAAAGTTAGATGAGGCAGTCTGGTGCCAGTAAGGTTTTTTTATGGGATGAGTTACCTGGGCCCTTCTGGCTGGCTTTCCACCAGAGATATGCTACGCTTATCCCATGACTGCTTCCAGGCTCCCCCGCTGTATGTTCGATACACGATCGATGGCACGCCCGGTCCTCGGGACCGGATGCCGATCTTGCTCAGCTCCTGCAAGGATAGCAACTGTCGGTGGACCACTACACCTCTGCTGCCGTGTGACCGACTTGAAGGCTGGGGCAGTCCGGTGCCAGTTAGTACTTACGTATTCATTTATTAAGGAAAATTAATTACCTAAGCCAAATTATTTGAAGGGGTATCAAACCAATAAAAAAACAGCAAAGATTTTTCGTTTTGTAGAAAAGGAATCTTCTTAATTAGTAACCTGGCTTTAAAAGTTTACGGCACTGCAGATGAATATGTACTGTCATGTGATATGAAAGCTTACCTACCTAAAATTTTACAAAAAAGACGTACAAAGGAACCTACAGGCTGGATAAATACCATCAACAATCAAATAAAAACTGCTGCAGGGATTTTATAAACATCAAACTGCCTACATCCCTCGCGCTGTGTCGTTGACTTTGGTGTGTAGAGTCCATAATAGGCACACAGACTGACATTATTAACGCATTCACTGCCCAGCCTCACTTGAGCGACCACAGGGGGCGCGCCACGCTGCAGCGCTGGGCGCCGCGCCGCCGCCGTCACGAGGGGCAGTGGCAGTGGCATACCTATGTGCGTCTTGGACAGTGAAAATGTTAAATTAGACTCCTGTTTTTGCGTTAAAATAAAAGTTTAACTATCTTAATTGATCGGAATTCCATTGTTTCAGACTAACGCAAAGCTGCTTGTGAAAAATTGCGTAGCAGACAAACCCTTGTGTGTTATGAACCAAAATTGGATGCAAACTTTCTTTGGACCGGTAAGTTATAATATGGTGATATAGTACCTAGGTACCTATAACATCATAAATGTGGGTTTCAGTTGGTAAAATTTAATTTTATCCATAAAAACAAACGTTTATTTGAAGCGGGAAACTTGCCCGGAAAATTGGAATATTCGGGAAAAACAGAAAGTGCTTTTTCTTTGGGAATTGGGCAGGACAACTGTCGGGTCAGTTTGTTAATAATAAATGAGATAAAATGGAAGAGGGGCTTAGTGATCAGTCTGGTGTATTATAGGCACAAACTTATGTAGCCTACGTGTTGGCCTGCGTGCATGATAGATAATATTGGGTTGGTTCGTTTTTTGATAAAATATTTTCTCATTATTTTCTATGTTCCCATTGTGTGTTATGCATTTTTTATGCTCTCGTCCATGACTGAATATAAAATATCTATGTAAGTACCTAAGTATAACAATTTTATTTAATAAATTATTTCTTGCCAGGAATGTGGAGTGACCTGTCTGAACTACAAAGATATCCACAAAAGAAGCACAGCTGAAAACATCTTCAAGCTAGTCAGTGATATTGCAACTAAAAGTAGAGAATAGATTAAATAATTTTACAAAACATTTTCGTTTGTTTATTAATGTTAGGTACGTTGGTTGATGATAAATTTTTCGTGCTTTGACAAATGTGTTTTTATTTAATCATAACCGCAAAATTAATAATGTTTTTGTTTTTTGTTCATGAGTTTGATAAATAATTAGGTACCTAACAGACTTTTATAAAAATCTGAGATGAATAAAAATTGTGGGAGAGGCTTACAGTCTCCACGACTCATATTATGTTATACATTCGTAATTTTTATTGAATTCAATACATGTAGGTAATAGTAAATACCAAAAATCACATTTTTGTAAGGCGTTTTGTGAAGTAATTTGAACCTAGTTAATATTTCGCCACGCCAAATTCAACCCTATTGATCAAATATCAGCTTGTATATAACTCAAAATCGTTTCCACCAACGTCAGTCGGAGGCTTGAGTAGAATAGATTTGTAGTTGTTGGAAGACTATGATTAATATTGCTGAACAATTAAAACACTTCCAGGATTAAAACAGGGTCCAGATGTGGAATAGTATTATTAGTACTTATGATGCAGCACTATTCCCACCGCATCACTAAGCCCAAAGTTAAACCGTGCATGTGTTATCGGTACCTACGAGATAACTTAGTTATTACAATACGACGACCGATGTGGCGCGGAAAATTTAAAATACTTTGGTATCAGGCAATGAGTATGTAATAACTACCTCAATCAAATCAAATGCCAGGTATTACCAGGTAGAAGTAGGTACTAAAGGTGCTAAATTAGAAATTTTAATAAACTCAATTAATAATATGTTTTATAATGTAGAGAACATTCTTCGGCTTTGTGCCCCACAAATTCCAGTACCCTTGCCTAAAGCGAAACAACGCTCGACACAACTCGTTAGTGGTTTAGTGCCTGTCATTACGGCTCGTGGGCGGAATAGGCTTCGCAAATTATTTCCTAAGTATTTCGTATTTAAATAATGTTATTTTTCTAAAGCGGAATCACATAGTCGTCTCGATGAGACGTCTCGTCCAAAGAAAAACCATTTTGCTAGTATTTTCGACCAAACGAGAGCTCGAGCGCACCATTAGCCGCGTACCCACCTAGCGCACAGGCTCGCGCGGCAGCCTCGCGAGCCAAATGCCTCGGCTGGTGTGGACGTGCCTCGGGCTGCCTCGGGCGCGCGTTTGCTCGGCTGAGCACGGCTCGGCCCCGAGCCATCTGTTGTCGGTAAACTTGACGCGCTCAAAGGTGCCTCAGTGAGCGCTGTGTGTTAGGTGCGAGGCGGCCTCGTGTAAATTGAACAAAACTACTGAGGCTGCCTCGGGAGCCATCGCTCGCGATCTGGACACCGAGGCTGCCGCGCGAGCCTGTGCGCTAGGTGGGTACGCGGCTATTCACACACTCGTGCGCGGCCTGTCTCTTGCGCGACGAGAGGGTGTGATTCCGCCAAGAATAACGAAAATGGTTAACGATAGAGTTACTATACTACAAACGATAGAGAGAATTTATGGCCTCTTCCTCCCAACACAGCGTAGAACCTCATTGACAATAGAGTATACACCCATTTGCATAGAGTTAATATACTAGTACTATGTTAACTCTATGCCCATTTGTGTAGTGTCTCAATTAGATTTTATAGCTAACTAGCAGCGCCTCGCGGTTTCGCCCGCGTAGTTCCCGTTCCCGTGGGTGTTCCGGGATAAAAAGCTTGCTTATGTGCTATTTCAGACTATAATTTATCTCTGTGCCAAATTTCATCCATATCTGTTCAGCCGTTCTGGCGTGATTGAGTAACAAACATCCATCCATCCAAACTTTCACTCCCCTGTCGGTAGTCGGGTAAAAAGGGATCTCTGAGCCGCCATATTAAGCAACTAAATTGTTTGAGGTTAAACAGGAAAATTCCATAGATAGGGCCCATCCATAGACTCAATGGATCTAAAGCAAGTACCTATCCTTAATCTAAAGTCTGTAGTGCCGAAGGGGATCTCTTTTTTCATTGGCTCTATAATTAATAAAATCTATGGAAAATTCTTGCCGTCAATTCAACCTACGTCAATATTCTATTTTCTTTATTGATTATTTATGTATATTTGTGAGCGAGCGACCTATTATTTTCAATCTTTATTTCACTAGCTTTTTAAGATACAAAAAATGGCGAGATTACGTAAAAAGGAGGAAGAGAAAGAACTTATTTATTGCAATAGGGTCCGTATTGGTAATTGGTTCGAGGCTGCGAAATTGGAGGAGGTGAGTTTTTTAGCCTTTTTAACGATGGACACTGAAGTTGAGCCTACGGCTACGTAGATAAAACAGGTACCTAACGACTTATTTATGTAACTATCCTATGCTTCAGCTGTGGACAGAAGTAGGTGTAGCGTTGCAAACTACATTTGTATACCTAGGTAGGTATACACTTTAACTTAAAAAACGCAATTAACGCAGCATGTGCGAATTCACGTATGAGCATGGTCGTTAATAAGGCTGGAATGGAATAGCTTGAGTCTGTTCAAAGTTGAGTTGAGGGAATTATAACCTTAGTATTTCACAGAATACTTTTATAGCTTTTTGCTTTATAGTGCGTAACTCGCACGGGTCAATTTCCTACGAAAATTTAATTATGTTCCAAAAACTGTGTTTAATGTTTCAAGTTGTTTTGTTTGTTTTTTCTATTATCTATTATAAAATACCTTGTAGCCTTTGTAGCTCTTCTACAAAGACATAAATGTAAACTTATTTAAGACTAAATTTAAAAAACTTTTATGTGAAAAATGCGTTGGAAAAATGATACTATAATATTGATGAATTTCTGAATGATGTAATCATGTAATCTAATTTTATGCTACCTAGGTATACTAAATTCAAATCGATAAATTAATACTCTTATAAATCTGCTCTTGCTATGTACAATTAAATTAAAATCTGCATGCCATACTCTCTAATTATTTTTGCACACCAATGTACCTATGTTGGTCAAACATGTTGACTGTAAAATAACTATTTGTCACCTTTTTACACGTGTTTTTGCAAATAAATGACAGGTACTTTTACTTTTCAAGTGCGAGTTACGCACTTTATAGCAAAAAGCTAAGAATAAAGTAAAGCAACGAGCCTCTCGTCAATCGTACTATATGTAGCGTGTCTTTAGTCATTGAGCATGTTTGGATAACTTTCAATGTTTCCACTGTAGGTGGAGCTAACGATGCTTGAGTCGTATGAGTTCCCAGAGATTTTCGACGAAGCACGTGTCGATCTCGTTGCTTAGTTTACCTATACTCTGGCCAAACTAAAGGTACAATGTTTGTAAACATTACTCCCATACGTAACGCTAAAATCATTGTCTAGTAAGTTTTTTTGACACAATTACATCGATTTCTGATTCTGCTATGAAAAATACTGGCAATTTTGTATTTTTAAAACTCAACACCAAAAATAGATTTTTGTGCTGCGAGTTGTTTACAAACATTGTACGTTGATATTGACTTGAGTATATGCTTAAAATTTTTATTCTTTATCATAGTATAAGCTGAATCAATTTCTGGAACAAATGAGACAAGGAGATCTTATGTTGGCAAGATTCCGCACTATGACGAAGAATTTGAACGCACAGACTGTGCTGACGCAGTCCGCAGGCAGTATATCCTTCGGCTCCAGAGTGTCTCTGCTTGCTCCACATGTTCCCAGTAAATATCAACTTATCAGTCGTTGATCTCTGTTTGGGTAACGCTTTTCTAAGCGTTACTCAACCATAGATCGATGGGCCTAAGAATTAAGAAAGCACACGTTTAAAATAACTTAGGAGAAGAGATGAGCGGAGAAATGAGCTGTGCCTCGCTAGTGCATTTATCCGCCGCTCGCCGCACGCAGCTCAGCCGCTCTAACCAACACATCTCCGCTATAGCCAGCACATATCTGATCTCCGGTCCGGTCCGGTCTAACCGTAGTTGAAAAACGTCTACACTACAGACTTTATGGCACATCTGCGCTTTGGTGGAGCCCCAATTGACGTCAGTTGGGTTACGTTTAAACCTTTTTCTCCGTAATCTTTATCGAAAAAGCTTCGAAAAATCTTTTTTAAAAAATAAAATACTATTTTAAAAATCAGAAATAATTATGCTTTTTATATTGTTTTATTGTCATCACCGTATTAAATAGAAGAATACCAAGGGTTTTGGCTTATTTTTGCAAATAAATATCCGTATTAAAAGGTATAAGCAAAAATTGTTGCGCTAATTTGCGCTTACGTCGCCGCTCTGCTCTGTCCCGCTCCTATGAACACGTAATTCTATGCCTATCCTTTTCATAACAACAGGCCTTGCGGATTTGCTATTAATCCGTAAAAAAATGTTTCGTTTATCTAAATACTTACTTAAAACCTCTACGTAGGTACAACAGTTTAACAATAAATATTTCTGTATTTTTAGACTCTGACCCTCCTGTCCAAGGTAGTACTGGACTTCTCCTTGGAGGTCGAATATCTTCTAATCAGATTGCCTACTCCCAAAATCTGGAAGATGGCTGTTCAGTTGCAGGACTAACGAACCTCGTACCTACAGAAAAAACTACATTTGTCATAAAAAGTGCTGACTATTGTGATCGAGAAGGTGAACTGTTGAAGTACAATCAAGAGTTCCTTCTTGCACTGTCTTCATCCCTCAATAGAAAGGTGCGTAACAAACAATGAATTTGTTTTAATAAAACTAAAAATCTACTTCGAATCCCTTAATTTTACACTGTTTTTATGTTTTGCGGGACAAATATTAATTCCTCAGGAATAAAAGTTTTATGGGACCATCTCGGGATAAATTTCTATTCAATAGCGAAAGAAAGTTTATAATTCACGGAGAAATCGACAATCATACCTAAAAATATACATACAGTGAACCAAAAACTTCTTCTTTTTTCGAAGTCGATTAAAAATAGATAAAGGCACCTAGTGAATGATTTTCATTTTTAATTTGACGCAGCGGGCGAATGTCTGCCTGCGGCGCAGCATATTGCGGGTTCGATTCCCGCCTCAGGACAAATATTTGTACGATCTGCAGATTCTTCATTTGCTCAAGGTTTTCTGGGTATTTTCCATGTATAATCAACATATATATATACAAAAAAGAAGGACTGACCGGACTTTTTTCACTAAAAAGCTAAAGCGTGTGCGAAACCGCGGGCTGAAGCTATTACCAAGCTAGGCAATGAGGCCCGTGTTATGAACGCTTACTCAGTCACTACAGAGATCGCTGACTGAGCAATCTTTCATAATACGGGCCCAAGAGTCTTAAACAGGTAGGTTACAATATAGGCTACTTGACTACTACTGGGAAATTATTCTATCGTAATGTCTGATAAAAATAATGCAAAGTGTAATTAATATTTCTTCAAGACCAGTCGTATTAGATATGATGTCTAATTTTAAAGTTTGAATATAATAATGGCGCGCCAAAACGATAATCTCTGTCACGACCTCCGTGCCCTGAGAAATGACGTCACACGCCACACCACACCTAACAAGAAGAACTCATTGACACTGTAATCTGTAATAGGGTGACGTCACCATCGATCCAACCAAAAGCAGAGCGTTTTCGGTCACGTGATCTGTGATATACATATATATAAAAAAATGTGTAATTTTAATCCCGTATTTTTACCCAAAATAGCCATATTTTTAATAAAAATCACCTGATTATGCTTTGTTACGTGTTGTCACTGGCTAGGATGAAAACAATTTGGAACTTAATTTTATTGTAGTCAAATAGCCTATTGAGCGAAGACGTGTTGATTTCAGCCGCTGTACATAAGATATGATCCCAACCCCTTCCCAGGATTGTGCGGGATGTTCCCTCTTTACTTGAGCGAGCATTATGTCTCTAACACTAGATGGCGAGTTCTGCCTATTCAGAGGCCGGACATAACTAGGTTTGAGCAAGAGGATAAGCCAGTTATTGTGAGTTGTTGTATATATTTATATGTTAGCCACTGCAGAACGAAGATCTGTACATTCGGCTAAATATTAAATTACCTACCTAAATATTTTTAAACTTACGCGAGTACGCCAGTCATCCTGTGACCACGACAGTGTGTAAACCTGTCGAAACTTCGGGAAAATAAGGTAAATAAACGCGATAAATACCCATTAAATAGTATTTACAAATATATTACCTACCTAGTTTTGAAGCCGTGTGGTGCCGGCTTAGAATTTGCAACACTCTAACTCTTCCCGTGTCGTTAGAGCCGACTATGGGACATACACCGGGGGGCGGGCAGCAACCCCTCTTGCAGAATTGATTTACCACCGAACTGCGATCTCCAACCCGCATGCCCAGCGTGGGGATTGGGCATTACCCCCCATGAGATATAAGCGAATAAGGTGATTATCAGGGGGAGGCCTGCGTCCAGCAGTGAACCATTAGGTATAGGCTGTTCAGGTTGAGGTGAGATTTGGCAAGCCAGCAGCGTCTACCGCTTTTAACAGTTTTGAGGATAGTTTAGGACGGACGTCGGCAGTCTGCCCCATAGCCCGATAACTAACGATAACGATCCCAATAACCAGAGCCCAGAGTACGTTTGATGATCGCATCGAGACGTGATTGTAACGTCCTATTTTATGTGATGTGCGTATGTGATCTGCGCAGTTTTTTTTTAAATTCTTTTTTAAGGGCTTTGTCGCACATGCGATTATGACGCCCTAGTTTACGACGCCTTAGTTTGCTTAGTTCCCTGTCCGCATGATACCAAGGCGCTGTACCAAAACCTATTTGAAAATGAGACGAAGCGATCACGTCTCGATAATATCGTCAAATGGACTCGGAGCCCTGGTTTTTTGTTATTTCTCTTATAATAGTACTTCATGGTTGCCATCTTTAAAATTTGGCAACCAGGACAAGACGCGTGAAAACCCTGGATTTTGGAGCTCAGAGCCCGGACATGTAAACAGGTTTTTTAAACATAGCCAGTATAACAAAACACAGTCGAAAATGTCATAAATCCACTTTTATTTATTTTCACATTTTAAAAATTAATTTAGGCGTCTTTTAGCATCATTTTAAATGTAACAAAACAGAATTTGTCGCGTTTGACGCACTGCCATCGCGCCGGCCCAAGATTTGATTTTTTTAACCCGGACTACAAATGAAACCCCGCCCGGACGGTCCCCGGACGCCCTCTAAACTAGGACAAATCCAGGGAAACCCGGATGGATGGCAGCCCTATACATATGTATCTACACCTAGCGGCATCTTCGGGTGTATCTTATGGTGCATCTGAGGTTGACATCCGCAATTGTTGCCCTCGCCTTGAACCCTCATAAAGGGTCTGCGTTGTTGGCTTTGCACAGGACGGGCCTCTAGGTGCATGGCCCTAGATCATGGTAATAAGAAACATAAATTACTATAAAATAAATACATACATACTAAGGGTGCATTCACACAGAGGATCCATTTTATAGGACAATTTTTTATCCTTCGCTACTGGACACAATCCTTTACCGGTTCTGGAATACTGTGTGGGTGTGTAAGCTCGCTCCTATAAAATACGTCGTCATCACGGAAAAAGCACGGATCCTGTAAAACAACAGGTGAATGCGCCTGAGTACTATATTAAACTAATAATATTTTTACTGTCCCTAAATAGGTGAATTCAGATATTATCATCAATCACTGCGCAACGAACACAAATCTAGGCTTTAATATTGGAGTCTGGGCAATGGGATTCTACGGAAAGGTGACCTATAAATACATTTAAATAAAATCTGATAAGAAAATGGTATCGTCACAGAATCGCCATTATAGACACGTTTGGAACAGGAACAATTTTAATTATTTTTATTGAGTTCCGTTGTCCCTATTAATAGGTGAACCGTCAATGGGGACAACGGGCATATTTTTTTATTGTCTTTAAGAGTCATCAGCAGTTCAGCAGTGCGGTCGGTCGTACCTTTTAGATAGTATCTACGTGGCGATTCTATGACGATAGTCATAGTTAGCAGATTGGTTAGCAGAATTGCTTGCTTACTACTGCACATACTACTACTCTACTTCATCCAAAGATCCTAGGAGCCTACGTTCCACTTCACCATCATCATCATAGCAGCTCCTTATGTCACCCACTGCTTTGTAAGCCTCCTTAAATCTTTACCAGCCTCCTCCTGTCCTGTGCATTTCGCATCAAAAATGGTTTTTTTGCCGACTACTTATTTTATTTCAAAGTAAAATAAAGAAAATATTGATTTGCAGATTTGCACCCCCCTGATGAAGACTTGCCTTGACATTTATGGAAAAGAAAAGCCGCATAATATTTGGCAGATTTACTGCCCAATCGACGACTCGTCATCATCGAAGGAATCATCTTAAATTTCATATTGATTTTTGTATTATTAGTTTATTTAGGTACGTGTGGCTTAGATTGTATTTCTTTCGTCTTTATATAGTGCAATGATTTTCTGAGTAGGTAGTACCTATGTTTAAATATACGCACCTACGTACTATCTATGCTTACAGCTTTATTGTACGTTATTTATTATGTTAGGATGGTAGAGCATTTTGCTGTCGCATTTTGTTGTTTTATCGTTATTACCATTTTAACTATTCGATAATAAACAATTTATTTTTTATCGCTAGCGATTCGCCCCGGCTTCTCACGTGTAGCGGACCCATTTAAAAGATAATAACTCTATCAGTACTCTAAGGCCTAGGCCACGACATCGGGCGATGCGTCTTGCGACTGGGGTCGTTATGTCACTTTTCCGCAAGTCGCACCGCGGCGACTCATGGACACACTCAAACAACTTCTTTGTTTGTTCTCGCCGCAGACGCAGGCGCAAGACGCGCGGGCGGGCATGTCGTGGCCTGGGGGTACCTAAGCCTCGCGAGGTGTAATCACATCACAAAGTAGCAAAAACTTGTTTTTTTTATTCTCAGTAAAAAGAACTAGTTTTTTGAGGAAATAAATCTTTACTCATCTCACATTTTATATCGAAAGTTTTCTTTTATATTGCGTGCGTCCTATATCGGAACCTGCGGAAGCGTGACATTCATTCATGGTAGGGTCCATAGTCCACTAGACGCCACCAGTGAAAGTCTATGGAAAGAGCTATGCCCAGAGTTTCTCTAAAATACAGGTTTAGTAACGAATATATGTACCTCCGTCCGACAGAGAATCAAAGTGATCGATATAGCTCAAAGAATTAGCACGCTGTAGTGGCAGTAGGCCGGCCGTATCTTACGAAGAACCGACTACCGGTGGGGTAGATAAAACTGTTCTTGATTGAAGACTGCGACTCTGCAAACGTAGTGTAGGACGCCTCCCGATCAGTTTGGATGATGAACTGCTAAAGACTGCAGACTGATGGTGACCTCGGGGCACTATGGCATTCGTTAGATTAGGGAAGCCAATGTCCAGCAGTAGACTATGGTAGGCTGATGATGATGATGGAAGAATAAAATCATAACTGTAGTATCACACTGGCAGCAGAACGCAGCGAGCACGCTGCGACGACGCGACGCGGACGGTCGCATCCTTGGACCAATTATCACACTGTCACGTCTCGTCGCATTGCTTTGAAATCGCTTGCAAATCGCCAGTGTGATACGGTCCTGATGATGATGATCACGCCTGTGACAGCCTTAGTTCCAATCATTCCGTTATGGCGCTGCAGTCGTCAACAAAAAAAAAAAACAGCACGTCCCGGGTGGCGCCATTTTTTCCTTCAGCTGTCAAATCGCGCAAGTCGAGTTGTGGTCGAATTCGATTGTCGGTCGATTTCTTACGTAGTTATTATATAGTCTGTGGGTCGATTGTATACTCTTTGGTACCGAAAAAAAAATATGCGAGGAGAAAACAAAACTAACCGCGATCGGTTAGTTTTGATTTCAAAACTTACCGCGGTCGGTTAGTTTTGTTTGCTTGAGTTGAGATACCTACCCGATTGATACGCCAATTTGTCCTCTCTCGCCTCATTTAGTTGAGATGATAGTGCCTACGAATGTATGTACATTTATTTCGCCATGCCGCCGCTAAAGTGCTGTGTAGGGGGTTGCAATGCAACTAGTGAATCTCACCGCCTATTTAGTGTGCCAAAGGACGATAATTTAAGAAATTTGTGGATGTCTTTCCTTGTTCCGACTAATCCTTTCCTCATTGGACTTACGACAGAGCAGTTGTTGAGAAAACGAGTTTGTCAAAAACACTTCGACAAGGAACAATTCGATGAAGAAGGTCGAAGGATCCGCTTCTCGTATCCCTGCCTGTTTTCTTCGAAAGAAATAGCCCATGGATTACCTCTAAGTTCAGAAGGTATGTAGGTACATCCAATTACCCATACTCTTCCGTAGCTTCTGTGGACTAAACTAATTAAAATGTGTTCTTTCAGAATATCATGTTCTGGATGAACATTATTATCACCAAAAAGATAATGATATTGATGATGTGGCTGAAGCTGAAACATTGATATTAATTCAAAAAGCAGGTAACTATATACATATAGTGCACAAGTACCTCAAACATAAAACCGGCCAAGTGCAAGTCGGACTCGCGCAAGGGTTCCATACCACTATATAACAATACTATAGAAATACATCATCTGTGAAAATTTCAACTATCTAACTACCACGGTTCATGAGATACAGTGAGAGAGGGACAGATAGACGGACAGCAGTGTTTTAGTGATAGGGTTCCTTTTTTACCCTTTGGGTACGGAACCCTCATAACTAAAGTTTGTAATAATAAATCATATGATATCACATAGTGTAAAAGAGAAAATTTCACACAAATTAGAGTGTATACCTTGCATAATTATGATTATATGCCTTATAATCTAATCAAAATATTAGAAAATTAGAGTCAAGAGAAAACGTATAGAAAAAATAAAGAATTTAAATAACTAAATGTTCATGTTTTATTTTACTCCAGAACCTACTGTAGTTTAGAAAATAATTGAATGAAAGAACCCTAATCGAATATACGAATAGAGAGGCACATCACTAGAAAATCGATTGATTTAATCGATGTGTGATGATCGTAATCGAGACGTTATCTATCACTAGTTGTCTACAGATGAGCCACAGAGTAAAACAATAAAATATGCGACACCAGCGCCAAAACGGAACATTGAGAACTGTTGAAAAATTTCACTGTCCTATCTGTACCTGGTACATATATAGTGATCTGTGATGATGATTCTTTGTTAGGCTGGATTTAGTGCTACACGGTGGTCCGTACGGACGTCTGTTGTCCGGAGCAAAGCTTGATTATGTCAACCAACGATCGAGGAGTTAGGTGATTTCTTCCGTCCACGTTGTCAACATATTTATAACCATAGAGTTATTTTATTATAGTACTCTAAACATTGGTCTATACTTTTATCATTGATTTAAAACTCACTCCACCTTGGGTATAAGTTCCTTGTCAAAACTTGAATGGTTTGTCAATTTTATTACTCTCTTTTGTCTTACGTAGTTATTGTATACTCTTTGCTGTTTGCTTTTACAAAGAAGTAGTAGATATATGTTTTCGTAGTGGTTTTAATCTCTTTGTTTTCGACTGTAATTTATTTTTGATCATATTATTTTATTATTGTACCTTTATTTTTGTAATAAAATGTCCAAAATTAACAAACACGTTGATTATGGTTATAGCCACAGGGTCCGCGTAGGTAATTGGTATGAGGCCCAAGCATTAGATGAGGTGAGCTTTTAAACTATCCTAACTTCAGACGGAGTAGAGTCTTAATCTGTTTTACACCCCACCTCAACAGCCTATAATGGTTTACTGCTGTATGCAGGGCTCCCTCTGATAATTGCCATAATGGCTTATTTTTTATTTAACTCATGGAGGTAATGTCTCTATTCCCCACGCTGGACATGCATGTTGGAGAACGTGATTACATTACGCTGCAGTGTGCTACAAATCTGTGTTATAGAAGCCACCTAAATACGTACCTAAATAGAATTGTTCCCACCACGCCGATTCCCTTAGAGTCGATTCCCGCAACGTCGACTCTCGTAGAGTCGACCGCGCCTAAATTCCCTTCACGTCGACTCCGATTTTTTCGAGGTGTACAGTCGGCAGCGGCATTGGGAAAGTAATATGTGTAAGTTTAACTATAAAACGTTTATAACTATCTAGCTATTATCTGCGCCTTCAAATGCGTTTTTCAAATAGCCTCAGTATATAGTTTACCACCCTACCGAATTTCATTAACATCCATTCAGCCGCTCAGGCGTGAAACAGATAGAGTTAATTTCGAATTTATGTATAATACATAATAGTTTAAAGAATATTTTAAATTCCACTAATATTCTAAATGTGAAAGTTTGGATGGATGGATGGATGTTTGTTAATCACGCCAGAACGGCTGAACGGATCTGGATAAAATTTGGCATAGAGATAGATTATAGTCTGGAGTACTTTTTATCTCGGATTTCCCACGAGAACGGAAACTACGCGGGTGAAACCGCGAAGCGCTGCTTGTAGTATACTAAGGTAGTCTGGAGTACTTTTTATCTCGGATTTCCCACGAGAACGGAAACTACGCGGGTGAAACCGCGAAGCGCTGCTTGTAGTATACTATGGTTAAAATTTATTGTCTGTGTACTGTCTTTGAATGCAAGTGAAATAAATAAGCCATCCTATCTATACATCCTGTGCATACCTAGCTATTTATTTTTGATTAAGTTTATATTTCCTCAGTGTACTAAGAAACATCTAGGAAATCCAGATAAAGGAAATACAATGTTGTCAAAATTTCGCAACATTACAAACAATTTAAACAAGCCGACTGAGCTAACGGCATCCTCGGGCAGCATTGCGTTTGGTGCTAGTATTACATTGTTAGCTCCGCATGTTCCTAGTACGTATCTTTGTTTATTACAAATCATTACTTATTACTACAACGGCCGATGTGGCATGGCGGCGGGCGAAGGTCCGCCTGCGACGCAGGAGGTTACGGTTTCGATTCCCGCCTCAGGACAAATGTTTGTATCATCTGCAGAAGCTCTGCTTAGCTTGGGGCTAGATAATGCTGTGTGAATTATCCCGCATTATTTATTTTATTTTTATTTATCTATTTATACTTTAAAGGTGGGTAGGTAATAGGTATACTTACCTACCCTCCTACCGTCGTCACTGTGCCGTGCCGTAAAGAAAACGTGTCTCCACAAGCTTGCATAGTGATCCATACAGCAGTGACAACCGTGCTTTTCCATGGCTAGTAAACGGTAGATTTTCACTGCGAGCATACGATGTATTAACAAAGGCCCTTAAGAATGAAACCACGGGTTGAAGCTAATATTGTAGAAAATTTCACTTGATCCTCTATGTATTCTTGCAGATTCTCATCCACCAGTAGAAGGTGAGAAAGGACTTTGCCTTGCAGGTCGAATACCTTTAGATCGAATAGAAGTATCTCAAGATTTGGAAGATGGCTGCTTAGTTGTAGGACTTTCCGATCTAACACCGGTAGAAAGGAACACATTTGTCATTACAAGTCCTGACTATCGCGACCGGGAGGGCGAAGTGCTTAAGTACAATCAAGAGTTTCTTCTGGTTATTTCTTCATCGGTCAATAAAAAGGTTTGTAACATTACTACGGTTCATTTGAATAAGTAGATACATATACATATTATATACCGCTGAAAACCAGCGCTGCTACGGCACAATTAAGCTGTATTAAATTAAATGTAAAAGCAATTTACAAAATATTTTCTGTTTTCTATTCTATTCTACAAATCTCCTTTTAAAATATTGAATGCGCGTCCAGATAAGAAGAAGAATAAAGAATTTACTCATAGCCCTTATTTTACACCCATATTTTACAAAAAAGGGAAACACAAAAACATACATGATAAACAGAAAGATAACCTTCAGTAGATTTTGTTTTAACTTGATCGGCTTTGTTGGATGAGCACCACGTTTCAAGGTTATCCTATAAAAAATGGAGTATGTCCAAGCATTCTCTTGGACTAAATTCTCGACTGCGATCACATAGAGCTGGGCACCGACACCGTCAACCAGGGCTGATGATGGTCAAAAGCATTTTTTTCACATCAAACGGATAATTCGTAGCCGATCTGACGCGGCGAATGTACTGACGACATTTACTTATCTAGTTTTTACTTCTTTCTTATTGGAACCGATCTCCCGCGTATCGTGCCCGAAAATAGAAACTAGATGAAGTAAAATTTACTATGTTAGCCTAGGAAACATCTTAAAATTACAAAAGACAGGTATAGGTACAAATAAAGTGATATTTTTTATTTCTGTCGATTACTATGCTCTCTGATTTTCAGCCGCTGCATATAAGATACGATCCAGCGCCGGTGCCAGGGTGCTACGGAAAGTTTCCGTTATACTTGAGCAAGCATTCTACGGCGAACGCGAAATGGCGTGTCCTTCCTATTCGAAGCCCGGATCTGACTAGGTTTGAACAAGAGGGAAGGCCAATTCCTGTTAGTATCTTAGTTTGTAGTAGTTATTCATGAAACCTGCCTGCGACGCAGGGGGTTGCGGGTTCCATTCCCGCCTCGTGACAAATGTTTGTACGATCTGCAGATATCTGTTCAGGGTGTTCTGGTCGTTTTCTATGTATAATATATAAAAACATATAAAAAATATCTGTGCCTGTGTTTACAAAAAATCTCTTGGAATCTAGAACTAAATTTATTTTAAAAATAAAAAAACCAATATTTTTTTATTTTTAAAATAAATATGTAACTTATCTACTTGCAAGGCGAAATTTTTGTTTATTTTGTTTTTTGTATTTATGTATGAATGCTGTATTATTTACAAACCGATTCACACACAGATTTTTTAAACCCTTCCAGGTGAACTCAGACGTCATCATTAATCACTGCGCAACGAACAATAATTTGGGTATAAATACCGGGGTCTGGTCTACGGGACTCTTTAAAAAGGTGAGCAGTATTTATTTACTATCTGAGTAATAAGAAAGAACGAGGAGATCTCATCAGTTCGCTGATTTATTGATTATTTAGTCGATTGATTTTATTGAGCTCATTAGTATCATTAGATAATTAAATAAAGCTGTTTGCTGTATAGTATAAAGTTTGACTTGTCCTATTGCCTATTTTATAAACCTAAAACAGATAACTTTGTTTTAGGTTTATAAAGAGCGTGATTGTGATAAGATAAGAAATTGGTACAAAAAAAAAGATAGGACGTACTCGCATAAGACTACAAAATTATTTCTTTGTGTAAAACGTGTAATTTCTATGTCAAATTTTATATAATTATATTTTTTCTTACATGCATATTTTACCCCTATTACGTCCCATAATATTTTTATTTTTCTTCCCAGATTTATGCTCCTCTGATGAAGACTTGTCTAGGCGTTACTGGAAAAGAATTGCCACTTAATATTTGGCAGATTCATTGTTTGATCAAATCTGTAGGATGACATAGAACCACGCAGCAATGCACATAATATGTAAAGGTGCATTACAATACAATCAAAAACTTGATAATAAATGAATTCTTTTGATTATTTAAAACACATATAATACTAAGCTTAAATAAATAAGTATAGGAGATGTTAATATGGCCTTCATTTTGTTTTTAGCCTGTAAAATCTTATATAATTGATTATTATACGTTAAAATATTCAGCAATTCATAACACAATATTGAATCCGTTTATTAGTGTCTGTGCCTGCATTCAATGAAATCCAATTACTTTGTCATAAGACTGTATAAGTAAAAAAGTACAAATTTAAGTAGTTGGTTTCTTCCATAAAGATTAAAAAAAGGCGCCTGAAAGCTCCTCGCCAGTAATGACTACGACTGGCTTGAATAATAAAAAAATATGAAATACACTAAATGGCGGTTTCTGGGTATAAATTAATTTAGTCACGTTATCTACCATTTCAGCTACTTTCTACGAGATGGAACTGTTTCAGTAAGAAAAAATCAAAGGGGGCCATAATACCTGCAGCGGCCATATTACCACCTTCTCCCAATATTTTTTCAGTAATATTGTTACAAATTATCAACATTGTTCTATACGCTTCGCAGCATGCTGTCCCGCTGTAATCTTTAATCACATTCTTTATCTACTCGACTTATACTAGAAACCTTAATTTATTTAGAACTTGTGTTGGAGTCACTCAAAAACTCGAAGGCTTTTCTATTGTGTGCAGAGACAAGATAATGGAATTTATATAAAGCCCTTGCATTTGAGTCTGGTGATAGCTGTTTTAGTCGAACTGCAAAAATTCTTCAAACTACGTACTAGACGGTCTTTGTAATAGAAGGTTCAAAAGGTACCTCCCACGTATTTTTCATCATATTACAATAAATTTAGAACCGTTAGCAAGGAAAGATTCGACTCTATCGACTTTACCGTCTCCATTTTACTCGTCCCGATTATTTTTATTCTTGGAAGAATGGATAAGAGATAGGTTGGCAGATCGTTATTGTCTCGTTTATTATAACGATTCTGAAGTTTTCCAACTTATTGCGTCTACATTCAGAACATGAATAAGTCATACTGTTCGTTACAAGAATTGAACTAAGCGCCTTCGCCCCATCGTGAATATCGCCGGAGTGTTTACATGAACGATTCCTTCGATTGATAAACGGTTTATTTTTTCTTACAGAGCGGAACGGTGTTATGGCCAAAAACACTGCGCTCCTTCCTTAGAAGGAACGTATAGGTTAGGTATCGTATCGTATGAGATTTAAATCGGTATCAGTGCAAAGTTATAAACGCGTAGGTTATTAAATAAATTAATATAGTTTTACGTCGCACACCTAAATTAACACTTTCATGGCCCAAAACGCATATGTCGGTTTACATCAGCAGGTGGCAGGGGGGCAGCGCGACGGCGGCGGCGGCGTCGCCCGCCCGCCCTGACACTTCCGGGTCCTGCGGGTAGCACTGCCGAGCCTGGGCAGTGAATGCATTAATATTTCTGTAGAATATTTAACAAAACCAATGTAAAACCTTGAAACAAAGTAAATTCCTTAAGTTATATTCTACGATGGCGTATTTTTTTGCCTTTTGCAAAGAAAAGCAAAGCTCCTATTCAAATATTTGTCCCTGTCTCAAGTTTCAGTTACAAAAGTGAATTTATCAAGTGCACTTTTCCAATAATGAGCGCATTTCATTGAATTCCAAGTTCTATTGAGCTGCGGACATGGTTGAAGTTTTTATAAAAAGGAATTGATCCATCCGAGCCCGGTTGTATTCCTTTTCATTATCTAGTCTCTGGTTGTGAGCTTTTTCCATTTGAAAATTGAATTCTTTATTGATCCTGAATTATTCTCAAGATTGTCTCGTTCACAACGAATTCATAACACTTTTGTTATGTACCTATTTAAAAAGAGCTTAGACAATTACGTTTTATTTATCTTACTTTGAACTTTCTTTAGATATTTTAATTAAGTGCAGTTATTTTATTATAAAAACAAAATTTGATTACTTCGAAAACACTGAAAACGGATTTTTAATTCCGGCGCTCCGTGGGAAATATTTCAAAATACGAATTCAATTTAAGTAATGATACAAATTAGTCCCGTCAAAATAGGTATAAAAATAGTGATCAAATAACAAAACTTCCGACAATTGAATTTTGGTAGAGACCTTGGGTACACCAGTAGAAAAAAAATGGCAATAGTAGCTTTTTTTTTACCTCCCTAGGCATGGATTTCATCGGGAGTTCATTAAATCACGTCGGTTTTTGCATCACGTTTTTGTGGGTTTCATACTTTTTGAATTTTTTTGAAAATATTCGAAAAATTGGCTGTTTGGCCCTATCTCCGAAGTTTACGGAGTAATCCATGCACAATTTATTTGGTGTTTGTAGATATAGAACTATGTCTTACAGCACAAATATACAGAAGTAAAAATAACCCTTTTAAAAAAAGGGGGGGGGGGGATTTTTACAGGAGGCTACCTACCCCTGTGGGGTATTAAATGAAAGGTATCAGTTTGAACATTTCAAAACTGAATTGAAATTTTTGTAGGTTTCATACTTGTTTAAATATTTTGAAAAAGTCGAAAAAAAATCAGGTTTAATTCAATAGCTACGACGAACCGGTGGGTACATATTTGTATAATTGGCAAATTTGTAGAACCCTCGGCGCGCGAGTTACACTCGCTCTTGACGGATCTTGTTTGAAGAAAATATAACTTTGCTATTCCGCTGTCTGCCTGTGGTATGTCAAAAGCTTGCTTTAGCGAAAGCTCGAGGTATTATTAATAAGCTTAGCTCCACGTTGGCTTTGAATTTACGCATACGGAATTTACAATGAATGCAATGCAGTTACGTAGATGATTCCGACTCATCAAACGAAGTTATGAACCTTATTTTGGTGAGGTTTTCTATCATAACTCATAGGCTTATCCTAATATTCAGTAATATAAACCTTATGTTAATCTGCTGCTTGTCAGGTATTCTGCGCTCTCCATACTAAAAAGTTCGGGGATATTGAACAACCACTGCTGCCCGACTCTGACTTTGGTCTAGCCTATAGGCTCTAAACATAAAGCTTAGCTTTAAGCTTAGCTGTGATATAACTTGACACTTAAACAGTCGTCTGGACGAAATAAGACCGCCAATCGCGAACTACTAACAAAGAACCTACTTAGTTAAAACCATTTAACACTTGCAATAGATATTTCTGGAAATAAATATAAAGTAGGTACCTACATTTATTTATTCTGCTGCTCACATATTTTTGCTATTATTACCTTTTATTTGTATGATTTTCCACTAAATAAACGCTACCTTATCTACTTTTTACTTAAACTTACCTACTATCATAATACCTACCTGGCATTGATTGCTCCCTCTCAATGTCTGCAAAGTTTTGATGCTTAACCAGCGCGGTGAAAAGGCAAAGAGGAACTAATCTCTTTTGGAGCAAGGCGGCAGCGGCGGGGACTCGGTGGTCACTCGGGTGGCAGACGGATGCGGGGCACGTCGCGTCGCCCACCTATCTCGCCTTTAAGTTTAGAGCGCTCCATGCAGGGCTGAGATATTATCTTATCTTTTTAGGGTTTCGTATCCAAAGGGCAAAACGGGACCCTATTACTAGGACCCTATTACTAAGACTCCGCTGTCTGTCTGTCTGTCCGTCTGTCACCAGGCTGTATCTCATGAACCGTGATAGTAGTGAAATTTTCACAGATGATGTAAAAATTTCAACTGTTGCCGCTATAACTAAAAAACAGAATAAAATAAATATTTACTTACGTGATACATCTTTGGCAATGTTGCCGACGATGTATCACGTAGGTCTAGCTAGAAGAAAGACTCCTATTTGCTCTTATCTGAAAAAACTGAATTCTGCTAGACACTGATTTAATATCCTATCAATAAAGGCGAAAGTTTGTGAAGAAGATAACATGTTAACTAGGTACCTAAAATCTCAAACTCTTGACCAAGATGTATTTTAACACCATAAATTTAAAAAAAAAGTAGGTAGGTACCTATGCATTGTTATTTTCTCATAAATGAAGCACATAAATTGACTACTTTTCTCTATATTTAATGGTCTCCAATTTTGTGATACGAACCCATCTCAAAAAGCTCCCCCTGTAGAAGTAGAAAATTCATAATCCTACCTAATTAAATTATAAGCTTAATTATTTACTTTTACTCTTTGAAGTCAAAGTCGGGCAGAAGATTAACATAAAGCTATTAGTATAAATATTAATAGTTAGGTACCTACGTTTTGATTAGTTTTGATAGAATACGAGCTTGGTCGAGCGACAGACAGGTACTCTCGTTCCTATTATAGGGGCCAAGCTCGGTCTGTCTTTACATTGCTTGTTTGTATGTGATGCATGTCCTTTGTGAACTGATTCCTCCCTCTCGTCATCCCTCGGGATTTGCAATTGAGTCGTTTGACGATATCTGATGTTACCGGTATTGAGTTCACGCTATCTCTGAGGGGAAACGTGACCGTTGTAACCGCATCAGATCCTCAAAGGTGGTGCAGGCTGTGTTTTGGTTAATTTGGTTGTCGTGGTCAGGTTTGTGTGATTGGATTACATGTAGGTGTTGGTACTACCTTAGTAGTAGGTAAAGATATTTTTCACTTATCTGGCTCAAAAAGTGTGTCAATATAGCTTAGCTTAGCGGGCGGAAAATGCGTTTTAATCGTCTAGGGTTGTAAAGTAATTATTATTTTTAATTTTTGTTTGAAATCATCAGCCAGTACAGTACAAGACATTCGCCCTCTTGTATCAAGACTCGACTTTTTAGCGTTCCATAAACAAAGAAACAACATTTTACTACATATTATTTTTGAAAATGGAACAAGCGCCTTTTTGGTGATTGTTTGATGTCTATAGAATCACCCATTCTACCTTAGGTTGTTTATACTCCCTCGCTAACCTCGTCTATAATGAGGTGTTTTAGTCCTTAGTAAAACAATCTATTATTACTATAAGCTATATCATCTTATACTATAAGGTGTTTTATCCATCCAAGTCACACGTGATCGAAACCGCGGGCGAAAGCTAGTTCTTAATAAGTTATGAGAAAAAAATCTAAAGGGAAAATATTTCATAAGGATTTGTTAGAAGATATTAATTTAATCATTATTACTTAGGCTGATAGCTCATTCCCCGAAATTCTTAGTGCCTATCTAGTGGCTACCTACCCACTTTAATAGATTATCGGCTTCGAGTTACGACTTAGGAGCGGCAGTCTGAGTAGGTACCTACCTAAGCACCTAATTTCTATCTACCTAATTTATTGCCTTTGTAGCAAGTAAGAACTATGATATATTCAGAACTACTCGTCTAGCTCGGCTAAAAGAGGTCAAGTCGAGGTCAGGCCAACTGAGGTGACCTTCATCACCAGCTAATGAGTCTACCTATGAAAAATACTATTAAATAATTATATTACCCGACTAGCTGGTAGATCTTCAGATTTTTTCGTTCGGCTCTATTTACTCCTGCATTGCTGAAAATAGGTGCTACGTTATCAAATCTCAGATATCAGAGATGTTCTGAAATCTGTGTACCTACGTAGTGAATTGTTCTGTCAACACTTCCAGTGAATGTATATTTATTAACGGATTCCGTGATCCAGTCCACTGTACGAGAGAAGAACAGTCACTTCGGTGGTTCAGTTAAATATACATAGGTTCTGCTGTCGGAAAAAAAACTTGTGAGCCCGTTGCCGTTGTCCGTCCACGTGCAAGAAGCGGTTTAACCGTAATGCCCAACATTTTCTTTAAACTTCATATACTTGACCGACACCACCCCTAACTGAAACGAAACGTGATCAACTTTGAAATTTATCACAGGTATTTCAACAGTGCCAGACCCTTGTTTATTTGCAGGTGAAAGTTATCTACCCTCCAGTGAGATATCGCCCTTTACAATAGCCAACCCTTGCGAGCCTGGCTTTTCATGTTGGGTTGATAATTTACTCACTTACCTACGTAGGTGCTCATTGAGTACGTGGTTCAAATTGCAATATTGTTTTACGTTTGGTTTGTGTAGCGTTACCTTTGTTTAGATTGCTTAATAACACGTAAGTTATATTCTAAGAAGCGTGATTAGTCCCAATTTGCAGATTAGGCTTACCCACGTTACGTAAGACTTACGGCTGTGGACTAGACATTCACATGATGATGAAGCCTATGTGTATGAGCCTCTGCGTATTTTTGTATTACTATGTCGATAAATTCAATATTCAGGTCCCGGTGAATATCGTCATTTCTTACGTACTTACCAAGGAGCTTTAACTAACAATTGACCTGAGCTCTGGAATCTTCTTTTGGTACCCACCATAACCTTTGTTCTCAAAATGTTATACAACGAACAACAAGAACTGTCATGCCATGTGTGGCTCTATATATAATAAAATCCCTAGTGACATCAAAGATTTACCTTTACAAATATTTATAAAAAAGCTAAAATTATGGCTTATTGACAGCTGTGGACTGATATAGGCTGATGATGATGAACAATCACCACCAAAGTAAGTCCAGATTAGCATAAGACTTGATTATAAAATGAGTTTATTGTGTAGATACTGCCAAAGTATTTTTCAGCCACATTCAATGTGAGAGGTCTTAAAAATTTTACGTTTCATACTTCCCTTCCAAATATTTAAGAGAAGACTCAATTATTATAATCAACGTAGGTATTTTCCTTATTAACTTTCATTAATCTTATGAAGGCTCTGTTCCGCCCACTTGTGCTTATCTCCGTTCAGTCGTGATTTCCGCGAACGTCGCTCATTAGAGCCAACAATAGCCTCGATAACAATTGTAAAAACACGTCACAGAAAACAATGCCACGTGAAAGATTTATTCGGTTTTCATAAATTGCCTCATCAGAAGCATTTCTTGAGTTTATGACTACAGTTAATAAATAAATAAATAAATAATGTTGGACAATTCATTCAGTATTATCTAGCCCCAAGCTAAGCAGAGCTTGTGTTATGGGTACTAGTTGACTAATATACATAATATAATACATAGATAGATATTTTTCATTATTCATAGAAAACGACCAGAACTACCTGAACAAATGTCTGCAGATCGTACACACATTTGTCCCGAGGCGGGAATCGAATCCGCCCTGATACAGATATAAGTACTGGTCGTGTCAGTCTGCTATCCCATCGGATTATGAGAGTGAGGGAATAGTGTGGTCCTGTATTTGCGCACACACTGGTGCACTATAATAATGTCCAGCGTACATGGCTTAGTCTCCGTTGGCCGCCGTATCCGAAATTCGTCTATGAGAATGTCATCAATGGAAAATGATGGAAAATGTAAAAACTGCTTTTTAGCGTACTGTTTTGTAACATTGTGATGAATTTGTTGTTTTGTCTTAATCATCAATCATAGCATACCTATGGGAAATAATTTATGTAGGCCACTGTAGGTCCATTACCTACTCTTGCGTACAATATTCGTTCGTACATTATGTTCATTCATTTACTTTGTCATATTTTCTGTTTCTTCCATTTGTATAGAAATATCAAATACAAACCCTTCGTAATTCAACAAATGTTGTTGTAAATTTCTCGTTATTACAGTTGGCGGTTGCCTGAAACCAGGAAAGGTCCTACGTAAATACGTAAATAATTCATGGAATCGAATAACAATAACGGTTATTTTCAGAGAAAGCAACCAACAGTTTCATGAAAACTACTCTGGAACTATGGTACCGACTTGGGCATTTGACAAGATAGCCAAAATTAGAAGGTCTAAGACATAGGCTAAAACCCGAATAATATAATTTCTGTTCGTAGGTGCATATTACATTAATATTTCTTAAAAAAGCTTTCGTTGAAATTTTCGATTCCATGGAAGAACTATTTGAAATAACGTACATAGGTACTATAAATAAGCAAAAACATTCCAAAGACGAACTTCAATCGCTCTGGCAGTCAGAAAAACATAGAAAACAAAATTAATTTAACCTATCCTGAGGCGGAGAAACGCTAACTTAGCTTTTCCTTTTATATGAACGTTTTCTTTAAATGTAGAAATTACGAACGATGTTCGTAAAACATTTTCCAAGTTAAATTTAAATCCTCAGGTACACTTCTTAGAATAAATTCTGACATCATTAAAACTTATTATCATTATTATCGCCTCCGTGACGAATGGAAGTCGAGGCTTCGAGGTCGAGGAGTTTTAGATTTACGGTTTCAAAAACTTTACCTCATCATCGAAGTCTATACGCAACCACGGAGCTCGATTTTCAGATTCTTAAAGGTGTAGTAGACTCGGTTTAAAGTTTATTTGTACCAACACAGCTCAAGAACAAACGTTTATCGTTCATTTGGAGACAATATTAAATTGAGAAAATTCAGCTAACGGAGTTCAAAACAAATAACATTTTGACATGATAAAAGCTCCCTTCATAGCGGAGATAAATTAATTTCACCTTTCATTCTCTTAAATAACTTCGCAGGCAAACCAACCTCCAGCAAGTATCCTGTAATCAGGTACCTATCTCGTCGGTTTTGCGTCACTTGACAATATTTCCCGCAGTTAATAAACGGAAAAATTTTTCAGACAAGTAATTTTTGTCTTGACTCGGCGATTACTATAAAGCTGCCGTGATAACGTGAAATGGTTCCGCTGACGCCCGACCTTTTTGCACATGGCTCCTTTCGCCATTTTTATCGACGCTGAAAAATGTCGTGATTAGGACACAATGCCACACAACAATGGCGTTGAATGATATGTAAATTGCGTTCTTAGCAAATGTTATTCATAGAACAAGGGAAACTTCATTTATATTCAATGGAATTACTGTGAGGCGTTACGCAAAACAAAGTGAGGGTGAAATTAGACGGGGTCACGAATACTAACGTACTGGGTGACGTGTGGGGCAGGAGGCTTGCGGCTCGTCGCGTCGGTTCACGCAGCACAAAGAGACGAGCTCGGGTTCCAGTCATTTGCTTTGTGTTACTAGCTTTATTGGAAACAGGTAGCTTTAAGTTCCTAATCTTCAACGCTCTTTGATACCAACTTCTTGTTGAATAAAGTCAAAAGATGAAACATTCAATTTGCCAAGTTATTAAGTATATTTACATCCAAACTTCCAATAATGAAAACTAAATAAAAGAGATTTAATTCTATTGCTATTAAAACTAGTATTTACAGTTAAAACGCGTATCAATCACCAGTCGGAAGCGTGCCCAAGACGCTGTCTGCATTGCCCCGCTGTATGGCAATGCTGATGCGCTGTGCCAGATACTCACCGGCTCTCGGGTGTAAAATAATTGCAATAGCGACGCGTGCGTCGCTATTGCAATTATTTTACAGTTAAATTTCTAAACATCAACTAACCTCTATATTCTATAAATCCATCCTCATAGTTTTCAATAAAACGTCTAGTCTAGTAGATTCTCTAGATTCAGCAATTTGCCTAGATTCCTGGTGACTTCGATGCAAAATATTTGTACTAGGCGGTAGTAAATAACTGAGCTGAGGCTAAACAAACACCGAAAGAGACAGATCTTAAGCTTTTGCAGGGTTGCCTGGATTGTTTCAATGTATTTTCTTTTTTTTTATCAAGTTCCATAACTGAGCAGGTAGAAATGGCTCTAAAACATCAACCACGAACATACCGTTTTGTTTTAGTCACAGAACTACCCAAAACGACCTAGGGACAATTTATGAAATTAGACGGGGTCACGAATACTAACGTACTGGGTGACGTGTGTAAATTGTCCCTATGAAACTTTAATACCTAGTTCTGTACAAAATTACAGCACAAAACTATATTACTGTATTACTGGGCATAAGCGTATTGAACAACCCTACGATAAACTGCAAATATCGAACGTCTCGGCGCAAATTATTAGCCTCGTACGTGGTTCAAAACAAGCCAAAGTTTGCCAATATCCACGATATTATTTTGTTTCTCGTCTTTTATGTAAATTCATGAAACTGCCACTGACTCTTCATTAAACCTACAGGTAAAAGTTTGCTTCTAAAACAGCGTTATTACTTTGAACTTGAGCGCTAAGAGAACTCATAAATAAATAAATTATTGTCAGAGTATTCTTTCTGAATTTTTTATTTTATCACGGTCTTTAAAGGAATAACAATAGGCTTGACTACTACTGGGAAGTAATTCGAACGTATTGTCTGATAAAAATAATGCAGTGTAATTAATATTTCTTCAAGGCCAGTATAGTAGATATTAGTTATAAAAACGAATTTTAAAGTTTGAATAAAATAATGGCGCGCAAAAACGATAATCTCTGTCATGGCTCCCGTGCTCTGAGCAATGACGTCACACGCCACACCACACCTAACAAGAACTCATTGACACTGTAATCTGTGATAGTGTGACGTCACCAGCGATCCAACTTAACGCAGAGCGTTTTCGATCACGGGATCATATATTATATCAAAAAATGTGCAATTTTAATCCCGTTTTTTACCTAAAATAGGCATATTTTTAATGTAAATCATCTGATTACGCTTTGTTACGTTGTCACTGACTAGGATGAAAACAATTTGGAACTTATTTTTCATGTAGTCAAATAGCCTATTGGTAGAGCAAACGTGAACCTAAGTGCTACCTGAACCCTAATTAAATAAATAAATAATGCTGGACAATTCACACAGGATTATCTAGCCCCAAGCTAAGCAGAGCTTGTATTATGGGTACTAGATAACTGGTATACCTAATATAATACAATACATAGATATTTTTTATTATACATAGAAAACGACCAGAATACCCTGAACAAAATGTCTGCAGATCGTACAAACATTTGTCCCGAGGCGGGAATCGAACCCTCAGCAACCTCCTGCGTTGCAGGCAGGCCTTCGCCGACCGCGCCACAGAGATCGTCAGTTAAGGTGAAGTAAGAAAACATTGTACTTATACCTAGTTGAGGTAAACTGTAATAAATATTTTCCAGTCGACAAACAAGCTCGGTACGCTACATTAAATAATATCGACAGATCCACCAAGCCAATTTCGTACTTTCGGCTAAGCTCATTTCAGACTACGCGCAAACATTTTTCCGAGCGATATTTTCCATTTGCATTTTGGGGGTTAGAGTGATGAAATTTATTTTGATATTTGCCTTATTTGCATTATTGAAATGTTCTTACAAGATTAAGTTTGTCATAAGCTTGTTAATATATAGGTAAGCTTCTAGTGTAGGTCCTTAAGTCAGATTTGAATTGAATGGTAAATGATAAATGTCGCTTCCAGCCGTCTCGACGTCGCGTCGCCTGCACTATTTGACATCTCCTGCTCTACGTAGGCTCTCGAGACAGGTAGGTATTATGAATGCGTTTGTGCCTGCAATCTGTCTTGAACTTATCTACGAACTTAGATTACGGCCTTTGCATATAATTTAGATTTATTTATTTTGCTCACATATACACGTGTACAGCTTAGATCTTAATTTTCATCATCATCAGCTTATATTAGTCCACTGCTGGACATTTAGTCATTTATTTATTTTATTAATTAGAACGACGGCGATTTTAATTGTAATTGACATAGGCCATGCGCTATAGCACCCTATCTTCCCGCCTATCTTTACCTTGCCGCCTCCAGCATCTGCCTGCAGTCTTTCGCAGATCCGCGTCCCAGCTGGTCGGAGGGCGCCCTACACTACGTTTGCCGAGTCGTGATCTCCACTCAAGAACACGTTTACCCCAGCGGTTGTCGGTTAGGTTAATAGTATATGGACCTTCTATGAAGTGCGTAATTGGAAAATGATAGGCACATGTTCTATATTTTTTTGGTAGAGCTTAAATTTGTTCAGACTAATTTTAAATTATTTTCATTTATCTATATTAACAAAGAAAATTACAATCAACTAATAGAATTAAATTAAAACTAATATTTACAATTGAAACAATTTACAGCAAAACAATCTATAGGTAGCTCAACTGATCCATATCAATACCAGTCGGAAGCGTACCCAAGACGCTAGCTGCATTGAATTAATCTTATACAAATATTCGTGTACTTATTTATTATTGTGATAATATTATGGTAAAACCAAATACCAACTCTACTCGTATAAGTTTTATTTGCAACGCAAACCACCAAACATCGGTCATAAAGCGAGCACCACTGTAAGCTCGTTCAGTGTAAAAGTTTGCTTTTCATTTTTTATTATCAACAGCAACATTCGTGTATTTATTTGAAACAGTACATTGCAAATACCAGGAACACAGAGCTCCGAATTAGGTGTCAACGGAAACGTTGGAATGAAGGATGGAAAAAAGGGATTCATTATGATGGGCGACCCCTTGAGGACAGGAAGGTAGGTAATATTCGAGGCACAATAACATTAGCTGTGTTATAATAATGTACGCTATCTGTACATGCAGGTTTGTAGTCAGGAATGGATGAGAAGTGTCGTATGTGTTCTATCATATTCTGAGAGAGAGAATGGAAAAAAATTGGCAAGTGTCGGGAGAGAAGAAGAGGTTTTTCATTTTCCATTATTTCTCGGCCAAATCGGCTCCAGTGTACCTACACTGGAGCCGATTTGGCCGAGAAATAATGGCTAACTACATCGGGGATATCATATACCTATATGATATCCCCGATGTAGTCATCGCTATCATCAGTCTTTTTAACCAACTGCTGGGCTTGGACCTCTTGATTAATTTAAGCCATTATTTCTCGACCAAATCGGCTCCAGTGTACCTACACTGGAGCCGATTTGGCCGAGAAATAATGGATAACTACATCGGGGATATCATATACCTATATGATATCCCCGATGTAGTCATCGCTATCATCAGTCTTTTTAACCAACTGCTGGGCTTGGACCTCCATGTTTATCTTTTTTTTTCTTTTATCAAGTGAGATTGTGGGTCATAATCTGTAAAATATTGCCAATAAAATAAAAATTTCATTAGTCCTGCTTCCGCTAGCCTGGGTTATGGACTATCTTTCTCTCCTGTCAGAGGATTCTAAGTTTATGTATTCCGGTGAACTTCCTGACTACATCCCCCTGCGTAGGTGTTGGTACGTGAGGCTAAACCAGCCCTGTGGCAATTAAATTAATCAAGAGCTTTGTAGCGTGTGGCAGATTGTCGAGACACTATATGAAATTAAGTCTCTATGTAAATTGTGTCACGGGGTGGTTTTACAAAGTACAACGTTTTCATTACTCAAGTATACAGCTAAATAAAATGTTAGGAGTTAAGTAGGTGTGGTATTTTCTGATGGATTTACAAGTAGCTAGATAATTTTGAACTGTTTATTTAGGTTCACAATTCAGTTACTTTCGAGCTCTGTCCCGTGGAATCATTTTCGGTATTAATAATTCTCGTAATAACGCCTCAATAGGCTCAATAGGCTATTTGATTACATTAAAAATAAGTTTCAAATTGTTTTCATCTTAGTCAGTGACAATGTAACAAAACGTAATCAGGTGATTTTTATTTAAATATGTCTATTTTAGGTAAAAACACGGGATTAAAATTACACATTTTTTATATATATGATCAAGTGACCGAAAACGCTCTGCGTGTGGTTGGATCGCTGGTGACGTCACACTATCACAGATAACAGTGTCAATGAGTTCTTCTCGTTAGGTGTGGTGTGGCGTGTGACGTCATTGCTCTGAGCACGGGAGCCATGACAGAGATTATCGTTTTGACGCGCCATTATTTTATTCAAACTTTAAAATTAGTTTTTATCACTAATACGACTGGCCTTGAAGAAATATTATAATACCTACCTGTATTATTTTTATCAGACTACGTTAGAATTATTTCCCAGTAGTAGTCAAGTAACATATTAACATCGATTCAGCCTGGCGTAGAGTTAACCTTAGTAATTGCGTGTAAGTTACAGTTATTTAAATTTTTATCTTGAACAAACCTTTCATTAGATTGAAGTTTTATTGTTTTGCTATCAAAGACGTCGCGTCGTCTAGACCAGGCGCAGCTCAGTCTGTGAAATAATGTTAAGTATGCTTTAGGACGATGTTAGAGAAAAAATGAATATTAACACTTATCTACTTGACATTTGAATGGAGGTAAAACCATTTAACTCCGTACAAATGTCGTATTTGTATTGGAATAGCGTGCGTGTGTGTTAAATCCAATAAAGGAATAAATAATTTGAGTAAAAGGGGAGAGTGAGCACGTTCTATCGATATTTTATCGTCAGCGAATTTATGCATTTTCGATGTCGTTTTGGATCACGAACGTGTTCAAAGATCTTGTACCTCCAAAATATTGGTAAGTGCAAAAACCAAGAAGGTTATTATAAACAATTCAAGGCCTGGGGGTAAGATAGATAGACAGATAGAATCGAAAATTCGCGTTAAAAAAAAAGTTTTTACCAATTTTTTGGTTCTTTGTGCGAGTTATGCCGGGTACAGACCAAGCGAGCGAGAGCGAGCGAATGCAAACGATTGGGATTTGACAATCGGTACGTTCGTTTCATAATATTGCTTTGATGTAGCGACAGCCGCCGGAGCACGGCCGAAAACAAACGAAGGCCCTTGTTTGGGCTCGCTTTCTTTCGCGATGACGTCCACACTGTTACTTTTGCGTTCGTTCGTTAGCCTTCACTCGCTCTCGCTCGCTTTTTTCTGTTTTTTAGTATTTGTTGTTAAATTTCAACTTTCAACTATCAGGATTCATGAGATACAGCCTGGTGACAGACGGATAGACGGACAGCGGAGTCTTAGTAATAGGGTCCCGTTTTACTTTTTTGGTACGAAACCCTAAAAAATAATAAGTAGGTACCTAGGTACTCACTAAATAGGAAGGAAGGAAAGACAAGGTGCCCATGTTTGAAGTTTCTCTTACTGGAAGGTGAAGGTTTTATAGGTTTCTACTTTGCGACAAAGTACACGAATTGCAGCGAAAACTCGACACGTCCATTTGAATGAAAGCTTACGGACCGTGGCCTGAATGAGGCTTCAGCCGAGGGCGACTCAAGGCGAGTGATTTCAAACTTTCTGCCGTAGATATATCAATTGCGAGCCGCTATAGAGACGATTGGAACATCTTTGTTTTTTTATTAGTGCTTAATGTTCACTTACGCTCAGGTCCCGCCTAGCTCGTTAATTTTGGAATATATTTTGATTCGTGGAAAACTTTTGTTGCGAATTGAACAATAATGGTTCAATTTGCAACAATAGTTTTCCACGAATGGTTTGCATTTAGTGGTAGAAGCAGAATAAATTACGTATCGTTTAATACAGTATAATCATCTCACACGTGGGTTAAATCTGGTAACTCTGAAGGGAAAAGTCCTCTAAAAGTACCATCGGTCCTGCTAGGATTAAACTTGTTACATAATTAAGTACTATAGAATTAATCACACTAATATTATTAATGTGAACGTTTGGATGTTTGTTACCTCTTCACGCCAAAACTACGGAACGGATCGGGCTGAAATTTTGCATTCAGGTAGTTTTAGATCTGGACATAGGCTACTTTTTATGTCATAAACCTGTTCCCATAGAATAGAAATAACGTACACAACGCGTGCGAAACTGCGGGCAAAAACTAGTTTAAAATCTTTAGCATTGTTTCCATACCCTACAGTTGGTTTTCCTGCTCTATGGTGTAGGTAGAGGACTGGTAACTTTGATATAAATAGGGACCTACGGGCTGTTATACATCTGTCGGTGAACTATTACTCAATACAGCCTTTAGCGAGTTTGCCGGTCATAGCGAGTAAACATTAGCTGGTCGGGTACCTATTGTTTACCGATAAATAGAACAGTTAGCTGTTGGCGGAAACCCCTTGTAAAGCATTATTGCAACGGTAAATTAGAGCCGGCTTAGAATTTGCACCACCCTAACTCTTCCCGCGGGTGTCGAAAATAATAATAATAATAATAAATTCATTTATTTTACCCAAAACAAAAACAAGAACAATGAGAAAAAACAAGTAGACAATAAAAAGTGCACATAGTGAAAGTGACAATGACAATCATGGCTGAAAAAAAAAAACCATTATTATGTACCTATGTTATATTATAATAATCACATAAATCTAACACTAGTAACAAGATAAAGTTAAAAACTACAACCCGACTACGTGAAAGTTATAAAAGTTTGAAACATTTACATTGACAAAATAGAATGACGTATCGGTCATATTTGATAGGCATAGAGTTGAAAATGAAAATAGGTCGTAGGTATTGTAATTTTTCTCTATGGGGCCTGCAGCCTGCGGCTACCTAAACTTTAATACGCGTTTTGAAGGCTTATTCGGGGTCGGAGCCCTAAATCCTATAGCCTATAACCATCGGGGTATTGAGACGAATCAATCGATACATATTTGTTGAAATCGAACCAGTAGTTTCAGCGCTACGTGGGAACAAAGAAATCGGCCACATACATACAAACATACAAATATACAAACATACAAACATAGGGTGCTAACCTCATAACCCTCCCCTGTTGGTAGTCGGGTAAAAAATAGGGTAAAATGGGTCCCTAACTCAGCATTTTGCAGTATTAGGCGGCGACTGAAGGCGACTGAGGTATACACACCGAGGGGCGGGCAGCAGCGCCTCTTGCAGAAGAGATCTACCATCAAACTGCGATCCGAAACCCGCATGCCCAGAGTGAGGATTGTGGGTTTTACCCCCCATGAGATGAAAGCCAATAAGGTGATTATCAGGGGGAGGCCTGCGTCCAGCAGTGGACCATTATAGGCTGTCGAAGAGGAGGAGGAAGATAGTGCCCTCCCTCCTTTATCTAGCAGTAGGTAAAATAAGATCAACCGCGGATGTTGGTGATTACGATGAACTATACCTATTCCATGAATTTTTTTTTGGTGGCGCTACTGGTGGTGTGGCGCCAACAACAAATTTCTATGGAGGGTTCCTTACCTGGTATCAGCTTGGTTGCGCAGCCAAATTTGTTGCCGGCAACCAAATCACCCGCTGGTGGTGCAACCAATAATAATGTAAAGAGCTATTTAGCGTCTCACTCAGTCCACCACCAGAGGTGTTTGTTTTGGTGTTTCTTGCTTGATACCTCAAGGTAATAACAAGTCACCATGGTGCGGTGTCCTAATGACATGCCCTCAGAACCTATTTAGGATTCGAGCCTTATAAATTTGATATGCTTGTCTACGTCTTGCGCAGACAATACCTTCAATTTTCAATAACCAACAGTTTTAGTATCAGGAACTATAGGTATCTAGAGCTAGCTGCATTTCCTTTGAGACTCTTTCACGCCACACCTCGCGTGAATTATTCATGCCGTCTGCAAATATCTATCAAATAGATCCTATCTGATAGAACATTCAGCTCAAAATGATACCTTTTAGTACCTAGGTACTTGAATTAGTTTTGTGCAGCTTTGTTGCTGTCGCATTGTTCTCGTGAAAGCTTTCATGAAAAGTGGCTTCAGTTTTGGTGTAAGAAAAAACGTAATCAAGGTTATGGTTGCGTATGTACAATACATTATAAAAAAAAATGAGGGTAGATTGGTATGTCTGCCAATAAAAACTTACTCGCAGCCCCGTGACGCATGAAATTAGGCCGAAATATTGGAAAACTCAAAAATCAAATCATGGTAGGTAAATATCTCGTTGATAAGACTTTAGTGTTAATAACCATGATAGTTTCAAAAGTTTTAACATATTTCTAATTCGCAAACATGTTTTTATAGATTTAAGTATAAAAATGCCTAAATCATATGATAAGTGTCTTTTAAGATTCATTACCATGCGTTTGTTTTAAATAAATACAAGTGTCAAGAAAAGCTGACAAAATTTGAGAACTAAGCACCCACAAAGCAAGATTATTCCATACGCTGAACCTACAATTGCCTTCAGAAACTCGCTCCTCGGATTTTCTCTTCAAACAAAACGAAGCCTAATTTCCAGAGGCAAAACATTCAAACACGAATTGGAGTTAATTAAGTACACTGTACAGTTCACGGTACGGAAGAAGCTCCGTAACGAGGATTGTAAAACTCGCAACAATAATGAAAACAATGGGTGCGGGGCTGCACGCCCTGGGCCGGGGCTGAGCCATCAATCTTGAGGAGGGACGACACAGGGGTCCACTCCGAAACTCTTTCTACTAAACTTTTGTAACAACACCCTGTGATAAATAGTCCGAAACTGAGAGTAAAGGAGATATAGAGCGCATTGACACTGCTCTTCTATTTTAATCGGTTCAATGACTGTCTCCACTCCAGCAAGTGGATCAAAACATAAAATGAAATTAGTATTGTACAAATAAGTTGCAAGTACCTATTCGCTTTATATGCAGTTTCATCAAAAACATTGGTTTTATTATTGAAAACTCGACTCGGTCATCCCCTTTTCACTTTTTCGCCAAATAAAACTGCAGAGATCTACAAAATGGCCTCCAAAAAAATTCTGTGATCTAGTCCGGCCAATCCGACCAGCTGAACGGGACCACGGTAAGGAGCGAAAGTGTAGCTAAGAACCAACCCAAATGAGTCGTATTGCAGTTTTTTTATAAATTCACTAATGCGTTCAACTTCATATTCACACCCAAATCGATGTCGCCCACAGTGCCACATATTGTCGGTCGTCTATTGTATTACTATTGTGCTTATGCCAAACGAGTTTTTTGATAGAGTTGCCCTCCGACCTCTCTGACCTCATTCCAACGAATGCTAAACTATTTAACTAAGCAACCAATCGACTTGATTTTTGGCATAGAGTTAGTTGAAAGGATGTAGAGTAACGTAGGCAACTTTTTGGCCTGGTTAAACATCAAATTCCCATCGGAGATTTACGGGAATATTCGTACCTATTTCATACGAAAACTCGTCCTTTCCTTATAAATGTGAAATTCGAATTTAACGCGGGTGAAACCGCAGGGAACAGCTAGTTTATGATAATCGCTTTGGCCGTTTTGATGCTTGGACGTTAAACCTAAGGTGTCCGCTAACCACGTAAAAACACTCGAAAACATAATCCACTCCTCGCGGGTTATAAGGTAAGTTACTTATTTACTTATTGATAAATGATAAGTGATTTATTGTTGTAAACTAGGTGTAACATTAATAAAATGGCGTTACGAAAATAAAAATATCAATAGATTAACAATGTTACAAAAGAGAAATCATGAATTTATACCTCCCAACTAGAAAAGGAGTCAAAGTTTATCATTTAGGAATTCGTCAATGGTTTAATAAGCATTTTCTTCTAGCATCATTCTTGTTGTGATGATAAGGTGAGTTGTTACAGCCTTCGATATAAGTAAAAAAAAGCCTTTTTTACTTTCATCGAAGGTTACAGCTCTAAAAAGTTTCACCTTACACTACACTGCAGCGTGCTCTTTGTGCCTTTATCCCGGCTCACAGCCAGGATATTGTTTTTTTACTCTGTGGTTCGAACAGTTAGTAGTGGGAGGAAATAACTACCTAATTGGGTAACCGGAGCGGCAAACAAACCGCATTACGGGATTGGATAATTAGTTACCGGGCGAGGTGACCTCAGGTAGACTAATTATATACCATCTTAGTGAGAATGAAGGTGGAGTACCTAACGAATTTCTGCTATCGTTTTTTTGGTAGGCTTCGATACTGTCTCAGAATCCTGCTAATATAAAGAAGTGTATGAAGATGTTTGGTCGAAGACGACGACAAAACGAGTGATATCGGCTTGTTTAAAGTACCTATAGCGTATATTACGAAGTAACATTATTTCTTCTGTGGTATAGCTAAGGTACCCATTCCACTCATCCAATATCTTTGTACAATGTACATTTGATCAAAGAAATTGGATGACTTCATCCAATTTACTAGCAACACTGATACTTGATCAAAGATTTGGATACTGTTTCTGCCCGCGGCTTCGCACGTTTTGTTTTTATGAAAACGTTACAAGGTTATTTATTTCCTACGGAAACTGAATTTTTATAGATTAAAAAGTAGCCTAGATATAGTTTATTTCAGGTCAAAAGGTTGAAGGTGTAGCACACCTACGAAAAATTTCAACCCGATCCGTTGAGAATTTTTGGCGTGAAGAAGTTACAATCACTATCTATCCATCCAAACTTTCGCATTTTTAATATTAGTGTGATGTGATGTAATTAAATTTGAACTTAACTACGCAAATTACTTAGAAATTTTGGGCAAAGATATACGACGATTGGAATGGGCATCCATCTAAAAAAATTGATCAAATATTGGACAAAGAACTTAGACAAAGATATCGGATGAGTGGAATGGGACCCTTAGTTATTTTTGTCGCGCGTGCAGAGCCGCCTTCCGACCAGTCGGGATGACGATTTGCGAAAGACTGTTGGCAGATGCTGGATGCGTCAAGCTGAAGACAGGGTGTTATGGCGTTCATTAGGGGAGGCCTATGTCCAGCAGTGGACTAATATAGGCTGATGTGCAGAGCCGAGGGCAGAAGCCAGTTCATAATATTTCTACTACCACACTACAAACTGGACTAAGTAATAAATAATGCTGGACATTTCACACATCATCATTTAGCCCCAAGCTAAGCAGAGCTTGTGTTATGATACAGATACAGATACATTGCATTGATAAATATTTTTATTAAACTTAGAAAATACACAGAACATCCGAAACAAGTATTTGCTGATCGGACAAACATTTATTTCAAGGCAGGAATCGAACCCACAACCTGCGTCGCAGGTAGACCTTCGCCCGCTGAGCCACATCGATCGTCGACTGAGAATTATAAGCTACGTAGGTAGGTAAGGTACTTAATGTTACCAGCAGTAGGCTAAGTGGAGTCGATACGTTTGCTAATCCAGCCTCCGCTTCATTAATAGGCATTCAAACGATTATAGGTAGGCGTTTATTGCATACATACCATCAGTTTCAAGTTTACCTTGCTACTCGTAATAGTGTGTTATACATTAAAACCATTTCAATAAACCCAGCAATCTCGAAAACCCGACAGTTTCATTAATTCAAATGAGCTCTAGCAGTGCCTATACATTCGTGTTCCATATAAATTAACTCCTATTTGCTATTGAAGTAGGCTTTCGATTATTTCTTGGTATTCCGTAATAAATTCAACAGTTTAATTTCCTTCGCGGTTGATTGGACGCTGTGGGGGGTGCTTCGCACCCTCGCTACCTTCGTATAAAGTAAAATGTGTGAGGAAATACGTTAGGACCACGTAAATTTGGTCGTAGTATTTGATCTTATGCTTGGTAATGAGATGAGAACCTTTTTCGTGACGGCAATATGGTTAAAGTTGATACTCTTAGCTATTTTGTGAAAGGGAAGGCACAAAGGATTGATTTATGCTCCTAAAATAGCTATCTAAGACTAACATATTATAAAAATAATAATAATGCTGGACAATTCACAAGTAAGTACACCTATGTTGTTACAATAATTATACCTGCGTTTTTCTTTTGAGTATCCGAAATTTATGTGAAAATATTATCTTATTTTGGTTATATAAATTTTCTGGTAATTTTTTCTCCTTTTTTGTGGTTAACGGTCTCATATTCAGTGCACACACTGTACTCATCTAACAATAGAATTTATTGCCGACAACGGAGGGTAATCTATCCAGAAGCGAAGCAGGCAGCGGGCGCCTTTAAATCGGTGGCTTTCAGTCACATCCGGCGAGATTGTGAGCGCCTGTTTGCGGTGATTCGATAAATGTCTGCTATTGAATATGATACATCATTTCAACCCTTATTCATGAGCAATTGAGGTGTCGATATTTTATTTCGACGAATATAAGTTTCATTTTTACTCTTTCCATCTTAATTCTCGCTTTGTGCTACACTTCTATATTGGTATTGTATGGCCGTAAGTCCTACACATGTATTTAAATTATTTCTAATACCATAAAGTCTCCTACAAAACCAAGCTAAGCGAAAAAGCGACAAATAGTTCAATCGTTCCAATATCACTCTCAAAGCTGAAAAATAAAACCGCGGAAACCATTTGAAAGGCAAGAAAAATGAGCGAGCAATTTAACTTTAAGATTTTGTAAACAGAGATGCAGTGCACGTCTTGCTTAAGCTGACAGAAAAATAATAAGTTTCCAGATTTGCAAGCTCGGTGGTGTGTTGTAGATCAAGCATGACCGTGGGCTTTTCCAGAAACTAAAGTTTTCATATATACCTACCGCATACATAACACGTCCAATATTTGCAAAATAATATGTGCGGGAATAGTCGGCTACTGCTAACTCAGTATTCCATTAATTAGTAGGTAGGTAATTTGAATAAATCAATTACTTTTCTGTCAAAGGGGACGACGCCCACATACCTATTCGTAGCGTCTTTACCTGTGGTTATTCACGTCTATCATTCGGGGAAAACTTGGTAACTCCAATTATAGGTACACAAAACCCACTTAAATAGAGCATCCACATTACTTGTTAGCCGAGTGTTACGAGCCTTGACTCGCTTTGAGATTCATACAGGCGGAATATAGTTAAAGCTCGACTAAAATGTGGTGTGGATGGACTATGAAAGCCTATTCTAAGTTTTGATTCATAAAACTTCACATTAAAGCGATTGCAACGATCTCAAAAAACTCATGCTTTGCTTTCCCAACGGTTTTCAAGCACGTCTTTCCAATTCCATATTTTATTATAACTTCCCAGAGCTTACCACGAACAGGTCGCGCGTATTAGCGAGTTGTAAGTTGTACTTGTTAGTGTGGGTCGAGGTTTTACCCGGGAAGATTAATTTAAAACATTAACTTTAGGGCAAATAAATTTTAAATGTTTGCTTTGAGCTGAAGTGCCTTTTTGTTTTCTACTTATTTGGATTATTCAAAACAATTTTATTTAGCTAAGGTATTCGAGTCTATGTTGATGTATAGAGACTATGTTAAGTATGTCTTCAGGCGTAGGTAAATGCTACCAAAAGGAATTCCTATGTCAATTCGATACCTACATCATTAATTACTTCATGAATTACTTTTTATCTTTGTGGTACGTAAAGCTCAAGATCGTACCTAACTGTGTAAAGTAGTTTCATTGTTCTACGAAATACGGAGCATATTTTGTGTATTATTCCAAAATTGTCTTCATTTTTGGTCAAATTGCGCAGCACAGAGACAAGGCTGCAACCGCAGCAACTAAACAAACAATGCAGTTCAATAACCAACATACAAGTAGAGTCGACGAATTTGCGTTGTTCAATTTTGTGTCAGCAATCAAGGGTGCATCTAGCTTCGGATTTCTCGATTCCAACGTTTGCCTGGGCTAAATTGACACTGTTACACTGTTAGTCAGATTAAACGGTGCTTACCTTAGATCTTGTATCAATTTTTTACCCGACTACCGACAGGGGAGGGTTATGAATAGTGGTTTCACAAAGTGATACAAAATGCTCTGCCATAGATAAGTTAACCTATATGGCTCTTCCTGTCAGACAATTTACCAACAACAACACCAGTTTACTGTTGGACACCCCTAGTAAGAGTCATAAGGCCCAGAATCCACTAAAGCGGAGATGTGCGGAGACGTCCGTAGCGGAGACGAGAAGAGACGTTTTGTAGTTAAGGTGTCCCCACCGAAGGTGTGCAGAGATGCATAGGTGGAGCGTAGATGTGTGCTGGCTAAAGGAGATGTGTGTTGGTTAGAGCGGCTGAGCTCCGTGCGGCGAGCTACGGATAAATGCACAGCTTACATCCCCCACTCATCACTCCCCGTCTCCGCTGCGTGACGTCGCCAGCTTGCGAGGCGCAGCTCACATCTCCGCTTTGATTTTTATTTGTTTTATTCGCATAAAAATATGGTACATCTCCGCTCGGTGGTCTCCACTGAAGCTGAGCGGAGACGAGATAATTGTGAATATCGACGATCTAAAGACGTCTCTTCTCCGCTCATTACAGCTTAGCTTTTGTGGAGTCTGGCCCTTAGGCTGGTAATGTTATAATACCCACGCTTGCAGGGTGGGGATCATAAGGTACTAATTAACTATGGCCTTCATAAATTATCTGATAAACGAAGGTGTGAATTTTTTGTTGGACTTATACTTTTATAAACTTCTGAAACATTATTGATACTGTACGGTTGGCGAAAACATAAGATATTGACGAAACACCCCGTGAAGGATTGTTCCGCTTTCTATATAAATGTGGACTAAGCACGTCTGGCTGTCTGAGCTTAGGTAATTTCTCTGTCAACCCGACCCATAATGGGACTATGCTTTGTGCAAGCACTATCTGAGACATTTCGGATGGTAATAAGTTATACCAGACGAGAATGCGTATTTAATACGTGCATGAATTGCGCACTTAATTATTAATTTGTGAGCTCAGTTACCTATTTATTTAATTAAAACGGTAGATGAAACCAATTACATTAATTAAAATAAAGAAAGTTACACATAAGTCACCTTGAAAGATGTCAGTAAGATTAATAAAAAGAAAACATTAGGAATTAAATTAATTATAATGAATTAGTCATGACTACATAGAAACGTTTTCGTCAATAGATGTCGGTTTTATTCTCTCGCTGTTATTGTCTGCCCTTACCACAATCTCTTGGAATCCTCACTTTACTATGAAGTTCATAGTAAAGTATGTATGTTCAATGAAGAAAAATGTGCCTAATTAATGTTTGATCAAAAATTTTACAAGTTTACGCACATGAAAATCCGCATTTGGTAGAGATTTCAACGACCTAACCGACTTTTAGCTCAAACACCACAAGCCGGTCTTAATGAAGTTCAATCTGGAGACAATATCTCGTTATCCGTGCCATCATAACTATAGATGAGCGAGCGTCATCGCAGTGTTATTCACAGCGACGTAGTTGGGCCTGCGATATCTCTGCAGAGCCCCGTCCGTACTCTGTGGCGCGGATTGTCGGTTCATCCGTAATTAGAGCGTACTAATGGCCACCAGTCTGCCAGTCAGCTCCCAAAACGCTCACTGCAAAAGTTTACTCTGAAAACCCACCCGCAGATACAACGAACAATTTGTAAATAGAGAGCGTTCATTTTATTAGCTGACTGAAAATTGTGGCAGTCGACGAAAGTCAAATTAGCGCTCATGAAAAGTGTTATGCACTTTGCTGGCCGCTCATCGCTCGTTTCCTTTATGGGCGTATTTTGTTGTGTCTGTGAGCAGGCCTGTACTCAATGGGCGTTTTATGGATATTTTAGAGCTCATTTATCTTGGTAAACTACTTACCTGCTTCATAGAGTGGGTTTAAAAAATAGCTTAAAAGTAACTATTGTTATCGGTAGGAACGTAACCATTTTTTTCCGTTGATGATTAATAACAAGTTTTTGAATGAAGCACACTAGATTTATTTATTTACTAACTGCTGCCCGCGGCTTTGCACGCGCTTTTTAACTATGTCCGTCCCTGAGATACCATTTACCTCCCTGTTAAATTTCATTGCGTGAAAGGTAACAGACAGACAGACAGAGTTACTTTCGAATTTATAATATTAGTATGGATTTCGTTGCTATTCTGTCCTATTAATTTTAACTTGATGACATGTTCAATTTAAAAAGCCACATTCATCTTCAGCACTCTTCAGTTTAGTTTGTAGTAAGCAAAAATTGCTAAATTTCTTTGTGTCTTCGTTACGCGCAAAGCATTCTACCATGGAGGAAGAATAACCCTACAAAACATCCAACAACGAACAAGAAGGCGCTTTCAGTTCCAATTTCAAAAATAAATTCAAATGGAATGTTTTTTCTTTGTAAACGAAACACTAAAAAGTCGAGTCTTCATGTAAGAGGCCGAATGTCTAAGTACTGGTTGATGGTTTCAGACAAAAATTAAAAAGAAAAACTACTTAAGTCCCTATAAAGACACACTTATTGAACAAAAGAAGTGAAAAAGTAAGTAAGGCGAAAACCAAACAGTCTGTTATTCCTATAAATAGAACAAACTTCATTCTAATCTAATGAGGGAACAATCCACTGCAGACTTTACATTATTTGAGCATAATTTATACCATTGCATGGAACAATCACTCACAATGAATGCAAATGCGATTTATGCGCATAGAATGAATGTTGCGTACGTTTTGTCGTCGCTCCGCCATCATGGTCTCCTTCAGCCAGAATAAAGATACACACACTTTTCAACTAGTATCTGATTTTGACTACCATACCTTTGCCACTCTTTTATTTGTTATTTGGAACATGTACGACTATGAAGTTACCTAAGGCGAGTGAATTAAGTCTGAATGACAGAATGCAATATTTCATAGACACATTACTTTTGACAGACAGAGATGCGAATCTGTCTACTCGAAACATATGGGGACTTATGAATGTTTCGATTTTATTGCACTGATATATATAATACATGAGAGACATAGTATGTAACGAAGACTGTTCTACATTATTTTTCCATGATATAATGTTAAATAGTATAAAAATTATAGTATTTTCAACATTAACTCAGATCGAGTTACTTACATTTTATCACGGAAAACGCGTGAAATGCCGCGGACAGAAGCAAAAACCAAATAAAACAACTGATAATACTTATTTGTTGTGTTGAATATTAATTTCAAAAAAAGCAATTTAGACGCCTGAGTAAAGTCTGTAAGCTAAACTAAAATGTTGAGCAACAATAACAAAATCGATTACAACTTCTTTACAAACAAAATCGATTGTCATAAAAAATCGAATCGGTAAAGCATTAGGACATCACTATTAGATTCTCAGTCGAGCTACCAAAAATCAAATAGTGGAATCCGTCTTAGGGGTAAATCATTAAATTTATTAATTACATTTCCTTATATATTCTTATTTTATCTTGAGCTGAGGGTATAGGTTTATCTTATAAGTATCACATTCAAAACGTATGTTCAAGGGTGCAATTTCTGTAGGTTGCTACAAAATAGGCACCATAGAGAATAGTGGCAATATAGTCCCCTGTATGCATGATTCGTTACGGCAATATTGTCCGTCTGGTCTGGATGTTTTGGGGGAGTCTTTTTAATTTGGATGCATTGACTGGTTTGAATAAGAGAGCTTTGAATGAAAATCATACAAAATGTATGCTGTAACAACTGGTTTCTAATGAACCCGTACGATAGGGCATAAAGCGAATTGAATTGTGCCTGAATTCTCTCAAGTCCCAAAACGATCTTGTGAGCAATAAAAGTAATATGTAACAAGCCGGACACAAGCATATCCATGTCGAATCGCTGTATAGGCAAGTCATAAACAACCTGAAACCTCTTCTAGGCCGGCGCGGCGTTCGCAGACGGCTTTCAAATAACTTCCAATAAAGCGAAGACCGGCGGCGGCTAACGCGACCCCACTGCCCTCATGTTATTGAATTTTCTTAGCTTCAGCTCCGATTTTCCAATAAGTGGAGTGTTTTGTTGGTCCAAAACCGCATTTATGTGTTACGCTTGGCTTAGCGTTTAAACTTACAACAGAATTTACGATGCCTATCCAATATGCTTCGATTGAAATGCTTTGTTTCTGGCAGTAGAGCAAATTATTTGCTTTACTTTGTTTTTGGATAAGAGCTCCATATAATAGAGTTTATATGTTACGGTATATTTCGGTTTGAAGCTACCTACGTTTCATATCATTCAGGTACTTATTTCATTATTATTTTTCTAATATACTTGCTATACGTTTCTATACTATATATGTATATACGTTTATTTCCTATCAACGCGTCCCATTATCAGCAAATGTAAAAAAATGAATTCGACAAAATATTTTGCAACAGTGAAAAATGGAAAAAAATATTGTTTTAGTTCGGCGAGCTAAAACATTTTTAACGAAACTATATTTCAATAATAACTGACGTATTTTGGGATATACATTTTCGAACCTTCGGATTTTAGACTACAAAGAGACGTCCATGTATAGATTGACATATTGTTATCGTGACCAAAACACACGTTTGCTATTTACCTACCAATCCACATACAGCAAAACGTACCTATACTTACTCAAAAATACAGTAGGTTGGAAGTAGAGTATGTGTATTTTGTACCGATGAAAACAAAAGAGGATGAGGTTCTATGGTCGGCTATATGTATTTTTTTTGTTTTTTCTTTGATTTGTCTGTCTTTTATAGACTCAGTTGGAAAACTCTTTCTCTATTGTATGGAGAATGAACCCAAGGTGATCATCTGGTTCCCGAGAGAAAAGTAGTGTCCCGAAAAACTTCTATAGAATTTGAAGTTTGTTTTTAGTTTTTTCAAAACAATCAATTTATTTCGAATGATTTCATAGACAATGACAATCTGATCTTCGAAACACTAACAACACTGACCGACAGTAATTTTTTTTCTGAAACTTCATCAGACTTTTTTCGAAAGAAGGTAAGCACATCATACTTCATAGTTATTGGCTACGAATAAATAATATTATTTTCAAACCACATGCTCGACAATGCCGAATTATAGGTCATGTAAACCCTACCGAAAGCAAGACATTAAATCCCTTGGTATTAGCCGGGTTATAATGTTGTACTGAATTTCATTATAACCCGCTGGTTAATAATATGATTTCACTTTTCATAATTCTTATTACTATATGCATAAAGTTTAATTTTGCTAAACACAATTTGTCCTAGGCCATGGCCTACTTGATTTGACAAAATAAATGAAGTTTATCTACTGAGCCTGTTTTTTTGTCTCGCATAAGGTGTGAAAAGTAGAGTATACACCTCGGGGATAAGACTGTTTTAGTCTTGGGCGGTTGAACCCCTCACTGCACTCAGGACTCAGTCTTAATTCCCTCGCTTCGCTCAGGAATTAACTTATAACTCCCTCGCTACGCTCAGGAGTTAAATTATGAGTCCTTCGTTACGTTCGGGATTCAATTCGCTCCCGTGACATAAAACAGTGCTTTATCCCCTTAGTGTATAATCTACTATTTCAACGCACTTGCTCGTAAAGTGAGCCCCATTACATCGTTCTTTTCTTAGGGCCATAAACCGAACTATAACAAACACGTGCATAATAATATTATACACTAGGCGCTAGTGCGTAATAGAATTATCCTCAGCCAGTATCAGACATTCGTCCTCTTGCATTGACTCTACTTTTTGGTGTTCCATTTACAAAGAACATACATTTCATTTGAATTTATTTTTGAAAAAGGAACTGAAAGCGTCTTGGTCATTATTGGGTATTTTGTTTGATTCTTCCTCCATGGTAGAATGGAGTGGATAGTTATGCGTTGCGATTATTATGCAATACCTACATGTTTGTTTTACCTTCGCAAGTGTGTTGAAAAAGTGCGTATGAAACTCGTGAGCAACTTGCTCACTAGACGGGCTGCAACCCACAGCCTCGTGTATATTGAATTAATGAGCAACTTAGCTCACTTGTATCATGACATACTTACTATTCGTAGGTTATAGGCAGCTAATTATGAAGAACACTACCCTACTACAGACAGTAGGTGACAGAGTGTTGGCAGACAATTCAGGACAAATCCACCGTGTCTTCCCCACACCTGTCGCCGTTACAAACTTTATTGCGTAGCGTCTTCATTAAGCCGAGCTTCTTTGAAGTTCTACTGAACATTGGAAACGCTGTCTTGTTTGTTTTATAACTATTTCAGGGATCTTTAATATAAAATGGTAAGGCTAAGGTTTACTTTGTGGAATTCATAGAGTAGCTGGAGCGGGAACGAGGGGCGAATTTGTTGCAGGTTTTAAGGAGTTCTTGCACGGACCGGGAAACGCCCTTTTGATATCCATAAAAATATCGCTTCTGCTTCCTCACGCTGTCCACCAAAACGTACCTTTACGTATGTAGCATTACCTACCACCCTAGTGTTTGGTATTCGATTACATTGTTTTTCGGCTTCCATAGACTATTATTTTTATTTCAATATGCCTCTATGTTGGTAAAGTTGATAAACTCACGCGTGATGCGCGGAAAGGCCACCCCTGGGACACCATAGCCTACAAATAATATAGAATCCTTTCGGCACGGGAGGAATTGACGATGGAAACGCGAAATAAACTGAAAGTAGGCAATACGTACCCACATGAAGAATCTAAAGTGGCTCGCGTGGCTCTGGGGAAATCACAGGATCACCTCTGAGCTCAGTCTAATACATTACTAGGCGCAATGATAGCATTTACTGTTCATTATCTACTGTACTGAGTATTTTCTTTTGGCATTATGAGGATTTCGAGCACGGGTGCAAACGCGGCATTATTTGGAATATTCCTCGTATGTGTGTTGATGTAACAGACCTTATGATCTCATAAAGGAAACAGTGGTTATACCTCCATATAATACTTACCTGCACCAATATTGGTTGTTGATGCAAGCTTTAAAGATTGAAAAATAATATTTTGCAGTTCACCATACCAAATAGTACATTTTTACACACGGGACCAAACCATCCCACTATAGACGAGGTTGTTTATACTCCCGAGCGTAGTGAGGGAGGATGACAAGACCGACTTATAATGGGCGTTTTGTCCCGCGCGAAAAACGATACTTTTCAATTCGAGTGTCTGAAAATATAACAATTAAAATTTACCTTCAGTAAATATTCCACGCTGATTTCACTCTCTCAATCTCATTTCATATTTTTAAATAAATTTTCGCTTGATGATCGTTTTCAATTAGTTTAATCTTCAGTCAAATTAGTAGTAAACAAACATTCCAGAGATTTCGCGCTGATTGATATCAACTTTTTTGTGTCTTCGTTTCGTGCAACGCAAAGTTACTACCTACAGCCTGCCAGCATTCTACCATGGAGGAAGAATCACCACACAAAACATCCAACAATAACAGAAAGGCGCTTTCAGTTCCATTTTCAAAGATAAATTTAAATGAAATGTCTAAGTTCTTTGTAAACAGAACACCAAAAAGTCGAGTTTTATGCAAGAGAACGAATGTCTTGTACTGGCTGATGGTTTCATCCAAAAAATAGAAAAAAAAATAGTTTTCAACCCTAGACCTCAAATACAAACATACAACAACGTAAGCACGTTATGTGGCAAACTGTACCCAGATGCTTAATAGAATTGAATTTTGTAATGTTGTCATGATCATAACCGCGGGCTATGCGACAGCTGCAGGTCAGCAAGCTCGTGAGGTAATAATGATTGCGGCTTACAAACTGGTCAATAAATAATTATCACTTGGAACTGGAAGCCAAAATCGGATGAACTTTGACAGCAGCGTGGTTTTCCCTTAGGGGTAAGTACTTTATTTAAACCAGTTTAAACCAGAAACAATAAATTACGTTGAAAAATATAATTCGCTTATTGCTATCCGAATAATAAAACACATAAAATTATTGTTATTTGCTATCCGAATAATGAAACAGAAACAATATATTTTTATATTCAAAAACATAAAAAATTTACCCGTTCCGAGTAGGTTTACATTTATGAGCGTCCATTATCCTTGACGGGAATTTTAACGTTTTATCCGAGACGTAAACCAATTCGCTGATCCGTTTACCCACCCCATCTCCGAGAGCTTTTATAAAGCTCATAACAGTTCTAAACATTGCTGCTCACTTTAATTCAATTTCATTCGACTAGTACATAACGTCTGCAATGTATGTTCATCATAGTTTCAAAAAACTACCTTCATCGCATCACCAAACCTACCTATCCATATTGGTGTGGAATATAGTTTTTGTCATTATTGTCCTTTACCTTGTCACAAAACGTTAGTTGATGCAGAGAGTGGATTTGGATAACAAAAGCATATTTTTAATTATTTACGAACGGCGAACTGTTGGCAGCATTGATGCGAGCAACTTTAATTAAAGAAAAAAATCTGTGTTTTTTGTGTTGGTACAGCCATGGGACTTGATGAAATATGCATCAAAGGTAGGAAGCAAATTGAACGCATGACTAGCAGGGCCCGATTGCCAATGTACCGTGCAACGTGGCTATCAAATAGCACCAAAAGGACGAGAAGTCGAAAATTGAAACATTCACGGCCTTTGCGAAATTCCCTACTGAAACTTTTCACTGAGAATGGCCATTCACTGTATTGCGTATGTCTGCACTCTCTAGTGTAGTTCGTTTTCAAAATGATTGGATTTATTGATAGTGCTGGGATATTTAAGATCTTTGTGAGTGCGGAGGACTGTGAGTTTTTATTAGAGATTATCGAATACAGGGACCTCCTTCTCACATAGGTGGCAAAACCTTTGAAAATGATATAAATAACTAGTAACTTAATAGAGAGACGTAAATATGTATAGATGTCGCCACCGGATCGTAGAATCAGTCCCTTTGTAGATAGAATAGCTAGGCCGAATGCATAACGAAGTAGAGTAGGTAACTACCTAATTAATTTCATTCGACAAGATGGGTAACACCCGGTTTTTTTTATCAGTTTTTTATAATTTGACAATAGTTTAAACTTTTTGTTAACCTCTAGTGTGTTTACTTGTGTGTGGAGAAACCAAGACTTGGCTCGTAAAACAAATAAACAAAACTTAATCAGGATAAGTGCTTTACAGGGCGTCCCACAGCCATGCCACATGGAGGGAAAGTACCTTAAATATTGTAGATAGAAAATTTTACTGAAAGAAAACTTCATTATGATTTAAAAAATAATTGAAACTGTATTCAAAGATTTTTTAATAATTGCCTCTCTGAACCGGGAATCGAACCCGCCAAATAGTAAAAAAAACACCTAATTTAACGATACCGATCAAAAGGCTCAATCGTAAGAATTATTTTATTCCAAGAAACAAGGCATCTTGTTGTCATCAAATTGTTTTTAAAATCAAAATGAAGTCTTATTTCAGTAAAAATTTCTGTCTAGTACCTTAAATATTATAGATAATATTGGTAAGGTACTTTCCCTTCATCTGTCATGGCTGTGGGACGCCCTGTTTATGCTATATTAGCGCTTTGTATATGCGTGTAGTCCCTATCCGTAAAGCTCGATTGTGTATTTTAACCAAGACTTAGTTCATAAAAAATACAAAATCGAACCTTACTCGGAGGACTGTAAGTGACGTTTAGCCCTAGTGGAACGAGCGTTGATAGTTCAACAATGGGCATGGTGATCAACTGAATAGCGCTGTTTTGCAATCGGCCTAGCCATTCTACAAGCGAGCTGATTCTACGATCCGGCGGCGACAGAGACACCGCCTCCGCTTAAATGCCGGCTGTACAGTTTTCGATCTGACTCGGAGACGGCGTGCTTCCGGTTCCGGTGACGCGACTATTTTCCACTTGCCGTGAGCCGAGCATCGACCCCGCTCATTTTATCTTTATCCACTCGTTGTTTCCCTCCGCTGGCAAATCGTAAGATAATGATGTGTGCAAAGTTAAAAGATAAACATTAACAGAATGAGCAACTTGCTAAGTTACAAACAGTAACAGTGAGCTATTTTATTAAACAAAGTGCTATTCATAAAACTATAAAAAATTTGATAACACTATGCGTTTGATAGAGAAAAGCCAACTAGGGACCAACTAGGAGGCTAGTTTCCTAAAAAAATCGAATTACTTCGTCAGTTATGTTATCAGAAGATATTCGACAAATATTTTTTATTTTGTCAGTTAAACAAAAAATGATGAAAATATAACCAGATACAGTTCCGCGTGACGACACTTTAGCACGGCGTGTCGTCGATATTCCCAAACTTTTACGCGCTTTATCTTTGCCATTTTCTGTTTGATTGACAAAAAAATCGGGTTCAATATCTTCTGATAATCTAACTAACGGACTAAATAGAATATTTATTTTATTTATTTATTCATAAAAGTACAATTATTATTACACATTACACAATAATATTTTTTTACCCAGGAAACTTACCTATTTTTAGCCATTGCCAATAAGTGATCTATAGAAACCGTGTCCGCGTCTAATATGTAAGAAATCATAAAAAGGATGGATAGTTATTAAAGATAAGATAAGATAAGATAAGATCCTACCCGGATGGGTAAACTTGCCATCAGCATTCAATTGCTTGTGTTGAAGTTATTAGACCAATCCCATAGTGGTCTTCGTAATGAAATGCGTGATCACGTTCGTACCATGCAGTTGCCATCCATCGACGGTTATCGACGCAGTGCGAGCAAATAGGCTGGAATGGACACGCATTCCCGAAGGCCACGGCCGTACTGCATGGTAGATATGTACGGGACCGGTAAACCCAAGAATTTTTGGGTAAACAAAGACATTTATGAAACTGACTTAAACTGATAACAGTACCAAAAAGTAACAAGGTAACAGCTATGTAAGCACATAAAAAAACAACGCATAATAAGCGTGTGCTTAGCGACCACGGATGTACGCACTATTGAAATGATGAATGAAAGCTTTCAAAACCAAAACTTGTTTCGATGAACTGATTCCCATGAATGTTTTTTTTGGTTTCGAAAGTCAATTATTTACAAAAATATGTGGGTATGTTTATAAAAGTGTTTCTGTTATTTTCACTAGTAGAATACTTTCTCTGTGTATTCTACCCGGGTTCCCAAGACGTGAGTCGAACCCGTAACCTTCTGCGTCGCAGGCGGACCTTTGCCCGCCGCGCCACATCGGTCGTCTATGCGTAAACATACAAACTTTATATATAAGTGTACTTTTCTTCTTTTTTATTTGTGTACTTTCGTTTTTTGGGCCTAACTACCATCTTAGCAAACCGCTAAGCTGTCATCTATCAACTATCAATATCAAACTATCTATAGCTATCAACCCACCAACCAAGCCTCCTCCCAACTTACGATCCAAACCAACCATCCTACAGTGCGGCCGTAGCTGAAAGAAAGCGCCTGACTGGCGGGAAACTTCTCTCTATCACGTATTACCTAAATAAAATGATCCCAGTTATTACGGGAACTACTGCTGATTCGGGATAAGTTGATATTATTGTTTTACTCGCTTCATCTTTATGTTTGTTCGTTTTTTATCGTTTGTAGGTAGAGAGCTTTTTTTGCCAGAGACAATCTTATGTGGTAGATATTTATTATAGGAGCTAGAGGTTAAGAAAAAGAATAAGAACATTATAAGAAGCTATGTGAACATGTACTAGGTAATTTAGAAAGAAAGATCGATGATTTTTTATAAACGACTGCTTTCAATATCTGAACGCCTGGTCAGCAACGCGTGACTCGAGAGCTGGTGAGTATCTGGCGTAGCTCATCAGCATTGCCATACAGCAGGGTAATGCGACTCGGGGACGCTTCCGATTGGTATTCTTGATCACTTGAGTTACCTTTTAGATTGTTCTCAACTGTAAATACTTGCTCTTATTTGTTTCTTTTCTTTAGTTACTTTATTCTTTGTATGGATACTAATTTTTCACAATTTTACTAACAGATTCAATTGTAATAATATCACTGATTGCACACTCAAGTAAAAAATTAAAATTGTCTTGTCAGCAGGAAGACCCATTAGTTGGAAGAGCAGTAAATCTCGAGATTTTGTGTCAAGTTGAATCCTGCCTGTGTGATATGAACGCCACGTCCTCCAGTTTGCATGCTAAGAATTTTGCAATTCAAACAAGTAACGCGGAGCTCAACTTTCTAACTTACGTTCTGAAGTTTTAATTAGAATTTCTTTATTATTACGTTAAGTCTTCCGGCTGTTGAGCTTTACCTAGTTGAGAAATTGTAATATGGAGTTATAATTTAGCTTGTTGAACAACATTGGCTCGAAGCAACTTTGTTTTTGTTGCACATGTTTTATAACGTTGAGTATAGAGGACTACGAGCAACGTGCAATTAACAAGTACGCTGCAATTCGAAACGTAATGAGTAAATATTATTATTACTACAAACGAAACTAATTAAAATCTCATTCACCCTTTACATATAAACAAGCTGTACCTAAATTTATACAAGGTAAACATACCAAGTTGATTTAGTAAGCTTTTTTAACCACTTCGCTCACCTACCTTTCCTTGTATACTTGAAAGCATTTGAGACATCTAAACTACCATGGAATCCCGCTGAACAAAATAGCCACATCTTTTTGAGCTGTATTAGGTAGGATAGATAGTTCTCGTATTTATCCTCTCGCATCAGTGCGAGCCACAAGCACAGATCCGCGGCTTAGGCCGATCTTTTCGAGGCTCGTTGAGATTGTGCCGGCGAATTGAATGCTGCTCGTTCACCAGCTTATCCCGCGTAACAGATACTTTGCTTTAGAGATGGGACCAGTGTTGCCAGATCTACTGATTAAGCAGTAGATTTTCCTGTTTTTGTTAACACTTAATTGAGGGTACGGACTTTGGCGAACGCCAGCATTGAAAATTAAAACACACGTTCGAAATAAAACTAAACTAGGTAAAATAGGTTCATCCGCTCAAGAACTATAATGGGACAAAAGACATACAAACTGGTAGTTTTACACGCGTTTTTCGCGTCTAGGGCTAAAACTTTTTTATATTTAGTCACATTAAAATCATATTGATTTCACTTAGCTGCACTCGTGCGTGAGCCGTGGGTATTTCTTACATCCGCACATTCCATTCATTCGTAGGAGAATCCTCGTTCTATTGAATTAATGCTTCATAAGTTTGTATTGTACTCAGATGTCTGATAAAAATAAGTATCACGAAAAATAACAGTCGATTTGCAGAATATCCGGAGCAACTCTATTTGTTATTTTATATTCGCTTCCTCGCCACTGCCTGAATGATAAAGATATTTTCCTCAAAGCAAGCCCCCCCGATACACCATAACTCGTAACTTTTCTATATTAAATTGCTTCTTTTGGTAGCGTCCCTTAACGTCCCATATAGTTAAAAGGAATGTTACAATGGATAAAAAGTTCCATTGTACAGCGTTCCATAAAGGTTTGCGTCTTTGCAAGTTGTTGGTAGCACCTGCCTTAGTTCTTGTTAAATCTGTTTTTGTAGAACTTTGAGTATATTCATGAGGGTGTGTTTGATAGAGTAAGCGCTGGTTATGGTTCCTCATAACTTGAAGGGCCTGCAGCGGAGTGTAGATGACGGGAAAATAACAACGTTTGCCTCTGCGGAATAGAACACCCGATGGCACTCCACGTAGCGTGTCTGGAACGTACCAACCCGTGGATAATAACCATGCCATTTAATCTGATCTTTCTACTAGTTTCTGCTCGCAGATTCACTCACAGGGTCTTCACATCTAATTATAAACCATAGCTAATATGTTTGTGAGAGTAGGTAATGTAGCTTCACCAACATTCGCTGCCCAATCTCGGCAGTGCGAATAACAGGGGTGCGCCACAGGCTGTGTGCGTCTTGCTTGGGTTATGTGAGTGGTAAAAAAGTTTCAAAATCGAACCAGTAGCTCCAAAGATTATCCCACTATACAAACGAATGTGAATTAGTAACTACAGAATAACATAAATAGTTCAAGTAAATATTTTAAAAAAGTTGCAAATTACTACCCCATTGTGTCTTGTAGCGACATGGCTCAATCTCGTAGCGCTGCTACGCTCGCGTAGCCCGTAGCGCGCCCGTAGCAAAACATCCAGTCGGGGCGCCCTTACGTTAGAGCGGTATGCTTTACCAGTTCATAAAAATAGTTAGGCTGCTTTCATATTAGAACATTTTCGAGGAAAGTGAAGAGGTTCGCTTTGGGGCATGGAGATTGAAAGTGATTATATTTTTGTCGACCTCTGTCGCACGGTGAGCGAAGGTCCGCCTGCGACGCAGGAGGTTTCGGGTTCAATTCCCACCTCGGAACAAATGTTTTTACGATCTATCCCTTTTTATTGCAGGTGTTCTGGTAGCTTTCTATGTTTAGTAAAAAAACTATCTATGTATTGTATTATGTATATCAGTTATCTAGTACCCATAACATAAGTTTTGCTTAGCTTGGGGCTAGATAATGCTGAGTGAGTTGTCTAGCATTATTTATAATTTAAATTATATTTCTTTAAGCATCATCATCATCAGCTTTCACTACTCTACTGCTGGTCATAGGCCTTTCCTAATGAGAGCCATTAGAGCCCAGTCTTGCCGCATACAGTATTCTATTTTATGGTTTTTGATAATTTATTCAAAGTATTTTAGTATAGTTACATCGCGTTAGTTGTACCTTGGAACTCTATTGTAGTTCCAATTCCGTGATTATTCCTTAAGTCGCTTAATTTAGAAGAAATCTGGGTAGTTTGCGTTTGTTGCACGAGCTGAATATACTTTATGTATGCATTTTTTCCCATTACGCTGCGAGCAAAGTCACTTTCCCGTCTACTGCCGTAGGATCTAGACATTTACCTGAAAGTAATTACACCCCGTCCTGACTTTACCTTCGATTTTCTTCGTACAACAGCTTCTTAGAAAATCACAAAGCTTGCAAACACCGGTACACCGCAATCAACAATAAATACAGCACAGCTCGGAGAGTGTTCACAAACACTTGGCCGTAATAGACGCTTTATTACCTGGGAGTGCAATAGCTTAAGCGACTGCCACTGATCTCAGTCGCCGACTCTCTTGGGAGGTGGGAGTTATGAAAACAGGAGCGCTGCCAGCTTCACGAGCTTTGAGCGAACTTTGTTTATCTCTAGGTTTTAAATAGAGAAGTTGAAGAAAGGTATGAAACAGCCGAATAATGAAAGTTTTCTTGTAACTTCATTGTTGATGTGAAAATAAAAAATTACTTACACGATTAAGGCCAAAACTGGGCTGGTTCGATATTTTCAATTTACACAGTAGTTCAAAATTATTAATTTGTAATAGAAAAAGATTTTACGATTGAAATTCTATAAAATATCATTCGATTAATATTATAATGACAACCAGCTCAAAATCTTGTATCCAAATGAGCCTGTAATCGGATATATGTAATTGGTCTCAGAACGTTCCTCGTTTTATGTGAATTCCAGTTTTAACCTGAGTTAATCCAGGTATCCAGAATGGCTGGACCTAGCTGAAAGTAGCTAAGCTGGCATTAGTGCCGGCAAAGCAAGTACTTATTTGTACGACAAGCCAACAATGTCGGCAAGATCAAAGGCGGCACCGGAATTAATTCGCGAACGCTATCTTCCCTCCCCCGGCTATGATAAGCTCCGAAAAATATCTCTCTTTTTCATATTAACGTATTTCCGGTGGTTTTACGTAATCCAATTTAATACCCTTAAAGCATCGGCTGTTGTTTGTTGTTATGCTCTTATCTTTTTTAATGACCCGAGGTAAATAATATATGCAAATAAAAAAAAACTTTGTAGATATTCTTTTGTGAATAGAAATAGGCACTAATAATATTAGACGCATTTCCCGTTTCATTATAATCAAATTAACGCAACAAAATTTGTTGGAGCTTTGATCATAACGTAAATTTTATCGTTAGTCAACTGAACCGAATAATTAGAGCAAAATACGGTACACTGAATATTATCGTGAAAATAAGCAAAGCATCTAGCTAGCTAATTAATGCCCGAAAGTGATTCCTATTATCTTCATCATAAAATATGAAGGTAAGCTAAATAAATAAAATATGAGTACATATCAATTAAATAAATTATTTATGAAAGACTTTACTCGTAAATCATTATGGGAACGGGAAAATGTCTGTTGAAATTGTAAATTAGGTTTTCGAAAAAATCTTCGCTGCAGGCTTTATACTTCTTTATACGTTTCTAGGAAACCTTTTATATATATGAAAATATATGTACAATCTACACAGCATTATCCTAGCCCCAAGCTCATTGTTATCTGTTTGACATAATACAATATATCATAAAGATACACCAATAGATATCATAAAGAGAAAACAAATACTTACTCGTACAAATATTTGTCCCAAGGCGGGAATCGAATCCGTAACCTCCTGCGTCGCAGGCGGACCTTCGCCCGCTGCGCCACAACGGTCTTCAATTAATAATAAATAAATAATGCTGGACATTCACACAGCATTATCTAGCCCCAAGCTAAGCAGAGCTTGTGTTATGGGTACTAGATAACTGATATACATAATACAATACATTGCATAGATATTTTTATGATACATAGAAACGACCAGAACACCCGGAACAAATACCTGCAGATCGTACAAATATTTGTCCCAAGGCGGGAATCGAACCCGCAACTTCCTGCGTCGCAGGCGGACCTTCGCCCACCGCGCCACAGAGGTCGTTCAATATAATAATCTAATAATGTTGCTTTGTGGTACCCAAGGTAGTTAAATTTGTTACTTTTACTCAACACTAACTGTGCCCGAGTCGTCACCCGCGTAACATATTAATTTGTTGCGAGTTACCATGGCGGAATCCTAATTGTTTGATAGTGATTGTGCTATGCAAGACCAAAACAAAACCAACAAATCTAGGCAATTTTGAGATATATGTTGTAACCCCATTTTGTTTCATACATAAAAAGAGATATTATTTTACTTCACGTATATTTTCAAATAAGTGTACGTGCATGTAGCATACCTACATAAAAAGTAAAATGCTTATTAGCGATATCTTCCTTTATACTGTATCTTAAATAGAATATCTGTAGTCCGGGAATCTCTATGAAGGCAATATGTTAAGGCAATGGGCCGACCCGGGAACGTGCTTGATTAACTCGATCTTCGATGGAGGCTGGCGGCGCGACGAGCCCATCAACCACTCGCTGGACCGCAAACATGCGAGATCACCACTTTACCAAGTCAATTGTTGACGGAATATACAGGGTGGAAAGGGACGACGAGCCTTCCCGTAAATTCGAGATTATGTATCTTTAGTATTACATACATTTTTCTCCAAGAAATTATGCATATATTTTTAGCCGTTTTCGAGATGCAACTATTTAAAGTGAAGTTAAGATAAGATAACCCTAACCTCACGCACGGCACTGGACTTTTTTCTGTGGGGCGCGTTTAAAGACAAAATGCACAGGACAGAATGTGATCCTGCCGAAGAAATGAAAGAAAGATAAATTGCTGCCTTCGAACAATTGCGAAGAAAAAATCGTGAATAAAATACACTATCGAAGGTGCATCGCCACACTCGGGCACGAGCTGCTGCCTGCATTATTAGACGTGGTGTAATATTTAAACATCAGCTGTAGATCCCTTAGATAACGGGTATCCTTTTCTCCTTACACGTGTTAGAGATGTAGTTAGGTACATAGGGTTGTCCCCAATATTAAACATGAATAATTTTACCTTTTTTGTTTTCTTTATAATAATCGTTTCTAACCATTACACATCGAATATACATCACTTATGTAGTATTATATTTTCGTAAACGGTCCACGTCCCTTTCCACCCTGTATACCGACTAAGATTTGGCGTGGCATAGGTAGGCGTGTCTTTAGGTAAAGAGGGCAAAGAAAAATATTTTTTCAAAGCAATTATGTAGATCGACGATGGTCGATAGGAATTACGATTAGGTATTTAAAAATAAGTCGATCTATATTATGCTGATATAACCGTAACGACCATAAACTTTTTGGGGTCGGAGACCCGAGGCATTCACAATAAGTAAAGCAGTTCTGTACAGTACGGAAATTAACAGCTACATTTAACAATAAAGACTGAACAATAAAGAATCAAACTTTAGTCTTGTTAAATTAGGAAAATCGGCAAATATTATCTCATTACATCAAGCAAATACCGTTTGAAAGTTTAATGAACAAAGTTTCACGACTTAATGGAGTTTTTAATGAAAAATTACGTCTTCGGCTGGATCCCAAGGGTTAATCGTCGTAAATAGCCGACCATCCGCGCTGAATAGTTGGCCACATCAGGGGATGTTTTTCATTAGGTCAATATTCACCGCTGGAGCTGGCGGAATAGCCCGCTTTTACGGGAAAAGATTTCCCTCGAAACTTTGATCGTGAACGTTTACACAACAAAAGCTGATGTTGTATTAGTCCGTCCGTATCACTGCTTTGGAGTTTTTAGAAGGTAAATTAGTTTGGAGAATAAAGGAGACTTTTGCCTGGCGTCCTTAACCAACCTAGGTAGTTTAGTAGTCGTATATTTCTGATATCTAACCGATTTATAACTAACATACTAGCTACCGTATGCAGCTTCGCTCTCTTTTATCGGACTATAAAAATGTTATCTCAGTTTTAAAACTAAATAATTTTTTTTTTTTTTTTGGGAAACAAACAGTTCTTATAAACTAAACAGAAAACTACTAAAGTAACACTTAAACCAGCAAAGTTTCCACCATTAAATGAAACATAATGCTGGACAATTCACACATCACTATCTAGCCCCAAGCTAAGCAGACTTTGATCATCGATCTTGTGTTATGGGTACTAGATAAACTGATATACATAATATAATATAATACACAGATAGATATTTTTTTATTACGTATAACGACCAGAACACCCGGAACACATGTCTGCAAATCGTACAAACATTAAATGTTCGTGACAAATTTTGTCCCGAGGCGGGAATCGAACCCGAAACCTCCTGCGTCGCAGGCGGACCTTTGCCCACCGCACTACAGAGGTCGTCAACTATAACAATAACAGACCTAGTCCGATCTCTCATTTCATTCGTTTTGGCGATACACGCGCCCATAAAAGCACATATTCACAAGCGTCGCGATTTTAATATGGACGTATCTATCTATTTCAATCTAAATTCAGCTCATTCACTGCAAATGCATCTGACTAAAGCCCAACCATCCGACAAATTCTATTGTAAATAGGAACAGCCCAATGGGCTCGGCTCGCCTAGAGATGTCCGACAGAGGTCGTTTCCAGCGATCCCTCACAGGATTGATTTAGCTTTATTGGCTGCCATAAATTCAACCACGGGCCGTATTCACTGCTTAGTTCACAGGGATGAGAGCTCTGATCAAATCTTACGTTTCAGTACGCAAGAACACGTTTCTGCAAGCTTTGTCGGTGAGCACGCATTACATGTACAGCAGGATTTTATTACTAAAGATCTATGTAACAACTTGTAGTGGCACATTTTAGTTTACAGCTTTTTTATTAGTAAACCAGTTACTTCCAATCCACTAACACGATCTGACAATATCCTTAATTAGGATAAATTAGTAAAATTGTGATTTCTTTTAACGTGTGTACTTAAATAAACAGGTATATTACAAGAAAGTCATTAATTACAATCAACCCGACAATTAGTTACAGACTACACTAATAAATATAAGAACTGAATAAATTATTTAGGTGTGTATTATACAGGGTTATTGGTAAATCAGTGACAATACGTGAACTGCAGGTCCTGCCCATCATCACAAACACGTTCGTGAAGGCGCCAAGTCTAAATTCTAAAAAAAATATAAGCCACCTCTGATAATAAATGAAAAAACATCTTTGTCTGGAACCCAACGAGTTACTTGAGACCGATCTTTCACTCTCATATCTTCTGTTAATTCAGGGCAGAGCTGTTTTTAAGTTGAGTTTCAAAAAAAACCTCTCTAACGAACGATTATTGAATTGGGGGGTACCCATTACCAATACCAAAATTAAAAATTAAGACCTGGCGTCTTAACAAACGTGTTTGTGATGATGGGCTGAACCTGCAGTTCACGTATTGTCACTAATTTACCAATAACCCTGTATATATATTACCGAAGGTACCAAGCAATCTAATACGACGGAATTTTCAGCGCATAGCTAAAGACACACTATTTAGCTATGAGCTGAAAATTCCGTCTTTAATTTTGGCACTATGCGACATAAAACTTATCGAATTGGTTCTATTCGGGAGAATCTGCACGAGACGATGACGATTTTCTTCATACTTCATAAACTGAATTAATAAAGTATTAAACGTCCTGCTTCCCTGTCCAAGCTTTATTTCGTCATTATCGCGCAACTACAATGTCCCCACGACAGCCGTTTTACGACCACTTCCAAACGTACGCAAAATGCTCCTTTACTACCAATTAAATTCCCTAAAAGTATAAAGCGGTTTAGCGAAGATATTAACGTTGTTTATTACCTATTTAAAGGTTACCTTAGCAACATCTCTTTAGTAAATTGGCTCAGAAATCTTAGCTACGAGAAAACACGAAATTAGGATAGATAATTTACGGAAATAATTAGTGAAGATAATAACCATCTCCGCTGTCGTGATTGGATTGATTTTTTACTTCCAGCTAGGTAATAATTATTAATAGAAATGCTTAGATAAGAATTTGTTTTATTACTGATGCTAAAACTACGGATTATTAAGTAATTCATCAAACTTGCGACTTTGGAAAATATCTACCTACCGGACTATGCACGTCACGGCTTATTATTTTTAAATTTATTGTCCAGAATTTTTTAAAAGGTCGGTATCTGTCAAGCCATTAGCAGTAGTTCCTAAAAATACTTACTCAAGCTATAAAAATTCACTTTTATTTTCCTCAGAACTGTCTAAGCGCGTGAAAGCATTATGCCTAACAAATAATCATAATTTGTTTCCAAGACTGTACAAAAGAAATTAATTTGCCTCCTTGTAAAACTTGTTCAGTCGACGTTATTATTGCACCTATTAAGTTGTAGCTAGCAGTACATAATGAATGTAAATTGTATTTACAAGGAGTAACCGTCCGCTGGCGTCTACGAAGTTGCTGAACAAAGGGCGCTGAAGGCGAATAAACAAGTTGCAATAAGTTTTGCAGCATCCTGACAGACGGTAAGGCTCTATGTTGCCTGAAGGGATCTAGTCCAAGGCTATAATGGTTTTTCCAGGGCTATAACAGCTTTTCACATATTTCTTCTAAGTGAGTAGTGAATATGTACTGTGAGTATGAGAATATCTTCGAAAAGCTAGACAAGACAAAAATCTTTGGTAGGTCAAGCAAGCGTATCACCTACATGTCCAAATAAAAGAAGTTGGTAGGTAGATAAACAATACGATTATAGTTTTCAGGTGTTAAACGAAAAGTAAAGATTAATATTCTTGCAAGAGAATCGCTTAGTTGGTCAAACAAACTTCTTTATAACAACATTTTCTCAAAGTAAAATATCGATACCAAGAACCAAGCAGAAACCAGTGCCAAGAAGCCACGTAGTCAACTTGTTTGATCGCAGTGTAAACGAACCCAAGTGCTAACTACTAGCGTTTTCGCTGCTTCACCGAATACCCTTATTGCTTTTTATTGAGTTGTTACTGTGTTTGCACAGTGGTCGAGAAACATGGACGGGAACAAGATCGGTAATTCATTGACATCAAATATGTTCGACAAGTTTTTAATCTTGGTAGTCAAAATCAGGAGACATACCTTCCTAACTAAGTAATTATATATTTATTTTAGCTGCCATTTAATTATCAGTATTCCATTTTTATGACTGCTTGAGTTTTTATAAACAAAATACTTTTTGTTCATCTAGCGTAAATAAGAAGCTGCCTACGCATAAAAGCTTTTATAAAAGGGGAAGACTCCCCTTGCAATCTCTCAAGGATCACCTCTTTCCGCTCCTCTGTCAAGTTCAATTAATCTAAGTAGGCACCTACAGCTTATTTCTCTTTATTTTTATTTTCTCACTGTATCCCTACGCTATGGCCTGCGCAAACATACAAAAGCATTGCTAAAGTAACTTGTCCGTGTCCATTTCGGACTTCGCTAGCGATATTGGTACCCCTATTAGACCTTTCGTATTGCGTTTCCGTGACAAAACTTTCATCTGGGTGACTATGAGCCGGGGCTTTTTGTATGATACGGTTTAAAGGTATACTGGAACGTGAGGGTAGATCCTACCAAGGTACTTCGCCTGTTGGAAGTCAGGATGACGGTGCGCGTCACCGGTTACAATTCAATTTTCCGCAAGAGCCGCGACGCTCGTGTCTGCTACAGTTTCCGGACAAATAGTTGTTTTTATAATTCAGTTGTTTTAGGTTTATCGGAATCGAGCAACTGATTACTTTTGTTTTTATTGTATCTCTGAATAAACAAGTTTGTTGTGTTATTGTTTGGGCACAGTTTAGGTAAATATTTGGAGATTCGGTTAGCATCAAGAGCAAATCGCCCACTTCCCCACTTTTCCACTTGGTTTCTATATGATATGGGGTTAGTCCAAGCAGGATGATAAACTCACGACCATTAAGAATTAGAAATTAATACTTTACATTGTTGTGATTTTGTTTCTATTATTTTTATATCAACCGACGAAAACAAAAAGAGGATTTTAACAAGCGTGATTACGAGATTATTTGGAAAACTATTTTGAAAATTTAGGGTCATCTCACACCGAGACGCGACTCGACGCCACGCTGCGCGTAAATTGATTCAAAATATTACTTTATTTACTACGCCATGGTACAAATAATATTGATATCATACGAAAACTCCCCGTGGCGCTGCGTTTGCGCCAATTTGTATCTTTTTTCGTAGTGAATAAAGTTAATATTTGGAATCAAAGTGCGTGCAGTGTCGTGTCGCGTAGCGTGTCAGTGTGAGCTGACGCTAGTAGGAAGGTAGAGATGCAAATAAAATATCAACCTAAATATTTGTAAAACAAAGCAATTTGTGAACTCAATTAGATTACTTTCAGATCGTTCCACCAGCCCAGCAACCGGTGAAACGAGATTAAGGTATTGGGATTGGAATTGACTAGAAAACAAAACATCTTTAATTCTAAACGTAGCCGGTTTATCCGCAGAATGGCTTAGATCCAGACAATTTAACTAAGTCCCATCGTAGTCTGCACAGCTTGTATTATACAACTTATCAGGTGAGCCATGCAAGCGCGCAAACTATCTCGTTGTTTGCTTGGGCCGGTATTCATTTAGTTTTATTGTTATGAATGGGTCGCGTCTAGCCCTTACCGTTTATTATTTAATTTAATTATGATTTGCATAGACTAGGTTGCTTTTGCCATCCTTGTGGTATGCGAGTGGATGGAGGTTTCGAAAATAAATATTAGCAGCTACGAATTGTACGTTCAATCATCAATTTAAGCGAAGATTATCAACTTTTACTTAATCTTGTTAAATCAGCGCCTAAATACAAAATAATTTCTTTAGGAATCAGGATTTTGTTTATGAACTGATTAAAAGTTCCTATAATTCGTGTTTCTTTAATGAAGGTCTCGTGTTACTTGAACCCTTCGTAAGCCTTTCATTTTAATGTTACAAGATTGCTGGGATCCCGTAATCTACTTTTAAAAGCTTCCGGTTACATCAGATCAAAAATGAAATGGGACCTCATTTATGTGAATTATAGGGAGTCATCAAATCAAACGCATACAAGACATCACCGAAAGATTTGAAATCGTCACTTTCGATGTTCAGAATAAATATAGGTATATCTCTGAATACTTAAGAATATGAGGCGATTTTCAGTTCCCAATTAATGTGTTAATCTATATTTTTCTGAAACTCGGACGAAATCCTCCGGGAATAGCACAGTATGAAGCCAATCCTGCCACTGTTGATTTTGTCTAATTGAAATCAAACTGCAGGATCCATTAATTATGTAAATCAATGCAACTTTATTCTAGTTTGTGGAGCTTTTTATGCTTTTTACGTAGCAAAACATAACATGGGTTCGTAACCCGATAAATATCTACGTAACGGAAGTACGTAGTAAGTTTAAGTTTACGTAATGCAAACGTATAAGCTTGAACTTTTCACCAGCCACCAATCGTGAAGATTAAAGTTAGCTGCTGACATATCTTCCGCCTAAGGCAATGTATTACATTGTTTACGCCGTTTCAGTCTGTATAAATGTTACTAGCGACATAATGAAACTTTATATTACTTTTATGGATTCATTTGAGTGCAAATTATTGTCTTTAACTACTGAAGTTAATCGATAGTTCTTCTTTATCTCCTGCTCCGGCACATTAAGCTTAACTGCGCTTTGAGTGAAAAGTAGGAAGTTGTTAATCGTCGAGACGAACAAAGAGACAAAGTTATTGATGTCTGCGAACTGTGACATGATGAGGAGCGGATATGCTAGACTAGAGTTTTGAGATGAAGATCAATAACTGAGATAGTTTGGTATACCTTTGCACGGATATAATATTACCAACTAAAAAAGGTAAATTTTTAAAATCTGGCGCTATGCCTTTTTGTTTTTCGCACCTATATTGGAGGCCTGGATTGGTGACGTCAGCGTTCATGGATAAACAAAATTAAATCTCGACAGTTTTTATCAGCTTTCGGTGTTATTGTTGCAAATCTGAAGTTACCTAACTACCAACACGAAAGCCTTGATGTCCTCTTAACCTAGTTGCAACATCTCAACGAGACGGGCCAGGTGCGCAGGAAATATTTATAGTGCTCAAGTGTGTGCGCAAACACAAATGGACTCTCTATTCCTTCACGTCTTCAAAAACAAAACCTTATGCAGATACCTAACTGTTCGTTATTTGTTTTCCAACTGGTAATAAATCATATTTTTACTGGATTATGCGATGTATAATGTAAAAGATTGTGCATAATTAATAATTTAATTATCTGAGTAAGGTAGTCTATCGTAGGGAGAGTTTCTCCCTACGATAGACTACTTACTTACTACTACCTTACTACTTACTTACTTACTACCTTACTTAGACTACCTTACCTTAGGAAGAGTATCGTAGGGAGAGAACTCTCCCTGCACTGACCTGGTATTGACCTTACCTACGCCCTCAAGCCTTGCTCGCCACGCCACGTGCATACATGAAACGCATCAGCAAAAACACGATCATGTTTTATTAAATGAAAAATCATGGACACTTTGTTGGGCAGTTATTGGCACAATAATTAATTGCCGTTGTCGAGCATATTTCTGTCGCGATATAATTACTCTATATAGTGGTGTGTGAATTGTAATACACGCACACAGTTGTTTCTGCAGATATGCTGTATGCTGTACAACCAATGGATATCAAAATGGTGAGGTATAAATTATTTACTGGCTCTAATCGCTTGAAAGTAGTGACTGCTAAAAACATTTAATACTTACCTACATTTTCGCATCCTCAGCTGCTGGTGCCGATGACAAATAATGAACAGGAACCTCAAAAAAATCTGCAGGAGGCGTGAAGGAACGTAGTGTGCACTTGTGTTTGCGCACACACTTGTGCACTATAGAGTGAGCGTGGATGGGGAGAGCGAACCAATGCACATCTGTAAGCTGTTCATGGTACATTTTAAGGGGCGGTCTCCACTTGCTTCCTCGACAGAATTCCCTCTCTCCACTGCTGGACCAAAGTCGCTAGCAGCTCTAGGCATGCAAAACAATAACGTTTTCAGGATGTTGTTGAGACTTCCTTGCTTCTGTAGTGCATTAGGGATGTTTGCGAAATACTTCATACTAACAGTTAAGTTAATTCTACTTATTTTATTTTTATGTGCTACTAACTCTATGGATTCTAAGTTGTCCAAAATAAAGAAATTTTAATTATTTACTTATTATATGTAACATGTCCTGGGCACCTGGTCAGTGTCGTTGAAATGCTGCAATTAAGATAAGAGAACATCAAGGTTTTCGTGTTGGTAGATAGGTAATTGGTGCCCAGTATGTCTACTTCAGTTTTGCAATATTAACACCGTTGCGCTTGTGTTACACCAAGGCATAGAAAAATTATAACGATCATCCCAAGCAGTACTTCAACTCTTCAAAGTGAAGACTAGCTGGTATAAAGGGTGGATCGGTTGGTGTTTTGCGTCCGGCATAAATTGAGGTAGGTTCCAGGGTGCCAAATCAGATGGAGACCGGGCAATCGCCACAATTTGCAATTAATTGCACGCTGGCGGTCACTGCCACAGGCTACCTTGTTTATCCCTTTAGTGTTTCGGAATCATATTCGTTTTTACGGACTTTTTTCATATAGATAGATGAAAGTAGGTACATTATGGTCAGCCTATAGTCCGTGTATGACGATCTGCAAGCACCGTCCTTAGTCATAATCTGAAGAGAACTTCCAAGCAGTAGCTGTCGTAGTCGTTACAGTTTGTGTCTGATACCAATTTACTCCCGAAATCCATAAAACTTTGGAGAGATTTTCAGTAGATGTTTTTAATTTAATTTATTTATCTTGACGCCCAGTCCCTTTTGGGAAGAGACGGTGGACAACTTTTTCAAAGATTGTAAAATTGGAAATTTCTATTGATATTTTTGACAGGGCCGTTTTTATCCTTATGTATGTAAAGCTTGCAAACAAAACAGTTTATCCGTTTTTCTTTTTAATTTTTCAGTTCGGATCATATTTTATATTGGTTACTTTAAAACCACTGATCTAAGTACGAGAATTCAGATAGGGTTATCTCGCTAACTCAACGAACGGAATGAATGGAATGGAATATAGGGTACCCATTTAATGAACAATAAAACGTCAAGTGCGAGTCGGACTCGCGCAACAAGGGTTCCGTAACGAAACATTATAGTCATAATTACGTAACTAAAAGACCCTGCTTCTTGCTAAATTTCATGATTCTAGTTCAACGGGAAGTACCCTATAGGTTTTGTGTGCTTGTGATTCCCTTGGAAAATTCAAAAAAATTGGGCATGAACGGCTGTAACTTTTGATTGCGTTGATTTAGAAGTTTGAATTACATTTAGGCTCCAAGAGGTTACGAACCTGAGTATATGATGCGCTTCCTTGTCTTTCTTGCTAACCTAACCTTACCAAACTCCAATACTACCGTTATTAATATTCATAGCTTTTTATCTAGCACTGCAGCCTTAGAAATTTTCAGGGTTCGCTTTGTTCGCTTTTATTTCTTTTGTCTTAGGTACTCTTGCTTACTTTTCCCTAAAAATTGGGAAAAATCTCAAAAAATTCGCGGTTTGCTCCACTCGCCGATAACGCTTAGGAGTGTCCGCTGGGATCTTCATACGCGTACCGCCACTTCATCAGCGTGGGCTGAGTTGGGCAACGGCTTTACATTGGCTGTCACACTGCCGTGTGTCTAGATAAGATGATATCTGTCTGACGACGTTTTATAATATCATCAACTCATCCGGTGTTGCTGCCATAACATTCTGATTAGGGGAGGACACATCTTAAGACGACCGAGTAATTTGTGTATTCAAATAACCACCTCGCAACAAACCAAGAGCTTGCAAGTTATGCATATGATTAGGTGCTAACTCTTGTAACTATTGGTGTGAAATGAGTATGCACGCGCCCGCGGTGCCTCCGAAACAACTCGCGGCAATGTATCTAGTGTTTCTGAAACCAGTTAACGTAGCTTGCCAAGTTATTCGACCGGGAAAGTCATTAGCAATTCAAATACCTAACCACCGCATGCTTCCCCCACCAAGAGGGGATTCTCTTTCACATGACCGCTTTTGTAAATTATTTATTACTGTTTGGTCAGTTCGAAAGTCCGCTTTGTTCATTGGGCTAATAGGAATTCACAATGGAATGATCCTCCGAATGTTTGTTGTCGTCCAGAGCACAGGGTCAAATATTTACTTCTCTTTGTCTACCGTGCATTTATTGGCATCGAAAAAAATGCGTTGCTGTTTGAAAAAACTTTTTGATTTGATTGTGTACGAAAAAATCTTTGGGTGAAAAGGAAGTTACATACGAGTACTTACGTTTTCCTTACTAGAGCTTTCATTATTTTTATGAGGCATATATCATACAATGTGACACATGTAATATCACTTGTAATATGATATATTTTTCCGTTAATTCCAGAATGTGCTGAAGCGTTATGATAAGCGAGGGTCCAGAATGAATGATAGTGAATGGAACACGCTCTCGTGTAGTCACGTCGCAACCATGCCTGAAGGAACGGTAAGAATTTCAATCACAGACACTGAACGCAGCGCGAGACAAATTGCAGACGACTTTGTCAAGTACGTACACAGCGATTCAAGCATTCCTACGGATAGTATGTGTGCTTATGAACCTTTGTAAACAGCTCGAGAGCATACCTCCTATACAAGAGGCATCCGAGACTTTGTCAATAGGCCTTAAAATAAAATAGCGCGTTTTGTTTCGAACGATGTAGCTAATTGAAAGTCATGAAACTTTAGGGTGTTCCATCCTTTTTTATGTAACTACTGTTATATGAGCGAGCAGCACTCGAAATTAAATCATAGTTTTATGTGGTAATTTCCAATTGATTAGAAAAGTTTTTGAAGACAATTTATTGAAATTAATTTTACCTTAGAGCACCCTCGTAAACTAAGGGTTAACTTTACGCTTAATTCGAGTGGGCCTTTATTACAGTAGGCACGGGTAGAGTAACAGAGACCCAAAAGGTATAAATTACGAGGGAAATCTTCATAACTATAACATTGTACTACTAAGTAGTTAGAGTCAAATAATTCAAGTTCAAAGGGTTCGCTGTATTGCTGCAAAGTAGCGCAGAGGAACCAGCTATCTGTGATGTTAACCCTCTTGTTAGAAATAATGGCAAGAGCACACAAACTTTTAAAATAAACCCAATGACAAAACTTAGGTATCCATGCTATCTTTTCAATAATCTAGAAATGCTTTGTTTATTCCATCGACCTATTTAACCTGTGACCCTTTCAGTAAACACATTTCGTCCTCCATTTATTGGACTTTCGCACTCAACAATAATAACATCGCCTAATCATACAAAGACAATCACATAACGCTGTCGATGACTGTATCAATTCAGTTAACGTAAATGGCAAATATGAAAGACTAGGCTCTTTACAATAGCTATGTCACAATACAAGCACGCTAAAACACGTTTGTAGGCAAAGCTCAACATCCGTGTCCCGGATAACTGTCAAATTAGCACAGACGTGGTCTTTATCATTTATAGGAACGTTTTCACAAATATTTTCTCAGGATTATTTAATGTGAACTCAAATCTTATTTTTACTGGACTACAATTAAAATTTGTGATGAAGCACAAAATGACTGAGTGGACTGATCATCGTTATATTTTTAAAAGGGTTATTTCAAAAGTTAGAGTTAAATTACTACTGAAACGCAACCTGAATAAAAGCGTTGAAAGAAAACTAAAAAGTTCAAAGTTGCTCTGACAATTTCTAATGAAATGAAAATGTTTTCTCACAAAACGGTTAAGTGAGCCAGCCAGGCTGGGGTTCTTATTGAGCTACGTCGTTCGTCGTTCCGTATCGAAAAGGGCCGCCACGCCGATAATTGGAGATCCGTATAAGGACATTAATAACAAAACAGATACCTATTAGACGCTGGGTTCCGGACCCCAGTTGCTTGTTATATCCGAAACGAGGAAATCGTAACAAAGTTACGTACTCGTCTTTTATGCGAACACCAATGTCGTTCCGTTGTAATAGTCTAGGTATGCACGAACTGGTTTATGTTAAGGCTAGAAAGGTTTTTGGGATAACGAACAATGTTAAACAAAGTAAGTCTTTTCGAAATGAAAGTTTTCGGTAAAAAAAACATTTTTAGCTTTTCGGCTATAATCTGGTCGGCAGCGCATCCGCCTCCATGGCAAATACTCATCGTGGTGTGATGTCACTGCTGGCGTACTCTCGCCTCTTCTTTTTGCATTATTTATTAACTCCATATCCGAGTCTTTGTCCAGTTCTTAACACCATTACGCTGACGATCTTATGGTGTGTAGTGTATTTGCTTTTGGTGGCTTTCTTATCACTACGGCCATGATAGGCCTATTGTGATCGCCACTTTAATGTGTTCACCCCTAGGACTGCGGCGTTCAGAGTTCGCTACTTACCCTTACAGCTGCTAGGAACTGAAGGATTTTCTTCGGGGAGGTGTCTCGTAGCTCGTCTGGGACGAGCAGGTGCTTGCTCAGATGAGTACTACGTTTTTGCATCAGTGCTCCACACTCTCCTAGCAGATGAAGAGGCGTTTCATCCGCCTCTTCACAGTGTGTGTAGTGTAAGTATTATTGTATTTTTTTATCTTTTCGAGTGCCACCGTTTTTTGTTCTTACATGTCCAGTCCATCCAAAGGTTGCCTGGAAGAGATCACTCATAGCGATAAGGCCGCCTTTCTACTTCGTCTACTTGTAGAATTTATATCTGCAATGTTTTCTGTGTTTGTGTGGTAAAATAAAGAATTATCTATCTATCTGTCTGGTCGGTTCTAGACTAGTTTGCTGCGCATTTGCCAAACTATATTCCTATAGTTTATAGTTATGAGTTACTTACCAAAGGCACAGTTGAAATAATGTTACTTCGCCAAGTGTGCTATGATAAGTCACAAACGCAGCTAAATCAAACGACTCCACCTTTGACCAAAGTTACTCTGGAATCGTACGATGCACGAGATCATACGCAGGTACTTAAGTCCCTTTCATAAAGTTGCTTTGCTCGAATGCTAAGCTGCACACAACTATTACGGTCACAAAACTTAGTTACGCCGACGTACTAATGGATTTATTTTAGTTATAAGGTCCGCTTGTTAGATAAGTCTAGGTTTGCGTATTATAATTTGATTGTTCCGAAGAACTTTAAATCGACGAAGTAGAAATTCCATAGTTATTAAATTTTTCGGGGCTAATAAATACATTTTATGGTACCACTTCTGGATTATTCTCCATACAACAGCGAAAGGATTTCAAAACCAGTCCCTAATTGAAGGAGGAATCGATGAACATACACGAAAAAGTAAAAATAAAAACATACATACAGCCGAACATAGAACCACCTTCCTTTTTAGAAGTGGGTTAAAAATTGAGACAAAGTTACAATTAGGTTCGCCACAAAGTTCACAGTAAAAAAATGCCTACGTCACACATGAAAATTGCTGACTTCCAATTATTATTCTAAGGATCAAAAGGAATACTCGTTAAAAGGACTTTGCAAGATACGCCACTTACATATTTCCCCAACCCTCGTCATTTTGTACGGTTTTAAACCGTACAAAAAGACTCAAAGGAAAATCATGTTTAAACTTTTATTTGCGCTTCCTTTTAATTAAATGAAGTGAAGCCATTGGTCAGATTTGTAAAGATTTAAAGAAAATTTAAATTGCGTAACCAATTTAATTTAACTCTTCATTTGAATCTCAAATATTTCAGACTCGTTTTAAATCCCATCTTTATGAATCATTCCTTATCTTTTCATCCGAAGATTTTTAAAATCAAATTAATTCTGAGACCTTCCTACCACCCGACGACGGTTGATGTTTATTCACTTCAATACACCGAGAACAGGCGAAGTAGTTCCCTAAGCATGTAAGTACTGAACTAAGCTTGGACGACGTAGACTGTAGACAAAAGAGAAGCGTCTACATTGTCCTCATTTAATTGTTCCGAGGCAGTTAAGTTTCAAAGGTGCTCGTGATTCTACACGTAAATTCTCTACATAGTTGTGTGAAAACTAAGGATTCTTCCTGCATAAGCACATGTAATAATCTAAAATTTTGAGAAGATGTTATGAACGCAGCAACTTAGTCATCCACCAGTCATTACCAACTATTTTATAAACATCTGTAGTTTACCGATTGTTTTTGTATTAAGTTTATAAGGTAATATTTTACGTTGGTAGAAATATTACGTATTTATAGGATACGCAGCCGGTTTCATTTTGAAGTGTTTGAAAAATTTATACACAAAATTCATTTATAACGGGATATTAACCATTATTCGTGTTTTTAGCTATTCAATATATCAGCACAGTTTCATGGGTCACGATCATTTGGTCACGAAATAACTAAAATCACAGCGAGTTAGTTTTTACTGGCGACAGTGTGCCGGCCGATAGAATAATGGGTAGCTCACTCAAATCATGGTAAAAATCCCGATGATAGTTTCAATTGAAATGATTCAATCGCAACCTACAAAACCTTTCAGAGTATTGTTGTATACACCGAATAGTGCTACGACGTAGCTTCGCTACGAAGCATAGTAGTGCTACGGGGAGCATTACATTACGTCTTTTTACTAGCTTTTATACTAAGAGCTTGCTTTGTTCCGTTATCTTTTTACTATACCAGAATTGTTATTGAAGACGAACAGAATGCCACTAAAATCAAATATTACGAGCTAAGCTTTCGCCTTTGTCTTCCCCTCGTACGGGCTCTTTAAGTTTCCGCATTGTAGGTAGCTTATTTGCCGGTGCTTGAGATAATTTAGTGCAGGTCTCGACGATGATGTGGATTTGCATCGAGGACTTTCCTGTCTGCCAACTTTGTCTTTGCGGGCTCAGGTTCGGCGGTGTATACTAGCCTTTTCCAACCCACACACTTGAGAGGTCGAGAGCAAACATTTTGGAACTGAAACGGTTGGTGCTTTGCTCTCTACGGGGAAATCGGAATTGCAACGAGTCGAAAACAATGACTGTCAGTAACCAAATGTTAAACCAAAATTAACAAAATAATTTCGGGATTTTTCCCGAAATTATTTTGTTAATTTTGCGAGTCTGAATTGGTTTGCTTTGCGTTTCAATTTGCTTATTAATCTCTCAAATCAAGTAAGTAAATCAAAAGCATGGAAGTAGTAAAAGCAGATTAATTCATTGTAAAATTTTGATGCCACAATAATTTACAAGGGAAGCAGCACGCCGCCGTTCTAATTGGATTAAAATTTTAGCACTCCTTGCGGCTGGCCGTATTGATTTTTGGTTTACTTGGTACTGCTTTAAGAAGGTTTCTTATTTTTAACCGGCTTTGAAAAAAGGGGGAGGTTCTATGTTCAACTGTATATGTATGTTTTTAGGGTTCCGAGATCGGTTTCGTCCTACCTCTGAAGTGGCGTTTGTAGAAATGGATCTACATTTTACAGGAAAATATAGAGAAGTCTGTTAGTAGAACACCCAATGAAAAATAGTCAAAGGGGGGGGGGGTATTTTCCTCACCGAGTAGGGTATCAAATAAAAATTATTGGTTTGTACATCTCAAACAGTTTTAAAATTTTATCTAGGTCTCATTCTTTTTTAAATTTTTAAAATAAATCGAAAAATTTACCATTTTTTGCAGAGGGATCCATTTGAAATGTAGGTTTTTACCAGCTGTCTTTAATTATTAATGTAAATACATATGTATTTGTGTATGTATTTGACCAACGACCGATACCCTCGGCGCACGAGTCACATTCGCACATGTTTTGTATGGATGTTCGTCGATTTCTCCGTCGTTTATGGACCGATTTGGATGATTCTTTTGCAGCTATAAAGAGGAATAAATTATTTCTGAGGGATTAGTATTTAACCCACAACACTACAAAAAAACAGTTTCAATCACACCAACAAAACAATCAAATTATCTTTTGTGAGGTTATCGGTTATTTATTTGATTTGATTTGTTTGTTGCTATTTTCCAAATTAGCGTCTGTAACGTTGTTGTGTTTTTTGTAAATAATGTATCTATGAGTGGCATCTTGATTGCTGTATACATAGTAATATATATACAGTTAATTTTAAGAATATTGTAAACTGTTTGTGCCTTAGTAAACGAAAAATAAATAAATAATAAATATTCTAGTGCCCATCTTATTATCAAGCTCTGCACAGTTTTAGAAAAATGCATTAGTATTATAAAGTACAAGACGACTAGACGAGCTATCTCGGTAAATAACCATTTAATAGAAATATGCGGGCTATAAAACCGGGCGGTGGGTGGTAGACGGCTCCGCCTGCTCTATTTGCACACGTTTTGAATGTCATTGTCATGGTGCTAATTGCCGCTGACTGCACTGCACGACCCACTACCTCACCCCGCTTAACTCGCACCTCCATCCCCTTGTGCGTTTACCATGATGTGAAAACAGTCGACCTAGGCATAAAGATGTTATGTACCTATGTTGCACGAAATTATTTTAGAAACCAACCAAGAGGCGCTAAGTCCACATGGAACATTATTTTTTCGAAAAGACTGTTCGTTTTTCAAAGTAGTGCTCCTGCTTCGTTTGTGAAGAGAGAAAATGATCGTGTACAGCGGAGGGCGAGCAGTTCGCTCATGGAGCCCTCCTAGCCACAGCTTCGAATTAATTTTTCCAGGCAGTTGAGTTCAAATGCGCTTCCGGCTTAAGTTCCCTCAACTCGAAAGCAAAGTTTTCGTGTTTACATTACTTTAAATTCTTTTACCTCTTAGCTTTGCTTTGCAATACTTTGCATAGTATCATTTGCTGTATGTTTATGTTTTCAAGGAAACTCGAAACTTTGACCACCTTTTTTCTCTTTATTGCGGAAATTTTACCTGGAAAGTCAAGCTACTTTTACTTTATAAAAGTTTATAAGAAAGTCTTTAAATATTCAAATACCGTTTGCAAAAGAAAATGTATTTCCGTTTCTACGTAATCTTAGAAGTAATGAGTTGAGCTTTGAGATTATTTACAAAGCGACGAATGGGGAAATTAATATGATAGACTTCAGTTATATGCAATTAATTACAAACTGATAGCATTACCATTTAAACGAGTATGTCAAACGATCTGATAAATTATTTAACTGGACAAGCGTGTATCGAAAACTCGCAAAAGTAAATTCCATTCCTGTTTCAATATTGCCCGACTAAATTGCCTTTAACAGAGGAAATGCTACGGCAAATATGATTTGGCGACGAGCTGTATCAAAGGCTAATTGCACCTCTAGTACCTATACGTACCTACATATTCGCTTCTTCTATTAGAATAATATGATTTGTGAAGCAATCGTACGCCAATCTTTGCAAATATAACCTGCTTGTGTCAGACTATTGTCACGGCTATTGTCCTGAATAGGATGAAGCATACTTTGACTGTTTGGTTTTAATTTTTGAATTCAATGCATTTATGATAATTATTTCTACTCGAGCTGTGAACTCGGACTTCCTGAGCACCAGTTTTGTGACCCTTGAGGGTCTTCCTTGAGGCAGAGGTTCAGTCAGATTCCCCTTGTATTTGGCTTGCTCCCCCCCGATTGACAAAAACTGTGTCCCCAAGAACTTAACTTATTATTGTTACTGTGTGAATGAGTGCTTGTTACTGCATTGTGCGGGTCTAGTTTGTCACTGAACCTCTGTAGGCTTTTAGCTATTATCCCTGTAGCTCCAACTACCTACAGTATGCCTTTTTTTTAAATTTATTTATTATGAAAGGAACGCGAACAGCGTATACATAGAGCATTCTTATTGATAGGTAGGTACGCTAGTAACAGGCGGACTTCGATGGGTGTTTTGCAAAGTCAGGTGATCTATTCTTTTAGAGTGTGATATTTACTTAATTTTTTAATTGTATTATGCTCCAATGCTGGAGTCAGATGCTTGATCTTCTATCGCGTACATAACTATTATAATTTTTGATGTTAAATTAGGTAGGTATCTCCTTGATTGTTTCTGACATCCTAACTATTCATTTTAACGTTCACAATAAAATTATCCTTGAAACTGTTTTGAGTTATACGTTTACTAAGCCCTCGCTCAAAACTTGATATACGGTGACAAGCACTTAGACTGATTACAGTAGGAGACCTATCTCTGACAGAGGCTTTACAACCACAGGCAAGTACTTCAATTTATCATTTACAAATTGTTATTTTCCTAATTCTGTATTTATATGATTATTCTAATAAAAAGTAATAGGTACCTGACGAACGATGCGGCGCGGCGAGCGAAGACCGCCTGCGACGTAGAAGGTTGCGGGTTCGATTCCCACCTTCGAACAGATGTTTGTACGATCTGCAGAGATTTGTTTCGGGTGTTCTGGTCGTTATAATAAAAAAAATATCTATCTGTGTATTGGATTGTATTAAGCATATCAGTTCTCTAGTACCCATAACACAAACTCTGCTTAGCTTGGGGCTAGATGATGCTGTGTGGATTGTCCAGCATTTATTTATATATATTTATTTGTTTACTTATTTAGAGACGTCCCTGAGTTATGTTGACGATAATATAAAGACGTGATGATGACGTCTCATGTAAGAGATTTGCGTAGTACCCCGTCCACACGATAGAGGCGCTAAATACCATAGAAAAAGAAAACGTCACGATAACGTTTCGATATTATCGTGAACCGTATTTAAGGCTCTGTGTACACCTATACGTACCTACACGCTATTATATTCGTAAACTAAATAATATGCTGAAAATGTAAACTTACCCACGTACATTTACGGTAAATCTATGTATATTTCTGTGTACCAGGCAGGTGCCAAATTGCCGAACATTGTAAAAGCGGTCCCGATAAATAGAGTAGCTTTATCCCGTCCCTTCTGACTTTCCGCCTTTCAATTAACCAGTAATCATACACGCCCCGGGAACCCTTTCATTAAACAGCGGTAATGAGTTTTCACCCTTCGCCGCGTAGTGGACATCGGAGCATTGATGGACCGGCTCATTCTGTATTAACTTTTCGTCGTTTCACCTGCACAGACAAATAGCGCAACGTGTTGCTGAAACTCGAATTTAAATCCTTGTATTTTGAAAAGTGAAAAATGGTGCGTTTTGTTTATTCTGTTCTGAGTACCAATTAATAATTTTTCGCTTTTCAGCCAACTGTTGCCAGCTTCGGTTGATTTATTATCTGAGAGGAATATATAATTTTAACGTTTTTCAAGACTAAAATTTTAATAGATTCTGAAGTGACTTTATCAATTTAGGCAATTCAATAAATTAGAAAATCTTAATCGACCTTCAAAAGAATTATTGTTGTTTGATTTGATTACGTACTGTTAAGTAGTTTACATACAAGAACTCTTTCAATTATCTGAACTATTTTTATCAACATTATTCAAACGTTAGTTAAAAAAACTGGTTGAGAGACCACAAAGCCATCCTCATTAGTGTGCCGACCTCGTTGGACGCTACCATATTGATTACCGAAAGGCTTTATGATACCAGATTTTGTCTGATTTCGATATTTATCGAAGATTTTGTGCGATATGTGAGGATACAAGCAATGATAAAACTAAAATAATAACCCAGTTAGTTTTTTTTTCTTTTCTCACAGGAAAAAGTATCTAAAGTTCTTATGAATAAATAAGATTTTAAAAATAAAACAAAAATCTTTGATTTTGAAATATACAGTTTTATTTGAACAATCAAAACAATCAGATAATACATACGAAACTGTAATAAATTACAAAAATGGGGTTTTTGAAATTTTATCTTATTTCAGTCTTCTAAGAGTAGAAAATTGCGATCGGACAAATTTATGGGCTGTATTTTAAAATAGATTAGATTATAATAGACACGAGACTAGGTGAGTACTATAAAATGTGGGATGATTTTGTACACATAAAATATCTTCAAATTTTTCAAACTCTAACGAGTGTTTCTTTTTTAGATGGGTAGATTAATTGATCAATATGATTCAAAATTACCATATTAGTGAGTTATATTCAATATATTTAAAAATAAAGTGTTTATCAACTTCCTTAAAGTCTAAAATATTTACAAATTCAAAATAATTACCAACAGTATGTTCCTTGATAAATAAAACAGAGGTTCACTTATAGAATATTCTAGCAAAAATCAACATGTAGGGTGAATTAATGGATTACTACTTCTTAACGAGCAAATATGAAAGATATATGCTAGCTATACAGAGTATTTTTTTTAACTGGGACAGTATGGGGGCACCCATAACCAGAGGAGATACAGGTGCAGTTTCTTTTGAAACATCAGCTCCTTTTTGGAGAAAAATATTTTGGCATTAAAATTTTTTTGGTCAAGCGTAAGTAGCGCCTTAAAATGAATCAAGTTGCTAAAAATTTTGTTTGATGCCAATTGAATCAGTCCTTTGTAAGGATCATTTTATTATATCGAATGAAAAAAACTGAGCAGCGGAAGTTAGTCAAATTTAATTAAATGTACCTACTTACGATTTCTTAGTAGTTTGGTACAAAACGGTACTAAAACTATCACAATAGATGTTCGATATGGCCCCCATGTTGGGACGACGAAGGACCGAGTCGATTGGCATAAAAAAAAATGTTACCAACTTGATTCATTTCAAGGCGCTACTCACGCTTGGCCAAAAAAAAATTAATGCCAAAATATTTTTCTTCAAAAAGCAGCTGATGTTTCAAAAGAAGCTGCACCTGTATCTCCTTTGGTTATGGGTGCCCCCGTACTGTCCCAGTTAAAAAAAACACACTGTATAGTGACGTAGGTATCTATGTATTACAAAATATTGTACAAAGGTATGCTGTCACTACGTATTTCAAAACTTACGGTAATTACTTACGTCACACTCAGAGACGACAATGACATCAGAGATGAAACATGAACAAAATACGCTACATTAAAAATAGACTTATCGTAATAATTAATATTATACCCGTCGCTGAGAAAGATCTAAGATAAATGCAGTACCTATTTCTATAATCAAATGGTTTAATTTAATTAATTGGTTTTTCAAGAAAATAAGCTTTTTAGCAAATTCTTTGGCACTTTGAAAATCCAGCATTAACATAGATAAGTAACTAATTTTACTTGTTTTTGAAACTAATTAGCGCTCCAAATTATTTACAAAGTATTTACAGCAAAATTGTTACATAATTCAATTAACATTTTGTTGTTTGGAAGATTCCATTATATTAAGAGTATTTTTTAAAACATTTTTAATTACAACACTGTTTATAATTCAGTGCTCATTTCAGCCGTAGAAGTTTTATTGTTGCCAGATGTGGCGCACGCAGCGTCGCCCTCGCCAGATGTCGGGTTCAGTTGCTCTGCAACCTAGTTCGAACAATAACATCTTTATTACTAAATTCCAATAGCACGGATGAAGAAAAAAATCTTGTATACATGTGCAAAAAGACATTTTTTAATTTATTTTTCTTGTACAAAACATAGATACCTACTATGTTGTGCAGTTAACAACAATCGTTAGGTACATAAAAGTGCAACACATAAATTAGACACAATTTAAAGACAACAAAACACAATCAAATAAAAAACAGAACTTATTACTACCAAAAAGTTAGTCAACTAAAGTTAATCTACTAAACGAGCACACAAACTACATACACCAACCACCACCAACATGCACAAACAAAATCAAGACGCACAACAAACAAAACAAACCAGGATGCGTGCAGGTATCATTCCGCTACGGGTTGCGAGTTGCGACACAATCGGACGGGCATCGGCGGCGCCTTACTTACTGCGTGCTTTCAAAGAGAGGTTTTAGGATAAGGTCGAGGGTGTTGTCTTGTCTGTGCGAGTGCTGCGATAGGCGGGAGTGCGCGCGCAGGTTCGCGTTGTGGTCGCGCGACTCTCGCGTCGGTCGTGCGTAGCGCCGCGCCAGCGACCCGCTCTCGCCGACCATTATGTTGTTGTTGCTAGCATGTCTCTGCGTATCCCAATACAAATAGCTCAAACTACCTGTGCTCAACACCTCTGCTTATTACAATACATAAAACAATACAAAAGTAGCAGATTATATTATACAACTGTAAAAGATCCCGAGTACGCACAATGCACTAAAGTGGAATTTGTTGAAGCTATTAATTGGACACTTTGACATAGTAAAATTTTGCTTCAAAGTGCCTTTTGATGTTATTAATAGCCATATTAAAAATTCTCGGGTCTTTTATTGAAGAACCACTATAGCACTTTGTAAAGATCCCAAGCTGACAGAATTATGAAGAAGTAGATATAGATGTCTACGTAACTTAAACAGTGCTCCCCATATAATTATAAAATGCTAAGGTATATTTTATCATAAGAAAGTTACGCTGTTCAAAGAAAAACTTACTTAATACTTATACACTATGTTATGTTATTTCAAGTAATTAACTTATGACATTGTACTCATTTATGATCTGAGTGGTATTTAATTAATGACCGCAGCCTGTACACTGTTAGCTTCACAGCGGCCCAGAAACAGGAGCAGCGGATTATTAACGTCGGCCCTCGTAAGCCTATTTCGCTCCGGAAACATTTTTCACTTTTTAACGAGCTTTCTCTCAAACGAGAATTGTGGAATAAATACGTGAAATGGTCTGAGACCGGAGATCTGTCTGCGGCAGTGCGTGACCTAATCATGGATGGGTAGAAACCGTACAAGAGATGTGTGGTGTTGAAAACTGTCGCTTGATTCAGCTCCCATGGGTGCTAATGGAGCTATTTGTGTGCTCTGCTTGGTGTTATTTATTCAGAACGACTTAAGATCGTGTGATTTAGCTGTTTATTTATGGTGTTCTGTCTGCGGAATTTTCATTTCAATTCTACGTAATTTTCATTATTGTCACGCGTGGGTATTGCTAGGGTAATAGAGTCTAAATTAATATTTCTAGTGACTTAAAGAAATGGGGCTCACGAACGATTATGATATATGCTAATTACGGTATCTACCCTACCTTCTTTAAAGACTTACGAGGGCTGACATTTTGCATAAGTAGTACGGAGTTTTTTCAACGAGAACATCGTTATATCTTTAACCTATCGAAAGAGCTCTCTACTTTTCATTAAACAACAATGTTCTATTCAAAATAGAGCAGTTAAGAGTGAACGTCCTGAGAGTAGATCTACGCCAACTGTCCGCCCATTCTTTTGTCGCTTCACAAAAGCTGTTTCATTCGAGAGAAGTTTGGCACAATTAAAAACCATTATCATTAGGATTATAGCCAACGACGATGAAATCCTTAGATAAGGAAAATGTGACAATAGTCGGTTTGAGGGAAATTCTTTGTAAAATTTCGAGAAATGGTAACATAAAAAGTAATAGCAGTGCCCAAGGACGAAAACATTTATCTGGTTTGTTTATTTTCAGAGGCTTAGTCGCACTGAAAAGAAAATCGACTCCTACCTAATAAGACGATGATTACGCAATTTATTTTCGAGGGATTAATACTGCACAGGTAAAAAGACATCGTAATGTTCTCCTGAAAAAGCTCATGTTAGAAAGCAAAGCGCCCACTCACGAAGAGAGAGAAGCTAGAATGCTGCGGGTAGTGCGTGGGCGCGGGGTCCCTGTGGCGCGCGGCGGCGCTGTCGCTGGCCACCGAGACCAGCGAGCGCTGCGAGCCCGAGTGGCGCGGGTGTGCGGGGGGCCGCCCGGCGCCCACCCCCGCGCGCGCCCCGCACGCGCCCCAACCCCGCGCCCCGCACACAGACCCCGCGCCCCCAGCGCCGCTCCACTGCCTACTCACTGCCGCTGTAGAGTTGCCGGCACCGCACTTGGCGCTGTCGCTTGATCTGCAAAAACAAACATGTCCTGAAGTTCAATCTACTGCTACTATCCTCGCGTAAGAGCTAGTTACATAAGCCGGTATGCAAGTGTCAGGTGAAAAAAATTACGCCAGTTTTAATCCCTCCCACCGCTTGCACATTATTTTATGCGTTGGTAAACACTAGAGGCTCTTGAAATCATGTGTACTATATCAAATTGATAGAAAACGTAGCTTGAAGTTTAGTTAACGTGTGTTGGACAAAGAGGCGCTGGTGTTTTTACAAGAAAACATCAATCTCACGATGATCACCCATTCTACGTTATTATTTGGAAAGATATAAGCGAACAGGTGGAACAACTTTGTATCAACTGGGGCGTATCCAGGGGCAACGGTCACGGATCATAACGCGAGGATGCGAAACTAATGAGCATATTATATCATACCAAACAGTACGAAAACGTTATAGAAAACGAGATTATCATATCTCTACCCAATGGACCAGATAATTCACATCTTGCTGGTGGAAGACACAAGAAATAAAAATGTGGTCTCCAGCTTTAAGTTCTAGTCTAATTGCAAATTACGAGTAGAATCTACGCAATATAAACAAAACGCAAGTGCTCCTAGATTTACCTCTCGGAAGAATACGCGTAGTCTTGATCAGCTCCAAGGCCAGAATCCGTGTGCTCGTGTGAAACACGCGCGCTTCCCGATATAAGCTCCCCACTGGAACTATTGCTGTTACTATTGGTCACTGGACTGTAGGGGTTATTGTTGTTGGGAGCCGGCGTCACGCTGCCTTTGTATCCGTTATTGGTCAAGTAATCATCGCGACTTGACGGTTCCTCGTAAGCAGGGTAAATACGCCTGAAAATATTAGCTGTGTTGAAGATATCCCCAATAATAGACAAAGCAAATTCCATAAAATCTTTTTTTAGCGCAGAAAAATGTTTAAAATTCCTGAGGTCCAAAGCAAAGGAACTTCTATAAAAAGGAACAAAACACAAATCTATGGAAAAAATTACACCTGGTGATGATAACGAACCTTCCGTGATTTTCAAGATTGTTCCGATGCGTGCTTAGAATGCTTGAGCTGGATCTTAGAGAGCCTTGATGGATTGCGTCATGGCTGATTTTGTTGTGCGATGATGAGTTGATTTTATGCGATGATGAACTTTTATCTCTTCTCGCTAGAGATCCATGTTCCGTCCTGGATGAGAAAAAAGGAATTCATAAAGATCTCTGTAAGTTTATGGAGATATATATGAGACATGTGTAAGTTGTAACCCACTGCTTATGTTTAGATGAAGTCCTTATCTTGGCCTGCCGAGCATGACTGGTCTGGACCACCGTATACGGAATTTCCTTGAGTTGCTCCTCTGTCATGCCCGTTGTGTCGACTAGTGAAAACTCCAGGTGTTGCTTAAGCTCAGTAGGCAGCCATTTCTTTTCACTTGGAGAGCGAGATCGGGACCTGAAAAGGTTTTATTCAATGACATGACCCTAATCTTAGTTAGATCTTCTTACTTAGATCTTGAAACTACAAAAATACGAGGTGTTTTACCGATGTTTCTTGTGTCTTCGATGCCGATGTGAAGAACGATGTGTTCCAGTTTCCGGCTCCTGCTGTCCGGAACGGCGAACGCTTGCCACCTGTGGAAATTGAGGGATTAGTGATGAATACTAATGATTTATTGATTATGCCTTCGCAAGCTACAAAAAAATGCCTGTTTTTAAAAACTTACTTGAACCGTGTTACCAGTAGAAGATTGTCTCAAAATCTCTTTCCACTGAAGCTCTGAGTCCACCAGCTCAAATCGCTCGTCTCTACAATGCAAAGAATAACCGTCATCAGAAACATGTCCAGGATTGGTAGTGGTTGTGAAATAAATTAATCACTCCGTTTTGGTACTTTTTCGACAGCTGTTACAAGCAGGGTTTACCAGTTCAGACACGGCGGCGACAGAATCTACGTCTTGACGGTCACACGTCTGCCCGGATCATGATCAGCAAGTAAATTCCCGAGTTTTGCATACACATGGATCGATCGAGGCCTAATGTTGATACTGATCGAGGCCTAGTGTTGATACTGACTTGTTATCAGGCTGCGAGTCGTCCCTCTCTGACCCTGACTCGTGCTTGTGCCGCGAGCGATGTCTGCGGTGTCGCCGTCCGGAGCGCCCCGAGCCGCGGGACAGTTCGCTCTCTGCGTCCGACTGCTGGCGCCGGGACCGGTGCTTGTGCCTAGGAATTCAAGGATTTATGAAAAAAAGTCCGCCTGCAAAAGTCTTAAGTCGACGGTAAAGATCCACTTTGACAGAACCAGTTTTTTTTTTGGATAAAATTGTTTTAGTTGTCATGACTCCGATGGCTCGGGCATATAGTCCGAATGGGGGAGGAATATAGAGATCTGGGGAAGGGAGGACCAAGCAGCACGCAGAGCGTACGTGGGCACCTAAGTGCCGAAGGCTTATTGGGCGTCCGTTGTACCGCTGAAGAGACGAAATCCACAAGGCCTAAACGGAGTTCGTTCCCTTAACTTATGACAAATTTGGACAACTAGCAATGTTAGGTGTCGGAGATCATGATCGACATAGAATCAATGCGCCACGCCAGTAATCGACCGGCACTTTTAGCAACTCTTCTTAGATGCCGTGTGTAATGTGGTACTTACTTGCGGTTGGATCTAGAGTCGTTGGAGCTCTGTGAGTCGACGGAGGCGGAGCGGTGGCGCGGCGCGGGCGGCGGCCGGCTATTGGTTGGCGAGCCGGAGTAGAGGCCGCGTCTCGCGGGTGCCGAGCGGGTCGAGCGCGGGGACCCGCCGGGGGCCCCCACTCCTAGCATCTCTCCGCTGATGCTGTGTGACAAAATTCTTGTTGAGAACCAATGAAAGGAGACAAAAAGGATGGATGTGTTTAATATTATTGGTAAGTGTCTAATCAGTGGTTTAGTTAATTTTGAGTGGGAAAAAATTTAGTAACACTTACGAATTTGGTCGATTCACTGAAGTAGGTTGTTTCATTTCGGGAATGCAGTCTTTTATTCTTAAGTCTTCTAGTTTTGGCACTGAAAATAAATCCCCAACATTATAATTTTAGATAGCAAGCGCGAACCATTAGATATAAGTTATTTTTATAAAAGACCAAATAACAACGCGATTGATAAATGATTGAATGAATAAATGATATCAAAAAGAATTTCGAACGATAGATTTCGTCATTGGAATCTCAACAATTCAGTGCGTAAGTTGCGTAACACAGTTCATAAAAGCAATGTTTATGAAAACAATACATTTTGTGTCAATTGTGTCGTGTTGACATTGTAACATACCGTCGTGCAGCGATGCGTGCGAGGCGTGACGCGCGTTGCGCCGCGAGGGGGTCCGCGTGAACGAGGGCGGGGGCCGCGGGCGGGCCCCACGACCGCTGAACAAAAATTTACCATGAGTCTTAAGATTTATCTTAAGGTTTCATAAGTATACTAATAAATGCACACCACTTTATAACCTCTCCCTACCTATTTATTAAACTATTAAATGATCAAATTTCTTGTCAACATCAATTTGGCAGAAGAAAGAAAACTTTTATCATTGAATAATTGATCAGCATACGCACACTATGCCGTAAGAATGATTTGTTTTTTATTGTTGTCATGCTATTGAATCGTAGACGTCTACGTTTAGAATATTTTTTTTTTATTTTTTTTTTCGGAACGCCTTCAGCTTGAATAATGTATACGTATAGAGCTAAAAATAACAACAGAGAGCTAATAATAGCTATTCACTGATAGATTTTAAATAAACAATTTATGTATGAACACTAAGATCATTGTGACGAAAAAGAAATCATAAGTACTTTATGGCTGAGCAATCATAAAGTGCTACTAGTGATTCAAATTACAGAAAACATAAAACACGGATTAAAACACAAATATCAAAATCGGAAAAAATAATTACTGCCCATAACTATTGCATGAAGTTGACAGATTTTATCCAGACCCAGAACAAATATTAACCTCTGCAAAATTTGTTGTATGAATGATCTCCTACAAACATTTTTTGTTTACGTGGAAACCTCCGTGACCTTTGTCCACAACGCCAAAGAGTCAAAACTGTCAAACGTTAACGTTTCGTCGTCAAAATTACGAGTATCTACAATGAAAGTCGTTATGAGACCAAATTAAACTGTTACTCTGATGGCCAAAGCGTTGGTAGGTGCAGCAAAACGCTTGGAGAATTATCAAACCTAAATAATAACCGGTTGTATTACGCAGCGTTTTATTTTTATTGTTACGAAGCGCCACGGTAAACAAACTCAATGGCATCAAAATAAATGAAAATCTGGCTATAGATAGGATTTAATGTACAAGGAACTCGAGCTTTCGCGTAGGACAAGGTTTACACAGATAAAGTCAGGTTCACCACAAGAATCCAATAACTACGAAAATAAAAGATTATGTTCAGTCGTTTCAGATAGCTTTTTGTGTCCTAGTAGAGCTTTGAAACGCGAAACTTGCAGATGTTTCCTCTTATCTCACAATGATTCTCTTTTGTTTAAATGGAATTCAAACAATGAATCTTTCCTTTTCTCGTTGAATAGTGTTGATGAAACTTTCCTATATTTAATTAAATAGTTAAGTATGATTTTACTGTTGTGAACTACATATTTAAGATTTAATTAATTACATTTGTACGCTACGCGGTATACGTGGTCGTGACATATCATATTGCTATTGAGGCTATTTCGAGGTGACTTCATCGATATTGTGTGAGAATAACATCTGACTGCATAATAGACATTCAAAATCTACAGAATGGCATGAACGTGCACAGCAATTTAGAATTATCACAGTGACTCATTGTTAACGTGAGCATTATCCTTCCAAAGAACTGATAATATTTGTAAATCAGCCTGTTGCGGACAAATGGTAGAGCATGTAAATCAAGAGCCACGGTGCCAAGAGCCAGGCTTATGAACTCTGCGCGGCGAATATTTACGGAGCTCTTTGAGCCAAGCCTGGGGATTTATTCTCGACAACAACTCTAAACATTATACTCAGGCTTTGATGTGACGTGAGAAACTTATTCTGTGTTAACTTGCTTAAATCATTGCACTGTCTTTACATTGAAGTGGCTTTCGACATCTGTATTCTATCCCCATAACTTCTAACGACTCTCTTGTAATTTAACGGCTGGTTCTTTACGGTTTAACTGTAGAGTCGGAATAAGTCACCTCTGAGACCACAGATAACGGGGAAGATATAACTTCCGTCTTAGTTACTGTGTTCTCTCTGTGCTCGGTGCACAAAGTAGTTTTAGAGATACGAACAAGTTGAAAAAGATTGGAGAGATGTATCAACAATTTGAGTACTAGATATTCACTTCACATCACTTACATTACATCTAAAACAATCAAATCATTATAAACCAAATTCTTTTTTTAAATTCTTACCTTCTCAAACACTAGATTATGTAAAAACAAACATGAACTCAACAATTTATGTTCACAAGTATTGTATTGTATAAATTTACCCAAAAACTTAAAACTATTCAATAACATATAGAAAAGACACTGGGTAAACTAATTAAGGTGGGTGCGAACCTTTTAGCAAACATATATTCCGATTCATTTAGAAACTACGTCCCCGATTTGAATGAAATTTTGCATCCATAATCGAAAAAGCAATGTTTGCTTCGTTTTAGTTTTTCAAAAATCAAAATCATCAAGAGCAAAAGTAATAAAATCGCTTGAAAGTTAATTTAAATGATTTTTCGCTCTCATTTAATGATGATTACGTATTTTGTAAAACTAAACGGGACAAACAGCTATTTCTTATCCGATTATGTATGCAAAATTTCATTGCAATAAAAGGGTGTTGTTTCCAAATAAATCGGAAAGTAACGTATGGGAGCTTAGAGGTTCGCACCCATCTTAAGGTTTGTCTGAGTATCCGCAGTTACAGTGCGGTGTCAGATATTTAACAAGGAGTGAGGCCTAAATAAAAATAGTTAAAATACGTAACTAGTATAGTTTTAAGTAATTGTACCTATTGTCGATTGAAAATAACGTGTCGAATAAAATAAAATGTTCCATACCTGTTCCTTAGCCTCGTTCCAACTGAGAAGATGTCCGCAGCAGCGGGTGCGACCTGCTGCATGCGGAAGAAAGTGTGGTGGTCGGAGCAGCAGCGCCAGAGGTGACGGCAAGCAGAGCGCGTCGGTGACTCGAAACCGTACGTGCAAGTGTCATTCTACACCAAACAAAAAAAAACTTAGTCACACATATGCCCTCCGCTGAACGTGGGGTGGGGAGAGGCTTCTAAAGCTCTGCACACATTAATCCAATACCGCTACCACCCAACACAAAAATGCGGTTTTTTTTGACATTGAAATATGTGCTAAACTTGTTATCTTTTGATACATTTTACAGCTTCGATCAAAAATAAGGAGTTCGCGGCCTCCCCCGTAGATTCCTAGAGCCTTACAAAGATGTCAATCAAATTTGTCTACGTTTTGTTTTGACGCAGACAGTTTGCGCAGAGCCTGACAAGTTTTTTCCATACGGAACAAGAGATTGGTGGAGTCGAATTCATTTTATTTTATTTTGTAAGTAGGTAGGTACCTTCCTGAGAATTATATACCTACCTACTCAGTTTATTTTCTATAAGGATTAATTAACAGAATTCAGGTAAAGATAACGAATCATTTATTGATGAAACTATAAATTGGTGTCTCAACAGTAGGTATTTATACAAAAGGGTCATTTCAGACATACAACAATTTAAACTTAAAATACAATTTCAGGCAGGCACTCTAGATTAAAAAGATCTGGTTCCTGTCTGCGGCTTTGCACGAGTTTTTTTTACGGGACAAAAAATAAACGTTTTATAAATTCATACTTCTGGTAGGTAGGTAAGAACCTAGTCTTTCTTTTATTAGAGAGTCTACGCAAATGAAATTTTAGGGCGGGCCAACTAGTTATTTTAAAAATCATCAACTAGTAATATTAAACTTATTTTTATGAAAAATATATTAATACATACTAAAAATGAAAAAAAAAATTTAGAAGAAATAGCCTCTCCATTTATCAATTTAGAACAAAATTAATATTTTAACATAGGCAAACCAAACAACAATATTTTATGCTGATTTCACAAGTATATGACTCACATCTCAATATACGGGTAAGAAATATATATAAACTTACTGAAAATAAGAAATTCCATCCTTTTTCAGCACTTTGGACGAGTGATTCTTGCATTTTTTGTACGAGCACTTACCCATGCTTTTTGTCTGAACGCTAAAATGACACTAGTTGAAAAGCTTTCCTAACATGTCAAAATGTTTCTCTTTTGCTACTGAAGGTTGTGGCGTGCGCATTGTGAATCTAAGGGGGGCCGGCAAAGCCGGACATTTTTGATCGATGTTTTACAGTGACAAAATGGTTTCCCACAAGCTTCAAACGAGTGGTCGGCGAGCTATCTGTCATCGGATGCCGTCAATATACGATGTAACTAAGTGCCTTTTTATTTTTTCAGTCATTTTACAATTACATTCTAGTGCTAATAAACCAATAAAAAATACAACTTTTTTATTCAATCGTAATGTGTCCTAAAACTGCATTTAAAATTTACATTTTCAAGTTACGCGCGTAACTTGACGAAAACGCTAGACGCAGTGGACGCCATATTGTGGTTATGACGTCAGCTGGCTGCGTGGCATCTGAACAAATGCATTGTTGTTGCTGATGACAGTAGATACCTTTTATTTTACCTACACAGCCGTATGACATAATAACATCTACTATTGATAGTGTATACAGAATAAAAAAACTGAAAACTTTTAATTAAAATTTATTTTTTTATTTTATGAACTAAAACTAACGTTGTTCGACTGCTTTTTGCCTAAGATTTCTCATTAATATATTTTTAGGTTATTTCTCATACAGAGTAAAATATAATTTCATCTGTGGTATAATACCATTTTTTTATTCCAGTTAGGTATAAACAGACAATAATTACGTAACGGAAAAGAATCGAAAAATATTTTATTTTCTGTATTGTGTGTTATTTTCTTATTCACCATATCCTTACAACTTTTCTAAAGTCACTGATTCTGTTTCATATCATTCGTTCTGGTTTTTATTTCCGAACTTCGAAATCATAATTCCTTTTCACGCTGTTCAATTCAAGAAAAATACATTTGTTTCCAACAATCACAGAAGAAAAGTTATTCTAAATCCTTAAAAGTTGTAAAACAAACCGCATGAAAGTTGATCCTCGGCAATGGGGCAAGTTTGCGGTGAGTTTTTGTCAGGATATAATCGGATCGACCGCGTAGCAACGCTTTTTGTGTGATGTTCAAATCCCACTTTGTCTACTGATCCGGTAAATGACTCTTGCGGTCACGATGTCTATTATTGTTTAGTCTTATTATAAATACTAATATTATAAAATCGAAAGTAACTCTCTGTCTATCTGTCTGTCTGTTACCCGCCTGAACGCGGGCAGAAGCTAGTTCGTAATAATTTTGTTATAATTGATTAGATCTTTACATTGTATTGCTTAGAAATTTGTAGGTAGGTTTATTTTACTTGTGGCAAAGGGAAGTGCCCTACCTGCGTCTGTTTTACCTGATTCCTCTATCCATGGTTTCTTTAATAGAAAAGGTAATCTTCATCTTTTTAGGCAAGTGTGTCAAAGAGCCTGTGTCCTCATCATCGCTTCCCAGCAGACGAGATGAAGCTAAACGCAAGCCTATTTTTTATACAAAAAAACCGCAGTAAAGGCAGGAGACCATAGAATTGCGATTATTTCAAAAATTTATAAACGCCTGGAATATTAATGAGGCATTGTAAGCAATATCAGGTTCCGATATTGGATTTTCATTGGAAAAATACCATCACGGAATTCCTGAGAGCTTTTTACTAAGAAAGAAAAAGTCTAGGCATCCACTGTACAATCTTTATATACCTTAGTAATGTTTTAGAACCCGCGGGGATCATCTGAGGGAATTCTCGGTCAGATTGAGATTTCCGAGAAGGTTTGTATAAAATAAAATAGTCTGACCTTTTCTCCCACTTAACTTATGACATTTCAAGTTTCTATGGAAACGTGCTTTGATCAAGGTTTGAGAACAAAGACTAATAAGTAGGTAGCCAGACCAGCACGGCATTTACATTGGTATTCATAAACAGACGCTATCAGGTTAGTACATTTGTCTCCCTTTATGTGCGTAATAACACGGGAATATTTATCGTTTCAATAAATTCATTCATGTTATCTATTTTCTTAATGGATTGTGGTTAGCTATATCTCAGAAGCAAATGACTAAAATCCAGTCGTAGTTCTGAATATGAAAATAAAATATTATTCTTCTACTTGCAGTAGATATGTAAATTCGTATCCATTCGTTGTGTTTTTAATGTATAAATGTATTTTGGCTTGCGAATGAAATAGAAAAGTCGGCCTCGTCCCCTGGGCGGGCGGGCTATGCGCGGCGGGCGGCACGCGGCTCGCGTTATCGCCGCGCCCATAGCGCTGTAAATACCGCGCTCAGTCCTACGCGACTTATCTGTAATTGCCTGCCTGCGAATGTCTTTCAAAGAACCCGCGTAAGGTGGACTCCATCTTACACTACCATTCAGCAAGAGCTATCGCGCTCTACGATCCCGGGAACCGGGTCAAGCGTTCCACCCGATTTTTTGTTTATTTATTTGTAAGATGGCTCCTTTACTTGCGAGTTTTCTAAGTTTACGAGAAAAGTTGCGTAGAGCGATATCTTGGACTTACGTTCTTATCCGCTACGCGGAGCATGAAGTATCGCCCCTTGTAGTAAAGTTTCGAGACTCTCGGCCAGTAGTAGTTTGCGACTGTATGTTTTCCTCGAAGAAGCAACAACCCGCTCGGTGCCAGGCCCAGGAAATATTCCACGCTATCCTCCCCCTATTGAAAATCATCACATTGAATTAACTTCTAAAGAAAATCACAATGTAAATTTGAATCGCGTATTATAAAGTAGCTAAACAAAAGACATACCAACACAGGGTGCAGGTCTACTCCGTACATATCGAGCCATTTCACTTTGTCTAGGTAACTCAACTCAGCTTGCGCCGGTGAGATGCCGCTGCAACAAAAGAGAGGGGAGTCAAAAGTCAATTAAACTGTTTTCCGTAATGAATGGGGTATTATGCACTGCAGGCGACAAAAGGCTCGGCAACAATGAGTAATCTTGCAGCGTGGGCGGCCGCTCGTGCCGATTCGGCGCTCACTTGCAAGCTCGGTGCTAAGTAGGTACACATAATTTGCATGTAATTGCGGCTTTGTGAGGCGCCAGGCAGCCGCAGACTGCATCTTCACACAGTTAAAAATTCATTCAATTAGGCAGGCGAGGCGACGAACTTTAATTTCCGGGCAGCCGGCGTCGTTCGTGGCGTGAAACTGCTCTTGTTGAAATCTTAATCCGCACCAACTAGCATTCTACAGATCTATCTGTATTAACCTAACATTTTGTACTATCTGGGTATTAAATTGTTTGTGTAAAAGAAAACGTTTAGGTATGTAACATACGATTTAAACTCACAAAAAATTAAATTTTCCAGTGGTGGGTTAAAATACCGTAAAAAAATGTTCAAAATTTCTAAGTAAAACAATGACATCATTTTAAAAGCCGACGAAGGGTTGCTTTAATGTAATTGACTGGGTGTGATATTGTTTCATGGTGCTTAAAATTATTAACTGCGTAATTACTGCCCCCATAAATTCCAAAAGTCCGTCCCATGCTGCTACCACACAGCTCTTTCGGCGACACTTATGGTAGAGTAGGATAATTATTATACCTCAACTACTTTTATACATTCTGAAATCAAACTAGCTTATTCCTTTCGAAGTGAAGAGGGAATGTCATTCATATAGCATCTCAGCTGTCATAAATTCTAACTTATTTAAAGAGGTTTTATTCTATCAGAGTTTAAGTAGGTAACCTTAGGTCTGTGTTCACCACAAGATAATCGGACAATTAGGTAGCTTCATCGGGTTAACTTTGACGTTTAATGTATGAAAATTTGTGTCAAAAACGTCAAAACAACTGTTTTAAATTTAACCATCTGTTGGTGAACTTGGGTCGTAGTGTACGTGGTAAACGTAGTTTAAATACTCACGTAAGCGTTCGATGTATCTCGTGTGCCTTGGCCTCCAGCTCCGGGGTCTGGTGCGCCAGCAGTCTGAACTCGGAGACATAGCCAGGGCCGTGCCGACGCCCCTCGTAGTCTCCCAGCTCGGCTGAACAAACATCCACGTACGTTACAACAACACCATAAAAACGACTTTACGCTCTGTGTTAATTCGAGTAATTTTTCCTGTTTTTTTTTCTGCTTCATACTCGACGCAATGGGGAAATGGAAAGCGGGGTTAAAAAGAAATAAACATTGCGAATGTAACCGTTGGAATTGAGGCAGGAAAATATTTTGCACTGTAATAAAAACAAATAACGAGTTGATCAATACGTGCAGATTTTGCTGAACTATCGCGCTTTTGAATTGAGTTAAATTGTAGCGCGCTCAAATTACTACAACAAGGGACGGTAAAAATAAAATTGGTCTATAAACGTGAGAAACGACGTAGAGGCAACATTTCGTCGCGGTAAAGTCATTCATATAGTTGATGGCACTTCAAACGGTATAGAAATAAACCGGGTACGCGCGAGGAGCGCTCCAATTTTGGAACAAATGTTTAGAACAAGCGGAAACTTTTCAAGGTACCTAATCTCGAAAGTTTTTTAATATTGTTAAACAAATAGCCACGAACGCCAGAAGAGTAGACAAAACCCTCGTATTGATTTCCTAGGTTAGTTACTTAGAGATCGCGTGAAACTCGAAAGCTTAGACATAGCATACGAGTTTTACGCGATCTGTGAGTAGTTCAAAGAGAAATTGTGTCTGAGACAATTTGTGGAATCGTAAGCTTTCTTTATGCTACGAAGAAAGAAAACGAAGTTTTTCCTTATAACAAGAGCTGCAAAAACTATCGAGGCTAGCTGTCATTTCCCGTCGTAGGTATATCTTTTTTGTTCTCGGAAATCGCAACATCTGGTACGTAAAAGATCACATATGTATGTAGGTAGGTACATTTCGGACCGTTTGCAGATATCGCTCACGCCTGTCTGAATAATAAGTGAAGATAGAATTTTCACACGCTTCTGAATCAGATCAATATGTGACTAACCTTTGAGAGAAATATAATTTGCAGAAGTATTTCAGTTTAATTTATATTTTTTATTAGGGACTATAACTCCGCTATAACATCATGCTATTCGGTAAAGTGAAAGAGGGTTTTACTACTTTTTTATGATCGTAAACTAGAAAAAGCGTAATAGTAAGTAGGTAGACCAAAACATCAAAGCCCGTCTTGGTGGCTTCCATCAGAGAGCGGAACGGTATTAGTCAGATGTTGAAATCTTGTTTCGCGTTATAGACGTGAATGATCTGTGAAACATCGATCATTGGGAAACCCTTACATGTCAATGTGAAATGGATAGCTAGTGAGTGCTCCGTCCTGATGTTATGATTTTTAACCGACTTCGAAAAGAGGAGGAGGTCCTATGTTCGGCTGTATGTATTTTTTATATTCGCCGATTGCTTCACCAATTATACTCAGTTTGTATGATTTCAGTTGTATAGAGGATGATCACGAGGTGGTTCCCAAAAAAAATGTATTCAACAAACAGTTTAAAACTACGGGATTCAAAGTCATTTTTCAGTTTTCTCAAAACAATCAAATGATTATATAAATCTACTATTGTTGAATATAAATAACAAACGTAACTATTCCTTATAACAATCACCTTTATCTCAAAAGTTAGTAAATAGACTACGTCTACGAGGCTTTGAATTGTCATTCTGTCATTTTTAGAGAAACAAGTTTATAATACAGTTAGGTCACTTGAAATATGTACGTTGGACATTGAGATTTGCGAGTTACCGCAACAAGAGATACTAAGTTAGGTCGGGTTGCGGCGAGGCGCCTCTTGGGCAATTGTTCATCTTGTTGATTAATGTGAGGCGCGTCGGTCCGTTACTTGTTGCAAAGGACGGGCGTCTAGCAACGTCCGCTTCTCCCCAATGTGGGCTACAACGAACACTAAAAATAGAGCTAGTGATTAATAGTAGCTGCCACTTCGTATTCGCCTTCAAGAACAGATTTTTCAAACGGTTCTTCTACTGAGAAATCCTTGTATATTCATAAATAAGATATGTTAAGCGAAGTTTATGTTTTTATAGTAGTCACACATCAGCGTAAAAGCTGAAGATAGCGGTTTTATGTTCATACGATTTTAAGAAAAATATGTAGCAAAAATATGAGAATCATAAAGGAAAATATAAGGAATGTTGATACCTCTCGTAAAGAAGGTGAAAAAGCTGGTATAATTTTGGGTGCAAAAGAGCGGAAAACGCCTATATTTCACTGTAGATGGGTAATTGTTTCTTTTGAGCAGACGGGCGGCATGTTAGTGTATTTTTGGTCAATTAGGGCTGCGCCATTTCATAAAAAGGTTTTCCAGGTGGGAGAAGTTTATTTGAATTTGAAGACAGCGGAGCGTGGAAACTTTTTGGAGGTCATATCAGGTCCAGATCCTAAGCTTACAAAGTTTTTGTGTAAATCAGAAACAGAAATATGTAAGTATATCTTTTCTTATTAACTGTTGTACAAAAAGGTCTAATGTATAAAGTGTACAGTTTCAACAGCTTCTTTATAATAGACATACAATATAGTTTTAAATAGGTACCTTTAAATCTAAGTCAACCTGTATTGAGTATGTTTTTAAAAATCGTCAAGATAGGTAACTAAAGTCTACTATGCATGTTGTATAACGAGTGCCGCCGTAACATGGATATAAGAAGTTGAAAGTAGCTAGATAAGTAAGTCGGTAGTAATTTGCCGGTGTTCGCGTCCGCATGGGTCCCCCGGGCCGTCGGCGCCGACACAAGGGCCGCTGATGTAAGCGAGATTAGATGTAAACGATGCCTCGCCGCTGATGGCTCATTTACCTCTTGAATAACGCATCGATTTAGCTTTACATACCCCACTTATACTTTAGGTAATCGCGGAAAACGAAAAAGTTCGTAAGGGCAACTTTTGGTTCTTGTTGAAGTAACTAGTCTTTCGGCGTTCGTTAAGAATGAAAAGTCACAACATCATTCATTCAATCATTGTATGTTTAATAACTACCAAGATTTACCTATCTAAAGGCTGAATGTATTACCCAAGATAAAATATTAAATCAACTTGTTATTATAAATTGAAAAAATTGCAACTTAATTGGGTATAATAATATCATGGAGTACTGATGAGTCCAGGAGGTGGTATGTATTCAATTAAAAATTGCAAAATGACTGAGCGCGTAATTAATTGCCTTCGTTAAACATCAAAGGCAAAGACTTTAATTATCTTGTTTTACAAAAATTAATGTTGATAGCGAGAATTAAAGCAAAAATTCAGGGAAAGTGGATCAAATGCAGCCTTGTTAACAACTTTCAAAGGGTTCATAAAGGACTACTCTTTTGTATTGTGAAGATTTAATATCATATGAATGAAATAAGTGACACAGTGATGGAAACACTAGGGGTCTACTGTAACAAACCATACTAAAATTTCATTGTAGTGACAGTTAGTTTCATTATAGAATGTGACAGACATGTAAAAGCTTCACTAGTGGTCAATAAACTAAAAAATCAACACCAACAAAGCAAACTCAATTTGAGGAAAAATGCAATACAATTTTAAAGCAAATTGAAAACTTTTATGCTTGAATGTATGTACTTTGTATGGACATGGTGCTGTTATTACGAACGTTAGGTTACGAATTTTCATTCAATTTGAATAGAATATTGATTTACATTCAATATTTTCTAAAAATACGTGTTCCGTGTACGCAATTACTTGTGTTGAAATGTTTAAGGGTTTACTAACATGTCATTTTTTATTATTTAATTTTTTAAATTTAATATATTTAGTTAGTCTTCAAAAACAAATAAATAAATAAATATTTGCAGCTTTTTTCTGCTGCAAAAATTATCAATAAATAGATTCAAACAAATTGTCAAACATCACCTTTGTAACAAGGCTTACTACAAAATATCAGATTGTCTAGTCTAGAGAATAAAAAAATTGGGACGACTTTTGCTCCAACTCTAAAACTAACATTCTAACAAGGTTAAGGTTTCTTGTTCGCTTCTTTACTTTACCTTAAAAAGATTGAAGTGAACAAAAAATCAAAGCGATCACTTTATTTCCTCGTTTTACATATTTAATTTGAATTTTTGTGACGTGTCCAAGTCCCTTGTAAGGTGTAAAGGAAATAGAGCACTTTAATGTTTGATATCATACCATACCGAAATCTAGACAGACTGTCTAGCTAGATTAAAATATCTGTGATTAGCTATAAAATGTGTTAGAATTAACTTATTTGATGTTAATACTTACATTGTAGTACATAGGCGGCGAGTTCGGCGGCGAGATCGAAGCTGACCGGGAGCCTGCCACGCAGGACATCCTGCTTCAGCTGCAGGAACAGCTGGTACCTGCGCACATTAATAATAATCATTTATTTTCATCACAAAGAATTTCTTAAAGTAGATACAAAATATAGGCATTTAGTATACGAGATCGAACCTGTATTATGAAGACACCAGTTTTCACAATACGTTCGATCTGTTTCTTCGGTTCCTGATGTAGGTTTAGTAAAACCTGTATTACAGGTCACCAGGGCTTCACTCTACGGATTGTGCACTACCCGTGGTTTCAGTACCTATCTCTCTTTTTAAGTTATTAGACTTGACTTAAAGTATTCGAGATACACATAAAATTAAAAAAATATAAAGGTTTTATAAAGTCACAGCTAAGTGAACAATAGATCGTATATAACGAGATACGATCGTATATACGAATAGAAAACTAATATGGAGGTACCTATGTGTAATAGTAAAAAATTGAATGTGAGCTATTTGTGGTGAGTATGTGTGTCGTGTGTGTGACATGTGTAGTATGCGTGTTGTGTGTGTGTTTGTTGGTCAATAAGTTTGGTCTTTTGATTAGAGCTATATATTATTCTTGCTTATTATTAATAATAATTTATAATAATAGTAGTTATAAGAATAAACGAAAAAATAGGACATTGGTTTAAGGAAGGTTTCTATTTTGTTATAATCTTGTTGCTTCAACCAGTTACTTATCAATGATGAACAGATGATGGCTCTTAGGCATGAAAACTTGCTCAGTCATCGATCTATACTTGAGTAAAGTTTTTATATGGCAAAAGCGTTACTCAATCATAGATCGCTAATTGAACATAGTTTCATAATACGGGCCTTAGTGTTCTCGGTACAAAACATGACTTTACAAAAGAAGGATCAGATAACAAATTCTCAAAAATAACAGACCTAAAGGCGATGAGCTTTATGTTTTTCGTTTTCTACAATTTTCGGTACAAGCTCAACATCCCTTTCCCTATTATTATTGTACTCAATCATAAATTAATAGTCTACGATGTGATTCACTAAGGATAGAGGGATTTACCCTAAAAGGAAATTAAATATTAAAAGCCCATCACGGCAATGGTTTCCTATAATTTACGAGTACTAAACCGGCGCTCCGCACCTACCGAAAAGAAGCCGTTTCGTGGCCGCCCGCTGGGGGTGCAACGTCAACACCGTACTAGCGAAATTTTAATAAAACAACCACGTTTCCATCCCCACTCAACAGAAGTGAATCAAATGAAAAATATACTTTCGACTCTACAAAATTAAAACCTCCTGTCTACGGCTATGTATCTACGATTTCTTGTTCCAAAGTTAAATTTTTTATTTCGGTCAACGAATTAGCATTGCCATTCAACGTGGCAATGCTGCCAGCATTCTGGCTTAGATTTTTAGAAAATAGATTTAAGTGTAAATATTAGTTGTAATTATTATTGTGTTCTGTTCTCATTGTAATTTTCTTTAAATAAATGTCTAGTACCTAGGTACTACCCGTAAATACTTTCACAACAATTTAAATGAAAATTTGTGACAATTTGTAAAAAAATCGTGTAAAGTAAAATTAACGATCCCGTAGCCATAGAATAAAATTAATTAAAAAAGCCTACTAAACGTTCCAATTAAAAATTTCGTGTACATAGTACATTTTTTCTATATTTTCTGCATTGACAGTCAGTGTGCTTGCATACTGCCAACCGGGCCAAGGCGAGCCCTATTCATTTCATCAGCGTTACGACCCTTTACGAGCACATCATCCTTTACTGCGAGAGCACTACATCTCCTTTTGTTCTCTTCCCTACTCCGCGTCGTTTTACGCTCATGGAAATTTAACACTTCATAATAAAGTAAAAAGTGTGTGAGATTCCAATGCGGAAGCTAGAATATCAGCTCACGGTAAGTGCCAACGGTATATCATTATCCCATGGTGCGTCAAGTAGTTAACAACTGTTCTTTTATTTGTCTCGGTAAGTGTCATTTCCAGTGCTTACGGTTGGTTCTCATGACATAACATGTCTTCAACAGATGAATGGTACTATCCCAACGGAAAGCCCCTATAATTATGCGTCCCATGTTTTCTTTATCTTAAATGTCTGGTAATAACGTTAGAGAGATTCTTAGTTGTCTCTGTTATTTTGTAGAAAGAATATTTATTTTAGAGGCATCCTTTTCTTGTTATATTTTCTAAAAACAACACTTGTTTATTCCTACTCGCATGTCTCAAGCAAGTTTAAGTTTCAAATTTCTCCATCACAACAGCCTTTTAATCGCATCCGTTGCGATTATATACGACTGCTTGATGACTCATCTAATGAATGCTGGCTGGAGGAGGTACTTAATTTGCCTATTTTTAGGGTTCCGTACCCAAATGGTATAACGGGACCCTATTACTAAAACTCCAGGCTGTATCTCATGAACCGTGATAGTTAGACAATTGAAATTTTCCCAGATGATGTATTTCTGTTGCCGCAATAGCAACTAATTACTATTAATACTAAAAAACAGAATAAAATAAATATTTAAGGGGGCTCCTATACAACAAACGTGATTTTTAGGCCGTTTTTATAGATAATGGTACGGAACCCTTCGTGCGAGAGTCCGACTCGCTCTTGGCCGGTTTTTTCTATAGGATAGGTAGCCCTTCGACTACAGCATGGCTTTGATGAAAACCACAAAATATTACAAACTATACGTACATCGCAGCAATAATATTAATGTTCAACCATTAATTTGATTTTCATATGCAGTTAGCGGTTTTGTTGGAACTCATTACAATAACAAATTTCAAAATACTTATGGAAGCCGCAGAGCTGGCTGCATTTCAACGGGACATTCGCAGATATAATATAATTTTAGAGCTTACATCCATAATCAATTCAGATTCAGAGTAACGGAATTTGCAAAAGAACATTTATAAAATAACAATCAATTCAAAGCTTTCTCGTCGTATTATTGTTAATACTCAAATGTATGTCACTCTTTGGAGTAAAACTTGCAAAAATATGCAAATGAAACTTTTATGAATATCAAGTTTTTGATGACACTTATTTATCAAGGCCAGAATCAAATTATTCAGAAGAGCGAAAGTGCTCCGAATTTCTCAGATAAAAGACATATGCAAATAACTGTACCCCAACATCCTGCATAACCGGACTAGACCAGGTTAGTGGCTAGAAATCTACCAGCTCTACTCTCGGTAGAGCAAAATATCTAGCTGATAAAAAGCGGAAGTAGACGTATGCTGAGTAGGCAAGTGGTTCTTCTTTAAGATAAATCGGACGGGACGGTTACAACAACTGAGGCACCCACCCCTCACATAAACGATAGGTAACAAGTTGGAACAAAGGCCTCCGACTTCCTAATTAACAAAAGAAAATGATAAGTTAAATCGATGAACGCCTGTCGGTCTTAGTTTTTAACCGACGAAACGGAAAACAAAAGAGGAGGACGTTCTACGTTCGACTGTATGTATTTTTTATGTATGTTTGTCAATACCTCCGTAAATTATGGACCGATTTGGAAAATTATTTCGCTATTGTATAGAAAATAGTCTCGAGGTTGAGAAAAGACCAAAACATAATCATACAAGCCAAGTGGCAGCTTCGCCGGTTAACTTTGACGTTAGGCTACGATTTATTTATGATACTTTGAAAAACGTCAGTATCTTAACTGACGTTTTTGAAAGTTTGTGAATGCCCGGTAACTCCTTGAAGAACACAGCCTTAGTTAATCGACGAAGCTGCCCATCGTTCGATTATCTTTCATAAACAGTAGGTAATTAATTAAATTTATTAAAATAAATATTATTTGAATGTTGGATTTACCTTGTAATTTCTTCCAATAGCTTGCAAGGGTCGGCGGCGTAGAACTTCACTCCGAAGTAGAACGTGTGAGGGTCCGAGCCGCGAAGCTGCCGACGCAAGCGTTTCCCCGCGTCTAGCCAATGCTGTTCGAGGCAAACATTTCCCTTTTATTATTATCGAAAAGGATCAAACGATATTGTTATACCTGGTTTAGCTATTTTCTCAAACTTAATGAAGCTCCATTCATTGAGTATATTCTATGTATAGTAAATAAATACTTTATTATCAAAGAAAATTACAATCAAATGATAGAATTAAATTAAAACTATAGTTTATACAATTGAAATAATTGAGGTAACTGCAGACTATTGCAAAGAATCTACAGGTAACTCAACTGATTCAACAATACTATATCAATACTGATCCATATTATATCAATACTACTAATAATAAGTCGGAAGCGTCTAAATAAATAAATATGATATATTTAGATGACCACCATGATACCCATAACACAAGCTCTGCTTAGCTCGGGGCTAGATGATGCTGTGTGGATTGTCCATTATTAATTTATTAATATTTTGCAAATATAAATAATTTGTCAAAGAATTTATTTAATCAACAATAACTTGGAGCTTCTTTTCAGTTTTGTAGTTTTTATTAAAATTTAAAAACTTTCAAAGCTTATATTTAATTTCGTAGGCATAAAATATACTTACAGTTTGACCATCTTGATCGATGAATCTCAGTCCAAAATATGCCGTCTCCAACAAATCTAGATGCCGGAACACAACATCCAATAACGCCTGACCGGCGTTGTTATCCTGCAAACAAATATTTAATGAATGTTCCAATAAAGCTCACATTTCCTGCCAAATATTTATGAATAACGAGAATTTAAATACAACCCAATAGTGATTCGTATTTGTAAAAGCATTATGTAGGAACTACAGTGTTCAGTGAATAAATCACATATTTTCATATCGACATGCATTCAAATTATAAAATGATTGTGTAGGGCTGTAGGTAGAGTAAAGAGTCATAAATAAAATATGATTTTATTGCCAAATTATACAGTTGGAAAGTTTTAATGAAGGAAGGAAATCATACAGTGCTCCGTATTATTGTTAGCTTGAAGAAGTAATTGGGCGTAGAATAATTTATCGAGCAAATTAACAGTTAATTACTTTTAAGCACAGTGAGCGTGACTTTCTTTAGTTCTCTACAATCGATAAAACACATTTTTTAAAGCTGCCAATTACTCCGGTACTGTATTCCCAGACTGTTTATGGTGCATGGGTAAAACATAATCTCAAGTGAAATTTCCCACGGAACTCACGGTAATTCTTGCAAATTGTGTCTAATTATCATTTCTCGATGCTTGGCTTTCCACAATTAGGCTAACTCGCACGCAATGGCGAGACCAGAGAAACCAGTAGTCGGATGGTGATACGATATTGGCAGCATAATGACAGCGGCCTGAGCCGACCACTCTCTCGTGTAAAGTCGACGCGGAATTGGCGTGCGAGTGCTACTATAATCACTGTCTGGCCCTTTACACATTTTCAACAAATTGTTCAATTTTTGAAAATGCAGATTCAAGGTACCTACTTTTGGCCACTTATTTATAATCGTTTGTTGTTATTAACCAAAAAGATTAAAAGAATATTGGTAATGTTCTACATAAAGATAACATACAGTTTCATAGGGTAAGTAAAAAATTCAAAGCTTTTTCGTCGTATTATTCACCTTTAATATTATGCTTTTGTAGTGAATAGGTAAATATTAAAAATAAACAACGAATTGGTGAAATGTTCCTCTTTTCCGTTAAGGAGCATGCAGGGAGCAAACATACCTGCATACATTCTAGTAGGTACTTGCGTCATATTTAAACACAATTTATGATAATATAAATTCTTAGATGGCTGTCTTCTCTGAGAATGTATAATACACCTTTCTTATAGACAGAACGTTAAGTAAGAGAAGCTACACAGAAGTGCGATTCAAACACATCACTAATAAGTGTACACTTGTCTTGTTCGTAGAAGGCTTCGCCAGCTTGTGGGAAATTCGTGAAACAGTTCGTTGAGCTGAATAATAAATGATTTAATAACAGAGCGCGTTTGCTCCCCACAGAGTACGTGGATGACGTGGAGCTCGAAAAAATAACAAACGATTTCAAAATCCGACGGCGCTATGTAGTTGTTGAGTTTGGGAGAGCCGGGTTATATCTACGCTACGCGTTCCGCCCGCGGGCTATTCACCAGTACAATTCCAATTTGAACTCGAACATTCTGTTTATCCTTTACTGCCTACCTGCGATGAATAATTAATTTGAATACATAAATACCGTATGACCGAGCATGGTTGTTTTTCGACGGGAATGACATCTTCAGCAACGGCGGGTAACATAAAGTGGGCACAAGGTGCATTAAAGCAGTGGACCGTGAAATTGTGCCAAGTCAATTTGCTCCTAACAATAGGGTACAAGTCACTTCCTCGCACTTGCCGACGCGAGCCTCGCTCTGCAAATTGCTTCTCAATACCTTATTGTTATAGTTTGGTTGGTTTTGAAGCACTAATCAGTGTTACCCTAAATACTATACAAGTTCACTAAGTTTATTTTAAATAATACGTTCTATGAAATTACTTAATGTAGTCCTAATTTTAAATCCCATTTGCTCCATAATATTAATTTTTCATCATCATCATCAGCCTATAGTAGTCCACTGCTGAATCGTCATCCCACTAGTCGCAAGGCGTCCTACACTACGTTTGCCGATTTATGTTTATTGCACACTAACATGACTTGTAACACAAAAACGTTATCAAAAAATTTACCTACATGTTAAATTGATGAATAAATATCTCATCATCAAAGAAAAGTCGGCTCCTATTCCATTAAAATATAAATTCGGAAACCAACATCAATACATTTTCATTTAAAGTTTTAACTGGTTATACGTAGCTCATTACAGAAAGACAAACAAATGTTCTAAGCAAATAACTGGTACAGAAAAGTTATTTCACATGATAAATGTCCCTTTGTAGATAGGGAAATAGGAATGGTAGAGAGGTGATTCATCTAAAATACCCGCACGATTCAGCAAAAACGTCGAACTCTCGTCGCTCCCACTTTACCGAAATTGGATCATTCTGGTCTCATATATCTTCATAATTTGTTTGACGAACAAGTTGTGGGTTCTACTTCCACACATAGGACACCGAACAAAGGCATATCTGTCATAAATTCATGTGTTGTTTACGGCTGAGTGTGTCACAGACTTATGAAAGTATTATCTGAGTGTGTAAGTACGGAATTCATCCAAAGCTAGCGTCTTATATGTTTCAAGTTTGTGAGAGTTTCGAGATAATAGAGATTGTCAAAGTTTAGTACCAAACGAGGGAACATAGTAGATGAAAATAGGACGGAATCTTACTTATTTAGATAAAGTTAAGTCTATACGCGGTATTGCGGTATCCCTATCTATGTGAAGTCTTTTGCAAAAACCCAAGTAAGGACGCATATTTAAGGAGTTCACTGAAAACCGCGTTCGTTCACTAGGACGATATGCGTGGACAAGTTATTTAATATTCATAGAACCAACATACAATTCAGTGAATTCACCGTCCGCACCTTGGACCTGTATTCGCATACAAAAGGCTTCCACGGATACCCTGAACCTTCTACCTAATTCAAATAATTCACCCCGGAATAGCTGCACTTCAAGAGTGAGGGGTTGAGTGAGACAGAAAAATCCACGGCTTGTTTCAGAGATACAAGAAAATTGAAAAATACCATCTGGCTTTCAAGGCCCGTCGGGAAATACCAACGGCAAAAGGTTGCTCTCAAATGTGCTAAATCTCGTGTTCATATAACTCGTTTTATTAATAGGTATACGCTTGTATAGGATATGGAAAGCTTGATCTTAGGTAGTTAATCTTTACTTATTTATTATTATAATACTCAATTTATTTAAAAATCTCGTTAAAAAAACACTTTTCACATAGAAAATACAATAAAATATTCTATATATGCTGTAACATATCAAAATGGTAGATCACCGGCCGCGAAGCTTGGCTCAAGCGGCCGGTGACTAAGGCTGCAGGGAGAGGAACTCCCTGACAATCGCCGAGTACAGGAGTACCTACCGCCTCATGGATCGGGCTCTTGATCCAACTTCCTAGAGAGACTCTTTAGATGTTGACCGAGGCTCTACGCTATTACGCTGTTTACCAAAACGACCATCGGGACGATAGTCGTTTATTATTATTATTAATTATTTTGTACCTTACCCACTCAACAGCCACGAGTGATGTGAATGGAAAGAGAGAGTGAAGAAAAATCAGATAATGATGATATACCCCATTCAACTACTGCTGCATATTTCACAAAACATAATCTAGACCCAAAGTAAGCAGAGTTTCTCTTAACCTTAGAATATACAGAGTTTCTCTTATAGATCTAGATGACTGATATGATAACATACCGAAAACTTATAAGAAAAATACTCAGCATACTCGACAACCTTACAGGTAGTAAAAAATTATGATGATGACATCGTCCTAGCCGAATTTTGACCACGGCGGCAAATCTCAACGGAGACTAGCTACGAGTATGTGCGCAGGGCACATTATTGTACACAAGTGTGTGCGCATGTACATGTGCACTCTATTCCCTCACTCTTATAATCTGATGGGAAGCAGACCGACACAACCTGATACAGGTCAGGCGCAGGAGCAACGGGTTAAAGCTTGCTTTCCAGGAGGTGTAAAACCGCCAGAAATAAAGATGGCATAAGTACCTGTATCTCAAGAAACAACTCCTTCTCGTCAAGCAGCACGACGCGGCAGGCCTACGTGCGCGGCGCGGGGCACAGGCAGTCCATCATCCCGCTCAAACGCCCACTGACCCGCTCCAACCAACTGCTCCTGGTATAAGTACCTGTATCTCATGAAGCAGCTCCCTCTCGTCAAGTAGCACGACGCGGCAGGCCAGCGTGCGCGGCGCGGGGCACAGGCAGTCCATCATCCCGCTCACACGCCCACTGACCCGCTCCAACTTCTACAACAAACAAAACAAAGATTACAACTCGATCTCTTACTACTTTTGCGAGAAGTATCACATAACCTACTACATGATCTTTTATTTATTAAGAAGTTGTGATGAATCTTTTTCTGTAACAAACTTAATCAAATCAATCAAATCAAATCAAATTCTACATTAAATACCTACAACTCAATATCTTCCCTATCTTAATTAATGGGTAATATTTATGGTGTAAGTTTATATAAATAGTGAGTACAACTAGTTTGTTCTTCAAATAAAATATGATAAAAAATAAAATTACAACCTTTGCAAGAAGTAGCACATATCACTACTTCCTACCTTTTTTATTGAAACAATGTGAAGTCGTGAAGAGCTATGCTGAAAAGCTACAACATAAATAAAGTTATATTATATTTGAGAAAAACAGCAAGGTTGTTTGCTCAAAGCTGCTTGGTTATTTTTATTTTTGATACATTACTTGAAATGAAAAAGTTATTTTATTACAGGTGACACGTAGGTATAGTCATTTGAATGTTGATAGAGAACACCAGTGGGTACACCAGTAGAAATAAATTGGCAAAAATATAGATCACATTTGTATGCTAAAAAAGTTATTCAAGTTCAAAGGTCTATTTACGGTTTTTTGGATTTTTCTCAAAAACTAAGTTTTATCAAAATATAGCGCAGACTAAATTGTATATTATACGGTTCGGGCTAAATTTTTTATTATATTATGTTGCATAGATGTAGTTCTCGATCTGGATAAACTTAAAGACAACTTTTATTCCCAAATAACGCATGCTAGCATGAGCAGAAGCCAGTTGCTACGTAACCCTGTTTAATATTCTACACTTTAATGAAAGCTTTATTTAACTGCGGTCCTTAATTGCGCTAGAATACATAGATCAAGACTATCATGATACACATAAACCTGGTTAGTACAACAATTGGAAGTTAGCTTGTTAACAAGCATAACTTGGTGTAAGTTTGGAAGTGTAATTTTGCTAACAGCGTTCAGGTATGCTTACACTTCTTGTCATGAGCGGTAGATAGGTAACTCATATTCCGCCTACGAAACTAGGAGTTGTTTGAGTCAATTATAGAGTTATTTGCAGTCAGACTCAATGCTAAAATCACCAAAGGTTGGTCGAAACCAAATATATCCTCGTTAAAAGTTAGTCCGGTCTGGGGGAGCGAGCGAACCATGCTCGGACTGTTTTTTTTTAATTAGTTGCAACGCTCTCGCTAATAGGCGTATTTAATTTTCGCGCATTCTGTTTTAACAACGTGAGACTTGTATAACAAGGTAAATGGGTTAGACAAGGGTATTTGTCTTTTTAGTCAGAAAGACGTTGCTTTTGCATTAGTCCATTAAATTAAAAAAGCTTTCGGTAATATTAAAAGGTTTAACTCATTCGGATTTCGGTGAATCCGGTTGGCCACTCTCGTGACTATTCTACAAAGAGCATAATAGAGCTTGCTCTTTGTAGTAATGGAATACCTACACAATTACCTATGCACATACACGAATGAATGTTAACCGTTTAGCTTTTTAAACGAGAACTTAACAAACTATTTGCAAAATAGTAAATGCTTTCTAAACCCTGATTTTCTGTTAGGATAAAGACCCAGTGGCTAAATTACGCTCGTTCCAAGTGGCCAAGAGCACTCGCGCCTTTTCAGTGTTATTACAAACTTCCTTTCAATGTCGTCGCCGTAAAAAACCCTTCCGGTGACGCGTATACACTAATGTGGCTACAATTTCAATATTATTCCATAATTTTATTTCTTCTATTACCTACCCATAACAAAAGCTCTGCTTAGCTTGGAGGTAGATTAAGATGTGTAAATCGTCCAGCATTATTAATTTTTATTTGATTTATCAATTCCTAAAGTTTAATAACGTGGGTAGTTTGAATGTTAACCGTAGCTGTCTACTCTGGTACGAGTTTGAGAGACGAGACCGAATCCATCTACAAAATGTTTTTAACATTTGGCTCCGTACAGAAAAAGAACAAAACTTACAATAAGACAACAAACTGTGAAACAAACAACCACTGTGGCAATACGACCCATTAATCCGAACGATCCCGACAGAGATTAGTGCTCCCGTTATTGACCCCACACCCCACGGCTCGGGTCCCAACACGTAGAAAACATTTTCCCGCCATTGTCTCACCGAGTGGGAAGCAAAAAGAAGAGTTGCGATTGACATTGTGGCGCTGCGCGGCGAGACGCGAGCAGCAAATATCGCGCCTCCCGCGGCCGCACTCCAATCTTTTACAATTTCCCCCTTTGTTTTCTCGAAAGAACACGAGATATAATCTACACGCGCCGTATCGGGAAGACGCTGCAATTCTCGCGACGCGAAATGCCATTTCACATGTAATCACACATAAATTCTCACATGTTTGCTATTTCCCATGTGCATTGAAGCAACTCGACATTAATGGAAAATTGAATCGATAAAAACAAAAAATCTCTTGCTTTTGCATTTGCCCCACAGGGCTACCAGTGGCTGTTATTTATGGTAGTATTTATTTACAGTCAAATTAGCATCTAATTATCAACTTCTTAGAAAGAAGTGATAAGAATGAAACAAAATTGATGTCCATTTCGAGCATATAAACAAAATTTAAAAAATATAATTGCATCTCCAAAACTAGTCTACTAGTCGTGTGTGCTCTTTAGTTTTAATCACATCATTTGGCAGCTATGTGCGACCATGTTCTATCGCCATTAAAATAATCAATGTATCAGCTTCATAAGAAAGTTAGTAAATTCGCAGTATAGTAGACAATTGAAATGTTTGATAGTTACGGCGATATAAACAGTGGTGTGAGCGGACGCCGATGCATGCCAGCACGCACGCGCAGCTTGCATACTGATCACGGGGACAGAACGGTGGACGCCACGCGAGACGACATGCGTGATTCCGACTCGAAATTGATGCTTATTATTGTCACTTCAACTCACGAAAATAAAAACGTAAACGATATAAAAAATATGTATAGGTAAACAAACAAATATTATACAGGGTGCCACTGAAAGCATGTACTAAGCCGAAAGGAAATTCTGGACATCGCGGGTCAGCGTTGTACGAGTTTTTAAATTTCCGTGGCACCCTGTATGAAGGTAGGTAGGTACCTAAACTCAGTTCTTGAGTCCATAGTACTTTATGTCAACAAAGACATTTTTTAATAAAAACTGATAACAATAACAGAAAACAACAAGGTAACACAAGGTAATCACTAAAAGCAAACACAAACCAATAAAACTTTCATAACCAAAATTTAGTTTTAAAGATCACCGGGACATGCATGATCGTAGTAGAAGAAGTAACAAACATCGATGCATCGATCCGTCTTGACTTTCGCGTTTAATATAAATGTGAAGTATAGAAAGATATACATAAGGCCAAACACTTTTTATGAGGCATACCTGCGTAACAACCTAAAGAAATTACCATTCGAATACAAATTACCGAAGCAACGATTTGTAGTCATCATGTTCCGGGGCATGAAATTAGTGTCTACCTTCTACCATTACGAAATAGTATGATTGTCCGTTACACGCTAATGTTATGATCCAGTTCAAATTTGTATATAGCAATAAAAGGCCGGTATTACACTAAATCCTTCGATCAAAAATAAGGAGTTCGCGGCCTCCCCCGTAGATACCTAGAGCCTTACAAAAATGTCACTCAAAATTGGGTTCGTTTTGTTTTGACGCAGACAGTTTGCGCAGAGCCTGACAAGTTTTTTCCATACGGAACAAGAGATTGGTGGAGTCGAATTCATTTTATTTTATTTTGTAAGTAGGTAGGTACCTACCTGAGAATTATATACCTACCTACTCAGTTTATTTTCTATAAGGATTAATTAACAGAATTCAGGTAAAGATAACGAATCATTTATTGATGAAACTATAAATTGGTGTCTCAACAGAAGGTATTTATACAAAAGGGTCATTTCAGACATACAATAATTTAAACTTACAATACAATTTCAGGCAGGCACTCTAGATTAAAAAGAACTGGTTCCTGTCTGCGGCTTTGCACGAGTTTTTTTTAGGGGAAAAAAATAAACGTTTTATAAATTCATACTTCTGGTAGGTAGGTAAGAACCTAGTCTTTCTTTTATTAGAGAGTCTACGCAAATGAAATTTTAGGGCGGGCCAACTAGTTATTTTAAAAATCATCAACTAGTAATATTAAACTTATTTTTATGAAAAATATATTAATACATACTAAAAATGAAAAAAAAAAATTTAGAAGAAATAGCCTCTCCATTTATCAATTTAGAACAAAATTAATATTTTAACATAGGCAAACCAAACAACAATATTTTATGCTGATTTCACAAGTATATGACTCACATCTCAATATACGGGTAAGAAATATATATAAACTTACTGAAAATAAGAAATTCCATCCTTTTTCAGCACTTTGGACGAGTGATTCTTGCATTTTTTGTACGAGCACTTACCCATGCTTTTTGTCTGAACGCTAAAATGACACTAGTTGAAAAGCTTTCCTAACATGTCAAAATGTTTCTCTTTTGCTACTGAAGGTTGTGGCGTGCGCATTGTGAATCTAAGGGGGGCCGGCAAAGCCGGACATTTTTGATCGATGACTAAATCGAAGCAAAAGTGAGTAAAAAAACCAGTAGCAATGTCAAAATGACATCACAATGACATAACCATGGCAACTCAAAAACTAAAAATAAATTAATTGAGATGAGACCTCACATGACTCTTGGACAAGCTTGGTGATCTTAACTTGATGTCATTTTGATTTTTAATTCATTTTGAGATTCTGATTAGAACTATTTTGGTTGTCTTGTCTACGACTTGGTGAAAACCGAACTAAGAAACATTCAAAAACTAGTGGTACCGCACGAACTTTGTGAGGCTTGAGTTGAAAAAAATGTTTTTGCTACATAACGATGAGGCCATACGAAGGCAACGGACGTCGTAAAGTTTCAAAGCGCAGGCCGCACTTTTCGCGCTTCGAAAGCGATAAACCTTGAACGCGGGAGATAGAGATGTAAAGTGCCGGAACTTCAGCACAGCCTTTAGTCGGAACTTACCAAAGATCGAGACACCAGATTAAAATTGTAAGTCGTACGAAGCGAACGTTATCGATTAAAGAAATTAGAATGGATTATGCCGAAAATTACCAGTATGATCCTACAGACCAGACTGTCACCGGACGGAGGCGAATGTCATAAGCATTGAGAGTCTACTCCCAGGTCGACAAGAACTGATGATGATGTGATACATCCCCCCACTTTTTAGGTACCAAATTTCTAGTTCTTGTATATGACAATTATCTCAGAACATCAAAGCCTTTTGCTTTTCTCAAGTATAGGTTCCAACTCCAGTTCTGTTTATGCAATAACATTAATTCTCAGATAGAGTCCATTTCAATAAACCTCCGCTACATCCCTGGCAAACCGTCGCCAAATTGCCTCGATAAAGCTCAGGTACGGTGGTCCTCCCAGGAGAGCCGGCTGGGAATAGGGAAATGACATCGGGATCAAAAAGGTTTCGCGTTAAATGATTCGAGCACATTTTCTTTCAAACAATTTGAAATTTATTTTGTTTACGTCCCGAGCACTCAAAGAGCATCCGTTATTGGAGTCAAGCCAAAATGTATGCGTTAAACCACAACATCCTCCAGCCTTGCAAGACTTGCAATAAAAAAGTTGTAAATGTAAGAAAGTAGTCCGACGGTTTTTGCCAAACGTTCTTTGTTAACGGCATCGTTTAGTGTATATTTTTATGAAGAGTTAATTACAAGACTTAATGTGCAAGGTTCCACCTACCCCATAATAAAAATATAAATACATATAGCTGAGCATAGCTCCGCTTATATGTAATGGTTCTGCGTAAAAAGTTTAACGCGGAGGGATCTTCACAAAAAGGTTAATGGCCTATTTCACAACCAGATGGATAAACCTAATTGCGGGACAAAGCCGCATATAGAATAGCAAATCAGCAGCAAAGACTTATAACGCCCAACCATGAGCTTTATATTAATGGTCTCATGATTCCGCAGCGCACAAAATACAAAACTTTGAGAGATATTCAGCTTCTGACTCATAGATGCCAAGTTGAGCACTCAGCCGCCCCGCTTCACCGAAGAAGTTTAAGTTGTTTTGTTTCAAAATTAGTAGGTACATTTATTATTATGAGTAATTTCTTGGCTCTAAAATTACGGCAGGTAGCCTGCGGCGAGCCCCCGGCATCGATCAGAGCCGAGCATCGGCTTGTGAAGGCTCACCTCTTGCGCCTTCGGCCCCGCCTACAGTTTAACATTTTTTCAACGCGCTCGCCTGGGAATGGATCCCACTACTTCGTTGTATTGTTTATTATAGAGCACAGTAATTATAGTGTCATTATTATTTCCACTTATCCGAAACGATCTCATTTCATTGAGAGGTCGACGCCACATTTTGGTTGCTTCAACCTACAACCTTCAATACCTTACCTCCTATGTCGGAAACGACCCAATCTAATCAAGGTTTATCGTGATGAAACATAATAATAAAATAACATAATAATAAAATGATACCGTATCTGAAAGGACCGCAAACGCATTAGCACCAGGCAAGTAACAAAGTTTCTTCTCGCGCGTTGGGAAACCGTATGACCGTACTGTAGGTTGGTAAGTCGTTATTTTTTGTGACGCAATGAAAGCCAGCGTTAATTAAAATCTGCAGTTTAACCGTAAGCCACGTTGTCCGGACCCTGCCGTGGTTTGGTGTGGCAAGCCAGAACTTTTCACTAATGCTAACCAGATTCACCATACTTTAGCAAGTAGCTTCAGACAAGGCTCATTGGATTTTATTTATCCAATTACTGATTACGGAAAACAGTTAACTTTTAATTTTATTTATTGTAGAGTGATCTACCGTAAACCGTGCCTAAATGTAATCCTACGTGCTAAGGTTTCTAGGTTTTGAATGAGTGAGCAACTAACGAAGTAGAAATATGTAAACATTTTTAAACTTACGCGATCTGAACATCCCGTGACCACGACGACAGTGTGTAAACCTGTCGAAACGTCAGGAAAATAAGGTAAATACACGTTAAATAGTATTTATAATTACCGAAGTAGATTCGAGCACTCTATTTTACGTCCGCAATTTGTGATTAAAATCAGTTTTCATAAAACCGTCGCTAAATGAATGGAGATCGTCACAGATCAATCTAAATTTCCGCAACAATGAGTACGACAGGCTGGAACTCTCGTTTCGCAGACTGCGCGTTACCCATCGGCCCGCATAACGAGAGGTTAAATTAAATAACATCCGAACTTGGAGCTCAACAGTTCCGGGACTTTGAGTCTCGGATGCTTGTGCCATTACACGAGTTCGTAACTGACAGTATTTTATGTGGTTAATTACCTATATGGACGGAACTGCAAGAGTACCTAACCTATGTAGTGTAGGTAATTATTTGTCTTTATACTCAGCTTTTCAATTACAGTTTATAACTTCCTCCAATGTACCCATGTTAAGCACAATTTGCACCCACCTAAATCGTTTCTGTCGCTCAAGTCAGTGCCAGTAGATATTACAATTTTTCTCATGCAAGGTTGCAGGGTTTTATAACCTACCTGCGAGTCAATTTCATCCGATATTAAATTCTTCTTTGCACGATGTACTCCTGCACTCTGCCGTCTAAAATTGACGACGCGCTGAAAATATTGTCTGTCGAAATATAGTCGGCAGACACACTGCGAGCATGATTATTGGGCATGGAAGCGCTTTGACGAACACGATTCAATCTGGTAATCGGAAATGGGTATTGTGCAACAAAGGGTCTATTGTCCGCGAGAGGTGCGCGCTCGCTCTCTGCCGGCCGGGCTCGCGAATATTCATGTCAATAATACGACGCCACGTCAAAGGGAAATGCTATCTACATCTACCTCCCTCTATTTATATATTTGATTGTACCATAACAACAATAAAATGCTGGAATTGTATATGGTCTGCCACTAACATGCGTAATTCATTTTTTGTATTGTTCTATTGTTATCTAATTTAAGCAAGTGTATATTTCGTCACCTTTTATAAAAGGTTTTCTTTAACCCATTTACTAAAATGGCGAAGTTATTTATGGTTCAAAACTCTAAAAACAAAAATCTCATTAAATGAAATTTCATCAAGACCATATTTCAAGACTACTATATGACATCAAGCTGTATTGTTCTGGAACAGATAATTCAGTATATATTAATTGACGATCAAAGTGATCACTTGATGAGCTAACATTATAGGAATCTAGTACTATATGTATGACAACCTACACTTGGTTAATTACTTACTTACGACATTACCTGGATGCAATAAGCCTTTCATATTACGTTATGTTGTGATTTACCCTCAGATGAATTACGAAGGATATACCTATCACTATATAAACAGATAGGTAGGTACTTACTTACCACCAAGATCGATGCTGAGATTGGTTAGGTAGGTATGATTCCTACTCGAGAGCTCTCATTCAAAGATCCCAAGAATCGATAATCCCTTTGACTTCCCTCAATAGTAGGCAGTGGACAATTGTGCCAAGAATCAGGAGGTAGATATCAAGTGGGTGGCGACTGGCGAACCGAGTGGACCGCGACTTAAATCTATCCGGGACGAGGGGCACTTGACCCTCTTGATGTGGTGTCTCACAAAACTTACTGGGGAATGAATTTAACTGAGATATTTATAGGTATATGTATGTATGTACCGTTAATGAACCTATACCTGCCAAGCCTGGTGGATTGTGATGGATGAAACCATTGTTTGGGGGAGGAAAGTTGAGCAGGTTGACGTATGTTTTCTGATGAAGAATATTACTTTTACCTTTGTAAAAGTATATCTGGGATATTTATGTATATGTATAGGTACCTAGGGAATAAAGATGCGTTGGGGCAAGGAACGGAAGATGTTCTTCTTCTTTGTAAACTCATCTGACGAATCCATTGTATTGTGCCGCTCACTAGGTTTTAAGAACAATTTTGCTGTAGCTCTTTACATTGGACAATAAATAATTCTATTCTATTATATTCTATTTGAAAAAGTTAATCCTAGAACATACATAGAAATATGTTAATGGAAAAGGAAAACTACCTAGTCGGTCGAGTAATAAAGTATGTATGAACTTGTGAACAATACACAGGTCGATATACATATAGATAATCAAAATCAATATAAAATTTATATGCTTAAAATATTCTGATTTAGAACAAACAAGGTTATCAATTCCAAAAGTCGGGGGAGCGAATACCCTGGTCGATGAAAAAAGTAGAGTACCTACTCAAATCCATTTCAATATGAAATTATACCCAGCGAGATAATGATGTTGTCCGAAGTTTTACTTACCAATCGGAATACAGAGCAAAGTAATGCGTTGGAATCGACTTTTTCGAAGGCAAAATCTTTTGAAATATCCAAAGTGCGCAAGCCTACTGAATAGCAAATCAGTTCCGCTAAGTAACCAAATGAGATTATTACCAAGGTGAGGTAAGTGCGCGGGTGCTGGATGTACGGCGGCCGTGGCCACCAGCGGCCATTCAACCCACGGCCTCGCACTGTCCGTGCTTGCTCTACACAGCACGGCCCAGGGGTCCGTCTTATTACCAATTTGACCATAGTAATCCACTTCAAATTACTAGGCGAAACACCAATTAGAAACACGCAAGACAATACGCCGACGCCATTCAACTTCACTGTCATGCCTCGTATTGCTAATGGGACTTGTTAACTTTTTTGCCTCCTCAATCTGTTTTCATATATTTTTAATTCATTTGCTTATTTAGTACCTCATAAAAATAAAAGTAAAATTTTAAATTATACTTACTCAATTAAATAGAAGGATCAGCAGGCAGGTTCCATTGCCAAATTACCCGTACGGTATTCAAGAACAGTGGTGACAGGCCAAACTAAAACAATTTTTGCACGTAAATTGTACTTGAAGACATGACTGGCTTAGCTGTTTAACTTCAAAAACTTCACAACACTTTGTTAAGTTCACATAACTGAAAGCAAAGTTGATAAAACTTACTTAAAAATTGTTTAAGTTCACACTAAATGATGGAGACAACAAGTGTAAAGCATAAACAAGAGGGATGTTTCGCGAGCGCAAGTAAAATGCTGGCGTCGTGGGGCAGCGGGCCACCTGCCACTGTAGAAAACCCGACTGTACTGCCGGCGGATGGATACCTAGAGGCTGCCGCCGCCGCCGCCGCCGCGCCGGTCCGGTGTCCAAAGCCAGCTCACCATGCGATTTGATCCTACCAACATAAGTTACGTGCTTTACATTGCAGCTTACAACATCAGGTTTCTACTTTACTGGGATTCACTGCGCAATGTACAGCGTTTCGTTTTATTTGTTACATAGGAGTCGTTTCATCGTTGTAGAAGGAAAAAGCTCCCAGCTCATGTCAGTTTTGGTATCTTATTTGCGAGAAACAGTGCTGCCACCTGTAAGTAGTAAACGGAACTAAATTAGCGCCATCTATGAGGTTTTTAGTACTTTAAATAGTAAGCGATGCAGCCTTCGCAGAGAAGTATATGCCCACACACAAACTGCTGAAGTAAGCCCTTTCAACATGTGAAGTTGTAAAAAATCACGAGATGGCAATGCTCTCGATATATAAAATATTTATGAGTTCTTTAGCTATGACAGCTGAATCCTGAAGAAATCAATGAAGTAGGTGCTATAGTAATAAAGGTTGTTACTAATTGGAAGAAGGAGGTAAAACCCATTTATCACTTTAATTTGAAGTAAGTAGGTACTCACATGAACATAAACCAATTCAGTCAGTTTTACAATCACTCCAAAGTCAAACAAAATAATTACGCCAATCGGCTGTACGAAGTATACCGTAATAGTCTATGATCGGTTGTAAACTTTTCATTTGCTTGTATTCCAATTTCGAATTTCGAGTTTCATTTTTTTCTTCTGAATGAATGATTTTGAAAGAGGAAATAAGCATGCCAGGAAAAATCTAAAGAAGTTTCTATTTGCTGCTAGGCTACCTACTTACTTATCTGTCCTTCAACATTTATTTATTATTCTGTGCTGTCATTTTGTTTCGAAAAAAACTCGAGCAAAAGACATGAACGCGCCACTTAACCAAAAATAGTGATATATGGATTTTTCCTCTGATTCTGTACCAAATCTGATTTGAGGTTTTTTGCGATTTATATTTAGAATATTATTTTTACTACAAGTAAGTGCATAGTTTTTATCTATAATACCAAATGAAGCCTCTGGCGAAAACTAGCACTGGTTGGTACTGACAGAATGATTCCTTTGATGATTCAGATTCACAACTAATATTATTTACGTATTCTAACACAGTAACTTACTGTGACTCATCCGTTAGTAACACGTGATAGAATTTTACCACTTGCATGGTGGTGACATAAACTTGGCAGGGCTATTATAATCTAACCAACTCCTGCTAGGCCTGCCTAGGATGCCTGTATAGCGTGTATATGATATCCATCTAATAATATTGGACAGATCTCTATTTTGAGTACTATAATCTTAGATAAAAGTAAAATAAAACCGGCCAAGTGCAAGTCGGACTCGCGCACGAAGGGTTCCGTACCATTATCTATAAAAACGGCAAAAAAACACGTTTGTTGTACGGGAGAAAATAAGTCTCGCTCTTATCTTTATAATTCTTACATTTATTTTACGTAAGACATGCAAATTATGGTGGCAATGTGGCAATATACAATTAAGAGAACAATAGTATATCCTTTATGGTCCAGAAACTGCGTCCGGCCTAGATGTGCGTGGTCCAAGATAGGGAAAGTGACTATTGTTGTGGTTACTTACAGACATGCTACACAATTTTAATACGCACTATTTTGTGAAAAGGATATCCTATGATATCGTGTTTATAGGAGTGGGCGCGAGCATGAGCATTCGTTTTTGGAACGGCGTAAGAGCAAAAATCAAGTTTTTTTGTTTATTTACAAGAAAACTACACAACTTATGAAGAAACTGCTTCAAGGAACCAAATAATTAGTACCTAACAACTACGAATCAAAATATAAGTCATTTCAATAGTTCGCACATTCATGTTTTTGCTATCGTATTTTTTTTTTCAATCGTATTTTCACAATCAAGGAACCAAGAATTTTTTTTGGTGTAAATTCATAATAATGTATTTCGAGTTTTTACCACGGGGAACCTGTGAGTTCTAAGATCAAGGCTTGGTTTGACCACCAAACCCGACTAACCCCCGATTTAAGCCGTATTTAAGCACGTCTCAAGTGACGAATTTTTGACCGATTTTCATTGAAATCTGTCAAAAAATCGCGACTTGAGAAGAAATCAGAGTTGCGTTTGAGTATTCAGGCTCAAGGTTCGCAAAAATGTCTAGTTATGTTACTAGAAGCAGCGCAACACTCGTAATTGTACATTTAGTCTGAAAAACGGCACTGGTTTTGACTTTATCAACGTTGAATTTGAAACGGTAGTTAAGGAGGTATTAGTCACGGAACCGCTAGTAGGTATTTCAGGCAAACATTAGGTAAATATGAAATCGATTGTTTTTTCAATCTGCCTGCCATTTTCTCATAGTTCGTAAACGCACACGGCAAACGTTCTATGCACTAATACTATAAAGAGGAAAGATTTGTATGTATTTTTGTATATATAACGTATAAATTTAAAAACTACTGGACCAATTTCTAAAATTCATTCACCATTAGAAAGCTTACTTTACAGGGAGTGACATAGGCTATGCTTTATCCTGGAATTCCCACGGGAACGAAAACTACGTGGGCGAAGCCTCGAGCCGCAGCTAAAACATATAATAAATAACGGATGAAATTTGGCAGGGAGGTAAATAGTATCACTGGGACGGACATATGCTACTTGAAAAGCACATGCGAAGCCGCAGGCTGCCGCTACTAATACTATAAATTCACAAGTCACTCTGTCTGTCTGTCTGTAACTTTTTAAAGTTATTCAGGGAGGCAGACAGTAACCCACGGACGGACATAGGCTACTTTTAATCCCGGCAAAATGAGTGCTAAGCCGCGAGCACATGCTAGTATATCCTAATTTCATAAAATTATCTAGGTCCCTGTAGCAAGTTTCTGATTTGAAAACATACAAACCACCAATGCAGGAATGTGTTGCTATGTATTAGCATAATACAAGTCATACCTATTCTTAGCTAAGTTGGCACTAGGTAACGGTAATAGTCGGTACCTACTTGAGCAGTTGCGGGTTCTTCAAGTGGAACCGACACGGCGCGGTTCCCATGCTGAAATAAAACACTACTGTCAAGGCTGATCGCCGACGCAGCGTCTCCAAGACAACTTGGATACAAGATACATGTTGTTTGAGTCATCGTTTGTAACCAAATTGAAATCTTATTTTCGGTCTATATCATGGAGCAGGGACCATGGAGTTTGGTGCATTGATCTGACACTAAGCATTGATAAACACACTATTATAAGTTATGTTATTATTACCAAAGAGAATATTACTTCAATCTTTCTGTAGAAATTGTTTGTTGGAACTTGGAAGTTACAACTACCTAGTTTACTTATTTATCTTACTTACTTCTTGTGTATTTTTGGGTAAAAGAAATTAATTTATCTTAATTATTTAACTAATCAGAGTGGCTAGTAAATATGAGTTTGCACATTACCAAAACTGAAAAGTTTTCGTTTACTTACTACCGCTGGCTTACCAAAGTTGTACCGACCTACTGTTGAAGTGCAACAACTCACTCAAAATTTTTCATTTTTCTTTACAAACCTAGAGGCAATTGAGTTCGTATATTGAAAACTATCAAATCGTTACTATCATAGTAGTTTTGTTTATATTCGGTAGGGTCGCTGCAAGGTGCTAAATGTATGAAAACTTTTTTAGTCTACGCAAACTATGTTAAACTCATCCAACGGCCTCCGAATGTTTTCATTTCGTCTTTATTTCCCACAGTACCTCAAGAAACATGAAGATTTCTCGTATGACTGTTACATTCCCATAGGTGCTTTGTATTTTTTATTCTTCGTTTTGCTATTCTATTGAGCATTAGAGGCAGTGATGCTTGAACATGGTGTTTTAAGTTGGCATACCGGGGCTTTGTATTCAATCCCACGGGCTCGTTCTTTGCAACCTTGGTCCTCTATGAGGCGTGACGAAATGACTTCGGTCTTCTGCTGTTCCTAATGGAAAATAGTAGTAAAACTTTTAGTGTTAGGTGCCTCTTACTTAAAGCTTACTGTGTTGGTGAACCAACAAAGCTACTTAAAGTGTGAATTGTTTCAATTACTTCACTGGCTTACTTAACATAATATAATGTAGTAGTAGGCAGTTAATTAGACCTTCTAGCCTGCACGTTAGTGTCCAGTTGAAAAAGTTTTAGGTTGTGTGCGGAAATAATGTTCTTGGTGGGTGTTACTTTACTAGTCTAGTCTATACAGGCGGCAGACTACTCATTTGTTTTTCTTCTTAGATTGTAATTTTCTTTGTTTATAAAGACATTATTTATTGATTATGTAACTTATTGTATTACAGTTTATTTGTGCCCACAACAACAGTTCTGCTTAGCTTAAGGCTAGATGTTGCTGGGAATTTGCTAGTAATTTTTTATAAAACTCTCATTAGATACTTAGCCAGCACCATAGGCTTAGAATTTGCACCACCCCAACTTTTCCCGTGGGTGTCGTAAGAGACGATTATGGCACATACACCGGGGGGCGGGCAGCAGCGCCTCTTGCAGAATAGATCTACCACTGAACTGCGATTCCCAACCCCCATGCCCAGCGTGGGGATAATGCCCCGTAATGTAATCCCTTATTGACTTGTAAGCCAATAAGGCGATTGTCAAGGGGAGGCCTGCGTCCAGCAGTGGACCATTATAGGCTGTTGAGGTTGAGATTCTTTGGCACTAAATTATGTAACTTATAGAGTACCAAGCGGTTATCTTATCTATCTGACTCAGCTGCGTATGATCTCATAGAAATCTGGTCCACAGATTAATACAGATTAGAATTGAGTTGTGTGGCCGTGGGACTTTGCCTCATTTTAACTGCCACTTTTAATAAAGGACTTGTACCGTTATGTTACTAATTAATTACCTATGCGAGAAGATGCCAAGTTTTGTGCCACGTGCTGACCTCATGTACTTTTTTTTGTAGGTAGCGTGAGACAAGGCAGATGACTCAATTTTGGCAGAGTTTCACCTTCACAGCAAGCTGGTGGAGATAAATAATCCTACTGAAAAGAACTAAAAAAACCGATTGGGAAAATCATAAAGCTGGATACTGACCGTGATCGGTATTAGGGCCTTTATTATCAGTATATCTATTAAAATTATTAAACACATAGGTACATTATTAGGCACATTTTCCGACTGCTTTTTTGCCTAAGCTATCTCAATAATATATTTTTAGCTACAGTTAAATACCCTATTATCATCACTATGGAAACCATATATTTTCACGGCGAGAAAAACTTGTGATAAAGGCCCCTTACGGGACGTAACTGTACAATTTCGCAGCCAGCACGATATTGATAACTTACGCCGCGCCGTGTGCTAAAATCCGTCTCGTTGTTCGTTCCGAGCGCTTTTTTTCCCGTACTACAGCACGAACGCTCACTGTGTAACTCGTTACATTACACCCCGTAACGCCGTTCAGTACCCATGTTAGTATATAATAATAAATAATGCTGGACAATTCACAATATTTATAAGCTCTTGCTTAAATACCTCCGTTCGTTTAAGTCAGTACAGTGGTTTGATTTAATGTCAACCGTTGGCTCATTTTCAGATTTGTATGGCTTGTGAGCATGGTTACGACTTGAAGGGCATTCTGCCCCTTTAGCACGGGGATTGTTGTCTAGGGTAGAATAGACAATAATGACATTGCATCGCCATACATTGCGTACATTATTGAAGATAAAGGAATGTATTTCAAATAATTTACGCATTGGATGACGAAGTGACGTAATTTTTCTCTATTCTACCCTAGACAACAATCCCCGTGCTAGGGGGGCTGGTTTGGGTTTTTAGCGTAAGGTTTACTTTTAAGCGTCGTTTTGAGTAGACAGCTCTGAAATTTTATTGACGTTACGTAGGTGAACCAAAAATATCTAATCAATGAAAAAGGTTAACAAAACACTACACACCTTTTATTTAGTCAGTCAGTATACGTTTATAGCCTTATGTTGAACTCTTTTCAAGGTATGACATTGACAATACCACAACGTTGGCTGACCTTGTAACCTGCGCACAACACCAACGTTGCGCCGGCGCACCTCTTCTGATACAAATACGAGTAAGTCAATTACACAGGATAAAGGTGCCATTCATTCATGTAATTTAAGTACTTATTTACAAACATATTTACTTCATCCTATGAGTGTTTCTTGTATTTCTGTTATACGATAGCGGTTAACCATTGATTAGTCACTTTATTTGGACAATAACAGCCACTCAAAGGTTTGATTTATCCTTACGGCTATGGTTTTGAATGAGTCAACGACAATTAAAATTGGTTATGTCGTAATTTAAAGAACTAATTGTACTAATTATTTAGATAGAGTCAAAAGAGTATTAAACATAGAGTTAGTACCTACTATGCTCTATGGTATTATATCTAACTACAACAAACAGACAAAGGTAATGACCATTTCGATGTTGCCAAAACTAAAATAACTAAAACCGATGCCGTCTTTTTCGATCATTATGAAAAGGACGGCAACATTTTTCACTGAAAACAAAATAAAAATGAATTTCAATTTAATGAACACAATTTTAATAGTTTATAATTGTATCCGTTGAATTGACTGACTAAACATAACTAATAAGTACTGATTTAGAATAATTATAAGTATACCTGACTACTTAGTTACTCGTAGCTAAAGTCACAAAAATATCCATACTACTATTATTAATTCGAAAGTAACTCAAGTCAGTCTGTCTGTTACCATTTCACGCATAAACGGCTGAACGAATCTCATAGCAATTTGGCAGGGATGTGAATGATATCCCGGAGACGGACATAAGCTACTTGAAATGAGCGTTCGAAGCCGTGGGCAGCTGCTAGTAATAATGTATTGAAAGAATCAGTGTTTTAGAAAATCTTGATAGTTATACCTAGTTGTCGCACGATGTCTGACTCAAAGCTGCCAATTAGCATTTGCAATTTCATTTCCATAATATCATTGTACAACCAGGCTGACATTCTATGGGCAGGGCCACCTCAGGCCAAGTACCCTCAATAAGCGCAGTCCGACGCCAATTCTCAGAACTTTACATGAGTGCGGTCATGCTGTTTATTTTGATACTTTTGTAGTGAGATGAATGACGGGATGTGCCTCTTCAAGTTCCATTCCAAACAGGAACCATACTGCTTTTGTCCAGTTGGATACTTTGCGATAAAAGAACTACAAATAATTCACGCCCTTTGAAGTGAACTAGTGTTCCAAATACTTACACTAGTCTTCAAAAACCTCTGTTCATATTTAGCACGTAGCTATCTACCTACAGTTCAATTGGTAGGTTCTTCTTTATGTAATCTTTAGTTTGTATGGCTTTACGATACGAAATCATTAAGCTGCATTTCTGATTTAATATTTCATTACCATGCCAGTTCCTTAGCTGTTTTTGGTGACTAAATGTATCTTGCTTGACCTTACGGACTACAATTTATGCAATTAATTAGAGTAGTAGGAGTCAAAATATTTATTCAAAACCCACACAATATTCCTTTTAGGTCAATGTCCAAATTAGTAAGCTGGTCGAGTCATAGGAATTACCTAGCCTAATGGCATTTCAATAGGTAACCTAAATCTAAATGCATTTAATTAACTCTCACAAAAAATCAGCAGAAACTTAAGGTTGTCGGTTACATAGGGTCCTATGACGCACGGCACGTGATTTGCAGAATTCAGAGCATGTAGAGCAGCGGATCGTGATGGCAAGAAGCTGGGCGGTAAATGCCTCAAAGCTTGACCAGTTGATTCGTTCTAATCCGGGGCCGGAATCGCTGCGTTGTGCGCTGATTCATGATGCTGCTTGCTGTCTCTACATCCTTGAGGCAGCCTTGTTTATAAGATGACATAATAAATTGTTTATGAAGGCGAGTGAATTGTATTCGCAATTTACACGGAATTCTGATAGGATAGTTTCGAGTAGGAATCCCAGGACCTGTTATAAAAAAAACAGTTTTGCCATATGTGGAAAAATGTATAATGCAAACTATAAAGTCTTCGATTGACAAAATTGACAAAAGAGCTACAACTCTAACTACAAAGCATACATACAAAAACATAATAATATATGTTCTTAAACAAACTTATACACTGACATTTTTATATTGATGTCAAATAATAACTTATTAATAAGTTCAGTATTTAATGACCTAATTAGAGTACAAATATCATATCTGCATCCCTTAAAAATTAAGAAATGTGTGAAACCCTATTATTAAAATACTACTGTTTATTTACAAAGAAAATTGCAATCAAATAATAGAATTAAATTAAAACTAGTATTTACAATTGAAACAATTGAGCTAACTGCAGACTGTTGCAAACAATCTACAGGTAGCTCAACTGAGTTACCTGTAGATTACCCTATTATTTATAGTAAGAACCATTGTAATCCACATCTTTGCAAATAATTAAATTATTATGATTATGTGATAGATACCTATGCGCGTCACGGGCACTGCGAGTGTAGTTCAAAACTCGTACTTAAACGAGCCTATATCTCTCCCTGAATATAATGCCCACATTAAACGAGCAAGGTGTGTTTGTGTTATATATACAAAATGTGCGCTCATTATTTTATGCAGCATGTGTTCCTTTTCCCGCCGTGATTACCAACGTCTTCCGCGGCACGAAGCGGCCCGAAACAATAATGACCTGAGACCATAGCTAATATTACCAAAACAAATTGTTTTAAACCAGGTATGCTTGAATAAAAACATAGAAAAATTTAAATTTTCTTGGGCTTATGTATGAATCAATGAATCATTTTATTCAATTCCAGAAATGTTACTGGTGTCGTGATGTCGCTGAAATATCTCAATGACAACCGAATTGGACGTTTTGTAATAATGAATTATAATAAATAATTCAGACTTTAGAAAACTTACAGATCTTATTTAACCTTTTCTGTGGTCTATAGTAATAATTATATAGGTACTTACCTTAAAACTAGCATTAATAAACCTGAAATAAAACGGCAAGTGCGAGTTCAACTCGCGCAACGAGCGAGGGTTCCGATTAGTTATTTAAATAAAAGTTATAATAAGAATTTTATTACGGTTGTCGGATTTTTCCCTTGACTTATCCTGAATGAATGAATGCTGAATGCCTTGCTTGTTGGCAAAATTTATGATTCTAGGTCAACGGGAAGTACCTACCCTATAGGTTGGTCGTCCATAGCGAGATCAATAATTATGTTTTAGTGAATATACCTACTACAAAAAGGTTTATGGATTTTCTCTTTAATTGTGCTATAAAACCTTGCTTCTTACCCAATTTTAAGATTCTTGGTCAACGGCAAAATGTCCTATAGGTTTTGTGTGCATTTGATTAACTAGGAAATTAAAAAAAATGACATAAATGGCTGTTACATTTGACTGCGTTGACTAAGTTTGATTTATATCACGACTCCAAGAAGTTACGGACTTAAGTGTTTGACTTTAATTTCAACTGGATACTTTCCATGCGTTCCTGAGAAAAGAAGGTCTACAGATGGACAGACGGACAACATAGTGATACTATAAGCGTTCCTTTGTTCCTTTTGAGGTACGGAACCCTAAAAAGGTAATTAATTCACATTACATACATAGGTTTTGATTGGGGACATTATTATTGTGGCACACCGTCAAAAGGAACATAAACGCTGAAGATATGCTCAATGACTGCTTACATTCAATTTCCCATAAATTACATCGGTACTTGATATTTTATTCTACTTTCTTCAGTGAACAAACACAGTTCACATCTGGCTTAATTTTTATCGGGATGAATAAACCCATATTGATAACGTGTAAACGCTCGCCATAGTCGTTTCGAAAGGGCTCAAAGAAAATAAACGCGCCCACACACAGTAGGCTGAAATCGGGCTTTCATAGACATATAACCTTTTTTTCCCAAATGTCGACTTTTATGCCAGAATATGTTTCGGAAGACTAAATACATGCCCCTAAATATCGTGATATTGGAATATTCATGCAAACGGCTCGCACAGAATTTTTTCTTTAAAAATTTGTATGGAGCTGACATGAAAAAACCATATATCTCAGCCATCGCACGTTTGGCCCTAATTCTTTTGTAGGTGGTTGATCCTTGAATTATTTGGGATTTTTTGGCATACTCTATGAAGCGGCCACTGGTGCGACCTTTTTTTTAAAAATACTCTAATTTTTTTATTTTTTATTTAATCTTTTTGTTTAAATATGTAGCTCGATTTAAGCTTAACACTTACATACACGACCTAAAGTACCTAAACGATGATTCCAACCAATATTTTCTATAAACGCGTCATAAAATTATAAGCACAAATTATATCAATACTATGTTAAACTAGTTTTTAATTGATACTAATTAGTACTGGAGCCTGGATGTAAGTTTTATAAAAAACAATTATAATGTGAACGAGTTTATTTTAATATGATATTACGTTCAAATAATATACAACTATTTACAATTAGAAAGGTAAGTAATAAAAACAAAACAAAAATCATCCAAAAAAGTAAGTTAAAGCACAACAAACATTGATTAACAATGATTGAGCCGTACAAATATAAAGCAAAACATTTTTAAACAAAATATGTATTTACACCTATTCAAAATCACTATCGTCGGATTCTAACTCTGAATCGGAATCTAACTGAGACACGTCTATGAATTCAGGTACTTGCATTTGAAGCAGACTAAATGTTTCATCAAAGAAAGTTTTCTTTCTCTTCGAGACCAAAATGGGTCTTGCTGATGAAACAAGTGGGTCTGACGAAAGAAGAAGGAAATTAATGATATCCTTATTGGAACTGATTCTGCTCTTCTTACAAGAGTGGTGTTCCCTGAATCTTCTAAAATACCTTGTTCCGAGCTTCCGATGCTTCTTCAGAAAGATTCCCGATTGGTACAATTGCATTGGAAGCAATTATGTCAGCTCCATGGAGAAGGACTTTGTGCACTGTTGCAGACATGTAGTACCATTTTTTTTATATTTGTACGGCTCAATCATTGTTAATCAATGTTTGTTGTGCTTTAACTTACTTTTTTGGATGATTTTTGTTTTGTTTTTATTACTTACCTTTCTAATTGTAAATAGTTGTATATTATTTGAACGTAATATCATATTAAAATAAACTCGTTCACATTATAATTGTTTTTTATAAAACTTACATCCAGGCTCCAGTACTAATTAGTATCAATTAAAAACTAGTTTAACATAGTATTGATATAATTTGTGCTTATAATTTTATGACGCGTTTATAGAAAATATTGGTTGGAATCATCGTTTAGGTACTTTAGGTCGTGTATGTAAGTGTTAAGCTTAAATCGAGCTACATATTTAAACAAAAAGATTAAATAAAAAATAAAAAAATTAGAGTATTTTTAAAAAAAAGGTCGCACCAGTGGCCGCTTCATAGAGTATGCCAAAAAATCCCAAATAATTCAAGGATCAACCACCTACAAAAGAATTAGGGCCAAACGTGCGATGGCTGAGATATATGGTTTTTTCATGTCAGCTCCATACAAATTTTTAAAGAAAAAATTCTGTGCGAGCCGTTTGCATGAATATTCCAATATCACGATATTTAGGGGCATGTATTTAGTCTTCCGAAACATATTCTGGCATAAAAGTCGACATTTGGGAAAAAAAGGTTATATGTCTATGAAAGCCCGATTTCAGCCTACTGTGCCACACCTAGAATCGTGCTCGTAACCACAACATACAGCGTGTTACAACAATCGACCGATTAGGGAATAACGTAAGTACGTAATATTGCCAGTCATTGCTTTGTTACTTACCATTGTTTTCTCTTTTATAAAAAGTAAAGTTTTGTGTGATATGGCTGTAGGTTAAGGTTTGAACTAAAGATAGAAGGGCTGATTTGTATTAAAAAAAAAATTTGGTCAAGAAATATTAAGGCAAATGAGTTCGTTAAAATAGTATGTTCTCTGCAGTCCTCTAGTCCTACTTCTAATTTGCAAATTCATTTTATAAGGATTGTAATTGTTATTGTCTCCGCCTGCTAGAAAGTCGGCTGGAATATAAACGTCAAACATAATCTATGTTTGACAAGATATTCCAGCCGCTGGAAATACACATGCCAGTAAAACGGAACAGTAGCGGGCATGCCAGTAAACGGCATGTCCGCTACTGCGTGTACTTACATACCTACATGAAACTGGCACACCGTGAATATATTTGCAAGTTCAACTGGTATGCGATTTGGGTTCTTGCATGCCTGTATTTCCGGAAATAGGACTAGCTAGCCAGCTACAGTCTAGCTGGTAGGTACACTTTCCATTCAAGTTCACGTGTCAAGCCGACACTTGTCGGTTACTGGCATGCCTGTACATGTTAGGTGCGTTCACACATGCCAAACCAAATTGCTTATTATTATGTTGCGATGTCTGTGTGGTGGCCGCTTCTTAGTCAAATCTTGTGCTGTAACTGAAAATATAAGAATTAAGAATCTACTTTCTTGCCAAAAACAGAATAATGAAAAAAATCGCAGCAGGTATATCTAACATTCAAAGTTTGGGTGAGTGGTTATGCTTTGTGCGTTAGTTTTTTGTGAATATGATATTTAAAAGAACCTTGGTATTTCATAACCTTTTAAACTTGATGTGTTTCACTTTTTGCTTTGTTAGTTCCTATTTATTTTCCTGTTGTGTTATTGTTCATCCAATTCACGTAATACGTAAAGTTCTTGCAAAATAATAAACAACCATAAAAATATTTAAGAGAAGATTTTACTAAAAGTACATCCGTTTTTCTAAGTATGGTATGTCATAAAGTATAGTACATAAGTATTTTTATCATAGTTTGTTATTATTTTATTGTAGGTACTTTAGCTAGTTTTTCAAAAACATTGGCACAATTTTGGACCATGATTAAAAAACATTGAGAGAACGACTCTACCATTCACACCCAAGCGTATAGTTTAAAAAAACCAGAACGTGATCCCACTGTAAACAAAAGGTAACGAACATGCGCGTCGTTTACGACACGCATGGGGAGTCGTGCGCGTGCCCCCTCCCTGCGCACGCGCAGGATACGCGCATGGTCTAGTTTGCTAGTGATTGGTAGAGCAATCGTATCGGTATAGCCAGACTTCAAATCCGGAATAATGCGACTGATTAATTCGAAGGAAAAAAATCCATTATAAGTACCTGTATAACACTTTGGGTACCCACGTCCCACATGCCGGCCGAGGTCGAGTTAGATAAAGTACTTTCCGAAAACATTGATGATTGTGGAAAGTCATCGAACTCTACATTAAAGTATGTCTATGCCTAAAAAAACGGTATTTCTTTGGTTACTTTCCTCTACATTTTAGTAAACTGTATATCATGTAGGTACCGATGCTTTAGCCAGAAGCCTTTTAGAATTTTTGTAAACAAACCACAGGATAAATAACAAAAACTAACTTGCGTGGCGTCGATTTTCGTATGTGTAAGCAATATTTAATGGATCTCAAATCGACAAGTAATGTAAATTGCGTATAAAAGGAAGCATCAACACAATGAATTTTAGGTTAAGTATGGGCGCTATGGCGCTCATTGGGGGAGGCCTATGTCCAGCAGTGGATTGACGTAGGCTGATAATGATGATGATGGGCGGTTTGTTTATAAAAACTCTACGAGGAGTTTGGCTAAAGTATTAGTGCGCCTACTTAGCTGTGTTTACCATCTACTAAGCAATAAATATAATAACGATAAATATTTCTGCACCTACATTTTGTGTTTACTTAGTACAATCTGAAAGCAGAAATTTAAACAATACTTATGAAAAAAAAAGCCCGTATCCGTAGATAATATTTGAAGGCATCTTCAATCTGGTCCCATCACTAATCTGCCCCAAGGCACAGCTTACATAACAATCACTTTGTACAATACCGACGACGATCATTATGCCTCAACCGTCGGCGTCGCAATGGACGGTGTCGATCGTAATGGACTTGACAAATGCCTTAAAGTTCATGCAGGTCAAGGAGGTCCAGTTCGAAAGTCAGGTACGAGATAGGGTAGACTATATGGTGCTTGTTAATCTGTGACGATATACGTTGAAATACCTCCAGCAATAACAGAAGATGTAACAGCTCTCAAAATTACGAATAAGGACCTTTACCTGGTCTAAAATATTTAAAAAATTCCAAAAAGGACTAAGCGGATGAGCTTAGTGGGTTACCTTGAAGAGCGTGATAACAATAGAAATAGATTGTAATGGAGACTTGTCGCTTTTATTGAAATATCTAATACTTTTAAAACTATAGAAAACAACTCTTTTAACTATTGTTTAGTAATTGTAGGATATATACGAGTATAAACTATAAGAGAGCAAACACAAAAATAAGTGTTATTGTAACGAACATCGAAGCGAACCATTCCAAAATAGTCTTTTTATTGGACGTAGAGCACGATAAGTTCTTATTTTTACTATAGAAACGGTAGGTAAAACCATAAACTAAGTTTACCAAGAGAGCCTTAATCCGCAATCGATATTGTTCACTTTGGCAGACCAGACGTCGAGCCTCGCAGACTCCAAAACGAAGTACGCAAGTGGGCTTTCCCTCATAATGAGGCTGGGGCGTACGATCCAACTGTTTAAAATGCGGATGGATGCGGCTCTAGGTGCTAAATCAGTTTCTTTATCGTCCACACTTCCGACTCATATTAAACTATCTTCAATTTATACGCAAATAAGGCTCTATACCTATCATCGTCTCACTTAGTTAAAGTAGGTAGGAAGATATAGAATTTTCGACAAAAACTATAAAGTCATTACATTAAATTTAGATATAGATAGAAGCTACAGTACTTGAGGATAACTTTATAAGATATTTCCATCCAGGCCTAGATTCTCCAAAAAAAACGCAATAACCTAAAATATAACTCAGCAAACACTTTTACTGATAAAAATATGTTTGAGGAAGAGTCTACTCTACATTTTATCTCATTCGTCATAAAATCAACAAGATAGTGAACATCTGCCAAAAAAAAGACAAACAATCCTAATAACAACACTTGTTCCTTTAAATAGGTACAGAATAAAAGGTGGAGAATATACATTTACATTACAAGTTCAGAATAGTAAATAGGAAGAATAAAAATCAGGTGCTAGGCGGTTGTTTAAAATCATTCATTCTTCACGGTTGAATGGGCTCTATGGGATGTTATGGGACCCGAGGGAGACGCAGGTACTTCACGATGTCGCGGTAAAACGTTTTTTTTTTCAACCTGTCTGGATGTTCAAGTGGGAGCTCTTGACTTTTCACTAACAGATGGTGTCTATTCTTTTAGAAATTAATTAGAATTCATGGTAAATAGTTGATACGTCATGCATAAATCAGAACATGTAAATTTCTTTGTTTGTATTATTGTTGCTCTGCTTTTTATACGAAACAAAAGAATTAAAAAAAAATGCCACTATCAATTGTTTTATTATAATAATTGATAATTAGTAGAAGATCTTTGTTTCTATGGTACCTAATTTCTTTGTTTCCAAACAATAATTTGATAATAGGTACCGACATACCTACCGTATAGTTGCTTATTGCACTTCACTCCCCCATATTATACCTTTGACAGCACTCCGTCTTTGTCTTTCCTTACTGTCTCCGCATATGCCCTTCCTCTTCACAACTGAACCCTATTTACGGTTGTACAGACAGCATAAACAATTTCTCGAGCGGCGCGCGTAAATTTGAGGTTATGGTACTGTAGTAATAATACGACATTCGCTTGAGACGGACGCGCGGGCGCTGGAAGCCGGTTGTTTGTGCATTCACGATCGATACGTGTACAATAAAGTGCATTCTGTGACATTTCTACCTCGTCCTACTAAATTTATAGTTCAACCGTCAAACTGTTGTAATGATAATTTAAATACTCGAGACCATTTACTTGGATGAATTAAGTGTTTATTAGGTAAGTGTGTCACTTTGATAAACTTTATTGTTTGTTTAACTTGTGACCGGGTGAAGTTTTGTCGTTGTTCTAGTGATCCATATATGTTTTTAATTAACGTTTCACATTCCTATCTAACCGCTTTGTTATCAACTTTACGTCAGAAAGTTTGATCCTTACTATTGTCCTTTAGCAAAACTGTAGGTAACAGTAAAGTAACACCTTAGAGAGGTACCTATGTTAATCATGAGTTTCAATAAAAAAACCTTAATCAATACCTATATGAGATTTCCTCCCTCCGAATTCAGCCAGCTGTGAACTGATAAACGTTCAAAAAAAATACTAGCAGAAAGAACGTTACAGCGTCGTTCGATGCGTGCTGCGCCCCTCATACCTTGAATTGAACCCTCCAGCTGACAAACGATCCAAATTTCTATTCGGCTTAATCAATCCTTATTGTCATAGCACTAGGGGCTAAATCATCATGCATAATAGATATGATAATATAGTAAGCATCGTCAGCGTGCATTCATCCCACCCCTCCGTTTATTACCTATACCGTACGCATGTTGCGGTTCCTATTGTGACTTGCATCAATCCATTACGCGATTAAACTTCATATTGTTATTCAAAACATTGATTTGCGAATTCTGCGCGAAGTGTAGGTACTGATTTTAATTTTAGTAACTGTCTACAGTTCATAAATTCAAAATGCAATCAAACGCACCGTTAGAAAGACATAAATGGATGAACATGGACACGAATCGATTTGTGTACCTACCTAAGCGTAATACATTTGCTATCTTTGGTGAAGGATCGTTCATCAACATATGTATTAGATATTGAATCCAAGAAGCCAGTTTCGGGTCTCCTTGTCCCCTCTATAAAAGGAGACTACATTCATTACCTACGCTGCTCTACCAATTATGGTTAACTAGTGTGGGTTTAACATTAGTAACCATTTTGTATGAATTGGGTAGGTGGAGGAGTCAAATACAAACAAATGAAATATTGGAAAGTTTTCCAATGAATAAGCAAGGAACATTTAACCCCTCGTTTGCAATATGAAACATGTTTACAACTAGTTGCATACAAAGCTTGTCATATACTTGTCTGAAACTTTCTTTCGTTCGCTTTGTGTAGCCAGCAAGTATTAGACAAGTATAAAACACATCTGCGTTTACTCTTATGTCTACGACATGTCAAACTTTCTGATACATTGACAGCGTTCTCACTACAATAACAGTGGTGTTTTAAACAAGTATTGTTTAGTGGTGAAAACGAAGGCTGTTTAGTACTAGTTAGAAACACTCTATCCAACCTGGTTGGATATTTTTTTTTTTTACAATAAGTACCTACCTATCATTAGACATGTCCAAAACATGTAGACAACTAGAAGTTCACAAATACTTTGTATGTTTCATACAAGATTTGTATACAGCAAATAAACAAAATCTTTTAACCGAGTATAAAAGTGTGAACAAGAAACGAAAACTTTACAAATACATGTATACCTACTCGAGCGAACGTTTATTATTGCGATCATCACGGTTCACTTCGTTACCTACTTAGTACTTACTTAAAAGCTAAATATTTGGTGGAAATTTGCAGTTGCCGAAATTCGGCTATGATCATCGTCATACTTATTATTTGCAGAAAAAAAAATATTGTGACCTTTGAAAAATATATATGGTATTGGTAACTAAAACACCTGTATTTTAAACGGAAAGTCCTTGATCTATTGCTTTTGTGAGAGCCATATACCGAACCTTTCATGTTTCGTCACGCCAATTGAGATGTAATTCAAATCCGTTACAAGACTGTTCACAATGCTCTTGTCTAGATATTTTATTACTCTCTCGGTCGGTTGCGTGCTTATCTCACATTTATTCAGGACTTACAAAATAATTTCGGTTTACTTCACAGTTTAAACTTATAAAGAGAGTTTGGGGTAACTGTAAATCTCGCTGCTGTAAATATAAAGCCAAAATACATTTATGGTAAAATGTTGAAGTATTTTCTTTTCTTCTAACTCTTTCAAAATATATGAAAAATGGTTATACCTATATGTTGCTACATAAAATAACATAAGCATCATACATCAATATGTTACATTTTCTTTCACACAGCTCTACACGTCACAATTCTTGAGTTAAGGTAAATTCCAACGGGTGAACCGGAAAAATTTAATGAAAAACAAAACACGTAGTTTCCTCAGTACAATAAGTTCTTCCGGGTCTCCCACGCTACATAACCATACACCCACAGCGACTTCTTTGTTTATCTAGTCACAAATCAGGTCCAAGGTTTATTCGGGGCCCGACCCCAAGACAAAGATTGCGATAGGTAGGTTTATTTGGAACGCACAGTTTCGATAATTCTGACGAATTTCAATTTAGAAATCTTTGCATGAAATTGGGCAGCTCACACAGAAAATTCAGTGATTAATATTGTTGAAAACAGGCAGACAAAATCGGGCTTTAGAAGTAAAAACCAGGTAGGACTTTACTTTGCACTGAAAAAAACGTAGTATAAAATTGTGCTAAAGCGGGGTCAAGTCAACCATAAACTTTTCACATGGCTGATGCAAAAAACAATGACCGGGGTCGTCGAACAACTCAAGCATATGTCTATGAACATCACTGTAGTAAGAGGTATAAAAGAAATAATGAGAGTTGTTCTAGTAAAGTTATGTGCAGTGGTAGGTCTTTGTTCAAAGCGCGAAAAATTTCACACGGCACAACAGTTAACCGCCTGTTTATGTACAGTACATAAGCACATAAGGTACTTATATAGAGGTAAGTGCGTTTGTGCTTTTACAGTGCCTTGCGAAACTTGCTCGTCCCACATACGATGATGTACATCACGAGAAAATTACCTTCATTTGTCTCTTAACTACCTACCTATTAAGATATGTAACGATCTGGGTAATTTTCCCAAAACCTGACTTATTATTATTTTCGAAGGATAGTCCTACAAAGTTATCTCTAAATTTTTACGAAAACCTTAATTTCTCAATAAATACAGGAGTTAAGATCTTGAGAACAATCATGATAAATAATTGAACTAAGTATAAAGAACCTTTTATATGTTGCGTTTTTCTCAAATAATGTCCTAATGAATAGATTATAAGCAAAAACTAGATTTTTGGCCTTGCGTTGCTATGCCGTGTTCCGCTCCTATGAACCAAAAATCCTACGTCTATCCTTTTCACAAAAATTTGAGGTTGTATGAATAGGCCATAAGATTTTAAAGTCGATGACATCATAAGAGTAAAGGCGTGTGTTCATTGTTTTATATTTCTGGAGCTTTGGACCCTTGGCCTAGGAGTTTCTTAGAAATACCATGACTATTGTTTAGCTCGAAACAACCTTTCTGAGGCTTCACTACCAAGTCCATGGATCCTTCCAAGTAAATGCGTCGCGACTTAGCGAAAACAAAGCTTAACAGCCATACTCAGTTCATTTTCACAACAATAAGTAAAACTAGACCGTACGGGTTTCTCTTGAGAAAGACATAATAGAAATTGAGCGTTATAATAGGAAGAGTGCAGCAATTTCCCAGAATGATTCGACGAGCTCGGAACTAGAGCAGTTTCTTAATTTGATGGCAAACAATGTTATGATGAACAGCTGAGATTGCAATACCGTACTCGGCCTACTTGCTCATTGAAATTATGAATAACGTTTTACCGGTAAACCTTTACAACGCTTCATTGATAATCTACCGATGTGAAAGAAAAGAGTTCAGTGTCGCATTATGAATGTAAACAAACTGGGCTCTTTCTTTGTAAAATTTTGGCATCGGTTTTTTATATCGGCATTCCAGCCAGCACATACCAATGTTATCTCAAAAATGCGCAGTAGAAAATGAAATTAAACGCCTAACAATATGCTAATACCATAAGTTCAGAACCAAACGAGCTTGGGTCAAATTCCTCAGAGCTATTGTGCCACTATCGCTCTCGTAGTTACGCATAAATCTAACTTTGGTTAATAAGTGTGGGCGCTGTATGGGCACGAAGCCGTTATTGTGTACATTACACCATAAATTTTGTCCTGGACTAAATTATAGTTGTGACAATTTGAATATCCTGTGTTGGTTGCAGCTCTGTGTAAGGGCCCTATCTCATTAGGTTAGGACACCATCCACCGGTCGCGCCACCAACAAAATGTGTACAGTTGCAGAGAGTACCTCACCTGGCAACGAAGAAATCTGTTTTCACAATGGCAACCAAATCACCCGCTGTTGTGGAATAGAGCTTTTTGGCGTGTCACTCACTCCACCATCCGTCGGTGGTGGTGTCTGTTTTGGTGTTTCTCGCTTGGTATCTTAGGACACCATGGTGGCGCGACCGGTGCCGCCGGCCACCATGGTGGCGCGACCGGTGCCGCCGGCCACCATGGTGTCCTAATGAGATAGGGTCCTAATACAACAGTCGTTTGTTTTTAAATTATAAGTATTCCATGCGATTACAATACTACTTATATCAAAGAAGTCAGGAGTCAAAAACTTTTTCTTTAGGCTTACAAAATAAGCACATAGAAGTTAATAAATGATCAAGTATGAAATAGAGTATTCCTGATTTTCTTCACTTAAATTTTTTGTTACAAAGGTGAAAGTTTGTGCTGGGTTGTGCCGTTTTGAAGATGTTTAGCCGGAGATAATGCCAAAAGTACTGAATGGATCGGAATGAAATTTTGCACGCATACAGAGTATAAGCAACTTTTTATTCCAAAAAAAGCGTGTGAAGGCACGGGCAGAAGCTAGTTAATAATAATGACTTTTTGCATCAAATGCTCGTAAGATTCACTTTCAAACATTTTATTCTATGAGCTACTCGTATCCAACGAAACCACTCGAAATACCTTGGAATGAACAATTAATGAATGCCGCTTTAATAGGGCTCCACTCGAGTTCAAAGCGGGGCCGCGGGCGAACACAATCCGAACAGCCCTTCGACTTTAAACGAGCTTTTGATAACATCTCGTTATGGAACATGTGCCAGGAATTGCATCTAGTGGAGTGTTCAAAATAAGCAATCTGCCCCCATGATTATATTTTATTGATTGAAAAAATTTGTAGAGTCGAGAGAACATGATGATTTTCACCGCCTCCGAAACTTTCTACTGTAATCGTTTGCATAAAAACAAATTTCAAACCTAGTAGTTTTTATCAGCGCTTTCTTTATCAAGCAATAAAACTACTTCGTTATCGCCTCTACCATAAGTTTCGAGAAAAAGTTGCAGAGTATAATAGCAGGTAGAGTGGATATACTACACTTGCATAGCCCGGTTAACCGGAAGATCAGTGACCACTCGTTGCCGAATTCGGTTCACAACGGTACTGTGCCGGCGAAATTATTGATGGTTTCCGACCAGCTAATAGACCATTTAGCTAATTATGACTAACTTAACATTCTAGCCTATTTTCCAGATGCTTTCATAAGCTTTTGTTTTTTGATTTAGTGGTCGAGATCGTATAATATAGTAACTTAGCTACAAAAATACAATTGTGTTACCTAAGTACTCAACAGCCTTTCATAGACCACTGCTAGACGCAGACCTCCCCTGATAATCGCCTTAATGGCTTTTATCTTATTGGGTAATGCCCATAATCCCCACGCTGGGCATGCGAGTTAGGGGATCGCAGTTCGGTGGTACATCTTTTCTGCAAGCTGCTGCCCGCCCCCCGGTGTATGTCTCTTTAGCCGCCTCTTACGATGCCCATGGGAAGAGATTGCTGCAAATTCTAAGCCCGCACCACACGGCTACCTAGGTCTATACGTACATTGTATGTTTAACGCACTGTACAAACAGTCAATGACATCAATTACTTCATTATAATAGACACCTAACACACCTGAACCTGAAAAGCATCGCAGCAGCTCTTTGGCTGCAGCAGAATTATCAACAAAAATGCAGCACAAAAATGGTTGCAAGCAATAATTATGGGCTTTAACTAATAATAAGTCACAACTATTAGATTTTTTTTATATTGACGATAGACAGCTCGCGGACCACTCGTTTGAAACTTGTGGAAAGCCATTTTGTCACTGTAAAATGCATCTAATGATGAACGGGTTTAAACCCTTATTTGTTTGCACATTTCTGTGCTGGATGGTAGCTGTGCACCTGATTTGCAAAAACCTTAACACAGGAAAGTATTTTCTCCTTTGTGCGGATGTCTGCCCCCTATCCCGCCATAAAGATGCATATCGCCAATTCACAAATAACAATTCGTGTTTCTTTCTGTGAGTAAACATCCATACATATGCATGCCTGGCAATACCATCAAGCTCTCCCCTTGTTTTCCCGTTTCCCTCGCCAGGCGCACGTATACCATTAAGACCATCTGGCCTCGACTCTGAGCAACTATTTCGTCTGGTTTATAAAGATTGTAGACGAGTCGCAACTTATTTATGATAGAACTTCTATAGTGTTGTCGTAATCGTTTGCCCTATTGTTGCTCCGGAGTTGAGGCCAAAACGCCACGGGGTTCGGAATTTAATTACTAGCCAATGTCCACAGATCGTCCACACTGCGATTCCCCAATGATTAATTATTACCCTCCCCCAGACATTTGACAAAATTTATGTTCGGTTGTAATTTAGGTACCTTATATTGTTTCGTTTACTAACTCTGTTAGCGAGAGATGTAACTGGACCTGAGCTGGACCCTCGTTATATCCCGATGAAGTTGAATGTCCATGATATTTATTGAGGTAATAACTTACCTCGTACGTATTGGACGACAATTGACGCTTGTAGACTAAGGTAATGTAAAATATGGTTGCTAAGGTAGAAGGTCTATCTATACTATAGGCATAGACAGAGTATTCCTTGGATCGGACGGATCCCCGGAACACCTGACTTGGTTTGAAGACAGTCAAACCAAGTCGGGTGTCCGAGGTTCCAATCTTCATTGAATGCCCCATGGATGTTCTTCTGACATTATACTTTCATGAGAACATACATGGGCGCATTCAATAAACCTATAAAATAAATAAAACATCAAGCCGCAAATTGAGCAGAACAATGGATAAAAATAATAAATGAATCTCAAACAAAAGACATCACCGAAAATATAAATTGTAGAATTGCGTAGAAAGTGAGACCTACCAAGCTTAGCAAACTAAATAATCCATGAAGCTGTGTGTGAAATACTAATTCCAAGCCACATCTTGCGTAGAAAATGCCTTTCGTTGCGAGTGAAAACTAAAGATAAGAATTGTAAATGTTACGTTGACGCTGTTTAGTATGAATGAGGAGTAGGCAGACTGCGCAGGATATCCGGAACGGTTCTGGGTTCCTGCGCGGGCGCATACGGACACGCACCGCTCGTTTTGAACCCGGATATTATAAGAATAACATAATTAGTTGAAACATAACGCGTAGTTGTTCATTGCCATTGTTTAAATACCTCTACAAAGATATTTAAACAATGGTAGGTCCTGGAGGCCTGCAGTGCCCGGAAAACGAAAAGCGAAGTTTCTGACTCGTTTTTATGCAAAATCTACCTTTATGTCACCTAATTATAGAAATATATCACATTTAGACCAGGATTGTAAAACCTTAGTTTCTGATGTGAAATTCGAATGTTTATCGTCAATGATATGCAACAGCAAGTCATTGTTTTCAGTAGAATAAAATTCCATAAACAACACTTTGGAGCTGATAACAGCAACATTCGTTGTACGATTCAACTAAACTTTAGACGCGTGAATGAAATTCTTCTAGCTCCTACATACATTCTTACACTTGGCGACTTCTTTTAAAAGTATTTGGGTCACAGTAGACAAGTTATGTGCAGGGCTTCGGTCACCGGACGTCGTTGTTTGCCATAGCACAACCCACGCGGCGTGGGTGTTACCCTACTGGTCAATGTTTACGATTTATATCATAGACAGAGCTACTAAGCTAGCCGTGTATATGTATTCAGACCTTCATGATACATCACATCACGTTGTCCACCGAAGTAGCAGCTATAGGTAACTCTTTTAAGTGGTTATAAGCTGATATCTAATTATAACAGCCAGCTTCTAATAACCTCAAGTGGTTACTATATTTAGCGATGCGTGATGGTATGAGTTTATTAAACTCGGTAAACTTATTCTCATTACGAACGTAGCTTGTATGCAAGTCTGTCTGGCAGTCTGGCTCTATTGAAACGAGGAGACTTTATTGTCCAATTTACATTGAAGTCTGCATAGGTCAGTGTCCTGTGGGGAAAACCCAAGATTGCTCTCAACTAAAATAATAGTTTTACAGTAGGAGTGTGTGCTTGAATGAAGCACTGGTTACAAACACGGTGTACGTACCTACCTCAAAGGATTGTAGTACCTACGCGTTACTGGCTCGACGATGATGTGATTACCTTACCGGTGGTAATTCGAAACATCTGTTTACTATTAATGGGCGCAACCTAGGCTGTAGCGATCACAGATTGCCTGTACATGGCAGTACGGCTTAATAAATTGAGGAAAAAACTTCTCGTCTAAGTTTTTCAAGTACAGTTCAATCTGCTGTTCAAACTGTGATGTCACCGTGACTCTACCATTTTGGTGCCAACTGGCAACATAATTACATAGCAATGTTTTTCAGGAGGTAGTGATGGGGGCCCCGGCATGGGGGAGCCGCGGCGATCGGCCCCGCCTGCTGCGGATGACGCCACTACGTCACAGCTTCGCCGCGCCGGCATCGCCGCCTGCGCAGCCACCGCGCACGCACGACTATGCATCCGACGCTGATACTAAGAAAGGTAACTACCTATCTACGTCTTTGCCAGCTTGTCTCACAAAAATTTAAATCTTTGACGCTATGGCGAGCGTTCGGTGTAATATTTGTCTAGGCTTGTTGACTCAACGCGTCACACGCACGACTTGGCCGGCTAAAAATCCAAAGTAGATAGGTTCTAACAAGAAATGTAACTCTTTACTTCCGTGTTTATGATTCGTTATGGAAGAGCAAATAAACCTTGTGAATGAGTTTCACATCTGATGGGTAATGCTAATTTATTAGACTCATAAACCTTGCAATACGAGTAGGTATGACTCCTGCCTCCTCATGACGTTAATTGGCCCTTTTGGAATTCATTCAATTATATATCATCAACTTGATTCAAAGTTTTCTGTTCATTTCAGAGGAAAGCTGGAATGCTAATCTGTCGCAAAGGTGGCGTAAGCTTCGGCGCCGATGCTCAAGATTACGCCCTGGATCAGGAAATCGTGAACCGAGTCCCATACGCTGCTCTCCGTCGCCCCCGCGGCCTCCTCCACATTGCTCACCAGTTCCACCCTCCAAACTGTCATTCAGACACAGGGGAAAAGTTTACACGACAGCATCTCTACGAGTGACAAGTGGGGCTCCAGACATCCTCCGAGCCCTGGGCAAGCTCGGCGGAGGGCTTAGAAGGCGAGCCTTATCCGCCCACGACGTGTTGGCACCGCCTCAACAGCAGCCGTCAACATTTTATGTCCCAAGCCCAACGGCTGTCCGGCAGCAACCCTCACCGTCTCCATCGAGACAGTCGACGGCCACGTTGCGAAGACGGTGCAGCTCGCCGAACGTTTACCGAGCAAATAAAGCTCAACAACTTCTCCAATCCAAAGAACGAGCGCCTCTGATACAAGACGATGAAACCCTAGATGTCGTTGACTATAGCAGCTTTATCCCGGAAAGGAGAAAAAATGCTTCAGAAGGTCGTAGTCGAAGGCCGTACAGTGAAGCTGTAGATATAGAAGTGCCTTATCGGAATGGTTACAGCCGTCTTCCTCCTGATACTTCACAGAGGATATGGGAGGAGCCGTATAAACTACCGAGAGTGCAATCTAGACAAGATACAATGAATCAGTTAAGGAATGGAGTGGCCGAGCTTCGAGTGAGTGCCACACCCAGGTCAGCGAAGCCTCCTCCCGCGCCGCCTACAAACGGACACCAAATTAGTAAACGGCCACCTCCTGAACCTAGAGACTCTCATTCTTTTGAGGTAAGCAGACCATAGCTTGTATAATAGCCACTTCAGTTTTAGCATAAAAATACAGATTAAAAAAAATGCACTGTTTTTTGCTATTCCAGGTCCGGTTCACAAAGTCTGCTGGTGGCAAAGGGCTGGGATTTAGTATCGTTGGTGGCCGAGACTCACCCCGAGGAGACATGGGCATCTTCGTAAAGACTATCTTCAACAACGGCCAGGCAGCCGAATCTGTGCTAAGAGAAGGTAATTTACACCTATGTGATATAACTAGGATCATAAAATATCTTCGAGACTTGCAATTGATTTGAGTTGGAAAGGAACAATTTTCGGTTTGCAATAAAACTCTTATTTCCGAATGAGAAAGGTGCACATTCCACAAAGTCGGTTAATACCAGCTGTTCCTATATTACCTCACGCACCTGCCTTGGGAAAAAAGGTTACATCAGTTAAGTAATAACGAGTAACTGAAGATAATTGATTGCGTTTGAATGTACCTATACCTATTTACATGTACGCCCTTGTCAAACCGAGCTGAAAGCAACAATAAGGTCAAAGCCACATTTATTACCTATTGTATGATCTTTTTAGTCCAGGATGGTCTGTTTCACCTGCAACACCAGATAGAGATTTATGAACGGCAGATGTTACTAAGATCATGTAAGCTGACTATCGAAAATCAAAGCCTGGGAACTACATAATATTTAATCAGAAGGAAAGTTGGACTAGGTATGTAGACGTTTTTTTTGCTAATCGCTATTTTTCATATATTTTCAGGTGACGAGATAATATCAGTAAACGGTCGAGGCACGGCGGGGCTGACCCACGGGGAAGCGATCCGACTGTTCAAAGACGTGCGCGCCGGGCCCGTCCTCCTAAGCGTCGGGAGACGAGCGCCCGTCCGTTGACTGCCATGCGCCTGCTGCAACACGCAACAGGCGCAGAATTACTCTGATAATTACTCTACGCTGTAATATACGAATGAGCTTCATAACCGATGATGATGGACTCCACGTATCCGTCAACGAAGAAGCTTTCCTCATCGGCACACATTATACATTCACTGCCCCACTGCCACTGGCTATCGCTATAATCCCTACGTTTAGCTGGCGAATTGGTGATTGCACTACTAAATACACAGAGATAACCTGATGCCCTTTCTGTTTCTCCTACCACATGCATAAGCTGAGTTGGAAGGGTCGATTTTTACGCAGCGACCGACACGGCCAGAACCGAAAGCCCATGACGTCCATTTTCGTCAGCGTGAATCACCTATAAAGGTTGCATCGCTGAGAGCAGAGAATACCTACTCACATTACATATTGCTGAAGGGACTCTGTATACGATAAAATTATAGCGTGACGTGGCCTAATGTGAGCAGATGTATAATGTATTATTTCAGGACTTTCCGTGTTGAATTTAATCATAGCATTATGTAAATAAATAAATATTAAATAAATAAATGAAGAAGATTTTTCAGGGTGTGATTTTATGATAAAGCAAATAAACTGACAAAGTGGTAGCTTTCTATTATATTTTATAGATAACACTGATATACTAACAACGACGAAAATGCCTTTAAAATTTCGCCTAAGTACCTATAAGAAAATTGAGACATAATTTTGTAAACTAGGTAAGGTAGATATTCTCAGCTGTTGAGAGCAGCTTATTATACAAATCTGTCTAAGAGTATGAATAATGTAGAGTCAATATTTTATTGTATTTCTATATCTATAAGTGAAACTGTGTAATAACCGTTATAGCTAACTATATATTTTAGTATATTTACATAAATTAGTGTTGTAAATTGAAAACTTACGACTATAAAACATATGAAGGTAATAAAAGTAGTACCTGTACAGCAATAAGCATGGATCGAGTGAGTCGTAATGTAGGTACCTAACACAATGATTTACCTACGGGACTCGAAAATGACTGTGATATTGATATTCAAAGCAGTTTAGCTCTATATTTTAGTTTTATTTATTTATAAATATTGTTAGTATATATGTTACTATGTAAATTAATGAACAGCAATTTTGATTTACCGTGCCTACAGCTTGTATATATTGTCCAATAGGGTATACATTTTTTAATCGGTTATTAATGTTAATACCTTAAAAAAATTACATCCACAATTTTTTTTATTATGAGGGTAAAAACTAAAAACAAGGCCTACTCAGATTCGGGTGATAAGCACGCTGTCCTTTTTCTGTGACGTCACCGTTCAGTTTAGTTTGTCAACTCAAAGTGCTTATAAATATTCCTTCAATCAAAATAAAATTAGAAATAAATTATAATAAAAACCATCATGTTTGTTGTTTGTGTGTTGTCCAATAAATAATATTCTTATTTTCTTTCTCTCAAAAAAGATATCCCGCTAAAGCTTCATGAATGACAATACCGTGAACGGTGAAGTCACGTTTAGAAATTGTACGATTGAGTTTCAAATAATCTTCGTTTCAACTATTGCATTTTTCAACAAAAACATCTAAAATACAAAAATATCTTTGCAGATATTTTTATATCAATGGAGAATATAAATAAAAATAATCGGCTTTTTGAAGTCATATTTTGCATATTATACCATAATAGCTGAAATGTTTTCTACAAAAATCATATTTAAGCTATATTAGGATTGCCAATTTTCTCCCAGTGTAGGTACTTAAAATTGTAAACTTATTAGAGAAAATGCGCGCTTTAAAAAAATCTTATAACAGTAGATGCTATTTATTAGGTAGGTAGGTATAATTTTAACAGGTTCATAGTAGATATTTTATAACGAGTTCAAAGATTATCCATGAATTTACTGAAACCAATAAAGATAACTACGAACCCAAATGAAATTGTAGATTATTTTGCATTTTTTGTAATATTATACTTAGAGTAAGTATAGAATTTATCTGAAAAATAATAAAGTTTAATGACAGTGACAAAGTTTTTTCTTCGTCCGGGTTTCTCTACCCAGTTGCACACATTCCATAGATGTATACAACTAACTGGCTGATGGGGTAATTTATTAAAACAAAATGAGTAAGTATAAGGTATATTTTATAGTTGTAACTAAACATGAGTAATAAAATAATACATTTTATATCCTTAATAGGTACAAAGGTATATAAATAACATTCGAAAACAACTAGCAAGAATTCAAAATTTGAAATATATTTATGTACAATAATTACAGCCTAGAGACGCATTTCCCTATAATATAATGGTAAGATCAGGCTTTTGAAAACAATGGCAAGGAAAAGACAACAACAGTACAAAATATTCAAAGTAAACTAAAAATCAGCAGCACAATTCGGCAAGAATGTAGTGTTTTTATCATATAACTGAAAATGTCGTTTGCATACCTTATTTTATGGGCTAAAAAATTGTATATGTGGTTTTATTTTACGTGATACGTAAATGGGTTTAGCACTACAAATAATACTGCATTTGGAAAGTTGTTCAAATATGTATACCTAGCCATTTTACATGTAGTACATGTGTATATGTGTTATTAATGTAGGTAGCCACTATCTTTATACATTATATCCTCCGCTCATGGCTAGTCTCCGTTTAGCCATGTCCCAATTTCATCAAGTAGCACATCATCATCATCAATGTTTGCAGAATTCTGTTTGACAGTAAAAATATGATAATAAAATAGCTTTCAAAGCTGTTTATTTTTATATTTATTACGATTTTATATAACATATTTATGCCGATTCTCATTACTAACATTCCAGACCCAACTGATGGCACTCAAATTTCGATAGGTACAAACGAAGGGTACAAATATCAAAAAGCCTAGTAACAAAAGCAACATCGTTGCATCCTTCTAGACTAGTTAGTAATTTAAATATTATTCGATAATTAAACAACACAATAACTTCGTAGTTCCATGAAAACAATCGATAAGGCAGTCATACTTAACCTAGAGTTTTCCCGATTTATTTACACCCCATTTGTATAATTTATCAATGAAAAATCGACTTGGGGTTCAAGTCTGATTCCATTAAAGGATCACATCCTTGTTCAAATGCTAGCCAATCTTATTGAAATAAATAATTGAACATCGAAACTTGCCAGCGACTAAAACCTAGTTAAATTTTTTAACCCCTTTCACTTGTAAATCTTACAATTTTACGCAGTATTTTGTTTTCCTGTTGACGTCATGATAAAACAAAACACTGTTAAGCAAAAGGGAGTTTGATTAATACCAATTTAATTGCTAAGCGCTCTAACTATTTATTTACACATTAAATTCCATGGGTTCTATCATGGACTAACTATGGTTCTATTTAGGGTTCCTAAGGACTAAAGCCACGGGTCCTGCCGGTAAGCCCTTGAGGGCGGCCCAGGCTTGCGTGCGCGTGAAGCCTTCCATCGTTTGCCCACCGGCCGACAGGAGCTCTGCTCCGACTAGAACGAGCCCACTTTGGGCCGCTGAACCTCCTGGAATTACATACAGTTTTGGTGAGTGTTGGACTAGATGGCGTGAGTGAGCATAATAATATATTTTGAGCAGAAACACCGGAAAGCGACTGTGAGTAAGCATGGTAGACTGAATTAAATAAAGAACACAGTTCTACTAGATGGCGTGAGCATCGCACACGAGGAAAGCGCTTTGTGAAGGCGGTACCGACCGATAGATGGCGTTAAAGATACTGCAGGTAAATGAGACAGCAAAGCATTGTGCGAAACAGGGGCCACAATCTACGGATTCTTTGGCCTGTTTCTCAAAATTCTTAATCTCATAGTTAGTCACATTCTCTAAGGTTTATCCAGACAGGTACATCAGCAAAGCTACGCTCAGGACCTGATCAAATCACACTAATTATAAATTACGAATGTTTAGATTTTATGGGTGGAACGTGGATGTTATCTTATAAGTGACTTCTTTACAAAAGCTTGAGAGTCAAGAGACGAACGTTTAGAGATCGGACTAAAACTTTGCACGTATCTACAGCGTGGCTTTTTGTGATGGGAGTGCAGAGCCAAATCCGAAACCATGAAAGTTACAGAAACGTCGTAATAGGAGGTCATGATCTCAATTTATAAAAATTGCGTATTTCGTTTTTGACTCTTTACTCTTTTAACAGGAAATCGAAAAAAATATTTCAAAACAATATTGCTCTTTGCATTTTTATTTTACACTACAGATCCGGTTTCCTACTGATAAGGATCGATCTTTGCAAAGAAATGCGTTAAGTCTGGAAATTGAAAGCAAGTGGCAAATTTTACAATTATAGTTTGAATACTACCAAGCATCACACTAGTGAACATGCCGCTAGTCACGATAGCCTGTATTTTAATAGGGTTGATCCTCGATAAAACATACTTATGTATTCATTATACATTTGCAAAAAAAAACAATTTTGGTTTTTGAAAATTGAGCCAATGACTCCTTCCACGATTTTTTTCTATCTCTCATGGTTTAGGATTTGGCCATCCATTCTCATCTCAAAAAGCCACCCTGTTTATAACTCTAGACCTGATATAACACATAGACAACTTTCTCGCCGGAAAAACTAATACGAAGTGGAAAGAACCTAACACTAGGTACCAAAAGCATCACACAGACATTTTCTTACCTGCAAACAGTTTCTTGATGGTCAAGGGGCAGTCACCGCGCGGCGAGTCGCGGCCCCCATCGAGTCCGAAGCCCAGGCCAGCGCCCCCGCCTGCCTTGTCCAACACGACGGTCACTACGGAACCCGTCGCGCCCTCGCTTGTACCCTTTTGACGAACCTTCGACTCCGCTGGAAGTAAACATGTGGAAAAATATTAAAAAGAGATTCTCAACTGGGCTGATACTATAAATATTGCATATCTCCAATAAAAATATCACAGTTACCCAGATATTTCTTAGAATTTTGACATTTTAATATTAAATAAAACTATGCAAAATCTCAGCTCAATCTGTTCAGTAGTTTCGGCGCGAAGAACTAACAAACATCTATGGTGATTTTAGGCCCGCGTGTTAGCACATCTTTACATATCTATAATGCAAGTCATTGCAATTGCAAGCATTGTAATTGATAAGTTCTATTCGGTTAAAAACCTGCACTCTAGCAAACCAAATTATCATGAAACGACGACTTGGCGCAACCATAAACAATAACTTGAAGCTTCGATTTAGAATCCAAGATCCAAGATATTTTATGTCTTAAAGACATTTATTATGAATGAAAACATTAAAAAAACTGATAACAAACAATGTTATCACTAAAAACTAAAACACAAACTTCAACAACGCACTATCTCACATGTGCAGCGAAAAATGTTTAAAGAATTTGAAAACGAACGAGAGCTCAAGTAAATGGTGAATGAAAGCTTTCAAAACCAAAAATTGTTCATGCTTCTGTGCTTTGTTTCGGTGATACCAATGTCGTTAAATATTTTCCACCAATATTCCTTGGGTTTTGTTACACCTTTGTATACAAAAAATATACAATTTTTTTAATCGGAGCATAGTAGTTATAAACGAGAGGTGGTTTTAACCCCCGGCGCAAAAAGGTTGGTTTTGGTAGTATATCGTGTGAATCTGTATGTTTGTGTTAAAACTAAAAAACTGGAAGTCATAATGAAAAAAACAGAATAAAAAAACTGATAACTTTGAATTGAATTTTAAAATTTGTTTTGTTATTTTATGAACTAGAACGAACCTTTTCTGACTGCTTTTTGCCTAAACTATCAATCTATATTTTTTAATGGTCAATAATATATTTTTTGATGTTTTCTCATAAACAGCAAAATACCCTTTTGATGAAAATCTTACTATCAACATTTCAATACATTTGTAATGACAGCAAGTTCGAACAGTTTTTGGCCTATGATGTTAATAATGATTCTTATTTCTAGTAACATGCTCCTCGACTAAGTTAAATAACTAACCTTTTTGGGTTGTACATAGCTAAGGGCCGATTTTTCAGTTAAGTTGTCGAATCTATAAAGCGTTTAAACATTATCTATCTGTTTATCAGGCGTTATAAATATTTTCAATTTATGAATCGTCTTAGAGAATCTATCAGTGGTTTATGCTAGTCAATTTTACACCATCTGAGGCCATCAAAAGGGTTTTCGATTTTTCGGAAAATTATTTCATCTTACCCTTTTGAGAGTCGCTCCCGTGTACTCCCGTACCTGTCGCCTCGTGGTCTATCTCAATCACTACTTCAGACCGTTGCTCCTGTAACAAACAACCGCTGTAATGAACAAAGGGCACTAGCTTTTGTGCCGTGAACGACTCTACAGTTTTACGAGAGATTTATCACGGTAGATAAGGGAATGAAAATTCCCACTTCTCGGAAAACATTTTGCTCTCGAAAACTCGTAAGTTGGGTACCTACTTAAAAAAAGAAGTGTTGCAAACCTGGTCTGAGCTTTGTGACTAAAATATGTAATCGGTTCTTTATTCTCAAAAAAAGTTTTTATCTCCCATTTTTATGTCAAGACCACTACAGAAAACAAGGGGAGGTGGTGCAGTACCTCAAAGCAAAACGAATAAAAAAGAACGCTGTCCAAAAAAAGATTGCAGCCGGAGATGTTATTTTGAGATTTTTATTTGTTTTGCTAGCCAGCAAGGTTCACGTAAGTTTGCATTTTTTTCACCAAATATTTTCAAAAAGTCCTTGATAGTACCTTTAGAATGGTAACAGATTGCGCATGCGTGAGTCCCGCCATGACACAGCCGTTGATGCTGTGAACTCTCACACCTCTCTTCAATCCCGCCCTCGCGGCTACGCTGTCAGATAATACTCGATGAACCTGAAACAACAAAATTATATTTTTTCACTGTTTAGCTAATATTTTGCGCAAATAATGCAGTAAAATTTCGTTGACATACGAGGTATAAGGAGTAAATGTTGGAGGTCATGACACTTGAATCGTAGCTTACAAAGTCAAAGATAAGTGAGCAAAGTGTAGGTGGTGCAAGTCCCTTACCGTAACATCCTTAGCTTCACAGTCGATGCCGCCGGCCAAGATAACACCCACGCCAGTCCCAGCCCCACGCTTCAAACGGATCGTGCGGGTCCCGATCTTAACATCTTGCACACTATCTGCCCTCTCAGATTTATTATCAGGAACTGCTTTGTGACCCTGCTTAAAGGAAGGCTTTTCCTTGTGTGCCAAATCGACTTTATCGCATACATCTTTACTGATTTGCGAAATGCCATTCTTTAAACTCTTTTCCTCCTTTTTAATCACGACACTGTCGTTTTTAATGTCGAAACTTTTTTTATCCAGCAGTGTATTGTGTGTTGGCTTGTTTACGGTGAAGTTATCAAGGCCAGCTTTTTTGATTTCTTTGATTATCTTCTCGGATATCACTCTCGGGGCGTCTTCGGCTTTCGGGCTCTCCGAATTTGTTTCGGTAGATTTGGTTTTGTTACTTGAACTTCTTTTCAGTCTAGAGTTTTTAAAATCAGTCTTCCTTTGTCGAATGTTGAGATCACTATCGCTGTCTGAGTCGGTTTCGGCAATGATCTTGTTGCGTCGTCTGTTTTCGCCTTTATTCGACACAGCGCTCACCGATGTCGTGAGCGTAGAAAGGCGTTCAGACGCTTTGTGTACTGGACTCGGAGACCTGTCGGATGACTCGTGCGAGAATTTAGCTTCAATAACTGGTGAATTGAGTTTATTGTCTTTCCCACTTCTACATTTCGCTGAAGCTAATATGTTTCTTCTGTTCAGAGTGTCGATGTTATACGTTTTTGAAACTTTTCTCTTGTCTGAGTCTGCGACAGAACTTTCGAGTGAGCTACAACTCGCTTGAGATCCAGAAGTGGCTGCCGAACCGGCGGACGAGCTCAGCGATACATTCGTGTCGGACGACATGGACCGACAGACCGTACGTTTCATGTACTCTTCATAACTCTTTTCCGTACATATTTTTGCAGGCATCTCTGATTTGACCACTGAGTATGTGTAATTAGATATCCTCGGTGAAAGACGAGAGCTGTCCGATTCCATGTTTTCTAAGGTGTGCATGGGCGATGAAGCAGATGATCTATAACTGGACTGAGTAGAGCTCATTGCGGAATCGTTATCGCTATCCACCACGTCGGTAATAGTGCAAATTTTTGCATCAAAGTTTTTGTAATCACGGATGTAATTAAGATTGTCTTTTATTTCTTTTTTCAGCGTGTAAGAGGTGTGGGTTATGTAAGGTTTTGAAGGCAGTATTGACGTCGAGAGTTGTTTTGGGGTATCGTTAAAATCTAAAGTAGCTCTGACTGGCTTGTTATAAATAGATTTGTTGTTAATTTTATTCAGGACGTCTATCCTTTCACTGAAGTTTCGCTCGGGGGTAGACTCCTTTGACAAAGACGAAGTCGGTGTATAAACTTGAAGTGATTTCCTCTTGAATGCTGGAGAATATTTTGGTAGATTATTCGGTAAAATAGTTTTCCATTTAGTTTCATTTATCACAACTGGTTTTGCACTAATTGGTTTATTGTTTTTGACACTTTTTTCACTTGATTTTTGAAGGAATGATTTGGTAATATTATCTTGTACTTTGATTTCAGGTAGCCCTATCAGTGGACCTTGAATTTCAGGAATGACCAAACCTCTTAATTTAGACATAGATTTTTTTCTTTGTTCAATCAAGTACTCTAGGTTTGATTTATGTGAGGGTATGCTTTTACTGCTGGTGTCATCGCTCGTACTACGCGCGTGATACACGGAGTGAGTTAACGATGAATCTGTACTTGAAGGTAGCGTAGTCGTGCTGCCGTAGAACAGAGGTTTATTATCAGAATACAAAGACCGATTAAGAGTTTTACTAACGTCATAACTCGAAGCCGGAATTGTGTTTCCAAAACTGCCAGATACCTCTGGCCTGTCTAAAGGCTTTTTACAAAACCGTGGCATCTCATCGAGATTATCTTGTGATTTAGTTAAGCGTCTGTCCAGCGAGGAAATTTCGGAATAATTTGAGTAAGTGTTTTTCCTCGTATTGTAGCCATTTTTCGTTGGAATCGTGCCACATTTGTCGAGGCGATCCGTCGATATAGCATGATCGTTTGAAAACATGGCGATTTTATCTTTGACACTCGCTTCACTTCTCGCATCTTGTGTCCTCGAGTACGAGTACCGAGGTCGCACGAAGTGTAACGGAGGCAGTCGAGTCGATGGCTCCGGAGGTGGCTTTTCTATCACATCACTAGGGGTCTCTACCCCGTCCGGTGGCTGTCTGGGACATGACGGAAGCGGTGTTTCGTCATTTGAAAGGCTTTTATCTTCTGAATCGCTCTTGCTGACGCGATCTGAAAGTCAAAATAAAAACGAATGAATATTCTGTTAACGTAAGATTATGCGTTGTTTCTCAGGAACATTATCGACACGCAAACTCGTCTGCATTGTGTCTGGAGAGTTGATAGGTTATCCCTAAGGAAAAAATATCAGTTAGGAGTTTAAAAATTGAAAAAAGTTTCGCAGAAACGATGACCTAAATTGTGGTTCGAAATAAAAAGCTTTTCAAGGAAAACTTGGTACCTACATATCGAAAGTACCTAGAGTCCCCATCATCTGGCCACAAGATTATGCACATACCTACATGCGAGTACCCGTACCTACCTACCTAAAACAAAAAAACTTCAATCATACGTAACTTTAATAAGACACCTACGTGCTAAGATGTTGAAATCGCGCTGAAATTGAAACAGAGTTCGAAGGTTGTATTGTGTTTACTACCTAGTGAATCACTTGAGGTGTCCTATTACTGACCAAGTTGATATTTGCTAAGAAGATGCGTCACCTGGCTCCATCATTTGCCTACTTAGTCACCGATATCTTGATGCAATCAGGGTAGATAAAGTACCTAATGATTCTGTCCCAAGAGGCTCTACATAATACGTTAGTAAAATTACACAAAATGTAACTTCATTGTAACATCCAAACCTTAAACGTAGCACTATAACGTAAAGGTGAATCAACCACCAAGAATTCATAGTAAATGAATTCAGTTCATATTAGATTCACAATGTTATTAATTTTCATATAAATAAATAATAACAGGTGGGTCATTTACCTTCCCTTTCTTCTTCAATAGAATGCAAACAACGTGAATGCAGAATTTTAACAACACTATACGTTTGAGTATCCAAGACTATAACATTTTTCGTATACATTTCTGTTTAACCAAATATCCATTTGAACTGATATTGTGCCGTATTTTATAAAAACTGAAGCAATGATGGCGGATATTGTTTTTATACTGGCACGCTTCATTTATTTGGACAAGTGTCTGAAATTTGCGTTCATGGTCGAGCTGAAAGGTTTATATTTAAAGTACGTAAAATACATATGTTATACTGTCCGTACTATTGCGCTTTACAATATTAATTTCGTCACTAACTTTACAAAGACATTGACTCAATTTATTCAGTTGTTCAAACGTGGATAGGTGTAGTGCAATTACCTGACTCCTTACATCAAATCTATACATCAAATCAGTAGGAAAATGAAAATATAAGTCACACAGAAATATCATTCTCTTAGAAATGAACACGTCTCTACTTTTGTAACAGTCTTTGCATATTACTTTTAATGGTATAGTTTTGCTAAATTCCAACGCCGCTATAAAATATAACAGGAAGTCCATTTTGCAACTTTTCAAACTATTCGATTCGACAGAACTAATTTTATGGGTTTCGCTGAGGCAGAGTTATTTTTTTAACTTCATTGTTGTATCCGATTTCGTCCAGACAAGCATTCGTTTGGTATGCACTGCGCTATATTTTTGTTATTGAGTGTAAAAGCAATTTTGTTATTGCATTTGCTTCAGGAATTTATTGCTACGTGAGCTATTGCCAATTCCATATACAACAACCTCCGTTGAATTCCACCTTTGTGGTTTATTTCGATGATTTGTAATAAAATAGTACCTAGTGATTTAAGATATCTTCACAGACAGAAATATTTTACCGTATCACCATTTCTAGCACGTAAAAGTAGCACATCTGCACTGCATTGCACCAATATTTGAGCCAGCTTCATAATGTAACTAGGTATATAAAAGTAGGTATTAGAGACCACCAAAGAGTTCCGGATATTATCTCCACGGCCTCCGTTGGAATCATTTTTCTCTTCTTTATATTTTTCATAGCGTTAAGGCCGATATGATTAAGGTTGAAGTATCCGCACACCATGTGAATCCACGGATTGTGTGAAATCCCGAGGGAGATTCCCGCCCCAATATACTGTCCAGATTATGTTGTGGCACGGTTAAAAGAACAGTATGGGTAGGATATCGATCCTAATGCTGGATACTGAGCATGTTATTAAATAAAGACTTACTGCTTTTATCTCATTGGCTTACAGCTAGATTAAAATTTATTTATTAATATAATTCTTCTCTAGAAATAAGCCTCAAGATCAACAATAGCCCGTAAAGGAATTTAATGTAAGGCTCTCCTTATAAGATTCTTTCACAGTATCTAGTGTTGTTTGAATTCGCAAATAAGAATCCTCATAAGATTCTATTTAGAAGCGAAGAACAATTGCAGATGTCATGCTGTTTCATATTAGCCAACATGATCTGCACAGTATCATCTAATACAGTTACGTCACGAGTTTAAATTACTGCAATGATATAAATTCAATTACATCATAAATAGAGCTAATGTTCTCGTCACGAACCAATTCTCTTACTGCCGTCTTTGTTTCGTCTAACAAGTTATATATCTATACAAAATTCTTAAAATTCTACTAACTTTGTCCTGTCACACCAAAGATAACGGATGTAGGTAGGTAGTTGGCCTTGAGAAGTAAAAAATGCAATGTGAAATTTAATTAGTGGCAAATATAAAATCGCCATGGGATGAAAACGGGTTCTCGAATGGAGGGCACATACTAGGAAGCGGACTGAGCAACTGGCTGGGAGGCTCTCCCTCCGTGAACATGAACGTATTATGTAGGCGGCTTTGAAGGAGAAAAAACAAGCAACACTACAAATTTTATAAACCATCCACGCTATTGTAGGTAAGGTCAGGTCTTTTCAATAATCAATAAGTTTTCTCTTATCAAATTAGTCCTTAAAAAGTAAACAGTAGGTACAAATAAAATAAAAAGAATATAAATAAAAATTAACAAAACAATACACACCGTGAAGAAAAGACTTCGAAAGTCTCGAAAATTTTCTCATATCCATCATTGTAGCGTAAACAATTAAACTCCTGCGCATATAGTCATTTGACCTAAATCATTTTTACACAACACTTTCATTTATGAAACCAGTTTCCGGATCCTGTTCATACTGAAAATGGGCACTTTCATTGCAGGCTAACGAGTTCACAAAGAAGGTAAGCATTACCGGAAAAATAATTTTTGTAAAAGCATTACGCGATGATGATGTCCATTTTTGGAATTAAGAGATGCAATGGCACTGCGAGAACGTGGACCAGGTTAAGAATGCGGAACGTGTCCATTAACGACCGAAATAACAGTTTTTTTCATAGGGCGGTGCGTGTGCTTGCGGCGCCGGCGTTCGGTTAGTGCGGCGTGCGCCCACGGCGACGTGCGAACTGCGAGCGGCGAGCGCGGAGCCGCCGCGGCGGGGCGCGATGCACTGACTCGCGGTGGACTTGCAGAAATTTGCAGCGTCGCCGCCCTTGACGGGGGCGTTGCTCCGAGCCAGGGACGGACGACGCAGAGCTGCGCACGCGACGCTACCCCGCATCCCGCAGGCGTCACTCCGCCGAGGACCCGCACCCGCGCCGATCGCACCCCTCGCGCTCCTCGAAGGACGAACCCGACACCGACACATTATTATTAACGGCTATCCTGACCCGACCGACCACAACATGTGTTCAGACCACTTCAGACATCGAAGCCAGTTAAATAAATTGACTTCCTCCAGCCACGATTTGTATGAACGATTGCATTCTACTAAACTTTCATCTGCTTAACCGATACGTAAGCAACGATCGGAATCGCGAGCTATTTTTAGATCGATGGCGGTCGAGGGCGGCGACCCTAGTTCTAACATTGAGCGCTTGCGCACCTACAAACATTGGGTTCAGTTGCAGTGCATTTTTCATGCTCTCCATTTCCAATAATGTTTTCATAGAAAAGCTCCAACAATGGTAATGTTTGTGGCAAATGCTATCTAGGAGTGCGCCCCGGGTCGGCGGCGGCGAGGCGAGCTGCGGCCGGGAGGCTGGAATGCTGCCCGTGTGCCCTCCGCCACCGCCCGCCCCTCGCAATCCGGACGCGGCCTTTAAACCGCTCCGACGTGTTTGCAGAGTTGTTTGCACATTTTTTTACATTCCCGTCCTTTTATTAAACCCTCCAGTAATAGGTACCTACAGCCTAGCCTCCGTGCGAACATACAGGGATCATTATTCTAGGAATGTAATATAAACGGAGCGTTGTAGTAGCCGCTCGCAAACCATTCTCAAAACATGACAGTAAAGGAACAACACACACGGGTAACCTCCTCGATTTACCCCAATAAAAGTATGATGCAGCAATTTTGGACGCATAGTTAGAATTTTGAAACCGATGAATTATTTCATTGATCGGACGGCCTAGCTATTAAATGTACTAGTGAAAGAAAGTGCAATAGATTTCACTTTCAAAAACTAAATTAACTTTCTCCAGTGACATGTCTTACGTAATTTGAACAAAACAAGAGAGCCATAACCACAACATCTGTAAAGGTCGATGGTCAACATTATAAAAAGCTACATTATCGATATTATGTTGCGTATAATTGTTTGAGATATTATTGATCGCTGATTAAATCACTCATTGAGTTTAAGAGTAGCCATGAATGAAGGGAGGAGATTGATCAGCACTTTGTATTCGAACAAAGACTCCAGAAACGTGATCGTATTTTTAAATATAAAAAGCCTAAGACGATACAATGAACCACTTTTTAGTCCAAGTATACGTACTTATGCACATGCGGCTGCCTCATGCTGTGAATGAGCTGCAACTCAACATGTATAAACATTTAAGCGGTACGAATAAAAATATTTTAGTGTCGGTATGCGAGCGGGCAAGTTGAATGCTAGCAGCAAAGGCTAGCACTAAACGTTGCGATTCTTTCCGACCGCTATGTGAATAACGACTTTAATTCTGAGATCGTTGGGCTCTCTCAGGCTCCACCAACTCAAACTTTTTGTCGCTTCCTCGGAGGAAATGCCGAGACTTCCAATTTATATGACGATCATGTGAAAGAAGTTTAATTGCTTACAACCGCTGAATTGAAAGGCTCTTAATTTTTTGCTATCAAAAAGAATGTTTCACAACACAGACATATAAAATATTATAGATTATTGGGCTATTTATTTTGAAATAGTGGAACCGATTGTGAAATGGCTATTACTTTCAGTATTACGAGGCTTGTTTATTAGCAGAGCGAGTATGCAAAGTGCTGGGAGAACAATGACGCGGTGGCGGGCAGGTCAGGTCCCGTTTTATGACCGTACAGTGGGATGCTTACTTTCATCGCGGGGAATTGGTATGAAAGTGCACAATACGAGCGAAATAATTATGTAATATCAGACCTAAATCTCAAAGTAATTTTACTGAATATAACAATGCCATAAAAATTTGACAGTTACAATTGAAAACTTTAATCAGATCAGAATAAAACTGAATTCGCATTGGTCTTCCTTCATCGATTTTGTCGCAGTAACCATAAGGCATTAATATTATTTTTAAAGATTTTGTAAGATAGACAAGTTTGATATGACTCATGATTACGAAAAATTTGAATCATAGTTTTAAAACGTAAGAAATCAACCCGATGTGCTAACACAGCTAACAGAGTCAGTTCTGAGCACGAACTATTTAGTGTCACTCGATATGAGTATACATGCACGTGCTCATTCTAGAGTCATGTGGCCACTTGAAAGGTTTTACCGGTTATATTCGACTGAAGTATTCGCTCAATGTGGTTCAAGCTTTGCACCAAAATGCATTACGCCATATGCAAGGAATGGCAGGTGCGGCGTATCGACGGCGCTGCGCAAGGTGCACTTTCACAGCACTTAGAGCGTGGATTTTGATAACGTTCTATTTTGATCACACTTTTCGTTTGTGTGCGTGAAGATACACAAGCCTGAGCTACATTTAGACCACTGAAACATAAGTAGATTCAGAATTAATAACATTAATTGCGTTTAAAACTTCTCATAAGTGTATCTGACACGCTTTTGACGTATACGAGTATCTATGCTTGAACCATCCCACTGATGGGTAAATGCCTCTTTGATACCTTGATGCATCATAACATAACATAAATCAGAGCCAGTATTACACGATATATGTTTTATGACGTGTTACAAGAATTATGTTTTATTTTAACAACGTGCAAAACTAGTTTTTTGCGGATTAAGTAAATTACCGAATATCATGCAAATCAAAACAGCTTTTATAGTTTTTTTGGTAACTTAATCGATTTTTAATAATTCTGTCTTTCTATTTTCATTTTAATTGTTCATTGGAATGTTACGAAAGCAAAAAAAATAGCCATAAAAGGAGTATTTATTAGTGCGTTGGCTTTAAGGCCAATTTGATACTTAGCAATAAACGATGACCTGACTTGGCCTATTTAATTTTTTTATAGCGATTGTACCGCATTCTGTCCATAATTTTTTTACTAAATTTGAGAGCTCTAAGTAGTTAAAATGAATGACATTATCCACAACACTAGAGCGCTTAGCCAAATTGTTGTGAGCCTAGTTGCGCAGGTAAATGGAAAATGTGCTGGGTATTGGATTTGAGCCAAAATAAATTTTGGCAGAAGTTCGTCATACTAATTAAGTAACCTAAAAAGTGGTGGCACTCAAATAGGTTACGTATAAAGCCTCATTTCAAGTTGAAATTCTATAATGATAAAATAACAGTTTAATGTACTTGTACATAACAAGATAAAGTTAAAAACTACAACCCGACTACGTGAAAGTTATAAAAGTTTGAAACATTTACATTGACAAAATAGAATGACGTATCGGTCATATTTGATAGGCATAGAGTTGAAAATGAAAATAGGTCGTAGGTATTGTAATTTTTCTCTATGGGGCCTGCAGCCTGCGGCTACCTAAACTTTAATACGCGTTTTGAAGGCTTATTCGGGGTCGGAGCCCTAAATCCTATAACCATCGGGGTATTGAGACGAATCAATCGATACATAATTTGTTGAAATCGAATTAGTAGTTTCAGCGCTACGTGGGAACAAAGAAATCGGCCACATACATACAAACATAGGGTGCTAACCTCATAACCCTCCCCTGTTGGTAGTCGGGTAAAAATGGTGTCTGAAGCTAAATTAAAATTCTAAGACTTACCTTCCCAAAAGCTCCTCTCAAAAGATGGCTTTATATCATTCGTTTGAATCGTCGTTATCGGTTTCCTGAAACAAATAAGAATAGATTTATAATTACCTGCTATATACACAAGATCCACAAAAAATAAGTTATTATAAATAGGCCACAAATACCTTTTGTCATTACATTTGTCATTGTCATGCACTGCTCTATCAAATGAGGCAGCAAAAAAAGCATAACAAAACAGTAGCATTTACTTGAAGTGTTTATTTATTTCAAAACAAGTGTATAACCGTGTAAGCCGTCTGCGGTGCGCGCTTTAGCCGCGCCCAGGGTACTGATTTATCGCAATTCTGTATAAGTGACCAATTTATGTAATAGCAACAATTAGTGGGTAGCGGGTGGCGCTACCCGCCCTCGGCCGCAGATTGCACAACACTTAGTTGCTGACTCCAGAATCCATGACATTAAACCGCAGGACTCACCATCTATACTTATTCCATGACATTATTTTCTTTTTGGTAGTTCGACTGACAATCAAATAGTTGTAATCATGCTTTACCGATTCGATTTTTAAAGACATGCGATTAAAAAAAAAAATTACAACTTCTTCAATGAAGAAGTTCTTGTAAAGAAGTTGTAATACTTTTTTAATGTTGCTCAACATTTTGTATTATTTTACAGACTTTACTCAGGCGTCTCAATTTAGTTTTGGAATCTGAACATTTGAAAAAATAAAATACTACAATTTTTGTTGTTTTATTTGCTACTTGCTTCGACACGGGGCATAACATGCATTTTTTCGTGATAAAAAGTAAAACAGATTAAGTTGCCGTGGTAAACAATCAAATAATAGAATTTTATTTCTTTAGGGTTACAAGCAATTAGAAAATACAATAATAATTACAACTAATATTTACACTTAAATCTATTTTCTAAAAATCTAAGCCGTCACCAGAAGGCAAAGTGCCCAGAATGCTGGCAGCATTGCCACGTTGAATGGCAATGCTAATTCGTTGACCGAAATAAAAGCCAGCATTCCGATCACCTGTGGACTCTATTAGGAGTTTTGCTAGGTCTTTGTATATTCCATGTGCCCCAGGACCCCAAGGACCTAGTGTTTCCACCCCAAACGGCTCGAATAGGTAACCTCGGTCAAGATTAGCGTATTTCCGCCGTTTGAGGGACTCCGCTGATGTTGCTGCGGAGCCGGCCCTTACTGATGTCCCTGCAAGATGAGAAGGTGCTAGGGTATCTACACAAGTGGCATCCCAAACTAAAGGCCGACCCATTTTCCAAGGAATCAGAGTCATACCGTCAGGCCTTTTACCATCATCTCGCATTAGGCCACGTGGTTCGAGAGTAGCTGCCATACTGACGCTGGTAAAAGCCCGACGGATGATGTCATTAATTGAACTATGACGGGACACACGTCCGTGGTAAACTATAATTTTTATACTATTTTCAATATTTTTTTATGGAAAAATCACCAACAATAATCTATGTTAATTACCTGAGTCGGTTCAATAAAAATCGAAACTTTAGTAAGCCCCCATATTTTTCGAGTATACAGATTCGCATCTCTTTCTGTCAAAAAAAGTACGGAGGACGTTCTTCACTGCGTTTGCCGAGTCGCAGTTTACACTCAAGAACACGTTTACCCTGGCAGCGGTTGTCGTTTCTTCACAAGATATGGTTGGCCCACTTCGCATCGTATTTGATTTTGATTTTCAATCCAATTTTTCATCTACACGATTTATGCAAATAAAGGTACCTACTTATGCCGCGAAAACTACAACTATTAGGCCGCCAAATCCTGTTCAATATCTTTAATTTAATACAACCTGTTTTTTTAAGTTGATGAATAAGGAATTATCTCTATCTATCTACTTATATTAAAAGTGAAACAGGTCCAATTCTGGACTTGGAAGTTAATTTTGCACAGCGTTCCTTAAAATGAGAGAAACTGTGGTCAAATGTGAATCCAATAGTTAAGTAGTCGTCAGCTATGACAATCGAAACAAAGTCGCGGGTACGGGTGGTATAAAGTAAATTCGTGTTTTATTATAATTCAGAATGTTACGCGGCTTCGCTACTTTTCACCGCAATATTCGCGAGTTTTATGTTCACGCCTGAAAATTCATGGTGACTATTCAAATCTGCTGAACTGAAATTATGTAAATTCCAGGCCCTTTGAGCATGGTGAAAGCAAAATATTTAAATAAAACGTACAACACTCGACTGGCTTTGCAAACAAAACTCAGTAAAAGCCAATGTTTTTTTCAAGCTCAAAATATTGGTAAACCCGAGGTAAGCCTCTGGATTAGTCACACATGCATGATATTTCTTTGCCAACCACTAGACACACTATGGAGGTCAAGGTTTAAAACCAATAACAGCAAAACTTGGTTAAATTGGAAAATATCGAAATAATATTAACAATAATAGATTGTAAAATGGACAAAAAAGATATAAAAAACTAAAGACAATATCAACAATAACTAAAAATAAGTATTTACATCCTAAATCAGCAATTGAAAGAACTTCATAAGACACACGACAGATTATACACGCAGGCACAATCAAGTAGTTCATATTGTACACCAAAAACTATAAAAATCACCTTATATCTGGAAAACTTTTTACCCTATAATCAATACCTATAGTACATCTAAACCATCGTTGGAGAGCGACAACTACAGAATGTACTTTGATAGAGCTATACTTAGCAACAAAACTGCACATAACAATAGACCGTACATAACACTAATTGATAAATCTAATATAACTACATATTTAATAGATATTGCAATACCAAATACAGGTAATAATCAAAAACTGTAACTAAATAAAATACATAAATATACATAGAAAACGACCAGAACACTTGGAACAAATATCTGCAGATCGTATAAACATTTGTCCCCAGGCGGGAATCGAATCCGCAACCTCCTGCATCGCAGGCAGACCTTCGCCCACCGCGCCACAAAGGTCGTCAAAACTAACAACTGTAAAAAAAAACTGAAAAAACAATAAATACACTGAACTTAAAGAAGAAATAATTAGATGGAGGATTGAATAAAGCTTTCATAGTGCCGCTGGTGCTCTTTAGTACCGGATATATTCCTAAAAACCTCCTTCATTACCTGAGTGTTAAATGGACTTCAGCAAAACCTTTTTATAACAATGCAGAAATCACAATACTCAATAAATACTTATAGAACTGAGAAAATTCTTGTAGGACGACCAAACTACAACACAACTATAAAATTATAGTGATACTCACTTGGCTTAGCCGTGAGAAAAACACACTTGTAAAAAATAATAATAATAACGCTGGACAATTCACACAACATTATCTAGCCCCAAGCTAAGCAAAGCTTGTATTATGGTTACAAGATAAGTGATATACATAATATAATACAATACATAGGCAGATATTTCTTATAAAATAGGTAGGTAAAGGTGATATGTTTTATGGGAGGCAAGGATCCTTGAAAAGCTTTAAAAGATAACACATCAATTATAATTGAGTCTTTTCGTTAGGTATTTATGGGTAGAATGTTTTGAACAGTGGTAGTATCAAATAATTAACTTTAATGACAATTTTACACAACCTACGTTTTATGTAATACCTCGTATTTGTTAATTCTAAAGCTTACGTATTAATTGTAAAAATGTTTTGCTAACACAGTTACCGTGCATTGATTTAACTTTGATCTAAGTTTTTCTACACATGTAAAAATACTTGCTATATTGTTACGTTGCAATTCAACATCGTTTTTAGAGATAGGACTAAAATGTACAACTAGCTTACGTACAGCCTGTAAAAACCGATGTTTTTATATATATTTTAAATTCAAATTGAATTGAACTTACTTGTCAAATGGCTTACAAACGGACTCAATTTAACTTAACACAATGGAACACCAAACCCTACAAATTAGCGCAAATATTCTCAGTCGATGACTGTTCCGATGGAAAGAATTCTTGGAACTGGAATTTATTTTAAAGCATATTACGAGAGCGAATATCATCGAAAACAGGTCATCGGCTGCCACCTCAAATGTCAGGGTCCCTGAGAAGGCAGAGATTTTAATGCCACCGATGTTTTACTAATAACGTTAAAAACAACATTTTTAATTTATTTGTGCTTAAAATAAGTTGGTAGTAAACTATCGAGATTCATCTATCTCGATGTTCCATTCTTTAAGCTTTAGGAATTTAATCGAAAAAACTCTAGAGACAAAGCCTTTGTTCTTGTGAATTATAAGCGGACGCATTTTCATACAAAGGCTAGCGTTGTGCTCTTATTCTACATCGAACATACGAGAGCAAATTCCTGAGAAGTGAAAATGCACTCTCGAGAAAGGCAGCGAGGTCCAAGCGAACCTAGTCTAGGCAAACAACGTCGTGACTCCGCGCCCCCCGTCCCGCGCGGTCGCGCGACGCTGCGCCCGCGCAGCCCGTGGACCACTCACCGGAAAACCTTCACGTTATTATCGAGTTACATTCTTACATCCAACTACTCGATCACCTAAACCTCCTTAGCTCAACCGGTATACGATGCACTCGATGCAATTACCACTCTACTGTTTTGCTCCTAACACTTCAAGATTAATAAATAACCTGATAGTCCAGCCAATTCCCACTTTTTTGATATCTTCTATTTAAACAACAGAGAACCTGAACTGGTCAACTTTAATTGTGGGAAGCAATGTCAAGTTACTGACTTACCTAATAAGGCCACTAGATTATAAGTCCATATGTACAGTACAGATGTGCCAATAATAATGACCAATCCCAATCCTTGCAGGACCTGTTTTGCCTTAAGAATAGTCGACACTGTGGGTAAATGTATTTTTTGTCTCTTAAACCAGACGTTGCAACGTTTTGTTTATTTACGAAGGTATTTTCAAATTGGCATGCGACTGTTATTACTGCATCAATTTCGATTGTTTACATTCGTTACCGGAGACACGTTTATGTAGATGAAATTTGATTATACTTGCGGCCAATCGAAAATACTACAACCGATAATACAACGTATAGGTACCTTATAAAATAAAGGTAACAAATAAAGGTGTTAATAATAAATAATGCTGGACAATTAACACCAGCATCATCTAGCCCCAAGAAAAGCTGAGCTTGTGTTATGGGTACTAGATAAGAATAGCTATAGTATAATTGATGTGAATTTAAACTCACCAACGTAGCTTGATACCTACACTTCGTTGTCCTTTTCTGTACCTTAGCATTTTACTCAGATGCCAGATAAAGTCAACCGTATGCCGCGCCTCTACGAATATTTGCATTTCTAGGCCAGTGTATAAAGTGGAATCACAGTTTTACGTAAAATAAATTGATCACTTTTGGTTGTTCACTGAGCGAGCAATGTACTATGTTCATTTTAGAGCTGACGAACAGTGTCTGATTCGCCAACAATCATTGAAAAATCGTTTTGGAAACTACTGAGCTTCTCTACAACTACAACTACAGCTACAACGCAATTTCCTAGTTCGTAAATTGCATTTTAGCTAAAGCAATCTCAGCACACAATATAATAAAGCTAACACACCTAATGGATGTTCGATGTCCTTAAATAAACCCTTAAAACTGGCCGATGAACAAGTCAGTAAGTGGAGAGAGTGGAACGAGCTTGTGAACAGGGTCGACCTTGTCATTGTCACAAAGACGTCACTTTGCGATGCTTCCTTTAGCTACACATGTCGTTGTGGATAGACAGTATGTAAGTAGGGTGCTTAATTGAACAAGATCAAGGCACTCATTCACCGCTTCCGTCATTCAACTTTGGAATTTCATATATTCCAACAAGTCGACACTGGTTAATTAAATGCGAGTAAAAAGTAGGCAAGCATTTGCTGTCATTCACAACCGCATTGCCGCACAGTTTCAATTTGAAATGTTTTCACTCGTTTCATCAATTTGTCTTTACGAGGCACGAGACGATGGCTGACACTGTAATAAAGAATTTACTTCCTTCTCCGTTCATTATTATCTCTTAGCGGAATGCAGATGTGAAACTTGAAATCGTGCGGCAAATTCATGTCAACAAATCTCTTGGCACAGAACAGTAAATGGTGTAGGTAGATGACTACAAATTCTAAATAATGTAAGTGCAAGCCACAAATTCATCGCAAGATACTTGGAACTTATTTTTCCTATCAACTTAATTGATTGCAAAACATGGCTTCATGTGGGTGTTGAAATATGTTAAGCGTATAAAAATAAGAATATCGATAGGTCCGCCGTGATCGATGCCGGTGATTATCATCATACACGAGAGAAAGTATGGAGATACAAACATAAATTTAATAACAGTATTAGATGTATTGGATTTCAGAGACAGCGTCTGAGAGTTGCAGGGCCAATCAGTGCGGCCGCTCGGCGACCCAGTACCGTTAGGTCTCAACCGAGCGACTTGGTACTTCTGCCATCGCAGCCTACTTTGGCATAAAATGCCAATCACGGGAGTTGGCTCAAAATTATTTATATTTTAAGATAAAAAAATTAATTGAAATAAATTGACAAATCCTGCTAAAGTATACTGTATTACAGACTGTTTCATCGTCCAGTTTCCTATGTTATGTTAAACCTGCCTACGTTACGTATAGGTACGTAATACACGCTATGTTAAATATGATAATTACAAAAAACAAAAAAAACGTGAACTCGTTCAAACTTGAAAAAACTATCTGAAGGAACCAAGTAATTAGTAAAAACCTACGAATATAGACCGCAGGGTTTCTAAGATCTCGACCAAATTATGTGTAAAACTGTGCAATTTCATGTTTTTTCTATCGTACTTTTTTTAAATCATGTTTTCACGTTGAAGGAACCAAAGAAAAAAATTTAGAACTTTATGTAATTCGAGTTTTTAACCACGGAAATCCCGTGAGTACAGATCTAGTCGTAGTTTGGCAAGCAAACACGCTAGGTTCGCCTCTTAAATTGCAAAGCCGAGCCACCAGTGGCCAACATTCGACAGATAAGTGTTACAGGTACACACGGACGCAGCATACACAAAATATTTACCAACTCTCAGATCATCCGTTAGGCTTAGCATACAAAGAATGCAAACGATGACCCTGACATTTTTACGAGCAGTTTGAAAGTCACTATTTAGTCTAATGCTCTTCAACATTGGTGATTTGTTGGTCATTTGTATGTTAAGTATGCTGCGAAATTATGAAATAACTGCGAGATAGCTAAGATGTAGCTATGACGACCTCTGTGGCGCAGCGGGCCAAGGTCTATCTTTTGCGCGGTTGTAGGTTCGATTCCTGCCAAATGTTTTTACGATCTTCAGATATTTCCTGGTGTTCTGGGTGTTTTATATGTGTACTAAAACTTCTTTATAGTATTAGGTATAACAATTATAATACCCGTAACACAAGCTCTGCTGTGTTTCGGGCTAGATGATGCTGTGTGAATTGTCTAGCATTATTTTATATAATTTTTATTTTATGTACAGCTATGACGCGTCTACGGAAACGCTTCAAAGCTGCGAAACAGCTATGTGACTGCGTAGCTGTTACGTAGGCGTAGCATGTAGCTAAGATACAGCTATAGCACGTCTAAGGAACTACTACGAAGGCACTACGAAACAGCTACGCGGCTGCTTAGCTGCGACGTACGCGTAGCATGTAGCTTAGGTACAGCTACGATGCGTCTACGGAACTGCTACGAAGACACTACGAAACAGCTACGCGGCTGCTTAGCTGCGACGTACGCGTAGCATGTAGTTAAGGTACTGCTACGACGCGTCTACGGAACTGCTACGAAGACACTACGAAACAGCTACGCGGCTGCTTAGCTGCGACGTACGCGTAGCATGTAGCTATGGTACAGCTACGACGCGTCTTCAGTAAGGCTACGAAGGTGATACGAAACTCCGACGCAAATACTGCTGCGCAGGCACAGCATGGCAAGTTACAGGGGGCCTACTTTAACACACCGAAGTAATAATACTCGTGCTTTGTTTCGTACGATTGGTACTCTTAACCGAAAATTCGCATTTCTTTCGAATTCTATAATCCTAACTATCCTAATCCTAAATGATATTATATATACGAATGTGTTGTTTGTTTATTTGTTTGTTTGTCCTTCCTTCACGCCCTAACTAAGCAACCAATCGACTTGATTTTTGGCATCGAGTTTAAAGGATGTACAGTAACATAGGCTACTTTTTGTCCTGGTAAAACATCAAATTCCCATAGAATAATAATCCCCCAAGAAACTTGAAATTCGAATTTGACGCAGGTGAAACCGCGGGGAACAGCTAGTATTCTATAAAAAATAGACTAGAAAAAAATCAAATATGCAGATCTCGACAGAGCCTACCCATTTGCTCCCCTTGGAGTCGAGGCCCTAGGTCCGTGAGGATCAGAGGCGATCTAATTTAAAAAAAAAATATCTGTACTGTAGGTCGAAGCAACGCGTGACCCGAGAGACCCCATACTAATATTATAAATTCGAAAATAACTCTGTCTCTCTGTCTGTTAACTTTTTAGGCCTAAACGGCTGAACGTATCTTAATTAAAGTTGGCAGGGAGATATTCCAGACATAGGCTACTTGAAAAGCGCGTGCAAAGCCGCGGAACAGCTAGTAAGAAATATAATTTCAGATTAATATTAGCGACCACGCCCGTCCGCATTCTAGTACAAGTTCTATATAGTATACCACTAACGATCATTAGAGCTATTATAGCTATCCATTACGAAGAGTGATCGAAAGCTCTTATTGTTATGCCAGTATGTTTATTGTTAACCTTTTCTCTTTGAAGTTGGTGTTATTTGTAATATCGGCCGTATTGTCTCTTATTATTTGCAGCAAAAACTTTCATCTGGAAAGTAATAGGGATGCCCGCTGAAACTGAGCCGCCTATTTATTATCAAGGCTTTCTCATGGTATGATTGAGGCCATACTTATCCAAGGATACAATATGATGCCAAAAGCTATACATTTCTAACTGACTTCGAAAAAAGGCATGTTTGTCTATTCTACGTCAATTATGGACCGATTTTGAAAAATCTTTATTGAGAAAGTTGTCTTTATTGAGTCTGTTTCTTTCTAAAGAATGATCCCGAGATGGTCCTCTAAAAAAATATACCTGAGAGATTAGTATTTGTACGGAAATCTTAAAAAAATGGACTACTATAAGCCGATGATGATGATGATAAGGACTCCCTGTTACGCATTGCTGGTTTTCAAATTGGTTCTAGCTGGAGTGAAGTCTAGATCAAAAGTTTAGATTGGAACCCATTTTAAGTAACTTAGAAATGATTTATCTGATCCACTATAAGTTGAATCGAAACTCTGAATTCAATTAAACCAGCTCCACTTATATTTTAGTTACGAATTATATTTCGCCGTCATCAAGTAAATACGTAATTTGCGCACTTCTGGTCACAACGATAATCTTCCTCAATAATGAAAGCAATATTGCTTTGGAAATTGCATCGGGGACGTTTACGTGACTTTGCATACCATTTTACAGTCGCCAAAATTTGCGATGGATTTTCAATCTCAGAGACGGTATCAATATTTTTTCTGGGTTATAAATTGAAGTGGTTTTTAAAATCAGAACAGGGAAACATACTAGGTTTAAAGTTTGTCTGATATAGTACAATCTACAGTAAAATAAAGAAGGGATATAAAGTGAGCAAGGAATATTTTATACATGTTTTATTGGAGTCGGGGCAGGCAAAGCTATTCAGGCATAAATTGTTACTCACGTAGCTTTCCGTCCAGCACCTTTGTTAGAAGATCAAAAGCCTGCACGGCTTGCACGCCTTTGTATAAACCTAGCCATTTTCAATGACAAGTTCTATGAGTCTAGGTGCAAAATAGAAATAAATTCTGCTTTCTTGCAAAAAAAGATCAGCTGGCCATTCACCCGTTCCATCACAGGTCCAATTACAATTATTATGTCAAAATTATACAACACAGTATTTTTTGTCTTCTTAATGTGTGTGAGGTAGACTCCGATGCGCAATGCGGTAATGAATGCAGCCGGTTTACGTTGCCATACGCCAAATGAACCAGCGCATGTATGGAGAAGACTACCAGATAGTAAATGCCAATTACTATTTAAACTTAAACCAAGCTCATAAACTCCCACTGAGCATAATGATCTTGTAGGATAAGAGGCTGAGCTCAGTTCTTAGAACAGTGTCATTAAATTTATGGCCATTGAATTTTGTTTAAATACCAACTTGTGGGAGAGAAACTTCAATAATGCATAATGAACTTTCTATAAAGCATCGTAGAGAGTATAGACCTTGCATATCCTGTGCAGGGTACCTCAGCTATAAATCCTGGTCGCGAAGACATAACAGCCGCAAAATTTACAGGCATGTGAGACATTCCTTTGTTAAGGGCAACGGACGCATCGGAATGCTGAAGTCGTTGCTAATAAAATGGCCATACCCTAGGTAATGCAGGACAACCCGTGACCTTTCAACATTTAATGCAATATTCAATTTATTGTCAACGGTTTTAAAAAATCTATAGAAATAGTAATTTAGCCTGTTTTAAATACTATAAACCGACTTCAAATTTCGCTAAATAGTAGGTATTCATCTATGTCTCGAACTGCCACATAAGGTGGTTGCAAGGTTGTTTTTACGGAATAAATACTAATCCCTCGGGAATAAAATTTATAAGAGACCACTTTGGGATCATTTTCTATACAATAATGAAAGAATTATCAGAATCGGACAACTCAGTCAAAAGTTATGCGTGGTCTAACATAAAATATACGCGTCGATTTGAGAACCTCCTTCGTTTTTTCGTCGGTTGAAAAACACGTAGCATTACAAAGGTCTGTTCAGTTACAGAACCTTGAAGTTAAGACGGTAAAATTAAAATTCTGGGGTGTTGTGAGAGAGAGGGAGAGAGAGAGAGATAAAGGGTTATGAACGCCGTCCTGTCAAATGTTTGTTTTTGCCTCAGCTTAAAATATAATATCAACATACTACTCAGGTATAATGTAGGTAAAGTATATTTACGTAAGCATTAAAACTTGCATATGATGTCACACATCTCCGTGAGACACAGTAAGTAGGTAGGTACACAAAATAATGACCATACTGTGACCATGAACGTGGTATAACTATCAAGCCGGAGTTTGTTTAAAACAAATAACAAAAGCAATTATATCTTACAGACAAAAAGGATATTTTACTCAATACGAGAAAAAAACGAAAAATATATTATTGATAGCTTAGCCAGAAAGCAGTCGGAAAATCAGCCAGTCCTGTTATTGATGCCAAAATAAATTTTAAAATTCAATTCAATCAAAGTTTTCAGTTTTTCAAATCTGTAGTTAAAAACCATGAAATAGTAGGCGCAATATTATATTATACGGCTGTGTAGGCAAACTAAAAACTGTCATGAGCAACATCAGCGCATTTGTTCAGATACGACGCAGCCAGCCGACGTCATGACCACAGAGCAATATGGCGTCCACTGCGTGCAGCGTTTTCGTCAAGTTACGCGCGCAACTTATAATTGTTTTAAACGCATATTTTTTATCGGTTTAGTATTTTTTTTGTATTTTTTTTTGTGGTTCATTAGCACCATAGAACCTAATTGAGACACTTTTCAAAAGTGGGTGTAATACCTATTACCACCCCAGTTGACACTTTCACCACAAAATAAGGTTTTGATTGAAGTAAAGAGAGAAAACTTCATACAACGCGGTAACTATTTCAGTTGAAGAATTAAAGTTCAAACGATTCGGTTCGATTAACATAGGTGCTACTTACTTTATCGGCTTCCTTTATTTTATTAAAAACATGCTTACATGTTTAGGTACACGTTTATAATTATCTACTATAGGTACTCCGATTCAAAAACCTGGATATTTTTTGTATACAAAGGGGTAACAAACCCTAGGAATATTGGTGGAAAATATTTAACGACATTGGTATCATCGAAGCAAAGGACAGAATTTCGACACAATGTTAGGCTTTGAAAGTTTTCATTCATCATTTAATTGATATCTCGTTCGTTTTCGCATTCAAATTTGCTGCACATGTGAGACTATGCGTTGTTCAAGTTTGTGTTTTAGTTTTTAGTTATAACCTCTTGTTATCTTGTTCCTTTCTGTTATTCTTAGCAGTTTTTGTTAAGTTTTCATTCATAAATTTCTTTGTTGACATAAAATATGTAGCATTCTAAGTCGGAGTACAGATTGTTTTGATTTAGTGCCGTTATTAAACAAGTATTGTATGAGTGTATTATCTTAGTATTGAACAACCCGTGAGAACTAATCAGTCACTTAAAGTTTTGAGAAGCAATGAGAATGAAAGTGTACAATTCAATTGTAGTGTAAATATACGTCCGCAGTTAAATATTATGATCAAATAAACTTCAATGGCGTAAATGTATAAGGTGCAAAGAATTTATTGTGCGTAGATAAATCTTAACCATGTAAGGATGCCAGAGATTTTATATAGAGATTCTATGCAGAGATGTGCGAGGTATACCTGTATACAGGCAATTCTTGTTCCATCAGTATGGTACAGATAGAGCAACAAAAACCCAATTCGAACATAATAATAAATATTAGCTGCAACTTCAAAAGAAAACAAAAGAAATTCGGAGAATGGAACAAACTAACGCATTCTTAATAATGTAAAAGCTATCAATCTCTTCTCCGTTCATCACACTGATCGATCTGAAAGGTTATCTATTTCGGTTTGAATTCAAATTCATCATACAAGTTTTACTTTGAGTTCATTGTGTACGAAGAATGGAATGCACGCGTATCTTCGTAGCCAATTGATGCTGATTGACAAACGGGCAACTTCATCAAGTGGTCAAACAAACGCAATTTACTTTCTATTTCATGTGCCGCTCCTTTAAACATTTAAATTTACATCCTTCATTGACAGATGAAGGATGTAAATTTTTTGTACCTTTTGTGTTATGTAATGTAACAACCATGTTTACTAGCCCAGTAAAATAGACTCTAAAATAATTATATTGATATTACTCTGAACCTATACAAGCCATGAATCAAGCACTTTATTAAATTTGGTTCAGTTGAAACCTTACCAATTAGTAAATTAGCATGCTTCAAGTTTTATATGATTAACGTCTGAAACATGGGTAAAATTAGGTGAAGGCTGAATGTCACATACAGGCATTGGTAAGCCCAACGTGTCTGTTCGTCTACATAAAGGTACCTACGATGCTCTTTGTTTAATGAATGTTTAAATCTCATGGAGATGGTAAGACATTGGTAAGACATTCTCACTTTTGCTTTTAATACCTGCTAGCGATGTTCGATTTATAGCTGACTGTAGGAGGTACGTAGGTATGTTTTAATGGGTCGGGTGCATTTTCAGAGTGCGCCGGGAGGGTTAGGGCGTCCGCCTCTCTCCACCCGCTTTTGTTACCCTGTAGTTTGCATGAAAATAGAGAAAACTCTCCATGTGTGTCGCCGCTCCAAATAAAATATTCTTTTCTTTGTCTACAACTGTTATTCCAGTGCATTTGTGCAACTGGTAAAAGTATTGTTCGTGCAGACAATGAAGTTTTATCTTGTAGAAGCACCTTCGTGTAATGATTTGGTGGTTATGTAAATAGCTTTTTATACAGGCTTTATTGTAAATATTCACACGGAGTTATTACGCCTGAGGTAGCAATTATGTTGAACCAGATTCTTAGTTGTTTGTTTTGGTTAAAGTGATAGAAGATTTTTAAGTGTTTTCGGAAGTTCTTATAATTCGTTACACCAAATGTTTATTACTTTGCCAAAAATAATGTGTTATTCACAGTAAACTCTATGTAGATGATATAATAACTACTAAGCATTTATAGCCTTTGGATCTACCACGGTCTAGCGCCAACTTATCAAAAGGTTTTCATACACTTAATGCTAAAATACCAATCCAATTAATGGGAATTCTGAAACACCACTACATAATGTTTTAAGAGTTGATGACATTCAAAACATATTCATTGGTATAGGTACTATCGAATTCCTTTCCATAGCAAGAAACGAAGCAAGCATTACCTACCTACTCCATCACAAAAACAGTGCAAAATGCAATTACGTAATAATCTTTGCATGCCGTTCAAACACGCACGTTGTTAAATGGGTGTTACCAACTAAAGATGCCTCGATAGTTGAGCTTATCAGCAACTCGTCTTGCTATTTTAGATTTTCAGAGCGAAACATGCGGTAACATTAGAAATAATTTGTAACGAATGCTTAGAGTATGACATGATTTAATAACTCAAAAACTTAATTTCCGGTGTGCGAATCAGTGAAACATAGAAATGGTTGTCACGGTTACAATACCATATTGTCTTGTCTCTGACGAAGAGTGGAGAAAACTGTCACTAAAACAATGCATAACATGACATACAATAGCACGTAAGTCGATATATCGAATAAGATTCACATAGATAGGCACCTAAGGTAAGCATTTGAAATCGCGAACAAAGACAAGTCAAGCAACAAATTCAAGAAAACATGATAATTAACTTCCAGCAGTTGGAATCGAAAGGTTAATTTTCTAACGTCAAGTCGTCTCGCTCGCAAATGGATGTTTGCTCGATGATTACTTCCCTCGCTCGGTGAAAATTTGCTTTCCTTCATTGCCGTCTGACTTTCTGGTTGAGCGAAGGCATTTTAAGCGATTTCTTTTATGTGAACCTTACTTTCGAATAAAAGACTTTTGGCAGCGAAACTCCTCTCACTGAACAACGTTAATTTAGGGTGCCAAGTCAGAAAAGCATCGACCTGCAAACCGCTTTGCTCAGTACGGTATGGATAATTAGTGGAAAGTGTAGGGGAGGGACAGCGAAGAAATTAGTTCGCACCGCTCTGCTAATATTTTTAAAGCAATAAATTCATTTTAATACACTTTATGCCAGGTGTGCAAAAAGCGGATACTGCTTTTTATATTAGTCATAAAAAAGCAATGTGGTTGCTAACGGGTTCTGAGTTCGCCGCAAGACTTTGGGGTTTACATCTAAATTGTCTCTTATTGCTCGCAGTCAGGCAAATCCGATGACAAATACGCGTAGCGAATCTTTGCGACGAATGCCCCATCTAAAGAGATGGGGCATTCGTCATGCTTAAAGGTTATTTAGTGTTCGTCTTTAGATTCGATACTTGAATCCTTCCTTGTATGTCTCCTTTCCGTGTTCTACGACGGTAAAATAAGCTCAGTAAATGTATAGCACCTTTAGATATTATGTACCTTCAGATATGATTCATCTGTGGCGCACCCAGCGAAGGTAAGTCTGTGACGAGGAGGCTGCGTGTTCGATTTCCGCCTCGGCACAAATGTTTGTACGATCTGCAGATATTTATAGGGTGTTCTAGGTGGTTGTTATGTATAATAAAAAATATATTACTATGTGTTATTTTGTGTAAAAAACTTACCATAAATTAAACTATAACGTACTAGTATATTGTTTGTAGTACCCATAACACAAACTCTGCTTAACTTTGGGCTGGAAGATGCGTGTGAATCGTCCAGCATCATTTATTTATTTATAGATAGGTACTTACGCATTGTCTGTAACGTCGGTAGACTCGTCGAGTTCGCCGATGGTGTCGAGAGATGCCCCGGAGCCATCCTCGCGCACCTCGACCGGAGGCGGCGGCGGCGGGGCCGTGGGCCTGCTCAGCGGGGCCTCGTGCGCGCCAGCGTCCTTGAACTGTGGCTTCGGCACGAAGTCTATCAGCCGTGGAAGCGCCTCCGGCAACCCACTCTCTTCTGCCTTCTCCACCACTTTATTGTTATTCATTTCGGCTTCAGAACGCTGGAGCCAGGTCTCAATGCAGTTCTTTTTAGTGGGCGTCAGCAAAGAGTCTGGAACGGGCGGCGGAGGTGTTTCGGGTATGGGGATTGGTCGCGGCTTCCTGTCACTCGCAGATCGCTCAATCTTTGCACTCCTCGGCATCGGTTTTGGTTTCTCGGCTGGTTCATCTGTTTTATGATTTCTTTTATTATGAATATTGTTAAGAGAATTTTGTAAAATTGTATTGTTGTTGTTTTTGTCGTTTTGAGCAAGTTTTTGTTGAATGTCTTCTGCGTTTAGTGAATTCTGTGTCAGGCCGTTTGAGTTGTGAAGTGAATTTATGTTTTCTGTCAGTTTTGGTTCTTTGAGAACATCGATTTGCTTGAGTAATGAATTTTTAGCTGCTCTCATGTCTCGTAAAATATCAGTATCAATGTTTTCAATGCAGTTGAGTACTTTTTGTATGTCGATAGTTTTTGGTTGCATGGTAGGGGTTGAGGGTATACTATTTGCAACAGAGCTAGTCATAGAGCCTAATCGGTCGACTACCGTGCTGATAGAACTACCAGTGTCATCGGATTCTGCATCTCCTAAAACTAGACAACGTTCCCATTCAGAAGAGAGGAGGTCAATATAAATCTCAGCTTCAGCAGGCACTGCCTTACCATCCGACAGTCTTCGCACCAAGCGCCTCACTTCCTCTGGAGAACCTTTTTTCAAATAAGCAATGCTTTCTTTATTTTGTCGCAGTAAATGACTGTCAAACGATGATTTTCTCGATAGTTTAGTTAAGGTGGACATACCGTTATGTTTACCATTCGCAGTGGCATCTTTGTCGATTTGTGTTCCATCATTATTTGCTTGCTCTCCTAAAGTAAGTAATGACATTTTATCTTTGAAAGAATTTTTCTTTCCAAGCTTTCTGGGTGGAACCGGAGGAGGCAAAGTAGTCGGTCGCATGATTTCCGTAGGCGGCTTCACCAAATTTGGCACAGTTGCATATTCCGACATGTCCTTATTGGTTGTTTCCGTTTTGGGTTCTGGTTCGAAATGCCTCACTAAGAGCTTTAACGTTTCATCAGAATCTTTGAGTCGTCGAACGCAATCTATTCTCGTTAGCTCTGACACAGAAACGCCATCAATAGCTAAGATTTCATCTCCCGGTATTAGTTTACCCCAGGGTGCGCTGGCGTTTGCCGCTGGGCTGTCTTCAGAACATGACTGTACGAGAAGTCTTCTGACTTTTTCCGTCGCGGCGGATCCGCCTTCGAATTTGAGGCCTAATCCGAGTCGTTCCCCTCTCGGCCTTCGTACTGTGACTTCAGCGGCACCAGCAGCCGCTCCCACCATGAGCACTGTGACGAAAGCGGGGTCCTTGGACGCGAGCCGCCCCTCGCCCACCGGTACAATTGTGACGAAATCCTCCACCACGTCTGTCGCCATGCCGCGACAGTCCTGCACTCGTCAGCAGCAGACCCAAGTTAAGGCGTACCTGTAGACAAAAAGAAATTCATGAGCTTGCATCATAAAATGCAATTGAGCTGCGTCCACGACTCGGCTGACGCTCATCAACTGCAAAGCCCTCTCTCTTTTTAACCGTTGCACTTGAATACTCAGTGATGGCCTTATCGTATGACCTTCACGACAAAGATGAAATGCGTGGTCTTGAATTTAAAACTTAATAGAGTACCATCTAACCACACCTAACATTTGGCAAAAATGCACAATCATTATTAATTTTTAAATTATTGTAAGGTAGATAATAATATTGTCCCAACATCAAAACAATTAGCGGTTCTTCGAATAACAGTCAGCAAATACAAGTACATACATGTGTATGTATATAAGCATACACATAGATAGGTAGTTCGTTCATGTTGATCACTTAAAACTTTCGTTGAGCGGTCGAAAGTGTAACGAGCGTGTTTGGGAACGCGTTGACCACAGATAGTCGCATCATTGGGCGAGATGTAAGTAGGTTAGTGGCACCGCACCGGAGGCAGCGCAGGCGCAGGCGTCGTCGCCGGCGCGGCCAGCTTCGCGGAGAATCAGCGCATTAGCATATTGCCCCGGGCTTCGGCCCGTTACTCCAGCGTCCCGTTCTGAAGGGCCACTCATTCTCACGGCTCTACACAATTTTCATCGACGATTACTTCCAAGATTCGCTTAGAGATGATTTTCTGGAAAATTGACCGCAGTTTTGATAAACAGTTACGTTATTTAATCTATCCATTGCTATCACAGGGAAATTACTAGTAAACTGGAAGGCAGACATCTAAATTTGATCACTCGCGAACTATCACCAGACATATATCTCGTTAAATTACATGTACTATACATTTTCGCTGTGCAAGACATGGTATCTACGTGACTCAAAGTATCAATGCGAAGCCAAAGGAGGTCATGTACTTGTTTTAAGTCAGCATTTTCGTCTCTCGTTGTTTCCCGGGTAAACAAAGAAAGATTGCTGCATCGCATATGGTATTGTTCAACGATATCTCATAATTGAATCTTTACATTGTAACCTACAAATGCCGAAGATGAAGGCGCCTGGTATTTAAAGATGTCTATTGAAAATTTCTGAATAGGTATTATGAATTTATGACGGAGCCCGTTCTTCTGTCCGTATTTGAAATGGAATGGTACCGTTACAATTGAATATTATCGGCAGGTATGTGTGGATACCTCCCGAACAAATCCAAACCTACTTGAAAGGGAACTAAAAAGCTATGAATATTTATGCGTCTGCGAAGCATCCGCGCCATAATTATTTTGGTTTAGCTCAAGTATTCATAATTACCTCGTCTTCGAGACGACAACAACTTCACAGTAGATGCACAACTAGGTAACGTCTAATGATAGCTATTTTGTAGGTAGCTGTTTATTATACCTTTGTTTTTGTGGCTAAGCGATCCTATTAGTGTAAAACTAACAATTCATAAATTAAAGCTGAACGCATTGCTTAAGCTTAAGTAATGATGTTGCAAATTGTGTGAGAAATGGAATTTGCACTAGCTCGGGTAAATGTACCATTTATCAGTTGCTATCAGACATGTAAACAGTGTTATCATAATGCACAGTTCTCATTAGTATAATCAAGCTAAGAGTATAATTAGCATAAAGAGAACACAAATAGATACCTACAGGGAAGCTATACCTCACTAGCGGCGTAAGGGGGGGGGCGGAGGGGCGGTCCGCCCTGGGTACCGAGCCCCAAGGGGTGCCATCTCGGCACCCCTTGGGGCGCGCAGATGGCACTTCAAATCCGAATCCGAAGGGGTGATACAGAAAACTCACACGCAGACATATAAAAAATCTGCGGCTCGCTTCGCTCGCCGTTGATTTTTATTATGATTGCAAATTAAATACTTGAATACTTTAAAATCGTGTGTAGAAAGGTTGCCTAGCAGAGATCGCTCAAACCGATAAGGCATTGTACATACCACTTTATCTGTATTAGTCTTTCCCTGCCCTGTGTAACTATTTTATTTGATGTGCAATAATGAGTAATTGCTTTGTACTGTGCTTTATTTTGTTGTAAATCGTAACAAAAATCTTTTCTCATTCATTGTCACAGCTTACTTTTTTGATAAGTATGCCTCACCAATTTCAAAACAGGTTGTGGCTCACTCCACTCGGTAACAAAAATTTCGGCGGCTCGCTACGCTCGCCGGTTTGTTTTTAGTTTTGTTGTAGATCGCCAAAAAAAAAATTTCGTTGTGGTTTTAGAATACTTGTATTTTTGCTAACCTCACCGAACTCCGAAATTATCTATTGTGGCTCGCTTCGCTAGCCGTAGGTATTGATAAATTTATTTTTTAAATTATAGGTCACCTTTAAATGCACATATTTAATATTAATAAGGTCACAATTAAGTCAATTATTAAGGTCACCTATGATAAACTTAGTTACTTTTCACGTAACATCCGAAAATCCTAAAAATATCGCGGCTCGCTTCGCTCGCCGTTACTTATAATTCCTGTTGTTAGAAATTGAGGGTACGGATACTCAACCGACCCCCAGGGGGGGGTACTTGGTAGAAAAACGCCCCGGGTGCCAGCCCACGCTACGCCGCCACTGCTATACCTACAGTGACCTAAGCTTGTAAGCAAGCCGCTGTTTTCAAAACCATTGGGTCTCAAGGTTTAATCATCTAAATTGCCGGACAACTTGTCCAATTTTGATTACTTCTCTATAGAGATGGAAAGGAACTTATGTAGAGACATGAGCTCAGAAAAACAAGTTACTAAATCGATTCACCTATGTTCAAATAGTTTTTGCACCTGTGTGAACCACTCAGTTGATGGATGGACATTTGATGGAGTAGGTAGCTGTTATTACTTCCGCGAGAGTATACGACTTCGCATTCCTCACTGAAGACCGTAAGATGGGCATGGGCACTCATACGACTTCTCATTGGCATTGTGAGTGAATCATTGTCATAGGATTGAACAAAATGGCTTCTACAAATTAAATCTTTGTATAGTCTGAATCTGAACTTCAATTAGGTACTAAACCATTTTATTTCTAAAGCTGAAACCCTCTGTATGTTTTTTGCAACCTGGGAGCAATAAACAATTTAATCATTAGTGTAAGAAAATAAAACCTATAGATGTGGAGAAAAGATACAAATAGTGCACATTCTTAAACCACCCACCCCTCTCCGAAACTTAATCAGTTTTATGAGTTATAGATAAAGCTTTTAAATATAACTATATACGAAATATACGAAGCCTCATTCTGTTCAGTCTGTAAATTTATATCAATGTGCATATGCACAACGTGAATGTACAAGAATATTTGAACTTTGAGCATAAACTACTTATTCAGGTCAGGGTTGAGTGCGTGTTCTTCCATGCAAATTATGAAAAACATCGATCAGATTTACGCAAAAACAGTTAAAGTACAAGTGTCGCAATTTTTTTATTAGCAACACTTGCAACCGGGCAATCGTGGTAGTTCATCTAATTAGGCGATCCCCGGCTTGTGCAACGAAGGTAGCGTGCAATGCAAGCGTGCCCCGACCAATATCAATTCGTTGCACGATTTATTTATTACTCCAGTTCGTGTTGAGTGCGTTCCAATGCCATTTCGAGGCGGGTACGCACACACCTAGCTATCGTTTAGTATTCATTGAAAATAAATTGGCGATTTGATTTAACGTTTTATGTAGATGAGGCTATAGGCTATAGGATTAAATTGTTACATAACCATAAAGGTGCATTTTATTAGTCTTTAGACAGGTACGTACAACCGGAAGCGAAAGTTTAGTTAGTCGTTGTGTTGAACATAAACCACAATGAACATAATTACTTGCTTGATCTAAATAAATTGTATTTAATTTGTTGCATACTTACACACAAACATTCGAGGTAAACCACGGTGTCACGCATTAATCCGAAACAACGTGTGGTCACACAATCCTTCATATTTTATATATATGATGATTTCATAATAAAGAACAAATAACTCGCTAGCACTTTACCAATTTTTATACCCGTTATTATGTAAAAGAACCGTTTTCTAAATAATTTAGCAATTTATCGTATTGGCATTCGAACTTATGACTCTATCGGCACGCGACATTTACATAGCGGTACGGTAAGCGATTCAAGCAAAACACAAACAGCTCCGACCCGACCGGCTATCACGAGGCCTCCTCCGCACTTATCTGACACGAAATTGAAATAAGTTTGATAAAATCTCTGCTTTGAGACACCGGCCGCAAACGGCGAGTGGTCTAGACACTATCTAGATATGTGTCGCCAAAAACAGAGTGCTGAGAGGCGGAACAAACGCCGCCCGCCCTGATCTGTGATAGCCGAAAACGAACATCTTATTTTTGTTGGAGAATGAAGTCATTCTCCAACACAAAATAAGATATTCGTTTTTGGAATTTTGTAAAAAAAACAAACGTCAGATTTAATAACGACCTCATTTACATTACAATAATGTGCAAATTATTCCGCAACTCAAAAGGTGAATGTGCCGTTGTGCTCAAAAACTATAAACAAGATGCGGCTTCCCATTAAACGATTCCGCCTACAAAGTTTTTGAATTAATTATGACTTGGGCACCTATACCAAAATGGAATCAATGGATATTATCAAAGACGATAAAACATAAAACAATAACTACCTACAAGGCACGCCTACACAGAACATATTTGTAGATGAACATTCATTCACAGGTGTCCATCTTTTAAATATTTATGTTTTAATTTACAGAACAATTTAATCAAAATTTTACGAGAACAAATTGCAATTATACAGGGTGTTTGGTGGAGCGATGTACAGACTTGAGGAACTTATCAATGGTTCCAATGTGGTTTAAAAAAATCTTTGCGTCTTTCCACCAAAAACCCTGTAGATAAGTTCAGTTTTTTAAGGCCTTATACTTTGAATAAGAACAATAGCAATAACTTCTATTAAGATCGAAGTATATCTTTATCTCCATCCCAAGGTTGCCTGGGAGAAATGGCTGTCAGCGATAAGGCCGCCTATTGTACTGATCATGTTTTAAATTTTGATATAAAGTATTATATTGGTTATGTTTTAAATCCAATAAAGTGTACATTCATTCATTCGTTCATTCATTCATTCAATAGCAACCTGTAATCCTGAGCTTTTGAACAACAGCAGCCGCGGCGAACAATCCTTTGAAAAACATGGTACTCTATAGCAAAAGCACAGAAGAATGTGATCGAGCAACGTGATTGTCGCTTAAAGCAATGACATCAACCCCTATAGATAAAAGTACACAAAAGCCGCAGCGTGTGCAAAAGCTAAATATAATAAACATGGCAGACGGTTTTCCAAGTGAGTATGAAGACTACAGACCTTTTTTCCGAACAAAAAACACCTAAAACATTTTGTATCAGAATGTCTGCGTTGTTTTCGGAGGTGCATCATGAATTTTCCATAAGAGTTGGGTGTTCGTTAGATTAGATTTAGTGTGTTCTTACACTAAATATGAGCAGTCAGCAGTTGTAAAAGCGCTTCCAACGCTAAGTTCGCATGGTCATTTATCTACGATGTTATTTGCTGCGCTGCCTTAGATGCCTCTCGAGGTTAACATCCTATGCGTCCGTGCTCAGCCAATGAGGTGATAAACCTCGAAATAATATCGGAAATCAAGTTGGACGCAGAATTATTACCGCTAAGGCATCTCGTTTTTGGACCTGCTGTAAGCAGTAAAAAATTACGATTTAATTAATGTGTTCAGGTAATTTAGAAAGAAAAGCTAGTTTTATGATATTCCAATGTCATTCTGCGATAAAATTTAGTGAAACTTTTTTGTTTTGATCCTTTTTATGAATACCAATTCTTGCAGATTTTTTCTATGCTTCTTCATAAAAATGCGGTTTCTTCCTTTTACTCTTCAGGACATATTTATTAATTTAATTAATAATAAAATATAATATATAAATAATAATAAAAACCCATGAATTACCCATTTAAATCAAACGCATTTTTTTTATTTATACCAAATGATATTGTTATAGAAATACATAACCTTCGTGACTCTCCAATGTCATTCTGCGATAAAATTTCATAATGTCGAGTGACAGGGAAACTATTTCGCTTTTGATAAAAAAATTGTGACTGGTTTTTTTTAAATGTTTTTATGAGGACAAATTCATGCAGAAATTTTCAATGCTTCTTCAAAAACATGAGGTTTTTTATCTTTTTATTTTTAAAAACGCATTTTTAAATTATTAAACTATTAAACCTTATTATATTGTTATGGAAATAGATAACCTACTTGACTCCAAAATTGTAATGAAATTATAAAATAAATTTATAATTTGCTCAATGGTGTTTCCGTCGGCTCTATGCTCTATTCAGATTATTTCAACGAAGGCTCCTGAAGTGGGTTCCCTGTGTTTTCATTCGTGTTAGAATTGCAATAACAAACAAACAAAGTCACTTTCCGTATTTTTTATTTACCAGTTATTATAAAGTTTATAAAAGAACCACAAATGCAAAAAGGACATAAAACCGTCCCATAACTTTATAGATCTGCGTGCAACTTTGAAAGGGCGGGCGGAAAATGAAAATAAGGAGCTGTGTGGGCGCGACAGGATCGCGGGAAGGTGCAGGGGGCGCGGGGTGCGGGCGGCAGGTGCCCGGGACGCGACCGCGCATACTCCTGGGCGCATTACGGGCACGCGGCCGTCTCTCCGCACCCCACACTAAATAATAACAAAAATATATTAAATAAATATTACTCACCCCGGCAAACAGCAACTAATTAACAATCTCTTCTGTCACTAAAGATAACCCACAACGACTTGGTCGATAACGTCCCGCGGCACTTATCATTTGAACATGGCAGTCCTTTACGTGGGTTTCGCGTAAGTTTGTATAATTTCGTTAGTTGGTGCGGTGCAGTTGGGATGCGGGTAGCGCGGGTGGCGCGTCGCTACGTCGGCGGCGCAGAGCGGCTTGTGCGCGCGCGCCGACCGCGGTGGGGCCGACCGGTCGCAACCGGGCCGCGCTCTCACCGTGCGCCCTGCCACTATGTTGCCTATAATCGCACTTGACACCGTGCCTCGTTCGATCTACAAGAAAGTTTCACATTTCTATGTCATCCGCTCGAGGAAATTCTATAGCTCCATAGTTGTTTTACGATATTTTTATTTATCTACTAACGACCGCCGCCAACGTTATACAATCTTACTCTGATGTGAAGCCTCTAATACGGCGCTAATTAAATTAGTTATTTTCTGTTGAACTCGGAGTAGCTTATAATAACAATAACAGACAATGTAGGCTTTCTATGTAGGTGTAGAATTAGGTGGTACAGGGTGACTAACCAACCATCATTCTTTTAGTTATGTAGAGTCGAGGACGAAAATATCTGAGCTTATGAACCACAAAAAAGCGTTTATGGAGGAAAATCCTACACACCAACCTAATCGATCTTCATGTAGTATAAATTTTTAAGAGCAGAGAGACAGTGAAAGTAATTGCCAATTCTCTCCGAGCAGATAACACGGTCGATAAGTCCGCTGCCACTTTTCCCTCTTGTCAGATAGACAATCAACCGCTAATTCAATTATTCAACGCTTTAGCTAATTCCCCGTAGGAAAAAAACGGCTTGAATCAAAATAGAACAAAACAAAGGCAATCGCGACTTTCAATCTCATCAATTAAGAATTTGCAACTAAAAAGTCTTCAAACATGGACATGTTCATAATATAAGCATGACTTCGCACATCAGCTGAGAAGTGATAGATACCTAATTCAAAACGAATTCGCGGATGATTGAGATTTTAATTAAACCCATATAAATGGTTAATGGATAGCCACATATTAGATGCCTATTAAAAATAAAAAGCGCTATGAAAATTGATAGCAACTTGTCATTAATTACTGCAGAAACGTCTAGGACCCCTAACTAACATAATAGCTAACCGCCGTTCCAAATTTGTCCAACGTTAAAACGTATAGAATTCTGCAAATGACGAGTAAGTAAATAAACTTATAGTTCCGAACAAGCCTTTGGCCCCTATCCGATAGTCTAATTGCCAAAGTTTTGACATAAAATGTAGTATACAGCACAACTTTTTGTACTACATATAGAGCATTAACTCTTATTTCGACATAGTTCGATATTGATTGTTTTTAGGGTTCTGTACCTCAAAAGGGAAAAAGGAATCCTTATGAGATCACTTTATTGTCCATCTGTCAAGCCTCTTTTTTCAGGAACGCGTGGAGGTACTGAGTTAATGCCCAATGTTTTTGAAATTTCCAAGGTTCTTATAGCACAAGCAAAGGAAAAACATCCGATGATGATTCTTTGTTAATGGCAATCTGGTCTGGGTAGACACAATTCTGCCAGTGTCCAGTAATCGATAATAATCTATACTCTATTCTAATAGTATAAAGAGGAAAGATTTGTTTGTTTGTTTGAATTTAATAGGCTCCGAAACTACAGGACCGATTTGGAAAATTCTTTCACCATTATAATCCTAGGTAATAAAACAAAAGAAAAGTAATAACAATAGCTAAAGTATATTTTTACAATACATATTCTTTATATATAAGTTTGACGGGGATCTATGTCTGTGTGTGTGTCTATCTGTAGGTTGTTGCGGCATCATAGCACCCAAACGGATGGTTTTGATTGTTTATTTTGCCTAAAGCAGACTTGATCGAGTGTTCTAAGCATGGAAAATCTCCCAAGAGTGTGTTAAAATTTATATTGTTTTTATCTATTATCTGTTATCTAGCACGGTGCACCACATGCAGGTCAGTTTGCCTTCGGAGACGAGATGTTGGAGTCCCCTTTACACCCCAAAAAAATGCGATAACCGTAATTTTGTAGTTCATTCACAGAAAAAAATGTTTTTGTCCTCGCCCTGGATCAAAACCGGATACTTTCCGTTGACCTGGAATCATATAATTTGGGAAGAAGCAAGGTCTTATAGCACAAGTTAAGCGTAAAAGCCGAGAACCGTTTTGTAGTTAATTTACAAAAAAAAAAGATTTTCTTGCGACGTTCTTCCCGTGTTGGCCAAGAATCATGAGATTTGACAAGAAACAAGATCTTACAATTGTACAGGACCCTCGTTGCGCTACGTTCCAAACGTACTTGACGTTTTATTTTTTAATGATGTCAATATAATAAGTTCCTAACATATTCTTTCATCAACATGATCCTAATCCACAAAGAAGTTCTGGATCACTAATACTAAAGATAATGTAGAGTACGTCTCTACCTTACTCCAAAATGCGGTCTCGATGACCGCATTTTCCGCCAAGACTACCAAAACAGGATGAAACCAATTAAAACCAATAGATACACCTACAATCTACATACACGGTAAAGCCACATTCGAATTCCCTTTCAAATAACCAATCCAAAGCTCATTTAGCAAGGCTGCTAAACGAGGAACAAATACGCCGACAGCTGCATTTTTCTCATTTCAGGTTAATGAAAATCGCAGTGAGACGAACGAGTCGTCGACGTCTTCCAAAGTGGGAGACAGGCTCACCCAATTACACGAGCGCTACGAGTTGGTATGTGTGTGAGTACACGGTCTTATCTTGAAATGAGCTTACCTTCGCCTTCCTACCTAATAGGTCGATATTAAGCAGAGACATTTTATGGCTACAGATGATTGGACTGAAACATTTTTATTTTTGTGGCATCGATTGAGCTACTTCAGATATTAAATCACTGCCTACCAATTTAAAAAGTACCTAAATTCCCTTGTAGGTTAGTAGAACATTATGAAGGTAGCCTAGCTAATTTACAACTCATAAATTAAAACTACTTTGGCTCTAGAAATGTACTTAACTATCAATTTGTCACACGACTCAAAAACTAAAGTAATTTATTAGACGTGGTCCACATCAAGTAACTCGGGCAATGATTTCTCCTAACGAGTTTTAGTTAACATTGCAACATTTTCTTTGATGGTCCGCTGTGAAATACATCATTGATGCCAATTGAATTGATAAATCTAGGTTCCCAATAAAATATAAGGCAATTAGATGTATAGTATAACCTCACATAAAATACATTTCAGATAATATTTATTACCAATTTAGTCGAAGAAAGTTTTTGCGATGGATAATGACCGGCCAAACAAGATAAATATAATGATTATTGGATTCGAGTACTTTATAGTAAAATAGTCACGATTTATTGAAAAACAATTTATTTTTATCATTTTTAACCGTGTGATTTGAATGACCTGATCTTAAATTGAAATAAGCTTAATATCGGATACGATTGGGTACAATATCAAATACCTAAATACTTTTTTCTTTAATAATAGGTACCTACAATTAGGCTCTAGAGCAGTGGAAGCTTTCATTAGGTATGTTAGGTTTAAAATGTATCCTAGATTTTATATTTATGAATCCTAGATTCTGCTTATAAACTTTTGAACAACATCATCATCATCTACAGCCCGACTGCTACACTTACTGCTGGTTATAGGCCTCCAAGTTTTTGTGGCACTCCCTACGGCCCTGCTCAAATCTTATCCAGATTCGCGTTGCAGCACAGTTGCATTGTCGTCTGCCCACCCATCTCGCAAAATTTCCTTGTCGGTCACTAATACAGGGTGCCACGTAACATGTGTATTAAGCCGAAAGGGGATGATTCTGGACCCAGAGCCGACCTCTGTGGCGAAGATCTGCCTACGACGCAGGAGGTTGCGGGTTCGATTCCCGCTTTGGGACAAAGATTTGTACGATCTGCAGGTATTTGTTCCGGGTGTTCCAGTCGTTTTCTATGTATAATAAAAAATATATATCCATGTAATGTATTGTATTATATATTAGTTATCTAGTACCCACAACACAAGCTCTGTTTATCTTGGGGCTAGATAATGCTGTGTGAATTGTCCGGCATTATTTATTTATTGTGTACTTATCTTGAGGGTTTTTCTTACGATTTAATTTATATCAAATATTTTTGTTTGTTTTTTTTTCTTCATGTTCGTTGTATTTAAGCTTATTTTTACATTGCCGTTAGTAGGTAATGTAAAAATAAGCTTAAATACAACGAACATCAAGAAAAAAACAAATGTTTGATATTATTCAAAGAATCTACATAAAATTATGTAACAATTTCATGTCAAAGCACTTGTATAAATTATAAATACTGCTAAGTGTGTTTATTCTAGCCACAACTATAAAACTTTAATCAGTTACCAGTAAAACTCTATTAACCTACTCGGACTACGTTAACTTTCGAAGAAATAATGGTTTAAACAGAAAAGTAATCTCAAATCCATAAAACAATGCAAAATAATCAATGAACTGAAAAACAATGATTATTCTTTTTATATTAATTGACATAGCTTATTCATTTGTTTTACCTTAATAACCTGTATGTACTAAAATACATTCTTACCAATATGAGAACAAAGCTGTAATGAACAAAATCAGAGCTACTTGCAAAAATACAAGTTTTTACAAACTTAGCTTGGCAACTAGGCCCCAATAATTTGTATTGTACTCATTTGAAATAAATATATCTTAATTTAATATATTTAAATTTAATTAAATTTTTACTTCATTCACATTTTGTGGATGCATGAACTTTAGCGATCGGAAGACGTACAAATTTCATCCGGAATAACCGGTTCACACTTTAAGCATAGCTGTACAACATGTCGCGTTTACGTAGGTATAATGATGTAAGCTTCTAACTGTATACTACACTCGATAATGGTGATGGATTCTAAGATACTGGCTATAGGACTGACGAAAAATTATAAACGGGTACCTATCTAGATAACTGATAATCTTTCAGATGAATTCTATTGTGAATCAGTTATACCTTTGCTATTAAGAACACCTATCGCGTAAGATAAGAGTAATACTCCTGCCTGATGTATCTTGTTAAGTTAGTGTTTTTCACACAAAATTTATGTAAAGTTGAGAAATTAATAAAACGCCGACGTTTTTCTACGGGTAGCTATTAGATATTGCTCCCCACCAGACACCCACCCCAAAGCAAACAGCTTACCTAAAAAATATTTTTCAACGTTTTCCCTTAGCTGGCTTTTTGCAGAAGATCGATGATTCAATTTGTTTTTAGCCCGAATTTATCATAGGCTCGGACTGGGAAATCGGTCCGCAGTCATTAATAAGTAATCAGTGTGACCAGCCGTCGCGTCGCTCCTATACAATATCCCAAAAATGTAGATCTACAAAAAAGGTATTGAATTCTCCTGACCTTTGTATTATTGATAACCCCTTTTCCATTTCGATTCCATCTGATTAGATTCCATCTGTGACTTGACACACGAAATTAAATCTTATCATACATGGCGTCCCCCGAATAACTGCAGACCCCAACAAGATGAAACTAAATCAAATCAGAGAGAGGAAATGAGACAAATACTTGAAGAGTTATGACGAATTAAGTACGATAGCATCCCCAGTCATGGAAAGTAAAATTTCAAACTGCCATTCAGTGAGAAGAAGAGGTTCTGGCCACTTATTCCAACATTTTCGTCGATCATTTTTGATCTAGTTTTACCCACTTTTGGATATGTCGATTTTTGGGGGACACCATGTATAATAAACTAAGATAGATATAATTCTTTATTGTACCATACAAACACAGAAAACAGTACACAAATAAATGCCAGGTGTAGAGTGGACTAAGTACAAAGGTTGGACCTTATCGCTATGAGCGATCTCTTCCAGGTATCCTTGATGGACTGGACTTGTTCGAAAAAAGAAGACGGTGCACCCGAAAAAAATAAAAGAAAAAAATAATACTTACACTACATAAGTAGATACAATGCCTACATAACCTAAGAATATTATAGTAAACTTAACTTAAACATAGAAATAAGTTTGTCTTATTTTTACAAAGATAGATAATGCTGATGAAGCAGTCTTTTAAAGATAGGGAGTGATTTGGCACATCTGGGGGGGAGAACATTCCATAGACGGGTTACAATGTACACTAGATGGTGGGTAAAGCTATTCTTTAGGCTTTCATAAACGTAGCGTGCTCAAGATATTACAAAAAACAAATTACACGATTGCCTGTAATTATTAATACACTGAAACGTCCCGGATACACGCAGAGTCCAGTGTTATTAGTATCATTGCTGTGATAATTATCTAGAAACTGGCATGATATCAATAGAATAATAAATAGGACTTTGACCATTTCGATTTCATATTCATACCTTGCTCAGTTTAGTTTGGGGCTAGATCATGCCGAGTGAAACGACCCATCGAATATCATGCCCATGTTAACAAATTATTAGTTTGGCAAATTTTTCGATCTATCAACATTTTCCACGAAAACTGCAAGCACTTGGCAGATTGTATAAGTTCGTGTGGGCCTTAGGTAGTTAGTGGCATACAATACAATGATGGGTCATCATTGTATTGTATGTCATTATTAAGTATATCATGACCACAAAGATAGTTAACGTAGGCTCCTAGGATCTTTGCATGACCATTATTCATCAAAATCAAAAATTCTTTATTTCCATAAATACAAAAATGTACACTTAGAAAAGGTCATGAGTCATCATGAGTTTTCAAATGCAATTTGAAGCCAAATAATAGTTTGGCAAATTTTTCGATCTATCAACCATTTTCCTCGAAACTACGAGCGACGGGACTCGCACTTGGCCGATTGTATACAGTTCGTGGGTTGTGGGCAGTAAAAAAAGGGAGATGAGGCATTACCATCTCGAAAGTGTATGCCTCAAGTCAGGTCCAACTATGTTCCCTTACCTCACTTATAGTCGGACCGGCGCGGTGGCGTTTGTTTTTCACGTGCTTGCTACGACGTATAATTTTGTGTGATTTCGACTAAAACACCACATAAATGCCCTCGTGTTCATTCACTAGGTGTACAAATAGCTCCAAAACAAAAAATAAAGCCCACGGCATCACATATTTTCCCGCGTAAGTAAATACACCAAACCTTAAATTTTCTGATAATCCGATATCTTATCATTATTTCATCTGTGACACGGTACAGTTTTTGAGTGAGCGCTGGTGGAATGTACCGATCTTCCTTTTTTACTTTTATCGAAGGTTGTGGGTATTAGTTTAGGGATAGATGATGCCGAGTGAAATGAGTCATCGTCATCATTGTATGATGTATTAACATCACCATGTTTCACGAGTTTCGAAAGGCAATTTTAAACCAAACAATGATTCAGCGCAATTTTTGATATATCAACCATTTTCCTCGAAAACTGCGGGCGACGGGACTCACACTTGGCGGATTGTATAAAGTTCGTGTAGGTAGAGTCCTATTGTCATTAGCATTCTCCGAGAGGTCGGGAATGGGGTGCCAACCGTGCCAGCCTCGTCGGTTCAGGAGAATTTTATGCGTAGACACAATCTTGGCATTACACAGATATTTGTTGGTATATAAAGCTTACTTTCAAACAGAGCTTTCATACTTTTCTTGGCTTAGTTTTAATGCCAAAAATGATACCATCGCCGCTGTTTGTTTATAACCATAAGTACTTAAACAGCGAAATTGCTTACAGTCAAACCACTCGGAAAAGCTCGTGAAAGAAGGTTGTTTTTACTTCAAGTAATAAATAAGGATTTAACGAACGTCCCTAATGGAAGTTGGCGTATTGTTTCCAAGTATTTATAAAACAACACAAATTTCGCCAACAAAAAACTGTAACAGTTTCCATGGTCGGTTTCGCTATGAAGTAATCAGAGGGAATGCACTAATGGCCGGTTGCGGCCGTGTGCGCCGTGTAATGCGCAATTTGCAGGCACCCATTGAGCGGTCACGCGACCTACCGACGCCTCTCTATTTTTATGCATTTCTCTGCATTTCCTTGCGATGTCACCGATCACCTCATTTGATTGCGTAGCTGTTAAAAAAACAACAACTCAATTAAACCAGTACCTACTAATACCAACATGTGACACTGTGTTTAATAGCATTAGCATTGCTAAGTTTAGCACCTAGCACGTTTATTGGTGTGATTCCCAACACATACAAATGAGGTCATCAAATGCGTAATAATTTATCATCACCTCGGATGTATAAACCAGAAGCTATAAATCATTAATAATAACAGTAATAAGTCCTTTTGTACCTCTCTGTACAGCGGAAACAGCCTACTCAATGCGTTGATTATTCGCAAAAAATAAAGCGATAACCTGAAAACCTTCGATCGGCAGGTTGTCCGATCGCGATAATCTTGCCGCCGTTATTGCAAGGAAAAACAATAAACAGGAACATGTTTTTATCAAACACGGTTACTTACATCGCTTTTATAAGTAACGGTATAGACTGTGGTTGCGGCCTTTTCCAATATTTATTAGCTCCGAACTGGCTACCGACACCATTTCGCAATAAATCATTATCTGTAACAATATATGAGTTTTTGATACAGTCACGAACACGGGAGTCGATCTCGTACACAATTTCGGACCGAGCCATCGTAAGAAATGAAAGATTCCAAGCCGGCTTAAAAAGGAATAAAACTCAGAACTCAATCTGTCTTGGACCAATTTAATCTTTTTTTATTTAAAAGCGGGCGGCTAAATCTTCCGTTGCTATTACAATAATTTGACGTTGGGTTTATTGCAGGTGGTTTCGATTTATTTCTGAATAATATTATTTTATGCCTAAACTTTCCGTTAGAAGATTCGTTGCCACTAGAAAAGTTCATAGATAGCCGGACGTCTCTAGCGGTGAAGCCTAGAAAAATCACCGCAGTAGCTCTCTAGTTGCCTACTGAGGCTGCGCTGTATGCACTCGTAACATTTAACCTTTACTTTTGACATTTCACTCAGGTATATGTATAGAACGTTCATTATTTCGCGCAGTTTCTAGCAAATGAACCGCTTTTGTTCGTGGTGTGCTATTCAATACGTACTCCTGGGCCGCTTTCTCCGAGTTTCGTAAACTTCCCAGTTGAGAGAATATTCACAATTTATCAAACACTAGCAGCGCCTCGCGGTTTCACCCGCGTAGTTCCCGTTCCCGTGGGAATTCCGGGATAAAAAGTAGCCTATGTCCTATTCCAGACTATAATCTATCTCTGTGCCAAATTTCATTCAGATCCGTTCAGCCGTTCTGGCGTGATAAAGGAACAAACATCCATCCATCTATCTATCCATCCATCCATCCATCCATCCATCCATCTAAACTTTCACGTTTATAATATTAGTGAGATAGTGAGATTAGTGAGATATGCAATACCAATAAAGTCTGGAACTAGATCGTGAACTCCGAGAATGGCTTTGTTCTGTGCATTTACCCTGTTCGCTTACAATTAATTACTCCACGTAGAGCTAGGCTGTTAACCGATACGATCAAGTACTAACAAAGGTGAAGCGGGGCAAAGGTTCATATCGTAAGTTCAATTGCTAGATGACTTTTTTTAATTTGAAACTTAAGCACAATTAGTGTTAGACCAGAAAGTAAGCATGATTTATGAAACGCTTTGGTTGGAAAGCTTGTGAAATCAGAGCATCCTCATAATTTCTTGTAAGGTACCTGCAACATTTATAACTTTTCAATGCCTAAGTGAAGAAGTGGCGGTGAGCGAAGAGCGTAAATTGCTTGCGGTAATGACCAACACCCTTTATTAGCAGACAGCAAGACATTAGGCGTAGGCATGTCTCGACAGCTCTCTCTCTCTCTCTTTTTCTCTTGTATAGCGCATACATTTATATGAACATCTAACTTTTACTAAACCATTCCTAACATGCCTTACCTACATTGAGTGCATTGAACAAGTCAACGAAAAATATAAAAAGCTGTACATAGCCTGGGTTTGCTTTCGCAAAACAAGAGGTCCCTTTTGTTTGCCTGTCTGCAGGACTGGAATTTACCACAAAAAACAAGGAATTTAGCCGAATTTTTTGCGAAGTTGGTACATAATTTATCAAAATCGCTTTAGTAATTTAGTTGTTGCGATGTTTTTACCTCGTAACTGTTTCACTGATGTATTTGAACTCTTGTTCCAGTTGAAACATCGAATGAATATGCGAAAAATATAACACACGCGGGTAGTAGGTACTAATTATAATTTGATTGTTTTGCAAAAACTAAGAACTGACTTCGAATTCTTAATATTATACTGTTTTTTTCCGGGCTAAAAGTAATCCCTCGGGAATACATTTTTTATGAGAACAACTCGGAATCCTACACAACTGCAAAACAATAATCAGGATTATTGAAACAACAAAGACACACGGAAATGTATGAAAAACGATAATATCTTAATTGTGCCTTATAAACACTAAAATAATTTAACAAACAGTAACTACTAATTAAACCTATGTGTGGCAATACCGGCGGCGGCCCAACACACATACCTACAGCTGAAAATGGAACCACCTCCTTTTTTCCGATGCTTAAACTTTCAGCAGCATCTATTAGGTAGGTAATACACTTATACACAAAATTAACCCTAACTTCCATTTCCAGCTTACTCACACAGCTACTTTGAAGTTTTGTCACAGCAGTTCCGCAAATAGGTGCACTGCGGAAGATACGGAAGCCATGTGGGAGATTATGCGGAAGCTGGATTATTAAGGGGGTACTCCCCCCCGTAGTACCAACTTTCGTAGTACCAAATTATATTAAGGGGGGGCTTAATTTGATTTGCTACTAATAAAAAACCTATTTCGACCGCAACACTCGTCAAATCCAATTTTTCTGACGCACTGTACAAAATTTTACCCTCATATTTACTCGCATTCTCCTTAGTAGATTTTACTTTCACTCAATCAATAAAATCTTACTGAGGTAATTAACATTACAGAAGCTCGACATTAAAATATAAGTTGTCGGTATTACACCTCCCTGCCTCGGAATCGGAAAGTACGTTAAGCCGTTGGTCCTGCGCCAGCCTTCTCCGCGGTTGTGTCGGTCTGCCGTCCTATCGAATTATGAGAGTGAGGGGTGCGGACGTCATCATCATCATAAAAATATTTCTACATATCAAAAACGTCTGCATTTTCTTTCTTAAAATGATTTAAAGATTACGGCAGCGATGTTGTGGAAAATGGAAAGCGTTTGCAACATACCGTAAAAGCTGCGTTTGTATCGTTATATCTATTTAAAGACGCATTCCATTAGGTACATTATACATTCCTTTTCATTCCACCGCATTTTTACATGAATAAACCATCCACCCAAAGGAAATTTATTGGAAATATTCGATACCATATCTCTTTTCAATAGAAGACTCCGATATTTGAAAGTTATCGTTTGAGTAGTGAGTTTGGTAGTTATCGTATGTGGCGAAGGGGCTCTTGTCCCCTGCCAGGGGGACGCGGGTCGCGGGGTGGTGAGGTTAGGGAGGGTTAGGGGGTGGTGGGAGCCTCATTGATCGCGGAGCACAACAGCCCCGCGCCTGCAGCCTCCGCATCCTCCGCGACAACACCACAACACTCGAACCTCTGATCGGTAAGCTTCGACAACTTAGGTATTGTCACCGAAATGCGCTCTTGTTCATCCATCAAATTTATGTTACAGTATAATGTGAAAGTTCTTATGAGAGGAACTCAGCTAGAATGGAAGCAAACATTTTGAAATCCTGAATTTAAATAAATTCAGGATTTCATTGATGTCAGAAAAAACTTGGCCTACTGCAACTCAGCCTTGACGAAGTTCTACTTATCGAATTTATATCTAAGCCCAGATGGACCTCAAATCAAAAATAGTTTGCTCCAGTTCCGACCTTCACTAACTGCCTAATTCATTTGCACCCATAAGTAAAATTAGGGTAACAGCAAAATAATGAGATTAAATGGAGGCATTGTGCACTGCAGAGGTTCTGCGAGGTCGAGGTGCGGTAAGTGTGTATTGTTCTGGGGCGCGCGCGCGGGTTGTGCGGCCGGGTGGCTGGCTGCGCCCGCTGCGGTCCAGGACAGAGTGCGCGCGGCGATGAATGGGCGGCGGCGCGGCGGCGCGGTGGCGAGAGGCGCGTGTGGCGCGGGCAGGCTGCGCGGCCGCGAGCGCCCTGCCAGTCCGCACACCGGCGGCTCCGCTGCCCCACGGTCGGCCGCACTCCGCTCAACAACAATGCTCGCAAACACAGCGTGACAGACTTCAACATCCGCGGCGGGCCGGAGATGCTGGAGCTCGCGCGCCCGCGACTAACATCGTGAATACAATTTATGAAAACCCTCGGCTGGAGCGATAGAAGAGCGATCTCGTTCGATAGGCATAAGGAATAGAGTGCGGAGTGCGGCTACGAGAGGCGGGGGTCGGTGTCGCGCGTTCGGCGGGGATGGCGCGGCGCGGGACGGCGGCGTCGTCGGCGGCGGCGCGCGGCGCGTCGCAGCGCTGACATGGCCGGGCGGGCGCGCCGCTCGCTGTTGGCGGCGCCCGCGGGCCTGCTGCTGCTGCTGCTGGGCCTCTTCTGGCCGAGGGGTGAGCGACCACAACCACCACCACCATCCTACCTAACCTTACTATACTCTACTCGCGCATCCTGTCGCAAACAAGTACCCATCCCGGAGGCTTACGGAATCGCCAACACATACAAACATCCATTGTACATTTTTTGAATACAAACATTTGACAAGAATCAAAATCTTTCATTTAAGACCACCACCACCAGAAAAGTAGTCGCGGCTGGATTCTCTTTGCCAAAGAGAATCCACTATCCAAAGAGTCTTTGGATAGTGGCCTATGACTATTGACATACCGAGAGCTGCGGGTAGAGCTCATAATGTTCTCCACAAAGTGCCTCCTAGAAGTTCCATCAGTATTAACAACAGTAGTTAACATAATTAGTTGTTTTATTAGTTAAATAGGTGTCAAGTCATTACTGTAGATAGGTAGACAGTAGTAACAGAGTTTTTGATTCATGTCACCACTATGCTGCGTTTTGGATCAGTTCGTCTGGACGGACCACAAAATAGAACTATATTTAGGTACTATAGTTAGTCTTGTCAATTTTTTTCGTAAAGCCAAGATTTTAGGGAAATCATATTTGCCTAACATGGAAAACAGGCAGAGACGGGTATGGAATCATTTTATGTACCTATGTGTTATTTATCATTTAACATGAAAAAATCACCCACCGTAATAGAACCCCGGCCCGAATAATCAAACACAAATAAGATTCGAGCCGGTTTCAAACGACGATATTTTGACAGGTTTTCATTGAAAAATCTCATAAAATTAAAATTAAAATCACTAGTAGTCCTGCTCAAATCTGATTTAATTTTGAGTAATCGGGTGTAAAACAAGTTAATTTTGTTTACACCTTTATATCTGTCAGCGGTATCAATACAGACGTTGCCAAAAAACAGTACAAAAAATATGCCATCCTTTTTATTTCGATCATTATGAAAGGGGCGGCGATAAGTTTAGTGATCTCAAATTCATTTACTCGTAGTTTAGTTATGCCCTCATCTGAATTCAATTCATACTGCCTCTTTACTGAGCACTGTCAATTCACTGAATTGACACGAGTGGTAAAGAGGTAGTACAAAAGATACTGTTGGTTAACTGAAGCAAGGTTGAATGAGCATGCTGTCAACCCCAGAGTTAATAGGCCGTCCAACACGCTCCAATTGTATGGGTTTGGAAATCAGGTCATCTCAAGAAATCTACGGATTCTCTCCCTATTACGAACGATGATGAATAATGGTTATTTTTTTTCCTTTTAGAATGTAATATAGAACAACAGGCTTTGTTGAATATTGAAGTGATCAAAAAATAAAAGTGCCCACGTTATTTCCTAGGTTGACTTCTGTAATTTGAAATGTCCAACGTGTCCAAGAGCCCTGTAAGGTCAAAAGGAAATAAAATTGGCCAAGTGCGAGTCGAATTCGCGCACGAAGGGTTCCGTACCATTATTCATAAAAACGGCTAAAATTCACGTTTGTTGTATGGGAGGCCCCATTTTTTTTTACTATAATTTAATTATTTCTTTTTAAAGTGAATACTTAACTAAATATTTTGTGAATATTTCAAGCGTCTTCCTGTTGCCGTTACCAATATCGAGGAAAAACGAGATAAAAAATTGTTGTATGGGAGAGCCCCCATAAATATTTCTTTTTATGTTTTTTAGTATTTGTTGTTATAGCGGCAACAGAAATACATTATCTGTGAAAATTTCAACTGTCTAACTATAACGGTTCATGAAATACAGTCTGGTGACAGACGGACAGCGGAGTCTTAGTAATAGGGTCCCGTTTTACTCTTTGGGTACGGAACCCTACAAAGCATTGAGGTTTGAGTTGATTGTGTTCTCATTTTATACTCAAGTAGCTGCTGCCCGCGGCTTTGCACGAGCTTTTTAAGTAGCCTATATCCGTCTCCGAGTTGCCATCTACCTCCCTGCAAAATGTCATTGAGATCCGTTCAGCCGTTTAGGTGTGAAAAGGTAACAGGCAGACAGACAGACAATCAGACAGAGTTATATACTTAGTACTAATAGTATATATAATACTAATACTATAAAGAGGAAAGTTTTGTTTGTTTGAATTGAACAGGCTCCGAAATTACTGGACCGATTTGAAAAATTCTTTAACCAATAAAATCCTACATTATCCCTGATGAACATAGGCGATAGAATATACCCGTGCGAAGCGGGGCGGACCGCTAGTATAGTATAAAGTATGAGTGGAAACGTAATTCCATTTAATTGTTTATTTGAACTGAACAATTCATATAACTTTTAAAATATAAAAAGTTGCGATTGGGTTTTTGTTACGACTGTACCTAATGGATAAACTTGTTTAGAACCTGTCAAGTATTTGCGTAACCCGACACGCATGCATACTTACAGTTGATTAATAACATTTCAGTAGAGTTTAGCAAATTTATAAGTCCTCTTTAAAATTCGATTCATCTAATTAAAATATAAGCAAGTTGGATATTGAATTATTGGACATTTACAAACTACTTAAGGCAATTAAATTAATTAAAGTTTGCAATATTATGGATTTTGCGGACGTAACAACACGATACTAATTCGCTGCGATTACATTTAATCTGTTTCAATAGCTAGTAAAGTTTATTAGCTAGATATTAGAAAGCGTTATTTAGTCCTAAATTTGATATGATAATGTCACTTATACATAAGGGCTACTAATAGCAATTTTACAAAAGTCAAAAATGTAATACTCAAATTACCAAACTTCATAAAAGTTGACGTAGAACCTTGTTATTTTGAGCCAACGAAATGTAATGTTATTTACTGTATGTTATATATAACGCTATGTAGGTAATGTAGTTTATTAAACTATCCACCTAAAGTTTAGTATACACTGTATTCATCCACTCTTTAGGTAACTTATCGAGACCCGAGCAGTCACCCATCTATCACCGGATAATAATGAGGGTGCTTAAAACGCCCTGTCGCAGTCTATTTCCAAACTCGGTCTTATCTGATTAAAAAAAATTCAGGGATCTTGAAAAGAAAATGGGGTCTTGAGATCTTACGATATTGTAATCGCAATCTGGGAAGGGTATAGTATTAGCAATGCTTTTTACGCCCGTAGCACACCTCAGCTGCGAAAGCATAGCAGCGAAACCGCACTAGTTTCGCTATGACTTGTCCGTTGTACCTACGGCAAGCGAAACTGCCTGTTCTAACGCATAGATTTAACTATGATTTTAATAACTATGATCTTTGCGTAAGTATCTATTTATGAATAAGCAAATAATTTATTTCTTCCTGTCGTCAGATTTTCTAGAATCATGAAATTCGGCAAGAAGCATAGTCTTATAGCACAAGTAAAGGAAAAATCCAAAAAACATAAATTGCTGGTTTATACACGAAAGAAATTATATTTGATTATCATCCTGAACCAAAGTTTTTAGGCATCCTGTTAACTACAATCATAAAATTTGGCAAGGAACAAGGTCTTATAGCAAAAGTAAAAGATCTATCAAAGTCTAGATACTGATCTAGTAAAAGATCAGTAAAAGACCTGATAAAGCAAAAGATCCGAAAACCGTAAATTTATAGATAATGAACTCACAAAAAAAAACTTACAAGAGATCAAATCTGCTTCTCGTTGGCTACTAGAATCGCGATATTACGCAAAAAAAAAGTCTTATAATTAAATGGAACCCTCGGTGCACGAGTTCGACTCGCACTTGACGTTTTTTAGGTCTACTTATAATAACTGTGTTTTAATTCGTTAGATGTGTAAGTACTTGTTTTAGATTTGTATATTTTAGTAAGTATGTTTGACGCAGGAGCAAGCGGCGGGTACCACGAAAAGCGGTTGCTGCACCATCTACTGGATCACTACAACGTGCTAGAGCGGCCCGTAGTCAACGAGAGCGACCCGTTGCAGCTCTCCTTCGGCCTTACGCTAATGCAGATCATTGACGTGGTACAATATAATTATTAAACTTTCAAAAATATAAATATATATGGTTATTAACACCAAAGTCATTTACAGCAGGATATTTCCCATGATTTGAGTTTTGAGCTTTCCAATATTTCGGCACAGTTTCATGTGAGCACGGAATAACTGAAGTCACTGCGAGTATGTTTTTATTGGCAGACATAGCGATCTCAAATCATTGAAGATGAAGAAAAAAATCAATTTATTAGCACACATCACGAATACACAATGTGTAAAATAATATAAAAAAACCTTAAAAATATATACACAAACATAGATGTGAACCAATAAACTCTCAGCTTAAAGTTGATTATCAGGATGTTGACCAACGCTGGTTTTCTGGCAGAACATTTGGTGCGTGAGTGTTCACACAGCAGACCGTAGGACAAGTCACAAAACAACAGACTAATACACAAAAATATATGACAATACTACTCAAACTTTAAAGTAATAAAATAATGATATTAATAACAAATCATAATAACCCTAAGTGAAGTCTTTTTATTATGACTACTGATCAACACGGGATTACACTTAAATTGCAAAAATAATGATCAACAACCAAAAAAAACATGGTAAATATCCTGTTGTAAAACTTTAATATACTTCTCTATATCCCCATAGCATAGATAAGTGTTTGTACCTGTGAGCTACTGTGTGTTAGTGTTAATAATAAATGTTTGTGTGTTGTGGTACAAAATTCCGCTTCCCCATTTGATGTTGTGTTTTTCTATTTGCTGTGTAGAGCTTAGTTCATTGTAATCGGTTTTAGAATCCGAGATAGTTTATGTAAACAAAGTGGTTTAAACCAAAGAAATTGATAAATAGATCATACTTTATTGGACCACACAAAGACAGAAAACAATAGGTACAGAAATAAATGCTAAGAGTAAAATAAATGTTGGTAAAAAATAATTTACCGTGGTGGTATCATCGGAACATACTGCAGATGATCGAAACAATGCTCAATACTCAATTATTTATTGCATTCTATACGTGAACATCAAATACATATGCTATGGAGCTCATTAGCGGAGGCCTATGTCCAGCAGGGGACCAATACAGGCTGATGATGATGTTAGATGTACAGAGGCGTTTACAATATAGTATCACTATAGGTCCTGATAGGCAGTTAATATGTTTGGACAGAGCTGGATACTTGGTCTTTACAGCTTTCATACATCATTTCATTTTTTACCCGACTACCAACAGGGGAGGGTTATGAGGTTAGCACCCTATGTTTGTATGTTTGTATGTATGTGGCCGATTTCTTTGTTCCCACGTAGCGCTGAAACTACTGGTTCGATTTCAACAAATTATGTATCGATTGATTCGTCTCAATACCCCGATGGTTATAGGCTATAGGATTTAGGGCTCCGACCCCGAATAAGCCTTCAAAACGCGTATTAAAGTTTAGGTAGCCGCAGGCTGCAGGCCCCATAGAGAAAAATTACAATACCTACGACCTATTTTCATTTTCAACTCTATGCCTATCAAATATGACCGATACGTCATTCTATTTTGTCAATGTAAATGTTTCAAACTTTTATAACTTTCACGTAGTCGGGTTGTAGTTTTTAACTTTATCTTGTCTCTCGTTCGTTTTCAAACTTAAATATGCGCATTTTTCGCTGCGTGTGTGCAATTGTGCGTTATTCTGGTTTTTGTTTCTGTTTTTAGTGGTTGCCTTGCTGTAACCGTGTTGTTTTCTGTTTCTGTAATCAGTTTTGGTTCAATTTTCATACTTAAATGTCTTTTTTTACACGCAATTCTTGTATTCTGGATCAGAGTATAGGCTGAGTTAGTTTCTAGTGTTCTTGCTCTTGGTTTAGTGACCCCTTTGTAGATAAGAATTATCATGAATTCTAGAACCGAAGAGTACTAATTCTTGAGATAACCAATCCGCCAGTCAAGTGTGAAAAGTAATTATGAAACTACAGTCCACTTTTGAATGAGGCTCAGTGGACAATTGTGGGTTGTGCCTGGAAGAGATCCCTCATAGCGATAAGCCCGCCTTTGTACTTCAGTCTACTCGTAGCATTTATTTCTGTACTGTTTTCTGTGTGGTACAATACAGTATTATGTATCTATCTATCTATTTATTTTGGGTTGTCGTTGATGGTGAAATGGAGGTTTGTACGCGTTTTATCGTAGTAATTGTGTGTGTGACCGCGACCTAGACCGTTGTAAGAGTGACTAGTTCTGACCTTCGTGAGCTCCGTGACAAATATTGTGAGAGCTTTTGATGAAACTGTTGCCAGTGACAAATTTTAAACAGGGTTTCCACAACGAAAGGTTAATGAGCGAAAAATGTTTAGGCGGAACGGACTCCTTTTAATTGAAATAGGTTTATATTTCCACCAACAAAGAGTTTTGTCCATTGATTTCACATGCAGTTATCCAGTTTGGTCTTGCGAGTAAATCGGAGTCCCGAATGAGTTAGCTCCGCTCACAGTGGAAACTGGGCTTGAGGGCGGTTTTTGCCGAATATATAACGCATATACATACTGGCTTAGAGAACAGAGAAGTTTTAAGGCAATAGATCACAGCCAACAAGCTCAAAAGAAAAGTGACGCTGTGCTGTGACGATGATGGGTCTACGATATGCCTAAATTATACAATTTCACTCTGTTACCGATTTCCCTTATTCAAATCGGAAACGATTACGTAATCAAATTATAAAACTTTTGGTGTTACCGATTGGTATTTTGTAAAAGTGATATTTTTTTCTTTTGCAGCACGAAAAAAGCCAGCTTCTAATAACAAACATCTGGCTAAAATTAGTGAGTACCATAATATGTTTTTCTTTTTCTTTTTGCAGGATGAAAAAAATCAGCTTCTCATAACAAACATCTGGCTTAAATTAGTGAGTATCAAAATTTTTATATTTATTTGAGCGGCTTTGTCATTTCATAATTTATTTCTTTTGGACAGCATGTTGAATTTATTTTCTTTTATTTTCCACCTACAGGAATGGAATGATATGAATTTGAGATGGAATACTTCAGATTTTGGCGGCGTCAAAGACTTACGAGTCCCACCCCACAGGATATGGAAGCCCGACGTCCTTATGTACAACAGGTATGTGCGACGTCCTTTGATATTGCGGGTAAATAACACCATTGTACGGTAAATACTGGCTAGAAATATGATATTTACTTTTGTTGTAGCGCGGACGAAGGGTTCGACAGCACATATCCAACAAACGTAGTCGTGAGAAACAACGGGTCGTGTCTTTACGTACCTCCCGGAATCTTCAAGAGCACTTGCAAAATCGACATCACTTGGTTCCCCTTCGATGACCAACGCTGCGAGATGAAGTTCGGCAGCTGGACTTATGACGGTTATCAGGTGGATTTCTATAACAATAAAAACAATACATACAACCAAACAGATCTTCCGCCTGAAGTCTGTTAAAAATAAAAGCTTTCGTTAGATTTTTATGGTTTAAGTTTTACATTTATTGTTTTGATGTGTTTCTACAGTTGGACCTACAATTACAAGACGAAGCCGGTGGAGATATTAGCAGTTTTGTCACAAATGGTGAATGGGAGCTTATAGGTAAATAATTATCATTTATTTCAGACAATAGGAAAGTTACAGATCTAATTTAACTTATTCTACGGTCCAAAGTAATATATATACCTTAAATAAAACTAACATACACATAATATTAAAAACCGAATTGATGACACGTTATTTGTGATTACGGCGACGTGTAGATGGTAAAGGTTGAATGATATTTGTTAAGAGTTAATAATTTTTCAGGAGTACCAGGCAAGCGAAACGAAATCTACTACAACTGCTGTCCAGAACCGTACATTGACATCACTTTCGCGGTGGTTATCAGAAGGAAGACTCTTTACTACTTCTTCAATTTGATAGTACCTTGCGTACTCATCGCCTCGATGGCTCTTCTCGGGTTCACGCTACCACCTGACTCTGGGGAGAAGCTCTCTTTAGGTAGAACCCGTACCACATTATTTTACCCATAGCTTGCTTACATATGCGTGAATCTTTTCTAGACTACTTGTACCAAGTTTCATGTTTCCCACCGTAATAAAAACTTGGAGTGTTTAGACCACTTTTAGACATATCCTAATCTCAATTTGCTGCCTTAAAACATATTCTAAATTAAGCATTTACACACCCTATATGCTCCAGGTGTAACAATCCTGCTATCGCTCACGGTTTTCCTCAATATGGTGGCGGAGACGATGCCAGCGACGTCGGACGCGGTGCCACTGCTAGGCACGTACTTCAACTGCATCATGTTCATGGTGGCCTCATCAGTTGTATCTACCATCCTTATCCTCAACTACCATCATAGGCACGCGGACACACATGAAATGAGCAACTGGGTAAGCATATCATTGATGTCACTAAGTAAATCTGTCGTGACATTTTTATTGAATCATGGGCTTAAATTCATGGAACCTCATAGGTGAAGCCAAACGAGCGTAACATTTTTGCGTTATGGTTCTTTGGCTAGCAGAATTCGGCGCAGGACTTTTGTATGAAGCTACTCATTTACTCACTCACGTCGGACGCCCAGTAGCAAGGTGGGTCGACGACATAGTACGCGTCGGGGGGCGTCAGTAGAGGCAGTCAGCAAAGGACCGTGGTGGATGGCACAAGCTTCGGGAGGCCTATACCCAGCAGTGGGTAAAATCCGGTTGCGGATGATGATTACTCATTTACGCGACTCACAACTCAATCAGCCTAACATGAGAATTATGTTGTATGTAATAAGTGTTGTTGTTCCAGATACGAGTAGTATTCTTATACTGGTTGCCGTGGTTCTTGCGCATGTCCCGGCCGGGGTCGGCAACGGCGCCGCCGCCGCGCGCGCCACCGCCCCCGGATCTAGAGCTGCGCGAGCGCTCCTCCAAGTCGCTCCTAGCGAACGTGCTCGATATCGACGACGACTTCCGGCACGCACAATCGCAGCAGCCCCCCTGCTGTCGATACTACAGGTCCCTCGACGATCTACACGAACACTACTCGCCGTAAATAGCACGGTTACGATAATTTACCCCCGCCTAGACGATCCGCAGTGACCTTACCTTGACAGCTTAACTGGCATATCATTCGAATCAATATGTATCACTTTTCCACTCAACTCTACTTCGGATCTGAAATTGACACTCTGATCGACATAGCATATCTTCCTGTAGTTCCCTTCGTTCCTCGGCCCCGCCCGTAGAGTAGGGTATCCGTTTAGCTGTGACTATAGAGGTGTGCTTGTTGCAGGGGTGGCGAGGAGAATGGAGCAGGGCTCGCGGCGCATAGCTGCTTCGGTGTTGACTACGAACTCTCACTTATACTCAAAGAGATTCGAGTCATCACAGATCAGGTAAGTTCACTTGTCATCACTTAGATAAAGTTTTATTGTTGCCTATTCCTGTATTTGCCATTATTCCGAAGCATGATCGTGATTTCACGAATCGATAAGAAGATAAAATTTTGTTTCCAGATGCGCAAAGATGACGAAGATGCGGACGTCTCGCGCGACTGGAAGTTCGCCGCCATGGTCGTGGACAGACTGTGCCTTATTATCTTTACCCTGTTCACAATCATTGCCACGCTAGCCGTGCTGCTGTCCGCGCCCCACATCATGGTGTCGTAGCGACCCGCCCGCCTGCGTATGCGCATGCGTAAAGTTCTGTGATACCGCGAATATTTGTTAAGTTGTGATGTGCGAAATGGCGCGGGTGCTGACGCCACGGCGCAAGAGGAAGTTGCGCTCGCCTTGACGCCCGCGCCTCCCTGTACTTGTAAGAACTCTAACTATATAACTGCCATCCCTAATGCTCAACCGTTAACTGCCTATCCCCATGTCCTAAAATACTATGGAATCTATCTACCTTTCTACACAGGTTACAACCCGAGATTTGAAGACGTATACGGGCGTTCTTACACAAATGAACCCCGGTATGTATTCACAGATTGACCCTACAGAGTTTTCTTCAGCTCAACGGTCAATCTGTCTATGAGTTGAAATGTGGCAGTACCTACGTGCTATCATTCAGGTGCGCCGGGAAACAAGTGCTGGCAGACTAAGTTAAGTCCACGCTAGGTTAGAGACCGTTTCAGAAGGTCCTGGCCATCGGCCGGGGACCAAAACTAAAATTATAGCACAAAAAAGTCTTCCTTCAAACCGATAAAGACCTTATCATGTTTAACATTAAACTTTGTTATAACTTCTTCGACTCTTGAAATCTATTGTACAGTGTAGTATTTGGGCAGTTATACGCCCTTCGTTTCCTTCTTATTCGATTCCATGAATCGTGGTTACGACCCTGAGTTTATTTTCGGACGTATAAAATGTCAGTAGCTAGTATAGAACTTTACAAACAAAGCTGCAATTTGAACAGGTTGTGATATGCCTCGTTGAACGGGACGATATTGTTATAAATGGTAAATATCCATGACTATAGCTTAATGAAACGTTCGTTAAAAGTTATAGTTAAACAAAATTATTATTGTTTTTAAAGTCATTACATACTTTTGAATGGAATTATACAAATAATAAAATTACATAATTTTATCGAGTTTATACTTCTTTCAGTACGGTAACGAACTTCGACATGAATAACTAATAATAGGCTTGTCTTCTCCAAATTTACGAAAAATTACTTGGATATACCAATTCAGACAATACACAAAAAATGCCCATACAAGGTTTACGTTACATGTTAAATGCAGATAGCCTGCCCGACGGGCAAATCCCGCATTCTGTCGAGGTTTTAGAAAATTCTCTATAAGACCGGCATTATCGTTCGTCTGCCACGCCCTCTGAAACTCATCTCAAGTTCATTTCTGTTCTTAAACTGTCATGATAATAATGTAATTTAATTAATTTTAATGAATTATATATAATTTACACCAAAATATTGTAAGCCTCTCAAACGGGAAACGTCAATGCGGCGGAGTGACCTCGTGGATAGCTACTTAGTTCCTGTAGTGTACCCCGCAAAGCTCCGCTTATGTTTCCCTTTTTCGAGGTAAAAGCTATTAATCTGAAGCGATCAACTGGAAGTTGTGGTCTGCCTTTGATTAGTAGCTGCCAATGTTTTGATAATAAGTTGGTTTATTGTTATAATGTTGCCCAGAGCCGCTAGCGGTTCTTGGACATAGACGCTGGATGCCGCGCATCGCCTTCCAGAGTCGGCGCCATGGGCGGCCTCCATCCGTCGCCATCGGGACAATCAGATGTCCTCGACATTTGTTCAATTGTTAGGGTTAATACTCTGAATTGCACTTTGTTTATTAAATATAAACGAATGAATCCAACGTTGTTATTATTACATCCCTAACAAAATTCCTTTGCCGGGGTAGCATTGCGGAGATTGGAATAGCTTGTACATTGTGCACATTCCTGACCTATATTACAACGGTAAGGTATCGGGTAGCGAGCGCCAGAAGACAATCGATGCTCTCCCGTGGGATATCGCACATGCGCAAAGGACTGTACTCCATGCGAACAACGCCAACCTCTGTTATGCAAATTAACAAAATTTACAATGACTTGGTTACGTAATGCCATCAACTGAAATATAGATAGGTCCTTAATATTTAAATACAACCGAGCTGCATCCGATATGATGCCTGGGTCCCGCATGAATAACATATTCGTATTCGACGTACTCTTACCTTCTTTCAAAATTAAAGGAGTTTCATGAAACTGAGTTAGCAATTTTTGATATGTAGGTAGTTAATTTATAAAAGTTCACAGTATGTTGGTAATTAACGGTGTTCTACCACTCATCATAAGTAGGCCAGTGACCTGTTACCCAAAACCAACTCAAAACAAAATATTTTCAAACTGGATAGGCAGATTTTTGATAATGACAGTTACGTACGAGATTTGAAATTAAAACAACAAAATGACATATTTATATATACCTGGAAGAACTAACTTATTTATGCATTTAAATTTGTAGTACCGCTCCGATTCAAACACGTAGTAACTAAACTATTATCATTCTTACGTAACCTAATCAAAACCATGAAGTAAAACCTCTATATTGTTTGCTACATTCTGCATTTAGCTCAACTGTTTCAGTTGTAAATTCTACATCTAATTTGTGTTTGATTGTAATTTTCTTTGTAGTGGGTAGCGTTGTTGTTAATTACCTACTTACACGGCGAGATATCTCACCCTTATCCTGGTAAGGGGTGCATACAATCTACACCTGTGCTGAGTAAGGCTGTAGATAAGCTTTTCTCAGACACAGTAAAGGAAATGCAGTAAGACATTTTCCTACAAAACAATTGAATTTTCCTGCTGAACTTTACAATAGTAAGGAGGTTGATGATCTGAATCTTTATAGTAGAAATGGATAAAGACCGGTTTCGAATGGAGATTCTCCGGAAATCCTCCACAAAAATCTCTCCCTATTATACAGGGTGGAAAGAATCTATGGGCCCTGGAACTACCTTAAATCCTTTAGTTAGCTCATTTTACTGAAAGGAAACATTCCTTTATTTTTAAAATGAAACATAATTGCATTCAAAGATTTTCTAAAAATTCTTTGTCTCACCTGGGAATCGAACCAACTAAAAAAATGAACCCTCGCTATTTTATTAGAAGTTCGAGGTAAGGTGGGAACTTTTAAACGTAATATACCTCATTCATAACATAACCAAGCTTGAAACTCCCTCAAGACCACTCAAGATGATAAACGATTGTTTTATTGTGTTGATTTTAACAAAAATGAGTGAAATTTTGGATTTTAAGAGTTTGTAAATTATTTAGATGACAATCCATACTCTTATCCTGCCCGTAGATATTTACACGACCCTTTGAAGTTTTTCTTTCAAATTCAGTAAGCGTTTTGTTAGCTTCCGTTAATATGTAGGTGCATACGTCTTATCTACGTAAAACAACAACCTTACAAACCTAGAGGTACCTATTGTGCAATCACCAAAACTGCCCAGGTTGATTGTTAATAACAATGAGTTGAGGGAATACTTAAAAACTTTTGCGTTCTGTCTAAGAATACCGATTTGAAGGTAATTCTCAAGGAAACCTACAAACCTCCTCAATTGAGTTTGATTGAAGGAATATCTTAAGGAAACGACAAACAATATCGGTGTAAGACTTTGCAGTAACGATCCCCAGCCCGCATGCCCAGTCGGGGATTATTACTATAAAATCTTATTATGAGCAAAGCAACGCAAAAAAAAAATGTATTTTTCTTAAACATGCGCGGAAATATTGTCATTACTTTTGAATAAAGAACACACGATGTATCATATTTACGTAGACTGAAAAACTAAAATCACTTCCCGGCGCGTTCTTTGAACTTGGAACGAAGAGCGCGCCGGCAATTCACTTCCCGGTGCGTTCTTTGAATTTGGAACGAAGAGCGCGCCGGCAATGTTGTATGAAACGGTGTGCTGTTTGAATTTAGAACTCTTTCATCTATCGTATACATTGCGTTCTCGTCGCTGTATAGCCACAGATGCGTTTACCTTTTGGCACAAACTGTAAAATAAAAAATTGGCGGTAAAGCGGAGTTCGTTGTTATTTTATTATTAAAATAAAATGTATTATGTAAAAGGCCCTTTTTTATTTCCTTGCATTTTTTTAAGAAAAGCACTATATATGCCTCGGCCGAAATGGCAATTGCCTGTCTCGTATCATTGAAGTCGGCCTGCGGCTCGGCCTTCAAACTCATACTCGACCTGCAATTGCCTATTTCGCTGCCTTTGCAATAATGTACTATTATTGATGGAATTGATAAAAAAATTACATTTCTTATTGATTTAATATTTCCGACTTGACTTTACTTATATTACTGTACTGAGACCACCACAGATTGGAACCCATCCAACGCTAAGAGGCGGCTTGGAAGGCCCAGGACTGGCAGCACTGGACTGGTGTTGTTATTTTTGTTATACAGTAACAGAAATCTATGATTTTCTTGTTTCTGCGCTACTACTGGTTTATCTATGGGCCGGGTTCGGGCGGGAATGCAGGAGGCGGGCGGGACGCTAGGCGGCTGCGTGCGGCAGTGAACGACTGCGCGCCGCCATGACGGCCGGGACGCGCGCCGCTATCCTGGCCTTCGCTCTCCTCACCGTCCTTTATTCAGGTAACATCCTTTCTAACTGCTTAAGCCAGGTTTTATCATATTATAAAGTCAACGTGAACAACCAACCTGTATTTTAACATTACCTACGTTAATTCTTAAATCAGATAAACCACATCTTGTATACTGCAGAACGTCTTAAATCATCTCCATTCATGGGTTGCACCTTCAGCTAACATCTGTGTATCATATCGATATTCATTGAAAAGCTTCATCAATCTTTATTGAAAGTCTAAAACACAAACCTCAGCTTATCGAAATGAAACCACAATTTAGATATGATCGCGCTACTTTGCTTATCTTAGAATTACTTGGTTTAAATCTTTATTTAGACTAATCTAGAGTAAGTTATAGTGTTTTAGTCAGTTAAATATGTATGTAGACGTATAGTGCTTTAAATTATAAACAGAAGTTCACATTCCGTTCAGTTTATCTCGACAGGTCGCTCTTTATTGATCTGTCAACGGCGCAGCATCCACGGGTGAGCGAGAGCCTTCATGATACCAGACTAGTTTTCGTTTATAACCTTCTGCATTATTAATTACTGGCTTAAACACATTGATAATGTTTTATCTTTTGAAGGTTTTCGCAATATTTACCAAATCCTTTTCGAACTACGTGATATATATAGTAAAAGTAAAAATTGTTTTATTGACATAATATAAAGATTTACAAACAAAATTGAGTCCTTAGGATCCTGAACTAGTTAGAAACTGTGTTTCAGGAGCCAAAAAAGCCATATAAAATTCAAATTCGAAACCTTACGAGATGTATGGCCGTCGATGGCTCAAATATACGCGAATGGATTCTATAGATAGAAGGTTAAGGTTCATTTTGCTAAAGCATGAATTACAAGCATTATACCATGAAGGCATGAGAACCAATGGTTGGAAATTACTTTACTCTCTAGAGACCTAATGTAGAGGCATACCAAAGTAACTAGGCTACGGAAGCGTATCAAATTTCAAAATTAGATTGTATCTTTAAAATGTCGTTTTACATTTTAGACTCGGTAAAACTTGCAAACGGCTCTATCGATAGGTAGTCAAGGTGGTATTTTGCGGAATGCGGATGAAAAAGGTTGGTTTATTTCAGGATGGTGTTCGGAGGACGAGGAGCGACTGGTTCGCGATCTCTTCCGCGGGTACAACAAGCTCATTCGGCCCGTACAGAACATGACGCAGAAAGTCGACGTGCGGTTTGGACTCGCTTTCGTCCAGCTTATCAACGTTGTACGTTGTACTGCTACTTTGTTTCCAATTCTTTTGTATAGTCCATTACACAAAGGACGACCTCTGTGGCGCGGTGGGCGAAGGTCTGCCTGCGATGCTGGAGGTTGCGGGTTCGATTCCCGCCTCGGGACAAATGTTTGTACGATCTGCAGACATTTGTTCAGGGTGTTCTGGTCGTTTTCTGTGTAATAAGAAATATATATTTATGTATTCTTATAGTATCTCGGTAATATGATTATATTATATCGGATAACCTAAATACAGAGTGTCACTGCTGTTCCCGAAGGCCTGTAATATCTTACTATAGCCCATTACACGTAAGAACCGTTCCAGAATAGTTCGCTTTTGCTTTTGTACTTATAGATTCTATACGATACTAAGTACCAAATAAAATGGCAATACAGGTCGTTCACCTCCTCCACGAAATCGCAAAAAGTACCTATTGAAATTTATCGCTATTCTGTCGCTTTCCAGTTTCCATACAAACCTCAAGCGATATCAGTGTCGCAAGAGTACCTATCGTGGTACAAGCGTACTAGGAATCAAAAGACAAACATCCAACCCGAAAAATTTTGAAACCGGGACTTTTTATGTTTTCGATAAATTTTAATGTTCTAAAATACCAGAATAATTTTAAACCGGTGGTATTTTATTAAATGAATTAATGAATGAGTACCGAATACATTAACATGACTTAATTTTTTTATAAATTGTGTGTAATTTAAGAATTTAAGTAGGTATCATAATCGTTTATAAATTCAAAACAACAAAGGTCTATAATTTAATGCGTAATAAAAATAAGTTTCCGAAGAATTGTATACTTTTGTATCCGCGGAAGAGATTTCTGTGGCGTGGCGGGCGAAGGTCCGCCTGCGACGCAGAAGGTTGCGGGTTCGATTCCCGCCTCGGGACAAATGTTTGTCCGATCTTCAGATATTTGTTCCGGGTGTTCTGGTCGTTTTCTACGTACACTAAAAAATATGTTTCTGTGAATTGTATTGTATTATGTTGTATACCAGTCATCTAGTACTCATAACACGAGCTCTGCTTAGCTTGGGGCTAGATGATGCGCTGTGTGGATGGTCCAGCATTATTTATTTATTATTATTATTTATTATATATCTAAAAATGCAAAAAGCTAAGTTGTACCCGATTTTGTGCAAGAGAGTCTACGACCTGTATTGCCAAGCTATCTGGCATCAGTATAGCTCAACTCAACTGCAACAAATACATTCCAGCAGGAGCACTAAGCTATGTTCATTAATTCAGTTTACTCAACTTTTTTAACTAGATGGAATTCGCAACTGACCTAAAATGGGCTACTTCTAGGTTTGTTGTATGTTTTAGAACGAAAAGAACCAGATAATGAAATCCAACGTATGGCTGCGATTGGTATGGATGGACTATCAGCTGATGTGGGATGAGGCAGACTACGGTGGCATTGGCGTACTGCGGCTGCCGCCGGACAAGGTTTGGAAACCCGATATCGTGCTCTTCAATAAGTAAGTCCTTTGTATAACTGCCTAGAGTAGGGATAAGAAGTAGGTAAAATAGCTCGTAATTCAATTATTGTTTTCGGTTACTGATTAATGACTTAAGGTAACGAATCGCTCATCTTCCATACAAACTTGGAAAGGTAACTACTACACTCAATGAACTATTATAGTTACCGACGAAAGTAACTAGAATCGCAATAATATTCTGAATGTTCTATACTCCCGGGAGGTAGTTGTATAGCTCCTTCATTCCTTGACCATCAAGACGAACCGAAAATCATATATAAGAGAAAGCGCACTTTTTAAATCAAAACATACAATTTTTCTCAGCAATTCAATTTTCAGGTCTTAGTATTAAGGTAATGTTTAGGAGACACAATGGTACCCAAATAGGGCGTAGCAAAAGGTATTGAGAGTGGAAGCGGACCGGGTTTCTAGAAAAATCTTTGGTTAGGTTTTAGCAGAAAAATGTAATTCAATAACTTAGTTTTTAGTTGATAAGATAATTATATATCGATTTTGGTAAATAGGTATCATTGTATAGAATTTCGATGGAAGGTATTTATCACGTTTTTTTTAATCAAATGGCTTTCATGATTATTAAACCACTTATCTGCTAGCTAAATTAATTGTAGAAAGTAGATTTTTTTAACAAGCGTCACGTTCCTGACGTTCCATCTTTACGTTTTAATAATTTATTCAAAAGACGATTAAAAAACTCTACTGTATTTAAGTGTCTTGTACTTATCTCCATAGTAAAAATAAATATTGTAATCCTAACCCTCCCGGAAACAGGTGGCAGTGCATTACAAGTTACAACAGGAATGATAAAGACTCGCAGATGGTTAAACTTTTCGTTTTTCAGTGCCGACGGAAACTACGAAGTACGATACAAGTCCAACGTTCTTATTTACCCGAATGGTGAGGTGTTGTGGGTACCTCCGGCTATTTACCAGGTAATTTGGACTCACAATTTAAACCCGAGCTTTCTTCGAGTTCATTTTACAATATTTTTTGATGAATTACGTTTCAGAGTTCATGCACCATAGACGTGACATACTTCCCGTTCGATCAGCAAACGTGCATCATGAAATTCGGATCATGGACATTCAACGGTGACCAAGTGTCCCTTGCGCTCTACAATAACAAGAACTTTGTCGATCTCTCCGACTATTGGAAGTCCGGAACCTGGGACATCATCGAAGTACCAGCTTATCTGAACATCTATGAGGGGAATCACCCTACTGAGACCGATATTACGTTCTACATTATCATCAGACGGAAGACTCTGTTCTACACTGTCAATTTGATTCTGCCTACTGTTCTGATTTCATTCCTCTGCGTTTTGGTATTCTATTTGCCCGCTGAAGCTGGAGAAAAGGTAAAATCGTCCTATTATAATAAGCTATAAACATTAAAGTTGAAAAATCTAATAAGCCTAATAAAGTTCTAAAGTACTAGAGCTTACAGTTAGCTGCAAAATATGTCAATAAATCCGAGCAGTAAAAATAAAATTCCATTCATACTTGGAGAGTGGAGTCAAAATACAGATAAGATTCTGAAAAATATTCAGGTATTGAAGAAAGGATCTCAAACCGCCAATTACTTTAAATTGTGTTTTAATGAAAACACGAAAGTTTTAGATCTATTACGGGATCTTTTTTGCATTAACAAATCGAGTATCTAAGGAGGTATTAAGTATATATTAAAATTTTCGGTGAATCTTTATAGTTTAACTTTTAACTGTAAGAAAATCTCGTGTAGGTACTACATACATAATTATGAAAATAAAGAATTTTTGAAATATAATAAAATCTTCAATGAAAATAAACTCACCACTGATACTTCTCAGGTAACATTGGGCATCAGCATTCTGCTGTCACTGGTTGTGTTTCTGCTCCTCGTGTCGAAGATCCTTCCGCCGACGTCGCTCGTGCTTCCACTCATCGCGAAGTACCTCCTTTTCACTTTCATTATGAACACAGTCAGTATTCTGGTGACTGTGATCATCATCAATTGGAACTTCAGGGGACCTAGGACACACAGGTGAAATATTCATTTTAATTGGTACCAATTATATAGACCTAGGTACACTCATAGAAATCTAGAACGGGATATTTACCATGATAAAATTTTTGAGTTTTCCAATATTTCGGCACAGATTCATGCGCCATGATCACGGAAGAACTAAAGTCACTGCGAGTTGGTTTTTATTGGCAGACATACCGATCTACCCTCATTCTTTGTCTAGCGTTTGACCTAAACTCGTTTCTAGAATCCAAGATATTTGATGTCAACAAAGACATTTATGAACAAAAAAAAAATGATAAAGATAACAGAAAACAATAAGGTATACCTATCGGCGAGGTTATCACAAAAAACAAAAACGCTTGTTATTCGTATTCAAAAACGTACGATAAACAAATGAAATCATAAATGAAAGCTTTCTCAACCAAAAATTGTTTCAAACTTCTGCGATTTACTCCGATGACGACATAGTCTGTCGTTATTTTTTTACCTTGGTGGTTGTTTATAAAAAATGTAGGTATTTACAAAATATTTAGGATTCTACAATATAGCTAGGAAATTGACATTATTATTAGCATATTTAAAGGCAACACAATGCATTCTTGTAAGCAGTTTACAGTCAAAATCTAGATAGGTTACTCAAGGTAAAATAAAACATACCGTCTCTGTTGGCCTTTCAACTTCAGTTAAATATCTTTATTGAAATGGCTTGTTACTTAGTTACCTACCGTTCTCCTGACTCTATCATTGAGTATAAAAACTTTTCTACAAGACACTTTACAATTTACAAACTTTCCATGCCAAACTTTAGCAGGATTTGAGCAAACAACTTACATTATACTTTTTAACAGAATGCCACTATGGATCCGTAGCGTCTTCTTGCACTACTTGCCGGCCGCCCTGCTGATGCGTCGCCCCCGCAAGACCCGTCTGCGTTGGATGATGGAAATGCCGGGAATGGGCGCTCCACCGCACGCGGCTGCGGCTCACGACCTGCCAAAACACATCAGGTAATTACTCTACTTTTCTCTACTTTGACTTACTCTATTCTATCATCATCAGCCTATATTATGCCACTGTCGGACATAAGCCCCTCCTAATGAGCGCCATAGCGCCCGGTCATCAGCTTGCCGCATGCAATGCAGCATCTGCCTGCCAGTCCATCTGGGCGGAGGGCGTCCTGCACTACGTTTGCCGATTCGGTGTCTCCACTCAAGAACACGTTTATCCCACCCGCCGGTTGTCGGTTCTTCGCGAGAAATGGCCCACTGCCACTTCAGTTTGCTAATTGTTTGAGCTAGTTTTCTCTAAATCAGCCATTAAAAATTAAGTTACTTTAGTCTTATTTATTCCAGAAGATTTTATACTAATTAAGGCATAGGCGTTAAGCTTACATCCAGAGCGTGGGGAGCATAGCATTAACCTCTTATGATCTTGATGTATAACTTGGTGTTGTCAATAAAGATATTATATTGTATTAATAAAAGCCATTAGGGCCCTTATCAGGTGAGGCCTATGTCCAACAGTGGACTAGCACAGGCTGCAGATGTACCTATGCATATAACTGACCGACGCTAAACTCTTTCCAATAGCATGTAATCGAAAGCCTATGCAGGCCCTAATACCTTCAGGTATAATTATACAATAACTTTAGTCATAAAGGGAAACTGGGGGTAGGTGGAACCAAGTGTAATAGCTAGGCGATTTTTTTACCCAGAAAAACCTCTCGGCTGCTACTAAGTTAGGTATTCTCTACCTGTGTCAGCCTGTTTTTACTCTATGACTTTAGCTGTGATGTTATTAACCTTTAGAGTGCCACAAAAAACTATATAAAATACCTACTCATTCTTTACAGTGCGATCGGAACAAACCAAAGCAAAATGGAAACAATGGAGCTATCAGACCTTCACCACCCCAACTGTAAAATTAACCGTGCCGCCGGTGGAGGCGAAGTCGGGGCTTTAGGCGGCCTGGGCGCTCTTGGAGGCCTAGGGCTTGGCTGTGAGCGGAGGGAATCTGAAAGCTCTGATTCTCTGCTTTTGTCGCCTGAAGCAGCTAAGGCTACTGAGGCTGTGGAGTTCATAGCTGAGCATCTTCGCAATGAGGATCTTTACATACAAGTAAATATTTTCTTTTTTATCAAATTGAAATAATAACAATAAGCTTTATGTTTCCCTTAGTCCAATATATAGAATCATTTTGGATCGTTTGCCAGGTTCGATAGGTTTTGAAATCTCGTAATTATAAAGCCAGAATACTCAGACGCAAGTTAAATGTGACTTGACTTCTTTGTTATTGGCAACATGCGTCTGATTTGCCTTTTTTGCCAGTGTTCGGCCGCCTTCATTCTATGACTATGAAATCTATGTAATTTCATAGTCATAGAATGAAGGCGTGATTACCTACACCAAAAATACGTGGTAAATAAAAAAAACATGAAATGTTCAGGCGGTCCAAAAAAGTGGTTAAATCTGATTTGCGTTTGAGAATGAGGGTGATAGCTAGTCATACTCATACGCAATAGGTCAAGTTAGTAAAGAATCTTACTTATGTTTCAGACCCGCGAAGACTGGAAGTACGTTGCCATGGTGATCGACAGACTCCAGCTCTACATTTTCTTCATTGTGACCACCGCGGGAACCATCGGCATTCTCATGGATGCTCCCCATATCTTCGAATACGTGGATCAAGACCGCATCATTGAAATATACAGAGGAAAGTAAAGTAATTCACTCTGTTAGAAATTACGTAGGTACTACGGCTTCCATGTCCCTAAAATTACATGTTTCTTCCAAGTAGGCTACCTAAAAATAAATGCAATTATGGGGTATTATTAGAAGTAAGCACATATAATTAGAATTTCATCTCGTCACTAGCTAAGACATCGAATTACCTATGCTTTGCCATTACCATTGTAATCCTTGTTCTCCGGACGGTGTTGACAAAGTAACGTAATTGTTAGTATCTATAAAATGGCTGTGTTCGAAGTTTATAAAGCACAATAGGTAGTTTGTAAGTTTTGTAATCATGTTAAGGATTAAATAACTTGTAATGTAACAGTTGTTTCCTTTAATCATTAATTAGGTTAGAGCATTGTAGAATTTGTAGAGTAAGGTAGGTCCGAAGGAAAGATAATATATTGGTTTTTATATTTTATTTATCAAATCACCTCCTAAAAATAAAACATTTAAGTATGAAATATTATACATTTTTATTATATTTGACATCAATAAGTTTCATTAGAACATTTTATTTCAGAATAGGAAAAAATATGGCAGCATAATCACATGCTACAAAGCCCAAGAATTAAAAGACAACGGAAATGTAGTAATTTTTATGTTACTCACTCCAGATTTTTGTATTTTATTTTTTGTGTTGATACCTACTTCGTTATTATTTTTACAAAATTTAGCATTTTGTTCTAAATATTATATTATACTACTGTACGTACGTTTAGAGCTCTTACACTAAAACACATTTAAACTACGAGCATAATTAATTATACTCTTGGAGCTTACAGCCCTGCTAATTATATAAAACGGCTCTTTAATTTGTAGGTATAACAAATAAAGTTAAAACGTTTAGCTTACAATAGTAAGAGTGAACATAACAAGTCTAATCGTCGCTCTCATCGTAGCTAGGAGACATAGGGGAGTAATTGGGGGAGGTCGGGGAGTAAGTGGAAGGTCCAGCAGAGGAGGGCGAATAGGCAGGGGAGGATGGGGAGTAGTTGTTGGATGTCGGCGTGTAGGTAGGAGACGTTGGGGAGTACTTTGTCGACATGGGGGAGTAGCCGGGAGACGACGGGGAGTAGTTAGGAGAAGACGGAGAGTAGTTGGGGGAAGACGGCGAGTAGTGAGAACTGCCGGGATGTTGCGGAGAAGACGGCGAGTAGGCAGGGCTCGTGGGTGAGTACTGCGGACTCGCCGGAGAATACTGCGGGCTCGTCGGCGAGTAGGTCGGGCTGCCACCCGCAACGGACGGGGATGTCGGCGAGTAGTTGGGCGATGTAGGCGAATATTTCGGGGATGATGGCGAGTAGCTCGGGGAAGTGGGAGAATACGACGGAGATGTCGGCGAATATGACGGGCTCGTCGGAGAATAGGCCGGGGAAGCCGGCGTGTAATTCGGAGAGGATGGCGAATAGCTGGGTGACGCGGGGCTGTACACCGGGCTCGTCGGCGAGTAGCTAGGAGAAGACGGCGAATAGCCGGGCGACGTCGGAGAATACACCGGGCTAGTGGGCGAGTACGACGGGCTAGTTGGCGAGTAGGACGGACTAGTCGGCGAGTAACTCGGCGAAGTGGGAGAGTAGCTCGGCGAAGTAGGCGAGTACGCGGGGCTAGTTGGCGAGTAGCTCGGCGACGTCGGCGAGTAACTGGGCGACGTCGGCGAGTAGGAAGGAGACGTCGGTGAATAGCCAGGTGACGTCGGGGAGTATGATGGAGAAGTTGGGGAGTAAATCGGAGATGTGGGTGAATAGTTGGGTGAAGTTGGGGAGTATGACGGGCTCGTGGGTGAGTAGTGGGGGGAAGTGGGAGTGAGACTGGGAGAGGCCGGTGCGTACACAGGGCTGGTCGGGGAGTAGGAGGGAGAGGCGCCGGCGGGGGAGGCGTAAGGGGAGAGCGGGGGGCCGGGGGAGCCGGGAGAGCCGGGCTGAGGCGACCATGCACTATATGCGGGAGATAGACCAGAAGCGTCGGATGCTCCGGACGGTGAGAATGATGGACCGCCTGGGGTCATGCTGCTTCCCACTGGAAAAAAAACAATGTTCACATAAATAACCTCACCAACTCTCCTATCTTTGTTACCTACGTTTTTTGGCGCCCCAACAAATAATCGGACCAAGTCAAGTCCAGAGTGCGGGGTAAGCACTATAATAACAAAAAACCTTAGACGAAGTCACTTTATAGTTTGATGTTTTTTTTTTAATGTAAAAGCTAAAAAGCGACTTCAAATTCCTTACAGTTACACTTTTTTTTAAGCTTTCCGTGACAAATATTAATCCATCGGAAATAATCAGAAGTCAAAATTCTAAGTGCTTATTTTATAATAAGCCTAAAGAAAATGAAAGTTTTAAGTTAGTTTTATAACATTTCTGAATAAAATGTATGACCCCTGGATCATACAAATACAAAACCAGAAGAATCATCAAAAACAGCCCACAGGTGACTGAGAAAGCAGCGTGTGAAACATACATACCTGCCGAACATAGAATTCCTCTTTTTTCGAAGTCAGTTAAAAATAGGTCTGAGATTGGTAATTCAATAGTATCGTCTCGATCGCGACGAAAAGACGTTCCATTTTTCCCCATGGTAGGCGCTGTACAAAATCCCATACAAAAATGGAAAGCCTCTGCGTCAAGACGATACTTGCGACACCCCGAACTCACAGAATCAGGAATCAAGTAGGTATATGTTACCTTGGCCAGGAGACCAGACGCTGCTGCTGTATCCAGGAGTGTTCTGGGTAGACCAAGGAGTCATCTGTGGCGTCATTGAAGGAGTACCAACACCGAAGTACATTCCACCGCCGACGCCCATACCGACTCCGAGACCGCCCATTTCCATGCCGTTTTTACATTTCTCCGCGTCAAGGAGCAAATCGAAGCATCCTAAAAAAATAACTATTAATAAACTAATTACGTAATATGTATAAAAATTTAATACCTAAAGTGGGTAGGATTTCACTTACCAGTGCCCATTCTTGGCAGTTGTCCCATAATAATGTTCTCAGATACGCCTCTCATAGGGTCTACTTCAGCGTGGCTGGCGGCATCAAGCAAGACGTCAACAGTTTCTTCGAACGAGCATCTCATGAGCGCTCCAGTGTCTTGTCTATTGATACCGTGACGAGTGATAGCCATAAGATGACCCTTAGCAGTCATGACGTCACAAAGCAACGCAAGATGACGGTAGTTCACGTATAGACCGTAGAACTGCAATACAGCGTTCATTTCCTTCTCCACTGATTTACGCACAGCCTCGATACCGAGCACTTGGAAGATCTCGCAAATGTCGTTACTGAATGTTCTGATCGGATCGACATCCCGCTCAGACAGTACCTTCATCAGAGATGTACCGTCAGTTTCAAGCAACCATTCCGCGATAGCTTTGAACTCTCCTTGTTCAGTTATAATGATACGTTTCTTAGCTTCAGTCTGGGGCAAGTGCATGTATACTTTAGCGATAGCCTCGATACCTTGCAGCGTCATATCTGACAGCATGTTAGCTTCAATACATCTTAAGAACATATCATCCTCCATTTTGTCAACGGTTTCCTCATCATTATCCTGGAATTTACTTTCCTCGTTATTCATGATTCTTATACGCAACACAAGCTTCTCTGCATTATCGTCATTGAAAATACAATTCAAGTCATCTCCAAAACCAGCATTTATCTTTTCAGCAATCTGTTCCATGGTCAGTTTCTTATCTGTCATTCTTTTACGATCAAGTTCTATACGCAGCAGCCACGGTGATATTTTAGTAGGGTCGAAGTCCGGCATCTCATAGTAGACATTGACGAATTCTTGATCTTCGGCAATGACTGTGTTTTGTGGGTCAGGGTCATAGTAAATTGCTGTATTAGCTGTCACTTTACGTAAAGTGGTGTGTTCAAGTCGGCAGAGAACATTCTTAGCCTTTTCCGCGTCTCTTGCAGCTCCTCCAGTCAAGAACACTGTTAGAGACGGAGCCTTGGGTTTTTTTGATATATTGATGATTTCCTTCAGACGTGGTACACCGAGTGTTACGTTCTTCGAAGATACACCAGCAAAATGGAAAGTATTCAGTGTCATCTGAGTAGCAGGCTCTCCTAGAGACTGTGCAGCTAAAGCTCCCACCATTTCACCTGGGTTTACTTGAGCTTGTTGGAATCGAGTTTCGATTTCACCAATCAACCATTCAAATGCTTCATTTGACAGCCTGTATTCTTCGGATACAAACTTTGTGCACAGTGTAGATCGCACCAAGCACTGGAACAGAAGCGTGGCGTTCTCGTTAGCCTGCCTTGACAGGCGATCATCTCCCACCACAATAATACATTTCTTCAAGAGTTCTTGGACACCTTTGATTACTTTGATAGGGCTAAGATCAGTAGGTCCCCTCTTGTTGATGTGGAATGTTTTCTGAGCATTCCATATCATTCTCTTGAAGTTACAAGGCAGTACAACCTTAGATTCACCACTGGGGAAAATCTGTCGCAAAACTTCACGATCCTTAGATAGTTGCTCCCATTCGCTTTCCAAATCAGCAATAACATAGCCTGATTCTGTCAACTCTTTGATGATATCTTCATTGAAGATTCTCTTCAGGTACCTTTCGTTTGAAGGGTCAAATTTGAATTTCTTTTCAAAGGCTTTGTTTGAAAGCTTAACTGTAGGCATATTCTGGAATTCAACAGTCTCTCCAGCCAAGCCGTCCTCTCCATATCTCAACTGAATGAGTTGTCCTACCGAGTTACGCACCGTTCCGTCGTAGTGGACCATTACCGACTCCATAGCCTTTATCAAACGACGCTGGATGTATCCAGTTTCGGCGGTTTTTACTGCAGTATCAATGAGACCCTCACGACCTCCCATGGCGTGGAAATAGAACTCTGATGGTGTCAATCCGGCAAGGTACGAATTCTCTACGAATCCTCTTGACTCAGGACCGTAATCGTCTTTGATGAAGTGCGGCAGAGTTCTTTTACGAAAACCAAACGGAATTCGTTTACCTTCAACGTTCTGTTGGCCTACACAAGCAATGACCTGAGAAATGTTGATGTTTGAACCCTTGGAACCAGCCACCACCATAGCTTTGAGATTGTTGTATTCTGTAAGTGATTTCTTGGCAGAACCACCGGTTTTATCACGAGCGTCGTTAAGAATGCGATTCACTTGATTTTCGAAAGTCTGACGTAGCGTATTACCCGGTGTAGGCTCGAGTTCCATGTTGTGTGCTTTTTGGATGACCTCTATTACGTCGTCTTTGGCTTTTACGATAGCGCGCTGAATTTCTTGGTAGGTCTGAGGATCGGCAATAGTATCTCCAATACCGATCGAATGACCTTCAAGCAGCAGCCAGTTATTGATTACAGTCTGAATGTTACCATAGAAGCGTCCCGCCGTTTCATGTCCGAGCTCCAACATGCAAATATGAAGCAAAGAACCAGCTGAGGCACCAAGTGATTTTTTACACAAGATACCCATAAGAAGCTCTCCATGTTCCACAACAACTTTCGTGTCACCAGGCGATATCCACTTGTATGGACCATCATCTTCTTCATCAGGATGTGTGGAATGCGTGCGAATCATATTAACGTGTCCAGGAATGATCAGAGTAAAGATTTGTTTACCCGTCCAAAGTGGCTGAGGTTTCAAAATGCAGGGTTGAGGAATTTTGCCATCCCATGTTGGCAAGAACATGAGCAGGTTCATAACCTGTTCTTTTGTCAAGAACACATCTCGTTTGGTCATTTTCCTAACAGCTGTGAGTGTGTCCTGTACAATACCCATGACAGGTTTGTTAGCTTGTGGTGTTATAATCTGCCTGGGTGTAATGTGAATGTTTTCAACTTCAGCTCGAGTTTCCATAGATTGAGGCACATGTAAATTCATTTCATCGCCGTCAAAATCAGCGTTGTAAGGCGACGTACAACTGAGGTTCATACGGAATGTTGACCAGGGTAACACCTTTACCCTGTGACCCATCATACTCATCTTGTGAAGTGTTGGCTGTCGGTTGAAGATAACCAAATCGTCATCTCTCAAATGACGCTCAACTTTGTACCCATATTGTAGATGGAGATCAGATGTTTTAGGATGGAAACGTAAATCTATCCTTTCGCCATTGTCACGGACAATATACTTTGCCCCTGGATACTGAGCATTGCCTCTGCGAACAAGCTCCTGCATCCTATCTATGTTAAAAGGTGTTACTAACTCTGGGAATGTTAAGTTTTGTGCAATTGACCTGGGCACTCCAACTTGATCAATACGCAGATTAGGATCTGGAGTGATGACAGTACGAGCTGAGAAATCCACACGCTTCCCCATGAGGTTTCCTCTAATTCTGCCTTCTTTGCCTTTCAGTCGAGCCTTAATCGCTTTCAGTGGTTTACCAGATTTTTGCATAGCTCTGAAATAGAAATAAACAATATTCACACCATATTAAGATTAAAAGATTATACAACATCAATATGTTATCATATCTTTAGAGGATTACTTAAACAGACTTGAAATGTGTTTATCAAAAGTCCAAAATAGTGACTCACTTTGGCATGCCAGGCATATCATTGTCAACAAAAGTAGCAACATGAAATTGTAGCATTCTGATATTTTCTGCCAGAACATGAGCTGCTGCTCCAGTCTGTTCATTTCTCTGCAATTCATTATTTGCTTTGATAATGTCTGCAAGTTTATGGGTCAAGTCATCCTGATTCTTTGCTGCACCAAACATGACTACAGCTGGTCGCACTGATAGCGGGGGCACTGGGAGTACTGTGACTATCATCCAATCTGGTCTAGCGAATTTAGGGTCCATACCCAATATGAATGACTCTTCATCTGAAAAGTAAAAACAGTTAGTTGTTTAATTACATGTATAAGGTAATGTATATCAATGTAATAATAACAATGTATAGTGAAACATAATTGTTTAAAGGCACTGCATAATCAGAAAACCAAAAGCATTACAACCTATTGTGAAATTACCTGTTATGTGTTTCAATATTTCCCAAACTCTTTCAGCCGTGATAATAATTTTTTTTTCTTGTGTGTCCTCATTTGCATGTTTCCATTCAGCAGTTAAATCCAAGCCTTGTCTTCTGATAGATGGCTGGTAGTGACCACAACCACCATGTCCTGAGCCTTTCTTGCCATCCTCACCCTCTTTGCCTATATCCATATCTTCACCTCCCTCACAAATGTTTTTGCCTTTACAAAGATCATACACATACGTCAACCTTTTACGAGGTTGGCCTTTGGATTTCATAATAACTTCCTTTATTTTAGGGTTTGTCTGAAAGATCAAACTCATTGTTGTTACAAAGTCGAGTAAAAGTGCTTGGATACTTGGTTTTGCAAAATTAGTACTGTACTCACCGGACTAACTAGCAACTTTGAACAGTAGAAGCAAACGCATCTTAGTACTTTTATTGTCTTTGTGATAAAGCCAATGTGGAACACAGGTTTAGCCAAATCAATATGTCCAAAGTGTCCAGGGCACTCAGTCATATTTCCAGCGCACGTCTGACATCTGGAGCTTCGATCGATCACGCCTTGCCGCGGATCCATAAGACCTCCAAACTTGGGCCTTCCACCTTCCATGGTCTCAGGGTAGCGAATGCCACCTTCGGTGACAGACATACGTCGCTAAAAACAACATTTATCTCATACATTACAAGACCCTAACTATAGGATAATGAAAGAGGGAATAATAAATACGACCTATGGATGTTGTTTTTCGATATTATTTTTCTCGTCTTGGATGAGATAAGCTATTATGTGTGTACAAGTTTTTACATGGCGTGTGTGTGCGTACTAAATCTTGCGCAATTATACTCAAACGAGGATATTTAGCAACAAAATTTATTGCAGAAAAGAAGTCCAGGGTCCATGCTTCCAAAATATACAACTTACGATTTCATCTGGAGATAATATACCAAATTGCACTCTTTTTACTTGGCGCACAGGCGCCTTCGAATCGTTCGTCGTCGCCATTTTGGCGATTGACTGACTTGCTTTGCTTGCTCGTTTGATTGATTGCAAACAATCGTAGACCATAGATTGAGTATACCAGAGAGAATATAGTAAGAGACTGCGTCGTCGTCGTAGAAAGAGAAGGGTATATTCTATTGATACCATAAAGGAATAAGGCACGATCTACGATTGATACCAACGATTGATACGCTATTGCAATGAAAAAAGAGATCCCCATAAAAGCCGCCTTCGGTATAGACCATCGATCAAAAATGTCCGGCTTTGCCGGCCCCCCTTAGATTCACAATGCGCACGCCACAACCTTCAGTAGCAAAAGAGAGACATTTTGACATGTTAGGAAAGCTTTTCAACTAGTGTCATTTTAGCGTTCAGACAAAAAGCATGGGTACAAAAAATGCAAGAATCACTCGTCCAAAGTGCTGAAAAAGGATGGAATTTCTTATTTTCAGTAAGTTTATATATATTTTTTACCCGTATATTGAGATGTGAGTCATATACTTGTGAAATCAGCATAAAATATTGTTGTTTGGTTTGCCTATGTTAAAATATTAATTTTGTTCTAAATTGATAAATGGAGAGGCTATTTCTTCTAAATTTTTTTTTTCATTTATAGTATGTATTAATATATTTTTTTCATAAAAATAAGTTTAATATTACTAGTTGATGATTTTTAAAATAATTAGTTGGCCCGCCCTAAAATTTCATTTGCGTAGACTCTCTAATAAAAGAAAGACTAGGTTCTTACCTACCTACCAGAAGTATGAATTTATAAAACGTTTATTTTTTTCCCGTAAAAAAAACTCGTGCAAAGCCGCAGACAGGAACCAGTTCTTTTTAATCTAGAGTGCCTGCCTGAAATTGTATTGTAAGTTTAAATTATTGTATGTCTGAAATGACCCTTTTGTATAAATACCTACTGTTGAGACACCAATTTATAGTTTCATCAATAAATGATTCGTTATCTTTACCTGAATTCTGTTAATTAATCCTTATAGAAAATAAACTGAGTAGGTAGGTATATAATTCTCAGGTAGGTACCTACCTACTTACAAAATAAAATAAAATGAATTCGACTCCACCAATCTCTTGTTCCGTATGGAAAAAACTTGTCAGGCTCTGCGCAAACTGTCTGCGTCAAAACAAAACGAACCCAATTTTGAGTGACATTTTTGTAAGGCTCTAGGTATCAACGGGGGAGGCCGCGAACTCCTTATTTTTGATCGAAGGTATAGACTAAAAATCAATGCGCTATTGGTTCTCTACTTAGAGCTACCGACGCTTTCGTAGAAAGAGAGGTTGAAGTACGCTTTGTTTGCTATTCTTAGTGCTTCCATTAAAGTATTTACTTTTAATCTGGTTACAAATTATTCGGATGTGAAATGTTTACTGTTTACTCAACTAGTCAGCAGTTTTATGGTATTGATTTGTAAATAGTCAGATATTTCAAAAATTAAGCATAACTCTGCTGAGTTGTTATGATTAATTTGTCTTAGATTGAAATGTTTGCCGCGATTTGCTAAAGCCAGTAAAGATTTTAAGAAAATCACATTGAAGTGGAAAATCTCGCATGAAACCAGAAATCTTGGACGAAAGAAATCACCTGATATACCTACACTCATACTTATCCATCGATCAAAAATGTCCGGCTTTGCCGGCCCCCCTTAGATTCACAATGCGCACGCCACAACCTTCAGTAGCAAAAGAGAACATTTTGACATGTTAGGGAAGCTTTTCAACTAGTGTCATTTTAGCGTTCAGACAAAAAGCATGGGTACAAAAAATGCAAGAATCACTCGTCCAAAGTGCTGAAAAAGGATGGAATTTCTTATTTTCAGTAAGTTTATATATATTTTTTACCCGTATATTGAGATGTGAGTCATATACTTGTGAAATCAGCATAAAATATTGTTGTTTGGTTTGCCTATGTTAAAATATTAATTTTGTTCTAAATTGATAAATGGAGAGGCTATTTCTTCTAATTTTTTTTTTCATTTATAGTATGTATTAATATATTTTTCATAAAAATAAGTTTAATATTACTAGTTGATGATTTTTAAAATAATTAGTTGGCCCGCCCTAAAATTTCATTTGCGTAGACTCTCTAATAAAAGAAAGACTAGGTTCTTACCTACCTACCAGAAGTATGAATTTATAAAACGTTTATTTTTTTCCCGTAAAAAAAACTCGTGCAAAGCCGCAGACAGGAACCAGTTCTTTTTAATCTAGAGTGCCTGCCTGTAATTGTATTTTAAGTTTAAATTGTTGTATGTCTGAAATGACCCTTTTGTATAAATACCTACTGTTGAGACACCAATTTATAGTTTCATCAATAAATGATTCGTTATCTTTACCTGAATTCTGTTAATTAATCCTTATAGAAAATAAACTGAGTAGGTAGGTATATAATTCTCAGGTAGGTACCTACCTACTTACAAAATAAAATAAAATGAATTCGACTCCACCAATCTCTTGTTCCGTATGGAAAAAACTTGTCAGGCTCTGCGCAAACTGTCTGCGTCAAAACAAAACGAACCCAATTTTGAGTGACATTTTTGTAAGGCTCTAGGTATCTACGGGGGAGGCCGCGAACTCCTTATTTTTGATCGAAGTACTTATCCTATAAATATATACCTATTATCTACCTACTTACTGGAAAAATTGTGTAAATATTTAAGGTAGAGTGAAAGAGAGTTAGCACGTAACATCACTTAACAGACGTTATTATTAACTAATTTCATAAACTTTTCATAAAGTAGGTAGGTATTTTGTTTTGATATGCCGTTCTAATAGGCGTTTTGGTCCGAAAAGATCCGCAGAACGTCACTGTTCGCAAAAGATCCGCAGAAGTAAAAAAAAGTCCAAAACGGACCAAAACATTTTTCAGAGTCTATATATAATAATACCGTGAAGTGGGCGATATTGTATTTAAATAAATCCGGTCAAGTGCGAGTCGGACTCGCGCACGAAGGGTTCCGTACCATTATCTATAAAAACGGCAAAAAATCACGTTTTTTGTATGGGAGCCCCCTTAAATATTTATTTTATTCTGTTTTTTAGTATTTGTTGTTATAGCGGCAACAGAAATACATAATCTGTGAAAATTTCAGCTGTCTAACTATCACGGTTCATGAGATACAGCCTGGTGACAGACGGACAGACGGACAGCGAAGTCTTAGTAATAGGATCCCGTTTTTACCCTTTCGGTACGGAACCCTAAAAACAAGTGAATAATTTTTTTCACAAATATCTGAGGTTTTCGTTTTGAAAAAATTAGTTCCATTTATCTCGATAGATGGCAGGGCTTCAACTGGTTACTATGGTATGTTAATGCCACATGAAAGAAAACGTCAAAATGATAATCGGTCGATCGCATAGAGGAACAAAGCACTAGAGGTAGTGAATTTCCCCATCTCATTCACACCAGAGAGATTAAAATTTGCTTGTAGCCTGAGAAGAAATCAGATAGAATGAATGTTTCTCTGTCTCGACCATCGTGCCAGTTTTTCATTGTTAATGTATATACCGAGGTAGAAACAATGAAAAAACTGGCAAATAAACTTGTTTTTTCAAATGCTGCGTAATTGGCAACACTCAGAAAGTTTGTTTCCCTTCATTTGACATAGACATACCTTAATCACCAGTTGACGCACTGCCATCTATCGAGATATTAAGAACTAACCTTTTTTTTATGCAAAACGAAAACCTCTCATAATTTATTTAAAAATACTAGCGGCTACATTTTGATAGGCAACCTGGTAGATGTTTATTCTCATAATCATAAATATGCGTAAAAATTTGGGTTTTAGCAAACACTCGATGAGTGCACTATTATGCAGCCGGATCTCGTACTAACAGTAGGTACAATAATTGACTATGTAGTGTCGTATCGCCTCTTGAGAAAAAAAATCACGATAGGTACATAATATATTGCTGGTTTAGCAAAATGAAAATTGACTTACCTACCTATATCAAAGTTAAATGGCGCGAGTGTTTTTCAGTGGCACCAAAAAAAAACGAAGCAAATTCATTCTCATTACTTTTTTCACACTCATCGCCATCTCCGATTCTAAGTCGGAACCACTCAGCTAGTACCTATTATCATATTTCGTCTGCGGGTGCAACGAAGGTTTAAAAATAAATCAATATTTTTGATATTTTACTTATTTATTGCATGTTAGTAAGGTAATAAATATACTTTGGCAGAACAAAATGATTCTAGCTTTTACGAGTAGAAATGTGCTTGACATTATTATACCTAATTCATTAGTTTAAAATGCAATATTGAGGTAATGTTACACTTTACTGCTACTGGGAACGCTATTAGTATTAAACTCTAGGAAATCTTTTAGTAATGTAGTGCGCCTTTTTTCTGCTATATCCATTTGATTTTCAAGGTCGCCTCTATCTGTTGTTTCTGCTCTTTCCACTTTCCATGATAGGTTTTCAATCTCGGCTTCCAGTTGGGCCTAAAACAAAAAAAACTTGATACTATTAATTGTTGCTATCGACTGTTAATAAATGCGCACGTATGGGCTAACTGCGCGACAACGTAGGCTTAGTAATTTTGGCATTGTGTTGTAGGCACCCTTTGGGTACAGAACTGCCAAAACCGCTTATTCCCAGTTCTTCTGTACAGAATTATTGTCCCAGTTGTTTTGCGCACAAAACACAAAAGTCGTCCCCTGTAGACATAGACATTTATTTGCTGCTGCACTACAAAAATATGTATTTTTTTATACTAAACTACATTATGATGAAAGTAATAAACAATGTATGTTCTCATAAACATAGCTCACCTGCTGATATTCAAACAGTTCTTTTCTAGGCCCAACTTCCATAAAATACGCGAACGGGTATGTGTATTGAAGTGTGTATCTGCAGCGCTTCAGCAGCTTTGCCGAGTCCCAAAGATATTGCCAATCAATCCATGTTCCTTCCCCAGCCATCACCTACACAATTTTAAATAACATTACATTTTTAGCTTCTTGCTTTATAGTGCGTAACTCGCACTGGGGTAATCTACTACGAAAATTTAATGTCCCAACAGTGTGCGTGTGTTTCACAGAACAGAGAAGTAAGTGGAAGTGCAATGCAACAAAATTACTACGGGAACCGATGTCGCCAAACTCACACAAATAAACCCCTAATCATATAATACAATACAAAGAAACAATTCGCTTGATTGGTAGTTTCAAGTTCAGTCAAAACTAGCCAACGTCAAAGATTTGGAAATAAACCTTGAAATCTACTCAATAAGATTCATTTTACTTTAGCAGCAGAACGTATTTACGATCTATACTCACCAAACATTGGCCTGACGAGTTAATTCCGCTACTTGACCATAGATGGCGGTATTCTCCGTGATAGTTATTATAAACCTAATTTCGTTAGGCATAAGATTGATATTCGATTGATAGTTCGCAGATCTACTGCTACTCGATTAAGGCTGCACCAGCAGGGCTATTCACGATTGCTCCGAATGAAACCGAGCCTCGGAATCGAGAAGACATACGCGCGAAATTCAAATATTACGCGCGAAATTCAAATATTTTATCGGTTTTTTAAATTTTCTGCGGTCTGCAAGGAATTAAACTACCAGCCCCCCTAGCACGGGGATTGTTGTCTAGGGTAGAATAGAGAAAAATTACGTCACTTCGTCATCCAATGCCTAAATTATTTGAAATGCATTCCTATAACTTCAATAATGTACGCAATGTGTAGCGATGCAATGTCATTATTGTCTATTCTACCCTAGACAACGATCCCCGTGCTAGGGGGGCAGAAAAGAAGTCGTAGACATATATTTCTATGAACCCATATTACAATAAAGAAAATTAATGGAGCAACAGGTAATTTATGTAGATTTTTAGTAGTAAAACTCCTTTAATAATAATTGCTCAAATAGAAGCTATAAATCTAAATTTGTCAAAACATGGGCTTATAGATTTTTTTTTACTTTTTATGGAAAACTTCTTTTTCTGATTTCGCGCGTAATATTTGAATTTCGTGCGTATCTGTTTTCGATTCCATGCCTCGGTTTCATTCCGAGCCATCGTGAATATACAGGGTGGAAAAAATCTATGGCCCTGGAGGGGAACTACCTTAAATCCTTTAGCTAGCTCATTTAACTGAAAGGAAACATTCCTTTATTTTTAAAAAGAAACATAATTGCATTCAAAGATTTTCTAAAAATTCCTTGTCTCACCTGGGAATCGAACCAACTAAAAATAAAAAAAATGAACCCTTGCTATTTTATTATGTGAATCAGTAGGATTATTGTTCAGGATAAAAATAAATAATGTCTTATAAGTAAAAAAAAGTGAAAACTAATATTCATTTTATTTTATCATCAATAGAAACAAACACAAAATATGAAACATTTTTTTAAGTAGACAGATGTTGACCAGTGAAAAATCACACTATCACACTAATATTATAAATGGGAAAGTTTGGATGGATGTCTGGATATATGGATGGATGGATGTTTGTTACCTCTTCATGTCAAAACTACTGAACGGATCGGTCTGAAATTTTGCATACAGGTAATTTTAATCTTGGAATCAAACATAGGCTACTTTTTTTCTTTACTATCACGGTTACGGATACAGCCTGGTGACAGACGGATAGACAAACAGACGGACGGACAGCGGAATTTTAGCTATAGGGTCTCGTTTTACCTTTTGGGTACGGAACCCTAAAAATGATGAAAGTTATCGTTCGAAATTCAAATTTGTTGCCGCAAGTTGATAAAAAACACACTCCGTTTTAAAGTTTTTGTCAGAACGCCTCATGTAAGAAGGAATTGTGCATGGGTTTATTATTACCATTTAACGATTTTCTTATCGAAGTGTGCAACAAGGTACCTTCCAATTAATAACATTAGCAAGCCTCTTCATCATACGATGTCTTTGGATGTTAGAGATAAGAAAATTATAACGTGTTATTTACTTGTTACAAGTGAACAATACTAGGTATTGTTAATAAAGAATATGTAATAAATATTCGATTTCATGGGTATCCTATACAACAGATGAGTGAAAGGTCCAATGTTTATTTGACAATTTTTATCCTGAACAATAATCCTACTGATTCGCATAATAAAATAGCGAGGGTTTATTTTTTTTTATTTTTAGTTGGTTGGTTCCCAGGTGAGACAAGGAATATTTAGAAAATCTTTGAATGCAATTATGTTTCTTTTTAAAAATAAAGGGTCCTTTCAGTTAAATGAGCTAGCTAAAGGATTTAAGGTAGTTCCCCTCCAGGGCCCATAGATTCTTTCCACCCTGTATAAAGCACATTGAACTACTTCTCCTTGGTTTGTTAATCCTAACTTATGTTATAAATTCGAAAGTTTGTCCTTTCTTCACACCCTAACTTAGTAACCAATCGCCTTTATTTTTGGCATATAGTTAATTGAAAGAATGGAGAGTAACACACTTTTATCCCAACAAAAGGCGTGCGAAGCCGCGGGCAGAAGCTACTACTAAATAAACCAATCATTCTTGTAGATTCTTTACAACAGTCTGCTACAACAGTTAGCTCAATTGTTGCAATTGTAAAGACTAGTTTTTAGTTGGTTTTATTAATTTATTGTAGTTTTCTTTTCTAATAAAGAATGTTTTTTGCTAAGTAAATAATCGATTCAACATTAAAATCACATTAAAATATTTATTTTCTTGTATCGATATTAATCGATAAAATCAACAGCAAAGCAGTACCGATTTGCTTGACTACATCACTAATCGAGTAGCGAAGAACTTTCGAGAACGAAGTGAATAGACACAATCCAAAATCAACTTTATCATAATTGCTTAAGGTTGATTTTGACTAACCGCTATAATAAATTATTTGTAAATTGAAATAAATTGAAACTTTAGGAGAAAACAATTAAAATCCTACTTACCGATGGTATGAAACACCTCCGGTTTTAAGATTTTTTCGCCTACTATCATTTTTACATTCCAAAATGGAACAATACGGCATAGCTTCGGAAAAATGAATTTGTCGCGAGACAAGCAATACAAAGCGATGTTAGAACACGACTGAGATCAGTTAAGCGTAACTACGCTTAATTGTGACACGCGTGCCACGCCCACTTAGCACTTCCACTTACTTCTCTGTTCTGTGGTGTGTTTAGAGCGCACCTGTACTGCAAGGTGAAGCGCGGGTTCGAATCCTGCCGAAATAGTTTTTTTTTGGGACATTATTAAACATAATATTGATTTCAGCTTACAATTAGCTTAATTTACGACAACCAACTACCGACAATCGACAGCTGTGTGGTACCGGTTCTTCCCGTGGATGTCGTATGAGGCGACTAAGGGACATATACCGGGGGGCGGGCAGCAGCGACTCTTGCGGAATAGATCTACCACCGAACTGCGATCCCAACCCACATGCCCAGCGTGAGGATTATGGGCACTACCCCCCATGAGATAAAAACCAATAAGGCGATTATCAGGGGAAGGCTTGCGTCCAGCAGTGGACAAATATAGGCTGTTGAGTATACGACAACCGCGGTAAGAGTTGGGGTGGACCCTGCTTTTTCCGCGGGTGTCGTATGAGAGGTGAGTTCCAGCAACTTCTAGTGCAGAACAGATCGCCCAAAATTGCGAGGAAGCCTATGTCCAGCAATGGCCTAGTCCTAGGCCACTGCCTGTCGATGATGATATTGTTTATGGACAGTTAGGTTTATATGTGCTTTAAACATATTTCTTTCGTTTACCTTTTGATTTATGCGGCTTTTTAAGCTTGCCAGTGTTTGCTCTTCTAATTTAAGAGATCTTGCATGATTTTCCCATCTCTCATAATAGTGCAAGTACTTTTTAAGTGCTTCACGTGCCTGAAATAATAAATCACCAAATAACAATATTATCAAATAAATAGTAATTTTTTAAACAAAGTAACTATGTAATCACACTAGTATTAAAATGCGCAAGTTTGGATAAACGCCGGCCGTTCCAAAAACGTATCCACTGTCCCGCTCCTATAAACTAAAAATCCTATGTCTATCTTTTTCACAATATGGCGCGCACCGCGTGCGAAGCCGCGGGCAGAAACTAGTAAGATATAAACGGTTAATTGATTATTTTCACTTCAATCTTCTCCAACAGTTTAGAAGTGAAAAAGAAGGAAAAAAAGAATTTACCTGAACATGTTGGCCTTCGTTTATCAAATTAGGATCCTCTCTGTAGCGACTGCACTCATAATACTCCGAGCCATGACACTTCCAGTCACCCAAGCAAACCCAGCAAAAGTCGTGTCGACATGAACCACATTGCATATGATTGCAACCCCCATTCTTCTCTATGCAAATCTGGCATTTTGGGCAATCCTGTAACAAAATACTTTAATTAAGAAAATTGGATTTAACACTTCCGAAGGAGAGATTGGCTAGCAATGTTAGCATGCTCTCAGGCACGAACATGCCGCGAACCCACTGCCACTCACGGGAACTTTTATTTGTACAAAATGTAGCCACTTACTAATGTCTATTTAATACTAATTCACAACTAAACTTATACCACCTGCTATAACATCATCTTCCCCATAATTTAACAGGCCAAAGATGACAAGGAAGACACTGTCATAGTCATTTGATGTCTGTCCACCAGCTGGACATAGGCATTATTAGGCATAGCGCCTAGTGAGCGCCATAGCGCCCTGCCAACTTGCCGCAACGGTTGTCGTTTCTTCGCGAGATATGGCCGGCCCACTGCCACTTTAGCTGCTCAAAGAATTAGCCAATTCTTTGAGTAATATCGATAACTTTGGTTCTCTGGTTGGATGTATTCGTTACGAATCAAACACTCACTAATAAATATCAAACAAACCTTTGTATTAGCGCTTATGTAGTTAGCCGTTTCAGAGTCATCAGCACACTTGGTTAGCCAGCGACGGATGGTAGCGCAGTCGGTCGGCGCGTGATGTGGAGCACCGCATGAGAAGCAGGTTAGCAGCTCGCAGCCATGACACTCGACTCGTCTAGCACCCTCACGAGTCCAAGCACGGAAAATCCACTGGACAGAAGAAAACCACGAACATAAACATTTCCTCAGCTCGATGAGGCTAGCGCAGGACCGTACAGAAGAATCACAAGATGTTGAATCTTACATCGTTATTGGTAATTCGCCGACACTGCGTGAACGTGTGCGTCTGCCCATCTCCAGGTCTTAAAATTTGTAAGAAGTAATGACATTAGCGGCGTTTCCGGCGAAGGGACGTGTCGCGCTGCGCCGCCGGCCGCCACGTATCACGCTTTGCGTAATTAATTAATTTTCTTGTTTGGCGCCGACTCAAAATTACTTCGGTATACTTTAATTCTTTTAAGAAGTTAGTTATTAAGGTTAATTAAAAAAGGTTTATTATATTTTGCTTCTAAATTTTTTCGGCGGTCTAATTTGTTTTGTTAAAAAGCAAAGAACCCTTCGTGCGCGAGTCTGACTCGCACTTGGCCGGTTATTTATTCACATTTATCACTGTTGTGTTTTCATTATCACTGTTGTGTTTTCATTATGATAAGGTTTCAGTGAAATAGTGCTATACCTACTCCTTACCAACAACTGCTTACCAGTGTTTTGAAGAAAGTAATTATTACCTATCTATGTACACTTTTTATCTATGAAGGTATCGCAATTTCCACAATGACTGACTAATTGACTAACACCAAGCAAAAGAAATTATAAACTTCAAGCTACTGCTCGCGGTTTCGCACGCGCTTTTCAGGGATAAAAGCCGCAGTACCTTCCGCGGGATACCGTCTACTTCCCTGCCAAATTTTAAAAGGGTCACAGTTCAGCCGATAAGGAGTGAAAAGCTGTTACCTTTTCACGTCTTAACAGCTGAACAGACAGATAGACAGAATTACTTTCGAATTTATAATATGTATAGAAGTTGGATGCAGGGAACGCGCGCAGCTGCTGTCAGCTCGGCGGCGCGGCGCACGGCGAGGAAAAAATAAAAACCTATCAAAACATGTCTCATTTGGAATATCGGAAATTATTCCAAATTTTATTTCGGATTTGGTTACTAATAGTTGTTTATTACCTGTTTATTATTAGATAGAGCTCCATAACATCCCTGATAGGAAATAAAATAAGTTACCTGACAGTTTGGACCAGGACAGAAGCGAAGCTGAGGATGAGATTTAACATGATCTTTGAACATAAACTGTTGGTAGCGCTCTCTCAAAGCCGGTTTAGGTACATGTGCTATAACAAAATCCTCTGGTGCTCTCACTTCACACTCTTGTGCCATACATTGAATAGTGTTTGAGACACCTGAAATAAATTGAAGGCACTTAGATAATAAGCAATGGTGAACAGCTGCTCGAATTAATAATGCTGGACATTCCACACATTAACATTAAGACACCCACCTCGTTGAATACCTACTAAAAATAATTATGAAACTAAAATGGAAAATGTACCTAGTCAAAGTTTAATTGAAGTTTCTGTGTTTGAGCTAACTTTGACTGTGTCATAGACTCAAATTCACTTACCCTGCATAATTTGTACTTCAAAGTGCATAGCCCAGCAGTCATTGCAGAAATAATGTCCACAAGTAAGTGCACTGTAATTCTGCGGAGGATAGGTGCAAGCACACACAGCACAACTGGAACGGCTAGAGCCAGCATGCACTGAAGGCACTGGTGGTTTCACATGACTGTATACTAGGACTTCGTTGGCGTTCTCTTTATATTTACTTATTATCTCCGGAGCATTCCATTGGTATGCGTGGAGGGTAACCTAGTAAATAATGGAATAGGCTCATCTCTTGTATAATACCAGAATACAATTAAAATAGTATTTATTTATTTAAAAACATTAAACAAACCTTAGCAAGTGAAGGAGTAATCTGAAGGCTGTTGCTGAGCAACTCTATGGATTCATTTAGCAGTTTCTCCACCTCTTCGACCTTCAGGCAAACAAACAAGAAGTATTCAGGATCTGATTTGGTACGATCGATAGTTTCCATGTCACAGTCATCCTGCCCTCCATAGTAATCGTAGTCGTCACCATCGTTGTCCGAATATTCCATATCAGAATCCGCAGACATTTTAGTGGATGTCGGGTGGTATTGTATCATGAAATAGGGCCGTTTATCACTGCGAAGTGGTTTGCATGATTAGAAGAGAGAAATTTTAGAGTTTAGCGAGTATAAGTAGAAGAAACGTGACGTACTTGTTCTACGGAATAGGCGAAATACTAAAAAATTAAACAAAAATAATCAATCAAAGGACTATTTACGTTTTGTAGAATTTTGATGGATTTTGAGTGACGTTCGTTATATGCAATTTGTCGCTTGCTTGCTTGACGTCACAATCAAACTAAGTTTGTCAATACTAGTGTAGTGAGTGGTCTATGGCATACGTGGACGGAGGAAATCACCCCCCCTTATTGCATAAGAATAAGAATCATAAGGTATACCGAAGGGGATCTCTTTTTTCATTGTCTTATTGTGACTGTGTAAGTAGACGTAGTAAGACAATTTTTATCCTGAACAATAATCCTACAGATTCGCATAATAAAATAGCGAGGGTTTATTTTTTAATTTTTAGTTGATTCGATTCCCAGGTGAGACAAGGAATCTTTAGAAAATCTTTGAATGCAATTATGTTTCATTTAAAAATAAAGGAATGTTTCCTTTCAGTAAAATGAGCTAACTAAAGGATATAATATAAGGTAGTTCCCCTCCAGGGCCCATAGATTCTTTCCACCCTGTATCTGCTTTAATTTCGTGTACAGTTTTAGTCGATTATTTTGTATCGATCAACATGAGATCTTCTCATCATGAAATTTAGCAACACTAGATAGAACTGTCAGATTTTAATTCGTTGTAATTTTTTGTCTTTTTCAAAAGGTCACCTTGGTGCAGTGCAAGATTTGAAGTCAGGGAATTTTAATATTTTTAGGTAATGTCGATTGCTTCCCTGACCTTTGTATTACATTGATAGCTTCGCTACAGTGATACGAATATTCGTGTATTCAGCAATTTTGTTTTTATTACGTAACATCAGTAAATAAACAATAAATTGTTTGTTTGGTGTAGGGAAGCTGCAAACCTCAATAATGGAGGGATCCAGCACTCAAAAGTTTATTGGACGTGGTTCCCACAAAGGGAAAGGACTCGCCGTGTTTACAAGCGGTGGAGACTCCCAGGGAATGAATGCTGCTGTCCGTTCTGTGGTGCGGATGGGAATCTACCTTGGATGCAAGGTTTACTTCATTCGAGAAGGATACCAGGGTATGGTGGATGGCGGTGACAATATTGAAGAAGCAAACTGGTCTTCAGTCAGTTCTATTATCCATAAAGGTGGCACCATCATTGGTTCAGCAAGATGTATGGATTTTATGTAAGAATCTATCAAATTAATATCCCACTATTTAATATTAAATATTATAACAAATGATAAAGAATAAAATCACAATATTTTGTGATGTTGTTTGGCAAGTTTGTCTCATAACTTTTTTCAAATATTGCTTGCTGAGGGGCTAGAGGCTAGTAAAATAGTTGTACCGTTTTATGAATATTAGTTGATTAATGTAATATTAATCAATTATCATTCATAGAACCACTATTTTACTAGCCTATGCCCACAGCTTTAAACTCGTTTTTCAATATAATACCTACCTACATATCATAAGTTTTTCTAGGCAAAAAACTTTGTGCAAATATTCAGCCTGATCCATTCAGTAGTTTTGGCATTGTCTTTGCACAAACATTACACTAAGGCAACAACAAACAAACACTTTTGCTTTTATAATAATAGTAGAATTGTGTATTGCAATTATTCATGTTTTTTCATCTTATCCCTGGTATTTCATACTATTACAGTAAGAAGGAAGGTCGTTTGAAGGCTGCGTACAACCTTGTCACTCGTGGTATCACTAACCTGGTTGTAATCGGAGGTGATGGTTCCCTAACTGGTGCCAACTGCTTTAGGCAAGAGTGGTCTGAACTCCTTGATGAGTTATTGGCTAACAATAAGATAACTAAGGATCAGAGGGAGAAATACAAGCATCTGCATATTGCAGGAATGGTTAGTGTTCTTTTAACCCCTTTTATAAATCCTACTTATAAAAATCCTTTTCACAATTATTATTATTAACCCCTAGACTGGTTTGAACATAAATGGGGGGTCAGTTTTTCAACTATGGTAGACTCTGATCAGTGCTTATGCGAGTATATCATACTATAAAAACCAAGCCCTTATCAGGTTCCGAACAAGTATAGGAGTTATAGAGTCATTTGTGTTCTTCTGTTGACATTATTCGGACATAGCACTGTTTTATTTAAAGTCTTAATTGTTTTATAGTCATTTGTTTCAAGACAAAACACTACCTAGCAAGCAAATAAGGGGGCCAATCATATGCAACCTGTGTGCAAGCCACCCAAATAAAACCTCATTAAAATGATTCAACTTCAAAAAACTGGTTTGGGTTCAACTTATTATTGCTGTTGGTTTCATAACAATTTATATAATTTCAGGTGGGATCCATTGATAATGATTTCTGTGGTACAGACATGACTATAGGCACAGACTCTGCATTGCATCGCATTATTGAAGCTATTGATGCCATTGTGAGCACTGCATACTCCCATCAAAGGACATTCATCATGGAGGTCATGGGTAGACACTGTGGGTAAGAAATGTATGCTGAATTAATTACCATGTAATGCATTTATTGACAAATGACAAGTTTCCTTTTTAGTCTTTCCTGCCCCACAAAGAAACGAGTTAATTTAATAATAGAAATTGATATTGTGTAAATAAATAATTTGATTGTTTTGAATACACTAAAACCGACTTCGAATTCCTTAATTATATACTGTTTTTTTAAGTTTTGCGGGACAATTACCAATCCCTCGGGAATTCTGTTTTTATGGGACCATGAGGGGATCATCCTCTATACAATAGCGAAAGAACCATCAACATTGGCCAACAATAGACGAAAAAATCTGCAAACATACATAATAAAATACATACAGCTATAGATATTATACTAACTCCTGTTTTCGAAGTCGGTTAAAAACAGCAATGATCTCGGTGAAAGTGGATGCATGCCAATTCAGGTTTTACTGGTATATTAACAGATTTACTTATTTAGATATCTTGCCGTGGTCACGGCTCTATCGTCCGAAGCTGACTTTGTATTTATCCCCGAGGCGCCACCTTCCGTTGAATGGAGAGAGAAACTTTGTGATAAGTTAGAACAGGCAAGCCGTTCGTTTTATACCTCACTACCTCACACCTACCTGAGTGTTAGCTAGCATCCTTAAACACTTTCATTTCTCCTTTAACTCGAGTATTCCTTTAGTTTTCTTGCAGTTTACACCGGCTTATGTACGGACGCTACTTATAGCTTTATTTGTGAAGATCCAGCGCCTCTCAATTGGGAGCAAAAGATGTGCGCAAAGTTGGCAGAGGCAAGAAGTTTAACTTATTTTTAATGTGGGAGCAGGATCACTTCTTTACACTCATTCATGTTTTGAATTGGCAGATTCCATTGGAGTTAAGATACGTCTTCTAAATTGTTTTTAATATTGTATTGTCGTATCATGTCGCTTCCCGAGAGGGCACATTTGCATGTGACGTCATGCGTGGGCTGCTTGTTGCAGTTATCTGGCATTAGTGGCCGCTCTGGCGAGCGAGGCTGACCAAGTGTTCATTCCGGAGGACCCTGTTCCCAATAATTGGGTTGAAAAGCTTTGCAAAAGATTACAACAGGTACGCAGGCTTAATTGAGTGGCACTGCATTTATAACACACAGTAAAAACATAAACACGCTTTGTGTAGATTCGGCGAATGTGTTAGCTTGTATAGTTAATTGAAGAGCGCAACTTATTCGAACTGCCTGAATTAGATGGTGAATTGGCAATTGGCTAAATTGGTTAATAGGGTAAATATTATCTGGTTCATTCCAAAACAAACTAGTTTTGATTGTGTGTTGTTAGATGGCCTATAAATTTCTTCTGTACATGTCCACTGATCCCACCTCAAGTTTGCAACTTTATTCACCCTGTACTAACTTTCCAAGGGCACCTTGACTTAATTGCATGATGTTTGAATCTCAATCGATTAATCAATTTCAGATAGGAAAGTAATTAATGCTCTTACGCCTAAGTGCATGAAATAGGCAAGATAACCCTTGATTGAACATTCATATCACAGCATAAGGTACATTACATACCTACCTTTAACGAAACTTTAAAAATGCATGTCGTTAGCATGGAATCCAATCATTGACTTGTTTATGCTGATCAAAATGCAAAAGCCATAAACTATATTTTTCCTTCACCAAAATCTTCTTTATAGGAGCGCAAGTCAGGCCAGCGCCTGAACATCATTATCGTGGCCGAGGGCGCGATAGACCGCGAAGGAAAGCCGATCACTGCTGAGCTGGTGAAGAAAGTCGTTGTGGACAAGCTACAGCAAGACACTCGCATCACTGTGTTGGGTCATGTACAGAGGGGAGGCTCGCCCTCCGCTTTTGATAGGATTCTGGTAATATTATAAACCATAAGTACTTTTAAGAATGAAACTTGCTACTTTACGCATTCACAGCTTCTGTGATGCGACCCAAACGATCACGTTGCGTCGTCACTGCTGCGGGTCGCTCATAAAACGCGAGGGGTACCGAGCCGAGCCCACATTGTATTAAAAGAGCTAACACATTGAGTGCCAGGGCTTGGACTGGTATTCCACTAACGCTCCGGGTGTATGGAAGAAGGGGAGGCTTTCCTAAGCAGGGGCTGATTAGAAAGAATAATGTAACTTACCCTATTACTTAGGAACGCAAAATCTGTCAACATTTCCCTCATATCTCAATTTTTTTTATAATGTTATATAGGGTTGCCGCATGGGCGCGGAAGCTGTCATGGCTCTTATGGAAGCGAGCCCTGATACAGAGCCTTGCGTGGTCACCCTCGATGGAAACCAAGCCGTGCGTCTGCCGCTTATGGAGTGCGTGCGGCGCACTAAGGCTGTAGCGCAGGTAGGTACCTGATTATCAGTGAATTCGAATGTTCGGAGACACAAATATACAAAGTGCAACAGAGCATCTGGTCTACTTACGTAGAAAACATTAAGGATAGAAAACACTCCGACCCGTAAGAAGTATAGAGTATCTATTTGCAGATGATAAATAAAATTGGACCAACAATTGGACAATTACATTTATTTCCATCGCCACTTTGAATATTGAATCTTAGAACATCAAAGCGAACCTGCGACTTCTATAATTCAGCGTAGGCGGACATTCACTCTCTACGCCATACAAGTCGTCTTGAACCCTACGAATAAATATTTATTCGTAACTTGAACCTTAAATTATTTCTTCAAGTCTTCAGTCTGACTCCTCAATATTTCTCAGGCCATGGCTGATAAAAACTGGGACTTGGCGGTGCAACTGCGCGGGCGCAGCTTCGCCCGCAACCTCGAGACTTACAAGATGCTGACCCGCCTCAAGCCGCCAAAGGAAGCTTTCGACGCCGCCGGTCGTCCCGCTGTATGTATTGCTTTAGAATCTACACAGCTTCGTCACACAATAAATACGTAGCTACCTAACTACGCTAACTTTTTATATGTTGGGCGATACGTTAAAAAATTAAGAAACCGAATGAAACTTAATTAGGAAGTGATACAAATACGCCTAAAATAGGGTTGCTTGTTGAAAATAAGCTTGGAGGTATTGAGTTTTAATTAACATCAGGTCCGTAACCTCTTGGAGCCGTGATATAAATCTCAAATTTCTGAGTCAACACAATCAAAAGTTAAAGTTTATGTCCAAACACACCTACACAAAATCTATGGGGTTCTTCTTGTTGATTTAGAATCATGAAATGCAAGAAGCAAGGTCATAAGCGTAAAGCGAAAAATTCGAACAGTTAATTTGTAGTTACTTCACAAATATCATGTTTTTGGACTCTCGTAAGGGACCACAACCTAAACCCTTAACCTAATCTACATATACTTCCCGTTGACCTAAAATCATGATATTTGGCAAGAAACAAGGTCTTATCAGTATACGGAACCCTCGGTACGCGAGTCCGACTCGCTCTTGGTTTTTTTTAATTCATCATTAGACCTTCTTTTAACCATAATAATCACCTGATGTGATGGTAAATGACGATGTATCACAAAGGTTATCTTGCTTGGAACTCTGTTTATTAACCTAGGTATATACCTAGGTACCTATCATGCATGACACCCTTTTCTGAAAAAAAAAAATTATAAAGACATTATTTCTAAGAATACAAACAATGTACCCTGCAATCAGGAAGCCGCCGCTCTTCTGTAACACAGTTTTCATAACTAAAATATAACGCAAAGCTGCTCAGAACTTTGTCCTTTTTTGTGGTTTTAAAAATAAACAGTCATTAAAATTAATTTTCATTTTCTTCCGTAGCTTTTCTGTAACAATATCTAACTGGTAGAATAAAACGAATTTCTTAAATCCCATTTCAAATAATTAGAGAGAATTAATTTTCCAATCCCATACAAATGTATGTAAACGATTGACTAAAGATTAATTGATAATAACCTTACTACCTTAACACGTTATGCCGGGTACAGACCAAGCGAACAAAGGCGAGCGAAGGCTAACCACCGAACGCGATTGAACCAGTGTGGACGTCATGGCGAAAGCAAGCGAGCCCAAATGAGGGCCTTCGTTCGCCTTCGGCTGTCCTCCGCCGACTGTTTCTCATGTGTTCGTGTGGTGTGGATACAACAGCGAAAGCGAGTGAACGTTCGTCATCAATCGTCGAATCCCACTCGTTAGCCTTCGCTCGCTTTTGTTCGCTTGGTCTGTACCCGGCATTAGCTGTCCATGCACTACATTTAGTGAATTTTGGAGTTAGCTGTCAAGTCCGTGCACTACATGTAGTTCATAGCTCTGTTTCAAATGCATGAGATGTCAGGCACTGAACGCTAGAGCTACGAGGTTGCATTCGGGGGACGTATAGATAAGTAATATGGTAAAATGGAGATTTTATTTTTATTTTATGAAAATGAGTTTCAAAAATATATGAAGATATCAGTATGGACGCAAAGTTGTATACCCCAAATTTTCTTGGGACAGCTAACGTGTTAATAATCCTGATTATTTAAGGAGTAGTAGTGTAATGACATTATATGTGAAAGCTCTTGAAGGCCGTTCTAAAATCACACCTGACCTCAGTCATGTGATTCATAAACATAACACACGTCTGAGGTCACGTTCACTCAATCCACGATATTCAACAGATCTCTCATTTCTAGGAAGGCCTGACATTCGCAGTGATGCACGTAGGCGCCCCAGCTTGCGGCATGAACGCAGCCGTGCGTTCCTTCGTACGTAACTGCATCTACCGAGGAGACACTTGTCTTGGAATCCACGATGGAATGGAAGGATTCATCAGCGGGAATATCGTGAAGATGGAATGGTGAGTTTCTAGGAAGGCCTGATATTCGCAGTGATGAACGTAGGCGCCCCAGCTTGCGGGATGAACGCAGCCGTGTGTTCTTTCATACGTAACTGCATCTACCCGGGAGACACGTGTCTTTGGAATCCACGATAGGATTGAGGGATTTATCAGCGGGATGATGGAATTGTTAGTGGCTTTTATCCGATCGTCCAGTCGAAAGTAAGAAATAGTGATGTACATTAAGATTTTCAATGCCATACTCGATTAAAATCGGTTTGACAGCATAGTAATTATATTTTACATTATTATGTAGCTACATTATGTAGGTAAGAAGGACTAGAACCTACTGAATAAACTTTGTAACATCAACAACTCGGGTTCGGCTGTATTACCTATCTACCTAGGTACGATCCAATATCTCGTGTTTTCTGTTGTGTGTGATTGAAGATTGCCGGGCGGCGGCGGCATTGTTGTAAATAGTGCTGTTTATATATAAAACTGTTATAAAATTTGACTTGTCTTAGTGCTTATTTTGTAAGCCTAAAGAAATAAAGTTTTTGACTTTGAGCTACGAGGCTGAAATTTCGCATGGTCCTTTTAGAACGTGTAGGCACCCTACGAATTTTTAGACATTCGCACTCCTTACCACACAAAAGTATTTTTTGTATAATTACGGCAAAACGGTTCATATCGGTCTGTCAAAAATGAGACTGTACAATTAGCTCTAAGTTCTCACACTGCTAGAATAACCGGATCATATATGGTACTTTTGTGCATATCTAAGGGTAGAAGGACTTTATGTATTTACGGATGAGGCAGGTAGCGCCTAATGCTTCTGTGTTACTAACACGGACAGTAGTAAAATTGCATGCTTAAGTTCAGCAATCAAACATATTTTGTTATTACAAACACAATTGATAATCATAAACCGTTTTTAGGTCCGACGTAACTGGCTGGGTCGGCCAAGGCGGTGCCTTCCTCGGTACCAAGCGCACCCTGCCGGGAGACAAGAAAGGAGAGATCGCGGCTCGCATCAAGCAGTTCAACATCCAAGGGCTGCTCATTATTGGAGGGTTTGAGGTAACTTTAACAATTAGATTGGAAACATTATTAAGGAACCTGGACAAAACTTCACTCAAGGATAATTTTAAAAATAAACTCAATGAATATTACATTTATTAATATGTATCTACAATTAAATATACCTATAGGAAACTCCTAGCTCGACTTCAAAACGACAGGTCCTCCTCATTTCAAAATTAATTCACTCATAAGTATCATGATAGCTAAGGCTATCCCCGAGTGACGTCATAGGCTGTTTTATCCAGGTATCACGTGAGGGAAGTTGCAGTTACATGACTATTACAAGAGTTTTGTTACAGATTTTATAACATCTTGTACTTTTATCTCCCAGGCCTACCAAGCTGGGTTAGAGATGTACGACTCCCGCAGTCAATTCCCTGAATTCTGCATCCCTCTCGTGGTAATTCCGTCGACCATCAGCAACAACGTGCCCGGGACTGACTTCTCTCTCGGAGCCGACACCGCTCTCAATGAGATCACTGAGATCTGTGATCGTATCCGACAATCCGCACAGGTAAGGATTAGGATAGGTAATAATAAATAAGTCATTAGTCATGATAATAACTTAATTCATTTAGTTTTATTAATAACGGGATAAGTATTTAATTTATCATGATTTGTGTTGACGTTAGTGAAAATAGACTTAGTTTTAATAATAGTTTATTAAAAATGTATACGAACTCAACTATTTATTATCTTCAGGGTACCAAACGTCGAGTATTCGTCATCGAAACTATGGGTGGTTTCTGTGGATACCTGGCCACTTTAGCTGGTAAGTTACAAAAACCCCTTATCATCCATGTCTATTACGGACAACTTTGAACTTTAATACCAAGACCAACGGTTAACTTTCAGGCCTCGCCGGTGGAGCTGACGCCGCCTACATCTACGAAGAAAAGTTCTCCATCAAAGATCTTCAACAAGATGTGTACCACATGGCCTCCAAAATGACGGGTGGCATCCAGCGTGGCCTTATCCTGCGTAACGAGAAGTCGAACGAGAACTACAATACGGACTTTATCTATCGCCTGTACTCTGAAGAGGGGAAAGGACTGTTTACAGCTAGGATGAATGTACTGGGTAAGTGATCGGACAATAGGTTGTTCCATTTTTATGGTTCCGTACCCAAAGGGTAAAAACGGGACCCTATTACTAAGACTTCGCTGTCCGTCTGTCACCAGGCTGTATCTCGTGAACCGTGATAGTTAGACAGTTGAAATTTTCACAGATGATGTATTTCTGTTGCGGCTATAACAACAAATACTAAAAAACAGAATAAAATAAATATTTAAGGGGGCTGCCATACAACAACAATGGATAAGTGCCCTAAAAATGCGTTTAAAATTTTCATTTTCATGTTGCGCACGTAACTTGGACGCCATACTGCTCTGTGGTCATGACGTCAAATTGAATGTGAGACCTGAACAAATGCGCAGTTTATATGTTTTAGTATGCCTACACAGCCGTATGACATAACATCATTGCGCCTACTATTTCATGGTGTTTTAAAACAGATTATAGAAACTGAAAACTTTGAATTTAATTTTAAAATTTATTTTGTTATTTTATGAACTAAAACGATAATTTTCCGACTGAATGGTAATACTTATTCGTTGACGGAAATAAAAGCCAGCATTCCGATCACCTGTGGACTCTATGAGAAGTTTTGTAAGGTCTTTGTATATTTCGTGTGCTCCAGGACCTCTACGACCTAGGGTTTCCACTTTTCCACCCCAAACGGCTCAAATAGATAACCTCGATCAAGATTTACGTATTTTCGTCGTTTGAAGGAATCTGCAGATGTTGCTGCGGAGCCGGCCCTTACTATGTCCCTGCTGATGTCCCTGCAAGATGAGGTGCTAGGGTATCTACACAAGATGCATCCCAACCTAAAGGCCGACCCATCTTTCTAGGAATCAGGGTCATACCGTCATGCCTTTTACCACCATCTCGCATAAGGCCACGTGGTTCGAGAGTAGCTGCCACACTGACGCTGGTAAAAGCCCGACGGCTGATGTCATTAACTGTATTGCGACGGGACACACGTCCTGCACTAGAAACACATGCCCGTGCATGGTGACCGAGCTTATCAACGGTTTCACCACACTTGCAACGGTGTGCACCTACTTAAGCAAGGAGAACCTAAACGCAAAGAGTTGGCCGCTCGAAACGTGTTTATTATCTAAAAGGGGACCTAGATTTTTGGATGGCAGAACATGTAACCAAAGTCCTGATTCCCAATCGGAAACGGCGAGTAATTGAAGGAGATAGGTCAACGACCTGTATTGCCAAACTATCTGGAACTAGTATTTAGTACCAGCTACTACTAACATTCCATTCTTACAGGGCACATGCAACAAGGCGGCTCCCCGACTCCCTTCGACCGCAACATGGGCACTAAAACAGCTGCCAAATGCCTACACTGGCTGGTAGAAGCCGTGCAGAAAGGACCCAGCAACTCGCCCGACACAGCCTGTCTGCTCGGCGTTGTCAAGCGCCAGTACAAGTTTACACCGCTAGATGATTTGAAGGCGCAGACCAATTTTGCGTAAGACTTTTTATGCCCCGATTGTACAAGAGTCAAGCGTGAGAAGGCTATAGAGGCCTACTCTGAAAATGAAAACCGACGTTTCTAATAAGTTTTCATGCTAAATCAACTCTAATGTAACCTAAATCTACATAAGATAGCATTTGCACAAAAACTAATCAGAAACTAAGAATTTCGTTTTTACGAGTACGGGTAGTAGTATTTAGTATTTTTTTCTTGATTACAGCAATTCTGATTCAAAGTTAGGTTTTTATGGGAAATACATTACAGTAATTAAATGTAGTCGAGCAAAAAAGGTCAAAGTGTGAGTAACAAGTATGAGGTTTAACGTTAAATAACATAAATATTATCAAAATAATAAAACATCTCAACTGAGTTTGACATTTGTGATACTTTACGTAGACAGCTTCGTCGTCAGTCGGCTCAATCCAGCTACAAAATTAGATGTATTTCTTTTTGTACCATGTGATGGAAACCGAAATCGTTTATACCCTAATCATTGCCTGAAGAATCGCCAGTCAAAAAAGTTCAGTCATTTTACGTAGAATGCACATAACGTCCGAATACTCAAACGCCATAAGTACTTAAATATTCGGACGTGAGATAGGTCGACCTAGTTATTTTACTTTGTTTCAAGCTGAATTTGATTATTTTAGGCAAAGAATACCGAAGCAGCAATGGTGGATGAAGCTTCGCCCCCTACTCCGTATCTTGGCGAAACACGATTCTACATACGAAGAAGAGGGAATGTACATGACCGTAGAACAAGGAGAAATGGACTCCGAAAATGTCATCTAAATTAATATTTTAAACGTTGTATAGTAGAAAGTAAAGTGTAGTGAAACCAATGGGTGGTATTCTTCAGAAAGATAATCGGGCTGTACATTTGGATTGATGATTCTGACTTAAATTTTGCACATTATGCGTTAATTGTGACGACGAGGGCTAATTATTGAGGATCGGACAATTATCTTCCTGAAGAACACCATCATGTTATGCCGTGACGGATATTACCCAAAATCAGAGCAATAAATAACAAGATTTTTAACCTAACGCCATCTATTGGGATTGGAATTTGGCGCAGACAGTTTATAGGAATTTTCCTAGAATTTTCTGATATTTTCATGGTTTTAGATTGTTATTGAACCCAATATCCTGTAATCTTTGCTCGATATTCTGCGCGTGCTATCATAGTTAGTCGCTATATAATCACTAGTGGTAAATGTTTATTCTGTTAGTCGTAGATTAGGTAGTATATTTGAATGCGGATTAGATATTAGTCCATTTGTAATTTTAGGTATTATGACAATCTCTGTCGATTTTATTTCAAAGTTCGTCCAGCAAGCTGCTTTCTTTTGTAGTCTGAGTAGTTTAGTTCTTTTTGTGTTGCCATATAAATAGAATTATTACAATTTTTAAAATAATTTACAGAAAAGACGTTTTATGATAGAATTAAGCTGATAAATGTTAGATTGCGTCTCTATTACTGTTCAATATTAGAATATAATAAAAGAAAATGCAAGTTATCCAAAGCAACTTTTTACAATAGGTAATAAAATAATGTTTGTAACTCACACAGACCAATGATAAAAAATAGTACCTAACTTATTTATTATTAGATAAATATTTCAACTACCATGTGGCTGTGTAAGTACCTACCTAACTGTTGCCTAAAAAGCGTTTTGTTTAACAATTTAATTTATTTTTCTATAAGTGCAAGTGAACACTATTTTGAGATTATATTTTATATCACAATTTTTGTAGCATATTTTATGAAAATGTTAAATTTTATAAAAATCAAATCATGATAACCTGATTTAATTATTTAAGGTTCCAAACAGTATTTATGACGATTATTATTGATTTATGCGTTAAAAAATATAACTAGATACATTGTTATCTTTATAAAATGAGAGATTTATTGAAAATTTCAATTATGTTGATATTATACGTGTTTAATAGACTCAAGATTTGTTTTATTTATTTAAATATCAGAGGTATGCAAATTTCTTCAGTCATAGCCTCCGCCGCCGAAGGTCCGCCAGTTACGCAGGAGGTTGCGGGTGCGATTCCCACCTCGGAAACTGAATAATGCTGGACAAATCAAACAGCATTAGCCTCAAACTTAGCAGAACTACTGGCTTTATCTCGATAAAGCGCGAGTGAAGCCGCACACAAAGTTAGTTATAAATAAATGTGATCTGTGTGTGTGTGGTAAACCGCCGCCGACCCGCTGCGGTTGGAGCTTAGAGTCTAAGGGTTGGAGGGACCCCGTCGCCGCCGCGCCGCCGCCCCGCCGCTATCATCAGCAAATCACGTGGACATCGTCTGTCCTCGCCTTATTTATAGCCTATGGTATCTCTTATAAGACAAATATTTTACTCTATGTAGTCGAAAGGAAAATAAAACGATCTTTTTGTTTTGATCTTCTTTATATGATAACCCAAACCAACATAAGGCGATCAAAATAAAGATTTTTTTTTTTAAATTAGCTACCTTAATTACTTCCGAAATTTGAAGTAATTGTTTTATTAAAGTTGTAAATTTGACCTATTCAGTGCCAACACAACTTCCGTAATCAACAAACGACGTTGACGTTTCACCGCGTTGTAAGTGAAAGTGTCACGTCGATTGAATTCCCGTGTTCTGTCAGAAATATTTTTATTCGAGTTGAATTTCGCACACCTGTTTCAGGGTACATTTATTATATCTCCTATTTTAGCACAAGAAAACAATTTTACTCGACTTCTAATTTATAAACTACAAGTTCGTTCGTTTGGCGTCTACTTACAGTTATTTTCCTCAAAACAGGTTACAGCCGGGAAGATGGGAGTAAAGCCAGCAATTGGAAGAAAACCTAACAAGAACCCACCAATTTTCAGTCATGAATTTGTAATACAGAATCATGCTGACATCGTATCATGTATGGTTATGGTATTCTTGGTCGGGTTGATGGTCCAGGTACGTACGAAAAGACTGCCACGTAAGCCGCTATTCTCTGAAAAAGCTTTGTTTTACAGGCTGTTTTGATCTATTAACTGTATTGGTACACTATTTTGTTTCAGGCGACCAGCCCAGTGGCTAGTTTATTTATCAGCCTGCACCACAATATCAGTGGGGTAGAGGCTACACGAGAGAATCCTAAAGGAGAGCCTTTCTTCTATGAGTCTGGATGGAAAGATGCATGCTCGGTGTTTTTCTACTCCCTGGTCTGCATTGTGATGCATGCTATCTTGCAGGAGTATTTCTTGGATGTAAGTTGCTATTCAATATTGTTTTTTATAAAGGTTCACTGTAGTATTTGATAAACATATTGTTACAAGTGTCTAATCTCACAACTAACAATGACACATTGTATTGAAATTGTAAGAATAATTTCTTGATAATACATTACATACCATACCAGCTTCAGTTACCTGTTAGAAATAGTTCTAACATCTGCTAACCTATTCTTATGATTTCTTTCAATTCTAGAAAATATCAAAGAAATTCCACTTGTCAAAGTCAAGATTGAGTTCGCTCAATGAATCTGGCCAGCTGGTTGTATTCCATCTACTTACTCTGCTCTGGGGAGGAGACGCTGTTATCAGAGAAGGATTTGTCTTCAATGTCTCTCAACTGTGGGAAGGTAAATATAACATTAGTGATATTATGAAGCTTCATTATTAGAAATAAGTGTTTTTTTATTTATGATTGATGTAAATAATTAATTGCAATCAAATGTGTGCACGATAGAACTGAAAATAATTAAAAAAGAAATTCTTGACCATAAGAATTAAGTGAAATACAAAACTGTAAACTAAGTAATCACTTCTGCTGCTTGCATATTAACTAATCAAGACTGTTTCAGTTTTATCTGATTATTCTCTATATTTTGATTGTTTACTTTAACATTCTTAATAATTGTCAATGAGGATAGAGGAGGACAAGAAGAAATAATGATTCTAAAATTCAACCAAGTAACTAAGTACTACTGCGTACTGCCCTATCAATGCCTGTGCACTGACTTTTCCATTTATCAAAATTAATTCGTGCATTATTATTAAGGGTTATCAACATTAAAATTCAGTTGATAAGCATAGTTGTTAATTATCCTTGATAAAGTATTATCAACCAAAACACCTAAATATATTTTGTGGATAAAGAAAGTTCTGAAAAGTCAATGGCGGTTGTTTAATACAATAAATATCCAAACTGTGGTTATGGAAAAAAATCTAGACTTAAGTTTTGCATAAAAAATATAAAATGCATAATTTACCTATTGTTATCATCACAGAACTGAATGAGTATAAGTGACCCTTGAGTTTGTAAGTCAGAGATTTTGCCAAAATTCCTATCATCTGGGGGAGGCATGCAGTGGATATGTTGCAAGCAGTTATAATATGACATATGTGTACTGAAGAGGAAGTCAAAAAGTTGGTAGGAGGCTGGCAAGAACTGAAAGAGGCTTTACCTAGCAAAGGTTGACACAAGGGCCACAAATACAATGATAAAGTCAGTCAAGAGATGGTCTTATTTTCAAGATTTAACTGACATGTAAAGTGTTAGCCTTTTAAAAGGGCAAGAGTCATGAATGAATCTTGTTTTTAATTGAAAATAAGGCAAGCTATGAAGGTCACTTTCACAGTTTATTTAAATAACATGCTGTTCTTGACTTACTTGAGTACTTAGTAGTTTTAGTTATTTTGTGTTTTCATTTACTGTAAAATTCTTATAACTTCACACACACTTATTATTTCTTTGTTTGTTTGTTTATTTATTATTTATTCAACAGAATAACATATTAATATGATACATTCCAAAACATCAAACATTATTAGAAAAACCCAGGTATATGTTATTTATGACCTTTCTAGAGACCCTTGTGAATGATTAATTTTAACTTGGTTGTTATCAACACCGTAATAATTATTCATACATAAATGATCTTTGTTGTGATGTAGAAATAATAACAAAGATTAGAAGTTATCACAGATTATTCAAGATCACCAAAAATAGGCTGGTTTCTAAGACCTGTATTTTAGAAGCTTCCTCACTCATCGATTGATTTAAGTAACAAATTTCTATGTCAAAAGCGTTACTCAAGCATATATCGATGACTTAGCATGGTTTCATATTATGGGCTTAAATGAAAATCCATTCTCTTAATTTTATTATAGATTGCCCATTACGAAGTTAGTTAACTTACAAAACTTGGAAAATACACAATGTTATTAAATGCCACTAATAATAATAATATTCATTTATTTCAGACTATAGAACTAAAATAAAAGAAAACAAACTAGCTTCTCCGCACGTGTTTCTAAGGAAATTATGTTAGCCTTAGAACTCCAGATCCATAACTTCATGCATGCCCATTTTTTTGCGTTGTCCTGTTACAAACGCGCATTTTCACAAACTTTCGCCTTTCATTACATATTTGTTATACACAGGCATCTCTTAATCTGATGCGTGTATGTTATGTATATGTCGCCGCCGGATCATAGAATCAGGCCGCTAGTAGAATGACTTGTTTGTTTGTTGAACATGCAACATTTAAAAATATGGCTTAACATCACTAAGCCATCATGTCAAATGAAATTAACAACAAATCAACATTCATTCATTTTTAGGACATAGATATAAGTGTAAATACTTAATAGTTTTATTCTGTTATTATAATTTTCTATGGTATGTAAGGATTAATTCATTGTATCTGATGAAATAAATCTGAGCAGCTGAAGTAACGATCTTAATAAGATGAGTCATGCAGATAAATAAAGGAATCTTGTTTTAGGATGGCCGAACCACCCAATGAGCTTCCTGTTGAAACTGTGGTGGGTAGTCCAAGCCGCATACTGGATCCATTCCATCCCTGAGCTGTACTTCCAGCGCATCAAGCGAGAGGAGTGGGCTGGCCGCATCAGGCATGCTGCTGTTGCATTTGCCTTTGTGGGCCTAGCTTATGGATTAAGGTAAGTTTCATTATTAGTTAATGGGTACAAACTCTAATTTCGAAATTTCACACCTGATTAGTTGCTTCCCCGGGATATCATATATCCTCTTGACTGTCATTAGGATTATTGGGCGTGAAAATGTAATAGACCTTTTGCGCTTCATGTTATCTATCTTGGAAGGTCCACCATCATATTAAATACAGTTAAAATCTACCTACGAAATGATGATGGAGTTGTAGCTGTTTCCTTCCAGAGCCCTGAGTATCGCAGCGCTGTCGGAGAGAATACGTACGCATTGGTCATTATTCCTCTCTTCTCCACGGCTGTAGCTGCCTGAGTTATTGCTACGCGTTCGCATTGGAATATGGAGCTGTGTTTTCCTAGTTGACTTCCAATGAGTGAACCCCAGCGCCCGTACCTCGGTTTTGGAGCCATCTGTATAGATTCTGCCTTTGTGGGTTCCGGATTCATCTTTTTGGTCCTCGTATAGTTATATCTTGTACCAATAATAAACAAACATTATTATTGGTTTACTGGGGATTCTGTCACAAGGGGCGGCTATGAGGGTTTCGAACGCTATGGCCCTGCCCATGATCTGAGCGTGTGGACTGCTTGTGCTTCTCCAGAGACCCATGTTGTTTAGTCTCACAGCCGACATCGTAGCTTCTTGTTGTATGTACAGGTCTAATGGTGCTAAGTCCAGAATTATATCTATGGCAGCGCCGGGAGTGGTTCTCATGCCGCCTGTTATTGTTGAACATGCCATTCTTTGGAAGCGCTGAAGTCTTGTTATCACGGGGTGGTTTCCGGTTCCGTTCTGGTCCACCAAATTATCGCTCCGTATGTTAGTGTTGGTCTAACGATAGCAGTGTATAGCATGGTTATTTTTGGTGAAAGTCCCCAAGTTTTCCCTAGCATTCTGCTACATTGATAGAGTGGCGGTGGCACGCTGTAGTTATGTTGTAGACATACACGTTAATGGTGGTCCTCGCCCGAGACAAGCCTGTACCGCAGGAAGCTTGTTTACAATAAATCTACCTACTTACGAATGCTATGTTTGTTTGTATCCAGGTTCCAGCGTGTGGGAGTGTCATTGATCGTGCTACATTCGTTGGCGGAATTTGTTGCGCACTGCAACCGACTGAACAATATCCTCAGAGGAGAGAGGGAAGATTTTGTTGATAAAGGTGAGAATTTAATGGCATTTTTTTGTAAATACGCACTTAAAAACACTTGCCAGCTAGCAGATCATCAAACATGAAAACAGAATTTTATCCTGCAGCAGCTTATCGAACTCACAAGTCTTACAAGTCTTTCATCTTCGCCCACTACAAACAGAAGTCGTCTGTGTTTTTTATTTATTTGAGCGCTACTTCCAATTCGCTATTACTGAAACAGGTTAGTTATACAACAGATTAGATTACATTCATATAATGAGCTAGTATAGAAATGCACTTTCAATGAAATATTGTAATGCTGGATAATTCACACAGAATTATCTAGCCCGAAGCAGAGCTTGTGTTATGGGTACTAGGTAACTGTTTTACTTAATTTATCTATGTATTGTATTATATTATGTATATCAGTTATGTAGTACCCATAACACAAGCTCTGCTTAGCTTGGGGCTAGATAATTGTGTGTGAATTGTCGAGCATTATTTATTTATTCATCAACATCATCATCATCATCAACAGCCTACATCAGTCCACTGCTGGACATAGGCCTCCCCTAATGAGCGCTATCAATTTATTTATTATTATTATTTATTTAATACAGTATGCCTTAATAACAAAACGGTATTCCATATTTAGTTGGTTTCCTCTAATTTGTTCCCAGCCCTCAGTCTGACCAATGGGACCATATTCGTAGCAGTGCGTCTGGCGTCTTTGGTTCTCGGCGTGCTAACCTTCTACTTCGGACTGGCCGGCGCAGCCCCGATTGTGCTGCGGATCGCGGCGCTTTCGCTCCTCGTCTCATTCCAGGTGAGGATTAAGAGGTTACAATACGCGCCATTTTGTGAAAAGGATAGGTATAGGATTTCGCTTTCATAGGAGCGGGTCAGAGCATACGTTTTTGGAACGGCGCAAGCGCAAAAATCGAGTTTTTGTTTATTTACATGTAAACTACACAACGAAACTGGTTCAAGGAACCAAATAATTAGTAATAACCTACGAATCAAAACACAAGTTATTTCAAAAGACCGCAGGATTCCTGCGATTTCTGCCAAATTATGTGCATTTTCATGTTTTTTTTTATAGTATTTTTTTTCTTGATCCTGTTTTCACATTCAATGTACCAAAGAAAAAAAATTTAAACGTTTGCAATTCGAGATCTAGGCCTAATTTGACTAATTGTGCACATTAGGCGTTCTGAAGAGCGCGCTTTTTAAAAACTATCTGGTCCGATGCATCCGTTCTCATCGCTTCTATTCAAGCGTGCGTCAGATTTTGTTCAGAACGCTCGTAAGCGCGCGCTTAAAAACATCTAATGTGTACTCGTTTAAGGTTATTTCTACACTGATAGAGAAATGGGTCTTCCATTTCTCACGTGACTTTGAAGACAAATTTGAAGACAATTTTTCTTAATACTGCTGACGGAATAGATAAAATGTCTAATTATTCAATCGACAACTTACTGATTTTGTATACCAGGAAATCAGAAAAATTTTATGTCTGAAACTGATAAAAATCATAAATTCATAAATAAAACGCAGAACTCTTAAAATCAAAAATCGCAGAACGTAATATGGGAGGGGTCGATTTGAATTCAATCCCCGAAGACGTCGAACACCCCATTTCGTTTGGTCCACTATAAATGGAACATCCCGTATAGCTTGAATGTGTTCATAATATTGATTGATTGAACAGGTCTACCTGATGTTCAATTTCGTGTCGGAGACAATGAAGCAGCGACAAGAAGCGCGCCAGCAGGCCACCATAATAAGGGCCAAGAAAGACAAGAAGGAGAAACCTAAAAAGGAAAAAGGTAACGTTGCGCTTTCTTGAAGCTAATATTAAGTCGAAAGACGAATATCCAAATGAATGATTTTCAACGTAACATGTTTAATTCACAATGTTATTCCTATTGCAGTAAAGAAACCATCAATCGTCGACGACTCCGACCTAACCGAGGTAGACCAGAACACGAACAAGACGCTGCGACAGCGAGCGGCAGCCGCTGCCGCAAAGGCGAAGTGAAAGCTCTCCTTACAACAAAATGACACTTATTTATAATACTAATCTATCTGTGTACGTACGTCGTAGGTTGTCGTCATCCCTATAGTAACTGAGTCTTTCCACTACTCTTATAAACCTGCGTGCTTAAAGAATGGGAATGAAAATGACGTCATCTCCTATGATGTCCTGCCACACCCCGGACACGACCATTTCTCCATACAAAAGTCGCGTCACGGCTCATAGCTGTATGACACGCGCAACTTGTGTGACATCTAGAGTCACGAACATATTGTGTGAGTGCGATATAATTCAAAGACAATTAATTTTTGTATTTTCCTCACAAAAGGTGAAATCAAACCAACAAAAGAAATTTCCTATGTCCTTGGTCAAACAATCAAAATGCCATTTGCGCCACGAGCGTGCGCCGTACGTCCTTTGCATTTGGACCCAATAAAACTCGACTAGGAGCCGGCGGGGTGAGGAAACTCCGTCAGTTGGGGGATGAAAAGTGTCCATTCTATGCGTTAGTATTATTATAATATTCTCTGGTCCTGCTCCGTCCGAATGTCTGAGTAGCATGAGAGCTGACTTCATTCTCTATCCCATTCTTGAAGTACCCACAGGTTATAACTATTTTATTCTTCTTATCTGATTGTCCAAGCACAAATGCTCAGGCTGACCCTGATCTTGTCAGTTCTGTGTAACATCAAGTGTTGTAATTTAGCGTAACAAATGTTTTTAGCCTTTACAACGATATTTAACACTATGTGGTGACAACTTCAGTAAACAACATTAAAAGTGTAATTGTGTTTTAGGCTGCGAAAAGGTTTTAATGTCATTAAAGCATAGTGGATACAGGGTTGTAAAATATCTTTTAAAATGGAAGTTTAGGCTATAAAGTTGTTTTTTATGAATATATTGTAAGTGTAAAGCACTGGTGTATACCACACTTAAAGTATGAGAATTCCATTTTTATTTTGCATTTGCATTTTTATAACATTTTATTTTCATTATGAATTTCGAGTTTAAAACTATATTTTTATACATGTTTTTACTTTAAATACTAATATTTATGTTCGTTGCTGTTTGTGTTTCAAAAATCATTTTGAATGAAGATTAGATTTATCCGGTAAACGTAGTTGTTAATGTGCAATGTAATCTAAATGTGACGTAGGTTATTTGACATTCTTCCTTCTGAAATTGTGCTCATAAATTATTCATTGTTTTTCACAAGAATTGTCAATTTTACAAAGCTTGATGTTATTTTTATTTCAAAATAAATTTTGTAATAATACGATCTAAACGAGTCTTTTTGTTTTTTAGGAAACTACAAATTAGCCTAGGAATTAAACAGTTTACATATTGCATAAATATTATATATTATTAGCATTACATATGTAAGTTTAGACGAAACATTAACATCCAACGAGAGTGAATTACTGTTACTGATAGTTTTCTTTTTTATACGTTATCTTCTATCTAGCTTATATGTACAAATAAAAACCTATTGCTGATTTCGCTAAAACTTGAAAAAGGCTGAACCGATTTGATTTATTTTTGTTTGGTCGCTCTAATTCAGGTTTGAAATGAATATTTAATAGAAAAAAATAGGGAATTTTTATGTTAGGTGGTACTGGTACGAAGATCACGAGGTCATCCATTTCCCTACTAAATAATGCTAGAAAATCCACGCCTCATAATCAAGCTCCTAGGTAAGCAGATTAAAGAGTAAGCACCTTTGTCGGTCAACCTGAAAACGCTGGTGACAGCTTTTCACCTGCTCACGTCAAAAGTATACTGAACTGTCGAGCTAAAATTTTAAAAAAAGCTATACCTACCTAATTAGTTCTAACTCGAATAACATACTATTACCTACCTATTATGTCATGAAAACGAGTGCGAAACCGCGGGCAGCGACTGGTTCATTAATATGAATCATCTTTTTTTATACTAAGTCTGTTCTAAAGGGTAAGGGATAAGTAAGTGCTTATAGAGAGTTACAGAGTGTTTTCTATGGCTGTTTAATAAATAAGTAATATATCTGTCTGCTCTCTTCAATTCAAATCTAACTTTTTAGAGTTCCGTACCTACCAAAGGGGTGCCAGCCATCTGGATACTAAGCCTCCGCTGCGCTGTCGGTCGTATGCCCGCCCGTCCGTCTGTCAGCGGGTTATAGGTACTCAAGTATCTAGTAGTGAGACTGTCTACCGACAGTTGATATCTTCACAGAGTATGTAGGTACTATTTCTGTTGATGACATAGCAGCAAATAATAAAAACTAAATGGGCCTACTTTTTAATTTATCCCTATCTTACAAGAAAAGTGCTTTTAGGTTTTTTGATGAACTTTAACAATAGCTGTATTTTTTCAACGTAGGTACCTACCTAATACTCGTAGGTAGACGCAAATTTTCACAAGATGAAGTAGGGTAAGCAAACTTTTAAATTGTTAACTTTATTTTTTTACTTAAAATTGAGGTAACTTTTAACCCTGGGTACCACCACAACATTTCACTTTTGGTTAATTTATCCATAAGTGTAAAAACTATTGCCTTTTCTGATATACTCTACCTACTAAAAAGCTAGCAACTGTAACACTCTTTTTACTATGGAACCCGTCGTGTGTGGGTCCGACATGCAGTTGGCGGGTTTTATTTCCATTTTCTTAGAACTTGATTGATAAATTTACTAGGTACCTAGTTACCTATTATCCTTGAAGTAACTTATTTATCTTAGTGTTTGTATATGTACCAACTCTTAATGAAAAATGTCCTCATTGTTTTCAGTACGTACCGACGTGAGACCATACTTAAGCTAGAAATGATGTAAAGCTCATAACTTCTCTTGTTATTGACATGTCATGGTAGTACATAAATACCTGCACAATGAAGGCTAGCTACTCCATTTTGCAGTTGATTTATGATTGATTTAAACTACCATCTGCACGTAGATTCAGCTTCAGACAAAAATTAGGTAGGTAGCCTATAATTATGTTTATCTGATCCCCAACCTGCATGCCCAGCGTGGGGATTATAGGTCCCCATGATGAAACCCAATATACTTAAAAGAAGGAGGCCTGCCTGCGTCTAGCAGAGGACCAGTATGTAGGCTGTCGATGAGATGAAATTATGTCAATCCAGTTTTAAAACTACATCTAGGAAAAAAATTAGCTCGATCTGTTCAGTAGTTTTTGCGTAAAGTAAATTAGCAAGCTGAAGTGGCAGTGAGCCGGCCATATCTCGAACCGATAACAGTTGGGGTAAACGTTCTTGAGTAGAGACCGCGACTCGGCAAACGTAGTGTAGGACGCCCTCCGACCAGGTTGGATGACGATTTGCGAAAGACTGCTGACAGATGCTGGATGCGGCAAGCTGATTACGAAGAAGAGATCATTAGGGGCGGCCTATGTCCAGCTGTGGGCAAGTATAGGCTGATGATGATACTAAAAATAAATAATGCTGGACAATTGACACAGCATTATCTAGCCCCAAGCTAAGCAGAGCTTGTGTTATGGGTACTAGATAACTGATATACATAATACAATACAATACATAGATAGATATTTTTTATTATAAATAGAAAACGACCAGAACACTGAACAAATGCCTGTAGATCGTACACACATTTGTCCCGAGGCGGGAATCGAACCCGCAACCTTCTGCGTTGCAGGCGGACCTTCGCCCACCGCACCACAGAGGTCGTCAAAAAATCTATGCATGTAGCCTATTAAGTCTTACCTATAGGAATTCCAATTATTGTGGGACGTATATGTAAGTAGAGCACGGTAGAGTTTACGAGGTAGAGAGGAATTAAGTATTAAAGAGCAGGTAGGTATAAATACTTTCACCTACATTGTAATCGAAATAGATCCACTGAGAATTATTCTATAGGCCAAAAAGGCACTCAACTTGAAGTAATTTCGAAGCCAGTTGTTTTTTAAAAAGCTCCGTCCAACTTTTGAAACCTTAGCTTTTTGCAGTCACCGTTAGTAGCGGTTTGCATCGAGAGCGCTCGACTATTTTCAGCCGAGAAGCCTCAACTAAGTAAGTCTTATAAAAAGGTATGAGGGGAATGCAGCAACCAGTTCTTGAGTAACACTCGCCGGGTACAGACGTCAAGATGCGTGCTTCACTAGTATTATTAGCAGCGCTGATCGCCGTGGCCTATGCAGGTTAGTGCCCTTTGTTTTTGCTGCTCGTCTCGGAGAAACAACTTCAATTAGGTACCTACTTATGCAGGGCCATTTCTGTTTGCTTGTCTGAGTAATTTCCGATTGGTCTTCGTCGCTTCCCATTATCTTGTAAACTTTTTGCAACAAAACTTCGGCATTTGCTCGCCGACTGAACCTTATAATTATCGCACTTGTCGTAGCTACAAAGGTACTATAGTTCCGAATTTAGACGGTAAATCTTGCAGTAGGTACTTTTGTTTGGATAGATAGGTTAACTAGATACCTACTTATTATAGGTACATACCTACATACTTATCCACATGGCTATAGAAGGAAGGTAAATAAAATAAACCTAAACACAAGCCTTGCTAAGTAGGTCTAAATGAAGATTTTATAACTTTACCTAGCTCATGTCAACATTTATTATTAGGTATAAAATAAATAATAAAAATAAATAATGCTTGGACGATTTACACAGCATTATCTAGCCCCAAGGTAAGCAGAGCTAAGCACAGTATGTATAGTATATGTTTGTGTACCTTTAATAAATAAAGCATTTATTATTTGTTTGGGAAGAAAGGCCTTGTTCTGCTCTTTCACCAAACCCGATAACCACGCTTCCTATGCTCCTAAAATCCTATTAGAACTTAGTAGATACGCATTTAAGATGAGCTTTGTTTTATGTGTGGTACCCATCAACTTTTTTGTTATCTTACATTTTCCACAGAAATTTACCTTATGAATCCTTTATTCCTAATTAACAACTTTACCTTACGCGGAAGATGATTCATTTTAATAACCTGAGATCATCGCTGACCTAAAGTTCCTTTAGAGATGGTAAATTAACAAATAACTTAACCTTCCTCATGCAAGATCGTGACCAACATCGTTTTGCTGTTATTGTATGTAACTTATATTCTTAGATGAGCTCACGTCTTCTAGGGATAAAAAAAACTCTAACCTTCCATTCGTTGAGTAGAACTTACTCTATTGGCTCGATTAAACGTGTTTGCTTTAGGTACTACCTGGTTTATGTACTGAAAGTAGGTTTACTTACCTAATTATTTATTTAGTAAGGGAAGCCAACTAGAGATAACAAATTTACAATACAATACAAAAATTCTTTATTGTACACCAGAAAATAACATAAGAAAGAGACATCACATAACATAAGTACAATGGGCGGCCTTATCGCTTAGAAGCGATCTCTTCCAGGCAACCCAAATTTATACGATAGAACTTAAAAACTAGTGCACTTTAAATTACAGGTAGCCATAGCATGCGCAAAAATACAAGACAACTCTACTAAACAACTAATTGTCACATGAATGTAATAATTAATGATGCAGTAGTAATTAATTTATACATACTAATTAATATAGGGACGAGTACCTGTGATATCATAAGATTGTACAAATTAGGTAAACTATTCTAAAAATGAGAGATAAGTATAGGTAGTAAGGAGATAAGGAAAAGGAAGTTATGTATGGGTAGTATATACTTACATAACCATAGTTTATAGCAATGGAAGTTTAATTAACGTTGTTTTCAGCCATGGAAAGGGTTGTCAACTTACTGAATTCGAACATAAATAGCTAATTGACTGGATCTTATCAGAGAAGGTTTTACTGAATATTTTTTATCTTAAAAGGTATTGTTTTTGATCTCATTATTAATAGAATTCCACTTAGCGATTCCTCGCGAGCTTGACCACGGCCTGAAATGAGTAGACGTCTCCTGCATAATATAGACCTGCATAATAACAACAGTGCATTCTGAAAAGCTCATCAGAATTCTCTTGGCACATTTCGAACACCCACCTGCTGCGTGAGAACTAAAACTTAAGGAAATTCTCAATTAGATAACAAATTCAACCTATGCCTATACTTACTAATTACATATATTATGTATGCTACATATTATGTTACAAGTGTGATCAATCCATAGGTCCATTCCATACCTTTAGACAATTTAAGATACAGCTGTTACCTGATGTATCTAAATTGCGTATGTTTCAAGAAAACCTACTTTTCATCAACCCGTTCCAAATTAAAGACGAAGTCCCTACACTTTTTTAAATAGATAAACCAGCCCCTATTTATTTTTAGGGTTCCGTACCAAAAGGGTAAAACGGGGTCCTATTACTAAGACTCTGCTGTCCGCCTGTCACTAGGCTGTATCTCATGAACCGTTATAGTTAGACAGTTGAAATTAAATTAAATAAACTAAATAATATACCAGTCGGAAGTGTCCCCAAGACGCTGGCTGCGTTGCCCCGCTGTATGGCGATGGTGATGCGCTGCGCCAGAGCTCTCGGGTCACGCGTCGCTTCCACCATGCTTCGACCAGACGCTCATATGTATTTTTTAAGACCATCGGTTCCGTCTTGGAGACGCTTCCGACTGGTATTGATATGGATCAGTTGAGATTGAGATACCTGTAGAATGTCTGAAACAGTCCGCAGTTAGCTCAAATGTTTCAATTGTAAATACTAGTTCTAATTTCTTTCTATTACTTGAATGTAATTTTCTTTGTCAATAAATATTACCACTATCCATTCCAGCCGGTCAATACTACGTGCCTCGCTCTTACTACGTCATCGACTCCGAGGGGCATGAGACCGCGCCTGTGCCTCTGCGGCGCCTGCGCAGGGCTCTCGCCAACTACCCGTATGGCTTCGGCCCCACCGACAAACCCGAGGGTGGTAATGCCAACGCTAATGCGAACGCCCGTGCTTGTAAGTACTTTCATATCTCATAATCACAGCCCGTTTGCAAACACTGTTGAATATTTATTTATGATACCAACTGATGAGGATATACCTAATACCACAAGGTGTATTAAAGAGGTCTTTATATAGCCAACCTCCTCCAAGCGTTCAATACGTCCTGTTCAGGGACATTTTTTTCAATCTCCATCTTAGCACTAAGCTTGCTTTTCCTATTCATAAAATTCACTATATCTAAACTAATAATATTAAAAAGAGGTAAAGTTTGTGAGTTTGTGAGGTTGTAGGGGGTAATCTCTGGATCTACTAAACCGATTTAAAAAATATTTTACCAATAGAAAGCCACGTTATTTGTGAGTGTCATAGACTACGAGTATGTATCAACACGAAAAATGGGATACATGAAAAGCGCGGGCGAAGCCAGTATTTAATAAATTAGTTTTGTCTCATTCTATGTTTAAAAAGTCGAAAGCTTTTATACACCGCGGCGCAATGTAGAACACTTTATCGTATTACCATGTTCAATAGATGCTACCGATCAACCGACACACGCAAAACATTACAGTTATGTTCCTAGTTCCTACAGAGTAGATACCTTACGTTCACTTGATCCAACCTCGCTAAGTAGAGTAATAGAACAAGTAAAACTTTCGTCTCTCTCATCTAACGGTGTCGGCATTCTCGAGGCGGTGTTTAGTCAAGGCACCGTTTACCAGATAAATTGATCGATTTATGTATGAATTTTATAGAAGTACTTTTATATGGTCCATTTTGTAAATAACCTAGTTGTAGCTACCCATTAGATGTAGTACTATTCTTTACTCTGAGCATGAGTTAACCCATGGTACAACAAAACATGTACCATGTGTTAACCTTTTCCTTGATGGCAAGTGAGAGCTAGATGCTTAACGCATTCACTGCCAAGCCTCGGTGTTGCGACCCGCAGCGCAGGGCCGCGCGCCCCACCTGCCGCACCGCGCACCGCGCCTCGAAGCGTGCACACTTGGTGCACAGCACTGCTAACGAACACGTGCGTTCGGGGCCAAGGAAGTGTCAGTTTAATGTAGGTAGGCTGACGTGGCACATAGATTGATCGATTTTTATTTGAACTTTATTTATGTACACTTAGGAAATCGAATAGTTTTTTTGCTACTAGTCCAATAGCTTTGAGGTTTGGAAACGACACAACATACAAAACTTTCACAAGACAAGACTACAAGACTTTCTTTAGACCATTTATATAGTCACTTTTATTTGATAAATACCTACTATTCAGGTGTTGACGTAGTTTGATACCTTAAAGAAGGTAGTATGTTTATATTAACTTTTATATTATTTCTGGAAATTAACAAACAATGAGTAGGCACTGAACTTAACAATGAAAAAATTGAGGATGGCCAGTTTCTTAAAAAAATGCACAAAAAGATATGAAGCCATAGTTATGATGGGCTATGGCTTCATATCTTTTTGTGCATTTTTTATGTATTACCTTTCTATGTTATTTCGATCAACGAATCAAGAATCAAAATTCTTTATTACCCGACTACCGACAGGGGAGGGTTATGAGGTTAGCACCCTATGTTTGTATGTTTGTATATTTGTATGTTTGTATGTTTGTATATTTGTATGTTTGTATGTTTGTATGTATGTGGCCGATTTCTTTGTTCCCACGTAGCGCTGAAACTACTGGTTCGATTTCAACAAATTATGTATCGATTGATTCGTCTCAATACCCCGATGGTTATAGGCTATAGGATTTAGGGCTCCGACCCCGAATAAGCCTTCAAAACGCGTATTAAAGTTTAGGTAGCCGCAGGCTGCAGGCCCCATAGAGAAAAATTACAATACCTACGACCTATTTTCATTTTCAACTCTATGCCTATCAAATATGACCGATACGTCATTCTATTTTGTCAATGTAAATGTTTCAAAATTTTATAACTTTCACGTAGTCGGGTTGTAGTTTTTAACTTTATCTTGTTTTCATCAATACAATTGATGTAGGTAGGTGTACCAAAACAACATACATAACACAAGCTGCGCCCTTTATACTATCTCTGTGATCTAAACTTAGAAGAGGTCAAATTCTTAATATTAAACACTAACACGGAAATATAGTGGTATTTTTGAACTCTTATTTTAGTTTTCGCCAAAAAGACGTCACGTAATTTATGGATGCCCCCTAATCTGTTATTTTATAGTAAGCCTTTTTGCATAGAAAGTTTTTGGCAACATGTTTGAATTTATTTACCTACTAATAATTTTTGCAACTCACGAGGAGTTTTGTAGAAGCGTGAATGAAGTTATTGTTCCATTTCAGCGGGTGGTGGTAACGCGAACGCCAATGCTAACGCGTACTCAAGCAGAGAAGCGCCAGGCCCGCTAACCGGGGGCTACATGATCCTAGGCGCTTCCCATCCGAAGTCGTAAGTACAACTAGCTAAATACTACTACAAGGGTTTATTTTGGCAGCTAACTAAGAACGCTCTCTCATCGCGAGCATTTTCTGTGATGTAACAAAAACAATCCAACAAGATTCGTTTTTAAGCTACTGTAGACGAATCAGAGGCTCAAGTCTTGTTTTTACAAAGTGTTACATTACAAGCGAATGCTCGGGGTGAGTGAGCGTCTTCACATTTCTATAAACAAGTATTGGACCGACCACATGTTGGTTTGGACGGATCAATGACCACTAAAAATATGGACGTTATTTTTAGTGGTCAATAATCCGCCCAACCCTACACGAAAGTACAACTTCTTATAGTGACCGTTTCTGAAAAACGATTGCTGAATGACCATAATTTGAAATGACCATTTCTGGAAAAGGCCACATGTAAAACAACGTTGCTTGAAGGACTACAAGATAGGCATGTGCGTCATGGTAATGTGCCATGAAAGTGTTATTTTAACTAGTACAGCATAAGTAATACCACGGTTAAAAACGGTTAAAAGCCGTGATAGTTTTCTTTTAACTTCATTATGCATTCTCACTACTACTGTACCTACTACTACTGTGAATTTTTCACATTTCCCAAACCAACCGTTTAGCTGGCTTACACTTGACAAATCCAACAAAAACTTGCTAAGTCTTACCTATCTTTAATGTTTCGCAAACGGATTTGTGAATCTAAGAATTATATATTATACACCGAAAATATTTATATACGAGCTATTTAACGATACACTAATTACCCCATCAGATAGGTGAGAACAAAAAAAAAAGGTTTTAGGTAGAAGTGGAAAAAAAAATCAACATCTAATGTCACCACTTTGTCGGCGTGATTAATATGTATGTACACCCACGCCAAATATAGCTTTCTAATACTAAACGTCTCTGAGCTAAGTTGCGGATGGACAGACAGATATGACGAAATTTTATGGGTCCCTTGTTAAATCTGGAACCCAAAAAACATGCCCATGCGGAATGCGGGCCGTCTGTAAATTTATATACCTACATTTTACTAACCGCCGATTTATCGTCTTTTCTAGAATGGCCATTTTAATATAGTCAACATTTACAGAAGTAACCATTTTTAGGTATCGTTCTTATAAATGGTGTTAAATAGTGTAATTGTAAGAAGCGGTCATTTCCAGAACCGGACCTTTTTCGTTATGGTCATTATTAAAAGTGGCCATTTCTTATCGTGGTCCTAATCCGCCGAAAGGCACAAGTTTACCAAGCCATCATAAACGTCATTCATTCGTCATGTTTGATTGACTGACTGTAGTTATAAACCTTAGGGTCAGACTCTACTAAAGCTGAGCTGAGATGAGAGGAAAAGAGATGCTACAAATATCCGCCGCTCGCAGCTCTAACCAGTCCACAATCCGCTTTAACCAGTAAACATCTCGCTCCAGTCTAGCCAGTACGCTTCTCCGCAAAACTTCCGAGGCTCTACTCCGTGCACTCCAGGAGAAAATTGTCTCTTCTCGTCATCGCAAAGGACATCTCCGCTTTTCCCCAAGGCCTACGAGCAAACACATAAAATAGTAAATAAGTAGCATATCTAAGTGCCTGCTAGATTTTAATAACACATTCATGTACCCTTCATATGTTATGCACTATTAATGAACTCATTGTAACTAACTTTATTTCTGCTCCCTAGGCCCCAGTATTAGCGTCGTAGTAGTAATTCGGTGACGGCATCCATCCTGAACGCGTATTTTCCATCAGTTGCACTCCTGCGCATCGAAGCAAAGCAAGCCCGCCATGGCCGTGCAACTGCCGGAAGATCACTATTTATTTATGTAATTAATAAGTAGATACAAATAGATAACCATGATAAACCATTAAAACGGCTTTTTATTTATTTATTTCAAAGTTATTCATGTTTTCAAAATTAAGAATTTAAAAAGTTTAAAACACCATTTGAATGTGGATTGGACCCAAAATCTTCCGCTCGAAATCGGAAATCCCTTTTTATTATTTTTTTATTAACTTGTACATTTTTAAAAAAAATTGTCCTAGAAATTGCCCTAATATTCCCAATTATAAAAGTATAAGGGTGATATTATACTTTTTTATATATCACCCTTATACTTTTATACTTTTTTATACTTTTATACGACGAGCTGTCGTAGCAGCGTAGCAAAAGCCGTTGATTTGATACAAACCGAAGTATTTTAATTTCGTTATCATCATCTGCAGTCAGATTTACTAACCCACTGCACTGCTGGGTATAGGCTTCCTGAAGTTTGTGCCATCCACCACGATCCTGTGTTAACCGCCTCCATTGACGCCTCCGGACGTGTACTATGTCGTCGAACCACCATTCAACTGACCGTCTGACGTTTTTTTGCCCTTTCTTGGTCACCAATCAGTTGCTGTTTTGCTCCACCTGTCATCCATCACCTCGATATTATTATTCCGTATTTGTATAGAACGATTATCAAGACCCGCAGACTTTCATACCTTGTTGCTTCAGCTTTAAAAAAACAAGATGTTTATCATGTTATTATTATCCATATTTCTGTTATAATATGCTATGTACAAAATTCAAACACAATTGTAAATTGTTACTGAATAAATGAAATGAGGTGATAAAATATAATAAACATAACACATCATGAAAAAGTACGAACCAAAAAAGACAAAATGATGCGCTGCTACGACAGCGCGTTGAAATCTTTTGCTCTATGTTCGCAAACCTTGCCCACGTACTTATTGTGTATACATAAAAACCCATTACCTGTGTGTGTACCCAATGGTAAAGATGCATAAATACTCCAGGCACAGATTTAAGAATACTATATATATCCAGGTAAGTATGGCAAATAAAAGTAAGTAAAACATAAATAAATAGAGCAAAATAATTAGTACATGCGCGCTTTTGTAGCATCAAAAACTTCCATAGCAGTCGCAAATAACCCCAGATTATATTTAGATTTCTAATACTAGGGTAGGAAAGGACATATTTCTTTAAGTACCTATATATAGGCAAATAATAATACAAAATAAGACTTTGAAAAAAGTAAGAGCAAAAGATTTCAACGCGTCTCGTAGCAGCGCAGCGTTTTGCCCTGCTGCTACAGCAGCAGTCACATTCACATGTAATTATGTATATATAACTAGATAGAAGAGCACCTACTATGTACTTCATTTAGTAATAAGGTCAATTAGTACCTACGATATAGTTATTCGGTGGCAATAATCAAATAAAAATGTTAAAAAGAAACTGGATTATAAGATTTCAATTTCGCTATTGTAGCAGAACGTAGCCTTTTGCTACGCTCTGCTACGACAACAGTGGCACATATGCCTAGCTAGTTAGGTATTTACTGTAGAGTAACAAATATTTGCTGTACGGCACACATAGGTAATTTAGTAAGTGCTTTATGTAGATAGGTAACTAACTTAAACACAATGGTAGAATTTTCATGTTTTGTTCCACAAATTTCTAACTGAGCAAAAGACATCAACGCGCGCTGCCTAGATTTTCGGCTAGTAAGGTCAGTTATTGCTCGTTTGGCACGACTGACCAAACAATATTTGTTGTGAATGTTCTAGTAAGTATTGTTAGAGTAAAAGAGCCAAATAGGACGACCATAAGAATTTCCTCAATAAAACCCGGAATTTCAAAGTTTAATCAGCCTTATTTATTCTAGATCGCTCGATAATTATTTGTTATCAATAAAGATTAAATTCTATTTTGTTTTGATAATAGTTAGGTGCATAAAGGTTTTATGCGTAGGTACCTACTGAGCAGTACAAGCTTCACTGGCTGGTTAGAATAAAAAAGAAAACGCGGGAAACTGACAAAAGAGCCTTGCGGTGAATTTTTTTGCATTATACCACAGATTTGTAAGTATAGTACATTATACGTTCTTATCAATTTTCATGAATAAATCGTGAAAATGAACTCTTCACAATTTTCTCACGTATCCTCCAATTCAATTTAAATTACTCGCATTGTTTTTTTGAGTAAAGCACTATACAAGCCTCGTCCGCAATGACTGTCCTGCTGGCCACGATAAGCTGGCCTCAAGTTAAGCTTGTTATGGTCTTGGCCTTCAAGCTTGGTCATCATTGCAGCCTTGTTGTCCGCGATATAAAGGCTTCAGCTGGGCCATCAAGGGCTGCAATACTGACCGCGCTGTGATGGCCTGGACGTTCGAGGTCTGTAATGGGTGGGTTGCTGGCCGCGGTTGAAGATGGCTGAAAGCTCAGCCGCTACGCATCGCTTTAATAATGTACTATTACTCTACCTACATACCGTTATGATAATATACAAGGATGAGATCATCTAAGAAGGCTAATAATTTTCAAAGGAAAGCAGCTTGTGTCCAAGTTCATTTGCGGTAGAGTTTACCAGTCGATATGTCAGTCGTTTTACTATGCTAAGACAGTACAATTTAACAAGTTCCTATCTATTGTAGCAAATATTAAATCAATGATTCAAACAACAGGTTGCAACGAAACCATAAAAAATATTATTAAGGTGTGTTCAAACATAGCGCGGCGAGAGTGCACGCAGCAATAAGCGGCAATCGTGAGACAGCCCTGACGCGACTTGTTGTAGGGATCCCAGAAATTCGTGCGCGGCGGACAAAAGGCACGGCAATCGCGCGCTGCGGCGGCAGCGGCGGCGCTCACGATTGCCGCGCTATGTTTGGACACGCCTTTAAAATCAACCGTAGATTGTATCATTATTCATTACTCATTTCGATTTACCTCCGTTTCTTATATTATAACGTAACAATGGGACCACATTAATCGTAACATGGGCTGCATACACCTCTGCATTTCTGATAAATCGAGGGAGTTTCAATATTACACAATCTGTTTCACCTTTGTCTTAAGTTATATCTTAAATACATTAACATTTCGCTTTTATTAATCGCTTCATTCAGTTCATATTTACGCAATCGTATAATAATGTAGAGCCCATTTTTTCACGTTAAGATAATTATCCTATACTTTTTGCAATTCATGTACAGTTTGGTAAATACAGGCTATCTTAATTAAACGAGTAATTGTTCATCTCATGAGATTTAGGAAGCCAATGGGTAAACAACATGCTTTTAGTTTGATTACGTTATGGGCCTTCATAATAAAGTCGCAAAAAATGCATGTTTATCTTGTTAATTATTTGGCTACTTAGGAACTCTATTATTTGTGTGAAGGCCTTTATTGCCAAATTATGGTATTTTATCTTTTTGTTGATACAATCAGGCAGAGGAATATTTAGTACCTATTCAAAGCTTTGTTTTGTTTGAAACTATTTAAATTTCTGTTTTGAACGTGTGGCCCAGACTAAACCCATATATTATCCATTTTCAGTGACATTAAACTTATAAATAATGCTAAACAATCTACACAACATCATCTAGTCCCAAGCCAAGCAGAGTTTGTATTATGGGTAGATAGTAGATAACTGATATACATAATAAACATAGATCGTTTTTTTGTTATACATAGAAAATACTAAAGTATGCTAAAGATCTTACCTATATCCTGCAATTTTATGAATTAAGGGTTATTTGGTGACAAAAAAAAAGCGTTTGTTCACCTTTTTTCTGAAAATCAGCTGGGGTTATTGTTGCTTGTCGCTTTGAAAATGAGCTTCAATCGTATTCGGTTGGAAGCCTGGATCATGCTAATTAGAACTTAATGTTTTTCAGAGGTGTCTTTACGCAATCTCGGTCAGGTACAGTGGCTGGACGTTCCGTTTCTGCCACCACCAACGTCGGAGTCGACTCTTCGGGTCTCGGCTACTACGACCAAGAAGCATCCGTACAGGACTAAAATAGAGCGAGACTCGCTAACGTTAAAAGTATATGCTAATAACCCACATATTATGTAGGAAGGTACCCATTAGATGTCGTACCAATATTTTTTACTCTAAGTATGAGTTAACCTTTTCCTTATGGGTACCAGCATACATTGAGCATCTAGTATAAACTAGATGTGTATTGTAGGCTGGTCTAGTTAATATGGCAAATAAATGAGTTGGATGGTTCAGGATGGGTGAAAAATAAACAGTAATTATTATTAATTTATTTCATTTATTTAGCTTTAGCAATAAATTAATGTAATTAACATTATCTATCTACGTTTGTGTGATGCCTATGGCGATCACCGATCAACGGCTTTGTAGACAAAGAGAACTTACTAGAGCACTTATGTATAAAATACCCGTTAGCAAAACACATATAATAATATAACTATGTACATGCAGCATTTATTAGGTTATTGTTGAAGCTACCCATCATTTGAGGACTATCTTCGGTCAAATTTTACGGTGACATTGTGTCAAGTTAGCTCTTTGAGTTCCTTCCCTTAAATGCTTTGTTACCGAGGTTAACTATTTTCTTATCGATTTTTCTTGTGGCTTACCTGAAAAATACTTTATTTTAAATTTATAAAGACATAAAATTTGATCGTTAAGTTGGCTAGAAACTATAACATTGTAAAATTGTGTATGAAAACCTATATCTAAGATGGTGCTATTTTGGCATGCCCAACTTTATCTTAATTTTCTTCTCTTATTTTTGGGGTAATTCTAGCCTATACTGGGGTTTATTGTACTGGTATCCCTGGTCTACATCTACTGGGACTGGAGCGGGTGCAGGAGCAGGGGCGGGGGCCGGCTGGGGCTGGGAGATGGGCACGAATGGGGGGGTCACTATCACAGCGTCGTCGGTGAAACCCACATCTCGTCCTGAGGCTGCAAACTGTTGTCCGAACGGAACCTGGTAGAACTGCGGCTGCTGGTACGACATAGGCTGCTGGTAGTACTGCAATTGGTTCTGATACTGAGGCTGAGGTTGATAAGGAGAGCCGTATTGCATCGACGGTACTCCGTACTGCGCTTGGGGAACACCGTATTGCGCTTGTGGTTGAAACGCATATTGAGGATTCTGCTCCATACGACCGAACAGGTTTCCTAGAGCGGGATACTTGTTGGTGAGGTGTGACCACAAGCCGGTTCCTCCGACCGAGTTTGAGCCCTGGTTACCCCAGAACAGGCGTTGTGAAGGCTCATCCATGATCTGGTACACTTGGTTCTGGCTACGAACGGAATTCGATCCGCTTGGTATAGCATTGTAGGATGCTTCCCTGCGCAGGCTGTATCCCACCGTACTACCTATAATGTCACAAGAAATCATTATCAATTCGGTAATGTAGTTTTGAGGTAATAAATATTGATTTTGTAAGTAAACAAATCGTATGGAACTTTTTTAATTCACTGCACGTACCGGCCACGAAGAGCACCAAGAAAGCGACAGACGCATCCATTTTCGCACGGGTTGCTGAACCAGAACTGCGTGACATTATTGCTCGTCTTCGCATTTATACCTCCTCTATTTACTCCTAAAAGAGGGCCTTGAAGTTAAATTCTCGTAACCCAATATTGAAAGTGTGAGGTAATGGTGTAGTGGCTCGCCCAGTGGTGGACGCGCAGCGGACAATAGGTGCGACATCTAGGTGACTCGTGCGGTGCCGCCCGCAGAGAAACGCACAGGTGGTTCTCAAACAAAGACTGAATTTGTATTAGATTTTCTTCAAAAAAAAAATCAATTTCTACTTACGGACCAAACTCCCTAACAAATCATAATCAAATCCCCAGTTAAACAACTTGGTTTCGGGTCTAAATAATAAAGAAGCCGTTAATATGTTACTTTATTGGCTGGAAGATAAGGTTCATTAGACATCGTTATTTTAGCGTTGGTAGGTAATCTGGTAAGGGCAATGATTTATTTAATTAAATTGCACCTGCAATTTTTAAATTCCATTCACCAAAATAACATCTGGGAAAAGTGATGTCAGGGTGATGAGTCCAACTGGTTTCGGTGCCCATGGGGGTTTGATGCAACGCTTATGCAACACGAGATTTATTATTCAGTCAATGCATAATCGAAAGTAAAATTGCCTACCTTTTTATCTGATCGTACAAATATAAATTAATCTTGTATTGTGTTTTGATATTTTCCCATGGTTGCGCGAGCACGCGTGTCCGATTGCCGCGAGCACTATAATGCATTGATGGTAATCGATATTTTATAGCACCCTGTAGATGATAAAGTTTCGTGAAAAACGCATTGGAACGCGTATGCGCGTTTGCCAACATAATCGGCATTATTCATAAGATAACGCGGTGCTATTTGTCTTCGCCAGTTGTCACGGCTTTGTAGCAGAAGCGTTTTGCGAAATATTACCCAATCAAGCTTTGGAATCGCGGAATATAGACTATTTGGAATAAGATTAGATAAGAAAGTTGACAGAGCCGTGCCTTTAAGGACTGTATAGGATGACTAAGAATCAGTAAAACAATGTTTGTGTACTTAAACCGGTACGTATTAGGTAGTATTCAAGGTAGTTCTAGTCATTCATAAAGACATATCTATCTGCACTGACTAAACGAAAGCAAGGTGAGTGAGCATCGTTCCATTTAAAGTTGACAATAGTGAATAGGTTCCCATAAATTCAGAATGTCCTTCATTCGCCTTCTATGATGTTTTTCTTTATAAATGAATGCATTTTCCACGTTATTTGGTCGAAAAGATGATGTTATAGGTACACGTTTTTCAGCATTGTGGTCTATTGCGGTTTCACGTATCTACATAAGTACCTATATTTCATTTATTTATTTCTCAAACCATTTACATTGTGTCGGAAACTATTATAGTAAGAATGAACCGCAAAATATCAGATCATAAAATCGACTCTTTTTTTTTGCAGCAGTTACTTAACCCACAGCTGCGCATCTCTTTTTTACCACTCCCTGGGATATACCTAATTAACGCTGTCACAGGCCATGAAGAGACGACCGATTTTGCGGCGGGCGAACGTCCTCCTGAGACGCAGGAGGTTTCGGGTTCAATTCCCACCTCGGGATAAATGTTTGTACGATCTGCAAATAATACGTGTTCCGGTAGTTCTCTATGTACAATAAAAAATGTAGTAGGCAGGCTTATTAGATATCTAGTAGGTACCTACAACACTAGCTCTACTAGCATTAGCTTACTTTGGGGCTGGATGACGATGCGTGGATTGTTCAGCTTTTTTTCAGATGGATTATGTGCGACAGCTTTACTCGCCATTTCATGCTGGGCCTTCCACACCGCCACCCGCGTTGGGTGGACTCCACTATGTAGCGTTCTTTGTAGAAAAGTCGCTAGACATTCGGTCAGAGTTGTTTTGACGTTGGTTAAAGTCAGTAATGAATATTAATATTTCAGTAAACTTTAGTACCTATCAACAGATTATTATTAGGTACGAGGTTTTTTTTATGAATAGTTGGCAATCTTCATTAAGTACCTACAAGTCAAAGTACTAAGAAATTTGAAAACTATTTCATACTTATAGATGTAATAATTCATCTTCAATAGCGACCCATCTTAATAGAAGGGTAGCTGTTGAACATGATCCCTAGGAGTGCATAAGCTACGCTTTGTAAGTGAGCGAAGCCACGAGCAGACGCTAGTTTTAATAAAAATTCACCATCTTAACCGAAATTCTGTGACTTCGACAAACCTGAAACTATTCTATCTGGTCATTATCTGGTCTTCCTTAATCTTGCACGTTCTCTTTAGGTAGCTAATGTTTTCAGGGTACCTACCTATAAAAGTTTCTTTAAATCCTACTCATTTTTATAACGGCGAAAGTCCACCATAAATAAATCTAATAGCCTCAAGCTTAGCAGAGCTTGTGTTACGGGTAGGTTAGATACTTGATGAATTACATTCATATTTTTTTTCTATTATCATTCAGTGACAATTGCTATCATTTCTTTAGAAAAATGTACATAAGGCTTTGGTTTTTGTAAGATTAGCTTGTTGTTTTATGTTATGAGGACACATTTGATACCAATACAAATGGATTACATTTTCTCGTCTTTATATTTTCATCATAGTCCATTAGCAGCTAAAGATCATCCGAAAAAACAATACCATCCATTAGTAAGAAAGATCAGAGATAACAGTGGGGTTATTAGAGTTGGACGGTCACAATGGTCACGTGCTGGGTCAAGTGCCAACGCTCAGCGTGTGCGGTCCCCGTTGACATAGATCGAGGTGCTTGGGTATGCTAATCTCTTTTTTTAAAATATTTCAGTTTTTAAGGTCGTTTATCGCCACACTTGCTTAGAAACCATGCTTTTACGCCTGCCTGTCTTAAATTCTTAGGTACCTACCTAATTAAAAACTTCATAAATCTACATATCTACACGTAAGCATGGTCATGGTAGGTCTTACAAAAACATTTAACGCAGATTTTCCATTCATAGCCCATGTATTGTAACTTCTGCTACTTACAACCAAATCCTAGGCGATTCCCCGAGCCAAACTGCGCTAGTTTGGCTCAACTAGAAGTGCAATTTCGTATCTCTGCATATACTTTACACAATATTAACAAGGCATGAAAAAAGCAACTGCCATTGAAAATTTTGAATTTACCTTCGTTCAACGAAATAATAAGATAAAATAGGTGGCGGCGCTAGTTTGGCTCGGGGAATCGCCTTAAATCTGAGTTTATGACTCAGATTTAAGGAAATTGATTCACTTACAAAACCGGCATACAGAAACACCTGCTTTCGATGTGAAGTGTAGTTTCCAAGATTAGGCATATATTGCACTTAATCATTCGGTGCAGCCTTTGTCTTCTTGTGTAATGCTTTAAAAGAGCGCTACCTAGTTCTGCGCTATTTGTTTTCGGTGTTTGGTAATCAAAAAAGTCAATCTGTAGACAATACCGAGAAATCATGATTCTACTTCGTGCACACATGGATTGCCAAATTATGACAAGCGGTGAAAAACCGGCTGACACCCTATTATCCACGCTGACGACGACGACGTCACAAATCCAGGCCTCCAGTTTATGAAAAATAAAAGATATTGCGCCAGCTTTAGAAAATTTACGTAAAGGTAAAGATTTTAATTTGCACGTAACTTAAAATAATTTCCCAAAAGACCGCAAAATCAGTAATTGTAGGCTTAAACAATAATAAGAAGTCAGACCCTAATGATCTGCCAAATTATACCTTGCCAGAGCGCATACCCTTAATAATTGATGGTCGGCAGTTAATCCGTAATAACAGCCTACTTACTACTTACTACTACTCGTACATTAACATTTAGGACGGTAACTACAAGTATGCCAACTAATTTATTTTAAGAAACGATCGTCGGACCTACCTTTATGTTCTTACACTACATTATCATGAATGTGTCAAATATTTCGTTACTTCTGCTACCAAATATTTCGTTAGTACTACAGAAGTAGTTTGTGCATTTTCACAATGTTTAATTTGAATTAGTTCGTTCTATTGCAGTTAAAGATCTGGTCAAGTAATAGTTTAAGTTTTGGACGAAACGAAAACGTCTTATTGAAACAATATGAAAAACTTGCAAGTTTTTTTGTGACTTAGGTAATGTTTGGCTACAAAACTTTTTTAATGAAATATCTTCAATGAGACGTTATCGTTTTAATATCAAAATATAGTTCCACAGGATGAAACGTTATGCCTTTGGACTTTGGACGGACGGAATTTTGGACGGACATAGGGCTACATTTGTCCCGGAAAAGTGCGAGCGAAGCCGCGGACAGATGCTATTACAGTATAATTGCGGTGTTGAACTTCAGCCTCAGTAGCTTACCAAAGCGGTTTACTTATGAATAATTTATCCAAGTAACATCCGCGACCGCAAGTCGTGAACAATAGATGAGGGAACCGAACGATTGTGTCAGCGATACTTATTTATGATCAACCTAACCGCACCTTTAAAGGCTTGACAAGGTATAAATAAAAACAGTAATCATTTAATTTTCTTGTTGATTTTATAAAACAGGCTAAGATGACTTTGAAATGCTAGGCTAATTGGTTACCATTACGGTACAAAATGGCTATGATAATGGCTAATTGCAGCTAGAGATGATTGATTGGATATCGTAGGTATATCCCTTATCCATAAGAGGCCTGCCGATGCTGAATAGGGTTTAAGCATAGATTTTTTATTCTTTTCAGCGATTATTTATGTTATTTCGTTACCGAAAAAAAAATATAACACCCACAATTTTTTAAATTTATAATGGAAAAAAAATAAAAATAAAACTGCACGCCGTTTCGGGTGATAAAAACGTTGCCCAGTTTCTGTGACCTCACCGTTTAGTTTGTCAACTCAAAGGGCTTCTGTTCCTTCTATCAGAATAAAATTAGAAACAAATAAATGAAAAAAAACCATCATGTTTGTTGTTTGTGTGTTGTATAAATAAATTTATATCTTTCTATCGTTCAAAAAAGAAAAGCTTCATGACAATAATACAAAATATGCAGATATATTTCTATATCACTAGAGAATAAATAAAAATAATAAGCTTTTTTGAAGTCGCATGCATATTACGACAGGACCTGTCGTCACGACGATGTGACGTTCCTTCCAGTTTAAAGAAACATCGTCGTGACGACAGGTCCTGTCGTCACGACATGCCTAATGGGAACGCGCCCTTACACAGATAAAAATGTTGGGTAGGTAAGGTACTCTACTTAGGGTAAGAGTGAAAAGATTGTTATGCTACATTTTTTATTTATTTTACTTGTTTTCCTATAAAACGTTTGTATCACAAAATCGAAGTAAGTACATAAGGTCCTAAATAAAAAGTTTTTACATCAAATAAGTCTTATATTTTTATTCCTAAAGAATTAAGAATTATCGTTTTCCATAACCTGTAACAAAAAAAATATTATTAGAACACTGTTACTGATAAAAGGAAATTAAAAGAAAAAACGGTCGGTTGATAAATTTATGTTTTAACGGAAGAGAAACGTGTGTATTTTTTATTTATGTTTGTCGATTTCTCCGTCAATTTGGGACCGATTTGGAAAGTTCTTTTACTATGATCCCGAGGTGGTATAGTAAAAAAAGCACCCCGTAAGAGTGTTTCCCTCGGGAACACCGAGGGATTAGTATTTGTCCCGAAAAACTTAAACTGCGTAAATACTAATATAATAATAATTTATAGCATACATAATTAGAAATAATAATATGTTATATTAATAATAATGACGATAATTTTCTGTACAGTTTTCTGTGATTGTGCGGTACAATAAGGTATTATCTATCTACTAAAGAATATGTAGTGGGCTTTTAGTTCTTTCAAAACAAAATATTCTAAATTGTGATAATTATCTATAATTATATTGTGAAGTCACGGGGAACAGCTAGTAAATAAATATTACTACTATGAGAGCTTGGATTATGGATACCCCTCCTCTCCCCTGTTGATAAGTGGTGAGGCTTTAGACTACCCAAAATCACGTGAAATGTAGATATTTTTAGGGTCCCGTACCCATTACTCCGCTGTCCGTCTGTCACCAGGCTGTCTCATGATCCGTGATATGTATGATATATATATGTATTTCTGTTGCCGCTATAACAATAGGTATAAATACTAAAAAATAGAATAAAATAAATATTTATGGGGGCCCATACAACAGACAGGATTTTTTTTGCCGTTTTTATAGATAATGGTACGGAACTTGGCCGGTGCCCAGAACATATATCTGTAGATCGTACACATTTGTCCTGAGGTGGGAATCAAACCCACCACGGGTTATGCGTCGCTGGGAGACCTTCGCCCGCTGCGCCACAGACGTCGTCAATTCTGGTGTTAGCTAGTGTCGGTGTGTTATAAAAATCCGTGCAGCTGTTCAAATGTTAAATATAATTTTCGTCGGGGGTCACGAGCTTTTTATGAAATTAGCCATTTCAAGAACCAGTTTATAGGTAGTTTTAGTTTTTTTGTTTTAGAAAATACGATTAATTGTAAGTAACGCTACTTTGTACTGAAGCACTACACAACCACAGATACTTCGTCTATTTAGTCTACACTAACTACAACTGCTTAATACTTAATGCAAGATGTTACTTACTTCCTTTTATGGCTGCTCCCGAAGTGGCATGGGCGGAGGCAGAGCTGCTCGCATAGCCGCCATATCCGCCCGAACTGACTGCACCGGCCACACTCTTAGCATTGGCTCCGTTCCATCCTTCTCCGGTCTTATCGGATCCGAAATTAGCTCCGCTGTTACCGCCATACGACCCACTCAGAGAGCCACTATACGATCGGGCGCCGTAGGAGCCAGTGCCCCCGCAGCCACTGTCACCACAACCACCGCTTGCTTTATTCCCATAACTTCCACTGTTGTAATTGCTTGATCCTGAGAGTGCTCCGGCCGAAGCAGCAATCGGTTGCGATACGGCACCATTATTCGAATACGACCCTTGATGCGATCCTACGCCATTGTTTGAATAAGATCCTTGGTGGGATGCTGCGCCATTATTTGAATAAGATCCTTGGTGGGATGCTGCGCCATTATTTGAATAAGATCCTTGGTGGACTCCCGAGCCATGGTTTGAATACGCTCCCTGATGCGAGCCAATTCCATTATTCGAATAAGATCCTTGGTGTGATCCAAGACCATTATTGGAATGGGCTCCTTGCTGTGATACATATTGTCCGCTTTGTGGTTTTTCAGATGGTGCGTTGATTTTACCACCATCATAGGGTTTTAATACACCAGGAGGGCCACCGAAACCTCCTGTGTAAGCAACTGCGTTAGCGCTAGCCGATGCACTGGCGCCTGCTTGAGCTCCAGAGGCAGCGTTTGAATAAGATGGAGTCGCGCCTTGTTCACAGTTACCTGTGGTACACGCAGGTTTCGTTTCCAAAGACCCAGAAGCGGGTTTATTGTAGGTTGAGCTGGGGCCATTAAACTCGTTAGGCTTCAGATATCCAGCCGGACCTCCAAATCCAGTAGAACCCGTCCCCGGAGCTGATAGCGATCCGGAAGCCGCACCGTAAGATGGAGGTGAGGGTTTCCCGCAATTTCCAGTGCCACAAGCTGGATTGCTCGTCTCAGGGATAATTTGGGGAGTTGAGGGTGTAAAAGGCCCAGATGGAGCTTTAAACTCATTTGGCTTCAATATTCCAGAAGGACCACCGAATCCCCCCTTGTATGGTTTATCACTTTCTGTTGCGTCGCCAGGTTTTGTGCCCCCAGAGGGTGAATTATACGATGGTGCTGCAATGCTACTTTGAGCGATGGGGAAACTAGTTGATGGATGGCCTTGGTAGCCTGTTGTCGGTTTCACATTACAATTGGGAGAACCTGGCACACATACTGGTGCAACAAAAGCATCATTACAGGGGGTGCCAGGAGGACCAGCACAAATACTTGCAGGCCCAGGGGGAGACAACACGCCTGGTTTAGGTGCGGAATTGTATCCGTGGTAGCCTGTGGTCGGGCCCACATTACAATTAGGAGAGCCTGGCGCACATACTGGTCCAATAAAAGCATCATTACAGGGTTTACCAGGAGGACCAGCACAACTACTGGAAGGCCCAGGGGGCGACAACGGGCCTGGTTTTGGTTCGGGGCCATAAATGACATCATTGCAGGGGGTGCCAGGAGGGCCAGTACAACTACTAGAAGGCCCAGAGGGAGACAACGCGCCTGGTTTAGGTGCGGAATTGTATCCATGGTAGCCTGTGGTCGGGCCCGCATTACAATTGGGAGAGCCTGGCACACATACTGGTGCAACAAAAGCATCATTACAGGGGGTGCCAGGAGGACCAGCACAAATACTTGCAGGCCCAGGGGGTGACAGCGGGCCTGGTTTGGGCGCGGAATTGTATCCATGGTAGCCTGTGGTCGGCGCCGCATTACAATTGGGAGAGCCTGGCACACATACTGGTGCAACAAAAGCATCATTACAGGGGGTGCCAGGAGGACCAGCACAAATACTTGCAGGCCCAGGGGGTGACAGCGGGCCTGGTTTGGGCGCGGAATTGTATCCATGGTAGCCTGTGGTCGGCGCCGCATTACAATTGGGAGAGCCCGGTGCACATACCGGTGGTGCAACAAAAGCATCTAGACAGGGGGTACCAGGAGGACCAGCACAGATACTGGAAGGCCCAGGGGGCGACAATGGGGTTGGTTTAGGTGCGGAATTGTATCCGTGGTAGCTAGTGGTTGGTCCCGCATTACAATTGGCAGAGCCCGGCGCACATACCGGTGGTGCAACAAAAGCATCATTACAGGGTGTACCAGGAGGACCAGCACAACTACTTAGAGGGGCTGGAGGCGATAACGGACCTGAGTGAGGTTTAGGCTCCGAAGGCGCCAATGAGGAATATGAAGTTGAGCTGCCATAAGATGGATTGTTGCCTGCATAACCTTGGGAAGTTGGATAAATAGATGCAACATTTGGTTTTTGAGATGGTTTATAGGAGCTTAGCGAATTAGTGAGCGAGCTCGTTGAATATGGTGCTTTTGTGGAGCCGAAGTTACAGTTACCACCAATACAGGGGGTAGTCGATGGATTGGTAAATGATGTTTGACTAAGAGCGCCATAGTTAGATGTAGGATAGTTATTAGTGTTGGGGGGTTTCGTCTGAGCAGATTGACAGTTTGGAGTAGTGCATTCCTTAGGGGCAGTTAAAAGTATAGAAGGTTTGTTGTAACCTTGGCTGGGAGTGTTCGATGTGCCTTGTCCGTAATTGTTACAATCAGAGGAGCTACAAGGAGGGTATTCCGGGGTATAGGAAGAGGGGTTTGAAGCAAGTTGCCCCACACAGTTGCCGTATTTACAACCAGAATTTGTTGTTGAAGTCTGCACATAAGACCCATAGTTTGATTTAGCAGTTGACGCTCCGGAAGTAGGCACTTTTATGTCATTAGATCCGTATTCGTTTGAAGGTGATCCGGATGGTCCGTTCGGTCCACACTGACCTGGTGCACATTTGGCATAATCAGCTGAAGGCGATCCTTCTTGAGATGTGGTGCCGCAACTTCCTGACGTGCATTTTTCTTTATCGTCAGTGCCCGCATCAGAGTTCCCGTTCGGTCCGTTGCAGTCAGAGCCTTCACAACCAGGCTTCGTATTATCTTTCGCATAAGTTGATCCTCCTTGAGACCCAGCTGCAGCAGAAGCTATGGCCTTTGCACTGCTATACGCATTGGAAGATCCGGTCGGACCGGCTGATCCAGAGTTTGAGCCCGGCTGGCAGTTTCCGGAAGCACAACCAGATTTAGGTTCATCAGATCCGTTAATATCGGTGTTATAGTGCCCTGTTGCACCCTCACTGGGAGATGCGTTGTTTCCATTGTATGCTCCTTGGCTTCCCGTTGAACCTTTGACTCCGTGTTGACAATCACCGGAGCCACATGGGGATCCACCGAGTGAGGCTCCGGACCCTGAACGACTATAGCTGAAGGCAGACGAGCTCGCACTAGAGCTGCCACTAGATGACGCACTGCTTGACGAATACGACTTGGCGAAGCCTCCTGAATAGCCCGCACCTTGGAGGTCTATGGGTGAAGCCGCTGCGCTTGCCTCAGCTGTAAAAATAAAAAAAATCATTCATGTTTCTTAAGCAACACCATTAAATTTGCAAATAATTCTATAGATTCATTCGCGTCTTTAATTTTAGTTTTTAATATTGTATGTATGTTAGTTTTAAGGTATATATTACTATGGACCGTAGAATAAGTTAAAATAAGATCTGTAACTGTTCTATAGTCTGAAATAAATGATTATTATTATTATTATTATTGTATTTTTTGTTACAGAGCCGCCTAATTATGTTGGATAGTATCGACTCAAGCTTATCAAGGGCAAGTAAATGTAGTAATGACTGTTGAGATCACCTACGAATTTAGTTTAAACAATGTAAGAAAAACTAACCTTTAGCCGAAGCACCAGCCCTGGGTCCATATCCGTAAGGGTTGGATATCACAAAACTAATTTGCACGAGTAAAACCAATGCACATGTGAGCTCCATCATGATGAAGCCTCCTAACTACAATGCAAGTCCTCGACAGCCGACCGTATTTATAAAGCAATACAAAATAGGCACCCATTTATATTTGCAGCAAAAAACCTGTCGGTGTAATACTGCGAACTAAGATTCAGAGGTTGTATTCGCGTAGGCAGCGGTATTGTTTCCCGTGTTTATTATGAGCAGTGCTTTGCGCATGGTAATTCGTTTGTTAGGTGCCTACTCTCATGTCATAATCAACATGGTATCCAGAGATGCTTGGATTCGTGGGGAAATACGTGGGTATCGGGTACCTACGACCTCTAGCTCCGGTTTGATTGGATGTGCGAGACAGGTACAAATTACTTGATTTTAGTCTTCGCATGGATAGTTAACGAATTAGTTACATATTTACTTCGACACGTGATTTTTTGCTTAGCAACGATGACGTGTTTCTATGGGTAATTTACTAAAACCAACATGTAAGAGATGTATCCTCAATCTACATAGTTTCAATGCTCGTGGTTTCTGTTTTTTTTCGTAATTCTTGACATGTTATTGTTTATAGCACCTTGAATGGTCAAACGGATATATTGTTTTGTGGGTTAAAAAACAAAATCATCATTTTAAGTGCCTTCTATTTTTAATAAGCTATTTATCCCCTGCAAAGGAATGGTTTCACCAAACCTTTCAAAGAATCGCGTTCGTTTGCTAACTAAGGCGGTGGCATGCGTCAAACTAGTGCCGCCACCTATTTTACTATAACGTTGAACAAAGGAAATTTCAAAAATTCATCTTACAGTTTGTGATAACTATTCTATGCTTCATTTAATGCCTCTGTAATAGTTTTATTCTATTTAGTTTAGCCAGAAAATCGAAACTAGATATTGGTGGCCACCAAAGGCAACTTCGATATTCTGATAGGTGGCGGTGCTAGTTTGACGCATACCAACGCCTTAATGAACTTAATTACCTAAGCATCTAATATAGGTAATTGTAATTCCTTCCAATTATCACTAATGCGGTTCGAAGTATCAACAGAAAGGTGCCTTCTATCAAAACGCCCATATCGCCTGTCAGGGTGTAGATTATTTATCGCCTAAATTACTCAAATACTGACGATCCATCGAAGTAGGTAAGTGTCAATAGGATCTGCACCTACAAGTACCTACCTAACTTATAATATAGCTTTTAGTTTCTGCCCGCGGCTTCGAATGCTTTATCATCTCAGGAAACGTTTCAAGATTATTTTATGTCCTATGGGATAATAAGTAGTCTATGTGTTATTCCAGATTTATATCTAGTGATGCAAAATTTGACCCCGGTTCATTCAGTAGTCTTGCTTGGCGTAAAGAAGTAACAAACATACGTCCATTCATCCAAGCTTTCGCATTCATAATATTAGAGCGAAGGATTGTATTACTTTAATTCTTCAACATTCCATGTTACTAATCCACCTTCATTCCATACTTCTTTGTGCTGCTTTAGGTACATTGAATAGGCACTGCATCAGTCATACAAATGACATGGTCATAAACGGCCAGTAAAATACCAATCGCATCAACAAAAGTGATCTTTAATGGCATAATCTAGTAGGAAATATATAACAGGGAATCTTTAGACACAGGATCTATAGATGGTATCATGACCATTTTGCAAGAAACGGCGTATGACCGACCAAGGTACTAGTAGAGGTCAAGGTTCAACATCCTCATAATGTACATGACAGTTTACGTTTCTCTTATAGGTACATCGATGGGCGTTTGTGCACTACAAGGAATTTTACCGTTCGGCAGTCCGATTTTTTACCGTCCGTTAAGGCACGCTATAAATATGTATAGGTACATTATATACTAGTTTGTGCACTATACATAATTTCACCGTCAGACATTTTATACTTTTCCCAATCCGGGCAGATATTTTCAACCTATCGTTCCTAGCGTAATTACGCGTGCATGGCGTGTAGTTTCAAAGAGAGTTGCCCCAAACTGCGCCGCATCGATCCGAGTAAAGACGGCCAAGTGCACAAGCCAATCATTCGTTTTTTTCATCCCACATTTTACCGTAAAATATCGGACTGCGGGACAAAAATTCCTTGTAAGTAGTGAACAAACGCACTGAGTGCTAAATATGATTGTTTATGTTGGCACATTTGTTTCGTTTTCCTTCTCGTCTCATCCTATATGAATTCGTAGAAACTTGCAAGGAGAAGGTCATACTCGGATTCCATCCTCGTTATTTAGAAAGGATTAAAATCATCACGATGAATTCTGATTTGCGGTCAGAGTCCATATTACTTTATTTAACTAGAGTAGGTACTAGACCGAAAAATAACATATAAAAAAAATTGTTTTGACAGACAGACGGACAGGTGGACAACGCAGTTATTCAATGAGGGTTCTTTTTTTCCTTTTAGGTACGGAACCCAAAAAAATATGCAAAAGTGGAGCTCAGTTTCGTATACACACACTGAAAAATCAGCATATAAGTAAATACATACCATTTTTTGCTTCAATCGAAAGGGAAATACCTACCTACATTTTCAAATTCTACGACGTCATTCGTTGTAACCTACCATATATTTACGAATTCTACCAATATGCCAGCGATGATAAGAATATATTTAAACACTCCATCAATTGTATTAGTAAGTACTTAGTACGTTAGTCTGGAAATACCGTGTCTGAATCATAGTTTAAGAACAATGCAAGTTCTTAAAATATCATACATGAATAAATGAATATTTATTTAGGAAACTATTCTCATCTATATTTTGTGTTCGACACGGAACTTGGGATGTAATCTAATAGGATCCGTAACCGCATATTAAAATAACGACATAATAGTTTTAGTCGTGATCGTCCATCTCATTTAATGGAGATCCTGACATCCATGATACTAAATTATGATAAATATGGGTTTTTCTAATATCATACGCCAAGAAGAAACATACGCAGTTTTACTGAACATCTATATATTTCATTATCAAAATACATAAGTATTTCCACTACCGTCAATCTTAATTAAAATAATTTACAGTCGTTTAATAACTACCGTCTACGCTACGAGTACTAATACCGAATAGGATAACTCTATCGTACAGTGATTCGAGAGAACAAGTAGAGTACAGCAAATAATACGTGCATGTTCGTTGAGGGAAACCCTGGTCCAAGTTATATGAATTCGTCGGGCTCGCGGGGCGCGTCCAAGTCTCGGTAGTGTATGACTGGGCGGAAATCAGCACCACCGCCCCTTTAACAATAACCATCCTTTAGTTAGCGGAAACTCTATAATACAACACGGCACACACAAACACCACGCTCAAGGTACTCTACTGGCTGGGCAAATAGTGCAAATCTTAGCTTCCCGGGGGTTACAAGGCAGCTTTACATACGAAGGACGGAATAAATTTAGAATAACAAATTGACAGTTCGGATAGTTTATTGAAACATGATTAATTAATAGTTACATACAGTGCTTGTAGTTTTTTTATGTCATAGAATGATAAGAACAGATTTATCATGCGTTTGATAAAGAAATACATTTTATTTGAGTTTAAAGAACCATTGTTGGCACTGACATGGAATTGTGATAATGTTATGTATTATGTTAATACTAGCTGATAAGTATATTTTACGTATAAGTATAATACATGTACAAAATACATTTTAACTACAAACAATAACTTATATGTATAAGTGTACTTATGATTTTTATGGCCCTAATAAATCTTTGCTAGATTTCATAACTAATTAAACATTATAATGACCGTGCCAAGTCAAGTCAACGGAATGCTGAAATTATAAAAAATTCCTATTTAAAAGTATTTCTCTTGTCATGGATTTATTTAATTCACAAATTAAAATATGTCACCACTGTCCGGGAAGTCAAGATCGTTGTACGCAATAATAGGCCGCGACCGATCCACATTTTCCCTGCAAATTATTCCTTTCACTTAAAAACATGAACTATAAAATGCATACAAGGCACCCAAACACATGCAAAAAATCTTCCCAGCTACGTTTACTGCACATCAATTTGCGATTTCTATAGAGGTAAACAAAATAAGATTTAACAAATGTGAAGGTCATGCAAAAAATTAAGTGAGTCAGTCAAATAGTTTCATTGTAGGTCAGGCGGATCCGTGAATGTACTGTAGTGATCAAGCATAAAATACTAGCTAGATCATTAACGCATTCACTGCCCAGCCTCGGCGGTGCGGCATGCCCGCCGCGGTCGCTGGCAACTTGGGCCATGAAAGTGCTAACCTACGTACGGGCCTAAAGCTAGAAGTTTTAACTAGGCTACAACTACACACATGCAAGGCGTAGCGATATATTATTAATTACTTCGGCCATCGATCAAAAATGTCCGGCTTTGCCAGCCCCCCTTAGATTCACAATGCGCACGCCACAACCTTCAGTAGCAAAAGAGAAACATTTTGACATGTTAGGAAAGCTTTTCAACTAGTGTCATTTTAGCGTTCAGACAAAAAGCATGGGTAAGTGCTCGTACAAAAAATGCAAGAATCACTCGTCCAAAGTGCTGAAAAAGGATGGAATTTCTTATTTTCAGTAAGTTTATATATATTTCTTACCCGTATATTGAGATGTGAGTCATATACTTGTGAAATCAGCATAAAATATTGTTGTTTGGTTTGCCTATGTTAAAATATTAATTTTGTTCTAAATTGATAAATGGAGAGGCTATTTCTTCTAAATTTTTTTTTTCATTTTTAGTATGCATTAATATATTTTTCATAAAAATAAGTTTAATATTACTAGTTGATGATTTTTAAAATAACTAGTTGGCCCGCCCTAAAATTTCATTTGCGTAGACTCTCTAATAAAAGAAAGACTAGGTTCTTACCTACCTACCAGAAGTATGAATTTATAAAACGTTTATTTTTTGTCCCGTAAAAAAAACTCGTGCAAAGCCGCAGACAGGAACCAGATCTTTTTAATCTAGAGTGCCTGCCTGAAATTGTATTTTAAGTTTAAATTGTTGTATGTCTGAAATGACCCTTTTGTATAAATACCTACTGTTGAGACACCAATTTATAGTTTCATCAATAAATGATTCGTTATCTTTACCTGAATTCTGTTAATTAATCCTTATAGAAAATAAACTGAGTAGGTAGGTATATAATTCTCAGGAAGGTACCTACCTACTTACAAAATAAAATAAAATGAATTCGACTCCACCAATCTCTTGTTCCGTATGGAAAAAACTTGTCAGGCTCTGCGCAAACTGTCTGCGTCAAAACAAAACGTAGACAATTTTGATTGACATTTTTGTAAGGCTCTAGGAATCTACGGGGGAGGCCGCGAACTACTTATTTTTGATCGAAGACTTCGGCATAAAAAAGTCTCTCATGGATGAGTTTATGTCCTAAAAGTTAGTTTCATATGGACAATTGTCTATAAATAAAACATGGGTGATATAAAATATACAATGTGGATGTTACAAAATATAAAACAACACAATAGAGCAACAAATACATTTAAATCATTTGACTAGTGAACATAACTTTGTCTAGATCCGGATTAAATTGATGTTTCCACTTATTTATGAAACATGAGATGATGTAATGTATATGATAATAAGACGTTACTATTCCTTGGGAATAAATGTAAGTCACTGAAGATGTATGTTGAATTTTAATAGTTTAGCCAGCAAACAGATTTATTCATCAAAATGAAGTAAAAAAAACTAATATTTTGTTAGACAACTTTGTCCTTTCCTCAAACAAAAAGGTGAATATAACACTTTTGAGTTCAAGTAGTTATAGAAATACTTAAAATTCGTTTTTTAATTTTACTGTAACATGTTAGCGTCGTGTGATTATGCTTTTCGGAGTAGGTATATAAGACAAAGCAAAACGATGACACCATGCTAATCATGTCAGATATTCTCACGAACTGTTGAGTTTCTAAAGACTTTGTAAATCAAATGTAAACTCAACATTCGTGTATTTTGAGGAACACTGCTATCATCGCATGATATCAAGCTTCAAGGTGTTTGTACACGCTAGGATATTTGGGGTTATTGAACTTTGATTTAAAAGATTAAAGCAAGTTCAAAACACTTTTGCTTAATTAAATCTGCCGTTGCATGAAAAAATAAGCAAAACGTTTATGATAATAGCGATATAGTATGTTTTGACTTTCGTAAGTAATCTGATAAAGTTGCATGACGTTAGCGTGTACAAACTTTTACCTCATTATTCACGATAATTTTATTCATTGAATAATCAGATTTTATTGTATTAATGTAAAAAGAAAAGCAGTCTAATAAATTCCGATAAAATAAGTAACCCAAATAAACTTTAATTAGTTAGAATGTTAGATGAATATTTACAGTAAGTTATCTAGACCGATGTTACATTAGCAACGCAGACTAGCTGTACTAATTTCTGTCTATTCCACACTTTATAAGGTCCTTCTCAGAAGCACACGGGCGCATACCATGCAAAAAAAAACAGTCTTTTCACATGCGGCCGCCTAAACTGCCTTGCCTCATACACATACTGTGGGCATATGATGGACAGCCTAGACACAGACTTGTTGAGGGGAGAATAGACATCGAATCGTCATCCAATAAGAAAAATCCAATATTGAAATTCTTTTACTTAGATTATTTGCATGTATAAAAATTCTTTCTTAAAGCCTAGACAAATGCTTGTCTAGGTTGTCCATACTAGAGGAACAGTTGTCTTTATGAAAAGGAAGCTCGGCTAAGCTGTAACATCGATCTAGTACAGTAGAATAGAATGTTTACCTCGGTCTAGAGAAGCGGGGATGCCTCGGAGCGTAGGGCTGCGGGGGCGCCCATCCGCCCCAGCCCCAGCCGCGCTGGGCGGGCGGGCCCGCCGGCGCGCCGCCGTACCTTTCACCGAACCCTCTGTTGATCAAGGTATTACGAATTATATAAACAATTCTTTACCCCTCAACGAATTACATTCAAAAACCATTCATTGGGAGTTACAATGGAAAAATGATTGCTAGAAAAACTTGGAAAGGACTTCAAATTCCTTAGTATTGACATTGTTTCTATGTTATGTTATTATTATGTTTTGCAGGACGAATATTGATCCTTCGGGAATACAATTTTATGGAACTTCCAAATAGGTAAAAAAAACATACGTATGTACAGCTGAACAAAAACGTCTTCCTTTTAATTCGGTTAAAAAAGAGACTGCCATGTTGAAACTTTCACCTTACTTTTGTCGGGACTTTTTTCTATTATTTATGTAACCCAGACCATAGCAACGACTCCATTGACACCTATTGGACGAGTTGTTTAGGTGCTACCGTGGAATATACATGAATACAAACAATGGCAAAAAATCTAAAAACATAACCCAAAAGGAATTTGGGCTTAGCGATAGTCACAAAATTCGAAATTTACATTTACATTTCGTATGTAAATGCATTTTATCGGATGACAACGGCATGGATAGATAGGGCAAAGTGGTAAAGAAGGCAAAGTGGAAGAGAAGCCGGCTTCATGACCATGCTGTCGTGCGTGAGGCACCAAGGTATTCTTAACGAGAAACTTCGAAACTAAAATATAACTGTCAGCATAATCATTTTAGGCCAAAAAATATGAGGTTTATAAATAAAGTTTTAGAAGCAATAACTCCGATCGCTTGGCATAATAAATAAAACAAATACGTGATTTATGGGTTGGAATTATAATGATGTTTAAAAATTAATAGGGTATCACAGTGTAGTTACATTTGAATAAGGATGCGGTTAAAATGTTTGTTCTTATTTTAGGTTTGGATAAAATCGCTTAAAAGTATCGTATTTTTTTTTCATTTAAAATGAATATTTATTAACATTGGTTTTAAACATAAGATGCCGTTGCTAGTGGTGACTTCGTTTCTCAACGGATTTATCGATATCATAGAGATTTTATATACTCACGCAGCTGGCTGCGGTTGATGCGAGGGCGCGGGCGCGGAACGCGTCACCGGCTCGGGCTGCTGCGGGCGCCGCGTGTCGCGCACGTACGCGTTGAAATACGCCACCTCGCGACGGACCTCGTCTACCTAAAGGTTAATCATCGTCTTGTCAGTATCGGGGCGTAAACCAATCAGCCATGCCAAGTATAGATGGATTGACGAAGTGAAAGCCGCTCTGCGATCACACAAAAACCACCCATCCTACTAGCTATTTCATGGCCTTTGTAAGGTAATTTACTCTATATAAGAAAAAATCTAATAATATATTAATGATAGCTTATGCAAAAAGCAGTCGGAAAATGTTAGTTTTAGTTCATAGAGTAACAAAAAAACGTTACTTGAAAATGTAAATTTTAAATGCATTTTAGGGCACTTAACTTAACGATAAAATATATTTTTTTATGTTTGAGTGGTTCATTAGCACTATAGAACCTAATTGAGACCCTTTTCTAAAATGGGTGTAATACCCAATATACCCTACTTGGGAATTGCATGATTGGGACGAAAGAGGCCATGAAATGGTTTTCAAATGTCGATCCACAAGTCAAGTCACAAAAACCACCCATCCTATGGGTGGTTTTTGGTATACGCACAGCCGATCTCTGCTAACTCGAGCTATTTGCTTGCTGGCGATATACAGCTCAAAAACGAGTTGCCCGGATAATTCTTGTGAAGGAGGCAAAGATCCAGTTGAGGTCGCTAAGCCACATGGATGGATGGTTGCCCAATTGTTAGTCCACAGCTGGTCATACTCATTTTCTTATGAGCACAATGCTAAGGTAAGTTTAACTAGCCGCATACAGAAGTCGTGGTAGATACTAAGACGTAGATGTTCTCTGGCCAGTTGGATGACGATCTGCGAAACCATATCGCCATCCAACTGGCGAGAGTGCATTCATCTTACATTAAGTTTACAGAGTCGCGGCTTTTCCCTTTTTTTTATTATAATAATAAATTTTGAAAATCATTAAGCTAAACTTAAAAAATGTTTTTAGTGAAAGAAAATATCATTCTATATAATATAATTTACACTCGCAAAATAACTATGAAATAGGTACCTTTTCACCATGTTTGTTGAAGATATGTTTTCTTATGAAGTCAGGGCCCTTGAATTTCTTGCCGCTGAGAGGGCACAGCCATTTATCTTTACCCAACTCTTGTGTATTAGCTGAAATGAACTTCTCCACTTCTGATTCAGGATCCTGTACAAAACGTTTATTATTATAATCCTGTACAAGTACAATACCATACTTAAATCAAAAAACATATTGGTAAATTACCTTTATTCCAAGTTTCTGCAACTCTTCATCAGACAGCGGTTTGATGTCTTGAAGGAACGAAGCCATTTTTCCCTCAAATGTCTTGATGTAATCTTGAATTTCCTGTTGTGTTGGCTGTAAAAACAAATTGTGTCTTTGAATGCTTTACAAGTTTGGTTTGGCTAGTTATTATCAACAGTGACACAATGTATTCAGCATATTATAAATTTGTCGTCTTCCCGCAGGTTCCTTATTGGTTGATTCCGCTTAGCTTTCCGTCAGTTAGCGAGAAATCACTTCAACCACCAAATACTCAAACCCAACCCAGATTTAAGCATGTCTCAAGTCACGATTTTTAACAGTTTTTAATGAAAATCTGTCAAAATTAGTATTGAGACATGCTTCAGCAGCCCAGAATAACCAAAATTATTCTGGGGTAAGACAGTCAGACATTAACTGCCTGGCCTCGGCGGCGGCGCGTCCCTGAGGATCGCACCGCCGCCGCTGACTCACGGCGCTGGAGGAGGACATATGCGTCGTGGACCATGAAAGAGTTGGCCATACAAAAACGTAAGGTAGATAAGGCCACCTTTGTACATACTTCGTCTACTCGTAGCATTTATTTCTGTACTGTTCTGTGTTTGTGAACTTTTTATGTCACTAACCTTGTTAGGCGGGGGTCCAGATCGAGCGTGCATTATCCCACAGCGGTTAGGCATCTCATCCTCATACGGGTATTCACAATGGTTGTAATAATCAACCGAGTGCACAATACGTAGATATAACACGAGACGGTCAAGCACACGCATCAGTTCCGGGTCTGGTTGTTCTGGGGAAGGTTCTGCTGTGGCTTCGAGACCGAGTAGTTCCTCCTCTTCTGTCGATGCTTCCTCGATGAGATGCTCGGTTATTTTGTGGAGGACAGGGTTCTTTGAATCCAGGCTGAAGTCATGAACCTGAATGGTAAGAAACACTTGCTTGAAGACTTAACAATGTAGAGTAGACTGTGGGAGAAGTATTATTACGCTATAAGGCTGTTCTCGTGTCGAGCAAGTGCGCCGCGCAATCCGAGCGGCCAAGCACGCGTCGGCACGCAGCACGGAATGTTCTAGAGTCATGCCCGATACGGGCCAGATGCGGCGTTGCATTGAATTACCTCATTAGTTTCCTTCTTCTCTTCAACTGGCGCGCCTTCCACCGGCTCAGCCGCCCACAACTTGGTTCTCGTATCGAGCAAGTGCGCTATCCGAGCGGCCAAGCGCGCATCGGCACGCAGCACGGAACGTTCTAGAGTCACTCCCGACACGGCCCGGATGCGGCGTTGTAGGTCGCGGTTGACGATAGCACCGAGCTCGCATTCGCGCAACTGTGAGTAAAATTATGAAACGATCATTGAAATGTCGAAAAAATTATATTATATAAATTATAATAGACGAGGTTAGGTTTTAGTGTGGACATAGTTTGCTGAATTGTTGGAGGTAAGGGACTTCCTCCTGCTAAACTGGAATGTGGGGAATGTGGAATGTGGGGTAAGACAGGGCGGCGTATCTTCGCCGAAGCTTTTCTGCCTGTACGTGAACGAGCTCATCGGCGAGCTCAGCAGCATGCATGCGGGGTGCTCCATCGATGGTCAGAGGATTAATAACATTAGCTACGCGGATGACATGGTGCTGCTGTGCCCGTCGGTGTGCGCGCTGAGGAGGCTGCTGCGTGTTTGCGAGGGCTACGCCGAACGCCATGGGCTCAGATACAACAACAAGAAGAGCGAAATTATGGTCTTCGCTACACGCGGCCGCCCCCCCAGCGAAATCCCCCCCGTCTGTCTGGATGGTCGCGAACTGGTTAGGGTTAGAAAATTTAAATATTTAGGACATTGGGTCACTGCTGACCTACGTGATAATTGTGACATAGAAAGGGAGCGTGGGGCGCTGGCGGTCCGAGGAAATATGCTGATCCGCAGGTTCGCTCATTGTTCAGTAGATGTTAAGGTATCTTTATTTAAATCCTACTGTCAATCTTTTTACACCAGCGGCCTGTGGGTTACTTATACCAAGGCGTCCTTCAGTGCTCTACGCGTCCTTTACAACAACTTGTTTAGAGCAATGGTGGGGCTGCCCAGATACTGTAGTGCGTCTGGCATGTTTGCGGACGCACATGTTAAGGACTTTTATGCTGTAATCCGCAATAAGATAGCATCTACAAAGCGCAGGATGCTGGGCAGCACTAACTGTCTGTTAAAGATTCTGGCTGATAGACACTGCAGTAACTTGCAAAGGCACTGGGTATCAAGCCTCTGTTCTGGACACGACGAGCCTTCGTAGGATAGGTTGAAGAAGATCCTTCTTAGAATAGGTATAATAGTCTAGGTTTGAAACGTCAAAGGAGGTTGAAATACCTCAACATGGATGCTGGCCGCAAGCACATTCAAAAATTCAAATACCTGCGAACGAACGAACCATTTGATCGTCTATTGTTTTTTCTCATTCTAATTTTGGAAAATGTAGGGGAGATTTTTTGTATAAATAGGCACGCTAGCTAGAATAAGTTTAGTTTATACTCGGACGCGATCAAGAAAACCTGAAGAAGTAAATAAAGCTGGAAACAAGAACAAAGTGTTTTACTGGAAAAATTCAAGAAGCTTACAGTCCACAACAGTTCCTGGTCCTTCGAGCCGGATTGGAGTGAAGAGATCCTGCACCCACCGGATCGGAGTGAAGAGATCCTGCACCCACCGGATTGGAGAACGAAGAATCAAGCGCTCGCGCAGTATGGTTGTAACCAGAAGCCAAGTGGATACGTCCGAACGACGTGAAACTGAGGAAGAGGCTGTACGGCAAGCCGCCGAACTGGAAGCCATCGCGAACGAACGAAGACGAAGGCTGTCGCAAGAAGCTCCGGCGACACCCGCTACGCATCAAGTAGCCAGACATCGCGACCCAGCCATAGGGTTCGCACCCGACTTCACCCGCGCCGGAACGAGTACGGAACGCCATAGGGATGAACAATCTCCCGCCCGAACTGCGCGCTCTCTACGATCGAACGGGAGCATAGCGGCCAGGGCGCGGGCGGCGGAACTGGAGGCGGAAGAGAAACTGGCCGAACTTAGGCGTAAAGAACTCCAAATAGAAGCAGATCTCGTCAAGAAGAGATTGGCTGCTAACCTAGCAGCATTGGAAGACGAGGAAAGGAGTTTACATGAAGACGAACTACCGGAACACAGTGAGAGAGTCGAGCAGTGGCTGCAGACAACTGAAGGGGAGAAAAGTGACACTATTCCAAGAACTGAGAAGAACATCCGATTCAACGTCAGGAACATATCGACTACGCCGGTCAAGACTAAGAGTACTGCCAACGTCGATGCATTAGCTAATGCAATAGAGAAGCTAGCAAGACCGAGGATGAAGTGCCCAGACCTGCACGCGTTTTCCGGTTCACCGAATGAGTGGTTGCCCTTCAAAGCTGCCTTTAACGACTCGACGAGAACATACAAGCTGACACCGGCTGAGAACATCCAAAGGCTGAGAAGCAGCCTTAAAGGGGAAGCAAGAGAGCTAGTTGCTTCACTCCTGTACACCGCAAGCAATCCAGAAATCATCATGAAGACCCTGGAACAATGCTTCGGAAGACCAGAAATCATCATCGACCGGGCCATTGATGACCTTCGAAGACTACCGAAACCCGGACCATCTGCAATAGAACTGAACTCATTCGCCGTCAAGCTTCAGAACGTGGTCTGTGTGTTGAGCAACATCGGGAACAGAGGCTACCTGTACAATCCGACGCTGACCAGAGAAACACTGGAGAAGCTGAGCCCCCACATTCGCTCACGCTGGTGTGACTACGCAACCGAACAAGAGGGAATGATCGAGCCCGAGATCATTATGCTATCACGCTTCCTTATGCGCGAAGCGGACCGAGCCCTGCGGTTCAGCTATGCACCACCGACCAGCAAGAAGGAAAACCTGCCGAAACCGAACACAGCATTCAAGAAGAAGACGAACGCCGTATACAACACTACTGAAGAACTCGCTGAAGCTGAAGAGAAGTGTTCATGCTGCGAGAAGGAACACAAGTTGACAGATTGCCCCAAATATAAGGCAATGACAACTGACGAGCGATGGGAACACGTGAAGAAGAACAAGCTGTGCTTCAAATGTATAGTGAAGAAGCATCGACGCACCAACTGCAAGGCGATATCATGTGGAGTCAACCAATGTTCACGTCCACACCATCAGACTCTACATCAAGAAAGAAAAGACAGTTCAAGCCCAACCGAAGCAGTCATGACAGTGACCACCGCTGCCTCGAATGACATGGCAGTTTTGCTGAAGATGTGTCCAGTCACCGTCGTCGGTCCACGGGGGGAGATCGATACGCTCGCTCTCTTGGATGAAGGGTCCACAGTCACTCTGATTGATGAGAAGTTGGCACGTACTATCGGAGCAAAAGGACCTTCACTGCCACTACGAATGCGTGGAGTCAACACTACGCAAAGGGAGGAAGAAAGCCAACTTGTCACCGTACAACTGAAGGGCAAGGATAGCAAGCTACATCCACTTCGGGCACGCACCGTCAAGAACATGAAGCTGCTGCAACAATCGATTCCCGCAACACTGTTGGATCAAGACCATCTGAGGGACTTACAACGAGATGAAGTCTGCTACGAGTCATCACAACCTGGGATCCTGATTGGAGCTGACCACTGGGAGTACATAGTCTCACACGAGCTACGAGTCGGAAGAGCGAACCAACCAGCTGCATCGAGAACACAGCTGGGATGGGTCATCCACGGAACCATACCACGCAGCATCATCGCGAACCAAGACAGCGTTCTACACATCTACACACCTGAAGCCATTGAGAAGCAGAACCAAGAGCTGCATGAGCTAATAGAGAAGCATTTTAGCATTGAAGCGATTGGCATCAACCAAAAGCCACGTACGAGTGAAGAAGATCTCCGGGCTACAAATATCGTCGAACAGACAATCAAGAAGATTGACCAAAGATATGAAGTTGGTCTACCATGGAAGAAAGAAGACACGAAACTACCTCAGAGCTACAACATGGCATTTCGTCGTCTTCAAAGCATTGAGAAGAAGATGGATGCTGACCCAGTCTTTGCCGAAGAATATACGAAGCAAATTGAGAACTTACTGCAGAAGCGGTACGCTGAACCATGCGATGGATCGGAGGAGTCTAGCACCGTCTGCTGGTACTTGCCTCACTTCGCAGTACGCAACCCCAACAAGCCCGGCAAGATAAGGCTTGTCTTCGATGCAGCAGCAAAGAGCAATGGAGTCAGCCTGAACGACCACCTGCTGGAAGGACCCGACCTCTTGATGTCCCTACCAGGCATCCTGTTCAGATTCAGAGAGAAGCGAATCGCGATTACGGCAGACATACAGGAGATGTTTCTACAGATTAAGATTCGTCAAGAGGACCAGCCAGCACAACAATTCTTGTGGAGAGGCAACGAGAGAAAGAAGACGCCTCAACGATTCAAGATGACAAGCATGATATTCGGCGCTGCGAGTTCCCCATTCATGGCGCATTTCGTGCGAAACTACAATGCGAGGGTATACGCTCAAACTCACCCTCTCGCCTGCGAAGCCATCACCAGAAGCCACTACATGGACGATTTGGTAGCGAGCTACGATGACGACGTGGAAGCCCATCGAGCCGTGACGGAACTGCGCACAGTGCACGCGGTTGCTGGATTCACACTGCGAGCATGGAACAGCAACAAGGATAGCGTACTGGAAGACGTGCCGGCTGAACTACGAGCTACAACACCGATGCAATTTGACGAAAGGGGGTCAGAGAACAAGATCCTTGGACTCTACTGGAACGCCGAACAAGATGAACTTGGATTCAACACCTCCATGAATAGAGTTCCCGCAGAAGTACGTGCACGAGTCCGCGCGCCAACGAAGAGAGAGGCACTCAGCGCGGTGATGTCCATCTACGATCCGCTCGGACTGCTGAGTCACTATACGATACGAGCAAAAATTGTGCTTCAGAAGCTATGGCGCATCAAGATGTCATGGGATGAACCGATTCCGGAAGAAGAAAATGAGCTGTTCGCCACGTGGTTGGAACAACTGAACGACCTGTCTTGCCTTCGGCTGGAGCGACACTACGAGATTCAAGACAACACTGACCTCGAGCTACATGTACTATGTGATGCCAGCGAACAAGCCTACTCGACCGTGGCATACTGGCGAAGCACGAGACCAGATGGAAGCTTCAGTGTTTGCCTCGTCGCTGCTAAGTCCAAGGTTGCTCCAAAGCGAACGCAAACCATTCCCCGCTTGGAACTACAAGCGGCGGTCATCGGAGCAAAGTTGGCCTACGCCATCAGACATGAACATCGAGTCGAAGTCAAGAGAACGATCTACTGGAGTGACTCAATGACAGTTATACATTGGATACGAAACAATGCAAGAAGATATACGCCCTACGTCGCGCATCGTCTGGGAGAGCTATCTGAACTTACCCAGAAAGAAGATTGGAAGTGGATACCGACCAGCGAGAATACGGCAGACGACGCGACCAGGCTGACGAACACACGCATAATGGCAGAAGATCGATGGTTCCGAGGGCCAGACTTCCTTCGCCGCCCAGAGCATCAGTGGCCGAAGGAGACGTCTGACTGCAACCACGAGGAGGAAGTTCTGCACACGCGAGTGGAAGAAGACAAGACGGATGGATGGCTGCCAGATCCATCACACTTCTCTAAGTACGAGACACTAGTCAGAGCTACAGCACGAGTACTCTTCTTCATCGAGAGATGTCGACGACGAGCCACGAACATGGAAAACCGGCACATCGAAGATGCGGAACGTGCGCTTATTCGCCACGCACAAAAGGAGAGCTTCGCAGACGAGCTGCAACGAATGAAAACGTTTCGTCCAATCACGAAATCGAGTCGCCTGTTCCGGTTGGACCCGATTTTAGAAGATAGCATTCTACGAGTACGAGGTCGCATTGGAGCTTCCGACGCACCGATTGAGATGAAGCGGCCCATAATACTCGACGGTCGTCACCGCATCACAAGACTTATCGTCTTGCGAGAACACTGCGCAGCTGGTCACGCTAACAGGGAGCGTGTGACTAACGACCTCAGACAGAAATATTGGGTGATTCATCTACGACCGACAGTACGTGGCATCGAGAAGGAATGCAGACTCTGCCAAGTACGGAAGATGAAGCCTCTACCACCAGCTACGGGAGACTTGCCGAAAGCCCGCCTCACGCCGTTCCTGCGCCCTTTCAGCCACTGCGGAACTGACTATTTTGGGCCCATGATAGTAAAGATTGGACGACGCCGGGAGAAGAGATGGGGCGCCCTCTATACGTGCCTCACTACACGCGCCGTACACATAGAGGTCGTTACTACACTTTCCGTCAACTCTGCAATCATGGCACTGAGAAGAATGGCTGCGCGACGAGGTTGGCCCCGTATCATGATGTCCGACAACGCATCGAACTTTCGAGGTGCAGACAAAGAACTGCGGGCTGCCTACGTGGAATGGGCACCAGTTCTGCGAGATGAAGGACAACTACATCGAATGGAATGGCGCTTTATACCTCCTGGCGCACCGAACCAGGGGGGAGCCTGGGAGCGACTGGTGCGATCAGTCAAAGTCGCATTAGCCGCCACCTTGAACGAGAAGGAACCACCCGAAGAAGTATTGATCACCCTCCTGACAGAAGCGGAATTCTCCATCAACGCGAGGCCACTTACGCACGTTAGCGTGAACCCCGAAGAACCCGAGGCGCTAACTCCGAACCATTTTTTGCTAGGGTCATCCAACGGTCTACCTACCACTGGTCCGTGCAGCGAGGCAGATCGACGAACATGGAGAATGAGCCAAGCGCTTGCTGACCACTTTTGGCGGCGCTGGCTTCGAGAGTACCTTCCGACATTGGTACCTCGCGGCGAGCCTACGAGCAACAGACGACCACTTCAAGAAGGAGACATCGTTGTGGTCGTAGACCACACTCTACCCCGAAATGTGTGGCCAATGGGAGTCGTCGAGCGCACCTACAAGGGACCTGACGGAGGCGTACGGGTGGCGGATGTCCGGACGAAGACTGGCGTCTTCAAGCGGCCGACCAGCAAACTCGTCGTGTTGGTGAAAAAGGAGGCTGCGCGAGCTACGCCGGGGGGAGGATGTTCTGGACACGACGAGCCTTCGTAGGATAGGTTGAAGAAGATCCTTCTTAGAATAGGTATAATAGTCTAGGTTTGAAACGTCAAAGGAGGTTGAAATACCTCAACATGGATGCTGGCCGCAAGCACATTCAAAAATTCAAATACCTGCGAACGAACGAACCATTTGATCGTCTATTGTTTTTTCTCATTCTAATTTTGGAAAATGTAGGGGAGATTTTTTGTATAAATAGGCACGCTAGCTAGAATAAGTTTAGTTTATACTCGGACGCGATCAAGAAAACCTGAAGAAGTAAATAAAGCTGGAAACAAGAACAAAGTGTTTTACTGGAAAAATTCAAGAAGCTTACAGTCCACAACAGCCTCATTAACCCTTTTGCCAAACAAATTTATTTCATAAATTAATTCTGTGTTTGTAATTACCTTATTTTTTCAAATTAATTTTGTGTGTGTATGTTCCCTTATTGTTAAATTAATTCTGTGTATGTTTTTGTCAAATTCTATGGATCCGTGTTGTCTTAATGAATAAATAAATTTGAATTTGAATTAAACAAGTGAATGTACTTAAGGTGTGCCTCGTCCATGCTAGGATACAGGGCAAATTGCAAATATTAAATAAATAAATAGATATGCTTTAAGTCTCCCTGACTTCGATCCCGCAACTCACCCTGATGTTGTTGAGATTCCAGCAGATATCCTTGATGTTGACCTCCCGGCGGAAGGTGACCCACCCGCGGCGGAACCAGCGCCGATCCGGGACCGGGTCCGCTAGCGCCACACGAAGGAAACCGCCATAACGTTTGCACATCTACAAGAAATAAACAAGTTTTTTTTTACTTTGTTTGAAATAAAATCTGTAAACAGGCTAATTTTACAAAAATTCAAAAGGCCCTATTTTACTTTGAAATCCGGGTACAGACATTCATAACATTAGAACGGCTGCACCGATTTTCATCTGTTATATTTATAGCGATAACTCGAAGATCATTAAGCAAGCCACCATCTAAACTAAAACAAAATCCATTTATACATTTGGGAGCGTCGATTCCAGACATTTTACTTACACATGCATACACATAATGGTAATACATATACAATTCTGTACAATCCATCCCATAATAGACAAGAATGCGCCCTGCATTCTTCTATGGAAGAAATATCTCATACTAACAGCTTCAACTTCCGCCTTAGTGATAGAAGGGGCCAGGTTCCTCAGGAATATGGAGGTGGTTTTGTGCAGCGCTCGCGGCTCCCTCTTCGGTACAACTATGCCTGTGACCTCACCATCCTCCTTTAGACCATTTTTCTCGAGATCATCTTTGACCTGCAATGAAAATACAATGATTAATGTCGGGTATTTAATTCACACATCATCCATCTATACTAATACTTATTAAAAATTCAAAAGTAACTCTTTAGTCTGTCTGTCTGGCTGTTACCTTCTCACGCCTAAATTGCTGAACGGATCTCAATGAAATTTGGCAGGAAGGTAAATAGTATCCCGGGGACGAATATAGGATACTTGAAAAGCGCGGGCGAAGCCGCGGGTAGCAGCTATTCATCATACTAAAGCAAAAAGTAAGTTAAATTTTTAAGGTTTGAATTGTCTCATTTTGTTGAAGCTATAAATAAATGGCCACAATTGTTTTTCCCGAAAAATGTTAGGGGGATTTTGTTATTAGCCTTAAATATCGAAAGATAGATAGGACATATACGTTGTAACCTACAAGTGCATAATTCAATATATTTTTGTACCTATCTTTCTGTGGCTGTCTTTTGGCTGAACAATGGATTTTTTCTAATAATTTTTGGATAATTCACACAGCATTAGCCCAAAGATAAGCTTCTTATGAATAATTAATAAAATACAATACATAGATATTTTTTAGCATGCATAGAAGACATCCAGACAGAACAAATATCTGCAGATCGTACTAACATTTTGTCCCGAGAAGAGAATCGAACCCGCAACCTCCTGCGTCTAGTAATATTAAATGTTATTGTTTGGTTCTGTAGTAAAGTTTCTTGCTCCGGCCAAGACTACTAGAAAGGTAATTCTCGAGCTGACGCTCAATCGCGCGTCTGTTAACTTCTAATTATATCATCATCATCATCAGCCTATATTAGTCCACTGCTGGACATAGGCCTTCCCTAATGAGCGCCATAGCGCCCTTTCTTCAGCTTGACGCATCCAGCATCTGCCAGCAGTCTTTCGCAAATCGTCATCCCACCTGGTTGGAGGGCGTCCTACACTACCTTTGCCGAGTCGCGGTCTCCACTCAAGAACACGTTTACCCCAGCGGTTATCGGTTCTTCGCGAGATATGGCCGGCCCACTGCCACTTCAGCTTGCTAATCCTTAGAGCTATGTCGACAACCTTGGCAAATTATATACGAAAATAAAACGTTAAATAGTAAATGATGGTACCTTTTCAACAACTTCCTTTTCAACACTCGGAGATTTCTCTTTCCGCTTAGGAGACTTATCGGGCGTCTTCGACTTGGACTTGGATTTGGATTTGCGGCGGGTGCTCGCCTCGCCTTCGTCTTCCGAACTGGACGATGATGAGCTGGATGTTGAAGAACTTGAGGAGGAACCAGGTGGTGCTAGGAAATAAAAACGCCGTTTATTAAGGCGCCGAGACATAGGCGCTAATAAAATACATGCTTATGATCGTATGTAGTTCAAAGGGAGAAGGGAAGACAACTTAAAATGCGCTCAGCACATTTCTTGTCGACGGCATTGTTACCCACCCAACTAAATACATACAAAAGTCGTGGTATGGAAATTAAATGGAAATGGGCAGAGTACCCTAGGCGAGACGGCGTTGAAGGCCTATGGACCAAGGGTTCTTTAATCTAAACAGTGTTTGTATTTCAGTGTGCCTTGTTGCTCTTATATTGAAAGTTCAAGCAATCAATTTATCATTACTATAATATGAAATGACAAAAACTACCTGAATGAATTTTAATCTAAATTGGGTGCAAATGACGGAAATGTCTTTGCTGAATTAAGCAATTTTCAAATTCGGAAGTGAAAGCAGATCATACTATCAAATTGGCTGTGACAATAAAAATGCATTGCTTTGAGATTTCTTAACAAGTAGATGAAATGTTATTATATTCACAAATATGCTGATATTAATGTATGTCAAAGCCTTGGCTTAATTATTTCTAGGTCAATGTCTGTAGATGAACATTTGCTACAATGTACTGAGTATTCTTACGAGGCTCTATTTCTGGAACTTTCTGTTCCTCAGACTCGGCACCGGCAGACTCGTCATTGGAGTTGAAGCGAGAGAACATCTTGGCTTGCTCCTGTAGGATCCGCAACTGAGGATCGATCTCCATTGTTAGCGGCGCTGTTGGCTTTGCAGGCTCTTCCTTTTTCTCCTGCTAAAGAAACAACTCCGTTACGTCTTTTTTCAAACATAATAGTTTTATTGGTATTTTGTAGGTCTATTAGATATAGTTACCGGTTCTTTCTCCTTTTCTTTATCTTTATTCTTTTCACTGTCATCTTTTTCTTCTTTTACTTTGACTGTGTCATCTTCTATTACTATAGGCTTGTCAGAATCTATTTTATCTGAAAAAGAAATGCTGGAATTAAGACCCTGTAACAAAAAACTAACAAATAAATACAAAGAGCTTTACCTGTTTTCTCAGCCACCTCAACCACTATTGGCTCATCAAGCTCTTTAAGGTCTTCCTCGGTGCCCCCTTCAAGCTTTATGACGACAGTATCAAGCAGCCTTATCAGTTTGTCAGATTTATCCAGGTCAACTGTCACCTTATCCAATTCTTCGTTTTGGAGCAGCTCCAAAAACACATTCAAGCGATTCTGTAATGAGAGTTATGTAAAAATGATGTTTAATGAAAGATTTTATTATTGGAAACACATTTAATAAAATTACTACGCCACCTTTAAAAATAATGGGTCATGAAGGGCCTATAAGCTCTGGAGCTTCCGGAGTTTAAATAGAGCTAACATTTTTGAACCAATAGCTGTATAGTGAAAAACGTGAAAGTACCTTTAGGGCAATTAGCTGCTCCTCCTTTCTCTTCAAAGATTCCTCAGGATGGTATTTGATCTTGAACCTATGAAGAAAACACTATTTTCATCAATCTGAATCCATTATCAATGAAGGTATTGATAAAAACAACAACTAAGATGTTTTTACATTACCACAATCTTTATATTTGACATCATTAACAATCTAATGTAAAGTATGTAAGGTTTTACAAGTAAATTGGAATAAAACCACCTTTTGTTCTTAAATACACAGCGTATCTGCATGTCAAGTTACAAAAACTAAAATGGCATACTTAAAAAATCTTCATAATCTCACCTGCCCACTCGTGTGGAAAATCATACCCTACAGCCCTAACATAACGAAACCTGTAGCATTGCGCGCTACGGGTCAACGCGGAAATAGCTAGCTACACACATTTTAATTCATTTGAATAAATTCTCATATAATTTTTCGTGACGATGTCCAGCACCACGCGAAAACGCTGTAGACTGTAGGGAAAAAAGTTTATGTTAACATTTGCTAGATAAATGAAAATTCTAAGCATAATTTACTAATGGATGCACTTGTGTCTGTCTAACTTTAATGTGAATGGTTTTATGCTTAGAACTTTCTGATTACCAGCAAATAGCTAAGAGCAATTTTAAAAACTGACTTCTTATAGTTAAGACAGCTGGGCTGCACCATCTAGTAAGATTTTCATCAATGATTGTTGAGCTGTTTTACAGTACGGAATTATTATACTATGATACAATATGTTTCTTGGTGTAGCCCTGCTGTTCTTATACTATTCTGAATACCCGCAAGGGTAACACCACTTGAAACTCAATGAACTCAAGAGATTAAAGAAGCTTACAACATGCAATCAAAAGTTGCTAAAACATACCATTCTTCATCCTTGTGTGCAATGAAAAATTCATTGAGCTGCTGCCTCCTGAACTCAAGCTTGTATTCATTGTACTTCACAATAGCATCATCAACTGTTATGGAGTCATCTTGAGCAGCCAAGAATGCTTTGAATGTCATCATAGAAGGTGGACCATCTGAGGGGCCAACTGCTACTGCTTCCCTGTTGTGAACATCAAATCTTACATATTCATCAAGAATTTTTGTTTTATAGGCTGTAAAACTTTTTAGAGATATTGGCATTTAGAAAATGTGCAACATTGATTTGATTCCAACAAGCCAAACACAAAGGTATTATGGCTAATAAGCATTTTACCTCGCAGCAACAGGTGGCATCGGCTGTCCATAGCCCTGGTGAGCAGGGTGAGGTCCAAAATGGTCATGTGCCCACCCGTAAGACCCATACGAGTCATGAGGCATACCCCCATATCTTCGCTCCTCTATTGGCCAGTCTGGTCTCATCCGCTTGCTGGCTGGGCCTTCCCCTCGCACTGGGGAGTAGCCGCGGCTGGCGCCACCGCCAGCACGGTAGTCCCGGTAGTCCGGACCAGCTCTTCCTCCGCGTGACCTATTTACAGTTTACAATGTAAAATACTGAGGTTTTTTTAAAAAAAAAAATTTAATAAGGTGCCTTGTACCTACCTGTTCCCAGTCTCATGAGGGTAAAAGCTAAGAAAAAGAATAGTACATTGTTAGATGTTTTTACCTGATGATAGCCACAGAACGATTATTGGGTTTAGGAACATGGGAATGGTTATTTGAAGGTTCATGATGATGGACTTGTTGGGATCTGAAAGGAGTAAAGTAGGTAAAGGAATTGGTAGAAATATATTTTGCCAGGGCCAGGAGGAAGCTTCAGCAGTTTGTTTTTACCTCTCAGACCATTCTTCGCGGCCTCTACTACGTTCTTCACGGCGATCGCTGCTTCGGTAACTGCTGCCTTCAGCGGTTCCTCTTTCGCCACGAAACTTATCACGCCTCTTCCGATCATACTCGTCATCGCTATCAGCCATTGTTAGTAGGTTTATTTACAGAAGAGAAATTAGAAATTTTGCATGTACGCACGCACGCAACGCTACGTAACCAACTATTGAATGAATGAGTGAATGAAATTCGTCGTGATTGTGAATTTGTGAATGACTTTTGAATGAGTGGATTTCAGTGCTTCCAGCAAACAGAAGTGTCATACTACCTACACCAAGGATCTTATACCTAACCAATCTCAAGGAACTTAGATGGACCCAACCGGAATGTACACTGGCTGTACAGACAATATATTAGCTGCGCCCTAAATTTATTATTTTCACAACTACTAAGAAAAGAAGAAATAATATTTTGGTAATTTTCTCTCCAACCAAAAATTTATATCCTCTTTTATTGTTGCAACGCAATATTGGAATAGATTTTAACCACACTGATTTTGCCACAGTTGCCGCATTTATTGCCACTATTCTCCCTTGTCCTCTTGTCGGAGTTCGGCCCCTTAGATTGTCCACGGGTACGTAAGATTAGTAGTAGACTAAGTAGTTTTTCATGATGAGTACCCATACCCACCCTGGGAAATCTGACAATGTCTGATAAAAAAATCCCTACCTTCTGGTAGCTCATCTTTTGTGGCAGCATTTTAGAGTGAACTAGTTTTAATAAGAGGCACAGATAAAAATCGTTTATTCTCACCACGGAATACAAGGGAGGGACAAAATTTTTTTTGCTCTATGTTGCTCTCCTTGCTATCTACGTTGTCACATCCTCTTTTTTGCAGGGCGCCGCCGCGCCGCCGCCGCCCCGTCGTCGCGCAGCTCCTTTTTGTGTAACATTTAATTTAATACTAGTTATAAGAGCAATGTAATACCTATGTCATAATTTAACTCTGTTACACAAATAAAGATTTTCTATTCTATTAATGTCTGTGCTCACAGTATCCAATGAAAAAATAGATCCCCTTCGGTTTAGATCGACTACCTAGTTTATAGTGATCTGTGGTTTAGATCCACGACCTCTGTCGTTGCGCGGTGGGCGAAGGTCCGCCTGCGACGCAGGAGGTTGCGGGTTCGATTCCCGCCTTGGGACAAATATTTGTACGATCTGCAGGTATTAACACAAGCTCTGCTTAGCTTGGGACTAGATAATACTGTGTGAATTGTCCAGCATTATTATTTTATTTTACAATAAAAGATCAATGACAGTATCAGTCCTGTCCTGAACATTGGCGCAGCGACCATATTAGTATTCATCTATGGCAGCGGCCGAAGTCTGCCTGCGAGGCTGCGACCTAGGAGGTTGCGGGTTCGATTCCTGAAATTTATGTTTGATCCTTGATCTACAGTTAGATAACTATTTGTCCGATCTGAGTGCCAATATTTTTAACCGACTTAAAAAAAGAGGAGGTTCTCAATTCGGCTGTATTTTTGTTTTATGTCCAGTACCAGATTTATTTATTTTAATTTCTTTCTTCCACATCCACGACTTAGTCCGTCGTCTGTTTGTCTTGTTCTGTGCATGGATCCGTCAGTGAGTGGGTTGAACCCTACATTATAGCACTTCAGCAGTTTGCGGTTGAGCCATACCATACCTACCTCTCAGACTTTAAAATGTATCCGAAGTTCATCGTAGAGGGCGACACTGGCGTAGTGGACCTCTTGGGCGCCATGCGCCAGTCGTGAAGAACATTCACGTACCTATTAGTATCTATTATACAAATAAAAATACTTATCTAATAATCTCACATTAGCAAGTAGATTTCGTTCCTAGAAGTACCTAACGCATTTGAGTATAAGTACCTACTCTGTAATTTTTTGTTAGGTCCCTATTAAACGAATTGAATTGAATTCAACAAAGGCACCTTGTATTTACTAGATATCGGAATAGATTTTAATGCCACAGTTGCCGCATTTATTGCCACGATTCTCCCTTGTCCTCTTGTCGGAGTTCGGCCCCTTAGAAAAAAAAAACGAGAAATTAAACGAATTGAATTGAATTCAACAAAAGTACTCTATTCTTAGAAGCCTTTAACAAATGTTTATACAAGGTACCTACTGTATCGTATCAGTAGGTAATAAAAGACTGGAATCCAAATCCTATTAATAATTTATTTCCTAAGTTGAATGATAAGTGCACATCATTGGCAGGTAATATCTAGTAATCATTGGCCTCTGGCCTTCGACTGTCAGTCATTTCGGACACTGCATTTCATCGGTCGCGTCACCACACTGGTCTAGTCCGTCGCAGAGGGCGACACGGGGTATGCATCGGTGGTTGACGCAGCGGACCTCGTGGGCGCCACAGGCCGCGTCACAGCCATCTGGTTCGTCGCTGCCGTCCACACAGTCGGAGAACCCGTCACAGAATCTTGAGGAGAGGATGCACTGCCCATCTGTGCAGGTGAACTCATCTTTGGGGCATTCTGGGAAAGAGGACTTCCATTATTTAATTAGCTTAGATTTCAATGGGACATCGCAAGACGGTATCGACAGATGGTATATTACATAATGTCTTTGATAAAGCATCAACACGTAGGTACCTATCGGTCAAAAACAAGCATACCTATTTAAGGTTTTTGTTGGAGGTTCGTAGGCCTAAGATCAATTAAGGCTTTTTTAAATGGTCTAATTTAAGGCCTATGAAGTGGTTAAAAAGAAAGTGCTAAAATTGATCAAATGTTTATAAAAACTTGCGATGAATATTTTACCGACTTTGAACGGTTTTTCAATAAATATTGGGAGTCTGCTTTAGGAAGCCCCGTTAGGTTGGGTGAGCACATTCATAACCCAGTTTCGTGAACCACTAAGCGGTCGGCAGGAACTTTAGTGTGTCAAATGATGAACGACCAATCATTTTAACTTATCTTTTAGTGACACTTTTATTGGTGCTTTGTTACGTAGATCGGGAACGTTAATTTTATCTGAGAACATTACGTGACATGCGACTACTTATTTTATTTATTGCATAGGTAGGTACTTTACCTATTCGAGCTACGGAGATAAGTTAACTCTTTGAAGTGTCGTTTTTAGGGTTCCGTACCCAAAGGGTAAAAACGGAACCCTATTACTAAGACTTCGCTGTCCGTCTGTCCGTCTGTCACCAAGCTGTATCTCATGAAACGTGATAGTTATACAATTGAAATTTTCACAGATGCTGTATTTCTGTTGCCGCTATAACAACAAATATTAAAAGCAGAATAAAGCAAATATTTAAGGGGTGCTCAATGTAACAAACGTGATTTTTTTGCCGTTTTCATAGATATTGATACGGAACCCTTCGTGCGCGAGTTTGACTCGCACTTGCCCGGTTTTATTTTTACTTTCTTACCAGCTGTACAGTTGACCTCGTCAAAACCGTCCCAGCAATCAATGACCCCATCACAGTGCTTCGAATTTTCGAAGCAGGAGATAGATTGGCCACATCGGAACTGCTTTGTCAAGTCGCAATCTGTATTAAGAAAAAATGGGTTCTAATTGCAATGTTACAATGTTAAAACATAAATAGAGTTGGAAGGGTTAAAAGAAGCAGCTGTTTCAGAGACTGAAAAGGTTTTTGAAAGGGTGGAGGTCATTGACATGGTGATTTGATCTTTAAAACGTTGTAGTATATATTACAGAGCTAACAGCAGGAGTTGTCAAAAGCTCATAGATACATAACAGTTCCGTTAGTATTATTAATTGTTAGGTATACAGGGTGCCACGTAACGCAACGCAAAACTGTGAAACTCTTTTGTTTATTACGCAAGTTTTGGTAATATTTAGACACGGGCCATGGACTTAAGATAATATACCATAACAGAATAAAATAATTACAAATGGGTAATACATATTTACACTTAAATCTATTTTCTAAAAATCTAAGCCGTCACCAGAAGGCAGAGTGCCCAGAATGACCATGACCATTGGCATGACCATTATTACATTGACCATGGACTTGTTATCTTTGTAATTTTAAGGTTTAAGATATTGGTAATTATTCCATGGTTTTGAAAATCTTCCCATTTTTAGGGTTCCGTACCCAAAGGGTAAAAACGGGACCCTATTACTAAGACTTCGCTGTCGGTCTGTCCGTCTGTTACCAGGCTGTATCTCATGAACCGTGATAGTTAGACAGTTGAAATTTTCGAAGGTGAAGTATTTCTGTTGCCGCAAAATAATAGAATAAAATAAATATTTAAGGGGGCTCCTATAAAACAAACGTGATTTTTTGTTGATTTTATAGATGTACGGAACCCTTCGTGCGCGAGTCCGACTCGCATTTGCCCGGTTTTATTTAAAATTCGTAATAGTACCTACCACAGAGCATTTCATCGGAGCGATCGTAGCACTGTATAGAGCCGTCGCAGCGCGCCTCAGCGGGCACGCAGAGTCCGTTGCGACAGCGCCATTCCTCCTGAGAACACGTGATCATGGACAGCAACCGGCAGACGCGGACCCCTCGCGTTCGGTCCACCAGCTGGCAGGCCTCCGTCTCTAGGGCGCATAGTCCGCCGCATCCTACGAGATATATTTTAGAGATTAATAAAAATTAATGTTACATAAATATAACTTTGGCGAGAAATATTGTTTTCACTTCTCTTGCTCAAAAAGTTTGTCAATATAGCGTAGCTTAGCGGGCGTAAAATTCGTTTTTAAGGTCTATGGTAATCAAGTAATTTTTTTTAGATCATCAGCGATACAACAGTTGGTATCAGCGCAAAATCTCTGGAAATTTATAAATTTATCATTGGAAATGAAGATGAACTTGGCATATTTCATTGAAAATACCATCAATCGAAAATTAATTAAGGACAGAATGGCAAAGAAATAATGAATTGGATTCTATCTGTTGCGGTCGAAATCTCGTGAAATATGGTATTTAAAGACTAACGACAAAATTCGTAAAGTAGAGAAGTGAAATCGGTGAGGAGTTATTAACTCAGGTGTAAGTTTTAATTGTTCTAGTTTCTCACACTCGAAGTGAAAAGTATTGTTTTTCACGCGGGCCAAAACCACCCATTATAACTCGGTCTTGTCATCCTGTAGGTATAAACAACCTCGTCTATAATGAAGTGGTTTGGTCCCTTGTTAAAAAATATACTATTGGTATCGTCGCATCGTCACCTATAGGCACCCGCATAAAAAAGTAGCGCATGTCCATGGTTTGTGGCAAAAAGTAGGTAGGTAACTTTTCACCACAAATTCAGTGATTACCTAGGTATGTACCTTTTTTTTCGAAGTACCTACCTAATTAATTTTCTTGGATTCAAGAACGTAGATAAAGACAGATAAGTAGGAATTTATTTTCCTTTACATCTGATTCAATTAAGCTACTTAACTCTCTAAACAAATTAATAAAAGTCTTACCAGTAGGATCGTCTTCATCCACCGGCACTCTGCACACGGAGAATCCACTACCCTCGTCCAACATACAGATTTCATTTCTTTGGCACGCACAAAAACTCTGCGAGAGGTCTCTATTTATTATGTCTTTCGGTTTCGCGCTACCGTGGTTCTTTAGCCTAGGGTAAGTTCTTATGTTTTTCCTAATTTTCAACAAAGCACTTGATACATTTTCCGAATTATCCTCCTCACTATTTAGCGTGGTAACATACTCGGTAGATGTAGAGTATTCTGAGGAGATAACGTTATCTGTAGGAGGTAGATCTGCATATACTTTGGTTATAGCTGCGGATGTTCTGTTATTATTGTAACTTTCAGTTGGCACTACGATCGTACTACTGGCATTCATGGCATGTAAAAAATTAGGCGTAGTAAAGTTGACTAAAATAAAACTTATGACTACAATCGCAATAATCATCACACTTATTGAGCAAGCCTGTATTTGAGTTCGTTTCTTTACAGGACTTTCAGTCAGAGTGAAGTTTACGATACACCCCATACCTTTGAGACTTTTTCTAAGTCTGCGCCTATTTGAGGGATTTCGTTGAGTATCGCGTGAAATAAATTTGTGGCGGAAACTAGAATCTATTTGGCCTGATATCGACGGAACGTATTGCTTGCTTTCTAAATGTATTGCTTCAAAATCTCTCGAACTATTTAAGTTGTTAGAACGTATGGCTTCACAACTGCTATTTAACGAATTTTCTTGCAGTTCGGTAGGAGACTCTACTGTATCTAGAGTCAATTTTCCGTTAGGCGTGGAATGTTTGTTCGGTTGGAAATTGTTCACTTCATATTTTCTTATTTTACCTCTACACGTATAACAATATTTTATGATTTGGTTTTCTTTTTGTGGCGCAGTAATAATCTCATTTCGCAAACAGCTGTTATTCCAGAGATGTGAGCAATAGAGCGAGTCCAAGTTGGTAGAGGCATCTTGTACGTTACTAGTCGTTGGTAAATTACTTTCAAAAATAGTATCGGATAGTGTCATTGTGTTTTGTGAGCATCATCACAAATTGTTTCTTTATGATTTTATATTTTATGCTAGGCTATCTGAAACAAACACGGGAATTAAATTAGACAACGAATAAATTCTTGTAGGTAGGTAAGTCTACCCCACGCTCCCCTTCAAAATACTGTCGAAGGTTTTCAACTTAATCAACTGTGTAAATGATATCAGGTTAAGTCTTCCTTTTAATTTGATGAAGCTCAACAATACTTTTATTTAAGAGGGGTTAAAACCAACACTGTCATACCAGACAGTAGAAGGAGACATCTCTACCAGAAAATAAAGTTATGCTAACCTAACTTTTACTTTTTTATAGATGTTGTCAATAGTCTTGCTTTTTGTAACCTTGGCCTCAGTTAGAACTAGGCTGTTTCTTGTAAGTTTTTAGCAAAAAGGTATGATGGGTTAGTTAGAAGAGTTCCAGTTACGTAAGTCGCAATCTACATGCCCATGCTATTTGATTTAGTGCTTGATATGATAAGTATACTCTGATTTACAACACTATGCATGAGATAACATCTAGAAATTATACTCGGTGCATGCACGTGAATATGACTAACCATAGAACTAACTACGAAGAGATAATGTAGCTTGTGCGTAAATAGGGGCACGTTTATAACATCCCCAGGGGTAGGTATAGTTATCTGTTTTAGTAAAAAGGTAAATATTTAGTTATAAAAGTTGAAGCTTGATGCACTACCTAGTTGAAATGCATCTCGGCCAAGGGATTTTGTTATTACTACCAAATAAATTAGTGATAAATTATCAACAATATATTATAAACCAAGTGTTAATAAATACCAACTCACCAGGTTATTTAGAATGTAAGTTTCACTAAACACTAAAATAAACCAATAGGTATGGTATTGTCGAGTGGAAGCGATGGTGTGCGGCAGGTCACTGGCGGTTGAAGGCAGTCTTGTATCAGGCTACCGTTGCCAGTGACAACGTCCTAACAGCCTACAAACACCTACCCCGTAACATTAAAAGGAGAGATGATGAAGCTTTCCCTTGGTTAGTAAGAGACAGGTATATTGGGGTTGGCTGGTGAACAACCACCGTGCTCACTCATGAGTGACACGTGGCATGGTCAATCTACTGAACATCTGTTCGTTTTATTGCTTACCGGTACTGTTCCTATTGAATGAGTTTAAATAATGGTCTAGAGTAAAATAATAAAAAAAAAACAAATCAATATATAGGTATCTAAGCTATAATTTTGAAAACTCCGCGCCGCCCCCCTATCTTAGCAGAGCGTAGAGCTGTGATTTGTATTAAATTTTATTTATCTACTAGCACATGTCCACTCATACAAGTCATTACTTAGTAGGTTTTCTTGATATTTCTATGCCAGCATAATTATTTAATTATGTTAGTCAAATAACCTAACCACCTACATGATTAGTCAATGACTATTTTGTATCCTACAACATCTTTGGATAAATGCGACAGATTGGTGTTGAAGAGGCCGTTTGTTTTTATGTAAGTTTTGACGCGTTGCGGTAGTTGTAAGGTCGCGAACTCGAAGAGAGCCCGTAGCGAAGGGCCACGGACGGAGGCGCCGGCATCGTCAGCGCGACTTGAATGCATGTGCAGGCAGCATCTCGTGGATGCAGCCGCGGCCCTCGACTCTCGTGGTGCCTGCGACACGTAACCGAGGAAGGCACAACATAACTCTCACTGCGCGCGCCGCGTGCGGTTGTGCCCACTCGCCCACCTCCTGCCGCTCGTCAACGGTTCCGATTCACTCAGTGTTCACTCATTCGGCTACCGTATGCGCGTTTTACCGTAAATCGCGCAATTTCTCTCGAAAAATATTTGCGGAGTATGTGAATGCGACGGTTTACGTTTAACACGAAAACGAGTGAAATGTTCGCTCATTGACCAGCGCTTTTTTACTTCGTTTCTTGGACTAGCTTCATGAAGAGTTGATTCTTTTCTTTTAGGTGAGTCAAGTGCGCTACACTTATTATTATTTCTTGTTCATAGTTCTTGTCTTCTCTTTTTAGTTCTTTGACACATAAAACTTGCAAAAACATCATCAAAAACTTTCTAAAAGTAGAAATTATTATGTTCAATTGATTGTTAACTAATTAACACGTATTTTGCGATACCGCAATTATTTTGTAATCTGAGCCCCGAGGAAAGCCTGTGTAGGTCACAATGTCAGATGTCCTACTTCTCAACGAAGCGACCACAACGAGTAGGCAGGCAAGTTGCGAACTGTTATTTTGACCACTTAGGAGAGTCATTATTTTCGTCGCAAAGGTTAAATTGGATCGAGGCTTGTTTAGTCTACTTACCCGGTTTATTTACACGGAGTTATCTTGACACGTCAGAAATGTAGAGCAACTTGCACAAAAAAGTTTTCGTGCGTTTTTAGGATCAAGCTCATAAAATGATCCGTACAACACGCCCGATGGCTGTATGGTATTGTTTGTAAACAATGGACTTCCCTTACCACAGACATGCAAGGAAAATTATCTGACGAATTATATATTAATATAATACGAATTATTTATATATTAATATAAGAATAGATAGAGGGTACTACTACTAACTAGGTACTCCTCGTTGATTGTTGTTTTATCATTAGGTAAGGCCTGCCTATCGTAGGTCATCAACTTGTGTTTCTGTTGTTTGTTGTGATATTTCTCCCTCCCACCCTAGCATTTTTTTTTTAGCTTTTGTGTACAAATTCACGGTTCGTGGGTAGGTATTAGCGCAGACCAGTTAGATTTGATTGAACTGGTCTGTGGTATTAGCAGGTATTAGCCAATATTTGGACTTGTTTGATTTCTATGTAAGTAGTTAAATAAATATTTGTGTTTGACTGAATGTTGGTCAAGGAATCCTGATCATGTGAATAAGCATTGACCGACCATTGGTCAATGAATCTCTACTTTATGCTCTGCTCTACGAAAACTGACCTAGCCATAAAAGATAAAATAACCGCAGAGCAAGCAGAGCTTGAGGAATATTGCCTTTTAGACAATATTTCATTACTAAATAATACAATATTTTATTATTATTATTTTTTATTTAAACATGTTGACTCTAAAATAATTATTTGTCACCTTTTCACACGTGTTTTTGCAAATAAATAACTTTTACTTTTTTCTCAAGACTAATCAAGAACAAAAATATGATATAGCATCCTACGAAAATAGTTTGACAAGTTCTAAAGCCATCTTTAATACGATAGAAATGCGAGTGACAACGACAGACGTATCGAATCAGTCTTTTGTCTTGCTAATTACTTATTTTAATCTCGTTAAATACGAGGACAATCCTAAACTTTATGATATCAGGTAGACTACATAAATACATCCAGGTATGATCGCCAACATGTAGGTAATTGTTATACAACTAAGATTGTCCAGGAGTGCATATGTTTTGAGCATAGCTGATGACAGTATCAGCTGTGATAAAAGCAGCTAGGGTTGGTAATAGGTGGATTTTACTTTGAGATGTTTCGAAATTCTCGATTTAGAGACAAAACAAACTAATCTCAACTCGTAATCGAAATCGTGTCATGGTTCACAACGCCAAACTTCGATTGTGACGACTTTCTTTCTGGCAAACCAAAGTAGGCTAACGGCGATTTTCGATGTGCTTAGAATCGCAAAGTGTCGTGGAACCTCCTTAGTCTAGGCATCGCATACAAATATAATCATTTTATATTTCAATGATTATGCATTATTCAGAGAGGTTATCAAGTTTGAGAGCCATGTTGCATCTGAATGGGTCTCTTCTCAAAGTATGTATGGCACTTTGGCAAGATCACAATTTGGCTTTCTTATAAGTACCTACTCGTGCTTTTTGCTAATTTGTTCTACTTTCTTAATATTGTTCAAATCTAAGAAGCAAAATATATGAAACCTACTTCTTAATTCCACGATTTCATCCATCTTTTTTTCCCATATCTGTGATACCCTTCCCTCACAAAGATGTATGATCAACATCCAAAAGCCAATATGAGTCCATTGCTGGACACACGTGCCTACTGAGCGCCATAGCGTCATGTTTTTAGGCAAAATCTAGAATAATAATATAATTATAATTCTTTATTTCCTCTTCACAATAGGTTACTTAAAATTAAGTTATTTTAAGCACAGTGCGTAGAACGATATTGAACCTGTATTGTGAGAGGCTGGAGCTTCCTATAGGTTTCATAAAAAACCTGTAAATACAAGTCTCCAGGGCCCCCACTCCACGGATTACATACAATAGGGTGTAATCTATGGTGCTAATTAACTGCAAAGATTTTGAATGCGACAACGAGGCAAATTTTCACTCTAGCGACAATCACATAATTTCGACTGATATAGCTGGTAAGTTATAATCTAATAGGTACCTATTAGAAGTACATCGAGCAATGAATAGGTACAGTGTATTGTAACAGCAGACAAGAACTGCAATTTTTTAAACCAAAATTACATAATAATCATGGTATATAATAATAATAAATAATGCTGGACAATTCACACAGCATAAATAGCCCCAAGTTAAGCAGAGCTTGTGTTATGGGTACTAGAACTACTAGATAACTGATATGTTTAATACAAACAATGTTGGGAAATAAAAACAAACAAAATCAAATTCTTACCTATTTTATTGAGAGGAAAGTAGCAAAGAACTTAATCAGAACAGAACTTACTAACTAACTGACTGAACAGAACCAAGTCTGTGTTGGCCCTATCAACATACTAGTTTTTAAAACAAAGATGAATGGGCAGGCTATTTAATCAAAGATACCTACAATATCATGTTGATTAGGCAACTCAGCTACCTATAGGCATTACGCAGAACAAAGATCCTAAGAAGCATCGCGTGAGTTCTCATCGCGTAGGCACTTCCACTAATTAATTATTTAAGTCCTTGAAAACGAGCCCTTCAGTTCCTCTATCCACATACCTAACAAAGGGTCCCTTTGTAAAGATTATTATTGGCCTACAATAATTTCCGTATACCTACTAGGTACCTACATTATACGGAACGATAGAAGTAGAATGAGTCTACATATTTATCAGTTCCTTCATGTTAAAGATGCGCGACTGCGAATGATCTGCAACTACTAATTTACTCATTCGACTTGAATAATTAGTAGTAAACTAATCTTCCAAGTCGAATGACAACTACTAATTAGTAATTACTAATGTCTCTACGAATTGATCATTCATGGCTCCGATTCGACTTAGTTAGTCGATCGGTGATTTTGAGTGATTGAATTATTCACCGCTCCTGCGGGGATTGAAAGGCACGGAACGGCATTGCTAGTAACTAATTATATCCAAAGATTTTAAATCTTTGATTATATCACTCGGTTGATAACTTTGTGGTATTTTGTAATTTTTTGTTCAATTTGTGAACGAATAAATAAAGAAAAAATTCGTTAGTTTTATGTTAGAGATCCATGTATAATACCTAGTCTTGACTTGGCAATCGCACTAAACAATCTTATTTATTACTAGCTGTGCCTGCGACTTCGTCCGCGTGGAATAGTGACTTTAGACAGCATTTATTGTATATAATATTTTACGTTATTATTATTATCTACATATATTATGTTTCGCAGTTTAATTCATTATCGCCAGACTAGATGGCGCTAACTACATATTGTAATCCAAATAAATTGCTAAGAATTAAACTGCTCACATAATTGTCATAGAACTTCACACTGTTCGTTGATTTTCAATTATATTCTACAATACAATTTGGGGTTGGTAGTGAACGTGATGAAGAGATTAGGACGCTCATATTTTCTCACATATAAGAATGCATCCTTCGTGCGCTCATGCATTGAGGGTGCAGGCCTGCCAGTGAAACTTAAAAGAAGAATCACCAGTCGGTCTAAATCTTCGCTGAAGACAGGGTGCTATTATTGCGCTCATTAGGGGAGGCCTATGTCTAGCAGTGAACTAATACAGGCTGATGATGATAATGATGACTGATTTTTTTCTACATTGCAACCCTGTTTAAGTAAGTTTTTATGAAAATCTTAATATAGATGAAAGAAGTAGATAATTGTATTAGTGTGTGTTTATTCATTGGTCAGGTGTTATATGTTTTCTGTGAGGGTTATGCGCTCATGTTGTGTTTTTTCTACGGTGTTTTATTATAAAACTACATAAAATATTTTATTGTGTAGATCAGATATTGTTCATATGTTGTGATTACTTTCTTTACTTATATTAGATGTCTTTTATAGAAATACTAGCAGCGCCTCGCGGTTTCACCCGCGTAGTTCCCGTTCCCGTGGGAATTCCGGGATAAAAAGTAGCCTATGTCCTAGACTATAATCTATCTCTGTGCCAAATTTCATTCAGATCCGTTCAGCCGTTCTGGCGTGATAAAGAAACAAACATCCATCCATCCATCCATCTAAACTTTCACGTTTATAATATTAGTGAGATTTAAAACGGTGAGGATAGAATTTACCGTGAAGGCCCCTTAACTTAACACCAAGATGGAAGAATCATTTGTTTAGCATACAAATGTTTTCAAGACTTACAAGCCATGACTGACTTCACGTTTGATTGCATCTTTGTTACGATGCGCGATGTTGTAAATGTTCATTTCCATTCATTTCCAATAAGCGGTTTCTATTTTATAAAATAAAGTTATGAAAACACAAGGAAGAAGTTGTATTTATAGAACTTCATCCTTGTGTTTTAATAATTGCTCACCTACAGTTACAGTTACAACGTACAGTTAGATTTCTAACTTCGGTGTTATAATATCTAGCTAGATGCTCCAGACCTACAGAGACTAAAAAAAAGTTTTTTTTAATTTCTTCTAATGGTGGCTCTCCCTTATGTACTGGAGGTTAGCCGTCAACACAGCGAATTTTTCGCGATCTTGCGCCAAGCGAAAAAAGGCCTTCGACTTTGGCGATATACTTATTTCTTAATTAAACCTTTATTTCATTCAAATTAAAGCATTATTTCACGTTTGGAATAAGTGGTTAACCTTTGAGCTAGTTTGATCTAAAAATCATCTAAAAATAAAAACAGTATGTTATTATATGTTATGTATATGTTATTATATATTATGTTATATATTTAACTACCTACTGTCATTGAACTACTATTAGTTACCTACTCTATAGTACCTACTTTTATCTCATTGCCCACTGTAAGTAAAGTACCTTACCTACCTACCCAACCAACTAAATATTTTTATTCTTAAACTTACAAAAGAACTCGCCAGAAATTAGCGTGATAATGATAAGATAGGCGTATAAAATTGTGACCAATTGCGGGCATAGAATGAGATACTTAGCCAAGGCTAGTGTATTTGCAGGACTTTACAAGGTAGTCCACAAATCTGGTACCACATTCATGCATGCATAAATGCGTAAGCCACTCGTTAGTCAAATAAAAACGATATAGTGGAATAAACGTTACACCATCGAGTTCGTGTTACCTACACTTATGGGAGATACGTCTAAATTTACATTATCTATACCTACCTACCGGACAAAACGACACTTTTCTTGAAAGCGGAAGAGGTTTGGCGGGTGGTTTACTTCCACATCTGGTGCTCTGACCATCTCCCAACAACCTGTCAAAAATGTAGAGCCCCGTATTTTTATTTTGGCTGTCGCAGTTGAAACCATAAATATATTATAGAAATCAGTTAGAACGGGATATTTACCATGATAAAATTTTTGAGTTTTCCAATATTTCGGCACAGTTTCATGCGCCAAGATCACGGAAGAACTAAAGTCACTGCGAGTTGGTTTTTATTGGCAGACATACCGATCTACCCCATTCTTTGTCTTTTGCTACGAACATTACCACTACCACCGGTTTCACTTTCGAACGCAACTCGATCACGACACACAACACTGACGGTATCCGAACGCAATTGAATCAACGAAAATTGAATCATGGTAAATATCCCGTTCTAAATGATTTCTATGTTAATAACCATGATAGTTTCAAAAGTTTTATCATAAATATATTATCTAGTATATGTTCAAGTTTTTGAGGTTATTTTGCAGTCAGCCAATAAAAATCGCCATAAATTTCAAAAAATATGAATCCTCAGTTAGATACCAACATTAATTTATTAGAATACAATTTTAAAATCATGGCGGCTGGTTGGCTGTACTACCAGCTCTCAAACGATTTGTAAGGTGTCAGTTAACGGTACCTCATACATTAAAGAGTCTGTAATACTTGAAGTTCTTGCAGGAAATTCGTGTCCGATGACGGTCGGCGACGGCCATATATCATTATGTCCCTATGAATGAACAAATGAAAACCCTATGTCGTTTTGGACGTAGAGGTACTTCCTTATGGAAATAAAAGTTGTTCTGATTCTAGATTCGCTCACTTTGTACTTGAATACAAATTAACCAATAGACAGAACGAATTAGAATACAAGCGACGCGTGACCCGAGAGCTGGTGAGTAGGTATCTGGCACAGCGCATCAGCATTGCCATACAGCGGGGCAATGCAGCCAGCGCGTCTTGGGCACGCTTCCGATTGGTATTGATATGGATCAGTTGAGCTACCCGTAGATTGAACAGTCTGCAGTTAGCTCAATTTTAAATACTAGTTCTAATTTGTTTCTATTACTTGATTGTAAATTTCTTTGATTTGATGACTCTTAAGAATTTAACTAAAATTAAAAAAAAATGACAGTATTAAAGTAGCTCTCATATGAAATAACTTTATGAAACATCGCAGCGGGTAGTTTTGGAGATTACGCGTTTAACATTCAAACTTTACCGTAGGTACAATAAAACTTTCCTAATAAAAATAACAGCGTATTTTCATAAAGATCAATCTTTTGTTTCATGTTCACAATATTTTTGTTTAGACAAGACAAATAAGGTCATCGTTTGCGTAAGTGATTGATTATTAACTACCTACTTAATCGTTTACCAATTATCATATCCAATTCTAAAACTAGATTATTCCTTATCTAAATTGTAAACATAATATATCCATAAGGAGCAGTACATAGTGGTTTGAGGCCAATCTAAAGTAATAGATGTCAATGAAATACTTTCTTTACATTGACTTCTAACAACTGCTACGGCTAAGAGTGAAGTAAAGTTACTTCAAAACCAACATTGTTGAAGGACTAGTTAAAGCAGTCAATACACATTGGGTCAATGCGCTGGGACACCATGTTGGACCAATTAACAACCGATCGGAATTCATTCGGATTGATGAATAGATAGATGGATGTTTATTACTCCTTCACGCCAAATCTACTGAACGGATAAGGCTGAAATTATTCATTGCAAAAATATAGGTAGGGAAAAAAAACATAGAGGAGGTTACCCAATTTTTATCGCAAAAATCAGTTCCCATGGGACAGAACTAGCCTTTAATGGATTCCATAGAAATAACGCGTGCAAACCCGCGGGCAGAGTATCTAGATAGGCTAATAAAATAAGACGCCAATTTGCGGAGGGCGCCAAGAACCTTTGATGTGTGCATAAAAAACCGACTGGTTTACCAGCAAATGTTGGCCGCCAACTACCAACATTCGCCAAGTACCTAAGTCTCTACACATTATTGGCCCAATGCCTTGGCCCAGCGCATTAGCCCAACGTGTACAGGAGTCATTAGCTACGTAAGTGTAGTAACCTACTGTCTTAGCTTAGCGCATTAACAATAATAATCATTTTACTGGTAATATATACAGTTCTTTGTAACATACTCGTATGTGGAGACTATTATTTATAAACTTCTGGCCAACTGGAGATGTCATTTTATCAGAGCTGCGAGGCCATTCAGGTCAGCACTCGCGTGATTTCCATAAGTGCTCGATTAACTAACTCAATTGCAGACTTCTATTATTGTTTTATTTCGGTATTGATTCGGTACGGGGTGTGTGTAACTGCGGTGTTTATCGGTAACTAGCTGATTATTAAGCTTCCTTATCCTAATTTGTGTGCATAAAGTTATATTTTCCTGTTATGTATTTGGACTGCGGCTATTATAATTATAATAAATCAACAAAGAACGTGTGTGTACCCAACAGACTGACTAATTATTAGTGATATGTGTTTACTCCAAAGTAAAATTCATCTTAATATTATGTGTTAATACGCTACTGTAAAACAGTTTTACCCGGTTGACCAAGTTAGAATTATAGAAAAGCATTGTCTGTTATGCAAAACTGAAAAGTGGAAACCATTGTCTAGAAATAAATTATTAATTCACAAAGGAGGATGAGTTAAGATCTTAGACAAGTTGAATAAACTATTGGCAATATAGGTACTACTGGCAACGTGGCAACTCACCTAAGACAATAACTCAGAAAAAAAACACTGTCGAAAGATCGGAACGTTTTCACTTGTCTCAATAAAAATCGTCTCATACCTCTAACAAGTCTTTACGAAATCACTGTGCGTATTGTCATTTTAGCATTTATAAACCAGTATGTACGTTTTCCCGGCGTAATGGCCGTACTAACACTATTAATACCTCACTCCACGACAGATAGCTCAGCGATACGAGACAGACAGAATAGCAAATGAGAAAAATCTTAGTTTGACCAATGACTCTTCTCGCGACCTTAATCTCGGCCATTTTCGCCATGAAACGCGCTATTTACTTGCGTTTAAATGGTGCCACCCACCGAGAAATGTCAAAATAATCAATAAAAAAATTGGTACTTACCTTCTGCTTTTCTTTTTAATTGAAGTATGAAACTAAGTATCATTGTTTTTATGACAAAGCATTGATAAGTCAAGCAAGACATAAACACAAAATTTTTAAACTTATGGATATTGTTCTACTTTCAAGCTCAATACATTTATAAAGGAAATAAAAAACTAATTTATTGAAAGGGTGGCATTACTTTCACACTTTTCAACCTTTCAGTTATTAAGTAAGACTTAGGTATCTTCATTACCGTCTTATACAGAAATAACAACAAGTTAACGGGCGTAATATAAACAGCTGAAATGTTATTCAGAATCCTGTTGAAAGAACATTGCGTGTGTCAACGAATTTCGCCAAAAAAAGCGTTGGCTATTAAAATAAAATGCCGTTTCACTAGATAAAAATTAGATGCTACGTTTGCGTTATTCTATGTACGAGTCTACGAGTAGTAGTCCAAAACCAGTGACCACAAGATACTGTCAGAGCCTCTGAAGAGTGACACTTAATTGAAAAAGTATCTTTTAAAAAATGTAGAGAGAGAGTCATACAGCTCTAAGCATACTTGGAAACAGTTGAGTATGATAAAATAAATCGAATCAATTGTGAAATTTCATAGGAGAGGCTAATGTCCTAACACAATAGGTGTTGCATTTACTAACATGAAGGAGGCATCGACAAACGAAATGCATTCCGATGAGAACACGTACTTACAATAGGTGAAAGTATGTAAGTTCGATGAACTAAACGAAAGTTTTGATAAAAGGGATTCGGGATCCGAGGACGCTCTGTCCTAGAAAGTAAAAGGTTTGATGGGAAGTACATTATGTACCTAAGAAAATGCGAATGATTCCCAAATACCTATAAATTAGCTGTTTATAAAACTACGATTTAATAAAATAAACTTCATGTCCAAGTTTACGAAGCGCAAGGAAAGTTTTGTTGAAACATAATAAAAGTGCCTTACGATGAGCGTTTACGTGCAATAATGATAATTGCTAGCCGAGTAGTGTAGGGCTAGAAGAAATAATGACCATGGAAATATCTCTTAATCTATGTTGTTAGTTGGCCGATCGGTGGGTCTGTATTTTTTTGCTCGGTAGTGCACCTATTGTATGAATATTCGAATATCACCTAAGAACTAACTTCTGGGAGAAAAATGCTTTTCTGTGTCTATTTCACAATCCTATTTCTCATAGTGACTATTTCTCATAATTGTGCATAGTGATTTGGTCCAAAGGGAACTTCAATAACTTAGATATTAAGTACTGAAGTTAGCTCATAGACTCGTACAAATCAAGCATGTATCCGCAGATATAACCATAACATTAGTACTTCATAGTTATTCTGTGCCATAACCAAGGACGTAAGACCTTAATCGAGGGCCCGAAGTAGGATACGTAAGCATTATGCAAGTCTACATTACGTGCAACGAAGTGACTGCCACCGGACATAGCGGTGGAGACACGGCAGGTTAAATATGTATCTAACTACATATAGAACGATGACTGCTCTCGCCTCACGCACCCATGCCAACTTCAGAACTGCAAACAGGTTTCCGCAAATCCGTTCGAGAGATCAAGACCCGTTCAAGGAAACGTGTTAAAAAAGAAATTTAAATTTTTTAAGGAAAATCTTGTATCACTATGCCTAATTCGTGGAATTAGAGTATCTGATTATTATTATGATCTGTCGTTCTCTATCTGTGATACTTCAAAATTATTGCCCTGATACTTGAAAGTTGTACGAAGTATAATTGCTTTTTATTGATACTTCGCGAACATTATTTAAATGTATTCTCGACCGTCAAATATATATCCGAGCGGTACAGGATGTGGCCGGTAAAAGCGAAAGGTGGGTGATCCCAAATAAATAATTTCTCACTTAGTCAGCGCAGTAGGTATACGCCACCGCAGTGAGGAACAATCGCAATTCTGTGAAAGTAGAGACAGAGAAGATATCTGCACGACATCGGCAAGGGAAAGAAAGTCGCCTAGCCAGAGTGAGTTCCTTGACTACTTTTTGCTGGCGTATCGACAGGGTTCTATGAGGAAAATTATGTTAGACAGTCCGAATTTTCCACGCAGAACTATTTTGATGCATTTCTTAGAGAAATGCTACAAAAAGATAAGACAAGAACATATCGATGACTCTACTAGTCTACTACTTCAATTGTCTGATTTTCTTCCTGTTCACAGTGATAATCTACTTTTGAGACTTACATATATTATGTAAAAGATAACGAGCCCATTATAACTAACATAAATAATTGCTTATAACAATGACGTATTTGACATGATTACGTGAAGGTGAAGGCAGTTTCTTTTAGTCTTTTCCAGAGTTACGTAGACCACTTAAGGAACCATAAAGGTTAAGTAATTTTGTTAAACGTTATTATTTTTATGAAAAATACTAAAAACAGTGTTAGACAAAGGTTGTAATGTACAGAATACGCGTTTTCGAAAAATTACATTCTATAGCTCAATGCATAGCGTGATAGTATGAACCCTATTGCTGTGACATAACACTGGAAGCTGCAATCTCCTCTATCTCTTACTCAACGTTCTGCGAAAGAAAGTGATGTTCAACAGCTCTACCAGATACGTAATATAATAAATAATCGTTGATCGGTTCTCAAAGCAGACTATCGGTGTGTTATATTAGGCAACTGCATTGGCGAGGTTTTCAACGAGTGAACAAACGCAGCGTGCGCTACGCCGTCACTTTCCAACAAATTCAATGAAGCGCGGAGAAAGTGCCGACCTCCACGTCCGTATACCAACTCTGTAAAATCCGCTGACTCACATGTTCACATAATATAACCGTTTGTAATTTGCAAGCCATTGCCATTTTGATATTTTTTCCCCCTTTTGTAAACCAAGTGTTAGCGATTATTGGCTTATAGACTTATAGTTCTTTATTCAAGTAGTAAATTAGTAACGGTGACTAATCGTCATAATTATTAGATTTTTCAAGAGAGTGACTCTCTTGAAAAAATCAAGTGAACCCGCGGTGATGCGCGAGTCCTATATAAAATTATACAATAACATCGTATTTACATAACCTCACGCGATCGAGATCAAACCGATTCTCGGTGTCAACTTTCAGTGTCCTTTTATTTTGTCACGTAACTACCACCTACGGATATAAAGTTTTATTTTATGCATCAATATGCTCTTTTTAACCGACTTTTAAAGGAGGTTCTACATAATGTGTATAACGAATGTTAGGCTGTATTTTTTTTACCTAGGTTCATATTTCCTGTTGATTTCTCCGTCAATTAAAGACCAATTTTAATTAATTATTCGCTATTGTTCAGAGGATAAATGGTCCCCGCCAAGAAGTTATTCCCGAGAGATTAGTTTCTAATACTGGTTTTTTTTTAAACACGTCAAATAATTTGTCTCGATCGAATCACCCGGCCCGTGCATAAAAATGTGTGACAATATTGCAAGCTTAAGCCAACCGTCCTTTCTCTATTTAAGAAGAATTGATATAGCAAAGTGAAACTTTTGTAGTCAGATATGGAAATGAAAAATTTAAGTACTTTATTACGTAAACGTAACCTCAAACCAACCAATGGCCCGAATACAGTAACATCCTGATTTGAAAGTATTTCTAGTAGGTATAGAACTGGCTCCCTTTACAATTTTAACGTTAACCAAATCGAGCCATTCATATTTTTATGACTTAAAGTTTATGGATGTCCCCATAAAGTTATGGTAAATTCCAAAGTGCATAAATAGGTCATGCGGGGATCATCCCATGACCCACTTTCACTGTGATTTTTCTACCAGGTACTATGTAGGTAAAAGTATAAGGTGAAACTTGAATAGCGCACGTATTTAAAACTTTATGAGTTGAAATTTGTGTGGGATTATCGCCTTTTCTTTTCTGTATTTTCTTATAACTTAAGTTTTTATAGTTAGATAAGGTGTAATAAGCTTTGTAATTGCTTTGTAATGATATTTATTTTTATTTTATTCATTATTTTATATTATGCTTCTTTGTTACAGTGATCTTCCTCTTCTACACTCCTTAATTATGATCATAAGGATATCATGGCTTCTACAAACAATATTTTGTATCACTACGATATCAGGTATGCCTTTTAAATTGATTTCACTTAGGTTGCCATTGTAGTTTGTAATAATAGGTAATAGGTTAATCTTCAGTAGGTACTACAATTATATGTCTGTGATTCACATATATATTTTCTCTGACAAATATACCTACTGTAGCTATTTGTAGCTAGTTTTGTCAGTTTGTTAATTAGTCATATATTTTCAGGTAGCCCTATATTCCTACAACAAACCGGGCGTATGAAGAGACCAGCAATAAAATGGAACCCACCGATGGACACTTGGAATTGGACAATGGAGCCGCGGAACGAGCTACCATTCTTTTCACCAGCCAACTTCACTCACAAGCTACCGCCGTCAGCTAACGAAACAGAGCTTTTGGCTCACATGACGATCCTCAAGAGGAATTATTCTAGACTTCTTTGGGACAGTGATAAAAGCAGCAATTTACCCCTCTTCGTAGAGAAGGCGTTGAAACTCTTGAATTTAAAACAGGTCTACTATGAAGTGGAACATTCGGTTATGTCCAAGGTCTCGTGTACAGCTTGTAAAGCTGGTGCTGGGTTGCTGCAGCATTATATCAGGCTCGGCAAGAGCATCGATGAGATAAACAAGATGATATACCAGTTCTGTGTTTCACTAAAAATTCAATCTACTAGAGTTTGCGAAGGAATCACGAGATTGTTTGGGGTAAGGAAATCATATACCTAACCACAAGGTTCGACCAGTCGAATGGTAAATTTAAAATCTGTCTATAATTTCAGAGTGAGATGGTGTACGTTTTAAAAAGAATAACTATAGGTCCCGACGAGATTTGCAGTTTTGTGATTGGTGACGCTTGTGGTGATGTTTACAACCCTTATCATGAATGGGAGGTAGCCTTCCCGCCGGTGCCAAAGCCTCTTGTACGTGACCTGAAAGCTCCAATAGATATGGCTCCGACCTTCAAGGTTTTACAGATATCAGACACACACTTCGATCCATACTATGCAGAAGGTATGTGAATGTGGTATGAAAGCGTATTCTCTGACATTTTCCTAACAGTAAAATACTTGAGGGATCACTTGTTGTTTATTTAAAATGTTTTCAGGGGCGAACGCGGAATGCAACGAGCCTCTTTGCTGTAGAGCTTCCAGTGGACCAGCATTGACCCCAGGCGGTGGCGCCGGCAGATGGGGAGATTACAGAAAATGCGACACTCCGAAGCGAACCATAGATCACATGTTGAAGCATATCGCAGACACGCACACTGTAAGGACTTTTGACTCTACCTACAAGGACGAATTGTTGAGGAATTTTTACTGGTATTCTAAATATCTGGTGTTGTCATTTTAATTTCTGTTTTCAGGACATAGACTACATTTTATGGACGGGAGATTTGCCTCCACATGACGTCTGGAATCAAACGAAGGAAGAGAATCTGAAGGTCTTGCAGGAAACGGTGGCGCAAATGTCAGATATGTTTCCGGGCGTACCAATCTTCCCTGCACTTGGGAATCATGAAGCTTCTCCAGTCAATAGGTGAGAAGTTGACTATCTATCATTATGCAACTAGTTACTATTAAGCAAGAAAAATATAAATAAGCTAGGTACCTACTATAGCAGAATGCCGTAATCAGATTTCCATACAAGACTTAGAAACGCTCGAATAATCAAGCAGTTTTTCACTGGCATACCTACAAATAAATACCTACTAGTTTACCTCCGATTGAAAACACACACGGAACCCTTCTCTTTGCCGATTATTTATCCAGTTTGTCATGAAAGTAGCGCTACTTATCTGCTGTAAAATGTTCATGTCAGTTGGCTTTGGTTCAATGTTAATAAGATGGAAGTAAGGCATGCAATTATGATTCAGTTCTGAGAACGCTGTTACAATTTCAAATTTTCCGTTATAAGCAGTACCTACCTACCGACATAGCTTAAAACTCGGACTAGACTGCGTAGTCGAGGGTGGGCGGATAATTTTCAAAACACCTGCAGTTTCTATTGCAGTTTCCGGTATTGTTTGTGTTACATGTGTGTGTCACAAGAGAAGTGTATGTGTATGTTGGTGTATTTTAATATAATTAACTCACCAATCATCCCCAGTTTCCCACCGCCGTATATCTCATCTCCGGACCTCAACATAGCGTGGTTGTATGACGAGCTGGACGCGCAATGGCGGCGCTGGCTGCCGGCCGGCGTCTCCCACACCGTCCGCCGCGGTGCCTTCTACTCTGTACTCGTCAGACCAGGATTCCGCATCATATCTCTCAACATGAACTACTGCAATAACAAGAACTGGTAAACAATTAATTACCTATTTAATAAATTACTTCTGGCCAGCTGCAGTACATAATAGGTAATACTTATCTTGTCTTAATTGCTGCATAATTGATATTACAAGAATTTACATGCAATAGAAGATCATGTTCTTTTGTTTACAGGTGGTTGTTGATGAACAGCACTGATCCTGCGACAGAACTTCAATGGTTGATCTACGAATTGCAATCCGCAGAGTTGAGTGGAGAAAAAGTTCACATAATCGGGCACATACCGCCCGGTCATTCAGACTGCCTGAAAATATGGAGCCGCAATTACTACGCCATCATCAACAGATATGAATCCACGATAACAGCGCAATTTTTCGGGCACACACATTTTGATGAGTTTGAAGTTTTTTATGACCCTAATGATCTCAGTAAGTCAACCATATCATTTACACAAAACAGTACAAGTACCTATCATTTCAAATTTTAATGCTGGATCTATTAAATTACAGGCCGAGCGACCAGCATAGCTTACGTGGGACCATCTGTATCGCCTTACTACGACCTCAATCTTGGATATCGAATATACTACGTAGACGGTGACCATGAATCGACGACTCGAGTAACTACTTTCATTGATTCAATTAGACTTAGATGATTCACGGTAGACTTTGTGTCAACTAGGCTATGATGTGACAATGGGAACGGAACCATTTGATTAGAGCTTGGTTTTTCGGATAGGTACTTGTTTGGATAACTCAAAGTTTACTTTCATTAAATGCAGTCTAGCGTGAAGCATCGTTTGTTTCCAAAGTTGATGACATACTCAAGATCTTCTGATTGTTAATCAGATGTTTGTAATTTAATTCACAGTTTTGGACGGAAGTTTCCATAATCAATGTCCGTCTAAGTTAACCCTTCGATTATCTTTCGCAAGAGCACCACCTATATCCGATTATTACACGTGTTTCAGCAAGTGGTCGACCATGAGACCTGGATCATGAACCTTAAGGAGGCCAACCTGTACGGCTACCCGATGTGGTACAAGCTCTACTCGGCTCGCGCCGCATACCTGATGCCGGCGCTGCGTCCGCAAGACTGGAACAAGTTTATAGACGACATGACTGTTAAAGAGGACGTCTTTAATTTATATTTCAAGTATGTACTCTCTCTTTTATAGAAGACTAGCTTCTACCTGCGTCTTCGTACGTGTTTTTCTAGGATAAAATGTAGCAAATATTTATTTTGGGTCTAGAAATTTATACGTGCAAAATTTTTGACCGATCAACCGACCTTTCAATAGTTTTGGCGTTGTCTAGTGACAAACACAATTCTTCATAAACTTTCGCTTGTACAAAGTAAACAATAATAGTAGGATAGGACGTAACACAGTTTATTATGAAGTATTCATTATTATTTTATGTGCTTGTGTATGTATAATAAATTAATATAGACGTAGGTACATAGCTTGAATGTGTCAGCACGTAGGTAAACCTACTAAGCTTGTGTTACTTATGCGATTAACGAACACCTGAGGTGCTCCGAGATATTGGATCTCGATCTAAACCGCAAATGTTTGTCCTCCTTTCCAGAAACTACTGGAAGAATAGTCCTCGTCGTGGTACGTGCGATGGGGAATGTCGTAAGCGGTTGATCTGCGACGCGCGATCAGGCCGTTCGCACGACAGACGCGCCCTCTGCGGGAGCATCGAGGCTCGAATCGATGGAGCTGCACCGGCGCCTCAAACGTGGCGAGCGTGGATCTATAATGGACTTTCTGCTTCGTAAGTGCCTAGGTTTTAACCCTCAGTTATTTGCTTCTACACCAAACAATTAGTGCGTCGACGTCCTAATTGGCAACGATCGCACAAGCAACCGCAAACGATCTTGTCGCACGATGACTTTAACTCATAAGGTAGCAGAATTTTTTTTGGTTAATTAGAATGAAAATTTCACTAAAACTAGTTTAATTAGGGTCCTAGGACATACGGACACAAAACCCATTTCTTTATTTAAAAAAAAAGCATATTACGATACATTGCCTAAACAACGTAAAGAGGATATGCATGCATAGCATGCTATGCATTGCCACGATAGGAGGATTTAATTTCTAAGACGACTACACATGTCATGTTGAGTGGACGAATGACATAGGTTGTGGATCGATTCTAGCAAATCAAAAGTAAACTTATTAATATACTTATTGATTAACTCTTTGGCCAAGAAGCAATTTCTACCCTTCAAACAGTGCTCGCCTGGCCCTCCTTTACTTTGTTTGCATCGCTGGTAGTCAGCTTATTGTGGCCATGTATACCTTCCTACCTCACATCGTCGGTGGACCTTGCAACTGGTTTATTGATCTTCTAGGGTACAGTTTCTGTATTTTTTACTGGAACTGATCTCTTCTTTCACAACTCTCTGACGTCGTAACGTCAACAAAAACGTCTGACTTCTTCTTGATGCCTTCCTTCGGCGGCGTTATTGACATCAATGTCTAGTAGTTGCGAGATGTTGATCTTGAGTAGATTTGGTGAAGAAGAGTAAAACAGTGCCAGTTTAAGAAAGAGAATCTGTACAGAAGATGATCAAGAGGCCCGTAGTCGTAAGTAGGGCCCAGTGAAGATGTGAGGTATGATAGATCATTGGCCACAATTAGCTGGCTACCAGTGATGTAAACATTGCAAAGGCGGCGAATGGTAGGCACAACCATTTCAAAATTTAATGGTGCCCTCGCAATTCATCCTGCAAGCGCAGAAAATGTTCGATGTGTTTGATGTGCAATACAGTTACCAGCCATTTTGAAAACGGCACTGTTGCGTTGATTGACAGCACGCTCGACGGCATCGTGTGATGGACATCGCGCGATCAAATTAGACATCCTTTGACCATCGCACGACATTTTCAACGCGCGACGAACAAAGGGTACCTATCGTTTGCTGGTACACCAATTATGACGTCCCTTAGTTACACTGTATAAAGTTGTGGTTCTTCTGTTACTGTACATATTTTAGGTTGAATGTGCAATAACTGTAATTTACTTGTGACATTCATTCTTTTATTTCCTTCAACTTGTCAGCGTCAACCAGCATGTAATAATACGTGGTTATTTGTCCAGTGGTTTACCACATAATAGGTACCACAAAAGTAGGGTGCGAGTGCGCGCCATTGTGATTGTCTGAACCAAGAACCGCAGCATTAGTTGACCAACGTACAATTTAAGTAATAACTTATTGTATGTCTTGCATGTTATTCTTTTGTCTAGGATTTTTCATGTTATTAAGCTATTATTGCCCTTCTTATGTATTAAAGCATGGCTTGTAAATATAATCAGAGGGGTGAGTCTATTTACATTAGTAACGAGACGTGACCGTGACGTCACATTTTTGTATGTGATTTGCGTGGGAACTACGTAAATCACAAGATTCACACGATAGCGGCGAGGTACCAAATCTTATAGAAAAAGGAAACGTCCCGATCATGATTCGTAATTGACGTCAAATAGACTCACCACCCAGCAGGCTCATTCTATAAACGTCATTTCGAACCTCACTAAGCTGAATCCCCAGTGAGATAAGTTTTGTACTCTGTAAAAATCATCTCGATACTTGAAACTCGAACTTACTTATCAAATAAAACGTTACAACAGAGCGATCGAATTGGGTCACTTGAGTGAATTCGAGTTAGAATGAGTCTACAGGTTACACACCTATAAACTATATCAAAAATTTGTAGGACAATGTCATATACTCACATGATATTTGACTTGTCTAAGCGCTTATTTTGTAAGTTTTTTTGACTCGCTACTTTTCTATAATTGTATGATTTTGTACACATTGTTTAATATTTTCTCTTTGTACAGCGAACCTTCCCCTAGTGTACAGCAAGTTTAATCTGGTGGTGGAAATAACTTAAAGGTTTACAGCACGCTTGCGTAAGGTTGGTACGGTCAATCTACAATATTAATTAGTAAGAAAATGTTAATTTTTCTCACCTCTTCAATATTCTATAATGGACCACTGCTGGACGCACTCCTCCCTCTGATAATCGCCTTATTGAGTTTTATGTCATGGGGGATAATGCCTATAATCCCCAAGCTGGCCATGCGGGTTGGGAATCGCAGTTCGGTGGTAGTCAATTTAGTCTATACAATGTATACATGTAAAGGTTTTGGTTATTTGGGTGGTGTGTGTACTATTTGTCCATTAATATTATAGATAGCTCTAAAGTACTACAGGAAAATATACTTAAGCCGAGTGAGCGGAACTTTGTACATTAATCAGTCCCTTGATCACATATTATGGCCTTTAACATCCACGAAGGATGCTTTTATGTAGTATTCGTCTCGCGCATTTTTATACATACATTTTTCAAATCTGGCGCGTTTCTTTTGTTTATTTTATACCATTATCCACGCTGATCCGTCACAAATCCAGGCCTGCTGCAGGATATGAAAAACAACAGGGAACTGCGCCAGCTTTTCAAAATTTACCTATAAAGGACTAGTTTTTAACGAAATTTTACATTCACAGGTTATCAATGCTAAAGCAAATACCTCAAGTGGCTTACCATATACCAAAGTACGTGATGGGACTCGGCTGAGAAAAAATTTATAGGACACGGAGCAAAATGCGATACCACCTCAAATCAAGTCATGACAGTAAATTCATACCTTTCTATTAAAGTTATTAAATGTTAGAAATCTCAATTAGGGACAAAAATTGTCGGCAACCTTCTTTTTAGTCCATGGTTTAGAAAAACATTTATTTTTAAATAGTGGATTTAACGCTTTGTAAATTGATACCTTGTCATATTATTATATGGGTTTTATGCTAACCCGAGCTTTAAAATTTAAGTACTACGTGTAATGAACAATCTAGTGCCTTATTAAATACAAATTATATTTTAAGATTTCTTGTATGAAAATGACTACGATTCTAGTGAATTTTAATATTAATCGGTGGTCCAGTTTTTGTTGATAATATTCTAAGAATATTATTTAAAATAGGTAATGTGTAAATATCAAATTTTGTAAATTTAGTTAGGACTGTATGTAAGTAAAATAAATAAATACTATGATTGTAATTTAGTTTTTTTCTACCTGATTTCTACCGCTGGCTGATAATTTTCAAAAAATTAAAGAGGTATATACTGATATCAAAATGTTTATTACTAAATGAAAACAAATTTTGTTCTGGAGTATTCTCAAAATCCAGGTCAATTAACATACAATATTAAATAATAAGTTTAAAATATGTACATCATTTAATGTAGTGTATTTTGCTTATTGCTATGCAATACAAGGCCTTCGACAGTATTTTTTTACTTTTAGGCACATTCTTGGTCCCGCTTCAGACTTGATTTATGTGATCATGGTTTTGCAGCAACGCGATCGCAGTTTGGACATTTTTAGAATGTATAAAAGCTGACTTTTGAGTGAAAAGTCGACTGAGGTCAGGGTCTGACTAACTACATCTATAAAAAGGTTTCAAATTGTCCAGAACTTGTCTTGAATCTTCTGCAGCAATTGTTTCATGCAACACATTCCTACAAAACCAAAACCACACAATATGTTCTACACTACACTAATAATAAAATCTAATTTAAAATTTGTAACTGGATGACTTGTAAAAGATAAGTATTTAGAATACTAGGTAAAATCGGTAATTAACAATAATTGAAATATAAAAAAAATTGTACTGGTTGAATTGTGATTTACATGTTCAATTTATGAATAAAATAATCAATTAAAATTATAATATTTACATTACTCACAAACACAGAGAAGCACACACACAAACCTCATACACAAGTTCTTAAACACACTGGAATGAATTAAAATTTAAAACATTAGAGTAATCAATCGAATTTCTTAAATTAAATCAAATGAGTAATATTTGACCACAAGGGTGCATAAATTAAAATTACAAGTAAGTACTAAACCTGAAAATAAGGTTTATACTTAAAATTAAGACTAGGGAGTATTTTAGCTTTGTCTTAAAAATAGTCCTAACTGAAACAATAGCAGATCGGGAACTGACTTTTGCTAACCTCTTTGAATACCAAACATAATATTTAAATATTATAAATGCATGTTATTTAGATAAGAGAAGAACTGACTTAAGCCGAGCTAAAAGGTAAGGTGGTATTCGTGTTTAGCGGTTAATATTTTTTGCGCTCTTTAAGGAATAAGATAGGTGAATAAATAATGTGCCGCAAATTGTAAACCATTTTTAGTAACGATAAATAAAAATAACTATAGTTTATTTCAATGGTAGTACTTTTCTATCGGCGAATAGGGTATAATGTAGATTTTTTTTGTAAAAAACATCTGCTTCATAATTAAAATTGAACTGGAGTTTGTAGTTAAACTTTTCCGCTAGTTCTTATCCTTTTAGAAAGCAAAAGATATTAAAACCACAAAAAAAGTTTGTGCCAACTCTATAAACTTGAACTTAAACACCTTTTAGTATTATGGTTCAGGCGGAGTAAAAGCGGAAGTAGTTTCAAGCGTCATTATAACGTTATTGAATTTAAGATAGTTTTGGTTAGTGATGGAAAAACAGTCTTTGAGTGTTAGGGTCAGCTCACTCCGAGACGCAACGAGACGCGACGGTGCGCGCGCTTTGATTCAAAATATGATGATAACCTTATTAAACCTTACTTACTACGCAAAAGATACAAATTGGTGAAAGCGTAATGCAGCGCCGCGGGGAGTTTTTTTATTATATCAATAAAATATGTACCTTTTTGTCCAGTAAATAAAGTTGTATTTTGAATCAAAGTGCGCGCAGCTCCGCGTCTCGGTGTGAGCTGACCCTAATGGTGGGTACAGACCAAGCTAGCGAGAGCGAGCGAATGCAAACGAGTGGGATTCGACAATCGGTATGTTCGTTCCATATTGCTTTGATGTATCGACAGCCGCCGGAGCATGGTCGAAGGCGAACGAAGGCCCTTTTTTGGGCTCTCTTGCTTTCGCAATGATGTCCATACTGGTTTTTTTGCGTTCATTCGTTAGCCTTCGCTCGCTCTCGCTCGCTCGGTCGGTACCCGGCTTAAGGTTCGTAACGTTTTATCTTATTTCTGATCAGTCTCCCCAACATTTAACAGTGAAAATTTTTATAAAAAAAATATGGTTAACTTCTTCAATACACAAAAATTGTTTTAGTGGGACCATCCATAGATATTCATTTTGTCTTTATTTGCGTAGCTTTCATCTCTTGAGAAAATAACCCACTATTTATAATTTGCCTAAAGTTATCTTTGTACTCTGTATAGGCCAAGCACGGGGATTGAAGTCTAGGGTAGAATAGAGGAAACTGACATCGCATCGTCATACATTGCATAAATTATTGACGTTGAAGGAGTTTATTTCTAATATTTTACGCATTAAATGACGAAGTGACGTAATTTTTCTCTATTTTTCCCTAGACAATAATAATCCCCGTGCTTAGCCTACCAGATCACAGGGTGAAACAGATGAGCAAGAAATTTAAAATATTGTAAATTGTGACACATCCAATTGAGCGATACCAGCAGCATCAAATAAAATGACTGAGAATTTAAACAAATTAAATTGCTAGAGCATACTCCTCGCATTAAAATAATAAAAATCACAAACACACTTATTTACAAAAGTACCTTATAAAATTAACACAGATTCAGTCATGGACATGGCATATTGAATCAGTCTATAATGTGATTGAATTTCGAATGATATGGCAAACATGGAAACTTAATGTCAATTAATGTAATAATTAAGAGCTAATTGTGTGGCAGTTGAGTAATAATCGTAAAAATTAAAAATACTAGCTAAAATTCCTGGCATTACCCACATACTAATACTCTAAAATCCAATTATTTGAGGTAGGTGAGTATACATTGTAGGCTATCAGGATTAAAATGTTCAATACAAAACAACTTAAAATGGCACTGCCTGGTTGGGTACAGATCAACCCAATAATCTCAATGTACAATAATATTCCATAAGTATTCGTTGAACTTGGAATGTACAGTAACTTAAAACTAGCACTGGTATCGAGTTTAAAATTTTAAGTTCATAGTCGACGTAAGTTCTTCCTACTTTTTTTCGTTCCGATACTATAGTCACATTTCTTTCTTTTAGAAGGACTAGGGCAGCTTAGGTCATATTGCGAGCAGCACTTACCTGGGTGTGGGGCACAAGAGCAGTCTTTGCAGAACTTGTAGCTGCATGTGGCACTTTTACACTCTGCCCACATTTCACCAGGAGTCTCAGCTGTCAACTTAGCTGGTCCGTTGCACCGCACACACCGGATTTGAGTTCGCGAATCTAATGACGCTGACTGAAAGCAAGTACAATTGGACACATTAACAGTCTGAAACTGTAAAATTTAATTGATGATTAAAAATTTGTAGCTATCAGCAAAGATTCTTTCAAAGAGCTTTTAGCACAGGAGTATTAATAGAGTAGCCTAATCATGGTCCTAATCATAGTCATCAAACATCACCCATTGTACTAATATTCTGACGACCTTTGTGGCGCGGCGGGCGAAGGTCCGCCTACGACGCAGATTGTTGCGGGTTCGATTCCTGCCTTGGGACAAATGTTTGTAAGATCTGCAAATATTTATTCAGGGTGTTCTGGGTATTTTCTATGTATGATAAAAATATCTAACTATTTAAGCATCATATTCAAGTCAGTCCTCTAGTATTATCCATTACACAAGTTCTGCTCAGCTTGGGGCTAGATGATGCTGTGTGGATTGTCCAGCATTATTTATTTATTTATTTATTACGAATTCAAAGGTCATTTTGTCTATTACCTTTTCACCCCTAAACTGCTCTTAATTAAATTTTGCAAGGTGATAGATTGTATCCCAGGGAAGGACATAAGCTACTGTTTGTAACAGAAAATGCTTATGAAGTTGTTTCTTCCAAGTCCAGAGAGTGCTCAAGATCCTTGCTGTGGATTAGATACTTGTTAGTACCTTACCTTAGTGAACTTTCTAAATCTGTTGTAGCTTGGTGTTCCTGGAGGACTAGACCCTGGCAGCACTGGTGTCTCTTTTAACTCATTGTGTATTTCCTTCAAGTGTCTTTTCGGTTTCACATCATACTTGGCTGGTGTTGTACCCTTCTCCCGATTTTCAAGGTTTTCTTTCAAAGTCTTAACGGATTGAAAATATGACTTTTTTCTTTTATTATTATGACTGACCAAATTCCATGTGTTATACCAATTTTTGCTAACCAAGCAAAAGTTGTGAATGTCTTTATTTGAGAGATAATTGAAAATATTTTCGATCGGTGGTAAGTACTGAGCTTCTAACAGTTTTGATATTATATCTTTCTTGCGTTCAGATCTGAAGAGTATGTTTCTCACTGCTTTGGAATGTATCCTTGGTTTGGTAGAATATTGAACACCATTAGTCTCACAGGATAGGGAGTGAGTGGCAAATGGTATTTTTTTAACAGACCTTCTGCAGGGGCTTTGGTTGCTGCAGTTTCGTTTCACTGGTGTCGATGGATATGAAGCTATTTGGCCTTCATTGTTATTCAGGAGTAAACTTCTGTCAATTGCATCAAAGTAGACAACAGGTGAAGGTTTGGAATTTTCTTTGTTTTCATTCACATCTAAGCTTTTTATTTTGCCAGCAATGAAACTTGTAGGGGTTTGGATGGACTCTTCATTAGGGTAAGGTCTTTTGACACCTCGCTTGTTTATTGGAGTTTCAGCAAACGAAGCATTGTATGCAGTAGAATGACTACATGGTTGATAGAGGATAAAATTTGGCTCAGGAGTTACAACATTGAAATCCAATTGTTTCTGCCTGGTAATATTTGAGATAGTGATGTTTGTGATAGTAGATGGAGTGAAGTATTGTCTTGATAGGTCCTCACAATCGTAAGAACTTGGTGTTGAAGTGTGATAACCGCTATCTTCCTCTTTGCCAAAACTAACATTTTCGAAAGTCGACGTTGCAGACCCAATATATTCCGAATGGATATCCATCTTCATAGAGAGCCTCTTTACTTCGTGTGTTTTCCTGTTACTTCATTTCATGCTGTCGATTCAAAGCTCACCAGTGGTGTCTCACATTAGTATACGCGGGGTTTTTCATGGCTCCTTAGCTTGAAGTCTTTCACCACCATAAAGCTCGTACAGTGTTCAAAATGGAAATCAGAGGACATAGATCCATTACAAATAATTACCACACATTGCAAGAATAGAAGATTCGACCACAAAGCAAACAAAGCGGGCTTGGAATTGGAAATCTCAAGAATCTACAAATCAACAAAACCAACGATCGAATCGAAATCAAGAACAAAACACGAACGAAAATCGATTTTTTGACAGTTCGTTTGTCAGTCAGTCAAGCAGGCTGACAGTTTCTATGGCAGTCTAATCAACCATAAACAAGAATAGGATTATTGGCGGCCAGTACACATTTGCAGGTCGGTTTTTGTTCTTAAGGTAATACATTGAGTACATAGTATGAGCATACATTAACTACCTACTGAATGGTCAATCTGATGTAAATACTTGCGAGGTGCATAAAAACTACATTTCGTACCTACAGGTTTCGTAATTTTCTTTAAGTTTTTCTAATGAGCGGTTTTCGTTTTGCATTTTTAAAAAGAAAAAAATTAGTTCCATGTATCTCGATAGATGGCAGGGCTTCAACTGGTTACTATGGTATGTTAAATGTCAAATGAAAGAAAACGTCAAAATGATAATCGGTCGATCGCTTATAGGAACAAGGCACTAGAGGTAGTGGATATACCCATCTCATTCACACAAGAGTATAAAAATATGCTTGTAGCCTCAGAAGAAATTAATAAGTTTTCTAGGTTACTTTCAATAGAGTCAGTTGTGTTACTAGTTACGTAAGTCTGTAAATCAACTTATTTGAATGAAAAAAATATTTCAAAAAATCAGATAGAATGAATGTTTCTCTGTCTCAACCATCGTGCCGTTTTCCCTTCATTTGACATAGACATACCCTAGTCACCAGTTCACGCACTGCCATCTATCGAGTTAGTTAGAACTAGTTTTTATTTAATGCAAATCGAAAACCCCTCATTAAAAGCAAGTTTAGCTTATTTATTGTACTTATTATTACCTAAGTTTTTAGTTTGTGTTTTAATCAGTGTAAAGTGCTCAGCTATGCCAAGAACGAGGATGAGCTCAGTTTGAGCCATTTCTGGTTCGACCGAGGCCGCACCCCACCCCAATTTGCTTTCGGAAGTGGTCTTAGTAGGGTACAGTCACTTATCGTCTTTCGTCTTATATCCCGGCTATTCCCGGCAATATGCTCCGGAAATTGCCGGGAATGGCTTGGGAAACTTTTTTATGTTGTTTGGTGATATGATAATAAAAGCAACTTAAGTACCATTGTGCTAACCGTGTGCCACGTCATTTAAGCCACGCCTCAGTCCAACAGTGTTTTGAACGCGTTGCTTGTATAAATGTTGCTTTTTTTAATCAGCAAACAATATAAAAAAGCTCATATTAAAAAAATCTCTTCTGATGGCGACATCATGGCACCGAAAATAGAGAAATAAAACATTATAACTTCTTCGTACTAATAGTTCCGTTCAGCGCAGTTCAGTTTGCACAAGCTTTCTTGCACGTATGGCCACTGTACAATGTTCCGTCATTTTACACAATCTTAACTGCACAAACTGAACTGCGCAAGCAAGACTGAGGGTGTAGCCGGGTTATTAGCTCCACACCACACTGCTGCACAATATTAAATTACACCATGGCATTTTGGCCCTACATCATTTCAACTGAAAATAGCATCTTGTTTAGTAAATTTCATGGATAACAAGAGGGATAATATTAATTTTCACAATTTTCGTTTAGCGGTAGGTATGTACCTACTTAGTACGTAAAAATTCGCAGCAGTGATTTAGCAGCATCTCAAGCAGTTTTGCAAACATGCCTGCACAAACCAGTTTGCGCTGGTAAGATGGAGCGTGTGGACGGCAGGACGGACTCGCGCTCGCGCAAGCCCGGTAATCGTTGACATTCCAAAGATTGGACTGTGCAAATTTTGTTCGTAGTATTTACCAACCTACTACTTTTTATTTTTTATGAGCGAGTGGCCGGTCATTCAAGCCGCGGTTCAGACCGGCAAATTGTTTTCGACGCGTCACTTGTTTGCATGTTGCTTTTCATCATCAAACAATAAAATAAATCTCCTATTCAAAAATATCTCTCGTCACCGAAAAATAGAAAAATAAAAACTATTAATTATTATATCCTCTCCGTACTGATAGTTCACTGTACTTGTGCAGTCAAATGTGCACGACCTTACACGTGTGGCTACTGTACCATGTCCAGTCGATTTACATTTTCTTATCTGCACAAACTGAACTGCGCAAGCGTAGATTGAGTATACCTATTCCTTTAAGTGCGCAAGCAAGACGGAGCGTTTATGCTCTATGGAGTGACTATGATTCGTTGGTTTGGAACATTGATCTAGACGAAGGGGATCTCTTTTTTCATTGGTTTGGAACAATGAAAAAAAAGATCCCCCTCGGTTTGGAAAGAAAGTTTAAAAAAACAAGTACAACAATCAAATCAACTAAAATGTCACTGTCAAAACGGATTAAAAAAGGCGTCTGTCAATGAGGGGTTTTCGTTTCGTATTAAAAAAAAAAAAGCTAGTTCTAAATATCTCGATAGATGGCAGTGTGTCAACTGGCGATTAGGGTATGTCTATGTCAAATGAAGGGAAAACAAACTTTTTCTGAGTGTTGCCATTTACGCATTTTTTTAATGCTAAAACTGGCAGATTTTGTGATCGGTTCACCTTCTAACATCAAACCGATGACGGGGACATAATTAAGTCCCGTCCCCGTCGGTTATGGTACGTAAAAATCGTAAAAAACGGGGACATAAGTCCCAATTAAAAATATTTTGGTTTTGAGCTTTATTTTGTTCAAATGAACAAAAGAGAACTCTTTTAATCAGATGTATTTTTGAATGACGATGACGAGAATGAGATGAGATGAGATGTATTATTACTGAATAACGAGTCACACAATCACAAAAAATCTCCGCCATCTTAGTACAACATGTCGTCCCAAACAGCAGCGCAAGGTCAGTAACCCGAGCCGGCGCGGCGGCACTCGAGTTTCGTCTCAAGTCGTGAATGATTTGTTGTTTTTATAAAGTTTTGAAAAAAGAATCGAATAGATCTGTGAAGGTTATACCTAAAAATGTCGGGTTTACCTGTAAGTTGTAACTTGCATATCAGAAAAGGACCTATTTCAGTTTTTAATACCTAAGTGAATGAAAAAATATGTAGGTAGGTATGTTGTTGGTAAACCTTTATTATATTTTACGAAACATCTTTTAAACATATATTTCGGACAAAATTTAAGTTCGGTTTGGAGTTTTTTAATTTTGACTGTGGCAACACTACATTCGTTTCCTATCTTTGAGAAACCAAAATAATTTCAAGATTTTCTTCAAGTTTTTAGTGGTTTCCCGTCCTTCGTCAGTTCTGGAATCGAATGTTCTTTGGCGGCGCAGCCAGAGAGGCTGCGCCGCCGCCGCGCCGCCGGTTTTTGCTGTTGGTGAAGTTATATTCTACCCGATAAAGTTATCTTGCTGTGTTCGAGTTATTGTTAATAACTGGTTGTGTTTGTGCTGATATGATAAAGAGCCTGACTCTGAGCCTATGAAAAACTGATGGTAATGAATGTGTACAAGCAGACGTACAAGAATTGGCTTAAAGGTGAATATTGGTAGCGTGTGTCAACAAAACAGCCGAGCTCTTGGGAATATCGCAAAGAAGTGGTTATAAAAGAACACAAATCTACAGGAAGAATTTCTTCGCCCAAAAAAAGGTCGCAAAACCAATTTTAACAAAGTATTGACAATTTCACGTATTCTGCTATATGAAGAATCGTCCATTCGTTTTTTCGCTGAAATGAATTATCTGCTCTAACAAGGGTAAGAATTGAGTTAAGTATCTACCTCATTTCAATGAGAAGTCTATTTAGTTATTAGTGTCTTTATTTAAAAAAAGTAAAAGGATAAAAAGCAGCCTATGTGTTATTCCGGACTATAATCTATCGCTATGCCAAATTTCATACAGATCTATTCATATGAGTAGAGAGTAACGTACATCCATCCATCAATCCAAACCTTCACCATTATAATATTAGTAAGATAAAAAGTACTTTGTGTTTGCGCTGCTGTAAGCCACTGCACATTAACATAATGTCAGGATTTGATTTAACGTTTTAGAGCTTCTCAAATTAGTGGTTAACCAAGCACACCTACTGCATCTGAAAAATGACTTGTATCACTCAGGCATTATAGCTTCCTGTGATCTGCATGTAAAATATTTGCTATTTTGTTGCAGGCCATACGGTAATAAAAACAAGGGTGGATACCGAGGTCAAGTCATCGAAATAAGCTTTCTTGGAACGCTTAACAACAGGCTTGAATACTCCAACGGGAAAAGGACAATAATTGATATTCAGCTGTAATTATAGGCAACGAAGAAATAAAAAACAAGAAATGTATTTGTTTATATTTATTTCTGATGTCAAATAAATAATGCCTTTGTAGGACTAAGGTATTAGTAATTTAGGCAGTGAAAACTAATACCTATAATGTACCTATGAATAAACCTTCTTTTAAAAGTACTTCTCTATTCAAAAAAATGCACTTATTTGTTTGTTTTATTTACTCTCCGAAAGGCACAACCAAATGTTGCTTTGCTTTGTTGTTAGGTACAAGCATAGTGAAGGGTGGTGCGTGAGCCTAGTATTATTATGACTCGCAGAAAAGACCACCAGCAGCGCAGCGTGTAAAGCTCTGGATGCTTAACTAGCGTGTGAGATTGAGCCTTGTGAGATGAATGGATTTAGTAAAATAAATACCTATAGCTTTCTTCAAGAAAATTTCCTGCTCAAGCAAAGCCGAGGGCAAGAACGAATGATCCATAAAAATTCAAGGGTTTGCTTCACTGTCTTGTCACTTTCATAGTGACATTTCTTTGTTTATTTGCAGCATTTAAAAAATCAAGTTTGTTTGCCAGTTTTTTCATTGTTCAGACATAAACAATGAAAAAACTGGCACGATGGTTGTGACAGAGAAACATTCATTCTATCTGATTTCTTCTCATGCTACAAGCATATTTTTATTTCTCTCTGGTGTGAATGAGATGGGTATATGATATGCACTACCTCTAGTACCTTGTTCTTTTAAGCGATCGACCGATTATCATTTTGACGTTTTCTTTCATGTGACATTAACATACCATAGTGCCTTGTTGAAGCCAGTTGAAGCCCTGCCATCTATCGAGATACATGGAACTAATTTTTTTCTTTTTAAAAATGTAAAACGAAAACCTCTCATTGATATCAATCAATCAAACGTACTTAAAATGAAACTCTTTGTTGAAAACTCTTTGAATCAAACAATTTTAATGAAATGAAATAAAAAATTCAATTCAATACCCTGAAATAGAAAAATTACCAGTTTGTTTATATTGCTTTCGTATTCGTTTTTCTTTTATTTTTCTAAATTTCATTTTCAATTTGCGGCGATCTAAGCCCTGACAATTTGTAAATGTGGTCTAATAAAATAGCAACACGAACTAAAACTTTTATTGATAATCTCTATCGTTGCAAATAGTCAAAATGGCCATGAAAAACCTGTGTAGATTATGTGGTAAAGAAGATTTACTTTGTAAAGATTTACTGCTTGAAGCAAACAATAGTGTTCGGAAAATGGTTCAAGAATTTACCCAAATAATGGTAAGTACGGATTTATGGAGTTCAAATTGTCTGGAACTGGCATTTAACTTTTAGTTGGTACACAACATTTTCATACCCTCATAATATTTGCTTTCTTGACTTGTTTGCTAAAATTCAGAAAAATTCACACAGCATTATCAAGCCCCAAGCTAAGCAGAGTTTGTTCTAAGGGTACTTGTTTATGTAATTATGTACTTATTACAATAAAATATGAAGACAGTTTTAAGTTTTCACTACCCTCTTTATGCAAGTCCAATTGACTAGCACTTTGCACGTTTTTATGTTACAGGTTTATGATTCTGATGATTTGCCCACAAAAATTTGTTTGAACTGTGAAGAAAAAATGGTAACATTTCAATTGTTTTTGCTCGAGTGTTACAAAGTTCAGGAAATTTTGCAAAAAACCTATGGAGAAAAGAATGAAAACATAATTATCAAAAATGAGTTCAGTACAAATGTAGGAGCAGCATCCATAGTTAAGTCTGAAGTAAGTTTTGTTTTTTGTCAAGTTCTGTTAATTTATGAGCATGTTGAGGTAAAGTTGGTATGTTAGGAAGGTTTTTGTTTTATAGTGAGTAATCACCAAAACCCAAAGTATTAGGCCTATGTGTATGCCCAACAGTGGACCACTATAGTCTGATGATGATGGTGAAATACCCAAACTACTGGTCTGAGAAATCTCTCACCTACACGAAATATAACTCAGTTAATTAAAGAAACTAAATAACTTTGAGTTATATTTAATCATGATAATGATGATTTGAGCAAAGCTTTGTGCAGAATTTTGTATAAGTAATTATAATTACCTATACTAATGATAAACCATATTTAGACCTTAAGTAGCAGCGCCTTGCGGTTTCACCCGCGTAGTTCCCGTTCCCGTGGGAATTCCGGGATAAAAAGTAGCCTATGTTCTATTTCAGACTATAATCTATCTCTGTGCCAAATTTCATCCAGATCCGTTCAGCCGTTCTGGCGTGATAAAGGAACAAACATCCATCCATCTATCCATCCATCTAAACTTTCACGTTTATAATATTAGTGAGATGAGATAATCATCATAATATCCTACACTTGTTTGGCTCGTTGTACGAGCCGATCCGGGCTCGATTTTAAGCCTACGGTAGACTCTCACAAGCCTTGATCAGGGTCTACCGTCGTCATCCAAATGAGTGTAGGGGATAAACACACACATCATTCGATCTCCATAAATTTACTACTAATTATTATACCTGTTTTTTTCACTAGGTAAAAGATGAGATGACCACAGAAGATATTGTCAGTAAGTTAATAAAAAAATATATCTTTTATTTCATTGTTTAGTTAGAACCTTCTTAAATCATCATTTTAATAAGGTATGAGCAATTTAACAAGTCTTACAGATAATTATATGATTTTGCTAATTACAGGTGCTCTGCAATCTAGTAGTGATATTGTAATATATGGAGATGAAAATGATGATGATTTTCAAAGTAATAATGATGAAATTGAAGAAGACTTAGATGATGTTACAATAGCTACTTTGAAACAAATAAAGAGTGACCAGATAAAGAAATTGACAAAACAAAATCTTGAATCACTTAATAAAATTCTTAGTGCCCCTTCCTTCAAAGTCAAAGATATTGTAAAGTAAGTTCTATTATGCAGTTTTAAAACAAGCACAAATATTTATATCTATACAAAAGTTATTAAGGTAGTAAATTTCCTTTATTCCATCCAGTCCTACCAGTAGTTCGATAGTCGAACTGTTTGGATGTTTTTTTTCCAAATTGTTATACTGACGGATCGAACTATTTGGAAACATGGATTTTATTCCAAATAGATTTACTATGATTATAATGGTACAGTCAGAAATGGTACTTCAAATGCATTTGTATCTTGAGAGGAAATTGTCCTTTTTGTTATGATATAATAAATCCTTTCTCGATATGTAGTGTCTTTCTCCCAAATGTTTCTAAATTAAATACTGATAGTATAACAAGCACAAGTTAGGTTAATATTATTATAAATATTATTATAATATTACAAATATAACCTTGGTAATTTAATAATTTTGTATGATTTACGTAAAGTGTTTGTGTTGTTTATTATTGTTCTGAAGCAGTTCGTGGAAAATATGCCCAAAAAAAATAAAGCAGACACAATTTAGTTTTTCCACTTTTGGCCAGCTGATGCGACATCTTTGCACGTTGTAAATCGATGACTGTACTTCGGAGTTAGTAAATCTATTTGGAATAAAATCCATGTTTCCAAATAGTTCGATCCGTCAGTATAACAATTTGGAAAAAAAACATCCAAACAGTTCGACTATCGAACTACTGGTAGGACTGGATGGAATAAAGGGTAAATTTGTAGATTTTTTTTATCCATACCATAACATACACAAAACACACCACATAGCAGTTGGTTGACTTGGAATAATCAATGTATTTATGTTAACCAAGTTATATTTGTTTTTAGGTTTGATTGCATTTTTTGCAAAGAGAAATTGAAAACTTGGTCCATTCTGCATGATCACTACACAGGTCTCCACAAAACTGAGCCAGTGGTGATATGTTTGTGTGGATTCGAAATCAAATCAAAAAATGTGCTTTACAAGCATGTTTCTGAACACAAACAAGAAAGTAGAAAAATAAGGAAAGATGCTGCAACCGAGGAGGAAAAACAAGATGATTTTAAGTATTCTAATATCAATGTGAAAGATTTTGTTAAGTAAGTGTTTTATCCTAATTACAGTTAGTATGTGTACCTACCTCACCTTTCCAGTTTTCCCCTTACGTATTCATAAATTACGTGAGGTGATTTTGGCTTTGTTTCGCCTCGCCCCCCCCCCCCCCCCTCTCCCCTTGGTGAGATATCGTGAGATTTCGTTCGACCCCCTCCCCCTCCCTTAATCTCACGTGAGATAGCGTGAGATAAAAATTTGTATGTAGTTTATTAATCGGCTACATACCTGCTTAGGCCCGTCTGTATTATGAAAGTATGCTTAGTTATCGATCTATGCTTGAGTACCTACCGTTTATGTCATAGAACAGTCACTCACGCATAGATAGATAGATATATGTATGCTTGATAGAAAAGCGTTTATCTATCTGTACTTTTAACTAGAAACTTTGCAAACTTTTATAATACGGGCCTTACTTATTATATGTATGCTTGATAGAAAAGCATTTATCTATCTGTACTTTTAACTAGAAACTTTGCAAACTTTTATAATACGGGCCTTACTTATTATATGTATGCTTGATAGAAAAGCGTTTATCTATCTGTACTTTTAACTAGAAACTTTGCAAACTTTTATAATACGGGCCTTACTTATGGTTTTTACCCGACTACCAACGTAGGAGGGTAATGCGGAGTAATTAATCCGCATTACCCTCCTACGTTGGTAGTCGGGTAAAAATCGAACAATAAAATACTTACTAAGATTTTTCGATTCGTGTTGGCGCAAGATGCAAATTTATTTCTGGTTTAAAAAAAACTGCGTTCTACGAGGAACAAAACGAATGGAAAAGTAATTTGTAATCTGTAATGTAGGTGACTGGTGTTTGTAATAGCTTCCCAGATAATATTTTTCTATATTTCAGGTTTGTTTGCAATGAATGTGATCTGAAATGCTCGAGCTGGTACAGTTTGAAGGCACACTGTGAAGCTATTCACAATATCTTACCCATTGTGCAGTGCAAATGTGGTATTATACTTAAATCGAAATCTGTTATGTACAAACACATTCATGATCATAAGAATCCTAATATTTTGGCGTAAGTTACATTTGGCACATGAATTTTTACACATTATGTGAAATATTTCAGCTAAAGTACACGACAAATAATATTTTCTTTACAGATGTGATAAATGCCCAAAAGTTTCAAAATCTCAGGCAGCTTTAAATAAACATAAAATGAGACATGTACCAAAATCCGAACGAAAGTTCTGTTGCTCTGGATGTGACAAAATATTTACTACGAAGGATGCTTTAAAATCTCACGAAAGATCTCATATTCCCATAGAAAATAGAAAGATTTACCGTTGCGACGTTTGTAACTTGAAGTAAGTTGTATTAATATTAATTATGCGCATAGCAGATTAATAATAATAATAATGCTGGACAATTCACACAGCATTATCTAGCCCCAAGCTAAGCAGAGCTTGTGTTATGGGTGCTAGACTTCGATCAAAAATAAGTAGTTCGCGGCCTCCCCCGTAGATACCTAGAGCCTTACAAAAATGTCACTCAAAATTGTCTTCGTTTTGTTTTGATGCAGACAGTTTGCGCAGAGCCTGACAAGTTTTTTCCATACGGAACAAGAGATTGGTGGAGTCGAATTCATTTTATTTTATTTTGTAAGTAGGTAGGTACCTTCCTGAGAATTATATACCTACCTACTCAGTTTATTTTCTATAAGGATTAATTAACAGAATTCAGGTAAAGATAACGAATCATTTATTGATGAAACTATAAATTGGTGTCTCAACAGTAGGTATTTATACAAAAGGGTCATTTCAGACATACAATAATTTAAACTTAAAATACATTTTCAGGCAGGCACTCTAGATTAAAAAGAACTGGTTCCTGTCTGCGGCTTTGCACGAGTTTTTTTTACGGGACAAAAAATAAACGTTTTATAAATTCATACTTCTGGTAGGTAGGTAAGAACCTAGTCTTTCTTTTATTAGAGAGTCTACGCAAATGAAATTTTAGGGCGGGCCAACTAGTTATTTTAAAAATCATCAACTAGTAATATTAAACTTATTTTTATGAAAAATATATTAATACATACTATAAATGAAAAAAAAATTTAGAAGAAATAGCCTCTCCATTTATCAATTTAGAACGAAATTAATATTTTAACATGGCAAACCAAACAACAATATTTTATGCTGATTTCACAAGTATATGACTCACATCACAATATACGGGTAAGAAATATAATAAACTTACTGAAAATAAGAAATTCCATCCTTTTTCAGCACTTTGGACGAGTGATTCTTGCATTTTTTGTACGAGCACTTACCCATGCTTTTTGTCTGAACGCTAAAATGACACTAGTTGAAAAGCTTCCCTAACATGTCAAAATGTTTCTCTTTTGCTACTGAAGGTTTTGGGGTGCGCATTGTGAATCTAAGGGAGGCCGGCAAAGCCGGAAATTTTTGATCGATGGTACTAGATAACTGATATACATAATATAATACAATACATAGATAGATATTTTATATTATGCATAGAAAACAGGACCCTGAATAGAATCGCCCTCCGACAAGGTGGGATGACGATTTGCGAAAGACTGCTGGCAGATGCTGAAGACAGGGCGCTATGGCGCTCATTAGGGGAGGCCTATGTCCAGCAGTGGACTGATATAGGCTGATGATGATCATGATGATAGAAAACAACCAGAACACCCGGAACAAACGTCTGCAAATTGTACGAACATTATTCACATACCTACATTGTTATCTTCGTAAATTTATTCAATGTTTACTTACAATCTTAAATACTGCAATGTCTATATGCAGTTAGGGAAAAATAGGAGGTTCATGATTCAACTGTATTTTATTGTTTTGTAGCATTTGAACTTCGTTTTTTACTTGATATTTTTTTATCTACAAATTCATATTTATTAACTGTCAGATATACAATATCAGGCTTATCCTAGGTACTAATTATTATGAAATTATGTAATCCCAGGCTGGGATCATATGAGGAATCGATGAAAATTATTCTTTTCTCATTGCTTATTCTACCGTTATGAAGCGTAAGCTTCCGAGCGGTGTCTTGCCGTTCAAACATTCTGTTGCTTGAGCTATGTAGCTTATACGACTGTCCAGTATCACGTAAACTACCAGTTCCTCAAGCGATACCTAATGTAATGACAGTCAGCCTAAAAGTAACATAATTCCAGGTTCACAACACGTTCGTCCGCGGCGTCTCACAAGAAAGTGGTGCACGATAAGGTGAAGGGTTATGTGTGTGATCTTTGTGGGTACGCGTGTGGCACCAACGGCGAGCTGCGGCAACATCGCGCCATACACAGTGACGTCAAGCCTTTCGCCTGCAACAAGTGCTCTAAGCCGTAAGTAAACTAACCTGCCCGAAAAGAGCTCGTATAAATAAATAATGCTGGATAATCCACACAGCATCATCTGGCCCCAAGCTAAGCAGAGCTTGTATTATGGGTACTAGATAGATGTAATATAACCTTAAACTTATGCCTAAGTTTAAAAGATTATTAAAAAAAATAGAAATTATCATGATAAGTAATGTATATGACAAACAATTTAAATTGCAGTGCCCTACAGAGTGTATGCACTAACTTAGGATAAAAAAAAATAGTTTCAAAGCAACATCAAGGAATTAATACCATTTAAATTATAGTAACACAACCATGTCCTTTGTTTCAGTTTCAAAACCTATTCCAATCTGAAGACACACATGGACACTCACGAAGACACTGCGTACGAGTGCTACATTTGCCGACGAGTGCTCAACAGCCGTCGCACGCTGCGCAAACATCTGCTGGTCCACGAAGACAAGTGTCGCCATGTCTGCTCTTACTGCAACAAGGCTTTCAAACGACGGCAGACTTTGAAGGTTAGTTACAAAAAGTAGAACAACGAAGTATTTTAGTTACTAAAATTAAGCTCTTAAGGAGAATGATCAAGCGACTAACGATGGGACAAATTTTTCCGAAAACCTTAAAAAACGACGTGTCCTAAGACTGGTTTATAACCGCTGTCAGAAATTTCGGTATCGGGGAAACTTAATGTGCGTCTATGAAATATGGCCTAAACGAAAGCTTAGAGTTGGAAGTCTAGTATGATATTAATTATTTTACTATGAAAGCCCAGCTTAGCAGTTATTCAGTCATAAATTATAAATAATAAAACAGTATTTCATTTATTTCCACCGTAAGTGTTACTCATACACTCGATGTCATTGTTTTCCTTAAATTAAATACATAGTACCATTACATTTATTACACAAATTATTATTACAAAAGGAAAAGGACAACACAAAGAAAGTGATGTTCTGGTTAAGTACAGGAGCAATGTTTACAAAAAACAGTATCTTGAGTTAGGCCGGAGTACTTATAGTTATAAATCTGACCTTAATCTCGCAGGTCCACATGTACACTCACACCGGCGACAAGCCCCTCACGTGCAAATGGTGCGAGGAGCGTTTCGCGTACGCGTCCACACTGCGCTCCCACCGCCTTCGGTACCACCCCGAGAAGATGTCCCTCTCGGCCCAGCATGAATACAACACGACGTATGTTGTAATGTCGAGTCATGTAAGTAAAGCTTAGTTCGCATGGACCTGAATTAACAATCAGCCTCATCAATCCAACTCTATTTAATACCTAGTAAATCGCCTGTAATTTCGCAATATTCCTCGGGACTACCAAACTGAACATACAGTTTTTTAACACGTACCTACCTACAACGTTACAACTTACATCACGTCCAAGCACAGAATTAAATTTAGTTATTTTTGTATTTTTTATTAAAATTTCTGTATGTATCATTAGGTTGTCTAACACAAGCATAATTATGCTTAAAAGAGAACCCCAACCTATGTTGATGTAACCTACCTATGTACAGAATGGAACATTTTTTTCAATATTTCAGGATTGTTTCACTGCCCTATGCTTCACTTTTTTACTTTAATTTTTCATATCAGAAGATAAAGACTGCTCGCTATTAAAACACTGTTTTGTTACAGGAATACATCAAAGACGACGTGGCAGCTGTAAGTGTCCCCTTAGCTAAGAATGCAGTGGAGGCTATGTAATTAAGTATCTGTAAGATTTATCTCAATATTATTTATACACTTTAAGAAACATAGTTGTGTAGAATGTTAGCTTTAAGGAATAGATCAATCGTATCTCATAATATATTTAGATTATTTTACAAATAATGTGGTATTATGGAAACCTTAAGGATATAGCAGTAGAGCAATCATAAAATACATTGATCAATGTATTAATATTATGCAAATATATTTACAGTATAACATTTACTTTCCTAGAAACATTATCAGTGTCTCTTGTGTAAATAATTTTAAGAATTGAAGTTTTAAACTACACCGTCTGTAATATAATCTTCACCATCAATATATTTGTGGTTATTTATTTTATAACCAAAGTTTATTTTCTCACAGTTTATGAATATCATTGATTTAGCCATATCTTAGCACTTATATCAAACTTACCTAGACAAAATTCCATTGCCCTACTTAGTAATATTATTCGACAAACTACTATACTACCATAATACCGATCTTCATCTTTCCAATATCCATTTTAAAGTAAATCACTTTTCAAGATGAAGGTATCTAAATGCAACGCTTAAATTCGGAATTGTTTTTCTCCGAGTCGGAATGAGATGAACTTATGAATAATGCAAAGAGCACCAATTTGGTGGATTTCTTTTTTCTCCCGTGTGGCGTTGGCCCCTCTATTAGAGCACCTTTTCTTGTAAAGTAAAATAACTTGCGTCGCGCCGGGCCTTTGTAGGTGATGTGTGATTTTAAATTACTTATTTACGGAATGAAATACCCTTTTCACTTCTCCGTTTCTAAGAAGGTAAGTTCAATGTATTCGGCTGCTCGGGGCTGGTGAAAGCAGTTCAAGATGTGAGTATAATACGCCTTGCTGAAATTTCATTTCGGGATCAGAATCTACTACCCTGTGATTGACAGTTCACCCACAGTGCGAACCTTACAGAATTCTAATATTGCATATCTAGAAGCCATCGCATTGCATATCTAATATTGCATGTCTAGTGGAGCAGAAATGCTTTCAAAATAACGTACGATCGTGCTTTCAGAATAATCTTTTATACGGCTTATAAACATCGACGTTTCGCAATAAAAGCGAGGCGAGGCGTATTGGGATCCATAGAGCAGATAAGAGTGGTCTCGTCAGCGGCTGGCTCTGCGCCAACGTTCGAACTAGGACTCGCCGCCGCCCTCACTTCAGGAACTTATTACGCAACACTGCAAAAACCTAAACTAGTAACGCTAACATCCGAGCGTGCTTATACAAATTTGCTGAAATTTATGGGAGTGTTAAGAATCCGGCGACAGCTGCTCGCAACTTCAATTCGTGAATTATTATGTTCCGTAATACCAAAAATGATGACTAAAAAGTTGTTGAATCTTCAACACGGTGTTGTTATTCTGTAACTAGACAATATAAGCTATGTTCCTTAACAAACAAAACTTACGACATTGTTGTTTTTAATACAAAACAAATAGGATGAAAACAGGTCATTTTCGACGTAAAAATATACAAAATTCGATTTTGCATATTTTTGCTTACATTACATTATAGGTGTGTATTATTTAGAAAAAAACAACCAGGGACCTAGATATATACTATTCGAATACAATAAACAACATGATATGATGGAAATATGCTCGAATTACAAATCATTTTGGTAGTACGCTTGTATGGGCAAATCCTCATCCGCAGGCCTCTTAAGTAGTTTAGTGCACTGCAGGAACATAGACACTAGACAAACTAGTCCACTAGTTATATTGTAATGTACTGTTTACTTGTAATGTTTATTAATTTAATGCATTCATATCCATTACAAAGGTCTTACAATTGAGAGGTAGAATCTATATGAACAATGCAGGGATTTGCAATTTAGTTACAAATTAGATGTAAACATTAAGTATACAATTAGTCCTCGTAAGTTAAGTTAAGATAAGAAAGAATGCACAATTCGTCACGTATAAGCTTACCATAATTATATTATATATATATATATATATATATAATATATATATATATATATAATATAATTATGTCAAAAATTCATAAAAATACCTAAGCTTATAATTATTTCGTCAAAAATATTAGTACTTAATTTAATAGCATTTCAAGGAATATAAAAAAATTAAATTAGGTCAATGTCAATGGAAAATAAATTGTTAAAGTTTTATTAAGCATGATATTTTCACAATCACTTGAGGACACTACACAAGAGGTCTTTTCATCGGGTTAGTATCATTTCGTCTAAAAAAGCAACTGGTCTAATTAGCAAGTGGTCTAAAAAGTAGGTGGTCTAAGTGCAAACTGGTCTAAAACGCAACTGGCATATGTTCTAAAACGCTTATCGCCTAAAACGCAAGTGGTCTAAAAATACATCTCGTCTAAAACTCAACTGGTCTAAAACGCTACCCGTCAATAATGCAACTTATCTAAAACGTTCTTTGTCTTAATCTCATCCCGTCAAAAATTAATAAAATTACCTCAGTAGAATTATACTTTATTCTTAATAACTTCGTAATTATTGGACTAAGCCTACTATCAAACTAAAAATGTTCTTTTTAAATTAAAAATGCTCCTTATTAAATTAAAAGTTTTCTTGCTCCAAATGCGACCATTCCTTTTTCACACTATCGTTTGTATATTTTTAAATTCTTTTTAACTTCTGTTACTTTCTTCAAACAGTCAAATGGTGAAATCAAACCCTCCTCTACAGCAGTCAATAGCTTACTATATTCACTGTTGAATTTTATGTCAACCTTTTTTCTATTATTGACATTAAAAATATTTTTAATTAATTTAATGTCCTGTATTTTAGATTCTTGAAGTATTTTTTGCAAAAAATGAACGAATGTGGGCTTTGGGGGCACTCGGCTATTCAATCTCCTATGCCATGCTTCGACAATGTTTGTCGTGCGATGTTTTTCCTTGGCACAGCTAATCATGGGCAATGAAAGCCACTGTTTGTTTACATACCTATGGAAATTTTGCATTTCTTCCGTATCAGGTGTAATTTGTAAAATATTAATCCAAGCGTCGGCTATGTAAGTGGTGGGCAGTAATGGTATATTCGCGGTTAATCTGACAGCGTGGCGTCCTTCTCTAGTTGAAGTAAGATTTAAATCGTTACCCTTCTTCCATACTGCTTTATTAAAATGGAAGTAGCATCCGGTCAACTGAGCTTGAGGGAATACTATTTTGAAAGCATTGTATTGGGCTACTTCGTAGTCGCATTTGTAAAAGTCTATTTCAAGCAATAGCTTTGTTTTAAGAGCCTCAAACAATCTGATGTATGTGCTTTTATTTTTGTTAGGAAGGAGGGCATAGACCACTGGAACAATGTAGGTATGGTTTTCATTACTTCCGACATCCAACTGTAAAGTGAAAAATTGCATGAAGGGTTTGGGTACCCTTTTGAATGTGGAATCTCCAAAAAACTGTTGGCCCTTTACTTCATTCAATGTTTTTTGACTTTGTTTGGTACAGAAGACCAATATTTTATCATTATTCTCCCCATCACCCCATATCAAAAAATCTCTGGCTAAAATCTCGGGTACTTCGACGTCGTTTAAATTTTGGGGGTCGGTTTTTTTTACATTAAGAAAATTCCTTCTTTTTCTATTGAGTGTATCCTTTTTCGATACATACATATCCATTTCGATTAATTTACGTTTTGAACTTGTATGTAATTTAGATATCTGTTCTTCAAAAATCTGTTTTACTGGGGCGTAATTCTTACAGACTTCTTTTTTACATGAATCAATTATCAAGTCCACTTCATTTCTAATTTGGTTTTTTCGGCAGGAATGTGGGGTTGCGGGTTTCTCAACATTGTTTCGCCGCGGGCCCAACTTAATAGAGGCACTACATTCGGCACGGTTTGCACAACGCCAAAGAGTAATGCTATCTTTATTTGTTTTATTTAAATTATATCTATAGCCCTCATTTAAAAGAGATGAACCTCCTCTCTGACTCTCTATAAATACCAGTTTTGGTTGTTGACTTTGTGCCCCACTACTTGGTCCAGGATCCATATTTAAATTATATTTAATATATAACCATTTCACAATTTTCACATAACAATTTAAATTATTCAGCGCAATGGCAGGAAAACATCACATAGTAGAATGACGTTGTCATTAATCAAACACATACCGTGTTTGATTAATGACAACGTATAATCTAAAGTGGCCAGTATGCATGTAAAGGAGTTTGAATAATGATTATCTCCACTTCAGGCCAATCGGCAATCGGTCCGTAATAAAAATTGTCTTCATTTTTGATAGAAACTTGACGACCGCTCCCTAACTAGACCATCTGTGCTTTAGACCAGTTTTGTACTTAAACCAGCCGCTTTTTAGACCATTTGCTAACTAGACCATCTGTGCTTTAGACCAGTTTTGTACTTAAACCAGCCGCTTTTTAGACCATTTGCTAACTAGACCATCTGTGCTTTAGACCAGTTTGCACTTAGACCACCTACTTTTTAGACCACTTGCTAATTAGACCAGCTGCTTTTTTAGACGAAATGATACTAACCCTTTTCATCCATCGTTTCATCCATGTGTCATTCATCCGTCAATCATCACATTAAAGTAAGACTCGAATTTAAACTCGATGTCGACACTTGAAAAATTTGATCGCGCTATCGAAATAACATATAGTATATAATACCTTCCAAATCCATTTTCATTCTACTATTTAAGAATTTGAAATCTGTTTATAGTTTTTACAACACGTCAAGTTATTGCCTTTTCTAACCTAGACAACAATCTCTGTGCTTCACCTACTGCGACCTACTGAAAAAAGGTAGGTATAAGAATAATATGTTTTGCGCTGAAATGGGGAATGTTCCATTACATTGAACATCGACAGCGTAGTGAGATTTGGCTGTCTAATGGTCCGAACACCTATTATATTTTCTTGAAAATACAAGGCCCCGACTCTGTGACCCCTAAGCCCCTATACAAACGGAGCTTAGAAGTTCGCACCCATCCTAGGGTGGGTGCGGACCTCTAAGCCTCAATACAAACTTACTACTTAGTACTTTCCGATTCATTTGGAACCCTTTATTACAGTGAAATTTAGCATTGGTGCATAATCGGTTATGAAATAGCTGTTTGTACCTACCGTTTTAGTTTTTCAAAATACATAATCATCATTAAACGAGAGCGATTTTTTTTTCAATTAATTTTCAGGCGATTTTTTACCTTCTCCATTTAATGACGATTTTGTTTTTTGAAAAACTAAAACGGTGTATATATAGCTATTCCTTATCCGATTATGTATGCAAAATTAGGAAACTACGTACGTATTATAGTTTCCATATGAATCGGAATGTGCCTACGTTATTAACACTGAAATCCTTTACAACTGGATATTTACCATGATTTGATTTTTAGTTTTCCAATATTTAGTTTTCCAATATTTCTGCATAGTTTCATGCGCAATGATCACGGAATATTCCGTTGTAAATTACTTTAATAAAAATAATGCAGGGTAATCCACACAGCACCATCTAACGCCAACCCAAGCTGAGCAGAGCTTGTGTTATGAGTAATTGAGTAGGTACTAGATGACTGATATACCTACTAAATAATAGAATAGTTATATTAAATAGTTAGATATTTTTTATTGTACGTAGAAAATACTCAGAACACGCGGAACAAATATTTACATATCAAAAACATCGAGACTAACGAGAGTTTTATATTTTACGAGCTAACAGAGTACGTGTCTATGAAATATTGCATTTTTTATGCAGTCAAAGAAAATAAACGCGTGGATAGTCGTTTTGTTGCTCTAGACTAGACAGACAGAGTCGAATCCCCAAGTATTTTTAATGAAAAAAGCACCAGCTAAACGGCAGCCCCGGATTATTTTGCGCAATTTCCTGGCGCGAGTAAGCAGTTAGTTTTGTGAAAACTCATTTACGGGCAGTAAGTAGTTGCTTAATGACCCGAGGTAATGGCGTACGCTAGCTTCACTCACATCACATGGCGTGAAATATTGCTCGGTTAGAGGAAAACAGTGTGGCCGTAGATTTATTTAATTTTATTAGTTTGCCATGCTATTAAATATTCTTAGATCGACGTGTTTTAAACATTTTGGCATAACACATAAATTAAATTAGCTCAAAGATACATCTGTTATCTTGTTTTATTCATTTTCTATGCAAATGTCAGGCCGTTTGAGAAGGATTTGTGTCAAATACACTACAAATATTTGTGACTATGCCGATCGAGTAGTTTTTTTTTATTGGATGATCCGGGTACTGACTGATGTTACGGGGCGTAATGTAACATGTTATTCAGCGAGCGTTCGAGAAATCCAGTACGGGGAAAGAATACACTCGCATCGAGCAACGAGAAGAGTTTTACCACACGGCGCGCGACGTAGCGTTGCGTATTATGTTCACTGCGAATGATACGTCACGCTCTGCAAGGTAACGCCAGTCAGTAGGGTAGGTAGGTCAGTACCCAGCTTTTGATACACACAGAATAGAATAGAAAAAATAACTTGCCTAATACAATCTTGTACAAATTGATCAGCATGCAATTCACACCATTTATTATTTTTCGCTTTGATGAATTCATCGCTCGGTCTCATCAAAGCTACCTAACGACCTATAGTGCTTAGAACTCAAACATTTTCTGACGAGCAAGTAATCAGTTTAATGTTCCATTGATGATGTAGCTCAAGTGAGCTCTCAGGCAGGCTTCTAATTAATAGCTCATTATTGTGCCCAAGTACCTTTCCATTGAGTAGGTGAGCTTTACGTCTGTCTCGTTACGCTTCCACTCTCTTGATACTGAAGAGCTAATGCGTGGTAAACTCTGGCATACCTTGTGATTTTAACCGACTTCGAAAATAAGGAGGAAGTAATCGACTGTAAATATGTTTTTTTTATGTAGGTATGTCTGTCGATTCCTCCGTCATATATGGACCGATTTGGATGATTGTTTTGCAGTTGTATAGAAGATGATTCCGAGGTAGTCCCATAAAAATGCATCACGCAGGGATGCAGCAAACTTAAAAAAAAAAAACTATTTTAAACTACCCTTAGGTATCGAAATCGGTTTTTAGTTTTTTCAAATAATCAAACTCTATAGTTTGATTTCAGTATGATTGAATAACTTTAGAGTTATAGTTATCTATTAGAGAGTTATAACTACTATAATAAATACTAATACTGAGTGTAACTTAATTTATGAAGGTATAGGTACTTACAGGGTAGTACATAGTCATTATTTATCGTATGTTACGCTTGATAACTACGCTGAGCTCGGTATTTTGATCGCCGCTTTGGAACCCTGATCGAGCCTGAAGCTGATTGCACGCCTCGCTTCGTAGCGGATAAACAAATTAAGTTTGCATCGCTCCATAAAATTAACTTCGTTGATTAAATGGGAATAGGATGGGTGACATTTATTTTGATAGGTTATCTATCTAGCTGAATCCAATATTTAATGACTTTTGCAAAATTTGCCGCATAAAGTTGTTCGGTTATACATAAATAAGTATGATTAGTAATAAATTTCTATTTCATAGATTCCGTTTAGGACCCGTTACGTACCATATCTTACACTAGCTCATGACCGCGGCTTCGCACGCATTTTTTGGGATATAAAGTAGCCTTTTTACTATTCCAGGTCCAGATCCTTGTGTGCAAAATTTCACACCGATCCATTTAGTAGTTTTGATGTTTACTTTGGCCAAACATCTTTAACAACGGCACATAACAATAATAAGCTTTATTGCAGGAAAGATGAATGAATATACATTATGTACAATAGATGGGTATAGTTAAAAGTTTTGGTTTTAAGAAGTTCTGAAAAAAAACTAAGTAGTATCCTGTCCTACAATTGGCGGTCTTATTCCTTACAGGGATTTCTATCCGACGACCACTACTACTATTAGTGTGATAGTATGATAGGTAGTTACTTTGTGTATTGAAAATTTGAAATCAATCTTATTTTTGCAATATTATTCATTTATTAGAACATCCGCCAGGTCTTATTTATGGATCAAATATTTCATCTGTTTATAGGACGAAAGAAAAATATTTTCCATCTGAAAATATTATTGGACCGTGATATTGGAGCATCCGATGGAATGTTATGTAATAAATATCCATCGGGAGGCAGAGGCAGGTAGCAGAGGGCATAGATCGAGGACATAACACGCGATGTTTACAACCAGCCCGCCCGGGACCCCGGCCGTACGATTATCACGCAAAATTGTGCACTAAAAAATGGGATCAGTATTATAGCTGAAACGTACATTTACGAAAATAGAATGACCTTAGCTTCTAGTCCCGTCACGTTAAGGAAATCGTTGGCATTACTGTACAGGCTTGGAGTAAAATTAAGTAAAGATACAGGCGCGTAGAGGGTAGTGGTTGCGGGGTGCGGGCGGCGGCCAGGGCACCCCGACGCCCTCAGTGTCGCGGAGGCTGCGGCTGATTGCGCCGCCCGCCCTGCGCTGCCTCGCCGCCCTGTCAAAACATTGAGCAAAACTGCAAAGTTTACCTTCTAAATAAACTATTACTGGCGTCCTTTTCAAGGACAAATATTTTTACGGAGTTTCCGAATGATAGAAAAGCTTGATTTTAGTATTTACAGTGCAAGATAATATATTATTCGTATGACAGTGTCACTTGTATATAAGCTGTTTATCTTTGCTGTGAATTAGTTTACTCACTAGCCACAATGTGTTTAGAGTTAAACCTAAATGTTATGGCCGCATAATTACGTAAGTACCTATCTACATGTACATAATTATGCCTAAGACAAAACATCTTGCATATTTTAATCTGCACTATTTTTTCAATAGAAAAAAGGTACTTAAGCATAAATTTATTCATAGTTTCGCATCAGTATTTTTTTAGTTTAGATCTAAATATTTTAATATTAAAGGTACCTACTGTATGTACCAATATTTTAATTCTTGAAATTTAGCTTTTATTAGGTTGTATTCACGTTCATAGTTATTTAGACTAAATATAACCTTCAAGTTGGTACACACTCTTTTAGAAGGCCTTGAAGACCTTCAAATAACAACCAAAGAGGTTGGATCCTCTCGCGTAAAAATAAATTTCCGTTTATAATGGTAATAAAGCTCTCCGTAGAATACACGAGGGCTGCACTCGTTTTGAAGAGGGTCACCACTCCAATAGAGTGCTCTACAGCTTGTCCAATTATAGATGTTTTCGCTGAGAGGTGTTCGCCTTTATATTATGGGGAATAAGAGGATCGAAGCCCTTTTGTTAACCTGTTTGATGAAGGTACCATTGGTATCGAATTGTATCGAAAGTAGGTGGGTAGAGAAGTTTTGGGTTGGCAAAAATATATAAGGTATGTTTCATCGCAGTTTGACAATCTTTGTTCTAAGACCTTAAACTTTCTTTTGGCAGGTTCAAATTGCTATTGTGCCAAAGTAACAACCGAACATAGTTTAACCAAAGAGTGAAATGTTGGTGAAACGCAATCCAAGCGGCGGGCGAGCGCCGCACTATTTGCTAATGGTATTGGCGCTAATCCTGTCATTAGTCGACGCCGGCTTCTCCCAGATAACTACATCTACAGTCGAGCTTCAAAGAGTATCAAGCTCTGAAACCCCAACCCCCCTTTTCAAACCGTCCGTAGAGCCATTAAAAAGTACAGTGACGTCGACGACTGCAACTTCAGCTACAAAGAGAAGCTTTAGAACAACAAAAGTGTACGGAGCGACCGAGAGCCCGACAACCACCGAGCGCCATTCAACTAAAGTGCACGCAAGCACAAAAGGCGTATTGAAAAGTGCAAGAAGGCAAAAGTTAAACAGTAGTTCTAGCGTAGGAGCGCCTTCTCCCGCCCGGCAGGACCGCCTCGGGGCCATAGATTGCGATCTGGCCGTGCTGCCGCGCGAGTCACGTCTGTGGCGGGGAAATGAGACACATGAACTCAATTTGCCAGTAACGGTAAGTATTTAAAAACTAATTATTAATATTGCCTTATCTATGTCTATAGGTTCTTTCCACGCGCGGCTTGGTTCGAGTGAAATCTTGGATAAAACGTAGGTATCATGTTACATAGGTACCTATCGTTTCTTTGCAAAAAGTACCTACACACTAACAAATTGTAATAGCTAAGTATTTATACAAATTTGGATAACACGTACCTATCAATTCTCTTTGAAAACACTTTTCTTTTCAACCCTCATAAGCCAATTTTATCACAAGAATTTACTTTTTTGACATGGGTCTAAAAAACTTGGACATGTCGGAACATTGGAACACCAAAAAGTTTGCAGGATACAACAACAGTCTAAGCACCGGCTTACAAAGTTGCGAAGTTGGTATTGACGTGGGCTGAAAGCTGAAAGCTTTCGGGTGACTTCAAACTTATTAGACAAACAAGTAAGTTTATCAACAACATGCTTCGGTGAGGTGTGCCAGCTGGAAATGCTAATAAGGCCTGAAATAATACCTTTCTACGACGGGAGATGCCGTTGAAATATAAATATAATAAAGCCGTTGATGTAGTATATGTACTTTTAGGTGATTGTACCAGTATTATGAGATGAGAAATACGAGGAAGGTAGAGATTACGACCCATAATAACGTTGGCCATAAGCCTAGTTTGTTTATACAAATACCTCGCCCATTTAAGTAATACAACCGCTTGAGTTATGTGCCAGCAGGCGTCGGACTCTCTCAATGCAAATTTCATATCTCCTAGGTCGTTAGGCTTCACTGAATATTTTACGTCAATAAATATAAGACCGGCATGAGGAGCATTAAACTTAATGTCCTCAGGCAATTTATAGAATGTCTTTTCCTCCGCTCCCTTATTTCTAGCATAATTTTCTTGTTCACACAACTTTGATCGTGACAGCAAAGTACACCGAGGTCGAACACATAAACCATAAATCGTCTTAGTGAAGTCGAATAAAGGGCAGACTTTGCTCGAGTACCTACTAAGGCTTTATTCATTATTTTTTTCGGTGAAAAGTCGGTCGAGTCTCTTTTAAAAATATGATTGCACGCCGTTTCCGAGATTGCTTTCAGTTTTCAGAGGCGAGATACATTCACTTTTGTGTTATGGTATCCGAATGCTGAACGAAAAGCTTTTATGATGTTCGCGGCCTGTCCCTGTCGTAATTTTCATTACAAAAAGATACCGAGGCTACTTCATTCATTTTATTTTTCTACTCAACTGGAACATTTCGACTTAATTATACATGGTATACCTAAGGAGTATAAATATTCATGCAACAGAGTGTTTGTTCCAGATTCACGATTCAAACGTCTCGCTTCCACAGACTTAGACCTGGATAATATCTACACATTATTAGAGATGAAAGGCTTGTTTGATGTTTAATTAATTGAATAATATATAAGTTGAACGAACACGTGAATGCAGACGCGGGTTGAATCCGAAGACATGCCTGATACAAATTCTGGGCACTAAACCAATTGCAATATCAAATGTTTAAGTATGACACTGCTAATAACTGTATCCCACACATGCCATTAAACGGTACGACAAAGGCAGGCAATAACAATTAGCATTCAGGGCCCCGATTCTGGATACGATAACCGTATATCGCTACAACAATCGCTTCAAATATCGTCATTTTGATTGGGGATCATTTGATATTTGATTACAATCCTTCATAATTAGGTAGGTTATGAGAATGTTTGGTTGGATGTTTGTACAGACTTCATGCATTATGCATGCATAATGCATGAACAACATCCAACTACCTACTGAATCCACTGAAATTTGGCTTAATTAAACGTAGATATGGCCGTGAGTAACATAAACGATACTTTTTATCACAGAAAAACGCGTTATCACAGAAAAGCCGTCGTCAGAAGAAAGGACTGTAATATCGGACCCCTATTCTTGGGTTTTGAGGTTGACTTGGTAATTTATTAATATGTGGCTTTGTGTGCGGATGGCGGAGGAGTGCGCGGGCGGAGGGGCGACGGGCGCGGAGGACGAGTGTCCCCCGGTCATCGTGTCATGGGAGGGCTCCGCGGACATCCAGAGCGGGGACATCCTCATAGTCCGCATCGCCGACTCCCTTCTGCTCGACACGCTCAAATCCTACCCTAATAACGTCACTCCCGAAGCGAATACCTCACACGTGCATGGAGACAGGTGGGTGGATAATTAACTATTGAGTCCCAGCGGCTACAATATCGGGCTCCGTTGACGAAGACAGTGAAATATTCAGACAGAGAGACAAAACTAGAAACTTCTCTGAAGCCCGATAAGATAGCGTTCTAGGATCATTCGTAAATATATCTACTAGCTTAAGTACCCTAGGTACCTACCACAAAGCATTGTACAAGGTATTTTATATTCCGTAATCTAACATTGTTCTTAGTTAACAAAGCTCACAATGCTACTTCTGGGACTAAAATTAAGTTTGCAAATACAGACATAATTATACTTATTCGCACACGACCAAATTTTGGTTACGAATAACACGACTTAAAACTACTCTAGCTCTAGGTAGGCACTTTCTACATTGAATTCACAAACTTACTTACCTTGTAAGGTTGTGAATTTAGCCTTAGATACGGTTTTCTATACACGCTATTTTTATCAAAGCATAAGCTTTCATGATTGCGTGAGTGAGCGCAATAATAGCCCTAAACAAAAGAAGAATACAAACATTTTTCACGGACTCGCCCCACGTAACGCACGAACTTGCCCTATTTCACATAAACAAATGTGCGGAATCACGTAGGTGGTACCAGTATTTCGGTACCTTCCTTTTATTAAGGTGCATTGTTTTCGTTATCATTAATCATGTCTACTCTTTTCGCAACATTGTTAATTCAGTCTCTTTTAGTAATAGGTAGGTACGAATTTCATAATTTCAGCTTAAATAGCTTTGAAAATTGTAGAGTCGATAAATACCTATGCCTAATAACAACCAAGTAATATTTCTATTGCGAACAGCTTTAAAGCTTTAGAAAGTGTGGTTAATAATTACGATTTTTTTAACCTTATTAATTACAAAGGTTAAAATTGGTAGAGTCGAGAAATATGCCCAAAAGAAAATTACAACTACGAACAAATTTTAAGAAAGACATCTTCACTGAAGTGACGTTTCAGAGATCATCGCACGCCCGCTGTGTACCAAGTGACACGACAGGGCCACGAGCATTGTGACGACTCGGATGGCACTCTGCTTGACATCACGCCACTCGACGAGCGCGGAGCCAAGATCTTCACTTTGTACGAGAAGGATTTGACTGAAGGAGTCAACTTGCTCATAGGTGACAGCTTGTTTTTGTATTGTTATCTCGTAGCTTCGTTTTAAAACGCATCAAAAACCGTGTATGTGTGAATTGTCCTTGTTAGTGATTGCTTGTAGGTATCAAATAGGTATGCCTCGTTACCATAGCAGGTATAATATTGCTATTGTAGGTACTACTAAAATTAACTCTGGGTTTATGATTATAGTTGTTTCGGAAAGCTGGAAGTCGCAATGCGTGCGACTTAAAGTGACAGTTAAATCTGATAATTGCGGTGATTCCCAAGACTGTTCGGGGAAAGGAGTTTGCTACACAAATGTTTCTATGGTAAGAATTAGACGTTATAACTTTATTTACCTACCTAGGTATTATGTACTTAGTACTTACTGATAGTATTTATTGTGTACAACAAATAATAAATGTTGAAGAAGATACCATTTCATTTCATAGGTACGAATTTTGTTTTCAAATTGCAACCTAGGCTATTGAGAAGAAGGCTATTCGCATTATATCAACAATAGGCTTTCATTGTGTCCGGTTTAGGACGACAAGGGAGTTTGATAATTGTAACCTTTGTTAAAAAGCCCCCGGGATAAGATAAGACATCGCAATGAGAAAAGCTTTATAAATTGGAATTAAGCTCTCGCCGCACCGAGAACGATTTGTCTCCGCCAAGAGCTGCGGTCAGTAACTTTTTGCGAGCTTCACTTCATCACGCGAAGTGGTGTGGCAATGTCATAATGTAAAGAGGCTATCTATATGCTCGAACATTGTTTTTAGCCACCACTTTAGCGAACGGCTTTTATGTTATGCCGTCAGATAATTTCTTTGTAGTTCACTGAATATTTAGCCCCAGGGAACGTTTATAAATAGTTAGTGTTTCTGTAGAATCTAAAGGTCAGTTAATACCCATCATGGTGTAGCGTTTAGCAAAGACCTCAAATATAAGCAGATTAAGGTTTTTTGCTATAGTGCTAACCCGCACTCTGGGTATCTCTAAGAAATGAAATAACCGAAACCGATAATTTTTGGGACTTATTTAATTTCTTATAAGCAAATTAGTTTATCCTTGATGCAGAGGCAGAGTTTAGATTCCACCATTGAAGTACGAATAAAACATCGCCTCGTCTATTTGTTTGTGATGACTTAGTAGAGTCAAATCGAATGACCCGTTCCACTTATTCGTTATTTCTAATCTCATCATTTTCTTTTTTTCTGTACCGGGTGGATCTTGGGTGAAATTGATAGTATGTTGTAGGAAGGTTACGAATGTCAGTGCTGCGGCGGCTACGTCGGCCCGCATTGCGACGAGCGCGATGCGTGCAACCCGTCCCCTTGTCTCAACAACGGGGTGTGCGTGGATCTCACGCAAGCTGCCAACTCGCTCAACTATACTTGCGTTTGTCCTTACGGTAAGTGCTACCAAAATAACAACAGCATCGCGGAAGACCAGTTTGATTTTTATTTAACCTAGTTATCTCACTGCTGGGCAAAGGTCTTCCCCAAACTTTTCCAAGACTCGCGTTCACATTCCACCAATATACTCACCTATTAGTAATAATTAATTGTTAATTAGGTACCAAGTCACCAATTAGGTAGGTAGGTACCATTATTGCAATGAGCTTTTTTGCACGAAGCGACGCTGAAATTTTTTTGCATCAAAAATGTAATCAGTGTGAAATCGTTAGCTTTTTCCAATAGTGGTAAAAGTAGGTAGGTAACGGTACCTACATTTATTGAGTAAGAACGGTTTTCATCATGGATTTATCCAGTTACGTAACATGGAAGAATAGAGTTTGTGAGGACTAAAGTTATTCTTTGTAGCTTTCACGCGAACAATTTTCACCTTATTTTAAAAATGTTGGCAGGTATTTTAAATCGTCCTGAAAGTCTCCGAGGCCAGGGGCCCCACTTGTAAAAACAACACCTGTGTTTATCCTTACGGTACGTGAGCAAATCTCTGAATGTTTCTGTTTGTCTTTGATGTTTGCTCGTTTTCGCATAACTTTGTATGAATTTTCTGTATAGAGCTCACGAACACATTTTGTTTTCACAAATAAAACCAAGTTTTGTTCAAATTTTCAATTTTCAAGTGGGAAATATTTCAAAATATTTTTGAAACGAATCTAATAATAAGTAATGAAATAAATCACAAAATATGACCAATAAGGTTGAAATTGTTTTGGAAAAATATAAATTTACTCCAATTCATTCGCAAGGTTTTTTCGGATTATCTTGTAGAAATTGCAACCTTCTTTTCTCTCAATTAATTCAAAAGTGTAGGTAAACCAAACAACCATAACAAGTGAAATAATACCGGAAAGAGATAGCTTTTCTTTCTTGAATTTTCCGTGCTGAGATATGTCACCCGATTTGTATGACGACTCTAAATTCTGTCCAGACGATCGCTACATTCGGCAATACCTTTGTTTTATTTATAAAGTCTCATCCCTGCATAAATTTCCCCGTTTGATATATATCCTTGTGTTTTCCCTCGCGAAAGGAGCGGAAAAAATCAAATGTGTTGCTACCTACATATTGGATTACAACAACATCACATTGAGTACGGAATATTTTATGTAGGTAAGTGATAGGTAGATTAAATTTACAATATGATTAGCAACAAATGGTTGGTCGGCGAAGATCTTATCTGTCTAAGTAGGTATCTGTGATAGAGCTTGCCTTGGCTACAGAATTCTTATGAAACGTCGCAGTATAGTAATGACTAACAATTATTATAATGGATAATGTTGAGTAGGAGAACTTTTGCTAAGCCCCGAGTGATAAATTGCGCTCGTTTATCAATTCCGTGCGTTATCAGGAACGTTTGTTTGGTATTTGATGTTGGCCACGTGATATTATTGAACATTAGCAAAAAAACAGTAACTATAGAACGACTATTGAACGATTGTTATATATCAGAATGATATATCAGTATCATGTATTAGTATTAGGAACTTGTATCGGTAGATATCAGAATCTATTTGTTGTTTCATTATTTTACAATTAATATTCATGTTATTCATCTGTTTAAGATGTCGATTCAAAAAAACACACGTCCATAAACAACACCGATCCAAATAAAATATAAATCCATAAAAGTTATTTCATGTATTATGGAGTGTCCCGATAATTTTTCTGGTCAATTAAACATCGATGTGACGCAATCTGGCGCGGTGCCCATATGCGGCAAGTTATTACGCAACAAGCCGACCGTTTTGCAAGCTTCAAAAATTCATGCAACAATGAAATTTTCGATTTTATCGCTGCAGATTTACGCGCTCCCTTTTATTTGCTACGTTGGCTTTATTTATTTTTAGATTATTTATTTTCGAAATTAATTGAACATGTCAGAATTCGACAAAAGTCTCTCTTGAGAGTCATTCGTCAACATTATTTTTTGTAGCTTTGATTCTCTTCTATCCAAAGAAAACCATTAAAATAGAGATCGTAGATATTCTGCGTAGTACGATCATGATAAAATAGTAATATCACAGTATACTTATACAGACTATGACTCAGAAAATGTGGTCTTGCCATTTCTAAGCGTCATCTAAGCTATTATGTTGATGCAGAAGGTACTTTATGGTGACTTCAACATTTTCTAACGTAGGTATTACCGGCACGAACTGTGAGAAGGACCCGTGTTTCTCCGCACCATGTTTGAACAGTGGAACGTGCATGACAATGGCCATGAATGGATCTACAACTTTCCACTGCGCGTGCGCCGATGGCTGGGCCGGCGCGCAGTGCGAGCTCTCCATCACGGGCGGAGCTTGCACGTCCAACCCTTGCGTGAAAGGCATTTGTATCGAGCAAGTCGATGACAATGCCGATGGTGAGGAGTACCGATGCTTTTGCCAGCCTGGTAAGTTAAACACTTGATAAGTTTTCTACCGTATCTAAGTAGTCTGATGAGAGAGACCTTATTAAATAAAAATATTTAAAATTGAGCGTCTGTACCTACTATCAAAGCGCTCGGATTAGAGCAAAACAATTAGCGAATTTTAGTCCGGCCCGGAGCTCTATCGATTGATCTCTGACCCAGCAGAAGTTATTCTAAAGGTGGCTGCATAATAAATCGTCGTAACTTAAGTCAATTCAATAATGCTAAATCTTGTTTGCGAATGTTGGGCGAGCAAGGGAATTTCTGGTGGTGATTTATTTAAAGCAAAGTTGGACGGTTGCCCGCAACTATAACGTGCGGCCTTGCTTCGATCTCGCTATCTTACGCGGTCCAGTGGAACATGTTCTTATCCTCGTAGAATTGCTAATGCCACCAATTTAAACTTCTTATTTATTCACCGAGTATTGATTTAGGGATTATTAAGCAACGTTCGCGAGATCTGAATCAGTTTTAATTAAAATTACCTTGATCAAGAATTAATAAGGCAAATAAAACTTTTTATACGACTTCTTTGCTGTTATTTCGCTGCGGATATTCTATTATTATACCTACCTACATAGCTGATCGTGATTTATAATCTTACGTCAGGAAACGGGAACAAAGTATCGATTCACAACAATTTACGTGACTGACATCGGAAGCCGAGCAATATTTCTGGGCGCGAATAAAATTTATCTCTCTCAATAGGAAAATTTCCAATTTAGATGTAACGGGCGCGTGGGTCTAGGCCATTTCTTTTTCGATTACAAAAAATAGGAAGATACTTATGAAATACAAAAGGGAAGAGGGAAATCTACGATGAATAAAAAAAACTGTTGCCAAGCTAAATAATAATTCTTCTTGAACTTTGCAAGGTCACACATGCTTTTAGCTTTTAATAACATTTTTTCCAAAGTATTTTATGGCACAACTTTGGTCGTAAGATATTTCTACGAAAATTTACTCTGTACAAAATTATTGTTTTAGAACTTTTCTGAAATTTGCCATTTAGGGGAAGAAAAGTTCTATAAGTACCTACTAACTTAGAAATGAAATAATGTGTGACACAGAAAATACAAAATTGTAATACCACGACCGACAAAGGCGTAGTACCTTCCCTTTTATTAAACAAAAGATCTCCTTACCATAAGCCGGTTCAAGAGGTAGCTAATTCAAATTCTAACAGGATACAAGTACTTCATCTCTTGCGAGAGTTTCCCTTGTCGTTTGTTCGGTATATTCCCAAGGCACCGCCACTCTCTGATAAAAGGCCACGGTGGCTTTAGTAACCTCAGTGAGTATCTTAAAGTACCTACCTATCTGGCTTGATTAACGGGAAGAGTTCCGCGAATGCTTCATTTTAATATTGGAATGAACTAAATATAAAAGTATAAAAGGTATAAAAGGGTATAAAAGTACCTTATATTACTCCTGGTCAAGCATTCATCCCCGAGTTTTAACCCGATTCGTTCTGTAGTTTTGGCGTGAAGGAGTAACAAACATTCATCCAAACAACCTAGTGTCGCATTTATGATATTAGATACTGTGATTTAAACTATCACATCACAGTATCTAATATCATATGATGACGCATTTATGATATTAGATACTGTGATTTAAACTATCACATCACAGTATCTAATATCATAAATGCGACACTAGGTTGTTTGGATGAATGTTTGTTACTCCTTCACGCCAAAACTACAGAACGAATCGGGTTAAAACTCGGGGATGAATGCTTGACCAGGAGTAATATAAGGTACTTTTATACCCTTTTATACCTTTTATACTTTTATATTTAGTTCATTCCAATATTAAAATGAAGCATTCGCGGAACTCTTCCCGTTAATCAAGCCAGATAGGTAGGTACTTTAAGATACTCACTGAGGTTACTAAAGCCACCGTGGCCTTTTATCAGAGAGTGGCGGTGCCTTGGGAATATACCGAACAAACGACAAGGGAAACTCTCGCAAGAGATGAAGTACTTGTATCCTGTTAGAATTTGAATTAGCTACCTCTTGAACCGGCTTATGGTAAGGAGATCTTTTGTTTAATAAAAGGGAAGGTACTACGCCTTTGTCGGTCGTGGTATTACAATTTTGTATTTTCTGTGTCACACATTATTTCATTTCTAAGTTAGTAGGTACTTATAGAACTTTTCTTCCCCTAAATGGCAAATTTCAGAAAAGTTCTAAAACAATAATTTTGTACAGAGTAAATTTTCGTAGAAATATCTTACGACCAAAGTTGTGCCATAAAATACTTTGGAAATAAATTTATAGATCTCTGTTCCCGCACTTTAATTTGCTTATTTAGTTAGGTATTTAATTTAGGCGCGTAGTTTCAAAGGGTTTGAGACCTATGGGAAAAAATTACTTCCCTTTTGATAAGACGTTCGTTATTACAACTCCATCTTCCGAAAAAATCACCAACTTGATGAACTCGCAAGACAAAGTTTTAATTATTAGGAGTGCACAAAACCATAATGCCTAGAAATTTACATACTGCCTAGAAAGCCAGCCAAGTGGGAGTCGACTCGCACACGAAGGATTCCTAACTTTTTAGAATTACACACTGTTTAGGTGTCTACCTATTCCGTTTTAAAAGATGCGGCCTTGTGACTGACTCACAGATAATCAGACAGTGTGCTTTTGTATTAACGAGACCACATTGGGTACGGAACCCTAAAAATTTGGGGATAATAATGTTTTCAGATGGATCTATGCTCGCCTAACCCGTGTCCGGAGCGTAGATACTGCATCGACCACGGCAACAGCTACTCTTGCGAATGTCCAAGAGGGTACATCGGGGACGAGTGTCATATACCGACTAGATCTGTGAGTTATTTGTCATTTCAGACCATATTTTCATCTCACTAAGTTCCAAATTCACCTACTGATAGGCATCCTTTAAATTTTTGCTAGCCTTTCCTTTCCTGCGTTTCGTATTCAAGCACATTATTTTATTGTAGATGTTCTTCATCATAGCCGAGGAGTAGCGATAGCCAGGAATTACTCATCTTACTCGCACCATACTGATGTTACTGATGCTTTATGTACCTTCCATTTAATATATACCTGTACCATTAAACATACTTACTTGTGGAAAAGGCCCCATATTCTTATAATGTTTTTTAATGCATTCTTTTGTTCCGGGACGTTACTTTTGATGTTCTCCTTAATTAAAACGACCCGATTCCCCAACGGTATTAGGTTAAAGCCAAGTGACCCGTCCTACCTTTGTTGTACTTTCCAAATTGTGTACAAATCTCCCGCTAGTAACATTATACAGCTAAGATGTCCTTTTCCATAGATAAAAGAGCTCACGACTGCCTAATTCCTCAGATCTCGAACTTAAGCCCCTCCACGGCGACTTACGGAGGCTAATCCGTAACATGCTGAAATGGAATAGTCCTTTAGAACTGAATTTGTATCCCTTACTACCTACGCAATACTAGGGCTTGATTCAGAGGCAACCATTTATAGACAACCTCTGTGGCGCGGTAGGCGAAGGTCTGCCGCAAGAGGTTGCGGGTTTGATTCCCACCTCGGGACAAATGCAATAATAATAATAATGCTGGATTATGTACTTATATCAGTTATCTAGTACCCATAATAACACAAGCTCTACTTAGCTTGGGGCTAGATAATGCTGTGTGAATTGTCCAGCATTATTTATTTATTTAGATATGAAATAAACGATTTCGATAATTCATATACTTTAACGATAGAGATCGTCGTCTATGTACTAATCACCCACATGCCCTCATTTTAGGAGGGAATGCAGAGTGCACCTGTGTTTGTGCACACACTTAGGCACTATAATATGTCCCGCGCACCTGGCTAGTCTCCGTTGATATTGAGACTGGCAGCCTTGGTCGAAGATTTGACTAGGTGGACATAGATTTTAAAATCGTTGTTTGGATTTGTGCGAGACATTTTAATTCATTGTACATTATTCGAATTAAATTGATATTCTCTTGCCGTTCTAACATTATCAATATTATTTTGTGTGCAAAATTTTAGGCTTGCGATAACAACCCCTGTGCCCACGGCGGTACTTGTTGGAGCGACATCGACTCCTTCTATTGTTCCTGCAGGCCGGGATATACCGGGAAACTATGCGAAGGTAAATATTTGAAGAGAAACTTTCTCTATTGTTCAGTTCTTTTGTTTTCGTAGCATTTGCTACGAGGGCGCTACGATATGAACGTTTAGGGACAGTTTAGTTTTCTTAAGGTGTTCTTAAGGTATAATATTGACGCATATTGGCATTATAAAAGAAACTTTTCTACAATTCCTTGTAATAAGATTCTTCTTTCCTTTGATATTTTTCGCAGCTCTTGCTAAGAAAGTTCTACGAAAAAATGTATCTAGAAAATAATAATAATAATAAATCAGACAGACAGTTTAGTTTTCTAAAGGTTATTGTTACGTTAGATCAATATTGACATAATATTGGCGCATATTGGCATTATAAAAGAAACTTTTCTACAATTCCTTGTAATAAGATTCTTCTTTCCTTTAACATTTTTCGCAGCTCTTGCTACGAAAGTTCTACGAAAAAATTATTCTCGAAAATGAAAAATCATATTTACATGTAGGTATGGGTATGTCGTAATCTTTGCCTATTTTTATTGACATTTATAATAAGGATCCGTAACGTTTTTAGTTGAGAATGCAGATTTATAGATTTAAAAAATCCTTAACGTACAGTGCAAAAAATTGTTCTACGATAAAAATTAACAAAGTTATGACCAGTTCTCAGCACGGATATTTAGCGCTGACCTAGACTTAACTTAAAAACTAATATTTTGAACTTTCTCTAATCAAATTGATCTGCGATATTTTTCCCAATTTTTCTCAAGTGAAAAGCTCAATAATATAAACTAATTGCTAAACCATTATACAACGTATGCATCTTTATACTTCCAGAGGATTTCATCTTAGAACCAGTGATGAGCAACGAAGGAATGGAGAGTGAGACACGTGGATCCGGCTCAGTGCGAGAGGTTCACATGCCACTGGGCCTGTACCACGACCGACTACACAACGTGTACATAGCCGCCGGTACTCTCGGCGCCGCCATCGCTATAGTGGGAGTCGTGGTGAGTCCAGTAAACTCTAGGAAGCACAAGCCGTGATGAGTGGAGATAGATTAAGGTCAAACTCAGTGCGCGAGGTCAGAATGCCACTGATGGGCCTGTACCACGACTGAGTACACAACGTTCATAGCCGCCGGCAGTCTCGGCACCGTGGAAGTCGTGGTGAGTCCAGTAGAGTCTAGGAGTCATGAGTCGAGTGGGCATAGAGAGTGAGTCGTGTGGCCACTTGCCATTATAAAAACAATCAAGACACATTTCAAACACATGATACAGCTACACCCGTTGTTTTTATACCTTTACAAATAAGCGCAACATACTAAACTTCTTAGTTATTATCAAGTTATTATAATCAAGATCCCAAAAAAATCAAGGCCGTTGCTATGCGTGATTTATCATGGTGGCTTTTTTGCAAAAGTCACAAAAACTCGCAAGCCATAAAATTAACGACCTGCCAAAATACATGAGAGACTGTTTCTAAATTCCAGGTGACAGCTTGCCACTGCCGTGTGAACAAAACGTACTCGCGTCTCCTCTCTCGCCTGTCGCGGGTGGCGGAGCCCGGGCCTCCCCATCACTGGCTGCAGGACAAGCGAGCCCCACCGCCCCCATCACCGTTCCCCCCACCGTCCAACTCCCTTGACACCACCGATATGTACTACACCCTTGACTTCAGCGACAGCCAGAGCTCTCCACTTATTCAATAGCAATCATTCATGAACTGTTCCGAAGGGGAACGGTTCAAAATACAGTTTTAATACACGAGTGAATAGGTGTCTTCTAGACCTTCGTGATACATCTTTGGCCACATCTTCACTTTACATCGGGTGAGATTGTGGTCAAAAGAAGGTCTATTGATTATTATAAAAACAGTATCAAAGCTTAGGTTGATTTAATGCCGCAAAACACAAATTATTACCTAAACCAACATAAAATTAGCAACAACACTAAGTTGACCGGAAAGGTCAACGTTAACTTTATGCCCAAAATTTTCATAATTTGTATATTATCTTAATTATTTGCGTGGGAGCGATACCTGACAAGGAATAATATCAAGCCATTACGCATGGCCTTGTTAGTTATGAATCAAACTTAATAACTTACAAATTTTATGATAAGGCTGTTATATTCCTCTGACACTTCGCTATATTTTTTTGGTGTTTTAGTTAGTAATAAGCCATGATGCTATTTTTTCGACCATCACGGCAGAGATGTGGTAATCATAGTGTTTTACTTCGTATCGAGTAGCAAGTTGTCGGTTATTTAGTCATTGATTTAGGCCAAAATCAAGGAAGTGACTGAAAATGGCTGTACTGTACTGATCTCAAGGTTCAGTTCTGTGTGGTTAATTTGTACTTTATGTATTTTAAGCCCGATTGTACGGTTGACTTTATTTTAAATCAGTAGTCGAATTTATGTGTCCTGCGGTGAAAAAGTATGCGCTTGTTTGGTAGACGTTTAAGAATAAGAGTAAAATAAGTAAATTATAAGTAAATGACGCCAAATATTTTCAAAAATCTCAGTGTTGTAGTTTTCAAATATTTGTTGGTTATTTTAATTTTTTTAACTATAATCTAGCAATAAGTATTATCTAGGTACTTATTTATGGAGGTGTGAATGTTAATTAATGTTTTTGTTATTGTTTTATTAGACGTCGTCGTATGAACACATTAGCTAAATGGATGACGGAAATCAAATATATTCTCAAGGAAAAACAGTTTGAACATGATTATATTAAGGATAATATACCACGTGCCTGTTTTATAGTTTTATTTGAATGTAGGTACTTAGTTTGATTACTAGTATAGTATTATTAAATTTGTGGTTTGATAGATACTTATAGCGAGGTGAATGTGGAAAATTGACTGATCTTCCAAGTAGATTGCCTTCAGTCTTTGAAAAAAGCTTTCTTCAGTAAATCCCATTTCTGTCTTTGATACTTAGTAGTTATAGTATGAGATATAGTGTAGTTTAGTATTTATTTTGAAAATAAAGGTAGGTATTTATAGATTGAAGATAAAAAAGTTCTGTTCTGTTAATACTACAATCTTTAAGCTTTTGTGTCTCTAGACGCTTTTAATGTAGCTAGTGTGAATAAATATTGTGACAAATTATTGTTAATGTGCTAAATAAATAAATCGACGTTGATTTGTGTTTATCTCAGCAATGTTGAAGGATGGATGATGAAATAAAAACTCTGTCTACACTTACGTTTTGAAGAAAAACATTTTTATTTAGATTATAAACTTTGATAAAAATAATTATATTAATATTTTATGACAACTTACAAAATATTTTATAAAAGAATAACGTAACATCTATTTGATTAAAACTTAATTACTTCTTCGTAACGAAAATGTGCTACCACTTTCGGGTTGTGTTTAACTAGTGTGACTACCCGCACGTTCGTATTGCGACGCCGCCGGTCGCCAGCGGCCAACTTCGTCCTACACTCGTAAACGGGCCCATCCACTCTCCTACCACGGCTGAAGCTCTATTACTATACAACCAGAGGCTTCTTTACAAATGTTTGATGCAAATATCTCGGCTGAATATGAATAGAGCTTTAGCGTTCAACGTCCACTATAGATAAAATTACACGATCAGTTATAATAACATTGCACAACCATGACGAGTGGCGTGGCGAGGCGCCGGCGGTGCGCATGCGACCGCGCCCTTCTACCAACTACTGATTTACGTATTTATTGCTACTGTTGTGACTTATGACGAGATTCTGAATCACGATCTAACATCATTGTAAGTAAATATTAAAGCTGCACAATTTAATATTAATAAGTACATAAATAAATACGATTAAATACACGTACTCGTGCATTATAGACAAAACAACGTTACAAACTCTGAGCAATCGATATACTCGTATTTCTAACAATTTAAAGATAAACTTAAAGAAATAATTTCAATGTGAAGATTTATTAACAAGTGAATGTTGCTCAAACGAATGGAAGATGTGTTCACAACAATGTTTATCACGATTAAGATTGCAGCTAAGAAATATAGGGAAGAAACAAAACGAAAAATTACATTTAGTATAATTTTGAAGCAGGTATTTATAGTTTGATGTCTACCTGAAAGTAACGCGTAAGTGAACGACTTTTGAGATTCTATAACTAAGATCAAATAGTATCTAATCTACATAATTATGTCATAATATGGCAGTTAATGCAACCGTCCGCACAAGGCACATCATTTCATCATAAAATAATTATAATAATACATAACACTTCCAAATTTCGGGCGTCAAATCCTCTTCAATCAACTCTTAGAGGAAACAGAACCTTGTTCTGATTTTTGAAAATAAAATCGGTGGAAAAGTCTTAAATAATTACAGACATCATATTGTTTTTAGAGCCCATAAAACATCAATAGGTTTTTAAATAAGATAAGTAGATGGTTTTAGCCAAACAGCAAATTGGGTCTCAGGGCAAGAATGGAGCTCCCTGTTCTAAATAAAACGTGGTTCTATACACACAAAACCTTAAATCATAAATAAGTCTTGGACACAAAATACTTTCATAAACTAAGTTGTCATGGCCCGATAATCTACTATCGATTAATTTAAAGTAATATAATCTACTATCTATAAAATCTTAAGAATAACCTCAAACCACTCCCAACGATGATAATAATTGTTGATCAGATGGACGATTTTCGTGACTATAAATGTATAAATATATCAAAATGACTACGACCGTAAGATTTATCGCTCATTATGTAAAATTGTGACTGTCTCGATATAAAATGTTATTGGTTATTCATTGCTTCCATGTATTCATTAAGTTTGAATTTTAATTATAAGGTTTGTGACAAAGTTTATGATTTCAAGAATAAAAATAGCAAAATTATAGATTAATTCCACATTATGTTAATATTGAGCCATTATTTTTTGTGATGTTTGAAAATGTTTTTGCTGAACATGTAAAAGCAACGAACGTTCAAACTAAAACTAAATTTACCTCTATTAATGAATTGAGCAGCTTAACGTATCGCAAACTTATGCTTAGTATTATGATAAAACTTAACAAATTGGATGGCATTTATTGTGACTTAACTCACTTATTTACCTAAAACATTAAAGTAATTATTATGATAAAGGCACTTTACGTTTTATGCAATGTAGATTCACATAATACAATTTATTGACAAGAATTTCTTACATTATCATCATGGCAAGATAAAAAGGTACCTGTTGAAATGTAAACTTACGAACTTAGTATGATAACCGAGCAGATGGCACATACTTCTTTTTAGAAACAACTGAGACATTTTTACAATAAATTATTTAATTAAAATGTTCGGATTCAAGGTAATTGAAATACATTTTTGCCATCACCTCATCAGGGTCAAATTACATCGTAATTTCATTAAGGCACTTAATATAACTTATGTACACAAGGTCATTTCGGACCAGCTTTTTTGTGACATTTTTTGTGTATGATGGAATGCTTAAAAGTAATTTTCAATCTGAGATCGACATTATCCGAGACAATCTTAACCCATTATTTTTGAGTGCAAAAGGGAATGTCTAAGTAGGTTTAAAACTAGGCGAAAGATATTCGCTGTATAGTTCTTTTCACATGTAGTGTGTGAGTTTGTTCTTGTCACAATGGTTGGCTCAGAGCCTGCCCGCGGCGCCCGCCGAGGCTAGTGCTCCAGGGGGAGCTCCACGAAGGTGATGTCATACAGACGCTCTTCGCCGTTATCCCCAGCAGGCCGTACCTCTAGCAGGAAGAGGTCCTCATTGCAATAGTACGCTAACATTTCATCGTCAATTTTGGCCGTAATCCTGAAATAAATGGTTAGCTGTCAATTCCCCTGTTAACGTTAAATATGTTTGATTTACAGGAACCAAAATAATGTATATTCTCCGATAACATAATCATAGATTAACATTTAATTGAATTGTTAAAAGTGCACAAGTTTAAGTTAATGTGCCGGTGCAATGCGTGATGCTGCAATTGTGTTATACGGGGTTCAGTAAGGTATTTAATAAGGACTGTGATTAAATGACGGGTACTTAATACAAGCTGTTCCACAAAATAATAATAGGGTCGTTTCCATTTAAAGCATTGCGTAGTTAGTGGCGCGCCCTTTCGGTAAGCGATGCTCCATTACGCGAGGCGGCCGGTTCGTGAACCCTAATAACAACTAACTGAGGCCAATGAGTCAACTTACCCTTTCTTGTTCTTTCGATAAAGATTATTAATTGCCGAACCAGAAATTTTGTACTTATTCTCAATCTGAAAATAAGCAAAAAATAAAAATTACTATTGGCTTTCCGCCGTCTAAAACCGAGACGTCTCGTCTAACGGAACGCGTAACCGGTACCGGCTGAGCGCGGTGCAAGGGTCGCAGGAGTCCGTGCCGCGCGCGCGGGGGTTAATTACAACATGCAGTTATGATGATCGTGTGTGTCTATTAGACGGGTTATGAAGCGCCAACTCGGTTACAGCGCGCCCGCGAGCCGCGGCCCCCGGAGCCCTAGACGCCGGGAGCCGCCGCCCGCCCGACGAAGCGTCTCGATTACAGTACACATCAACAACACATCCACACAGCGAGGGACTGAGCCAGGCGGACTAGAGAACCGGCTCCTTCCCTCGTTCAGTTAGTCTTCACCAGGTTATTCTCGCAACGAGGCGGAGCTCTATATCAATCGCTCCAGACTCCTATTCATAAGAGCCTCAGCTTAAATCAACGTCACACGAAACTCTGTCAAACGACATCTTTAGTGCCACGTCTTGCTGCGTCTATGTTGGTTATTTTGTTAAAAGGAGCCTGGAGCGGAAGTTCAGCTACACGCCAATTCCCAATTCTCTTTTACATGACTATGTATATGACTATGGAAATTAGCGTGACGGGTCATATGGAAGCGTGTGGGTCTGGAGCGCCGGATCATCCGTGACGTAGGTAAGCGGTTAACTCTCTGATACAATTCAGGAAAATTAATAATCAACTGCAGCTTAACACATTTGACGCACCTGGCCATGTAAGAGGAGTTGTTGTACAGCTGTGCGACCTGCAAGGGCACGCCGCTGCATAACAACACTGAAGCTGGGCAGTAAATGCATTAAGTTTGTATCAGGCAATCAGCCGCAGTAGTACGATGCCGAGTAGATCAATGACTGGTCGTTATGTAGTACTCACGGCGTGCAGCAAGCCCTGTGTGGTCGGCGGCACAACGTGCAGCGCCGTGTACACGTCCTCTGCGTCCTGCCGCACGTACAGCATGACGCGCTCGCTGAGCGGGGGCGTGGCCGTGCGGGCACGCTTGCCCAACACGCCTTCCAGTTCTAGGGAATCTTTGCGGTCGCTGTATGGGGATAGGCCGCCTACGTCTCTGTAACTGGAAGAAAATGTACATTTAATTGAACTGTCATCTGCCAGATTTTCATCAAAAGCTTCAAAAATATCGCGATTTGAGACCTGCCCCCCTAGCACGGGGATCGTTGTCTAGGGTAGAAAAGAGAAAAATTACGTCACTTCGTCATCCAATGCGTAAATTATTTGAAATGCATTCCATTAACTTCGATAATGTACGCAATGTATGGCGATGCAATGTCATTATTGTCTATTATACCCTAGACAACAATCCCCGTGCTAGGGGGGCTGCTCGAATATAATTAGCGTTTGCGTATTCGAGGGACAATTTATCACATCACAGTACACAGAAATTGGTTCGAAATAAAGCAGATCTCGTTTTTTTATGGATAGACAGGGTACAAACTTACGCAGGTGCATCTGGAGGGAAGTGATTGTGGAACTTGAGGGCAGGAGCTTGCGGCTTCGCAGTGTGGAGGAGGAAAGGAGACGCGCCCTTTAGATGGGCATCCGTTAGAGACGAGTCTTCGTGCCCGTAGAACCCTTGGATGTCCATGCCGGCTAGCTTGTCGATGTCCTCCGCAGGACTGAACAACACGGGTGGTTTCGCCAAATCAGCCATCGTGTAAAATTCACTTCTCTCCGTAACAGGATGGTAAATCTCATCCAGCTTCTTTCTATTTGTTGCTGACATTTTTCTTTTAGCAGCTCTTCTTTCTTCGTCCCTCGTTTTCCTTTCAGCGCCCTTCAATAAAATTAGGGAAATATAAAATGACTTATTTTAGAAGTTTGCGTAGATTCGTGTACGAAAGTTAGTTAAAGATTCCTTACCTTATCGCAGAACACTTTTATTTGGCAGTAGCCCCGGTGATAGACTTGCGTATCTCGAGGATCCTCGAAGGTATCAATCTGTATGTGAAGTGGTAAACCCTGAAAAAACATGGAACGGTTATGATAAATTTTAATGGCTTCGACAATTAATATTTACTTTCTATTTCGACACCTTGGTTAATTGGATGACCGTGCAATGCTGTCTGGGTCAATTTCAGTTTATTCGAGCCTGGTTATTATAAAAAGATAGCCAGATTGGGATAGAAGGTTAGGCCTAATTGGTCAATTTTATACATCACGCTATTTCCGCATCCAAATACAGATTATACAAATAAAGAGAAGTATAAAAATCAACTCTTTCGAGGTAAACGATTTCACGCAAAATGTCTGCGTTCATTTTGGAATATAGACAAAAACATTTTAATAAACGTAGGTAAAGTATAATTGCGGTGTTCATGAATTTAGAAAAAATATGCACGTGTCTGAATCGAATCGCTAGATAACGTCTTGATTGCGATCTGACGAGGTCGAGGGAAGGCTAACTTCGTCGCCTAATGCTGGTTTTGTAGGTATTCCTAATACTTCTTCCTTACACACAGATTAAACAATGCTATTATAACAATTGTACCTATTTTAAAACAGCACAGTATTTATACATGTCGATAAGTTATGTGGTTCAATACGATCAGTTTGTCGCTGCCCTGTGCTATATAAACTCCATTGAGGGGAAAATATTGGAAAACATTACACCATTGTTTACTTTACCAAAACTGATGATAAGTTAATCGAATCGTCTTTACAGCACGGTTATCGACCCCGTTGTGCCTTGAGGCCACCTTATAGGCACGTGCAAGTACTTTCAGACTAATTTGCATTTTACTGATAACCAATAACTTGGTACTTAACCGTTGGATAAACATGACTGTTTACGAGTAAATTCTGCAAACGCTCTCTGATACTATTTAATTAATTTTCTAATGCAGTTGTAAATTTTAATTTTGATGTTTATAATTTATTTAAATATAATATTTAAATAACTAATTCTAATAACACTTTTTATGGGTCCAAATAGGAAGTTGATTTACTTAATTTTCTCACGCCCTCTCGTAAACAAGATAATAGCCGGCATGTATCTGTAAGTTAATTAAATGTAGCTAATTAGACCCCTTAACTATAGGAATGGATGTGCTAAAACTAATTATATTCACATGTAATTATTTACATATTATTATATAGGTTGTCGATCGACGAAGCCATTTTCCTCTACTCCCTCAATAACACGTAGGTTATAATTTAAAGGTAAAAACGTATGTTTACGATCTAGGCAAATCATGATAATTTTAAACTCAGCTATGTGAAGTCATTTGAATTGCAAAGTTATTATTATTAATGAGTAAATAGGTACTTTATTACACCTAATATAAATGGTAGTTCTGAGTACCTACAAATCCTCTGAAATGCTTTACTCGTGGATCAATAAAAGATACGCACCTTTACTCCTTTTTGGCTGCTGAAGTCTGTACTGAGGCACTGAACCGCAATATTTATCTGAAAATATGATACATGATAAATTAATATGCATTACAGCTCTATAATAAATGATCCCTACAATTTAACCGCAAAGACGGGCGCCAGGGCTTGCCGGCAACTCTACATGATATGGCTGCATGTTCTAATCTAATACACTACGGCTCTAAGAGAAGGGAATAAGCGACAGTTCTTGTACCCATTGATAGGTGTCGTTTGTGTGCGCATTATCCCGAAGGGCGGGTTTGCAGCGGCGGCGGCGGCGCGCAGGGCGGTGCGGTGGCGCCGTCGCTGCCCGCTCATTACCGCGGTCTATGCAAATGACCACCTCGCGTTTTTACTGACCACCACCACCGATCACTGTCGATACCCATATTATACGTCGCAAACAACTCGCATCCGCTTCGGTTACACCACTCGACAATAAATAATAACGGATATCGATAACTGCTGACCAGTAGCCGAGTAATCAATGGCCATAAAATTAATCTAAAAAGAACTTATAAGACGTATTTTCGAAACGGTTTCAATAAGTAATTCGAACTATCAATTTTATGATCGCAACCCAATTCGAGTCAATGTAGTAGGAGTCGTTAACGCTAATTACACCCTTGGTTGGATTAGCATACTGTCATAGAGTTGAGGCTACTTCACGCGGACTTTTAATTGTTTGATGAATATTAAAAGGCTACATATATTATAAATAAAGTATGGTTTTTGTGATAGCTGAAGGGCTGTGCGTAATGTGGTCCTGGTATGCAATTAAAACGATCCCACAATAAAATTCAATACAATAACGAAGGCTCGGCCGCGTCGCCCCGCGCTATCTGCTCGCCAAAGGGGGACAATTTGCAGTTTTTGCTCCATTTACTTGGGCCAAATAAGGTAGCAAGATTCAATTTAATTGTACTTTATTAAACTTAATAAAATCATGATCAGAATTTTAATTCTGCACAATGAGTAGTCGACCAATTTTTAGCAATGACATTTTATTAATTTCGCTTTACATATGCACATATTTTTGCATCGCTGAGATATGTCGTTAGTCGGTGCACTTTTGCACTGACAGAAAGATACATTACTCCATTTACTGAACGCGTAAACATGCACAAAAGGCTCGAGGAAATAATATTCCGTGGATGGAAACAGTTGTAACTGGTAATGTAATGGCGTCTACATTTTGCAACGTGTAATAACAAAATAGCCTATTCAGTTGATGGTCCAGTTCCATTACAGCTTTGGAACCTTCCTTAACCGACTAACAAACAGCTCAACATTCTTCTCATCTAGATAAATAAAATCTTTGGCCCTTATTATAGAAACTGGCTCGATCATCGATTTATGCTTGAGTAAAGATTTTCTATGGCAAAAGCGTTAGATAAGCACAGATAGATGAGCATACCTTGTTTCATACAGGTATTAGTCATTGACAAGCACTGCACAAACCAAAATGCAGCGGGACGCCCAGACTTGAAAGGAGAACGTTCATTTTTCAAGACGTAATGTCGAGCACTCTTTGTTTCCTGCAGGTATTCAATGGGGTTGGCCGTAAAATTTTATCATACAATTATGTACTTAGAGCTTTTAAGGACTTACCTTAGCTGCGCTTTCGAGCGGGTTCCAGTAAACAGCGATGGCGTTGTGCGAGATCTCCTCGATGGAGCCCGCGAGACCGATGCTGTTCTTGGTGTCTGCAATCAAACACAATTTGTCATTAATCTTGTCTTCGAGTGCAGTTATGCCGTCGGAGATTTCGATTAAGATATCAACGGACAATACGTCATCTGGGACAGAAATTTATTTGCAGGGCGTGAATAATCACCCGATAGTATCATTTTAACGACGTTTACTGCCCTTCCTAGGTTGAAGTTTATGGAAACTAATTAGCACGTTTATATTCCAATCATATAGTGTAACATTGTCGATAAAAAATCGTAACGATCAATTTGGTTAGCCAAATAGTTTAAAGTTTTATAAGTTTCCGCTTTAAATATTTAAATTTATAATTAACTGTAAATGAACTGTTTAGCAATATCTACCGTCTCTGCCGGTAATAACGAGAATAAGATAATTTGCAGCCTTATCCGGAGGTTGGTATGGTGCTTGTTGCTGGTAGAGGTAATCAATGTGTTGGTATTCGTGTTGTGATGAATGTTCACAGCGTGTGACGGTGGGTTCGAGTACGAATGCGAAAGTGTAGAGGTTGCGTGGGCGCAGGCTATCGGGCTGGCTGCGATCTGTGCGGGCAGGCTCTCCTGAAGTGTTTACGAGCAGGAGACCCGGCGGGAGGACCCCGCCCGCCCTCGGCTGCCTTATTGTCTTAACAGCCGCGCGCAGATTTACGAGTCCGCCCGACATCTTGCTACTAATAAATCCACCTACTCAAACGCAAACTTGCACAGCGGTAATTGACTCTCCGGCGGACTTGGTGTGTAGGCTTTTCTAGTTACGATACCTTCGTATTTCACATTCTTCGGTAACTCAATTGATTTGCAAAACAAGTGAACACTAGATAATTCATGTTTTCCTCAAAATATTGCTCGCTTACAAGAATTTTATCGCAGCCATCCAAATCCTCGCACACATTTAAATTTATCCGACAATGCAATATCTGCTGATTAAAGCTTCAAATAATCAAAACAAATACGTACTTAAAGAGTAATCTGTCGAATCGGTGAAGCGTGTTACAAGCGAAAACTGTCAAAAGAAATAAATGCGGAGGCATGGAAGGCTTTGCTGCAGCGACACGCGATACAAGAAGACATGGAGGTAATCGGAGAAGGCATTGTGCGGAGGCGCAGTGCGTTGCGACCCCCTCCCCCCTCGGGCCTCGCTTCCCGCCTTACCCCGCGTTGCTTTCACACGCCTGCGCACAGGTGTCCGATGTCGCCCTTGACGATCCCAAGTTCGTTTTATGCATTTGAGAGTGCATAGCATATCCATGCATTTTAACATCCATGGTACCGGCGGGGAACATTTTATCTTGTAAGTACGTTACTAATTACGGAATGACTGACGTTACAGGTATCTTTCCTCGGAGATTTTGATGAAAATTGAAAAATATGTTTAGACCGTGATTGGTTTTATTATAATCTAGAAATTATGTATTTGCTAGCTATCAATTATCATTCTCAAGCGTTTATTTAAAAATTATTCATAATCAAATGTTGTTTTTTAGTTTATTACACATAATTTCAATCTACATACATAATAACGCCAGCGGTAAAAAATAAAACTCAACAAACACCAAGATAAGCCAAGAACCTTGACATTAAACTTGGCCCGGCGCGCGAATTAATGGCTTCCATGTTTTTATTTTCCTCGAGATTTAATTTATTGGCACCGCTGTGGCCGCATCGTCACACGTTACAAATGCTGCGAGCCTCGACTAAGCAATGTTAGAATGTGTAAAGTGTCATATATCAGCGCTGTTTTACTTCGAGCTGACCGATTAATAAAGCATTCTAGGTGACGTAAGCTTCGGTTGAGCTGCCTTCAAACTTAAGGTGTTAATTAAGAATGTTTGTTACTAACACGCTACTAACATGCTTTCGGTCTTAAGCCACAAAAGTATATATATAAAATATTCGTTTAAATTAGCAAAAGGTCCCAAAATAAAAAAAATCGTTTGCATTGTAAAGTTAGTTTCCTATATTTTATATACTTAATATGTTTATTCATTATCTTCTAATAAGACTTATTAGTTTGAATTTAAACGATAGAGTATAATTATTTGGTGTGTTAGTGGTAGCGGGCGCACGCGCAATTAACATGTTAATGAGGCGCTCCTCGATATCATCGTTGTAATTATGTCCGCTCGCGACTACGAGTATATTGTATGCTAACTTATCTGTTTCCTACGCTTTTCAGACAATCGAACATGCGTAGGTTTACAGTGCTAGCATTATACCTTATTTTGGTTGTAGGTACTTGATAATAACAAAGACGTACGTAAAGACAGACAGGTGCTTTTCGACGCTTTACGTAGGTTTCTCACGAATTTTAACGATTTCCTGTTAGCTCACCTCTGTGACTTCTCTAACTTCATCGTCTCGGATATCTTTATAATGCCGCGACCTCGGCTCGTGGAAGCGACCCATCGACTCAGTATCTCGGATCAAGTAAACTGTGGAATGTGTCGTTACGAGTGGTGTAATGCGTTCCAGGGATCTAGATGGTCGGTGTTGCCGCGAGTGTTTATTTCCACCTCGATTGGTAGTTTGTATGGTGTATGTGGGAGGTGTATGTGAGTGGTGCGTGTTATTTATGCAAATGTCCTAACGAGTTAAAGTGGTGGGTACGGGGTGCGCGGGAGCACCTCGCCGTCTCTGCCTGCAGCAGGCAATTAGGCCCTGCGTGCGACTGCGGGGACTCTGCCTCCCTCGCGCCGCACGCAACATTATCGGCATGTTTCTGTGTCGCCTCGAGCACGACTTTGTTTTTTCTACACTGAAGTATCATGTCTAAGCCCTTTGGCATCTTCATTTTACGATACTAGCAAAAACCGCCATTTGTTTTTGTTTCCATGCAACACCATAATTAGGCACGTTACCCCCTGCGGGTTATTCGATAAAAGTACTCACCAGCATCAAGAATCCTTTGCTTGACGGAGTGTTGTCTGCCGTGCCAAAACTGCCACGCTTTGATTTCATCCTCAGGTGATTTTTCTTCTCGGAACATTAACATTACTACACTCTGAAACAAAAACAAGATCTTTCAGAATATGTATTGGTGTGTGGAATGTAGGTATCGTAAAAATTAGAAAACCGGCCAAGTGCGAGTCGGACTCGCGCACGAGGGGTTCGGTTATTTTTTGTACAACAGAAATGCATCATCTGTGAAAATTTCAACTGCCTAACTATCACGGTTCATGAAATACAGTCTGGTGACAAACAGACAGACAGACAGACGGATGGACGAACAGCGGAGTCTTAGTAATAGGGTCCTGTTTTAACCTTTGCCTAATAGTAAATCGTAAATATTATGAATAAATTTGTATTAAATATTTTTATGTACCTATTGAATTGGCACAGCGGGGGACCATTAGAAACATCTGACTGACCAGCTAGAGGTATCTATATTCACTTTATTTATTGGTGAATTTAATGGCGAAAGCACCAGCAAAGTGCCGTGAGCCGGAGCTTCTTGCGAATACGCAAAACGCGATTACCGACGCGCATTTCTCAGCTATTACTTTAAACGAGTGTACTTACGTCGTTACTGCGGGCATCTTAATTTCATACGCATTTAAATGGACTTAAAAAGTTGCGTGAAATCTTTCGTCGGTTTCCGTTCAGTTGAATAAGTGAAATATGCTGTTAGGACGATTTCTATCGACGAGTTAGAAAATGCTATGAAAAAGAAGTATAGTCAAGGCGTGGTCCGGCGCGCCATGTAGGGCTAACGACGAGAAAGCACCTGCGATCGACGCTTCAGATTGATGGATCGCGCAACCAGCGCTGCGCGAGATTACTCTACGACGCACAGCCGAATTCTTTATCACATGCCTGCAAGATAACTCGCCTTCTCAATTACTTTATATCTTGAAGTGAACCACTTCACGCGACGCAGTTATCAATAAACCTAAATATCTTCCTATATGTACATACCTACATCTCGAAATCAGTTCTTTAACTCCTTGTTAAACAGGATGCAAGGTAAGATACAGGTAAAAGATGCTATATACACAACTCTAGTACCAAGTGCTTTTTAAAGCGAGTTTAATAAGCTTCTGAGCTGTTAAGCAAAGTTTGTCGCTCAGTTACGACTCTTCTAGGAGTGGCTTTACAGCCAGCAGTAACGCCAATAATTACTTACCTACAACTTAACCGTAGAGATAGACGTCATTATAACGTCATGAATATGCATCGCATGCGATAAGCTAAAATAAGACGAAGTGTTCGGCGTCTGAATCGGCCAATTACGTTCGCACTGCAATTAAATATCGTAAGGACTTCAGTAACTGTGTTGGCCGGAGGCGATAAAAACGCAAATTTTACCGTGGATCGATGAAGTTACGAGTAGGTAGGTTATTTAAGTCGGCGAATAGTTGAACATTTCTACAAGCGGAACAAGCGGAACGCGGGCTTTCTCCGCGGATCGGCGCAGGCGCAGGCCAACGGAATCACGCATACTAATACATAGCCCAAGTATAAAATTGTAACGGCACACCACCTCTAACCGTCCATCACATGGCTTATCGTAGAAATAAATATAAATATTTACTGCTTTATTAGAATTCCTCAGCCCGCACGCATTTGACGAAATACATAGCTAACTGTTAAATCGAATTAGTTTATAATATATGGCGTCCGCGACATTCAAATTCGAGCCAACCAGCAAAAGTTAAAACTTAAGTTTATGGAGCTATTATTTTTTTATTTATCGTTGTTGTCTGTGAGCGACGACCTACTGCTTTGTAATTTATACCGGTAATAGTTTAGTTTCTACGGGTGGTTTTGTTTATTGTATTGAAGTAATGATTCATAAACACTTGCCAGCTAATTTAGAGTTAACTGATAATGGTTTACGCAATTTAGTGCCTATTTTGTAGGCAATTGGTATGGAACAACGGCGGCTATTGTTGCATGACAGAGACACATTGTAATAACTGGCAATCTTAAACGTTTCATTTACACGATTTATCAAAGACAAGCTATATTTTGATTTCATTAGTAACCTGAACAGTCTCTATTTGTATTAAATTGAATTGGTTCGTAATTTTGATAGCATACTAAAGTGTCGTAACTTTAGAACAGTGATCAAAATGAGCTAGTTTCTATTTATATACTTCTTTATATGCAATCTTGTGAAAGCATGAGGAAATTGAATAAAAATATCCCAATACGGTATTTTCCATTTCTTGTTTTTATGCTAGGAAGGTGCAAAATTTCCCAAGATCTTTACAACGTTACACTACAACAGTGTTAAGTATATTTATTAAGCAAAATATATAAACGTAAGTAAGTATCATTCACATTTGTTTCATCATCTGTTTCATAAGAGCAAGTACTTATGGTATGGGTACAGTTTTGGGCGCCCGGCCCAGTTTTCTGACATCAATTAATTAATCGAGTATATCGACATTCGACCCGATTTCAGGAGTCGGGTTGACAATCTGAGTTATCTGATTAAGCACGCTTTCTCCCGCGTGTGACACACGCAAGGCACCTCGATAGTGCAAGAGCTAGATTACTAAGCTACCTGTGTGTAACTAGGTAATTTATGATCATTGAAAATGAATTGCGAGAAATTAATAAACATTTTTTTAATTATTAGAAAGGTTTATATGGTAAGTACCTATACCAGAAACAGTAAGATTGTTTAAAATTATATCTGTTCCTTTATTCTTTCTTAACATGTCGGTGTATTATTTATTGTGTGTACATTTTAAGCCTGATCATATATAAGTTTTTTGTGTATTCTATTACGACGTGTTATGTGTTTTATGTACCTAATAAACTAAATACATAAAATAAAATAAAAATACGACCTGGGCGGAACTTAGACCTACAAAATTCCACTCGTACGGGAAAGCACTACCAATTGCGCTACAACACTGTAGACTGTATTATTATAAATTCTTAGAATTTGTCCTAAGTGTCCACAAAAAAATTTGGTTAGAGATTTCACAGAATGTAGTTAGTAATTATCCCTTGTGGGAAAAAGTTAACTTCTCCATTTTCCTTCTTACCCCAATCTACTTCCTGGCAACACCATGTCCCATACGTCGAACCAGCTTCTCTACTACAAAAAGTACCTTTAGTGTGTCACTAGCTGTTACGTTTCTAACTGCCACATCGCATTAATTTCGTCAGTTTATTTGAATAAATAACCATTTGCATATAATTTATAACACATACATATGTCGTAGGTGCTGGCTGGTGCTACGCAATCCAATGATCTGTATCTAAATTCGGGTGTGACAGCTCGTGACCACTCATTAATCTTATCGTAAGTAGGCACATGTGGTTCAGTTAGTTTCTCGAGGTTTTGGTTTATAAATATACTATGTAGTACCTATATTGCTGACCTAAGGTATCTATGCACCAAATTACTTCTTACATATAACGGAAGACCACAGGAATCAGTCTGGGAGACACTATAAACGTTCAGTTACGTCCAAAAGTATTTATTATATAACAATTCATTACTGAAATCCAAACTAATCACCTCGATTAGAACAGTACCCGGGTGTGTATTCACTTTACGTGTATATCGTCAGTGATTTCTCATCAGCGTCGATGTCGGCATACTACAAGACGGAATCACTACGCACCTGTCTAATTGTCAACTATAAATTGTTCGATAATAGCGTCGTTAACGGTTTACGTATTGGTAATGGTAACAATTACCGATAACAGATTCGATCTTTTGCTACGCTCGGCGCTCGTGTGCGCTTAGCTAGAGTAATTAGAGTTGAACCCTGCACAATCTGCGTGAATACAATAAGCCGATGTAGATAATGTGAGTAATAGCATAATAGTTAAGTAATGCTCATGTTGGTAACGCAGGCGCGCGTTGTTCACGTGTTTGTGCTGGTGGTTACGCTTCCTTAATGCGGCGTCCGCGGCAACCATCCATCAGCTCCTATCTACCTTATGACAAATATTTATGTTACTGCGCAGCAAAACTATTTCGCTCACCGTTGAGCTTTATCGATAGAGCAGAAGTAATGTACTGCCGTCTCGATACGCTATATCTGATACGGATACGTCTGTTTGTTAAGTACGCTAGTTGTTCGTGCTAGTTGTTTTAACGCCTAGGTTATTTGCTGTGAGTGTTCTCAGTGAATGTCTGTTTCAACATAAATTCTGAGCGGAACTGTGGGTGTAACTGCTGCTTGCGTGCCCCTATTTATTTCACATCAGCTGAAATATTTCAGTGGCTGTTTTTATCCCGTAAACAAAGCGATAACTATAGTTACGACAACATGCAAAAGAGTTCTATGACTTGTTCTCTGTTCAAATCGTAAGAGTTAACTACTATCTAAGTATTCACTTAGTAGTTTAATATTTCCGCCGCCACATTTTGATAACGGGAAATTCATTAAGATTAGTTTAATGGATATAAAAGTTAACGTTGTTTGAGTAATCTCTAAACTATTTTACAACCGAAGCTTCTCATTACGTATAGGCACTCACAACCGATGCCTTGCTAAAATATGTTTTCAGAGAGACGCACATAATTACGCGGTGCGTGTACATAGCCGGACAGCCCCCGAGCCGGCGCATCGCTAGAGGCTCCCGACAGATTGCACCCTACCATCCTCCCATGCTCTCACATCCGCCGCAAAACATGCGATTGAATATTAACTACACTCGCGTATTAGTTTCAATGATCTATGATGAACCATTCATGCGTTAAATTGCTTGATTGATGTAATAAGACGCGCCTTTGAGCCGTCAACGAAATTATACGAAGAATGTTTTAACCAGATCTCCGAGAGCGAATTCCATAACTTAGTCATCGCGCTTCCTGCTTGGCCTTATTGATGAGGTGAAGTCAAGCTGGATGCGTTCATGTTTTTAAAGTGCATCATGATCGTGGTTTCTCACATTCGTATTGTACGAAACCTTTTTCCAATTCCTACTCGATGCGGACTTAGCGTGCCCAGTGACCGCTAACTTTAGATTGAATCGGAGCAAATCCCGCGACCCGTCGGGCGTCGGATTAACATCCGGAGTCGCCTCGTAGCACTAATCTGCTCTAATGTCGAAAGGAAACGTCAGATTGTAATGCAGGGCTCCGGACGCCTGATGCGGCTTATGTATTACCAGCACTACGTATTACCTACCGCTGAGCTTTCAATTACGCCCTACTCTCGCATAAATTAACTTTGGTTACAACATATACCTACATATTGAGCACGGATTCGTTTTACTATAAATCATATGATTCAGTAGTTTACAGTTTTTGGATTAGTGGTAATTATGACGTTGGCTCTATAAAAAATGTCTACTATTCCACATACATTTAAAATTCAATTAATTTGACAAAAGGATTAATTTGCACTTCACACACCCATAGCGGAACTAACGTTAAATATTTTAATTCAATTTCGATGATGGAGGCACTCTGGTAGCGTTAGATTTGATTTCAGAACGAAAGAAGAATTTTTTCACGTGCTTTTAGGGACGGACTCATTTGGGTTGAACATTGTTGAAGTTGCTTTGAGACAAGATCAGCTTTTAAAGTCTTAGCCGGTGTTGCGTAAATGTGTGTTTGCAGCTGATTACGGCCGGTTGTCGGCGGCGGCGATGCTATCGAGGATTGACGCTAAATACGCACGCTGTCACAGCTCCAATATCGAGACAATGACGGACTTGAATTACGTAACGCCATTTACGTCTAGCGTCAGCCAGGCAGCGAGAGAAAGCTGTTATCCTAGATAGATAAAAAAGTCCCCTTTCCCTTTGTTCAGATTCAAATGCATTATTATTGTTTGGAACCGATATTGCAGGTACCAACAATTTTATAGAAATTCACAATAATCTTGTAGCTAAGGCTTGACTAACAGCCAGTGTCGTTGTCTGTTCTAACGGTTTGATAACTGAGTTATTTCAGTTACAATTGCGTGAATACGGTACCTTGGAAAAACAATTACTGATGAATTAATAACGCGTAATATTTTCAGTAGTTACGTGTTGTATTACCGAATAGTACGTAATATTTGGAAAGCGTAATAGTTACCGCGTGAAGTTACGCGAATCTGAAACCGAAGGTGGAAAATTCACGCTCAGTGAAGCAGGACTGGACTGCAGGCGGTGCACTGTGCCATGCAGCCACCACGCTGCACAACTATCTTCAGTATTTCCCTTTTTAGCCAGGATTTAATTTCAACTAGTCATTCATATTGCATGTCTCGAGATTACAATCTTGACTTTTATTACAAAACCAACCGTAAAATACTTATTTCGGCAAACCATTCATCTCGAAACGAAACTGTGATGAGTTTTTATAGTTCATAAATCAAAAAAGTAATTCAGGTACATTAAAATCACATAAATTACTTGTAAACAATATTAAAAGACAAAAAGTACATTATGGACGAAGCGAGACTGAGATTGATAAATAACCATTCAACCTTAAAGTTGGAAATTGCTACATTAACTGATACCACCTATAGCTACATGGTGCTGCGTAGAGTTCACGTCTTGATGGTGTGATAACCAATATCAAAATATATTCATGTTTATAATTTTTTACACAGTTGGAGTGTGGGACATTTTAAATGTTCCTACGATGTAACATTTTAAAATATATCAATCTCAAGCCATTTAAACTGATTCCGTTACAAGAGGTTTCCGTTGTATAATTCCGCAATTTATAATCATTAGTGTTTATCTGGTGCGACAGGAGAGCGCGGGACGCGGTGCTAGCGCAGGGCTCACAGGACAAAGCAACGAGGGTGCACCTTTAATTGAGACATCTCAACACATGATGGATGGCAGGCATGATTGGCAACTTCAGACTTCTAACAACTAAAAAGCGAAATGTTTTATTTTTTTGCGATTGCCCTTGTGTAATCTTACGTGTTACCTGTATGAAAATAAAATTACAGCCGAGTGATTTTGGTGAGAAATATTCGGTGTCTCGTATGACAGCCCTTCACTTGTGAGCGGGGCGGTGCGGTGGCGGCGGCCGAGAGCTGCGTGCCACAGGGAGCCGTCCGAGGGCAACCGTTATGATCCCTCATCAGGCGTAATACCTTCAGTATAAAAGGCATCATTAAAGATTGCCTTAAAAAGGCGAACTGGAGCAATCATTAAAATCGCTAAATATTACAAAAAGAAATTAAAACAACTACGTGTCTCGTTACGAGAGTTTCCGTTCCTACGAAAGTGAACACAGTGATGTCAGTGTTTCTGCTTGTTGTAAAAACGACGGCAAAAAATGATCTGAATGAGCGCACTCAATACTCACAAGCCGCAGTTCACTCGCTTACAAATAAATAATGTATGAAACGGAAGATTGTAATCGATTTAAAATCCCTAATTAGCTCAATTTTATCATACCTTCACCGTTTATCACGTTATTTAGTCATTACTGAGAATATAAATGAGAAACCAATCAACATTCAACTTTTTAATGAAAATTCTTTAATCCTCTATAGTTAAAATATATAAAAAACAAGCTTCTCAAGATTCTGATTACCTACATTCCATTTTCACAAAAAAATTATGAACATTATTTATGACTTCGCACAGCAACCCTTATGCGAAGAAGATCACAGAGAGCGAAGACGTCATTTGCTAGAGATGATTAATTACCCCATATTCCGTGATTGATCGAACTCTTTATATTCGTTTGTAAAAAACTATTCAAGCAAGTACATTTTGATCTTATGCAAATAAAATTTTGTTTTCAATGAAATATTTTAAAAAGATTTGTCAACTTTCATTAATATGCAAATAGAGGTGTGCTGGATACTAATATATTCTGAGTCAGCATCGCCACGGAAAGGGGAACACGGCGAGGTGTTTAATTAGGTTGCAATCTCGAATTCGTGTTGTGTTTGTTTGTAGCTGTGTTCTTCGTGCGGAAATCGCGAGGGCGGCGATGCTATCTTAGCCGAAGGCAAAGCCCGCCGAAACAGGGGCGGTGCCCGGCGTAATTACAATCCCGGCAAACACTCCACTCGCAACTCTCGCAAACCAAATTTCTGTTTACAAAATATTCTTACATATCGTAACTGCTCTTTGGCACGCAAAACGAATATAGGTAGAGCTTACGAATCGCGTGTGAATAAAAAATCGGCCACGGTCTCTGTGGGTAACAGATCTTCAATCGTTTCAAAGTGAAGGTAGTTATAAATATTTATACTCGTTTGCTTATAGAATAAGCATCGGAACGAATAATAAAAATTTTCAAAAATATTCTTTTGAAATAAGAAATTCGCCGTCAGAAAATTGATTCTCAGCTCAGCGTATCCGTTATTTAAACATGTGCGGAAATCAATAGCTACGTGTGTAGCAGCGAGAAGTATTGTTGAACATTTTCTCGGGTGGTTAATTAGCAAAGTAGATATCGGTGACTACCATGTCGCGTTCAAGTTCCACGGACATATAAATACATCGGAATCTTTGCAACTTTTTGCTCTCGGGTCCGAAACATAATGGAATCCTCGTTAAGAACACGATGTTTGCCGCATTGAAATTGTTTTATCATAATGCAGAACGGTTATTGTGTAAGAGATATTATCCGAGCGGAGGCACCGACTCTCGGGGCGGTCATTGTGTTCCTATATGGCGAATGTCAAAAGCGTCGTCTTAATTATCGGGTGCGGCCATACAATGCGGACTCGATCGCGGCGCGATAGCCGTCGTGGCCGCGCAGTGAATGCGCTCCGCTGCCGGCCCCGGGCCGCTTAAACCTATGCCTCATTGTATCTCCCATTATTCTCATCCACTTCGTATCGTACTATCGAGATAAAACTGTATTCAAATATGTTACCTCCGCACAAGACTAAATACCTGACCCAACTGTTTAAAATTCAACCTTTTTTTAGGTATTTGAATTTCCAAGAGCTTATTTTGTAGTTGTCGAATTCTCAAAACAATACTTACCTACCTAAATAAGCACTTACATCTACTACAAATACTACAATTACATGACTAACCTGATTAACCAGATAATCCAAAAGTTGATTTTCTCGTTTTTCAAGAATATCCAGTAAAATGTTCATTATGGTGTAATTTTATTGTTTAGGTTTTTCATGCTCTAGGTGATTAATGCTATTGATTTCCAGTAAAGTGTCAGGAAACAATCAAATGTAGGGATTTCCGATTTCCACGACGTGGGCGCCGTGATGCACGTGGCTGACGAAGTGGATTTTATTCTTTTGTTTTCAAGATTTTCTCATCAGATAATGGCGCGTTAAGACACGCTAATATGTCATTATTAAAAAAACCATGCCCTTCTACATTTATGTGTTTATTGTTATTGAGAAGATCTCATCATGACACATAATCTGGAATTTACACTTTAAAACTTGTCATCTGTTAAAAATTACGTTGAATTGAATATTAGTAGATACATTTCATAACGTTCTAGGAACGTTCTACAGGGGGCCCTAGTACCTACGACTGGTACGCATTATCTTTCGAATACTTCCAACGAATTTGAGTCCTTCCTATACATTTAACGCCTTGTAGCGCCCCTACCGGATTGAGAGGAACTACTTATCGAAGTTTGATAACGATCCAATCGTTTTTTACAAGCTCGATGATAGTTTTCGAGTGATTTTGAGAGATTTGTTGCACTTTGACATGACAGCGGCAGTCGCGTTTGCGGCATTGATGTTATAGAAGTAAGTAGATAGAGCACCTCCAACATAGCTTGGTCACAGAAATGCCTTCAATTGGTGCTTCAAGATAAATAAGAACGAACAGGAAAACATTTCACTGGGTACTTGCATCGAATCAAAGTATTTACTTTGCGTCCTATGAGCGTACCAAGTCTAACCCAAACACGTCAATCATAGAGGTAAAATACGCTCACTTTAAAATTCTCTTAATTACGAAGATAAAAACGAATCTATGTATGTGTGGGTTGACAAACATAATTACAACTTCAGTGCTTTCACGCATAGCACTAATAGGAATAGGAAAATGAGACTCATTTATAGTATTTTTTTGGCCACACTGCGTTTGTGTCTACTACCATTCTAAGCCTTTTTCGTGGAAGACATCAATGGTTCTCGATAACGTTTACCGAATGTTTTTTATATAAACTCAGACTAAGGCCTCAGTAGATAATAAGTAATGCTATCTTTATATCGGCTAATTTAGTAAGAATGCCAACAAATCAGTCTATTTATCATAATCACGATCAGACTTCCCGTCTCTTATTCAAGTTTTGCATGAATATCTCAGCTACAGTGACAAGTTGCAAATGATTTAATTTATCCAATGACGCTATCAATTCCATTCACGGATTCCTGAACAATTTACTTTGTATTGGGTTACATGAATAATTTTTGTTTTGTAATTCGAGCGGTCGACCACGATTACAAGAAATATGATGAAAGTGAATACTTGAAGGTGAGCGAGATGCGGTAACCGGGAGCGAACCCAAGCCGGGCTGCGGTCGGCTTCCCGAGCCCGGGGCCTTGCGTGCTCCTGAAACCTTGCGCAAAGGCAATTATGCTGCTTCACTGCTAGCTTTACTGGCTACTTGCGTATTACTATAAACACTGACCCCGCCTTGGCTCTGTCCGAGCGTAGATTATACTTATTTCAATCTACGTACCAGCAAGTACGTACATTACTACTTGTGTCTTAAATACTTCTTCTTTAGTGAGTCAAAGGAGGTACTTATTTATTTTTATTTTTGTTTGAATATAGCTTCTATGGAAATGAGTTTTACACGTTCGAAGCCGCGGGTGGAAGCTTATAGGTACTCGTATATAAGTATTATAGTTTATTTTAATTTGAAACTTATGAAAATTCGTAACCAAAACACACTCATCGCATATTCATAGAAAAGACTTAACGAGCTCGCGGAGCTACGAATTTGTACAAAAAAGCGAATGCGCTGGAAGGTGACTTTAAAAATTATTTAGTTTGGTCATAAAATAGATCTTAGATTCACATTTAAATAAATAGATAAATCGTTTATTCAGAAAAATCATATGCAAATCAATTTCTTGTAAAAAAATATCAACACGTTTTTTCTTTAGTTAATCAACAATGGAGGTACTTATTTATTTTTGTTTGAATATAGCTTCTATGGAAATGAGTTTTACACGTTCGAAGCCGCGGGTGGAAGCTTATAGGTACTCGTATATAAGTGTTATAGTTTATTTTAATTTGAAACTTATGAAAATTCGTAACCAAAACACACTCATCGCATATTCATAGAAAAGACTTCAACGAGCTCGCGGAGCTACGAATTTGTACAAAAAAGCGAATGCGCTGGAAGGTGACTTTAAAAATTATTTAGTTTGGTAATAAAGTAGATCTTAGATTCACATTTAAATAAATAGATAAATCGTATATTCAGAAAAATCATATGCAAATCAATTTCTTGTAAAAAAATATCAACACGTTTTTTCTTTAGTTAATCAACCAAGCAGTAAAGCCATGTGTTATAAAAGCTATAAAGGCAAGGGCAATGAAATGAACATGGCTATTGGCTACCCCATAAAATTTAATACCGTACACGGCTCATAAGTATTATAACATCGATGATAATATTTCCGCACGGTAGCAAAATCTTACCCAAATTGAGGTTAGCAAAAACAGTGATAGAAACGAAGTTGTCTTTTCTTGTTAAAACTATAAAAAAGTAAATGAGTGCTTATCGAATATTTAATAATATGGAAGTGTTGATGTGACTTAGTTCTTATTTATCCCAATTGTATTTGTAATCGTGCGAGATACAATCTGTAAAAATACTTTAATAATCCGTAAACTCTGCGCAGTATCCCGCTGGTCATAAATTGAGATGTTAGTCGATTGCAGCCGTGGTTTACGATTCCCTACGCACTCGCCAGCGCGCAGCTTTCTATGGAGCACTACAAGTAAACATCCGGCTTCAGCTATTAACGCCTTATTTCTCTGCTACTTGTACTTACCATTTAGATACGACTGCACGCAGGTATCTTTTAATCAAGTGAGTATTTGGTTAATCGATAAAATATGATAAACAAAAACTTTTTGTTGTTTTATCGTAATAGTCGTATGAAAATCGAGCAGTCCACAAAGTACAATGTTATTGGCATGAATGCAATGTGAGTCAATGTTAGAGACCAGTGTCCTATGCTGTACTCACCCACTGTAGATGCCTATAAACTTGTTCGATAGATTACCTATATACGCCAAACACGTTTGCTGTTGCAGGTAATTTGGGCTTACACTTTGAGAAGTACAGGTAAACTCACCTTGACAGTCTGGTTCTTCAGCGGCTTGTCAGGATCTGGCACGTACTCCAGTGTGATGCCATAGAACTGGCCCTTGTTGATGTAGGTGATGCGGTCATCCTCGCGCCGCTGCGAGCTGCTACTCGCCGTCTCCAGGTGGTACTTGAACCCGTACGGGGAAAACCTAAACAACAAACGAACTCTCAGATAACGTGCGACACATGCATGTTAAGATTTCAGATAAACGCAAACTAGCGTGATACACAGTAACGCAGTAGGCTAGCCGCACGGACAACGGAATATAAAACATACAAAGAGCTGGTTTAAGAAACACTTAGAAAAATGCGATTTCTTCTTTGAGATACTTATCTACGGATACACGTTCTCGACAATAAAGTTTCCATGAAATAAGGCAATAAAGAGTGCAAAAAGTGGAAATCTTAATTGCAGTGCCAGTAAAGCTTGTCAGCGGCGACGTTACATAAAGGTACCTACTGGAAATCCAGTTCGTAGTGCGCAATGAAAAAGTGTGTTTTCTCGCGATTTCCTGAGCGTCGGATTGACGGAAGGAAAACCCTGCTAAATTAGCTGCGATCGCGTGCCTGGCATCGTTAGCGACGCCGCGCCGCAGCACGCACCGCTAGTCGCCACCGCAGCCCACGCTGCGCCCGCGCAGCCACGCTCGCACAAAGAGAAACGAAACGCTAAGGAACGACGACGTCATTATCTGTCCACTCTATTGTAAGCCCCGTTAACTTATGTAACCAGATAAAAACCCATAAATCGTTATGAAATATTTAATCCTTTAATAACTCTGCGAGGAATGTCAGCCGAGCGGTTAATGTCGATTCTGTTCTTGCGGTTGCACCATTTGGGCTTATTGAAAACAATTTGGTAAACAGGCTCGCTGATGTTTTGCGATTTAAACCGAGCCTGTGAAGATAAAAGCCGTGTAATGCAAACGCAGGCCGACATTGACGGATCGGTCGCGGCGGCGCACGCCTATCTGATGCTCTCTAAGTGATTCCGACCACAATTTACATTTGCGACGTCGCTCTGTATTGTCATTTAGATTACCCCCTTTCCTTTGTTTACTAATGCTGGAGAGCATTTGTTTAGATTAACGAATATTGCAAATATTTTAACTAGCTGCACGTCAATACAAATGTTAAAGAAATTGACGCCATACGTGACTCCATGCGTGCGGTTATAAATAACACATTGTTTTGCAAGGAACGCCATTACAAATTTCAGTGGACAGTGGCCAAAAAAGCCACTTCCTAAGAGACGACAAGGGCCTCGCCTTTCATGAATAAATCAATCCGCAAGGCGCGGAAATTGATGAGTGCACAAAAAGCATCAGAACGTAGCGACAACAAAGTGGTTCTGTAAAAACGCATGCCGCGATAAGGAACCGACCGAGTGTCCCGCAGAGACACTCCGACGACGGCCCAAATTAGATGCGCATAAATACCATCTTCTAACGTGCATGGAAATGGAAATTCATGCTAAACTTACACTATTTTGCAGCAATATTTGGTATTTATCTCCCTCTTTAAAAGAAAAAATTGGCTAGTTTACTAAGAAAAATATAGTCCTTCGTTAGATTATCAGAAAATATTGAATAATAAAGAAAATATTTTTCTTTGGTCAATTAAACAAAAAGTAGCACAGATAAAGCGCGTCAATGTTTGGGAGTGGGGTCGTGACGTCACGCCGTACTATAAAGTATCGTACGGCGTGACGTCACGTGGATCTTTAACTGGATATATCTTCATAATTTTTGTTGAATCTTCTAGTAATCTATCTGACTGACTAAATAGATTTTTTTTTACCCAGGAAACTACCCTATTGTACACACTGGTCAAATGGCTGACTAAATAATAGTTGAAATAGAAATAAAATCTTTCCAATCCTTTTGACCTTTACCAAGAATAAGGACTGACTTTAAAACTGAATTCCTAGGAAATTAAGAAACCATCTTTCCTTCTCAACTCTGACTATCAGGTTACTAGACAAGCAATTAACTTGCTCTGGATTAAGGAGTAGCAGGCTCAGCGGAACTCATTGAAATTAAAAGATGGTATCTTTTAATACCAAGGGGCGGATAGAGCGTTAGAGAGCGGTGCGCGGGCGCATGGCAGGGTCGGCGCAGGCTGGTGGTTAATGAGAACGCTTAGCCGCGTAATGGCGGGGCCGTGATTGCCGGCTTCCATGACAGCCGACACGCACAAACACAACCGTATCATCACCAGTTCACCACACTACCATTAAAACAGCCCTAGGAAAATAGACACAAGTAACAAACTAATAAATTGCTGTTTCCTAAACTCCGCGTTCTCTTCATAATATTATTTCACAAGCCTTTGCTTACCTGTATCATATACTAAACATGGTACCTTGAAGGTCTTAGCGAGACTTTACGGTTCAAAATTAGGCTTACCAACTTAATGGTCATAAAACTAAAAATTAGAAGAGATTTGACCAGTGGTTAATCGAGTGCTGCAAGTATCTGTCGCTGCAGTATTAACAGCAGTGGGTGGTAGGTACTATTATTTTTTCTGCTGCGATGGAATGCCGTTATATGGCAGTACATTTATTTGGCTTAAAGCGGACAGATGTTAAGTTCGCGTGTACACCGCAATCCTGAAGCATTGCGATTCCGCCTTCGGGAATAAACGCCGATAATGAACTTGTAAATTAAAAAGACATAATCAAATAACGGTTGTTTATCCATAATTTTTTACGACTTCTTATAACTTGAAAGCCTGGAATATACCTACGTACAATACCTACATTACTGGAATCACAAAAATCATTAAATTTTAATAGCGTTATTAAAAATCTCAGGAATCCAAGTTTTGGAAGGCGATATCTTATTCGTTAATAAAAAGCTCATGCATCACTTGATTACGTTTAAAATCTACCTTTTAAGAAGTCATTCTTGACGTGAATATCCGACATGTAAACAGTGTAGATATTTGAGACATCCACGGTTGGTCGAGTGCTTAACTGGATGGTAAACGGTAGAGCAAACACCACAGAGGGAGTTGGAATAACTAAGTCCGTATAGTAGTTTAAAAGCTAATGCTGTTCTCTATAAGGCATAACAAGGTATATATTCTAGAATACCTATTAGTTAATTTTAATTTTCTTTTTATTTTGATCAGTTGGGCTACCTCTACATTGTTTGAATCATTCTGCAGTTCTGCGTTAGTTCAACAGTTTATATTAAAAATCTTTTTTTATCTAGTAGGTAGTTGTAACTTTCAGTTATTAATAACGACATCTTACTTTCACATTGCAAAGAAACTTTTGAAAATGACATCGAGAAATCTGAAGTACCATAAAAGTTAACTTTAAACCTCGATTAGGTAAACAAGCTACCGAATATAGCGTGAATTCACGGTAGGGTAAGTAATCGGGCGGTGAACGAGCGCGTATCGGCATCAAAGGTAATTTAAGACGGTAGAAGCGACCGAGCTATTTGGGCCAAATGCACGCGAGTAATTATTGAGATAATAATGCTAATGCACTTATCATGTCGACGAGTGCTTCCGCTGCGACCGACAACGTCGCGTCGCCCGCGCACCTTCACGATCTGTTCCGAAGGTGGATAATTCTGTCTGTTTTATTGAATAACTTATCTAGTAATTACTTCATTGCGAGTAAACAAGACCAAATAAGAGACAAGTTAGGTATTAGGAACTAAATCAACGTAACAGGTTTGTGAACTTACCGTATGAAATCCTGTCCTATGAATGCATGAAAAAGTAAAAACAAATAAACATTTTAGTAGCTTGTAGCTATACTAAAATAACCAATTATCGATGACTCAAATATTCCCATTAGTGAGCATTACGTAGCTGGTTTAATTTCAGCAATCAAAATATTTCTAAGACCCACCATTTACGTAGAGCCCTTCTCTGGAACAATTTTGTGGAATAATTAAGCCGTATTAGCCTTTTAGAGGGCAATTAAGTTGTCTGCTTAGGAAATCACTAATTCACATGTACTTTTACCGACGTATTCAAATATCACGAAGAACAAGTTAGCACCTTTTGAAAAGTTGTAACGGCAAAGAAAAGGCCGGGAGCCGTGGCGACAGTAATGATTGTTAACTTGATTTAATACTTTACATGCGACTGTTTGTGGTATATCGTGATATTTCATATTGATTTGCAGGCATTTTAACTATCATACGTGATTTATTGCCTTGTTTTATAGAAGGTAATCGTTGTTCATATTTTCTTATTTTAATTCAAGGTGTTAAGTCTCTGGCTTTCAATATTATCTTATAATTAACCAACTTCAGGAGGAGGTTCTATGTTCAGCTGTATGTATTTTTATGTATGTTCGTTTGTCAATTATGGACCGATTTTAAAAAATATTTTGATATTGTGTAGAGAATGGTCGCGGCGTTGTCTCATAAAAATATTAATCCCAGGGGATTAGTATTTATCCGGTCAAGTTTGGAAAACAAAATAATACCAATCAAAAATCACGACTAGCTACAACAATTTTGGTATGTTCGCCGTTTGATGATTCTTTCAGTATTTTTTTTTTTATTGCATTCATACAGTCAGGTCTTAGTAGTTAGGTGAATTAGGTTCATAAAATGTTCACAGTATGTGCCCATTTAGGGTGTAGGTCTTTCGTTGTTGATTAAAAATTGATTTTTACGTGGTCCCATAAAATTTTGTCCCTCAAGGAATTTAAATGAGCGTCGTAAAACGTATTTAAAACATCATCTCAGTGATAATTTTCGTAATCACTGGTAACAAATGGTTTCCATGGCAACGGGCGTAAACAAAACAAATTAGACTCGAACTTTAATTAGATGTCGCCACTTGAAAAATAAGATCGCGCTATCGAAGGTTTCCGGGTTTAAAACTACTTCCAAAGCCATTTCCATTATGCAGGAATTTGAAGTCAATTTACAATATACGCCAAATTATTATAATGAATACTGGCTCGTACGTTTATCTTTGTTGAATACCTTAAATTTTTCTAAAATACTCACAAAATAAGAACAACAGCCCTTTGGACCGCATTGAGTTCTTTTATATGGAGAAATTAGATTCCAGTCAATTTTAAAGTCAAGGTTTTGAGTTTATTCACACAAGTGCCTTAAACAATTTAATAGATTGATATTTACTCAAAAACGCATTGCGTGTGTCCAAACATTAGGCACAAAAAGCTTTTCCTAGAAAGGGCCACGCTATAACCGTCAAGCGGGAGGTGCAAAGTGGTCGGTCAACAGGCAGACCGGGCCCTCACGCCAGCAAATTACTTACCAGCGAGAAAAAGGTTTAATCAAATTGCTTTACTCTTTTCTACCTATTTAAAGCATTGTGTTTGTTCGGCTTTGGTTCACACTTGGGTGACTAACCATCTTGCTAACGGAAATCGTTTTGGCTAACGTTTTATTATCATGGAAGTTTTTCTGTGAATATTTTAGGAATTCATTAGCTTAAATCTGAGTAATTTACTTCCTCAAAACATATTTTGCGGATCTAATTCAAATAACAAAGTTATTATTTTTTATGTACATGAACTATGTATATTATTTACATGTAGGTACCTAGAAGTTGAATGTGTAATCGAAAATTAATCACCATGCTCACAGTTTTCGTAATGAACCAACAAAAATCTTTATGAAATCCTTGTGGGCGAATAGGTAAAATGAAGTTAGTATGTTCTTTTTGTTCCTATGTTACATTGCACTACTTTAAGTATGTAAGCAATTATAAAAAGTAGTCTAGAAAAGAATAGAAGAATAAAAAGTAAATAATTTTACTAGAACTTCTTCCAAAATTATTTTTGTTTGTCTTAGTTTGGCAAAACAAAATAATTAAAGACTGTCCTGTTTTCTTAACAGTTGTATGGTTAACGAGATTGCGCTTCTCTTTGGCTATGTGTTTCGCTTTCCTTCACCAGTCATTTGTTTGTAATTATTCTCTTGGAAACAGGTAGATTCTTCAGTACGTTTAAAAAGAACACAGCCGAGAAAATTTCTAGAATAGTCTAGCCTACTTTAAACATTTTCTCGGATGCTTTCTCTATACAAAAATGTCATACAACGCGTAAATTACGGATGCGGACGCGTCGGATTATGATTGATGTACTTACAGTTTGGCGATCTGAATCTTGTCAGCATCATTTTGCCGTCCAAAGTCGTGCCAGGGCCGGGTCCGCGGCGCCTGCGACGGTGAGTGGTGCGACGGCGTCCCTCGGCCATCCTCTACCACGCCGGGTTGTTGGCAGATCACCGTGTAGTCAAACGACTGTACGGAATAACATTAGGTCAAATACTAGTAGGGACAAAACAGCAGTTTAATTAACCTCCGGATGACCAAAACGATGTTGGTATTTGAGGTTTCAAGTAGGTAATAATAGTAATAAAGAGTATATTTATTACACTTATAATGTTGTCTCTGAATATGTTTAAAAAACACTGGACAATATACAGTATATTAAAATTAAATAAAAAATTTGAAAATATAGCATGCATGTTTCTTTGTATGTGTTTTCTTTTTTGTTTCGTTATTAAACAAACTTCTAGTTACACTTCAGTATTCACTATCCCTTCGTTACTAATCTTTCTAACAAGCATCCTCTTTGTACATATTTAGTCCAATTGGAATACTCACGCGAGTAAATGTCTTGATAAACAATCAAGACATTTACTCTCGCGTGAGTATTAATGCCCACAATGCATCATAACATAGTTGCTACAGAAGCATCAATTTTTTTACATTTACATTATCCAGGTCACGCGATGTAAGGTAAGTTTGGATATTTATTTTTCTTACAGTTCTCCTGCATATTTTGAATATTCAAATAGGTATGTCCAAATCTTTACCTACGAAAATAATCTTAATTGTGTATTGCCTCGCTTTAGTATGACTCTGCATAGTGATATAAATAAAAAACTTTGTGGATATCATTTAACATACATAAAACATAGATTGTAAATTTCAGATTGTTAATTAATACAAGATAGGAAAAAATATTCCGTTTCTCAATTTTCTTCAAGTCATTTTAAGGCAGAAAACTGAATAAACAGAACTAAAGTGATATTTTATGTCGCAACATTCCATAAATTACGTCTAATTGCCAACTAATTTATGATAATGGTTACACATTAAAATATCATTGAAATTACGTCACTTCTCACTACCTTCATTAGAAGTGTAGAAATTGTTAAAACTATATTTTTCGACAATTGAACCAATTAATTACTCTCTTTCAGAATATTGGAACTTGCATGAGAATAAATTTAGTAATAAAAATCTCATCTGAAACTGAGGTAGCCAAGACAATATTGTACCTAAATCTACGTTTTAGCCAGATTTTAGATTGGCACATAACATTTCCTGTAATTATCTACATTGACAAGTTTAATACCAGCGCATTGTAATCAGTAAAACCTTAGAAAGGCACCCAACAAAAGGCAGTAGTCAGATTTCGAGTTGAATTTATTTGCTCTGTACTGTTGTTCCTTTACGTCAAGATAACAATAGCGAATTATTAAATGTCCGATCTAGATCAGTCAGGTAGCCTGGCAAGACCGAGTACATTGTTCGTGATCGCCGCACCCTGGAGCAAGAAGTCCTTCTACAAGACCTAGGCTAGACTATGTTGCTTTTAATCATACTAAGTAATTTGTAATTTTAATATGTATTCTCATAAGTTTAAGTCAATGCGTGGTGTTAGAATGATTAGAACGAAGGTCTTGCGTGGCGAGCTCCATTGTCTGCACATCAAAGGTGCAATTAATGGAACCTAGTTATTATGCTTAGCTAGTTGTCATGATTGTCGGCAACTAATATTCTAATAAGATTTGCATGAGTAAGCACATTTATCAAAAACGGCAGAATATGAATATTGTTACATGGCAGAAGGATCAGATCAAACTGTCTGATGCGATTTGGTCAAAATCATCGTTAATTATTGAAAAGAGTCAATTCATGCACACAAATATAAAATAATATCATGGATCAAAGGAGGAATATATGTAAGAGTACCGAGCGCGGGAGGCAGGGGCTTCCAGCTTTGTGCGTTACAGATCCTGTAAAGTGGTGCTTGCTTGTACGCTCAGACAATTAATAACGTGAGCAATGTTTGAATGTACCTGTTTGTAGCTATAACTAAATAAGCATTATGTTGGATCAATCATACTGATATCTAGTATTGAATTTAAATATAAAAAAAATGTTAATAAGGTATGTTAGAGTAGCTTAATGTAACGTGTATTGTATGGTGCGCTAAGTGTGGTTGTAGTAGAAGTGTGAAGCCTGCCCGCCCGCGCCTGGGTTGGTACACCGACCTGCTGGACAGTGGTGTGATCTCGAGGAGTGACAGCGTCCGCTCCAATCCCACTGTCGGGTGACGGTAGATCCACTGTGAGGCCAGCGGCCGCGATCACGCTCTTGCTGTGGTAGCGAGGAGTAGCGTATCGATCGCTGAAAGTTGAGGCTGAGGCTGGCTCTCCGTCGTAGGGAGGCGCAGCCCTCTGTTGGTAGCCATCGCCGACAAAGTACTCTCTGTAGTAAGGTTCATTGGCGAAGGTCGCAGGCTGGCGCGAATACTGGTCCCCGTAAGGTGTGGGACTGGGGGTGCCTGGCGGCGCGAACATCTGGGCGGCGTACATGGCCGCGTCGGGCAGCAGGGAGCCGGTAGAGGAGGCCCGCGACGGCACCGGGGAGGGCGAGGCCGCTTCGCCGGGCTCGCCGACCGCCACCTGAGGACACACGCGTCTGTTACACGCGTTCTCCCACGACAACTGTCCCGAACGCAACGTCGACGCGTACATGCCGCGTCGATGTACCACAGTTCACAGCTTCACGTACACTAGGTTCCTCTGTTACACGAGCACGATTAATAGTTTCAAATATTCCAGGAAAGAGTGGTCCTTAGGGATAAACGAGCGGTTAGGCGGGCGGCACTGGCCGGCCTGAGAGGCGCGGGCGGGCGCGGCTAGTGCGTAGCGAGCGCCAGGCTCGGCGCATCGTACGCAAACCGCGGTAAATAAAACATGAGTGACCGGTAAAGTAGGGTGTGTGAGTGCGTGCGCGCGCGACGGCGGCGTGCGGACGTGTGACGCACCTTGTGTCGTGGCGGCGGCGGCTTGAGCGCGTGCGGCTCGGGCTCGTCGACCACCTTGCGGCTCAGGTCCTCGGGCTCGCGCTTCACGAGCCCCGCGTGGAACAGGCCCGACAGCTCGCCCAGCTCCGCCCCGTGCGCGCCATTGGTCACCACCTTCAGCGCGCCGCCGGCCCTGCGGAGGGGAGACAGGCGTGATTGGCGACAACGCTGCGCGCGCGCAACTACGAATACTATTTTACTCGTCGTATGCGCGCAAACAAGTCATGCTATCATTCTCACTCAATGTGCTACATTCTGTCAAATTGTCGCATATTATTTTCCTGGCAATAACACTATAAATAAAATTATCATATGAATCGTATTTTGCTAATGTTTTCTACGAACTCGAACACATACCTATCCAACTTACAGGATAACTATATTATTAATTTTGCATGACTTTATGGGTCTTTAAACGATTACATATATTGTACTACCTAAGTAGGTATCTATTTATCTGAAAATAAAATAAAAAAATATTAATATAATTTAATAAATTAAAATTAAATGTTAATAACTAAAAAAACAAATCATGACGTCTATTAGTTAAATTTGGAAAAAAAATTGCCAAATGCCAAAAAAAATTAGTACAAATATGACATAATCCAGAAATCCATATAAAAAATATTACACCGATCAATAAATAAACTCTATACAATGTTACTAAGCAAACTCACAAAGTTTAAAAGTTGTTTTTTTACCGCCATCTATGTAAGCAACTCGGAACGAATTGGTACGTTGCCTGAGTACTGCGATTACGTACTGCTAGTATCAGCTGGTAACTAGCTCATGCCTTTTCTATGTTCAGTATTTAGCTACTATTACTTAATTTAATATTCTTTATGAATATTGTATAAAAACACTTGATAATTCGGTATACTTAGAAGTGTAAGCACTGCTACGAAGCGCTACGAAGCTCTACGCCAGACGCCTACGAGCGTAGCTCTATCGCCTACGCGGAGGAATGACAATGTTCATACTATTCATAGAGAAAATATATCCCAAATTTCATAAGCCTACATTTTGGTATTAAGCATGAATGGAGGGTTCAGTCAAAGCACTGAACATCGTTAAAATAACTATAGAGCTATGCTAAACAGGGCTCAGCATGAAGAATAATTAAATTTATCTACGTCACGAATCTATCTCAAAGTATTTTGATCAGCTATAAAGAACAGGTGTGAACAGTAGTAGGTATTTAATCCTATCCCAGTAAAACTCATATTATAAAGAAGAAATTTTGTGAAGATTAGAACATTTGTCACTCTAACTGCTGAACTGATGATTATGAAATTTTGGCGTGCACGTAGAACATAACCCGACTTAAGTAATAGACTTTTTTTTTACTGGGAATAGTGTGGGCGGAAGCTATTGTCAATATGCTTGAAAATGTTTATTAAATTAATGTTCGTTGATTTGTTGTATGTGAGCGTAGACACCTCGAGGAATGGCGCAAGGCGCGGCTTTCGTCGGCCGATGTCAGTACGCGCCGATTTATGATAATTGAAGGCATGTTTCATTGGCGCTCCGATGTTTATTTTAGATAACGCCTGTTGCGGCACTATTTCATGCGTCTGAATTGGTAGGATCGCGCGACCGCCCGCGCCGCGTCGCCCGCTGGACGCGCGCATCGCCCGTGTCCGATTGCCATTCGCACTCTACTCTTTTCTCGCGATTTATTCACGCAATTCACAAGAGAAATACGACAACTGTGAAATCACTTATCCGAATGATAATGCTCCATGAGACCGAGAAGTAGTACATACAATGTTTTTCAACAGGTTACCTACCAAATTTTGGCTGCCTGTCATATATGGTGAGAAGTGAATCTAATTTGTAATTTTCATCACATTTGTCAGTTACTCGATTTATTTCGCGTACCGACCGTTGAAATAACATGAGTATTCGCAGTATGCAAATTAAAGTCGAAGCTAATCCAAGCTCAGTGTGCTGTCGGGGAGGTGGCGTAGATATCGTTATTCATGTGCTCCCTACACAATACAATGTTTGCTTGTCCTTCGTAAAGACACGAACACAAAGCGATCTTTGTTGACAGCTGAGGAGTTTCTTTCCCTTCACGCAAGCGCTCTGTTTTTGCTCGAGGCTATTTTTTGATTTTATATTTTTAGCTCCAGATTGCCTTCGATTTTACCCGTGCGTTTACTTTTAAAACTTGAAACCAAGGATCCCTTCCAATTTCGTAGTCTCTAGGACCACTTTAATATTAAAACGAGACAACATTAAACATACAATGAAAACTGCTTACTAAGTAAGTTACTTCTAGCCTTTGACATTACCACTATTTAATCTTTAGTTACGATCGGAATATTACAAATACCTACATTTTACCAAGATGTTAGCTTTTATTGGAAAAAAAATACTACAGATTTAAAATTAGATAAAATATATTCATTTACTATTTTTTTTAATCTGATTTTTTATTTGGTTATATAAATATTGGAAAATGTTATGCTGATTTTTCAGAACTTTTTTAACAATGAAAAGTTTAATTTACGATTTAAAAACAACTTGATGTATTCCTATTAAAATTCGTTAAAACGTTTCGATCTCAGCTATCTTAGGGGCACCTGGTAGCCAAATTCAAATATCCGAGCTTCTAATCTGATATCAGTGTCATGTTGCATCCGATTACCATAACACAGCTAGTAGGTAATAAAAGATAGGAATAATCACGACCTCGCAACTGTTGCTACGTCTTATATGCAAAATAAAGTTTCCTTATCGAAGGTGAATCTGCGAATACGCTCAGATGCAATTGCCATTATAATTATTTGCAATGTTTACTTAACACCCTTTCACACATGATGAGATCTCGACAATGCCACGCATGGGGTGCACCGAGCCCCAAATCTGCTTTCTATTCAATCGATCTATCCGAATGCCTCTTATGAATCACAATAGCATCACTTTAAATTTTTGTAAAAAATACAAAATTATTGGTTGTTTTACTAGAACAATAACATACCGATAAAGTTAAAAGTGTCTAATTTTGAAAACCCTGTAAATAGTTAGATTGTATGTCGTAAAACATTGCAAGTAAAAGCGCAAAAACTTGCACTTGCTTGGGCACTTGGGTTCTCTATTATCAGTTTAATAATCAGTAGATTCATCGTTTGACGATCAGATAAGAATCTCTGGTGCGCGGTAAAGGAGGCGCTTGCAACGGATGCGAGCGACGTAATTCAATTCAATTTGAATATATCATTCAAATAAATGTAGGTTTATTGCTACTTTTCTCACGGAACTAATACATTATCAAAAACTTTAATTGAAAACGATTTCGCCATTTGTCTAAGTCATTCTAACTATAGTTTGATTGCACATAACAATTTCAAAGAGATTTATATCCCGTTAGGCTATTCCCTAAACCTAATTAGTGGCGTTGGTAATAATAACTTCGCATCTGGCAGTTGAATTATTCGCACATAATAGCGATTGTAATTAAATTTCTTCAGCTGGCCATTGAATGGAAAACCTTAGTATAAAGGGTGGTCAAGAATGAATGTCCAAACCCTATCTTGATAGTTCACTACGTGATGACCATCGCTATCGGGGACATAACGATCTACTGTCTTTTTTAAGCATTATCTTTGTTAGAGGGTCTCGCGTTTCTAAGGGAGTTGAATGGATTCAACTGTAATGCCATTAACAATACCAGCGGATCTTCAAGAGGAAACCGGTTTCAGCACTAAATGGGTCACACGGTTCCAGCACCCTGGGTTTTTGTTAATCCACCGCGACACCAACGGCACATATTTTAAAGCGTTTCATGTGTTCGCTTATGTTACATCTTTTATGTCTTTTTCATGAACTTTAACTGACTATTTTTACGTTCTGTTTTTCTCCATGAGTTCAAGTTTCAAGCGGTTTATTGGAGTGGAGAGAGAGGTACTCGGAGTTTGTTTAATTATCTCGCGAAGTAAACATAGGCACGAGTAAATCAGTGGAGAAATCATATTCCCGTTAGTGTGCGAGCAGTGACAGGGTCAAGAGGGCAAGCCCTCCCTGAAGGTATCCACTGAGAGTTTCTATGCTAATCTCCGGCAACGTTAGCATTCGACAACCTCCGCTAACTTATTAATGGTTATAGCCGCAGTTTCCATTTAATACCCGCCGTCCTGCCTATAGGTATTTATAGGACAGATTAGCTGCGCCCGCGCACTACGCAATGCGTTTACGAAACATTTTAACGCCTACGTCTTCAGGCCTCAGAGGAATACGGACGAAACTAGTTCATTTCTACATCTATCGAGCATTCAATTCAAATAATACGAGTGATTTAGACAACAAATACAGCGTTCAAAACCTGACGATGCACTGGCGCTGAGCGATTAGCATACAAACACATTCGGAGACACAGAACTCTGATGGGTGCGGGCGAGTGGAACGTTCGTTATAATTTAGAATGTATGAATGAGCAATGGCAGCGCGTTGAACCGAGCGCGTGGGTCGCCGCCGCGTGCTGACAATGACTCGAGACAAGTCCTGGGCGTCCTTGTCAATGTGAGCCGCTTTCAGACACATCCATCTATTGTCGTTATTTGTATGCATGCACTCCCGTAAACAACGCATCGCCAACATCACAGGCATGCCAGGGAGGCGACTCTATTGCCGCTACTCCATACAAACATTCTGGAACTTTTGTTTCGAGAGCATGACGTATCAAGAACTGCTCAGCATAGACTGCATTAGCGACGTGTGCGGTAAAACGTGGGAGGATATTTACCATTCTAGTATGATTTTTCATATGGACGACTATGGCTAATTTATTGAAATTCAAGAGCTCTGGAAAAAACATACAAATAAAACTATCACAATACCTGTCTCCATTTTATAAATTCTTAAAATTAACATTTTCATGGATAAAAACTAGACTTCGTATAAAGTAGTGACTATTTATGGAATAGAATAAAACGTTTATAAAAGTTAGAATGGTTTGTAAGGGGTCAAGTTAACATTATGCACTGCCTGAGTTCTGAATGTGACACGGCGCCGTTTGCTCATTTTGGCGTCGCCCTTCAAAGGATGCTGTTAACAACCTCTTTCAAAGAGCGAGTATAATTTGATCGGGGTACAATTTCTATGGGAATGTGTTGAATGCAACGACATATATTTTAATACTATAAAAGTTTTGTACTATTTTAAATATCACTTTCACTATTAATTTAAAGAAAAAAATTATATATGAATGTAGTTAGTATCATTTAACACAGCAGAAATATTTTTTATAGATTTTAGTGGAATCTTGTGCAACCAATTGTTCATGATAGTGAATTTATTGAGATAGCCCTTGATTTACTAAAAAAATCTTGAACAACAATTTTCTGCCATAGCTTTCTTTTCTGATAGGTAGTTTCTAATAAACACATGTTTACTGAACTTGCACCTTCTATCAAAGATATCGTGTAGCATAAAATATGCAAATGATGTAAAAATATGCTCAGGTACGAAAGGGTTCGCGGATCGTCTCAACAGTTGCGAACTGATATTTCGTTAATCCCTGCATAGGTATTCAAATGAGCACCTATGATTTATTGAGTGGAACATTAACATTTTTATTATTTGTTATTCTTAGACGTTGTGTTGTTGGGGCCGGAAGCCACGCGGCTCTTGTCTCAGTGTACTCGTCCGTGAGAGTCGCGAACACATCCCCGCCTGTGCCCCACTCCATACAAATAGACAGCTACAAAAAGATTGCACATTATCATAGTTTACATATAAATTTTACGCGAATTCATTCCGTATTCACCGTCGCTCAAAATCCAGCGATTATGATGATAATTGTTCCGATACACGAATGTTCGATTTGATATACGGCCGTGAGAAACGACTATTGATTTTCCGCAATCGTTTACTGATTCCTCTCGATTGTTAGGTATCTTCGTTATCTGATTTTTATTCACATATACTTTTTTATTCATTAATTATTTCATACTCCTGTTTAGTCATTCTTGGTGTGGTAAAATTTTTGGACAAGCATTGGTTTTCACCAAATTAGAAATATGTATATGATGAAAATCTATGCCCCATTAAGGCCAACGTCGGTGAATTACCCATACAAACGTGATACCAAAATCATTTGTAATTGTAGCATATTTTCACCATTATTATGTATTTTTTACCCGACTACCAACAGGGGAGGGTTATGAGGTTAGCACCCTATGTTTGTATGTTTGTATGCTTGTTTGTATTGAAATAGTATTTATCTAGGTCACTGGTTGTTCTTTTTTTTTTCAAAATACTCACCTATAATGAAATGTAAGAAAATCGTGTTTTGCATAATTTACTTAATTAACTAATTAATTTACAAAATGACATGTTTCCGTCCTATTTGTTTTGTATTTAAAACAATAATATCTTACGTTTTGTTTTTGTTTGATAGGGAACATAGCGAGGTAACTTGTGTAACGGGTTTTTAAAACTTAGTTAGTTAAAGTTCTTCACTTAATAAACAATAAATAAAAGCGGCCAAGTGCGAGTCGGACTCGCGCACGAAGGGTACCGTACCATTATCTATAAAAACGGCAAAAAAATTACGTTTGTTGTACGGGAGCCCCCGTAAACATTTATTTTATTCTGTTTTTTAGTATTTGTTGTTATAGCGGCAACAGGAATACATCATCTGTGAAAATTTCAACGGTCTAACTACCACGTTCATGAGATACAGCCTGGTGACAGACGGACAGACGGATAGCAAAGTCTTAATTAGTACTAGGGTCCCGTTTTACCCTTTGGGTACAGAATCCTAAAAATAGCTTATATTATCTAGTTACAGAATAACAACACAATGCGGAAGAAACAAAAAGTTTTCAGTCATCATTTTTGGTATTACGGAACATATTTCAAATTTAAGTTGCGAGCAGCTGTCGCTGAATCTTTAACTAAAAATTTCAATGATTTTCCTATACTCATAGTTAAACTGTTTGACTTATAACCGTCATATTAATAAATCTGTACCTAACCTACTGTCTTTTAAATTAGTTCTTCCTGGTACCTATCTATTACTCTATTACGCAGTATTCACGCAACCTTCATATTATTGTAATGTGGCTTACTTATCCACAACATTTAAACTCTGCACAAGTACTAGTGATAATAATTATGCGTAGAAACATAATATGCTACACTCAGCACTATCGTACCATCTTTATGTTATTAGTCTTCGACCCCTTCTACATTGTAGGTTTAATATTATTGAAGCTGCATAATTTTACCATTAGCTTTAGCGAACTTACGGCCAGACGTCAACGAGCTTAGCATCTTTATGTTGCGCTAGATGTCCGTCCTGTCCTAGCGGGGGTAGCTTGTAGTACTCGGTGACCAGGGCTCCGGTCTGCTCGTCGGCCATGCCCAGCACAGTCCCACCGCTCAGTGGGTGCTCCGCCCCGCCGCCGTAGTAGCGCCACGAGTCTCCGCTAACCTCCATCACCTCCTTACGCCTCCTGTTGACAACCACACACATATCAATTTTGTCAGTATCGCTCACAATCTACTTTCGTTCGATGATCAAATCATTTTGTCACAATAACGGTCCTTATAGTATAGTGTTCTCATTCGTCGTGATTTTAACAAGTAAACATAGCGTAAAATACTGGTACTCCAAACCGAGTTTCACGTGCCGGTCTGTTACAAGTTACGAACCAGTTATTAGGCGTGACCATTTTGGTACGGATACTGACCTTTGATGGCACAAACGGCTGGTCATCGTGTATTGTGACGCTACGTTTGCTAATTGTTGCTTTTGCACAAGATGAGTCAGCGGAGTAAGTGGCCTTTGCGAGAGTGAAACTGGTAGTCACCCGAACAGGCTTTGCAATGCTAGTGTTCGGCATAGAGGTTTCGGGCTAGCCCGCTGCACCCGTACGTCACGAGCACTGGTTTGCCTGGTGCCGTACGATCTGGTATAGAACAGGTCCAAACCACTTGCAGAACCGGAAGGATACGAGGCAAATCCCTGCTCCCTCACTAACCAGTTTAGGTCGTCTGACGTCACGCCCAGCGGTATCCGACGATGCAGACAAATAAATAAAAAATGTTGGAAGCACGCGTCGGACGGGTTTGACCGGATCGTAGTTCTACCTGATTCCTGTTCCTGGTCATGTGTTGCCATTATTTGCAGTGTAACACATGCTAGATTCATAATCATTGTCATTAGATGTTTTTACAGACTGTAAAAAGGTGTTACTACGCGAGAGACAGGAGAAAACCAATTAATCAGCCAACCGCAAACTGGTCTAAATTAAATAAATGCTTAAATATGCATTATGCTTGCTGGAGTAGTCTCTTTTTCAGAAAATCCATGGCATTCGTGTCGTGAATGACGTAAAAGCTCTTGAAATTACCGAGGGATCACTTTTGAGTTCTAATAATGTATGTATGTACTCGTAGCTCAGTAATAGAATGTGCGAATCGGACCAGAGAACTGGAAAAGCTAGCTTCTGGCATTTAACCAGCCAAAGCGTGAGTCATTTGACGAGTTAACTGGCAGACGAGGGGCGCGGGCCGCGGCGCGGGTGCACCACGTGAATGAGATTCCGGTAGGTGCGCACGTAAAAATCGTGCAACGAATCTAACAGGTTTGCTGGGGTCCTTGCGAGGCCACCGGGACTGGTCTAACCTGCCCTGCACACCTGAACCTCGAATTTCCGAACGTTTTCTATCAAGTTTGCATCGAACCGATACATGTAAACATACCTACGAGTTTGTTTACTAACAAAGTTTTCATCGTAAATCGTAAATGTGGCGGAATGCTTACAAGAAGACCTAAGCTTTTTAAATAAATTGATTGATCCTTTGTTTAGATGTAATGTTTCGCAAGTCAACAATGCTCATGTTTGTTCGGCGTTATTGAATAGCCAGATTAGAAAGTATCTTGCACAGCTGTCACGACGAGACGTGACGTATGCGAGAGCGCTACGGATGGCGAAACGCAAAGGGTTGCGAGTAACTCATAAACAAACAAACAATGCATTCGACATGGATTAACAGTTCACGACCGTCGCTTGGATAGATAGTTCAATGCGTCAGGACTTTAAGATAATCTTCATGAATACCGAGTGGGCAACGTAGGAGTATTAACTAAACGTGGTATCAATATTCATCATATAGTTTTATTGTCTCCGTTCATGACTTCAAAAGATTACATTAATTAATGAGCTGAGTGCTGAACAATAACATGGAACTTTCATGGTGTCTTGCTCTCGGCTATAACAATAATTTAAAGGAGAATTCAATAAAGTTATAGTATAGGTGTGTTGAATAATCTCTCTAAACATGAATTTCGTGGTTGAGTGAGTCCCCGACGTTGCAAGATAGATTTATCGGAGGTTGAGGCGAGGTGAGGCTGGCCGCGGCGGCGGCGGCGGCGTGTTTCGAAAGGCTCGTCCACGTCCGGTGACGCGTCCAACTATCGATCATTCGGTTCGTTAATAAATAACACGTCGACGTCGCTCGCTGCTTATCTCCTGCTCGGGCATGTGGAAAAATTTGGTGTAGGTGTCGTAACGGAGCAGCACGCATGTCGCGCAGGGCTGCGTGCGCCCGCCTGCCGCGCTTATCCCCGCCGGTCGTTGCCTCGCCGTTGCTTCATTATTAATCTCTTAATTAAAACACGCCGAGAGCCTCCAGATAACCCAGAATAAATTACTAATAAACTTCCATAGAACTGAATCCACTGGGTACGTGGATGTAGAAAGTAGCTTCCTGCATGCCTCAGTAATAAATCAGTTGAATGGAATCGCAAAATCCTAGAGGGAAACTTTCACGTGGCTATATTTAACCTGTCTCACGAGCAATAACCTCACGTAGGAACATATCCATAAACGCCGCAGTTGCATTGCAGAATTATATTGAATCACGCATTAGCGACGGAACAGGCTTCACCTCGGTCACCCGGCGGCAGCGGCGGTGGCGGCGGAGTCAGCGCAGACCGGCAGGTGCGCGCGAGGGAAAGTGCAGGGTGCGGCTCTGCTACACGCATGTTTTATCATCACTGATAAGAGAAACTGCAATCTCACGTGCAAACTACCTCATAACCGACCTAATACATTTTACCGCTGATCAACTTTTATCGGAAGCACTTTATGAGGAAAATACTTAATTTAATGAGAATAAAACTGAGGTAGGTAGGACCTTAGAAGTTTCCGAACCATGAAGCCTTGATAAATTCCATATTAAATTAAAAGCTGCCATCACGTAACAAAAACAATATGGACATTTATAATTATGATAAATAAATGATTGAGAACTATAAATTGGCCTCCAATTATATAAATTAAGACCAAACAAAAAATGCATTTATTTGAGCTCAATTCAGAACGTCAGACAAAAATAAATTAACATTGCTCGTCTTGTCCGAACATTCTGTACTTTATTTTATTTTGCAATGGACTAAATACGCCTATGACACTCATCTATTTTGTATCGAATTCCCACATTAACGATTGAAAACGGAATGCGGTCTCTGCATTTTGTCAATTAAGGAATTCGGCGGGTGGATTGTGACGAGTTGGTAGCGAGCGGCCGGCGCAGGCGCAGGACGCGGCCGCGGGACGCACGCTGTTATGGCAACACAAAAAGTACACATTCTTCATACCAGTATAAATAAATAAGGGATGAGTGCTGCCAGCGAGTAGCTCGGAGCGCACCGCGAACTGAACGAGATGAACATTTTCGACAAACCTCTTTTTGCGCCCTGACGAGGAACGCATATGCGATGATTCATTTACGGAGTTCTTCGTCGTGCAAGTATGGCCAGCATTATTACTTCTGTTTTCTCGGCAGCGTTATATACGGTCAACAAGAAATGTTTTCTCGGAAATATGCGCCCACGCAGCATTAAAGATGGAAACGCAACATGGGCACTAAATAAGTCATGTCTCCTGTCTGCGTAACTAGTAGCTCGGGGGTAATTTGAAAATGTTATCGATCTATCAACTACCTATATCTAATTATAGCACAGTAATTACAAGGCATATACGTTACCTACGTATAGGTTAGCTGCGGTAGATACATATACGTTACCTTTGGTAGGTACTATATTTTGTAGGCTCTGCATGTAAAACCGTTAGTCTCGTTTCATTCCACAAAAATGTGTACCTAACGGACCATAATTTATTAACAATAACTCATTTTAGTACCAAAATTTTACAAGGACATAAATTTTATAAAAGATGCGTGAAATCCTTATTCATATGTTATTATCCTCGTCTGACCGTTGAGTGACACCACTCATGAGTGACACACTCAATAAAAGCGATGTAAGTCGGGTTTGATATGAAGTGCAGTATGCAGGCCGCATTGTGTTCGGATCTGAATGGCTCGCGGCATTCGAGACTGACTGGACGACTCCGTGACGCTGATTCAATAGGAACTCTTGTCTTCAGAACGGTTATTTTTTGCTATTCTGTCGTGCTCAAACAAAAATTATAAAATTCCTACAATTTTATTCAGTGCTTATAAATTTGCACTGAATTTCATGCTTTCATAGAGCTTTCTTGGTTCTGATAATAAATACGAAGGTTTCTCATGATATTTCTTCAAAAACTTCTTCATAATTAATTTTTAGTCATATTTTATGAACAATGTAGTGTCCGCCTGTTATTGGCGTATACATTAGAACCTGCCTAAATCAGTTTACCTATCGTACGCTCCTCATAAAACTGTTAGCTTTCAGGCGGTATTTGTATTTACCCACTCCAGTGTGTAACGCACGGCCCCTTGCAGCCACACTACGCTCCAAATTAGCCAATTATCCAATCGCATAATGGGCGGCGTCGGCGTCTCGGTGCAAATCGCATAAAAACATTACCAGCACTTGATAATTTGTTCAACAAATTGTCTCTAACTAGCATTAATAATATATAAATGTAAATATCCGCTGTAAAGTCTATATCGAGCATTAAACATGTCACGCTCCAAATGATTACATTACTGGGTAGATAACATAAATAAAATTCGAACTTGCGGTATACAGTCGTAGGACTAAAAATTATTACACTAATCGCCTTATGGAAAAATTATGTAGCAAACGAATATAAAATATTTTGGTTTCATCACAAATCAAAATGAAATATATAAATCGAAGTTGTGCGCATAAAGCACTAGTTAAGCTTGCGTTAAGTGTCTTATTAAAAGAGTTACGAGCTTAGAAAGAAGGGACGCCCGCTGCGAACGCTGCTCACCAAAGCCACAATAAATGCATCATTTCCGTTTTGTCAGACTTTTCTAATTTGAATGCCCGTGTGTGGTCTGCCTTCTGTGAGACGACACCACTTATAAGAAAATTAATCCTTATAAATCAACCTTGAAGCTTACGAGTTTATAAATAATAAAATGGTGTAAACTAACTATTTTATTTAACTTTGGTACTTATCTGGGCAAAGACAAAAAGTGATTTCTATAGAAGTCTGCTTTGGTGCTCTGACAGTTGGATAAGTCATGTTTGGGCTGAGCGACTTGGATCGGCTGATTATAGCGGGCACGTTTCAATGGAAATGTTAATACTCTCAATTGTGTGCTAAACGGGATACTCGCTGAACTACGACTTGAACAAAGAGAACGCACCTATAAATTTTATAAAGCTTTGCTGAAAAAAACTGAGCAACACAATAAATTGATTCAGAATTCTTTATAGAGACGGATATTATATATTTTTGATACTGTATAGTTTGAATGAATTTGACTGCTGTTACTTGATAAGCATGAAGATATAAATTAGGAGGATGTCTGATGCGCGGGCGCACAATGGAACTCGCGATCCCTACGAGCATTGTGTCGTGCGAATTGAAACAGGTTGTGCTTGGCAGGTATCTATATTCCAAGATTTATGTCCGATTATGAGAAATCTTGAGACTGTAATTAAACCACAAACTACATATAATAATCTTAAAACTAGCTCAGCATTCATAAAGAACTTCTGCGACACACAACGAGAGAGCTAGCATTCGTAGGTTCTCAAAAAACTCCATTTGCATTCACCGCTACACAAATATCGTCATTTACCGATAAAAGAAAAACCGTTTTAACAATAGCGTCTTCAATATGTGCAGAACGATTAAGAAATAGGTAAGTACTAGACAAGTCAATAATCTCCGTAGAACCAAAGTAAACATTTGTCGTATTAAGATAATTTAACGAGAATTCACGAACAAAAGTAAAAAAGCTCACATGTACTTGTACAAGTGGCAAGTATGTGGACAGCCAGCGGCGCCTCACGACACGGTGGTGTCTTAAAAAATCGCAAACAACTCGTCAACGGCCTGACAATTGTGAGAACGCGATCAATTATCCTCTGCAAATAGTGATTGTCAACAATAAATAAAATATGAATTAAACTGCAAGTAAAAGAACGTTTTCATTATCGGTACGCTGTTAAAATAGCATGTCAATCATTTTACTATGCAATCAGCGAGCCGGGATGGCAGAGCGCAGATAAACTTTAATTACCTCGGACGCCTATTTACATATTGTTGGAGATACTGGAGAATATATCGCAATTAGGGGCGTGCTTCTTCCTTTTACGTCGAGGAGCGGTTAGAGGCCTGCCTGGATACCATCTGTTCCACGGGAGATTAAACGGGCTTTCATGGAAAACATTGCAGAACGATTGCGGTTCCGCTGATGAGTACGTTTTTAGATCTGAACTAAGCACGAAGATGTCCTTTGCCTTTAAATAATACTTTATACACAGCATATTAAAATATGTACATGTCATTTTCTAACAGTGATAATAAAATTTGCATTTAATACAATAATGCATTATAATGCAAAATAGTTCCTAAATACCATGTTTACCAGTACAGAGTTATTTATTACAATTATTGACACAATAATTATTGACTAGCAGTTGTCGCTAGGCGATAAATATAAAATTCTATCGAAAATAATGATTAACATTGTTTCAATGTTTAAGTTTTTGCTGTTTGTATTATAATTTTTCTTACAAAGATAAATCTTCACTAATCCTTACATCCTTAAATCGAAATAATGGGTCGAGGTAGGTCGTCAAGTAGGAAATTTTGCGCCAAATTGGCGCCTTCTAATTGTAGCGGTTTGATATTTACATGTGCCGCGGACGCTCGCATGCCTTCAGCTAATACCGCGTACCGTAACCAACTATAAACTAAATAATTATTTTCTCTTATATCTGCGTTAACTTTCTAAGGACATAATTATTTATATTTCAACTCTCATGATAGCATCATTGATTTCTGTATACTTATGCACTTATTATTTTGGTGCACATTATCACAGAAGACATGATAATGAGCTTCAATCATGCTAACCATCGGTTTTGTCCATCGAGTCATTGGATGGAAGCTAACATGGCCCGATGATTGCTCGATTAAATCTCTCATTATTGGGTTGCAATGCTTTTTTTCAGAAAGATAATTTTGTAGTTAATTTACGTGCGATAGAGTAAAGCATCATCGTGGGATGCGCCGGACCCGCCCGCCGAGCCACCGCGCTATCTAAATGCAAATCGGATAGGTTCGGTGGATGTCCACGATAAATCAGCTTCATGGCGGCCCGTTATCCGCGAGGCACAGTCGCCCGAAGGCACGAACCTCACCACACTTTATCCAAACTGAAACTCACCTAGGTTAAAATACTAAAAATATTAACACACAAAAACTCTAGCAAACACAGCATTCGACAAATAGCAGGACGTGGTAATTTATAAGAAATGTTTATTTACAGTTTACACTCAGACTCGACTATTAGCCAAGGTGATGCTGACAAGAGACTTATGTTCGCTCTTAAAAGCTTTGAAGCGTACCTAAATGCAAAAGGTGCTTAAGGAAACGCAATCCTTAGAATCATTTATCATTAGTGTAGTACAAGCTTGGACGGACGGTACGGAGCCGGGGCCTATCCATTACTGTTACTGCCTGCGTTAACATTTAACGAATAATGTATAAATCTGCATGACCTGTTGACCACAACGACATATCAACAGAATTTACTAAGGTGATAATATTGCAAAATACTTCTTAGTTTAATATAACAGTTTCTCTAAACATCACTATAACTACGTTAATATTCATGAAGTCAATAAAAGAGAATTGTTAATAAACAAGTGTCTTAAATATCGCTTGCCAGTCGCACGAAACTTATCTACATACTTCTATTCCGGATATTAATAAAATTCTCTCTTATAGAACGGAAATCAGAATTAAATAAGTACCTATGCATCACCTAATTGGATATTAAAAGTAGGTAATGAAATGTGTTATGTAGTACGTCTATTTATTTAGACGTTAGTTTTATAAGTGTATTTTACTAACTTCTCTTTCAACCACGGCACTGGGTATATTTTTATGGTCCAAAGTACCAATCAATCTACAGAAAATACGGCACTTCAAAACAAGGTTTTTCTTTAACAAGGTCTTGTAAGGTTGTTCGCGAGTAGTTGTTTTGGCGTCGGATCATACAAGCCGAGGAGTGCCATCAGATAGGGACGTAATTGACACAAGTGCCCAGTAGCAGGCAACCTCTCCCGATCAACTTCATAACCGTGTTTATCGACCAGTTCTACGTGTTGGAATCTAGTTAGATTTGCCGTGCACAGTTCTCAAGATTAAAAATTATCTACAATCGAGCGGAAATGTCTCTGTAGGTAATAAAATTGTTTTCTGTAACACTTTTTTCTCTCTTCCGTTCTCGTTATCGTTGTCAACGAGTAAAGTGTCTGTCATGTCATAGAACATGTTGTCTACTATTAAATTAACTACCTTGTAGGTAATGTTTGTACAAAAATATCTCTCCACATACAGTTTACCTAATAACAAAGATATTTTAATAGAAAACAATAGCAATAATTTTACTTACAGCACGTAAGTAAAATTATTCCTATTGTTTTCTTCCCACTGTTTAAGAAGATGTTTCTTAAAAGAAGTGTTCTTATAAGAAGTGTCTAATAAACAACTAAATTTATAACATATCAGAGGTCCAGTTTTCGATACGAAAATACTTATATTCTGTTTTACGCCTAACGACAGCCATTCAAATGGAACTATTTCATTTTACAAAAAATATTACATACCTAAATTATTTTGATATTAAAATATTACCACCACACTGTTGGAAACCGCCTTTTAGGAAATTTATTATTAATGATACGTAACTATGTAAAGGAAATATTTGATTGAAGCGATTTTCATCATGGTTAAATATAGAGGAGTCTTGAAAAAGACGCAATTTTATGTAGATACAGGACACTTAGCGGACACAATTATGCAAATGTACTTCGTCAATTATTGCCTAGTAACCACTGCCTAGCCCCAGGAATTTATCAACTACCCACCATCCCACAGTCCCATTTTACTCTATAAAACGTACTCACGCCTCAATGTATGTATTTAAAAGCACCAAACTTTTGTAAGCACGTAATTGTAATGCCCTAGCCGTGTCCATGTTTGAAACTGTTTTTATATTATAAGACCAACAAACAACTTGGTATCAATTAAAAAAAATTGTTTGAGTTTGATGTGGCGCGGTATGCGAAAATACGCCTGCGACGCAACAGGTACCTAGTGGGTTCGATTCCCACGTTGGGACGATTGTTTGTACGATCTGCAAATATTTATCCCAGGTGTTCTGGGTGCATTCTATGTTATCATCATATCTATTATATTTATTCATCTGTGAATTATATCATCTGTAATTATACCATATGGTATTAGGTATAACTACTTATTCCAATCATCTAGTATCTATAACACAAGCTCTGCTTACCTTGGGGCTAGATGATGCTATGTGGATTGTCCAGCATTATTTTAAGTATATTATAAACTAGCGGCCCGCGTCGGCTTCGCACGAGTAAATTTATATATATCATCATGACTTTAAACTGGTGGACAAGCCCTACGGTGAGTGTCCACGTCTCAGCTCCGTAGGTCATGACATGGGTAGGATGACGCACTGATTGAAAGCTTTCGTTTTCAAGTATTGCTGTATGGATGACGAGAAGACTCGACTCGACTCGATTAATATATACTAATATATAAAAATAAAAACTATTACTGTTATTAAATTTAAATTAGTATTTTTTGTGGAAACTTATAATTAGCCGTCATTTACACAACATTTTTTTTATATAGTTACCTAGCTGTTAGTTTTCCGAAAACTGTAAAATAAAATGCAAAAAATAAAATAACCTATGACACTCACAAATAACGTGGCATTCTATTGGTAAAAGAATTTCCAAAATCGGTTCAGTAGATCCAGAGATTACCCCCCTACAACCTCACAAACTCACAAACTTTACCTGTTTATAATATTAGTATAGGTTAAATATCGTGTACGTAGACAAAATATTTGCTGTATTTTTTGCAAGCAATGGCGTCCGCCGAGCTACACATATTAGGAGGAGATGTTGCGCGTTTGTCATTAGCCAATTAAGATGCTATTCTTCTTTCGCAACCATACGCATTCTGCAAACTTAACATACTTTATTGTACCTCTACTTGGAATTAGCTGCTTATTTGATTTGATATTCCTAGAAAAAACCTTGTAAAAAGATACTAATATAATCGTTTTGAGACGATATGGTAAGGAATGGCACAGCACAGTAATTTTAAAAGAAACAAGTACGTAGGCTAAGCGATATTTTTTTCCAGCCCGTGGGAGAGCACCGCTGTAATACCATACGCATGATAATTTTTCACCAAAACTCTTTGTATATGCAATTATAAGTGCATTTTGTCGGTGTGTCTGTCATTAACTTAAACGTACGATGTTATTTTAAGGACTGTAATCGCCATGCCAGCGAGGCTTTGCGCTTTTTGCGCACACTCACGAAAAGCTATGCATTTAAACGCTTGAATTATGAAATTACAGTATATCGAGTGTAAACAACCGAAAGAAAATAACGCCTGCCTTAATAAAACTGTACCTCTTGAAAGGCAATATGATTACTTTATTTTAAAAGTTTAGAGCTTTTTTTATAAAATATTCTGAAAATCTGAGAAAATGAGAAGTCCATTGATTTTGAAACTTACTCTATGATTTTAGAACAAAAGACATGAACGCGCTTGCCGACACTGTTTTATTGTTACGTATCATATTCGATTTGATTTTTAGATAAAGTTATTGACGGTTTTATGAATTAAGATTGATAAATAAGCATAACAAACATAAAAACAACAGTAACCAAAAAGTCTAAAATAAATCCGGTTTTTAAAGGTAGGTTCACTACAATATAAATGAGTGCCCATTGTCTCTAACTAAAGTATCCACTTATCTCTTACAGCTTGATGTCATATCCTAATACATTACGTAAGGCCAACACCCAGAAACAAAAGCTGTGTATAGATGAGATCATTATATTGATTCACAATGCGTGAGTTTGTACTGTTATGACAGGCGAGCATAAATTCACGGCAGGACCCTTGGATGCTGGGAGACAATAGGCGTCCCCATCAGCGTTGTCGAAACGGTGAGATACCGTAGGCCTCGACGCTCATGGACACAGGGCAAAGAAGGGTTGAATACAATAAAACGGCTCGCAATTTTCTTTTTGTGACTGACGAGACAATGGTCAGTGCAGCGCTCAGCGTGTGAAATCAACGAAGGCAATTTAGATGCGCGATCTTCTTATAAAGCAACAGAATAAATTAATGGAATTTTACGCTTTGGGCGAATGGCTACAAAAAATTGTTTTTTATATTAACTATTAGTTTTGTGAATTAATTAGATAGGTAGGTATTTAAATTATATCATGATCTACACGTAAATGAGTTTGATTTTTTATGAAACTATTTAGCTTAACATTAACATTAGTATCGCATGATTTGACATCTCTACCTTAACGTTGATTTTAAATTGGGTATTGACATGAAACCGACTCCACGTCCGCAAGTGTACGCATCAAGTTACAATCCTAATTGACGCATCCTGTCGGGCTATTCCTAATAAAATACTCGTTAGTTCTCTCAACATAATAAACACCTGCATGCTCTATGAGGAACCGCAAAATTACCGGATCTTTAACTCAGCGGGCGCCGGGCAGTGCGTTGCTTACAATGTAAGCTCCAGAGCGGTGGCTGCTGATTGCCAAATTATAGGGTAAAGTGTCGTAAGCACCGGGTTTGGTCACGCAATCTAATATTATTTGAAATTGACACATGTGTACTTTTAGGTACCGTCGAAACGTGGTAAACTTTTCGCTGATACCTAAAAGTGGGTAAACAAATAAAAGTTTAGTTAGCTTTGTTTTATTTATTATACAGTTTATGTTTTAGAATGATCTATCTGATTGAACTATTTTATACCTCTCACCACTAAAACGTAATTTGGTTGAAGATAATAAATAAGTTTTACAATTTCTTATTGTGTCAATAAACAAATAAATACCAACGCTAGATTTACACCATAAAACAGGCGATTTACGATTATAGAATATATAAATCAAATATCATACTTTAATTTCTAACGGAAAATTCCTGTGATTCAAACGCGAACTTGCAAATAATAATATAATTAATTGTACTTTTCCCTAATGACAAAATACACCGCTTGCATAAAAACCCTAAAGCGTTGCGGGCAATATAAAGGGTCGCGTATAAGAAATCGACAAAAAATTAAGAATCGCCCCGATGCGCCATTATCTTTGAATGTAAAAATAATATGGTCATAGGGTAATGTACATTCATGCGAGCCGCGTCCAAGAGCGCATTTGAATATTCCATTGAGGCGCAACGCTACCCCCTGCCTGCGCCGGACTTCACACGCTCTCGGCAGGTACTCTGCAGCCCCGAGCTCGCCCTGACACAAGCACAACACAACATACTGCAACCCTTCATTTTGATACTAGAACTATAAGTTTTTGCTTTTACGGGAGATCTATGTCTAACTGTGGATTAATATAGGCAGATGAAGTTTTTGCTAAATATAATTTACCTACTCAACAGTTTCGTTTCAATGTAAATATGGTTGCAATAATTAACATAAAAACTATGCAATAAATAAGTACCACCATGAACGTTTTTACGATGATTCCGTAGCAAAAATATTAATTAATATATACCTAGTTTACCATACAAAATTACGGCGTTCAAATAAATTGTTATAAGTAATAAAATCTTGAATTTTTAGAAAAACTTCTGCTCACATAAATTAAAATTTCAATGCTACAGTATGACTTTTTATATATTAAAATGTTGCCTGGTTATTAGAAAAGGTATATATATTTATTAAAAAGCATCTCATATTGACCATACATTGTCACTAGGGACGCGCGACGTTGTGTGCATTCCTACGCGACCAAAATGGTTTACCATTTTTTTGCCGCCTGCCTTGTTTGGTTGACCCAGTCTTAATCAAAGAAATCGTAATAGTGATTGATATCATCTATTAGTGTCTACTCAAACCTAGTCACGTTGACTTTGGCCTCCAGTAGATAAAATAGATTTATCAATTCATGCAAAATCATTATTGGTTTATAATTTACGTTTTATAGCCTTGGCGTTAATGGCAAAATGGATGAAATAAAATTACCTAATATCTAAGCTATAAATCTTATTCAGGAAGTAACATTAGAACACATTATCGTGTCACCTAAATGGAATTGATCATCAACTAGAGTTCCGTCTGATTAATAAATATTATTCGTTAAAACATTGTTATTTGTCTCTGGTATGAGTCACATTATCGAGGTTGTGTAAGGAACTTGTCATATTTACCAGTTTATTACAACCGCAATTCGACTAAGTATAATATACTGTGCAGGTATAGTCTACATTATTAAATTACATTAAAAAACGTTTCTCAGCGCGCTTCAAAAAATGCTCCGTGTTCGTAACGTCAAATCGAATTACAATCATCAAAAACCCAAGTGTCAAGACTTGTTTCTCCGACTACTTTGATGAACGAGTAATAGCATTGTGCTTACATGGTGATTGCTAATAATATAGTTATTATTAGGCGAACACATTGTGCGAGTTTAAACATGAGGTCCCAATTGAGTTACTTTTATAAATTTTTAACGTTTGGTAATCGAAATTTGGTTTGTCTGCTATAAAATATATTGTGTAGGTACTGATAAAAACAAGGAGAGGCATCACTTATCTCTACTAATCACAACTTCTGCGGTTCAGTCACCTAAAGTTGCTGTGTTGCTGGCCTCACACTATCCTTCTCCAGGCTCTCCCAAAAATAACTTCACAAATAAACATTCGACGACCTCTGTGACGCGGTGGGCAAAGGTCTGCCTGCGACGCAGGATGTTGCGGGTTCAATTCTCGCCTTGAGACAAATTTTTGTACGATCTGCAGATATTTGTTCCGGATGTTCTGGTCGAGGTCTATGTTCAGCAGTGGACTAATATATAGGCTGATGATGATAATTATTATTATTTAAAATAACCCGGGTACTGACCGGTGTCACGCGGCGTAATGCAGCATTCGCAGCGAACATGAAACGTTACGCCGCGCCGTGTGCTTAATCCATCTCGTAGCTCGTTGCGGGCGCTTTCTTTCCCCGTACTGACTGCATGAACGCTCGCTGTGTAACACGTAACATTACGCCTCGTAAAACCGGTCAGTACCCAGCTTTAGTGTTCACAATAATCAAAGAATGAAGATATTGAAAATACATGCGATGTTTTGTGTTGAATGATATTTCCTTATAAGTACTAGCAGCTCAGATTAAAATTAAAAACCATTATGTAAACTAACGCAATAAATTCAACATTCCTCTCCGTTACACCGGCGCGGCGGTTCATCCACCAGATTAAATTTATCCATTAGTTCGTAATTAATAACCGTTTTGAATGTATTCGTCGTCATACATAACCATGTATGACGACGCAACAGAAGGTAGTCAACCGACTGCCTTTATCTTCAGCTAGTGTAGATTTAACAAATAGGAAACCATCAAATTGAGCATGAAACAGAAAACTTTACCTACGCGTATCTTAATATCTACAAATGATTTAAATTGCCGGCTATATTCATAAGTTTGTTGCAGTCTGATGCATTTCTTTTTTTCGTTGTTCTAGTAGTGTATACGAGTACGAGTGTATACGTGCAGGTACATATTTTGTCATCATGACTGACAGGGGTCGACTTGAGCTAATGTTCTTCTATTTTTTTTAAATCCTTATTTACTCACTATTCCTCAGAGTAATTTTGAAATATTAGTAAAAAAAGCTGCTACAACCTCACCACGATAATAAATCCAATAATCACCTGCATTGCACATGTTATTCAAAATAATGTTGATGATCCCAGAATGCAATAAAGTACGTCGTGGCTCGCGTGTCATTTGACATTCGTGGGTATTCAGCTTTACATTGCAAGCGCAAGCGCAGGGCTTTAGAAAGCTGGCCAATAAATACTCGTTTGATTATGATCTACGGCGCGTAGCCTGTGGCTACGCCGAGCTACGCATCGTTTTGCACATGTTTTCTGCCGATTTATTTTCTGGTCGTGGCGATGGTGTGTAAGAATTGACCCCATTGTTGATATCGTAAGAGCCGATTCAAGGCCATGCAGCAGCTTCCTTTTATATACTTTAACACTTTTACTGCGATCACCAGTCCGCCTACCAATCGTGATGATTATGGCAAGTCTCTCTCGTTTGAGGGAGGCGCAGTGAACACAAGTGAGCTGATGAGAAGGATAATTTCAGAAATTTTACAATCGATACACTTTTTCAAATAATTTAAAGATGTACCAGAGGTACCTATATCAACATACGTTGAAATTCCTCCATGAGATAGTGTAGGACTGGGCCACATTCCGCGCTTCACTCACGCCCTAATACCTAGAAAAACTTCCAATGTGCGTGGGATTCTCGGGAACACGCTAAATAAACACAGAAAAACGCGGTCACGTTAGGATACAATGGCCACCCACATATTTACTACAGCAATGCTTTTCTACTGACTCAAAAGTAAGAGTTAAAAGCTCGATTAAAAGGATTTTAGGTGTTTTTCAAAAGCAAATTCCAAAGGTAATTTCCTAAGATTTTAGATATTTTCCAATTGCATGTGATACCAGTTTAAAGTCCGTTCATTTTCTGTGACTACAATGTATCATAGAGTCGAGAATGTAACAGCATTCTGTCGTTCATCATGGAAACACATGTCGGAATCGAGTTATCGGTTCTGGAAATCAAATTAGTCGCCATAACCGTTCTTCACAGAAATGCCATTAAAACTTTCTGCTTTACATAGGTATATGATAGGTAATGATGCTGTTAATCGGTGTACGCACTTTCATGTATGTTTTAGACATGAGACGGAGAGTTTAGTAGCAACTTGAGGAGCAGTCACGTCACATACAATGTATGAGCACCCCGCCGCGCGCGCTCGTCGCCCCGGGCCCGCATTACCATACTCTGTTCCACTCACTGTCGTCCGTAAATTTATTCAAATCTCAGATATGCAATATCGACGTGTCCGTATGTGTAGGTGCTTATATCGCAAAAATATTTTTAGATGTAGGTCAGCCGAATAAATGTTCTGCCTCCAGTAATTGGACGTGTAAGTAATTGTACACCTATGAAACATTTATAATACTATACTCGACGCAAGCCTGTGATTACGATACATGTTTTTGATTTATACTATATTAAACGCAATTTGGAAAGATAAATGATTTTCATTTAGGATGAAAAGGTAGAGAAGTCAAGATAGTATAGATAACGTTATTTATACAAATTTTATATTCCCTCAAAATAATATCGCTAAAAGATTAATTTAAGTGTGTTGTTATCCGGTAATAAAAAGAAAGCCAAAACCTGCAACACGCGTCGAAAGGACTGCTTCAATTACATAAACAGTAACATATTTTGAGTGGTGCGAATGTGTGTGTGGGTGATATCGTTACATTAAGTATTTATTTATATACGTGCCATATATGTATAGAGACGGTACACATATGCGGCTTGCGCCTGCTACTTTCACGCGAGTCAGGCGCGCCCATATTAATTGCTCCCGTTCTTTGTCGAAGCTTTATTTATTGCCCTCACTGGTGATTGTGAAAAGCTCCGAGTTCAATGTACATTAGTTTTAGTTTATCTCGTATATTTGATCTGACGTGTGACACACGAGCGCGGGCGGCCGTTCGTTTGCGGTCAGCGATTTACTCACCTCGCCACTCAAATGTTCCTCATGAAAAGTTTTCGCAAGAAAAACATAACGGAAAGCGCTTGCTATCAGTATTCGTGAGAAAATGTCTGTGTAGATGTTTGTCATGTTTCTCGTACGGCAACACCAGGGAGGTAAATAAAAAATCAATTATTATCTAAACAAATGTGTGAGCGGGCGCGCGCCGATGTTTTAGAGAAATAAACATTAATTGTGTGCACAACGACCGCCGCCAAAACTAATATTTGATATTCGAAAATACTATCCTAATGTATGTCGCGTTACATGGCGGTGGGCCTCCAGCCACTCCACGCATCTGGTACTTTAGCGGCTCTTTTGGGATCCTCTTCGCTTGGCATTTTAATCTTAAACATTTTCATATGTAGGTAGACATAATGGCAATTTCTCACGTGTCGTTTAGCATTGTGTCACTTTGCTTCTCTTGCATGTGTCACCTTCCTGGTAGGTACCGGACTGATCAATCGCAACAGATAATTAAGTTTGCGAGCCACCTTCATTTTCGTATCTACCTACAGACCGTATGATAGGTAGTGTAATAAGTTAAATTACTTTATGAATAAACAAATATAGAATCTTAATACATATTCATAAGAAGATCGATAAAAGTACGAATAGCCTAGTAACGACGTAGGCAACGTGAGGCTGTAAAATAACTTAGGTTATTTTATAGTCGAATTTTCATAAATAACGCATTAAGCAAAAACGGTCACGCTTCACATCTCACGGTCAAACTCGCTATAAATTTGTCGACGAATGCTGACTGCGCCCGCGTCGCCCTCCTCGCCACAGAACGCGGAAATAATATGTACTGTGATTTTACCGCCTAATTATACACAATTTAGCCCACTATCAGAACGGCTTGTTATTTGTTTATAGACGTATTCAGCATTATTATGGGCGATATAAGATGAAAGAAAAAATGACCTTCGTAGTCTAACAAAAAGCGGATAAGTCTAATTTGCGATATAAGTAGGCACGGTAAAAAACATTTGTTTTTAATAAGTAATTAAGTCCTTAAGTGTAATTGGAGTTGCCACAGAGGTTAGGTTGTTACTATGAGGTTGAGATTTCAGCCTATTTGGGCCTACTCTGAAAACAAAAATCGAATATTCTGATTCGTTTCAAAACCTACTCTTATGTCATTTACTAAAGAAAGCATATTATGCGTAAAGAATCAAAAACTTAGATTATCGTTTTTACGAATATGGACCAATTCTGGTTTCATTGTAACATCAGCCTACTGGGCAAATTGGACATAAAATTTTGGGATTTCCATTCTTAAATTCGAGGCTAATTTTGAAATTAAAATGATACATTCTAGTACATTTTGAGTCATCATGAAAGATAAAAAACACTGAAAAATCATAGAGATATCTAAGAAATATCATCTGAAAAACCAGTCACTTTCTGAAAAAGTTTCATGTTATTACTAAACTTGGGCTTTGAACATTTTGTTTATCAAGCACGTAAATCGTAATTAGCTTTTAGATGTTTGTTTTCTGTTTTTTTTTTCAAAATGACAATTGGTAAATCAACTAAAGAACTAAATAGCTAATCATAATTAAGTATGTACCTAAATATGCGTAGGTACACAAAAATGGAGAACGCAAAAGCAAAAATATTATTTTATAATGGATTATGTGCGTTATATGATTGTTCTCGGTTGATAATATTATCAGAATGAATCAGTGTTATTAAATGAGTGGTCAAGATGAGCCGGTCATGGCAATAACCAAAAATACCTGTGGAACAAGTTGAAACTGGTAGCGGTGGGGGCAACCGGGCAACCCCGCGTCAAACTCCGAGGGCGTTTTGCATGACGCGGTCAGGTACCGGTCAGTCGACGGGCTCGTCCAATAGGGGTCAGTTGTGGACTAAACAGGTCCAGTTTCAGGGTCCAGGGGTTGTAGGGAACGGGTTCACGAGTTCTGTGCGGTGGCTCAGTGCGCGGTGGACGGCGGTGCGGTCCGGGTGCGTCGTAACTTGCTACTGCTCGGCGCCTTCGCCCCACACGCACGGCCGCTCACTCGAGCCCGGAGAAGGGTGACACCGTGTCTCTTCCTCATTGTCCGACCCATAAAGGGTTGATGAGCGTTAAATGCAGGGAGCTTTTCAGCTATACCTTATATTAACGATGAGGTCAAAAGAACAAAGGAGCTTTTATCGAAGTTCTTTATCGTATGCTCATGACGACAGACATGACGGTGCATTTTGAATGTACGGTAGGTAGCAGTTGGTAAATTGAACGAAACGTATAAAATTATGGACCTGCCCGTTGGCAGACCTTTTTATGTCTATGTCAAAAAGCAACTTAGGTATTGAACAAAAGATGATTGTCAAATATTCTATTCTCTTCTGCGTTTGTTATTCCGTGAAACCAATCCCGATCGGCCAATATTGATTGCCGTAGATATTACTTACAACAAAGAATTCGAAAAATATGTAGTTGCTATGAATCAAGGTAATGCTATATAATAGGTAGATAAATGCATCCAAAAACAAAAATAATTAGAATAAAATGCCGTGAGAAAATCTTAAACCAATGTTTAGAACTAATTAAGATAATGGTCTAAGGAAACATAAAATGTTGAGGTGGGGCAATTAGAAGTCGAAATTGAGTGAAATCAGGAGGCGTGGAGACGGACGCGGAAGCAAATTGTAGCTAGCTCACTTATTTATGCTTACTCGAACGGATATGATCTTAATAGCAATCTCGTTGACAATGCCAAAATAAGCACATTTTTCCGTGTATTTTGGTCGAGTTATTTCTAATGTAACTCATCAGTTAGTTCCTGGATTTGGACCGTATGGTTTTAGATCGCGCGGTCTGAAGCTTTGAATGCAGAATAAATCAATATTACTATTCCCACAGCAGTGGCCGCCATATTTCGCGAAGAACCGACAACCGTTGGGGTACCTAAACGTGTTATTGAGTGGAAACTACGACTCGGTAAACGTAGTGTAGGACGCCCTACGGCAGGTGAGATGACGACCTGCGAAAGACTGCAGGCAGATACTGGATGTGTCAAGCTGAAGACAGGGCACTATGGCGCTCATTAGGGGAGGCCTATGTCCAGTTGTGGACTAGCATAGGCTGATGGTGATGATGATGATGACTATTCCCATTTAGGACCGCGATTCACATAGTCTTAGTAAGATGTTATTAAATTGTATACGTATTAAAAATTATAATCTTTCATTAATTCTCTACATTTTTACATGAGATCAGATTATGTTTTCTAATACAATTTAATAACATCTCACTAAAACAATATTTAGGGACTGTAATCTCTTGGCTTCATATTACACTTGTTACAATATTTTTTTCTAGCCACTAACTTACTATCTGTTTATTTTTAGAAACTTAGCCAAGCCAGCAAATAAAATACTGCCTTATTATGCACCATCTAAATTGTACTCGTTGTAGGTAATTGAAAGATAAAGTAGAACACTTACGTTAATTGATAGAAACCCAAAATCGTTCGCTGTCTCGAAAATTTATTATAACGGCTAATAATTTATGGCACATTACATTTACCCAACATATAAAAACAATTTAGAGACTTGGCTTATTTAAACGTTTTGCATAATTAGAAAATTATGTTTACGAGTATCTTAAAATGTAGGCCCGACATAATCAGTGAGTGCGAGAAGATTTATCAGAAAAGTTTGACCGAGAGAAATTGCGGAAGATCATGTGGCATGGAAAACATTTTTGTAAAGCTAATGAAATAATACAATCAAAACGAGTGTAGTATGAACAGAACACATTGGCTTGAAAAATCATGGACTGCGCCGATTCACTTGAATATGTATCATATAAATTCCAATAAGCTACCTTTTAGACGTTTTAAATGGATTTTTCATCCGTTATTCCAATCAAATCGTTCGTGCATAATGGTATTGCCTCCCAAAATGAGAGTTTACCGTGGTTTTCCGCAAGTCGACGTGCTGAGTATATGATTGGCGTAACGAGCACAGGTACCGATTTTGGTCAATAATCGCCATAAGTATAGTGAGTGCCTTCTTACTGAATGCAATAATAATTGGAGGGTCCGATTTATCACATTGCTTTTCTCCGAAATGCCCGAACAGTTCTTGTGCAAGCCCTTCACGTCGTGCGCACGAAAATATCTCGAGGAGTCCATGCCGAGTCCACGTAATTACAGGTACCTACCTACAAACATAGGTAGGTACTTTAAATCTACACTACAGGCATGAGAATTTTGTAGCAGATTATTTTTCTCATTAATTTGGATTTCAAAAATACGCAAAAAATAAAAATAATAATTTCAACGGACTTAAATTCAAAGCTTCGATGTGACCCTTTTCATTCAAGATGAAACATTATCTATAGCTGGACAAAAGAAGGGTCAAGCCTTCACAAAGCGATAAGTATAGCTTCCCACACTGGTCAGCCGGTCGTTGGGGACTGGTCATCGGTGGTCATCGAAAGCTTTGTTTAAACATCGCCTCCCTAAGGAAGACCCCTTTTATTGTGAATAGCTTTAAAGATAGAGCTCAGTTGTGTGACACCCCTTTGAATTGCGCAAAAGGCTATTCATGGCTTCGCAGGCGGAATTTACGAACACAATGTGTTGCGCAGGTAGATTCATATATCGCGGAGAGAGCCGGCCTGAGAACGATGCGCAAAGCTATGCGACTGTAACGGACACAAGACGTTATCGCTGAACGTAGATTCAGTGGCTAACTGGCAATATTTGTTAGTTAAATGTCTTTGGTAAATAGAGAAACATTCAGAAGGTATTATTGTACATATGACTAGAAGGAAGCAAAGGGAAAATCGCGTTTAAAAGGTGTGCTTCATCGAAAACGAGAGAAAAACTAATTGAAACTATGTAGTTTGTTTTTGTTGAAGCAGAGATTGAGTCTCTCTATGTAAGAATGCAGTGCCATAACAGTTAGGCGATATAGCTTGGATCGCAGCTTTCTGTGCAGAGGCAGGGCGGGGCGCTGCTGGGAGCAAGGTGCATCGACACTCAGAGAAAGTTGCATCATGATAAGCTGTTTGCTGGCGATAAATTTATGCGCCCTTTGTTTCTTTTCGACGATTTATCAAAAAATATCCCCTTTGTGTTCGCGACGTCATAGAAGGGTCAAATGGTCAGCGCTGACGCTATTGTTCAGCGGCACAATGAAACTTCAGTGTAAGTAAGTGCAGTTAGGTTATAATAATTCGCAGAGGAATTGACCATCTTCGGTCCTGATAATTAAAAAGAATCAATAGTTATGTAGCTCTAAGGCATCTTATCTGTTATAACGAGCTAAAGAACAGGGATATTAACTGTATTTTTGTTTGTTGGCGTTCTTCACGTTGCTCTCTGTGTTCACTTTGGCCGCAGGCATAACAGTGTCTGATCAGGCCCTTAATCGAGAAAATAATTGACGAAAGCGTAGTCCTATTATCTGGTCGAAGAAAAAATTAATTGTTTGTGATTATGGATCGTGGACAAATCGATTGTCGGAGACGGGATGTGTCGCGGGCGTCCCCCTGCATGTTAAATTACACCACCGACTCGCATACATAGCACTTGCATGATCGCTGATAAATTGTACGCGTTAGCGCAGTAACTAGCCTCTATTAATGTAAGAGCGCTGTTCAAAATATAAAATACACACTTTATAAATTGCGTTTACTTTATAAGGAAACTAATTGGTGACTTGACACTAATAAATGCTGTAAGAAATCTCTATAACTTAGCCCCAGAGATGCGTTCATGTTTATTTATATTTAGGTACCTAGTGACTGGCTCTCACTCAGGACAAGAGATTAAATTATCGTAAATTATTCGAATTTTTCGAATATTTTTCTCGTGAAACAAAGTGATCCTTTTCTGATTATATTCACTACGATTTAATAAATTTTTGCTAGTCTTGGAAATAAAAACGTTCATGATATTTAAAGTCTTTGCATGATACTAAAAGAACAATAACAAGCTAGAAGAGCTTAAAGCCCGGCAACTTTACGTTTATAAGCATAAATAGAGATCTTTTGATATCGCAACTTGATCGTAAAATGCTGAAGTATATTGCTCTCCTTGTAGTTATTGAGTAGATGTTGCCAATGATATGATAATGCTAGTGAATTATACCTAGACTTCCGGCTCCAGGTACCTAAGCCGTGCACACGTTGAATGAATATTACCTATCGAAGAATTCCATGTTTGGTAAAACTTAAGTCCGTGGTAGATAATGATAGTAATTTTAACAAGGTATGAATAAAGTAAACCTGGCGTCCTTGCAAATACATTGACACTGAAGGATATTTGAAGCTAATATTATTGAACTGTTAATATTACATTTTACAACTTCAGGGCGCGTTTGTTAGCATGACTGAATGCAGCGTAAATAATACCTAGATGAGGTCGGTTTGCGATACAACGCGGGGTAATGCAACCAGCACTGAAGCGGTTTGGGGACGCTGTCGATTGCTATTTATTTGGATCAGTTCAGATAACTCTAGACTCAATAATAAGTGTGCACTAGTAACACAGGTAAGTTCTAATTAGTTTATATTCTTTGATTATAATTTTCTTTGTTAATAAAGTAAGCACTATAAAAATGACAGAAATGAAAACAATCTAATAGAGGTCTATTAGATTGTTTGCAGTAGTCGATAGCTATTTCGTATGTATTTTGTATATTTTAATAATATTTGCAGTTTATCTAATTTCGAAGTAAGTATACATGCACGTGGGCTAAGTAGCTGTCTAACACGAGGCAGCGGCAGTAACACCGGCCGCTAGCGCTGATTGCTGCGTGGGTGCAGAATGCGTGTAGCCGCTGTGCCTGCCGGGAAATGCAGACAGATGCGACATTCTTTCCCTGATTTGGACGCAAATAAAATCTTGGTAAATTAAAGAACAGTTATTTTATACAACTTTCGAGAGCTTCCGAATCTTTAGGTCTGAAATTTGTTTTCTAAAATGTAAATTTATTATATTTCATAAAAAGTCTAAACCTCAATTCAAATTGATCGTGTGCGTCTCCTCAAAACTGAATATAAATTGAACAAAATTTTAAGCGTAATTTACAAAGTTCGGTATCTTGACATACGAGTAAAACATGAGAGTCAACCATTTCATATAGAACGATATTCCTTTATTTCTCGTAAGTTAGATCGAGACTTAACTTACGGTTCAACAAAAGGCAAAACTAATAAGACCCTGAGGCTGACTTCAAACATGACTGATATCGAATTAATGCAATTAGGTTTCCGTTTAAAACAATATTGTTTATTGTCAGTTAAATATTAATGGTTTAAATAACGACAGGTACCAGACAATATTATCCACAGCGCTACGTCAACACAACATAGCTCGTGTAATCAGTCTTTGACACCATGTTCCAGCCAATACTATCGTATAGATAGGATAACACGATGTCTATTGAAGGACATAAGTATTATTAATTTATATAATTTAGATTAAGCCAAGTCAGATCTCCGTAGCATTGATTTATATTACGTTATTTTATCTAGAGACAGTTATTTATTGTAGAGCACCACAGAAAATATGCCACCTTTTCACAATTCTGGGTAGAGGAGAGTTCAAAATATAACAACACAAAACACTAATACACACACACACACAACACAACACTTATTTTTAAGAGACTAATGTATACTTATCCAAAAATTGTTTTTTTGTTTAAAACATCGATCAAAAATGTCCGGCTTTGCCGGCCCCCCTTAGATTCACAATGCGCACGCCACAACCTTCAGTAGCAAAAGAGATACATTTTGACATGTTAGGAAAGCTTTTCAACTAGTGTCATTTTAGCGTTCAGACAAAAAGCATGGGTAAGTGCTCGTACAAAAAATGCAAGAATCACTCGTCCAAAGTGCTGAAAAAGGATGGAATTTCTTATTTTCAGTAAGTTTATATATATTATTTACCCGTATATTGAGATGTGAGTCATATACTTGTGAAATCAGCATAAAATATTGTTGTTTGGTTTGCCTATGTTAAAATATTAATTTTGTTCTAAATTGATAAATGGAGAGGCTATTTCTTCTAAATTTTTTTTTTCATTTATAGTATGTATTAATATATTTTTCATAAAAATAAGTTTAATATTACTAGTTGATGATTTTTAAAATAATTAGTTGGCCCGCCCTAAAATTTCATGTGCGTAGACTCTCTAATAAAAGAAAGACTAGGTTCTTACCTACCTACTAGAAGTATGAATTTATAAAACGTTTATTTTTTTCCCGTAAAAAAAACTCGTGCAAAGCCGCAGACAGGAACCAGTTCTTTTTAATCTAGAGTGCCTGCCTGAAATTGTATTGTAAGTTTAAATTATTGTATGTCTGAAATGACCCTTTTGTATAAATACCTACTGTTGAGACACCAATTTATAGTTTCATCAATAAATGATTCGTTATCTTTACCTGAATTCTGTTAATTAATCCTTATAGAAAATAAACTGAGTAGGTAGGTATATAATTCTCAGGTAGGTACCTACCTACTTACAAAATAAAATAAAATGAATTCGACTCCACCAATCTCTTGTTCCGTATGGAAAAAACTTGTCAGGCTCTGCGCAAACTGTCTGCGTCAAAACAAAACGAACCTAATTTTGAGTGACATTTTTGTAAGGCTCTAGGTATCTACGGGGGAGGCCGCGAACTCCTTATTTTTGATCGAAGGTTTAAAATAATAGTAGATTTTGTACCTAGTGCGTAAAGCAATCTCTTACTTACGTCACGGGCGTCATACAATCCCGAGCGCAACTTAGGATTCTAGAATAACTCATGACTGTGCAAAAATTATCACAAATATTTTATGTTTCAAATTACTCTCATACTAGGAGTAATAGTATTCCGTGCCCTAAGTAATAATGACCATTATGTTGCATTACTTCCAAGGGAATAATGAGTTTGAATTTAGAACATCTAAATATGTACCTACTTAAAGACATGTTGACCAAGGAGACTCGCACTAAGAGATCTCATTCGATTTGTTTGAATTTGGTTTAACCTTCACCTTTTTTCAGCAAGGGCTATAATCACTTGGTTCACGATTAGGTTAGGTTAGGTTACATGACGAATAAAGTGCGATTTACGAGCATGGAGCTTCAGCCCGCGGCTAAAAGATCTAGTCACGGTGTAAGTTTATATAAGTATCACTTTAAATCCATGCTTTTATGTGTGTACCATTAACACCATAAACGCCGTATACGCAGTTAGGTAGGTAAACGATAATTTTCGCATAAAATTCCTAATGGCGATAACTGAAGTGACCTGATGATAATTTTCACCTCAAAGAAGCTTGTTTTAGTAGAGAAATTTTAACAAGCATCCAATATCAATGAAGAGCCTTTCTCACATGCGATTACCAACCCGATTGTTAAAACTTAACAAGCTGGTTGGTGTACCTTTTAATATACTAATAACCGCTCTTAGAGGCATAAGTTATGAACTACTAGCTTCTATTCGAGGTTTCGCACGCGCTTTTTCAGGATAAAAAACCTATGTCCTTCCTTGCCCGGGAAGATCCTGTGTAAGGAAGGACAAAGGTCATGCACAACTTCCTTACCGTCTACCTCTGCCAAATTTCACTAAAATCCGTTGAGGCGTGAAAAGGTAACAGGCAGATAGAATAACTTTGGCTATTTGACTTTATCAAATTATTTTGTCTAATGAACATTAAGGGATATCACGCTCATAGACAAGTGTTATGATCCCTCAATCAGATCTATCGCCTATTCCCGATTGTCCCTACCCCCTGCGTTCCTACTAGGAACAATCGGGAAAAAAATTCTCGATTGTTACTACTAGGGACAATCGGGATAAATACATTCCCGATTGTTCCTACCTCCTTCAAACACTAATAAAAATGTCTTAAATTAGAATGTTAGGAATGAAAAAACGAATCACCGAATAAAGTAAAATAAACATTTTGATTAAATTTAAAAAAAACATATTTTTTTGACTGTGATAGACAATGTACCATGTATTTACTCTGACTACTGTCATCTATGTTATGCCTAATCTAAACTTCCAAAATAGCCAGGTGTTTTAAATAATGCATTGTTCTGCAACAAATAGGGCGTTTTTACCTGTCACAGGTAAAAAAGGGTTGACAACCCCCCTGCGAACATTACCCCTTTCTTGCCCCTTGCTAATCAATGCCAAAATTATTATCAGTCCAATCATATGTCTGAGCTACGTCGGAACAAAGTGCGTCTAGTTCTAGTGGATATGTTTCATTAGTTTACATAAAAAGGAGACATGGAACTATATTACTCCATGCCGGACATCAGTATCACACAAATTATTAGTCTTCTATCATGTATACTTTTAATTTTGTTTTATTCACTGATAAAACGAAGGCGGATCTTTGTAAATTTTGTGATTATAACTGTGATGCATAATAATTATCATTAGTGATGTTAAGACTGATTTTATTGTAATATAAGTTAATATTTATATTACTATTTCATGACAAAAGTTTTTATTTTACCTCACGTCACCCTTCAAATATTCGATGTAGTCAAAACTATATTTCTTATCCAATAATTCTTGATCAAAATAGGTTAAAAGTTAAGTACAGTTAAGTCAGTGGCACTAGCGCACATAACAACATCATAGAACGCTTGGTGCGCTTTCCGAGAACGCTGGTTCAATTTTCAGTATTTGTCTCGGTGGCAAAACAGTCGGTAGGAACACGAGCAATTTTCTCCCTGCGTTACTAGGAACGATCGGGAATATTTTTTCCCGATTGTTCCTAGTATGATCGTAGCTAGGAACAATCGGGAATTTTTTTCCCGATTGTTCCTAGTAGGAACGTAGCGGGTAGGGACAATCGGGAATAGGCGAGATCTATAGGTGCCTCCATACTTGCATACATTTATGACAAAGTAATCGAAGTTGAACGGTTAATTGCGTACGTTGCATGAATTTAAAAATGCATGGCATTTAAATGCCAGATCGGTCGCCATTTTAGTTCGATGCGAGAGAGACTGTCACCTTGAAACCGACTTAAATCTGACAGCCTCGACTGTCACTCTCGCCTGAACCATTAAATTAAAATTAAAGCATTACGCATGCTACATACATATGTACTTAGTAGACACAGGTTAGTTATGGCTTGTATGAAGGAAGTTTTATATTGATACGGGTCCGATACCATTCTGCTGTACGGTAGTTAACCTAACTAATTTGACTATAATTAATTTTATTTTTAAATTTTATTATAAAATTTATAATGAACCCAAGTATGGTTTAGGATTACACAGCTTCAACTTGAGCGTCCACCCACACACATACACAAAAGTGAAAAAGTTTTAATACCTGCTTATGTCGTTGTTTACGCAGAGTAACCTACCTACATGTTACGCGTTGCGAAAGTTTTATAGAGCAAGTTATGGCGGTCAGATCTGAAAAATACGAGCACAGCTTGCAGTTACGAGCATATGATTAAGAGATAAGTTTCCAGAACACCTTAACCGGAAAAAAGTGTGACGGCGTCGGTGCACTAACGCTCCTTCATTCATCTGCAGATGGCCATCGTTTGCTTCTTAGTACCGCTAAATTACATTTTCTAGTAGCCGTGTAACGCGTTTACGAGCCACTTTGAAGATGCTACGGTGTCCGTAATGGCTATTGCAATATTATACGGTCAGATCTTCAAGTGATATGAGCATAATTCTCTACTGTATAATTTTGGTACACGGAACGTACAGCGGGGTCAAAGAAAATTGTAGGGGACATATCGCTTAATGCCTAACATTTTGCTGTGTATCAGTCATCTAAGTTTTCTAAGAAAACGAGGACGTTATTTTATTCCGACAAGGCGTTTTTATATCGCGTCATTTGAGCGTTTATCGTAATCGTAACCCCTATAAACCCATGGCGAGAGATAGTCGTGTTAGCATTCTGAAGTTATATTTCTGTTCTTCTATTTCAGTGTTGCCTTATTTCGTATTTCGAAAAAGTCGTTTATATTGCCATAAAAGTGGTCAAGCTTAGTTAGTTATCTATCAAATGTTAAGTGCAGAGTAGACCATACAAGTCAGTTTCTGCTCTAATATAAATGGAACATCAGATTGATGGCTTTGACTTCTTTATCGCTGGTACAATAAAAGCTTCTCGGTAGTCGCCGCTCACTCGAAGTAATGCGAGTATAGAGACGTGAATTTTGAGACTCATGCTTTATTCTACTGTCATAGATCTATATCACATAGGTTATGTTTGAACTCAATTATTTATGAGTTACATTCGCGCTTGACAGTTGCATTATGAAAGTTTGAATCGTGCTGTAGGCACAATTATCTAAGAATCAGTAAGTATCACTGTATTTCATAATGGATAGCACTTAATCAAATAATGGTTGTAATATTAAGATCACGGGGGTGAGTCTATTTGACGATATTAACGAGACGTGATCGTGATGTCTCATTTTCTCATAGACCCCTCAGGCAAATAAATAATAAAGGTATGTACATTTATTATTATCAATGCAGATTTATAAAAAAAAATATTATATATTGGCAACAATAAATTGACCTTCTGCAGGACAAGGCACAACTATATTTACTCTACACATTTTCATTGACTTTCCTTATTTTTAGGGGGCACATAGAGCCAAACATATTTTGTTTTAGAGGCAAAATTTAATTTTAATGACTTGTGTTGTTTTCTCTATTGATGTAGAAATATATTATCTGCATATAAATTTTTGTACTTTTTGATGTCTTTATTGTGAAAATTAATTATTGAAAGTAGATATTTATAATTGTATATTATTTTTAATTAACTATTCGCAAGATTTTAACCGTGACGTCACCGTTCACCGTATTGTCATGAAGCTTTAGCGGAATATTTTTTTAAAGAAAGAAAGAATAAAAACTGTATACCTATTAGACCAGCACGCAAACAACAAACATGAGGTTTATATCATTTAATTGTTTCTACATTTATTTTGATTAAAGGAACAGTAGCACCTTGAGTTGAGAAACTGAACGGTGACGTCACATAAAAGAGGCAGCGTTTTTATCACCCGAAACAGTGTTTTTTTTTAGTGGTATTATATTTTTTTATTCGATAATTAAATAACATAATCGATCAAAAAATAAAACAAAATTATGCATATTATCAATTTCATTAAATGTTTTTCTTATGATTCAACAAAAGTTTGATAGGGTCAGACATAGTCAGAAGATCTCTATTGTAGCATGATTGATATCCGAGGCTGTTTTGCAAGCAGTGAATAAGCACGGAAGCTATCAACTTTGGACGCACTGATTAATCAATCATAAACGCTATCGTAAAAATGTAATACCCAAATGAACGCCGGCGGCGACTCAACCCAAGTCTGCATTACACCTCCATGTTGCTATAAAATTTATGAGGGCTCTATTTTGGAAGCTAATTAAAAAAAGTGATGGCCGTTAGAAACTTCGATCGTGAGAGAGTGATAAAACTTCAACAGAAGTAATTTGGGTTCAGAAGTAATCATTTCGTAGGCATACTGTAATTAGCACCCATGCTGTCTTTTATGAAGTTTATAAAGCTTAAGATTTAATTAAATCCATTATTTTGATATAACAAAACTATTTTCGTGGAGCTGGCAATACAAGAAGATACGATAAGTGCCTAGATAATTTCATTCTATACAGGTAGGTACGATTGATTACATACTGATTTTTCGAAATCTCTTAACACACAGAACTACATAAGATTAGTTTTTGACATCAGTGTCTAAGTCAGGTCTAGGTTACCACAGGTCAGACATAAATCTTCAATATGTTTTCCACATGACTGTCTATTCATGGGTATCTTGACGACATAACATTAATGAAGCACAGACCCAATCAATAGCGTGGAACGGTACTCAGCACGGCGATATTTATAGTGACCTGGCATCGGCACGGTCGAGCCGCTTATCTCGGACACACGGAAACTATTCTTGGTAGTTAGTGTTGACTGCGAGTAACTATCTGATACATACCAAGGGTTAAGGGCTGTGATTGTGAAAAAATACAGCCTAATACTTAAATGTAAAAGATCAAAAACGTTTTAGATTAATAACATATTAAAAATTAATAATAATTAATAATGCTGGATAATCTACACAACATCATCTAGCCCAAAGCTAAGCAGAATATGTTAGTGGGTTAACTACGACCCTAGTCTGTGTTGGATTAAAGAACACCAAAGTTTCAAAATATATACTTACAACCATACTATCCATCCCATACTAATATTATAGATTCCAAAGTAACTCTTTCTGTGTGTGTCTCTCTGTTACTTTTGACGCCAAACAGCTGAACGGATCCTAATAAAATTTTACAGGGAGGTAAATAGTATCCCGGGGACGGACGTAGAATACTTGGTAAGCGCGGGCGAAGCCACGGGCAGCAGCTAGTCTCACTAATATTATAAATGTCAAAGTTTGGATGGATGGATAGATGGATGGATGTTTGTTCCTTTATCACGCCAGAACGGCAAAACGGATCTGGATGAAATTTGGCACAGAGATAGATTATAGTCTGGAATAGGACATAGGCTACTTTTTATCCCGAAATTCCTACGGGAACGGGAACTACGCGGGTGAAACCACTAGGCGCTGCTAGTAATATTATAAATTCGAAAGTAACAGTAACCTTTCCACGTCTAAGCGGCTGAACGTACTAATGAAATTTGGCAGGAAGGTAAATGATATCCCGGGGAAGGACATAGGCTATTTTAAAAGCATGTGAGAAGCCGCGGGCAGGAGCTAGTATTGTATAAATTTATTTGTATCTGTTTAAAAGTTCTATAGGGGTTAACATTTATGAAAAATAATTAATGTCCAGCCGCATGACTGAATTACAACGCTTGTATAGAAATCAGCAAGATTTATACCAACAGAATTACTTATTGACCCAAAACGAATTCGTATCTAATATATAGACTCATTAATTACAGCGTTGGTGCGACGCGAATGAATTGCGAGCCTGATACCTACGGTCTCGGAGTTTAGTCACGGAATTATTCTGTCGCGGACGAAGCGACAGCCATCGACAAATCTCGAGGTTTCTATTACAATTTGCACAAGCAACGCCTACATCGAAATGTCCCTCCTAAATAAGCTTCAAATCCCCAAAAGTGTGCTCGAAAATTCACCGCGGCACGAAACCTATTAATCAAGCTTGTCCAATGAGCGACTTGCAATCGAATCGAATCGACGACGAAAGGAATAAATTTATATAATGAGTCGGCTAAGTGTTCCGCTTAGTGGACTGTAATAACCAAATCACGTTCGTTTTCAGTGAATCCTATTGTTGAAAAGTGAGTTGGTGACACGACTCAGAGATAGTAAGGAAGTATCCTCGCTTGCTTCTCCTATGTATCCTCCTATATCCTATATGAATTATAACTAAGAGCATGATGGTCAATTTTGATGACTAAGAAATTACAGGCACTCATGGTGTTCCACATAGCGGACTGCTATAGGCTGAAGGTGATGATGAAGAGCCTAAAGTAGAGAAGCTGGAAAGCGTTAGCCACACCACTCGATCTCGAAAAACCACAGCAAAGACTGTCCAAAAAGTAGAGTTCTATCCATTTAAGAAGAAAACAAAGTACCTACAAGCTTTTTATTCAAATGCTTCGAACGAAATCAATATAACAGATTATATGATACATTAATGACTAATGTGACGCAGAGGGCGAAGGTCCGCCTGCGGTGCACCTTGGGACTAAAATTTGTCCGATCTGCAAATATTTGTTTCGGGTTTTCTGGGTATTTTCTATGTATTATATAAAAAAAATAGTACCCATAACACAGGCTCTGCTTAGCTTGGGGCCAGATGATGCTGTGTGGATTGTCCAGCAATATTTATTATAACTACTTAGGTAGGTACTAGAGCACCAGAGCTCACGTATATCCAATTCTTTGATCTCCTAGATAAGTGACAAGATCATGCGCATACGCTTTGGATGGCATTACAAATGACACCTCCCACAATGTCTCATACAATCGGAGTCACAGTCGTGTTGAGGACTGATAGGCATCGAGTGGCGTGGCTAACGCTTTCATTATTCTTTTGTTTTACTTAGCTAGAGTCAGAATCAGAATTAATAACTTTATTTTTATAAACTTACATAATAATCAATTTTTATACTCCTCCTCCTCAACAGCCTTAATGGTAAACGCCGACCTCCCCCTGATAATTTTATACTAAAAAAACGCTGTAGGTATACACAGGGTGTCTTTGAGTTGGGAGTGGATGGCCCAATCTGAAACTATGAGAGTTAAGAAAAGTCGTGAAAGGAGTCATGAGCTCCCATCTCCAAAAGTCAGGGCGGCTTTTGAGATGGGAGTGGATGGCCAAATTCGAAACTGTGAGTGTTAGAGAAAAGTCGTGGAAGAAGGCATGTGCTCAATTTAATTTTTTTTTACAATTCTTTATGAAAATTGACAAAATTCATTTGGAATAGGTGTTTTACTATTAAATACAGTTCAAGTATCCTGGCGGCAAGATCCAGTTATTCAAAAAGATCATATAAAATTTTCACATTGAAGCTAACGTAACGTTTTTTTTTAAAATAGCCTTTTTCTTTCATTTTCAATAATCTAGTTCTTTGCAAGGACTGATATCAGCAACTGAATCCGTTGGTACTAAAATACAGGATAACTTTTTTGTAAAATCCAATCGGTTAATTTAAAAAAATCTTAACATGTAGTATTTGTTATCTCATAAATTGAGGTCATGACTTTTTTCACAACTTTTTTCTAACTCTCATGGTATCGAATTGGGCCCTACACTCTCATCTCAAAAAGCCACTCTGTATAGTATAGTAATTATTATATATCCTACCCTGTATAGGTATTTATTATCAAATAAGATGCACCTCTTACTGAGTATTCTAGAAGAGCTCTATAGCCAATGAGTTACGTAAATAACTAGAACACTTTATTGTCTATAGCAGCATCTATACCATTGTAGAACTGTCAGGAAAGAGATATCTAATCAAAAACTTAAATGTGAAAATAGTCGAGATCGTGCAGATAGTGGCTTCATCGACAAAAGAGCTGAGATCATATGTTACGTTCTTTCATTATTTATTTAGTGCCTTGGCAAGTTTATACCCATCGCATTATTTTGTTTTAATGTTGGATTTGCCAAGACTCTAATTAAAGAATTAAAGAACGTAACAAATTAAGCATACATTGTAATAATTTGCACTACCCTACAAACTTCCTAAAAGACCAATGGAGGTCGTTCAAATCTGTGCGTTCTCGTCAGCGCGATCTAGAGCTCGTACAATTTTACTAACGACATCTAATTATAAATTTATGGAACTAATGCAACGATTGGGCCTTTTCTTTGGGACCCGGGGCACAGATTAGGTGTTACTGCGCCCGTGGGTTTGCATTTTTATCGATACTTCCGGAACGTCATTATAAATACGTAAATATGATTTGGTAGTTTTTATGCCGAAGTTGTGTGCTTGTTTATTTGATACCAAACTTGACTTTGTGGGCTGATTTTATTTTTTCCCCTCATTTTTCTGTATGTATCTTTTTTTCCTGAATTATTTATTTCATATTATTCCAGTTTTTATTTATAATTGTACGTCTCTGTGTAAAATTTTAAAATAATAGGTTCGTAATCCAATGAGATATTCGAAAATGAATATCGGCAACGACATTGGTAGGTACTATTTTTATGCTACAAAATGTGTATTGTACGATATGACATTTTTATTTTTCATATTTTTTCCTACGATAAAGTTTGATGATCTACCTTCATGACGAATTTCAACTTCCCAGGTTATCTAGAAGTGTATTAGGTTTTTGGTCAATCAGTGTTAAAAATGGCACTTTTCGGACCGCAATATCTCAAGAACTCTATATTATTTAGTACATTAAATATTTTTACTCTATTCCTGGATCTAATTAGACATGCCAAGTTGCAAGACGACGGACAAAAAACGTGTATAATGGTTCGTGTAAAGATACGCATGCTATAACGTCGCCGGTCTCCGAACTTGACTGGACGGTCTATCGCGCGTTCGATTCCAAACTCGAATGTATTACGTACACCAGTCATTTGTTTTTAAGATAAAATACCTCCATTTAAATCGTTATCAGCTGCATTTACCGTGTAATGATAAGGTTAAACTTTTTGCAAATAATTGATTTAATTCAACTAAATTCTGACGTTAATTTAAGTGGTCGTTGCACAAGCGGCTGTATCAAATAGATTAAATATTAATGTATCTAAATAAATAGTTACACAAGTAACGGCTAACTTAGCCCTGACCTCGTAGTATTGCCTCGTAGTATAAACATGAATAAATTCATTATTCATATGTATAGAGAGAAATATCTAGTGCTAGATACCTAGAAAACTTTTTAAAGAATCCAATTATGTCTAATTATTTTGACACTACTACTATAATCACTCAGAATCTCATAAGAGCCAATACTCGTGCCTATAATCCATTTTGTGCATCTTCTCCTATGATAAATACCTACTACTGACCCCTCATTCGAAGTGCTAATAACATAAGCGAGGAAACTATCTACCGTTATTTCGCATTCTCGTCGTCTACAACAAAACACAAACAAATAAATGCTCGCTGCCTATAAGCAAACCTATGTGCTTCTAGACGAACAGACCTTCTGGCATAAAACACAAGGCCTCGCAACGATCTCGTTAAATTGCTATCTATTAATTGTAGGGTTTTTTGTAAATCGATTTTGTGAATCGAATTCTTCTGCCGATCCCTGTAACTAATAATTAGTAGGAACCTACTGTGAGCTTTTTATCTGCCGCCCACAAACAATGGAAACGTGACTGTACTGGTAATCTTGCACCCATACCTATCATTACTACCCTTCGTCCTTCTACCTATACCCAATGACCGCTACTTTCGCACTGCACCAAAAAAAACTTACATTCTACTTACTACATATTATAAAGCGTAAGTAATTTGGTCTGTCTGTAACCTTTTCACGCCTATACAGCTAAACGGAATTTGGAAAAGGATATACCTAGTTCAGCTCAGTTTTTTTAATTAATATAATAAAATATAACATTACAGACGACTAGTGTAGATTTAATTCTAGTACTTGTAAACACTTGTGTGAGTTTGTGAGCGTATTTAAGCCATACGTGGCTTTATAAACTTGTGAAGATTGCAATAATTGCATACGATCTATGAAGAAACCAAGTTTGAAATTGTATATCACCGAACGCCAAATTGACGGGTTTCTATACTTATTCAATATCTTTGTTTTACAGCTATGTACCTGACATTATAAAAATGTGTATTTACTTGTGTACAACTCTGTAAACCTACTTATGTACAAATATATGAATTGATTTCCGAAAAAGTGCGTACTAAGCCGCAGGCAGAAGCTGGTTTATTATAAAAACGCAATCGTAGGTACTTAAGAATTTGCTCTTGTTGTTGCGTATTCGCGTGACTTCCTACGTTTTGTTGACATAAACATGATAAGGAAATGTCGGAGGTTTATTTATTAAAAAACAACGCTCGAAACTTGATAGCCCTTGTGGAAACTCCTTAAATTGTCGTGAATATTGCGCAAGCTACTAAGGCGGCTGTCGCATTATTTCTCTTTACGTGTTTCTTTACAATGCCCATTACTTTTGCATTGGTTTCGCACCGAATTTTCGAACAGAAATGAGATCAACAGAGAATACGACATTATATTGTAATGCAATATTGAGTTAATATAAATAGGTTCCTGGATTGTTCTTTAGCTGTTTCTTTTCGTTTCCAGAGTTATGTAATCTCTGACTCTGTCTAATTATTATTGGATCTCGATTTAGGTATCTTCCTGAAAACTGTACGAGAAAAGGGTTTCCGGTGGCGGCTGTCTATTCGAATTGGCCAATCGTGCCGCTGATCTAACACAGGCTTGCTAGTTATGGTGACTTAATATTGTACCTACCTTCACGTAGGTTCACCTGCAGCATAATATCACCAAACAATCAAAATTCACCCTGTTTATAACTATACAGTTTTCAAATAAGAAAAACTCTGAAATATTAGTTAACCATTGGATGAATTACTGTTCTCCTTATAGGAAGTTCCTATGAAAGACAAACCCATTTAACAATTACCGAGTTTTCTAATTGAAAAAATATATAATTTTAGTAATGAATACAAGAAATTAATAAGAAATTAATAAATCCCAAAAATTTACGATCCCGACGGGATTCGAACCCGCACCTTCCCCTTCAGCGCAGGGGTGCTCTTTTTTCCAACTAAGCTACGCGATCTTATCTAGTCGGCCCGAAAATCTTTGGGAGTTCTTTCGGCACTTACGCCGTCAGCGCCACCTACAGAGGAAACAATGAAGTTATCCAATTCTGCTCAAAGACCAAATTTACATTTAGTTCTTTGACGAGAGGTTTTGCCGTTGCTTGATTCTAAGGTTTTTATTTATTATACTCTGGGTAATTTCTAAGAAATTAATAAATCCCAAAAATTTACGATCCCGACGGGATTCGAACCCGCACCTTCCCCTTCAGCGCAGGGGTGCTCTTTTTTCCAACTAAGCTACGCGATCTTATCTAGTCGGCCCGAAAATCTTTGGGAGTTCTTTCGGCACTTACGCCGTCAGCGCCACCTACAGAGGAAACAATGAAGTTATCCAATTCTGCTCAAAGACCAAATTTACATTTAGTTCTTTGACGACAATCGTCAAAGAACTAAATGTAAATTTGGTCTTTGAGCAGAATTGGATAACTTCATTGTTTCCTCTGTAGGTGGCGCTGACGGCGTAAGTGCCGAAAGAACTCCCAAAGATTTTCGGGCCGACTAGATAAGATCGCGTAGCTTAGTTGGAAAAAAGAGCACCCCTGCGCTGAAGGGGAAGGTGCGGGTTCGAATCCCGTCGGGATCGTAAATTTTTGGGATTTATTAATTTCTTAGAAATTACCCAGAGTATAATAAATAAAAACCTTAGAATCAAGCAACGGCAAAACCTCTCGTCAAAGAACTAAATGTAAATTTGGTCTTTGAGCAGAATTGGATAACTTCATTGTTTCCTCTGTAGGTGGCGCTGACGGCGTAAGTGCCGAAAGAACTCCCAAAGATTTTCGGGCCGACTAGATAAGATCGCGTAGCTTAGTTGGAAAAAAGAGCACCCCTGCGCTGAAGGGGAAGGTGCGGGTTCGAATCCCGTCGGGATCGTAAATTTTTGGGATTTATTAATTTCTTAGAAATTACCCAGAGTATAATAAATAAAAACCTTAGAAGTAATGAATACAATTTAATAATGATATAATAAATAAATAAGTCGTGAAATTTACAAAGTTTTTTTTTAAAGTAAACCTAAACCTAAACCTAGCTGTACGATCAAGATTTAACCGCGTATAGTGGACGCATGCCTTTACCCACGGGTTCAATAACGACTGTCAATAAAATGGTTATGGTAGTGTGTACCATGACCATAAATTGTTAAGATTAGGGTCAATAGCGCGATGGATATGATAACTGCAAGAAAACGCAAACTGCAGCTTAGCTAGGTACCTACATAAAGTTATAATATAAACCTAGTTCGTAGCTACAAGTATTAAGAATAAACAATTCACTGGAAATGTACTACCTTTTTAAATGTCTTTTAATAGTACATTATATAGATATATATGACGATATTTAAAAGCGTTAAAAAGTTGATTCTCCATTAGGTACTTTAATATATCGAGTTGTGTGGAAAAATAACATTTTATGGTTCTTTTTTGTGACTTAATCATAATTTATTCTGGTACTAAAAGTTTTTTAATGTATTTATTTTATTTCAAACAAAGTAGGTACCTACCTCACATGCTTTTATGTTACCTATTTGTTTTAATACTATTTCAAAGGTACCTAAGCCACGTCATCAAAAAACTACTTGGTACCTTAGGTAGGTTTACATAGATAATATTTGTATAAAACATAAACATACCTAGGTAAGTAAGAACTTCGCGTCCTTTTTCATTGCGTTAATCAAACTATCAGCGACATCTCTGAGCAAACATCGACACTAGTGCGGATGTGCTGACATCTTTGGTACTTACACGGAATCATCTTTGAATTATCGAATTGCAGGATTAAAGAGATTGAAAAACGAATAATAAAATTTACTATAACATTTTTTTTATCAATTTAGGGTCTTACTTAACTTAGTACTAGGTACGAGTGATTTAAGTTAGGTAACCTTTATTTTTCACTAATAATATGTACAACATGATGTTAAAACTTACCTAATAAGTGTAGGTACATAACTATTACGTAGGTAGGAATTTGAATGTAAATAAAAGGCAGTGGGTAATGCTTCCATTGATTTGAAAGACAGGCTGTCGGGGTCCAGCAAGCAGATTATTCCGGCCACGTCCACTATTGTTTAAAAACCCTATCTCGGGGACACAAACGGGCCAATCCATCTCGTTAGGTATCCTTCGAATACTGCCATTCATTTTACTTCAGACGTTTCTATGTGACTGCCGATAAGCAAATTCAAATAAAAAGCATTTTTTATTCGAAATTACCCTTAAAAGTATTTTATAGTTTGCCTTACAGGTGGGTAGTACCTAGTTACCTATATAATGTTTCAAAAATGTTGCCCTGGAGTCTCGAGAGTTTTTACATTCAACGCGCGTTCGTTGCAAAAGTTGCCTACTTATTAAACGTAATTATGTGGCCGCATAAACCGACCACTTTGGTGCTGGAGCCTCAATTACACTTAGCGAACATTTTAATATTGTTCATAATGCTTAAAATGACATGGACTTTAGTGGATACCATGTTAAATCCTTGCAGAGCTTAGTTTTTTTTTTATTAGTACCCAACAAATAAATGTAGTACGCTAACTAGATAATTATTTTAAAAGAATATTAAATATCGTATCAAATATTAATAAAAAAAGTTACAAGAAACTAAGCCGAGTTCATAATTATGAGAATGGATTAAAAGTTACGACACTAGCAGCGACATCTGTTGCATACATAATGAACTTCTCGTAGCAGGAAAGAGCTACGACTGTGCTGCGCCCTCACTAGGCATTAGTCAGTAAACTAACTGTGCGCATTAATTTGTGTCTCACGTTAAATAAAAGAGTGGATTTACATTAAAAACGAAAGATACAATAATAACATTACGTATATTTTTTTGAATGAATTATCCAGCGTCTCCACTGGCAGTGTTTTATAGGAAAAATATAGGTAAAAATATAGTAGTAGTGTAGTAATTTAGTTAGTTAGTTGGTTAGTTGAAATATACGCGATCAATCCGGTAAAAACAGTGTTTTATTATGAGTTCTCGCGAAAACAACCTTAGAATATACTAAAAATATAGTTATTTATATTTCATTACGTAGCGTAGATGTCTATTATATTCCTGTATGTCCTATTATACTACCTTACTAGATTAATTGATTTATGTAGGTACCTACCGATAAAAAAAATTGCCTAACGTCTGTAAAATGTTTTTGCAATAATACACAAATGTTGTAAATCATAACGTGAGTCATATTTTTTGATTAATATAAACTTTTATAAATACTTGACATACTACATACATTAATACTGCTTATATTAAATTTAGTCATCCATGTTCTAAAACTTTTTGGGAAATGTTAGCAGCGTGCAAGCGCGTTGAAGTCTTTTGTATGAGAAGGTTTTTATTTTATGTTACAACAGTAAAATGTTCTTTATTATCCTAAGTTGAGCGTTTATTTTTATTAGGAAAATAACATAATAATTATGTCATATATTCAGTAGTGTGTGTCATTATGTTATTATGTTTTTTTATTGTATTTTTGAGAAACACTAAGTGTAGGTACTTGACCAAAAGGTGACTTTACTGTCATAACATTTGAACCTGCTTTTAATTCAACCGATAATATTGATTCATTATATCTGAATTATGACCAAAGTCGTTGCACAGTCGACCTTAATCGCACGTTTCTGCATTTGGTGCCGAAAGGCTATGAAATATTAGACTTTTGCATAAGTAATTTAGTTTTATGGTACTACGCTGTTACATACCATAGGTAGGTAGGTCTGGGTACCTAGACCTAGGCATCTCTAATGAAAATTAAACACATGCTACAGTCCAACTCATCTAATATAGCACGTTGTTAATATTTTTTTTGTCTAAATAAATAAAGTGATCTTTTTATTTTATCTTTCCTGTCGATCGCATCGTATCAACCCCCTGAAAATTTGGTCGTTATTTTTTAGTACACCCTTTATTACTAGCCTAACAGTTAAAGAACTAACTAAGCGTAATATAGAAATGGAATAGCATATAAGCTGTTTTTCGTACCAAAAAAATGCGTGCAAAAACGTGGGCAATTTTTACAATAGGCAAATTTTTGAGAACCAAAATTGAAGAAATAGTACGTCACGTTTTATTTACAACGTGTTAATGGAGAGACCAACGTACCACCCATCATACGTGTAAATTACCTTTAACAAAGCTTAATTATCAATCAACAAAACTGTTGTTAGTACTAACAACATAGGTAACTCAAATAATATACCTACGGGTAATCAAAATATATGTGTGGCATAAAATACTCCGCGCATCTATCGGCGCTACTGGCAGGCATTACCGGTAGGCATTACCGGCAGTCATCGCATTTCCTCATGGTATTTTACTGAAATGCCGCGCGCTCGGTACTGATAGGTGCGTGATGCTGCGTACTATTTCATGTAAAGATTTAGAAATTTCTATGCCTGCAGGGAATGCCGCGTCTGCCGTCCTCCCAGGTTCGACGACCTCTGTGGCGCGGTGGGCGAAGGTCTGCCTGCGACGCAGGAGGTTGCGGGTTCGATTCCCGCCTCGGGACAAATGTGTGTACGATCTGTAGACAATTGTTCAGGGTGTTCTGGTCGTTTTCTATGTATAATAAAAAATATCTATCTATGTATTATATTATATTATGTATCAGGTACCCATAACACAAGCTCTGCTTAGCTTGGGGCTGGATAATACTGTGTGAATTGTCCAGCATTATTTATTTTATTTATTTATTTATTTAGGTGCGCGGTCAGCTTAGCACTTCTATTAAATCAAACTGCCGTAACAAATTAAATTTTTTACCATCTTTCTTATCATTTTCGCTGTCGCAGCGTTCCTATCTGGGTAAGTGTCTTGGTACCACCCCCACCGTACGTATTTAAAAAATAATTTATAAGAATTTCTAATTTTTCAATACTCAACGACTCTTGTGCAAAACTGGAGATACCAGAATTGACAAATCTATGACATGACATCAACAATATTCTAATTTTGAAATTTATAGGTAGTTCTGTTTTCAAACGCTAAATGCGAAGAGACGACCTCTTCGCATTCAGAGAGACCAAACTTTTTGAAGACATTCCTTTTCTGAAGATATTAAAAAGTTCTTTAAGAACTGCAAAAATACAGCAAAAGAGGATAGCTTACCTTTCGCACAGTCTTCTGAATTTATAAAGTTGAATTTAAAAATATTCAATTTTGAGAGTGTTCCGACAACTTTGGGCGCATAGTCGTCGTACATTTACTTATTTAGTATCGACTAAAGAACCCGAAAATCCAATTTTTTTTTTCAAAAACTCACTTGTACAGAAAACCTAAAAAAGTTCTTCGTCTTCTAGAACGTCTCTAGATCTAGAACTTTTTTTTTTTTTTTCAAAATCCAAAAGTAAAAAATTCAAAAGTCATGTTACTCCTAACATGACTTTTCGATAACTCTCACGGTTCAGACTTCCCCTCAGTGGCCCTGAAAAAAACTCACCGTGTATAATTAAACATTCTGTGAATATTTAAAACGTCTACCTGTAACCGTTATCAATATCGAGCAAAAACGAGCAAAAAAAATCATGTTTTTTTATACTACAAACGTGATTTTTTAAATATTTATTTTATTCTGCTTTTTAGAATTTGTTGTTATAGCGGCAACAGAAATACATCATCTGTGAAAATTTCATCTGTCTAACTATCACGGTTCATGAGATACAACCTGGTGACAGACGGAGAGACAGATGGACGGACAGCGGAGTTTTAGTAATAGGGTCCCGGTATATTATTTGGGTACGGAGCCCTAAAAACCTGAGCATAAAGTAGGTAACTACATCATTGAAATCGTTTGAATTATACTGTTCCACAAGTCCAAACTGACTATTATAATAACCTACCAAACGTCCTTGATCTTTCTAAATTACAATTTAATAGTCAATCATTGGCAATAGAATAAAGTATAGCTAATTTGCATAATACTTGTGTCACTACTGGCTTTTCAGCTCATCTCATACATTCTTGAGGTGCAAATGTTTTTAACCGGTTTCAAAACAGGAGGAGATATGTATGTTTTTTTAATGTATGTTCGTCGATTTCTACCTCAATAGGGTATAATATACCCTATTGAGGTAGAAACATGAAAAAAATAAAAACAATCAGCTTGAATAATATTCAAGCTGATTGTTTTTATTTTTTTCTCTATTGATATAGAAATATATCTGCATTTTTATTTTCGTATTTATCATGTTTTTTTTCTGAAATATAATCATTGAGAAGTGGATATTTTACGATTATAACGTCACCGTTCACTGTATTGTCATGAAGCTTTTAGCGGGATATCTTTTTTAAAAGAAATAAATAAATAAATTCATTTATTAGACACAACACACAAACAACAAACATGATGTTTCATTCATCGTGAGTTTCTCTTTATTTGAAACCAATAAACATAATATTATGAAAATACAATAATAATTACAACTAATATTTACACTTAAATCTATTTTCTAAAAATCTAAGCCGTCACCAGAAGGCAAAGTGCCCAGAACGCTGGCAGCATTGCCACGTTGAATGGCAATGCTAATTCGTTGACCGAAATAAAAGCCAGCATTCCGATCACCTGTGGACTCTGTTAGGAGTTTTGCTAGATCTTTGTATATTCCATGTGCCCCAGGACCCCAAGGACCTAGGGTTTCCACCCCAAACGGCTCGAATAGGTAACCTCGGTCAAGATTAGCGTATTTCCGCCGTTTGAGGGACTCCGCTGATGTTGCTGCGGAGCCGGCCCTTACTGATGTCCCTGCAAGATGAGAAGGTGCTAGGGTATCTACACAAGTGGCATCCCAAACTAAAGGCCGACCCATTTTCCAAGGAATCAGAGTCATACCGTCAGGCCTTTTACCATCATCTCGCATTAGGCCACGTGGTTCGAGAGTAGCTGCCATACTGACGCTGGTAAAAGCCCGACGGATGATGTCATTAATTGAACTATGACGGGACACACGTCCTGCACTAGAGACACATGCCAGTGCATGGTGACCGAACTTATCAACGGTTTCACCGCACTGGCAACGGTGTGCAACTAGACAGGGAGAACCTAAACGCAAAGAGGTGGCCACCCTATTTCATTCATCTACATATTTGTTTCAAATTTTATTTTGATTGAAGGAATAGAAGCACTTTGAGATGATAAACTGAACGGTGACGTCACAGAAAAAGTGCAGCGCTTTTATCCCCCGAAAGTGAAGTTTTATTTTTCGTTTTTCCCTTAAATATTCAAAAAATTGTGGCCGTTTTATTTTTTTCGGTAATGTAATAACTAATGACAATAATAATCGATTAAAAAATATTCATATGCCTTACTATATAGGTACTTTTTTTTAAAAAACTTTGAAAATTGTTTCGCTATTGTACAGATAATGATCCCTTATTTTTTTTATCTAGTCTATGTTTTTCCACTGCTGGGCAAAGGTCTCCACCAAATTCTTCTAGAAATGAATCATTAATGTTACAATGCAATACAAGAATTCTTTATTGTACACTAGAAAATAACATTCCAAATAGACATTACTTAAGATGAGTACTATGGGCGGCTTTATCGCTTAGAAGCGATCTCTTCCAGGCAACCTTTGGATGTTAATATTATTCCAGATAGATTCTATCCATTATAATATTGTAACTTATCGGTAATAAAACGTTATAACAAGTAAAGGTAATTCTAATGAAGGCTTTTCAATGCAATTAAAAGAAAAAACAGTCACGCTTTTTTATTTTGGCACTAGATGGCGCTGCACAAAAGTAAAGTGTCAATGTCGAGTGTCATAAAATAAACAACGAAAAATTTTTCTGGTTCCACCAGATTTTTGACACTTGAGTTTCAGCGCCATCTATCTCAGTCTATGGCAACCACTTTTTCTTTTAAAGGTCTCATTGAAAAGCCCTCATTAGCAGATCAATAATTTTAAGAGCGCTTTGTAATATTTTTCCCTGCTCGCATTGTTGGATGTTTCGTTTGGTGAGTCTCCCTCCATGGTATTATGCCTAGATGCAAAGGTAGTAACTTTGCGTTGCGTATAACGAAGACATAAAAAAAGTTAAAATCTCTGGAATATTTGCTTACTAATTGCACTTAAGATGAACTTGGCTTATTTCATTGAAAATGCCATCAAGCAAAAATTTATTTAATGATATGCAAATGGGACCGAATGGTTAAGAAATAATCAATAAGATTCTATCTTTTGCGATCGAAATCACGTGAAATATGGTTATTAAAAAATAACGACAAATTCGTGAAGTAGACAAGTGAAAACCATGTACACTATTTACTGAAGGTAAGTTTCATTGTTATATTTTCTCACAATCAAAGTGAAAAGTATTGTTTTTCACTCGGGCCCAAACCACCCATTATAACTCGGTCTTGTCATCCTCTCTTGCTACGCTCGGGAGTATAAATAACCTCGCGTAAAATGGCATGTATAAAAAATTAACTATTGTTTTTCTGCGCTTCCTCTTATTTAATTTTCTTGGCAGAGATACAAAGTGTGGTTCCAGCACTCATTTAATGGGCGACATTAGCAAGTTCAAGCTGTGAACGAGATGCCATTTGTGGCGCTCGTTACAACTTCACACCGAGTAAGGAATAGGTTAACGCGTTTCGTTATGATTAGCAGCTCCCTTTAGCAGAAAAATTCAAAGATCAAACAGTAACCTACACTTCAGACGGTATTGACAATGTATGTTACTTTAAAGTTTAAACAAAAAAAAAAGCAAATTAAAGAAAAAAAAAGTTTGCAAATAAAGCTAAATAGTTGGATTTGATTCAATCAAATTTTAGTCAGTAAAATATCCAATCGTAAAACAACCAGTACTAAAGCAGTGTATACAGGAGGTATAACAACAGGTAGTTAGGTATAAATAGGTACCTACACTAAGAAAATAATTGCCTTGGGTTGAAAATAACTGTAAAGGGTGCTGGCACAGTGAGAGAGAGTCCCCGGAGAAAGTGCGCTAAAGCACGCAACAACGCAACGCCCTGTTAGCGGCATTCCCCCGCTCCGATACCTTTTCTCCTATTATTCGCATAATCGAATCATTGACTTTAAATCAGTACCTACCTTATGAGGAATAATTTATTAATTGAAATACAGCTGATTAACTGACTTAATAAGTTTAAGATTAAAGCGTTTTATCTGGAAGCCTATAAAATATCATTTAATAGCTCCAATCGGTATTTGACAATCTCCGGGTTGAATGAACACATCCAGTCACCTTTTTGTGAGATACGTAGATCTATCTCAAATATCACATAAAATATCACATCTCCGCTACCTGCAGGCCCCAGGTATATCTAATGATTGTGGCAAAATCAACTGGGTGATGTTTACTACCAACCCGACTGATACCTATGCAAATAAAGTTCTTTCAAGAAAATTAATGATACTTAATGTCAGTGTTCTAATTAGTAAGTAAATAGTATATTACTAAAAACCTAATGTGAGACATGAATAAATGCTTTTATTAGTATTGTTTTTCAAAAATCATTTCGTCATCATTCAAAAGTCATTTCGTCACACTTATTAATTGCGCAGGAATGACCGACTTTGCGCGCGCTTATCGAGGAACCAATCGCCTCTTTTCGAATAGAAGGGATGAAAAATAATAATTTGATTGTTTCTTAAAACTAAAACCGACTTCGAGTCCCTTAACTTTACACTGTTTGTACTTTTGCGGGACAAATACGAATTCCTTGAGAATAATTTTTTTGGACCACTTCGGATCATCAAAACGTGCAACTGCAAAAGAATCGTCCAATCGGTTAATAGATGACGGCGTAATCGACGAACATACATTAAAAACATACATACAACCGAACATAAAATCTCTTCCTCTTTTCCAAGTCGGTTAACAACAGGTAGCCTATTAGTGAGTCAATTTTAGAAGATCTTGAGGCATTCTCCGCCCAGCTACTCCCGTTAGCTCTGCATGTGCGTCGTGGGAAAAATTCATTTAAAGCTGACCTAGGGCTGAGCAGAGAACCTCGCTACCAAGAGCTAGGCTAGAAGTTACGAGCGCGCTTGAACTTTGAAAGCGCGGTAGAAGCGCGGGCGCATCAGCACAAGACTGTGACCTCTGCGAGGCTTGCGCGCAAGGTCACGAACGCGCGTGCGCGTCAGTCGTGACCCGCTGGCGGGCCGTACCCGCGCTATCCGCGACACATCGCACATTCACACCACAGACAATGACCATAGAGCTCAATATCATACGACTTGCTAACTTGGCCACAATGTCTCGCTAGGCTATGTCTGCTAATGTAACACTAGTGTGTGGTATTCACGCTAGGATCAATAATGTTTTGAGCGCTGCCGATGCAGGTTCAAGTCCCGTCGTTGTTGTAACGAATATTCGCATTCGCATTCGCGAATCTTCGCAGCCATAGAGCTCCTCCTATCAGCTTTTCGAACTATTTCGCCTCCAATTTCTTGGAGGCAAATTGGTTCGAAAAGTCAATATTCACATTCGCGAATGTAAATTTTGTATATTCGCGTTCACAAATGCGTAAAATTTGTCATTCGTTATATCTTCCTACTATTTGGATTGGATCTTTCAATTTAAATTTATTTTTTCACCTTTTGTAACAACGAAGAACTTCCAAAAAACCAAATTCATGCCATCATGATTGTAATAATAATTCAGCATAGGTATGTACTCATAGGGATAGTGAATAGCGGTTTCGTATTCAAACGACGTTTTCCTGCCTACGCCTCCACTTTTGAGACAGGATTTAGAATGTTTTAGAATGTGTCATCATCATCATAATTGGGACATTCCTATTTTGATTATCATTATTGTTAAATAGTTAATAACACCAGACACTAGCTTTTTAAAAAATGCTATGACAAAAAGAATAGGTTAAGACGAAAAAATGATAATCATCATAATCAGCCCATATTATTAGTCCACAGCTGGACATATGCCCTAATAAATGAGCGCCCTGTCACCTTGCCTCATCCAGGATCTGCCTGCAGTTTTTAGCATGACGCATGATTGTACCAAGATTACTAACTTAAGCTTAGTAGTAAACCGATTCTATCTAAACGGAGGAACTGCCAATGACTAATAAGTCAATATACTTATACATTACTCTGGCTATTTTCGTCATTCACTTGTAGGATATTAATTCGTTACCGGAACAAAAAAACGCGGAAGAAACTATTGTAGGTAATAATGTATCTGCTACGGCATGCATGAGGTGTGCTGCGGAGGCCGTGAACTCGGTTACATCGTCTCCACGCAAACAAAACAAAATTATCGTGACTACATAACACAGCATTGTTAGTTGAATAGGTACAATTTAAGGCAGTACCCTGACGCATAGACTAGCGCCACAGTCATCTATTTAATTTAATTATTACGTTACATAAACAAAGGAATATCAGTTTTTTAGTTTATTGGACTTTTTGGCAGTTTAATTTTTTTTTGTTTAGCAAAGTTGCTCTTGGTGGTCACCAATTTTATTTCCGCATCTCTGCGATACTACCTATACAAAACAAAACTATTACATATGTAATGAAAAAAACGATAGGTATCACAAAATACCGAATGGTTTTGTGAATAAAAAAAGTAATATTATAATAAAATAGGTGGCGGCGGCGCTAGTGTGGGTCGGTGGTACCGCCTTAACAGACTGCAACCAAATTTTTTATGTACATAGTTATGTTTTAGGATCGTGTCAGGAGGAAGTCATCTAATGTGATGATTGTAAAATATGTCTGCCTCTAACTGGCTAGCAACATTATTATTCAACACGATGACACTCATTTATGCCATTTATCTACAAAAACAGAGACCATCACAGTTGATATAAAGTCACACGAATGAAAAAATGCTGCTTTACCGTAAGCCACTAAGGTTTGTATTAAAAGTTGTTGTTAATTTATGTTTATTTCTTTGAATATGTAGCCGGTATCGGTTAGAAGTAACGGTGCTGCGCCGTGTGCCATATATGCGATTGGTAGAAGTGAGAGCCGAGAATGGGATACATTATTCAAGGGGATCATTTACATCGCAGAGAGGCTGACGCGGCGGGCTGCGTCGCCTTGTATGTGCTGAAGCTCGCCCGGAACCCACCGAGACATAAAAACAATCTTCCATATTGCTCCTGACTCTTTCTTTTTCTTTTCGCGCCAAGTATTCGCTTAATGATCGAACAACGTCCATAGATTGCATTCAATTCAATGAGATAAGAGCTTTCTGAAAAACATTTGCCTTTATTTATTTTCTTTTGTCTGGATAAATTAGCACTGTTTACAAATAACATATCTGCAACGATCGTATTTTAGTTTATTACAGGTAAAAATAATTGTTTTTGTTTAACCGGATATTTTTGAAAGGTGCAGATTATTAACCCAATAATAGATATACAGCTTTTGGCAGGACCTGCTTGCTTAATGCTGCTGCTTATTATATGTAGACACTTAGTTACCTACTACCGATGTATGTATGTAATTTTGAAAGGTCGTTGTTTAAGCTGTTTTATTGCAGTCGATGCTTAAATGCAATATTGGATTGGCATCCAAAAATACGTGTGAGGCGTGTGGTTGGTGAGAGGCGCGCCCTTGCGCAGGTCCTTGCCACAATGTCGTCGACGCAAGAGCAGAGCCCTGCACCCTGCCGCAAGCCCGCAATCAATATCGACATACCACAAACCAAGCCACGCTACGGCTCCACAGAGAATGTATAACCTTTAAAGTCCTTATTTACACCCGCCTTGGGCAGTTTATTTACATAAAAACAACGAAACTTAATATTTATAGCGATTGTTACATTTTGCGTATAAACAACCATCCGCTACCTTACCAAGTGACGTGATTTATGTTGTGACCACGTTTTGTTAAGTTACAACTACTTTTTGCAAAGAGTACTAGATTTCATACAAAGTTTAATAGTTACCTGCTGTGTACAGAGACACAAAACTTGTTCTTATCTCTAAATCATTATCTGTATCGACTGCCAGCTACAAAGATAACAAATTATTTTATTTATCCCTTCAACATCCATTGTAAATATATTATCAGTTCAGTGCAATAATTATATAGTTCTATATCAAATACTTACAATGAATTGGCTTTAATGTGCACTTAAATTTAATGTAGCCTGTGGAACGGGAAATAAAGCCATGTTTGATTGATAAAATAGACACTTTGGTTAGTAGTTTACTGCGAATTTGATAGCCACAAAGAAATACATTTTAAATTCATACACACCCAACACCTGGGTTAAATTGTCTAAGTTTAGCACCTATAATTTCTACATTCACTACACGTATTTTTAAAAAAATTAGAAACCTAGGTAATTTTAAAATGGCCTTTAAATATTAAAGTGAAGGATTTTCAGATTTACTACCTACTTGTACTTTGCGTTGAAAGTTCCCTACAAAAGACATAAACGCGCTCTATCGTCCCGTCAATTTTTTTTTAAACCTTTGCTGTTTCGTGGTCTATTTTATTGCTAGCTTTAAGCTAGCTTTGCTCAGCTTGCTAGCTCTTGCAATGACTATAAATAATGCTGGACAATCCACAAAGCATCATCTAGCCCCAAGCTAAGCAGAGCTTAGGGTACTAGATGACTAATACATTTTTCACTTCTCTCGCTCAAAAAGTGTGTCACATAGCTTAGCGAAAAAACAGTTTTTAAGGTCAGGGTTATAAAGTAATTTTTCTTTTTAATTTTCGTTGAAATCATCAGCCAGTACAAGACATTCGTCCTCTTGCATAAAGACTCGACTTTTTGGTGTTCCATTTACAAAGAACATACATTACATTTCATTTGAATTTATTTTTGAAAATGGAACTGTAAGCGCCTTTTTGGTCATTGTTGAATGTTTTGTATGGGGATTCTTCCTTCATGGTAGAATGCGAAGCTGGTAACTTTGCGTTGCGCGTAACGAAGACACAAAAAAGTGGTATCAATCAGCGCGAAATCTCTGGAATATTTTTTACTACAAATTTAACTGAAGAAACTTGGCTTATTTCGTTGAAAATGCCATCAAGCGAAAATTAATTTAATAATATGCAAATGGGACAAAATGGCAAAGAAATAATCAATCATCAAATCTCTTGCAGTCGAAATCACGTGAAATATGGTATAGACTAACGATTTTTACTATTATATAGAAAATACCCAGAACACCCAGAAAAATATTTGCAGATCGTACAAACATTTCGATCGTTCGAATACGCAACCTCCTGCATCGCAGGCGGACCTTTGCCCGCTATGCCACATCGGTCGTCGAATGTGCAATGGACACCTTCCTAAATTTGAAAGGAATATCGTACTTAATAAATATAATAAATCCCTTGCTTTTAATTTCAAGATGTTCTAGTCATCAATATGCCTAGTAGTGGTTTTTGTGTTTTTTGTAAACATGAGACCGTAATCTTCGTATATGTTGCTCTGAAATGTGATTATCTGTACTCATATATTATTTTAATGGCAGACCGTATAACATTCATATACTTATAAGGTAAAGCTAGCCTTGTTGTCGACCGTTCCTCTCGGTCTCTCGGCTGATGCCTCGTACGCTGTCTTTGTCACACTAATAAGCTCCTCACTCTTGAAGAACACCTTACATCTTAAGATGGTACGTCACGCATGTATAAATGGGGTTTTTGTATATTGTAGTTAGTATTGTTTTATAAGTTTTTTCGGTTCGTTTTCCTAGGTAAACCTAGCTAGCAGCCAAATCACTTGATGAACGCAAAAATTATAAATAAAACGTCAAGTGCGAGTCGGACTCGCGCATCAAGTGTTCCGTGTAATTAAAAGACCTCGCTTCTTGCAAAATTTTATGATTCTAGGTCAACGGAAAGTAGGTACCCTATCGGTTTTTTATATTTTTTTATATTCGATTTTTTTTCTCTACTTGTGTATAAAAGACCTTGCTTCTTGCAAATTTTATGATTGTAGGTCAAAGGGAATTAATTACCCTATAGGTCCGTAGCGAGACTCATTTTTTTTGTGTATAACTTGTAATCTACGGTTTTCGGATATTTCGCTTCCTTGTGCTATAAGCCTTCCTTGTTGCCAAATCTCATGATTATAGGTTAACAGAAAGTAGCCCATAGGTTTTTGGCGCATATGTTTCCAACGCATATGTTGGGAAATCACAAAAAAAAATGGTCATAAAGGGCTATAATTTTAAGTTTAATTTATATCACGGCTCCAAAAACTTATAGACCTGAGTATTGGATATTAATTACACCTCAATACCTCCCCAGCGCATTCCTGAGAAAAAAGATTGGACAGACGGATAGATGGACAGACGGACAACAAAGTGATTATTTATGGAAAAAAGTAACGCCTTTTTTCCTTTCGAGGTAAGGAACCCCAAAAACCGGTAAATATTTTAATGCCACGCATTTAACGTGACGTACTTCCAACTACCAACGTTGTATCATATCATTTTGTTACTAAAATAAGGAAGCAATATACCTATCTACGAGTTGCAGCAATTTTAAGTGGTTCATAATTTTAAATGGGAGGAACTACGTTTTGAAAAATATCAAACGAAAAATCTAGAATATATATTTATTTATTTAATTATAAGGAAGGCTTACAGTTTATTTCGATACAAAATGAGTTATATGAACCTAGCAACAGATAAGCTAATAAATGGCCTTCACGGCTAAATGACAGGTTAAATATTAAAGACGCTATACAATCGGAACAGAAATTTAAATGTAGGGTGTCGAAATTAACGGAGATCGAAATGAGATTAACATATATAAAGAAAAGAAAAGAAAATATCTAAAGAAGTTTTCTGTATAAAGTTTACTTTTGTACAAACTCAGAGTACCTAAATGATTTATCTAATAATCTCATGAAAGCCTATATGAATATAGGCATTCTATATTCATGATTTTTCAATTACTGAGTATTTTAGGTAATGCATATGCAATGTTCACATCATAATAATCAAGAGCTAGTATATACCAAATATCTCCACGTCAGATTAGAGTCATGGCATGTATGTCACTAAATGTTATATTAATTTATTATGTTGTTATATAATAGTATATTAATGTATTTGGTATTTGTGTATTAGTATAATCGATTTGAATTAGCTTAGCATAAGCACCACCATCCTATGATTTTCTCCTTACACCTTGGTTGCCTGGAAAGAATAACTTTTAGCAATAAGGCCGCCAATTCCATTACCTTTCTATAGGATAAGTTTAGTAATGTACTGAATGTTTTGGGTTATGAAATAAAGCATTATCTATCTATCTCCATTGTTTTTTATGTTTTACACACTTCGTAGTAAGTAGGTATCCATGCGAAATCAGAAGATTAGATATAAGGGTTATCAAATAACGAAATAGAAAAATCACCTGACAACAGGTTGCCCTTCAAGTGGTGTTTTTATAAGAACCACAAAGGAATCCCCCAAGACATACAAAAAAGTTGCGTATCAGAATGATTAAACTTCCCAATATAACGTGCTTTCAATTTCACTCATATTCATATGTGGCATAGGATTTACTTCTGATCGCATCGATGCCTGCCCTTTTAGCCCGATGTCTTACGATTCCGAACTTTGATGTAAGATAATAAAACCCTATAATGGATGTGCCGTTGTAGGCTGTGGTTGAGAAACAAAAAAATATAAAAAATCATCAACAAAGTGTGGATATGACTTATACTGGTTCGAAACTAAATTGACATATTTTACAAATTTGGAAATCCCTAGAAAAGAAGAAGACGACTAAAGGCTTGAATAAACGACAAGCAATATAAACATAGCAATGCAAAGGGTTTGTTAAAATCTTACTTATTAGGTGTACCTACAAGCAAAAGCACACATATCCACTTGTAATATTTAATAATAATCCATTCAAGGTTGTCTGGTAGAGATCGTTCTTGGGCGATAAAACCGCCAATTGTCACTTAGTTTTTAGGATTCCATACCTAAATGGAAAAAACTGTAAATTTCTAGTTAATTCACAAAAAAAAATACTTCTCGTTGACCACAAAATTTGGCAATGGCCGAAAGCAAGTTCATATATAGCACAAGTAGGTACAACGAAAAATCCTAAAACCAAAATTTGTAGTTAATTAAAAAAAAACTCGCAAAACCTTCAGGTTACCTAATTTCACTTTCCCCCTGGCCTAGACTGAATGATATTTGGCAAGAAACGAGGTCTTATAATTATACAGAACCCTCGTTACAACTCGCACTTGACGTTTTTTCAGTCCCTGTGTTGAAAATTATTATATTTGGTTTTAGTATGCATATATGCAACAATGTTATCTATCTATCTATATAAGTTATCTAATATTTTGATAATTTATACGACATATTAATAATGAAAGATCTAATACAACATAAAAAAATCTAAACCACGAAATTATGACCCTATTTAATAAAGGTAGGTTATTTCATATTGCGAAGCCCATCTGTTGGCATGACGTAATGTAATGACCGTACCCATTTAGAATAATAAACAGTCAACACGACTATTTACATCGCATTTGAGAATAGTTTTTCAAAGAACTTACAAGCGGGCGTTGCAATAGAATACAAAATATTTTCTTCGTATATCAAGGCAACATCAAACGAATAAATATTGAAATCCAAATTTACATGAAATTCCAAGAAAATAACCGATTTATATTCGTCTGATCCACATGTTTCTTTCGCCATTCGGAAATCTTATCCCCCGTTGAGATTTCTTCGGACCCTGGACCATCGCTGCCGAGTGCTTTATACACAAACAGACGTATGTGTGAAGTGAGATGCTTCTGTGTGTGCGTGAGTACCATCAACCTCCATGTGATGGGAAGTGAACCCTTACGCTGGAAACTGTTTTTTATTTGCGCTCGGACAGCACCAGGTAGAAAGGATTATTGTTAATTTTTGAGAGACACTCCGAGCTTTTAGTTTGTCCAATCGACCATGGTCACGGAACGGTCAAGTAAGTTTTCTTTTCATCTCATTCTTATTAGGATCTAGTTTTCAAGACTTCTTATTTAATATCATCACATTTTAGATGGGTAAACTAACTTGATACTGGAACCTACATAAAATAACCTTCTCAACCTAAAAAAAAAATCTGTACTTAATCTACCTAAGTGTGACAATAATATTATACATTTTGTGACTTGCATGAATCTTGATCCTACATATATGAAGATTCTGAAGCGCATTGTAAAAAATCTATTCTGAAAAGAAATTCAAGACAAAACAAATAAAAGCTCGTAGCAGTAGGTACCTATACCTACTAAGTTTCAGATCCCACTAAAGTAAATAGAACTTAAATCGATAGTAGCCAAAACCATAAATAAATGTAAGCTAAGTACTCTACTTGTTAATTTTATTGCACGTTACAGTGCACGCAATAGAAATAAAGCATACTATGGCAGAACATTTAATTTTCTCCAAACGGAAAACAGCTAGAAATACGAAACCTTATTTTTAAATCAAAAGTTTTTATTGAGGGACTGGTTTTTTAATTAGCGTAAATTATTCGAGAGATAAAGGGCGATGTCACCAATGGGTGAGGCCAAGTGACCGCCGCCGGCTGCATGTTCGTCGAGGTTCGTCGTAACGAGAGACAACGCGCCGGCCATGTCTTTTGCTAAGAACTTTAAGCCAGCCTCTCGCGCTTTCACGAGTTTGTTGACTTCACTCGTCGATTATGAGCTGCTTACGTAATTTTTATACTTTTATGATACTGATATAAAACATATTGCCAACCAGTGGACTGGACGTAAACCAGTAACTTTTTTATTATTAATTGCTACGCCCCGCAGCTAATGGTGCTCAAAATTTACAATGGATTTTGAATACTACATTTTTATTTCTCAAGAGCTTTACGAATATGACAAGATGTGAAATCGGTCAAAGACGAAGCCGACGAATAAAAAGTTGTACATTACTGTTATGATTTCCAAAAAAAGCTGTTTACTGGTTAAATAATTACATTAAATAATGATTGGGAGCGAGAACCCGGCGCGCGGCGATCGCGATGGCGAGCTCATCTCGAGGGCTGGCCGCGCCGAGCGAGGCAATAAAATAAGGCAGCGGGGGGCGCGGGCGGGCGGGGGAGACACCTTTGCGTCCTAAGTCACGGGAGCTAGCGATATCACACATACCATACACACATACTAACAGTTGGTAACTCTCTAACTAAAAAGAATATGAAATCCATCATGAAATATTACTTTTCTGTCAAGAATTCATGGATCCAAAAATCTTTTGAAAACTAAAGAAAGGGTAGGTATTGCTATTTAATTTGCCTTCCTGTCAAAGAGAATGAGGTTCTACTCTACATAACACGCATTGAATCAAAAAACCTAGGTGGCATTAGAGTTAATGAGTTAAATTAGATTATTACATTATTATTATTATATTATTATTATTATTAGATTATTACACGGCTTAGATTTTTAGAAAATAGATTTAAGTGTAAATATTAGTTGTAATTATTATTGTATTTTCTTTAGTAATAAAAGTGGTGAATTTATATGTAGTCAAATAACCCATTTTACATATGAGTTAAATATAGATTACGGTTTAACTTTCCGAAATGGAAACACCTTGGTCTGTATTGAAGTACATGCACTAAATAAAAATAATTCATGAACGTGATTACCTACGTGCTGATCTCAACTTTATTTTATCTAAAACTCTGAAAACTGTATATTTGAGAGTGAAATATCTTTATACTTCGCTATCTAATGAGTCTACATGCCCACCACAAAACTCACGCATGGTAATTCAAGCAACAGAAGGGCACAACACATTATTATTTTTCTTATAAAATTGCTCTAGTGTGATGTTTAACACACTATAATAGCAAAAACCCAAGCAACAGTAGTTATTAAAATTCGCAAACCGCTTTTGGTGTGTACCAGGATGATACAAAAAGTGATCATTAAAGGCAGGGAGGCGCGGCGCGGAGCAGCGCAGCCTCCGCCGCCGCTGCTCCTAAACGATTCAACCAAGTTTTTACCTCTTACCAATCCATATCGAGATCTTTTATACATTTTACGCTGAATCCACTCATTTCAAATTCTCTTATCAACATTAATACTCTCAGTATACAGTCTTAAAATAAACTCCGAGTACTAACGCGTATAATGATTTTATTGACTTCGATGTTAAGATAGAAAATTCTCTGCATAAATTAGTATAATTTTATAAGCTTAAAATATCTGTCCCTTCATGATTGCATGCGTAAAAGCTTATTATCATCTACTTTAAGATCGCGGTCCGCATTGGCTGCCATCGCGTTCCCAAGCCATCACTTTGTAATAAAATTTCATATTGGCATTTGATTGCAAGTAAACCTGTAAACCTACCATCAAGTAACCTCCTTCCACCAACGGCACTTTTAATTAAACCCTAGGTCTGAATAAAATAGCAAAACATAAAAAAGGACCCCTAAATTATACCTATAGGACTATAACTTCAATATTCAATTAAAGATAATATTAGAGGCGCTTTATATGGAAAAACACTTTGGACGGCCAGATACAAACCTAAGATCGTAAAGTTGAATGGTTTCTCAAATTACTTACATTATTGTTGGACGTTGTCATCCTTAAGGTATAGAAAATACAGTCTAAAATCAAACAATCGCACAAACATTCTTGAATGCCCGGACACGATAGGTTTTTATGTGAAACATATTTGATATCAACAAAAGTTCTTCAAAAAATATAAAACTTTATACATATGAGACTCAGGAAAATTTCCATTTTGATAAATATGTTTTGTAAGAAGTTAACACTGCTGTAGACATAATACTAGACATGTTAGTTTTCGGTTGGCCACAGGAGTAGTCTTGTACACCTTGGTATAATAAATAATTTATCTATGTGGAAACGGGTTCATATATTTGTACAATGTCATAATTTTGGTTAACTGTCCTATTTATTTCAAAGTCAATAGAATTTTTCTATTCCCATTTTGTTTAAATCTACTTACATGCAGCTTGATGAGCAGTGCACTGTTATTGATATAAAAATATTGAAAATTTGGCGGTTTAGTCTACAAAATGCGCGAAGGGAGATGCCTCGATTACAGCCGGTGCTCACGACACCAACTTCACGTTTGAATACTATGCAGTAAACAGTCGTAACAAATCTTACTACAGAGTAAGGATAACCCGTTTGCTTATTTACAATCAACGTCATGATGATATACCAATGAAAACATGAATGACTGATGACGAGGAGTCAATTGCTTAACCGTCTCTCTGTACATTTTCGCTTCGATCGAACAAAGACAACATCACGACCACCAAGAAAATATGGTACCTTTATTACTTTACTCAACTCAAATGATCGCGAACAGGATGTCTTGAGGATAATGATAGCTCGTCTATAGAGTTCTATTCGGATTGGTATGTTAATAGAGTTTTAAGGTTTTATAGTTCGGATGGTGTGGCGTGAATCGTTGGCAGCTCTCGGCAAGTTCAAGGTGAGCGCGGTCCACCCACGCCGCCGCGGCCCGGCCCGGCCCGGCCGCTCCTAGCCGACCGTTACACCGCCGCCACAGCGGACCAACACATCTCATTCCACGCTCGACAAATACAACCACTCACTTACACAAACAATACATTGTTTCTAACGACCAAACCAAATCTACGAGGCAGAGGTACCTACGAGGTGCCAACACACCAATGAATTAACAATTACGTGAGCTCGTTACGATTCGGCTGAGGTTCAAATAGACCCTAATTACTAAAATGTCGATTATGAAGTTCATTTTGTAGTAGACGAACATTAAGATAGCAATTATCTTGTGATGATGCAACGAAAACCTCGTCATAAGGTAATACTCGATCCGTGGATATTCTTTAATGGAATATTATTTTCGATGTAGAATTTAATGACAGTTGTAATAATGCAGCCTGAAGCTGAGTTTGGGCTAGGAAGTCGCTTATGGTTTCAGACTTACCAGACATTGGTATGAGGTAGACAGAGAATAAAATAATAATGGTTAAGTTACCTGGGTATGGTGATGACCTGCCCCAGCTCATCTACGACGTGGTCTGCGAGCACGAGCACGGTGGGTGGCTGGCCAGGCGCGCCCACCACCACGGACACGCCGCCGTCCTGGTGCACCAGCTGGCCCTCTCCGCTCACCAGGTGCCCGTGCCCGTCCTCCAGCTGTCCGCTGATCATCTCTACTCGCTTCTGGTCCGGCGTCGTCGTGTATATAACGGTCTGCTTTTCATCCTCGTATATCAGATCTATAGGGGTCTTCTCGTCGATGGACTCCATACCCTGGTCGTAGACGTCAGGCTGACTGGGCATGTGGCCTTTAGAGTCGGTCGCGTAGGCGGCGAGCTCGTGCGGCGAGTGGCGGTAGGAGTGCGCCTCAGGCGGGTAGCCGTCGTCGGAGTCCATCTCTACCTTGTGCGGGTAGTAGTCGTGCGCGGGCTGCACGGGGGTCATGGTGGCGAGCACGGCGTGCGCGGCAGCGGGTGAGCGCGGCGCGGACGCGGGCGAAAGCGCGCGCGGCGGGGGCGACGCGCACGACCCCGGGGAGGACATGCCGCCAACACCAGCACCTAGGGGCGACGTCGCTCTAACTAGCGGAGGCTCCTCTCAGGAGCACCCCGCTCTACTTTTTGTCTTCACTTTCTGAAACATAATGACACCATATTTATGATCGGCCTAACATTCCGAATCTCCTAATACAAGTTGTAAGTGCCAAGGAAGCTTAGAGAATCTCATTGAAACAAATTAATTGAGATTTGTATGATTTTGCGCAGATCAGTGAACGAGACTTCACGACATCTTAAATCTGTTTTTTTTTTTCAGCTCCCTCGGTGCGTTTGGTTCTGCAAGCTCGCATTCAGCTTCATCTTTCTTTCTATCGGTCTGTCCGGTTTCTAAATGAAATTTTCATTAAGTTCGTGTTTATTTTTAATATATGTATTCAATGTAGGTAACACGACGTGCCAGCTTGTTTAACGTGTTCCCAATCACTAGATGCAAATCCAAACAAACAACATGAAGTCCATTCAAGCAAGTGCCCAAGGGCAAGTGAGAAACAGCTGATTCGAGTCCAGTTAGAAAAGAACGAGTATCAAGTGGCACCTGATCGGCGAGAAGCGGCCGAACTCGTCGAGCAGCCCCATGGTCGCTCCACGAGGGGCACCATAGAACGGTACAAACTGGTAACTATTGTTCCACGTGCCTGCCAAACTTGTCAATAAACGAACAACGCATCCAAAGGTAAACATCTCGTGTGCCATTCCAACTTAATGAAGATATCATTAACGTCAGAATGAATAACCTTGCTCACAAAGGTTTTAGAATGTTTTGAAATAGGTGCATCTTTTTACCCTTTATTTTGCTCATCTAATTTTAAGTTTTCCTTATCAAGTATGTATGTGTTTTCCAACTATTAGAAAGATCATGCTCAACTTGGGTATCTTTGATAGACTTTCCTTTTTTGACCGGACGTATGCTGTGGCTGGACTCAAAAATAAAAGAAAATACATTTAATGCTTCTGAAGCGATACTGAGTCAGACTGGTACGGAGGCTGTTCGATCTCGGACGTGCGACAAGGATAGAAATATGGCTATCATGAAAGTCCGAAAGAGAAGTATATTTATTGCTCAGTCAAGTCGTCTCAACCATACACTGTCCGTGTGTGCATTTAGGAATTTCACGATTTAAAGTCATGGGCTCTTTGTCCGCGAGCTGAAGATATTGAATCTTCCATTACGGTCATGTTTAAGTAACCAGCAGGGTCAAGTTTTTATATCATTGTGTTTATACCTTACCTTTGCGTATCGGACATACAACAAATTCAGTTGTACCTATATTCATAAACCTAATAGGTTCCCCATTAGATACATATATGAATAACTGATACAAATGTGGACACTGTGATACATTAAGCCCTCCGATTCAATTCTACGCCATTACTACTCACCTACTTTATACGAATATCAGATTAAAGTGATTGATAAAATACCTAAGTAAAATAGGTCCAATAGATTGGTAAAAAGGACATCAAAGACGTCCCTAACTTCAAAGTCAAAGATATACTCAGGTAACCTAGGTATGCAGTTGCATGTGTTGTGGACTGTATATTTGTGATCGCTTTTGCTCCGTTGGGCACGTTGCACTGAAGGAGGAAAAATAAAATTACAAAAAGGCTCTGCCGGAGCCGGTTGTGTGCACCTTCTCGCACACAGACATACCTGTAGGTGAAGCCCGAGACCACATCGATATAGCCGATATAAGACACAAGAGCATAATTTACTCACACGCAGAAAATAATTGCTTAAATGAACTTAATTGGCTTAACCCATCAGCATCTCACAATTTTGAAGTCCTATGAAGGACGGAAAGTAAAAAGGTAGGTTAATCAGGATAAATTTGGAGGTAAACATTATAACACGATTAGACAACAAAGGTTGTTGTTAAGAATGTAAACAAACTAATAAATAGGAAACTCTGCACTAGACAAAAAATCTCCAATTAGATTCAAAACAGAACTTTCGGCTCCAGAAAAAGACTGATGACGACGGTTTTCATCAATAAGTGACGGGCGGGCGCTTGAATATCATGTTATGTTGTTTCAGAACAGTAGTGATTTTGTTAGAAGACAAGCTAGCACGTCATGCACTGGTAGTAAGGTCGGGGGCGGCGGCGGCGGCGACGTCGAAGCGGGCGTCCTGGCACAAGCCGTCATGCACGCGAGTCAAACTAGTCTCATGACGTCACAGCCTGCTCGGCAAAATTACAAAACCGGCCGGGCGGGCGCAGGGTCTCGCCAGCAAGCGGCCTGGAGGCGCGGGCGGCAGCGCAGTGGCGGACGCGCGGCCGCCCGACTCCGACGCGCCACCGGCACCGGCGATTCACATACCGTGGGCGGCGTCTCGACGCCAGGCGGCGCGGGACGGGACGCGGGGGCGCGGGCGCGGGAATACGAGCGCGCGACGAGCGGCGCTACGGAGCGCGGGCGCAGGTGCTCTGAGCGCAGCAGCCTCCGCGCGCCGGCGCCGCCGCCCTCCGCGCGCCTCCCCGCCTCTCGCCTCCGCGCGCGAGACCGCAGCGCACGCACCAAAACGACCAATTTATCAAACGAACATACTCAATGCGGACCCTCCACTCCACCCGAGGACGTTGCCCAAGGTGCCTCATTGGAAATGGGATCCCTGAGTATGACTCGAATGGGTCCACTACAAAATGTATGCCTTAACATTGTAAATAGACACCTACATTACATTATTGTTGATATTGTTTCTGCATACAATCTACTTATGATATCCAGGCTAGATGCCTATTTTTACTGTAGGTATATAGGTAGCAAGCACAGCCACTGTAGGTAGAGGTACGCGGTACATTGATATTGATACCATCATCGGGTTGATTGGCATAAAGCTTATTTATGATACCTTCTGATTGAACTTAAAGCACTTAATTGTCAAACAAATAATAAGTTAGAGATACAAGGTAGGGAGTAGGGGTGTTCGATGGCGGCGGGCGGCACTGCCCGAGGCGAGGCTGCCTGCTGACCACGGCTCGCAGCCGTTACAAAATCAGCGACCGACTACACTATTGCCCAACTTTACGCAATTTCCCTTTTTGGACTTTCATGCAGCATAATTTATACAATAATATACCTACGTACCAATCTACCAGATGTACCAAATTCCGAAGCTTCACGAGAAAAGCCTTATCTGTTCCTACAAGTAACTTCGGTGGTCAGTGGTAAGTCACTACGCACAGTGCTAACGCGCGTTTATGTCTTTTGTATGTGATATGTTTACGGGACATGAGTAACGTAAACTTTTTGTTCTATCCTGGTTTGGATTGGGTTGATACATAGTTATTTTCGTTATGATTGTTGAGTAGTAGATTGTTTGCAACAGTCTGCAGTTAGCTCAATTGTTTCAATAGTAAATACTAGTTCCAATTTAATTCTATTATTAAATTGTAATTTTATTTCTTTATTGTACTAAAACGTACGTAAGTTTATCAAAAATAGTATTAATTAGGTACTATGTATTAGTTAGTAATTAGTGGATAGAACCTACTCATAGGTGAGCCAAAAAAATGACAGTCACTTTAATTTATATTTTTATTAACCACATCAGACTAACATTAAAAACCGATAGTTTGAATGCATGGATGTTTATTACTTCTTCACGCCAAAACTACTGCACAGATGGGGCTGAAATTTTGCATAGATGTAGCTTTAAGTTTGGAATCAAACAATATTTTTGTTTTATAAACTTTAAAATATGCAAATCGTAATTTGCATATTTGAACGTCGAAAATGATATGTTTTCTTCCTATTTCTTTTGTATTAGAAACAATATCTTTCTAGTCGAATGCACCCAAAACATAAATGCTGCCAAAAGGGTTGTACTGGCACAGTCTTTCTTGCATCGGTAGAAAATCATTTACAGCATATCCTCCGGTGCAGCTGCTAACTCACTGTGCACTGGGACCAGGCAGTTGTTCTCAATCTTCCACACATACACCTGAGGAGGCACGTCATTTCCCAGCCACAGCTGATCTTAGTGGCATGTTCGGAGGGAATGCTGTTTTACTGCTCCTGCGGTGGGAGGAAGACGAGAGATCAGGCTTGATGGTGGCCGTCGATTTCAAGAATGACATATCTGTAGGCATTGAGGGAAACTTCTTTCGCTGGAGCCCCATATCACCTCATGATGCAGGTTTCACCTGCCTTTTGTAGGAACTTGGGCGGTGGTGGCGGAAGGGTCTGAAAAGACCGCTGCTGCTTTCTGGACCTCTGGCGACTTCAGATATAAATATATATACGTATATTATTGATTTATAGACCAATGACTATAAGAAAAAAATTTAACATACAGCTCTTCAAAAAACTTACTTAACCTTAAGCTTTAACATTTGAAGGAAAATAGATAATATAGTAAAGTATTATTGAAGGAAATTTAATGCTCTACAAACCTTTTGCCAGCATTTATTCTTTGGGTGCATCTTTTGAGTTATCGTGTCAAAAAAAGCATTTATTTGCTTTTTTTGACCGGCCAAGTGCGAGTCGGACTCGCGTACGAAGGGTTCCGTACCATTATCTAGAAAAACGCCAAAAAAATCGAAAAAAATCTTTAGGCTTACAAAATAAGCACTTAGACAAGTCAAATTTTATACATAAACAGCTTAATAATAGTAATTATTATCAAATAAGAAACAAAATGTTATTGATTTTGTTCGCTTCAATTTTTTGTCCACTAGTGGAAGAAGCGAAAAATAAACCACTAGTAAGTGTATAACGCTTAAAAATTTAATACAATGTTATTCGCCTATCTAAGTCTAAATACAATGGGATTTAGATACAGGTCAATATTTATATAAAACTAAGCTTAAGATTGTTCTCCTATAATACTATTGTCGGTGCGGAACTGGGCGACATCTGGCCAAGCATTAACATCATTGATATAATCATCTATGGAGTAAAAGGCTTTCTTGATAAGATTTCGTTTAATGTACTGTTTAAATTTACGAATAGGGAGCTCAGTTGCTTCAGATGGAAGCTTATTATAGAAGCGTACGCAATTTCCCATAAATGATTTGCTTACCTTACGTAATCTATATGATGGAATGTGTAGCTTGTTCTTGTTTCTTGTATTTCTGTTGTGAACATCACATTTTTTCAAAAAGCTATCCTTATTTTTGTGCGTATACATTAGATTTTCATAGATGTATTGCGATATTACTGTCAAAATATTTATGTCTTTAAATAGATCCCTCAAAGAATCGCGTGGCTTTAATTTATAAATTGCGCGTATAGCCCTTTTTTGGAGAACAAAGATAGTCTGGATGTCGGCTGCCCGTCCCCAAAGCAAGATACCGTAAGACATTATACTATGGAAGTAACTGAAATAAACTAACCTAGCCGTATCTACATCGGTAATATATCTAATTGTTCGAACCGCATAGGCCGCTGAACTAAGTCTGCCTGCGAGAGCATCAATTTGCGGTCCCCATTGAAGAGAGGAATCAATATGTAACCCTAGGAAAACAGTTGAGTCTACAAGGTCAACTACTTCACCCTTTAGCATTATCTTAGTTGGGAGTTCTCTTACATTTGGTAACATGAATTTTATACATTTGGTTTTTTTTGAATTGAATAAGAGGTTATTGGCGGTGAACCAATCTACTATTTGTGAAAGCGAATTATTTACATCGTCATAATTATATTTATCTCTGTCAACTTTAAAAATCAATGAAGTATCATCAGCAAATAAGACTATGTCACAGAGATCTTTTGCTAAAAAAGGGAGATCATTTACATATACTAAAAATAAAAAGGGTCCTAATATTGATCCTTGTGGGACGCCTTATTCAATTTTTGAGCCACTAGATCTTTCTTTACCAATATCTACTTTTTGGACTCTATCAGATAAGTAGGATTGCATAAGGTCCAGTGCCTTGCTGCCAATTCCATAGTGTTTTAATTTCCTAATGAGTGTATCATGATCTACACAATCAAAAGCCTTAGAAAGGTCACAAAATATACCAATAGCGTTTTTCGCTTTCTCCCAGGCATCCAATATATGCCTTAATAGAAGTGTACCAGCATCAGTTGTTGATCTACCCTTGGTGAAGCCAAATTGATTTTTATGAAGTAGACTATTAAGGTTAAAATAAGAGGACAACTGAGTGAGAATAATTTTTTCAAAAACTTTACTTATTGCAGGGAGTACTGAAATTGGCCTGTAGTTGGCTGGATCAGTGTGACTACCAGACTTATAAAGAGGTACCAGTTTACTGTATTTCATGAGATCAGGAAAAATTCCTACATCGACACAACTATTGAAAATATAAGCCAAACAAGGAGCAACTTCCTTAATAATAGAACTCAGTACTTTAGTTGAAATACCCCAAAGATCCTCAGTGTTTTTGATGTTAATCGACTTAAATGTTTTCACTATATAATTATCATCTACATGGCTAAAGATAAAGACTTCCTTACATTTTTCAACAGATGATTCTAATAATTTAACCGCCATTGAAGGTGAGGAGTTTAGAGACCGGGTAACAACTTTAGGAATCTCGGAAAAGAATGCATCAAAAGCGTCGGCGATATCTTTATCATTTATTAGAATTGAATTATTAATTTTTAACCTTATTTCTCTACTACGTGGCTTTGATTTACCAGTTTCGTTATTTATTAGTCTCCATGTTGCTTTTATTTTATTAGATGAGTTTACTATTTTTTTTCTCAAGAACAGGCATTTCGCAGTGTTACAGACTTTCTTAAATGTTTTTGAGTAGTTTGTTACATACAAAAGAAACGCAGGATCATGTAACCTAGCTTCTCTAGCACCATAAAGATCGTATAGTCTATTCCTACTTCTATAAATGCCGGGAGTAGCCCAATCAGTGAATCCGACCTTGTCTCTAACTATGCAAGTTTTAAGTTTGAATACTTCACTGTGTTCTTTGTTTATGACATTCAAAAGTTTGGTTCATGAGATACAGCCTGGTGACAGACGAACAGACGGACAGCGAAGTCTTAGTAATAGGGTCCCGTTTTTACCCTTTGGGTACGGACCCCTAAAAATGTGACGCTAAAATGTTTTTTCTAAAATATAGACTTCCAAGAGAAGATATTTCGATAACTATACAAGAGATCCGTTTCCAAGATATAGGCGTAAAACCAAAAAATAGGACCTTCAAACCTCCCCCTCCCCCCGGCTCAAGGGCCTAACTAGTCCAAACAAAGTCCAAAATTGTGTTCCAAGCATTTCCCTCTATACCTTTTTTTAGCATTCATTCATACGTTTTGTTCGATAAAGAAATATCGAACAAAACTTATAGGTATATTGTCTAGTTACAAAATATCAACACTAAGATGAGAATACAAGAGTTTTCAGTCATCATTTTCGGTATTACGGAACCAGTGATATTACGAATTGAAATTGCGAGCAGCTGTCGCTGAATTCTATATAAACAAAGTGTGCGAGGCCGCGGGCAGGAACTAGTATTTCTATAGTTTCGACTTCACACTGGTAGTGTTTGCTACAGCTTCACGCGAAAACTACTGAGCGGATCGGGCTGAAATTTTGCATACAGGTAGTTCTTGACCTGGAATAAAATGAATGCTAATTTTAATGCCATAAATTTGATCCCATGGGATAGAAATAACTAGCGTATAATATACAATATACTACTATGTAATACATAGCGTGTGAAGCCGTCAGCAGAAAAAATATATAACTATTTAAGCGTGTTTCAATCAGCTTCACTATGTGTTTCAATTGACCACACATTTTTTCCTCTCGTCTTTATTTATTTCAATTTATTTATTTTATTTCGGTTGTTCACCATAATTGTTAGTACAACTACCTTTATACTATGTTAGTTTATACGTAGTATATAATATATATATAGTAACAATAAAAAAGGATTATAATTATTCATGTCACAACCTACCCATTGCAAAATTGAAGCAAAATCACATATTTCACTATCATAATCATATCACATATTGAAAATTATAACTTTATAAAAAAAAAAATTTAATCAAGTAGCACATCACAATGAGTTACAGGGCAACACATGCGTCTCGGTCCAGTGTTTGACTAAGGGGCCATCCACCCTCTCAGCCACCGTGACCAGGAGGCTCTTGGGGCGGGCGCGCGTTTAAGAGAATATGTTAGCAAAACGAAGAATCCTTAAGCCAAAAAATTAACTTTATTTAGGAACGAGATATACATATATCCCTCAGGTTAGCAAGAAAAGTTTGCTATTAAATGCAAAAGGAACTCCGCCACATACACTCAAAGTCCAAATTGTTTCATTCATGGACAGTCTACTTTCCATAACCGAAACATTTTTGGCCTTCCGCAGACTAAGTTTTGTGCTACGCGACGCGCGCGTTGATGTCTTTTGTATGCGCATGTGGAGCTCCTACACTCGTTCGGAGCCTGATCAGGGCTTTTTTTACGACTACGGTAGATAGACTATAATATTTCCTACACAATACCTGATCAGGGCCTACCTTAGTCGTAAAACCAACCCCAGATTTAGGTGTAAACGAGTGTATCTGAAATGGTAACTCAATTTCTAGAAACGAACAAATAAAAAAAAATCTAGTTTCTAGAACTCCTGGCTAGAAAACACCATTTTTTATTAAATCGCAATTAAGGTTTTTTCAAATCGTAATTGATATTTTATTAAAATTGTTATCCATGACTATTGTAAGTCTGATATGTTTGGCTCTATAAAATAATACATAAAATATTCTGTTATTTTTATACATTCACAGCAGCTGCCCGGATTCAGAAAATTGACGGTGTTACACCTCCGTGTCTCAGAAAGTATGTTAGGTCCTGCGCCTGAACACACCCGGTTTGCCGTTCCGCGTATGGCTAGTCTCCGTTAAGACTGGTCGCTGTGTCTGAAATTCGCCAGGAGGCCATCATCACATTTGTTTGTAGAATAAATGACATTGAAACTTGGAAAAAAAACTGAAAAAATCACAGTAGCAGCCCGGAGTCAGGAAGTTGGAGGCGGTGTTACACTCCCGTGCCTCGGAAAGTACGTTAAACTGTTGGTCCTGCGCCTGAACTCTCCCCGGTGAGGAGTCTTGGTGTCGGTCTCCCGTCCTATCGGATTAATGTGAGTGAGCGAATAGATAGTGCACCATACTTGTGCACTATAATATTTCCTACGCTAGCTGACTAGTCTCCGTTGAGAATGACCGCCGGCTGCCATGGCCAAAATTCGAAGAATATAATTTTATTATACAAAAGACAAGATAGAAAAATATAATTAATAAAATACATGAGCGGTAATAGGCATCGTGTTTGCAATTAGCAAGCTGAAGTGGCAGCGGGCCGGGCATATCTCGCAAAGAGCCGACAACCGCTGGGGTAAACGTGTTCTTGAGTGGAGACCGCGACTCGGCAAACGTAGTGTAGGACGCCCTCCGGGAAGCTGTGGAATTACATTAAAATCACACATTCTATACTCAAAAAAAACTTTACAGTTCACTTAGAATGAGTAGGTACTATGGTTACATCATTTTACGTTTCTAGGCTAGCGCGCTCAAGCCATGTACTTATTAGGAATACAATATTAACATAATATTATCGCTATAAATTTTGACATGGTACTAGTTATCTTTCACATTAACAACATTATGTGAATAGAAAGCGAGCGTAAGTAATTAAAAAGAAATCTCCAACCATAATAGAGGGTAGGCACTTATTCATTTTTACGCGACGATTTTTTTTACGCCAAACACTCGCACCCTGAGCCTCTGAACGAAGCCCAGTTTCAGTGGAGACCACTGAGCGGAGATGTTTTATACATGTATGCGAAGAAACAAAGGAAGATCGAAGTGGAAATGAAAAACAATAATTGTCTTCCATTTCCGCTAATTATTATCTAGATTTCTTACTTTTTGTAATACCTACCTACATTGAAAAGAGTCGAAACATTGACTAATGTATAGGTACTCCCTAATCTCCGAACCTGTTACCTCTGTACCTACTTAACTGAACTTTATCTATGCTAATAATAAGTAGGTACTGTATAGAGAAAAGATGTTTGTTTGTTTATTTGAATTGAATAAACTCCGAAACTACTGGATCGATTTGAAAAATTCTAGAATCCTGCATTATCCCTGATGAGCATAGGCTATAGAATAAACCCGTCCGAGGCCACTCATAACTGTAGGTACTCTAGCCAAACCCATTGTAGAATGTTTATGAACAAACCACACTACAAATAACTAAAGCTCACTTGTTTGGCGTCGAGTTTCAGATATTAATTATTGTAAGTCATCTCATCTGATGCTTTTGCTCTAACTCGAAAAATAACAACTACCTAACAGGCTAAAGGTTTCTTAGTCGTTTCTTTAGTTTAGTCTAAATCCCGAAGCGACAGAAATCAAAAATAGGTACCACTTTATTTCTGTCTGTTTTATTTTAAGAATTTTGCCTTTTCTAAGTGTAGGTACCTACATTTTTGTATTTATGAAAATAAAGAATTTTTGATTTGATTGATTGAATAAGACTCGCACTTCGAACAAGTGTAAAAATTTAGGTTCAGATCTCTCTCGACCTTTACACTTTGCCAAATTTGCTAAAAAATAACACAAAATATAACGAAAACTAAAAATAGTAATTTTACTAGCCTCTGGTCAGGTTATCTTGCCAAATACTGCATTAAATCTAACAAAACAGAATTTTCGCAGCACGCCCTGCTCGCCAAAATAGTATATTTCTTAACAAGGGACTAATCCACTTCATTAATACTGCCCTCACAACGAAGAAGAGCCACAACTTACGAAGTAACATTATTTCATCTGTGCCACAACTAACAAATTGAAGTGAAAATTTTTTTGTTTCCCACTGTGTCGGTGGTCCGGGCCTACCTTCAACCCTTGTTTGAGAGTAGCATCCAAAACACTACCAAAAATCTAACGCAACACAAAGAATTTGCGGCTCGCTCCACTCGCCGACAGCATCTTGTACCTACTTCTAATAGTAGGTTGTTCTTGGTAGTGGTCCATTGATCGACCCCGTTTAGGGTTAATTTGGCCACCATCGTGAAAATTAATAATAATGCAAATTTTTCACTCTTCCATTCTGTAGTCTCGAGCATGACCCATTCATATTAATTTTACTCCCCGTATAATAAGATTGCGTTTTGATGTCTCTGTGGGGTATTCTAGCACCCCGCCAAATGAATAGGCTACTTGACTACTACTGGGAAATAATTCTAACGTAGGTATAGTCTGATAACAATAATGCAAGGTGTATTGTACTAATATTTCGTGTGTATTAATTTCTTCATCATGGCCAGCCGTATTAGCTAGGTACCTATAAAAACTAATTTTAAAGTTTGAATAAAATAATGCCGCGCCATAACAAGGAGCGGAAGACTGCAAGCAAACCACAGATCACTTTAAGGAATAAAAAGAAACATCATCTGTCAACTTCAAAATCAAGTCCACGTCAGATGATTCTGACCTTGAGCCCCTGCTCGCTCACTGTCAAACCTATAGTTGTCCTGTCCTTTTCTTTCGTTGACCCCCGAAGAACCGGCTGTGCGGGAAACTATTTCGTGGCATATTTTTTTTAACAAAACTGCAAAAAGTAAGAGCATCCCATGAAATTAAGATTCTGAGTATGCAAGTTCGGCTTCCTAACCAAAAGAAAGAACATATATCGTCTAACAAAATTGTTAATCTGTAATTTATAACCTAAAGTTTCAAACTGTACAATAGTTTATTGTTTTATCTAGGTATTTAGAAATTTCATTTCTTGATTTCAAGAAGGTTTATGTTTTAAACATGTCATACATTCTAAGCGAATATCTATATCACCTGAAAAGACTGCTACCTCCCTATTCAAAATGTCATCAATCAGTAAAACATTCTTTTCAGATCATGTCTGCCCTTATCCATGAGAAAGTTTGGCTCGACAAACCATTGTATACTGAAGCAGAGAAAAAGTACTATGAATCTTTGTCAAAGGTCAGCCCCCTTTGGATATGTCAGTAAATTAAAAGCTCTCCAATAAATCTTATCTGACAATTAAGGTGTTGTTGCGTACTGATAAGATGAATTTGTAAAAATGAATGTTCTTGTAGGTTGAAGGGTCTCCACTCTCAGTGGCCAGATCATCTCTAGCCAATGAAGTTGCAAAGGCTAGGCAGCACATTAAAAACTCTCTAGAATGTGTGAGTAAATAAGTTTATTGCCTTTATTTTAATTCACACATTTTAAATTTGTTTCTTCCATTGCTTTTAACCTGTATTTGTTGCATCACTAGTTATTATGATTATGACTACATTTGCACTTGCACTTTTTGTAATAAGGCTAGGTGCCTAAAGTGACAAATAAAATGCTACATAAAAATATTGTTGTATATTAATAAAAACAACATTTGTTTTTATACTATAATTTAACCACACATTATAACTTGAGTTGTTTTCAATTACCCAGATGGACAGTGTAGCCACTTTGACTGGAGTGCCTAACACCGAGCTCAACAAGAAAATTAACAGTTTGGAGAAAGAAAATGTAGACCTGAAGAAAGCAATTGATGATCTGCGCAACTTGGTAATCAGCCTGCAAGCCAGAGTTGAAACCATAGAGTCAACTAGCTCTACTACAGTGGCAGCCCCCAAGGTAAGCAAACTCTTAGCTTTTATCTGACTTCGTTCGGCTGTATGTAAGTATGTTCGTCGATTACTCTGTTAATTGTAGACTAATTTGGATGATTCTTTCGCTCTTGTATAGTATAGAGAATGATCCTGAAATGGTACCATAAAATTTTATTCACGGGGTTTTGTTAGAAGACAACGCCGTAACTACTGAATGGATCGGGCTGATAGGCACAGAAAGATCTAGACCTGGAATAATAAGCTACTTTGCACAGAAGCTTGTCAAATTATAAAGTGGCATTTTTATTGAAACTTCCTCAAGTCCTTGTTCTTTTCTATTCCAGGCTACACCAGCAGCTAAGCCTGCCGCCGCTCAGGATGATGATGATGATGGTGTGGATCTATTTGGGTCTGATGACGAGGAAGAATCCACTGAAGCAGCTAAGTTACGTGAGGAACGTCTTGCTGCTTACAATGCCAAGAAATCTAAGAGTATGTATTTTCTAGTCTGCATTAGCACCACAAATATCACCTACAGTCATACTTTTAATCAATGCTTTAATAGGGAAACTGAGATCTGCATTGACATCCTGTATGGGAGAGAGTGTATTGTCTTATGTCAATACTAAGTGATGATAACTTATGTTTTCAGAGCCAGTCCTCATTGCAAAGTCTAATATAATCCTTGATGTCAAACCCTGGGATGATGAGACTGACATGAAGGCTATGGAAGAGTCTGTAAGGGCTGTATCTACTGATGGTCTACTGTGGGGAGCTGCAAAACTGGTGCCTTTGGCCTATGGTATCCGCAAGCTCCAGATTTCATGTGTTGTTGAAGACGACAAGGTGTCTATTGACTGGCTCACAGAAGAACTTGAAAAAATTGAGAATTATGTAAGATATCGTTTTTTTTTTCAGTCTGATAAGTTTTTCTTTATTACTCACACACATCTGAAATTTGTATGGCAAATATGAAGAGAGATTTGATAACCTGCCAAATAGATTTGCCTTCCTCAGTAAAGTCTATTTAGAAAGGGGTGGCATGTTTTGCAACTTAGTGAGGCCGCACACCACACGTGCTTGTATTACGACAGTTGGCGTTTTTCTGTTAGCCGGCCCGGCACGACACCGACATGGCCCTGGACCGGTACCGGCCCCGAGGCTTCGTTTTTCCATTAAACCGGTGGGCGATAAATGTGTCGCGTTTCAAATGTAGCGCTTCAATCGTGTTTGTCTGGTGTGCGGCCACACTTGTTTGTATATAAGATTTGACTTGTCTAAGTGCTTTATTGTAAGCCTAAAGAAAAACTGATGCTATGTGAATGCGCCTTTACTGTACCATGTAGTTATCTCCATGTGCTGTTTGATTTGAATTAAACTGATCTTTTGTTTTCAGGTGCAAAGTGTTGACATTGCTGCTTTTAACAAGGTCTAATGCAGGGTACAAAAGATATTTTTCATACATTTTAAATAAAAATACTTACTGATATTTACAAAATGGCTATATAATATTTTACCTACTACCATTTATTTGTTTGAGATGTTAATGATACCATACAAAGAAGTATTTTCAACATTTACTATCCAGAAATTTAAGTGAATACCTAGGTAGGTAAGGCACATAGCGGTCACAAATTAGACACAGTGGCGGATCATCCCCAAGGCAAAGTAGGCATGTGCCTAGGGGCGCGAGGTTCTAGGGGGCGCGCGCGCGGAAAATTTTACACTACTAAATAATTAATATGTAAGGTAGGTAATACCTAAGTGTAAAATTAATTATATGAGTAAGCAGGTATCCGCCTCCTTACAAAATATAAATCATTATTTAATTCTTTCGAAAATTTTGATTTTTGTTCTATGTCCAGAACAAAAAATTTAAAAAGAAGGAACTTAGCAAAAATCAGATGATTAGTGTAATGATATTGGTTGACGAGCGTCAGAGGCGGCTTCAGCGGCGCACACGGGCGAAGGAACATAGGGGGCGCCATGTAATGCACCCCGGTGGCAGCCGTAGGCCTCCTAACCCAGACCATGCACCCTTGTTATGCCCGACGACGCCACCGCCGCCGGCATGGCGATAGTGAGGTATATGTTTTAAAAGACACCAACAATCGTGGGCATTAGGCTGTATTAGCATAAAGGGCGGCTTTTGCGGGAGCGTGGCGCACATCCGCTATGAGGATCCAGCTCTCGGTTTTTGTTGAAAAAAAAATACTGGTTTGAAATTGCGCTTTAATCATTATGCATTAGGCTGGCTGTAAGTTTTAAAATCACATTGCCATAGATTCGCGAGATTTTGAAAGGCACGTGTCTTAATGCCGCATCTTTATCTTTTACTGTTTATCCGCGCCGATCCTAGGGTAAAGCGAGCGGTGCTCAAGTATCCATAACGCGAATTCCTTATTGAAACAATCTATTTAGAGCGAAAAGTAATATAGTATATCGGGCGGGGTATGATCGGACGCGGGGGAAGACCGTATAACACTAATTGTAGCCGAATTAAGCCATTATTTTCTAATGCTGCCACCATTTTCTACGACTCTATTTGAGGGCGTCGGCATAAAATGTTAGATTGAGACTTGTTAGATGTTAGATTAAAACTATAGGGTATATCGGGGTATGATCGGACGAGGCCGATCATACCCCGATATACCCTATAGTTTGATGGGTTTATATGGTGACTTCTGAGAGAGGAGTGAACTGCGCAGCTGGGCGGGGAACGTGCGTGCGTGCAACACCGATCGCCACAGTCAACATTTTTTACGGCTCGCTTCGCTCGCCGTTGTTTTCTATCTGTTGATTCTAGATGTTAATGACTTTGAAAATTTTCTGTCAAACCACTTGAAAGTGTCGAACCTTTTTGCTAGTTCGCTCCGTTGTTGCCGTAATTTCTTATGTTTTTGCTTCCATAAATTTTTATAATAGCTCATAATATTTATGCTGCATAACATCTTTAGTGACACCAGTGACGGTGATGATGAATATGAATCCCTTTCTTCCTCTTCTAACACTAGTGATGATAGCTTCATCAGTACCTATTCCTTCACTGTCCGAAAATATTGCTACCCAGTTTTCTGATGTACCTAAGAATTTCAATGTTGTACATATCAACGCCCAAAGTGTCCCGGACCATTTCCCTGATATGATGGCGTCCTTCGATCATAGATCCATTCATGCTATACTTATTTCCGAGTCGTTTCTTAAGCCTTGTTTACCTTCTGCTTCTTTCTCTCTTCCAGGTTTTCGTCTTATTCGTAATGACCGCGTAGGCGCGCGCTGCGGTGGGGTGGCTATATATTTACGGTCACACATTCCTTTTTCTATCATAAGTATGTCACCCCAGCCTCCGCCGCCTAATGCAGGTGAACATCTTTTTGTTGAGGTAACTCTCTCTCACACGAAAATCTTGCTTGGAGTTTTCTACTGTCCCTCTCTCCGGATCAATTATTTTTCTTCTTTTGAGAAATTGTTGGAGGATTTCGTACCCATTTACAGTCAAACTATAATCATGGGTGACTTCAATACTTGTCTTTTAAAAAGGGATCATCGTACCACAGCAATTGAGAGCATTGTTAGGTCTTGCAATTTGCATATCCTCCCTCTTGGAGCAACCCATCATTTTCCGAACTGTGCCCCGTCTCTTCTTGATTTAATTATAGTTTCGTCACCTTTTTTTGCTGCCAGACATGGTCAATTCCCCGCCGATAATTTTTCTTATCACGATTTAATCTTCCTATCATACAAAATTCGACCTCCTAAAGCTAAACCAAAAGTCATTCTGCAACGTAATTTCGGGAGCATTGACCTCGATAAACTTCGTGTTGATGCACAAGATTTAAACTGGCCATCTGTTTACGAAGCTGATTCCTTGGATGATAAGGTAGCCACATTTAATGCTTTAATAACTCATCTTTTTGATAAGCATGCTCCTTTTCGTCCTATTAAATTAAAACATCTCCCTGCACCTTGGTTAACAGACGACATTAAGCGACTTATGCATCAAAAATCTTGCGCGAAAACTAGATATAAAATCAATCCAAGCGATAAAAATAAAACCACCTATTTACAACTTCGTACCTAATCGTAGTAACAGAAAGTGCAGGGATGCGCAGCGTCGTTACATACATGAATCTGTTTCCCAGGACGATCCTGCCAAGGTCTGGAATTTCCTCAGAACGCTGGGAGTCGGAAAGTCAAAACTCGACTCAATTCCTGATAATTTAGATATTAACTCCCTCAATCTTCACTTTTCACCTGCTCCTTCTATTAATGACGCTATCAAAATGAATACTCTCAGTAACCTTTCTTCCGCTCCAATTCCCAATCACTGTCAGTTTTGTTTCGACCCAGTCACCCCGGAAGATGTTAAGAAAAGTATCCTATCCTTCTCCTCCAAAGCTGTTGGGACTGATGGTATCAGCCTTAACATGCTAATTTCCATACTCGATCTAATTCTGTCAACTCTATGCCATATCTTTAATAATTCATTGGAGCACGGGGTATTTCCTTCCTGTTGGAAGGAAGCCCAATTGATCCCCTTACCTAAGAAATCCAATCCCAAGTCCTTTTCTGAATACCGCCCCGTTTCTATCCTCCCATTTCTGTCCAAAATTTTAGAACGGCTTGTCCATAATCAGCTTAACTCCTTTCTCTCCATGCACAACGCGCTTAACCCCTTGCAGTCCGGTTTCCGTAAAGGACACAGCACGGTAACTGCCTTAGTAAACATAACGGACGACATACGCCTGGGCATGGATAGTCGACAGCTTACTGTGTTGACCTTGCTGGATTTCAGCAATGCCTTCAACACTGTGGACTTCGACATTCTCCTCGCATTCCTTCGCTCTCTTAACATCTCCCAGAGGGTAGTTGACTGGTTCTTCAATTACTTGCATGGCCGCCGTCAGAGAGTCCGCCTCAGTGAGGCTGTCTCGTCATGGTGTGACATTTCTGTCGGTGTTCCGCAGGGCGGCGTTCTCTCTCCTCTTCTTTTTGCTATTTTCATTAACTCAATCTCTCTAAATTTAACCTCATCCTATCACCTTTATGCTGATGATCTGCAGATCTATTCTCAGGCTCAGCTAGATCGAATCGGCGACGCTGTTGAAATAACGAACTCGGATCTACGTCGAATAGCTGAGTGGAGTCGAGCTCATGGTCTAAAAATCTGTTGAATTATATATTCTTAAAAATCTTAATGCGGCAACACCATGTGTGTACCTACTTGTCAGACTCGTATTCGATTCCATATTGTTTACTCTCTGGTTGTATCCTTGCTTTGCCTGATGTCCTTAACGATTAAACGACGCATTCCCGTAAATCCAGTGTTATTATTGAATAGGAGTAATCCCCATCTACGCTGCACTACTGCGCTGCTGTACTGCGTATCAGGTTATTAAGCCCAGTGTGGGATTACCGTGCCACGCTACGACACCACACCACGCCGCCATTTTTGCCGCCGCCCTAACCTAAACTTGAAAGGTAAAAGTGAAATATATTATGCCGCAAGACAACAACGCAAACGCAGCACCAGGGCAGGCTGTTGCTCCAAATGAAAGATTAATACCCAATAACAATGTTCAATTCGATAAATTGGAGGGCGTGTCAAACTATTCCACGTGGAAGTTCGCTATGCGTATGGCGCTAATCATGGATGGATTATGGCAGGCGATCATGGGAACTGAAGCCGATCCTAGTAAAAACGAAAGGGCGCTTGCACGGCTATGTTTAGCAATAAAGCCGGCGTTATATCAGCATGTTTACAGTGCAAACACTGCTAAGGAAGCTTGGGACAAGCTCAGCGCTATTTTTGAGGATAAAGGTCTTCATCGTCGTGTTGTGTTGCTACGACAGCTTCACAAAATGGACTTCAATCAATTCAGCAGCATGACTGAGTATTTAAATTGCATCATGACAACTGTGCAGCAGTTGGCAGACATAGGCCGTCATATAGAGGATGCGGAGGTGGCCGAAATCATGTTGGTTGGTCTCCCGCAGGAATACGATGCGCTAGTTTCAGGATTGGAAACATTGTGTCTGTCAAGTTCATCACTATCAAGTGAGGTGGTACGTACTAGACTATTACAGGAAGAATATCGTCGAGGTGCCACGCAGAGTAATGATACTGCATTAGCAGCTACCAAGAAGAATTTTGTTTGTAACTTTTGCAAGAAACCAGGCCACATCAAGTCACAGTGCTACAAGTTAAAGAATAAGAAAAATAAGAAGAAAAGTGACGCAGGGGATCAACAACAAACCCTACTTGCATCTGGTTTTGTTGCTACAGATGATTGGATTGTGGACTCGGGATGCTCTTCGCACATGACCAATTCAAGAAATTCACTGCTAGATTTTAAGGAAAATAACAGTAAAATAGCAATAGCTAATAATGATAAGCTAGCTAGTGAGGGTATTGGTAATGTAAACTTAAATATTAGTAATAGTGACTGGTTAGTGAAAAATGTAATGTATGTACCACAGATATCTGCAAATTTGTTGTCAGTGAGTAAGGCTGTTGAACGAGGTATGACTGTAGTGTTTAATGAAGATGGCTGTTTCTTTTATAAGATGTGTGAGGTTAAAGGTAAACCTGTATTGTTTGCTGAGTGTGAAAAAGGCATTTATAAGTTGAAGAATGTGGCTCAGGAGTACTCTTCAGCACTCCTACATGAAGTGCAGGGGGCAGAGAGTGCAAGGTCTGCTGCTTGTGTATCTAAAGAAGTATGGCATAGGAGAATGGGTCACTTGAGTATGAAAGGGCTGCAAACTCTTAAAGAATGTACTAATCGTGATGTTGTTTTTCAGAAGAATAAACAAGATTATCCATGTACAGCTTGCATTGAGGGGAAGCAGTCAGCTAAGGTGTATCCAAAGGGAATGGCTCGACGAGCAAGCCAGGTCTTGGAAATCGTGCACTCAGATGTGTGCGGTCCTATGAGAGACAGCAGCTGGAGCGGAGCCCGTTATCTTCTGATGTTTACTGATGATTTCTCAAGAAAATCATTTGGTTATGTATTAAATAACAAAAGTCAGGTAATGTCTTGTTTCATTAGATTTAAAACTCAAGTTGAGAAGCAAACTGGTTCACACATCAAATGTCTGAGAACAGACAACGGAGGCGAGTATACCAGTACCGAGTTTAAAGAGTATTTAGCTCGTGAGGGGATTATTCATCAGACGACAGTGCCTTACTGTCCAGCTCAAAATGGAGTGTCAGAACGTCTGAATAGGGTAATTATTGAAAAAGTTAGGTGCATGCTTAGGCAAGCAGGGCTGTGCAACCGATTTTGGGGAGAAGCTGCAATGACAGCTATATACCTGAAAAATAGGAGCCCCACAGCAGCTTTAGCAGGCCGACTACCTGAGGAGGTATGGACAGGACACAGTGTCAGTCTCAAACACCTCCGCGTTTTTGGGTGTGTTGCCTATTTTTTGTTACCTAAGCCCGCTCGTACAAAGTTAGATGCCAAGTCTAGGCTGTCTATTTTTGTGGGGTACTGTGAAACTTCAAAGGGTTACCGCCTTATAAACCCATCTAATCCTACAAAAATTATTATTGCCAGAGATGTGGAATTTTTAGAAAATAAATTTTATGTAGATTTTAAAAATATTTTATCATGTGACATGAAAAATAATAATGAATTTAATTCCGAGATTGTATGCATTGACATGAATTATAATAATGAAATTAATAGGAATGAAGCTAGTAAATGTAATGATGTTCATTCGGAAAGCAATGTCTTAAATTCTAGTCAAAATCAGCATAGTAATGAAATTGTTACTGTTAGCCCAGGTAGGTCTATGTCTGGTGATTTGCCTAGTGAAGATCTGAGTTCTCACAGTGAAATGAACACAGAACAACCATTAAGTGATGTTGATGAGTTCTTCTCTCCAATTTCAGCTAACTCCAAGTCTGGCGAGTCGTGTACCAGCAGTGAGACGAGTGTGGATGGCGTGTCTGGAGACGAGTGTAGTAGTCCAGAGTGCGTGCCCGCACCGGGAGAGGCGTCAACAGATGAGGAGGATGCGACTCGGCCGGAGGTTCCCGTGCCCGTCCGCAGCAATCCTGTCCGCAGTACGCGGGGTGTACCGCCGATTCGATATGTCTGTGACTATGACACTTCGATGTTGTCATTAAAACATGTTGAGCCATGTTCTAATTTTTGTGAGCCACAAACATATCGTGAAGCAATGTCTTCAGAGGATTGTACCAAATGGCAGGTAGCTATGGATAAAGAGTATAACTCTATGCTTATTAATAATGTATGGTGTCTGGTGGACCCACCGTCTAATGTAAATATTGTCAAATGTAAATGGGTTTATAAAGTAAAAGGTGATGACTCAGGGAAACCAGATAGGTACAAAGCTCGACTAGTAGCTCGAGGCTTTAGCCAGCAGGAGGGTGTGGACTACAACGAAACGTTTTCGCCTGTAGTCAGGCACTCAACCTTGAGAATATTATTCACTTTGGCTAATCAGTATGATCTCGATATTGAGCACATAGACGTAAGTACGGCTTTCCTAAATGGCGATTTGAATGAATGTATATATATGGAGCAGCCAGATGGTTACGTCAGAGATACGAATAAAGTATGCTTGTTGAATAAAAGTATTTATGGATTAAAGCAAGCAGGCCGCATGTGGAATGAAAAGGTGAATGAGTTTCTTGAATCACGTGATTTCAAAAGAAGTAAGTGTGAGCCTTGTGTGTATTTTAAAAGGAATGAAAGTGAACATACTATAATCGCATTATATGTTGATGATTTTTATGTGTTTACTAATCGTAAAGATAAGCAATTTTTTAATTTATTGTTAAAGCAATTTGATGTACAACATTTAGGTTTGTTAAAAAGTTGCTTGGGAATGTCTGTAACTAGGACTAAAGATACAATAATTTTAGATCAGTCTAGTTACATAAGAAAAATTTTAAATAAGTTTGGTATGTCAAATTGTAAAACCGTATCCACACCAATGGCTCTCAATAGTAAATTAGATAACTGTGATTCAGATACGTGTATTGATAATGATATTTATCAATACAGGCAGCTCGTAGGGTCCTTGATGTACCTTGCAGTCTGCACAAGGCCGGACATTTCATATGTCTGTAGTAGATTGAGTCAATTTGTAACTAAGTTTGATAAAAGTCACTGGATAGCCGCGAAACGCGTTCTACGCTATCTAGCGGGTACGATAAACTATGGACTACATTTCTATAAGAGTGACAGATTAAATGTCTTGGCCTATGCAGACGCAGATTGGGCGAACGATCCTTCAGATCGTAAGTCCTACACAGGTTTCCTAGTTAGGTTGGGAAACAGTACAGTGAGCTGGGAGGCAAGGAAACAGCGCAGCGTCGCACTGTCGAGCACAGAGGCAGAGTATATGGCAGTGACAGATGCGTGCAAAGAATTGTGTTTTATTAAGAGCTTTCTGTGGGAAATTAATGAAACGCAGGTTGATATGATTGTGTATAACGATAATCAGAGTGCACATAAATTATTACAATCAAAAGAATTCTCGCACAAGAGAACCAAACATATCGACTTGCGATATCATTTTATTAAAGATTTAATTCAGAAACATTATGTAACTGTTAAGTACTTGTCTACCCAAAATATGACTGCAGATGTGTTAACAAAGCCATTGTCATCTGGAAAACATTACAGTTTTGTTCAGGATATGAATGTTAAAGTTATCAGTTAAATGCCTGGTTATATTAATAAGAAAATTATTAATTTTGCATTGTGTAGCATGTATTTTGATATTATTTTGTTGAGGCATGTTTTTAATTTTGAACTGATAATGATTAATTCTATTGCATTTTGGTTTCTATAACTTTATAGTTATGTTTGTGCATCTTGTTACTGTAATGTTGGCATGTAATGTTATGTAATTGATATATTTTGTTAACATAAGTCTGATAGTGATAAGATTGTTAAGAATAAGGGGAAGTGTTGAATTATATATTCTTAAAAATCTTAATGCGGCAACACCATGTGTGTACCTACTTGTCAGACTCGTATTCGATTCCATATTGTTTACTCTCTGGTTGTATCCTTGCTTTGCCTGATGTCCTTAACGATTAAACGACGCATTCCCGTAAATCCAGTGTTATTATTGAATAGGAGTAATCCCCATCTACGCTGCACTACTGCGCTGCTGTACTGCGTATCAAAATCAACCCCATTAAAACCCAGACTATCATCATTGGGAGCTCGAGATTAATAGATTTATTGGACTGGCAGACTGTGCCCCAAGTTGTCTTTGACGGAATACCTATTCCGTACAGCGTGACCTAGGGGTTACGTTTGACCGTAAACTTTCTTGGCGTCCTCAGATCGAAGTCACCTGTAAGAAACTCTATGCTTCAGCAGGTTCTCTTAGGAGGTTGCGGTACTTTCTGCCGACCTCTACGAAAGTTGCTTTAGCCCAGTCTCTTCTTCTCCCTGTTCTTGACTATGCGGATGCCTGCTATTTAGATCTTGCTGAGGAGCAGTTGGATAAACTTGAGCGTCTCCAAAACTTTTGCATTAGGTTCATATTTGGTTTACGCAAATATGACCACGTCTCTCTTTTTCACACCATGCTCAAGTGGCTCCCTATTCGACTTCGCCGGGACATGCACATTCTTTCTCTTCTCTATTCCATTCTCTTTAATCCCCTTTCTCCTTCGTATCTTAAAGAACGGTTCGAGTTCCTTCATTCTTCTAACTCTCACAATCTTAGGTCATCAGACAACTTACTTCTTAAGTTTCCCACTCATTCCCAATCTTTTTATGGCAATTCTTTTAGTGTCCAGGCTGTTCGTCTTTGGAACAAACTGCCTGTCGACATCAGACTTGCTCCCTCCATCAACTCCTTTAAATCCAAATTAAAGTCCCATTTGTTTAATTCAGCTGTCTAATCTTAGCTCAAACATTTCACTTAGCATTTTTGTAGCTCAAGGTGTGTTTGCAGTTTTAAATTGTTAAAGGTATAATTACTTTTGTGATGATGTTTCCTTTTGAACTAGGTACCTACTTATCGAATTAGTTTAGTTTGTTTCTAAGTTAGTAGATAATAAGGTAGTTTTGTATTATAAATATGTAACTTTTTTTTTTTTTGTACTAGTTGTTCCGTTTGCACTATATACCGACTTTTCTTGTATCTTTTTTTCCATCCCAAGGTTGCCTGGGAGAAATCGCTCTCAGCGATAAGGCCGCCTTTTGTACTGTATTATGTTTATTTTAGATATAAGAATATTTATTCATGTTTATTTTTATTGTACAATAAAGTGTTCATTCATTCATTCAATTTCTAAATAATTTGGGAATAATTTTATTACCGATAACCACAAAAGTTTTGCGTTTCACCGTTTACATACCTATCTTATTTAATCGTGAAAAATCACAAAAAAAATTTCGGCTCGCTCCGCTCGCCGTTATCTTTCTTTCCCTACTTATCTAGCTAACCCCGCCAAAACCCATATGGGTTAGCCAAGACCATATGGTCTTGGCTCTAACTTTGACAATTGACAACCTCCTCTATCATGCTAACCAAAAGCATGAAAATAATTGCGGCTCGCTTCGCTCGCCATTACTTCTAGTTTTTTACCTGCCTTAAATACTTTTTTGTCAACCACTGAGGAACGTCGTCGACTGCTCAAAGACCAAATTTACTTTTAGTTCTTTGACGAGAGGTTTTGCCGTTGCTTGATTCTAAGGTTTTTATTTATTATAGTACTCTGGGTAATTTCTAAGAAATTAATAAATCCCAAAATTTACGACCAAATTTACATTTAGTTCTCTCGTCAAAGAACTAAATGTAAATTTGGTCTTTGAGCAGAATTGGATAACTTCATTGTTTCCTCTGTAGGTGGCGCTGACGGCGTAGGTGCCGAAAGAACTCCCAAAGATTTTCGGGTCGACTAGATAAGATCACGTAGCTTAGTTGGAAAAAGAGCAACCCTGCGCTGAAGGGGAAGGTGCGGGTTCGAATCCCGTCGAGATCGTAAATTTTTGGGATTTATTAATTTCTTAGAAATTACCCAGAGTACTATAATAAATAAAAACCTTAAAAAAAGGGTTGCAATAACATCAATTTTTCCGTACTATTTATCGCCATAGTCGGGTCCTACGCTCAAAGTTTTGTAAATAAATAGGTACAACTTGTAATGTATCTCTGCTAGTCATAGAGTTATTTTATTACAGTACTAGATGCTGCTAGTAGTAGCACGCTTCCGCACCGCAACACGCTGCGTGCGCTCTGAACTCCTTTTAATAATAGGTACTAGCTGAAATCATTGGGGATCTCTTTTTTCATTGACTGAAATACACGGCCGGCGGCAGAGGCGGGGCGGGGTGCGGGCGCAGCGTTGCAACCTTAGAGTATACCTAGAGATGGCATACCTACGAAAAAAACGTGTATACCTAAACTTACCTAGAAACTAAAATGGCTCCTTTCCGTAGTGCTGCCCTTTTGTACCTCGATATTTTTATCGAAACAAGTATTTTTGTGACGATATTTTAGCAGTTTCGTAGTGATTTTATTGTTTTCACCACGATTATGAAACAGAATTCTATAATCATATAGTCATAGAATGCTTTAATTAGAGATACAAAGTATGTGAATGCACGTACCCAACTATGGCTCGACCGCGCTCATGAGACGCAACCACTGAGAAGTTAAGAAAATGAGCTATTATAACAATGGTAATTTTTTCATGTATTTTCCGAGTCAAGACTCTTGCGTTTAGACACGTGCCAGACCTCCTTAGAATTAAAGATCAAAGTTCACCAAACCAGTTTATTGAACAGTCTGCAGTTAGCTCATTTGTTTCAATTGTAGGTAAATACTAGTTCTAATTTGTTTATACTATTTGATTCAAATTTTCTTTGTTAATAAACGTTGTGTTCATTTAAGAAAAAAAGGTACCTACTGAAATGAAACAACAAGCTACTTAATTGCAAAATATATTGTTTGTATGCAACAGTGATTTGTGAGATAGTATATTTATATTTGTATAACAATATGGGTATCTTTTTGTGATTTATATTATTATTATAATATAAATCACAATAAGATAGACACCACATTTTATAAGCAATTCAACAAGTCTCATTCATTTATTATATTATATCACAAATTTAACACAGACTCCTACATTTTTAATTAAACAAGCAATGTAATCCGTCTTATTCATTTACAGTATAAATCAAAAATTTAACACAGACGCCACCTGTATTTTCGATTGTAGAAGCAATGCAACAGTCTCATTCATTTACACATTTGCAATATACCTACCTAATTCAAAAATTCAACTAATACTACACCTAAATTTTCAATTTTACAAGTACCTAATGTAATCAGTCTCATTCATTTACAGTATAAATCTCAAATTTACATTATTTCTATTAAAGTACTGGATCGCGCTGGCACTAGTGGCTGAAACAAACATGAAGAATAAATTTATAATGCAACATTATTTGTCAGCCTACAATTATAGACTCTAGAAAGGTACTGAGTAGTTCAACTTTGAAAAAAAATCTAAAATCTTAAAGAAATTCTAAAAAAAAAGGTGGGCGAAGGTCTGCCTGCGTTGCAGGCAGAACTTCGCCCACCGTGCCACATCGTTTGCGAAATAACTTTATTTTGCATGGAAATAATTTGCTAAGGGAGGATTTATGGAAATGTACATTTTAGAGGGGATTTGAAGTATGGTAGGCTTTAATATTACTTTGGGTCAGATTTATTTACTTAAAACTTAATATTCATTAATATCAAAATTTAAGCCCTTTGGAAAATAAAGGTAGTCAAGTTAATGCATATATGCATTACTTTGCAATAGAAGTTTGTGGGAGTAAGGTCAAGTAAAATACTTACTAAAAAGATTCGTGACGGTACGGCATCCTCTCGCAGTCTTGTTATTTAAAGTTCGATTGAAGCAAGTTTCTTCAAAATGAAGAGAACGAACGAAAATATCTTTCGTACCAAACTTCAAATTTTCTACTCCAATTGAGTCCAGCCACTTTTTCTTTTACCGTAATTTTCGGGTAACCTAGAACGTAAAAAACCAGTTGAAAATTAATACACTACAATTTACACTTGAAAACATCGATACCTATGAAAAATGCCTTGAAGGACAACACTATCGCCAAACAAACAGTTTCATGTTTTCTTTAATTACACTTAAAACTTACAAAAATAAGCTACATTCGGTATGAATTTTATGTAAACTATTCCTATGAAAGCCAACACATAAGGTATTTATTGTATTATTTGGTAATTTAGCAAAATAAGAATACGTACCGGTGTAATGTTATGTTTGGACGATTTTCACTTGTTTTTAAGCCGCAACCTACCAAACTGCTGTTTGGCATCTTCCTATTAGCTTTCTTTCGCTTACTATATAAGTATTCACATGAAAAAGTCCCGAACTCAAATAATTTTAGCATTTTTACTGTAAATGCAACTCTCGTTGACAGTTTACATACCTGAAAGTTAAATGGCGAACCGGCCTCAATCATGCTTTGCTATGACGTCACGTTTCAATGTTGCCAAAAATAGGTTTCGCACATTATATTGATGTCTCTTTTTACATTGGTTATTGTAGGTAAGATAAAACGAGATAGCTATAAGTTTATGAGTACAATATCGATTTAGATCATATTTGTATAACCGAAAGTTCCTATAGAACAATACGCCGTCTCTATATACCTATACTCTAAGGTTGCAACCTAAGGTTGCAACTTTGTCAAATTTGACATTTGCAAAGAATGAAACGAATAGGTAATAGCCACAGACTTATAATTAATAGCGTAGTTATTGTATACTCTTTGGGTAATAGCAAAGCATCGAGCCAAAGATAATAAAACCACTACGTTCATCGAGCCATGAAATAAGAAGTTGAAGTTATTGAAATAGATATTTTTCTGTTGTCTTTCTTCATTTATTACGCGAGAATTATAATTTATTTCACAATGCATTGCGCTAAATGTAATGGTAATAGTTCAGTTATTCTAAGAAAAAAAGATAATTACTGTAATGACTGCTTTCTTATTGGGACAAATCATAAATTTCGAGCCTGTATTGGTAAAAACAAAATTTTGTCAAAGAATGATAGAATTCTCATAGGAGCTTCAGGGGGACCAGGATCTACAGTATTGCTGGATTTAGTGCACTCTGGACTTTCCCTTGATATACATAAAAAACTACGGATTATTCCATGTGTCCTCCATGTGAAAGGTAAGCTCCAAATGGTAGCTTTGAGCAATCTTGGATAAAAGTAGAGCCTAACCTAATGATCCTCATCATGTACCTACTATTCTGAAGTAACTAATATGAATTCAGGACTAAAAATAAAAGCATTTGTGTTGTCTCATAATAAAATGTCTTCTCCTGTGGCTTCATATGCATTCAGTATAAAACGCCTGTAGGTGTGTTATTCCAAGTTAAGAACTACATGTAGGTATTCAAAAATTCAGCCTGATATATTCAGTAATTTTGATGTGAAGCAGTAACAACATCCATCCATCTAATTAAACTAACATTTAAAATATACTTAGTGTAAGTAGGTACCTAGTATAGTATTAGTTTATCTGTGGTGTAAGTATTGTGATATTTTCTTTCAGGTGCATCTGACTCATCCAACATTGATTCCTTACTCAACCTGTGCCAATTATACAATTTTGATCTATACATAATTCACATCTCTGACTACATTGAATCAAACAAGGAACTACCACAAGTTAACCATATCCCAAAAGAGAATCGTGAACAAATTGAAAAATTTCAATGTTTAGTTAATAGCATGCCTTCAACAGCAAGCAATGATTTTGTGAAGAAAGTTAAAAGGAGTCTTTTTATTCAATATGCTGAGTTATTACAGTGTAATTATGTTTTTACTGCAGAAACAACAACTGTTTTAGCAATAAATCTACTTTCAAACATAGCGATTGGGAGAGGAGCTCAGGTGCAAAATGATGTTGTAAGTAGTTATTAAGTTTCATACTATCACGCTCACCATACCCAGTTTTAATTACTTTCTATACTAGGTGCCAAATAGCATGGCAATACAGGATGTTGACCTATCTCCGTCACGAAATTCAAAATGGGCACAACTTAAAATCTTTTTTAGGGTTCAAATTTACAAACTTTTTCAATAATTTTTTTCTTATTTAATACACAATTCATTTCTTTTTTCAGTCATGTTAATGTGATTTCGCACTCATTAATTATAATATTATTCATTAGGTTATTAAAATACCTATTACTTGTTTTAATTTACTCTGATGCTTTAGAACATTAAAATATGTGAATACATTGAAAACCTTAAAAGTCAATTCATATTCGTTTCCGGTTTCGTTTTTTTTTTTTGGGTTGTGCAATTTCGCTTTTGCTTGCTAGTACCCCTGTACCACGAACCCCAAGCGACACGGCTATTGCCTGCGGTTTGTATGGAAAACGACAGAATAGCAATAATTTTTCCTGTATTATGCCAGAGGAGGTGAACAACCTGTATTGGCACTGAGTATAGCTAGACCTCATAAGCACTTTATCTATCTACTTATTCATAAATACCACCTTCACACAAATACATTATATCTGTAATACAACTCACTTTCAGGGCTTTATTGATAGCTGTGATAAAAATGTCAAAATCCTAAGACCAATGAAGGACATCAGCCAAGAAGAGTTAGATTATTACATAAAAATAAAAGGATTACATCCTAGTAAGCACACAGATGTCAAAAGTAACAGTTTGCAATCAGCCATAAGTTCTTTTGTAACCGAAATTCAGGACAATTTCCAGAGCACAATATCTACAGTGTGCAAAACAGCAGACAAAATTGGTGTTACAAATTCTGATGACAACTGCCTTATCTGCTCAATCTGTGAGGTACCTACCTACTTTTTAATCATTCTACAGTCAAATATTCAAACATTTCTATGTATGTAGGTATGTGTGTGTGTGTGTGTATCCAACACCTTATATGAATAGATACTTTTTTCTTTCAGAATCCTCTGACCAAAAAGAGTTATAAACTAACTGCTCTGGATGCAACCAACTTTTCAAAATTTGTATCATTTGGAAAAACACCCCTTGACTATAATCACACTGAGACGATGTTTCCTTTTTTTGATAAGCAACTTTGTTACAGCTGTAGTAGAAATTATTCAGAAATGAAGCAAAGTGATTTATCTTCCTTACCAAACTTGATTCAAAATAAATAATTCATTCATTATTTAGACCTCTAACTTAGGTGCCTTTTAAATGTAAATAAAATATAAATACTATGTTAAATACCTAGCTTATTTTATGTAGCAAGCATCTTGCAGGCCAACAATTTAACATGTCCGCTGCCTGCATACCTACGCCACTCCATTTTGTCGGTAGCAGCGGGCGGCGACGGCGGCGGTGGCATTTTTATGTTACTGTAGTCTCCGTCGTCGAATGCCGGCGATCTATCCTTTACGCTTCGCTTCGTTTTTCGCATCGAAATAGGTACCTATAAAATTCAAAAATTCAAAATTCAATAACTATATTTCTTTAGGCTTACAAAATAAGCACTTAGACAAGTCAAATTTTATACATAAACAGCTTAATAATAGTAATTATTATCAAATAAGAAACAAAATGTTATTGATTTTGTTCGCTTCAATTTTTTGTCCACTAGTGGAAGAAGCGAAAAATAAACCACTAGTAAGTGTATAACGCTTAAAAATTTAATACAATGTTATTCGCCTATCTAAGTCTAAATACAATGGGATTTAGATACAGGTCAATATTTATATAAAACTAAGCTTAAGATTGTTCTCCTATAATACTATTGTCGGTGCGGAACTGGGCGACATCTGGCCAAGCATTAACATCATTGATATAATCATCTATGGAGTAAAAGGCTTTCTTGATAAGATTTCGTTTAATGTACTGTTTAAATTTACGAATAGGGAGCTCAGTTGCTTCAGATGGAAGCTTATTATAGAAGCGTACGCAATTTCCCATAAATGATTTGCTTACCTTACGTAATCTATATGATGGAATGTGTAGCTTGTTCTTGTTTCTTGTATTTCTGTTGTGAACATCACATTTTTTCAAAAAGCTATCTTTATTTTTGTGCGTATACATTAGATTTTCATAGATGTATTGCGATATTACTGTCAAAATATTTATGTCTTTAAATAGATCCCTCAAAGAATCGCGTGGCTTTAATTTATAAATTGCGCGTACAGCCCTTTTTTGAAGAACAAAGATAGTCTGAATGTCGGCTGCCCGTCCCCAAAGCAAGATACCATAAGACATTACACTATGGAAGTAACTAAAATAAACTAACCTAGCTGTATCTACATCGGTAATATATCTAATTGTTCGAACAGCATAGGCTGCTGAACTAAGTCTACCTGCAAGGGCATCAATTTGCGGTCCCCATTGAAGAGAGGAATCAATATGTAACCCTAGGAAAACAGTTGAGTCTACAAGGTCAACTATCTCATCCTTTAGCATTATCTTAGTTGGGTGTTCTCTTACATTTGGTAACATGAATTTTATGCACTTGGTTTTTTTAGCATTGAGTAAGAGGTTATTGGCGGTGAACCAATCTAGTACTTGTGAAAGCGAATTATTTACATCGTCATAATTATATTTATTTCTATCAACTTTAAAAATCAATGAAGTATCATCAGCAAATAAGACTATATCACAGAGATCTTTTGCTAAAAAAGGGAGATCATTTACATATACTAAAAATAAAAAGGGTCCTAATATTGATCCCTGTGGGACGCCTAATTCAATTTTTGAGCCCCTAGATCTTTCTTTACCAATATCTACTTTTTGGACTCTATCGGATAAATAAGATTGCATAAGGTCCAGTGCCTTGTTGCCAATTCCATAGTGTTTCAATTTTCTAATTAGTGTATCATGATCTACACAATCAAAAGCCTTAGAAAGGTCACAAAATATACCGATAGCGTTTTTCGCTTTCTCCCAGGCATCCAATATATGCTTTAATAGGGCTGTACCAGCATCAGTTGTTGATCTACCCTTGGTGAAGCCAAATTGATTTTTATGAAGTAGCCTATTAAGGTTAAAATGAGAGGACAACTGAGTTAGAATAATTTTTTCAAAAATTTTACTTATTGCTTATTGAAATTGGCCTGTAATTGGCCGGATCAGTGTGGCTACCAGATTTATAAAGAGGGACAAGTTTACTTTATTTCATGAGATCAGGAAAAACTCCTGCATCGACACAACTATTGAAAATGTAGGCCAAACAAGGAGCAACTTCCTTAATAATTGAACTCAGAACTTTGGTTGAAATACCCCAAAGATCCTCAGTGTTTTTTATATTAACAGACTTTAATGTTTTCACTATATAATAAGCATTAACATGACTAAAGGTAAAAACCTCCTTACATTTTTCAACAGATGATTCTAATAATTTAACCGCCATTGAAGGTGATGAGTTTAGAGAACATGTAACAACTTTTGAAATATCAGAAAAGAATGCATCAAAAGCATCGGCAATATCTTTATCATGAATAAGTATTGAATTATTAATTTTTAACCTTATTTCTCTATTACGTGGTTTGGATTTACCAGTTTCGTTATTTATTAGTCTCCATGTTGCTTTTATTTTATTAGATGAGTTCACTATTTTTTTCCTCAAGAACAGGCATTTCGCGGTGTTACAGACTTTTCTATGTGTATGTTTCTATGTGTTACAGACTATACCTACATGTGTTCTAGTCGATGATTGATGAACTTCACCTCCCAATTCGTATGCAAACAAACGGTACTAAATATGACTCTAGAAAAAACAATTGAAAACTAAAACATAACTTAACCTACTAGCTAACTACTTAGGTATGTACCTATTACAATTATAATATTATACAGGTTGTCTCATAATGAGTGGATAACCTTGAAGGAACTTGTGCGGAGAGGCAAGGCCAATCGGAAACAATTTTAATTTTGACTAGTCTCGTTCCGAAAATATTTAACTTTTTGTAAATTTAGATAAATTTGTACCTTTGTTCACATTTTTGGATTTGGTACCCACAATTTTAACAAACATTTTATTTTTGAAATATACTAAGAAGAAATAGCTTATTTGAACACCGTTTCAATAATTTTGGTAACTAGGACCAGTAATTTTCAAGACAGGTTTATGTAGAAATTTTTAATTTTATTATGCTAAGTTTGAACACCTGTGGTAGGTATAAAAAAAAATCTCATCAATCGTATCAAAACCTACAATGCCATGCGCATCAAAAACATGTCCATTTCAAGAGGATTCTAAAATGATAACAAACTACGAAATTTTATACAATAAAAAACTGAGATATCGCTATTTTTGATATATTCCCAACCACCCCATTCACCTCCCCATCAATGGGGCGGTTGGGACAGAAAAATTCCCATCTGCCCCATTACAAAAGTCAATGGGGTGGATGGCATTTTCTGCCCCATTGACTTTTTAGATAGAAAGAATAGAAATATTAAATCTCGCTATTCATATATTTATTTTGCTATTCACATAATTGAGTATTAGTAGGAACAGTCGGAAATCAAAAGGCCAACTTATTTGAGCTAATCAAGTTCGTGTTTATTGTCAATAACATTTTTCGTAAAATAATCACAACGCAAATTTGTAAAATCAAATAATAATCTTAGGAAAAACAGTGAGTAATTAAAGCATCATACGCTTTGGTTTTCTAACTAGTAATCTCTTAAGTATGGTAGTATTGTTTTCAAATACTTTTTATATCACAGTGTAATCATCACATTTTACAATAATTCGCATTCACTCAGCTACGTGCGAGTGTTTATGGCACTGTCCCTCTCTTCGGGTTAATCTTACTTAAAACAGGTAAATCCAGCATTATTTATTTACTTATATCTGAAACTCGACGCCCAATATTTGATAACTTTAGTTATTTTGTTATGGTTTGTTTACAAAAAAATACACCAAACTTGGCTGGCGTATACCAGCCAAGTTTGACGTATACCTACACAATTTTGTATATGATATACCTCACCTATACGGGTTAGGCATGCATTAGCCATGCCACCATGTGGCGTAAACTTAGTAGGGATTTCTTTTGTTGGAGTTAACTATTCAACACACAAGAATGAAGGAGTATATTGATAACGGGACAGTGCCATAAACACTCGCACGTAGCTGAGTGAATGCGAATTATTGTAAAAATGTGATGATTACACTGTGATATAAAAAGTATTTGAAAACAATACTACAATACTTAAGAGATTACTAGTTAGAAAACCAAAGCGTATGATGCTTTTATTACTCACTGTTTTTTCTAAGATTATTATTTGATTTTACAAATTTGCGTTGTGATTATTTTACGAAAAATGTTATTGACAATAAACACGAACTTGATTAGCTCAAATAAGTTGGCCTTTTGATTTCCGACTGTTCCTACTAATACTCAATTATGTGAATAGCAAAATAAATATATGAATAGCGAGATTTAATATTTCTATTCTTTCTATCTAAAAAGTCAATGGGGCAGAAAATGCCATCCACCCCATTGACTTTTGTAATGGGGCAGATGGGATTTTTTTTGTCCCAACCGCCCCATTGATGGGGAGGTTGGGAATATATCGTTCAAAAACGGTGGACTTTTCTGCTTAAAAACAGTGATCCAAATCTCATCATCAGCCTATATTAGTCCACAGCTGGACATAGGCCTATAATAATAGGCCCCTAATGAGCGCCCTGTTTTCTGCTTGACGCATCCAGCATCTGCCTGCAGTCTTTCGCAGATCGTCATCTCACCTGACCGGAGGGCGTCCTACACTACGTTGCCGTATTGTGTTTAGCGACGGCCCCGTCTTGGAATTTGGTGGTACTTACCAACTATAAATAAATAATGCTGGACAATTCACACAGCTTTATCTAGCCCCAAGCTAAGCAGAGCTTGTGTTATGTGTACTAGATAACTGATATACATAATACAATACATAGATAGATATATTTTTTCTACATAGAAAACGACCAGAACACCACTGAACAAATGCCTGCAGATCGTAGGTACACACATTTGTCCCGAGGCGGGAATCGAACCCGCAACCAACTATGCTAATAAATAGACATTAAATATGTAGGTTTTTACAACCAAATATCTATAATACCACAAGGGGTCTAATAAAACAGAACTAGATAATGGTTCAGCTTCATATCTCGCTACGGTTTCGTCGGAATCAACGGGGCTGTTAGCTTCGGGTCAAGTTAAGCATCCCATAAAGTACTGGAGTGGAGCACTATTTAATTAGCATATTAGGTGCCCACTCCACTCATCCAATATCTTTTGTCCATTGTACATATTTTGATCAAAGAACCTGGATGATTTCATCCAATTTACTAGCAACACCGATATTTAATCAAAGATTTGGATAATAGTTTCTGCCTGCGGCTTCGCACGCGTTGTTTCTATGAAAACGTATATAGATAGGATAGGACGTCACGGCCTCTCGAGCTTTCGACCGTCGGTGTCCACCCACCTGAGCAGCCTCCAGGATAGCCAGGACAGTACCGGACCACGAAGTAGAATCAGACCGGCCTAACTACCTACGACCCTTTTATTTTAATGTATTTAATTTGTTGCTGACGTTTTTGTTTAATTTAAATACCACCAAAAACGAAAACGCCACACTACAGGTTAACTCTTTCCCATGGAATCTGAAATTTTATGGGATAAATTGTAGCCTATGGTTTGTTTCACGTCAAGAGCTACTCTTATGCAAATTTTCAGCCTGATGATCTGGTGAGAAGTTTTGGCGTGAAGTAACAAACTTCCTTCTATCCATCCAAACTTTCGCATTTTTAATATAAGTGTGATGTGATGTAATTTCATTTGAAATCATCTACGCAAAAAATAAGTAGGTGTTTGTCCCGCGCGGCAGAAATCGAACTCGCAACTTTCTGCATAGCAGTTAAATTATGAAAGTTACGTTTTTTTGAAGAATTATTTACTGTAAAACTTTAAAGCTGCTTTACATCTACAGTAGGTAGGTACTAGGTACCTAATAGTAATTATCAGACTGTGATTTATAAAATTACTTTGGCAATCATAATACTATATTTCAACAAGTAGGTATAATAATAAAAACAATGTTTTAAAGATACTGCCTTATAATTTTTTGTCATTACGGTACCTAACAGAAAGCGAAAAAATCATTTTTTTTTTAGAACAATAGGCTCTCAGTCAGACGACGTAAAGGGAACTATTCAAACCTTTACCCACGGTGGTGCCACTGATTCGGAGTTTTGTTCTAATCCAATACCGCTACCGCTCAACACAAAAATAAGCATTCCAAATAGGTATGAGCTTAGACTTTAGCTAGTTAAAGGTTTGGGCGAACCACTGCAGATCAGCACCCACACCACTTGGACTCAAATCATGTTGGGTGTAGGTAGGTACGCTTTCTACGCGGCTGCTAGCAGATATACCATAATATCGCGAGCTTTCTGCTGGACGTCGCGTCGCTGCGAAAGCTCGCGAACCACGCACGGTCGCGTCGGCAAGAGACCGCTTGTAAACCACCGGAAGGCATTGGCAGGCGCATTCGTGATTCAGTCTTGAATGTGAGTAGACGCAATCTAACATCTTTATTTTCATTACGCAAGCTTGGGGCTATCATTGCTATTGCGTTGGATGAAGAAGAGAGCTCAACACAAAAAAGTCCTGAGTGCATGGGATGTATGAAAAGCAAGAAACTCGGACGACGAATATTGGAGAATCGGTCTGATTAGGTACCTACATAAGAGTAGGTTTAGACTCTAGACCTTAAATACCTAAGACATAGTATAAAACGACCTACCTAGCTATTCTTCAAACGGACTGGTTCAACGATCCGCCGGTGGCTACATATTTGTGCTTATATCTATTTTATAACACAAGTACCACGTGAGCGGAACCGCAGGCAGATAATAGTTAATATCATAAAAAGACCACCAGAACTGCGTACAATTTTTCAACCCAATCCGCCACGCACGGTCCGGCCTAACAAGCAGTCCACGCGGCGACGACAGCGCGGGCCACTTGCTTAAAGCTTGCGGGAAGGAAAGCTTCAACCAACGCGCAGCAAGCGTCCACGCGCTGCCTTCTTATTTTATGCTGTCATAGTAAAATGTATTCAAACGTTACGAAGCGAAGTTATGCTCATTTATGATGCACATTTTTGTCCTGGGTAGGAGCGGTGCGCTTTTTGATGTGCCCAGACCTCTAAGACGTAAGCTTCGAACGCACTCGTTTGAATGAATCAGATAACACCACAGCTCATGGGCATGTCCCATGAGGTGTCTGTTATCTGATACCGTCATTATAAAATGCATCATATTCCTTGTGCTGTGCAGACTGTGCAGTCCTGATCTGCGACCGCCGTAATTAAGTCATCAGTTTAAAATATGTCCACAGCTGGATATTGACATGCCTTCCCCAGAAAGAGGGTCTAGGAACCTAACCTACTATTGATACTGTACGAGGAAGCATTACCTAAATTATTATCTGTGCTTATCTACCTCTATCTCCTTGCCAAGCTTCATTCAGATCTGTTGAGCCATGCAAATGTATCAGTACCATAGGGCCCTGGGTAAAAAAATATTACTTATTCTATTTAGTCCGTCAGTATGATTACCTATTAGCAGATATTGGTCATATTATTATTTTTTTGTTGTCAATTAAAAAATAAGATAAAGCGCGTCAAAGCTCACGACACTTTTTAACACGACGGCCCGCGACGGCGGCGTCACGTATAACTTAAACTGGCTATAATTTATTTTTTGTATAACTAACAAGAAAATATACGTGTCCAATATCTTCTGATAATCTAAGTGGCAGACTAATTAGATTTTTTAAGGAAACTAGTCCCTTCGGTTTCACACAGACAGGCTATCACAATGTTAGCTTCTAATATATACTGCAGATAGGAAGCTTGACGAACAAAGTATTTAGAAAAAGGTAGGTACCTAGTTTGTAACTAACGGCCATCCAAGATTTGGTATCAAGATTTAAAAAGAATCCAAAACATGTCCAGGCAAAGTTAGTATTGTTTATTTTAAGAAAATTGTATGCAACAACTTCGAGTTATCACACTAAAAATAAATTAACTCATGAGGCTCATCTTCCAATAGAAGATATTTGATTTAGCTAGGTACTATCATATTTTATAAGGACAGCTAACATAACTTACAAATAAACTAGGTAATAAAATCAATATTCTCATTCCACATTGTCTAGAATTATTAAAATTACTGGTCTCTTTTATAATAAAATATGTGAAAAAAGAAAACGATTAATTAGTTATCTTAAAATTTTGTATTTATATCACAAATATCTACATTTTACTTCTATTACATAAATACAAAATTTTAAAGTAAAGTATCAACAAAAAGCTGCTAACCAGTATTTGCAATGGTATGCAGGTGTAATCAATATTATATTTTACAAGTAATTACAATATCAATACCGTAGGTTAATAAATGCAAAAGATCAAGTGCAATGAAATTCCTTTTTCCTATTTCAATCATAATGAATTTCAAATACAAAAAACTGCTTCATTTTGTATAATTCGTAACCCCACCCACCTTATAATTTACTCAGACAGTTGAGTAGACTTGCACTTCCACAGATTTATGAATATGTATGTTGAAGAGGATAAAGACACTTTAAAACAATGAATAAACAAGATTTACTAGTTAACACTAAAATTATATTGTCTTTCCCAATTCTTTATAACAGTGGAAATTGTACAGATTTTGGTTGTATGGAGATAGGTTTCACTGTTTTGCTTTGCATTGTATATACACCAACCATTTTCTGCATAACAGAGTGAGAGTTTAACAGTTCATCCTCAGGAATCTTTCACATTATATACGCAATATAATAGCATTACTAAGAATATTCAACTCTTAGTAACAATTATTCTGTATTATTTATTGGTCCTTGCAATGCATTTGGAGTCGGCGAGTTTGAAGACACCAGTCGCCCCTGCTCCTTAACTATGGGATCTGAAAAAAATTACAAATACTAGGTCAAGGTTAACCCACAGAATAACAAACTTTTTTGTTTCTCAATTGAAGGAGGGTAATCAATCATACATCACTAAATACCAAAACTATATAACTGTATAGTCTTCTTACATTTTGAGAAATATGTTTAGTTATTATTTAGCTTGTGTTATGAATGTTACTTACAAAAGTATGGATGGTCCATAGCTTCGCGTGCAGTATAGCGTTCATAGTGATCATAGCGGAGTAGACGATCAAGGAAGTCCAGAGCCTCAGGTGACACCAGGTGCTGATTTTCTGAGTGTACAAAGCGCTCCCATCGCTTACGAGAATGCCTGTTGACAATAAATGTAGGTAATTTTTAGGGTTCTGTACCCAAAGGGTGAAAAACGGGACCCTATTACTAAGACTCCGCTGTCCGTCTGTCTATCCGTCTGTCACGAAGCTGTATCGTGTGATAGTTAGACAGTTGAAATTTTCACAGATGATGTATTAGCAGCAAATAGTAGCAACAAATACTAAAAAACAGAATAAAATTAATATTTAAAAGGGCTCCCATACAACAAACGTTATTTTTTTTGCTAGATATTGATAACGGCAACAGGTAGATGCTTGAAATGTTCACAGAATATTTAGTTATATATTCACTTTAAAAATAAATCATTAAAATTAAATAAAACAAATATTGAGGGGGGGCTCCCATACAAAAAACGTGTTTTTTTTGCTGTTTTTATAGTTAATGGTACAGAACCCTTCGTGCGCGACTGCGACTACTCGCCAGTCTACACTCGCACTTGGACGTTTTTTTGTACATCTTTTATAATGTTATATTAATGAGATTGAGGATATAATTTACCTTCCAAGTATATCATTAAACCGCGGATCTAACTCTATATGGTATTTGTCCAAATATTCGAACAATTCTTCAGTGCCCAGCACTTTTGCGATCCTCACAAGTTGGTCGTAGTTGTCATGGCCATGGAAAAATGGCTCCTTGCGGAAGATCATGGACGCCAGCATACAGCCCAGAGACCACATGTCTAATGAGTAGTCGTACATCTGATAATCCACTAGGAGTTCTGGACCCTGAAAATATTCAGTATTGTACTAATTAATAATTTTGGTATGCAATTTGCTGTATAAGTCGAACTTTAATATTGTAATGTGAATAAAATTATGTTTGTTACGTCTTTATGCTAAAACCACTCCAGATCGGGCTGAATCTTTGCATGCATGTAGTTAGTTATGGACCTAGAAATGCGTTAAGCAAACACAGCCTGACTGAAGCACCTCCAGGGGGATATCTATGTTATGGGCCATGAAAGTGTTGACATAATATAAGTCTACTTTTTATACCGGGAAAACGCAACTAACGCTAGTTGTAAATATATTACCAATATTTTAAGTTCAGGTTTACCTTGAAGTATCGCGACGCAACTCGGACATTGTAATCTTGTCCTGGATGATAGAACTCTGCTAAGCCCCAGTCAATAAGACGCAACTTTCTGTGGTCATGATCAATCATCACATTGTGTGGCTTCACATCTCTGTGCATTATGCCCATACTATGGCAGTAGTCTAAGGCCTTCAACAGTTCATACAAGTAGTATCTGAAAAAGAAACACAGTCTTGCATTGCCTATAATAATCTTTTATTTAGAAAAAGGATACTATACTGTGTCCACCTGTTTTTTTTACTTTTGACAATAATTAGTCATAGTCATGTCCTAGTGTTTTACCAATTAATATTTTTGTGTCAATCGGTTTTGTGTATGAAGTTGTAATCGATTGACTATACTTGTTCGTGGAAAAATGAACTTAAAAATTGTTCTAAGTACTTGGTTCAATAATATAGATGGTCTTGTTAGTGATAAATTTTTGATTTAATAATAAAGAGAGTATGAAATATTGCATTCCTTCATTCAGTCTTCATTCACTCACCTGTCAACTATTTGTTGTGTTTATTTATCACTGTAAAAATCCCCATAAAAGACATTGGTGAGTCCAAATAGTGATGGTCATATTTAAATAGCGTTATGTTATGTGACATGATTAAATTATTTTTTGTAAATGTCTCAAAGTGCGAAGTGTGTAAAGCTGTGGAAGCTTATGTATAGTGAGCGGAGAGCGGTTTTTTTTCTTTTTGCTTTTTTGTGGATAGTAAGCAAGAGTTTATGTGACAAAAGAAATGATAGTGAGCGAAGCGAGCCCCGAAAACGTGAAAGACTGCGGTGATAGATATAAAACTATACATATAAATAACGACAAGCGGAGCGACCCGCGGTAATTTGGAGTTTAAGTGTGGTGGTCGGGTTGGTTAGCAATAAAGACAAGGAAGCTAAGACGATGGGGATAGCTGCAGCATTTTTGCAATAATTTTTGGCTAATAGCAATAAAGTGAGGAATACCAAAAAAATATACCGAGAGATATAACTGCGAGCGGAGCGAGCCACCGAAATATTTGTTACTTTTGGTTACAAACTAAGAATAGTATAAAAGAATAAATATATGTGAGAGAGCGAACCCTGAAAATTTTTGAGTGAGAATGTGATTATGAAACAAATAAATATCAAGGAGAGAAAAGAGCCAGGTTTTTTTCATTGTATCTCGCCAATTAAAATAAAACTGTGGCTCTTCTGCTTAGCCTACAAAAACTGATGCCATCCTTTTTATTACTAACATTATGAAGGGGATGGCATTATTTTCAGTCCTGTCAAATTAGTTTGGTTTTGGCGACAACTGAATTGACACCATTGTCAAGATGGAATCAAGAGCGTGGTAACTAAGGTGGACCGCCCCCTTTACGCCACTAGTAGGCCCATGGGCTTGAGAGTTAGTAAAATGTTTTTTCTAATGAGAGTAGGTCCATAGTTTCCAGACCGCAGACAGATGGAGATGCAAGTCTAACTATCTAATATAGCACCACTGGACTGGAGCGTGCTAAACTTTCAAATTTATAGTCTACATTGCATAAAAGTATATGTGGCTACAATTACCAATTTTAGGTGATTTAAAACTGAATTATTTTAAAATGGACTTACCTTATATCATAATCTGACAAAGTTTGATAGAGTTGTTTGAAATCAGTGTTATTCACATGTTCAAAAATGAGGGCCGGAGTGCGCGAAACAGGATCTTTAACTACAGCTTGTAATGTTATTATGTTTGTGCCTCCTCTTAAGTTTTCTAATATTTTTATTTCTCGTTTAATCTTCTTCTTTTTTACAGGCTGAAAAACAAGTAAATTATTTTTACAAAGAAACCTGTACATATTAAACGGCATAATAATTTTGTTCTTTTAGTAAAAAATTCCATAATGCTAGTCAACACAACTATGGTCATCATTATAAATACAGAACTGATTATTCTAGGTCTAAGGACCTTATAGTGGTGGGAGCTTAGTGGACCTTGTAGTAGTAGTGTTATATTATGGATTTATGCTCAAATATGTTCAAAGCATCCAGTACAATGATAGTACTGATACAATGTAAATTAAATCTGATACTTCATACGAAAGAACAACATGATTACATGGCATAGAAAACATGGACATACCTTCAATATTTTGACTACACATTTTTCATTATTTGTTATATTTATTGCCTCGAATACTTCACTGTATTTTCCTCGTCCGAGTTTGCGTACTAGCTGATAGTCTTCTTGGTTGCCCCAGTCCACCACATAGCTCTCATAATCCCAGTATTCTCTTGGATTTTGCGAGTTGACATCGGCATATACCCGTGCTCTGCTAGGCACAGCCATCGTACCGTACTTAGACCAAGGTGATTTATCAGCTATAATCTTCCCGGAAATAGCGTATGTCTTGAGTAATGATACTGCAAAGGAAATAATTACGGATCACTTTTTCGATTTCATCAGCGACTGACACACACACATGGTAATAGGTGTAGACGCGTAATCTGTTTCGACCAGTCGAAACGAATCGCAAGATTACGAGTCACTATTCAATTACAGTATTGTGATGTATAACCTAAAAACGACATCCAGCTCACTATTCTTCAACAACTAAATTAATTTAAAAGAATAACAATCTTCTTAGTTTCGCACTATCATAGTTCACATGCACTTTTAAAAACTGATCAAAGGATCTCCAGAAATAGGATAAATTACGAAAGTATATCTCCAGAGAGAAAAACGCACGCCATTACTACATGATCAAATGCTTGAGTAGACATCATACCTAAAACATAACTGTAGTTTGTCCTAATCTAAACAATAAATACGTAGTTCCAGCATACATCAAACTTATTGAAAATTAACGATTATCGTAAAATTATAACTACAAAATGCACTATTGCTAAAACCGGCTTCAAATCCAGTAAAATTTCAAGATGGACGCCCACATTACCACAATTTCGTTCTACGCTACAATACAACTACCACTCCTTTTCCAATATTGCCAACTGCAAGTTGATTCGCCGCTGAAAAACTTCAAGCGCTACGCTGCTGCTGCAATGACGCACGTTTTTTTTTCATATTCGTCACTATCGAATTTGACCTTGCCAATTCTGCGTGGACCTTTTCAATCTAAATTTATCAAATATTTACTGTACTTGTAGCCTTGAGCTTCTTCTCTTGCTTGTTCTTCGAGAGCATATAACGTGTTATTAATACTGTCAAGTTGAACCCCCCTAAAAGTTAGGTCCTTCATTTTTGTTACACCTGTATATCGAATGTGATAAAAAAAACACAAAACCCAATCAAAACTGCAAAAATGCAAACAGTCAAAACCAGAATCTAGAATCTATTTTATCTCTATTCTATGACGAATCAAGATCTCCAGTCAAATAGTCATCCGTTTAAACTTTTCCTTTTTTTTTAATGGAAGACTATTTAATTGGAGCTAGAATAAGTAAGTATCAAATCAACCTAACCGAAAAGCGGTCATTTAAGTTAACAGTCTATCTGTGGGTCTGACATTTGTTTATATGTTGTATGTAATAGTACGAGGGGTCGGGTCATCCATCAATCACGCAAGGTCAAAATGGGGGGTAGGGATCGGAAAAAATTACGAAATATCACAAGGGAGGAGGGGGTGTAGTGGGATATCACGTGTATTTATTTTTAGTTAAATGCGCGATTTCTAAGCCACACAGACATGTTTATGACATGGTGCTCAATTTTGCAGAATTAAATTTGGTTAGATTAGGTAATATTATAAAGATTTTTGATAGGTAGGTACTTAGTAGGTACCTACTTTGTGTATCTACAAAAAAACACGTGATTTCAGGTAGGAGAGGGGACCTTACCACGTATCGCCAATGGAGGAGCTTTTAAAAATAGCATAAAAACATCACGTGATTAATTGACGACCTTCCTATCCAACCAGATGAACCTTCGACAAACCGATCGTTCTTTTTTATTTGAAAGCTGGCTTCATTGAGACTCGAAAGAATAGGTACATAATCAAATCAATCAAAAATCAAATCAAATATGATGAAATCGGTGACTCTGGTGAAAATCGTTGCAGTTGTAAAATTGAAGTTCGGCGTTATTGGAGTAGATAATTAACATGGTATTTTATTTGCACAAAGCGCTAGATTTGCTGTTTTGGCAAAAATAAAAAAATGTAGGCAACTGGCAACTTTGATTTTTTTCCACATCAATGCTGCCAACATGCAGAAAATATAATTCATCCACAGATAGAAAATTGTCTGGACACCAGAGATAATAAACGACCACAACTTAATTGATGTGCAACTCCACGACTATTTGGCGCTTCGGCGGACTTCTTAATAACAGCCATAACATAAACAGACCGGGGCGCGGCACTGGTGGCGGTGGCGGCAACTTTCATAGGTAGGAAAGGCAGGCGCGGTCGCAGCCTAAGATTCTGGGGGGGTCACAATTGGTACCTACCTAATCGCCTAACACTAAAAAATGTACAGTTTGCTCGTAATTTATTAAAATACTAGTTTCTGCCCGCGGCTACGCACGCGTTGTTTCTATGGAAACGTTTAAAGGTTATTTCTATCCCATGGGAACTGTTCTATGATAAAAAGTAGCCTATGTTTGATTCCAGGCTAAGAGCTACATCTATGCTAGGTATGCGTAGTTTCAACCTGATCCATTCAATAGTTTTGGGGTGAAGAAGACACATCCATGCATCCATCCCAAATTTCGCATTTACAATATTTCTGTGATAATGTGATCATTGGCGGCGTAGCGTGGGAAAAGCCCCTGGTGAAGACTGTATAACATCAGAGCTTTTGAAAGCTGGAGGAACCCCTGTTGTACAGGAATTACAGAACCAGTAGGTAGGAGAACTCCAAAGGCATGGAGCGGGAGTTTGATGGTGCTCTTTTTTAAGAAGGGAGATAAAACCCTCCCTAAAAATTACCGAACCATGTCGCTCCTGAGCCATGTCTACTTATAAGTTGTTCTCAAAAGTGGTCACGAATCGTCTCGCCAGGAGACTTGACGAGTTCCAGCCACCTCGGTACAGACCGGATTTCGCACGGATATGGCACCATAGACCACACACAAGTGACACACAGTGAGGCAGATTATACAGAAAACTGAAGAGTTATTATAGGTAATCAGCCCCTGTGTCTGGCTTTTGTGGACTATGAGAAGGCCTCATATCCCGATACTATTCACTAGGGCGTTGGAAGATGAGTTTAAGATGCTGGACTGGAAAGGAAAAGACATCCACATAAACGGCGATTACATCCCACCTAGAGGAGCTTACTAGATGCTGGACCATGCGTCGCGAGGCTGAAGCTGGGCCAGCTTCAGCCTCGCGACGCATCGGTCTTGGCATGAATTTGGATAAAACCAAAGTCATGATCAATGGCCACATTGATCCAATACCGGTCGTCGTACATGGTCATCTTCTCGAAATCGTTTCCGAATACGCTTACCTACCTCGGATTCCATCCGGATCCAGATTCTGCAGCAGGTAAGGTAAAAACAATTTCGAGGAGGCCAAGAGGTGGATCCATCTAGGCTGGGCAGCGTTTGGAAAACTACGTCGAGTCTTCTCGTCATCCATACCGCAATGCTTGAAAACGAAAGTTTCCAATTAGTACGTCCTACCCGTCATGACCTACGGAGCGGAGACGTGGACACTCACGGTAGGGCTGGCTGGTCCACCAGTTCAAGGTCGCTCAGCGAGCTATGGAAAGAGCTATGCTCGGAGTTTCTCTGAAGGATAGGATTCGTAACGAATACATCAGACAGAGAACCAAAGTTATCGACATAGCTCAAAGAATTAGCAAGCTGAAGTGGCAGTGGGCCGGCCATATCTCGCGAAGAACCGACAACCGCTGGGGTTGTCGGTTCATGTTATTGAGTGGAGACCACGATTCGGTAAACGTAGTGTAGGACGCCCTCCGACCAGATGGGATGACGACCTGCGAAAGACTGCAGGCAGATGCTGGATGCGTCAAGCTGAAGACGGGCGCTATGGCGCTCATTAGGGGAGGCCTATGTCCAGCAGTGGACTAGCATAGGCTGATGATGATGACTCTATCGGGTATCTGCTAAGGGAACCATGGACCTGTTCGGTGTCCCGCTAGGGCTCGCATTTCGGCTCTACTGTAGAATATTCCCAGTCTCTCAGTTCCGGCGCCTCGTTGGCGTCATGTGCTTGTGCCATGTGATACGGATGATAACTACCCTAGTCAAAGCAGAATCCAAGATAAAATAATTATGTATGGTAAACCTAATGATAAGTAGGTAGGTACCCAACCTACTTATCATTATGTTAGTTACGCGTTTGTAACCTCTGTACTATCGGATGTCTAAGAACAAGTTCCTTCTATTCTTACAATTGGGAAACTACGAGAAACTGATATGTAGTCTATATAGAGGTGCCTATTTGTTATGCCCATGAATTTGGGTATAATTTCACATCTTTTCGCAGCGTGTATTAAGAGGTCACTCCTAAATAAAATGCACTTACCGCATATTAAGTACCTGGACAGCCAAAGCATTATCTTCCCCGTTTCGAGGTGAAGTAAACTCGTACGCAACACTTCACTAGAACAGTTATTTTTATTTACAACGTTCGGTATGTACTAAGTAATAAACGTCGATCACGTCCTGAAAAAAAATAAACAGTAACACTGGTGTAAGTGGTATAAGTGGTTTATATGTTGATGCTTTTAACCTACAACAATGTCAATAATGACGTAATTCTAAGGCCACCTGTCTCTGAATACGCGAGACCGAACCGAATCGCCAATAATTAAATTATTATCATCTCATTGTTCGAGCGAGCCAGCGTATGCCAGAGTATATATCTCCATCAATGGTTACCGATTTTGATGATTTCTTTTAATTAAAAAGACAAAATCTTACCTATTACAATGTGATTTCCGCAAGGCAAAGTAAGGTTTAATAATTTTTTAACAACTTTGTGATTATTTTAATTTATATTGAATGGTTGTAGAAAATATAATTGACCTTACCACTTTTCGCCTGTTTATCGGAGTTTTCATCTCACACATCCATAAAATATTTTATGAACTATAAACAAATAGTTAGGTATAAGCAGAAACTACCTAATAAAATCACAAATTCAAAAGTAAAATATTTTTACTTTAGCCTAAGTAAGCTTACTTGACATAAGTGTTAAAACAATCAGGTTTGGAATATATAATTTAATTTGTAACGATAAATTATTATACATTTCTTACTACTTATAATTTAAGATATATTTTTGTACATTAATAACATGCTTAAAGCAACAGAGGCTCTACATATTTTTTTACGTGTTTACTGCCAAGCTTTAGCGATGCGACCGGGGAGGGTCCTACACCCTTGTTAAATAAATATGGCGATAGGCTGACCGCACATTAAATTAATAATAATATTGGATATATTGACGCAGCATTATCTGGGCCCAAAAAACATAACCGACCTTGGTTGACGCGTATCTCGGTACGTTATTATATAGGCTTGCTGCACGATTAGCAGTGAAGAGTTATTATTATTAAACAGTCCAGTTAGCACAAAGTTCGCGTCGCCTGCCTGTGCAGTAACTAACTGAAAATGCGGCCCTTACGAGATAGGTCAAGACATGGAGTCTCATGCGTCTCAGTTCGAAAGCAATTTCTCTCACGCGATACTACCTAATATGCGGTCAAATTACACCAATTACCACATAACAGTATGAAACGTTATTCAAGCTTGTTGCACGATCAGCAGTGAGGAGTTATCAGACAGTCTAGTAAGGTCCAAGTTCGCGTCGCCTGCGTGTGTGGTAACAGAGAAGGCGGCTCCAACGAGGTAGGTCCCGGGCGCTGAACACAAGCCTCGCAGTTGCACGCGTCTCAGCTCGAAACGGCCGAGGTTGACCTTTACTCCGAGCTCTTTGCTGTCAGCATCCGAGCCACTCAGCGCGCCCGCCCATCCGAGGTCGCCGGAACATTCTCTGAAAAGGATATTGATTTAGAAATCATCATAAGCATAATACAGACTGACTTTAGTACTGTTGGGTATAGATAGGCCTCCAAGTTCATAATTATGTCACTCTATACGACCCTACTTTGTAAAAGGACGCGCGATAGAGCGTCAGCCAAGTTCAGTACTTATTTCACCAGCCCATTCTATTATTGCTAGTTGCGCTTCTCAAACTAGGTCTTGAAAATAGTTATTAAAGCAATTTCATTTTTAAACTCGATTTAGTAGAATATGACACTAAACAATGATCTCTGATGGGTCCTGCATGTTGGTAGTTATCGCTTTGAAACGTAAGTAAATAACAATTAAGCAAAGCTGAGTGATAAGATTTAACAATTTCGTTACATTTTAAAGATAAAGTTTGTTATTTGAATTTGTTAACTTAACCAGCTTACCTATTTTTTTGCTTCGTCATATCAATGAAAACTTTAACAGGAACGCCATAGCAGTTTACAATGTTCAAAGTGATAGGAATCAAGCATATCTTCCTTTCATTGAAGTTATGATTGATCTGATTGGAATGCTCTAAGCCGAACATAACAACGTTGTCCTTCTTAGGTTTTTTATTAGGTTCAGCATAGTCCGGTTTGTTATCGTAATCGTCGATTTGCAACGTAGTTTTATCTGACGGTGTACAGCTGATATCACGAGACAAAGCTTTAGAAAAGCAATCCAGCCACAAGCATTTCTGCCCTATGGCTACACCGCCATTGTTCTTGTCATTGACTTTCCATCTTAGAACAAACATAGACTCGATTAACTTGGTCTGTTTTCTCTCTTTGTAAAATTGTGACAACAATGTATCGTTGGTCTCGTGAAATGAAGGTGTAGTATCTAAAATGAATGCTGAATAGGGTGGAGTGTTTGCAGTCAACTTTGTGTAATCTATGTCGGTTATTTTCAAGCGTGAGTGCTGTACGTTCTCCTCAGGTATTTCTTTAAGAATCCTTTTCGCTTTCAGGACTAGATGGAACCTCTCTCGTTGTAACAGGGGGTCGCTTTTCCCCCCAGTGGCGATGAGCGAGGTCAGTTCCCATTGACGGCTGAACAGGGACGCTTCTAGAAGTTCTACTGTTAGGTCGTTTTTATCATTGTAAATGTTTTTGACTTCAACTGCCAGGCTCATATTTTCTAGTGCTCCTTCGTTGCTTTTGCTCAGATTTCTTCTTGGAGTAACCGTCACTTCAACTGCCTCCTAAAAAAATAAATCGATTTTAAAGCCATTATCATGGATTATTTTACGGGCACTACATATGATAACTTTCAAAAGGCAAGCTTAGTCAATATTTTGATTGAAAAAAATTAAAACCGATACCTTAGCCAAACTCCTTGTAGAATTTTTGTAATATATATTGGTTTTCATTAAGAAAGGGGCGTCATATTACGACAGCGGCAAACTCAGCATCAGCAGACTCCATCCGCTAAATGAGCGGTATTAAGTGGCGCTTAGTGATCATGACGCAATTTTTTTTTTATAGTCTATATAGACCTTTGTTTGACTTCAATCTCACCTGATGGAAAGTTAAGATGTGACCGACGATGTATCACGAAGATCTTGAAGATACCTATTCACTCTCGTCTTGAAGAGACGCAGGTTGTAATTGACGGGAAAAACAGCAGCAGGGAGCGTGTTCCAAGCCCCAAATAAAAAAATATTTAATTATTATTTCATAATAAAAAAATAGCGGGAGAGTGGGCACCGAATGCGTTAGCTCACCGAAGCGTGTGAGTGTAAGTGCGTGACTTACCGCAACATTAAAGTTGAAGACATGTCTCAGCAGTCTATAAGGCCGCTCTCTCAGCCCCGTCTCGTAGTATGCGAGCAGACGCGGCGCGGGCGCAGCAGAGTGCGCGCGCAGTCGCAGGGTGTGGCGCCGCGCCATGCCGCTTGTGCCGGCCGCCGCCGCCACGTGGCGTGACGCAAGCGCGCGCCATGCTTGCGTGCGGGCTGTACGCTCATCTATAGATGAAAATTATTTGATGTTTAAAAAATACTTACAGATGATGCTTAAATTTCAAAATCCTGATGAACTTCCATCGCCTGTTTCATCTCCTTTTAGACATTTTTTTGAGAAGGTGTTAGATTATGTCCTTCCTGAATCCCCATGATAATTATTCTTCTAAAAGAATTTTTCTTCTTGTCAACTTTCGTCAACATCCGACTAGCAGAGCTGTTACCTACGCTAAATTCATGGATTTATGGATGGCAGACTGGGCATAAACCATTTTTATTTCCTGGATGAATTGAATTACATAAAATTTTTGGCTGGGTGGTTAATGTGAGTGAACGAAGCGAATTCCTAATTCTTCCTTTCGTTTTAGCAAAAATGTTGTCATACACAGGTACATTATGAAACTTAATCGAGTAAGTTATTATATTTACTCGTAAATAAAACCGGCCAAGTACGAGTCGGACTCGCGCACGAAGGGTCCCGTACCATTATCTATAAAAACGGCAAAAAAATCACGTTTATTGCATGGAAGTCCCCTTAAATATTTATTTTATTCTGTTTTTTAGTATTTGTTGTTTTAGCGGCAACAGAAATACATCATCTGTGAAAATGACAGCCTGGTGACAGACGTACAGACGGAGAGCGAAGTCTCAGTAATAGGGTCCCGTTTTGGGTACGGAACCCTAAAAACACCAATTTCGTTAATTCTTGGGCTTCAATTTCGGCTGGGAATGACAAACGTCTATTGATAGTTATTGTGGTTGCAATTTGGTGGAATAGATGCGCGAAGGCCATGAAATGGCTTTAAAACTTAATTCGTAGGATGGGAGGATTTAGCGTAATAAGTAGCACTGTAGAACCTTTTTAGTTGTGACAGTACATATCACAGACACATATCAAAAGTTGATTTCATATTTACTATTATTACGAAATTTTTACCAATATCCGAAGGCTGGTCTCGATACTTTTCATCATAAAGCAGTTTGAAGTGTTCATCCTCATCGGGGGTGACGAGACTGATACAGTCCGGGTGCGACACAGCCAAATGTAGGTTCTTCATCTCTACGGGGCCCACGTTTGTGAACTCCACGTCGATGGTCCGCATCTCGCCGCTTATGATGTCAGGGGGAGTTTCGGAGAATGTCATCTGAAAAAATATAGAATAACATTGCTAAATGCAAAATGATATTGCTTTGAATACTTAGATAGAGGAAGTAGGTTCACAGTTCATATCAACAAATATGATTCAACAAAACCCAGCCAGTTGAATGCATTATTATATTTTTACTAGATTCTTCCTGCAGATTAGCACTATTTACACTTTTACCTGTATGTCTTTCCTGCTTATATATAAAAATATAAATAAATATGTATATGTGAAGCCTAATATCTCCTCTCAGTAATTCGTTAGTCGTTTCACCATAACAATAAAGTATCGTCTCAGAAGGACGGATTTCGGGACCTTTGATGAAAAAACTACAAATGGTGTGAACGCGTGTCAAAAGTGTCAAGGTTGAAGCCATTCGATCAATCTCGCCGTCAAAATAGCACCGCACGCACTATCTAGAGTTACTTTCATCGATGGACGGATATGAACAAATTTTGGTGTCTTAAATAAATTCTCAAAGGCGACTTCTCTCTTCACTTAAAACAGATAGTAATGGATACACATACATGTTTGCAAACATTGTCTTACGGCTGTCAGACCTGGAGTCGCACTGCGAAAACCAAATCTAAGCTATCAACATGCCAAAAAGCAATAGAAAGAAGCTTCCTAAAAATACAAAAGTTTAGAAGCGAGGCAATACGCAAACAAACACAAGTGACCGATGTTTTATACTACGCGCTAGAGCTTAAATGGCAATGGGCAAGACACCTAGCTCGCTACACTGATCAATGGTGGACTAAAGAAACTCAATGGAAAGGCCGAAGCGGCAAAAGAAGAGCTGGTCGGCCTTAAAAACGATGGAATGACGATATCATCCAAACAGCCGGAAAGAACCAACTGAATGAGTGTTGCAGAAGACCGAGATAAATGGGCCAAACCCTGAGACCTTTACCCAAAAAGGGGTCCCTGATAACCACTAGCAAATATTAAACAAATATAACACCAAAACCAGGGAAACAACAACAGACTTATTATTATTATGGACGGATCTGCGACGATACCACTGTCATAGCAGAATTTGGCCCCTGTTCCGCTCGTTTAGTTGAGAAAAGGTAACAAACACAGTCACTTTCGCATTAATAAAATTGCATTAATGAATTGGATTAGTATATCTATCCTTCTAATAATAAAAAGGCGAGTTTGTGCTGTTGTGATGACGTTTGGCCGAAGACAACGTCAAAAACCAAGAAAACCAGAAGACATTATATCAGCCACATCAATAAACGCCTTCAAGAACAAACTCGACATCTGGTTATGAGACAAAAATTACAAACTAAAAAAGTGACGCAGTGACTAAATTTAACACTGTGTGATATAGGCACATCAGCCACAGGCTGCTCGTCTATTAATAAATAATTAAAACTATTGAACGGATGGAGCTGAAATTTTGCACACAAAGATGGACCTGGAATAACATTATTTATATTTGGCTACTTTTTATTTAAAAAAAAACTCGTGCGAAGCCGTGGGCTGAAGCTAGAGAAAATATGGGCATTACCTGTAAACACGGCGCCTCCGGAATAACGGTAATTTGCAAACGCCTATCCGTGCTCTTCACTCCCGATAAGAGATCTAATTTTCCTGAAATTGTGACGCCATTCCCATTTTCACTGCCTCCTTCTCCAACATTGACTAATCTGAAAAAGGTTCCTAATTGTTATAACTTTTATATAAAATTTTACAAGTTTGAGGTAAACGTGTTCTTGAGTGGAGACCGCGACTCGGGAAATGTAGTGCAGGACGCCTTCCATCGGCGGTGGGTTGATTATATACGAAAGACTGCAGGTAGATGCTGGATGCGGCAAGCTTACTACTATGCAAATATCGAGCCAAAAAATCACGTTTGTTGTATGGGTGCTATACAACAAATGTGATTTTTTGGCGTTTTTATAGATAATGATACGGAACTCTTCATGCGCGAGTCCGACTCGCAGTTGTTTATTTTTAGTATTTGTTGTTATAGCGGCAACAGAAATACATCATCTGTGAAAATTTCAACTGTCTAACTATCACGGTTCATGGGATACAACCTGGTGACAGACGGGCGGAGTCTTAGTAAAAGGGTCCCGTTTTACCCTTTGGGTACGGAACCCTAAAAAAACATACAGCCGAATATGAACTGAAAATTCTTCTTTTTCAAAGCTGGTTAAAAAGTATAACTTTTGCAAGAATACGCGATCAAAACGTACTTATAAGCCAATCCGTGTATTGAAAGGTGACCAACGCGTAGAGGTGTCAAAGTAAACGTCAGCACTTTCTGAGAATCACCCTCGATGAGTGTGGACTTTATCTTCTGACCACAAATGGCGTTGCTCTCGACCACGCTGCCTGAGGCCACGGCTGGCTCGTTGATCAACACTTCTTCAGCGGATCCCTCAGTCGCGATGGATGTAAATTTCCAAAGTAGTTCCACTTCTTTCAATACTAGTGATAGCTTGAGAGGGTTTGATAAGGTGATTGATATTTGGATTGGCTCTGAAAGAAATAACAATAAATGAAAGTTACATAGCTTACTAAGTCACATAACATTAGGCATGAGTATTAACTATCTGTGCAGTGAAATTGCGGTCAAACGAAGATCTATAAAAAAATATTACAAGTTATTTACAAAATAACTTATGTTGGTAATGAGAGCTTTGAATAAGTGTAATGTACCTACATATAATGTAATCGTTTTTTTTTTAAATATGCATCAGTTGAGCTACCTGTATATTGTTTGCAACAGTCTTAATTTAATTCTATTATTTGATTGTCATTTTCTTTGTTAATAAAAATAAAGTACTATTTATTTCTTGGTAAAAAAATAAAAATTAAGAAATGCGAAAAAATGCTTTCAAGTATGGGTAGTCAAAATTGTAAGAAAACAATGTGCAAACGATTTTTTTAATAATCTATTTTTTGCTAGAAGTTTTCCTAAAACGAAGTTGTTCTTTGGTTGCATTCAGCTTCCGGTTACATTTCAGAGAAGAAGCTGTGTGTGACTTCACTCACAGCTTCTTCTCTGAAATGTAACCGGACCTACTTCTTTACCTTACCTACTTCAAACTTATTATTTGTTTTTATAATATGAATGAAGACTTGTCGATTGTTAAGATAACTAACCTCCTTTCGGCACCAACGGATCGCAATCAGTGCCGTCGTTGTACAGATCTACTGTCGGCTTGAATATCATCGGTACTGATCCTTGCGCGACTTGCAGCAGCATTTCCTCCATTCTGTGCCACATCTTACTGTCACCTAGTGGATAAATAAACACATTTACTAGCGCATAGAACAAGTATATCTTAGTTACACACAACAGAAAACAAACAAGTAGGTACAAGAAAATGGGCGCGCTTCTGAGCTCCGACACCATTTAGGTTTCTTTCGATACTTGCTTGAAAATCAATAAAACTGGGATTGGCTCGCACCAGCCGCATCACTACGCGGGGTGCTGTTGTGATGAATAATAGGTAGAAACCTAACCTAGTGTCCCCTTTACCTGGACAGGTGCCCACTGGTGGGTCCGCTAGAGAGAGCGAGGTGGCGGCACGCCGGCCCGGCGAAGATAGCGGCGCGGGACCCACGCACAGAACAGAAGTGCAGCGTTGTTCCACCAGCGGTAACGGCAGGACCGGTAGGGATTGACGGTCTTTGAACTCCTCCGAGTTTTCTATCCATTGCTGAGGAAGTAAATGTGGTTTTAATGTGGTTTTTTTTGGAAACTGATAGACGAAAATTTGAGACAAAGGTTGGAGACAAGAGCTTGAGTGAGTTGGCTGACGGAACGAGCTCACGATTGATCAAATGCAACGAGCGAAGCGAGAAGCAAACCCTTACCGTCGTTGGGGGTCGTTTGGCGTCGTTTGGAGATGCTTATGTTGAACAATGGATGTATGTAGGCTGAAATGTTGATGTTACCTGATGCGCCACCATGTACTCTCTGAGGAAGGCAGCCTGCTGGTGCGTGTGCTGCGAGGTGGGCGCGGGCGCGGCGTGCAGAGGCGCAGCCAGCCACTGCAGAGCCTCGCGCCCGCTGCGCAGTGCGCTTGCCAGTCGGCCCAGCGCGAACTGCACGTGGTCCGTCGCGAGACGCCAGCCGCTGTCGCCGTACACCTGAATGTACAAGCTTATCCTACGTTTACACACCAAAATGCATCAACTGAGTGTGTCGCCGACTTTGGTTTGTAGACTCCATTTTAAGTCGACGAACCCGGATAATTATACTTTGAAATGCACTACCGTAGCATTAGAATACCTGCACTGTTTATATATTTAATTTTATATTCTGTGACGAAAGTAGCTTAGAACGAACAAGCATAAAGTAAACATAAGAACAGTTACAATAATTATTTCTTACATCTTTTCTAAAATTTTATGTTTAGTATCGTAGACCCATTAACACTTACGCGGTATTCGGTACCCAGAACGGTAGCGAAATCCACGTGAGTATGCGGTAATCCTAATGCACTTAAATACTCGACGAAATACCGCGGAAAGCGCGAAACCGAGCGCGAAGTCCGAGCGAAACTTATCGCTACCGCTCGGGTTAGCCAATACCACGTGTATCTGAACCGGCCTTAGGAGAGTTAGATCCAAACGATAGATAATAATTGAAATATCTATCGATAAATACGATTGCAGCATCTCACCTGGTACGCCTGTTTGTAGCATCTATAAGCGTGTTTCTTCTGACCCGCTTTAGAGAACCTGTGCCCCGCCAGCACCATATGAAAGGCGTATTTCCGGCACATGGCTTTGGAACCGGGTCCGGAGAGGAAGCACAACGAAGCCTGTTCGAGAAGCATGGCACTGCGCAGATCGCTGTCCTCTGACGTCATGCGGATGAGCTGCTTTGCCGCTTCGCCGTGCAGGCCCGCGCTACTCAGGCAAAGGACTGAGAGTAAGGTGGCTCGCACGGCATATTGTACCATTCTGTAAAATTATTCTTCAAGTGTAGCTGTTTGTTTTAGTACAGAAAGAACTGTACGTAGGGTAAACTTCCCTAATTCGTACTCCCTAAGAGAAATCTTCTGTAATTTTATAACTTCTATTTAAAAGTAAAAAGTAAATCTTAATCTATAACGCTGCAGAATAATCTCCTAAAAAATTCGGCTGATGGTCTTCGCCAATTCGAGCACACCCGTACTGAGGATGGGCGCGGGTTCGAGTCCTATTTGCGTCTCCCGCCATAAACGCACCAATGGCCGTCATCTCGAGCGCCCCTGCGTAGAACAGCCAAGCGCAGTTCGCGAAGAACTCTTTTTACTGTGTGAAATGTTCTAGACTATTTATAGGTTTACCTGCAAGTATTCAAGTAAGTCACAATGCTCTCTTCCATATACCCATGCGTCTTTCTATTTGCGTCTCCCGCCATAAACGCACTCAGGGCCGCCATCTCAAGTGCCCCTGCGTAGAACAACCAAGCGCTGTCCGCGTAGAACTCTCTCTTAGCGGTGTGGTATGTGTCGAACGCACGTTGCCATTGCCCGCACATGAACCAGAGGTCGCCGAGACGACGGAGCTGTAGCTCGGGGCAGTCGCTCGTGTAGCTAGAATAATGGATACAGTATCTGTTCTAAGCAATGTTTATGGCTAGGGTTAGAAAACGGTGAATATTTTTTGTGCACAGAACAACTGGGAATAAGCGGTTCTCATTCATTTTGAAATATAGTGGATGGAAGGATTGACCAGACTGTTACTACTTTGGTTTAGTTTCTTAGTAAGATCAACTGCTACCAAGAGCTATCACAATAATATTACAAATACAAAACTTGGATAATGGACGGATGGATGGATGGACGCCTGGAATCATTCACGGCTATTTTTTATTCGCCAGAACAGTTCCCATGGGATATAAAGAACTTTAAACGTTTCCATAGAAACAAAGTGTGCCAAGCCGCGGGTAGAAACTAGTACAAAATAAAACTATTATAGAGGCATGAAGATTACCGTAAGATAACATGACCAGCAAACAAAGTTGGTTAAAGTAAAAGTAATTTTTTTTGTTGCTCAATTCAATCATTATAAATAAGAACCAATCAAAGTTACAACAAAAATGGCCAACACTCAGCTGATGCTATGGAAGGAAGAACCTGCCGTAACTCTGGTCTTCTGTGCAAGCCAGAATAAAGAAGTTCAGGGTGTTCTGGTCGTTTTCAATGTATAATAAAAATAATCTATTTAAGTATTGTATTATAAATTATGTATATCAGTTATCTAGTACCCATAACACAAGCTCTGCTTAGCTTGGGGCTAGATAATGGTGTGTGAATTGTCAAGCATTATTTATTTATTGTAAATCAAAGTACTTACATGACAGTGTTGTTAGCAGTTGTACTTCCCGTCTTGCCTGTGCCAAACCATCTCTTTGTTGCTGAAAGCAAGGATCTACTGACACCTTTTCTATTTGACACCTGAAATCAAGTACATCCTCAATACTTAAGTCGCAAATCAAAAGAATTAAAGTTTCTATTTGCATTATAATTGAGCTCCAAACCGTCAATGATACTTACAACTTCAGATAACTGAGAGATTTGTTTTTCCATGTATGGTAACAGGGTTTTCAGAGCATAATCTTGAAGGAACTTCTTTATATCATCAATATCAATCATGTTCAATGATGTTCCGTGAGTTTCGAGAGACATCTCTAGCCCTTTGCTGGCCACACTGACACTTTCAGCGCTGCCTGAGAAGGAATGTGTCTGAAAAAAGTAATAGGTAGAATGAGCAGAGCGCGTCGTCATTGCAATAAGACATAATTTAATTTGATATAAATATTCATAGAATACAAAGTCTTCTAAGTTCTCGAAATATTATCTGATGTTAGAACAAGCCGTTTTCAATAATTCTAGTTTTAATCCTCTATCAAAAAATAGATTTTTAGAGTAGAACCACTATGATTTTTCGGCTTACTTCATAATTATAGCAGTTGAGTCTAAAAACACAAAAGTGATTTTTTCTGTTAATCTTACCTGCAAGCTGTTGGCATTGTCGTAAAAATCATTATCAGGAGATGTCAGGGGGTGCGAGGTGTCTGCTTGCACTGAAGTGGACAATCCTAGGACTTCTTCTAGAAAATGACAACAAAAGAAGTAGGTAACTTCAACATCAGCAGCATGTTAGTTAACTGCTGGACATAGGCCTCCCCTAATGAGCGCATCCGTAACGCCCTGTCTTCAGCTTGATTCATCCAGCATCTGCCTGCAGTCTTTCGCAGGTCGTCATCCCACCTGACCGGAGGCCGTCCTACACTACGTTTACCGAGTCGTGGTCTGGAGACTCAAGAACACGTTTACCCCAGCGGTTACCGGTTCTTCGCGAGATATGGCCGGCCCACTACCACTTCAGCTAGCTAAAAAAGTAGAGAAGATGGCCAGAGTCTAGGATTACGGAGTCCCCTCTCTCTCGCTCTCTTCGGATTTCAAATAACCCCAGAATATGCCATTTGATGTCCTCTAACTCCACTTTCAACTGCGCTAGTTGATGGTCAAGGTCTCCCCGCGGCGCGGAGTCGGAAGACGCAGCGAGCCGCATTGACATAATACGAAAACTCCTCGCGGCGGCGGCGCCGCGCTGCGTCACGAGATGCCTCGCGTCACGTTGCATCCCGGTTTGAGCTGACCCTAGCGACTAATAATAGTAGTAGTAATATTGCTGTCAATTCAGATGTCAAAACTAAACTAATTTGACAGTACTAACAATGAATTGACACCAATGCCTATTTCTAGGAACTAAAAATAAGACAAAAATGCAACATACCTACAACATTGGTAGAAGCAACTGCTTGAGGTTCTGCTGGAGTAGTGGGTTGGGTGAATGAAGACGTCATGTCAGTCTGTAAATAAATAAATACTTGTCGAAAAATATAAAATATTTTATACAAATACTCGGTAGGTGTGCGTGCACAGAGCAGTTTAATACATTCACTGCCCAAACCCTACATTTCGCATGGTGGCAGGATACCCACTTTGCTTTTTTTTTAAACCTCCATATAAGTACCTACCTAAACCTGTAAACTTACATTTAGTGTATCAGTTCTTTTTATGTATGGAATCCAGTAATCTGTGAGGATTGGGTCAGATGCACTTTTAGAATTAATAGTTAGAATGAAACAGTTGCTTGCTCCAAAATTCTGTTTAAGTGTTTCAAATGTCACTTCCGCCCTGCAATTCAATTTGTTACATTATAATTAACAAGAACAAATGGTGAAAAAGTTGCAGAAAATAAGATAGATGACATACTTTTCTCGGGAAATGACAGAAGCATCATGTAGAAGTAAATAAGTCTTCAAGACTCCATTGTTAAACCATTTGGGGAGCTTGGGTGGGGTGACATTCTGCAACTGTGCATACTGCTGGTTTAAAGTATTGAAGCTGTCAATGACATTATCATCATGAGCCACACCAACAATAATGCACGAAAGAAAGTGCTTTGTGAACTCATGATCTGATGGAAATTGAACTTCTAAGTAAGTTTCCCTCCAAGCATCAAACCAATAAGCTGACTGAGGAATTTCAAATTTTCTTCCATCTGAAACAAGTAAAATATATAAACATATATTTCGACAGCTTTTTAGTTATGTTTAAGGAGGGTATATCATACATTTCTGAACAGTTAAACATGATGAACGTAATATTTATGTTGATTCTAACCCTGATTTACCTTTTATTACTTACTTGTTATCTTGATAAGTGAAAAAGGTACAATATTATAAATTTAATCTCACCAAACTCCACAGAAACCATTTTATCATTGTAATTGTGTAAAACAGCATTGTTCAGCTGTCTTCTAGCTTCAGTCGGTTGTAGTGGTTTCCAATTAACATCCCTTATGATAAGCTTCCAATTTTTAATTATGCATGTACTGCCACTTGGTTCTTTCAATTGACCTGTAAAAGAATAAATAATAAAACCGGCGAAGTGCAAGTCGGACTCGCGCATGAAGGGTTCTATACCATTTTCTATTAAATGGCAAAAAAAGCATGTTTGTTGTATGGGAGCCCCCCCCCCCCTTTAAATATTTATATTATTCTGTTTTTTAGTCCTTGTTATTATAGCAGCAACAGAAATACATCATCTGTGATAATTTCAACTGTCTAACTATCACAGGTCATGAGATACAGCCTTGTGACAGACGGACAGAGGAGTCTCAGTAATAGGGTCCCGTTGTACCCTTTGTACAGAACCCTAAAAAGTAGGTATAAATGCAGAGTTTTAGGTTCCTAATTTAACTATGTATGCCTCGACTTCTTTGTTATTGGCAATATGTGTCTGGTTTGCCACTTTTCTGCCAGTGTCCAGTTTATTATACTCTACTATTCAGTGTTGAGAATGGATATTGTATAAATATTTACAAGTTTAGCTACATGACAACATTAATTCTACAAATCAAATAGTTGATAATTTGGTTTTGTGGTGATCTTGTCTTGCCATGTTACAAGTTCGAAATTGGAGTAAACACTAAAATGTGGAGTGAGTACAATAAAAACTGGACTTACGGGGCTTTTTCAGTATCAACTCTCACTCCCAGACTACAAAATATTATGAAAAGCAGTAGTAGTTTATAGAGTTATATTTAAACCAGCTTTATATATACCTTCAGATTCCATTGTTGTGAATGGCTGTAGCAGCTCGGTGAATGTAAGATTATTCTTAGCCACGACATTTTCTACTTTTGGGCTGCATAAAACCGCTACGACAGGAGAAAATGAGTCCTTGATAAATTCTTGGGCTGTTTTCCCAGAACGTGCCATGTTTTCGTCTTTATTTGTAAAGTGTCCGAAATTTAATATGATTGCTTGTTAAATGTGCTAGGGGTTCATTTTTGTCGTGTAGTAAAAAACCCGTACAACAAAGATATTAACAGCACCTTCCAATATTTCGAGCAAGCAAAAAAATATAAACCAGAATTTGCTTCAGTCAGGAATAGTCAGGATTTGCCACAAACTATAAAGCGTATGGATTTGCTTTTCTTACTTTTCTTTTTTTTTCACAAAGGTGTTTCCTTCTCTAATCCAACTTCTTGTCAGATGGCTCTGCATCTGGTTATGGCCGTCAAGTAACTCAGCAAACTCGGACGAAGAAAATCACCCCAGAGAGAAAATGCATAGAGAGAACTTTAATAACTTTAATAATGCAACACGTCGCGTCGGGGCGCGGGGCGGGGCGCGGCGGCGGTATCAGTCATCACATCATGGATCAGCTAGTATTTCTTGTTTTGTTATAGCGGCAACAGAAATACATCATCTCTGAAAATTTCAACTGTCTAACAACTGTCAACTGTCGAACTATCACGGTTCATGCTTAGAGTATACCTATACTCTAAGGGTTCATGAGATACAGTTTGGTGACAGACGGACAGCGAAGTCTTAGTAATAGGGTCCCGTTTTTCCCTTTTACCCAAAGGGAACCCTAAAAACGACACCCATGACGAAAAATTTCATAATTTATTGCAGCCGCCATCTTATATTTACATTTTTAAAGCACTATCAACTATAAACATCCTCAAAACCGTCGCTTCACAAATTCATTGTGATCGATCACACGGACTAATTATTCGATAACAAGTTTAAAATACGACAGCTCCGGTTTTGTTTGATGAAGCAGAGTTCACACAGCCGTATACAACGCAATATGATCGGGGCATTTTTCAAAAAATAGTTATAGGTAGGTACATGAGTACATGACCGCTCGTCTAGACGCGACAACCGCTACCACAGAACAATATATCCTAACACCGCTACTGGCAGCGGCAGCACCGCGAAAACCCTTTAGAGGCTTAGAGGAATAAGATATACTCGATCTACGCTTACAGGTCTCGTGCTATGAATATTTAAAATAAGTGGTTTTTCTCAGCAAGGAATGGACACCGATGGATGTTCAGCTACTTTTTCGATCTGCAAACAATTCCGAAGGGGATCTCTTTCATAGATGAATACTAATAAACGGGGAATCTGTTTTTCATTGGCAAAAAAGAATTAAATTTTTTACGCCACTTGTTCTCGTAGAAACGATTATTTTGTAAAACAAAATACATGTTGTGTATGGGATGGCATGTTCAATTAATTATACAAACCATAAAGAAATAATAAGAAAAAAATTGTGTCTGTTTATGTATATTTCATGAAAAAAACATTTTACAAAATTCAGAGCACAGTTCAACATAAAAATAAACCAAAATACGGATTCTTATATAGGTACTCGTAAATGCATTGTACTTCACCAAAGAAATTATTTTGATTTACATTATTGTATAATATTTGTAGACTAAAAAAATAATCTTAAATTAAGTATACGAAAATAAATGTAATTAAAACATTCTCATAACTATATAAAGCTAAGGTTTTTGGGCAGGGCGAAGTTGGCGATGCTCTGAGCTCATTAATCAAACGCCACTGCTGCACAGTTCAAAAATGGTCATTCAAATATGGGCCTTAACTCGTTACCTTTAGGGACATTTTACAGTGACAAAATGGCCTCCCACAAGCTCCAATCAAGTGATCCGCGAGCTGTCTGTCATCAGATGCCGTCAATATGAAATGCATCTAAATAATAACGAGTTAAAGCCCATATTTTAATGCACATTTTTGTACTGTACGGTAACGGTGCGCTCCTGATCTGCGACAACCTATTATATTTCGATAGATTCTTCTGCCATTGTTTTAGGAATAAAACCTATATATTTCATTATCTTTGCCCATTTGCCTGTATAGCTTCAAATGAATAATACTTTTTCAATACGCTACGTAAAAATAAGATTCTGTAAAATATAGAAATGTCATAATCATAATTAAGTATTTAACAATATTTTTATCAATAACAAAATAATAACTACTTAATAGAACCAGAAAATCTATTGTCGCAAAGATGCATTACCATAATTAATGCAAAACGCAGTAAATAAACCTATACATCTCTACTATACTGCAAAACCTAGATATAAATAAAACAATAACATTCACTATTTTCAAGCATGTATGAACCCTGGAATAAATCAGATTGTAATTTTACTTGTTTCAAATTAGGTACAGATCAGATACTTATTTATATTTGATTTTTGGTACAAATAAAATAAGCTTTACACACAGATATATTACATTATATTATAATACACCATTTATATCTGTTTCTCCGAGTCCATCATTATTCATATTCAAAATATCAAAAGTAATTATCTATTCGCCAACATCGATAGGCCGTAACTGGTACCATTTCACGCGAGAGATATGGAGGTGAGTGACCGACTCAAGGGGCGTTTACTCAAAGTTCGAGTTGAACATGTTGATATTGAGGTCTTCAAATGTGGATCCGCTCTGGTCGAGGATCTGCAGCATGTCGGAGAGCTCGTGCGGCGCGTGTGCAGCCTCGCCCGCCGGCGCCGCGCCGCCCGCCGCACCGCCGGCGCCTCCGCCCCACGACCACATTCCGGCTGCAATATAACGTTTCTTCAAATATCTGCAACCTACTCTTAGCATACCGTAAAAAATTATTTGCACGGCGATAAAGGAGACCAGCTGATAATTTTTAAATCTAAAGCTGGGTAAAACTACCTTATTCTCATCATTTTATGTATCTTAAAATCTAGTTTGGTATCGACCCAGCTAGTCGAATAGTCAATACAGAGTTAGTCACGAGGAGCTCACTAAACACATATGTTGCATTTGCATCTACACAGTAAGCGTGACCTTTCGAGGCGTCAGTCATAGGTACTCGTTTGACCGCGGATCCTAATGAGCGTGCGTGCGAGGTACACATGCGTCCGTTACGGCCGACAGATAACGCTCTTCAGTCACCCGACTCCATCGACATAGTAAAGGCTTCTACTCTACAACGGCAAAGGTTATACAGGTCGACGGCGCCCGGCTGCCGTCGACGCGTTGACGGCAGCTGCCGACATATGTCAACAGCTGCCGTTGTCTCTGCAGTTGGCTACGTGCCGCTCGTGTATAGGAGCCCTAGGATCGCACCATGCTCGCTTATCAGTTTAGTCAAATTATTATATATTTATTTAATCGTAATTGACTTCCAGAATAACATACATTCCAAAACGTCAGACATTATTTTAGGCACTTGTGCGTGAGATAGTGATACTGACCGTGCGTGGGATGCGGATGGTGGTTGTGGTGGTAGTGAGCCGCTGGCGGCAGATAGGCGGGCGCGGGCGGCGAGCGCGCCGGGCTGCCGTCCGCCGCGCCGCCGCCCGCCGCTGCGCCCGTCTCGCCGCTGTATGCATAGCTCTCGCCGCTCGCACCGCCGCTCTGCAATAAATAAGTAGTTCAATCATTTTTTTTATATGTAGTGAGAATTTACCCTAGTGTCTAGTTAAACCTATCTTAGGATTTAAGATACTATGAACCAAAAAAAAAAAAAAAATTTAGCTATGGCTCATAGAAAGGCCATAGAAGTTAGACATAAAAAGAGGTGATTTTACTATAAAACTATCGTAGTTTAACTACGAACCTTATTTACAAAACCTTACCACGCACGCGTGCCGCGTTTAGGATAGTTTGTAAAAGCTTGTATTTCGCTCGCACTCACTCTCGAGGACACCTGCAGACTATGTCGCCGGTTACGGCTGACACATATAGCAATTAGGTATACTCACAGGACGCAGCGTGGTCCACGTGGTGTGCGGCGGCGTGTTGGTCGGCGGACGATGCGGGGAGTACTCGGGCGCGTAGTGCGGCGCGTACGGCGGCGCTGCGACCCCGCCCTCGCCCGGAGACCGCGCGCTCACGCCGCTTACTACACCGCCGGTTACGACTGACGTAAAATAAACATGAAATAATTAACTCTAAAAACATCGATAAAAAAAGGCGGTTAAGGATCGTGGTCAGGAGGGAATGGGAAGGCGTTCAACAGTATGATGAACATTGAAAATGGCTAATAATATTATGGAACGACTGAATGAATCCTTATCAGGAGGAGTTTGTTTGGCGATCCTTAGGCCGACCCTACACTCCGTATGGTATGGTATTGGCACTCTCTTAATTTTTTTGTACACAACGTGCAAAATTTAAACCCGCTAATGGTGAGCGGAACCAAGTTGAACTAATGCATGCAAGAAGTAGTGTAAACGCTTACCCGGCGCTGCATGATGCTGCTGGTGCAAAGCGGGCGGTGGCGCCTGGTACACGTCACGATGTCGTATGTGGTAATCATAGCCTTCTTCAGGAGCCGCTTCTCCTGTAGTACTCCCTAATGAACGACTGCAAAAAAACAAAAACAGTTAAAATTATATATTTATAAAAGAGATATAAAGTGAACACTGGGTGACATAATCAAGAGAACTCTGAAACTACAAGAGCCACAAAGCTGAAATTTTGCATGGAGTTACCTTTTAGGATGTTGACACCCGCTAAGAATGGATTTTTGGCAATTCGTTTTCTAAAGTAGTTAAAATGGTGTCAAAGGTCATTTTTATAATAATTACAGAACAGTAACTCTTGGCCCGTCAAAATTTGTAGCGTAGAAAGTTGATTTAAAATAAACAGACACGTGTTTGAGTTTTTTGAAATACACACCCTTAAGGTCAAGGGTATGGAGTCAAAGTTTAGCCACTCACTGACTTATCAAGAAATATCAGGAACTAGAAAAACTACGAGGCTGTTGCATAAAAATTTAGTTTAGAACGTAAGCATCTGTTAAGAACTAGAGTTTCCTTTTAGGACGTAGGCTAAGAATATGTTTTTGGAAATTCACATAGGGGATTTTAAAAGTATTCTCGTAATAACCTTAAAATCGTAAAGGATTGGTAGTAAAACTTTGGCTTTGATAGTTTACATGGAAACTAACATTACTTAGGATATTACTATCCACGCGAATGAAATCGCAGGCGGGTCGGCTATTTACCAATAAAATAATAAATTCCGAGACTCATGCCGACCTCAGTGGCGCAATTCATGTTATATCAAGTTCATTAGGCGAGACGTGATCGTGACGTCTCATATTTGTATAGGATTTGGGTAGTTTCCTGTACGCACGATGTGCTGTGCTATATACTATACTCATGCCGACCTCAGCGGCGCAATTCATGTTATATCAAGTTCATTAGGCGAGACGTGATCGTGACGTCTCATATTTGTATAAGATTTGGGTAGTTTCCTGTACGCACGATGTGCTGTGCTATATACTATACTCATGCCGACCTCAGCGGCGCAATTCATGTTATATCAAGTTCATTAGACGAGACGTGATCGTGACGTCTCATATTTGTATAGGATTTGCGTAGTTTCCTGTACGCACGATGTGCTGTGCTATATACTATACTCATGCCGACCTCAGCGGCGCAATTCATGTTATATCAAGTTCATTAGACGAGACGTGATCGTGACGTCTCATATTTGTATAGGATTTGCGTAGTTTCCTGTACGCACGATGTGCTGTGCTATATACTATACCTATAGAAAAATGAAAATGAGTCTGACACCTGTAACACAAGCTCTGCTTACTTTGAAGCGAGGTGATGCTGTGTGAAAATGTCCAATGTTATTTATTTCTTTAATTTGAAAATGTGGCGTTTTTTAACTATACAAAACTAGGGCCCCGCGTTTATTTTCTATTTGACACATGCACACCTTAGAAGTTCCCTAATTATTGATAAGCAAGTGAATGAAGACTTTTTTGATTGTCATAAAAAACCGAATCAGTAAAGCATTAGGAGACGACTACCTTATTGATTGTCGCTGGAGCGGCCAAAAAGAAAATAAATTTATGGACAGCGAAGTAACCTTTTTAATAGAGTCACATCTTTTAAAGGTTTAATGACATTGTGTCGATTTTTTTTTGGACAATCAGAGCTGGGCTATTTTCTATGTTAGGTACTTACTTAGCTAATGTGTTTGTGCAAACAATATATTCTACGTCGTCGTTGTACGGATTTAAGAAGGCAAACGCGGAGGTCCTCAGCCATATCCACTCTCTGCTTTTGGTTCGAAACCGGTACATTAGAGAGATGATCTGGCCTTTCAGCTTCAATACTGTAACAAAACATTATACAAGTTAGGAAAGTTTCTAGCACGTTTATTGTCACTAATTTACAGAAATATATCGAGATAGAAGCATAATGTGTATGTACTCGAGGGCTGAAATTGGGGTATGGATACCCTAAACTTTCGCCGCGAACTTCAGTCCGTTCCCGACAGCTTTCAGTGTGTGAGGTCAGGTTATAAAATAACATGCGTTATTGTTCAATAATTAACTGTGTTATGTTGGCTTATGTTTGTATGTCACTATTTTAACCTCGTAACGTCAAAGTACCAACGCAAAATGTAACAAGCTCGGTTTCAATACAAATCGACTAACTCTTTGCTTCTATCTCGATATAGTTGTAGTTCCTAATTTGATTACACATTAACGACTATCCCGTGAGTTATTGTCACTCAAGCTACTGTTCTATCTCGTAGGCTGCCAAGTGGTGTCTTGCCGCTCAAAAGTCCACCTTCCTTGATACAGTAGTTGGACATTTTTCCGCAACTAACCCACAGGTGGATCTCGTATCACTTTCATGGCCCACGACGCAGAAGGCCATCTCCACCCGCGAGGCTGGGCAGTGAAGGCGTTAAGAGACTGTCCTGCCGCGAATCCAGTAGAAATAAAATTGATGATCTGATTACTTTTAGCAGAATAAGTGAAGAATGAAAAATGTGTGCTTTCTAAGCGACACTGGCATGTGTCTTACACTACACATTTTAGGAATTTACTTACCTTGGTCAAAGTTATCCCTCATATGCTGCTGGTCCTCCGGATGGTAGAACTCATAGCACAGCTTGCCCAGCAGATCTGCGGGCGCGTAGCCAACCACCTGCGTGGCGCGTTGATCTGCGAACGTGAAACGTCCGTCCACGGAGTGCCGGGATACGAACTCCGCACCGCCGCTGCAGAGGCTGCCTTCCGCCGCGTTGGGGGTTGACGTCACCTACACATCATTTAATCACATCTATATGAATTTAGTAGTACCATTGTTGAAGAGCTCTGCGAATAAATAATAACGCTGAACAGTTCACACGGCATGCCTAGCCCCAAGCTAAGCAAAGCTTGTGTTAGAGGTACTAGATAACTGATATACCTAATACATTAATCTGTATAGATAGATATTTTTATTATACATAGAAAACACCCAGAACACCCTGAAGAAATATATATGCAGATCGTAAAAACATCTACCGAGGCGGGAATTGAAGCCGCAACCTCCTGCCGGCTTCGATTCCCGCCGCGGGACAAATGTTGTTATTTATTTGCTTGTTTTTTTTTATTTGCTTTTGGTGGCTTTCTTATCACTACGGCCATGATAGGCCTATTGTGATCGAAAAATCGTTGTTTGTTATTAACTTTTATTGCTACTGAATGGGTCTTTAAGACTATAATCGGAACCGAAACATATTCCTTTGACATCATGAAATGAAAAGAGCGCTGCAATGTTTTGCGAAGGCGAGCGTTTAGCTTCAACAAGCTGAGTCAGGACACGTTAGACCTACACACACGCGCGCGCTCGTCCGCTTGCTGAGTGGGCTACTTTATACTTTGCAGTACTAACCCAATGCTTACCTACTTGTGTTATTATTTTAGTTATTATATTACATAATTACTATACATCTGTGTTTTCTTTTTCTCTGTCTACTTGTTATCTAGTGCTAAGTAGTCTTATATTTCAGTACCAAAGTTTGTTTTGTATGCTGTCTATTAAATATTTTACTTACTAAAAGGACTACTACCCAGCAGCGCAGCTGTAGGTATGATACGATACAGGCTGATTATGATGATACTAAAATAACTGAGGTATTTGCAAGTTAGCTTTTAAGAGGGCGCAATGCGCGCCATTATGTGAAAATTATAGGCATAGGATTTCGCGTTCATAGAAGCGGGACAGAGCACGCGTTTTTGGAACGGCGGCGCTAGTGCAAAAATGGAGTTTTTGCTTATTTACAAGAAAACTACAGAACTTATGAAAAATGTGAAGGAACCATGTAATTAGTAATTAATAACCTACGAATCAAAACATAAGTCATTTCAATAGACCGCGGCTTCTAAGATCTCGACCAAACTATATGTGCAAAACAGTGCATTTTCATGATTTTTTTCTAGCGTATTTTTTTTCTTAATGATGTTTTTACGTTGAAGGAACCAAAGAAAATTTATAGAATTTTATATAATTCTAGTTTTTAACCATGAGAATCCCGTGATTGCTGATATCTAGTCCTAGTTTGACAAGCAAACATACAAATCAGTATTGGTATCTTGAATATTATATTCCTGTATGTTACATTTTTTCATTTTGATCAAGGACACCGAATTAACAATAGACAGGCCCATTGGTAATATAATCTGGTAGATTGCATTTTTATGAACCAGCATTTTTCATGATTTATAGTCCGATAAGACTACCTGTGCAATAACAAAAATAAAAACTCACAATGGAACCAAGAGAGCAGGATGACATTCAAGATTTATTACATACTTTGTTTTATTTTTTGTATGAAGTGTTTGTGAAAGGACTTTTTATTACTTACCTGCAGACGTCCAATGGCCACTAAACAACAATGAGAGGCGTGAAGTTCGTCGTCTACCGGCCGATCCATCTGCATTCCTGGAAACAGATCTAATGTCCCGACATAAATAACATTTAGTTCTCAAAGTCAAATGAACTTAAGAATCCAGAATGGCGAATTTAGCTGTCTTAAATTAGTTAAGTCCACACTTTGAAAGATCTTATGAGGTAGAGACTAGGGCTTCCAATACCGGGATCCCGGTATCAGCCAATACCGGGATCCCGGATTTTTTTTCGAGATTTTTAATACCGGTATTGAAATGTTCATAACCGGGATCCCGGTATTAGTGATTTTATTTTAATTTTAGTACAAAACACAAAATAGGTAATAAACTAGCACTACCGCACATAGACATTTTTATCCATTTATTTATTTTGGAATATTTTAAATCTCTCCAACTCGAAAAATATCAACTAACAGGCTAAAGGTTTCTTAGTCGCTTCTTTACTATAATACAATACAATACAAAAATTCTTTATTGTACACAAGAAAATAACATAACAAAGAGACATCACATAAGATAAGTACAATGGGCGGCCTTATCGCTTAGAAGCGATCTCTTCCAGGCAACCTTGGGATGGAAAGAATTGTGCATTTAAGAAAGGCAGGGGGTGTACCTAAGATTATCTAAAATACATATGTATTTAATACTAAAAAGACCTAACTTAGATAAATAACATAATATACTAACTACTTAAATAAATAAATAAATAGTCAAAGTAAAGTACCATTATCCACTTTTCTGAAAGGAAAAACTCCTTGACACGAGCTTTAAAAACTGGCAAGGATTGGACTTTTCTAGTGGACTCTGGTAGTGCATTCCACAACCTTATGGCTTGGATGGAAAAGGATTTGTCGTAGAAACTGGTTCGGTGAGGTGGCATATTTAACACTAGATTTTCTGACGATCGAAGGACACTGGAAGGATGAGGATGAGAATCGTGGAGAAATTCAAAACGTTTCTTTAAATAGAAGGGAGTCATAGGGTTAAAGAGAATGTTATGAAGAAGAGAAAGAATGTGGGAATTTCTACGGAGACGGATAGGAAGCCATTTGAGTTTTGATCGAAACTCCGAAATATGATCGTATTTACGTAGACCAAACACAAATCGTATGCAGACGTTTTGGAGGCGTTCAACCTTATTAAGCTGGTCCTCAGTAAGGTCGAGGTAGCAGACATCGGCATAATCAAGAATGGGGAGCATGAGAGATTGAGCGAGCACAATTTTAGTGGCAGTAGGCAGGAAGTTTCGAAGTCTCCTCAACAAAGCGGCAGAGGCAAATATCTTGCGACTAACCGCATCCATTTGCGGGACCCAAGACATGTCGCTATCTATGAAGATGCCCAAATTTTTAACATTTCTGCTAAAAGGAACTACAATGCTATTAAATTCAATTTTTGGGAGATTGGACCAGTCAATTTTAGCAGAAGTGCGCGAGCTACCTATAATTATGGCCTGTGTTAATCTACATACCGAAGCGACAGAAATCAAAAGTACCACTTTATTTCCGTGTCAGTGTTTTATTTTAAGAATTTGACCTTTTCTAAGTGTACATTTTTGTATTTAAGTATGGAAATAAAGAATTTTTGATTTTGATTTTGAAATCGAACTTCCTGTAAGTCCCACGTTGCTCTAAGTTTTAAGTACAGTGCGGAAGACGGTGGCGCCCGCCAGGGGTGAGGGGGAATTCCCTATATGCCCCGGCCGCTCCGCCTCCCCTCAGGTCCTCGCTCATGCAACGCGAAGCTGTTATAGTCTATCAAGGTCAACGTCGTTCAAGCTAAAACTCAAAAGAAGACGGCTTTTTTTAAGCATTAGATTTTTTATTAAGTATGTTTATTTTTTGTAATTGTAAACCAAAGTACTCGTAAATATGTATAAAAATTATATTATTGAGATGTCTTTTGTTGGCTAGATATTATGTGTTGATTTCTAATTTAAAGTAGATTTTTTTTTCAATACCGGGATCCCGGAATCCCGGTATTTAGAAAAAAACATTCGGTATTAATACCGGTATTGAAAAAATCCGGTATTCGAAAGCCCTAGTAGAGACAGTAGAGTATCTTATTAAACGGAGTGGGAGTTATAGATTTACATCTATGACTCTTATCACCGTGAGTCATAAGTGGAAGAGGCTAAGGGTGATAAAGTAAGATACAAGATCATTCTGAAGGAAAATTCAAGGCCTGTTCAAAGGTCACTGTGGAATTCGCTACCCACATCGGCAGAGAAAAATTTCACTCGGTTTCGCGCATCATCCCACAGGGCATTCTGTATGAACCGCTGCATGCACTCTCGGCTACCGCTACCGCTCTGGGTAGCGATAGCCAGATAGGTTTGAAAAGGCCTTAATTCTGATGCAAGTTGGGGAAAAACTACTACAATTCAAAATGTGTACAAATAACACCCTTCCACTTATGTAAAATACTCCGTGTTTAACAGTACCTGTAGGTGGCCAGTTCTTAATATATCCAGTGCAGTGCACGACGGCATAGTTGTGGCCGTCGTGCGAAGGGCCAAGCGAGTTGCGCGCGCGCAGCCGGCCGAGGTGCGCGCCCTCCGCAGACCCGCCCACGCGCATACGGCAGATGAACCCACGCCGGGACCCCATCACTTGCCGCATAGACGCTGTCGCACAATGAGAAAAACACGCCTTTACCAAACCAGAACTCCAATACAAAGTGGTAATCTCTTCTCGCCTTTCGTTTGGTAGGTTCCCTTTTGCAGGTCTCAATCAGGCGATGGAACCAACAACATGCCGCATAAACGCTGTCACATAGTGACACAGTGTTACGTACGGACGTTAATACATTATGTATGAGCCTTAGCCGGAGAGGCGGATGGGTGATCGGAGAGGTGACCAGTAGAGATAACGCCCCTCTGTAGCTCTAAGTGTTCCGTATTGAACCCCAGATTGGAATACTTGAGTAAGAAAATATGATTGTTGGAACAGATGATTAAAAAATGTCATGATTATTCTCGAGGCAGAAATTGTACCTCGTGATCTCCTGTTTTAAATATGCAAAGAAGGAAGCTGCTGCGCTTCCTGCGGCATGTTCCCTTACTCGATTCTTACGACAGGATCATTAACATCAACCCCCAACTATAAGACTTTTCAACATAAAATAGAAATATTGGCAATAAATTCAGTAGCGATGGGCAGATGACATCGCAAGGCTAACCAGGATGGTACTAGTGCAGGACCGTAGGCTGTGGCGCTAGAACTTGGAAACGTACAACAACCAGCCCCCCTAGCACGGGGATCGTTGTCTAGGGTAGAATAGACAATAATGACATTGCATCGCCATACATTGCGTACATTATTGTTGATGGAATGCATTTCAAATAATTTACGCATTCGATAACGAAGTGACGTAATTTTTTTCTATTCTACCCTAGACAACAATCCCCGTGCTAGGGGGGCAGGAGTCAAATACTGCTAACTTTACTATGACAATGGTATCGTCGCTGAACATATTAGTTTAGTAATAGATGAAAGAAATCCTAGATAGTGCCTGCGGTGCTATTTGCTAGATCCGTTTCAAGTTTCAACCTTGACAATTTTGACACGCGTCCTGTAGTTTCTTAAAATTTCAATTATGTCCATTCTGAGATGATGCCTTTGTTATGGTGAAGCCAATAATTTAGTGGATTTCGGCCCCAGTACTCTAAGACCGGGCAATAGAAATCAGGCTGTATAATAATGATGATGATTAATAAATGGAATGCAACTTTATGTTGATTTGTCAGTCTATTTAAAACTTATGAAACTTACACTGGTGGCCTTCTTTTTTGACGGTTCCAGTCTTCAGATCTAAAATACGTCCTGTGTTTTGCGGCTCTTGGGTGCTTAATTGTTCCCGAACTTTTTCCAGATCATCTGGATGTACTTGATCGTACAGACATTTTGAATACCATTCTCCCTAAAAAAAACATTGAATTATTAGCAGTGATCGGAAATTCGGGCGCTTATTTACCTAAAGTTGGTGAAAGACACAACATGGAGCAGTTAAAACCATCTTTCTCGGGAATACTTTCCCGTAAATTCCTGGGATTTCAGAATATTCTAAAATAATTATTTTTTACCGGAATCTTATTTATAGACGAAATATAAGACAGTTTTATTCTCAGTCAGTTTTTTTCAAAAATCGATTTTCGCGTCAGAATAAAAGTGTCTTATATTTCGTCTATAAATAAGATTCCGGTGAAAAATCATTATTTTAGAATATTCTGAAATCCCAGGAATTTACGGGAAAGTATTCCCGAGAAAGATGGTTTTAACTGCTCCATGTTGTGTCTTTCACCAACTTTAGGTAAATAAGCGCCCGAATTTCCGATCACTGATTATTAGGTACACGTCACAATTTTATTTTATTGATTTGTAATAGTGCTGAAGACGGGCGCTAAATATGGCGCTCATTAGGGGAGGCCTATGTCCAGCAGTGGACTAAATGGCTGCTGCTACTAATTATTTATTATGAGGGTTGATAAATTATGCCGTGGCTGCTTCTAGGAAGAAGAGACTGTGGCTTCGTTGTGTTACACTGCAAGGCCACAGAGGAACGGAAAACGTTGATTGAAGAGTCACATAGAGGCATCAACTTCGACCACACCCATAGAAAAGCTGAAATGAAGCTGTCAATCGCCAAGAGTCCTGCTCCGGTACATCAAGGAGCTGGGCTGGTTAGGGTCTGATTTGATTAGGCCCCTGTGCCTAATGCACAACACACTCCCATGCGAGATGTCAGTCAGTGCACCTCCCAGTTCCCCCCACTTAGAATTAGAATTTCGATGATGATTTGTAGTAAATAATATTGCATACCTGAGAATAGTTAAGTACTGGAGCTATACTGTCACTAACGTAAATAATTCGGCCGGTATCACAGCTAACCACAAATAAAAAGCCATCAGCTGCCTCAAGAATGAGATGTTTCAGTTCTTGGTCTGTCAAAAAGGACGGCTTATAGGTGCCATCAGTTGAGGTATTTCCTGTACCTGAAAATACCAATGACACATTAACGCTTAAATGTATAAAAAAAACTTCAGTGGAGCCCTCACAACTCTAGGAGGCATTGTGGAAGGCCGAGAATGAGATGGCGCGACGAGCTGGACTCATATCTTCCAACGTGGCCTGTTAGGTACTGCGTTAAATCGCGAAAAGAGAAAAAGAGTGAACTGAATACTCCCCCTCCACACAAGTGGAGGTTCTGCCCTCATCACCACGCTTGGCAGGAGGATTGGTGATCGCAGTTAAGGTGTTAAAAATACAAAGAACGAAACTGCTGCTCTTCTTCGGATTCTGATAAGTCGACTCCTATCCACGGGCTGAGTTGGATGGCCAATCCTTACGCCGCCGGCTTACGCTACGACAAAATATTCAAATATACATAGCTGTGTTTGTTACCTCTTAACGCCTTCATGTGGGCGACAGCCATACGCAGTATGGTCAGCTTGTCGGGTTTTCGCGCCAGCGCGGAACATGTTGGAACCATATCAGATAGTTCCGTGATATATGCCGTCATCTTGTTTCGTCTACGACGCTCAATCTCACAGTGGTTCTCGCGGCTAAAATACAAATTGTTTATGAAGTTTTTTTAATATTTAGCCAAGCTTAGAACTCCATAGGTTGAACGCATTTACTGCCTCGCCTCATGGCGCTGTAGGCGAACAGGTGTGTGATGGGCTTATTTAATTTCTTTAAGTAATAATCTACTTAAAGAAATTAAATAAGTTACCAAAAATGTTCGATTTCGGCAGGAATCGAACCTGCGCCCCACCCTAATTACGGGTGTGCTCTAACCAACTAAGCCACGAAATCCTTAATCGGTTTCGTCGAAAATCTTTGGGACCTCTTACGGCTCTAGCGCCGTTATTTATATGCTATTATAACTGAAAACGCCTGCGAAGCCAGGTCTTTAATATTAAGTTCCAACTATACATATATTTTTTTTTTAATTTAGATCCAACAAAGTGGTTTATAAGCAAACTAATCAAGAAAAAAAGAGATCAGTTTTGAATATTCTTAAGAAAGTTCGCGAGATAAGACACGTTTTCAATCACATTGACGGGAACTTGTTGCTTGGAGTGGCGACATTATGGGAAAATAATAACCATTCATGCGCTAAGGCTTCTTTAAGCAGCTAAATTAAATTTATGCCTATAAAATCTATTGAATGTTAATGATGCATTGTTGTTGACGCTATGAGATACTAACTAGTAACAACCTTGACCAATTTTAATTGCTATTTTGTAGGGTTTTTTTAAATAATTGAGACTTAGAATGTATTTAAGTATGCGGATCAAAGGCGTTAATACGCCTTTGATCCGCATACTTAAATACATACAGATATTATAATACTAGTAACTGTATCTTGGAGCCATTTTACGCAATTAATTAATTCATGGGTTTTTCTAGTTGAAAATTTAACAGTAGCTGCCCGGAGTCAGGAAGTTGGTGGTGTTGAACTCCCATGCCTCGGGAAGCATGTTATTAAATACTAGCTGCCGTCCCCAAGATACCATTTACCTCCCTGCCAAATTTCATTAAGATCCGCTCAGCCGTTTAGGCGTGAAAAGGTAACGAACAGTTTCTTTCGTTATTTATAATATTAGTTATTTGACGACCTCAGTGTGGCGCGGTGGTCAAATGTCCGCCGGCGACGCAGGAGGTTGCGGGTTCGATTCCCGCCTTGGGCAAATGTTTGTACGATCTGCAAATATTTGTTCTGGGTGTTCTGGTTGTTTTCTATGTACAGTAAAAAATATCTATCCGTGTATTGTATTATGTATATCAGTTATCTAGTACTCATAACACAAGCTCTGGTTAACTTGGGGAGATAATGCTGTGTGAATTTTCCAGCATTATTTATTTATTAGTATGGATAGTATGGAAAGTTTTTGCGGCTTGCTTCGCACGCCGTCATTTTTCTTGCTGTTTGTCTCATTGAGTATCTTGGAAAGTCTTACCTTGCAAATCTTTCTTTATCTTGAACGTTGTCCTCCTCCATCCTTGTGTATTTTCCACCACTAGCGTCGTCCTCATCGGAGCTGACATATAGAGTTATCTATTAAATCTCTTAAATTTTAGATTCTGGATGGAATTGAGGATTGATTGCAAAGTGCCAGATATGGAGGCCATGTGACACATGCCCTCCATATCTGGTATGTGTATTAACTGGGTAATCAGGAATGAATACTACACACAGTTACAAGAATTAGAGCTTTAGTCGTATCTAGAGACTGACTTTTTCTGTATGCTAACTAAGCTAGTAAACATGTGCATATGACACTGGTTGCAATCGTAAAACAGGCAATTGTTAACATTATAGACTTACCCAACACTGCCAGCACGGCGTTTTTGCAAATCCTTTGTAGGGTCAGCCCCTGTTGAAAAAATAGACTTAATAATGAAATGAACTTTTTATCTAGCTAGCTTGACTTTACCTTCTTGTACAAATGTTTTTTATTTTATGTAAACGCAACTTCCTTTCCTATAATTAGAACATTACAGGACTTTATGGATTCTATACAACATGACTGTATTGATTATAGTGGATCCCGTAAACATTATTAAGTTGTCAGAATTAACAGTTTCTTTTTCTATAGTAAAATATTAAATAATTTTCTTGGTGATGCTTATAAGCTAAATCCCGTTTACAAAACATCCATGATACTAAATATCCAAGCTGTGCTACATCATCAAAATTGACAATTTATTGTTATGTAGGCTTCATCAGTCAAAAATCTGCTGAATCTAAATCGCTAATGAATAACGTATACCAACAACGCGTGACGCGAGCTAAGTCATGGTAAATAGGTCGCTACTTTTTGTAAATTATGTATAAAATTATTCAGAAGGTAGAAGATTAGAACAAGTCCATGTAGTGTGATGATATTCACAGTATATATTACACATTGTGAGTGTTAAATTGCAACAATCTATTTTGATTTAGATTACAATCGAAATACTAACCGGGGATAGTGGGAGCCACGGCAGACATCAGTCAATAAACTCATTTAGTCCACTTTCAATTTTCACTAGTAATAAATAAAATTGGGTGTTTAGGATATTTAAAAACTTTATACGATATTTGTCATTGTCTCCGCTGAAATACAAACAAAAACACAAAGCACGTATGTTTACAGCTTTTCAATACAACGCCATTTTATGACAGACATCCTTCGCGCAAGCACAACTAGCCTGAGGGAGGTGAATCAGAATGACGGGTGAATGTTTCCAATTCTGAAAAAAAAATACCCCACTTATTCGATTTTAAATATTTAACAATCGCTACTTGCGCATGCGTTCAATCAAATTACGGAGTGGACGGAAGAACAAACTAACATATTAAATAAATTCAATATCATTCATGTTCTAACATCATTGGTAGGGTAAATTATGCTTAGCTCGCTGGGGCATTTAGGTATTAGAGAATATAGTTTGGGATTGCATCAATCTGTTATAGGACATTTTTTTTGCCGTACGCTCCTTAATTGCACAATGTAAGCCTTACACCACGTTGACGCATGGCATTGTGCCAACAGCTGATGAAAAAGCTGTTCAAGTGTACCCTAGGAACGGGGAAAATGGGTACTACTACGGCATAACCGAAGCTGATGACAGAACTTCATGTTGTCCAACATCAAGAAATTACCCGGAGAAAACCAAAGGGGGTGATTTCTTCCGTCCACGGAAAAAACGAAGCAAACAAGACGTGATCGAAATATCGAAAGAATCGTTTTTAGTGATCTGTGGAGTGTATGATTGGAAGCGGATGTCTGTTGGCGTCAAGGAATTTTTAATGTAGTTTAGAAATTCCTTGGTTGGATGGAGTTGACCTTCGAACGAATAAATATTAAGTCTTATTCTTTCGTAGGCGTTGACACCAATAAATAACTCTATGATTGACACAGTACCACCTTGGCATTGATCTAAAGTCTAATCTCTTTTTTCATTGCCGCCTTAGTACCTACCCTGAGTACCTACCACCATAAAAATTGACATTTTATGTTTGAAACCATAGAGTTAATATAAATGGTACTATAATAATAATAACCTTTAATAGGTAACTCTATGTTTGAAACACATTTGAAATACTGGTTTGAAAGAAAGTACCTACATTTTAGCTCGTCTATTGTTTTATGAATGACAATAAGTATCAAAAATGACAGGCAATATGACGTGTTTGTTTTGAAAATTCATTCAAAATTATGACCATTTTTATGATCCCGTAAACCAATATTCGTAATTATTGCAGACTGGAACCATGGACGGAGAACCCGAAATACTGTCCGACACTGCTACGAATTGCAACCTCGCTTCATTTTCAGAAACCCAATCCGAAAACAATCAAGCAAAACTAGATTCTCTTGAAAAAAAGGCTGTTCATCTTCGGTAAGTGTACCTTATGGCGACAACGCACGAGACGAGACACAAAAATACCTATTTATAAATACTATTAAACGGGTATTTATCGCGTTTATTTACCTTATTTTCCCGACGTTTCGACAGGTTTACACACTGTCGTTCGTCACGTGATGCCCGTTCAATAGTATATATAAATATATGTGTTCAGATCGCGTAAGTTTAAAAATATACAAACCTACCTTCCAACTTTACTCAGATGAGACTGGTAAAAAAATAGGGTCTAAGCTCGGTTCTAAGCTGGGTTCCCAAAATCCTTTCAAAGCAGGTGGAAAAGCCTAGTCGATATTGGCGAAAAATGCAAGTGTGGTGTTAGTTTCTCCGCAGGCTTTGAACAAAGCCCGCACCTAGGTATACAGTCAACTAAAAACGCTGAACGTGGTCAATACTGAAGCCTTTTTGAGCGGTAGGTAGTACCTAGGTATATGTACTCTATACTTTCCAAGTATTGTACATCTATTGTACTTACCTACCTATTTACGGAAATAAAAAATGTTTGATTTTGATATTTTGGTAAAATCGAGCTGGCCATGGAAGTACCTGCCTTGCCTACATTAACTAGGTGGGTAGGTACACGTACGAACGGTAGTTAATGGTCCCATCCCACTCATCCAATATCTTTGTCTAAGATTCATAAGTAATTTGCGTAGTCGATTTCAACTGAAATTACATCACATCACACTTATATTAATAATGCGAAAGTTTGGATGGATAGAAGGAAGTTTGTTACTTCTTTACGCCAAAATTTTTCACCATCGGGCTGAAATTTTGCATAGGCGTACCTAGGTTTTGACCTAAAATAAACATAGGCTATAATTTAACACATAAAATTTCAGTTTCCATGGGAAATAATTAATCTGTACCTTATTATACCTTTTCATAGAAACAACGCTTGCGAAGCCGCGGGGTATCCAAATATAATATTTGATCAAATATCGGTGTTTCTAGTTAATTAGATGAAGTCGTGCAAGTTCTTTGAATGTACAATGGACAAAGATATTGGATAAGTGGAATGGGCATTTAAGGTAACTACAAAAAATCATATACCTAGGTATCCATAAAGTCTTGACTTTATCGTGCTTTCATCAGGTTGGTGCTTGAAAAAGATTTCAAAGCAGCTGATATCAAATGGAGTCTTTTTGTCGCAGCGGCATTTAGCTTTAGATATGAAAGCTGTCTCAGACCTTATCCACCTGCATTCATGAAATGTGGCGTTAAAGATATGGATGGACTGGTAAGTTATTGAATACTGTTGAAACCATGTTGAAACATACGCCTAACCTACGCTACTTATGTAAAGTAGGTACCTATGTCGAGTAACATTGCCAGATGTGTGCCTATGTAGTTTTAATCTATTTTTACAAGACTGTCCTATAACGTAGTGTTAAGTTTTCTGGTTTATGTAAGTCTTAAATCATTTTAAAAAGTCTTGTTATATATATATATTTAGGTATGTGAGTGAGTTTCGATATTTCACCTTATCACCTGAACAGGGCCCATACCTACTCGTAAAAACGAAATCGAAGTTTCGGATTTGCTTTCGTGCGTGTGGGTGTTATGTAGGTGACGGGACGCAAGGCGAAAAAGACTGAAATTTTTTCGCGATTTTTTTATCCCAATTAATCACCTATTTTTTAGGGTTCCGTACCCAAAGGGTAAAAACGGGACCCTAATACTAAGACTTCGCGGTCCGTCTGTCCGTCTGTCCGTCTGTCCGTCTGTCCGTCTGTCCGTCTGTCCGTCTGTCCGTCTGTCCGTCTGTCCGTCTGTCCGTCTGTCCGTCTGTCCGTCTGTCCGTCTGTCCGTCTGTCCGTCTGTCCGTCTGTCCGTCTGTCCGTCTGTCCGTCTGTCCGTCTGTCCGTCTGTCCGTCTGTCCGTCTGTCCGTCTGTCCGTCTGTCACCAGGCTGTATCTCATGAAGCGTGATAGTTAGACAGTTGAAATTTTCACAGATGTATTTCTGTTGCCGCTAAAACAACAAATACTAAAAAACAATAAAATAAATATTTATGGGGGCTCCCATACAACAAAGGTGTTTCTTTTTTACAGTTTTTACATATAATGGTACGGAACCCTTCGTGCGCGAGTCTGACTCGCACTTGACCGGTTTTATTCTTTTGGGTTGTGCAATTTCGCTTTTGCTTGCTAGTACCCCCGTACCACGATAGGTACTCAAGCGACACCGGTATGGAAAGCGACAGAATAGCTATAACTTTTCCTGTATTTTATGCGAGAGAGGGTGAATGACGTGTATTGCCACCATATTTGGCACTAAGTTTAAGAACCTATAATAATAGTAGATACAATTTTATCTTGCAGCTGAGTGTCATAACCGATGTGCCAGCACTAGACTTGGTATTACAGCAGTTGGACAACCTGGATAACCTGCCAAACATGAGTGACATAATTGACTTGCTTTTTTATGTTCTTGTAAGATTACGGGAACCAACACTGAAAACTGTTCCTACAGATGCGGTTCGTATTACTTATTTTTTTCAGCGTGAATGTTCAGCTCAGCTACCTGTACCGAAGATAGAATAATGTTACTTCGTAATTTGCATTTCGTTACTACGTTGTTTTAGGTTCTAACTTGCCTTAATTTTCAGCACGATACAATTTTAGCTTACCCGTCAGTACAACCAGCTCCCAAGCCTCAATATATTTTCCAAGTTACCGGCTCCAGCAAATCCAATGCGGAAATAAAATGGAAGGAATTGTCGAAAAATCACAGCGTATTCTTTGCTTTCCACGGCAATCGTCTAGAGAATTTTTACACCATATTGAATTTTGGTTTACAACAACATCTTAATAAGGTAGGTTGTAGAACCGAAATTAATAATGAACTACTTTGTATTGTACCTACCTGCCTACCTCACTGTAGTCTATCTAGTGTAATGTAACCTACCACTATTTAAGGTAAGAAAGTATGTTTAGTGACAGGTGCCCTCGCTCGCACTGAGCGTAACTGCATTACAACGAAACGTATAAGTTATTCTTTATATGAAATCCTATGAGACTGAAACTTTTGAAACTATCATGGTAATTGAATCATGGTAAATATCCCGTTCTAAATGATTTCCCTATGAGACTGACCGCACTACGCGTCTACGGAACTGAGCGGCGGCGGCGGCGCGGCGCAGCACTGCGCGTCAAATTCGACCAACTCGCCAAAAATGCCGCGCCGTGCTGCGTCCCTACGATCAAGGAGTATAATGGGTACGCTATATACGTAAATTTTAAGTAACAAACTGTCTTGATAGACAGCTGTATGTCCGGCACACTATCATCTGACAGTGAAAGAGGTCCTAGACAACGCGTTCCCAAACGCGTGGATTGGACGACTTGGCCCCATCTCATGGCCTGCACGGTCCCCAGATCTGACTCGCCTTGAATTTAGCATATGGGGACGTGCAAAAGAGCTGGTTTACGAAGAAGTAATACAAACAAAGGAAAAATTAATTGAAAGACTTGATGCAGCTTTTGCAAAGATGAAAGACGAGATAACGCTCCGTACTAAGTACTACAGTGTAAATCCGACGTAGGTGTCGCGCGTGTATTAGAAATAGGGGAGTGGTTTTTAAACACAAAATTTGTAAATTTTTTAAATTAAATGTTTATTACGTTTATTATTACTTTTGTATTTTTACTCCGATGTTCTTTTAAGTGTTAATTTTTGACAAGTTTATAGACTTTTTGGCTACATGTGGTATACTGTTGTAATAAGCGATGATTGGAGTAATTTTTAAAAGTATTTGAATTCCTCGATCGCTTTAAGATTTTTTTAAAACGATGCAAAGTTGACCATCTTGACAATTATTTTTAATTTTTTTATTTTTCAGAGCTCATTTTTTTAATGAATAATGCCTTCAATAGACGAAAGATACATCTGAGACCAAAATCAAATAAAAAGTTCAATCGAAAGTATGGTCCAAAAAAAAATGTAGGGGAAAAAATTGCAGAGGTAAAATTTCGGAAAATCTTAAAAAAATAAAAAACTGTATTAAAAAACATGTTAACAGTTAGGCTCTTCTACTTCAATTTGTATTTTACAAATAGGTTCACCTACGCACCCACCGAGTTTGTCTAACCCTCCACCAAACACTATGTATATGTATATTATAAAGCGGATTTCATCGAAAAAAAATGTGTGCTGCAATTCTTTTCAGTAAAAAAATTGATTTATTAAATGGGGGACGGCAGTGCAGATGTATCGATATTTTCCCCACTTCCGACATCCCTACGCTAACTATGAGAAGCTCATCGTTAAAAGTTGCGCCGTGTCGCGCAGTTCCGTTGTAGTGAAGTCCGCTCAGTGCGAGAGGGTACCTTAAAGCTAAACGTGCATTTACCGGGGCGCAGTCATCGCATTTCTTCATGGTATTTTACTGAAATGCCGTGCGCTCGGTACCGATAGGTGCGCGATCATCACCATCATCATCATTATCAGCCTATATCAGTCCACTGCTGGACATAGGCCTCCCCTAATGAGCGCCATAGCGCCCTGTCTTCAGGTGCGCGATGCTGCATACTATTTCATATAAAGATTTAGAAAATTCTATAACTGCAGGGAATGCCGCCTCTGACGTGCTCCCAGGTGCGCGGTAACCTTAAGAGTGACAGGCCGGAGCGTGGCGGCCATTGTCAATTTTTATTATTTATTTCCAGAACACCTTGCTTGGGAACGGTGTTTATCTTTCACCCGATATAAACATGAGCCTACCCTACAGCCATGGTGGTTTCGGCTGGGGTGCCAGCTGTATTGGAGGCCATTTATCTTGTGTTGCTTTGTGTGAAGTAATTGATGCTCCAGAAGGAATAAACTATCAAAAACCGGTCACCAGTGAAGGTGGGTACTGATACTGACTTAGGCTGCGGTTCACCTAAAGATAATCAGATAATTATTTGCAGCTTCGTCGGTTGTATGGCTAGTACTTCTAACTTTGGCGTTTTGTATGAACACACCTGTCAATGTTTCGGATTGGCGCGAGATTCATTTTTTTGCGGTTTTTATTCTGCGTTCTACAAGGAATAAATTTAGCGAAAAACTATGTAGTTTGGCGCAAATCGTAAACTATTTTCTATTAAAAAACTAACTTCAGTTAATTCGTAATTTTGGATGATTTGGGCATTTGACAATTTGCGGGAAATTACTTTTCCGTTAGTTTTATTCATTTTAGAACGCAGAAAACCTTGTTAATAATAAAAAATAATTACTTTGTGTTCTTGCCCCACCCACACCGTGCCGAAAATTGATAATATCGGTCTAAAAAGGTAAACGGCGGCGGCCCTTAGAAAATTTAGTGCAAATTCACTAAATGTACCTACCTAAACAAAATAAATGGCTAAATATTATGAGTTCATTAACATTGATCTTTTCAATTGAATTCATGCTTAAAAAACTACATATTATTTTATTTAAATAAATATAAGCTTGCAATTACTTAAACCAATAGATTTTTTTACTCTCTAACTAAAAGTTTGCAATTACCTACTTCAACCAATTGTTTTTTTTACTCAGGTGATGGTATCTTCGAAGAAGCTGACAAGAAAAAGAGCGTTATAGAAAGTCCTTTCGATGGTACAATGTCTCAATACGTTGTCACCAACTGTGATTTGGTTAGAGTCCGCTACATGCTAGTGTACGCCAAACAACCAGCTTCAATGAGATTCCCTCCCTCGAATAGCAACAGGAATAGTGAGTATTTACATTTTAGTAACTACTAAATTTTAAATGTTTTTTTTTCATTCATATACAGGAAACTTAGCAGCGTCTTCGGAAGATGTGGGAAACTATAATTACGTCTTTCGCTACGGTAAATATAATAATAAAAGTTGGGCATATTTTTAAATGTACACTTATTTATTACATCAGTAAAGGTCTACCGTGTTTTCAAGAATTATTACCTACATTACATTGAAATTTTATGCTATGTTTATGCTAGGTATAGGTAAAATACAGTTTCATATAGGTAGGTTTGTAAAATAACATTTTAATCAATAAATAAGTATAGGTACCTACGTACGTAGGTACCTACATAATCTCACTAATATTATAAACGTGAAAGTTTAGATGGATGGATGGATGTTTGTTCCTTTATCACCCCAGAACGGCAAAACGGATCTGGATGAAATTTGGCAGAGATAGATTATAGTCTGGAATAGGACATAGGCTACTTTTTATCCCGAAATTCCAACGGGAACGGGAACTACGCGGGTGAAACCGCGAGGCGCTGCTAGTACATAATAAAATGAGGTATCTATACCTATCTGAAAAACAAATTTTATTTTATTAGGTAGGTACTATAATATAATAAAATATAAACTTTTTTTTTTGTTTCAGATGGAGGTCTATGTCAATGGCTAGCAAAACATAGGCTGTTGTCAATATTATTAGGCTATGGTTTAATGCTTGCAACCATTGGCTTTGCTAACAATCAGCCAATTCATTATTACTACAAGATACTGCTGACAAAGCTCGATTTAGCTTTCAATACTGCGAAAGTATAGATTTACATTTTAATGGCTAACGTCCTTGGTTTTTGTGTAACATGCCCTAACAAAATTTGGTGTTCTCAAAAAATATTCATAGTTTTACTGCTTTTACTGTAACTTTTACCGCGGGGTATTTTTAAGTTAGGTATTTAGGGTATTTAAGGTTTTATATAGGGTTGAAATATTAGTTATAATTTACACTACCTACTTCAACAAACATTTTTAACAGAAATTTTCATTTTTCTTACTGCGATTTGTTTTAAATTTTTTTTAGCATTTATCAACTTAGTAAATAACTTAAAACGAGCAAGTGTGTTTTGTTTAATGTAATCGGAGTACTACACGTGTATCTGCTACATACTTTTTTGGTAGGTACCTACTTTATAAAACATCAATGCTGGTGAAATAAGAACAATAGCAGTTCGTCATTGGTATGGTGCTCATCGTCATGGGCTGGAGCGCATTCATTGTATTATTTAATTTTTGTTGTTGATCGCGATCTCCTGTGCCTGCGTGCCATAGAGTGTATAGCTAGCATCCATCAGTAACATTACACAAAGCCTCGCACGCCATCGTGTGATTTTAAATATTTTTACCTGTCCAATATTTGTACTGAGTGATGCCTATTTCATGAGTAGTATTCAGTTACCTCTAAAATTTTCTTGAATCATAAACAAACCTTGTTCCAAAGATGAATTGTGTGTTTAAAAATATTGTTATGCTTTTCATAGGCTTTTCGTGCTTATTAGCTCAAGATCCTATCGTGAACTTGCCTCAAGGTAGAATTGTGGGGGTGAGTTAATTACTTATTACAGTTATTACGATACATCATAGGTTGATGTTAAACTTCCATTATTGTGACTGTTCATTTTTCCTTGGCGGGTTAAGCAGAAGGCGTTGATTCTTAAATTAAATTTTATGTTTATTTATACCAGAATTATAAAAGACAGCATAGCTCGAACTTTAATTATTTCTATTTTGCAGACAAAAGTGTATAACGATAAGTCCTTGATACCGATCGAAATTTATTATGGAATACCATATGCAACGCCACCCATTGGAAGATATAGATTTTCAGTGAGTCGTAGTTCACCTATAATATAACATACACAAGCTCGAGCTTGTTTTATTTAGCGTATACTTAATATTTAGGATTCTCCTTTCATCAGGCTCCAGAACGTCACAATGGATGGAAGCGAACTTTATATGCACACCGACCACCACCTCATTGTCCACATATTGGAGATATTACCTCTGATACAACTTATTACAGCGAAGATTGCCTTTTTCTTAATGTCTGGACTTCACGGGTTTGAATATTTTGAGATATCTAACTTTCGTCTTTTGATTTTCCAGTCTCACCTAAGTATTTAATGCTAAATTATTTTTAGGTAGCCAGCAGATGGCAAACTCCTTCCAGTTATCGTTATTTTGTATTCAGAGTCATGGATTAAAGGCGGAATTGCACTGCCATGTCAAGATTTAGCAGCTGATGACGTAGTGGTTGTGACTGTTGGATATCGCCTCCATTATCTTGGATTTTTTACACTGGCATCAGTTTTAGCACGCGGTAACCTGACGTTACTAGATCAGTATCTTGCTTTTCTTTGGATTCGAGATAATATAGCAGCGTTTGGTGGCGACCCTAACGCAGTAACGGTACTTGGGCATTCTGCTGGCGCTGACAGTGTGTTATATCACTTGATTTCTCCTCGATCTAAAGGTAACTATCTGAGAACATGAACTTTGCTCAAAATTTTACACTTACTAAGCTGCCTTTTTCCTACTTTTTGCAGGATTATTTCAGAGAGCAGTAATCATGTCCCCGACCGATATCTGGAAATTTATTGATGATCAACGGGAGAAAACTTTTGTTAAACCTGATCACTCGTCACGCGAAATTGCGTCGGCATTAGGTTGCTCTAGTAATTCGGACCTTGAAATTATGAATTGTTTGCGAGCGCGCCCGGTGTCGGATATTTTATCGCTATATCCGGTAAGCAGTCATTTTTGATGATGATAATGGCATGATGAGATGAGGGCATGTTTTTATTTTATAGGTACAAGAAAGAATGAAAGTAAAAGTTACATAATTAATCGTTACAGAATAAAAATTGGAGTAAATCTATGCAGCCTATTCCTGAAACATATTTACCGGAGTCGGAACAGTTTATACCAACATCATTGCTCACAGCTCTGACAAATTCAAAACAATCTGTCGTACAAGTTGACCTACTTTTAGGAACAACAGACCTTGAAGCGTTAAACTACAATGGTCGGTACCCGCTTATGAAATGGTTTATGAAAACGTAGAAATTTAAGGTCGCCATAGTTTGAAAATGTAGGTATATTTTTTTGCAGATGAAACTTTCAATGAACTTTTGAAACTTAATGCTTCGTACGTGTCCGACTATGTAAACAGTAATGCAATACCGGAACTTTTGCGAATCTTTTCACTGTATCGGGAAGACTTATTACCAATGGTAAGCAAAGCTCCTTCCTTATGGGGCATTCATAACATAAATGACGTAAGGTGGTTTTGGCGATTTTTCGACCCGCCTTCTCCCATTGGTGAGATGTCGTGAGATTCGTGAGATTTTCCAAAACACGTAATTTAATGTAAAATTAATTAAAGAAAGATTTTTCGTTTCGTGTTGTCATGAGATTCAAATTTGTCTGTGGTTTGTGGTGCCATCCGCATCCACCTCCGTTGGTAGTCAGGTCTAACTATAAAATACCTACTATGATTGTTCGTTTCGGGTTGAAGCGAGATTCAAATTTATTTGTGGTTTTAATTTTTCTGCGTTCATTTTCCAAAATTGAATCCCGCGTCAACGTTAAACAAGAACCTTTAGTAGGAACTTAAATTAAAAAACTAAAATTCGTGGAAAAATTACGTGACATTTGCCGAAACCCCCCTGTCCTCCCCCACGTAAGATTTGGCTCGACCCTTCCCCCCACCCCCTAAACACCTTACGTAATTAATGGATGCCCCCTTACTGATATAATTATGAGAAAATATATTTAGGTTCCGATTTTGTTATTGTCCTGCCCTCTGTGCACTCACACTAACACCTGTCATACCTCCATAGATCTATTTATTGATTCGCCTAATTTTTAGCTAATACGAGCTATTCGTTGGGAACATTGGGACGTCAACAGCAAAGATGACAACATGTTTGAAAGTATCGAAGCACTAGCTCGTTTAGAAACCTCAGCGCGATGGGGAGCTAGTGGGGCCCTGCTGGCCGCTCGGTTGGCTCGTCACGTCGCCCGACTGTTCGTCTACCGATACTCGCTACCTTCGACAGTAGATCTTGAAGGACGACGATTGAATCACACAGGCAAGTAAAAAATTAAAATTTTAAGAATACTATCGTGGAACAGTACCTATTCTTCTCCTCGAATTATTATTACAATGGCGAAAGTTTGTGAAGATGTGTGTGTATCACGAGAGAACAACAAAACTAGTGGTCTAATCTGGAGTAACATAGGTAACTTACTCCTTAAACGCGAAGGCCGCGAGCAGAAGCTAGTTAGAAAACATAGCAATCATAATAGCCATAGTGGCAATTTTATCATTTACCATTGTTCATAGGCGCCGTCCACGGATCAGATCTGATAGCAATACTTGGTGATTCTGTAGTTCTTCAAGTTGCGCGTCGTCAAGCGACTCCAGAAGAAAAAAGGGTTTCTTCCATATTCCGCAGATATATGATTAACTTTATCAAAACTGGGTAAGCTCATACAAACTTAGGTACCTACTAGTTAAAAAAATATATTTTATAGTTATGGTACCTATTCACAAATAAGGCACGTTTACCTATTGATGTTGAAGCTCGAGAACTTTGAAATCCTAATAGACTAAGTTGTAACTTATAATGGGTCTCACAGACTGACGCGGCCTGCGGTGGCGGTCATTAGGTACCTACAATTTGACAACACCTTCTCGTCAAGTAGTACTGACCGCCACCGCAGGCCGCGGCAGTCTGTGAGACTCTTGACCCTGTTAATCTAGTCAATATAGACATTTTTGTATGAAGAAGGTTGCATTACATTCGATTTTGGGGATTCTGCTGAAATATGATAGACCTGTGTACCACGGATCATTATGAAACCCCGATTTTGGATGAAGAATTAGCGGTTAAACTTTTCAAAACGCTACGAACGTGCAGAACTAGTTATTATTTGCAATAAGGTATTTAATTAACGTTCTGTCGATAATCATAATAAAACTTGATTTAAATCTAACAAAACGTCAAGTGCGAGTCGGACTCGCGCAACGAGGGTTTCGTATAATTTTATAATTAAAAGACCTTGTTTCTTGCCAAACGTAGATTGATTTGCCAAATATCATGATTCAAGACATTCACTACTGATGCTGGTGTAGAGTTAGTATCGCATATTTTTGTTCTGCAGCGTATCAGTCAAAAAAATCCGTCATCTTACAGACGTCGATACATCTAAACTTGTTTATTTCAGCTACTTCCACAGTATTATGTCTTATGGTATACTGCTGTGGGGGAACGCTGCAGATATTAACACCATATTTGTGCTGCAGAAGAGGGCTGTTCGTGCAATCTATAATATGGGTCCCAGAGAATCCCTACGTGATAAATTCAAAGGAATAAATACCATGACAGTCCCCTGTATATTTATGGAGTTTATAGTTTTTTATTTTTTCACTTTTCAACAAGCTTGTAAACGCGCATATTTTATGAATGTTCCAAAAAATTAACTGAGGTACCTACAAGCTTGTGCTCGTGCTATAAACATCAAAAAATAATCTCCGTGTTAATCATTTAGGTACCTACCTACTATTTTAATTAGGTGTCTCTATTATTAGCATGTTTAGTTAAGAAGATCCGAGTTAAAACGCGTTTGTAGGCATAGCTCAACATCCGTGCCCCAGATATCTAACTGTCAAATTAGCACAGACTACGTGGTCTTCATGATGATATAGAAACGTTTTCACAACTTTTTTCTCAGGATTATTTTATACGATCTCAAATCTTATTTTAACTGGACTATTTATTAGAGAACCAGAAACAAACTTTCGCAATGTTCATTATTTTTTATTTGTTTTAAAATTATGAAAATGCTTTTTCAGATATCCTGAGTCGGAAAATAAGTGGCGGCGTTACAGGCCAGGCGCCGCGCAAATTTTTGAAATCGGCAAGGAAGACACGACTGAACACCGATATGTTAATAAAGATGTAAAGTTCTGGCTCCAATATTTACCAGAATTAGCGAGAGTCGTGAGAACAATGGCACAATCAGAACAACTCACTTCCTCCGAGGAAGGTAAGACTTGTATTATCTAGGCTTTTATCAATTATTATTTAGGTACCTCTACTAGGTAGGTATAGGTAGGTACTTAATTAATTTTTACTGTTAGGTAGGTACATACCTACCTTAATCGTGTTAGCAGTTAGTAAACATTATTCCGCTATTTTGTATGGACATCGAACCAACATTGTAATTGATTACGGATGTAAACGGGTTAATTACGACCTCTATTTTTGTGTCACCATGGATGGAATAGTGATTTCAATAGGTACCATTAAACAATGTGTCTATTCTAAGGCGTGCCTATTCATTATTTTTTCATTTTAGATGAAGGTAGACTTCGTGGCGGCGTGTTTGCAATGGTTGGCGTCGCAATTGTTCTTCTACTTCTGCTGTGTACGAGCACTATTTTACTGCATAGACAACGCTTGCGGCGTCAGATTTCTATTGGTGAAGATGCCCAAAACTAATAAACCATAAAAATCTTAACAGTTATATTAATTACTAGCGGTCCGCCCCGGCTTCGAACGAGTATATTCTATATCGCCTTTATTCATCAGGCAGGGATAATGTAGGATTCTAATGGTAAAATAGTTTTTCAAATCGGTCCAGTAGTTTCAGAGCTTCAATTCAAACAAACCAACAAATCTTTCCTCTTTATAATATTAGTATAGATATAGACTAGCACTGCCCGCAGCTTCGCATGCATTTTACCGGGATAAAAAGTAGCATATGCCCGTCCCTGGGATTAGTTTTTATATTATTGTACCTACCTCCCTACCAAACGTTATGATCCGTTAAACCGTTTAGGCGTGAAAGGGTAATAGAGTTACGTAAGTAAGTTTGGTAAAGTAGGTATTAGTATAATTAGATAGGTAAGTAGTACCTGTACCTATTTAAAGTGATATAGTAGATATAAAATATGGATGTCGAACGTAAAGGAAATAAAATAAATAAATAATGCTGGACAATTCACACAGCATTATCTAGCCCCAAGCCAAGCAGAGCTTGTGTTATAGGTACCAGAACTACCAGATAACTGATATACATAGCTAATGTAATACAATACATACATAGATATTAATTTATTATAGGTACATAGAAAACGACCAGAACACCCTGAAAAAATATCTGCAGATCGTACACACATTGGTCTCGAGGCGGGAATCGAACCCGCAACCTCCTGCTTCGCAGGCAGACCTTCGCCCACCGCGCCACATCGGCCGTCGAAAGTCGAGTAAACGTTTACACAACAAAAAGTATCTAGGACGTAGATTGTGCCTTGTTCCTCTAAGATCTGGGACCAAACCCTGATCAGGGACCGGTTTTACGATTACGATATACATACCTACTCGCAAAAGCCCAATGCCATAGACTATATGGCTAGTACTTTATTAACTCTATGTGCGCACCTGTAGGGGATAGGCATAGAGTTATTATAGATGGGGATAGGCATCGAGTTAATCAATGAAAAAAGAGATCCCCTTCGATCAATGGAGTTAATATAGTACTACTATATTAACTCTATGCGGATGGGCATATGGTTCACGAAATATTGAATAATATTTGGATTTCTGACTTCATCTGGCAGCACTGGATTGCTACGGGGCGCCGCCCGTGTCGCCGCGCCGCGCCGCCGCTCGCACTCGTCGAGTCGTCGTCAGTCACAGCCCGCCTGCTTTGTCGGTTTCAAACAAAGACGCCGCTCGCGCGCCGACTTAAAAGCAATATGTTTTTTGATGGCAACCCTAAAGCATAGTCAAAGCAAAGCTGGGCACACTCATTGGCTGGTCAAAGTGAAGCAAAGAAAACGTCTAACGTAGTGGTTTTATTCTCTTTGGCAAAACGCTGCACGCTCGGTGAATTAAAATACAAATAAAAATCTATGTAGCCGACAACAAGTAAAATACTGTGGGTTTTCGAGTGGTTAACACAGGTTTCTTGATTGCTTTGCTTACCTGTATTATTTTCATCCTAAATACAATTTAATCATGGCTTTGGCTCTGCAAAGACGAGCGAATGTAAGTACGAGTTCAGGATTTCTACAACTTTAACGTGAAAACAAGCGATTGATTGTTCAATGGCTTGAGCTGTGTGCTCCATGGTGTAGTGTGGTAGACAGGAACTCTTGATGAATGTAAATCCCTATGAATGTGTTTAACTAACTAAGCCCTTGTTTCCTGTTCTCCTGCAGCGCATTTGGCGCAAATCAATACACAGCAGGTTTTCTTAACGATTCAATATTCCAACTTTTCTTTTTGTTTCAGGTTCGTCTTCCTCCTGAAGTAAATAGAGTTTTATACATCCGAAATTTACCATACAAAATATCAGCTGAAGAAATGTATGATATCTTTGGCAAATATGGGGCGATAAGACAAATTCGAGTGTATGTGCCTATTATAAATATGTCCACTTAATACCTTCTATACTAAGATAAATTATTTAAAAAGATCTTTCCTTTCAGGGGTAACACACCGGAAACTAGAGGGACAGCCTTTGTAGTATATGAAGACATTTTTGATGCAAAAAATGCATGTGATCATCTCTCAGGTTTCAATGTGTGCAACAGATATTTGGTTGTGTTATACTATAGATCCAACAAAGCATTCAAGGGTATTGATATTGAGAAGAAACAAGAAGAAATAGATGCATTGAAAAAGAAATATGGTATTTCCTCAGAAGATCTTCGCAAATAAATAGTTATTGGTACTTAGTTTATGAAAAAATATATGTATGAAATTAATTCAGGTACACTGTTATTTATTTGCTTTTGATCCTCACAAAAGTTAAGCTAGAACCACTCTGTATGGTGAGGTCTACATGTTTCTAATGCAACATGCATAAGAATACCCAAATGCAACTCAAGAGGCCTGTAGCATATCTCTGAATCCATGAAATCATAGCATTAGAACAGCAACAACAGTTCTGCCAGTGCTCCGTCACTCGCACTCACTTTTGAGTTATATACCTAGTTTACTTAGCCACCCAGGGTGGTGCTTTCTAAGGCAGCCACAAGCCTGAACGATGCATTTTCCGTCTACCGGCCAAGTGCAAGTTGACTTGGACATGAAGGGTACCTATCCTTTTAATACATCACTATTTATTACTGTTATCAACATCATCATCAGCCTATATTAGTCCACGGCTGGACATTGGCCTCCCTTAATGAGCGCCATAGCGCCCTGTCTTCAGCTTGCCGCATCCAGCATCTGCCAGCAGTCTTTTGCAAATCGTCGTCCCACTACGTTTGCAAAGTTTACGATTACCGTTATATTTATTTTGAATTTTATGACGTGTCCAAAAGTCCTAAAGGAAATAGTCTTTTTGGAGAATAAATGGCCAAATTCGAAACCAAGAGAAATCGAGTAAAATTACCTTTGATTCATTCACTTCAAGGAACCAAAGAAAAAAAAATTAATTTTATATAATTCTGTTTTTTACCACGGGGATCTTGTGAACGAGGACTGAGATCTAGGCCTAGTTTAATAACCAAACCCGTTAGGTTCGCCTCCTAAGGCGGTACCATATTACCTACATCCTCTTTGTTGACCAGCTTTGCTTTGACTTTGCTTCAGGGTTGCCATCAAAAAACATTACTGCCGTGTTTTGCCGTATTTTGAGGCAAAATTTGAGAAATCGCCGTGTTTCTTAGGGTGATAGATAAATAAGGTTGGCGGTACCACACTAGCGCTGCCGCCACCTACACACAATATCAACTTCCCCTCCTGTGGAAGCAATCTGTTTCTTTCTTCTACCCACAGTGGCGGCGTAGCGTGGGCTGGCACCCGGGGCGTTTTTCTACCAAGCACCCCCCCCCCCCCCTATTAAATATGTGAATTTAAAGGTGACCTATAATTTTTTTTTTATCAATAACTACGGCTAGCGGAGCGAGCCACAATAGGTAATTTCGGAGTTCGGTGAGGTTAGCAAAAACACAAGTATTGTAAGACCACGACGAAATTTGTTTTGGCGATCTACAACAATGCTTAAAACGAACCGGCGAGCGTAGCGAGCCGCCGAAATTTTTGTTACTTTTTCGGGCGATCACAAACAAGTTAAGGACAGTATGAAAAAATTAATAACAGCGAGCCCTGAAACGTTTGGAGAAATTGCGGCGGCTGCGAAGATTGTTATGAAACAAATACAAAATAAAAATCACCGAGTGGAGTGAGCCACAACCTGTTTTGAAATTTGTGAGGCATACTTAGCAACAAAAGTAAGCAATGAATGAGAAAAGATTTTTTTTACGATTTACAACAAAATAAAGCACAGTACAAGGCAATTACTCATTATTGCACATCAAATAAAATAGTTACACAGGGCAGGGAAAGACTAATACAGATAAAGTTGTATGTACAATGCCTTATCGGTTTGGGCGATCTCTGCTAGGCAACCTTTCTACACCCGGTTTTAAAGTATTCTAGTATTTATTTTGCAATCATAATAAAAAACAACGGCGAGCGAAGCGAGCCGCAATTTTTTTATATGTTTGCGTGTGAGTTTTCGGTGTCACCCCTTCGGATTCGGATTTGAAGTGCCATCTGCGCGCCCCGAGGGGTGCCGAGATGGCACCCCTTGGAGCTCGGTACCCGGGGCGGACCGCCCCTCCGCCCCCCCCCCTTACGCCGCTAGTGTCTACCCATAATAAATGATGACTATTGGAGGTCCGAATCATACATCATTTATTAAGGGTAGAAACCGTAGATAAAAGTAAAAAAGGGAGATGAGGCATCACCATCGCACTTGGCTGGTTTTATTTTTCTTTATAAATGTTGTTGTTTTCTTTGAACTACATTATTATTTTATAATACATAGGTACCTACGTTAGGTAGAGTTAAAGACAGTATTTTGGCATAGACATATTTATTTGGTTATATTGGGTTTCAAGTTCAGACCGGAAAAACAATTAGCCTCGTTTCTACATATTGGATGGAACAGAAAACAACCCTGTTATAAAACACTAGAAACTACTGTATGTGCAAGAGTAAAAAATTAAGTTTATACTGCAGATCCAATAAACAATGACAATTACTTCCTTGCCTGAGCAAGCAGTGCATTATGTGTGGTTAAAACATTATAGACTCACTAAAATCTAAGATCAATAGATTATATTTAACATTTTTTAGAGTGCCTACTTAAGATTATAAATCTAAAACCACAGTGAAACAGTTTTTTTTTGTTTTTTTATGAGTTTTTAGTCTTTTAACATTGTATCCTCAGTTTTTTTAAGGCGTGTCCAAACATAGCGCGGTAGCAACAGCAAGACACAGCCCTGACGCGCGACTAGTGTAGACATCCCAGAAATGTGTGCGCGGCATTCGTGCGCGCGGCGTGTCGCTCACAATTGCGCGCTATCTTTGGACACGCCTTTATTCTAACAAATATCATAAAATGTAAGCAAGTGCTTTTCCATAATCTATCATTCATTAATCTAGTTCTATTTTTCAAGCCTCGTCTGTGCCCAGGATCGTCCCTGGGCACAGACCTACAATTCCTGGGATTGGTTGAAAGACAAAAAGTGTTGTGTGTCTAGTAACATGCGAAAAACATGACTCATGATTAGAACCATACCATAGCTTACCTAAATAGACTGTGGTATGGTCGTAATCGAGTTCTTGCCTTTGTCACTCCCTGCTTTATATTATACTTAAGACTAATCATTCCTACATTCTAGGGAATAACAATTTTAAACTGGAACACCGTCTTAACATTTCGAAATAACTTAATAATAATAGAGTATTTTGACTTGGCACTTAAAATTTTATTGTTTTTAAAAATAAAACAGTACCTACTTACCTAACAAGTCTTTAACAAAATATAATATGAAACAAACGAAATTACGCGCGTGCGTCTGACAGTCAAACTCATGCGACTCCATGGAACGGTCGTACCGCTGCATTACACAGATACGTTAACTGTTATTAATAACAACATAAAATAAATGCAGGTATACTCAATATGTTACTTTAGGCTGTAGTAGCATCAACTGTTCATATTCTCCTTGGGTTGTGTGTAAAAAAACTTGTGAACGGAATTCTCGTAATGACCAGCAAAAATAGAAGCAGTAGTTTTTTAGTCAGAATACACACATAATAGAAAGGATTAATAATAAAAAATGGAATGTTGTTGATCATGTCGAACAAATCGGTGCTTATTTTTAACGTGGTTTAATTAGTTAAGTTCTAATGATGCAGAAAGATAAGTTACCGATTACATAAGTGACCTTTCACAAAAATACTGGCATAAAAGTTTAAGTGAAGTTTTAGAGGTAGTTTCTTACTGTATGTTATTTACTTCTAAAGTTCAGGGACTACAGTTAGAAACAACAATACAACACCAAAAGCTACTTATTGAATAAAATATTCTACCATAAAGCAGACAATATTCTGTCCTATTTCTATGTCACACTCTACCTACATAGCTACAAAGATAAAATTAACATTACAAGGAAATTGAAACATTCTATAATAAGAAAGTTATATAGATGATGCGAGACGCGCTCTACCCTCTTGAACTAATCGTTTGTTGATGTAGAGATCGTCATCGGTAGAAGTGTCAATGAGTTCTATGGTGAGCAGGGGTTCGTTCGGGTTCAGAGGATCTTTACCGACGTCCTTGCATATCGCAACGAACAGCTGCTCCACACACAACTCTTGGAATCTGACGCAGTCTTCTACAGCCCAGTCTTGATGCAGGGGGCACACGTCTGTTTAACAAAAAAACAAGTTTAATACAGGTACCTATTTGTGTGGGGTGGTCAAGCAAGTGACCTAGAAATCACACTAATATTATAAATGGGAAAGTCTGGATGGATGTTTGTTACTTCTTCATGCCAAAACTTCTGAACAGATTGAGCTGAAATTTTGCATTGGTGCAGCTCTAAACCTGGGATAATTTAACTACTTTTTATCCAATAAATCAGTACCCATGAGATATAAATAACCTTTATACGTTTCCATAGAAACAACATGAGGCCATGGGCAGAAACATTTTTCAATTGGTTTGTTGACAAACAAACCAATTGAAATTTAATGAGTGGATGAAAAATATTTTTTAGCTAGGCAAAGCTAACTGGACAAATGAAAGAAATGTCTACAATAAATATAATAATTACCATGGAGACGGGCCTTGAGGGCTTGAGGTGGCAAGGATAGTGCTAAGGGTACGGTGGCCGGCACTGGTCGCAGTTGAGAATTTGTAAACAGAGCCAGGTCACCGTAGTCGCAGAAATATACAGAGACCATTTCACTAGAAACGCATCCTGATACCAGCACCCTGAAAGTAAGAAAACAAACTTGCTTTGTAGGGTGTCGATGATCTGATGAATTTAAATTGCCGGCAAGGGCGTGTCGTTGTCAAACTCAGTAAGTAAAGGATCACAAATTACAGTGGGCCAAACGATATCGTGAAAAAATATTAGTGTTGTGAACATTCAAATTTGGCTGGAGTTTTCTTATTTTGTAATTTTCTAACTGTTTTCCTAAACGTCGAAAACAAAATAAAATAAAATCCATCCGTCTTTATTTTGCTTACCTATACCACATCTTATCCTTTTCATACAGCACCGTATACAATTCACCACTCGCCGGTTTGAGCGGCGCTTCTTCTGCAGTCATTTTTGGGCATTCGCGTTGGAGTGACGTCATCATAGAATTTAGCGTATTCAGTGTTGTGACTGGCTGAATCTATAAAAATACATAGTTTTGTCAATATTTCACTCACTAGTATACAGCCGTAGGTATATCACCAAATTTAAGATTCACGGCGTTAGGACACCTTACCTAAATCCGCCTTGGGGTGCAGAAAAAAAGATTTACATAATACAAATTAAATATAGGTAGGTAGGTCCAACAGTTGGTTGATTGACAGATTAAAGAAAAATTGTGTTAGTTATTATGACATACATATTTATTGTGTGTTTACATGATGTACTTAGTAGGTCATTTGTAAGTTCTGTGCTGCGCTTACCATGAAATATTGATTTTTTACCACACAGAGACCAACGCAGAAATAAAAATGTTGATTTATACTTACAACGAAGTTCCACGGGTTAGCAGCCATAGCGATGGTGACGTCGAAGCACTGCCCAGGCGTGGGCAGCGTGGGCGGCGGCAAAGCGGCCGCCGGCGCGCGCTCCTCCCCCCCGCCCGGCTGCGACAGGCTGCGGAAGATACGCTCCTTCTTCTTGCTGAAGGCTCCCACGTGGTCCACCATTTGGTCCACCTTCTTTTCTTTTGCGCTGCACAAACAGATGTAGATTGTAGCAACAGGGGAGCAAATACAATACCTACACTTTATTGCAGACCAAGAAGTCAACACTAATATTGTTATATTATAAATACGAAAGTTTAGCTGTATGGATGTTTGCTAATTCTTCACACCAAAACATAAGTTAATTTTTATCCCTAACAGATCCCATGGGATACAAATATCGTTTAAGTTTAACATTTCTATAGAAACAACGCGTGCGAAGCCGCGGGCAGAAACTAGTAGTTAATATTTGTAAGGCGAAGGCAATATTTTGAATTCAGAGTGTAGTGAGGGGGTTCCACTTTCCAGAGTAGAATCTGGAGCTCAGCAAGGGATTCTAAAGTAAAATCCTAATCGCAGCGAGGTAGTCAATCCGACGGCGGCGACGCTCGCTCGCAACTTCAATTAGAGGCGCGTGCAAAAATCGCTCTGACTAACGCTATCTCTGTTAAGCTGATGCAGGCGCGCCCGGGACGCGGTACTACAATACGTGAATACAACCATAAAGCCGTGCTTGTCCTCGCCTGCGGCTCGGCCTTCAAACTCATACTCGACCTGCAATTGCCTATTTCGCTGCCTTTGCAATAATGTACTATTAGATACAGCTCATGAAATAAAGTAGGTACTCGCCTACCTAACAAAGAGAAAAAGTGTAGGTTTTCACTGTGATGTTTTTTTCCTATCCTGTTCAAAAATCCGAGAGAATAATACTACGATATGATACGATAGAAAGAGAAAAGAAAATAAATTTATTTGAAACCATATATAACATGACACACATCAAACTATTATTACTAGCGTAACGACACATTACAACTATATGTATGAAAGTTTAAGAAACATTATAGAAACGAAGAAAGTAGATAAAACAGATACAAAAAAATGTGTTACATAAGGGGTCTCTAACGACGCCATTTTGTGAATAGGATAGGCTTAGGATTTCGCGTTCATAGGAGCAGGACAGAGCGGACCGCGTGTGTAAAAATCAAGATTTCTTCCCATTAAAAGAGTACTTGTTCAAGTAATCAAATATTTATTTTGGCGAATCTGTTACTCTGCCTTTGCTTTATTTTTCAATATAAATATCAAGTCAGTAAGTCATATTGGTTCGGAGAAGATGGCTAACATGTATCAAAATTAAGATATGTATTTTAGATATCTTTTTTCATCATACATATTCTCAAAACTATCTTGGCACTTTTGTACAGAATGAAATGGACTATTACTGTATAGTATAAGAACCCTAGATTTCATATTTGAACAGCAGTTGGATCTCAAAGATCATGGATATGTTGATTTTTTCGAAATACCAGCCTTAACGTCTCAGCATTATGCCGCTACAAGCCGAAGCTAATAACGGTGCTGATTTTCACACAGATCCTGGTGTGGTGGCACCACAGAACAATATATCCTAACGATGGCACAAAGATAGTAGATTAGGTACATTTCACAAAAACGTAGGTGAGTGAAAGGGTTACCTATGAGACGGGAAAGTAGAGAAAGTCCCTGTTGATCACTAACACACACACCTAGTTAAACAATACTAAATAACTTCATTATTTTACACCAACAAAAACAAAAATATAGAAAAACTATTACATGAAGAGAACAACAAAGTAGTTGGATTGGATCTGGAAGGTGATTCGCGCGTTTTCCATTTGTTCTTTTTTTAAATAGGTAATTTGATACCGGCGCGCCGAAAGACGTAAAGCACCACCCCGTGCTTTCCGTGTTTGTGACCAACCAGTAACTTTTTCTAACAAGTTTTCGCTTGACCTCTTTTTTGGTAGAAAATTATCATTGATCTGTGTTTTTTATTCAAAACTAATTTCTACATTCTACCAGAAAAGTACCATAGTTTAGTAAATATAAGATTTTAAGTCGCTTAAAATAATCCCTGAGATAAAAGTTATAAAACCGTTTCTTTACATGATAAGTCCACGAGATCGATCATGTATAAGATCCAGCAAATTCAACTTACTCATTCAACGTGTCGTATTCGATCTTGATGGACTGGTTGACAGGCACCAGTATGTTATGCGGTTCGGTGCGCACGAAGAGCTCGACGTGTGGCAGCGCAGTAGACGCGGCCCCACTCACAGCGCGGCAGACCACTCGAGTGCCTAGCACCAAATCGCGCAGACGGGTTACTAGTTCAGCCGCCGCACGCTCCGCACCTTCAAGGCACACTAGCATAGCCTGCGAAAGAAAACATTATATAGTATATATACAATGCATTTTATTTATGGCCGTTTCAACGGTCTTCAGCTTAAAAGACAGTGGGCATTAACTGGAACGCAACTGCCCGAAGTAGAAGGAAATGGAATTGTGTGAAGGAGGCTTACATACACCAGTCTACTGGTCGATAAAGTCTAGAAAGAAGAAATCTAAGAGGTGTGAGCCGGAGCCTACTTACCCCGTTACGGCGGTAGCGGGAGTTGAGGAATGAAGTCAAAAAGTTCAAACATTGATGATGGAACATTGAACGCAACGCAGTGATTTTGTTTCCACGACTTCTCCCTCGCAGAAAATTTTACTAGTTTTGTTCTGTTTCTTTTTCATCCTATCCCTCGCACACTAAATTCATGACCCTACCTAGGCCCTAGTAAACGCACCGTTGTTGCGCGAAAACAAATAAGAGCTTTTGGCAACGCTCTTACTACTCTTCACACTTCCTATCAATCTAATACGGTTTAATTTACCTGAGGCGGGTAATCGTTGAGCGCCATCGAGAATGATTCCAGAGGCACGAGTGAAGACAGGGGCGCGCGCAGGATCAGTCCGCTGTCGATGAGCTGCGTGCGCACCGTGCCTTCGCCGTCCAAGCCACTGATTATCGTGCAACGAACCCTGTGGAACAAAAAATATGTGCGTATTTCAATACGCGAAATTGTAAATTAAACTTCGCCTCGATCTCGAGAAGGCTACGAAGAAGACTGAGAAGTGGACAGACATGACTTTAATATGCTAACGATTTAAAACCACTATAGTCACGAAACCCTGTGAGACATTCATTCAACAAACTCACAGCTCATCTATCGTGCGGAGCGTGAAGTACACGGCTTAGTGGCTTGCTTGCTGCAAGCCCTTAAGCCTGTTAGGAAGGCGCACGAATGTCACAAGCAAGCTAACACTAACACGAACGCCGCGTGGTGTTTGCTGGTCTTTGTTTGCTTAGATAAACCTTCACAAGTAATGTCAGCACTGAGTCTACCCGTCAGCAGACTATCTACGAGTAGTATGAGTAGTTACCAGTCTCCGGCCAGCGTGCGCACGATGTAGAGAGCACTGGGCGGGAGCGGTGCCTTGGGGGCGGGCGGCAGCGGGCGGCGGTACGGCCCGCCCGTCAGCAAGGCCAGCGCACTGCGCACCAGCGCACCACCACCCGCGCGTGACACCCACACGCGACCTTCATCCGTCACGCAGCCGACCTCCACCTCCGTCAGTTTCTGGAATAAACAATGACTCATATCGGACAATCCAAACAGGAATCATCGGGATGATGAGATGTTTATTATAACCAATGCGATTGTTCCATTCTGCCGGGCATCAGAGCTGCCTTAATCTGTGCTGCAGCTTCATAATTTCCTTTCCTCATTTACCACTGCCAAACAAAAGACTTTCAAGGATATCCTTTTTAAAAAGCGTGGGTTATTAACTTATTACGCGGACACATCGACCTGCGTTCGCTCATCAAATTATACCTTGTCAATAGGTACCTGTGCGAGTGCAAACGCTCCGGTGGCGGCGATGCAGAAGTCACGATGAAGGTCACGGTCACGAAGCCACGATTTCCTTGTTGAGGTCGCGCTGCGTGGATGTTTCGTACAGCTACAGGGTGACGGAGAGGACTGCGGGGCCGGGCGCCGCCACCAGCGTCTCTTATCAATGTACATCCAGTGACTAGGTCCTTGTCAATAGCTACCTGTGTGATTGCAAACGCTCCGGCGATGCAAAAGTCAGCCACGATCTCCTTGTTCAGGTTGAGGTCGCGCTGCGTGGAGGTGTCGTACAGCTGCAGGGGGACGGAGGGGTCTGCAGGGTCGGGGCGGGGGCCGGGCGCCGCCACCAGCGTCTCTCCTGGCAGGCGGCGCGCCACCAGCTGCGCGCTGAGCGCGTGGTCGGCTAGCTCCTCCGCGCCGTCCAGTCGACACAGCACAGCCTGAGGGTATAATACATCCGCATCGTAGGTAACACAAGCTCTGCATAGCTTGGGGCTAGATAATAACGTGTGAATTGACCAGCATTATTTATTTAATGCTTTACATAAATAAGTTTCCAAAAATGTTTTGTACTTATTCATGTTATGAAATATAAAAATTACCTGTGCTGGAAGTTTTCTGAATTGTGGTTCGAGTATTTTTATCTTATTAAACGGCACTTTGTCGTCGTCTCCGTGATCTCCCAAGAACACGGTCGCCTTATCTTCCTCTATTTCTAAAATCTTAGCCCTCTGCACTCCGCCTTCATCGAGATTCACTGCATACCTGTAAAAATATTTCGTTATTGTTTAGATTGTACTAGCAAGCCGCCCCGGCTTCACAGGGCAGTTCAGCAGGGCAGTTAAATATACAGGGTGTCCCGAAACTCAGTGGCGGCGTAGCGTGGGCTGGCACCCGGGGCGTTTTCCTACCAAACACCCCCCCCCCCCCGGTCGGTTGACTATCCGCACCCTCAATTTCTAAGAACAGGAATTATAAGTAACGGCGAGCGAAGCGAGCCGCGATATTTTTTTAGATTTTCGGGTTTTTGGTGAAAAGTAACTAACTTTGTCATAGGTGACCTTAATAATTGACTTAATTGTGACCTTATTAATATTAAATATGTGAATATAAGGGGACCTATAATTTAAAAAATAAATTTATCAATAACTACGGCTAGCGGAGCGAGTCCCAATAGGTAATTTCGGAGTTCGGTGAGGTTAGCAAAAATACAAGTATTGTAAGACCACGACGAAATTATTTTTTTGGCTATCTACAACAAAGCTAAAAACGAACCGGCGAGCGTAGCGAGCCGCCGAAATTTTTGTTACTTTTTCGGGTGATCTCAAATAAGTTAAGGAGAGTATGAAAAAATTAATAACAGCGAGCCCTGAAACGTTTGGAGAAATTGCGGCGGCTGCGAAGATTGTTATGAAACAAATACAAAATAAAAATCACCGAGTGGAGTGAGCCACAACCTGTTTTGAAATTGGTGAGGCATACTTAGCAAAAAAAGTAAGCTATGACAATGAATGAGAAAAGATTTTTTTTACGATTTACAACAAAATAAAGCACAGTACAAAGCAATTACTCATTATTGCACATCAAATAAAATAGTTACACAGGGCAGGGAAAGACTAATACAGATAAAGTTGTATGTACAATGGTTTGAGCGAACTCTGCTAGGCAACCTTTCTACACCCGATTTTAAAGTACTCAAGTATTTATTCTGTAATCGTAATAAAAAACAACGGCGAGCGAAGCGAGCCGCAATTTTTTTATATGTCTGCGTGTGAGTTTTCGGTATCACTCCTTTGGATTCGGATTTGAAGTGCCATCTGCGCGCCCCGGGGGGTGCCGAGATGGCACCCCTTGGAGCTCGGTACCCGGGGCGGACCGCCCCTCCGCCCCCCCCTTACGCCGCTAGTGCCGAAACTATTGAGTTTCGGGTCACCCTTGACTGAACGTTGGTCAATCCGAAATCGGAGGACAGGTGGGGTCATAACGACCCAGAAAAACCACAAAATCATGGGTATTAATTTCTGGATCGTCATGAACCCCAGGTGGGTTCATCAACTGAAACAGAGGCAGAAAATGTTATGTTTATGAAATCATATTATCTGCCTCAATCTGAATCTCCGGTTTCGGCTTGACGTTGAGTTACAGGATACCCTGTATATGTGAAAAAATCGTCTTACCATGCATTCTTAATCAGCATCGTCTTGTCTACTGTAGTACCGGAATGGGAATAATAATTCGTCATGTCGTTGAGCAGTTCGTCAAGGACGTCCTAAGAACATAATAAGGCGATCAATCAAAACAAACGAGAAAAGCATTACAGAATTTTCATCTCTATTATTATAATCATCGGCGAGCGAGATGGTTAAAAAAAACGCGTTATTGGTTAAACAAATACTTCGTAATTATTCAACATAGCATCGAGTTGACGTAAATAGAATGGATAAATTTACACTTGTTTGTACAAAACAAAATAATTAATTTATATTAATTTCTATTTTAATGAAAGACCGTATCGCTAAGAGATTTCTCCTCTTCAGGTATTTATAAAATTCATAAAGCACTTAACATCAGTTTATGACATCTAAAAACAAAAAGTTTAGATAAAAGAAAAAATTATGAAACTGTTTCGACTTTTTCGAGAGAAAACAATTCAAAAAAATCACTGAATTTAATGAATTTAAAAATTCAGATCGCGGGAGAGTAACGACGCGATAATCTTTTCAAGATTAACATTAATCGATGGAACGGCTTTACAAAACAAAATAAAAAAATACTCACGTTATACTCATCACCAATGATTCTGACCCAAATTTCAATGGTCGAGTTAGCCACTGTAACGTAGACATTCCAGAAATCGTCGTCGGGAAACTGTAGTGGCGGTAGGTCGCTGTCTATTGTGTCCTCCGCTACGAACGTAGCGTTGGGAAAAGACGCGGGCGACGACACTTCCTGCGGCCCAATCATACATGTCGTGACGTATTCAAAACGTTTAAGCTTTGAGCAGTTAATATAATACCTAGTTTTGCTAACGTTTAGGTTTCAGCTTTATGATAATTCTCATGGTAGTTTTACTTATAACAAAACTAGCAGTGCCTCGCGGTTTCACCCGCGTAGTTTCCGTTCCCGTGGTAATTCCGAGACAAAAAGCCTATGTTCTATCCCAAATTATAATCTATCTCTGTGCCAAATTTCATCCAGATCCGTTCAGCCGTTCTTACGTGATTGAGTAACAAACATCCATCCATCTATCTATCCATCCATCCAAACTTTGACATTTATAATATTAGTGAGAAGTGAGATAACGAAGACCTTTTATTCTTTGACCACTATAATTCGTATTACCTACCACAAATGGCAAGCTCAACTTCACAGCAACTGGAACTATAGTCCGTTCATCATTATTAATCACTTTTTGACCCTCGGTTCTTCAATACAAGATTTATGAGCTGTCATATTTCTTCGCAATCGCATTCGCAGAAATCGTAAAGTTGGCAGTTGTTTACGGTACAATATCAATAAAATTTGATAATTCCGATGATAGAGAAAGATAAGGACTAGTCAGCGTAGCTTGGGGATTGACTAGATTACGCGAGGTCAGTTAAGGCGAGTCCAGCCAGCATCATTATTATTTTAAACTAGCTGCGCCTTGCGGTTTTATCCAAGGTGTGATTTTTACGTTTTTCGCGATTTATTTTGTAATTCTGCTCTTCATAAAAACCTTCCTCGGACTTCATAAGCTAAATTGATCTAGCCGTTCTCCAGTTTTGCGCTTAGCAACAGATTAAGCGAATCATTTTTATTTTTTAGATTAAAATTAATAAGTCACTTAGGTAAACGAAAATTAGAATTTGTTGTTGATTGTGTTTGTTGGTGTCTTTGTTTGTTTTTGTTGATAATTAAAAAACTTCTCGATTTGAGATCATTTTTAGGGTTCCGTACCCAAAGGGTAAAAACGGGACCCTATTACTAAGACTTCGCTGTCCGTCTGTCACCAGGCTGTATCTCATGAACCGTGATAGTTAGACAGTTGAAATTATTACAGGTTATGTATTTCTGTTGCCGCTATAACAACAAATACTATAAAATAGAATAAAATAAATATTTAAGGGGGCTCCCATACGTGCAACGTGTTTATAGATTATATATAGATATTTTTGCCGTTTTTATAGATAAGGGTTCCGTACCAGAACCCTTCGTGCGCGAGTCCGACTCGCACTTGGCCGGTTTTATTAATTATTTCAACATAAAATATATTGGTATGGTAACTCGACAAGTCAATTTTTTTCCCATATGTTGACGTAATTTGCAGCTAACGTTAAATTAGACTATATGTAGGTAACTTCTGATTGAATTAACGTTTATGTGTAACTCTACGTTCACGGACATTTGAAAAACAAAAATACGGTTCGTCGCTCGTACCAACTCTATTTCAAAGAAAAGTAACGTGACTTCGCGTCCCTCCGAGGAAAACGTTTTTAATTGAAGCAATTAACAAATGAAGCAACAAAAATAATACGTTTTATTCTATAGAATACTGTAATTTAAAAAAAAAGTCATTAAGACGCCTGAGTAAAGTCTGTTATATAATAAAAAATGTTGAGCAACAATAACAAAATCGATTACAACTTCTTCATAAACAAAATCTATTGTCATAAAAAATCGAATCGGTAAAGAAGTAGGACATGACTATTTGATTGTCAGTCGAACTGCCAAAAAGAAAATAATTTCATGGAATAGGTATAGTAAGTAGGTACAAATTAGCCGGCCGCGGTAGGTTTTAATGTTCCCGTGGTTCGGCGAAAATGGCGAGAGAGGGTTATCGGAGAGGTTTTAGTGAGTATTACGTCCTTCTCAGGGCGGCGTCGAGTCCCACATCATTCTGGTCAACCAGTCGAAACCAGTCTATTCGTAACGAAATTCCACGACGAATAAAAAAAGGCACAAAGTTATGTAATAAAACTTGATGAGGTGTCGAAAAGTGATTAATAAAATTTACTAATTATATTGTCTGAGTTGAAGCGGAACCTGCGGAACCAAAACTAAACGCAAACCATTACATAGTGCTATCTCTTTCATAACAAACGGGGACGGCAGTATTGAGAGTTTAGCTTTTGGTTTAGTTAGGTAATCGACCAAACGAAATCAAAGCCAAACCGAAACTAAGCAAAACTAAAATTTCACAAAATAAACATAATAGCACGTGTTACAAAAATAAAATAAAATTGACCAAGTTCCGCAACTCTGAACTACTAGCATAAATTTCGCTCAAACATTGAAGCTACTAAATACACATAAAAATACGTAGGTACGTAAAACGAATTACCATTCTCTGTGTGCGTTACAAGATAAAACAAAAATAGAAAAAACAATACCTCTTTATTGGGAAGGTAAACAATGAGTCCATTGACAACCCTTTCCGTCTTAATCCGCGGGCTGTTCTCTACCAACTCTTGCCAGTTGCTGGGAAGAATTTCTTCATACGTGCGCCTGAAAAGGTAACAATAACAACTGTAATAAGCCTTTTAAGATGATAATGGATAAACAAAGGTAAGAGATGGTTATACATTATGTGAAAACTATTTTTTCACTAGTTTATACCTCTGGATTCCCATAAGTGGCCCGTGGATAAATCGTATCGTTTTTTTTATCGGGCCACCTACCTTCATCATCATCAGCCTATATTTGTCCACTGGACATAGGCCAACCATAATGAGCGCCATAGCGCCCTGTCTTCAGCTTGCCGCATCCAGCATCTGCCAGCAGTCTTTCGCAAATCATCATCCCACCTGGTCCCACCGCGGTCTCAACTTAAGAACACGTTTACCCCAACGGTTATCGGTTCTTCGCGAGATATGGCCGGCCCACTACCACTTCGCTTGCTAATTCTTAGAGCTATGTCGATGACTTTGGTTCTCTGTCGGATGTATTCGTTACGAATCCTATCCTTCAGAGAAACCCCGAGCACTTTCCATAGCTCGTTGAGCGACTTTAACTGGTGGACCAGCCCCAGGATCAATGTGGCCATTGATCATGACTTTTGTTTTGTCCAAATTCATTTCAAGACATCAAGACCGATGCATCGCGAGTCTGAAGCTAGGCCGTCCAGCATCCGGTTCAGCTCCTCTAGTAAATCCGCCATTAGTACTATGTCATCAGCAAATCGCAGGTGTGAGATGTAGTTGCCGTTTATCCTAATGCCCTTTCCTTTCCAGTCCAGCGTCTTCCAACGCGCTTGTGAACAGTTTCGGGATATGACATCTCTCTGTCTCACTCCTCTGAGCAATTGGATGGGTAACGATTGGTGGGTATCGAGATTACTGCTGGCCCTGTACTTGGACAGTCATGGTAGCGGCTTCGTAGAGACATCTGAACACCTCGATATAACGATAGTCCACTTGACATCGGGTGTAAGGATTCTAGAACAGATGGTTCCCAGGTTCCGACAGGGTCAAAAGCCTTCGCATAGTCCACAAAAGCCAGACACAGGGGCTGATTATACTCTTCGGTTTTCTGTATAATCTGCCTCACTGTGTGAATGTGGTCTATGGTGCCATATCCTCCGCGGAACCCGGCCTGTTCTGGTGGCTGGAAATCGTCGAGTCTTCTGGCGAGACGATTCGTGACCACTCGTGAAAACAGCTTATAGCTTATAGACCTGGCTCAGGAGTGAGATGGGTCTGTAACTACTACTGTAACTATATGGCCATATATCAAAACGTGCCTTTGTCGGTAGTCGACGTCTTCATAACAAGGCCCGATTTAGAGCTCGGCAGTGCAATCTCGCTGGCGTAAATGGCGCTGTAGTCGATTCTGCAATACGTCAGCACTTAGAACTAATCCTACGCGCTCTGTTTATCTAATGCTAACTCAGCAGCACATTGAGGACCGTAGCACACCTCCGCCGCCGCGAAATCATAGCAGCTAAACCGCAAAGTGTGTTCCGCTGCACATAATAATACATTTGTCACCGTTCGAGTAGCGGAATATAAATTGTCGACTGCCACAAGATATATTCGAAACAAACGCGGTGTTAAATAAAAGGATGAAAATATTTAGTAACAATTCCGCGAAAAAAACCTCCTCCGATAAGTTCTAACAAACGCGGTGTTGCAACGAAATGACGGACCGAGCGCGGGATGTAGGTAGCTGGCGTCCGTGAAGATCGGTGGAATCGCGCGGGAAAAAGATAGAATCATAGTTAAACCAACAGATTTATATCGTGAAAGAAGCAAAAAAGTGTACATTGATCTCGCGTGGCGAAAAGAGGGGCTGGAGTCCCTCTTTGCTCGTCGCGAACTTCAGTCGGCTCCCGACCGCTTTCCGCGTGCGTGCGACGTCAAAGTTCATTATAACATCTTAAATATAAAATCAATAACTCAAAACAAGCTGTTATTGTAGTTAAAATTGATTCACTAAGCCGACGCACGATTAGAGATCAAATGTTGAATTTAAAATCTTAAGCAACTACGTTGACTCACCGTATTTATTAAACTAAATAAAATAATGGTATAAAATGTTCACGTATCACAAATAGCCTTTTTCTATACTCTAATCTACACTAATATAATAAAGAGGTAAAGTTTGTGAGGTTGTAGGAGCTAGTCTCTGGATTTACTGATACTATTTTGAAAATTATTTTGTCAATAGAAAGCCGCGTTATTTGTGAGTGTCATAGGCTAAATATTAGTAAAGTTAAATATTTGTTTCATTTTCATTTAATTGTTTATTTTTAAAGTAAATAAGTATAGAACTAAATATTCTGTGAATATTTCTATTTGAAATATTAACGGCTACAGAGCCGTTATCAATATCGAGCAAAAACAAACACGTTTGTTGTATGGGAGCCCCCTTAAATATTTATTTTATTGTTTTTTAGCATTTGTTGCTATAGCGGCAACAGAAATACATCATCTGTGAAAATTTCAACTATCTATCATAGTTCATGAGATAGGTACAGCCTGGTGACAGACGGACAGACGAGTCTTAGTAATATGGTCCCGTTTTACCCTTTGGGTACGGAACCCTAAAAACAAGCTTATATCTTATTTTATTTTAAAATAAATAAAATATTTCAAATAACGGTCGCAAAAAATGGTATACTACAAAAAAAACAGCCGGAATTGTTAGTGTTGTGTATGAAGATGGCGGGGCACGGCGGCGCGGCGGCGGGGTGTACGGTGGCGGTACCTACAATTGGTTAGCCACGTGCTAATCGACACTTTTATCAATCAATCGTTTTGCGCGGCTTATACATAATTAAATTACGCTCGTAACGTCACAGCACCTACGCAAAATGTTACAAGCTTGGTTCTAATACAAATCCAGGAATTCTTTGCCTCTATCTCGATATAGTTCTGTGGTTAAATCTATGCGTTAGAACAGACAGTTTTGCCCCTGTTTCGCTTGTCGTACAACGGAGAAGTCATAGTGAAACTACTGCAGTTTCGCCGCTTTGCGTTCCCGTATGACAGAGAACACGATTCCAGTGCGGCCCGCTCAACTCACCACAAAACTTTTACTCAGCATGGAGAGCGAAGCGAGTCGCGCTTTTTTTATTGTTGTTAGAGAAGGGTTCCGACCCGGGAGAAGGGTCTTGGCCCAGAACCTAGCGTCATGTCTAGCCACCAGTTCAGCTAGCGATACTAACGCGCTACTGTTGTGAGCTCGCCGGCATGCCAGTTGCCTCAGAGTTCTTCATCACAATCAGCAGCTTCATATTGTTGTTGTTACCTGTAGAGAAGCGGCACGGTGCTGGCCCAGAGCCCGGCCTCGTGCTCGGCGACCAGCTCCGCGAGTGAATTGAGCGCTTTGCTACTGGAGCTCGTCGGCAAACCTGCTGCCTCCGAGCTCTCTATCACAATAAGTAGTTTCACAGCCGCCACTTCCTTGGCCAAGTCTTCAGATGGCGATGAGTTGGGGTACGACTGAGCAGAGAACTTTGCTCCAACCTACAAATTACAATAAAATTTAAAAAATAGCACGTGACGTTTATAATCAATCAGCCTATGCTTGTCCAGAGTTGCTGTGATATTACTCAGAAACGAGAAGTTTCAGTTTCATTCATTACCTCTCATAGGCACATTACATTGCACTTAAGAAAGTCTTAAACGTAAATTAAAATAACAGTATCAAGCAAAAAAGTATTTTCGCGCCTCGAACGGTCCCGCGGTACGTGAATGCTGAGTTGCATTTACTTAAATACTTATTTCTAATGGGATCTAGTTTCAAAAACTGTGATCTGAGAGATAACCTTTATGTCCCCATCCTGCAATTGACATATGAAAGCCATTTCATGGCGTTCGTAATTTGCAATTGGATAGAAGGACGCGTGAAGGCCGGCTTTCAAATGTCAATTACATGATGGGTGGTTTTTGCGTAATAGCACAGTTGGACTAGACATACTCCTAATGAGTCACTCTGCGGACCTTGCGAAGATTCCAGGAAGATTCTGCGCTTCTGGATTGAGTTAGACTGGTAACACTAGCAAATCAAATACGCACAATCAAATACGCACAACCCACTCGTGTCTAGATGCGGACAAACGACTAAACACAGCAGTTTCTTACTTTAACAGTGCAGTCGTACATAACAGGTCCCCTTTTCGGTCGGAGTTCGTGTACTTTGTACACGGGTTGCTGCAAGCCCAGGTTCTTGCATGTCCATTCCAGCTTAGCAACTGACGATGACAAGTCTGGTGGTGGTTCCAAGCTATATGCTGGTGTGACCTGGGCCACAGGCCCACTGCTTTCCTGGTAATAAATTGGTTTATGAAAAGAAACCACGATTTATAAACTATTACTGTGTAAGCACTACCAGCGCAGCGTCCAGATAAGATTCTTACGGCGCCACCCCCCATCTGCCATTCATACACACACGTGTCCAATAATAACCGTTCAGCTGACCAAGTTCTACACTACGTACATATATTACAACTTTTTAGATAAAAATAACTTTATGTAGAGGTGTGTATATCACTCGTTAGTAGAGAAACCACTATTGAAGAACATTAGTTGCGTAGGCAGACTGATTACTAAGTCTGTTTGTTTTAAGTAATTTGAATAATGGCCAATATAGGTACATTAGTTTTTCTGGCCTATCTTTCTGGAACTGGAAAAAATACGATGGATCACCATCCGCGGACACACTTTGTCTCCAGAATCCAGTGAATGATTTTATCGTAATCGCACATCTGGGCGGTCGCCCAACCGCGCTCTACCCTAAGGCCGCTACTGTATGTAAATTTCTAAGTATATAGGACAGGATACTTACAAATTTGCTAGCATGCGCACGTTCATTAGTTGCCGCTGGAAGTTGGAGAGGGATCAGATCAACGGTGTTCAGACGGTCTCTCAAGTTCGAGAGTCTCTGTGAAGCGGATACTTTGGCACTGGGGCCGCTAGGTTTACCGTTGCTTTCAATATTGACACGTAAAGGTGCGGTAAGCTGCTGTTGTTTAGGCTAAAAGAGAAAATTAAAGTTCAAGAAAATGGTTCCATAATCTTCGACCGAGGAATATCTCCAAAAGGACCAGTGTCTTAAGTATGAATGCGTTAGTCGAGAACTAAGAATGTGATACCGTAGCTACAATAACAATCGCTAAGGTGCAGATTGCTCCATCTCAATATTTTTCATCATATTTTGTCTAGCATTGTATGGTTCGATAGATAAACTAAGCATTATAAGAGATTTCGAATAAAGGAGAAGGTTCTTGTATTCGCCTTTATGTCTGTCGATTTCTCCGAGGTGGTTCCATAAAAGTTGTATTCCCGAGGGATTATTATTTATCTTGTTTTATAAAACTTAAAAAAAAAAACAGTTTAAAACTAGGGATTCGAAATTTCGAAGTCAGTTTTTAGTTTTTCAAAACTATTAAATTATCTTTACTTACCTGCGGCGGTGGAGCCTCATTGTTGTGATTAGATCCCTCTGGTGCCGCAGCCGTAGCTGTACTGAGATTGGCCTTCGGTACACTAGCCTCATTATGATTGTTGGTTGGCTTACTTTGCTGTGGTTTTGGTTGGTAGGTCTGAGCTGGTGCAGGAGTCGGAGCCGTGTACCTTTTTGTTTCATTCGTTCCATAGTTATATTTGACAGCCTTAAAAAACATTACAACTATAATTAATGAATGAAAATTAAACCAGCCAGGCGTGTAGGATCACGCACAGTGTAAGGTTCTGTCGTAATTAATCAAGATAGACCGGTTACGAAATATTTTACTCAGCTAATTAGGCACCGTCATCATCATCAGCCTATATATGTTAGTCCACTGCTGGACATAGGCCTCCTCTAATGAGCGCCATAGCGCCCTGTCTTCAGCTTGACGCATCATTAGGCACCGACACCTAATGAATTAAAAGGCGAACATAACAGTTTCCACGGTTTTTACTCATGAGATCCCTGTGGTAAAAAGTTCGAATTAATAAAATTCAAACAAAGAAAAAATTATTTGGTTCCCGAAAGTAAAAACAAGACTGAGAAAACAAATGCTATAAAAATATCATGTAAGTGCACTGTTTTTGCTTTTGCTGTTGCACATAATTTGGTCGAGATCTCAGGAACCCTGGCCTGCAGTCTATTGAAATGAATTATGTTTTGATTCTAACGGGGGGTAGGTTATTACTTATTATTTATTTTCTTGAACCAGTTTATTCATAAGTTGTGTAGTTTTCTTGTACATAAGTAAAATCTTATTTTTTGCGCTTAAGCCGTTCCAAAAACGTATGTTCTGTCCCGTTCCTATGAACGCGAAATCCTATGCTTATTCTTTCCACCACCTGGAATAAAACATAGGCTATTACTATCCCATGGGAACTGATTTAAGGGATAAAAAGCCTATGTTTTATTCCCGATCTAGATCCACCTGTATGCAAAATTGCAATAATCCAAATATTCGCATTTATAATTATTAGTGTGATTCGAAAGAAACTATCTATCAGTTAACATTTCACGCAAGCGGCTGAACGCAGCTTTGTAAAATTTGGCAGGGAGGTTAACATTATCCCGGAGTCACGGGATATTTAAATAAATAAAACGTCAAGTGCGAGTCGAATCGCACAATGAGGGTTCCGTAACTTAACCTTGTAATAATTATATTAATTTTAAGACCTTGTTTCTTGCCAAATATCATGATTATAGCTCAACGGGAAGTAGGTACCCTATAGATTTTGGTCCATTAAGAGAATGAAAAAAAAATTTGTTTGTGATAGACTACAACATTAGTTTTCTGATTTTTTCCTTTGATCCTATTAGGGTACCTGTTTTCCTTTTGAGGTACAGAACCCTAAAAGCGCGTGGGTTGCCGCGGACAGAAGCTTGTTGTTTATAAGTCAGTAGACTTTGCCCACTAAAACGGCACCACACTAAAGTTTTTAAACTCAAGAGCTATTTTGACCTTTGGTTCCTCAAACAAAATATTTAAAACTTACCATAATTATTTACTCTTTCAAACTAACTTATATTAGAATGTAGAAAAAAAATTACAAATCTGGCTATTTTTATTTATTTTTATTTATCTGGCTATTTTACTCGGTTCTAGACTCCAAAATAATTTGTCAACAAAGGCATATAAATGAAAACTACACAAAAACTTTGTCCACAAAAAAAAATTGGATTCAACAGTAGATTCAGGTTCATAAAAAGTTATTTTTTAAGCAAACCGGTAATGTACTTTGTCAAGAAAAATGCTGTTAGCACTGAATCAAATTGATGACTAGGAGAATCGAATTTATAAGAGAAGGGGCGGGGCGAGTCACCCGTTTGTGCGACGCGAGAAATACAACTAAACTTAGGCTGGTCGCACACGTCCGATTTTTTGTCTGATGGAATGGACTATCCGAAGGCGATTTGTGGATTTACAAATGTATGGAACGATCGCTTTAGGATAGTCGAATACGCCTATCCATAGACAATGTCACCCGACAATCAGAAAAAAAATCGGACGTGTGCAGCCGCCCTTAACCGAGCGACGGGACTCCCCGTTTTAATTGCAGCTAGAAACAGACTGAGCCCACGCCATGCAACGTACCTACGCGAGGCGACGCGCGACGACGCAATGTAGGATTGTGGACAACGTCGGAAGGCGTGGCGTCCGATAAGTGAAGCTTGTCTTTATTTGGCCGTCTGTTTCCTTAAACAAATTCAAGCGTCCAGATCTCATAATGCGTTGCATACGTTACATTTGTGGGACCAGTCTGTTTATAGCTTTATTGACTCTATTGGGTTCGCCCACCTTAACCCAGATATAGTGTTTACAATATTGTTTATTTTGTCTTAGCTTAGCAGGGTCAAAATGCCATGCATTGCATTGCATTTTATGCAAGAGCTTTTTGAGCAGCATCAAAGTATCTATGTATATTCAGGGACCGCGGAAGTACTCCATGACGACGGGAGAGCCATAAATATGCAATATAGGTAATCATCATTACCCCCCGGCAATGATGATTACCTATATTGCATATTTATTTATTTTAAATCACAATACAACAATTATCATTCTTGTATGTATGAATGAAGTGGAAAATCATGGTATATATGTGACTTACCTTGTAGTTATTGTTTTTGTACTGAGAAGTACCGCTTTGAGCCCGGTAATATTGATTTGAGTACTGACTATTGTAGCTAGGTGCATAGCTAGAAGCAGGTTTTCGCCACGACCCTTGCTTTTTCGGAAAACGACTCTGAAAAGCAAAAACATATTTCAACACACATCCACAGTAGGTACCTATATAAATGCATGCAGAATAAATCCACATTTTTTTATTCATTAAATTTATTAACTTACCGGGCCACTCAATGTCTTTTTGGATGATTTTTGACGAGACACCATAGCAGCTATGTGTTGTGTTTCCTGGCTCGCAATTGCATCAACATACCATTCACCATTTCCGTTATTTTGGGTCACCTTAAACCCAGGAACATCTAAAAACAGCTGCTCAAGTGTTGGATATCCCAGCTTTTTGAAAGGTATCCATTCACCCTGAAGTTCACGATAATCACCTACAAATATATTTAAATCAACATGCTTTGTTGTTATGAGGTTTTAGGATTTATACATATTTTGTAAATATTATGTAATAATTCAATACATACGGTTACATTGTCTAATTGTGAGTGCTCCTTTCACAGAAATTAGAGTAGCACGAAGTGCCTGAATAACTTGATCTTTATCCGCCATGGCTGGTTAAACTGAAATAATGATCTTGCATTAGTGAAATTATTATTTTTTGAGCTAAGTGTTTCCACCTGTGGTCCAAAATGGAGAATAGGTTCAAGAGCCTTGACAAAATTCAAAATTCAACGCAATGGTGTGATGTTGATCTAGGGAACGCAAAACAAAACCCTACGTTCTTTAACCAACTCATCCTGGTTCACCACTAACTCTAGCAAGAGCTCTTGTAGAGAACCCAGCTCAAACAAAGCGGTTGAAAAGAAGAGAAACTGGACAACCTATTGCCGGAAGGAGGAAGGACTACAGAGTTCTAATCATTAATGACAGCAGCACACTCAAAAAATTCTCTTATAGTCAAAGTCAGATCACAGATGCAGCAACAAAAATGTTTCCACCTGCACTCCTAGTCACCCTGTTCTGTTAAACCCGTATGTGGGTAGTCATTTAAACCAGGTAGACATTTACTACAAAATAACTTAGAGTGACTAGTAAACTGTGTGTTGTGAAGAGTCATTGTAAAATGAACTCATAATAATATGCTAGTTTCCTGAAAAACATTATTATTAATATTATTATTATTTAATAATTAGTCCATCAGTTAGATTTATCAGAAGATATTGGACACATATTTTTTTGGTCAATTAATCAAAAATTTGAAGATATAGCCACTTAAAGATCCGCGTGATGTCACTCCGTGTGACACTTTTTAGCACAGTGTGACGACACAAGCCTTCACAACTTCGACACGCTATATTTGTAATATGAGTTATTTTACTATGACTCTTTATTGACTAAATAGAATCATATCTTTTTAACCCAGAACACTACCCTATTACTTTTTGCTACTTCTCTTACTACTGTTAAAGTAGAAGCACAGAGACACTAGGCATCTGATATGTTAGAAAAAAATTCTAATATCAGACTAAACACAGGTATAAATATATCAATACAGATAAACGTACATACAAGAGTATAGAGTGAAGCAAGGGCAGAAGCTTCCAATTTATGAAAATTAGAAGCTTCTACCCTTGCTTCACTCACATGGTGCCTGTGAGTATTACAGGCACCATGTGAGGTTCATCCATCACATTTTAAATAAAATAGCACTTAGGAATTGTTTGATCATCTAGAATGTTTGCAGTTAGTTCAACTGTTTCAATTGTACTACTTGTTTTAATACTTAGGAATTTAGTAGCGGTACATTTGTGAAAAATTTTAAACTGATGAATAAGTAGCTGTATGTTTTATAATTTTATACATCCTTTGCAAATATCTTCACAAATTCTAGTTCTTTTTATTATAATAAGAGATGTATGCAGGAGTCACATATGTGTATGTAAGGTGCCTTCACGAAATTCTTAATTTCCGTAGAGCTAAATATACTTTATAATATCATACTCACACCAACTACCGAAGGTTAAGAGCACTTGAATCCGCCAGGAAACCGCGCCAGCTGCTATGAAGTTACCTCGAAGGCGGCGGTTTACATGCCGATGGATTTTACCTAGCTCATCCGATTAATAGCACGTAGGTTGCTAAGCCTGAAAAAAGTAGGTATTAACTGATTGACGTGGCCTCCAAGTGATAGAAGAGAAATCGGGGCATTTACTTGCAGCAATGGTAGATAGATTCTTCACTAAAATGTAAGTATGCAATGCATGCTGCATGCAGTGCATACAACAGCTTTCACCGAAAGTGGATTCTAATCCGATACTCATTTCCCAGCGCACTTAAATCTTACCAAACTTCTAAAATACTTGAGTTGAATGATTATATTGTAACAAACAAGTGGATAATAAATCTCTTTTTCTTTACAATCCTTTCTTCTCTTCTCCCAATCCAAACTTCTGAAATGAAAATCGAAAATCGATCGTAGTGGTGTTTTTTTTCGCTATTTCGCCTATTTCATTTCGCCTGTCTAGTCAGTCTAGTCTAGTGTTGCCGTTATTATACCGAGACGACAGGAGTATTATTATGTGAACTCAACCCGCAATGAGGTATATACAGGGTGGAAAAAATCAATGGGCCTGGAGGGAAACTACCTTAAATCCTTTAGCTAGCTCATTTAACTGAAAGGAAACATTCCTTTATTTTAAAAAAAAACATAATTGCATTCAAAGATTTTCTAAAAATTCCTTGTCTCACCTGGGAATCGAACCTACTAAAAATTAAAAAAAAAACCCTCGCTATTTTATTATGCGAATCTGTAGGATTATTGTTCAGGATAAAAATTGTCTTATAAACATTGGACCTTTCACTAATCTGTTGTATAAAATACCCATGAAATCGAATATTTATTACATGTTCTTTATTAACAATACCAAGTATTGTTCACTTGTAACAAGTAAATGACACGTTATAATTTTCTTATCTATAACACCCAAAAACATCGTATGATGAAGAGGTTTGCTAAAGTTATTAATTGCTAAGAAGGTACCTTGTTGCACACTTCGATAAGAAAATCGTTAAATGGTAATAATAAATCTATGCACAATTCCTTCTTACATGAGGCGTTCTGACGAAAAGTTTAAAAATGGAGTGTGTTTTTTATCAACTTGCGGCAACAAATTTGAATTTCGAACGATAACTTTCATCATTTTTAGGGTTCCGTATCCAAAGGGTAAAACGGGACCCTATAACAAAAATTCCGCTGTCCGTCCGTCTGTTTGTCTATCCGTCTGTCACCAGGCTGTGCCTATGTTTCATAGAACCATCACCAGAATTAGAATTATCTGTATGCAAAATTTCAGACCGATCCGTTTAGTAGTTTTGGCATGAAGAGGTAACAAACATCCATCCATCCATCCAAACTTTCGCATTTATAATATTAGTGTGATATTTCACTGGTCAATATCTGTCTACTTAAAAAAATGTTTCATGTTTTGTGTTTTTGTTTGTATTGATGATAAAATAAAATGAATATTAGTTTTCACTTTTTTTATTTCTAAGACATTATTTCGGTTTATTAGATAAATTTTATCCTGAACAATAATCCTACAGATTCGCATAATAAAATAGCGAGGGTTTATTTTTTTAATTTTTAGTTGGTTCGATTCCCAGGTGAGACAAGGAATTTTAGAAAATCTTTGAATGCAATTATGTTTCTTTTTAAAAATAAAGGAATGTTTCCTTTCAGTTAAACGAGCTAGCTAAAGGATTTAAGGTAGTTCCCCTCCAGGGCCCATAGATTATTTCCACCCTGAGTTGTTAGATGGAGTTTTCGGTGCTGTAGGCCTTCGCTGATGGTGCTGACGCCAGCCCCTTTTTGATCGTTGATCCAGAGACTGGTTTCTCTACACAGAGATCTAGATGCAGAGTCATTTAACCGTAGATTGAGTAGAATATAGAATATATTATATTCCTTTAACTTAATTATTATTATATAACTATTATATTCCCTAAATTCCTTTATTCCATATTAAACCCCCCTTGTTCCTTTATGCATTCAACAAAAAAAAACTGACTGACAGACTTGAGTTGACACTTCGTTGATTTTGACATTACCATGAGTTGATCTGTCTGACAGAGGATCTGAATCTGACTGAATCATGCGAATTTTGCGCTGAAATAAATTAATTCTACACCTTAGAGTCGATCTACGTTCTACACATACAGCCAGCGCCCCCAGGCCTGCCCAAAACAGCCACACACCCAACCTACCCATTTTCCTGCTGGCAGTGCATAACTACGAGTTTTTTACCTTTGAGGTTCAGAAGTGAAGTTTATCATGGAAGATTCTAAATCATTACAAGACAATGAATACCATGATGCCAATGAAGATCACCAAAAAAAGAAAAATAAGAAAAAGCGTGATGGTGGTGATGGAGACCAAACGGTTCCGACGCTGGCCGATGGCATAGTTTCAGTGCCTAATTCAAGTGATGCTCCCAACTTATCTCTAAAAGATATAAAAAAAGCCATGGAAGTTCTCAATTTACATCAAAAACCGGCTAAAACAACCGAAGAGGCTCTCAATAAATCATATCAATTTTGGTCAACACAGCCTGTCCCCAAGATGGACGAAAAGATCAATTGCAATGAACCAATTGAACAACCTAAAGCATCTGAAGAAATCAGAGGTGAACCTTACACTCTGCCTGATGGTTTTCAATGGGATACTCTTAACCTAAATGAACCTCTAGTTTTGAAAGAACTCTACACTCTTCTCAATGAGAATTATGTTGAGGATGATGACTGTATGTTTAGATTTGATTATCAAACTGAGTTTCTGAAATGGGCTCTTCAGCCTCCAGGATGGAGAATGGATTGGCATTGTGGTGTACGTGTTGTCAAATCGGGACGATTAGTTGGCTTTATATCTGCCATACCTGCTCAGCTAAGAATATATGAGCATGAACAGACAGTTGTTGAGATAAACTTTTTGTGTGTACACAAAAAACTAAGAGCCAAACGTGTAGCTCCTGTCTTAATCCGAGAGATAACTCGCAGAGTTAATTTAACAGGAATTTTTCAAGGAGTCTACACAGCAGGTATTGTTTTACCTAAACCAGTTGCCACATGTCGCTATTGGCATAGATCTCTAAATCCAAAAAAATTGATTGACATCAAGTTCAGTCATCTATCACGCAACATGACCATGCAAAGAACCCTTAAGCTGTTCAAGCTTCCTGATATGCCCAAAACCCCTGGTTTCCGTAAGATGGACATTGGAGATAGTACAAAGGTTGTGAAATTGTTAAATGATTATTTGATGAAATTTGATTTGGCACCAGTTTTTGAGGAAGAAGAGTTCAAACATTGGTTCGCCCCTCAGGCTGGAATAATTGATAGTTTTGTAGTTGAAACCCAAGATGGTTCAATAACAGATTTTGTGAGTTACTACACATTGCCCTCGACTGTGGTGTACCACCCTATTCATAAGAATTTAAAAGCTGCTTATTCATTTTACAATGTAGCTACCAAGACACCGTGGATTGATTTAATGCTTGATGCATTAATAACAGCAAAAAATTCTGGATTTGATGTCTTCAATGCTCTGGATTTAATGGATAACAAGGAGTTTCTAGAACCACTCAAGTTCGGTATTGGTGATGGCAATTTACAATACTATTTGTACAATTGGAGGTGCCCAAGCATGACACCAAATAAAATTGGCTTAGTGCTGCAATAACAAAACATTAGTAAATTCATTTGCCACATTGGTGGCAGGAAATGGTTTATTTTGTTCATTATTTCTCAAATGTATGTAAAGGTTTATTCAATAAAAATAGCTATAGTTCCAAAACTGACTATTTTTGTAAGTAAATAAGATACATCTAGGTAACACTAATTTATAGTCCTCATCAATTTCGATGACGGCGACCCTAGATATTATGGATTGTCATTTCTATCATGAGCGCTTGAGCGCTAATATATGCTTGCCAGACCGAACTTGGTCTTAATACAAAACTCACATTAAAACAACAAGTTTTATCCATCGATAAAAGTAAAAAAGGTTTTATCACAGCTTTTCATAATCAGTATTTTAATTTTCTTTTGTTGAGTTTGTTATCTACTTAACAAATTGTAGTATTGGCTTGTAGATTTGAAATCTCTTGAATTCAAATCTACAAGCCTCATGAACCGTGATAGTTAGACAGTCGAAATTTTCACAGATGATGTAGGTATTTCTGTTGCCGCTTTATCAACAAATACTAAAAAACGGAATAAAATACCTAAATATTTAAGGGGGCTCCCATACAACAAACGTGTTTTTTTTTGCTCGTTAATGATAGCGGCAACTGCTTGAAATATCATTCACAGAATATTTAGTTATACAGGGTGTGTCAAGACCACTACCGAAAACAAAGGGGGGTGGTGCAGCACCCCAAAACAAAACGAATAAAAAAAACCGTTGTCCGAAAAAAAAATTCTAGCTGGAGATATGAATTTTTAAAGATTTTTATTTGTTTTGCTAGCCAGCAATGTACACGTACCTAAGCTTACAAATGCCGTAAGTTAGTAGGTACCTAATAGGTATGTAGGTTCTTAGTCTTACCTAATTCCGGTGCAGTCTCGGTCGAATCAGAAATGGCACGAACTGCGCTCCTCCTCGTTCATGGCACAGCTGAGCACGTCTGATTGTGGACCGATGAACACGATCCAGGAATGTAGGATCCTCGGCGCTTCTCGCATTTACCCCAGCATTTACGCTGCAGTCCGCGTACCTACTCGAGGGTTTCTCCTAGTAAAGTCCAAGACCTGTTCTTGCACCTGAACACCTACCCCTCTGCCACCCCCGTGCCTTTGGGGCGTAATACGTTCATTATTCAGGACCCTTTGATATGCAGCCGTGAAGACTCTAGCATCAGACGGATGTGTCTGATTGGGGTACCTATCCCTGTAAATGCGCAAGGCTCGTGACGCATTTCCTCTCGCTTCACCATAACACATTAGCAACTGTCCATACTCCTTCGCACTAAACATAATAAACTCGTAAACAAAACACTAACATAATTAAAGACCTACTACTCGACTAACCATTAATAAAATAAAAACACACCAAAACTAACTGAAAACTAAACTGCCTAATACCTAATTAGAAAAACTCAAAAAACAGAAGAAAAACACGAACGTATTGCAATTTCTACGCACCGCGCAAGTGTTCAGTGCGAATAATGAACACGTACTAAAAACAAAATGAATCAAAAGATTAGTGAAATTAGGTAAATAATGTCCTTTTAAAAAAGCCGAAAAACGCCGAAAGACATTGCTCTGTCATAATCTCTTATGATTATGTGTCTTATTGATACAGTCATATGATTCAGTTTCCTTTTAAACTACATTTTTCTTTGACAAAATGTAGGCCGACACAGTTGATGCCTATTACCTATTTGTAATTAGGGTTCAGTACTTAAAGGGTGCTAACGGGACCCTATTATAAAACCTCGGCTGTCTGTCGTCTGTTCGTGGTTTTAAACTTTTTCTGCGATTTACAAAGAGTAGAACTACGGACAAGTGCGGTATTTTTCCGTAACTTTTATGTTTTGTAAAAAGCAGGTAAAAATACCATAAAATAATTTGAATTTCGCGCCAACCCGCGACGATCACCCTTATTCCGCGGAAGCTCAAGTTTGTGATCAAGTGATCGATCACCCATCGATCTAAATAAAATTCAGGAGATAACTATCTACTAGCCTATAAGTAGGTACCTATCTTATTTCTTACGAGATAGATAAAATAGGTACCGCTCATGATGGTTGGTATGTTTAGAATTACCTTGCAGTAACATCGTTTAAAATAAAGCTACGGAACCAATTTGTTAAAGTAAATAAAATTTGCGCAAATTGTCGGTAAAAGTCAAAGGCGTTACACGTGCGTCCGCGGCCTGTTTGTCGGAAAGTTTGGAGAGGTGCCGCCGCGCCGCGCGCGTGTCAAAGGAAAGCCGAACTAGGTATCTATTCTCTAGGCAGGACGATGACCTCTAAAAATAAACGCGGGTCTGTCAGCTGTTCTTAACAAAAGTAGGCACTTATTTTAGACAGTTTAAAAAGTTAAAATGTACAGATTAAAATGTATTTTAAATTTTGATGTTTCTAATCAATTCTTGGCATGCTTTCAAGGTCATGGCCGCGAATTATATCGAAGCCGCGCGCGTGTCAAAGGAAAGCCGAACTACCTATTCTCTAGGCAGAACGATGACCTCTAAAAATAAACGCGGGTCTGTCAGCTGTTTTTAACAAATGTAGGTACCTATTTATTTTAGACAGATTAAAATGTATTTAAATTTGTATGTTTCTAATGAATTCTAGGTATGCTTTCAAGGTCATGGCCGAGAATTAAATCGTAGGTAGTATGTACCTACCTACTAACTATTTATTGAAAAGATAAGTTCGTAGGCGCGGAACTTTCACGTGTCGGTAGGGTAATAACCGCGCCCGCGCGGATAGTGACCTATTTAGCTGTGCGGGGCGGTTGGTGTTTTGCAGTACATTGCTGCTTTTTTTATTTTATTAATTTTTTGCTTATTTAAATTACTTATTTAGGTAGATATGTTCTTATAGTGTTGTGCTATGGGTATGTACCTAGAAAAAAAAATAAAAAAAATTGATGGGTCGACATATTTTTCGCGTTTTTTTTTCGCTAAATATTTTCAAAATCATGGTCTGATTGCACCCCCCCAGTTTTCGGTAGTAGTCTTGACACACCCTGTATATTCACTTCAAAAATAAATAATCAAATCAAAATTAAACATATTTGTTTTATATAAGGGGGCTCCCATCACTAGCGGCGTAAGGGGGGGCGGAGGGGCGGTCCGCCCCGGGTACCAAGCTCCAAGGGGTGCCATCTCGGGGCGCGCGGATGGCGCTTCAAATCCGAATCGTAAAGGGTCCGAACCGAAAACTCACATGCACACACATAAAAAAAAATTGCAGCTCGCTTCGCTCGCCGTTGTTTTTTATTATGGTTGTAAAATGATTACTTGAATAGGTACTTTAAAGTCTGGTGCAGTTTGCCAGGCAATCTTTCTAAGGTTGCCTGGCAAAGATCGTTCAATGCGATAAGGCATTGTACTGTAGGTACCTACAACTTAATCTGTATTAGTCTTTCCCTGCCCTGTGTAACTATTTTATTTGGTGTGCAATAATGAGTTATTGTAGTATTGTATTGGGCCCTATTTTGTTGTAATTCGCAACACTAGCGGCGTAAGGGGGGGGGGGGGGCGGAGGGGCGGTCCGCCCCGGGTACCGAGCTCCAAGGGGTGCCATCTCACTGGGGTGGCAATTTTCAAATCCGAATCCGAAGGGATGATACCGAAAACACACACGCAGACATATAAAAAAATTGTTTTTTATTGTATTGCAAAATAAATACTTGAATACTTTAAAATCGGGTGTAGAAAGGTTGCCTAGCAGAGATCGCTCAAACCGATAAGGCATTGTACATACAAGTTTATCTGTATTAGTCTTTCCCTGCCCTGTGTAACTATTTTATTTGATGTGCAATAATGAGTAATTGCTTTGTACTGTGCTTTAATTTGTTGTAAATCGTAAAAAAAATCTTTTCTCATTCATTGTCATAGCTTCCTTTTTTTTTGCTAAGTATCCTCACCAATTTCAAAACAGGTTGTGGCTCACTCCACTCGGTGATTTTTATTTTGTATTTGTTTCATAACAATCTTCGCAGCCGCCGCAATTTCTCCAAACGTTTCAGGGCTCGCTGTTATTAATTTTTTCATACTCTCCTTAACTTGTTTGTGATCACCCGAAAAAGTAACAAAAATTTCGGCGGCTCGCTACGCTCGCCGGTTCGTTTTTGGCTTTGATGTAGATCGCCAAAAAAATATTTCGTCGTGGTTTTAGAATACTTGTATTTTTGCTAACATCACCGAACTCCGAAATTACCTATTGTGGTTCGCTCCGCTAGCCGTAGTTATTGATAAATTTATTTTTTAAATTATAGGTCACCTTTAAATTCACATATTTAATATTAATAAGGTCACAATTAAGTCAATTATTAAGGTCACCTATGACAAACTTACTTACTTTTCACCTAACATCCCAAAATCCAAAAAAATATCGCGGCTCGCTTCGCTCGCCGTTACTTATAATTCCTGTTGTTAGAAATTGAGGGTGCGGATAGTCAACCGACCCCCCGGGAGGGGGGGGGTGCTTGGTAGAAAAACGCCCCGGGTGCCAGCCCATGCTACGCCGCCGATTTATGAAACTTTATATGTACCTAATTAAGTAGACTCCCTTTCTGTAAAAAATGGAATCCATATCTATAAAAATGAGAGAAATACGAGTACCTACGAATTTCAGTCTGCTTTTAACAAAACAAATAATCAAAATCATCCGTTTGGGAGCTATGATGCTGCAATGCAACAACCCACAGATAGAATATATACACACACAGACACAAAGATCCACCCGTCAAACTTATCCTTTAAGTGTCGAAGCCGAATAAAAAAATGGGATGCTTTAGCGCTGGCCATATTTTAACTCGAGAAGAAGAAGAGAAGCCGCTGGAGTAAACGTGTTCTTGAGTGGAGACCGCGACTCGGCAAACGTAGTGTAGGACGCCCTTCGACCAGGTGGGATGACGATTTGCGAAAGGCTTATGGCAGATGCTTGATGCGGCGTGGACTAATATAGGCTGATGATGATGACTTTAGATATTACCTTACTTTTCTGTTCTGTGGATATTACTAAGTACCTATTACTTTTTTTGTTTTATTAGGTAGGTACCTATGTAGGATTGTAATGGTGAAATTATTTTTCAAATCGGTCCAGTAGTTTCGGAGCCCATTCAATTCAAACAAACAAACAAATTTCTTCATTACAAGTAGGTAGGTAGGTAGTTATTGTGACTTATCTGTAATAGTAGGACATTAGTACCTACCTACCTAGATTTTCTTTTTAAATGTAGTACATCACTTTGCTATAATGTCAATCGTTTCCGCAGCGCTGCAGCGTAGGTACGCGTTAAAATGATTTGTTATGGTATATTTTCACACCATCATCGAAGTTTTCATACGGATCCCTAACTATTTTGAAAATATTCTAGGTACCTATAGCATATTATGTTCATCAGGGATGATGTAGGATTCTAATGGTAAAAGAATTTTTCAAAACGGTCCAGAAGTTTCGGAGCCTATTTCCGTCAAACAAACAAAATCTTTCCTCTTTATAATATTTGTATAGATATAAATAGTCCCTTCGATAAAAGTAAGAAAAAAAAACCGGCCAAATGCGAGTCGGACTCGCGCATGAAGGGTTCCGTACCATTATCTACAATAAAACCGGCCAAGTGCGAGTCAGACTCGCGCACGAAGGGTTCCGTACCATTATCTATAAAAACGGTAAAAAATCACGTTTATTGTATGGGAGCCCCCATAAATATTTATTTTATTCAATTTTTTTTATTTGTTGTTATAGCGGCAACAAAAATACATCATCTATGAAAATTTCAACTGTCTAACTAGGTATCACGGTTCATGAGATACAGCCTGTACCGTATCTCCCTTTTTTAGGGTTCCGTACCCAAAGGGGAAAACGGGACCCTATTACTAAGACTTCGCTGTCCGTCGTCACCAGGCTGTATCTCATGAACCGTGATAGTTAGTTAGATAGTTATAACAAATAAAAAAAATTGAATAAAATAAATATTTAAGGGGGCTCCCATACAACGTGATTTTTTTGCCGTTTTTATAGATAATGGCAAGGAACCCTTCGTGCGCGAAAGCTACTCGCACTTGGCCGGTTTAATTTTTTTACTTACATATTGGTCTAAAACAACCTACCTTATTATCTATAGGTGCATGTACGGGATGAAAAAAATAAAACATTGGTAATGATAAATAAGGTATATTTCAAAGAATACAATATATTATATTGTAACAAATAGTAAATACATACATAAGTAAATAATCAGTAACATTGGGACCAAGATTACAAACCAAGGTACACAAGTTTCAATGTCATCTGATTATGGAAAAAGAAAGTTACACGAAAGAAACAAAAATAGCCAACTCCATTTCTTGGATTACAAGACAAGAAATATATTTTCGTCGTAAAACATAAAACAACTTCTTATTCAATGTAAAAAGTCAAAGAGTTAAGAGTACATAACTCTTAATATACAGTTTCCTTATTTTTGTTTGCAGAAATATACTCTCTGATATAAAAATCCATATAGCTAAAGAGAGTATAATCCGCTTTTTTGCTTTTTCAATTTTTATATTATATTTTTATCGCGGGCATCAAAATTAATTTATATAATTATTTCATATAGTGTTCAAAGCTTAATAAAAATTGTCAAGAACTTTTGTCTTGTCCAGGAAAGCTGATTACCATATAATTTATGCAACCAGCTTTGGTGCCATGTTACTATTCTTTTTTTGTTGCTTGCTGCTTGGCCTGGTGAGCTTGCAAGACAGCAACAGCTTCATCAACTTTGGCCTTCAGAGACTCTGCATGCTCCAACATGTGAAGCAATTCTGAGTTGTCAATCTCCAAAAGCATTCCAGTTATTTTTCCAGCCAGATCTGGGTGCATGCGCTGGATGAGAGGGAAGAGGCGTTCACCAAGCATTTGCTTCTGCTCCTGGAGAGGTGCAGTGGCTAACATAGTGGCAGTAAGGGGTTCTTGCCCTTGAACATGCACAGCTGGTTGAGGTGCGGGAGGGTTACGCATGTTGGATGTATACTTATATCCGGCAGGGCGACCTCCCTGGTTAACAAGAGGCGCACGAATGGATGCTTGTCCAGCTACTCCTTGTTGTCCAGTGATGGGTCTAGCTCCGAGAGAGGAGCGCAAGGCAGCCTGTGCTGGTGCTCTTGGTGCAGGGCGGAAAGTGGCTTGCATATTTGGATAGCCAGATGCTGCAGATTGAGTGTTTGGACGCACTGGTGGTTGGGCAGTCCAGCGTGGTGATGGTCTTATCTGAGTCATTTGTGCCGGGCCATAGAAACGTTGGGCCGGTGGTATGGTAGGTACAAAGTAGCCACCAGCTCCACCAGGCTGGAAGATTTGTCCCATTTGTTGCATTCTTACACTGGCCATACGCTGCATGTATTGAGATGTAAGGTGAGCTTTACGATCTTCCTTGCGTTGTGCCAGGGCTACATACAGGGGTTTGGTGCCAACAATGCGCCCATTCATTTCAGTCACAGCCTTAGTTGCCTCTTCGGGAGATGAGAAGCACACAAAACCAAAGCCTTTGCTGCGACCATCTTCCAACATTACCTAAAATAAAAATTGTAAAATTAGGAAATATTGTAACTTTTTTCCTTTTTAGTCATTTATCATAATATTTTATTTTTAAGAGGCTAAGATAACTTAGAATGTAGGAGAGGTTATCTCTGGAACTATATGTTCAGTTAAAAAATTCTATCCCTATTATATCTGAACACTATGAGACAAACAAGTGTAGTAAAAAACTAAAAGCACTGTGATATAGACATCAGCTCTCAGCTGCTGGTCTATAATTCAATAATAATAATAATATTGTTACTTATATAATCCCCGACTACTAGGTTTTACCCAGGTACAATGAAGGTGAAGTAACAGGCAAAGAACAGTTTAAAATAAATACCTTGGCTGAAGTGATAGTGCCGAAGGGTGCAAACTCCTTGCGCAGGCGTTCATCATCAATAGTATCATCCAAATTTTTAACATACAAATTAACTCCTTGAAAGCGTGTCAAGCGTTCAGATTTAAGTTGTTCAAACTTTCGTTTTAATTCCTTTTGACGTTCTGCTTTCTTCTGAGCACGTCCAACATACAAAGGTTTGCCTTCAACCAATTCTTTTCCATTCAATTCCATGCAGGCTCTCTCAGCACAGTCAGGGTCTTCAAAGGCGACAAATCCAAAGCCTCTGGAATGTCCATCATCTTTATACATTACTTTGTGACTTGTAATGCGACCATACTTTTCAAACATATCCCTCAACATTTCATCTGAAAAGTCTTCTCCAAAGTTCTTGACATAAACATTGGTAAACAGTTTTGCCTTCTCTCCTAGCTCCTTTTCGCGTTCCTTGCGAGGAATGAATCTGCCCACATAGACTTTTTTACCATTCAATAACATTCCATTTACTTTCTCAATAGACTTGTTAGCTGCTTCCTCAGTCTCAAAATGAACAAATCCATAACCTTTGGAGGCACCAGTTTCATCTTGAGCCACCTTGCAGCTCAATATATTGCCAAAAGCAGTGAATGTGTCATACATTGCTTTATTATCAATTGTTTTATCAAGGTTTTTAATAAAAACATTTCCAACTCCAGATTTACGCAGAGAAGGGTCACGCTGGGACCACATGATTCTAATTGGTCTTCCTTTGATGATATCAAAATTCATAGTGTCCAGGGCTCTTTCAGCTAAAACAATACACAAGTTATTACTAAATTATCAGTGAGAACAATTGCTATTTGTCTTGACATGCAATTGCGGGTGAGTGATGCAAGAGAAGGTATGCACAATGTAAGAAAGCTATTTCATAAATCCATAAGGGACGTTTTGTAATAGGTTATAATTACACAGGTATGTAGATACATAAAAGAAGAGTAGAACTAGAACTTACCATCAGCAGGTTGCTGAAAATTGACATAAGCGTAGCCTAGGGATCTACGTGTTATCATGTCGCGACAAACACGTATGGATAAAACCGGACCAGCCGTTGAAAATTTTTCGAACAACATGGCTTCGGTTATATCGGAGTGCAAATCTCCAACATACAGGGATGCCATAGGGTAATTTGGTGGCCCTGGATTCATCTTGAATAAATGTTTGTTACAATCTCACGTCGACATCAAACACGGTACGAAGTCAAAGAACAACTTCACTTTCTCTTTACAATGACTATCGCATTCCTCAGACCACGTTGCACGCTTACGTACACTAAACTTAAAATCAAGTGATTCCCGTTTGTTTTTTTTCTTATTTTACTATTTTTTTGGATTTTGTGAATTTTATAATTTTTTTTTTTATTTTACAAGAATATTTCACGGAATTCTGAGGATTGTGTGACCTATTTCGAGGGGACACACAACCTCGCGTGAACACACCTTGCTCACCAAAGGAAAAGGTGACGTTTGAATAAAATCAAAATGGCGGATCAGTCACGTTTATACCAACTTAACAAAAATATTTGGGAAATCGAGGGACACCTTGATGGAAGCACCATGAATTCTACTTTTATGATGGCAATACGGAAAATCCAATGAGATGGGGCGCTGCATGCAGGCGGCGGCAGGGCGGGGAGCGGGGGGGGGGGGGGGGGGGCGTATTTAGTACTCTAAGATTTAGGCGGCCGCACTCGTCCGATTTTTTGTCTGATTGTCGGATGAAATTGTCTATGGATAGGCGTATTCGACTATCCGAAAGCGTTCGTTCCGTACATCACATCACATACCTATATCGGACAAAAAATCGGACGTGTGCGGCCAGCTCTTATGCCGGGTACAGACTAAGCGAGCGAGAGCGAGCGAAGGCTAACGAACGAACGCAAAAGTACCAGTGTGGACGTCATTGCAAAAGCAAGCGAGTCCAAACAAGGGCCTTTGTTCGTCTTCGGCCGTGCTCCGGCGGCTGTCGCTACATCAAAGCAATATGGAACGAACGTACCGATTGTCAAATCCCTTCGGTCGCTCTCGCTCGCTTGGTCTGTACCCGGCATTAGCTTGCCAGGTTACTGGGATTATCGAGGAGGAGAGTAGCCAAATTCTCCTTTCGAAGGAGAGTAGCGAAATCTAGGTTTAAGGCCAACACAGACCGGGATGCCTCGGCATCCCGCGGCGCGTCTTTCAATGCCGTGCAATGAAATCCCTTTCGATGCCGTATCATTTTATAAAATAGCTATTTATATCGTATTTCTTTAACGATACGTTTAAATGTCTATTGGTAAAAATTTAAATCCCTTGCCATCCCGTCCCGGTCTGAGTTGGCCTTTATGGCGCCTGCATGCATGTTCTAGCCATTGATCTAAAGGGGATCTTTTTTTCATTGTTCTGTTCTAGCCAATAAAAAAGAGATCCCCTTCGATGGTTCTAGCTGATACATTGATCCCCTCTTTCAACTTCAACTTCTTATCATGGTTTTAATCTCTTTGCTTCTTATTTTTGGCTCGCTGAACTTTGCTGCCACAACTCTGCCAGTGTCCATGTCAAAAAAAAGAGTCGTAAACTTTAGTAGAGAGGAAACATAATAAAACAAAATGTTCATGTAATAGAATTCATGCAAAAAAAACTTATTTCTCATGCCGGAAACAGACCAACCCGAAAAAAATAACGCACTAAGGCCAATTATAACGTTAACGTAGTAATTATACCACGCTTATTTGCGATTAACCTTGTACGCTAAGCCCGCAGATGTCCTTAAAAACACAGATGAATGTATTTTGTACTAACGTCAGTGCTAGTGTTACGAAATAACACGTCAGTGGTTAAGGGTTAAACTTATCGCAATCTGAACACCTCAGTCATAGAAATTCCAGAAATTAGCCTACCTACCTTAACCGAAGATTTATATTTTGGTCGTCCATGTGACCCATAGAGTTATTATAATATTAACTCTATGATGTGACCTTAAGAGGGTAATTTCGTTCGTCCAAGAGGAATTCTGGATGCTACGTTTTTTCCTCGATGCTATTTATCAAATGTTAAATAATGTCAATGTCAATGCAGGTATTTGTATCTGTCAATGTCAAATGTATAAAATTTCCTTTTTCATTGTTATTTCCTTGGTGTTGGTTAGTGTTTTCTTAAAATAATCCAATACTATCAAATAAATCGCTATAGTTTTTCTTTGAGTTGATGTAATTTTGGAAACCAATATTGGCGACCAGTCAGATACCCTATTGATTTCTTGTCTTCTACTTTAGGTACACTTGTGGTGATACAAACATGGGGAAGGGAAATAATATGATCCCCAATGGGCACTTCCATAAAGATTGGCAAAGATTTGTGAAGACGTGGTTCAATCAGCCTGCTAGGCGCCACCGCAGAAAGCAAAACAGAATAAAGAAGGCTAAAGGCGTAGCTCCTCGCCCTGCTGCGGGACCTCTGCGACCGGTTGTACGATGCCCCACCGTTCGCTACCACACCAAAGTACGCGCCGGCAGAGGATTCACTCTTCGAGAAGTCCGAGTAAGGAGGTTTAAGTTTTCTATAGCCAATGTGTATGCACTCTATTTGTAGTATATTCTATATTATATTAAGCTTTATTATTATTAAGAGGTGAAGTTTGTGAGATTTTAGGGGGTAGGTAATCTCTGTACCGGCGGAACCGATTTTAAAAATTATTTGACCAATAGGAAGCCACGTTGTGCGAGTGTGATATGCTTTAAATGAAACTACCTGTGCGAAGCCAGGGTGGGCTGCTAGTACTTTATAATTGTGATCTGAAAAGATAAAAAATTGTTGTGTGGATTGTCCATCATTATTTACTATAATAACTAAAAGCAATGAAACAGACTGATTCTGGTGCTTTGAGTTTTCACTAATTCAGCGATCAGAAATTATCAATATTTACCAAGTTACAATGTTTTTATTTGCCTATTAGCCATGTTAAAAGTTTTATCAGTAAATCACAATACTTGCTGGTATGATCCCTGAATTCTCGTCTATAGAAATTAAAATACACCTGAAAAGTTTTGAATCTCATAAATCTGTTTTATTTTAGGCTGCTGGACTCAGTGCTGCATTTGCCAGAACTATTGGCATCTCGGTTGACCCTCGCAGGCGTAACAAGTCTGTGGAGTCACTTCAAGTCAATGTGCAGAGATTGAAGGAATACAGAGCACGTCTTATTCTATTCCCCAAGGGCAAGAAGGTAATTTCTTTTGTTTTACTTTTATAGAACCTCATGGAGTTCATCTCCTACACATTAACGATAGAGAAAACCTTAGTGCAATGTACTAATTTACGAAAAGGAATGGGTGATTATGATAGGTCTGTTTTCAAATTATAAACCACTGCTCTTATACAACTTCTTGTTATTAAATCTAATTTAAAATAATTATAAAAATAAATGAAGTTATTTAACATTATATTTGCTAAAAATACTTACCATCACTTTAATGTATAATATTATTTTTATTTATTAATAATATTGTAATAATATATATTAAAATAATATTTTTGATTAATGAATTTCAGGTGCTGAAGGGTGAGGCCAATGAAGAAGAGCGCAAATTGGCCACCCAGCTCCGTGGCCCCCTGATGCCAGTACAGCAGCCAGCCCCCAAGTCTATTGCCAGGGCCATCACTGAAGATGAAAAGAACTTCAATGCTTACCTGTACCTTAGAGGAGTAAGTAAACACACTAAAACATGTACAAACAGCTCCGACTATGTTAGTCTATAGTATTGAGATGTCCAATTTTGTATGGAATTTGCATAGTTCCCCTAACTAGAGGTGCTGGTCCAAACCTCATACAAAAATGGAATGTCTCGACTTACCAAACTCAAGTTATTGAATGAATGAATACTTTATTGCACTTAAAAAAATAACATAAATAATTCTTATATCTAAATTATGAAAAATAACTGAAAATAATGACAAATACAAGGCACATATTAAAGATTTCTGTAAATCTTCAGTATGTGCCTGCTGTTTGTCATTATTTTCAGTTGTTGTTTATTGTCTGCTGTGATCTAATTTTTTATTTTATCTTAGGCACGTTCTCTCGCTAAGCTGGTTGGTATCCGCGCCAAGAGGTTGAAAGATGCTGCTGAGAACCCTGATGATGTGACAAAGGCCCCCACAGCTGCTAAGGAACCCAAGGCTAAGAAGTGATTTGATAAATACATTCTAAGAATCTAATTGAATATTTCATTTGAAGCTGTAGAGGTTCCTTTTCACTATACACTAGCATAGAATGTGACATTGCTCATGTTTGTGGTAAGTTAGGTATTCAGATTCGCCATTTTTAAGCACTCAAGGATTATTTAGAACCAATGCTGTACTTTATTTTTAAACAATAGCTACTTTAAACATACCATTCATACTCACAGGCATCAATCAAGTACTTGCCGCCTGCCTGGTGATTATCTTGATCGCTAGTTACAGGCCTTACTTTACGTGGGTTATTTAAATAATGAATATTCGCCGGCCGCAGCTGCGTACAAAAATTTAGAGGGAAATAAAACTATCTAATAAATATCCTATTACTATAAAGGAGCCTAGGCACTCCATCTGTACTAATATTATAGAGGAAAGTTTTGTGGTATGTAACGAATACACATTAAAACTACAGGACTGGTTTCAAAAATTCTTTCCCCATTAGAAAGCTTACTTTTCAGGAAGTGACATAGGCTATTTATTCCGGAATTCCCACGGGAATGGGAACTACGCGGGTGAAACCGCGAGGCGCAGCTAGTGTAAAATAGTGTTTTTTTTTCGGCCCTGTACATTACCTACCTTGCTCTATTGTCAATAGTTTCCGCAGCATACGCGATATAAGGATTTTTCATGGTATTTTTTTCACACCTTGGGTTTTCATACGGATCTTTAACTTTTTTGAAAATATTCTATAGATAGCCTATGTCCATATAATGTAAGATTCTAATGGTCAAAGAATTTTTCAAATCGGTCCAGTAGTTTCGGAGCCTATTCCCGTCGAACAAACAAATCTTTCCTCTTTATAATATGATTAAATATAGACATTCATATCTACAAAAAAACCGCAACACCATGTGTCTGACTATTAAAGTTATGTCACATGTTAAAATATACAATAGTAACGCCGAATAATCCTTATATCGCGAAAACTGAGGAAATTATTGACAATAGAGCAAAGTGATGTACTACCGTTTTATAGAGGACATCAAAATTTGCGATACTATTGTCTACCTATTATAGTTATGGCAAAATAACTACTTATAATGAGGAAATTTGTTTGTTTGAATTGAATAGGCTCCGAAACTACTGGACCGATTTGAAGTTCTTTCACCATTAGAATCCTAGATAATAAAACGTAAAAAAAGTATTAATAATATCTAGTCATCGTCATCAGCATGTATTAGTCCACTGCTGGACAGGCCTTAGCGCCCTGTCTTCAGCTTACCGCATCAAGCATCTGCCAGCAGTCTTTCACAAATCGTCATCCCACTTGGTCGGAGGGCGTCCTACACTACGTTTGCAAATGGAAAAGCCCCCGGTGAGGAATTTTTCCTACTTATTAGTGAAAAAAGTTAACTGTTACTCTTCATTTTAGACAACTCGTTTTTTCTTAAAATCGCCTCCGACACTCTTTCATATGACGGCAGAATAGCTTTGCTGCTTTTTAACCCTGAAAAGCCTCTCGGTTGTTTTCAGAAGTTTTTCCCGAAATTTAGACTATTTCGTGCTGTAACTTTTTTTGTACGAAATAATATCGTCATACCTTCTCCCTGTATATTGCTTGCCGAGCCGTAGGACTGAAAAGGTACAACTCAACCGGCAGGCAGCGCGTATCGCGGCGGAATATGGTTGCTGTCTTAGCAAGGAATTAAAACGCATCAATAGCTTTAATTTTATTTATTTACTACACATGGGTAATTTCCTTTTCAATATTGCGAAAAAGCGAATGCTGTGTACATAATACAAGGTACCCACTCATACTCACTATAATTGCGTCATTATTACAATTATGATGACGAAATAATAATGATGTAGGTTCAATCATCTGATTAACTAGGTTCCTGGTAGTTTTCTATTGACACAAGGGGTATTGCTATAGATATTTCATTTACTATTATTATGTAGCAGCCCTACCTACTATTTTAGGAAAAAATATTCCTAACAACTAAAACCTCAACTAAGTACTAGGGTTTACCTTACAGTATTTTTAATAAATTGAAGTAAATACATTTTCAAAATTTAGAATGCGTAATTAAAACGACATAATTCATATTATAATAATAAAATTCCGAAATACTAAAATACATGTACGTAAAACTAAATTCTAGACATTCTAGCAAGTCCGTTACCACCTCTAAGCAGGCGTATTCACTTCTGTATTATTTTTGTCAGTAGGAGGATCAGCAACAATTGGATCAGTTTCAGCAGCGTCTCCATTCTTTATTTTTTTGTCGCTTTTTCGGAATTTGTCATACCTGTAGAAGACACATTTGTTTAGTTTCACTCCTTGGTTTATATGAAACAAAAACCTTGTTTGGGGAGGCATGACCGTTCAGTATGTATAAGGCTAGGCTGATGAGCGATTGTCACCCTCACTTCGTTTTTTTTTTGTGAATTACGGTGTGACATCGGTTACGTTTTTGGCCAAAGATAGGACAGCATAGACTCTTATTCTGAATTAAAAACCCCCATACTGCATATATGCATATATTTGAACGCACCCTAAATACTGATTAACATACAGCTAACCTGCCCTGATCTTCGTCGTCACCACTATCTTCATTGCCTTGAGGGTCAACTTCTCGCAAAAATTCACCAATGTCCTTATCAACATCAGCCCACAGTTTGTCTTCGTTTCCTTAAAAAATAGAAATCACTTTTGAGAAAATGGTGTAAATTAAATACAAATACTGACGAAATGGTGAATAATAAAACGAGAAAACCAAATAAACATGTACCTGCAGCAAGTGATAGATCACCTCCATTCTCCAGTTTTTTGGTTTCTTCAGATGCTTCTGATTTTTCACCTCTTACTTTCTCACCAGAGTCAGAAGCATCTTTGCCATCCTCTGTAAAAAAATTATAATAAGATTACACCATCATCTACAAACACAGCCAGCATAAAATATTTATTAGTTTAATTTGCCTGCTTATTAATAGTAATTCACAAAGTTTGATGACCAATCCAAAAATCATTGTCATATTTCCACCAATTTATACTAAACCTTAATGAATTATACGAAAACTGCATGGAAATCCGTTTTCTGCTAGACGAGAAGTTAGCAGATAAACAGACAAACGCGTACAGAGACTTTATTTTATACAATAAGTATAAAACTTCTGCCCACAGCTTCAGACGCACTTAATAATAATCCTAGGTAGTCAAATTTCATTAAGTTCCTTTCAGGAGTCAAGAGGTACAGACAGAATTACTTTTCATTTAAAACCACTCTTTTATTTATGGATGATATTATGAAATATACGGCAATGCCTACAAGTTACCTTTCTGCTGATGCAGCTGGCGATGTATGCGCTCGGCGTGTTTGCGCAGTGTGCGCGTGTCTCGGTGTTGCACGTAACGCCCGAGGTGTATGCGCAGACGACAGTGCCGCCGCAGCGAGTCGGCTTCGTCTGCGCTGCCCGGCGTAGTGGGCAGGTATACGCGGCATAATTCGCAGTACCATACCTGGCAAATTATTATTTGTTATTAATTATCTGCAGTGCAGTACGGCTGGTCATGTGCGGATTAAACAGTCATAAGTAACTAAAATTATAGCTTTACTGTATACATATAACCCACCTTTAGCATATTGGTGTCAATTCAGATGTCACAAACTAATTTGAAAACACTAAAAATGTTGCCGTCTTTTCCATAGCGATCGAAATAAACAGGATGGCATATTTTTAGTAATGTCAAAGAAGATTGCCAATACTCGACTCAGCCTGAATAAAAATAAACAAGGACCGTGCCGATATTTAATAACTAATGCCTGCTTGCTTCAGAGACCAGTCTTCTGATTTCGGTGCATTGACTTCGGTCTTGCAGATAACTGCAGAGCCAGTCGCGAGCTGCACCTCTTATTCCATAGTTTTGTAATTTGTTTAGAAGCATTGAATGGTCAATAAGGTCAAAAGCTTTACTTAGGTCTTGCATTAACGCAGAAACAGGCATTTTGAAATGTAATGAATTGAGAGATCGCTTCTAAATGAAACAAGCGTCACTATTTATCTCTTTTCAGTTAGAGTGTATACCATAAGAATAGACCCAACTTATCTAAAATAAGTGGGTCCTTATCAAAATAACTTTTTCTCCCAACTTTTAAAATGTTTATCCTATTGATTTCGGAATCCTTTAAGTACGTATTATTTATTTTAAAAGGTCTGAGTAATGCAAGGCGCCAAAAAAAAAAAGTTGAGTCTGCCGATGTATGGAACCTTGGCAATCTTCTTTGTATCGACACCATTGCTGAATAAAGGTGGAAGCATACTGATGAAACGCCACGCGACCCGACAACACGCGATATATGTTCAGTTGAATCAAATCATATTGTATGTCCAGAAACACATATTAAATATCCGACGCGCAACGTCGCATCGCGTTCCGCCGAGCCGCGTGCCGTTTCTAGTGTGTTTCCACCTTTAACAGTGGTTTACAGTTCGATCTTGGAATAGCGGTATTTTTAAATACCGGTTCGACTGCCATTGATGTGATGTGTGTGTGTATAATAAAATAATCGTACACATTATTACTTTTTAGTCGTCCCATCTTTTATTTTCGTCTAAGTGACACGTGCGTGCACCGTCGAAACTAGTTTTAAATGAGTGTCAAGTGTGCTCTGTAAATGTTACGTGCATTATAATAGGTAAATATACCGTATTTTTTTAAATGATCGGTATATTTACCGAATTATAATTAATATCACATATGACAATTAACACAGCATTATCTAGCCCCAAGTTAAGCAGAGCTTGTGTTATGGGTACTAGTTAACTGATATACATAATACAATAGAATACACAGATAGATATTTTATATTATACATAGAAAACGACCAGAACACCCGGAACAAATATCTGCAGATCGTACAAACATTTGTTCCAAGGCGGGAATCGAACCCGCAACCTCCTGCGTCGCAGGCGGACCTTCACCTACCGCGCCACAGAGGTCGTCAACATAAATCGTCGACGTCGACAAAATACTGTCAACAGGTTCATGTTATGTAGGTGTACCGGTATCAAACCCTGTTTACTTACTGTACAGTTGAAGATATTATTAAAATAAACAATGTCAAGGGATTCAAGTTGTGTTGTGTGCACATAACACAACATGAAATAATCACACATACCTCCATCTTCTTGATATGCTCACTGCCAATATTGATCTCCTTTTTCGGTTCCTTTGTAGAAACCTCATCCTTCTTTTCACCACCAGAGTCATCATCTTCAACTTCTACAACAATGTTTATTTAGGTAAGATATAAACAATTTTAGGTTATAGTAAAATAAGTCGCTAAATAACAAGTATTACCGTCCACATCCCCAACAGAGTCAAGAGTCATGAAGTTCTCCAGATCGACATCCATACCCTCATCTCCGCTAGCTTCAGCTTTAGGGCTCGCAACACGACGCTGCGCTTGACTCGCTTTCCTCTGTCAAATAATTACAAATATTATTTAAGTTATTTTACAGCAATATACTCAAAACTAAATAACTTATAGAGACCTTATGGGGGAAAGTAGCTCATCTCATCTCACTAATCTCACTAATATTATAAACGTGAAAGTTTAGATGGATGGATGGATAGATAGATGGATGGATGTTTGTTCCTTTATCACGCCAGAACGGCAAAACGGATCTGGATGAAATTTGGCACAGAGATATATTATAGTCTGGAATAGGACATAGGCTACTTTTTATCCCGAAATTCCTACGGGAACGGGAACTACGCGGGTGAAACCGCGAGGCACTGCTAGTAGTTTATAATTTAACTAGGTAGATAATGGGTGATGTCAAGGTTGAGAAACTGGGCTGATATGTTTACTAAGTTTACCTTCAAATGATCCAGAGAAGCGATATGATGCTCATAAATCATCGGCGAGCGGAACGAGAGACGACAAATGCGACAGAAGGGCATCAAGAACCGCTTCATAGCCCGGTGGGTATCAGTCAGGTTGTGTGCATGGCGTGTGGTGCGATGATTAAGGCGGCAGACGAGGCAGAAGGTGGTGCGAGGCGCCAGCTCCGTGCCCGCCGTGGCCTCAAGCTCGCGCTGCGCCCCACGTTGGTCCACACGCATGCGCAGCAGCTGAGCCTTATGACGCCGCGCGACAGAGCTCATGGCACCGCGGTGCTTCGATGACAGCAAGTGCTTCGCGTAGCTCTGTAAAAATTGTATTTCCATACTAAGCAACACATACATTACAATTTAAAACAATAAGGCCACGACCGCACTGTAAGATAGTAGCTAGGCGCGCTTAGTTACTTAGGACTCGCCGCATTAAGACAACCATCGAGGTAAGAATCCAGAAAATAGACATCGCCTCGCTATGCGTCATAGTGAGGCGTGTCAGGTTACATAACTATGCTAAATCATTTTATACATTGTAGCTATGCACAACCAAAAAAAATTAATGAGATATCTTGTAGATAAATAAATAACTTTGGAGGGTAGACTCCATTAAAGTGTGGCTGTGGCTTAATGCAGAGAACTCAGTTTCGTAATTTACTTACTGCAAAGGTCTGGTACTTGTCCTTGCAATGCACGCAGAGCAGATGCACGTAGGGCCGCACGCGTCGGCGCGGCGGCGCGTCGGACGCCGCGTCGGGCTCCTTGTCGGTCTCCTCGCCGCCGTCGTCACCCGCCTCCGCTTCCGATGTCGCCTCCTCCTCCTCCTCCTCATCTTCAGGCTGCAAAGAGAAAAAAGTTTTATATTTATTCAGACAGCTGTCTATATTGTTAGGGAGGTTAAAGCTAGAGGGGTTCGTACCTAATATTCAGAAGGGATTTAGTCCTCTGTATTAGCTGACACATCATAATGAGACACAGTTAATGAGCACATACATTGATGCTAAATATACATCCCCCAAATAAACTTTTGCTATCACCAAGCTTGGCAGGGAGATTGGTGATGCATTGGAGGTGTTAAAATACACAGAAGGAAGCGGTTGCCCTTCCTCTGGTTGAAGACCTTCCCTTTAGTCGACTTTTACGCTCTCGGTAACACGGTTATACTTTTCCATTTCCCATAACTATTCAATTTATTTGTTTTCTTTTACTGACCTTAGGAGACTTAAGTTTCAGCTCCTTCTTGTCTTCAACAAGTTCATCTTTTTCATCTGCATCCCATTCATCTTCAGTGGATGATGCGTCTTCTTTCTTCATAGGGCTGTGATATTTAAAACTAATTAGTAACAATGTTAACCATGAACATGGTCTAATTAAATAAAAATAATTGATGTAATATTTTTTACCCAGGTGCACCATCTATACCGACTTACGGATCAAGCAGTCATCTTAACTTCAATGATCATCGGTTGTTCATTTTTATGGCAGCACCTCAATACCTTCTTGGTCAAATTCCTTGAGTCGAGCTGAGGACTGGTCTTCGAACTTTCCGCAAACATAAGCATTCATGTTCTATTTCCGCCTTCTGCATTAAAACAAATCAATTTCTACAAAAAGGAACTCAATATCAAATTACCTTCGGCTCTTGATAGGTTTGAAAGCCCTGGTGTAGGACAGGGACCTGTCTGCGAATCTTCTGGTGGTAAAGGAAGATCGCGCGCGCGCGGCGCCGCGGTAGAGCGTGCGCGAGCGCATGGTGCGGCCGCGGAAGGAGCGGCGCGGCGCGCGCGGGCGCAGGCTGGAGCGCAGCGGCTCTCGCGGAGGACCCATGCCGCCGCTCGACTTGCGGAACCCGTCGCGGCTCGGGGACCGTCTGCGCTCCTCGCCGCCGCCGTACAGCCGTCTCTCGCTGCCGTACTCTCGGCTGCCGTACGATCCGCCATAATGACTGCCGCCATCGTGGCTACGTCTATCGCTCGAGGACCCCTGTACATAACTCTGTTTTGTTCTTCTACATGTCTCACACTTGTAGTTAAATAGGTAATTAATAACGCAATCCAGTGAATGCTCTCTCAGCTTGCCCAAAGTAAGCATACATTAATTTTGTGAATGCCTCACATCTTTCAGTGAAATACTTTATAATACAGGAATATCAATTCTTTATTTCTGTAAAGACACTTGATTGTGTTTTAACTGCCTCGAGTCTGTCCATAGTAATTTAAAGAATGAATTCCGTGTTTTCTATTTTCAAACACACGAAATTTGTGTGTTGGTATGTTTTTAGCCAATTTCCTGTATAAATTCCTGTCAATATGTTCCATCATACTTTGCAGTATTCATTGTTAGTGTGAGCATTGAAGATACTATGACATTTCTTATTGGACACACACATCACATCATGTCAATAGATATAGGTTGTGACGTTTTTCTGAATAATATGGCTGTAAATATGAGATCACATCTAGAGAGACAGAATATCATTTTGCTGTTCAATTTGTTCTGAACATGTTTTTATACATACAACATGAAAGGGAACCAGCTGATTGAAAATGGACAGTGTCAATTTGTTCCTCAGGCGTACCATGCATTCATTTTAGATTTGTCTCTTTGTTCAGATGCAAATAAAAGATTCATTTTAATAGCTGCTGTTTTTAGGTTTAAAACATAAGATTTGATAAAGTGTGGGACAACAATAGCATTAGCAAATAGTTGCTTTCATAACCTTTCCTCAGTCTGAAGTTGTAACTCCTTTGTTGGCAGCTGTAAGACCTCTCTCATAGACCATTTGGTTCATCTAATGTAGATGTAGCTATCTATATATCATTGATAATTTTCTAGATCTAAGATACATAATATTTGAACTCAAAGATTGTTGGTTGGATGGTTTTCAGTGTATGATGCTACATATATTGTGGAATCTTAGAATTCCAGCTCATGTTTCAATGGATTACCAGTAAAGCCCTTTTAACCTTCAACACCTCACATAAACCTGCTGGTTTATTTTCTTCTACATTTCAAGAGGTGCTTATCCATAATCACATTTTTGTGATTGCTCTAACGGCTTAGAAGTCTTAATCCAAAACTGGTGTTGAGGAACCATTATGGGGTTGGTTTTATGATGAAACATCTGCAACACCTAAACAAGATATTTTACATACCTCTAGTCGCATCCTCTTGCGTTCTGGTGATCCCGATCGACCACCATAGTCACGGTTAGAATATCCACTTGTAGTTTCCTGCAATTTCATGGCACCCTGAGTGTTTGAGGCCCGATTAACTAATTGTAAATTAAGTACATCAAGTAATTTATATTTACCGATCTGTAAGGTTTCTTATAGGAATCGTCAATTCTGTCCCGAGTGTATCTGGCACTAGAGCTGCTTGTGTAACGGGAGTCGCTATTGTAAGAGGAGTATCCTCCGCCGCCCCCGCCACGCCCACCGCGGCTCTCATATGAGCCACGGTTGTTCCCGCGATAAGAGCCTCTGTATGACCCACGGCCTCCACTGTAGCTGCCTCTACTGCCATAACCACCATAGCCTCTTCCACGTGACGACATCCTAAATGAAGTTCCAGTTATGACAAGAAATTAGAGGTGTGCACCGGTTTTCAAAAAACCGGATGATTACCGGTTAATTATTCAGTCGCTCAAATGTACTGTAAAGGTTTGCTTCTATTAACCTACACGACAAACTATCACCACTGCCACCACATTGAGCTCTCCTCTGTTTAGGCTACCCAAGAAAAGCACTTGTTCTAGGTAAGTATTTTGCTGATAATCAGATCAATATGTTTATCGGCGGCTTTGCGTTGAGAAATTATAAAGCTAAATAAGTAGGTAAATAATAATTTGTTTAACTCAAGTCAATGGTAGTAGAGGTGGAGTAGAGGTATTTGAAGTGAGTGCGTGCAAACAGTACAAATAAGGTGCTATTATTTATAAGTTTAAATTAAATGAATGTTGATTTGTTTGGGTTACATTGTTCGTTATCTAGTAGGTTAGGTATTTTCTATGCAAAATTATATTTTTAACATAGTTAATTCATATCACACCATTGTTTATTTCTCCCAAACAATACTGATTTAACGTATACAGACTAACCGCAGAATCTCCGGTTATTCAATAAAATCTCCGCATAATTTCCGGAGGCTTAAATTGCCTCCGGTACACACCTCTACAAGAAATGGGTCCTGCGACTACTGCGTTATGTTAAGAGCAAAAAGACATTACATCAAGTACACAAGTACATCTTTGTTGGTACATTTAAACCTAATACCTTGTTTACTCAGGTTATCTGAAATATTTATTCAATCAAGGGCATTTCATCGGATCTGAAGAGGTTGCGCCTTTACAGCTTTACACAAGGATTTACAATGGAGACTTACTACTCCATGACACCGCGGCGGGGCAGATAATTGGCCAAGAAATGGCGGTGCAGTGCGTGTGTGAGGCGATTTGATACGGAATAGAATAAGTTTTACGCACAGCGGAGCAATTTTATGGCAAATATTTTTTTACCCTAGAATGTATTTTTACTTACGCAGCCAAATCAATCCCCTTTTTCTTTTGAAATACAGTAAAAATGGCAAGAAATCGAAGGTCTGAGACAGCTAAGCTACGCGTTTTTACTCGGCGAATTTTAAATAGACTAGACTTACTTTTTTTTTTGTTTATTGGCTCTGCGCTGTTGTGTGATAATAATTTATGGGGATCTCTTTTTTCGTTGGATAATGTAACCTTCACGAAACCACAGATGAAATAATGACTAAACCCAATGAAAAAAGAGATCCCCTTTAGACTTTAGAACAATGTTGACTAAACCACACAAAACAATTTCACTCAGTCAGTGTTCGGAATCAACGCTTATGGAGTATTATCACCCGTCCAAGGATCGGAATTATCGAATTTGACAAAACAGTAGGAGTTGGATGATTGAGTTGACTTGAGGTTTAGACCACAGATCACTATATATGTATGGATTAGACTGTCAACTTGAGGTTGATTGCCAATAACAGCCGGCTTTTCATCCGCTTGTTACTTAGACAATTTAACCCGCTATCTTGAATATTATCTCCGGCTTTAACTTCGTCACGTCAAAGGACGTGAAGAAGTTGACGACCTCTGTGGCGCGGTGGGCGTAGGCCTGCCTGCGACGCAGGAGGTTGCGGGTTCGATTCCCGCCTCGGGACAAATGTGTGTACGATCTGCAGAAATTTAACCTGTGATGTTTTAATTTTAATACTACATTATGCAATACACTTTCTGAATCAGTAACATTTGTTTTTAAGGTTCCGTACCCAAAGGGTAAAAATGGGACCCTATTACTGAGACTTTGCTGTTCGTCTGTCCGTCTGTCACCAGGCTATATCTCATGAACCGTGATAATTAGACAGTTCAAATTTTCACAGATGATGTATTTCTGTTGCCGCTCTAACAACAAATACTAAAAAAGAGAATAAAAAAAATATTTAAGGCAAAAAAATCACGTTTGTTCTATGGGAAAATAGAACAAACGTGATTTTTTTGCCGTTTTTATACATAATGGTACGGAACTCTTTTCGCGTCGGTATATGCTTCACATTATACATAGTATAATAGGTGGGTAGGTACTCAAAATCATCGAATCGGTACGTTGCCAGGCAACGCGCGCGCACGATGAAAGTTATTTATTTGGATAGAAGACACCAAAACATATAAAAAATGTTCCATAGGTCGTCCTAAGGTTTAAGAATACTGAGATATTCACAGATGATTTTTTTTTCTTTATGTTAGGAATAGCTCGGAAACCTAACGCTATAGGGCATTATGAAACAAGGTTCTTAATTTGTTTTGGTGTCTTCTATCCAAATACATAACTTTCATTGTGCGCGGCGATTTTGAAAAATTTACAAATTTTAGGGCCACCCTCCAAACAAAAATCTTCAAACCTCGTACGTATCTCTTTTTTCATTGGACCATGCCGAAGGGGATCTCTTTTTTCATTGGGACCATGCTACAATGCAGTGTTGGCAGATCACTGATTTAGCAGAAATGAGACAAAAAAACGTAAAGCTTTTCAACGCTTTAAAAAGCTTTTTTTAAAGCATTTCAACAGGCGTTTTTCACGTCTAGGGCTTAAAATAACATGTTTTTCTAAATCTACTGATTTATTACTCGACTTTCTACTGATTTTGTCAAATTGGATCTGGCAGCACTGGTGTCACAATCTTGTTTTCATATACCACTTTGTCATATACTATTAGTCTATGCAGGGTTGCCAACCGTACGAGGTTCCTCGTACAAATACGAGATTTTTGGTCTTCCGTACGAGGTACGAGGGCACTATCAACCTCGTACAATTATGTACGAGATTTTGACATAACATAACACTTACAATGATGATTGTCTATAGTTCGACGCTTCCCATGAACCAAGAAATCCCCGAGAAATAAAACATTACGTTCTTCGCATTATTTGTCTGTCGCCTTGATCACACATGTCATAGCGCCAACCAGAGAGGTGTAACTTCACAAAATAAATAAAAATCTCGTGCAAAAATAAAAAGAAAAACGATGAGAATGAGGATGTTCCTGATATAATATTTGGAAATGAAAACTGAGACTAGAAGTACATAGTTACCTATGCAAAGTTTTGAACCTACAAACAAAATATCTCGTTCATTAGTTATTTACGATAGTAATGTTAAGGATTAATTTAATACAAAGTGATGTTTTATTTAGTAGAAACTTGCAATAGTTTATTTCGTTGTGTAAAACGTCCTAAATTCAACAGTTTGATACGCATTAATTTTGGTTTAGTCACCTTTTAGAGGCAAGTACGAGGTTCGAAAGCCATAATACGAGATTTTAAGCTGCATAGTACGAGGAAAAAAGTTCTATGGTTGGCAACCCTGAGTCTATGCCACTTTGTTTAGTTTTCTTTCTTGTTGTAGACCGTTGTAGACAAAGAGGATGTAATAATGTATAGTTAAAAAGTTATAAATTGATGATTTTTAATACCACAGCATCATCACAGTGAGTACTTATAGGTAATCTTTTTTATAAATACGATTTGTGTAAATTGAATAAATTTGCTGTCTGTCTTGGAAAGCACGGAAAATTATTTTTAGTGCTATTTTTTTTCCAATTCTGAGTAATTCGTTGGATAAACATGAACTGTATTTACAATGCAAGCTAAAAAACGTTTTGCCCTGCTGTTTCTAACCAGTGCATCGGTTATTTACTGTTACTTTGGAACTTATCATAGAAAATCTAAAATACCCCAAAGTGACCGCCGTGCACAGCTGAAGTCGTTTGCCACTCTGGAAGAACTAGAAGAAGCTCCTTCACCCCAACAAAGACATCCTAAACTTGCTGCCGGACCATGCCGAATGGAAACATGCTTTGATTTTTCAAAATGTGGTACCGATCCTAAAATTTACGTATACCCAAGTGAAGGGCCAGTAAGCACATCATATCGTAAAGTGCTATCTGTTATACGGGAGTCCAGATATGCCACTCGAGATCCTAATGAAGCATGTCTCTTTGTGCCTGCCATAGATACCCTAGATGCCGATCCATTGTCTCCAGAACATGTACCTGATGTGGGCTCTCGTTTGACACATTTGCCATACTGGAAGAATGGACGTAATCATTTGATTTTTAACTTATATGCAGGCACATGGCCTGACTATGCTGAAGATGCTTTAGGATTTGATCCTGGTGAAGCTATTTTGGCAAGAGCAAGTGCTTCAGAAAATATTTTTCGAGAAGGGTTTGATGTGTCGCTCCCTCTCTTCCACAAAGAACACCCTGAGAGAGGAGGTGCTCCTCCTGCAGCCACTGGTAATCCTTTTCCTGCTCCAAAACGTCACTTACTTGCTTTTAAAGGAAAGCGGTATGTGCATGGCATAGGAAGTGAAACAAGAAACTCATTGTGGCATCTGCATGATGGAAATAATCTTATTCTGGTGACCACTTGTCGGCATGGGAAATCTTGGAAAGAACTGAGGGATGAAAGATGCGATGAGGACAATAAAGAATATGATAAGTAAGTTTTTAGCACTCCTATCATAATTGTTAATTTTTTTTCATTATAATTCCATAAAACTATTTGGCATGTTGTAAAAACGGCTCTTTAGTCGACTGGCCCCACTCGGACTGGCTCCTCGAGTCCAGTTGACCTAATGCATGTTTTGAATTGGTCGACTGGCCCCGCTTACAGAATTTGTTATAAGTATAGACAAGAAGAAAAGTGTTTCAACTTTTGTCGATATTATCATGGATTATATAATTAATCGTCATAGCAGTTCGTTTTAAAGGCGTAATATGTAGATTTCAAACAAAATAGAAGAGTACTTGAAACACTCATTACGCGATAACAATTGGAGTGGTGTTAACAAACAATAGGTACCTGGAAAGACCTTTTTCTGGTTTGGTACTTGAATTCAATCACAGTTAAAAATCAATCAATCAAAAAATCAAGAATGTATATTGTTGATTTTTTTAATAGTTTTAAGTACCTCAGCATCAAGAATTAATCAAACAACTGTGATTTTTAACTATCTATTTTAATTTAGTATAAGTGTACAATGTTGATTTTGGATATTTCTAAGTAAGCATTATTCAAAAGACTCGTTTACCAATATTTTAAATTTTACTTTATTATACATATTGTTGATTTTGAATATTTCTCAGTAAGCAAGCATATATCAAAAGGCTGATTTTTAAATGTTTTAATTTTATGATGTTGATTAGAATACTTCTGTTAAAGCATTAATCAAACGACTGTGACTTTTAAGAACTTTAATTTTACATTATTGTATATTGTTGATTTTGACTAGTTCTACGTAAATCAAAATAACCCAATAAACATAAGTATCATATAACCATGGTGTTTAATTTTTGTTTATCTTAAGTAAGTTTTGTACACATCTGTACACGGGTTTGAAATTAAACAATAGATTTTTTATTTAAATTGGTAATGGGCCCAGTCGACTAAAGAAAAGTAATAAATTAAATGCATTAGGTCAACTGGCCCCGTAGGGCCAGTTTTTTCCGGGGCCACTCGACTAAAGAGCCGTAAAAACGATGAACCAATTTCAAATTCCTAAAATAGTGAAAATGGGTTTGCAAAGAACACAGTAGGATGTAAGTTTTCAAATGCTGCGTGGCGACATCTAGTTAAAATTCGAGTCTAATTTTATTTAATGTGATGAGTGATTGTAGACCTTATTTCAAAAAACAAAAAAATACTTACACTTCCCTCATTGTATGTATCATATATCTTGGAAGTATCACTCTTTGTTCGCAATCATTTATCCTACTTCCAATTCAACAAAAGCTCCTGGCATAAAGACAAATTAATTCTCCCAGAACCTATACTAGTAATATACAAAAAAGTCCATAATACTGTTCAATTAAAATCTACAATAAAATCCCAGCAATAATAAAGCAATCCGAAAAAGATATTTCATTCAAAAACAAACTTAAATACCTACTTCTAAATAAATCTTATTATTTGATTCAAGAATTCATGGATGATACATTAGATTAATAAATGAACTTAGTAGTAGTAAACCTAGATTTAAAATAGTATAAGCTAAGCTACCTCTCATGTTGCATTGCGCCCTAACAGGGCTCCTAATACCAAGCATAAGTGAATTTTGTAAGATCTCTCACATTGTATTAGGTTTGCAAAATAAAATACTTGAATACACATGGATGAAAGAACCTTAGTAACTATATTACTTAATTGGAAGCGACGAATGAAAATACCTCTGTTTACTCCTGTGTTGCCATGAATACTAAAAATCCTGAATTTGGTAAAATACAACAATTTCTTTTCAGGTTTGATTATGAGCAGCTGCTCGCCAATTCCACCTTTTGCCTAGTAGCAAGAGGTCGCCGCCTTGGGTCATACCGTTTTCTCGAAGCTTTAGCTGCAGGTTGTGTGCCTGTGCTGCTGAGCAATGGCTGGCGCTTGCCATTTGATGAACGCATTGACTGGCGACGAGCTGTCATATGGGCTGATGAAAGATTGCTTCTACAGGTATTCAAATCTTGCTTCTGTTGTGTCTTTAAACATAAACCTATAATTGTGTTCATTTATTAAATCTATCAAAAAAGCTTTTTCCCAACAATACAGTAGGGGAGAGCAGGTAGTATTCAAGCAGCAGCCATATCTACAAAACTAAGCACGTCGAAACGTTCGTATTTGTATGCGTGAGTCCCGCCTATACACTTAGGCTAACTGTGGGATGGCGGAGAATTGCGGCCGCTATGCGCCAGCTCGTTAGGATAAGCCGTAATATATTCTTTTGAGAGAACGAACCTACAATCTCCTGCGTCAGGCGGGCCATCGCCTACCGCGCTACAGAGGTCATATTAATACAGTTATAAGTAGGGTACATTCATACAGTATCAAATGTACCGTAAAAATCAAATAATATTTAAAAGCATGCCTTTTAAATATTATTTAGAATGGATTCAGAACAGCTATTACCTAAGAAATGCTGTAAACACGAAATGTACTAACACTACTCGAAGTTTGCGCGGTGGAGCGCCCCTCAATAGAACCAAACAATAGAAGACTTAATTCAACATCAAAGCAAAGCAACCGAATGCCTTACTGCATTTGGTAAAGGTTGCATCAAAAAAGGAGGGTTGGTCGCCCCCCCCCCCCCCCCCCCCCCAACGCTATATAATATAGTGGCATTGAAATGGTTTTGAAATAGCTATTCGTTTTTATTTTATGGGGGCTTGATCTGTACGAATGCTACCTGCTCTCCCCTACCTACACTACGATTAAGAATCAAAGATTTTGTATGTGAACAAAGACATTTATGAACAAAAACTTAACAACAATAACAGAAAACAACAAGGTTATCACTAAAAAGATGAACACTAACTTCAAACAACGCTTAATCTCACATGTGCAACAAGAAATGTTTCAATTTGAATTCGAAAAAGAATTCGTTTGCAAGATGGTTCTGCGTCTGGATTGAGAGATCCGAAAATTGTTTCGAGCTTTTGTGCTTTACTTCAATGATACCAATGTCGTTAAATTTTTTTGTCACTAGTATTCCGTGGTTATGTAACCCCTTTGAATAAAAAAATATCGAGGTTTTTTTCTTTTTTAATCAGAGTGTAGACATTACACTACCCACACTTGAAAAATTTCAAATGCCTAAAGAAAACGAGTTACCTATATTAACATGGTGTTCTTCTTGTTTAACAGGTGCCAGAGCTGGTCCGCTCTGTTCCACCAGAGCGTATTCTTGCACTGCGTCAACAAACTCAATTACTTTGGGAGCTTTATTTCTCCTCAATAGAAAAAATAGTTTTTACTACGATTGAGGTAACTATGAACTACGTAGAAAAAATAAAACGTCAAATGCGAGTTGGACTCGCGCATCAAGGGTTCCGTACAAACTTGTACTCGTAATAACAAATTTACGGTTCTTGCCATATTTTATGATTAAGTCAACGGACCTTTAATAGATTTTCTAGGTCAACGGGAAGAACCTGGGTAGGCTACCTACTTTACCATTGATAGGTAGGTAGAGTTAGATTTTAATAAATAACATTTCCAAGTTTACTTTTTGTCGCCAAATCTGAAAATATGTCTTAAAGCAGTTAAAAAATTATCTAAATCTAGTGATCTAACGGCTGCACGGCACGTTCGCGAGAACGCCGGAAACAGAAGCGTGTAGGTATTTATAAGTTGTTCCTAGGTATAAGTTCAGTTCGGGCTCGCGGGACGTCCACACTGGTGAAATGCTCCATTCCATTTTATGTTCGTTGCGTAGCTAAAATAAACGAAACTTAACCTAAAATACATTTTGTAGTTTACTGAGTTAATCTCAGAGGCATTTTCATCGGTTTAAAGCATACGCATGCCGCATGTAAAGTACCTAATACAAGTCCGAGATTGAGTAGGTCCGTTATCGCGCTTAGTAGGTCTGTACGCAGCATGATGTGAATTTCAACTCGATCGATACCTCCACACGTTTCTGGGAAAAGAGGGTTGACAAAGGACAAGAAAGTTATCCTATAAGGGTTCTTTTTTCCTTTTGAGATACGGAACCCTAAAATCACTGTCTTCTGCTTACAATATTAATTTACTGAAATGTCGCACCAACCCGCCGCTGTATTGGCGACTGGTAGTTGTCGTAGACTCCGTAAATAACTCCAGACCATAAAATGATTTTTTTAAATCATATAGGTAGTAATAAACTATATTGAAAAATAAAGTAATATTATTTTTAAAGATTCTTCTGGAAAGAGTAACAGCTCATAAAACATCGAGACAACGTGAAGCGCTGATATGGAACGCGTCGCCTGGCGCTCTAAACACCCTGGCATCGTATGGAGACTCCCGCGCACATTATCCTGTCGCTGTCTCTGTCCCCCCTTCTCCGCCAGCCCCTCCCGTCCCTGTGTCCCCTCTTCCCGCGCCTGCAGTCGCCGTCACCGCCCCTCCCCCCACTCCCGGTAATTCCTTTACAGCCTTGCTATATGTACAAGCAACTTCACCTGCACTGCATAAACTTCTTGCTAATATTGCTAGCAGCGAGTTTTGTGAAAAGGTAGGTAACATTTTAAAATTTGATTTACGTAATGCCGAAAACCCACATAATGGTAACAGTCAATAACGTACTTTTTAAATTACAAACGCTGTGTAATATTTTCAGCATTATTTCTTTAATTTTACAGGTTGTACTTGTTTGGGACAGCGAGCGAGCTGCCCCTTCATTGAAGTCTCTGTCACGTTTATCTGGCGATGCCCGTGAACCGCTGCCGGTGTTAGTCTTAGATGCCACTACACACTACCCTGGGTAACTCTTTGAAAGTCTTACAATCGATTTGAAAACAAATATTGCTTTTTTCACTGCTTTATTATCTTACCATATAAGCCAGAATTGACAGTCAAAATTTACCTAGCCATAAGACATCTATTCTCTTTCATTTGCGCACGCCATTGATGAAGATATTCTCCTCATGAAGATTCTGTTGGTTGGCGTGAAATAATGAAGTATTACCTAAATAATAATAAACTATTTAGTTGACACCAAAATATTGTAACTGCAAAGCATAAAACTATTTGTTGTAACTGAAATTTAAATCCAAAAATAACTACTAGGCTGTTAGGGACAAACTTCATATTTTGCCAGAAAATTCAATAAATTATAAGATGTTCTGTCAAAAACAGATCAACGATTTGCGGCAAATAACTTCTCCGTTGATTTTATTCCTTGTAGAACCTAGAAAACAAAATCGAGGTTCGAGCAAAATCTAACATCACACCACAGGGAGAGGGGGTGTCGAAAATTTGCCAAAATCACCTCACGTAATTTATGGATGCCCCTTAAGAGTCCCAGGCAACATCACAATACACGCGGAAAACCCTCGCAGGTAATAAATAGTGGGCCTCTCGTCTTTTTGACTTAAGTTCTCCTCCGTCGACCGAGACATGTCCGTGGCGACCCCGTAGCCTCACGTTGAACCAATCACCGCCGTAACGGCAACCAGTCCTAATTCGCTTCCGCGCGCAACGTAGGTACTACGTGTACCTATACTTATTCTGCGAGACAACACACCCGACCAAAAACCTACCGTGCGGGGTCGATAAATTTCCTGCTTCTGCCCTTAGGTGCAATTTTTCACCTATGCGAAACCTCCTGTTCCTCTTATAGCATCTGGCTACCTGCACCTAAGTGCATACCCTTTTACGTAGGTACGTGTAGCCTCAACCGAGCCTTTTTAACTTTTACCGGCAAAACGCCCTATACCTACGCTCGCCATAGTCCGGTAAGACTGTCATGGCCATCTGCGGTCAGCACAACAGCTCACATACTTAGTGCTCGCAGAGGCACGAAACGCCCGCGACTTAAACTGTTCTCACCCTGAAGAAGTACCTCTTCAAGGGATAAAACGTTGGTGTTCTTCCAACACACTAGCCAAATTCGATGTGGAATGTTTATAAACAAACCACGACACAAAAACTAATGAGAGGACTAATACCTTCAAAGGCTTTATGGATTGGGAAGCAACCGCTCCTTATTCAACTAAAACTTACTTGCCTGGTGTCGGGTTTTAGATATAGGCTATATTTATTGAAGGAAGGTCCACAAACCGACAAATAATGTAAGTTCCTTAAAAAAAACACGGCCGTAGAGAGAAGTTTTGGTTAACTATGGGCGATTTGTATACTAACATTCTACATCGAGTTCAGAGGCGTATTTAAAGATTTGGCGCCCCGGGCCAGTTAGCTTTGCCGCCCCATTGATCTAAGAAAAAACCTGCTCTGCGGTGTGAAATAATAAATGAAAAAAAAACCTAAAAATTCACCATTTATTCACTACATACTTTAATACTCCATTTATTAAGGGAGCGCATATTTTTTTTTTCTAAGTACAAATTGATTGACTATATCTTCAATGACGCTCTCATAACTTAAGGCGTTTGTCAACTCAGCTTCTAACATAGGTAATAATAATAACATAGGTTCAGAACAGCTAAGCAGTGGCACGCTACGCCGCCACTGCTTAGCTGTTCTGAACATGGCTGGCACCCGGGGCGATTTACTACCAAGCACCCCCCATCCCAAAAAAACGGGAAACAAAAATACTGAACCACCTTGGGGGTAGGTTGACCTTCCGAATCGGGTCGACTATCTGAACCCTCAACTTCCAACAACAGGTATTATAAGTAACGGCGAGCGGAGCGAGCCGCAACAAATTTTTTTAAAAGTAATTTTTTGGATGTTTAGTGAAAAGTAAATAAACAGATATCAATATCGGCTAGTGGAGCGAACTGCAGTCGGTAATTTTGGAATTCGGTGAGGTTAACAAAAATCAATTATTGTAAAACCACGGCGAAAGATTTGTTGGCCAGTTAAAGTTTGTACTTTAACTACCAGCGAGCGCAGCGAGACGAAATTTTTGTTACTTTTTTGGGTGGTCTCAAACAAGTAAAGAAGAGTATGAAAACCAAAATGTGAATTGTAAAGACGATAAGAGTTTTGCATATAAATAACAACGAGCGGAGCAAGCCTCGAAATTTAGAAGTTTGGTAAAGTAGGCTTGACAGCAAAGACAAGGAAGCTAAGGTGACGCAACGGCCGTAACACAGTGAGCAGTTGAGCACGTCAGCGGACACAGCCGTTGTACTTTTTTGATAAATTTGCGACGATTTTTGCGACGAGCACTTTTTTATATTGGAATATAAAAAAGTGTAACGGCGAGCGGAGCGAGCCGCCGATTTTTTCCCTTTTTTTCACTCTTTCGGGCGGTCAGAAACAAACTAAGAAGAGTCTCAAGAAATAAATAACAGCGAGCCCTAAAACGTTTGGAGAAATTACGGTGGCTGCGAAGATTGTTATACAACGAATACAAAATAAGTATCACCGAATTGAGTAAGCCACAATCTGTTTTAAAATTGGTGAGGCATGCTTAGCCAGACAAGTAAGCTTTGACAACGAATGTTTCGTTTTTTGAGGATTTACAACAAAATAGGGCATAATACAATACCTCATATTTGCACTCCAAGTAATATTGTTAAACAGGGCAGAGAAAGACTAATACAGATAATGTTGCATGTACAATGCCTTATCGCTTTGAGTGATCTCGGCCAGGCAACCTTTCTACATCAGACTTTAGGGTATTCAAGTATTTATTTTGCAACCATAACAAAAAAGTACGGCGAGCGAAGCGAGCCGCAATTTTTTTTATGTCTGTGCGTATAAGTTTCCGGTATCACCCCTTACGATTCGGTTTTAAAGTACCATCTGTGTGCCCCGAGGGGTGCCGAGATGGCACCCCTTGGAGCGCGGTACCCGGGGCGGACCGCCCCCCCCCTCTTACGCCGCTAGTGCAGCTAAGCTGTTTAATGCTGTTTTCTTTCTTTCTTTCAAAAAGTTGCCTAACCTAACGAATATATATGTATAATGATTCTTGAATGCAAATGTTATTTAGATACCTTCTTGTTGGTAGGTATAGTATTGTAGAGTTCTTTTAATATTTATTTTATTGAATTGAGCTTTACAATAAAAGGCGCCCCGAGAAAGCCGCCCCTCATCGCCTGCCGCCCCGGGCCATGGCCCCCTTGGCCCTAGGGTAAATACGCCCCTGATCGAGTTTGTCTAGTGTATAGTTTGCAGTTAACCTGCTTACATTCATAATGAGCACACAGTATTTTTGTTGTACTAAATTCGTAACGTCTTGTTCTAGCGAAGGAGTGAGCGCGCGCTGGCAGCCGCTGTGGGCGGTGCCAACGGCGGGCGTGTTCTCTCTGGACGGAGACGCGCCTCTGCTGGCTGAGGAGCTGGACTTCGCCTTCCGCGTCTGGCAAAGCTTCCCCGAGCGCATCGTCGGCTACCCAGCCAGAACGCACTTCTGGGACGAAGCTAAGGTAATATTAGTGAGGACGCACTCACTTGTGGGACGAAGCTAAGGCATAACTATAAATAAAGAGATCACACAGTAACCTCTACAGTACGAGATTAGGTAACTCACTTTTCTGAAACGTTAAACTTCCTTGAAGAAATCCGTAAAATAATAAGAACGAAAAGAACTGCATACCTACCTTGGTATGCAGTTTTCATTTTCTCATAAATTGATGTCATGAGCATGACTTCTTAGACGACTTTCCTCTCATAGCTTCAGATTTGACCATTACGGCGTTTTCACACGAGGCACGACACCACACGACAAAATGCGGTGACGACTGCGGGCGTCATACATTTCTATGAACCGTTTACACACGCAACGATACTGCACAGCACGACAGGTTCATGGAAATGTATAACGCCCGGAGTCGTCACCGCATTTTGTCGTGTGGTGTCGTGCGTCGTGGGAAAACGCTCTTATACAATCTCAACCCGACCCAAAAAGCCGCCACCTATTTTATCTTGTTCTTACGTTGAACAAAGAAAATTTCAATGGGCAGTTTGTGATGCCTATTCTTAAATTTAATGCCTCTGTAATAGTTTCAACTGCAACTGCAACTTTCTGAGTAGGTGTAGTATCAAATATAAAACTATAACAGAGGCATTAAAAAAAGCTTTTAATAGGTGTCACAAACTGCCCACTGAAATTGTTGAATGATTCCGTTTCTTTTTTATTAGGGTTCCGTACCAAAGGGTAAAAACGGGACCCTAATACTAAGACTTCTCTGTCCGTCTGTCACGGTTGTATCTCATGAAACGTGATAGTTAGACAGTTGAAATTTTCACAGATGATGTATTTCGGTTGCCGCTATAACAACAAATACTAAAAAAATAAATATTTAAGGGGGCTCCCATACAACAAACGTGATTTTTTTGCCGTTTTTATAGATAATGGTACGGAACCCTTCGTGCGCGAGTCCGACTCGCACTTGGCCGGTTTTATTTCCTTTGTCAACGTCTATACTTATATTCTAATCTATACTAATAGTATAGTAATGTTTTTACTATATGGTAATATTTACAGGGTTTATGGGGCTACAGTAGCAAATGGGGCGGCACCTACTCGATGGTCCTAGCGGGCGGCGCGCTCGTGCACCGCGCGTCTCTCGCGCTATACGCGGCTGGCGCGCCCGCACTGCGGCACGCCGTGCGGCGCGCCGCCAATTGCGAGGACATACTGCTCAACTGTCTCGTCGCGCACATGACACGCCGCCCGCCGCTGAAACTGGCGCAGCGGAGGCGGTATAAGGCGCAGCATCATAAATACAGGTAGCTATCACTCTATAATCCTGCATATTGGTTCCCCAAAGTTGCCTCTTAAGATCTCGTTCACGATACCGTAAGAAAAAATATATGTTAATTATGCTTTAAAAAAACATATTTCGAAAATTCTTTTTCGTCTTGAAATTGAGCGACATACTATGACCTCTAGCGCCGAGGTCATTGAACTTTGGGGTCAATGACCCGAACAAAAGTTGCACCCCAAGCGATCCCCTTCACGATTTCATAAAAAAAAATTGTTCATTATGCATTAAAAAATCGTCGAAATTTTCGTCCTGCGTCCCGTAAACTCCTCTCCAACCTAAATAAATTCAACATCATCTAGTTCCAAGCTAAGCAGAGCTTGTTATGGGTACTAGACAACTGACATTAAGTACTTAAATAAAACAATACCGTACTATATTTTTTACTATATGTATACATAGAAAACACCCAAAACACCCGGAACAAATATCTGCAGATCCTAATACAAACATTTGTCCCACGGCAGGAATCGAACCCGCAACCTCTGTCGTCAAACAAAGTTTTTCTTATCTGAACCAATGTTTTCTCCATACAGGTCCACCTGGAGTGATCCTGACCATTTCATCCAAAGACAGTCTTGCCTCAACACATTCGCCACAGCTTGGGGCTACATGCCGCTGATGCGATCCGTGCTCAGACTCGACCCAATTCTATTCAAGGACCCTGTATCGACACTACGGAAGAAGTATAGGAAGATGGAGCTTGTCACTTCATGAACGTGATAATGTTATAATGAGTTTTGTTCATTATCATATCAGGTTAGACTGAGGTAGCTTGTTTGTGGATTGAGCTCGGAAACGAGCAGAACGTTTACTTTTCTCGCATGTATCTACCTATTACTAAGCTGCTATCGGACGTAAGGGACCGGCCAATTCAGAGTCGACTCGCACACGATCGGTTCCGTAACAAAAAATCACCAAAATATCACGTTTCTAGTACGTGATTCATGCACACTGTAAGTTTCAACTACTTCTTACGGTTTGTAAGTTATAAGCTCGCTGATGAAGAACGGACGAACAGACTGTCCCTGACAGCAATGATTTAGTTCTAATAGATTCCCGTTGGCACCCTTTTGGTCGGAATCCTCTGAAAATTGAGAGCACGAATAAATATGTACTGATGATGAATGAGTTCTGTACTCCATTGTCACCCTTAATGCAAGCAATGTTGGTGCTCAGAACCCAGATGTATTAGTATGAAGGGATGACAGAGTTAGGGCCGAAACAGCCAGAAACATTTTTAATGGTATATTAAACTAAGTTTCTAGTGAATTCGGCTCTTGGTAAATTATTTTCATAACGAAGAAAGAATTATACGAAGAACGAAATCGTTATGAAAATAATTACACGTTACCTACCTATCCTGTAAGAGGAGCTCTTTGAAAGAAAATTGGGCTCTCAGCTGTCGTCAGTTGACTTATAAAATTTTATGCGATTGGTAATGTATATTATAGAAAACCGTCAATTATCTAATCATCAGATTATCCATCTTTCAAATATGTGCCACCTTCTAATGATTATTTGAAATATGACGAAATAAAAAAGCTTGAAGGAAGCATCATAAAAGTTAACTTGTTTTGGGGCTCTACCTTTAATAGTTCCTTGCCTAATGTTGCTTCATTTCTAATGAGTAACATTTATGAATAGTTTCGAAATTATGTCACCTGGTAAGTTTTACCATTATTGGATTGGCAGAATGCAATACGCCAACTTAGTTTCTATTACCACGCAATTTACCTATGCATTTATAAGATTTTCCTAAGCTTTAACTAAACATAAGAATAATAAGGTAATTTATCTTGTCATAGTTGTTTTTGTACCGCAGAATAGATACTTTAAACTAAATTGTGTTAAATTAAGTAAAAACTTAGTCTTTTAGATATGCAGTTTATACATTTATTCGAATCATTGACACCAAATAAATAAAAACATTCATTAAACGTTGTATTTATTCCACTAGTTTATCCAAAATTAAAGCTTGTTCACGTTATACCTTAGATGAAGAAAAGCAGGGATCGTCTTTATGATAAACTAGCGATCCACCCCGGCTTCGCACAGGTATATTCTATCGCCTATGTTCATCATCATCAGGAATAATGTAGGATTCTAATTGTGAAAGAATTTTTCATATCGGTCCAGTAGTTTCGGAGCCTATTCATTTCAAACAAACAAATCTTCCTCTTTCTAATATTAGTGTAGATCACAATAGGGTTATTAGGTATAAATTCTGAAGATAGCTATAGCAAAAATAAATAATAAAAAATACTGGACAATCCCCGCAGCATCATCTAGCCCCAAGCTAAGCAGAGCTTATTATGGATACTAGATGTAAACCTTTAGAGGATATTGATATTTTTGTTATACAAAGAAAATGAGGTTAATTTAATTTGTTAAATACTTAAGAATACCCGGTACATATATCTGCAGATTGTACAAACATTTGTTCTAAGGCGGGAATCGAACCCGCAACCTTCTCCAAGGTTGCGGGTGGCGAAGGTTCTTCGCCCACCGCGCCACATCGGTCGTCAACAATAAGACCGATTAAGTTGATTAGACTAATTAAGGGAATGACGGGGCATCGAACTGCATTTAATGGTCGACAAGTTGCATAAGTAGAACACAACTGACATAATAAAACTAGTAGTAGGTAGGTAGGTAAGGTAAGTGCTAACGCGCGCAACATCAGCCTTGGCCCCGATGGTGTTGCGTGGTCTTCGAAGGCGCTGCCGCCGACGCCGCTCGCGCAGTCAAGTGTTCTCGGCTCGATCGGTGGCGACGCGCGCGCTCCTCGTACAAAAGCTGCAATTGACCTTTCGGTAATAAGTAATAACTTTGCATTGTTGCAGTGGATTTATTTGGCAGTTATTTTGAATTGGTGCAGCTGTGCAGTGCAGAAATGTATTGTGTGCTTTCAGTGTTACAAGCTTCGGAAAGCTTTTTACGGTCTCAGTACTTACCTGATAAGTAGGTAGATATGTTGGCAGTGGTGGACGACCGACAATTTTCGGACTTAACGAAGTAGATTCCTAAATTCTAAAATAAATAGCACACACAAGCTACTCAGCTATTAACATTTAATTAATTTAAGAAACAATGCGTGTCACACGCAAAGTTTTGTACAAATTATTCTAGCTTTGTTTTGCGTAGGCAAGGTAAGTGCAAGTTTCATTACATTAAGGTGGTAGGTATGTCTAGCGTGAAAAAAACTGTTTTTTAGTATTTTCTAGGTTCTACGAGTAAAATAGACCACGACAGTTTATCGTAGTTAGGTCGTTAGGGTGAACAAATTAATATTTATTAATAACTAGCTGATCCCCGCGGTTTCAACCGCGTTAAATTAGAATTTCGAAGGCCTTTTTTCCCGTAATCCTTCCATGGTAATTTCATGTTTTACCAGGACGCAGCCTATGTTACTCTCCATCCCTTCAAATAACTATGCCAAAAATCAAGTCCATTGGTTGCTTAGTTATGGCGTGAAGGAAGGACAAACAAACACACTTTCGCATTTATAATATTCGTTAGGATTGGCTTACAAATTTTCGCAAAACTACATAGCTGCTAACCTTACTTTCCACCTTAATACGTACTTTATTTATAAATCAAAAGACCCTGAAAACCGAACATTCACATTTTGGACATAACTGATCGAGCGAGCGAAGATCTCGGTGGCTGGCACAACATGAACGTAATATACGTAGTTCCTTCAACCATAAAGCCCCTGACATTATCTACAAGACCCGGATCATTTTATTTCTTTTGCACCACAGTATCTCGAAATGGGATTAACCAAAACTAATCCCCGTCAATCATTTTAGGTACTTACATTGTTATTAATAGATATATCTCCAGATAAGATAAGAAGTTACCTAAAATTCAAGCTAAGGGAAAATAAGAACATTCATTTGAGATTTATTCCCGGCAAGCATTGTAATATTGCGTGCACTATACCCCAGTACACATATGTATACTGTGACTATACCTACCTATAGCAAAAACTAAACGCTTGTTTTAAGATTTATGTAGGTACTAGCAGCGCCTTGCGGTTTCACCCGCGTAGTTCCCGTTCCCGTGGGAATTCCGGGATAAAAAGTAGCCTATGTTCTATTCCAGACTATAATCTATCTCAGTGCCAAATTTCATCCAGATCCGTTCAGCCGTTCTGGCGTGATAAAGGAACAAACATCCATCCATCTAAACTTTCACGTTTATAATATTAGTGAGATAGTGAGATAAAAAAAACTATGAATTAATTGTGTTGTAGGCGAATTCAAAGCTCGGTTGGAACTACTAATTAGGTCGTAAGTGCGAGTGTGAAGCAAGTGTTTACTTATTTCGGCACCTACAAGTTACGACACACATTGAGTTCAAGAAGAGCCAACAGTCAACATGATTATGCAACGACTCCTCCAAGTTCAAGATCTTGCGAGTAACCTTGCGTAACAATGCTCCATAAAACTCCATAAAGCTGTGCGCTGCAAAAAATTTAATCGGAAACTTGATCAGGAATTCGGTCGAGTCAAACATCGGCCATGATGATGAGGAGTGATGGATGTCTGTCTACCATCTATCTATGATAGTTTTGTATATTAGTAGCATTCATAGCACAGAACTGTTATCTCGGTGATATAGTAGTTCTGTGGTTCATGGATAGAATTGGTAAATGAATAAGAAGTCCACCTGGAAGGTATCTCCCTGCGACTTATCTTTTTTACCGACTTCAGGAGGAGGTTAGAATGTTCGGCTGAATGTGTTTTATTTTGGTGTGTTTGTCAATTTCTCTGTCAATTTTGGGAACTTATTTCATTCTTAGTGTTTTTTTATTCGTCGTTTCATCCATCACTCAGCACATCAAACTAAATGAAACTCCAATTTGAATCTAGATGTCACCACTTGAAAAATTTGTACGCGCCCTTCCAAACCAATTTTCACTATTTAAGAATTTGAAGTCGGTTTATAGTTTTTTAAAACACACTAAATTATTATAATAATTTACCTTATAATAATTTAGGAGTAGTTGTAAGGTTGGGGTTCATGAAAATACGTTCATAATTGCAATAAATGTTATTTTAATTGGCGCACGAATTACGATACAAAATGGATACCAACATGACAATGGCAGTCATTCAGAACCAGTGTAGGTTCACAAAGTAGACACGAGATGTCTCTACTTTACATCTCCCTTTCTTTGTAAATAAAGTGAGAACTTAACTTAACTAAACTACAAAATTATTATAGATCGAGTCTACATACTGGTTTAATTATTCTACCAAATCTTGATCGTGGTGCTGTCGCTGGTTGAGCTTGGTTTGACTCCTGCACATGATTGGAAGTACTTGTTGATGTGTGTGTTGATGCTGGGAGTAACATAGGAACAGTAGGTGATTGATCTTGTGGTGGAACCTGTTGTCTTGCTGGTTCATCTGTGTATTTAGTTTCAGGTACTACCACTCTATTACTAGTTATGTCTGCTTCAGTCTTATGCAGATGACTGAAGTTTCTTCTAAAGATTTGGCCTTGATCTGTTTGTATTATTACAGATCTTGGGAGACCTTCGGGCTTGTCTACTACTTTTGCTCCTTCCCAATGTCGATGAGCAACTTTGTGTCTGACTTTGTCATTGATTTCAAATTTGACTGGTTTTGTAGTATGTTTATTACTGTAGTTGACTTGTTCATTTCTTAATCGTTGTAGTTCAGCTGTGATTCCTTGCATTATTTTTGGTCTTAAATTATTATCACTTGTGGGGATTGGATTTCTAGTGATTCTGCTGAAAAGACGTTGGGTAGGCGAACCTAAATGATCATTTCGTGGTGTATTTCTCCAATTCAATAAAGCGAGTTGAACATCAGACTTGTCAATGCTGCATTTTCTCAGTATGTTTTTTGCTGTTTGAACTGCTCTTTCAGCAAGCCCATTGCCTTGATGGTGATGTGGACTGGATGTCACATGGTTAAATCTCCACTCTTTTTGAAAGATCTTGAATTCTCTAGACATATATTGTGGTCCATTGTCGGTTTGAAACTCTTCTGGTACTCCATGTACAGAAAACCATTTTTTAAGTTGTTCAATTACTTCATATGATGACTGACCTTTTAGCTGTTGAAAATCTAAATATCCAGAGTAACTGTCACATATTACTAAGTAAGTTTTTCCTTTCAATTCAAATAAATCTGATGCAACTATTTGCCATGGAAGTGTAGGTATCTTTTTAACCAGCACTGTATCTTTACAATTGTCTCTTTGGGTTTGTTCGCAGACAGAGCAACCTCTGACTAGCTTTATAATATCATTGTATTGTCCTTTCCAGTAAAGGAATTGTCTGGCTCTTCTTAAGCAGCTTTGTATCCCTAGATGACCATGATGAATACTTCTTAACATTTTTGGGATTTGTGATTTTGGCACAACAATTTTATCACCTTTGAAAATAATTCCTTTAAAATAGCTTAGTTCTTCTTTGAAGTTAAAATAATGTTGTAGTTCTGTAGGAAGATTGTTGTGATTTTCTGGAAATCCTTGCATTATTGTCTTAAGAAGTAACTGTAAATGGGGATCTTCTTTTGTAGCTATAGTTAATTCTTCTCTAGCATCTAGTGACATAGGTAGTATAACAGCGACTTTTAAATTTTCTTCTTGTTCATATTTAAGGTTAGAAGCATCACAGTCTCGACTTAGAAAATCAGCCAGGGGTATTTCTGAGCCCTTTTTAAATATGACCTTTGGTGAGTATGGTGTAAGATTGAACATTATGCGTTGCAACCTCGCTGGAGCGGATTGTATGTTTTTCTTGAAAATTATCTCTAGTGGTTTATGGTCTGATTCCACCGTCAGTTCTTTACCATAAACATACTCATGGAATTTCTTACACCCAAATAATATAGCTAGTGCTTCTTTCTCTATCTGTGGATAGTTCTGTTCAGATTTGGACAACGCTCTTGCCCCGTATGCTATTGGTTGTCCCTCTTGAAGAAGTGCTGCTCCAAGATTTTTTGAACTCGCATCCACGGTTAAAGTGACAGGTTCGTTTACATTGTATAGTCTTAGTACTGGTGGACTCTGTAGTACTTGTTTTATTTTGTTGAGCGCTTCTTCGTGATGAATTTCCCATATAAAACTTATATTTTTGTGTAACAAATCTCTAAGTGGATCTGTTAGGTCTGACATGTTGGGGATAAATTTATTTAGATATGTGATCATGCCTAGTAGCCTCTGCAGCTCTGTTTTATTTGTTGGTGTTTTCATTGCTTGTATGGCTTCTACTTTGTCAGGGTCTGCTTCTAATCCGTTGGCTGAAACAATATGTCCAAGGAATTTAATTTTCTGTGCTTCCATAATGCACTTATTTTTGTTGAGTTTGAAGCCTGATTTATTTAGTACTTCGATGACTTCACCGACAGTTTTGCGTAGTTCTTCTCTACTTGGTGCATGAATAAATATATCATCGATGGATACTCTCACATTTTTAAATTTACTGAGTAAATTTGTTAAAATTTCTTGAAATATTTCAGGAGCTGACGAAACACCAAAAGGAAGTCTTTTAAAGGAATATCTCCCCCATGGGGTAGCAAATGTTAATATTTTTTGTGTTCTTTCAGATAGCTTAATTTGCCAAAAACCTTTTGTGCAATCTAAAAGTGCAAAGAATTTGGAACCTTTTATGTCAGCTGTAATTTCTTCTATAGTTGTCAGTGGAAAATGACGTCTCAGAATATTTTTATTTACATCTGATGGATCTATACAGATTCTTATTTTACCTTTTTGTCTGACAATTACCATAGGGCTCACTGCAGGAGTAGGCTCGGTTTCTGGTTTTATGACATCTAATTGTACCATTCTGTCAAGTTCTTGTCTTACCTCATCTCTTATAGCATGCGGAATTCTTCTTGATGGTTTAATCTCCAGTTTTGGGTTCTCTATCAAGTCAATGTCATATTCATAATCTTTATAACATCCTAAGCCTTCGAATATATCTTCTGTGCATTGACTTTCCTTCAATGTTTTGACTCTTGCTATCAGTCCTAATTTCTCACAAGTATCGAGTCCTAGAATTGGTGTAACTTTTTCTTGAACTACTTTAAATATAATGTTTGTTTCTTCATTTTTTAGTTTGCATAGTAGCTCTGCTTCGCCTAAAACAGCCATTTTATCATCGGTGTAACTTATTAAATTTCTTGTTCGGCTTGCTTTCAAAGTTGCCTGTGTTTTGTCCATCAAATATCTTGGTAATACATTGCATTCTGCTCCTGTGTCTAGTTTGACTGTAAATTTCACATTGCCAACCTGTATTTTCTCTGTCCAGTTTTTATTTTTTCCATCTTTTATAGCTGATATGTATACCTCGTCTTCAGAATCTGAGCTGTCTACTAACACATTCACTCTATTTTTCTTTTTGTCATTGTATCTCATCTTCGTTCTGCACATTTTAGCAAAATGACCATTTTTATCGCACTTAGTACATGGTTTGTTGAAAGCTGGGCATTCTCTGCGTTTATGATTCGTACCACACCTGCTGCAGTCAAAATTCTTGTTTTGCTCTTTTTTGGTATTTGTGTTTTTCACCACTGAGACTTTATCTGTTTTACTTTTACCTTCAAACTCATCTAGTTGTTTGGAAGCTTGTTCACTTGTTTTACAGATAGTTATCGCTTTTGTAAATTCTAATTTATCTTCTGTCAATAATTTCTCTCTTACTTGATTAGATCTAATTCCAAACACTATCTTGTCTTTCAACATTTCGTCGAGTAAATTGGCAAATTCACATTTACTTGCTTGCGTTTTTATTCTGGTCAGAAACTCGTTAAAGTGTTCATCCTCGTTTTGTTCAATCTTGAAAAATATATATCTTTCGAAAGATACGTTTATTTTTGGCGCAAAATATTCTTTAAACTTGTTTTTAATGATTTGCAGGTTATTTTTGTCTGCGTTGCTGAGGTTGAAACTATTGTAAATTTCGATCGCGTCTGGGCCTATTACAGCCATGAATGTTGCTGCTTGGACCTCGGCTGGCTTTTTGTCCAGTTGTATGGCGGTGGAATACCATTCAAACTGTTGTAGCCAGTTTTTCCAGCACGATGATTTTTCCGTGTCAATTTGTAGGTTAGCTGGTGGCTTTATTCCTGAGACTGCGTCATTTGTGTTATTCGTAGCCATTTTACCAGTTTTTCGTATTGCTTTTTCTTGATCACTTCTGACACCATGTAAGGTTGGGGTTCATGAAAATACGTTCATAATTGCAATAAATGTTATTTTAATTGGCGCACGAATTACGATACAAAATGGATACCAACATGACAATGGCAGTCATTCAGAACCAGTGTAGGTTCACAAAGTAGACACGAGATGTCTCTACTTTACAGTAGTAGTCGTACATTCTATGTAGTTTTAGTAAAATACTACAGCCAATTATGTACTGTAATTACCTACCTATACTCCGATGTAGAGTCTAAGATCCAAGAAAACAACAAGGTAACATCAAGGTTATCACAAAAAAAAAACTAAACCACAAACTTCAATAACGCTTAATCTGACATGTGCAACGAAATATGTTTAAATTTGAATTCAAACCCGAACAAGAGATCAATTAAATGATGAATAAAAGCTTTCAAAACTAAAAATTGTTTCGAGCTTCTATGCTTTTTGTTTCGATGATACCAATTGTCGTTAAATATTTTCCACCAATATTCCTTGAGTTTTGTATACAAAAAATATCTAGATTTTTAAAACAGTTAAGAGACACGGATTAACTACCTATCTACTTACGCGCAAAAATTCCCAACGTGTCGGGGTGATGCAACCTTGACCAGTGGTCAACCAACCACTAACTTTGGTAGTTCTTATGTAAGCTAACCTTAACCTGTCACTCGTCGAAATATTTCGATACCGAGAATCGAAGTCGCATCACACCTCGCGTTACAATCATTTTCTAGGCGAATAATGTTTACCTGCCGTGTTGTTATTACCTATGTACCTTCGTACCGTTTATAGTACTTTGTACTTTGCCACTCTCTGCTGTCATGAAAAATGTGTTAGTTATATATATCATCTTCTAGGCTTTTTGCGTGGGGTCTGTCTGCCTGCGTGGTCGTCTCATCATGTGCGATATCATTTATTTTATTTATTTATTTATTGAGTAACACACGATAAATCATCATCATACATCATACTTCGTTCAGTTATGATCATCATCATAACTGAACGAAGTGCAATGTAGTTCAATATCATGGACGAATCCTAGTTGCGTCTGGATTCTTATGATGCACAGTTCTTATACATTGTTTTCCTTTTTGTAGTGCCCAAGATAGTACAATGTTATTCAGGCCGTACGTGTAAAATCTCCGCCTCATCCTCAACAGCCTATAATGGTCCACTGTTGGACGCAGGCCTCCCCCTGATCATAGCCCACAGATTACTAGCCTTATTGGCTCGTGTAAAATAAAATCTAGATCACCTTAATTCCCACAGCTTAGTACTGTCTACTAGCAATACGTGATGTTGGTTATTCCGCATTGAACCTTCATGTTAAGTTGCGAATCATCAGCGTTAGAGTTATCATTTCCGATCTCTGGTAGATACTAAAACTTTTTTCTATTTTAAGGTTCATTTGTAATTCTTCTCTACAAGGGTGACCCACACTGGTCACACCAACGCAGTATTAAGATATTCGTAGACACATAATCAATACTGTAAGTTGGGTAAACAAAGTCTAAAATACCTGCTCGGTGCCATGTTTTTTCGTAACCTACCTAAGCAGGTCGCCCGGTTCTGACTATAGAATCACGTTAATTAATGACGGCAGGGCAGGGAGCTATTAGTGCCAAGTGTTGCATGCAACAGACCTCGAATGTTGCATGAATTGGGGTATTCACAAACAATAATGTAAGTAAGTATTGATACGGAACCAAATTATCAATTACTCAAACATAATCTCATTTTTATGCATGGAAACATGTCCAATCTGTTCAGTTTTTATTAATATCGAACTTGCAATTTCAAAGAATGACGCAAAGCTTTAAGTATTATGTAGACTGTAGGACTTACTCTAACTACTTAATAAAACCGGCCAAGTGCGAGTCGGACTCGCGCACGAAGGGTTCCGTACCATTATCTATAAAAACGGCAAAAAAACTTGTTGTATGGGTTCCATAGAACAAACGTGATTTTTTTACCGTTTTTTGTGCCCTTAAATATTTATTTTATTATGTTTTTTAGTATTTGTTGTTATAGCGGCAACAGAAATACATTATCTTTGAAAATTTCAACTGTCTCACTATCACGGTTCATGAGATACAGCCTGGTGACAGACGGACAGCGAAGTCTTAGTAATAGGGTCCCGTTTTTACCCTTTGGGTACGGAACCCTAAAAAGGGATTTATTTATGCTAGATCAAAATGTTTTATGACTAAGATCATTGATCGAGAAAGGCGATCTCGGCCAAGTCGATATTTAAGACTACTTTTACAATTAATAAAGTAGGTAAGTTCTAGAAGAGGACGTCTAGTCTACAGTTTCCTTCTGTATATTTTTAACACCTCTACTGCGACTGCACCAATCCGCGTGCCAATCGTAGTGATTAGTTATGGCAAACCCCTGGTTTCGGGGAGCCACCTTCAGCTGTGGGCGTATGAATGCTGATGAGGTAAGTAGAATTAGGAATGATTTAAACATGTTCGGGCCGAGGCCGGGCGGGCCGGAGAAGTTAGTAGACGGGCCCAGACGGGACACGGATCATGCACTGTTAAATAGCAACTGCTTCATACAAAATGTATGTAACGTTTCAAATCCGTGCCCCGTCCGGGCCACGTACATGGCCCGCGACCCCCGTCTAATACCTACCTATAAATTATCCCTAATAGATTATGCACCGAGTGTGTAAAGCAACGACACGGGCGTCATTGAATCCCGAGTGCAATTCAGGATTCTAGAATAACTCACTCTGAGTGCGAGAGGAGTTTGGTTTGATAATGCCGAAGATGGATTTATGCACGAGGAGAATACTCAAAATTTACATTTTTTGTGAGAAATTAATAAATGTTTGGTATATTTCGCGGCATTCGTTTTTTATTCCGCCTTCTGAACAGAGGTTACCCATATGGATAACAACTTTTATTGCGTCTTCGATACGCACATCGCAAAGTTACTACCTACGCATTCTATCATAGAAGAAGAATCACCCTATAAAACATCCAACAAACCACGACAGCGCTTTTAGTTCAATTTTCAAAAAATGATTCTAATGAAATGTATGTTTCATGTAAATGGAACACCAAAAAGACGAGTCGTCGTGATGTAAGAGAACGAATGTCTAGTACCTACTGGCTGATGATTTCAGAAAAAAAAAAACTTTTAATCCCAAGAGCGTATACTCGAGTATTACCGCTAAGCCACGATATAATGATGACACACTATATGAACAAGAGAAGTGAAAAGTTAATTTTTATAACATCCTTTTTGGTCCCTAATCGCTCATTGGAACATCCTTGGAATGAATAACGCAGACGACGATGGCCGGTAAAAGGTGTAACACCTTTTACCCGGCAGTCGTCGATTTCCTCTTTTAAATGTTTTAACGATTACGAATAAATAGGCATTTAACCTTACCTTAGGTCCGTTTATGAAGGTAGTTGTTTACACAATATGGGTGCGTGCGACACTCTAATTCAAATGTATCGGAAAGTACGTTTGTAGGGGGGCCCCTACAAACGTACTTTCCGATTTATTTGAAAACTACACCCATTATTGCAATGAAATTTTTTATCCTTAATCGGATAAGAAATAGCTGTTTGTACCGGAGTACCTAGTTTTTCAAAATACATAATTATCATTTAATGATGATAATTCATTTCTATTCATTTTCAATTGTTTTTATTACTTTGAATCTCTTATAACGATGTTTTTTTTTAAACTAAAACGGTACAAACATAATGTCATTAACATCGGGGACGTAATTTCCAAATGAATCGGAAAGTACGTTTGTACGAAGGCTTAGAGGTTCGCACTCACCTTAAACGTGCAGTTTTGCAGTTTTAAACTTCCTAATTTTTTTCAGCTTTAGGTGGAGCCGTAAAGATGGCGTTCAGACGGCAAGACCTCGTGTGGATGACAATAGTGATATTAACCATCGTAGCGCCGCACTTCACCGCACAACCAGTTAGTATCTACCCACCTTTGACGACCGATGTGACGCGGCGGCCGAAGGTCCGCCTGCGACGCAGGAGGTTCAGGCTCGATTCCCGCCTTGGGACAAATGTTTGTACGATCTGCAAATATTTGTTCCAGGTGTTGTGGATATTTTCTATGTATAATCAGTCATCTAGTGCCCATACCACAAGCTCTGCTTAGCTTGGGGCTAGATGCTCTAGATAAGGAATCTTTTTTTCTTTAGAGGTGCGGAACCCTAAAAATTTAATGAAAGCCTAAGTTATTTTTGGTTTCAATATCTTCACAATGTAGGTACTGTATACCTGACTAGTTTTTCAATTGCAGCGAACAGCTGACGATGCAATCAATAAAGATCGCCAGTTACGGCAAATTGCAGTAAAAGGAGGACAGAACATCGCCATCAAGCCGAAATGGGGATTTTTTGGAACAATTTTTAACCTTATTTTAGAGGTAAGGGCACAGATGAAATAACGTTACTTCGTAAGGGTTTCCATGTTACCCACGCTCGTGCTGAGAACCTTAACCAAATATTTAACGAAATTATAACCATTGCTTTCTTTTTTCAGCAAGTTAACGACACTAAAAGCGCTTACAACCAAGTATCAGATTTGGTAAATGGACAGTTTCTACCAGATAACGTAAGTATTTATCTGCACCAAAAAATACTTTAAGTGTACCCAATTCCACACTAAAAGTTTTTTCAAGGCGGCATTCAATTATTTTACAAATCTTTGGTAATTATGTGTTTAACCCTCAACAAAACCGTGTCGGTGGCATCGTAGCTTCCTAAAGGATGAATCATTTAAAAGTTGGATTAATTTGTTTGAAAGGTGACTTGACCGAGAAAGGTCTAAGCTATGTTTGAACCAAGGATCTATACAAATGTAACTCAGTTATAAAAATTCCTTGGTAACTTGAACTTTCGGTTCATTCAGTCGTACAAATCAAATGATGGTTCAATCAGGATCAAATTAAAATTTTATAACAATTGTTGTAAAATATTCTTTAATTCTCTCTAATTTTTCTCAGGTTCCAACAAAAGCACCTGTAGAAATAAACGGAACTACAGAAACACCAAAGATCTCACGATCGGAGTTTTTGAAAATTTTAGACCGTAATTTAAAGGGACTCAATCGACTTCGGAACCTCGAATGGAGAGAAGCGAAGAAAGTAAGTTATTGTTTATATTACATCTTACGATGCTTGTGTTGGAGTTATGTTGAAACTTAAAGTAACATAAGCCGTAACTTCGGTAATGTTTAGACGTAACCGACGTAACACAAAGCTTGATGATCATCATAATCTAGGCGTCTCATGAGAACTCAATGGTGCCGAGAGCGTATTGTAGCGTAGCCAGTGCGTTGCAGCAAAAAACGTGTTCTCATTCACGACCTTATATCGAACTTCCTTATCAATTTTCTCGGCTTTATGCTCTACATATGTAAGTTGTTGAGTAACTATTTATAATAACAAGTCAAATAATATCCAAAAAATGTTTCGACTTCGAGGGGAACTGAGCCTGCAATCTTCCCTCAGCACGGGATTACAGAGTGTGAGTGAGGTCTTACTCGCTATACAAGGTTATTGGTAAATTCGTGACAATACGTGAACTGCAGGTTCAGCCCATCATCACAAACACGTTTGTGAAGACGCCAGGTCTTCATTCTTAATTTTGGTATTGGTAATGTGTACCCTCCGCAATTCAATAATCGTTCGTTAGAGAGATTTTATTTGAAACTCTACTTAAAAACAGCTCTGCCCTGAATTAACAGAAGATATGAGAGTGAAAGATCGGTCTTAAGTAACTCGTTGGGTTCCAGACAAAGATGTTTTTTCATTTAGTATCAGAGGTGACTTATATATATTTTTTTTTAATTTAGACTTGGCGCCTTTACGAACGAGTTTGTGATGATGGGCAGGACCTGCAGTTCACGTATTGTCACTAATTTACCAATAACCCTGTACAAGGAAAACCTTAGGTCAGTATTATGAAAGTTTGCTCAGTCTTAAATCTGTGCATTATGCATGATATTAGCGTTACTCAAGCATAGATCTAGGACTGAACAAGCTTTCATAATAGGGGCCTTATCCGTAAATTAAATATTATTCAAAGTAAATTAATTTGTTTTCAGGATTCAGCAGCCAACTTAAGAGCGTATAAGGATGAACTATTTAGTGGCAAGCAAAAAGGAAGTAAAAGATAACAAAACAGTAAATAAATTTTAGAGTTAGTTTTAGAAAATGAAGAGAAGACGAGTTTCCAACGATGCCAACGGTTACACTAGCCGGCGTTATGAATACTTAGGTCTTCCTTAGTTCAGTGTCTAGCCAGAGAATATACAATAATACTAACGGTCTAGCTGAGATTTGAATATTAAATATGTATATAGTAAGATAAACCACTTTTTCTTTTCTCCCTAAAAATATGGAAATTATTCGACAGTTACCGATAGTTGACCGATGGATAAGTAAGTTATAGACAAAATTTTGCTCATAAGTTTATTTTTAAGGAAAATAATCTATTGACTTACTATATTTTTTACTTCTTCGACATCAATAGATTTCTTTGGTTTTACTTTCCTATTTGTATAAATATGTAATATTGCACGACAATCTGGATACCATTCGTACTTTGTTCGTTGGATGCCGTTTCTTATTCTCTTTTGAACTGCTTCTTGCTCGAGCATCAGTTGAAGGGCTTTGTCTTTGTCTAAAGTGAGCATATCAGCTGCTTTTATTTTGAGTTCACATCGGTCCGCTCCATCCACCTGAAAAAGAGCAAATTGTTTATATGAATCCCATATCAAATCACCGAAAGTCATGTTTGAGTTTAACTAATTTCTGCCCGCGGTTTCGCACGCGTTATTTCTATGGAAACGTTAAAAGGTTATATCCCATGGGAACTGATTTATGGGATAAAAAGTAGCCTATGTTTGATTCCAGGCTTAGAGTTACATCAATGCAAAAATTCAGCTCGATCCGATAAGTAGTTTTGGCGTGAAAAAGTAACAAACATCCAAACTTTCGCATTTATAATATTACTAGCAGCGCCTCGCGGTTTCACCCGCGTAGTTCCCGTTCCCGTAGGAATTTCGGGATAAAAAGTAGCCTATGTCCTATTCCAGACTATAATCTATCTCTGTGCCAAATTTCATCCAGATCCGTTTTGCCGTTCTGGCGTGATAAAGGAACAAACATCCATCCATCTATCTATCCATCCATCCATCTAAACTTTCACGTTTTTAATATTAGTGAGATATTATAATATAATATCTGGTAACATTACGACTGCGAGGAGGGAATTCTTCAGTTTATCTTTAAATTGCGCTACAAGCGTTATCGCTTAACCACCTCAATATAGGTATTGCATTTTTTATAGGTAGGAATCATCAGGACTTTTTATTACGATTTCTCTCGTCTTCTATCTTAGTATGTTCCATAGTATAGTCCATTAATTCATAAATAGCGCTAAACTTACTTTGCACATGCATGAAAGTTCAAAATCATCATCCACTTTAGGCCAAGTTTGTTCTAGTACAGGTTTATCCCATTTTATCAAATGGGAATTCTCGTTCAGTCTGTTTGGAGCAGAAAGGAGTCCAGCCCATAGCTCTGAGCAGAAGTGCGGGGTGATTGGCGACAACATTACGATAAGTGTTGCCAATGCCAACTCAAACTCTTTGCTCTTTGATATTACCTCAGGGGGTAAATTATTCTGTAAATATTAACAATTGGTTCAATTAATTGATCTGTTTTCTATTTACTTACTAGCTGATGTCCGCGGCTTCGCCCACGCTTTTCAAGTAGCCTATGTCCGTCCCCTATCATTTACTTATCAAATTTTATTGAGATCCGTTCAGCCGAGCCGAGAGTTTAGGCGTGAAAAGTTACAGTTCACAAACAGACAGATAGACAGACAGACTTTCGTCAGTTACTTTCGAATTTATAATATTAGTATGGATAAGCCTAATGTAACCTCTTGGATATCCCAGTGGCAAAACTGGTCTAGCACAGGGTGTCGTTAAACGACGATGAAGACTGAAATGGCGCAGCGGGCGAAGATCTGCCTGCGACGCAGGAGGTTGCTGGTTCGATTCAGTTTTATATTTAAGGTGGTTCGACGCATGTTGGCGCGGTTCATTTTTTTGTGATTTTTTATATTTTTTGCGTTCCACAAGCAATGACACTAGCGGAAAAGTAATTACCTGGAAATCGTAAATCATTTTCTATGAACTCATGGTAAGAACCATTTATGATTCATTTGTATTTCAGGAGAATTTGGGAAAATGTTGATTTTTAGCACAAAATATCTTATTTCCCAAATGCTCAAACTACATGTGAATCGAAGTTGGTTTTATCATGAGTTCATAAAAAATGGTTTACGATATACGGCAAATGACTTTTCCGCTAGTTTTATTGGCTGTGGACCGCAGAAAAAATTTAATTCACTTAAAAAGTCATCTCGCGCCAACATTCACGACACTGAGATATTACAAGAAGTCCATTATCAACCATTGGCAGGACCACAGGACCGAAGCTGGTGACGAGAAATAGGGAGGCCTTTGCCGGAGTATGACATAGGTTTCATCATCATATCAGCTCACTTTTTCTGCTGAACACATCTAAGTAAGCTAGTCCTTTATATTTTATGTTGGGAGGATTTAATAAAATATAAAGTACTACTTTCTGTCCTTGGCTTTGCACGCTTAATGCGGGATAAAATGCAGCCTTTATGTTGAATTGCATCTATTGAAAATTTCAGCTCGATCCATTTAGTAGATTTGGTATACCCAAAATCGAAACATTCAAACTTTTGCATTTACAATAAAAGAGAAGTGAAACTGTCATAAAACAGTCATGTAGTAACTTAGGCAATACAGTCCACCAAGCTAGAGCTTCAAACTTACTCTTAAAGTAGTTGTCAGGCTCTGCAGTCTTGAAATAGCAACACTTAATTTTTGTGTGTACTTAAAGTGGTATGAAGCTGTAGCTGTGAAGTAGTTTCTAGCATCTCTGATCTTCTTTTCATGTTTAACAAATTCTTCTTGAGATATTGTTGTGTCCATGGGTTGATTTCTGTGTTCAAGGAACTGCCTTATGCTCAACCAAATACGTTTCTGCCAGTTCAGTACTCCAGGTAATGCTGTAAGTTTAAAGTTATATAAGTAGATTCAAACTATAATGAGCTTCATAAAATAGAGCACTATCATAAGAATTAGCAAAATGAAATGGCAGTGAGCCAGGGATATCTTCCACAGAATCGACAGCTGCTGGGTTAAACGTGTTGGGTGGAGACCGCGACTCGGCAAACGCCCACCGGCCAGGTGGGATGATGACCTGCGAAAGACTGCAGGCAGATGCTTGATGCGTCAAGCTGAAGACCATGTGCTATGGCGCTCATATCCTACCTCAATCATATGATAAGTTTGTACTCACTATCATCAGACCAGCGCCTAGCTGTAGCAGGAGGGACATCAGCTAGAATAAGCAAGCGAGTGGTGTCACAGCCATACAAGGCCAGAAGTCTTTCTGGATTTTCTCCATTGTACTTAGACTTGCTCATCTTTTCCCACTGCACCACAACTGGCTCTCCAGAATCTTTCTCTTTATGTTCTTTTCCTACCTTATCGACACTCTCTGGCGGTATATATTTCCCTGATGATTTCAACTTATAAGATTGCCCCATAATCATTCCTTGTACTAGAAGCTTTTTGAATGGTTCTTGACTAGGGGCCCATCCAAGGGAATGTAAAAAATAACTCATAAATCTTGCATAGTACAAATGTAAAACAGCATGTTCCTTTCCTCCTATGTAAATATCCACAGGGGTCTGATTTTGTACAGAGTTTCTACTAAACGGCTCCTTATCATTCGTTGGGTCTAGAAATCTATAATAATACCATGAGGAGTCTACAAAGGTGTCCATAGTATCAGTTTCTCTTTTAGCATCAGAATGACAGTTAGGACACTTGCAGTTAACCCAGTCTTCTAGCTTTTTCAGTGTTTGTATGCCAGAATGATCTGAGCTGATAACTGGTAGTTTGACCGGCAGCTCTTGGTAAGGGATAGGCACTGTGCCACATTCTGTGCAGTGAATAATTGGAATTGGCGTTCCCCAGTACCTTTGCCTGGATATTAACCAATCTTTTAGCTTTGAACTAACAAAATATCCTCCAATATGTTTACTCAATGCAATATCAACTGCCTTTTGGTTTTCAGCTTCAATATTGATTTCTGTTGATGCTTTAATGGGTATGTTTAAAGCAGAAGCCAGATCCTTATCTTTCTGATTGGAAGTTGTGCAGGCCAGGTATACATCTCTGCCTTCTGGGTATTCTACACTGTCAGACACATAAATAGGTATTTCTGAACAGGTAACTGGATTCCTGGCTTTCATTTTGCCAACAGAACCCAGTTTTTGTAGGAGTAAATTACTTGAGTTCAACACAAGGAAGTCTCCATGGATTAATTTGTATGGATCACTAGTCCATACATCAAATGTTTTGCTTTCCTCATTAATATCAACAGTAAATGTAACCACAATTCCATTACATTCACCAATCCAATGCTTTTGTAAGTTGATAATATCTTTCCAATTTTCCAGGTGTTCTTGTTTTAGTCCATCATACAAGGGTTTGGCATACTTAGTTGTTTTTATATACCACTGGGTGAGGTATTTCTTTTCCACTTTAGCTCCAGATCTCCAGGAGCAGCCTAGGTCATCCACTTGCTCGTCAGCTAATACAGTTTTATCCACTGGATCCCAATTCACTTGAGCCTGAAATATGAAAATATAATGCTTTAAATGTATTTTTATGACATGTTTGTAATAATGCAACATAGGTAATCTGGGTGTATAATATCTTTATCTCTATGTAAGTGTATCAGTCATTTATTACCCATAACACAAGCTCTGCTTACTACTACATCATCTAGCCCCAAGCTAGATGATGCCGTGTGAATTGTACAGCATTATTAACTTTAACATTATATTTTGTACATATGTTATGAGATTGTGCAGGAACGGAATATACTCACCATGCTCTGATAGGCTAAGCCTTTTTCAAGTAATTTTAAAAAAATAAACTGTGTCCATTTGTAGTACTGAGGGTCACAAGTGGATATTTCTTTGTTCCAATCAAAATTGAATCCAAGTTGTATGAGTTGTGTTTTCATAGAACTTATGTTTGATTTAGTCCAACTGCTAGGAGCAATGTTTCTCTCAATAGCAGCATTTTCAGCTGGAAGGCCAAAAGCATCCCAACCAATGGGGTGTATTGTATTCTTCCCATTTAGTATTTGAAATCTGGCTATAGTATCTGATATTGAATACACTCGCACATGACCCATGTGCAAATTACCAGAAGGGTACGGGAACATAGGCAGAACATAGTATGATTCTTTTTTCTGTTTAGAGGTGTCCGGTTTTTTTAATACATCAATCGCCCAATGCTTTTCAATATTTTGCTTGATATTTGTACTGATCTCTTCATGCTAAAAAAAATTAATACATTTTTCAGTAAATGATGAAGCAACAGAGTAAATGATAATGATTGCAATGAACTAGCCAATCAGTCAGGATTGGTTCAGAAAATAGAAGTGGGTCTTCCTTACTGACATGTTTATTGTATGTTACTACTTTCCTTACAGTACAGTAAATTCTGCTACATATAATCGTAATCATATCTAAACACATGGGATTTTGTGAAAATATTTTTATTTTTATGTATAATGGAACAATCACAAATAAGTAAGACCTCTTGAAATGTAAAAGATAAATTGCGACAGTGTATCTGTGTATTAAAAAGGTCAATTAAACAAAATTCACAACCCATAATAATTAAAGGTTAGGTAATTATATCGGTATTATAGGTTAATTATTATTATGTTGCTTATCAAAACTTTTGAAAACAGATTTACTCATAGTAAATCTGTTTTGCCCGAAAGTTTTCAGGAGAATAGTAGGTCTAAATATATCGGCATAAAATGGTGAAAATTCAGACCAACAACCAATATTGAAAATTCTTTCACTATTATAAGTCTAAAACATAATCTCACTAACTAATACCTGAGGCTATTGTTTATCTTGGTCCCGGTCTAGATTAGAATTAGAAGCCAAGCCGCGGACAGAGGCTACCTAACTAAAAATCATACAATATAATAGTTAGGAGCTTTGCAGTAAGTACCTACACGTTATACTACTTGAATTCTTACCCATAAATTGAGGCTTGATTTTCGCCTCACAGAATACGCTTGGTTTCGTAAATAAAACTGAAATAAATGCCAGCGAGCACCGTTGCACACTTGATCCCAAATCATAACCAAGGTACATTTAAACTACAATAGATTTTCCTAAGAAATACCCGATGTTAGGCAAGTATTTTTAACATGTAAGTTTATTTACTGTTAATAAAACGAGAGGTTAATAAATACTTTTTCTGCAACCTGCTTATTATTAAACACACCCAATAAATTATTGGAACACGGTGCGCGAAATGTTGAATTCTATACCGATACTCTAAGGTTGAATTCGCTTCTTTTTTTCCTTGATTTGAATGTCATCCATTCAGCTATTTGCCCTCACGGAAACTACGCAGAATTAGCTACTGTGTAGTTTCGCCAGCTGTCTCGAAGTGAGAACACATCGGGAAAGTGACATGTCTACACAGTTACTTACTGTATAGACAGAGTTACTGACCACCCAGTAGACAGCAACTGACCATAATGAGGGGTTTTCGTTTCGTATTAAAAAAAAAAAAACTAGTTCTAAATATCTCGATAGATGGCAGTGTGTCAACTGGCGATTAGGGTATGTCTATGTCAAATGAAGGGAAAACAAACTTTTTCGAGTGTTGCCATTTACGCATTTTTTTAATGCTAAAACTGGCAGATTTTGTGATCGGTTCACCTTCTAACATCAAACCGATGACGGGGACATAATTAAGCCCCGTCCCCGTCGGTTATGGTACGTAAAAATCGTAAAAAACGGGGACATAAGTCCCAATTAAAAATATTTTGGTTTTGAGCTTTATTTTGTTCAAATGAAGAACTCTTTTAATCAGATGTATTTTTGAATGACGATGACGAGAATGAGATGAGATGAGATGTATTATTACTGAATAACGAGTCACACAATCACAAAAAATCTCCGCCATCTTAGTACAACATGTCGTCCCAAACAGCTGCGCAAGGTCAGTAACCCGAGCCGGCGCGGCGGCACTCGAGTTTCGTCTCAAGTCGTGAATGATTTGTTGTTTTTATAAAGTTTTGAAAAAAGAATCGAATAGATCTGTGAAGGTTATACCTAAAAATGTCGGGTTTACCTGTAAGTAGGTAAGTAACTTGCATATCAGAAAAGGACCTATTTCAGTTTTTAATACCTAAGTGAATGAAAAAATATGTAGGTATGTTGTTGGTAAACCTTTATTATATAAATTAATGAAGGCGTCACAAACACACTATACATTTTATACGTTATTTATGCCTAGTGATATTAGTTTTAAAGGTGATTACTGTTCCTATTTTCAGCTTGCAAGATATCATTTTGCAGTTTTCCGGATATTTTACGAAACATCTTTTAATCATATATTTCCGACAAAATTTAAGTTCGGTTTGGAGTTTTTTAATTTTGACTGTGGCAACACTACATTCGTTTCCTATCTTTGAGAAACCAAAATAATTTCAAGATTTTCTTCAAGTTTTTAGTGGTTTCCCGTCCTTCGTCAGTTCTGGAATCGAATGTTCTTTCTCTGGCTGCGCCGCCGCCGCGCCGCCGGTTTTTGCTGTTGGTGAAGTTATATTCTACCCGATAAAGTTATCTTGCTGTGTTCGAGTTATTGTTAGTAACTGGTTGTGTTTGTGCTGATATGATAAAGAGCCTGACTCTGAGCCTATGAAAAACTGATGGTAATGAATGTGTACAAGCAGACGTACAAGAATTGGCTTAAAGGTGAATATTGGTAGCGTGTGTCAACAAAACAGCCGAGCTCTTGGGAATATCGCAAAGAAGTGGTTATAAAAGAACACAAATCTACAGGAAGAATTTCTTCGCCCAAAAAAAGGTCGCAAAACCAATTTTAACAAAGTATTGACAATTTCACGTATTCTGCTATATGAAGAATCGTCCATTCGTTTTTTCGCTGAACTGAATTATCTGCTCTAACAAAGGTAAGAATTGAGTTAAGTATCTACCTCATTTCAATGAGAAGTCTATTTAGTTATTAGTGTCTTTGTTTAAAAAAAGTAAAAGGATAAAAAGCAGCCTATGTGTTATTCCGGACTATAATCTATCGCTATGCGAAATTTCATACAGATCTATTCATATGAGTAGAGAGTAACGTACATCCATCCATCAATCCAAACCTTCACCATTATAATATTAGTGGGATAAAAAGTACTTTGTGTTTGCGCTGCTGTAAGCCACTGCACATTAACATAATGTCAGGATTTGATTTAACGTTTTAGAGCTTCTCAAATTAGTGGTTAACCAAGCACACCTACTGCATCTGAAAAATGACTTGTATCACTCAGGCATTATAGCTTCCTGTGATCTGCATGTAAAATATTTGCTATTTTGTTGCAGGCCATACAGTAATAAAAACAAGGGTGGATACCGAGGTCAAGTCATCGAAATAAGCTTTCTTGGAACGCTTAACAACAGGCTTGAATACTCCAACGGGAAAAGGACAATAATTGATATTCAGCTGTAATTATAGGCAACGAAGAAATAAAAAACAAGAAATGTATTTGTTTATATTTATTTCTGATGTCAAATAAATAATGCCTTTGTAGGACTAAGGTATTAGTAATTTAGGCAGTGAAAACTAATACCTATAATGTACCTATGAATAAACCTTCTTTTAAAAGTACTTCTCTATTAAAAAAAATGCACTTATTTGTTTGTTTTATTTACTCTCCGAAAGGCACAACCAAATGTTGCTTTGCTTTGTTGTTAGGTACAAGCATAGTGAAGGGTGGTGCGTGAGCCTAGTATTATTATGACTCGCAGAAAAGACCACCAGCAGCGCAGCGTGTAAAGCTCTGGACGCTTAACTAGCGTGTGAGATTGAGCCTTGTGAGATGAATGGATTTAGTAAAATAAATACCTATAGCTTTCTTCAAGAAAATTTCCTGCTCAAGCAAAGCCGAGGGCAAGAACTAATGATCCATAAAAATTCAAGGGTTTGCTTCACTGTCTTGTCACTTTCATAGTGACATTTCTTTGTTTATTTGCAGCATTTGAAAAATCAAGTTTGTTTGCCAGTTTTTTCATTGTTCAGACATAAACAATGAAAAAACTGGCACGATGGTTGTGACAGAGAAACATTCATTCTATCTGATTTCTTCTCATGCTACAAGCATATTTTTATCTCTCTCTGGTGTGAATGAGATGGGTATATGCACTACCTCTAGTACCTTGTTCTTTTAAGCGATCTACCGATTATCATTTTGACGTTTTCTTTCATGTGACATTAACATACCATAGTACCTTGTTGAAGCCAGTTGAAGCCCTGCCATCTATCGAGATACATGGAACTAATTTTTTTCTTTTTAAAAATGTAAAACGAAAACCTCTCATTGATGTCTATGGGTGGTCAGTGGCGGAGTAGCATGGGTTGGTATGGAAACCGTGGTGGTTTTCTACTAAGAAAAAATAGAAACAATAATACCTACCTACTAACGAGAACGAACGACGAATTATTCGAAACTTTTTCGGATGTTTGGTAAAAATGTCAGCAAAAGTATGGGAAAAGAAATGATAGAAAAGACGAAAATTCTAAAGATACTTACCTACTCCTATTTCCTAGGTCCAGCAGGAAAAAATGTTGAAGTTGAGAAGAGCTTGCAAGGCAGCGGTGCAGACCCGGGGTGGCGGCAGACAGTGATAGGTGGCGGCGCGACGGCGCCCCTCATTGTCTGGCGCTCTGGGCATGGCCGAGGCCACTAGTGGTAAATACGCCACTGTAAAAGAGATCCCTTACATTTTAATTCAGAAAGACAGCTATTATTAGCCATTTTGAGTTCTGACGGAGAAGTACAAGCAGGTCGTCACGAGTTGGCGCGAGATTCCATTTTTTTGTGGTTTTGAATTTTTCCTGCGTTCGTAAATTATTTTCTATGAACTTATGATAAAATCAGGTTTGATTCATTAGTATTTTGGAAGGAATTTGGGAAAATGTAGATTTTTAGCACCAAATTTCGTATTTTCCCACAGGCTCTAATAATACCAGTGAATCGAAGTTTGTTTTATAATGAGGTCATAGAAAATGGTTTTCGATTTGCGACAAATTACTTTTTTGCTAGTTCAATTGCTTGTGGAACGCAGAAAAAATAATTAAAAAACTGAATCTCGCGCCAACCCGCGACGAAAAAACTTATAATAACTTTTGTTTGCAATGAGAGGTTTTCGTTTTACATTTTTAAAAAGAAAAAAATTAGTTCCATGTATCTCGATAGATGGCAGGGCTTCAACTGGGTTCCTACTTAGATCATCAAAGTTTCGTTCCGGCCCTTGTTGGGGGCACGGAGGGAGGCCTCGAGGCTTGGCCTCTTTACCCCGGCTGCAACTCGAGGGGTGACGACCCCTCGGTCCTTGGGTTGAGACGTAATGCTCTTTTGTCTCTTTCTTTCGTTTTTTTTTTTTTTTTGAGGCTGCATGTTTTGTTTTTGTTTATGTTATTTTTTTTTTTTTTTTGTTTTTTTTTTTTTTTGTTTTTTGTAACCCAAGGGCTTAAGGTGGTTCCGCGGGGATCAGGTCCCGCGGGAGGGGTCGCCACGGGCGATCGTCATCTGAGGGCCGGGGCTGGTGAGGCGCGATGTGGTGCAGGTGGTCGTGGTGGCCGTTGTCGGCGCGGTCGTACATCCTCCGCGCCGACTGCACGATGAAATCTTCGATAGCGGGGATCTGCAGGTCGCGGGCGATAACGTCGTTCCTGACGTAGCGGCCCGCACCCGTGCAGATCCTCAACGAAACGTTCTGCAGCGCCTGGACCCGGTCTTTGTTGGTCTTGGAGGTGAGAGCGTACCAGGCCGGCGCCGCGTATGTGAGACGGGACCGTACGTAGGCCTTGTAGACCCGCACTTTGGTCCTCAGAGGCAGGTGAGATCCCAGGACAGGTCGGAGGAGCGCTCGGGCGACGCGCGCTTGTTGTAGCGCGCGGTCAACCTGTGGCTGCATCCTCAACGACCTGTCAATCTCAATGCCGAGGTACCTCACGTGCGAGCTCCAGGCCACGTTCTGGCCCCGTAGTTGCAGTTGTGGTGGGCTTCTGATGCGGCGGGAGACAAATAGCGCGGCCGTCTTTCCCACGTTAACGGCCATGCGCCATTTGTCCAGCCATGGCGGCAGGATGTCCAGCAGCCGCTGCATCCTGCGGGCTGCGATGATGGGACTGGTGGACGAAGCGAAGTAGGCGCTGTCGTCCGCGAAAAGCGCTAACGAGACATCCCGCTCCCCGGGGCGTAGGCGGCCCTCCAGGGTGGGGATGTCGTCGGTATACAGCGCGTATAGCGCGGGCGACAAGCAGCTACCCTGTGGTACACCAGCTGCAATGGACCGGGTTGTAGATGTAGCGTCCTCGACTGCGACAAAGAAGCGTCGGTTGTCCAGGAAGGACGCAACAATCTTGGTGAGTGCTGGGGGTGTTGGGGTTTGCAGGAGCTTGTACAGAACGCCGGGGTGCCATACACGGTCGAAGGCCTTCTCCACGTCCAGGAAGACCCCGACGGTGCAGCGCCCGGCGTTATGCTCGACTGCAAGGTGGTGCAGCACCCTGGTGAGCTGCAGGGTTGTGGAGTGGGCGCTCCTGAAGCCGAATTGCTCAGGGCGCGGCTCGATAGTTGGAGCTCCTACTTAGAGGAACAAGGCACTATGGTATGTTAATGTCACATGAAAGAAAACGTCAAAATGATAATCGATCGATCGCTTTTACCGGTGTGAATGAGATGGGTATATGCTAGTGCATACACCAGAGAGAGATAAAAATATGCTTGTAGCATGAGAAGAAATCAGATAGAATAAATGTTTCTCTGTCACAACCATCGTGCCAGTTTTTTCATTGTTTATGTCTAAACAATGAAAAAACTGGCAAAAAAACTTGATTTTTCAAATGCTGCAAATAAACAAAGAAATGTCACTATGAAAGTGACAAGACAGTGAAGCAAACCCTTGAATTTTTATGGATCATTCGTTCTTGCCCTCGGCTTTGCTTGAGCAGGAAATTTTCTTGAAGAAAGCTATAGGTATTTATTTTACTAAATCCATTCATCTCACAAGGCTCAATCTCACACGCTAGTTAAGCGTCCAGAGCTTTACACGCTGCGCTGCTGGTGGTCTTTTCTGAGAGTCATAATAATACTAGGCTCACGCACCACCCTTCACTATGCTTGTACCTAACAACAAAGCAAAGCAACATTTGGTTGTGCCTTTCAGAGAGTAAATAAAACAAACAAATAAGGGCATTTTTTTTAATAGAGAAGTACTTTTAAAAGAAGGTTTATTCATAGGTACATTATAGGTATTAGTTTTCACTGCCTAAATTACTAATACCTTAGTCCTACAAAGGCATTATTTATTTGACATCAGAAATAAATATAAACAAATACATTTCTTGTTTTTTATTTCTTCGTTGCCTATAATTACAGCTGAATATCAATTATTGTCCTTTTCCCGTTGGAGTATTCAAGCCTGTTGTTAAGCGTTCCAAGAAAGCTTATTTCGATGACTTGACCTCGGTATCCACCCTTGTTTTTATTACTGTATGGCCTGCAACAAAATAGCAAATATTTTACATGCAGATCACAGGAAGCTATAATGCCTGAGTGATACAAGTCATTTTTCAGATGCAGTAGGTGTGCTTGGTTAACCACTAATTTGAGAAGCTCTAAAACGTTAAATCAAATCCTGACATTATGTTAATGTGCAGTGGCTTACAGCAGCGCAAACACAAAGTACTTTTTATCCCACTAATATTATAATGGTGAAGGTTTGGATTGATGGATGGATGTACGTTACTCTCTACTCATATGAATAGATCTGTATGAAATTTGGCATAGCGATAGATTATAGTCCGGAATAAAACATAGGCTGCTTTTTATCCTTTTACTTTTTTTAAATAAAGACACTAATAACTAAATAGACTTCCCTTTGAAATGAGGTAGATACTTAACTCAATTTTTACCTTTGTTAGAGCAGATAATTCATTTCGGCGAAAAAACGAATGGACGATTCTTCATATAGCAGAATACGTGAAATTGTCAATACTTTGTTAAAATTGGTTTTGCGACCTTTTTTTGGGCGAAGAAATTCTTCCTGTAGATTTGTGTTCTTTTATAACCACTTCTTTGCGATATTCCCAAGAGCTCGGCTGTTTTGTTGACACACGCTACCAATATTCACCTTTAAGCCAATTCTTGTACGTCTGCTTGTACACATTCATTACCATCAGTTTTTCATAGGCTCAGAGTCAGGCTCTTTATCATATCAGCACAAACACAACCAGTTGTTAACAATAACTCGAACACAGCAAGATAACTTTATCGGGTAGAATATAACTTCACCAACAGCAAAAACCGGCGGCGCAGCCAGAGAAAGAACATTCGATTCCAGAACTGACGAAGGACGGGAAACCACTAAAAACTTGAAGAAAATCTTGAATTTATTTTGGTTTCTCAAAAATAGGAAACAAATGTAGTGTTGCCACAGTCAAAATTAAAAAACTCCAAACCGAACTTAAATTTTGTCCGAAATATATGACTAAAAGATGTTTCGTAAAATATCCGGAAAACTGCAAAATGATATATTGCAAGCTGAAAATAGGAACAGTAATCACCTTTAAAACTAATATCACTAGGCATAAATAACGTATAAAATGTATAGTGTGTTTGTGACGCCTTCATTTATTTATATAATAAAGGTTTACCAACAACATACCTACCTACATATTTTTTCATTTACTTAGGTATTAAAAACTGAAATAGGTCCTTTTCTGATATGCAAGTTACTTACCTACTTACAGGTAAACACGACATTTTTAGGTATAACCTTCACACATCTATTCGATTCTTTTTTCAAAACTTTATAAAAACAACAAATCATTTACGCCTTGAGACGAAACTCGAGTGCCGTCGCGCCGGCTCGGGTTACTGACCTTGCGCAGCTGTTTGGGACGACATGTTGTACTAAGATGGCGGAGATTTTTTGTGATTGTGTGACTCGTTATTCAGTAATAATACATCTCATCTCATCTCATTCTCGTCATCGTCATTCAAAAATACATCTGATTAAAAGAGTTCTTCATTTGAACAAAATAAAGCTCAAAACCAAAATATTTTTAATTGGGACTTATGTCCCCGTTTTTTACGATTTTTACGTACCATAACCGACGGGGACGGGGCTTAATTATGTCCCCGTCATCGGTTTCATGTTAGAAGGTGAACCGATCACAAAATCTGCCAGTTTTAGCATTAAAAAAATGCGTAAATGGCAACACTCAGAAAAAGTTTGTTTTCCCTTCATTTGACATAGACATACCCTAATCGCCAGTTGACACACTGCCATCTATCGAGATATTTAGAACTAGCTTTTTTTTTTTAATACGAAACGAAAACCCCTCATAAGAATCTATAATGTGTTTATGGACATCATTAGGTAATTTGACGACCGATGTGTCGCGGTGGGTGAAGGTCTGCCTGCGACACAGGAGGTTGCGGGTTCGATTCCCGCCTCGGGACAAATGTGTGTACGATCTGCACACATTTGTTCAGGGTGTTATGGTCGTTTTCTATGTATAATAAAAATATCTATATCTATGTATTGTATTATATTATGTATATCAGTTGTCTAGTACCCATAATACAAGCTTTGCTTAGCTTGGGGCTAGATAACGCTGTGTGAATGGTCCAGCATTATTTATTTATTATTAATAATGATCAGGTACATAGTCCGCTTATTTTTAGGTCTCTGCGAAATAGTGTGTGTTAGCAGACAGTGACATTCGCTAAGTCAGTCAGCTGATTGATCAGCGTCCATCTCACTCATTGTTTGTTTTGCCAATGCCATGCCAAAGCCAACCAAATACGAACTTCACCGCAGTGCAGCTCTCGCCTTGATCAATCAATCGATTGCTTTATTTGTTGGGATATTTTTGGGTTGGATTTCCGTAAAACCAAACCAAACCAGTAAAGTGACGAGATACAACACCTTTAAAAATGGCCAGGCCTAGAAACGAAGATGCAGCTGAAGACGCAAAGAAAATCGTAGATGATGCAAAGAACTTTATCGAAAAAGCTATTGCAGACATCGGTCAAACTTCCGCAACAAAGCAGCTAATTTTAGGAACTGCGTCAGGATGGTAAGTCAGTGAACAATGCACTCCAACAATAAATAACTCAAATGTTCAGACAGAGTATTCACATTCCTACTGTGGTAGCAAAGTGGAATATGTGGTTAAAGGTGTGAAACTACGATGTCTCGAAATGGGTTGTTATGTCGAAAAGGAGCCATTCTGGACTCTTCTTCATCTTCCTTTTCTTTGTGCATCATATTTGAGAACTTCATTTATGCACCCAACATCCTTTCTCAATAAATCCTACGTACCTAGATAACGATACATTTTATCATAAGCTCAGTTCAGTAAAAATGATGTAGGTACTTATATTTTAAGTTTTGTTGGTATGATACCTGCTTCTCACTGCATGCATAATTAATTTACTCTTACATTGCTTTAGTCATCATTTTCAACTTTAGTAAGGTGACTCATTACCAGCTGATGATGTAATGTTTAAATTAGTTAGATCTTAATATATCTTGATTTCTTATTGCCTATGTTATTTTTAGGGTAACAGGATTTATTTCCATGAAAATAGGAAAAGTGGCGGCAGTGGGCTTGGGTGGAAGTGTGATTCTTCTCCATATTGCAAGTCAAAAAGGGTATATTGATATTAACTGGGATAAAATCAACAAAAGAGTTGACAAAATCACAGACAAAATTGAAAAGGAAGCAACTGGCAAATCACCAAACTGGACTGAAAAAGTAAGTGATGCAATGATAGTTTGCGATGTATTTCTTTTTCCTTTTTTTCTACACCAAAAGAAAACAACTTTACACTCTCCTGTTGATACATAGCTGATATTCAAGCAAATATTATTTATTGGTCTTATTCTGGTTGTCTTTTAGTAATACCTGGGTATCTCAAAATAACTAGTACTTCAGGCAAGGCTCCTCTAATGAACATGTCAAGATGTCATCTTAAATAATTGATACTATTGGTTAGATGGCATTAACTGCAAAATATTCTATTTCTATTTGTTACAGGTCTTAATGTTTGTCAAAAATAATTCATACTATTCAGCAGGATTCACTGGAGGATTCTTTTTTGGTATCGCAACTTCATAAATATTTTTTTTATGATTATAATAAGGCGAGTAGCTATAAATTATAGATACTGATAATGATGTATTTAAGTACTTATCCTACATACATAATATAAAAAGAACAACTTTTGTTTTTCTAGGTGGTCTTGCATATTTTTCAATGCATGGATTTAGTGATACAAGTACCTACAAAAAAAGTATGAAACATTTTGAGATATCAGCTATGTATGGACTTTGGTTATTAATACTTATACCTACCAATAGTCATTCTATGCTTAAATTCAGTGATAACTATGGTAAAATGATGTATTAATTTGTTTACAGATTGAACGGTTTGTTGATAGAAAACTAGATAAAGCTGAAGAACTTCTCAAAAAGAGGGAAAAGAAAGCTAAGAAGTGGTATAACAACTTTACAGGGGATGATGATTACCGTGCCACTGAGAGTCATGTATTTTTTGCCTCATTTGTTGCCGGTATGGCATTAGGTCTCATTTGTGGAAAGTAACTAATCTGAAGATAATGATGCCTTCTCTCCACTCATTTTATAGTTGATCTGTGTCTCACAATGACTAAAGTCATTTTGTTAGATCTAACCTTTAATATTTGATCAGCCTGCTGAATCCCACGGCTTAGCAAGGCTCCCTTTTGTTGAAAGTATTATTATTAACAATTTGCAATTAATTATAAATGCAATGTTCTTACATATTAAGTGTTAAACTTTGAGGCAGAGTACTCAATGAACCTTTCACTACTGCACAAAATAGTTATGCTCTTATTCCAAAATGTTTGTATGTTAATTGTTAGAAATTTCTTAGATATTCCCATCTGTAAGAGGAATTATGAATAAAAATTCTCTAAAGTAATAAAATGGTTTTTAATCATGCATCTCAGAAATATAACCTAAGAAGGTAGTTTATGTCCTTTTGAATATCTTTAAATAATAATCAAACAGTTGTCTTGGAGTTAAACTTTCTAAATATGCTTTGTAATGAGTCACAAATTCTCTCTTGATGCGGCACACAGCATTTCCATAGAATCTTTTTTCTTTAGTAGTTAATGATTCATGAGGGACATTAGTTGTTCCTTTTCTTGACCTTAGTAATTCATACAGTTCTTTGCCATTCCTGAAACAGATAAAATTATTTATTATGTAATTTTTTTTAAATTTATTTCAATATATTATGTACATAATAGGTATTTTGATTCATAATAATATCATACCTAATAATGGGTACAATCGGCTCTATCATGGAATGTTGTATCTGTTTTTCGTTGTTATTATTTTGAAATGATGTACTTGTATCTTCATCAATCACACTCATGTAGGATGTACGTTCTGGAGCTTCACTTATTTGTGGTTCATTCCTGTGTAACAAATGTTTTTAAAACAATTTAGTGTACACCATTATGTAGTTATTAAAGTTCTAATTTTCAAAGTAACTCACAGTGTTTCTTCACTGCCATATTCTGCTTCTGATTCCTTTTGTGATGTGCTTACAGGTCCAGGATTACTTGAACCTGGCTGTGATCCACTTCTAAACATAAATAAACATGAAAAATATGGATAAATAAAGTGATAAAAGTATAGTGTATCCTAAAACTCAATGTCAAGTCGGAAGCGGAGGATAGATGGGTTCATGACAACCCAGAAAAACCATGACGACCGATGTGGCGCAGCGGGCGAAGGTCCGCCTGCGACGCGACGCAGGATGTTGCGGGTTCGATTCCCGCGTCGGGACAAATTGTGTACGATCTGCAGACATTTGTTCAGGGTGTTCTGGTCGTTTTTCTATATAAAATAAAAAATATCTATCTATGTATTGTATATCAGTTATCTAGTACCCATAACACAAGCTCTGCTTAGTTTGGGGCTAGATAATGCTGTGTGAATTGTCCAGCATAATTTATTTATTATATTTATCAATATTATGGATAACTGTTTTACTCACATACTATTTTCCTTGTTCATAAATGAATTATCGCTTAGATCACATTCCATTTCATCATGCTGTATTGGAAGATTAAGATCAGATGTGGAGGATTCAGGGCTAGGCAAATGAAGAACATTTTGCTGATCACCATTTTTTTGAACATTTTTTCTTTTTCTAACATTACCGGGATCCTTAGGTTTTAGAAATGGCTTTGTTTTGACTATTCGTTGAGCTTTCTTTACAACTGATTTTGTTGAAAGCGTGTTGTAGAAGTGCCATTTTTTTGTTAGACTTAGCGATAGCCATGATTGGGTTGCATTGTAGATGCATTTCTGAAAATGAGAAAAACATGAGCTGGAGTTCAAACTTCATTGCTCTTTTTATATACCGAGTCTAAGGTTAGTTATTCTGTGCTAACAAATCACATTTCACAAATTCATAACCTTTCATTAGTACTTAAAAAACAAAAGAGCAGAGTCAACTAACACTTGTCTTCCCGCCTCTTTTTTCGCAGTAAAGCTGAACGTATAAGTCCTTTGCGCGGTTGGGTATTTGAGTGGTTTTAATCTTCTTATTCATAATCCTAGTCTTAATCAACTGTGCTTTTATTCTCTTTGAATTTATTGAATCCACTCTCAACTCACTTCTTAAACATTTGTTTGAGATATAATAAACACACAGATCTAAAAGTAGTACGAAAAAACAAAACTTTTACTCTATCACAGATGAAATAATGTTTTTTTTTTTATTTTGGACTCCATATAACTTCGTATTTCCCATAACCATGAAATGTTTACTTTCCATAGTTTCCCTTACGTTTTACCCTCCAATAATTTTTCTTTTTTGTAAATTTATTGATTTAAATACTTCGATCAAACAAAAGGAGTTCGCGGCCTCCCCCGTAGATACCTAGAGACTTACAAAAATGTCACTCAAAATTGTCTTCGTTTTGTTATGAATGACGCAGACAGTTTGCGCAGAGCCTGACAAGTTTTTTCCATACGGAACAAGAGATTGGTGGAGTCGAATTCATTTTATTTTATTTTGTAAGTAGGTAGGTACCTACCTGAGAATTATATACCTACCTACTCAGTTTACTTTCTATAAGGATTAATTAACAGAATTCAGGTAAAGATAACGAATCATTTATTGATGATAATATAAATTGGTGTCTCAACAGTAGGTATTTATACAAAAGGGTCATTTCAGACATACAATAATTTAAACTTAAAATACAATTTCAGGCAGGCACTCTAGATTAATAAGAACTGGTTCCTGTCTGCGGCTTTGCACGAGTTTTTTTTACGGGACAAAAAATAAACGTTTTATAAATTCATACTTCTGGTAGGTAGGTAAGAACCTAGTCTTTCTTTTATTAGAGTCTACGCAAATGAAATTTTAGGGCGGGCCAACGAGTTATTTTAAAAATCATCAACTAGTAATATTAAAGTTATTTTTATGAAAAATATATTAATATATACTATAAATGAAAATTTTTTTTAGAAGAAATAGCCTCTCCATTTATCAATTTAGAACAAAATTAATATTTTAACATAGGCAAACCAAACAACAATATTTTATGCTGATTTCACAAGTATATGACTCACATCTCAATATACGGGTTAAAAATATATATAAACTTACTGAAAATAAGAAATTCCATCCTTTTTCAGCACTTTGGACGAGTGATTCTTGCATTTTTTGTACGAGCACTTACCCATGCTTTTTGTCTGAACGCTAAAATGACACTAGTTGAAAAGCTTCCCTAACATGTCAAAATGTTTCTCTTTTGCTACTGAAGGTTTTGGGGTGCGCATTGTGAATCTAAGGGGAGCCGGCAAAGCCGGAAATTTTTGATCGAAGTTTAAATATGATAAAATTGTAAATAACTGCTATATTTATTTACCTGACGTTATTAATTTTACGTTTTTCTCTCATTGGTGTTTTTCAACTATTTACCGGTCATATTAATATTTTAACCACGCCTCCATTTCATGACTATGACATTTCTTTGAACTAGACACTGGCAGAAAGGTGACAAAACAGTCACATATTGCCACTAACAAAGAAGTCAAGTCAAGATTAATCAATCAATCTACCTACGCTACGACCAAAACTATTCATTCTTTCGGGTACTGGATTATTCGGTATTTATTTTATTTATTTATTGTATTGTTATTGGTTGGAGACACGTAGTGGTTTTAATCTCTTTGCTGGAGACGACACGGCCGACGCGACGGTCGACCTCAATCCATTATAATGAATGATAAAAAGTAGGTAATCATTTGTATTTTCTTCTGTTTTGTTTAGTACCTACTTTTCTAAATAACTAGATTTTCTTGTGATTACAGGTACGGTCTAATTCTTGCCGAAAAGAAAAAAGCTCCTAGTTTTCAGGCAAGCCGTAATGTTTTTGGAAATGACTCCGATTCTGAAGAGGAAACTTCTAAAAAACTCTTCCTGTTACGGCCTAGTGACATAACTAAGAGACAGGTACCTTTAAAAAACAAAAAACCTTATAGCTAGCTACCTATGCTATCATTTAGTAGCACTGAAGTACCTACTGTTACTAGCGTAGTTTACTATAACTTAATGTTTAGTAGTCATATTTATAACAGTAAAATCGCATAAAATTTTTGTGATAGGTACAAACATTACTTCTAAATATAAGAATTGAAACATGGGCTCATATTTTCAGGCAAAAATATCTCAAGAGAAAGTAGTGTTGGAAGACCCAACAGTGTATCAATATGATGAAATCTATGAAGAAATAGTTGGGGCAAAGGAAAAGGAAACCAATAAACTAAAAGAAGAGAAGAAGCCTCGTTATATTGAGAACCTAATGAAGTCTGCAAACAAAAGAAAAATAGAAAATGAACGCCGCATGGAAAGACAGGTACCAAAAGGATTAGAAAGAATATCATACATAATATGAGTGTTAAATATTTGTCTGTTATAAAAAATTAACATGTCTTTCGATAATAATACTAGAATTTATATATTATCATATAGTACCTAATAATATATTTCAAAACTCACTTCATTGTATTGTTTACAGATTCAGAAAGAGAGAGAAGAAGAAGGGGAGGAATTTAAAGGCAAAGAAGTATTTGTAACTTCTGCATACAAGAAGAAACTGGAGGAAATGCGCCAAGAGGAAGAAAAAGAGAAACGCGAAGAGTACTTGGAGAGGATTGGGGATGTAACTAAACAAAGTGATCTTGGTAAGCAATATTCATGTAGATACACTCATGTCTCCCTCAATAAGTACGTACCTTTCATTTTTATTTTCACACCCATAAGAAGACAAAATTCTCAATTTTCTTGCATGTAAAATTTGGTGTAAAATTAATTTTTACCATGTTGGTTTTATTGTAACACAAACATTTTACCAGGACACATTGATGGTAACATTGAAGTATTATAGTTACGATGGTAATCACTTATTGCAGGGCAGCTAGGTTTCTGTGGTTTAATATGTTGATTGAATAAACCCAATGTTTTTACTAATTTTAGGGGGATTCTATCGTCATTTGTATGAGCAAAAGCTAGGTAAGGACAAAACTACTGAAAGTAAAAAGGAAACAACACCTGAAATAAGTGCCCCTCAAGCACCTGATACCGAAAAAGATGAGGTTCCAACTGCTGAAAACTCTAAGAAAAGGAATTATAGGAAGAGGAAATCCTCAGATCCTAAGTATGAGCTATCTGAAGGAGAAATTGAAGAATCTGATGAGGAGATTAATCGGTTGAATCTTGAAAACATTAGATTGAGTAAGCAAAATAAGAAAACTGATGAAAACATTGATGCTGATTCAGATTTTTCAGTTGATGACCCTAGTGAAGAAGAAACTGAGACAGAGCCAGGTAAAGAAAAAAAAATTAAAATCAAAGAAGTTAAAACCCCAGAAAGGTCTTCTTTACCTGAAATAAAACCAGTTATTGAAAAAGATGATCAAAAATCAAAGAAAGAAGTGGTAGAAGTCATTGAAGAAAAGATCACCATTGATATTTGGAAAAAGCGGACAGTTGGTGATGTGTTTGACCAAGCTTTGAAAAGATATTATGAAAGAAAAGCTAGCAGAGGGATTTGATCAACGATGTGAACAGTACCTACATATGTCGTAATAGTACCTAAGTGTTCTGGAGTTGTCCTAAAGTACACAGAGTAAGGTTTACAATTTGTTGGCAAAAATTTTTCCATAGTCTATGCAGAAAGTAATTACAAGTATTGTAATAATGATACATAGATTTATTCTGCTTATAACAATATTCATGCATACGAAATAAACAAACTTAATTAATTACATATAAACTTTTATTTAAACTACTACATAGTGTGCCTTGCAGTGAACTGAAACAAAAGAAAGTAAAGTTAGTATTTTATATTTATGTGCACATGGAGGGTAGAATAAACAGGAATGCTCAGGGTCAGCTCACACTGAGAGGCGAGACGCTGCGCTCACTTTGATTCAAAATAATATTTTAATTGGTACGCAAAAATATACCAGTTTCCGTATTATGTTAAAAAGAATTTACCTTTTTGCGTAGTAAATAAAGTTATATTTTGAATCAAAGAACTCGCAGCGTCGCGTCTCGTCTCGTGTGAACTAACCCATAGGGGTCAATTAAAATACAACTGAAACGAACGGTTGGCTCTAGCTAGAGTACTTAAACAAAGTGATTGTTGCTTTGACCAGACGGAAGACAGCTTACAGCCGGTTTTTCAAACGCTTGTTATTTTTGACAATAATAGTTTAAACATTTTGTTAACCTCTAGTGTGTTTGCCTCTGTGTGGAGAGACTTGGTTCGTAAAACAAACAACAGAACTTAATCAGAATAAGTGCTAATGCTTTATATAGGAGTGTAGTTCCTCTGCGTAAAGCTGGCTTGTGTGTGAAGGAACCAAGACTTGGTTCGTAAAAAATACAATATCGAGCTTTACGCAGAGGGACTACACTCGTATATTAAGCACTACCTAATATAGCATATATGATACTTAACCTGATTAAGTCCTGACGAACTTCTCCACACAGAAGTAAACACAGCCGATGAAAAACTGGCTGTAAGACGGCTAAGCGCCAGCGTCGCTTTTTAGAGTGCCGATCACTAAAATTAAACATCTCGAGCGCGGTCAGTAGGTTACTGTACTTGGATGAGCGTCATGATGGCGCGTGGATTGAGTCTTAAAATATCTACTTTTCTATTCTTTAAAATTCACAAAAAAAAACAAAAAATTGCAAAAATAAATATGCAGATATATTTCTATATCAAAAGAGAATATAAATAATCAGCTTTTTTAAAGGCACATGCATATACCCTTTCAATGCACATTTTTCTGCTGGGTGGCAGCGGTGCTTTTCAGGTTTGCGCCAGCTAGATGCCGATGCATCTGAATCTGCTCGCGGCTGCTGCTGCGCCTGTCGCGGCCATTAGATTTAAAAAACTCACCTATAAACTCGGATACAGGATCGTTCTCGCCTTCAGCTCGCATAGTTCCCGTTATTTCCTCATTCTCAACCATAGGTAACACAAGCTGTACAAATTCAGGTGTGTATGGTGGTGCTATGGCATCCAGAACCTGAAAACCAAAGAATACTTTTAAATATCAGATACATAACTAAACCAAGTGCCAAGAATAAAAACTGCTTCATCACTCACAACCAAAATACAATTATAAACACCATCATCTGTTGTTTGTGTGTTGCGTCTAATAAACAATTTTCTTTCTTTCTTTGAAAAAAGATATCCCGCTATAATATATGATACGGTGAACGGTGACGTCACGTTCAGAAATTTTGCGATTTGAGTCTTCTCTTTTATATCTACTTTTCAATCATTAAAATTTCCCCGTGACACATCAAAGATATAATAATAAATATGCAGATTTATTTCTATATCAATAGATAATACAAATAAAAATAATCAGATGATTTTATGCTGATTATTTTTAATATATTTATATTATTATTCCTGTGTATTTTGACACCTTTACTGCTATTACCCATCCTCTTGCCAAGACCGTCACCCTCGTTTGGGAGGTTTAGGGGAGGCATGTTCAGCAATGCACGTATTTTTCTGATGATCGGATCTAAACTTACTTCGGTTATAAAATATCGAATCAACGATATGTCGGTGTCGCCGCGTTGCCAACATTGTTTGATGTACCTGAGGACAGGCACTACACAGCCGCGACTGAGCAAATTGACCATACGATCAAGAAGCATTTTCTTCAATTCCAACTGAAACAAACTTTCTTTTTAGGATTAACTTTAAAATGCACGACACTTTTAACTGTATCTTGGGTTCCGTACCCAAACGCCTATTCCCGATTGTCCCTACCCTCTGCGGGTGGATACGGGACCCTACTACTAAGCCTCCGCTGTCTGTCTGCAGGTTGTATCTCATGTCATGACCCTGATATGATATGACATGTCTTGCCGCTAAATATAACAACAAATAATAAAAATAAAATAAATAATAAAATTATAGAGGGGGTGTGATATCAATTCATAATTAAGGGTGACTAAGGGTGCAATGATCATACCAAGTTGAGTGCCGATCACTGAAGTTAAGCAATGTCCGGCGCGGTCAGTACTTGGATGGGTGACCGCGTTATGATGGCTTGTTGCAGTCCTGTGTCCTAATGAGATAGGGCCCCTACTAAAACTATTATGTAAAGTATTAAACAAGACTTGCGTGAACGTCTTACCTGTACCAAAATTTCCAATTCGTCTTGCGGCGACTCAAACAACTGAACCAATAACCTCAGGAGTCGATGGTGCAACAATTGATGGCAGGATGCGACCTCGTCAAGCAAAGCCAAGTGCACGGGGCAGTGTTCAGTGCACAGCTTGAAATATGACGGTTCAGTCACCACGCATTCTACCCATACTAACACACCCATGCCCACTACGGGAAACCTGAAAAGAAAAAGATTGAACTTATTAACACATTTAGGTAAGGGATGTCGAATTTTTTTTATCAAGTATTTCTACCTATAAAATACTGATCTACAGTCGAGTTTTTCCGAAGATCCAATGTTTGTAAACAACTCGCAACACAAAAACCCAAATTTCTCTTTTTGGCGTCCAGATTGAAAAGTAAGTGATTGACTGCATTATGTATGCATGAGAAGGTAAGAGAAACGTAGTGCAAATATTGGCAAAAAATCTGTAATAAGTATAAATCAATTACTTACTGTCCGTTAGTTTCGCTAAAATATTTTTTTGGTAGTTTGACCGATTTGAATATTTTTTTTGTGTTGTTCGCTCTACTACTCAGTCAAGGTTAAAAAAAAATAGGGAAGAAGAAGAAGGAGTTCCCATGATCATCTAGCCAACAATAAGTGATTTGAAGGTTAAGTATGGGCGCCATGTTTACAAACATTGTATCTTGAGTTTGGCCAGAGTAGGGGACAGTCCTCTGCGCACCGCGTCAGCCCGCTCCGATTCTCGCTTAGGGGCGTGATACTACCCGACTCTCCCCTATACATTCATACATTGTTAAAAAGTTGCGTTGTAAAGCTGTACATACAGTAAAACTGGTAAAACTATGCATACCTTATGCAATGATACAATGTTGGCAGCTCTGCAATAAGGTCACTGGAGCTGGCCGAGCTACAAGTCACCGCATGCACCTTTTCGATAGCCTGCACTGTGGCTTTCAGCTCGTCTTTCACTGGCTTCCCTGGAGACGCCCCTTCGCAGACACTCGCGGCATATGCGAGGAGATACATGTACTTGGACTTGTGTTCTGGGTTCAGTTTGCTTCCGGATTTGAATAAGGAGTCGACAAGGAGTTCTGTAAAGAAACAATAAATAATAGCTGAAGTAAATAAAGGTTGTAGCTCATTAATAACGCACAGCTCAAAAAATAGCAAATATAGGCCTAACCTAAGCGTAGGTAAAAACAACGACACCGTCAAATAACAACGGTAAGCTGTAAGCGACCTTGCCGCAAAATTGCTAACCCAAAAGCGAGCAACATGCGCGCAGTTGCCGTGTGTAGGTACCGCTACCTTGACGCAAGTTGCATGATCAAGTTGCGGCTCTTTGCCGTGTGTGGTATAAATGAGCTACCTTATGTAGTAGACCAGACCGGTCAATAACCAAAACCAGCTGAATGTAATGAGTCCAAGGTTACCTAAAAACTGTGGTATCCTCAGTAAATGAACCGGCGGCGGCTCTGACTGCGTGTACGCTCGGAACAGCACGGAGATATCGGCCGGGTTTAGAGCGCCGCGGGACAGCATGGCCGCTAGCGCCGTGCGCGCGTTCCGCCACGACTCGCCGGACGTTAGAGCGAGAGTTATCGGCGTCACGTCGTGCCCACTGTTACGAAGTTTTAAGCATCATTATACATTAATTTATATTATAAAGTTATAATAATACTTATGTAACAAAATAAAAGATTGTTGTTTGATGTTATTCTTTAAAGTTGTACTGTTTACTGTCAAAAAATAACCACTTTAATAACAATGGTCAAAGATATACATATATTGCAACAAAAAAAAAAACACCAAACAAGGGGGTTTTGCCTAAACCTTTAAACAGTAAGTAAGTAACCGGTAAGGAGTTAAACAATTTTAACGAGAATTATGTGTGCTCCCGATGAAGAGAGTAGCATTGACATAAGCATGTTTATAAATTATCATCATTGTTATTTTTTGAGAACCCTTGTATCAAGGTAAACCAAGTGGTATTTTTTTTGCATTATTTATGGGGTTTGGTGTATTGACACTGAAAGAATCTGCTGCCTTGCCCTATGGTAGGTTTTCCTAAGTAGGCTCTTACAAAATTCACGGGATGAGTTGGAGGGCCGCTCTAGTTACGCCGCGACCACCTTGGCCAACTACTCCAGTACTATTAAACTATCATGGTTCACTAACGCCCGAATACTCAAACGCATCTCAGATTTATACAAGTCTCAAGTTGTCCTTTTTTGACAGTTTTCAATGAAAATCTGTCACTAAAGACGTGTTTGGGTATTCGGGGGTAAACTCTACATAAAGATTAAAAAAGAAATCCAATGATTGATAACCTTTGGTTACCTTTGTTGAGCACATCTGGTTATTTCTTGAGACAGTCGTTTCATGATGGCTCCACCTCTTGGTTCTTGTGCCAGTATATGCACAATGACTTGACTGTACACATATGTGTGAGCGCCGTGACAAACCATTTTCTACCATCAAACAAGCATTATATTTGCAGTTTTCTTCATCAACCTCTCCAATGCTGGATATAAGCCTCCACTTTATTTTTGCAAAAGTAAGGAAAAAAAATGTGTTTTTACATTTATAATCACCTATCAGTCAAACCTATAAAATTTTAAAGTTCTATGAAAAATAAATTTACTAATTGTAATTTAAATTCGTATTCACAATTGAAAAATAACTTACAGCACATTCATTGACACTATTTTGCCAATCATCAGAGCTTTGCAAGAATCCAACAATGGCTGATTTAAGTACTCTTGAAAATACTTCAATTTGCTGAGCTGCAGTGGAAATACTAGTGATTTCACCTTGAAATCCAGCATCAGATATAAGCTGTAAACCAAAAGAACACAATACACACAGTTAATTGTTTTCTAAAAGTTCACTTACATATGAAGTGTGTAATGTTATGCATAGCTTTTTGTGCATCATCATCATCATCATCAGCCTATATTAGTCCACAGCTGGACATAGGCCTCCCCTAATGAGCGCCATAGCGCCCTGTCTCCAGCTTGATGCATCCAGCATCTCCTAGCAGTCTTTCGCATATTGTCATGCCACCTTGTCGTCCTCCACTACATTTGCCGAGTCGCGGTCTCCACTCAAGAACATGTTTACCCCAACGGTTATCGGTTCTTCACTTGGTTTTTGTGCATACCTTGATGGTAAAGTTGAGCATAAGACAATCAGGGTACTCCTCAGCTAATCTGTATATTAAAGAACGCCAAGTGGGATGCTCAATCATTTCAGTCAGCCATGCCGGAGTCTGTAAAAAGTAATTTATAGTGTAAAAGATTTTTTCTTATATTTTTTGGGTTATGGACTTCTTAGTTTGTGATTCAGTGACATACCTCACCCTCTTCAGTAAATATTGTATCAGCTTTTTTGGGATCAAAAGTTTTTAGTATCATATCTTTCAAGTGATTTTCCACCATAGCTTGAACTTCAGTTACTTTCACACCTGCAAAATACATTTGTTATGGTTATTAATCAACTTTACAAGAGCAGCGAGAGCATTAAAATGTGAAGCAATGTGTTCAGATTACGAAAAAGCCCTAAATTGTTGAAGGTATAATTCTAATTCTAAGTGGCATCTGCACTGACATCTCACATGGGAGTGTATTGTGCATTGTCCTCTTGCCTAATCAGGCCCTAACCAGCCCAGCTCCTTGAAGTACCGGAGCAGGACTCTTGGTGATTGACAGCTTCATTTCAGCTTTTCTGTGGGTGTGGTTGGATTTGATGCCTCTATGAGACTCTTCAACCCCGTTTTCAGTCTGGCCTCCTCTGTCGCCGTGCTGTGTACCACAACATGTTCCACAGTCTCTTCTTCCTGGAAGCAGCCACGGCATAGGCTGCTATCTATGGAACCAGTCTTGAATAGATGATGGTTTAGTTCATAGTGACCTGTCCCTGTGAACTAAACCACCTGCCCACCATTGTTCTTAAGTCCTCATCTTGATTTAGTGTGTTTGCAGTCTGTTCGATGCTCCCATAGTTTTCGGTGTTTTTTTTCTGAATTAAGTTTTAGTCTGTTTTGAGTAAAACTTAATTTGAGGTACTTATAGATGAAAGGAATAATATTTTTCAACGCTTACCTGCTAAAATTAACCATTCTGCCAATAAATTTGCCATTTGTGCTACAGCACTATAGTTAAGTGACAGTTGTTCAATAACTTGTTCTGGATTGCCACCAGCCTGAAAATAGCGCTTGAGTTGGCCAAATATGCCAGGTTCCATGATGTAGTCAGGAGTTTTGAATTTCTCCAAGCATTCGAGTAATACTTCTTCTGGGTTTTCGATAACGTCTTCACTGCCTTCTTCCTGCATTAAGTAAGTAGTTATTGTAAATATTTTGTGTTAATTAAAGACAAATTTACATTGATTAATTTGATAATTACTTCATACTGATTTTGAGTAGGGCCTTCCCAAGTACGTTCTTCTTCGTATTGGGTAGGCATTTTCCCACGATTGTAGTACAGGAACGTAGATCGAGTATATCCTCTAAGTACAGGAAGGTCAACCAACACAACATTTATTATCAATATCAACTTTAGAAAACTGCGAGTAAATAAAACGAAAACAAATTACTTCAACTTCTTATTTTTGGCTCGCTGTCGCTGTGCTTTGCTGTCACAACTCTGCCGTGTTCATGTCAAAAGAGTCCTAAACTTTAGAGGAAACATAAAATTTGCATTATCATGAAAAGGCTATTTGACTCAATGAAAAAAGAGATCCCCTTCCTGATGAATGATTTGATGATCAAAGATTTGATTGTAATCAATCATCATTGATCTAAAGTCTAAGGAGATGTCTTTTTTCCGTGGACGGAGAAAATCACCCCCGTTGCTTTTTTCATTGGTGATATGATCACCCCCGTTGCTTTTTTCAAAAAAGCAACGGGCCGACCGAAGCTAAGTGGTTCAAATTTGAAAATGTTATGAAACGATTCTTGTGACACCCTGCGAGGTACCTTCTATACACCAGCCAAAATCCATGTAAAATGTTTGTAAAGAAACCGCCCATAGGTACTAGACCTAAAATTCGTTCTACTCCCGCGTCTTTTAATATGCAACTACCTGTTGCCAGCGGCTTCGCATGGGCTTTTCAAGTAACCTATACGAGCTCTTTCCGTCAGTAAATTTTGCTTACACATCTGATACTTGGCATCAAAGGAGTTTTAGTTTTTTTGTGTCGTAGTTTGTTTACAAAGATTCTACATCGAGTTTGGCTGGTGTATAGGCACCAAGAACGTGAGAGAATATAAACTGTTAGGTCAGTGTTAGGTGATACCTTCTGGAGTTCCGTGTACCTACTGATTGGCTTGTCAATAAATAAAACAACAGTTATTATTTTCATATTCACTCGCTTTATTGTAAGTACTTACCTACCTCCCTATTTAGGTAGGTAGTGTTGAATGCAATGAGACTTACAAGCAATGTCTCGTTCGCTTTTCTTTATAGAAAATCTAATACTTAGATGCTTAGTAATTAATTACCTTTTGGCCAAAAAGCCATCATGAAAAGATACCTAATAATGCTTTGAAAATATTGGTAAAAGATTTAACTAGGAAGGTAAGCATAGATCTACACTAGAACCAGTATGTTGAAGTAAAAGTAAGCAAATAACTCCTACACTCGTTTGGAGCCTGAACAGGGCTTGGTTTTTAGGAACCCTTTTACCTACTAAGACTCCGCTATCAGAGTCCGTCTGCGTCTGTCTATCCGTCTGTCACCACGCTGTATCTCATGAACCGTGATAGTTAGACAGTTGAAATTACAGATGATGTATTTCTGTTGCCGCTTTAAAACAAATACTAAAAAACAGAATAAAATAAATATTTAAGGGGGCTCCCATACAACAAACTGATTCTAATGCTCGATATTGATAATGGCAACAAGTAGACGTTTTTACATTCACTTTAAAAATAAATAATTAAATAAAATAAAACAAATATTTAAGGGCTCCCGTACAAAAAACGTGTTTTTGCCGTTTTTTAGATACCTTATGCTACGGAACCCTTCGTGCGCGAGTCCGACTCGCACTTGGCCGGTTTTATTTTGAGTACGGTGGACTCGCATAAGCCCTATCAGGGTCTACCATAGTCGTTAAACCGACCCCTGATTTGTGTCCAAACGAGTCAAGGGGATGAACAAATTATCCCAACCAAGGCAGGGAAGTAGGTAACTATAGGAAGCACCAGCACAGCAGAGGTAGGTATTATGAGACTCACAGTGAGTGACGCAGAGACGTAGATATAAATTCCTCCATAAACTCCTCAACTGTTAAACGTAAACTGGCTGGTGTTGCGGTGTGTCGCGAACATATTGAAATTTTTTAGATCAAATTTTTAACGCTAACATTTGTCATAGATATGATGAGCACTTCGATGTTTAATTCAGACAAAAGAAGTGAAATGATTTAATAGGAAATTAAATTCGTTGTTTATCCATATGCATAAGTTAATCAAATAGATATACCTATACTTCGATTCAAAAACCTGGATATCTTTTGAATACAAAGGGGTTACAACACTCTCGTTAACATTATTCGCTGCACATATGAGATTATGCGTTGTTTGAAGTTTGTGCATTAGTTTTAAATTATAACTTTGGTGTTACCTTTTCGTTTTCAGTTAATGTTTTCTCTCTATTTCAGTTTTCATTCATAAATGTCTTTGGTGACACAAAATATCTTGGTATGTAAATCGGAGTATAGTAACATATTTTTTTATAATATCAAACTTTTAGGAAGAGTTCCTTGAGCGTTATTGTGGTGTTACAAATGCTGAAAAAATACTGGGTTTCAATGTTGCTAGGCCTCCTAATTTGTATATATTAAGTATACGACACCTACTTATATCAATATTGTATTAAGTTAAAGATTGTGCTAAGAATGGCTGACTTATTGTTACCCTAGATTTTCTACAATAAATAACGCGCATGGTAAATTATAATTTTCTTTAACCTAGATACTTATTGTAATTATTATGTTCACTTTGGGTCCATTTCTGACTTGAAAATAGGCATCTCATTTTTAGTCTCAATACCTACATACATCATCTTATTCTTATCTTAAATCTTTTCGCCATACGAAGCGTTGGAACTTCTTAAACTCAACTTATAGTACCTAACTAGATTTTATTTCGAGATCTTTACGAAGACTCAAATAGCCTTAGGTATAAGGAACAGTAGACATTTGGTGTTATTGTGATAACAAAGAAGGCTTAACACTTAATAAAGTAGGTACATTTTCTTGTAATGACGCGATCCCTGAAGACGCTATTTATAATTATTTCATAAATATTATGTAATGTAAGCATATCACAATTTTTCTAAGGTCTAACAGTTAGGCAAAAGTAGGTCCCATTGTAACTTATGTTTTATTTATTAATGAGTAAGGTTGAGTACCTTTTACAATTATTAGATGTTTATGAGTGGAATTATGTACCTACATCTATGTATAATGTTTTTAGATTTAACAACGAAATGTAAAGCAGTCATTTAACAAACTGTGACTAGAAGGTAGGTACAATGGCGTGTGCTAAAGATCGAAAAATATTTTCCTAAGTATCGTGAAAGTTTAATAATTTCGTCGATAATACTCTTAAATCTTACTTAGCTATTTAATATTGGGAACCTCAGGCAATTATTACCCTGCGTATTTATTGAGAAAAACGTCCAAAATTTTCAAAATTGGTTCAAGAATAGGAATTTCTAGGAAAATATGCACCTATACAAGTTAAATTTTATGGTCTCGCGTGTTTATGAGTCGCAGCACAATAGATATCTACAATAGTTTATAGAAAGTGGCTTAGAAGAAAACGCAACACCTAAGTGCATATTTATCACAGGTTATTTGTCAATTCACTGAAATAAGAATTAAATTAATTAATAAGAAATAAAAGTATCTATGAATTTTATAGTACCAGCGTAATCATGCAAGTAACGAGTCTACGCAACATCATGGACCCATTTTCATACACTCTGTAGATAGCACTATGTTTAGACCTTGATCATCTATACCTCCTGGATTACCTATTTTTATTGACCGATTTGATTCTGATTTAAGATAAAACGAAAAATCACGAATTATCAGACACATTGGCCGTTTTTTCACTAGCCCGTCGTCGGCACCAATGCCGGCAGCCGGGAAGGAAAAATGTATGAAATTATATGGTACTTTTTCTACTTGAAGGCGCCGGCGGCACGGCTACAGTTTTGCTTGTGGAAAATCAGTCATCGGGAGATTTAAAGGTAGTATTTTAAGTAAAGATGTTTAGTAAAAATGCAAAATGCCCGAATGTCAAGGTCTTCGCCGATTTGCAATATGAGCTTTGATTCTTATGTAGTATTTTTCGTAGGTTCACAATAATTAAAAAGGTGTAATTTAAACCGGATGTCACAATGTTCATTATATGAAGTAGAATGAAGTCTACGCCCTGCATTTATGTAACTACAAAAATATTTCTAAAGAAGCTCTTTACGCAACTTTTGGTTACCATTACCAGTTACAATATTTGGTTGGTCTTTAAAATGTCTAGACCTTGTTACGAAGACCTTAGACTGGAGTTGTTTTATTAGGCGTTGAACATCTCTTTAGAAACGTAGACCATCTACGAGCTATGGCGTATATAAAATTCGTAGACCATCTAGGATTTATGGCGTAAAGGTAGTATCCGTATGTGTATGACCTAGCTTTACTATTTTCTAATCTATGTTAGCAAATATCTGGGTCTTATCGTAAAATATTTACAATTTAACAAGTATAATTTCATTGGTTTTTTAAATCCATAAAATTAAAGCACCTAAGAGTAATAGAAACGTTTTCATTTGTTCATTTAATAAGATTATAAAAGCAATTGATTTACCTACTTATTTATAAGTTAAACGAGATAAGCGTAGGTATTTTAAAATAATCTACATGTTTCTATATTACATCGATTGGAAGTGACGTTACTTCATCGCTCGTTTCAACACTCATTTCACGATCTCGTTGTATAATTTAACGTAAGTATTCGATTTTTAAGTAAGACACACTTCAACCAATATTATCTAAATTACATAATAATTCTTATACCTACCTAATCTATGATTGCTCTTCGTAAATAAAGCACCTATCTAAGAGGAAATTTGTGATTGGACAGTTTGTGTTTATTTTGTATTATTGTGCGAAAAGGCCAACGTGGGAATTAATGTCATGATATGCACCCAGCGTTTCTTTGCGGGCGATGTTGCCGCAATGAGTATTATTTATGAATCAGAGGTTGTAAAAGAACAATGCGCGCCGCGACAAATTTTGTCGATTTTTTTTCGCTCTTATTCGTTTGAATATGATACAGATGCACGACAAAACGTACGATAAAATTTTGTCGTGGCGTGCATCATAGCCCGGCTGAAAGGAAGAGCTGGGTGCGCGATAAAAGGAGAGCGAGCTTAGGTCAGACGTCAGGGCGTAGAAGGTGGAGGTCGACTGCGACGTCGCGTTTTTGGTTGCGCAGGATACGCGGGGCGGCTGCAAGGGCGCGGCGGGCATCGCCGAGCAGCGCCGCGTCTTCGGCCAGCGAGTCGCCAGAGCAGTAGCCCCGCTCCTCGCCCCCTTCCGCCTCCCCCTCGCCCCAGGAGCCGGAGTTTGAGCTGCCGCCCGCCTCGGCCTCCGTCTCCACCTCCACGGAACAACTCGCGCACGCTTCTGTAAATTACAAATCAACGTTCATTACCAGCGCCTATGTTTATGATTTAAGTACTATGATTAACGGGTCGTTCTATCATCTTTTGTTTTATTTAAATAGGTATGCAGTTATTTAGGTAGGTAACACTAGGCGCTTTTTGCAGCTTATGCAGTTATTCTTCGATACTCAGGGAATAGTATAAGGTTGAGGATTTATGTGCATTAGGAATTAGAATGTATGTAAACTTCAGCTTGAAATATAATAAAATAGGCGTGTAGCTAAAATATATTAAGTACTGAAAATATAGCCGTCAAATGTTTTATATGACATAATAAGCCTCAAATAGCATAGGATATGAGAAAAGCCAACAATGGCCTACTAACTGACAATAATTTTCGCAAAATTCCCTTAGGACAACGCGGAGCACCGAGCATTCATAACATTAAAATAAAGATATGTATACGAAAGGAGGAAACCGTATACGAGAGTAGATAGAGAGAATAAAAGATTACCAAGTCATAAATATGATTATAAGTAGATACTTACTATTCCATGACTAATAATACAAAGCTAATCTACTTGACACGGCATGCAGAGTGGATGCAAAACATGGTTATTGCATATTTTTTTTATGCACTGAACTACTAGGTTATTAAAGTAATAATATTGTTTACTCGTGTGTACGATAGCTAAGGCCGCATAACATGTGCTATACAATAGAATGGTACGAACCAATACTACAAGTTAAGCTACCTGTAGATTGTTTGCCAGTCTGCAGTTAGCTCAATTGTTTCAATTGTAAATACTAGTCCTAATTTGTTTCTATTATTTGATAGTAATTTTATTTGATAATAAAGATGTACATTCTTAATAACTACAATGGTTATCTATGAAGTCATGAGAAAACTTACATTTACATGAATAACATTTGGAAGAAATTACTTTTTTTTGTAATGAGATAAGGTAACTGCAAACTTATAAAAGATTTAAAAAATGAATTGAAGTTTCATTTAGTGACATTATAAGTATTAGAAATAAACGATCTTGTAAAATAAATCTTGGTCACGAAGTAACACACATAACTCATAAGACATCACGAACCTAAACTAGATACAATTAAAATAGAATAACGATAAAACACATTCCGTAACCTGTTAAATATGTAGTATGTTAAAGGGAGTCCACAAATAAATATAATAACTAAACACTAAGTAACATTCCACATCGATATGGGTAGGCTGATGGACTCACTTCGCCCCCGACGTCCAATCGGGACGGGGCTCTCCCAAGGTCACGGTCAGAGAGAAGTAGACGACGAAAAATCTTCATAAGATGCTGCAATTTTGTAATATGCGCATATTTATACCTAAGGCAACGACGTGTAAATGGTTAATCAGCATTCGTGCGAAGTTATGTATGTAATTCTCGGGGATCAAATTTCAAAGTGGTCACCTAATGCAATAGTGAAGTGATCGTGTTAGTGTTTACTGAATATGCAACTAGGAGGTTAATTAGATAGGTTTGATGCGGACCTGAGCTGTCAGTGACGAGGCGCGGTGGCGTGCCTCCCCGGTCCGAGGGCACCACGATCACTACTTCGTCGTCCCTCGGGGAATCTCCGATTCGGCTTGACGATGTTCTGTAAATTGAATACGTTCACTCTATTGACATCACGGTGGTTAGTGCACGTAACGCTCGATACAAATAGAGTATATGCATCGTTTTTTAATTTTTGAAATTGATTATTAATGTTAAATCATTACCGACAAAAAATATAATCAGAAATATTATATATAATAATATTATTTATATTAAGAAAAAAAACGAAAAATAAAACTGCACTCAGTTTCGGGTGATAAAAACGCTGCTCTTTTTCTGTGACGCACCGTTCGGTTTGTCAACTCAAAGCGCTTCTGTTCCTTCAATCAAAATAAAATTAGAAACAAGTTAATAATAAAAACATAAATAATTTTATCTTTCTCTCAAAAAAGATAAATAAGAAATTCCGCTAAAAGCTTCATGACAATACGGTGAAGATGATGTCACGATAAGAAATTTTGCGATTGAGTCTTAAATATTTACTTTTCAAGTATAAAATTTCATAATAAAAACATAAAAAAAATACAAAAATAAATATGCAGATATATTTCTATATCGATAGAGAATATAGATAACCAGCTTTTAAGTCACATACCCTATTACTTGTAACATGTTGAGCTCCATATATTACTTTCAATATTTTTTTTAAATACGGCTTTTGATTTATTTTGAAGAACTGTTATTATAATCTAGCAAGGTTACTTTTTTGACCTAGCTGAACTTTAGGGCTTTATTTGCTTTCCCAGCTTTCAAAAAAGCAAGTTGAAGTAGTTATTAAAAGGTCAGAGGTATTGTCTGAGTTTAACATAGTCCGAGCAGATAACCTTATTAAGGCAAAGGTTACTAAAAGACAACATTTTAAAATATTTTCGCTCTCAAAGCTCTTGTAAAAACAGACACATAAAACGAAACAAGTTTCAGTACACAAAGATATAAATAAGCTTTTGTTCAGAAGCTCTTATCAAAAACTTTATCCTTTTAAAACTGTATAAACTGAAATAGCATGTCAAGCACGTGGCTTGTTGCAGCTTTAAGTCTCAAATATTGAAAAAGGGAAGGAGGCCTTTATCCTAATAAATACTTACTTAACAATGACTTTTTTCCGTACGAATCTTGTGCCGAGATCTGAGTAGCCCCTGTTCATGGGCCGCTTGATGGGCACTGGAGGTACGGAGGAGGGCGCCGGCTGCTCGAAGCTGCGCGACACCGGCGAGTTGGGTTCCGAGCACTGCTTCTCCGTGAGCGCCGGCCGCATGCGCAGCGCCAGCCGGGGCTCGCCCGAGTCACCACCCCCTGCTCCGCTCTCACCACCCATCACACTTATACTACCTATCCTTCTCATCCGTCTATCCTCTTCATATAACTCTAATAAATGATCCAACTTATTTTCTATATCATCTACCTGAAATAATAAAATATGTTTGAAAATAGCTTAGCTGGAGAAAATATTGAGGCAAATTCCAAAATACTTACTTGTCTTTCAATTTTAACTACTCTGGAAGCAAGACTGATTTTTGATGCGTAGACATCTTTAGCTTTTGATCCTTGCTTACCAAGAATTTGGTCTAACCTGTTCAGGGGATTAAAAGCGAAAATTAATATCATATTTGAATGAGTAAATCGGTAGGGTCAGGCCCACGTTATAATGTATCATGTACAAAAACTTTTGACTTGATTGATGGGTTAACCGTTAGATATAGATACACGATTTAGGGTGTATTCGACCAAAGTAGTATAAATCTTATCCTGAGATAAAATCGCATATTATCTAGAAAGAAAGAAAGAAACACATTTATTGGCGCACATGCAAAGGCAAACACTTCACAGCACACTTTATAGAGTTTGTAAAGTTTGCATTTTTACCAAATCTTATTAAAATAATAACTGTCTATCCGAGAAATTCTTTATACCGCCAAAATTCCTGGGGTAAACAAGTTATCAGAGACTACTTAAATGGTGGCCGCTAAAACATCCTGCTGTAATTAAAAATCGACGTTGACTCCTATAACCCTGCGAAAATAAGTAGACACAAAATCTTGCTTCACGCTGTTTCAACAATCGTATTTTGATTTTAACTGGCAAACGTCGTTATCGCAAATGATGCTATCTACGTAAGTCTAAAATTAGACTAGGATTAGTTACTCTCGTTTAACATGGTATTTGGTCGAATCCACCCTTTCAAAACAATTACTGAGGCATCCTTATACTTATAACGCTGTCATAATTTTGTTGTTACATTCGAAAACGTTGGTATGTATGTATTACAGACGTTGCTCGGCAACAATGCGCTTGTCCCCATTCTGTCACAAGGCACAAAATGATAAATCGAAATAATTATATCTAATGGTTAACAGACTAAGTACAAACGGCTATATAACATAGTAAAATGATGGTAACTTATGTTATGAGATATTAGTGAAATGTTCAAATGTATTGCAGATTTGAAAACGAATAAAATGACTGGTAAATCTAAGATATTAAATGCAGGAGACTCTACTTATTAAACTATCTAAGCACCAACGATTGCTCACAAAAGCACAGTGCAGAAGCGAGACGAATTGAAAAAGATTATTGTCTCTAGCTAGGTACATATGAAACAATGGCACTATTAATTGCTACAGGCACACATACGAGTACAAATAAGGAACTGACAGGCTAACAATCCTACCTTACTTTTTAAAATGAATTGATATTGTAGCTTCGTTAGTGATGTACAACTTAACATAAAAATTACACAAAATCTCACACGAGTTTTTTAAGCTCCTACTTTGCAACGCTCTACCAAAATTAAAATAAACAACAAACACTTCAATTCATTCATTTAATATAGCTCATCGTTTATTGTTACTTATCACAAAAAATATGTAATGGAACACCCTGTCCGTGAGGAGGGCGATGGTGTCTGCGACACAGTTTTACCTAAAACTAATGCGGACATCATCGAATTCTAATAATTATTTACACCCATGTAATTTTTCCTACATAAATTACTTTGAAAAATAAATTACAATGAAATTACTAAAATCGCTTGCCGTCATCGTTGTCTTTTGTTTGTCCGTTATTTTCCACCTCAAATATTATGGTAGAATTAGACCCTACACAAATGGGGATGCGGCTGTATGGTTATTTATAACAGGCTAGCTTCTGCCCGCGGCTCCGCACGCGTTTTTCCGGGATAAAAAATAAGCCTATGCCCGTCTCCGGGATACCATCTACCTCCCTGCGAAATTTCAATGATATCCGTTCAGCCGTTACGGCATGAAAACGTAACAGACAGACAGAGTTACTTTCGAATTTTTAATATTAGTATGGATATGAATTGTATTGAAATTAATTGTTTTTTTATTTGTCATTTGTACAAACAGAGCCTTATGTAAAAGCTTCACTCAATAAACTACTAGATATGCCAGCAATAGGTACACATTAGCTTGTCCAACACATGTGGTGCCTTGACAAGGTCACGGCATAGGTACGACAAGTCTGTTCATTTGTGAAGGTTTTGTATATTGTACGGTGATGTGATAACGTAGAGGCGGCATGAGTAGCAGTGGGTGATAGCTGGAGGCTGGGCGGGACGCGAGCGGGGCACCGACGCGACGCTAGCTCCCACACTTATCTTACCTATATTGCAGATTCTTGGTGCGGTTTAGCAGGTCCGCATGCCCCGAAGAATATTGCTCAATGACGTCTTTCACATCGTAAGGTTTCAAAGCTTCTCTAAACCTCTTGCGTGCCACAAAATACTTGAGCTACACGGGAAAAAAACATATCCTGATGTGCAACGTCATAGATTTATCCTTACATCTACTCTACCTAAATTTAATCAACGTTTATTGTTGGTTGTAAAGTTTTTGATTGGTAGTTGTTGTTGGTAGGTAGTTATTCGAGATTACCTAGAAACATCGTACGTATTTTACTGTTTAGTAGAAAGGTAGTAAAGAGAATGACTTGTAAGTAACTTATCTTCCTACTTGTATTATAAAACGGTTCTACGATAAAAATCTTATGTCTCTAAACCGTTATTTATTTAAATGTCTGACAGTACCCTGAACCTCAACTCAATTTTTTTATTATCGACTAAAGGTGGCTTGTTCAGTAGCATATAACCATTGAAATGTCATTTAGTTAGGGCCCATAAATGTCACATTCTGCAAGAATAGTGATTAACGCAGTGCAGAAACCACAAAACTGACGCAAAACTTTTTGGTGTTTTGAGTGTCACAAACTTTAGATTCTACTTCTAAATCGCTGTAACGATAACTGCAGTTATTTGTTATTTTCTTTTGTTTATAATTTTCAACGCTAAGTTATAAAATGTTAATGTTAACTTCATACATGCACAATAATGCGATGAATTAATTTGTAACTAATTTTAACGTAAGTGCGAGTAAGTAGGTAATAATAATAAATTAAGAAGATAATCCTTCAGCGATTTTGAAGCAGTCTTGAAAATAGCTTCTCAATCAGTATTATGCGTTAAATTTAGCGATGCCATTACAAACTACGCTATAAAGAAGACAGGTTTGATGCCAACTCTGACTACAAGGTAACATGACAAGACAGGTAGGTACAGTCCAGACAGAGAGCATGGTAGGTATAAAATGGCGCATGGTGGTGCAAGGTGGTGTCGGAAGGGTTGCGGCGGTAAGTACCTAGTCTGGACGTTTTTCACCCGGCCCAACAGGTCCACATGGCCCGCAGAATATTGTTCGATAACGTCCTTGACGTCGTATGGCTTTAGGGCTTCCTTAAACTTACGTCGGGCCACAAAATACTTCATCTGTCAGAATTCCATATTATTGGTAAAATATTTGTCATCTACATACAGAGATAAATTAATTTAATCCTTAGACAGTGTTTAAGTAGAATTAATATTGTTCTGACTATTTGGAATGCATAGAGGCCGTGTAGTGAGTGAAAACATGAAGTCTTGTTTGTTATAGAGGTAGGGCCACTCCATTATCCACGCTGTTTTATGTAAGGTTGGACTTAGTAATGTGACCGTTAAGTTGGACCTATTGTCTAGTAACCTTCACGCTCATAAATTTGTGACAAGTAACCATGGAACAGTTTGAGCTGATCTGATTGTATTAGCTGCGAGTGTATTTTAAGTGCCTAAGGGTCAGCTCACACCGGGACGCGACGCGAAGCGACGCTGCGCGTACTTCGATTAAAAATATAACTTTATTTACTAGGCAAAGATGCAAATTTGCACAAACGCGGAGCCGCAGGGAGTTTCAAAGAAAGAAAGAAAAATCTTTATTAGACACAACACACAGATCAAACTTCTGTCAATAAAATTTGTATCTTTTTGCGTAGTAAATAAAGTTATATTTTGAATCGAAGTGCGCGCACCGTCGCGTCCTCGTCGTCGCGTCACTTCGCGTCTCGGTGTGTGCTGACCCTTATGAATAATAAGTGGTGTGTTATATTGACGTACCTTTCTGATGAAGCGAATGGCGGCTTTGTGGCGCGACGTCAAAGTCTCACAGCGCGGTTCTTCATCCTCGTCTGCGCAAATCAGAAAATTTTTGTTAAACTGCGGAAAATTACGGTACAAAGGAAATGTTCATAATAAACACTTTTAAACGTTACCGATTTAATGTTCCGTGAACATTGTATAACTACATTTTACTACAAAAACGATCGTAGTTCGACGAATTCAATCTAGAAAGATTCTGAAGAAGTCCCTCGTAAAGAAATAAAACGTTCATCTTCTTCCAACACAAACAAGATACGTAATTAAGGCGGTACCCCGACTAACACTAGCGCCACCACCTATTTTATTTTATTATCACGATAAACAAAGGAATTTTCATAAAAGCAATGGACAGTTCGTGATAAGTACCTATCATAAGCTTTTTTTAATACATCTGTAATAGCTTCATTTTGTAGAGATACGAAAACAGACATTGGTGGCCACCAAGAGTAACTTCGCATCACTGCCTAAGACTACAAAAATAAAACTGTTACAAGACATAAACAACAGCATATGATAGGTAGCACACAACAGCCCTATGGTTTTTTTAAAATTCCCTTTGTATAACGTTATAATAAAATAAAATAGGTGGCGGTGCTAGTGTGCGTCGGTACCATCTTAACTTACATTCATAATAATAGGCTATTTGACTACTATTGGAAATTATTTCTTACGTATTGTCTGATAAAAAATAATGCAAATGATACTAATATTTCTTCAAGGCCCGTCGTATTTGCTGTGAAAACTAATTTTAAAGTTTGAATAAAATAATGGCGCCCTAAAACGCTCATGGCTCCGGCGACATGATTCGATGACGTCACAACTCCGTTCGTCAACCAACACCATGTCAACCGTGGACGGAAGAAATCACCTCTCCCTTGATGGTACACACTTCGCACCATAGAGTTATTATAGTACTAGCCATTTAATGACTCTATGCTTCACACCCACCACATTGTATGATAGTCACCATAGAGTTTATATAGTGTAAACTTTATGTATGACAATCTGAAACAGACACTGGCGGAGTCGCGTAAAGAAGTTGAAGATGAAGTTGTTACGTCACCAGCAACGGCAGAGCGTTATCGATCACGTGATCGAACATAATTTTTTTTAATTAAAATTATCTTTTTTACCTAAAATAGACACATTTTTTATTGAAAGCCATTAAAATACGCTTTTTTACGTTATCACTGACTAGGATGATAACAATTTGGAACTTATTTTTAATGTAGTCGAATAGCTTATTATTAAAGATATTAGAATTGTTTTTGTAGATTTAGAAGCGCAGTCAAGAACCCAGACCACTAACTGTAATCACGACGACAGACTGTCTTAACAACTACTATGGTTAATTTCGAGAGGAGGAATTACACGGAGAAATCGGTTCAATTACATCAAATATTTCGTACGTTTTACTTCGTACAAGATTTGTTGCACATAAAATGAAGATTCGCATTACTGCAGTAAAATATATATAGTTTATTATTATCTACGTAACCTACTACCGAGTTTATCTGCAGTGGCTTTGTGCTATTGAAATGCTTGGATATTTGCATAACTATGCAAAAGTTAAAGCATCGGTATATTAATAGTGTTGGTACGTTGAAACGTTTTGATATCAGGATTGAAGTTATCTAGTGAGGTTTCATCTGAATACAGTAAATATAAGACTTTAAGGCTTGGTCATGAAGAACTACGACTGTGAAATTGCACGTTAATTTTACCAAATGAAGTCGTCAGAGGGCTCTTATTTTTTACATATATCGATGTATAATAAACAAAATATCTATCGATGTATTGTATTATATTACGTATACCAGTTATCTAGAACCCATAACACAAGCTCTGCTTAGCTTGGGGCTAGATAATGCTGTGTGAGTTGTCCAGTATTATTTATTTATAGACTTATGCAAAGTTTGTCTTTTATAGACAAGATAAACTTCTGTGGTTGGGCCATCAACCAAATGAACATTTGGTTGATGGCCCAATCACAAGATACTAATGTAATACTAACTAACATTTTCCCGTGGCTTTGGCTTTTGCGCTTTGGCCTATTGGCTTGTTATTTTTTTTCATATTTCTCGTAACTTTTTTATGACTACCTGAAAAAATAACAAAAATTTCAGAGCTAACACCGCTTGTAGTTATTTAATATTTTGTGTTTTTCTTGTATTCCTAACTTTTTTTTACTTGTCTTGTTACTTACCCCGCCTCACCAAACCCACTTGCCGCAGCTCGCTCCGCTCGTCGTTATTTAAAATATGTAAGAATAAAAATAACATTATCTACCACCGCAAATTCTTGAAAATTTTCGGGGCTCGATATCATTTCTTTTGTTACACTAATGTTTACTTTTTTACCAAACATTCGAACAGCGAAAAATTCTCGAAAAATTCTTGATCCACTCCGCTAGCCGTTACTTCTGCTTAGTATTTTTTTTCGGAGGTTCTTTGGAAGATATCCTCCACGGGTACTGTACAAACCCACGCTACGCTGCCCCTGCAATGCCTTCAGTTGCAACTGAAAGTCTCCGTGGCCGTTATTTCTTTTGATTTAGTTTCCCATATACTAAAAAAAATATTGGGGATAAATTTTTACGATAGCCGCAAAAATTATCATAATTCACCGTTATTTCCTTATTTTTTTAGGGTTTCGTACCCCAAAAGGAAAAAAGGAACCCTTACCTACAGGATCACTTTGTTGTTCAGTTTTATTTCTCATAAATTAAGCTCACGACTCCTTTGACGACCTCTCGCGCTTGTATTATGAAAGCTTGCTCAGTCTTCAAACTGTAACGATGTTGTATGGCATCAGCGTTACTCAAGCATAGATCGATGACTCAAATTATATTTATATGAAATATAGTGTATATTCTATTATATAAAAGGTAAAAAAAAAGAAAACTTCTTTGATCATTAATTAGTAACCTATAACTTTTCAATTTTATTTAGAAGCGAGCTGACCAAAATTTTTAAATTCTTGTTGGGGAATTCCCGAAAGCTTATTGCACTGTTTGGATGGTACGGACAGTGCAAAATGCTGTTGGGTTGTACACGAACAGTCAGAACCGCCGATTTTTCACACTACGCTTTCGTGAATAATCAATTAAAGATGGATAATTAATTAAAAGACAGATCCTGTAGATTTTTTGCAACAGTCTGCAGTTAGCTCAATTGTTTCAATTATAAATACTAGTTTTAATTTAATTCTATTAATTGATTTTAATTTTCTTTGTTAATAAATCTGAAAATTATATGATACAAGCAAGAGAAGGTTAATATGTTATTATAGATATCAAGTGGCCATATTGATAAAGGAGATCGCAAAGGCGGTAGAAGTCTGATACCTAACAACCGTGAGGTTCACATAACAACGGGAATAGGGATGCAAGAAGTAGTATCAGTATTCCCATCAATGGTAATTCTCAATGGGAATAGACCTCACCCGGTAGTCTCCAGGATATTGTGTAGCCTAAGTCCGTCTCTGGAATATCGTCTACCTCCTTGAATAATTTCGTTAAGATCTGTTCAGCCGTTTAGGCATGAAAAGGTAACAGACGGAAATAATTACTTTCGCTTTTATAATACTAGCTTCTACCTGCGGCATCGCACGCGCTTTTTCGGTATCAAAAGTAGCCTATGTCCGTCCCTAGGATACCAACTATCTCAATGCCAAATTTCAATAAGATCAGTTCAGCCGTTTAGGCGTGAAAGCGTAACAGATAGACAGACAGAGTTACTCACGAATTTACAATATTAGTATAGAATCATCATCATCATGACGACGACCTCTGTAGCGCGGTGGGCGAAGGCCTGCCTGCAACGCAGGAGGTTGCGGGTTCGATTCCCGCCTCGGGACAAATGTTTGTACGATCTGCAGACATTTGTTCAGGGTGTTCTGGTCGTTTTCTATGTATAATAAAAAATATCTATCTATGTATTGTATTATATTACGTATACCAGTTATCTAGTACTCATAACACAAGCTCTGCTTAGCTTGGGGCTAGATAATGCTGTGTGAATTGTCCAGCATTATTTATTTATCATAATCATAGAAGTGTGGATTTAATGAAAGTATTATATTCAAGAAATTGATGAGGCAAAATTTATATTTTTTTCCCTTTTCCAACTAATTAGCGTAGCTAGACCAACAATAAATCCGTCCCATCTAAATCGACTATCCATCTACAGTAAATATTGATGTTGGACGGTAGCCATACCACCGTTGTTATACAATGTTAGCTACAATGTGTATTAGCTACTTCTTTTTGGTTTACAAGGAAGAACGATGATTTATTAATGTTTCATTATTTCTTTCATTAGCTGTCATAACAACAAAGCTTAAGGTTTTGGTTTTACTCTTTCGTGCAAGTCTTGCATGAATAATGCTTCCAACAAAGACAAAAGTTACACATACATCCGAGTGTTAGTTTTGATGGAGCTATGCTATAAAAGTTATAGCATAGCTCCATCAAAACTAACACGCGGATGTAGATCATTTATAGGCTCCGTTACAAGTCAGTCACATTTTAATAAGAAACATAAAAAACAATATAAAATAACAAAATCGCTATCTGAGCAATTCAAAAAACAGTTCTGCAGTATTACCGCAGTAACGCTTTATGAACGCTCCGCGCTGGCAGTTTGACCTATTATACCTCTTTACTAAGTAAGTAGTGAATGTTACTGAGAATTTAAAAAAAAAAAAACCAGCAAGTTATCAAATCGGTCAGGGTAACAACGTCGTCGTAGGCATGGGTGCTACGGCGTAGACACGGGTTCTCCAGCTTAGACATGGGTTATACAGTAAACATAGCATCTACTGCGTGATCGTAGGATTTGTATAAATACTAAATTATACTAAGGTTTTTATTTATTATACTCTGGGTAATTTCTAAGAAATTAATAAATCCCAAAAATTTACGATCCCGACGGGATTCGAACCCGCACCTTCCCCTTCAGCGCAGGGGTGCTCTTTTTCCAACTAAGCTACGTGATCTTATCTAGTCGGCCCGAAAATCTTTGGGAGTTCTTTCTCTGACGGCTGTTCTGTCTTTGTCTGACGGTGTTTCGCTGACGGCGTAAGTGCCGAAAGAACTCCCAAAGATTTTCGGGCCGACTAGATAAGATCACGTAGCTTAGTTGGAAAAAGAGCACCCCTGCGCTGAAGGGGAAGGTGCGGGTTCGAATCCCGTCGGGATCGTAAATTTTTGGGATTTATTAATTTCTTACTAAATTATAGATATTGAAGTACAATGGAAGACAGCAGGAAAATTGGCGCAAATAAACCTTCTGCGTCTGTATAATAGAGGTATTATCTAGGAATCTTCAAATCCAGAATGAATAAGTTCCTTCTGGGAAAGCGTGCTCCACCCTAAGCCACATCTTCACTTACTTAAACGAGACGTTAGCCAAACGCTTCACCATTATAAAACGTCAAGTGCGAGTCGGACTCACGCAACGAAGGTTCCATATAGTTGTATGATTATAAGACCTTGTTTCTTGCCAAATATCATGATTCTAGGTCAACGGGACCTTGTAGGCTTTTGGTCCAAAGCGATAATCAAACATTTTTTTTGTGAATAAATAATAAATTTACGGTATTCGGATTTTTGCTTGTGCTACAAGACCTTACTTCTTGCTAATTTTCATGATTCTAGGTCAACGGGAAGTACCATAAAGGTTTTGTGTGCATGTGATTCCCTTGGCAAATTCAAAAAAATTAAGCATAAACGGCTGTAACTTTTGATTGCGTTGACTTAGAAGTTTGATTATCGCGGCTCCAAGAGGTTATGGACCTGAGTATATGATGTGAATTTCAACTCGATACCTTCACGCGTTTCTAAGAAAAGAGGGTTGACAGGCGGACAGACGGACAACAAAGTGATTCCTTTTGAGGTTCGGAACCCTAAAAATGGTACCTGCCTATTTAGATAAATCGTAAGCCAGTGTTAATAAAACCTGATTTTCAGATTTATAACTTGAATCATCAATACATTATTGACTAATATCTCTTTGCTTTACCCGTTCGAGTACCTACCGACACGTTGTTTGTATAGATTAACTATTCGCGTGCCGATGATAGGTCTAATCGTGCGTAACGTTCTACACCATTCGTGACGCAAATCATAATAATGCTTGTAAAAGTGAATCAGGGCAAATATTTCCCGAGCACGTCATATCCAATTCATTTCATTTATTTATTTTACAAGGGGACTGTAGGAGTCACGTGCATAGAAATAACAAAATATGCCTTCAGGCATATTTTGTTGAAGTTGAAGTCAAATCTTGAACAATACATAATGGACAATTGAATATACAGACAAATAATTATAAATATTATCTACTTGATGCCAATTTTGAGTCAATAGAATTAATATAAAAGTAATTACATATCCATATACCTACTTGAATAATAAACGTATAGTTTTGGACGTTGTTAAATTGCATTTGAAAATAAAAAGTCCAGCTTATTTATACTGTCAGCGAATATGACATTATCCTGATAACGAGTTGAGCAACATTAATTTTCTGAGTATTAAATAAATTCCTTGAGAGATTGTGATAAGTTCCCCAATAAACTGTTCCATATACAAATAAGGAATACTTTAATGGGGAATTTATCACAATCTGATATACCTAAGTTTGATCAACGTTTTGAAGTGATTGTATTGGAACTTGATATGTATGTTCATTGCAGACAACATGGCATTCAAAACTTCTAAATACAGCACTCAAAAACTTTTAAATGAAACACAGCGACTATTTACATCAGTTTGTGCTGAAACTACCCACATTGAACGTTGAATGACAGACGGAAGAGATAGACAAGAATACAATTTTACGACTTTTTGTTTACAGGAGTTTTATAGTTTTTTTTTATCTTTCACCTTTAATTATTTATTTATTTGAGTTAGACAACTACTAAAATTAAAAGGTTATTTTATTATGTTTCTAAATCAAACATATCAAAACTAAGACACCATAATTGATGGACAACCCGAAGATTGGGAAAGGAAGTTTCATCTGTTACTTGTACTTAGTGTTTTCACAGCTAGAAAAGTTAGTGAATCAATTCTATTGTTATTTCTAAATCTAAGTGAAACATACGTTTGTGAAACAACAAAGAATTTGGAAAAGTGGCAAACAGTGGAGTCAGGTGACATCAATTCACAATCACTAATATAACACTCGTACACAGTTTCTAACGAAGGTAAACTAAAGCGACAGATAGAGTTGTCAGTGACGGTTTGAATTTAGAATGGAAACACTAAAAGGAAGTTGACACATTTGGTATCTTACCGTCAGAGTTTATCTTGGAGAGTGCAGTCTCTGCCACCGAGTCCTCGCTGTGCGAAGGGTTGACGGGTCGCGCGCGCCCCGCACGCCCGTGTGTCGCGCCTGCCGAGCCACACAACGCTCACTTCAACTATTACTAAGAACCTCAAACTTCCCCAATGCTTACCAAATAACTCCTAAACTATTACGCTAAGCTACCTCTAAACCCAAGATTTTATGCACGAGTTATCTAAGCCAACCTAAAACTCAACGTAAAAAATTTCAACCTTTTATCTATTCTCAATACTTTGCTCCGTTCCGTTATATTGTCATTGTGAACTAACTAAGTAGAACATAATTTGAGCATCAGATTCATTTACGTAATTTCAAGGCAAAGAATACAATACAAAAAAAAACGTAATAGATAAATAATTTAAATGCTCGTAGTAGAGTAGAGTACCTACCTACCTACTTTAAATTGCAAGACGAGTAATCAATAAGATTTCATCTTATAGCTTTCTAAGTAGGATTTACTCATCTTGATTTATATTACAGGGCCGTATAAAACCTCTTAGGAAAGGGAAAATTCTTTCATATTTCCTCATAAAAGCATGTCATTACGTATCCTGCGTCATAAAGCAATTTCTTAAAGATATAGAATCGTAGTAAATGGTATATATTATACCGGTTCTAATAGGCGTATTTTTTGCAATTAATTATTGTATTTATGGTCGTCATGTTGAATGGTTATTACATTTTATAATTAGGTAACTATAGCTAGTTACGACCCACATAATTGCTTCATTTTTTTCATAAGTACGATAGACGAACGACAGACAAAGTGGTGACGTTTTGGCTTTGTACTAATATATATCTATGTTGACTTTATAGATTGAAGAAGGGGTTGAAGAAGTACTTAATAGGGTCCTTTTGGCAACCTTCCGCAACGGAACCTTAAATAGACTTCAATTAATAGAGATCAGTAGAATAAAACAAACAAGCATCACTTTGATCAGAGAGTACATATTTATTGAAAGGGAGCCAATCGTTCCCGCAGTTATAACAAGAAATCGTTGCCAATATAGAAGGAAGATAAACTTTACAAAAGTTGACATACCTAGTATCGAACTGATATTATACATTGATGGCTCGTGGGCAGACACAAAGGATAAAATATCGCAACAAATCTATTTTTAAATCTAATCCTGTACCTACATACTTACATATATATAGTACTAGCAGCGCCTCGCGGTTACACCCGCGTAGTTCCCGTTCCCGTAGGAATTTCGGGATAAAAAGTTGCCTATGTCCTATTCCAGACTATAATATATCTCTTTGCCAAATTTCATCCAGATCCGTTTTGCCGTTCTGGCGTGATAAAGGAACAAACATCCATCCATCTATCTATCTATCCATCCATCCATCCATCTAAACTTTCACGTTTATAATATTAGTGAGATAGTGAGATTATCTGTTTTATGGTATAAGTATTTTGTATTTATTAGAATTAGGTGCTACATTTGAAATTGTTCTCGACTTACATATAAGTAAATTTTCATCCCATTAATTATAAGTCGTCAGTGGGAAAATAGCAATAAATGTCTAGAGGTATAAAGGTTTTATTGTTGACCAACATCAAAGAGCTTCAAACAAGCAAGGGAATAGACTCCTTGGATCTAAAGTGATTATCAATACTTTGATTTAGGTCAAAGGCCCTTGCTTTTAACTATGAGACCTAGTTTGACACGGCAGTAATGATAAGGTTGTTCAACAACAAGTATTCGAATTCACTTTGTACCTGATTTCTAGGTACAATTTCCTATAAGATGTCCTTTTATGTATGTATAGCTAAGGTAGGACACATTGAATGCAACCCACATAATTGTATGACAGGAAGTCTTTTCAAAAGATTTTATTCTAAAAGTATATAGCTGATTTAGATTTATTTATAGGTAGGTACGAACTTAGAACATAAATTACTTAATATGTAGGATTAAGAAAAACAATCAAAATGTTTCTTTATGACTAAAGAAACAAAATTATTAATAAGGCCAATGCAGCGGTTGCTATTTATTATCTGAGGCAAACTATCGTTCTATACGCTGTCTCTTTTCTCCTCGGGGAAATCACTTTTGTGAATAAAACTTCAACCGTATTATCGATCCAATGAAACCAACTGATTCAATGTACTGATTTGTTTTTAACGGGTTGTAAAATCTCCCGGGATATAAAATTTGCGAATCCAATAAATCCTGAAATAATATAAATTATTTATGCTAAATGCTTGGAAACCCCGATAAAAATTTGCATGTTGCAATAATACAATTCAGATAACGCACTTACTATGGGGGTTAGGCCGGTGTCGTAGCGTGTCGATGTCTATCATCGTCATGCAAAATGTAACAACCGTCAGAACTTGATATACAAATAACGGCCACAATAGTTTGCTGTGCCCGACCGCTACATTAGATACAAACCGACTGTTTTTATGACAGCAAAAGTTGTTTACTATAACATCAAGCCAGCTTTTATTTTTGTGATGGAAAATATTTGCGAGTTATTATTCTGGCGATAATGTGTTCGGGTCAGGATTAGTAATATTGATTGGACCAAACAAGGCAACTTATGGTTTGGTCGCAGTTTACGTACAATATTTAAGTTGTCCCTTATTTGCTGCTCAGTCTTCGAAGTTAAGAATATTCTCAATACTCTTTGTTCCTAAATAAATAATAAAAATATTATCTTATACACTCCTATGAACTATATCTTGCATGCATAATAAAAAATGCAAAGCAGTGTGAAATTACCGATTATTCTGTTTCTTTAGGTATGTAACCGAACTCAAAAGACAAGCTTTGATTGAAGCCATTCCAGTAACATGATGTACCTAAACTAAGACGCTTGTAATAATTTGAAAAGTTTAGTGATCCGCAGTCTATGATGCTAAATGAACGCAAGTTGGGCAATCCTTGTAAAATCATCTCAAAGTCTCTACCTCAGCACTTACTATTACGCGAAAGCGATCATTATTCAGTAGCCACTCTGTCAAAAGAAATACGTGAAGCTTCTCATTGCAATTTAGTATTTCATAAAGTATTTCGAAGCGTTTTTTCAATCTACGCGAGTGCATTCATATTTCAAAAAAGTGAAAAAATAACAAAAGGAAGAAGTAGAAAGTTGTAGGGTATTAGCATCGTGTCTGGAGCTAGGAAACGTAGCCATTATCGCCGGGCTGGAGTTTGGTCCGGGCCAAATGCTACGTTCGTCATTTTACATTCGTGTATTCACATATTTTGGTAAAGTTTATCTAATAAGAATTAATAAGAAACGCAGCGGAAATTTATGGACTGTAATATTTTCATGCCATAGTGCCTTCTAAGATATTGTCATAGAACCTTTAAAGCAGCTTTTCCAACAATGGAGTAGGCAACACGCACGGTCTCCTCTGGTTGTATGATTATCTACGGAACAGGGTAACAAATAATATAACTTTCCACTCCAACAAGTTTGTAACATTATGAGTCTCTATTGTTGTAAAGCGAAATGTCATTCAGTAAAGTAGAATGTGGTAGAGACTTCAGTGTTTCATTGTAGTGTTAGATACTTAATCAATAGGCGATTAGAAAAGGAGCCACAGGTTGCGCTCATTAGCACTGAAAAAAGTGTGATAATTAATGAGGTGTTGTTTTCACTTAATTTATGCTTCTTCCGTTTGATTTACTGTTTCTTTCCACGGTTTGATTTACTGTACCTGCCTTTAACTTGTGAGTTATAGCTGTTATAAGAGTGGAACAATTTAATTATAAAATAGAAACCTTCATATTTTTAGAGACAAGCACATTACCTGTATGCTCCATATAAAATTAACAGAAGGAACGAAAACCAATATTTTTCGCGGTTAGAATAGTTGACGTCTTTCCTTTTGTAAGTAACATTCAGGCGAGTTGCGTTTGCGAGTGGGTATCCATGTGTCGATAATTTTGATGTTTTCAAGTCCGGTTAATTTAGTTTTTTGTTATTTTTTGCTTACCTATGAGTTTACTTGGAGATAATGCTGATAATTTGGAAAATAAATATTGTGTGTGATCTGCCTCTTCAGCGGCAAATGAAACGAAAATACGAGCACAAGGTTATCTAATCGATAAGCAAAACTGATCTGAAGTATGTGTAGCGTAGCCTGATTAGTGAAGTGGTAACTGAGGTTTCGCTGATATCGTATAAGTGGCCGCAAAATTGCAACCGATAGACAGTTTTAACGATACACATTCATGAGGTATTTGATAGGTAGTTGTAGTGTGAGTTAGCATAAAGGGAAAGAGTGTGGTTAAGCGGGCAGCGGTGCACTCACCGAGATTCTCGGCGCTGGCGTTGACGTCGTAGCGGTGCACGGCGGGCTTGGAGTGCGGCGCCGGCGAGTGCAGCGACGTGCTTTTGTGTCGCCGGATCGTCGGCAGCCGCGACACAAAGGACGCATTGTTCTTGAACGACGCACTCATCACTCTGCTGTCAAATATACATAGAACTCGTCACCACTCTAACCCACTCTTGTTCCAAGTTCCAACACTTGAATGGTATTTTCCTACCGCCAATATCGAAAAAGTGACTATTGAGAATTGCTAGCGGAAATTAGGTTTCCTGCTACATCTACTTTTAGAACTTGTTATTCACGGAGTGGGCATGTGTAACAAAAGTAGAAATGGGATAGGTGGGTTGGTATAGCTTCCTTTCCTACACCTAACATCTATCTAAAGAGGTACCTAGGTACTTTAACTTTGAATATGGCTCCACTCACTCGTGTGAGTGTAAGCGCGCATTTACACTGCATCTGTTTTACAGGATCCGTTTTTCCGTGATGCTGTAAGAAGGAGTTCATGCACCCCAAGTATTGCGGATCCAGTAAAAACTTGTTTCCATAAGGATCGGATAAACGGAAAGCTCCTTTACAGCACCGTTTTTTACGGATCACGGACGGTTTTCACAGCAGATGCTGTGTTAATGCACCCTTAGTCGTGTTCGAGTAGATGTCAAACAAAAGCGGGCTCACCCTCAAACAGGGTTTTTAATGGACTAAGGGCCTGCGACCACCAGACCTTCGTTATTTCCTAGATGACCTCTGTGGCGCGGTGGGCGAAGGTCCGCCTGCGACGCAGGAGTTTGCGGATTCGATATCCGCCTCGGGATAAATGTTTGTACGATTTGCAGATATTTGTTCCCATAGTCCCTTAGTCGTCTCTTACGACACCCACAAGAAGAGTTGGGGTGGAGCAAATTCTAAGCCGGCACCACACGGAATTTTTAACAAAAATTTGATATAGTCTAAACGCCTCAGACGTCTCATTTTATTAAACTTTAAGGCGTCTGGTAGGCCAAAAGTAATGTGAAAAGTGTCTGGCAGTGGAAGTACTTGATTTCTAATACTATCCCTAACAAAATAATATAAAAAATAGACCTTTATACTAAATGAATTTTTGTTGCAAATTCATTCATGCAAGCCACTGTCAATATCTGCCAATGCCACGACTATTACTCAAACTGTTGGAATATTAAACCTTAACCATAAGTCAATGTCAACTTCAGTTTAAGAACCGTCACGTGACATTAGGTCTATTGTTGTCTCGTTCAGAGATAGGCTCTCTCTCTCGCACTCTAATAGCTTTCCCGTGTACAACGTTTACATTAAAGCTTTATCTGTTTTCATCTAACAAACTCTTTGATTTAGTTCATAACCTATCATAAACGTCATAATCGGTGATCATTCCTACCTGTGTTGGGGCATACGTTGACAAATTCTCAGCTTTTATAAAATGACGAAGGTCTGGCGGTAGCTGGCTCTCAGCCTATAAAGGTTAATTGTGTTGAGCGCAAAACATATTAAAACTGACTCTCGCTAATTAATCAACCATAACAGTTTATACCTCAGCAACTAGCCTCTGTTCGTGGTTTCGCTCACGTAGTATCTATTTTAAAGGGAAATGTAGCCACGGGAGTAATGAAGTATCTGCTATTAATAATAAAAAAGTCAAGTGCGAGTCGGACTCGTGCGAGGGTTCCGTATAATTGTATAATTAAAAGATAGGCAACACTATCAATGAGTTCATTGACAGTGTTGCCTACTAGTTTTAGAATTAAAATGCACGGAGAGCACAAAGTTAAAAAAGTTTTTTAATAACAAAGAACATTAAAATAAAGTAATAGTAACAAATGGGAACTAGCATTTAAAATTGAAACGATTGAGCTAACTGCAGACTGTTGCAAACAATCTACAGGTAGCTCAACTAATCCATAATATCAATACCAGTCGGAAGCGTCCCCAAGACGCTGGCTGTGTTATATATTTACCTTGTTTGTGGACTGGGCAGCGGCACATGGTGTATCTTCCAGGTAGCCATGCTGGCGGAGTTCTCGTCGGCCGCGTAGCACCGCCACAGCGCCTGGATGAGGCTGGCGGCCGGCTGTCTTCGACGGATCATGTGCTTCTGCCGCTGCTGCTGCTGGACTTTTAGCGCGAACCCTGATCCTAGTATACCCTGGAGATATGAAATAATAAATAATGTTCGACGATTCACACAATCATCAGATACGTAGGTAGGTACCTAAGAAAATCTAGAGTGAATAAGTACTTTCTGGGAAAGCGTGCTCCAGCTTATGGCAAATCTTAAAGAGAGAGAGTGGCATAATTAAAAAATCTTCAATCAATTTTATAAAACTCGAAACCCAAGAAAATCTCCGTATTTTCCACAAAATCATTATGATGTCAACCAAGTTTTATCAAAAATATTCGATGAAGATACCTTACAAACAGCCGATACAAAAAGAGGGATGTTAATAGTTTATTCGAAAATTAAAAATTGATTTCTATTCATTTTCCAGCGTTTTTCTAAGTTCCACTCACATTAAATGATGTTTTTTTTTTTGAAAAAAAAAAAAACGAATACGGTGGAAACATAGTTTATTCTTATCCGATTATGTAGGTATGCAAAATTTCAAAGTGTGTGGTGAGGTCCTATGGAGAACGATCAATTCTTCGTTTTGTTGTTTAAGTTTTTTCAATATATTTAAAAAAATATGAAACCTAAAAAAAAATCAAAACCTGTTTTGAAATAATGTACAAACTGATACCTTTTATTTAATACCTACCCAACTTGACCTTGTAGGTCTCTTTTAATATTTCGACACCATAATTTTAACTGAAAATTTACGTAATACTCACGGAATGAACAAAACAAGAATGTACAAACTTATACTTATGGGTATCATGTGTGCACAAGGAACCCTTCGAACTTCAATATCTGCAGACAAAGAACCCTTCCAACTTAAAACCCCTTGAAACGGTAAACAATGCAGAGTTAAAGCCTTTGCAAGTGAATATCAATTATATCAACTTTGTAATTGATGTTTAGTTGCAAAATTAATTTATGCAAATAGCAATTTGTTAGGCATTAATAAACTATCCATTACCAATCAGCTATCGGAACTTGTTCAACGCATGAAAAGTATTTAAGTATTCTAATGCTAGAATTATAATTAATTATGTTGTGTTTACTCTAATGTCAGAATTATGTTAATTTTTGTTTCTTTGCCCTGTATAAGTTACAACTAATCTTTACCGTTAAAGTTACTTTTGTAAACAGGCTTCCCACGACACAGGCTTGCCTCGTGCGGGGGCCGCTAATAATGTGTATCTCTATAAGTTAAATGGCAAATAAATCATTTTGTATTTGTATCTTTTGTATTTGTATGTCAACGCCAAAGAAGTAATAACAGGTAGAGCTTTTTATTTTACTTTAAGGTAGAGCATTTAGAGGGTAGTGTCCTGGGTAAAAAAAATATTATTTCATTTAGTCTGTCCGTTTTTTCTTTTGTCAATCAAACAAAAAATGACAAAAATAAAGCGCGTTAAAGTTTGGAAGTGTGGGGCTCGTGACGTCACGCCGTGCTGAAAAGTGTCGCACGGCGTAACGTCACGGGGAACTTTAACTGGCTATATCTTTGGCTTATTTTTTATTAATTTTTATTTATATATTAATAAAAAAAATATTAATCATAACTTTAATCCGAAAGCTCCCGTGTGGATTGGATACCCCTCATCCTATCCCAGTTCATTGCAGGTGCGTTATCTATACGTATCAAAATTTGTCAATTTTTAAGGTTTTAAGCGAATATTTTAAGGGTTATGAATGCAGCTAGCAGCTCTTATTGGTTCATAAGCAGTTTTTGTTCCTCGCTAGACCAAGGGCCACTGGCGGTATTAAATCGATCGACACAAATGCTGGCAAATAGGTTATTCATTTAGTAAGTAACCTATCTACTAAGCCAGTGAGCACCCACTGATGGGTATATAGGCCTCCCCTTTATTAAGCCATTCTGTCCGGTACCGATCATCCTAATACCTATCATGGAAAGAGGCATAAGAAATAATTAGGTACTCACCGCAGGGAGTGCAAAGAAGGATATTCCCAACAGCGCGCAGAAGGAGGCGATGAATTTTCCCTGCCACGTCTGCGGAACCATGTCGCCATAACCTACGGTGCACAGCGTGATCTAAAACAAACACTACGCTCAAATACTTCCATTCATAACCAAATCAACAAAACAACACTCACAAAAAGGGTAGCGATATACATATAGGTATAACGATACTCACAACTCCCCACCACAAAGCTTCGGCGAAATTCTTGAACTTCGTGTCGGCGACGTCTTTTTCCGCAAGATAAACCAAGAACGACGCGAATATCAGCCCTAAAAATCCTATGTATAACGTTGTTATTAACTCCTGAAATGAAAGAACATCGATAAACAAACATGAAAGTATCAACATAAAAACTATGAAGCTATACAGTTGCTATTCTTCAACAAACATAACAAGATAACTAAGTAAGGAATTTATTCTTTTTTTGCAAAAGAAATAAACCGATTCTGTATTTCAGCTTGCGCTAAAAACTTTTTTGAGTAACTAGGTCAAGTGGCTAAGTATAAATGAAAGTAGAATTTCCTAGCTTAGCTAAGTTATCGCCGACACCTGCGGTTAGTTAAGATGGGCCTTTTTCTTTGAAATGGAGCGTGCGGAAAGTAAATATTATATCGAGGTACGGAAAATGCGACGCGGGCTTCGTTTTATTTGCTCTGCATTGTGATCATGCAACTTTAACTTGAACCGATTGTTTGTAGATATTGAGTTCTGGCTTGCTATGGGTGGGTATATCTAGCTACTTACCGACTAACACGGCCGCCACCACTGTGCCAAAGGAAATTGCGGTCAGACCCGCAACGTTGCTTGCTTACTCAGCATGGTTATGCAAAAAAGAACCAACGGCGGCGAGCGCGCCGCGCTACCGCACTTTTTGTATGAGGATAATCAAAAATATTTTTTAAGCTTGCCGTTTTGAAACTCATCTTTTTTCTTCGAATTCTTTTTTCATCCGCATATTGTGACTCCAACGATAACATCACGTTTTTACAGTCGAGACAGCTATTTCGAAAGTCAATAATAGCCGCAATATTGTTTCTGATATAAGTCTATAGACTAAACCATCCGGGATGTCTCACCGACCAAAATAAATATTAGACAGATACTCGGAGATAATTGATTCGGGAAAGATTTAGTCACGTTTATTCTACATAAATTGTTTGAGTTTAAATTCGTTCTAGACTTCAAATATGAAAACTTTAGACGAAAATTGTCTAGACTTCAAATATGAATTAAGTTTATTTTCAAATATTAGGTATTTCATTATGAATTAATCAAGGCGCATAATTAACGTAATCGTTTGGCATGTTCATAAAATTATCCAAACTTTATGTATATAAATCAGTCATCTCGAGCCATCTGGTTCTGTTAATTGTAAGTAAATCTTGCGTAGCATCCATCGTAGGCGTGTACGAACAAACCACTTAGTTTTATCGACTTGAGTTGCTCTACAATTCACACGGCCTGATTTTAAATTGCATCCACACAAAATAATGTTTGGCGAGTCTAATCAATCAACGTCTGGTGTTGGAGTTTGGGATTGTTCTACTCTACATAGTCCATTTGCTTAATTCCGTGGATCAATACAAAGAAATTGGTTAATAACAAAGGTAAATAGTAGCAAGAACCGCAGTGGCTTAGCGTTTTATCCCTTTTGTGTATTGCGTAGACTAGATTACGTTTCCGCCGCTTTCCGATACACAAGCCGTGGAAAGGAATGCAAATTTCATGAAAAACGTTTAAACTTCCGCATTGAGTTCTAGCTCCTGACGTGTGACGTGGCTTTGTGAGTCCGCTAACGAGGATTTTATTCATGCGTGCTGAAGGGTAATGTTCATGTCTGGATATGTATAGTAGGTATACTTATACATTCTCTGGGGAAATAATGTCTATTCGACCTAGTTACTATTTTTTGGTTGGTTTTGTTTGTTTTGAACACTCGTTAAAGTTAATGTCCCTATGAATAAACTGTAGATTCAACATCAAAAATTGTCACATAGCCAAATGGGGTATTTAGTGTTAAGAGTTTATCTCTTAATTCTTTAAGCGAGCTGAGGTGCTAAAGTATCACGTTTGTTATTGTTCACATCAAACTTAAAGTTTTACGGTAAGGATTAATGTATAACCTTCAGTGGTTGTGTAAGTATTGTGCAGTATTAATGTTAACCTGTCGATGTGCATAGACGACAGAGCCGAGCAGTTTCCAGGTGCCTCCGCGTCGGTCCATGCGCACCATGCGCAGAATCTGGAAGAAGCGCAGGCCGCGCAGTGCCGACGCCGCGAACACTTGACCCGACGACCCCATGCCCAGCACCACCAGGGATGCCAGTATCGTCGTCACATCTGCACATAGCAAATGCCTCCGTGAACTTTACTCTAATACTCTATTTTTAATAGCCCGGTAAAAATAGGCGAATCGAAAGCTCATAACATATTGCGAAACGCCATTACCTCCTGCAGTATTAAAATAGTCTATTAAGCTTTCGATGAATCGACGAACGTTCGTTAATTGCTTTTCCATCGGTAATATCGTTTTAAATTTTATACAGACAGCAAACACGGCATCGTTTGCCGAGCTAGTGCAAAGAAAGCGCATCATTAATAATCCAGACACCACTGAATAATTGTGGACGGTTTGTTTTATAGTCGTCTGTGGTGGAATAGCGTGGCGATGGGCAGCGCCAGGGCTGCTCCCCGGGGAGCCGGTTCCCAGGCCACCGGGCAGCGGTCACACGAACTGGCCTCTGGGGACAGGGAGGGCAACCCGAAAATGCGAAGGTCATCGCAGATTGCTCGCATTTAAAAGTGCCCCTAGTCACTTCGTCACGTGTTATACACGGAACGTGACTTTTACTTCACGATACATATTTAATGTTTTATATATTTCACTCGTAGTATAAAAACAGATATTCCTATATATTTTTTTCTGAATATTCCTATTATCTATACTATTTCTCTTCAACATCTTTCAAAACTTACGAAATTGTAAGATTGTTAAAATTATGTCTATGTCTTTGTAACATGTCGTTCTGTTACGTTTCGAGCCAATCATATTTTTTTGTTATCATATTATTGCTTGTCATGTGTTTTGTGTACTACATAATAAACTTAATAAAAACAAAGACAAAAGAGAATGATCCGTCGACGTTACGGAAAAATGAAATTACATTAATCAAACACATACGTTCCACGCTACGTAGTCAAATAGTCTGCCCAAAAACCTTGGTGAGTGCTGCACGAGCTTTCAGTTAAATTATCCGTGGTTGGTTACTTCCATCTTTCGTGAAATCAAGTTATGACGTTAAAAGTTTTTGCTCGTGTCAGGGCTTTTTATTTGGCATGCTAATTTGTGGAAAATAAAAGGTTATGGGTTGGCATTACTTTTGTAGGCCAAGGTTTTTTTGCTTTTGTCCTTTGTTATAATGGTAACCTTTGACGATATACCTCCTACGTATTTGTATTAATTTATTCAATAGAAACTTCTTCATTGGTAGGAAGTATCCATTGAATTAAATAATTTCACGATCTTTGGCTGTTTCATGAATTTTTGCGAAGCAGCGTCCAGTCACGGACCACTGTGTGATTTCTAAATTATGCAGAAACGCCTGTTGCAGAGCTCGGATGCTATTTTACAATGCAATACAATTTTTAGCTTCACTCTTCCAATTCTCTTACCTACTTCTTCTTCGTCAAATAGATTCGAACCATTTATTATATTAATCTTACCTATAATACAGAAAGGCCGCCGAAGAAACTTCAAGCGGCCCATTGAGCCTTGATACCTCGACCTGCATCCTGATGACCATAACCTGAACAAAACAAAACGATCATTTTTCACAATTTCCGTTTCACCATAGTAATTATAATTTATTCTGCGGTATAACGGCTCGGGCCATAAATTCCGTGCCGTAACATATTTACGGCGCATGGTTCACTTGCGCGACGACGGTAATGACCAAAAGGATCATTGAAATGAGTACACACGTGTACTAATTTTGATTTATTAACCCTAAACCATGACTATTCTAATCTATATACGATTGTCGTATTTCTTACGTAATTTCCTACAAGTAAGATATTAACAAACGAACCTACGACTTCCCTAGGTCCTACCAATTAGAAAAATTGGGGCGAATGAATCCACTTCGTTAACTTTTTTCGACAAATTAATTGAAAAACCTGAAAGCAATTCATTCGTCACATTTTATTGAAAAAAAAAAAAGATTAGCGTTGAAAGCAAGCACAAAATGTATCGCGTTGAAAATAAATACAAGAAGTGACTGTAGGCAGCGATCCGTCTTCGATGAGTGACGAATTACCTACTTGCCTCTTGCGCTACTCCTGACGTTTATCTGTTAGATATGTTCCCTATTATTTTACTTGCGCTACGCTTGCGTTAAAACCAAATGCTGATAGCTATAATATGTATTAAGGTATCTTTTGAGGCTAGCATGAATTAGGGTTCTAATCTTAATTTTCTTTCTTTCTTCTCATATCTTATACAACATTTAAAAGCTAACAAGTAATTTTAGTAGTAAATAAATTGTATTTAGGCATTATTCACTAAATTACCTACTTATGCGGTCATTTTAGGTCTTCATTGTTAAGCGACCACTATAGGCTTGAAAAAAATCTTCGTTCTATGGCGAAAACCAAGCGGTTGTGTGACAAGCGAGAAGTCTTCGCCGCCCGATGACAAAATATTTCCTGTTATGTCATCAATTAGGTACATATAGAAACTTTCAGGGTGTAAAATAGTTTGATATCTAATTTATCGTATTTTCTTTCTTGCATTAAAACGTTTTGCGATCAATGGAAAATGTGTTAGACCACTAAAGTTTATTATGAATAAAAAACTAGGTTAATTTCTTAAATACGCGAAAAAATAGGATTTATGAACATGAAAACTTGCAATATGCACTATGCTTCCAACATAGGAAATAAAGTACCATTTCTTACGCATTTCTTCTAACTTCTAGCATTCTCTACCCGTAGTTGGCTATCTTTGCAAAGTAGGTCGCAATGAATGAATCATCGCAATTTATGCTGTGGCTAAGTTCGACATAAATTTTATTGATAAATAATAAAACGCCTGTATTCTAATCGTTTAATTAAATAAAGTGAAAGAAAAGAACTGTATAATAAGAAAACGGAACAACAAAACAATACGACCGATGTGTGTGTTGCGGGTTCGATTCTCGCTTTGAGACAAATATTTTCACGATCTGCAAATATTTGTCCTTGTGTTCTGGGTATTTTCTATGTATAATAAAAATATGCATCTTTGTTATGTATTTCATTAAGTATATCAGACATCTAGTACCCATAACACTAGCTCTGCTTAGCTTGGGGCTAGGTGATGCTGTGTGAATTTTCCAGCATAATTTATTTTACTTATTTATTTAATAATATCTAAGCATATGATTTCGATTGTGGTAATAGGTACCTATCTACTAAGCTTGATGACCGGGCAGACTTGCCAATAAAATGGGTGGTGGAAATAACAATGTGGGTTCATTATGCCGTTAGCATTTAACTAATTCACGATAATTACAGATCGATTGGGAAATTCGGTCATACGGCGAGCGATTCTAAGCACGTTCAATAGAGTGGATTCTAACAAAGGAATTGCAAACGTTAGAGAACAGATTAGGCAGTTTATGAAAGAAACTGCTGCTAAAAGCATCATTATTCTAAAATACGTAGATACTTAATATACTTTGTGGTACATAGCATTTGTTATGAATAAGTTAAGGTAATGAGATTATTGATCCGATATGACCCTTAATTGAGGTTCGTAGCAAGTACGTAGAGGGTTCGTAGCTCTGTGTACCGCGAAGCGAGCAGTGCTACAATATTCTATACTATAATAAGTTTCTTGGAAAAGCTTGAAAAGCAAGTGCATTAAAATCGATATGCGCAAAGCTCCATGCCGTTAAACACTTCTACCTGACTTTCATTTATAAAAGAGGTCATCGTCTGCGATATCGTTTTCTGATAACTTAAAGTTAAAATTGAAATGTCAAACGAACGGGGTTAACGTTCACGCAACAGACAAAGTAATTATTGATTATCATGAATAACGTATTATGTCAATTCATTTTTCGATTGATACCTGAATCGAAAAGTGATAATGAAATTTTGTATAACTATTCAAATAGGTCACAACTCACAAGTGACCGACAGTTGTGAGTCACAACTGTTAGGTATAAATATACAAAAATGTTATTTGTGGGTACGTGAGGGAAAACAATAGAGTGTGAAGCTATATGCCTATCTAACACCACATGGTATATTGGAGAGTGCTTATTGAATTGAAAGGAAAGTTAATTCTACTTTTTTTAGGGTTCCGTACCCAAAGGGTAAAAACGGGACCTTATTACTAAGACTTCGCTGTCCGTCTGTCACCAGGCTGTATCTCATGAACCGAGATAGTTAGACAGTTGAAATTTTCACAGATGATGTATTTCTGTTGCCGCTATAACAACAAATACTATAATATAAAAAACAGAATCAAATAAATATTTTAGGGGGCTCCCATACAACAAACGTAACTTTTCTGCCGTTTTTATAGATAATGGTACGGAACCCTTCGTACGCGAGTTCGACTCGCACTTGGCCGGTTTTTTAATATACATAGAAAACAATCAGAACACCCGGAACAAATTTTAAATAAATAAATAATACTGGACAATTCACACAGCATTATCTAGCCCCAAGCTAAGCAGAGCTTGTGTTATGGGTTCTAGATAACTGATATACATAATATAATACAATGCATAGATAGATATTTTTTTTACTATGCATAGGAAACGACCAGAACACCCGGAACAAATATCTGCAGATCGTACAAATATTTGTCCCAAGGCGGGAATCGAACACGCAACCTCCTGCATCGCAGGCGTACTTTCGCCCACCGCGCCACAGAGAACGTCAAATATTACCTACTTATTATTACATCTATACCGTAGATCTACACTAGTATTTTAAAGAGGAAAAATATTTGTTTGTTTGAATTGAATAGGCTCCGAAACTACTGGACCGATTTGTAAAATATTTTCACCATATTAGAATCATACAATATCCCTAATTAACACAGGCAATAGAAGATTCTATTGCCTACTACTTAAAAATATATTATATTATTCTATTCTACGGGTAGATACCCGTGCGAAGCCGGGGCAGGCCGCTAGTAGATCATATTCGTATTAAATTATTACGAACCTTAAAAAGAATTCAATAGCGAACCAGATGACGACGACAGTCTCCATGTAGAACAGCACGATGCCAGCCTTCGCTTCGTACTCCTCGATGGTGGAAAACACCGAGAGTGACAAACACATGAACACCATCAGAAACCTGCACACACATACATTTGATTTATTTCATTAGAAAACGTCGTTGAAGCTAAAAGCTCTCGTAATGGGATTCCCTCAGGTGAATGAGCGGTAAATTGCCAAATACAGCTCGCTGAATATTCACATTGGATCACTGTCTTTAATTTAATTTGCTTTCAAAAACCGTTAAGCGTACTTTTAGTCAGCATGAATACATTATACCTATATCTCAGGCAAGTGGAAATTAGATTTATAATTAGGCAAGTACCTACCTCCTATTTAAAGTTTAATTCGATGATCGATAACACACTTGGAATAAAGAAATACACTATTTTACTATAAAAACTACCGTCGTTTGACGAATTAATTAAGGATGTAAGCGGGTTAGCTACGAACCTTATTTGGTGTTCTTCCAACATAAATAAGGTTCGTAGTTAACCTGCTTACATCCATAATGAAAAAATATACTGTTAAAATATACGGTGAAAATGGTGAAATCATCTGACAAAAGGTAGAGGGATAACTGACAGCTTCTCAATTTAGTTTGATGTGAGTGGTTTAATGTTGTGATGCGGGTCGCTTAACGAAATCCCCTGTGATGAAGGAGGTCTTACACGATCATATGATAGAGGACAGCTTTCACACCCCGCGGCCTTTCAAGGAAGTTGTAGATCTTAGACTGTATCCGGCGGTAGCGCGCGTCGCGTCGCGTAGCGCGGTAGCTGAGCGGTTTGCCCAGCAGCGACATCCGCGGCGTCGCCAGCCGGTTGCCGCCACTCTTACACTCACTGTAACCAACGACATAGGTACCTACTGCGCTTAGCTGATCCTCGCTTACAATCAAAACACATACCAAGTTTATGATTTGGAATTTCATAAGCGACAGCTTTATCGTTTCATTTCATTTGAATTTAAAATACTTTTCGATCGTAAAACCTGTAGGCGAACACTCGAACAGCTTCATGACTGCAGATTTTGCGGTTTATGCAGCGATATTTTTAAATTACGGCACGACCGACAGGTGGACCACAACAATATTAAACCTATTCATCATTTCCGAACTTCTGGAACTGTGCTCTATCATTGTGTTGTGGAAGTGAGTCTACGTATTGGAGATAGTTTTTATGGTCGGAATCGTAACCTGCCAAAGTTTAAGAAGACAATCAATGGGGCAATTTAACTACCTACTAGCTATGCGTACCTAACAAATTATTATGGTAAACTGTTTTCATTTAGTTCAGATCGGTAGTTGTGAGTTCAGACAGTCGAGTTTATCAAAACATCGGAAACCGAGGCGGTAAACTTGCCATCTTGCCAGGACACGAGACGACCCATCTTTTGCAATCTACGAATGTTCAAACACCTAGTTTACGAGTATCACGTCCAAAGTATGGATTGAAAGTTTCGCAGCAGTTTTGTTCTGTATACATTTTGTTGAATTGAATAGTTTGCTTTTGCCACAATCGTTCAGAGTTGTAGCTAACATGCAATAGCATTCAACTAGAGCGAAACTTTGTAAACAATTTAACTTTTGAGTTTGTAACAATATGTTGAAATTTGAAGGGGATGAGAGCCGCCGCGGTGGGTTGAAGAGGGAAGAATCTACCTAGTATAGATAGTTACCCTACTTGTGATCATAGTAGTGGTGCTACAAATGAACGTTTTAAAACAAATTTCTGCACAGTTAATAACTTATAGATTCATTGTGAACTGATTATAAATGTAAGCGGGTTTTAAAACAAATTTCTGCACAGTTAATAACTTATAGATTCATTGTGAACTGATTATCAATGTAAGCGGGTTTTAAAACAAATTTCTGCACAGTTAATAACTTATAGATTCATTGTGAACTGATTATCAATGTAAGCGGGTTAACTACGAACCTAGTTTGTGTTGGAAGAACCCCAACGTTTATATTATTTATATCGAAGTGATTTCTAAATATGAGGATGACAATCGATTGATCAAGCGTCACATGAGAACGAGCGAAACATTTTATGGAGATTTAAATCATTAGAAAGATGGAGATTTAAATCTTGAGTTAAGTACCTTGAAGTATCAGGAATGTAAACCCGGAATTTCAGTTTCTATTCAATAAAACGGCATTTGTTGAATGCGAAACACAATCTCTGCATTACAATATCTATTTCTGGACAGATTAGCTAATATGAAACAGCAGATCATATATTCTTCGTCAATGTTACTAAAGTGTTATTCCAGTGTTTATATGATAATAACTATAATTAGTCGACCCATTATTTAATACATCAACGTCTGTGACACCCTCAAAGAGAAACACTACGACCTAAGACCACTTTAAATTGTTAAGATTTCATAGGTACTATGTAATTTTACTGTTTGAGTCGGAGTCTATAAATAATAAAAGAACCATGACATAAATTCAATATTCCGATCCAAGTAAATTTATAATACATCTCCTTTGTACAACAATATAAATATTTACATGGCCAACGACTATTTACACAAAATAATGGAATGTCATTTGGGTAGGTAATGAAACGTAATACGTCCCGGCATAATAACTTCGTTTTGTATCAAAGCGTTATGTAATCAACACTCCAAATATATTTGCAAGAAATATAACACAGGGTTTCTTATATCTGTGTTTAGGTACATACATAATTTTTATTACGTAAACAAATAAAATAGGTATTCGTATTATGGGCTTTCATCGCTTTGGGGTTACGGATAAAATGCTCCTACACGGTATCAAGTAGGATCAAGCCGTGTTGAGATGTTTCGGGGACCACAAAGGTTAAAGATTTTTAACCAACTTCAAAAAAAGGCTACCTACTGATTCATCCTATATTAGCTTACCTATCCCGTTTTTTATTTATCCCTATTATTATCTCACTGCAAAGCATCAGCTTCTCTCCATTTCCTTCCATCAGGTTTGCGATTAGTATTACTTTTTTCTATTGGGCAAAAAAAATGAGGGCTTCTTAAACAGGTCCAGCTATATGCTGCGTACAGACTAACATAATGTAGCACGCAATGTAATGTGAATGGAGCATTTCATCGGTGTGGACGCACCACAAACACGAAAAGAATTTGTACCTACCCGCTTCTGTTTCCGGCATGCTCACGAACGTAGCGTCAGTACTGGTTTGGTCGTGTTCGCGCTTGTCTCAAAGAAACCAAACTCGTTCACACTGGCGAACTGAGCGCACTGCGAGGTCCGTTCGAAAATAAGACAAATAACGGAATGTGCCGAGCGCGGCTTGAAATCCTCGTAACATGCTCGTGAAATGCTTTGTTCGTGCTCGAAAGGTGTCCACACTATAGAATAAGCTAACATGATACCTCGTGTGATACATTACACTGGTGTGGATGGATAGCAAATTCTTTAATTTCATGGTACATTTCATTGTTCCCTTGCGTAAGTCTGTACGCAGCATTAGAACCCACATATAAATCTCTGAACTTTTAAAATATTAAAACAAAACCCAACCCACCCTTATTAATGTGCGTCGTATTTAAAACATGAGGCAAGCTGACAAGACAAAGGTAAGCAAGTTGTTATCAAAGTCCGTAAGTTTCGTGTTTAATTATTCTCACACGGTGAATATAATATCACGTGGGTACTACACGCATATCTATTCTATACCTAACCACACCAGGCAGCATAATATCGTCGATGTGAAATTGACTGGCTCTTGCCAGAGGTGGTGGATGGTGGTTGATTTATATTAAATCATTATTCGATAGGCAAGCCAATTTGCCATTATTGCAATATTGCGGTAGCACAGTATTGCAAACTATTTTTAACACAAGCTCTGCTTAGCTTGGGGCTAGGTGATGCTGTGAATTGTCCAGCATAATTGTATTACTAGCTGTTCCCCGTTTTAACCGCGTTAAATTTGTAAATCTCCCTGGTAAAATATCAAATCCCACGGGAATTTGATATTTTACCAGGACAAAATGTAGCCTATGTTACTTTCCATCCTTTCAACTAACTCGATGCGAAAAATCAAGTCGATTGGTTGTTAAGTTAGGGTGTGAATATAGGACAAACAAACAAACCTTCATTTTTATGGGATTTGCCCATAAAAAGGAAGCATGACATAGTGCATTTTGTATATCAACGAGTAAAAAGCTTCTTGGTACTTCGTACATCGACCCTTTCAGATTTTTAAATATTTTAGTACAGCAATTTTATAAATGATGGTGAGAATATTTAGAATACAATTTTGTTTCGACCCCGTACGTGGATATGTGCTCCAATACCCTCAGTATATCTAGTAATAAAATAGACACGAGTCAATGGATGTAATGTAATGACCTCGGGTCGGCTCTCTCTCCCGGGATCAAGGTTTGGTCCAACCTTAAGTTTATTATCCTATAAATAAGATTACTAACATACCACAGTCACCTGTATTTTATGGAGATAATATTATAAGGAAAGATAATACATGTCGGTGAAGTTAGCAGAGCATCTTCCAGCAGAGCATAAATAAATGAGAGTTCTGTTGGCGTGCAGGTGAGTTCTATAGTTCCTGATACTTTTCAGGAATAGTTCTGGCGTTTTTACACAAAAAAAATGAAGTTGAATTATGCTCTGCTAACTTCGCGTAGCAGAGCATTTTTCAAAATTCGAAAAAAAAAATAGGTAGCAATAAGCCTTTTCATAATATAAACAGTTCCTGATTGTTTTTAGCAATAGTTCCGGTGTTTTTCATACACTAATTTCAATTTAAAGATTTCATCAAGTACATTTTTGTTCGAGTTGGAGTCATGCCACAATATTCCTTACATCAGCGCAAACGACTGTTTAAATAGACTGCAACGAAAAACAACACGAACAAAGATCTGCTATTAGGGTTTTGACAAGTTCTAATAACTAAACTCCTGAAACTTTAATTGAAAACGGTCTTTAAAACTAAAAAAATCGAGTAATTTCTCGTCCAAATAAAAAAGTTTCAAAAACCATACTAATAAGTTTAGTCAGAGTTCTAATAGCATGCCTGAAGTTTGAGAGATAAAATAAATGTGCTTTTGTTTGTAATACATATAAGCAGCAAACACTTTAAAACTTTCATGAAATCGATCTTTGAAAAAATTTCAAATCTGAGTTATGTGCCTTGAATTTGTACGAATTCAATGGACAGTAAAGCTTATTTTATGAGAGTTCTGTTAGCGTGCATTGAATAAAAGCTTAACAAGGGTCTGTTCTTATAATTCAGCAACATAACAGAAGCAGCACACCTGAAATTTTCATGAAATCGAACGTTGAAAATTTACTAAATCTGAGTTATGTGCTTCGAACTTGTACTGATTTAGGGAGCTTATTTTATGAGAGTTCTGTTAGCGTGCATTGAGAAGAAGCTAAGTAAGGAATAGTTCTTGTAGCTCAGATACATAACTGAAGCAGCACACCTGAAATTTTCATGAAATCAATCGTTGAAAATTGACAAATCAGAGTTATGGGCTACGAATTTGTACTGATTCAAAAGACTCTAGAGCCTTTTCAATAAGAGTTCCAATAGCGTGCATTGAATTTAAGCTTGACAAAAGTCTGTTCTTAAAAATCAGATACAAAACTGACACAGCACACCTGAAATTTTTATGAAATCGATCTTTGAATATTGACAAAATCTGAGTAATGTGCTTCGAATTTGTATTAATTCAAAGGGCTCTAGAGCCTTTTCAATAAGAGTTCCAATAGCGTGCATTGAGTTTAAGCTTAACAATAGTGTGTTCTTATAATACAGAAACATAAAGGAGCCAGCACTCCTGAAATTTTCATGAAATCGATCGTTGAATATTGACAAAATCTGAGAATTGTGCTTCGAATTTGTATTAATTCAAAGGGCTCTAGAGCCTTTTCAATAAGAGTTCCAATAGCGTGCATTGAGTCTAAGCTTAACAATAGTATGTTCTTATAATTCAGACACATAAAAGAGCCAGCACTCCTGAAATTTTCATGAAATCGATCGTTGAATGTTGACAAAATCTGAGTAATGTGCTTCGAATTTGTAATAATTCAAAGGGCTCTAGAGCCTTTTCAATAAGAGTTCCAATAGCGTGCATTGAGTTTAAGCTTGACAATAGTGTGTTCTTATAATTCAGACACATAAAGGAGCCAGCACTCCTGAAATTTTCATGAAATCGATCGTTGAATGTTGACAAAATCTGAGTAATGTGCTTCGAATTTGTAATAATTCAAAGGGCTCCAGAGCCTTTTCAATAAGAGTTCTAATAGCGTGCATTGAGATTAAGCTTGACAATAGTCTGTTCTTATAATTCAGACACGTAATGGAGGCAGCACTCCCGAAGTTTTCATGAAATCGATCGTTGAATGTTGACAAAATCTGAGAATTGTGCTTCGAATTTGTACTTATTCAAAGGACTCTAGAGCCTTTTCAATTAGAGTTCCAATAGCGTGCGTTGAATTGAAGCTTAACAAAAGTCTGTTCTTAAAAATCAGATACAAAACTGACACAGCACACCTGAAATTTTTTTGAAATCGATCGTTGAATATTGACAAAATCTCAGTTATTTGCTTCGAATTTGTACTAATTCAAAGGACTCTAGAGCCTTTTCAATAAGAGTTCCAATAGCGTGCATTGAGTTTAAGCTTGTCAATAGTCTGTTCTTAATATTCAGACACGTAATGGAGGCAGCACTCCTGAAACTTTCATGAAATCGATCGTTGAATGTTCACAAAATCTGAGTAATGCGCTTCGCATTTGTACAAATTCAGAGGGCTCTAGAGCCTTTTCAATAAGAGTTCCAATAGCGTGCATTGAGTTTAAGCTTGACAATAGTCTGTTCTTATAATTCAGACACGTAATGGAGGCAGCACTCTCGACGTTTTCATGAAATCGATCGTTGAAAATTGACAAAATCTGAGTAATGTGCTTCAAATTTGTACTAGTTCAAAGGACTCTAGAACCTTTTCAATAAGAGTTCCAATAGCGTGCATTAGGCATGAGCTTAACAATAGTTTGTTCTTATAATAAAGATACATAACTGAAATAGCACTCCTGAAATATTCATGAAATCGATCGTTGAATATTGACAAAATCTGAGTAATGTGCTTCGAATTTGTATTAATTCAAAGGGCTCTAGAGCCTTTTCAATAAGAGTTCCAATAGCGTGCATTGCGTTTAAGCTTAACAATAGTGTGTTCTTATAATTCAGAAACATAAAGGAGCCAGCACTCCTGAAATTTTCATGAAATCGATCGTTGAATGTTGACAAAATCTGAGTAATGTGCTTCGAATTTGTAATAATTCAAAGGGCTCTAGAGCCTTTTCAATAAGAGTTCTAATAGCGTGCATTGAGATTAAGCTTGACAATAGTCTGTTCTTATAATTCAGATACAAAATGGAGGCAGCACTCCCGAAGTTTTCATGAAATCGATCGTTGAATGTTGACAAAATCTGAGAATTGTGCTTCGAATTTGTACTAATTCAAAGGACTCTAGAGCCTTTTCAATAAGAGTTCTAATAGCGTGCATTGAGATTAAGCTTGACAATAGTCTGTTCTTATAATTTAGACACGTAATGGAGGCAGCACTCCCGAAGTTTTCATGAAATCGATCGTTGAATGTTGACAAAATCTGAGAATTGTGCTTCGAATTTGTACTTATTCAAAGGACTCTAGAGCCTTTTCAATTAGAGTTCCAATAGCGTGCATTGAATTGAAGCTTAACAAAAGTCTGTTCTTAAAAATCAGATACAAAACTGTCACAGCACACCTGAAATTTTTATGAAATCGATCGTTGAATATTGACAAAATCTCAGTTATTTGCTTCGAATTTGTACTAATTCAAAGGACTCTAGAGCCTTTTCAATAAGAGTTCCAATAGCGTGCATTGAGTTTAAGCTTGTCAATAGTCTGTTCTTAATATTCAGACACGTAATGGAGGCAGCACTCCTGAAACTTTCATGAAATCGATCGTTGAATGTTCACAAAATCTGAGTAATGCGCTTCGCATTTGTACAAATTCAGAGGGCTCTAGAGCCTTTCCAATAAGAGTTCCAATAGCGTGCATTGAGTTTAAGCTTGACAATAGTCTGTTCTTATAATTCAGACACGTAATGGAGGCAGCACTCCCGACGTTTTCATGAAATCGATCGTTGAAAATTGACAAAATCTGAGTAATGTGCTTCAAATTTGTACTAGTTCAAAGGACTCTAGAACCTTTTCAATAAGAGTTCCAATAGCGTGCATTAGGCATGAGCTTAACAAAAGTTTGTTCTTATAATAAAGATACATAACTGAAATAGCACTCCTGAAATATTCATGAAATCGATCGTTGAATATTGACAAAATCTGAGTAATGTGCTTCGAATTGGTATTAATTCAAAGGGCTCTAGAGCCTTTTCAATAAGAGTTCTAATAGCGTGCATTGAGTTTAAGCTTAACAATAGTGTGTTCTTATAATTCAGAAACATAAAGGAGCCAGCACTCCTGAAATTTTCATGAAATCGATCGTTGAATGTTGACAAAATCTGAGTAATGTGCTTCGAATTTGTAATAATTCAAAGGGCTCTAGAGCCTTTTCAATAAGAGTTCTAATAGCGTGCATTGAGATTAAGCTTGACAATAGTCTGTTCTTATAATTCAGATACAAAATGGAGGCAGCACTCCCGAAGTTTTCATGAAATCGATCGTTGAATGTTGACAAAATCTGAAAATTGTGCTTCGAATTTGTACTAATTCAAAGGACTCTAGAGCCTTTTCAATTAGAGTTCCAATAGCGTGCATTGAGTTTAAGCTTAACAAAAGTCTGTTCTTAAAATTCAGATACAAAACTGACACAGCACACCTGAAATTTTTATGAAATCGATCTTTGAATATTGACAAAATCTGAGTCATGTGCTTCGAATTTGTATTAATTCAAAGGGCTCTAGAGCCTTTTCAATAAGAGTTCTAATAGCGTGCATTGAGATTAAGCTTGACAATAGTCTGTTCTTATAATTCAGATACAAAATGGAGGCAGCACTCCCGAAGTTTTCATGAAATCGATCGTTGAATGTTGACAAAATCTGAAAATTGTGCTTCGAATTTGTACTAATTCAAAGGACTCTAGAGCCTTTTCAATTAGAGTTCCAATAACGTGCATTGAGTTTAAGCTTAACAAAAGTCTGTTCTTAAAATTCAGATACAAAACTGACACAGCACACCTGAAATTTTTATGAAATCGATCTTTGAATATTGACAAAATCTGAGTAATGTGCTTCGAATTTGTATTAATTCAAAGGGCTTTAGAGCCTTTTCAATAAGAGTTCCAATAGCGTGCATTGAGCACCTTGCACCTTCTCATCAAGTTTTTACATCCATTTCAAAAGAAATAGCTGTTAAATCATCATTCATCACGCCCAAACACATTTATACAATTGTCAACGAAAATAGATCTGGTTTCAGAGACATGATCACAAAACATTTTCATATTTTTCACAATTGTGCCAATTGTCACATTTTTCTTATTTACTCCATTTTATCTTTGTCTGTTATTTTTAAGTAATGTGTGCAATAAAGCATTTTCTATCTATCTATAATTAGGCTTGTGCTCAATGCACGTTATTAGAACTCGTATAAAAAGGCTCTAGAGCCCTTTGAATTTGTACAAATTCGAAGCACATTACTCAGATTTTGTCAATATTCAACGATTGATTTCATGAAAATTTCAGGACTGCTGCCTCCATTATGTGTCTGAATTATAAGAACACACTATTGTCAAGCTTAAACTCAATGCACGCTATTGGAACTCTTATTGAAAAGGCTCTAGAGCCCTTTGAATAAGTACCAATTCGAAGCATATTACTCAGATTTCGTCAATATTCAACGATCGATTTCATGGAAATTTCAGGAGTGTTGCCTCCATTACGTATCTAAAATAACAGAACTTACTATTGTTAAGCTTAAACTCAATGCACGCTATTTAAACTCTTATTGAAAAGGCTCTAGAGCCCTTCGAATAAATACAAATTCGAAGGACATTACTCAGATTTTGTCAATTTTCAACGATCGATTTCATGAACATTTCAGGAGTGTTGCCTCCATTACATGTCTGAATATTAAGAACAGACTATTGTTAAGCTTAAACTCAATGCACGCTATTGGAACTCTTATTGAAAAGGCTCTAGAGCCCTTTGAATTAATACAAATTCGAAGCACATTACTCAGATTTTGTCAATATTCAAAGATCGATTTCATTAAAATTTCAGGTGTGCTGTGTCAGTTTTGTATCTGATTTTTAAGAACAGACTTTTGTTAAGCTAAAATTTAATGCACGCTATTGGATCTCTAATAGAAAAGGCTCTAGAGTCCTTTGAATTAATACAAATTCGAAGCACAATTCTCAGATTTTGTGAACATTCAAGGATCGATTTCATGAAAACTTCGGGAGTGCTGCCTCCTTTATGTTTCTAAATTATAAGAACACACTATTGTTAAGCTAAAACTCAATGCACGTTATTGGAAATCTTATAAAAAAGGCTCTAGAGCCCTTTGAATTAATACAAATTCGAAGCACATTACTCAGATTTTGTCAATATTCAACGATCGATTTCATGAATATTTCAGGAGTGCTATTTCAGTTATGTATCTTTATTATAAGAACAAACTATTGTTAAGCTCATGCCTAATGCACGCTATTGGAACTCTTATTGAAAAGGTTCTAGAGTCCTTTGAACTAGTACAAATTTGAAGCACATTACCCAGATTTTGTCAATTTTCAACGATCGATTTCATGAAAACGTCGGGAGTGCTGCCTCCATTACGTGTCTGAATTATAAGAACAGACTATTGTCAAGCTTAAACTCAATGCACGCTATTGTAACTCTTATTGAAAAGGCTCTAGAGTCCTTTGAATTAGTACAAATTCGAAGCAAATAACTGAGATTTTGTCAATATTCAACGATCGATTTCATAAAAATTTCAGGTGTGCTGTGTCAGTTTTGTATCTGATTTTTAAGAACAGACTTTTGTTAAGCTTCAATTCAATGCACGCTATTGGAACTCTAATTGAAAAGGCTCTAGAGTCCTTTGAATAAGTACAAATTCGAAGCACAATTCTCAGATTTTGTCAACATTCAACGATCGATTTCATGAAAACTTCGGGAGTGCTGCCTCCATTACGTGTCTGAATTATAAGAACAGACTATTGTCAAGCTTAATCTCAATGCACGCTATTAGAACTCTTATTGAAAAGGCTCTAGAGCCCTTTGAATTATTACAAATTCGAAGCACATTACTCAGATTTTGTCAACATTCAACGATCGATTTCATGAAAATTTCAGGAGTGCTGGCTCCTTTATGTTTCTGAATTATAAGAACACACTATTGTTAAGCTTAAACTCAATGCACGCTATTGGAACTGTTATTGAAAAGGCTCTAGAGCCCTTTGAATTAATACAAATTCGAAGCACATTACTCAGATTTTGTCAATATTCAACGATCGATTTCATGAATATTTCAGGAGTGCTATTTCAGTTATGTATCTTTATTATAAGAACAAACTATTGTTAAGCTCATGCCTAATGCACGCTATTGGAACTCTTATTGAAAAGGTTCTAGAGTCCTTTGAACTAGTACAAATTTGAAGCACATTACTCAGATTTTGTCAATTTTCAACGATCGATTTCATGAAAACGTCGGGAGTGCTGCCTCCATTACGTGTCTGAGTTATAAGAACAGACTATTGTCAAGCTTAAACTCAATGCACGCTATTGGAACTCTTATTGAAAAAGCTCTAGAGCCCTCTGAATTTGTACAAATGCGAAGCGCATTACTCAGATTTTGTGAACATTCAACGATCGATTTCATGAAAGTTTCAGGAGTGCTGCCTCCATTACGTGTCTGAATATTAAGAACAGACTATTGACAAGCTTAAACTCAATGCACGCTATTGGAACTCTTATTGAAAAGGCTCTAGAGTCCTTTGAATTAGTACAAATTCGAAGCAAATAACTGAGATTTTGTCAATATTCAACGATCGATTTCATAAAAATTTCAGGTGTGCTGTGTCAGTTTTGTATCTGATTTTTAAGAACAGACTTTTGTTAAGCTTCAATTCAATGCACGCTATTGGAACTCTAATTGAAAAGGCTCTAGAGTCCTTTGAATAAGTACAAATTCGAAGCACAATTCTCAGATTTTGTCAACATTCAACGATCGATTTCATGAAAACTTCGGGAGTGCTGTCTCTATTACGTATTTGAATTATAAGAACAGACTATTGTCAAGCTTAATCTCAATGCACGCTATTAGAACTCTTATTGAAAAGGCTCTAGAGCCCTTTGAATTATTACAAATTCGAAGCACATTACTCAGATTTTGTCAACATTCAACGATCGATTTCATGAAAATTTCAGGAGTGCTGGCTCCTTTATGTTTCTGTATTATAAGAACACACTATTGTCAAGCTTAAACTCAATGCACGCTATTGGAACTCTTATTGAAAAGGCTCTAGAGCCCCTTGAATTATTACAAATTCGAAGCACATTACTCAGATTTTGTCAACATTCAACGATCGATTTCATGAAAATTTCAGGAGTGCTGGCTCCTTTATGTTTCTGAATTATAAGAACACACTATTGTTAAGCTTAAACTCAATGCACGCTATTGGAACTCTTATTGAAAAGGCTCTAGAGCCCTTTGAATTAATACAAATTCGAAGCACATTACTCAGATTTTGTCAATATTCAACGATCGATTTCATGAATATTTCAGGAGTGCTATTTCAGTTATGTATCTTTATTATAAGAACAAACTATTGTTAAGCTCATGCCTAATGCACGCTATTGGAACTCTTATTGAAAAGGTTCTAGAGTCCTTTGAACTAGTACAAATTTGAAGCACATTACTCAGATTTTGTCAATTTTCAACGATCGATTTCATGAAAATTTCAGGAGTACTGGCTCTTTTATGTGTCTGAATTATAAGAACACACTATTGTCAAGCTTAAACTCAATGCACGCTATTGGAACTCTTATTGACAAGGCTCTAGAGCCCTTTGAATGAATACAAATTCGAAGCACATTACTCAGATTTTGTCAATATTCAAAGATCGATTTCATAAAAATTTCAGGTGTGCTGTGTCAGTTTTGTATCTGATTTTTAAGAACAGACTTTTGTCAAGCTTAAATTCAATGCACGCTATTGGAACTCTTATTGAAAAGGCTCTAGAGTCTTTTGAATCAGTACAAATTCGTAGCCCATAACTCTGATTTGTCAATTTTCAACGATTGATTTCATGAAAATTTCAGGTGTGCTGCTTCAGTTATGTATCTGAACTACAAGAACTGTTCCTTACTTAGCTTTTTCTCAATGCACGCTAACAGAACTCTCATAAAATAAGCTCCCTAAATCAGTACAAGTTCGAAGCACATAACTCAGATTTAGTCAATTTTCAACGTTCGATTTCATGAAAATTTCAGGTGTGCTGCTTCTGTTATGTTGCTGAATTATAAGAACAGACCCTTGTTAAGCTTTTATTCAATGCACGCTAACAGAACTCTCATAAAATAAGCTTTACTGTCCATTGAATTCGTACAAATTCAAGGCACATAACTCAGATTTGAAATTTTTTCAAAGATCGATTTCATGAAAGTTTTAAAGTGTTTGCTGCTTATATGTATTACAAACAAAAGCACATTTATTTTATCTCTCAAACTTCAGGCATGCTATTAGAACTCTGACTAAACTTATTAGTATGGTTTTTGAAACTTTTTTATTTGGACGAGAAATTACTCGATTTTTTTAGTTTTAAAGACCGTTTTCAATTAAAGTTTCAGGAGTTTAGTTATTAGAACTTGTCAAAACCCTAATAGCAGATCTTTGTTCGTGTTGTTTTTCGTTGCAGTCTATTTAAACAGTCGTTTGCGCTGATGTAAGGAATATTGTGGCATGACTCCAACTCGAACAAAAATGTACTTGATGAAATCTTTAAATTGAAATTAGTGTATGAAAAACACCGGAACTATTTCTAAAAACAATCAGGAACTGTTTATATTATGAAAAGGCTTATTGCTACCTATTTTTTTTTTCGAATTTTGAAAAATGCTCTGCTACGCGAAGTTAGCAGAGCATAATTCAACTTCATTTTTTTTGTGTAAAAACGCCAGAACTATTCCTGAAAAGTATCAGGAACTATAGAACTCACCTGCACGCCAACAGAACTCTCATTTATTTATGCTCTGCTGGAAGATGCTCTGCTAACTTCACATACACAGATAATACCTAGGTACAGATTTGTGAAGTCATTCGTGAGAAAAAGTGCCAGAAGAAGGTAATGTGGGTAGTCGAGTAGACAAGTGTTTACATTGGGCCAGAATTATTTACATGATCCTTAGTAAACATTCAGGAGAGAAGTTGATACTATTAGGAGGGTAGGTGAAGAACTCCTACCAAAACTGTTAATGCTTCGGAAAAATAATCGCTTAAGAAGTATGTGCTTACAAAGTTGGCAAGTATTTAGGTGTTGATAGTGTAAGTAATCAAAACTGTTTAATGTTTAGTTATTATAATCTTGAGATTTAAAGTACGCATTAAGTTATACTTTATACAGTTTTGTTAGAGTTTCTATAATTCACTTTTGCGTAGAGATAAATGTTATGTGTAATGATATTAGAAGTTTTTTATTTAATAATAAAATTAAAAGTAATAATCTAGATTTTACTGGTCGTATGATTAATTTATGGAAAGCAATCAAAGGCAAACAGCCAAAAAAAACTGTATCAGTGGTTATGTAAGTTTTAATGTACTTATTAGATGTTAAAAGGCGTTATTACTTAAGACAAATCACAGGCATCTATATTTTAGCACACGATAGTCACGTTATTTATAAACAAGGCAATAAACTACTAGTTAGAAGGTACCTACACAATTAAATCTCTAGCTACAGCTTCAATCAGTTAATACGTTACTCTAATGCCAAAACAAATCAAAGAAAATAGGACTCTACTTTATGGCTACTTAAATAATATGAATGCTAAGTGGTACGTACAGATATGTATATGCATTACCTATGACGTATAGCATCTTCATGTACCCGCACACGCCTGGACGTTTTCATTTTCACCTAAACATTTATGCCAATAAATAAATCATAGCATGTACGGGAACTCACGAATAACTATGCGTTGAGAATGAAGTATTTTTCGCACCAAGAGTTACAGAACTAAAATATCTTAACAATCCAAACAGGTGCTTATTTGGAAATAGTTGCAGATACCTACTTCGGAAGTTTTAAGTGGTCGTTAGAATCGAAACGACATAACAAACAAGACCATCAAATATTTTACAGAACTTAGATTGGATGTTACTTTAAGTTGACTGTAAGGGAGATTTCTGCGCTACCTAAGCACTCTGTAGCACTCTAATTGATTGAGATAATTAGTGATACAAGAACTTAACTGAAAACTAGCATCTTAATAACAGTAGGGCTCCTATATACATAATTAAGATGTATATCTAACTGCAGAACTCGAAGCTCTCTGGGGTCAAAGTAAAAGGTCAGAACTTAGTCATTCATTTTGGACGCTGCTGCTCCAATCCATGTTTAACGACTATAACAAAGTTACAAGACAGATCAAAGTAAACGGCCTTTAAATTTGACTTTTTTGCATGTTTTTGTACTAGTGTATTGTTGTTTAAAAGTGAGAAAAGAACAGTCTAGAGTGACGGTTTGTAGAGTTCGCGGCGGCGCATTGTGGGTGTCAGTTGCTTGCGGCCGTCATATTTTATTAATACGTGCAAAAATCAGTTAAGCTTAGGTACATAACTACCCACTACTTTAATGACACCTAAACTATCGATCCAATTATGTGACTATAGAAGGCCACTTCGAACGCCATTAGAACATAAGTCATCGTTAGCAATTATGTACAGTGGCACAAAGAACTACACGATACAGAACAAGCATTCCGTACGTATAATAACATCATCCAAATAAATAATTACGCCAGTTTCATGACATGTATTACTGTAAATTCATTACTAAAATGACGACAGACGTGCGAAATCGAAACATCAGTAATTACTTACGTACCTTAAAATTCACAGCCAATCTAAACAACTGAAAACTGACATCCATAAATATTTACATTCCGGTAGAGGTGAGGTGGAGGCGCGCGGGCGCGCGCTCGCGAGTCGCGGCGGTAAGGCGGGTGCCTCGGCCGGCGCGGGGAGCTCGCGGCACGTGGGGCACGGCTCCGGGCCGCCGGCATAATACCCGCGCGCGCTCGTCCGTCTGAGGCGGTGCTCCCGCCGGACGAGAGGCGCGGGACGCGAGCGCCGACTGACGCGCCGCCCGCCGCCGTCCGCGCGCTCCGACAACGCCCGCCCGCCCGCTACCCTACCCAACCAAAGCCCCGCACGCAACTCTAATCACAATTGTTGACCATCTCAAACAAACCAGGTCATCGTACCTGCATTCGATTCTTTCCCGAGAGCAGGGTAAGATTTGCATATTTAAACTTTGATTCGATCCGCGTTCAGATTACTCGCCTACCTGAACTTGAATAAAAAGTAACTAGCCTATTTCTTACATTATTTATTTAAGAGGAGTCCTAACGAACCGGGATTGTTTTTGTTTCCTTAATTGGTGCTTTCCGACTGAGGTGGATAGAAGTGATTTAAAATGTTAACCTATTTGAATTAAGCCCGCCATCGTAAAAGCTTCGTATTCAATCAACATTGTTATCATCAAAAACTTTTAACACGATCCCGCGCAAACAAAGCCTAGAAAGTAGGCCATTTACTGCAACACGATCTACGATAGCAGCTCGCCTGAAGGAATATGTAATAATGCGGAAGGAAAAGCTCGCGGGACCGCCGCTAATTCTATTGTTTACGAGTCGAATTCAAATGCAGCCGTATTTCAGAAACAGTTACTGCTATTTTGGTGCTCTATTTTGTACAAATTTAAACAAAAAGAAACCCAGCTAACTTCTAGGTTCCTTTGTCTAAAAAGTTGGTCCGGTTATACCACCAGGGCAACTTTTTAGCAATGGGTATTTTTGGATAGGTGATTTTAGATCATTTGGTAATATTCGAGATTTTTGACTAAAACTAAGTTTTCCCGAATGCTCCAAAATTTCCATTGATTCGAAGTTAGTTCTCAGTACAATGTTAATTGAACACCCATAACAAGCCTCAGAACTGTGTTAAGCCACAGTTCTTACCTATACCCAATTCAATAGCCCAAAGTTTTCATTCAACAGTATTTCATTACTCGATAATAGGAGCATAAAATTGTTACGGTGTTGTAAGCTAAAATGAGCGGTACTGCATAATATAATAGTGGAAGATATTTTGTAAACAATGAAGCGTTATTAGGTATAGGGCTGATTTGCTTACATAGCGGCCTACGAAACGCGTGTTCATTTTCACATCGCATCGAGGTAAACTTACCTAGTTATAGTTTAGTAGGATGCTATGTATAGGGGTGATGTTTTAGGGTTCCGTACCGTGAAAGAACCCATATAGGATCCCTTGGTTTTTAGTCTGTCTGTCCAAGGTTTAGTCTGTGTGTCTGGTTTTTAGTCTGTCTGTCAAGTTTCTCTCAGGAACGCGCGGAATTCAAATTTATATCAGTCTGCAATACCTTGGAGCAGTGGAAATCAGCCTTCTAGGCAACGCAATCAAAAGACGGCATAATATACCGCATATTTTGACATTCATATGTGAATAAACACCTTTAAGGTACTTCCCATTGGTCTAGAGTTATGGAATTGCAAGAAGCAAGGTCTTATGCGAACCTTGATGTAATAGGCTATTTGACTTCTATTGGGAAATAATCCTTACGTATTATCTGATAAAAATAATGCAAATGTGACTAATATTTCTTCAAGGCCCGTCGTATTTGTTATAAAAACTAATTTTAAAGTTTGAATAAAATAATGGCGCGCCAAAACGGTAATCACTCCTGTGACACTACTTTATGACGTCACACTAAGTTTGTTGACAAAGTCAACAACTAAATTTTGTTAATGAGCTGTGAAACTGGAAAAATGATGTACAAGTCGTGTATTGTGCCAGAATGTGACAAGTACCACAACAAAGACACCCGAAAACCTATTTCTGTCAGTGCCATTGGACCCCAAAAAGCAAATAAAACCGGCCAAGTGCGAGTCGGACTCGCGCACGAAGGGTTCCGTACCATTATCTATAAAAACGACAAAAAAAATCACGTTTGTTGTATGGGAGCATTAAATATTTATATTATTCTGTTTTTTTAGTATTTGTTGTTATAGCGGCAACAGAAAAACATCATCTGTGAAAATTTCAACTGTCCAACTATCACGGTTCATGAGATACAGCCTGGTGACAGACGGACAGATGGGCAGACGGACAGACTGACAGCGAAGTCTAAGTAATAGGGTCCCGTTTTTACCCTTTGGGCACGGAACCCTAAAAAGGTGCTCGAACTAGCTTGTAGAGACCATTACAGTACAGGAGTAAATATACATCTTGTTATTATTGCTTGTGACTCAGGAAGTTGAGGGTCAGATTCCCGCCGTAGGACAAATGTACGATCTGCAAATATTTGTTCCGGGTGATCTGGGTATTTAATATGTTTGGTAAAAAATATATATCTATGTATTATAATATGGATATCAGTCATCTATCTAGTAACCATAACACAAGCTCTGTTTAGCTTGGGGCTAGATGATGCTGTGTGGATTGTCCAGCATTATTTATTTATTTATAATGTGTGAAGATCATATTGAGGTAGATAAATCTATAAGTATTAATTATTATTATGAAGAAATTTGTGTGGCCATTTTGTAGCTACTGTTAAGTAGGTACCTACATGTAAAGAACTTTCTTTCATCACGTTTGGCAGGCGCATTGGTGTCCCATCAAACTAAACGTTAAAAACAAACAGAATAAATTATATTTATTGTAGGTACAAAATGGGTAGACCATTTTCAATACCTATGATAGGATGTAGGTAGGTATACTTACGCTAAAACTTTTAAAACAATCATGGTTTAAAGTTCATTACAGAATTACGAAAATTCCGTGATAATGGCGCATGAAACTGCCGAATTAATATTGGAAAGCTCAATACTCAAATCATATTTACGCTGTAGTTTTTACATATATGAGTTATGCATTATTTATGAGTTTATGAGGCGGGGTGCTGCGAAGACACATTTGACTAAAGTAGAGCGAGCTCAGCGCGCTCTACTTCAAGTCGCTATGTCTCTTCCGTGTAGATACCCTACTGATCTGTATAAGAAATGCAACGTTCTCTCTGTTAGAAAACTATTTGTCTTTAACTACAAATATAAAAAGGTACCACCCACTGGGTGGCACCCAGAAACTGTTCCCACTCTTCCTCCCCCCATCAAACGATAAGAGAAGCGCCCTGTTCCAAGTTAACTGGCTTGCATAGTAATTATCCTTCATTCTTATCAATTCATCTTTTTCTATTCGACAATCTTTATCGAATTAACTGAAAACACACGATACAAACTGCCAGATTTCGCTCCAAGACTTGTTTATTCGACGCACTGTAATCTGCTGATGATGTGACGCCACCACCACCGATGCGACCAATCGCAGATCGTTTTCGATCAAGTGTGAAAGAAAGTGAATTTTTCATCTAAAATAGGCATATTTTTTCAATAAAAATTTACAAAATGTCCTTCTTAATGTTGTCACTGACTATGATAACAATTTACGAATTATTTTCAATGTAGCAAATAGCTGCCAATGCTGCTGTTTTGCGATAATCAACTTATAGGAAACCCTTTGTGCGCCAGTCCGGCTCGCGCTTGGCCGGTTTATTTTACACTACTAGCCACTACTTTTCAGATAGCACTCCTTGCACGTATCATCGAGGTGCTGCAACGAAAGCGCTACGATGCTACATTTTCTCGTAGCACGTAATGGAGAGGCTGCTCTGAGGGTGCTACGCCGCCGACCAACGACGCTACATTTTTCATTTTCTCGAAGCAGCATTTATAGAATATAAAGCGAGGATAAAGGGTTTCTTGTCGAGCACTTGAATTCAAGTACGATAAGTAGGTATTTTGCTTACTATTGCGGTTATCACCAGGAACTCTCATATGAGAGTTATCACCAGGACTATTGCGGTTATCACCAGGAACTCTCATATGAGAGTTCTTCGTAAGAAGTTAAGTTTAGTTTTTTAAGTTCGAGTAAGCAAAATACCTACTTATCGTACTTGAATTCAAGTGCTCGACAAGAAACCCTTTATCCTCGCTTTATATTCTATAAATGCTGCTTCGAGAAAATGAAAAATGTAGCGTCGTTGGTCGGCGGCGTAGCACCCTCAGAGCAGCCTCTCCATTACGTGCTACGAGAAAATGTAGCATCGTAGCGCTTTCGTTGCAGCACCTCGATGATACGTGCAAGGAGAAAATTTAGCATCGTAGCGCTTTTGCTGCAGCATCTCTGCGCTACGTGCTACGACAAAATGTAGCGTCGTAGCGCTTTCGTAGCAGCACCTCTCCGCTACGTGCTACGAGAGAATGTAGCATCGTAGCGCTTTCGTAGCAGCACCTCTACGCCACGTGCTACGAGAAATGCAAAATGTAGCGTGTTGGAAGCGCTTTCCTAGCAGCTCCTCTACGATTGCCACGAGCGTGTCCTACGCGTAGCAATACCCTACAACGACATCTACCAGGAAAATACTGTAAAAAGACAGATGGCGCTGTAAACGCGGGTGACTTACTCGGGTTGGTGGTTAGATGGCGCTCACCTAAGCCTTTAGAGTGAGGCAATAAGTACACTTAGTACAAAACTTTGCTCATCATCTATAGGGCACTGTAAATTTTTAACTGCTTTCTGTTTTCATTGCAGTGAAAAAAAACAATAGATTTCAATCATCTCAACCCTGCAGTGTGGTGACTACAGGGTTGAGATGTTTTAAATCTAGGGAGGTTTTGCCAAATTACCACGCTTCCCTAAGTCGGCTTTTGCGACACCCACAACTGAGTTGGAGGGGTCGATTGTTACGCGATGGCCGCCACGGGTAACACATACTAAACCTTAGCCAAACTCCTTGTAGAATGTTTGTAAACAAACCACGACACGAACAACTAAAACTCACTTGCTTGGCGTAAACGAGTCTCAGATGTAATTGTGAGCAATGTTTATTGAAGGAAGGATTTCATATCGACAAGTAATATAAATTGCGTTTATAAAGACGCGGCAACGGAATGAATTTTAGGTTAAGTATGGGCGGTTTGTTTACAAACATTCTACAAAGAGTTTGGCTAACCTTACAAGATACGTGCACATAACAGCCTGTAGGTAAGTAGATTAAGGTAACCACTGACCTTGTGTAAAATAATCATTCCAGGTCGTTGCCTTCTTTGTCCGCAAATTTTGACGCGTCAAAATGAATTCATAACTATGTTGATTTTGTTCGATGTAGAATTATAAACACGTCTTTTGTTTTGAGATAGTTTCTTCGTGTTTCTCAAGTTCCATCACCATGTAATAGAAAATATTGAATATTTAGAGTGAAATTTAACGGGAAGTCAAAGTTAAACCAGGTGTAAAATAATTTGTGAAGTTTATTGCTTTAGTCGTATTTAAATCCATGCTGTATGCCTTAGCAAATACTTATTCATTAGCTATGTCACATCACACTCAACAAAACAACCAATGTATTAACATTGCTGTTGTATACTTACAGGAATTGAATTCTATCAATGGTGCAGGACGAGCTTAATATAGAACAGTGGAAAACTCAGTTCCATAACATATCTATTTAGTAACACTGTATAGGAAAACTATGTTAAGGTGGGACGTCACTCGTAAAACAAAAATCGTGTTTTACTATTTTCTAATTTCTAAAAGTAATTTAGTAAACAGTTATGAAGTTTTGCACACTTTGTAAACTATTTGCTATGAAATAAACTAACATCGAATAAATTGTCGTTTTGGAGTCATTCGTAGACTTTTTAAGCCCTGATCAGGGCTTTGTTTTACAACTATGTACCTAATATGTTAGTAAAGTTCACAATTCGAAGGGTTAAGGTGAAATGAGTCCCAATATCACGTTTTGACTGTACGGGAAATCAATGGAAATCAGTCAATCGGTAAATCATATAAGGCAATAAATAAAACACTATTTTTTAAAATATTTTTTGATGAGCATCAAAAGTTAAGGATTTTTGTTAGTAAGTTAAGGGGGTCGAAACACGATTGACTAAACTTGACTCGAAAGAAAAAAATCGCAAAGTTCTTCTAAATTTTCATTTTTACTACGGAAAACCAGTTTTATTTGCTAGTTATTTAACATATTTTAATGAAACGTCGTCTAAAAAGTACTTAACTAGATACTTTAGACGATTATGGTTTTATTTATTTGCGAAAGACTATTATTTTAGAGCAATAACTAAAAATAAAACCAGTGAAATTATGCGTCGGCCGGCTCTTGCCTTCCTTTCTCGCCTTTACCGCGCGGCGTACTCCTTGTCTCGAAAATACGAATCTATTTCAACTTTACAACATTCTGTGAATTTTAGTATTAATAATAAATCTCCTGATAAGAAATTAAATAAGTTCCCAAAAATTTATGATTTCGCCGGTTCTTCCCGTGAAATGAAAATTCAAATTTAAGATTTCTTAGAGCTTATTTACCCAGAGTGCAAGGGCTTACGCACTATAATAACAAAATTTCCTAATGTCAATAGACTCCAAAATGACAATTGATTCGAAGTTTGTTAGAGCATGGGTTTACAGCATATGGACCCAAAACTACTTATCTGTTATAAATTGCAGAAAGCAGAAATCACGAAAACCGGAAATGTTATGTGCTAGCATCACGTCCCACCTTGATAGATTGATAGCAATATACAAATAACATTTTGTCTAATTAACATTAACACATACATCACAATGTAGTGTCAGATCAATCTGCTTGTACTGTAAATATGTATGAAGGAAGCTATTCAAATTAACCTATTGAAATAAAAGCAAACACTATCCACCTTTCTTCCACTTTTCTCCAGGAGTATAATCAGTCATAGGTTTGCCGGATATCCCACAGGTACCAATACCAACTCGGCCAGTCAAATTATCAGGGGATGCAAATATGCTTTTTCCTTTAACACCTGCTTTTTTGGTAGCTTTTGTGTGGAAGTTAAGCCATTTATTTTTTTCACTTTCTCTTTCCTCTTCAATTTGTTTAAATCTTTGTTGCTTCTTTTGCTTTTTCTTTTTCAGGTATTCTCTATTGTAGCCTTTTCCAGGTCTGTAACAAATGTCATTGAATAAAAAACATGATCAGATTCTTAGGTGGAATTATTTCTAGGTTATATAATTATGTTAACTTACTTGTCATCTGAGTTTAGTGGTCTTTTGACTCCAGTCCCCAGAGGTTTCACATCATTAATTGACACTACTTCCAAAGTTGTGTATCCATCAAACTTCACTTTTAATGTATCTTCTGAAATTTCTTCAATCAAGGCTTCGTAAAACCTATAATTATAAGAAAGTTATAAATTATTGCTAGCTAGGATAATAAAATAGTACAAGTTACATTGCTGATAATATGGAGCATGCAATGAGGTTGGGATTAGAAGCATTGGCATCTAATTCTAATTGTGGGAACTAGGGGTTTGCACTGATATCTCGCATAGGAGTGTATTGTGTATTGTTCCTCTGCCGAAACAAGCCCTAACCAGCCCAGTTCCTTGAAGTACCGGAGCAGCACTTTGGCACATTCTAATCTGAACTGCCTACAAATATATAATAAATAAAAACAAAACATTAGCTGTTAGTCCATACATATACGCATATAGCATAAAGTAAATTTCATAAGCCACCCCTTCTTCAAGTTTTACAAAATATGATACTGAGAGAATTGCATTCTGCAGTGAGATAGTGGTGTCAATTAAGATGTCACCAAAACTCAACTTATTTAATTTGACAGGACTAAAAATGATACCATTATTTTTATTTCTATTGTTATGGATAAAGGCGATAAAGGGATGGCACCATTTTCACAGTTCTTATCCAAATTTAGGTGTGTGTACCTGGTACACACACTTAAATTTGGATAAGAACTGATTGATAACCAACTTTGTATTGTAGGCAGTTTTTTTGTGTTTAAGCCCAGTTTCCCAGTTTAGAAGTGCCTCTACAAACTCTACATCTTTGTTTTTGTCAAATGTATGTATGTGTTTTACATGGCAAACAAATGATTTACTTCCTATTTTAGTGCTCTAAGAATGGGATGGCACTATGTTTAGTGCTGTCAAATTGTCAGTTTAGTTTTGGTGACATCTGAATTGACATCGGTGCTGCACATTTTTTTTATAGTTTATAGACCTCTGTTTGACCACAATCTCACATGAGAGAAAGTGAAGATGTGGCCGACAATGTATCACCAAGGTCTAGAAGATTCCTATTCACTCTTGAAGAGACCCAGGTTGTAATTGAACGGGAAAACAGCAGCAGGGACCGTGTTCCAAACCCACATAAATAAATTAAACCCTACAAATTATCATGAGGTTAACCTCCTGGGATCCTAAAAATTAATGAACAATGGTAGCCAACTGTGAAACCTAGCATTATTGGCTTATACTTACATAGCATCAGCTCTCCATTTGGCAAGGCACTTCTCTCCGACTTGCCACTTTGAGTAATTCTTGTCCGAGTAACTGCCACCTTCCTCCGCCGCCAGCAAGGAAGCTGTAACATCATCATCATTACTAGCACCATGAATATTAGGCACTTTCGGTTCACCTTCTTGAGTTTTAATAAGATCTTGTGTTAACTCAATTACTTCCTCTAAATCAGTTTTCAACTTCAAGAGCTCTTCATTGTCGGGGTCGGTCAGCAATGCTGCTTCTACCTAAAACAACACATGAGAAGATTATTGTTGGAAATATCTTTTTCATGGTTGCCAGCAGCAACTTGTGATGTGTTTACCTGCTGCAGTTGAAGCTTGTAATTTCTCAAATCATCTGCCATGTTTTGACGCAAAACTTTAGGCGTTATTCAAACACATTGACTGCGATATAACAAGCCTAAAAACGATAAATTGCGTAAATTTTTCACAATACAACAAAAGAAATCAATGAAATTCACGAGAGAAATCAAAGAGTATACAACACGTATACAACAACTACGAGAGAAATGAAGGAAGAATGAAATCAAAGAGATTAAAACCACTACGTAATGAAATGAATGAGCAGTGTTGCCAGAGCAAAATTACAAAATCCAGGAAATAAAAGTAAAAAAACCAGTAAAACTTTGATATAACATGCGATCAATGAAATCTCATCTCACTATCTCACTAATCTCACTAATATTATAAATGTGAAAGTTTAGATGGATGGATGGATGTTTGTTCCTTTATCACGCCAGAACGGCAAAACGGATCTGGATGAAATTTGGCACAGAGATAGATTATAGTCTGGAATAGGACATAGGCTACTTTGTATCCCGGAATTCCTACGGGAACGGGAACTACGCGGGTGAAACCGCGAGGCGCTGCTAGTACATCAATAAACCTATTTATTGTTTATTTTCATACATTGTACTATTCATCTTTGTTGTCGTTTTATCGGTAGTTTGAAAATCAAAGCAATTTTTACTTTTTAACATGTTTTAGTTCGACTTCGGCAATATTTAACTCTCAATCTAGTCTTTTCTCGCTCAATTTAGTCTTTGTTAAATTAATTTGCAAAAATAGGTAGTCTTTCCACAGTGGCGCTAGAATGCGGTAAGCACATTATATCATAATGTAACAAAATCAGATAAATTCGGGAACATCTTGCCATCTTCGTTTTCCATGTTAGAAACGATTTTCCAAAAATTATAGGCCGTTTCTTTACGGTTTGTTGTCATTTCTGCGACGAATAAAGGCTTATAGCAAAAACACTCTTATTGTATTGAATTATAGTATGTTATAAAGTGTTTATTGCAACTTATGACATTTTAGAACTAAGTAGTTCAGTCAGAAGTCTCCGATACGTTCTTTTTTACGCATAGTTCATACTTTGTAAGTTCACATTTATTTCAAAACACAAATATCAGGAGATGAATTAATAAAATCACTAGAATCTCAGACAAATCAGGAGATGTGGCAACGCTGTGAATGAGTGAGTCAGTCGGGGGGAGAGGCGCGGCCTTAGAGTATCTGTATACTCTAAGGGCGCGGCGGGCGGGAGGGGCGGGAGCTTAGAGTATACCTATACTCTAAGGGCGGGAGGCAGGCAAGGGCTTTTTGACATTGCCAGATAGACGGTGGTGACATTTGACGCTGACAGACATTTATACTTTTTGGTTGGTCTAGGAGCCCTTAGAGGATAGGTACTTACTCTAAGATCTATCTACACCACAGATCACTATCAGTACCAGATCTACACACATAATCTAAGTCTAGGAGTCATGAAAATACCAATGAAAAAAGAGATCGATCCATCCCCTACGTTATGTATGGTACCCTCTAGGTCGGACCCATGCATGGTACCATAGAGTTATTAACGTTATTGTAGTTGGCTAGTACTTTAATAACTCTAAGCATGGTACACTGTACTGTACCATCGATTACCATGCTCGGACCAAATAATTATGATCTAAGAAAGACTAACGCTTACGTCACCTACCTCCGCACTACGCGTCAGCGGAACTGCGTGGCCGCGGCACTGCCCGTCAAATTAGAACAAATGACGAAAAAGGCCGCGCGGCTTATTTGGTGATTTTGTACTAATTTGACATAAAGTGCCGCAGCCGCGCACATAGATGAATACTAATAAACGGGGGCCGCGCAGTTCCGTTGTCGCGTAGTGCGTTTCCACCTGGGCAGCAGTGGCAGCCTACTACGTTCCGTAGATACCTACCTACTATCTTTGGTCCGAGACGGTACCTACCTACCTGCTACGTTTCACGAGTAGCGCATGCTAGGTATGTACATTACCGACGTGATGGTAATTAGTCTAGTCTAGGTAATTATATGTACCTACCTAGGTACCGCCAAAACTACCAAACCATAGAAAAATTCTTCATTTTATTGAACCGATCGACCTAAAATTTTGCGTTGATATAGTTCTAGACCTGGAATAAATAATCGGCTTCCTATCTCTCTCTGCGTCTAAGTTATAATACCAGTCACAAAATCGCCGTAGCCAACATCATCATAATTTCAGCCCATACACGTCCACGGCTGGATATAGACCTCCCGTATACGACGACGCCACAAAGAGCGGTCCTGAGCCGCCTCTATCCATTGACTTTGCGACCGCTACGATGTCGTTGGTCCATCGAGTTGATGGTCCGCCAAACTCCGCTTCGCGTTGCATCATGAGTATCATGATTCTACAAATAAGAACTGCTGGCATTTTATAAGTATACCTATTAACATACTAGACCATTGTTACTAAATAATACCAATTATTTTAAAAATGTGTATGTAATATAAAAATAGTCCATATAGCATAAATACAAAATGTTTTAAGTGAAATATAACCAAGGAGTGAAATATGTAAAGATTTATATCCTTGGAAATATGTACTAAGTGATCATCTTATGTATTACTAAATAAATCTGATCAGTCATAGGACAATAATTCCTTTGACCATTAAAGGTGCAAGCGTACTACGCGTCAGCGGAACTGCGCGGCCGCCGCGGCACTGCCCGTCAAATTAGAACCAAATAGCCGCGTACCCACCTAGCGCACAGGCTCGCGCGGCAGCCTCGCGAGCCAATGCCTCGGCTGGTGTGGACGTGCCTCGGGCTGCCTCGGGCGCGCGTTTGCTCGGCTGAGCACGGCTCGGCCCCGAGCCGTCTGTTATCGGTAAGCTTGTCGCGCTCAAAGGTGCCTCAGCGAGCGCTGTGTGTTAGGTGGGAACGTTTATGTTTTAACTCGCGCGCGAAGCTACTTCAAGTTTTGTCTATTACCGTGTTTGTCTCTATCTATAATATTGATATCATGGGCAGTCAGGAGGAGTCCATTCGTTTAGGTTTTTTCTTGATACGTGACTGTTTTCGTTTCTTTAAACAATAAGCAGCTAGGAAAATAGCTGCAGCTGAATGTACACGACTGTCCATTTCGAATACTCGCGGACTTATGATGGCTCAGCCTGCCTCGCGAGGCGGCCTCGTGTAAGTTGAACAAAACTAATGAGGCGGCCTCGGGAGTTTTGTTCAATTTAAACGAGGCCGCCTCGCACCAAACACACAGCGCTCACTGAGGCACCTTTGAGCGCGTCAAGTTTACCGACAACAGATGGCTCGGGGCCGAACCGTGCTCAGCCGAGCAAACGCGCGCCCGAGGCAGCCCAAGGCACGTCCACACCAGCCGAGGGTATTTGGCTCGCGAGGCTGCCGCGCGAGGCTGCCGCGCGAGCCTGTGCGCTAGGTGGGTACGCAGCTATTGACGAAAGAAAACTGGCCAGGTGCGAGTCGGACTCACGCACGAAGGTTTCCGTACCGTAGGTATCTATAAAAACGGTAAAAAAATCACGTTTGTTGTATGGGAGCCCCCTTAAATATTTATTTTATTGTTTTTTAGTATTTGTTGTTATATTGGCATTAAGTGCCGCGGTCGCGCAGTTCCGTTGTCGCGTAGTGCGTTTATGCTTAAATTTTATCGCATCCCAGAATCACTGTATTTATTTTGCGGTAACTAGCGCGTTCTACCTTCGAGCTCGTTTTATTGGTACATATACAGGGTGTAACAAAAATGAAGGACCCAAATTTTAGGGGGAGTTCATGCGTCAGTTTAGTGGTAATTTCATATTCATTTATTTTTTCGAAAACTAAAAGGCAAGATTTTGTTTTATATTTTTCACGTGTTCTGTGATCGAAGCTGAATCCCTCCTGAAAGTTTGGTCCTTCATTTTTGTTACACCCTTTACCGTTTTATTAAAATACGATGTATACGCGCAAGAGTGATGGTGTGGTAAGTGTTTGTAGCTTGTGGTTAGGTTTGTGGGCAAAGTAATCATTACAATAACAACCTATTTGGATAATAAGGTAAAACTTAGCTACTTTCGATTTCTAACTTTTACTTACACAAAATAAAAATAAATTATTTCATAATACAATAAATTTTGCTAAATATCACGTAATTAAAAGTTCATCTTTCGAAGTTAAAAATTCAATAATAAACTATTTTAAATAAGTTAATAAAAAAGCTTAACTAATTAATATGATACAGACTTTTTGCTTAACACTATGAGCGCCACCGACCCACATGTCCATGTTGATAGAGCCGTAGTGTCACAAGCACAGCGCGGGCGCTTTTTTGCAGAGCCCTGAGTTCTATTCAACCAAACTCATTACTCAAAACGTCTCGAATCTCGATACTACAGAGTCTGTACTCTGTAGTAGACTTTCCATTTTTGTATACTAGGTGTTCGATACATCGATCACGTAGGCATGTAAGCATCATCAGCAGTTTGACTTAAGTAGGTTACTCGTGCCGCGAGCGCGGACCGAGCGCCTACGGAGGTCAGTGCATCAGCAGCAACCATACCAACCGCACTCATTAACATCATAATTAGTCGTAGTTTTATACAATACAGCCTTTGTACTATTACCTCGACTTTTATATCAGCATCCCGGGAAGAGCTAGCTGCGATTCCTACACTAGGTCTGCACGGTAGAGGTGCTGTATCAAATACCATATACAAAAATCTCGATCGTCTTGATGACGTTATAATACTATCGAAATAATTAACTCAGGGCTAAGGTCACACCGGTGAAGCTTGGCAGTTAACGCGTTAATGAAATAAGGCATAAGAAATTAAATAAGTTCCCAAAAAATTTCGATTTCGGCGGGACTTGAACCCGCGCCCCACCATCAGTACGGGTGTCTAATCTAACCAACTAATTCACGAAATCAGTGGCTACTCGCCGAGTCGAAAATCTTTGGGACTAGCAGTCTGGGTATCTCTAAGAAATCAAATAAAGTCACAAAAAAATTCTTCAAAAAAAATTTGGGAACTTTATTTCATTTCTTAGAGATACTCAGAGTGCGAGGTAAACACTATAGTAACAAAAACCATACAAGACATAGTAGCATCACAATATGAAAAACCATACAAGACATAGTAGCATCACAATATGATAGTCATCTAGAATGCTGCGCATGTTATTTTTGTCAACGTTAATTATTAAAAAATCACGGACAGAAGATGAAATGGAGGCTTCTTATGAAATTTTGCGTCCAAGTAGTTTTTAACCTGGAATAAAACATAGGCTACTTTTATCCCACCATCCACGGGATAAATTTATCGTAATTGTCCGTTTAATATATTATAAAATTTTAGCCAATGAAATTGCATGAAATCTTCGTTCTGTTTTTAAGTGAACCAATGAAATTGTTTAAAATCTCCGATCCGCTGCCTCGCTCTGCGTCAATGGACAGGCAGCCATACGCTTGCATTTGTGCAAGAAATTAATTAATGGTAAAAAAATAAATGCAATGAACAATTGAAATCGATGCTGTAGGTTCCAAGTGGACTAACTATCCACGCTGACGAGATGGCTCTGCAGCGCGGTAGACTGGTGGTACCGACGTCGTGACGCGAAATCTTCATTGTCATCGTTCAATCTTTCTTGCTCCACTGAAACGTCACCATGCACTGGCGTCACCACCAACTGTTCATACTCCAATGGCCTTTTTCTGGAAAAATAAATAGCTTCATTCAGTCATTAAAAAATCTAGAGCACTCCGAATGATGTTAGGTAGAAACACATAAAAACTCGGGAAACCGAAATTAAATAGGTACTGCAAGAAGTTAACTTTGAAGAGTTGCTAGTTATTCAGAAAGTCGGGGTTCGATTCCCGCCGCGGATAAACGTTTGTTTGTATGATCTACAGTTATTTGTCCGTGTCTGGGTGTAAAAGTAAATAGTATTAAGTTCTGGCATCAGGTGCTTATAATCACAGAACAACTTTACAGGGTTTTGAAACGGGAGCTTAGGGCAATATCAGGAAATATGAGAAATAGAGGAGTCGTCTAAGGAGCAAAGACCTCTCATGAATGGAACCCATGGCGCCTTTTACGACTTTATCTAACTCTCTATTGCTTCAGATTTTACAGGATGTTTTTTTTAACATGATAGATGTTAAAAAAAACATCCTGTATAACATACTAGGTACTCCACTCTATAACACTTGCTTACTTTGGGGAAAAATGATACTGTGTTAATATGTCCCAGTATTATTATTATTAGTATTATATATATTATTATAATAAAAACAGCTTTTTTGTATTTATTACGAGACAAACAAGTGTAGTGAAAAACTTTAAAAGCACTGTGATATAGATATATTTCGGCGGGATATGACCCTCAGTACGGGTGTGCTCTAAGCCACGATATCAGTACTTCCACCTAGTCGAAAATCTCTGGGACTTCTTACGGACTCTAATAGCGCCGTAAAATTTTTGGCAACTTATTTCTTAGAGATACCCAGAGTAACCACGATAATAACAAAAACCTTATATATTAATTGTATTACTTACCCGATCGCCTGCAGAAAAGATATCTTCAGCCAATGGAAGAAGCGGAACTCTGAAGCTCGCCCCGGCTTCACAGCAGGGTTGGCGGCTCCGATGTAGAACCATAGCAGCCATAGGATACTGAGGCAGCCAAGCGCATAGGCCCAGTTCACTAGGAACATTAGCAGCAACTTGACTGCCACCTTGAATTCACAAAAAATATGGTATTACTAGCTGTGCCCCGCGGTTTCACCCGCGTTAAATTCGAATTTCATATTTCTAGGGGGATAAAATGGTTTTCCCGTTCAGTACGAAACACCATCGTTCAGTACGAATATTCCCGTTAATCTCCCATGGGAATTAAAATATATAAAAATTAAATAATAAAATTATAAAAGTATGTGACTCTCCACCCTTTCAACTAACTCTATGCCAAAAATCAAGTCGATCGGTTGCTTAGTTAGGGCGTAAAGGAAGGACAAACAAACAAATAAACAAACACACTTTCGCATTTATAATATTAATAAAGTAATAGTAAGGATTAGGATTTAAATGTTTCGTCATCTCTTGTTACATTATTATTTATTACACCTAAAGAACAATGTCTAAAATTTTATGCAACATCACACTAATACACAAATACATACTTCACACTAATATTATAAATGCGAAAGTTTGGATGTATAGATGGATGTGTGTTACCTCTTCACGCCAAATCTACAGAACGGATTGGGTTGAAATTTTGCATTCAGATAGTTTTAGCCCTGGAATAAAACATAGGCTTTTTGTCCCATGAGATATAAATATAACCTTCGAACGTTTCAATAGAAACCACGCGTGCGAAGCCGCGGGCAGAAATTAGTATTATAAATGTGTAAACGGATGCTTGTTAGGTATCTCTTCCCGCCAAAATACTGTACGGATAAAGCTGAAATTTTAGCTTTAGTTCTGAACCTGGATTAACTTATAGGCTGCTTTTGTTCCAGAAAAAAGCGTGCGAAGCCGCGGGCAAAAAATAGTACACAAATAATTTATTTATCTCTCGATAGCCCTCTGTTTTGACTTCTTATATTTAATTTGTACACATTCGTTCACGTTCTACTGGTTTACCTGGAAATAATTAAAAATTAATAAAAATCTCACCCCAATCAGTGACAGCCACCGATTGCAGAGATTCGAGTACCAGTTTTTGTTCTTAGAGTGGACACTGATACTCGGCCGGCGTACATCACCGTTCGACGTTCTCCCGTTCATTATAGCTGGATCAGTTGGCGAGGGTGTAAAATCCTGAAAAAAATGTAATAGGTACTTAGACATCATTAATAATGCTAAATAAAATGTGAAATTAAAATCCATATCAGAGCATTAAATTCGGTTAATCCGAAGGAGTAAAGTTTGAATAAGTACAAACGAGAAGGCTCCTGCTCACGGCACGATTTCTTGACCCCGGCCGACTAAGATACTAATACTGATGAAAATCAGTATTAGTATCTTCGTGCGTAGACGCGGAGCGCCGAGGGGCAGACACACGGCGAATTAAGGTCGATTTACACATATCAGTGAAGCCACAGTTCTGACACAGTACCGGCAGGCACAGTGCGAAATATTCTTTCATACATTCTCTATTAACGCATCCGAGCACTGTGTCGTGTTTACACTGATACGTGTGAATCGACCTTTGATCGTAAATTTTTACAGGGAAAAACCGTGTGTGGACAGGCGCCCTCAGGCGTCTCAGAGACAGACGCTGCCTGCGGTGGCGGCCAGGCTTTAATTTATCACATATATGTAACGCCTGTCTGTCTGGGTGATGTGAAAAGAAAAACGAAGAGAGGAAAATAAAACATAGAAATTTAGGCTACTTACGCCAACATTCTTATGCCGTATCCTTTCCGGAAATAGTAAGTCAAGATCGCTTCCAGTAGCGCCATACACCTGCGGATCTCTTGGTGAATGTCCTTGGAATCTGTTTTTAATAAAAGTTATTATATAAAGATCTATTTAAATATAATAGAACATTTTAAACCCAACTCTCATAGCAATATTCTAATACTAACGATACCATTATTCAAACTCCGAGTGTATACATAACATACTTTCCTATGATTTATGATATTTAGAAATGTATTTCATCAATCTTATTGTTATAATGCTAGCTGTACTGAGCGTGGACCAATCCAGAAGTCGACGAAGTCGAATACAGAATTTGTCAGAAACAGATAGGTATAATTATAACCAGCAGTGGGAATAGTAAGAGATGGACAGATAAAGCAAATGACTCAAAAAGAACTTGTCCTATATCATCAAAATCTTTACGAGAATGACTCTTGATGGTATTAAAATAATATATAATAAAATCATACCTCATTTCGCGCTTATGTTGCAAATCAAACGTTTGGGCGAGGGCAAAGTAAGAATAATCAATGCTAGCGTAGGTGATGAGAAACGGCATGGTGACTATGGGTGCAAGTAAGTTGATGTCGCCAATGATGATGAACGTAACTGTCACTATTGCTACAACGACCATCGAGTACAGCGGCACTTTGTTCGGCCCTCTCTGGAAATAATTCAACAAAAATAACAACTCGTAGGCCTGTATTATGAAAGCATACTCAGTCATCGATCTATAGGTATTCGAGTAACGCTTATGCCATACAAAATCTTTACTCAAGCATAGATTGAAGACTAGAAGATAGATCTATGCTTGAGTTACGTTTATGCCATAGAAAAGCGTCGCTCAAGCATAGATCGATGACTGAGCAACCTTTCATAAAACGGGCCTTAGGCAATTGCTTGTTTTGAAATAACTAAAAACAGACTTCAAATTCCTTAGCATTTACACAGTTTTTTGAAGTTTTTCAGGACAAATACTTATCCCTCGATAGTATTTTGTGAGACCACGTTGAGATCATTGTTCATACAATAGTGAAATCATTTTTTAAATCGCTCCTTAATTGACGGATAAATTGACGAACATAGGAAAAAAAAACCAGTAGGTACCTATAGCCGAAAATAGAACCTCTTCTTCTTTTGTTTTTCGTTTCGTCGGTTAAAAAACAGAGAAAAAGCCAAAAACATAATGTTATAATGGGAACTGTTAAAGCCCAGTGTCTATGTAGATATTACATTTACCATGATTAAACAAATATATTTTTATGTTTGGATAAAGTTATGTTATTTTCAGAAAGATCTCAGAAAAATCTCGTTTATTAAAAACTGAACTACATCTACTTAAGAATATTGTATAATATGCAATATTTTTTTACGAAGACTGGAACCAAATGTCCTAAACCCTAATTTTATTGAGTTGTCTATCGCGTAAAATGCTTATTTTCAACAGAAATATCAACTTATCGTGTGGTACGAACAGGGGGCCTTATCCTGCTAAACTAATGCTTCACTATTATGGCAATAGTATCGTCGAAGAATCAACCCAATAGACACGGTTTGTTCTTAGATGAAAGAAACTCTTCGTGCTAATAGCAACGCACACACTACATGGAGTTTCTTTCATCAAATTATTATCTACGTGGCGATTCAGCGATAATACCATTATCATAGTGAAGCTATTAATTAGCAGAATTGGGCCTTAAAATAAGAGTAAGAAAATCTTTATTTGTAGCTAAGATATGATTTTTGGACACGCCACTCACAACTCAGAAATCACGGTGGTCTGGTCTCAGTCTAAAAGGTTTTAGGATAATATAGGTAAAGGAAAACTTACACCATGTCCAAGAAATTCTAGTCCGGGTATAACTTTCTCGTTTGCAATACTTTGCAGCACTCTGGGCGTGCCATACATGGCGCCTAGACATGAACTCATGGAGCTCACATACAGCCCAGCGAGAAGAAGCACTGTCAAAGCAGATATCTCTGCAGTTATGGAGTAATTTGTTAGCAGTGCTTCTCTTGTCACTGTCGCTGCTAGTGTTATCACAAACATAAGATACAGAAAAGTTCTGAAAAAAAAATTTGGTTCAGTTAAATATGTACAAGAAATTATAAAATTACTTTATTTCTGATTAGGTTTTTGTCTTACCCAGTCCCGATTGCCGCCAAAGATCCATTTGGGATATTAACAGATGGATTTTTGAGGTCTCCACTCATATTGATTCCCGCCAATATGCCAGTGATAGTAGGGAAGAAGACACCAAAGCATTTGAACCATGTGTAATTATCCTGATAGTCTGCCCAAGTATTGTTTGCTATGGTCCCTCCGAGCCAGCCTTTGAACTCAACAGCTAAAAGAAAAATTAGACCTTTATCACATTGGCTTTTTGCGAGCGATTTCAAAGTAAGGCGAGTGCACCGTGAGCGCTCCGCGACGAAGCCGCGGGCGCGTAGCGACCGGCGGCGTGCGATCCGCGTTTTGAACACTGGTGTCGACGGCTCTAATCGCGGCTAGCTCGCAGCGCAATCGCCTTGCTTTCAAATCGCTCGCAAATCGATAGTGCCATACGGCTCTTAAAATATTTTACGGTTAATATTCTCCTTTGAAAAAATTCATTGAAAAAAGTACTAAAATCAATGTTCACGGTGTAATTTCACAACTTGACCTAAAGTTCGTATGCAAAATTGTGTTCAAAACTTACTTGGCATGCTAGTTAGTGAGCCAACAAAGAAATCCAGTGCTGCCAACAAAATGATGACAAGCAGTAGAAACTGCAGTTTAATCACCCATTTAACACCAGCAATGTTTATGGTCCCAAGGAGTATTACAGCAGCCACTGCAAAAGCTCTGGCAGCCCAGGTATTGTCAGTAGACACCAGATTTGCCATGGATTCACCAAAACCAAACACATTTAAGGCACATCCCACAGCCTGGAATAATCAGATAGATTTCATTTCTTAAAACCAGGGATCCAGATTAATAACATGCAACGGAAGAGTTCCGTTCCAACCATCAATGGTAATTAAATAGCTGACTAAGCAAAATGTTAGGAAGCCTAAAAATGTCTCTAACTCTGAAGAAAAAAAACATACAATGCAAGGTTTTGAAGAATTTCTGATTATCAGTTTATGTTTTTAAAAGAATTTTTTTTTTTAAGTAAGTAATTTTTGTGAACTTATTTCATTTCTTAGAGATACCCAAAGTGCGGGTAAGCACTATAACAAAAAAACCTTAAAAAATAGTTACAAGAACTACTAGGAAAAGCTCATGGAATAGTGCTTAAATAACGTACCTGTCCAAAACAGTAAATCATGCCCAGAGCTCCACCCATTCTGGACCCTAAAGTGTGGGCCAGTATAAAATACACTCCACCACTTTCTATTCTGCATCTTTCACAAATGCCAACAGCAGACAGCACGGAAATTAATGCCACAAAGACTGTAAAACAAATACATGATTAACTAGATTATTAGTACTTTCAGTGCCTCTCCTTCCCACCCAGTCACTGGCCACGTGCATGCAAGGGACTGGGTGGGTGATATACAATGGCAGGGCATTGAAGGGGTTAAGGATGCTTCCTCATCATCACAAACATATGATTTCCCTAAACAAGAGAGCCTTAATTACCATATTTGACAGGTGGATCAGTGCTAGCAGTAGAAGTGTTAAAATACACGGAAGCTTAGATATGTTAAAAAACCGATTATTGATTAGCTTAAACTCACCAGCAAAAATTACAATAAGAACAGCATTCACAACTCCTGCTTGTCCAACAATCCAGCCAGAACGGAGAAACACAATCACACCAAAGATGTTTATGAGGCACGAGGTAAATACACCATCCCAGGTTCCAAAAAGCACTGGTTGTGATATAAAGAAGTTCGATTTCCACCAAGGAACGTCACCCTAAAATGAAAGCAAACCGTGTTTTGATTGAGAGAAAGCAGTCTGTGCTGCGTTTATGTGACACAGCTATGTTAGTAATTTCTAATTTTTATACAGTAAGGTTCTTACTTGTATGTCTGCAAATATTTCGTTTGCCCCAGACGCCTGGTGACCACCTGTCCCGTATTGTGATTCATTTCCCAGATCCACGAAACCACCTGATTGTCTTCTCATCCGTGTTCGGTCAAAATTTGGTTCGTCGCTGCGAAAACTATCTATATCAAGATCAGTTCTTCTCTGTCGATTAGTTTGGTCCATTTTATTTTATTTTCGATGTACATTTATTGCAATAATACTAAAAATCTACGCTAATATTATTTCTGTAACTCTGTTTACAAATTAAAATGACAGTTGACAGAAAACGCGGAGTCCAAATGTCTTTTTGACTTTGACATATCAAGGTGAGTTTGAGAATAAAAACCTACAACCGTACCTACAACCAAGAACCCTGTGCACACGAATTATTATTTTAATTCTTATAAATCATTTTTTTTCATCTTGCATGTTTTTCATATTTTTAGTGTTCTCCAGGCATATAATATTTTTGGTATCTGCCTCTACATTATAATAAAATAAATTCTAATAATGATCTGTCATAGGTAGGTACGGCAAAGATGATACGCAACTTTATAAAGTCGGAAATACACATGCGTGTAGGAGGCCTTGCTGTTATATTCGATCACTTTGACAATGGTTAGGTACCCGCTGCGGCAAAAAAGTCGCTGCTCGCTCCGCTTACCTATATTACAGTTGGAAGCAGTCTGAACTCAATATCATTATTTCTTTAGGCTTACAAAAAAGCAGGTCAAATTTTATTAAAATGAGAAATTTATAATGTTATTGATTTTCTCTTCACTTCAAGTTTTGTCCAATTGTGGAAGAAGTGATAATATGGGCCTAAAATGTTATATTCAGCGCTATAACAACTTTACCTGATTTGAGTGGCCTGGTCCGTTTAACTCCGCTTCAACTTTCTTGCAATCCAACTGCCGCCACAAACAGCACAAAAATGTAACAAAATATAAAATAACTTGCAACTTCGCCAACGAGCAACCGCCTCAAAAAAATCACTAAATTCTAGCTTTAATATGTTTCTATTATTTGATTGTAATTTTCTCTTTTAATAAAGTATTTCTAAGAAAATATTTCGCGGCTCGCTCCTCTCGCCGAACGGCGATAAATATGTAATAATGACGTTTATAGCTTCTGGCTATGGTCCGGGACTCCAACCACGCTGTACCTATGCCACTTCGCCAAATTAGCAAAAAAAAAAAGAACACGGCTCGATCCACTCGCAGACGACATTTTTACTGTCTGTGTGTGATCTGGTAGTTACTCAACGTTTCATCCACCTACCACATAAGCTCACTTTGCCTCAATTAACTTGTGATAAGGTAATAGCATAGGAAATTGCAATTTCAAACCTCATTTTGCCATAATTTCAGCGTTTATCTTTTTTGTTACCTACATAACATTATTTTTTACCAACATTTCGCCAATGTAGAAAATCGTGATCTTCTGGCTAAATAGATAGGTGATCCCCATTGCCCTCATCAGTTTGTTGCGATTTGTATGTCTTCAGTTGTTTGATCAATTTGATCATCGAAGGACCAAAATAACTAGTTGCTTTAAACCTTTAGTCCATGATGCATGATTACCTCTAGCTCATAATGTAATAAACTTTAGAGAAAGAACTTGATCTGATTTCATTGTTTTATAAGTAATAATTGTTATAGGTACCTACGTATGAAAACAATAAACGGTTCTATAATAATTTTGTTTCTATTTGGAATCCCGCACAAGTTATCTCCATTACCTACCTACATCTCCCCTACCTTGCTGTTACCTTGTTGATTTCTGTTATTGTTCGTAAATGCTTTTGTTGACATAAAATATTTTTGATTCTAGAACCGAGTAGGTAGGTACGTGATACACCGTCGGCCACATCTTCACTTTCCATCAGGTGAGATTGAGGTCGAACGCAGGTCTATCGACTATAAAAAATAAAACCGGCCAAGTGCGAGTCAGACTCGCGCACGAAGGGTTCCGTACCATTATCTATAAAAACGGCAAAAAATCACGTTTGTTTTATGGGAGCCTCCCTTGAATATTTATTTTACTCTGTTTTTTAGTATTTGTTGTGATAGCAGCAACAGAAATACCTACATCATCTGTGAAAATTTCAACTGTCTAACTATCACGGTTCATGAGATACAGCCTGGTGACAGACGGACAGCGGAGCCTTAGTAATAGGGTCCCGTTTTACCTTTGGGTACGGAACCCTAAAAAGAGTAGGTATGAAGTTAAAATTTTACCCGATTTTACCCGTTTTTTGCCTGAATTGCTTTAGGTAGGTATACTCTTCCTAACGTAGTTAACTGACTCCTAAAATTATTAGTTTCTTATCAATTTAGTTTAGGAAATATCAACCCTCAAAGTATCGCTATTTCGTCATCATCACTCACTCACTAACTCACTCACTGACCGATCATTATAAATGTTTAAGTAAGTAGGTACTTCTATTTTTTAGCAGGTCTACAAACTTTTGCGTCGTCGAAAAAAGAACATTATTGTTTCTTCCTCGATTTTAAATATAGCGTACCTACAGACTTGAAATTAGAATTACTTACATTCTTTATGAGGGAAAAAAATAGGGAAATATGAGGGGAAAAGATAGGGAAATTTTAAAATCTATTTTTGGGTTCTGCAGTAAGAAAAAGATCTCGTTAAGGTTTCTTTCACAGTAAGTAGGTACGAGTAGGTACATACAAAAAGTGATGCGATCCGAAAAAAAACATTATGCCAAGTCTCGTCTCGTAACACTTCCGCCGTAAAAAGTTCTGAAATCATGAGAAGAGCCAAGTCAGCTATTTTATTACCTTCAACTATGAAGTTGGCAAATTACCTAGTAATAAGTACTATAATATAATATATTTTTCGAGTAGTAGGTACCTACTATTGTAATTTTAGATTAATGTTTGTGTTCGGAGTAATTTTAGCCGAATCAATTCATATTTCTAAGATGCGATTAAATGGCGTCGTCGAAAATGTTAGCAGCGATGCAGTGTTGGGGTAAATATTGGACGTGGCCGTTCATAGGTAGGTATTGTACTCAACAATTTTACAAATATTCCATGACCCCTGGTGATTTTCTTTTGAACCATCATTTACCATTAGAAAATCTGCGTCGATTTTCTTCAAACAAAAATAGCATTCAGAAATTCAGCGAATTAAATGAAATCTAAACGATATCATTAAAATCTGGTCTTACGTCGACACACTCTTTCAGTAAGGCCACAGATGTAATAATACCTACGTAGTATACTATTAGTCTATGATACCTACTCTACCTCTTTATAGGTTCGGCGAAGATAAAGGGGATCTCTTTTTTCATTGGCTATCGTAGTCGTAGACCCTCTACGCCACTCTACGGCGTAACTGTACTATAAAATCTCTATGGTGTAGACGCACGATCCGCACGAACTAATCATTTATCTAGTAAACCCATAGGCTTAGGATGTACTGAAAAATTCTATGTCTATGAGTAAACCAAACATTTTATTGAAATTTAACAACCATCTAGGGTAAATTGTAATACTTAATCTAGACATTTACTTAAATCCCATAGGGGTTGGATGATTAACATTTTTTATATTTAACCGTATACATATACAGGATGACCCTCGGCCATGGGACATGAAGAGATCAACCAGAAATGTTACAGAAAAGAAGTTTTAGAGAAAGGTAATTAATACAATAAATTATTAACATCTCTATTAAAAAAATATATGAAAATTAATTGGATTTTAGTGATACCCACTAAAATCCAAAAAATAACAACCTGTTGCTTTTATCACACCCCGATCGGTAGAGACAATCAAATGAATCAAATCTGTTTAGACAAATTTGAATCTTTCATTGATTCTTTTCACGACAGCTTCCGTAGACCCTCTACGCCGTAGACCTTCTTAGACCATAAAGCTCTGTGCACATTAATTCAATAGGTACCAGTACAACCCAGCACAAAAATGTGTATTCAAATATGGGCTATAATAAGGATTTAACCTTTTTTAGAAAACCCCTCATTAAATATGTCGATGTACTTATTGACTTATTAGGGCTTACATATAAAAAATAATCGGTTATCTCCTAAAATGGTTTAACGGAATAGGTGGAAAACTATAGACCAACTTCGAAACCTCTGTAAGATTGTACGAAGCCTTTTACGCCCCAACTTCTAAAGATATTTTGCAAGGGCACATAATAAAAAGCCTTTCCGCCGCGAGCCCACTCAGTAATATTGAAGTTTCTCTGTAAAGTACATAATATTACAGAAAGGAAAATTGGTAGGCAGGTAATGGCCCGAGGCAGGGTCGGCACTTCGACACCATTCCCCGCGCTATCTTAATCGTCCAGCGTTTAAGCATATTTATGTAGCAATAAGTTATCAGAAGGCTAATTAAGGCCGCGAAACCACCTGTCCGCTATCATCTGTACATAGGCCTTCGCATATACTTCCGTGCGTCTTACGCGCGGCCCCACCCCCCAGGCGCGATTGGCGGGCGTGAGGGGTGCGCGCGCAGCGGCCCTCCTCGCAGTCTGGCGCGGGATGCCGAGACTCCGGAGGTCGCGGTGGCGGGCGCGAGCGCGATGTGGCTTCGCGGACAGTGCTCTCGCGACCACGCTCCCTCACCGCCGCATGCGACCCGCCAGCCGCCCGCGCCTTGGCTTCGTCGCTCACACTTCTCGATACTTGCACTTGCCGGTCTGAAGTTGCGGCAAACACCTGTCAACTTCGATACTAAAATATGAGCCCTTAAAATTCTTCTTCCTTCTCGGTATCCACCAAAGACATTTTAAATTATTTTAGAAAGTAGTTTTATAAAGATTATTGAGTAATTTAACAAGTTTATTTGGACATGTTCAGCCGGTGATGTGCTATGGCTAGACGTAGTAAGCAGGAAGGTTACGTAGGGGTGCGCTTGCTGGCCGGCTGCGCGTGGGCATGTGCGCTGCTCGCCGCGACCAGCGCCGAGGCACACGCCGATGTTGATACTTCCACAGGATTGGGCGATAATACACTTACTAATTCTGGTAAGTGGCCCCTTTCTAAGCTTCAATTAGTTTTCTGAAAATATATTTAAACAGCACTTAGTTAGTATGAGTGTGAAGGTAAAATTTATAACGTTTAAGATATTGATGGAGAGCAAGATTCGTGAATAATAAATAATAAGGCAGGTAACGTAAAAATTGCTGTAATTTTTATTTGAGTTTTTAGTTCAGCATTTTAATTAGAAATCAGCTGATTGGCATGGGTATAAGCCACGTGGATATTGCATATTAACTCTATAGGAAGATTTTTTCGTAGGTTTATATTTGTTTTTATAATTAGATGAAGCAAAAAATGTTACAAACGATAATCATATTTTCTGACTGTTAGACAATGGTGGGCGGCGACTAAAAAGAACAACACCTTCTTTTCAGGGACCATGTAAATGATAAATTGCTATTTTACACTTATAGCATCGTAATGTTGGTAAATGCATTTTAAAGCGATGCGGTAATTTTGTGTTCAGTGTTTTTAAAGTGTTCACTTGGTTCGTGTTAATTATTTCTACGAACACCTATCATTATATTTTTTAAATATTTTTAATTGAATTAATAAGAAAAATAGGTTTTGGTGCCAAAAACATATACTCAATACCTATGGAATAGTCAGAGAGACTTCGACCGTGGAGCATCAATTTCTTTTTAAGTATTTACACAGTTATTGGTAATTTAAGCACATAGTGTGAACTGAACGCTCCTTCCATCATCACGAACACGTTCCTGAAGACGCCAGGTCTTATTTCCTATTTTTTTTTGTAAAACACCTCTGATATAAAATGAAAATCACGTTTGTCACACCCAATGAAATACTGAAGACCTATCTCCCACAGCTACTACTAATTAAATGCAGAGCCGAGAGTGCGTTATTTTAAACTTAACATAAAAATGTTAAGTTTAAAATAAGGCCTCTCTAAAGAACTATGAATTAAGGGGTACCTATCCATACCAATTTCAGAATGAAGACTGGCGTCTTCACATACGTGCTCGTGATGATGGGCAGAACCACACTTCACACAGTGTCAGTGAATTAGGTACCAATAACTCTGTAAAAAACAAATAAAAATTTGATTTTGTAGAATTAATATGAAACGCATTCTTCCGTAGATAACTGTCATCTGTATGCATTGTTTCGATGTACTCCTGTGATTGTATGTGTAGTCTAGAGGCTACTAAGAACGAATGTACCTATTCTAAACGAACACTCTGTATTTGCTCATTTGCTCTATATATCTGAAGGCAGTGTCGCTTCTTCGGTTTTGTTTTGTTGTTTACCTAAATGCATTGTTTTTAGTTACGAACACTAGTTAATCTGTCGCTATTTTTTTGTCAATGGCCTAGGGCTGTTGACCTATTTCTGAAACGTATCCTAGGAAATAAAAATATGTCGCGGACCATTTTCAGATTAAGGTTGGTAGTTAAAGCTGATGACAAGAGTGGTACGAGGGTCTTTGCAAGAATGTAACTGCATACGTAACCATTGGTGTTCCACTTTGTTTATAATTTGATAAAGAGATTGGTCTAGCATGCCGTCAATTTCACTTAGTAGGTACCTATACAGCCAGCAACAAAGGCCGCTGGCTTTACATACGTTCACCGAGTAGGGTACCTATCAAATAAAAAGTATGAGTTTGGACATCTTACAATAGTTTTTAAAATTTCTGTAGGTTTCATACTTTATGAAATATTTTGAAAAAAGTCGTCAGTCTAAAATGTATGTAGCGTTTATAGATATGGATCTATATTTTGTAGGAAAAATATAGAGTAAGTGAGAAGAACACTTTTTGAAAACTTGACAAAAAGGAGGGAAAAGTATTTAAAAGGGGGGCTACCTCTAGTGGGTCATCAAATAAAAGGTATTGGTTTGTAAATTTCAAAACAGTTTTTGAAATTTTTGTAGGTTTCATACTTTTACAAATATAACGAAATAAGTCGAAAAATTTACCGTTCCCCCTTTATCTCCAAAGGTTGCAGAGCGATCCATATCAAACGTACTTATGTGGTGTTTTTAGATACGGATGAAAAATATGAAGAAAATCGTTTTCTCATACATAAACGTAGGTATGTAACGCCATCTCTGATTCTAAGGTGGAACGTAGTTCGTCGGGCCAGCTAGTTTATAAAATCCATCCATACTTTAATATTATAAATTCGAAAGTAACTCTGTCTGTCTGTTTCATTTTCACGCCTAAACTCCTAAGCGATTTGGCAGGGAGGTAAATGGTATCCCGGGGACGGACAAGCGCGTGCGAATCCGCGGGCAACAGCTAGTTACTTATAGGTATGTTCATGAAGTAGACTTCTGTGGCGCAGCGCGCAAATGTTCATCTAGAACGAGACGAGAGGCGAGGATATTTATTCCGGGTGTTCTGGGTGATTTCTGTATAAAATAAAACAAAACCGGCCAAGTGCGAGTCTGACTCACGCACGAAGGGTTCCGTACCATTATCTAAAAAAACGGCAAAAAAATCACGTTTGTTGTATGGGAGCCCCCTTAAATATTTATTCTCATCTGTGTTTTAGTATTTGTTGTTATAGCGGCAACAGAAATACATCATCTGTGAAAATTTCAACTGTCTAACTATCACGGTTCATGAGATACAGCCTGGTGACAGACGGACAGATGGACAGCGAAGTCTTAGTAATAGGGTCCCGTTTTTACCCTTTGGGTACGGAACCCTAAAAACTGACAATATCAATTATTTAGTATTATCAATATATAGTACCGACCACATAAGCTCTGCTTAGCTTGATTTGTGTACCTATAACTGATCACAATAGAAGATCTTACATTTAAAAAGAGGTTTCATAGCAACTCAAACTCAATAACTATATTTCTTTAGGCTAACAAAATAAGCACTTAGATACACGAGCAAAACGGCAACAGATAAAGCTTAGTCAATATAAAATTAAGCTATTCAATCAGAATTTGACTCGGAGCCCTATATGTAAAACCGGTAAAACTATCTGGTAGTTGCTATACCACACTTGGGAATGAGGAGAATGCATCAAAAAGCCAGACACAGTGATGCTTGTAATTTGGTAAGTCATAAATAACTCGTTAACTTAATTACGTGAGTTAAAAGCATTCCACCATAGTCCACTGTGCTGGCGACTCATAGTAGATACTATAGGAAACGAAATGCAGTCGCAAAACTACAACATTTTAAATCTTTTGTTGTAGGTACCCGTGGCTTTGCCCGCTTGGATTTCGTGGGTATTATTTTTTTGAGCGGAACCCTAATTTTTTTCTATAACATGTACCGTAAAACCGTGCAACTTTGCCCAATTTTTTTGGATTTTGTGGTTCAATTTAAGATAATTTTAAAAGTATGTATAGTTCAAATAATAATTTTGCGCTACACTATTTTAAATATACTCTTCTTTGCAAATAATAGATAATAAATCGAATAAAATGGGACGGTATGTGTAAAAATCATAATTTTAGAGAGCGGGCCAAATATATTTTTTTTTACGAGTTTGCCCATTTTGCAAAAAAAAATCGTAACTCCGGTATTTTTGACCTTATGATAACAAGATTTAAGGAACAAGCAATAGGGATAATCAATGTTACTTTATATCCTAATATAAAACGTTCAAGCAAGCAAATTAACCGCCAAAAATGAGTGGGCAAAGACACAAATAATTTTTTGAAATTTTTCATCATACAAATAAAAAGATGCGCTAGAGTTGTCACATTTTTTTGTTTACCAACAGTCTTTAATTATAATGAAATATAATTAAGTACCTGTTAAATATCCTTTCGGCTACCATGTCAACTGTATGTGCATAGTACCTAAGTTTTAACTTATTAAAGTCGACAAAAACTTTAATCAAGAAAAAGTAATACTTATCTATAAATATTTTTAAGGCATTAATATACAAAAAACGGTAGAAATGGTAAATTTTGCATTACATTATTTGATAAAGAGGAATTGAAAAAATAAATAATTGTAAATACTCTACATTTATGATCGAAACACTTGTTTTATAGACCTTCCTTATAAATAGCATTTAGTACCTACTACTATACGTACAAAAAATTAAATGTATAACTACAAGTATATACACTACAATTTCAATACAAGAAACACGACTAATATAAAGGTCATTGACCGGAAACAGCTGATATTTAGCTACTTTCCTAATAAAATAGGCATCATCAATTAAAAGGTGGTTAGATAATACCAACCGACTTACTACTAATAGGACCTACATAAATCAATTTTGATTTAATGTCGTAGTGACAACCCTGACAGCAATATTTTGGTGGGCAAAGTAGTAAACAGTACTCCAGAAAAGGTACTTTGACAATGCCCACCTTAATATTTTCGAGTTTAAAAGAGGTTCCGCGTCAGATATTCGATAGTTATTATTTATTTGTTACAAACTTATAGTGGTAAAATAATTACTGGCCTGCTGCAACTGCAAGTACTGTTTTTGAACAAAGTTTTCCGCACGAACTTTGGCTCGCCAAACACACCACCAAACTTTAACACCAACTGACAGTCAACTGAAGTGAAATTAGCGACAATCGGTTATTTAGTGCTGCCAGTGACATATTCAAGTATCTACCAACAAACAAGAAATAAAAGCTACTAAAACATTCTCGATGATATGAAGAATTTTAAAAAAAGTTCCGTGGTGGGCAAAATCAAATCAGTTTGGCAATCTTGTAAGGTTTTACGGTATGAAAAATAACATAGGCTATTGTTATCTATATTCTAATAATAATTTATAATACTTATAACTTTATAAAAAGGTAAAGTTTGTAAGTTTATGAGGTTGTAGGAGGTAATCTCTGGATCTACTAAACAAATTTTGAAAATTCTTTTACCAATAGAAAGCCACGTTATTTGTGAGTGTCATAGGCTATACAGGGTTATTGGTAAATTAGTAACACGACGTGAACTGCAGGTCCTGCCCATCATCACAAACACGTTCGTGAAGACGCCAGGTCTAAATTCTTAAAAAAAATTATAAATCACTTCTGATATTAAATAAAAAAACATCTTTGTCTGGAACCCAACGAGTTACTTAAGACCAATCTTCCACTCTCATAACTTCTCTCATACATTCAGGGCAGGAATTAACAAACGCGTTTGTGATGATTGGCAGAACCTGCAGTTCACGTAGTATTACTAATTTACCAATAACCCTGTATAATAACCCGAAAAATGGGATACATGAAAAACTGCGGGCGAAGCAGCGAGCAGCAGCTAGTCTATCATATAGATCCGTTAACCATAAGTCCATAAGAGTCCCGTCAAACTTGGAGATTACCTGAAATAGATAGACGGACTAGGAAATGAAAAAAAAAAATACAATGCATATTTTTTAAATTTTTTAATTCTGCAGGTAATCGAACTAGGTATTTGATTTTCCAAAAAAATATGATATCCTGTATTTTTGCAGCAACGGATTTGGTTATTGACAAGGACCAAACTTTGCAAAGAAATGCTTAATTGAAAATAAAAGGAAAGGGATAGTCTTTACAAATTTAGTTTGCATCCTACTAAGCTTCCATGTGACAAATTTTAAATAATATTTTCGGACAACAAACTATTAAAGTGGGCTCCCATACAAAAAACTTAATTATTTTGGTTGTTTTTGATCTACTTCTTTTGAGGCATTTTAACTCTTGAACCGTAATAGGTATATAGTTGATTTTTTTACAGGGTGTAGATTACTATTGCTACTATATCAATACGGAACCCTAAAAATTACTAAAAATAAAATAAATTTAATAATTAAGGGATCACAGTTAAGGGGACAAAGTACTGATCACTGAAGTTAAGCAACGTCATGCGCGGTCAGTAATTAGACGGGTGACCGCGTTATGATGGCTTTTTGCTATTTTCAATCTTATTTCTATACGTTTTTTTAGGGTTCGTTTTAGGAAATCGTTATGTACGACGGTTCGGTACCCTCCGTGTGCGAGCCAACTCGCACTTGGCCGGCTTTATTATTTTCTATCAAAGCAACCCGGTACGATAAAAGGGATTGATACCGATACTGCATTATTTTAAACTATTTTGTACCAGCAGTCTATTTTATTTTGTACCTTTATACAAACGTTTTACCATTTTTTTAGGTTTTTTCAACTGACTTCAGGAGGAGGATCTATGTCTACTGTACGTGTATGTTTTTCTTTGTTTATTCGTCGTTTTCTCATACAATTATGGACCAATTTTAAAATCTTTCGCTATTACATAGAGAAAGAATGGTCCCATAAAAATGTATCCCTGAGAAACAAAATAATACTTTTGAAAAATCACGGCTAGCTATTACAAATTGATTCTTTTCTTGTTGTACTAAAGGTTGGTTTTGAAGTGGTCTCTTAACAGTTTGATCCTCGAGGAAGTTATATGTGCGCTGTAAAGCGTATCTGAAACATCAGCACATGATAATTTTCACAATAGCTGGTGAGAAACGGTTTCCATGACAAGGGCGTAAACAAACCAAATTAGACTAAAACTTTTACTAGATGTCGCCGCTTGAAAAATTAGATCGCGCTATCGAAGTGTTCCGACTTTAGAACTACTTCCATAAATGACTTTGAAGTCGGTTCAGAATAGGCCAAATTATTCATCATATATTTTTCTTTTATCTCTCGAATCTCGCATCTGCTATGTTGTTAAAGTGACAGTATATTTTGTTTATAAGGGACTAAACCACCCGACGATTTTTATACTCCCGAGGGTAGCGAGGAAATCTTCTCTCGCTGCTTCGTCAAGAGCGAGTTATTATGGGTGGTTTTGGCCCGTGTGTAAAACTCTTCTATTCACTTCGATTGCGAAAAATAAAACAATCAATACTTACTTTCATCTTGCACACTTTTTTCACTTCTCTTGTTTTAGAATTTGTCGTAAGTCTTTTAATTTATTTCACGTGATTTTATCCGCAACTTTAAGAATAATATTAATTATTTATTGCCCTTCTGTTCCATTTGCGTATTACTTACTTAATTTTAGTTTGAATTTTTAATTAAATAAGCTAGATTCACCTTTGTTTCAATTTGAAGTAAACAAAAAATAACAGTGATTTCACGCTACTAGAAACTTTATCAGTGTCTCCGTTACCCGCAACGCAAAGTACACATTCTACCACGGATGAAGAATCAAGCCAAGACTTTGTTAAAAAAATCATTTTTTTTGTTAAATACCTACCTCTATCTACCCGGACGAAGCCGGGGCGGGCCGCTAATACAGAATAAAATAATTCATAGATAAGCCCATAAATCACTAGTGCAGCAGTAATTCTAAAACTAAAGCCCTTTCAGTGAACTTTGTCCGCCAAACCAACGGGGCTGGTAACTTAGAAGTGGTGAAACGAATTAATCAAAATTTCACCTCCCAATATGAGCCATGGTTTCAGCCGTAGAACAATAGAGGTGGAGGCGTATTTGAATCGAAGTTGAATCAAAACGTGTTCGAGAAGTTCCTTTGTTACAGAGCGCAGTAATGAAAGCTCTAGCTGATAATAATTTACGAATAGCAGAAGTGTCGCTGTTTAATGGTGAAAATAGGGGTCCGAGAAGCATTCCTGAGGATGGGCGGCAGCGTTGGGCGGCGCACCCGCCTCGGGAACAAACTAAAATAATTATCATCATTGACCCTGGCCACGGCGGGCACTTTAATTGTTCATTTACATTTGCAGCGATGATACCAGTTCGGAACTATTTCACTCGACGTTTATTTAACTCTCACCCGCTACCCGTGCTGCGCGTTCATGTTATTGCTCAGAGTTAATGGTCTGAAAAATAGAAATGAAACGCAATTTGTATGAAGTTATATATCAACTCGTTATTAAGTAAGTAGGTAATATCCATTAACTTAATTGGCAATGTTGTTTACCGATTTTAAATATGATACTAAAGTTTCGTCTTGTGGAGTTCTCATTTTTTAGGGTTCCGTACCTCAAAAGGAAAAAAGGAACCCTTATAGGATCACTTTGTTGTCCGTCCGTCCGTCTATCAACCCTCTTTTCGCAGAAACGCGTGGAGTTATCGAGTTGAAATTCACATTATAAATATACTCAAGTTCGTAACTTCTTGAAGCCGCAATATAAATTAAACTTCTAAGTTCGCAATCAAAAATTACAGCCGTTTATACCCAATTTTTTTTTAAATTTTCCATGGGAATCGCATGCACACAAAACCTATTGGGTACTCTGCTTCACTTAGAATCATGAAATTTGGCAAGAAGCAAGGTCTTCTAGCACAAGTAAAGGAAAAAAATAAAAACCGTAAATCTGACGTTAATTAACAAAAAAAAATTGATTAGGTACTTTCGAGTAGGTAAAAGTTTTTACGGAACCCTTGATACGCTTGACGTTTTAACATAGTCCCAAAAGTATCTAAGTAGGTATACCAGCTTGTATAGAAACTGTGCACGTAGGTTTATTTCTTTGTCGCATAAAATAAGAACACGACATCAACATCAGGACGAGCATAACCTATACTTATGCGAAGGGTGAGTCTCGCATTGTAATGTTTTCCCTACGAGAGGGCCCGTGTGGTATTGCTAAATGAAATTACAAGAGAAACTCGCGGAGTCCTCTCGCGGCATTAATTTGTATCAAGTATTTGTAGAGATTTAGCTTGAGCCGGGCAGAGTGTTCTTCGCAGCCGGCGAGCGTTAACACTTATTAAGGGGGTGCATCCCTGCGACAGATGTAGGGGAGGCCCCGCCATTTGCGTAATGTCAGGAATGGTTACACTCGATTTAATAAAACTCCGACAGCATTTCGTTCTGAAGAATTTAAGAGTCAATTCGTTTTAAACGCCACAGTAGCATAGCGAGAAAAAACCGTGAGCCGAAACGTGCCTGGAATACATTGGCGAGGCTTGGATTTCTTATCGGTAGCAATTGAGATGAGTACTTATGGCTTTTCGAGTGGCTCGGCTTCGTTTAATTTGTTGTTTCAGCGTGGAATTTTTATTAACGTCTCCCCTCACTTTGCATTTTTAGGGACGTTGTTCTTATTGCCGAGTCAAGGTGAAGAGAAACTTTTACTTCCTTCTGAGTTCCTTTTACAGTCTTGTTGAGAACAGATAATGTAAACAGTAGGTAGGTAAATAAATTTCAAAGCGGCTAATTTGTGCTACTTACCGTGTTAGGTATACTTATCTTCTATATTTTGAAATCCAATAATTTATCTAGAGTACCATTCATAAAGGTATCCTGGTCTTCATATTCCAACCAATGTTATCGACCTAGCTCTAAGAATTTTCAAACTAAAGTGACAGTGGGCCGGCCATATCTCCCACAGAGCTGATAACCACTGGAATTAGTGGAAACCGCGACTCAGCAAACGAAGTGTAGGACGCCCTCCTGCTAGGTGGGATGACGACCTGCGAATGTCTAATGCGTCAAGCTGAAGACCCCTGTCTTCAGCTTGACGCATTAGACATTGAGCGCTATGGAACTCATTCCGGCAGGCCTTTGTCTAGCTGTGGACTAATATAGGCTGATGTTGTCTGCGTATTAAAAACATCGTAGTCGTAAAATTTTTTCTCTTTCGATGTTACTCATGCATCAAGCTCTGCAAATCTGTATCAGCTCCTCGCCAAAGTGTATTTACCAACAGCGACACCCAATTTTTATGTCATATGAGGAGAGTTCATCAAAGTTCACACACGGATTTTCCTCAGACATGATAATGTAACTGCATAAAATTATATTATAATACGCATTTTACTTGCAAATATAATCACATTATGTGCTAGCTTTGTCGTAAGGCGGAGAAATTAATAGCAAGGATGAGCGTGTGTCGATCGAAAACACAAGGGGACCACTCCGCAGATGCTTATCAGCACACGCTCGCTCCGCCGCTTCTGCTCTTACGTGCCACTGTCAATAGCTGCTTATTATCTTACTTACCATAATACTAGCAGTGCATGCTTCACAGTACCAGGGTAATCAAGCAGACCTCAAATTTTATGACAGTAATAAGTAATCCGTTCCCATTTTCTTGCCTCACACACTTGTTTTCAGTCAAAGACAATGTACCTATACTATTGTTGCTTATTTTAGTTTATTTATTTGTTTGATTTTGTTCTCTTTATGATTGAAACAGTTACGTGACGTCAGCAAGTTACGAGGGTTTAGTGTTCTGCCACAGCAACATGTGGCGTGTAAATGTGACTAAACGTAATTAATGATCGATTGTAGCTTGTCGGCCATAGAGAATAGGCTGGAACCCTCCGCAATCTTTGCCGACGCAAAGTAGACGGCCCCTGGGACTACCGGGCCTTTTAATTTGCGAGTATTAGGGGTGCTCCCTACGATACTAACGTCCTCAGGGCTATTTTAGAAAAAAAATCGATTAATATTTTAATGTTAGAGTAGGCCGATGTCGAATATTTCATCAGTTTATTGAATGAGTCAGAGGCGTTGTATTGTAACGCCCGGTGTAAGCTTCTGTAGCTAATAAGGTGACTCTACCGTAATAATAGTAAATATCGATCAATAGATGCAGGCAGGTAGGTAGGTACAAATATAATGTGGATCAAACAAAATCTTAACTATGTACGAATACGGCATTAAACATGAGCAGCGATGAATCCAATCGTAAATCAATTTTGTGAACGAAAAAGGCGATATCGATATTGGTAAAACCGCACACGCTCCCTCAGTATAATATGAGATGGCAAGTCCGCCGTAATGTTTATTTGATACATGTAATCGCCACATGATGTATGGAAGCGATCGACGGCGGACGGTCACAGACGCGCCACAGCTAACCACTCTCGCTGACGTAAGGTTTATGATGATTATTCCATCTAAATGATGATTTATTACAGGATTTGGTAGGCACGCGTCCATTTTGTGGGGATATTGGCATTATTTATAATAATAAATCCTTTTCGTAGGTATAATGGGTGAGAAATCAGTGGTGTTGTTCGATATTACTTAATCAGATTTCGTTTTCTACGAGAGTTTTTTTTTAATCTAGCGTATGTGGTTTGAAAATGAATTGACTTTACAAATTTACCCGCCTACTTATTCAGAGATTTTTAAGCAAATTACCTGCCTTAGAAATTTGCCAAGACAAGCACTTCACAAATCCCAGTTGGTATTCCTCAAACCTTGGTAATTTAATATAACCTCTGACCGAGATTTAAGAATTTAATATTGGCAGCAGCTTGTTTAAATGAACGGATGCTTTTTTACGTTATGATAATTTTAAACCAGACATAATCAAATTATGATTTGAGAACAAAATGTGGCTTGAAGACGTTTTCAAGTGATGCCCTCGCTTTGTGTTGGGCATATAAATGGGTCAAATAATTAGGTAGATGTAATTAAAAAGAGATCCCCCTCTTTTGGGAACAAAAGGACGAAAAATTATGTTATTTGTCTTGTCTTCAGGCAAAATGACGACGCGATGCCGCTATACCTACCTATATTATAATTACTTACCAACAGTCAGCAGTTAGCTCAATTGTTTAAATTTTAAATAATAGTTTTATTTTAATTACATTATTTGATTGTAATTTTCTTTGTAAATGAAGAGTTAGGGATTAGGTACTTACCTACTTTATTAACACAGAAAATTACAATCAAATATTAAAATTAAAATATAACTAGTATATTTACTATTGAAACAATTGAGCTAACTTCAGACTGTTGCAAACAATCTATAGGTTGCTTAACTGATCCATATCGATACCAGTCGGAAGCGTCTCCAAGACGCTGGCTGCTCACCTACTTGTTTTAAAAGAATCCAATTTTTGTTTATCTTGATAATTTTCTCTTTCCATAATGCATCGTGATTTATCACATTTTAAATAATTTGGTTTCGTTCTAGCCAAAATACAAAATGCATAACTTCTAACTTCAACCAAAGAATAACAAAGACGCCATTTAAATTACTTCAATATAAGTTTGTTTCTTTGAATAGCAGCGTTGTTGAGGGGAAATTTTCGGAATTTATTTTAAAGCATTTCTTGCAAAGAAGCTTCCGACGTTTCCCGGAGTTAGACGGTTCACAACATGTTAAAACTGAAATAACTTAGGCACAGATATAATTATATTATCTATACTAGTAACATATCGTACCCATGAAACTAGACCAGACATCGATGGACATTCATGATGATAATGATTCTTCAATCTTATCAATTTAAAATAAAAAAAAGGTTAAGTGCGAGTTGGACTCGCGCATCAAGGGTTCCGTATAAACTTGTACTCGTTAGTAATCAAAAATTGTTTTTTTTTGCGAATTAACAACAAATTTACGGTTTTTAGATTTTTCCTTTACTTGTGCTATAAGACCTTTCTTCTTGTCAAATTTCATGATCCTAGGTCAACGGAAAGTACCCTATAGGGTTTTGCATCCTTGGAAAATTCAAAAAATTGGGCATAAAGGGCTGTAACTTTTGATTGCGTTGACTTATGTTTGATTTATATCGCGGCTCCAAGAAGTTACGAACCTTAGCTATATGGTTTTGACACATCAAAATTGAGACCAGAGAGTCCTAGACGTATATCCCTTGTTATAAAATAATGTGACTAATAGACATGATGACTGATTTTGTAAAACTAATATTAGCACGCCAACCATCTGTACAAACATGTGTCGGCAGGTAGAAAATGCCTCGGCATTAAGCCCACCCTTTGTACCTTAGTGCAATAAAGTTTTAAATAAATAAAATAAGCATTGTATTCGTAATCTCAATATAATTCCCCTGTTCTGAAGTAGCAATAAAGTCTTGAACATTCTTATAACAAAAGAAAGATGAGAAGGCCCTATCAGAAAATATTCCAAACTGCAATCCATAGTAGGTAATATAGGTAACTTGCCCTGCGGTAGCCATCGATTCGAAAGAAAGACAAGAAGAAAGTTTCCTGCCGAAGACATGAAATCATAGAACGATTTCTTTTACGACTTCGGTTTCAACTTCATAGCGATGAATTATGCAGAGAGCAGAGAGATTTCCTGCGATAAAAGTCGTAACACCCAAGAGTGTTCTAAAAAGAGCTCTTAGGATATGATAGGGAAAACAGTCAATATCTCTTTGAACGAAGCTTACGAATATGGTATTCTTTGTTTAGAAATGTATAGTGGATGTATTGAGGCTACAACACAGTCTTAAGCCAAAGCTTTACCAAGGCTTGTGCATTTTTTGTAAGGCAGTCTTTTTCATAATACTTAGTCGTTACACTGTTATCAATTGTCAATTTCCTGAAAACCTACAAATGGGCACCTATCTGGCAAATAACAATTTGCCAAAGGTTTGTTTAAAATTTTACTTAACAATTCCATTGTAATTTCACAGGGACACGTTGATCATAGCCACGAAATCTGATATTAATTTTACGATGCTTTTGGTATTCCAATAAGTTTATTCGGCAACCTGTACAAGTACAAAGCGTGTGTTTAATTGGCGTTGCAATGCGGTGGGTAGGCGAGGCAAGGCGCAGCAGCTAGCTCGACGCAACGAGCGGGCGCGATCGCGCCCTGAATACCTAATTGACTAATATTACTTGCGGAGGGGGAACTTCCTTATAGGTGAGCGCAAACTTGAGACAAAGAACACGTACGAGCTTTGCAAGGGCTACTTTTTAACTTTTAATATGTGAACTTGAGCGATTCGCTGCATCGATACATTATTTATTAATTTATTAATTACAACCGTCACTTTAGTAACTTTAAGACATACTTCATTGGCCGTCATAGTTCACCACAGTAATTTGCAAATATTTCTTATTATTGTGAATTTAACAAAACAAAATGAATAAATAAAAACTGAATTTTTAAAACCTAGCGCGACCCCGTTTTGTTTTTCGTACGTTACTGGAAGACTGGATTTGTGTCTAATATGCATGAATACTGATTTTGAAAAACTACTCCGAAATGTTTGTAGACATGTACGAGTACAGTACGAGTTGTCATCATCCCTATTGCAACGGCTAATTAAGTATTTTAATGAAAATTGTAATAAGTTGGTATAGGCTGATTGATGATGATGATGAAGTATGAAAAAACAAAAGACAATGTCACCGGATTTTAAAAATGTGCCCTTAAAATCATTCAATGTTTTATAATGCTACTGAGCATTATAAAACGTTAGTTTTAAGGTGAGTAAAGACTAGAACATTTATTAGTAGGTAACAGTATCGAGTATTCGATGATTTTTAAATTTACTCACACCACAGATTTTTCGAACATGACGCTCAATCGTTTGTTGCAACCTGATTTCAAAAACCAACGAGCGTTTGGGTGTAACATTTGATGGAGCAAAGGCACGACCGCGGGTGACTGGGGACGACGGCGGCGGGGAGTGGGATGCATTCGCAAAAACGTTAAATTACGCGCATTTGCCTGTATTGTACCATTCGTAAGAAGAACTTTACATTACATTGTAATGCTCTAACAAATGCTACCGCTGCTGCGCTGCAGTAATTCCAACGAAAAAACAAAAGACGATCGCGTCCGCTATCAGTAACTGAGCTTTGATTGGTTATCTAACTACAAAGTTTCTAGTGTCTGAGACTATTTCTGGCTAACGAAAAATACCGGTGATCATGTCAAATGGACTGACTCTGGCATTGCAAACTAAAAATCCAGGTTTGAAGCGAAATAGAACATAAAATTCCATTAGCGTAATTGGAGAAAGCGAGTTGTTGAAGCCATCTCGTGTAGTAGCATGTCATCATGTGCGCTTATAGGGGGCATAGCATATCAATCTCTTGTTCGTAGGAAATTCTGCGAAAATGATCTACATCAATGCCTCTAGATACACAATTTCGTTTTAAGGTTTAAAAATCTTCGATTTCGGCGGGACTCGAACCCACACGCCTCACCCTCAGTACGGGTGTGCTCTAACCAACTAAGCCACAAAATCATAGTCGCTTCCATCGAAAATCTTTGGGTGAGGACCCAAAGATTCCGTAAATAATAACCGTAAGAGGTTACGGACTAATTATATTGTAGTGTATTTTATTTTATTTTTTGTTGGTTAAAATAAAATACGTAGGTAATAAAACACACAGATTTCCAACTTGCGAAGTGTACGCATCTCTGAACACAGTTACACTGCTTACTTTGTTATGCTAATCTTCATAATTCTTCGGGCGGGAGAAGTTTCGGGAGAGTTACTTTTTTCAAAATAAGTTATAATTCGGTCGTAATTTGTAACTCCGTTGAATGTTCACGCGCACGTATAAAGGGAAGCTGCTGTTATTTCTGTATTACCACAGTTATGTTTTTATTTTATTTTTCGTGTTTCCTTATTTTCTCTTTAATTCTCTACATCTCTTTATTTTCTGTCTCTGGGTTTGCTCCAACTCGAAAACTAACATTCTAACAAGGTAAAGGTTTCTTGTTCGCTTCTTTACCTTACCTTATAAAGTTTTAAGTGGACATAAAATCAAAGTGATCAATTAATTTCCTATTTTTACTTGTAATCTGAGTTTTGTGACGTGTCCAAGAGTCCTGTAAGGTCTAAAGGAAATAAAGAACTTTGAATTTTGAATTTAGATTTTTCTTTATCACTATTTTGAATTTAGATTTTTTTAAGTCACTCAACATGATAAACCCAACAATGGAGCATTATGTGTCCTCTGAAACAATCGCTTCAGTCTTGTAAAGCCATGCCTTGTTCAAATTAGTAAAGAAAACTTCTCGATCAAGTCTCTCGTCTACCTGAAAACACAAAGTAAACTCCGTGCCTTCGCAACTTATCCATTAACTTAAGTAGAATCTGTAGACAGCAAGGAGAGAATAGTAGCTCCTCCGACGTCGTCTCGGAGTTAGTTTCTCGTCCAACTAAATTTAAGATATCAGATTGATTGGAAATACGTCTACTCGCGACGACGTCGGTCTAGCTTTACCCAACTTCTTTGAAGTAAAATCTAAGCAGCTATTTCTAATCTTTCAAGCAATTTAAAACGAACTTTTAAGTTCGATTCTCCATAAACCAGTCATTAATTTTATAAAAGTTAAATTATGTGATTTTGAACGGGGCCCCAAAATGAAAAATAGCTTTATATTTTAACTTCAGTTAAAATCTGCACCCTGTAGTCGACGGCCGCTTTGTTATTTATGACAAGGAACACGGAACTCATCTCGAGTTATAAACTTCTTGGAATTTCTCCTGAAGTAATACAGAGCCATTATTATGATGTCCCCACAAAAAATATTCGTGTACCGGGCCAGGGTTGCCACTCGAGGGGCCAGGGGCTAGCGAGCTCGTTTGTTAAAAGGTGAACCCAGTTGCTTGCCTCACTCAGTCGCTCACTGCCCTTTGCGGAGGGTAGACGACTTTTGATAAGAGCATGTATACAATAATTATGAGTCAGCTGTGATAAGAATGCTTTGATCTGAATCTTTTGTACCTACTTATAATTTTAATAAAATTGAATATAATGTTATCAAAATATTCAATGTAATGTGTGTGTTCAATGCAAAATAATAATCTTTATTACGGCTTATTTTAAACGGCTGGACGAATCTTAATGAAATTTAGCATGGATATAAATGTTATCCCGGGAACGGACATAGGCTACTTGAAAAGCGGGTGCAAAGCCGCGGGCAGGAGCTAGTATGTAATCATTATTAGGTATCAAATAGTTGCCAAGGCAAACTTAGGACAAAGATAAAAACCTCCAATAAAAAAGCTCACCCACAAAGAAATAGTTCATTATTACACGCTCGAGTTCCATCCGTACAAATGGTACTCACCTATACAAAAGAAATATGCCTTAAATGGCTTGCGACAATAAAAAAACTTTCCCTGATGTTTTTCTTCCAAACCACTTAGCAAGCTTGGCGCACGTAGACATGTTTGCGTCTTGCTTGCATTATGACACCGTGGTACTATAAGATTTAGAGGGGACAAAAGTGAGGAGACATTGTGGCGCCGGAGCCTTTTTCATAACCATGTGCTGAGGATGTGTGTTCTACCAGTCTAATGCGAACATTCCATTTGGTCCGCTCAGACGTGCGACTCTACCTCTAGTTTATTAGTGGATCTAGAAACTAGAACCAGCTTATTAGTTACGTACGGTTTGTTTTAGTGATTTGGAAATTAATGTTAGGAAGTTTGTGCTACTTTGTTATAAGTTTTATTGGCTGATCATGCTTGAATTGTGGCGGTATCTATATTAGTATTACAAAATCGAAGGTAATTCTGTCTGTCTGTTATTCACGCCTAAACAGCTGAACGGATCTTAATGAGATTTGGCAGAGAGCTAAACGGTATCCGGGGATGGAAATAGGCTACTTGGAAATCGCGTTCAAAACCGCGGGCGGAAGCTAGAAATAACGATAACTAAATAAAGTAAGTTATTTTTTTTTTTTCTTTATTCAGGACAATAAACAGCTGTATGTACAATGTAGACTTATTACATAATGTTCTTATTTTATGTGATCCTAAATGTAAAACCAATCGCATTATCCAAGTCAAGTATGTTACTTCATTAACAAACAAAGCTACGGATTTCTAGATTATATTTTGAGTAATGAATGACTAACACAACGTTAAACCGTTCTTGCTGCAAAATGTTACTCTTTAATTTTTTAGTATAGCTTTTTGGTAGAGCCACGGAGCAAGCTTAAGACTTAGTTCAACTTTGTCAGCAGCAATGTTTACTACGAAGCTTTTGGCAGCAAAGACGCTCACGGTTTTTTATTTCATTGTGTAACGCCATTGAATGGCTAATTTCAGCAAACGACGAATAATACGGAATTTAGCGTGGAAACTGAGTAGAGAGCACGCAGCGGGCGATGTCTCAGCCCAACGTAATATACGCTAACGGCCCGGGACAAGACAAATGTGTTTTCTCTCGCTTGCTTAATAGCAACTTTCTGTTGGCTTTCTCATGCGCCCCCTGGATCTTGATTGAAAACTATAGCTTATTATTGAGATTTAAAGGCAAAGTGGCTGAGATTATTGTGGATTCTCTTTTTATCTTAATGTATAGTTGAATAAATTGAGGATTACCGAGCGAAACCTTGAGGAATGGTAAAAGACAATCCTTTAGATGTAATAATAAAGATAAAGGTGGCAGCATTCACGTCTTAGCTAGTTAGCGGCGCAAACTGGCTCGTCGCCGGCGTTCGCGCAAATTGAATTTGTCTCGAATGCTCTGAGTGGAGCGCACGGCAGCCGGCGCCGGCCACTACCCCTACTCGTACATGTCGCACACTATTTACCTTTACCAGCTTTATGGACCGGGTTTCGACCTGTTCTGACACAAAGCCGATTCGCGTGATGTGATGTGATGAATCAGATACCATGAAAATCTGCTGTTAAACCTAATGAAATGTTGTTTGCCTATGCCTGGGCGTGCAATGTATTTCAGAATTTACACGAAGTATGCCGAAAAGTCAATAAACGAATAATTTTTTGGTGATTCGTAACTTTGATATGACATGCTTACCATCGTTATAGAATCAAAAAGCTACGAGTTGAAGAATTATAATTGAATAGATTGAATAGTTAATTTCTTTAAATATTATTTTAGCTCACAAGTTAATATAACATTTTGTTTTTCTGCTTACCAAAATCTGCGTCGTCGAGGAAGGGTATGAAAGCGTAGATGACTTGCGTTTTATCGAGTGTCGGCGAGATTAATGGCCATGTCGCACGCGCGCAATTACACGCGCAATGTGGCGCTGCGATGCGAATTTGTTTCAGCAAGTGTTCCGGCTGAAACAACGCTAGTCAGGTGATGAGTGCCATGCATTGTGAGAGCATGACTTCTAATAAATGCCTTTATAATATTAGCTCTAAATGCTAATATTATAAAGGCGAAGGTTTGCAAACATTTGAATATGTTTGGCTGAAGACAATACCAAAATAACGATTGTATCTGCTTGAAATGTTGGATACATGTAGACCTTGAATAACATGAAGGCTAAATTGATCCAGAAAAAAGCGTATGAATACGCGAGCAGAAGCTAATAATATCATAATTATGATATTACTAGCAGCGCCTCGCGGTTTCACCCGCGTAGTTCCCGTTCCCGTAGGAATTTCGGGATAAAAAGTAGCCTATGTCCTATTCCAGACTATAATCTATCTCTGTACCAAATTTCATCCAGATCCGTTCAGCCGTTCAGGCGTGATAAAGGAACAAACATCCATCCATCTATCCATCCATCTAAACTTTCACGTTTATAATATTAGTGAGATTAGCTTCTGCTCGCGTATTCATGAGTGCTATGGTTGAAATTCAACCATAAAGGTGATATTTATTCTTTTATTTTGTAATTAGCAAGTTTTGGTGGTACAAACGAGAAAAAATAACTTAACTTACGAATTAATTGGGAATGTAAATTCCAGTCTCGCATGTACAGTAATATTTCATCTCATACATATGAAATGTTCATTCATAAAATATTCAAAATGGTTTCATGCTCCCTTAATTATCTACGTTTGTGCCGCGGTCCACGAAAACTTCCACATGTTTTATGAAATAAATGGTTTCGACACTTACTTCCTGCTCTCATAATAGCCTCTCCGTCCACTTTCCACGGGCAGTTTATCTCTGTTTGCAAAAGATCGGTGTACACTTAGCGTAATAAGCTAATGCCGTTCGTGTCTGCGAATTAATTTACGACAAAAGTTTGCCTTGCATGCCGCGCCAAAGATGAAAGTCAGACACCGTTTGTGTAGTTTTTGTTTGGTTTAGCTTGTGGGACAGCAGTTTGCTTTAGAAGCAGTTGGTGAAGACAACGTGACTAAAATGATTGAAGACTTCTTCTATTTCAAACTACTATGACCCATGACTGCTTTACTTTAAAAGAACAAACGGTTATTAAATGGTTATTATTTATGAAAATAAAGTTGTTAATACTTATTCAAAAATTACTTGATAAGTTGCTTACACGGCTTGTGACCGTCTTGAATTTGTTGTTACAGCAAATAGCGTTGTGTATTGAATATTGATACTCAATAGCAAATATATTAAATGTAATAATATAGCAGTGGACCTACTGTCGTTAAATCGAAGTGGCCTTCATCTGAAGACAATATCATTAATTTGGTTTACTACAACATGCGACGTCAGCTTTGATTGTGGTCACGTAATGACTCGGGGGATTCGTGTATTGTAATGTCGTCGATTAACTGCCTGTCTAACTATGCATAGTATACCTTTCTTGTTATTCTGAAGTGCATAAATGGTTACGGTAGGGTCATTTGGGGTGCATAAATCGTCCAACCTAACCAGGTTGAACAAGACTATAATAATTATATTATACTGCATTTTGCATTTTGCAAAAGTGTTATAACAAGTTATTATTGTATGTATTGTTTTTATTTTCCTGTTGGTATTTTCTTTTTAATAACCTGTCGGAACCTATCTTTAGGGTGCATTTAAGATTTTCGAGGAATAGTCTCGCGTCTTCGTAACGCTTTGCTTCGAAGGCACGTAGCGGTTGCTACGAAGCGTAGCACCGTAGACCGTAGCGGGAGTGTAGTACGTAGACAGCGCGTCAGCTGTGCAATTACGCGTCTATTACATGAGGAACAACCAGATATTGTTTGCGTTATGTTTCAACTTTGAGCTATGAGTAATATAATTAAAACTAACATGAAACAAAATACAGTGATACTGTATTTTTTTTCATTATTAGTTTTACATCTACATAATGAGACAATGTTTTGTGAGAAATGCCTACAAATCGGATATAACAAATGATGAACATCCATATGAACTAACCCGATTAAATAGTAGTTACTGCTTCTGGGTGTATGTAACTGAAAGGAAAATCAAATCTTGAAACACACTGGAGCTTTCAATCCCATTCAATAAACAGCTTGGGCAAACCCAAACATACGCTTACGAAAAAGCCGCTAAGAGCCCATCTCGTAGCTACGTGACAGAATCAAAACGAATTTGTCCCGCTAAAGCCGCGGGTTTTTCTTACTTTCGATGGACGGACAGAGATAGTGGACCCTTTCGAAGAATGAACACAGTATGTTCTACATTAACTTAATACAGCTTTATTTTTTTAGGAATTTTAAAGCCGGCTCAATAATCTACAATTTTTATAGTTATTTAAGAAACGTCGGTGATCGCCAATTTATATCAATAAAGTATTTTCTTGGTCAAAAGAAATAACAAGCAAAACTTGAACGAAAAGCAAAACCATCTAGCATGGGTTTAATAAAAATCAAAGGAAGAATAATGAAACAAATCGTCAGTGAGCGCGAGAGGCAAACGCGTCTCGCGAGGATTCCACCAGGTGCAAAGATGTTTCATGATTTAATTTGGGACTTAGGGATCTGCTCTATTGAATCTATTGAACCGTACAATCTTTGTATCGCCCCCGAGTTCTGCAAATGATTCACGTGCGCCGTTTACGGTAAACACTTATTTATCGCCAATCCATTGACTCACCAAACTAAATATTATTTCAGCGATGAACGTAATCTAGGTAAACACAAAGGTGATTGGATATTACAGTGGCAGGCCGCGCGTTATTGCAGATCGAACCACGAGCCGAGCTTAATAATACAACATCCAGTATTTGATACAAATAGTAGGGATATTTCAATAACCTCAACAAAACGCACTGAACAAATGCACAGAAACAAAATTACGCATGGGTGAGCGCGCCGCGAGCCGCTCGAAAAAAAAATGGTTTGTTGTGGTTTAATTGCAATCCTAGACAGACAATACAAAACGATTTATCAATTTCCTCTAACAAATATTGTTATTTGAGCATGGAATTGTGCAGCACATTTGCAATGGTGTGATGCGTATTGTACTGTAGGTAGCACAGCAGTTAATGATAGAATAGGAGGCACGAGGCAGCCCCCGGACGAGGGCGCCGCGCGACGAATACCAAGCAGCTCTCAGGCCTTGGCTAATATTGTGCTGACTCACCTCACATACTTTGCTACTAATACAACTATTTTATTTTGCACTACTGCATCACGAACGACTCGGGAGCTTTTCTTAATTAACTTGTAGATATGAGTGTGCAAACTGAACTCTAACGGCAAAGTATGAGTTGCATCGTTGTGCAAGCGAGGGTTAAACGGAGCCCCATATAATTGCGGTATTTATAATTAATTTCCAATTGTTTAGATGTAGGTATAAAAGTATTTATAAATGAAATAATTTTAATTTATACAATACCCGCGGCTTCGCATGTGTTTTGAAGGTTATTTCTATCCCATGTTAACTGATTTATGGGATAAAAGTAACCTATGTTTTATTCCAGGCTCAGAACTACCTGTGCCTATGCAAAATTTCATCTCGATCCTTTCAGTATTTTAGCGTCAAGAGGAAACATCTAAATATTAAATATTATAATGTCAGTGTAAAGTATTCAATATTTTCATCAAAACCTCAGATTGCATTAAATTTTTATGAATTTAATGGAATTCGTATCTGTTTGCAATAACAATGCGAGCATGGCATTCGGCACGGCATGTTGTGTCACATGACTTCGCTGTTATTACACCGGTCTGGCACGATGACAACGGAACATTCCATACATGCTACAGCCAGGAACATTTTATAAACTGCACTTGTTTTACGACGCTATTTGGTGGGTAGTGTCGTAAAAAAAGTTTAAAAAATCTACAAAACCAGTATCAAAAGATTGCAAATCTTTCATTGCTTGAACGTTAACCATGTAATTCTAATTAGTCACGAGCGTCCCACTGCTGGGCAAAGGGATCTCTTTATCTTCATAAAAATGTTTGAAGGTATAAGAATAAATCACCGAGCAAAAAACTCAGAAAAAAGCGTATGAAGTCGTGCGTTAATTCCTAAGAGAATATAGACAGAGTTACTTTTCGCCTCTTTTATCGTACCGTTGAAATCGTACTTCTTTGTGAGTAATCCCTCCACGTCCCAGCCATGTCGCCGACGAAGATAGAGCACGATCTTCACAAATAATGTCACATGCGATTCGTTTCAGACGACGTGACTCGCATCGCCGCGGCCACCCGTGCCGTGCATAATGGGATAAATATGCCGCGGTTATGTGGCCCACACATGCTCCTCAAATTAAGTGAGCGCTATTTACTGCATGCGGTGAAACTTCCTTACCCGCTTGATTAACTGGATTGTGTTTACCTTGTTTACATGTGGCTTATTACAGGCGAGATGTTGCCATCAACCGCAATCTGCCTATAACGATCAATCTGGACAAGCTAGATTATAATATACCAATTCAACTTGTTTTAGGCTGCGTTTTCTGTAGACAGCAGGCGCGAGAACGCTTGCGAATTTGAGTTTTCGAAGAAATCGGAAATTTAATCAGCCTATAGTAAGTAGTCATACACATAAGCCTCCCCTAATAAGCGCCATAGCGCTCTGTCTTCAGCTTGCCGCATCCAGCATCTGTCTTTCGCAAATTGTCATCCCACCTGGTCGGAGGGCGTCCTACACTACGTTTGTCGAGTCGCGTTCTCCACAAAGTTTCATTTAAAACTATGAGATTGAAAAATCTGTCGCGAATGAGTTGTTTACTTCACTTTTTGATAGGGGTACAACTCATCCGAATCAAAAACCTAGAGCGTTTTGATTCGGATGAGTTGTACCCATAACAAAAAGTGAAGTGGACTCATCCACGGATGAGACATATGCCTCTCCTAATGAGCACCACAGCTGCATACTGTGTCTTCAGCTTGACCTATCTAGCATGTTGAATGTTGATTACATTACATTTTTATATCATACAACAAATTGGTCTCCCAAAATCTTTAAGCTCAAGATTATAACAAAAATAAACGTGTACCTACCTAACCTCATCATACGTTAACCTCTGGAATTCTAATTTACCTTGCCTTGGATTGTTTTGATAAAATCGCGAGGAAAAAGTAGATATGCGATTCCTGGAACGTCTCAAGTAAAATATGTAATTTGAGATAAAGCGGCATCCCATTCCAGATAAGACGCAGCACGACCCACGTCGAGAGCCATCTGACTCGTTACGAGCCGCCCGAAGCGAGGTGTGATACAAAATCATCAATCTTTCCCGAGATTCTACTATTAAATGCCTCTTCGCTCTTTTCCTCGAACTCGAGGCCAGAAACAAATGTAAAAAGTTGTGTGATAAGTTCAATTTGAATTTGTAAAGCCCCTTTCACCGTTTCTCGCCTGTTTATCTCGGCGAGGAGAGAACGGAAAATACAAAAGTAAGAGATAGGAAATGAAGAGGCGGAAAAAAGTGTCGGGTTCCGAACAAACGCGAAAAAGTTGGCGTTATCCGGGAGACAAGTTAAATCGCAATTTATTAGGGCGTAGTAGCGGCTTAGCACCGGTCGCGAGCAGCCCTCGACGACGTTATCGCAGGCGCCGCGAACAAGCAATATGCTTACATGTGTTCTCAAACAACACATAGACACAGATTAGATCATACCTGCTGGCTAAAACAGCTTACATTGTGAAACTCGTGATAAAGCTATTTCTGCTAAACAAGTAGTACGTAGAGATAATAATATATATGTACATATACCTAACAAATAATTACACTGACAACATGTTAGTAAAGCATATCGTTCACTCATAAAATAATTTGGCGTGTTATAACTACCTATAAACCGACTTCAAATTCCTGAGTAATGAAAATGGGTTTGGAACTTTTGGGAGTAGTTTTAAACCCTCAGGAACACTTCGATAGCGCGATCAAATTTTTGAAGAGGCGACATCTATTTTCTTTTCGACTCTACTTTTAGTTTGTTTACGCCCGTTGCTATGGAAACCATCTGTTACCAGTGATTTTGTACCTATATCATCATGTGATGATGTTATGGATACGTTTCACAGCGTACATCCTAGAGAAGCAAAGTTTAAAGACCACCTCAAAATTTTTGTAGCTAGGGGTAATTTTCAAAAGTATTTTGTTGTTTTTTATGCTTGACGGAATAATTACTAAACCTTTAGAAATATTTTATTATGTGACCATAACGGGACCGTTTTATATAAAACAGCGAAATAGTTTTTAAAATATGTCCTTAATTGTGGGAGAAAACAAAGGATATGCATAAAAAATACATTCAGCCGAACATAGAACCTCATCCTAAAGTCGGTTAAAAATAACAGTCCCACTAAAACTCAGGCTCTAATCTAAAAAATACATAGTTAACGGTCTTTCAAGCCATCTTGTATTAAATCTGCCTTAGCTTTTCTGTGTGATTTTACCTGTTAAAAGGCAAAAGACAGGGTCTTGTTTATTTAAGTTGTTTGAGTATTAAGATGAGACGTAAACAATACTTGCGGTGCACTTGCAGGGGTGGCGCACGTGCTTATGCCGGGGTTCTGCTATCGCGCATCTCCAGCCTTATTCACATGCCCATGAATAGTAATATTGCTAAACTTTATATTTGAATAGGTATAGTGACAACGCACTATTTTTAAGAATAGGTTATCTTTTGTAGAACTATTTCAGTTTAATACATGGCTTTAAAATGTTTCAGAATCTGTTCTCTAAACTATGAAGTATCCGTTTTGAAGTCATGACCTTTTTAAATGTAATTTATGGACTATAAAATCACTGGAAATAATAACTACAAATAATTTGTTGTTAAATTAAACTGGAATTATGATTTATACCTACATTTAACACCAATAAAACTCAAAAACAATAAGCAGTCTCGTAATAATTACCATAAAGATAAATCGTTTAATTTGGAACTAACAATGGTACTTATAATGACCTAATCATTTAAAAAAAATTGTGGGTACATAATACAATAAGCAATTTGAGATTTCGTTAGTGTCGAAATGTAAAGCCAACTAACTATAAATTAAAAATGGCGCAGTATCAAAAATTGAGGGTAGATAATACAAAAAGCAATTTGAGATTTTGTTAGTGTCGAAATGTAGAGCCAACTATAAATTAAAAATGGCGCATTATCAAAAATTGAGGGTAGATAATACAAAAGCAATTTGAGATTTTGTTAGTAAGTAAGGGTCGAAATGTAAGCCATCTTTAACTCTAAAATTTCTCAATTTCGCAGTATCAAGTAAACATTTTTAAACAGCACGTGCCCACTAATTGTGGCAAGGACTAATCGGATCTGGTTCCGTGTGCAGATTCCATTATCTGCAGGATCGTGCTCATCCGCCCATACATATTCATACGCCAGCAGACTCACACGCTGCCGGCTAAATCAATAGAGTTATCAACTTCACTTTTTGAAAGTTCTGTCACCGATACAAAATGAAACTCAGTCGTGTCAACCATATCTGTTTATCTACAAGAATAAATATCTAGTTCTTATAAAATTATTAACTTTTCTTATTAACTTTTATTATTAGTTCTTATAAAACTATTAACTTTTATTATTAGTTCTTATCAAACTATTAACTTTTGTTATTACCTTTTATTATTAGTTCTTATAAAACTATTCAAAAAAAGGAGGTGTTTTTAAGTTCGATTGGATGTTGGAAATGTGTCCATATCCAACATCCAACCGAAATTTGGATGATTATTTTGCTATTGTTTTTTGTTATAGTGCTTACCCGCACTTTGGGTAAGAAATGAAATAATAAGGATGGGGGCGCGGGTTCGAGTCCCGCCGAAATTGAAAAGTTTTGGCAACTTATTTAATTATTTATTTTGCTATTATCCAGACATGTTCCTTAAAATCCTTATTCTTAATATTTACACTGAAAAAACAGTTTTCAAAAAACAATCGAATTACTAATATTACCTATTTGAAAATTAATTGTATAAAATCACTGCTTAAAATAAATATTTAAAGTGTGTAATGGTTTGATTTAACCTCAACTAAGAAATTGATTTACAGATCGCTCTCCAAATATACTTCACCATCAAATCAACACCAGTTTTACTTCCCTCCTACTTCAGCTCAGAAGTTCCAGGAACAAACTTTTTAATTAGTCTGCGAGGACAAACAAGCTGTGTCTCTTAGTTCTGTAAACTTGTACGAACCCGCGCCCCAAATGGAATTGTTTTCCCTGATTTATTAAACAATTCACCGATACTGATAACTGCTGTGGCAATTTTACAATTAACCCCGGACGAGAGCATCACAGAAACGTGCAAATTAATTAACAAAGTAATTATTAAGTAGCTACGTTTAAACGTGTTCAAGAGAATTGCGGGAACTATGCAGGAAATCTAATAACATAATAGAGTTGTTTGTCTCGCAGGGAGATGCTTTAATGAATAGTCAACAAATGGCTGCGTCGCATTGGACGTGTATCGCAGTTGTTTTATTACTGCTACTATAACAAAGTTACGTTATGTTAAACCTGGACTGGTTTGGTACGCTGTAATCCAGGGTTCTAATTCCATTAAATTATTCTCGACGACCTCTGTGGTGCGGTGGGCAAAGGTCCGCATGCGACGCAGCAGTTTGCGGGTTTGATTCCCGCCTCGGGAGAAATGTTTGTTCGATGCAGATACTTGGTTAGGGTGTTCTGGTCTTATTCTATGTATAATAAAATAAAAACGTCAAGTGCGAGTCGGACTCGCGCGATGGTTCCGTAACTAAATATTATACACTTTTTTAAAGTTTGACGGGATAAATACTAATTCCACGGCAATATTTTTTATACAGAACCATCCCAGCATCTTTCTCTGATACAATAGCGAAAAATAACAAAATCGGTCCATAATTGACGGAGAACTCGACGAACATACAAATCTACGAACATAGAAGCTCCTCCTATTTTCAAAGTCGGTTAAAATGTAAATTCACTCCGGGAACAAGTATATTGCGGCAGTGTGGAACGTTCAATTTTGTTCGCTATGATATCTCATGTAACAATACCTCAAACAAACCTGACAAACATACTTATCTAAGACATGAAGAAACAACTTAAAACCATCAATTTATCATGAGCTCGTTAACAAGAACTAATTGTTCTTAAAAGCATTGTAATTATAGTGTTAATGTGCAAGTGTCGGCAAGGCAGGTCGGCGGCACTCGACACGGCGATATCATCACGAAGCAAACAGCTAGGTCACTTAGAGCTTACACCTAGTAATTTGAACTTTTGAACTATCTTAGCGTCAAAATGCTAATTATGTACAAACAGGCATGTGCTGAGTTAGTATAGAGTGATCCAGCTGCTCTAATGAAGCAGAGGCGTGCAGACCGCGACAGCCAGGCGCCACAATTACACCACCCTGTAAATCATAAACATCAACCCCCATTTAATCCAAATAGTCCGTCGTTAGTCGAGCAGCCTGCGTCTAATTTGTCTCCCGTAACTGGAGATTAATTTATTAACATTAATTACATGACAATAGATGGCGTATTCAACTCTACACCCTTGTGAATAACACCATGCAGGATTTGTTTAATTTGAGTCGTGAATTGCATTTGAAGACAGTTTTGATGACGTAAATTATTTTTGGTAATAAAATTATCTTTAATTTTATTACCAAAAATAATTCTATAAAATATATAGGTGTGTCAAGACCACTACCGAAAACAAGGGGAGGTGGTGCAAAATAAAACCAATAAAACATGTCCGAAAAACGATTGTAGCCGGAAATATTATATTTTTAAGATTTTTATTTGCATTTGCTAGCTAGCCTGTCCGCGCTCGCTCGATGGTAGTGTGGTGTTTTTGAATACATTGCTGTTTTTTTGTATGATATTTGTTTTCGCTTATTTCAATTAGATAATTAGGTATATTGTGTTCTTATAGTGTTGTATTTTGGGTATGTACCTAGAAAAAAATTAAAAACGACGTTGATGGGTCATCATATTTTTCGCGTTTGTTTTTCGCTAAATATTTTCAGAATCATGGTCTGATTGCATCCTCCAATTTTTCGGTACTAAACTTGACACAACCTACATAAATGACTCGTGCAAAAAAAAATCCTGAAAAGATAATTAGGTACCCAATAACTTACTAGCGGCACGTTGTTGGTGGTAAAAAAAGAAATTAGGCATTTGGTTTGTAATATAAGGCGAGATTATTGAATAGTAAAAGGACAAATTACGACACTATTTTACGTACGCAACTGATTTCGTTATTCATGATTTACGTTGGCAATATTTCGCATGCGTGTCCTACAATATGATAGCAAAACTGTATCGGGAAACTAAATTGGACATAACTTTTTATGCGACCTTATTTCATAATACCTACAAGGCAATATAAATGTTACCGAACTTATTTCAAATATGGAGATATGAAATAGTGTATTTCTATGTTCGATGATCTTAGGACTGAGGATTTACTAATTGAAGCTATGTTTTAAATATAAAAGAGCTATATATGATAAATATCTTTCCGACGCAGCAATGTACGTACGTCGGTTAGGCCAGGTGACCAGAAATCGACAAAAAACATTTCACTATTTTTTAAATGAATATTTTTCACAGAGCTATCAATACATACAGTTTAGTTGATTTGCATAAATTTCCGCTCACAGCAGAGTGCTTTGGCCATTTTTTATTGCAGCCTTTTTGTTTCCGCGGTTTCATGACTCTGTCATAATGGTCCATACGTTTGGAGAGTGCGGTTTTTTGCTACCCATTTAGATATCCTATGCCTATCTTGTTGTTTGTAGGCCCATCTGTATGTATTACGAGCAAACTCGTTTGACATTTGCGATTTTGCTTGAATTTTGATAATTCATCATCTGCGAGACTATGATACCTACCTGCTCGTAGTTATTTTTGGCTCTATGTAGTCCTTATGGATACAAGTAAAACACTTTTGTGTAAAATTCTTACCAATCAGTGTATACCCATCGCGATCACATGTCCATCCATGTGCACTCTTTCAAAAGGGCGAGGGTAACAGGTCTTTGGAAAATTGTGGGAAATTGCCCGCGGAAAAATTTGTCAGAAGAGCGGAGAGCAGGCCACATGGCGCGCGACGATACGCCCTACATAACTGATGACTTTTCAATGGCCATTCATTCGCGGACTCGCCGGCTGCCGGTCAACGGCCGATGTGGCCGCACTCAGGGTCTGACCTTGGACCTCACTTGCACAAAATTGCACAGTGGTACTATCACCACTCATAGTTTTCAAAACACAGGAGATAAAAGACCAAATCTTAGTTCCTGCACTCGGAAGAGTTGCGTTCCGGAACTCTATATTTGTGTCTCTCTTAACTCTATCTTTATGTACCTACCCGGGGTTTTTTTAATCTCTTGTATATGTCTACCAAGATAACCTAACCCATAGTACTTTTAATGGATTGGAACAAATTATAGACAACACTCCCTCACTCTGATTACGGGCCTGTTGACCGGTCATCGGTCAACCCCTACCTACGAGCCACACTCAGCCCACAAATTCACGTAATCGTCGACGTGCTCGTAAACAATTACCTCTATTCGGACTAATACAAATCGAGCCTCTGTGTCGATATTGTTGTGTTAATGTATTATTCAAACTTTTGGCCCATCGGTTAGTTTACTTTAGTTATGGATGCTATAACAGCTTTTAATATCATTCTTATTTAACAAAGGGTTCTCTTGTAAGTATAAATAAACCAGTAGACATTCCTTGACAATGTTGTTAAAGCGGCAATAGAAACTCTTCGATTATTATCGTTAAACTAATTAAAAAGTTTGAAGTTGAACTCCGACGAGCTCAAGAGTTTAAAGCTACCTCGATACACCGTAGAGATCTAAGGGAAGTCTTAACTACTTGAGTAGGTAGATAATCCTACTTTACGAGTGCACCTATATTGCATTTTTAATGACAATAACTACCTCAAACGCAAAAAAATAGAGTATGTATATCAGCGATTGCTGGAAATTGGCACTTCATACAGTAGATAATAGTTTAGATTACGAACAATTTGATACAAAGGAGCGGCGTACTCATCCAAACGTAAACGTCTGTACCCATCGAACTAACGACGATATCGCACAATGACTTACTCTTCCACTGAATAATAGGAAGCTTCCTTGACAATTCCGTTCACTTTAATCAGCGCAGCAGGTAAAGTGGCTCTCGGAAATTGTGTCTCTTTTTATTTTAGCTTTATTTCAGCTAGTATAAATGAAAAGAGTGGTTGAATAATGTATTTTAGAGTTGTCACATACGTATTTGAACAGGGGAGCGCAAGCGGTTCACTCAGCCAAACAGTGGCGTACAAAGCAAAAGTACCGGGCATTCATCGCTCCAGTGCACCGTTTTTCCGCCTCTCAACCTTTAAATTGAAACAAAATCGTACGCACGGCCCAAATTGCCACTTGCCTATCTACCGAGTACTTATTTGTTTATCAATCCTTCAGGACGATAACATGGGTCCTTAATTTTGTATTAGTGCCTGAAATAAACGAATTTTATTTTGTTTATTTATTTTATAACGTTTTTCTCAAGCTACTGTAGGCACAGGCGACAGGGTGTGTGTACGTAGAGATGTGGGGCACCTCTTTCATGCCTGTTCTTCAAATTCGATTGAAGTACGAGGCACTTGAGTTCCTGTCATGTTTCTGTATAAGTTTCTGTACAAGTGACGTGAAGTAAATCGTTATTCAAAGGTGCTAAGTAGTGGGGAGCGTAGTGTAGCCGAGACGTGGTGCTCCCCCGGGACGCGGACGCAGTCAGGAGTCTTTTGATAAATATTTTATGCTCCTCCCGACTTCATACACATAACTTGTGATATTTCTTCTTGTTTAGATTAAAATAGTTTCTTTTGCTATCTTTTATGTGCGCCTCATTGATATTCATACGACTTCTCTTTGTGTATCGTCCCATCATAAAGTGGAAATTGCTAAAACAGAGATACGTGATAATGTATTACACAGTATACCTACAAAGTTAGTGTGAAGGATAATCATCACGATTACTTAGATATTCGGCTTACGGAGTTTCGTAATTTTTTCGAACTTGTTTTGAAAGGGCAAGGGGATTACCTCGTAGAAATTAGAGGGTCTCGTTGAAAGGTTTCTGAATAAAGGAATTGTGCAGTCAGTACTTCCGTGAAATAAATCTGAGTTGATAGGAAAAAGAAACTGAAATAGAAAGATATATTTAAATCATTAGAATTATAGCAACAGAATAAAATGTGAATAGATATAAAGGTTCTAATATACGAGGAACTTGTTTTCGATGCGGCTTCTCTAACAGTTAAATAAATTAGATAAGGCTGCTACTCGCTGACGAAGGCACTTAGCAACTTTCCGACATTTGTACTTAGATGTATTGAGTGGACTATTCGCTCCCAATAACGTATTCAAAGAGGGAATGGAATGGTTTAACCGATGTTACCTTATTCCGTAAATATAAGTTAAGCTATTGATATGAATCAGTTGAGCTACCTATAGATTGTTTGCAAGAATATGCAGTTAGCTCAATTGTTTCAATTGTAAATACTAGTTTTAATTTAATTGTATTATTTGTTTGTAATTTTCTTCTACACTAATGATAAAAAGAGGAAAGATTTGTATTTTTCTATGTAACGAATAAACTTAATAAAAGCGACCAAGTGCGAGTCGGACGCGTGCACGAAGGGTTCCGTACTATATCATCATCATCATCAGCCTATAGTAGTCCACTGTTGGACATAGGCCTCCCCTAATGAGCGCCATAGCGCCCTGTCTTCAGCATGACGCATCCAGCATCTGCCAGCAGTCTTTCGCAAATCATCATCCCACCTGGTCGGAGGGCGTCCTACACTACGTTTGCCGAGTCGCAGTCTCCACTGAAAGCGGAGGAGCGAAATCTTGATTAAAATAATCGAATTATCAAAATACGGGATAACCAGTAATATTATCGCTATTTCACGGAACTGTGGCTTTGCAAGATTTGCAAAGTGGAAGCAAAAAAACGAAAAACTTTTCTTTGATTTCATGATTAATGTAAAATCCTCCAATACAATAAACGTGATTTTTTTGCTCGTTTTTGCTCGATATTGATACCGGCAACAGGTAGACGCTTGAAATATTAATTGAATATTTAGTTATATGTATATTCGCTTTAAAAATTAATAATTAAATTATAATAAAACAAATATTTAAGGGGCTCCCGTACAACAGACATGTTTTTTTTTGCCGTTTTTGTAGATAATGGTACGGAACCCTTCGTGCGCGAGTCTGATTGGCACTTGGTCGGTTTTATTATTCGATTATCTTCAGCGATATGTTCTAAGTACATTAAGTACATTAACAGTTTGTAAAACCATTGCAACCTGCAAATTTCTCAAGATAACTTTTGACGTGTACCTACATATCAATTATCTACATAAGTAGAGTCGAAACTGTCATCATAATGTTCTTATTTTCACTGTGGTACCCTAAAACATTTGGTACCGTATAATTTTCCCGCGTAATATGAAAAAGTCAGTAGGTACCTACTAAGAAAAGTTTTAATATCTATTCCGATTAGATTCAGTGTCAGGAAGGAACGCAGATAGCGACGGCGGAGTTGGAAGGAAATATTAGACGGATCGGGCTTCGAATACAAATATGGGGAGATAGGGAAATCGGATTTACCAGTACTCCCAGACGTGTCGTATTATCGGACTCTTTTTGTAAAAACATATCATATTTTAATACGACTGTCGAGTTTCATTATTTATCCGATAAATTCGATTACTACCACAGGTTTATCCAATTCTGTATTTTTTTACACCGACAGCAAAGATTTTTTACGACTAAACGACAAGAAAAAGCTTGTAGCATTTTAATTCGTTTCTAATATCTACCTATGTACATACATATATCGCAAAACACATACCCTGCGTAGGTTGTACATAATTACTGTAAACGACCTTGAATAGTATGACAAAGAGACCTATGCCAACGCTGAGGTGTATGCACGGACATATATCTAGTTATAGCGCAATTAAAAAGCAGTGGGTTATTACGGTCAACGTAGAGCGGGCACAGGCAAGTCGGGATTGTTCCCTCACTAATTAAATCTCGCCGACGACGCCGCGGTTTCAAACCGACAGCCTCTTAATTATTGTTCCAGCTCTTAACATCTGTCTTAATGTCACTTTCCTCCTTAATTCTCGCATTCTTCGTCTTTCGGTATGTTCTCAAATGTTAACTTCTTTGAACCGCCCTCGCAATTATAGTTTTACGAAGGTTTTACGCTTTTGTTTTTTTAATAGTCTGTGCTTGGATTTCTATACTTGTACATCTCTAATTCTAATTCTAATTCGAAGTGGGGGAACTGGGATCTGCACTGACAACTCGCATGGGAGTGTATTGTGCATTGTCCCCCTGCCTAACTAGGCCCTAACCAGCCCAGCTCCTTGAAGTACCGGAGCAGGACTTTTGGTGATTGACAGCTTCGTTTCAGCTTTTCTGTGGATGTGGTCAGGTTTGCTGCCCCTATTAGGCTTTTCAGTCCTGTTTTCCGCCTGGCTTCCTCTGTGGCCGTGCAGTGAACCACAACACTGCACGGCCACAGAGGCTTGTACATCTCTATTCCAGAATGAATTTATGATAAACAACGGTAGGTAGCGGACTATGAAAGTTTTCAATGAAAGTCTAGTGCAGGGTATGTCATACAAATATCCCAGTACAACTACAAGTAACCTCCTCCACTCCCGCTGTCAATCAATAAAATACCTTGATTCTTATCGCTCCTTGTTCGTGGTCCCGCTTAGTTGATCCAGTTGACTGGAACACAGAAAAAAAAATCTTGAATGATTTCCCGAAATAATCTTTAATTCCGTGGTCCAGTTGACTGGATCACTGGGCCATGGTTAATCTTCGCTGGTACAGTTAACTGGACCACTCATACCTGCCAATGCTATTCTAATGACAGTATAGCGCAATGAACTCCAACGGTTTGCCATAAAAGAATTTAGCTACTCTCACAATTCATAAAACCCATTCTTAAGATTTTTCCTCCAGTAAAAATACGAAAAATTCGAGATGATTTCGTAGCATTGCTTTCAGATTAAGACCTTTTATTAAAAAGGTAAATGTGAAAACATCCGAAACTTTTTAATTTTCTTACCGGTATACAAATTGGTTTCTGAAGCTACAAAGAAGCACACGCCGCCTCTCTCGGCTGTCCGAGGGCCGAATACAAATTAAGAGGCAGACTTGCTTCTCACAAAACTAGTTAATGTGTGCAACGTCTGGATTTGAGGTAGTTCTGAAAGCAAAGCCACTACTTGCGAAAGCGAATAATTCACTTTATCGGTGTACCGTACTGGCTCCCAATTTATGCAACACAACCATCTCTTGAATTTACTTTGGAATTCGATTTTCAGTTCAAATAAACGCCAAATAAAAAACCGACAAAACATACAGTTTATAAAATCAGTTATAATAACTAACGTTTAAAACTCGGTTATAATAACATTACTGAGTTAAAAATATTGACCCAACCTTTGAATCTTATTAAAATATCGAAGCACCTACACATAATTATAATAAATAACAAGGTAAGTAATAAAAATTGCTAAAATGATAGTTTAAAAAAAAAAATCGTAATATAAGAAGAAGGCCGACGGAGAGCTAAGGAAAGCTGTGTTGAACGTTCTCTTAATTATTTATCCGCTGCAGACTGAATAAGAAACACACTTAGCCTCACTGCGCAAAAATCAAGAAAAAACTCTTCAGTATACTTTACAAATGAGTTTTGTTCTCGGCTGGCTTATTTATTTTTTATAAAATCAAGTTAAAGTATTTTGACTAAGAAAGTAAAATTCGTCTTTTGTAAGTCTCTCATAGAATTGAAATTGAAATGAGTTTGGTGAGTATCAGCGACGGCAAAATCAGGACGACTGATTGAAAGTTTTTAATATCCCTCCGATTGGATTTAGCCGCATCGTTAGATAGAAGTACCTACTACCTATTTTCAACCAAACATTCCAAAGAAACGTTCATCATTGAACACTAATACGAAAATCAGACGATAAGGAAATCGACAAAATCCCCGGCTTTCTTTCGTTTTTTTTTCTGCGAAAATAAATAAAAAATACTTTAGTCACTCAATAATTGTCTCTCCCCATCAAAGTAAGTTCATGATAACAATATGTAGTTTTGATAAGCTAATTGTGATTCTACGAACAGTAAATTTTCACCTGTTTGGAACTTTTTATATCAAACATAAAGCCAGTGGGGTGCAGCGGTATTCCGTTCCAGTTGTTTTATTAGAATGTAGAGATTATTTTTCGGCTGTCCGACTTCGTCGATGGGGTGTGATTCGGAGCGGACGAAATAGGGACGACTCTAAATCCATATTCGATCTACGGGTCTGCACTGAGTCGATCTGACAAGCTGCCGATCTGTTTTGCATTTATATAAACAGCTCTTTACCAGTGCGCTTCTTTGGAAGTGACAATCACTTTCTGGTTTTTCCGATAAGTTTGAACGAATTTTACACGGATATTTTGGATACGGTGCGTGGTTCGAAATTTGGCGGCGACAAATCTGATTCCAATAATTTACTTTATTATGGAGTTCTAGAGGATCACTAATAGTAGAGTTGCCATATTGGTTCACACATATATTGGGAAAACTTTAATTGAATGTTAGATAAATAGTAAGTAATGGCAGAGAAGGTATGTGAGGGCGGGCGGCGCGGCTGACAGGAAGTGGCGCGGGGCGCTGGACCTTCATCAAGCGGTTGACTGGTATTACGCCTTGCAATTGTTCCACTGCGCCGCATTCCTCACTCGATACCTAATTCCACGCTTTATCTCTGTGATTTCCCAAATTAGGACCCAACAAACAATTTATTTAAATCCTCTCTACAACTTGTCCGTAGCCGGTGCACAATTAAAACACCGTTAATCCTATATTCGGTTTCCATTGCGAGAGCACAAACTGTTTGTTTAAGAGGTGTAATTACAAAATCCCTCGTGTACTGAATTTTCCGATGTTTTCGCGCGGCGTGCGAGTACGTGCCGTAAAAATAATTCGACGCTCCGGGGATCGTTTGTAAAACGTCACGCGTAAAACATATTATAAAGCCAATAAAACGTGTTTACAAGGGTGAGTAGAACTCGCCGTCCTCGGGGTGTTTCGCTTCCGCGCGATATCCGTAAACATTTTAGCGCTGCAATAAATTTAACATTATCCAAGTCGCGAGACATTCTGTTTCTTCCGTCCCGGGATCAGTCGGTTAACGGTTGTAATCTCGACTGTCTCGGGTTTTCCGCTCTCTCCTAACAGGAATTATACAATTATGCGGAATTCGCATGTTGTTTCCGCTCAGCTTTATTTATGAGGGAGATTTTTGAGATATCTGTCCCCTAAGAGTTTTTGATACTTATGTTGATTCAGAGTGTATTGTGCTTGAATTTATACCTCTGTTTTACTTACGGCAAGTGCTGTGAGTGTCGTGCCGGTCCATACTAACACTAAAAGTACCCGTACTTTGAGCTGTTGGTCCCATTCTCAGTTCTGGTTTTTTTCATGAAATGAAAATGCCTGCCTGAGAAATTCAAAGATCAAAACTGGCGCTTTATACCTATCAACAACATAAAAGTGAAGTAGAGACAGCGACAAAACACGTAAGATCATTGCAGTTGGCTCAACAAAAGATCGTTACCCAAGATACACTAGTCGGAATTCCGGCAGGGAGGGGGCCGGTCGAAAAGTAACCTCAAATTAGTTCGAGAAAATAAAATCCCCTGTTTTTGTGAGCGACGTTGACAGGGGTGCGGGTGGAGTGGCCACATCGGGACTACTGTTTTGGCCAACGACCGCCCATCTGCCCTCATTATGTCGCGAAAACACTTGCTTGGATTTTTATGAGACTTGTAAATGTTTAACTACGCATTCGAGCGGTGAATGGCGTTTTCATGGACTGTTACGATGCCTTTGCCGTAAGCGGTTACGTTATTTTATGCTCAACTGGGAAAACAGATTTTGGTGATTGATCCCTTAGGTAGGTATATCTGTGACGTTCCGATTCGGTAAAAAGTGTTTTCAGATTTATTCAATGAATACCTTACCTACCTTTGTTCTGTTACATAGTCGCGTAAAAAAAACAAATAAAATGGATACCGTAAAAATACAAATCCAATGCTGCCTTATCAGTGCTCTAAGCTTTTCACTTATTTAACAGAGACAGGAAGCTAATAAACCTACTCTCACAATAGATTAATCAGAACCGTGTCTGCGAGCTCTGTCTGCATTGCAATGCCCTTTTGCAACGCGGCTGATCCACTTTTCTACGGATGCGAGATTAAAGGGGAGTGTAACAAAATGAGAAATGGAACGATTTCAGGACGCATTGTTAGACGGCCGTTGTCGGATTTATGACAAAGAACAGCGGATGATTCAATCAGGCCCGTTCTTTAGTTTGTTATATTCATGTTACAGTCCACCATCTGCGAGTCTTATTGTTATCGATGTCGTCGTTTTTGCTCCATTTGTTTGTGCTTTCTCCTCACAAATTCAGTTTCCTTTTGCAATTGGCTGATTCAATAAAGTCGAATAGGCTAATTGAATTCCGGGGCAAAAGTATCCGAATGTGAACATCATATTTTTGTATATTAATCGGGTTGTATTTGTATGTGTCTGGGTGATTGTATAAAAGGGCAAACTTTGGCGAATAGGTATTCAGTGCAGGGAGCAATTTACAATTTAAATATTCTTAATGTCTCCGAGTTGTCGCAGCGAGGCGCGAGGGTGCGGCGCGGCACCGCTTCCACTACATCAATCACTCGCGGACACTGCCTCTGAACATTTCTAATTATTCGCCTCGCTTTGTACTCGATGAATTCTTACTTAACACTTTCAAATTTTGCAATTCAAATACATTCGTTTGTTTTAAGTTTGATTCCAAAAGCCAAGCTTGTGGTGTGAAACAGCCCTACACCCAATATGCATTCAGCTTTCAGGTCACTCATGAAACATAAGCATTACTTAAAACAGATGTTTGAACTTTTTTCCTAAATGAAACACCATTGATTTATAGAACAAACACATCCAAAGTTAAACCAAATATATTAAAGGATGTGTTCTAAAGCACATACGAAAGTTTAAGTCGTATTCTGCATATTTGAGTTGTTTGCAGTCGGGTCTCGCTTGTCTCGAGAGCCACTCGGGTCGAGTGCGCCACAAGGTGACAGCCTCCGACTAATCTCCGGTGCTAGAGGTTTACGTAGACGCGTCGTGTTCGAGATTATACCACCTCGAACTGTAACCTAACTTGATGAGTACCTAACATGGACTATACGAAAATAAAATGCTTGGGATATTTTGTTTTAATTTGTATTGAAATTGTAAAGGTTTTACAGAAGCGCAGTCGACCACTTGCTCAGTCATTTAGAAAGAAAAGAGAATTCTTGCTATTAAAAATAGCCAAGAACAAAAATTGTTGCCCTAATGGCATAAATAAAGGTCACACGTGCATGGAGTATAAAACGCTAGCCATAGACGCTAAATTGTACGTTGACAATTTGGTCTGAAACAATGGCATTTTAACCTATGAACAGGTCAATGATGATGAGGTGTACGATGACGGAAATTCGAACTTTTAGTCGTCAACGACCACTGTGGCGCGATGGGCGAAGGTCCGCCTACGACGCAGGAGGTTGTGGTTCAATTCCCACCTCGGGACAAATGTTTGAACGATCCGCAGATATTTGTTTCGAGTATTCTGGTCGTTTTCTACATATAGTAAAAGTATCTATCTATGTAATATATTGTATTATCAGTTATCTAGTACCCATGACACAAGCTTTGCTTAGCGTGGGGCTAGATAATGCTGTGTGAATTGTCGAGCATTATTATTAATTTATCTATTTATACTTTGAACTATCATAACATAAGAACGGATGCGCCGATCTTTTTCCCCACCCAAATATCTCGGTCAAAGAAACGATACTACGTCAAACTTAAACACCGGATTTTTTGGGTTGGGGGATAAAAATCACTTTCTCTTGGATATCCAGTTGAATAAAAAAAATGACACTTTCAAGAATTAATGTTATTGTGATGTAACAATGTGGGCTATCAACGATTTAACCTTATTTGTAATTAACCTTGCTTGTTGTTCCTATTGATAGTTTATAAAGAAAAAGATCTTTATTAACAAAGAAAATAACAATCAAATAATAGAATTAAATTAAAACTAGTATTTACAATTGAAACAATTGAGCTAACTGCAGACTGTTGCAAACAATCTACAAGTAGCTCAACTAATCCATATCAATACCATAAAGTAAAAATTAAATTTATGTATATTGAAACATGTTGCCTGTTACAACATTAGTTTCAGTTTGATAAACGCCCGAAGCGGGACAATGATTGTGTTTACAGGATATCTGTTCGAAGTCGACGGCTTTCCCACTCGGGCCAGTTCACTGCGACACTCATGCAAATATTGAACCAGCAAGCTGTGCAGGTTACATTGGCAGTATCAGACATTTTAGAAATTGATTTACTGATCATAAGAAGGCAAGGCTCTTCTTTAGTCGAAAAAATACTATAGTTATTTATTGATACTTATTCCGTTGTGTTATTTGTTGATACTTAGTCTGGATGTCCTATTTAATAAATAAATAATTAAATTTGAGAGTATAATTAAAATGTTTGGGTAGATTCAAGTCAAGGCGTCACCATTATTAGGCATTTAATGATATGAAAAACATTATTAGCTAAGCGTTTTTAGTTTGAATACCATCATTTTTTATGACGACCTCTGTGGCGCTGTGGGCGAAGGCCTGCCTGCGACGCAGGTGGTTGCGGGTTCGATTCCCGCCTCGGGACAAATGTGTGTACGATCTGCAGACATTTGTTCAGGGTATTCTGGTCGTTTTCTATGTATAATAAAAAAATATCTATCTATGTAATGTATAATATTATGTATATCAGTTATCTATTACCCATAACATAAGCTCTGCTTAGCTTGAGGATAGATAATGCTGTGTGAATTGTACAGCATTATTTATATTTATTTTATTCAGTCTAGTAAATGAAGATGTTTGCCGTAACGTGAAAAGTAACGATCACGGAACTGGAACGATAATAAAATTATTGCGAGCTCGAAGTGGTATTCGATAAAGAGAAAATTCTACGAATGCACTCGACAAACATTTATCTACAAGTTTGTACAGGTAAATACACTCCCTCTTTATTGCGATAATAAGCAGGGATGTTTTCTCATTGACTGGTTTGCGTTACACGTAGCCACATATTTTTCGTATTCATTCACTGCGTTGAGGTGGCGTTATGAATAAGTATGGCATGTCGCCGGTATTATCTTCGTGTTCGGTAATGTATTCAAATATGTATCAAGCTCCATCCGCACCATGTTGTCGTTGTTATTTTATTTCATACGCGTGACGGCGCACAAGCTTTATTTTTTTGTAATACAGAGAATCATATGGTCCGGCTGCTGCTAGCAGAGCCCAAATTTTGTGTCGAGCTTTTCATTTTCTGAATAAACAGAACATTTTTGGTACTATATGCAATACAGGCTACGACAAAATTGGTGAAGGAACATCACACGTTTTTTAACTTCTTGCGTCATTTGTACCTGCACATTGTCCGAATCTCGATAGTTTTATTATTTTTAGATTCTTTATATAAATATACAGGGTTATTGTTAAATTAGAGACAATACGTGAACTGCAGGTTCAGCCCATTATCATAAACACGTTTGTGAAGACGCCAGGTATATATATTAAATGATGACAAAACGAATCGAATAATCTACCTCATATATTCTAAGGTTGGTGAAGAAAGAAAAATAGCTCTACACAGGACAACCTTGTCCGTGCTCTCGGTGTTCAACGGATATTGATTACTTGTCTGTAAGGAATACAAATGTATCAAGGAAACTGTGCTCTAGCGCTTCTGTAGACGCTATCCTTTGTACTGACATCTAACATTAAACTTCATAGCCGTCGTCGTGCTTTATATGTCTTGTTTGTGAAGCCGAGACTCGTGAAAATATTATTGACAGCCATTTATATTTCATACCAGGCATGTTAGTTGTACTTATCTGTTGTCGATATAAATGGTGGTCATTTATAAGTATATCAACCATTTACCACCAATGCATTGGTGTAAATGGTTGATATACTTATAGTGAAAATCAAAAAATAATTAGGCTGATTTGTGCGCTTCTGTTTCCATGATGAAGATAAAATTATAAAATTTTAGGTATACAAAGGTCTACTTTGTATACCTAAAATTTTATATATGCACTCAAACATTCACCGTACCTAAAACAAACTAAAATAAAAATAATATATATTTCGCATACATTTGATATTCATTAGCTAAAAAAAGCCAAAAATGAAAAACTATAAAGAGATAGGTATTTACAGATTTTTATAGGAGCTAAACTAACCACAAAATGTATAAAAAAATTGTTATTATATATATATATTATAAAATTGTTATTATATATATATATATATTATATATTAAAATTAAAAAAAAACATTAGCACGGCACTATCTACACTTCTACTTATTTTTCTAAATCTTATCTTACCGTGTTAGCAATAAGCTCTCCAGGCAACTAACTAGCAGGTGAACGTACTAAAGAAAAATGAAATAACGCAAAAAGGAGAGTCGGCTAAAGGGGGACGGCGAAACCGGGGTGGTTCTTTCGAAAAGCCAGTTTTCTTTAGTGGAAACAGATAACGATCCACTGCCGACGACAGAATACGTAACTACTTATCTATACATACCTGAATATAGATGCCTTGCTGCATCTCGCAGTGCTGCTCGCTTATCAACCGTGTATCAAAATAACATATTCTTTGAAAAGGAAAAAAGGTTCCCTGTCCCCTTATACACTATACCATAAAAACAGTAATAACGTATTCTTCCTACCGTTGAATAAAATGACATTGCATCTTAGACAATTTAACCCTTGCATTTACTAACATTACCTGTGCAAATCTTATGTCAGCTTTACATTCACCGATTGGACAAAATCAATAGAGTGCACAAGTTTTCTGTGTGAAAATAAGGAACATTGATTTCTCAGAGATGCCGCGTCATGCAGTCGCGCGTTGCATTATAATGTGTTTGTGGGGAGCGAGTATTGGTAAAAACGAAAAACGTATAATATGATATGGTGTGTGTAACGGTCCGGGAAAATTGTTTATTTTCGGTAGCGGTTCGGTGCAGGGCAGTTGATGTGGATATCGTAAACGTATAGTGTTTATGCAATAATCTGTTGCGGTGGGCTGAGCGTAGTTTTGTGTTGAATGTGATTGTAATCCCATACTTAAAATTACGGAATGGAATGTGTAAGGGTCAACGTGCTTCGTGACCTGCTTTGTTGCTCTCGTCACAACACGACTCTATGCCCGGTGTGAAAATTTCGGTCAGCTTTATAATTTACATTTTTTGATGCGATAAAAACCTAATTTAAATGTTCTGGCTAGCTCTGGATTTGAAAGGTATGGGTCTTCGTCCGATGTGTAGGTATCCTCATCGAAAAATCAACATTCATATTTTATCCTAGTATCTGCTTTCAATATTATTCGATAAACTGATAAAATGTCGCTTCAACGTCACCGGCTGGCATGTCAGTGCAAAAATTGCCAGTCGCGGTGTCCCCGCCCGGCATTGTGCCCGAAATGACACGCGAAAGGCGTCGAGAGTGCCGCGCTCCAGCCTTTACATAGGCTTACAGATCCGCACACCAGAAGATTTTAATGAGGCAACGACTCTGTGTGATTTTATCGCGTGTGCCGTAATGAGAAATAACCGAGCACATCCTCTTTGAGCACACTCACACAGCTGCTAGCTAAAATACTACAAGTGACAACTACATGCGCTTCCTAATTTATACGCCTTTCCTATGCAAATAAAATGCGAACGTAATCTCGTGTCAGAGTGCGCTTTCTAAACTAAAGCTATGAATTTTTAACAAGCTTATTGCATGTCGTTAGAGTTCGTGGCTCCCGGATCTACATGCGCTACGGCGTAGACGTACGCGTACCAAACTACCTGTAACTTTCTGTTGTATCATTACTTTTGTTTTGTTGTTGGGTTTGAATTTGTTAAAACGTTTCATATGAATAATAATAATAGAACCGCGAGCACTACAAACATCGTATAAGTTTCAAAAAGGCTAAAACAAATTGGTTACGTAGTCAAAATAAGTTACTAAGGGCCGTGGTGGCCAATTTTCATCAATGCAAATCACGTTGTCGACTCGTCAACCCAATTACCAAGAAGTGAATTTAAATAAAGATAAGTATCGCCCTCGAGGAGACAATGCTAATAGGAGGCGGAGGCGTGTTAATAGGCTTCGACTGGGGCTCGGGCTTCGGCGCACCGCTGAAGGTGCTTTAATTAGATCTCCCGACTTACGCTGTAAGCCTCAAAACACTTGTTCAATTAGTGATTAGCCTTAAAAAGTTACTATGCAAACCATTCCCGTTTAAATGTCGTGGTTTGAATGCTAAAATGGCTTCTTTTATTTTGTTTACGTGGTTTTAAACTTAACAAATTACAGCTCAATTTACATACCAGTCAAATCTTACTAAAGCTTGTCAATTCTGTGAAACCTTTGTTGACGGTTCTGTAAGTATAGAAACCTTTCCTGAAATTATTTTGCAGGTACAAATTATCAACAAAAATTTTCTCAAAATATTTCATAACATTTTTATCTAAGAAAAATGAGATAAGTGAAAGAATATTGTCCAAGGAAGAGATTGAATTGGCAGGTTAGATTTTGATGGGCGCTGTTGACAGGCGAGTCCGGAAGTCGGTGCCTGTCAACATCTGCTTCCGCACTTCCGCCTAACTGACCGCGACGGCGCCCGCCCCGCCGCCCGCCCAGCGACCCTGCAAATATTTACGAGTATCACGTACACTTGGCGGCTGTTGTAGGCTATTCAACACACTGAGCTCCTAGTCATTATTTCAAAGAATGTTAATAGACTGTTAGGTTGTTTTTCTATGAACCTATAGCGTTGAAACCAAAGATTGAACTATTTACTAAGCACTAGAAGGAGCAAAGGAAACAAAGAGTCGAGAACAACGCCAACCAAAAATAATCTAGTTGTCTAAAATAGTAACAGCACATGCATCATAACATAATGGACGGAAACAAATCTATTATCCTCACACAATCCGTCCACTAAAAGATAATACGTATGTAACTTTATTTCTATTTTCTGTATTCACTCAGGGTTTATGTATCTCGAATAGTCACGTCGCGGCCGGCGCAGGGTGAAGCATACAAATAAGTGAAAGTCCGAACCGTCCAAACACCCGCGGCCATGTTCTTTATCTCAGGATCTCTTAAGAATTTGATCGTATATGAGAATATTACGAGTAACATCTGCGACAAGGGACGTATAAACTTAAATAAGTATTTGGCTTGCGGACCAGTTTTGTCGCGCTATGAGGAAACAAAATAAGAAGGATGGTTTTATAAAATTGATTTGTAATGATGTGCTCGAATCGTACACTAATATTCCCCTGGTCTATTGTTGATTTAACATCATACATTGGTATTAAACTAATTCACTAATAGTGTCCAATAGTTGCTCTAAAATTCGGAAGGAAGTATTTAAATGACCCTAGTTGAAATTGCGAATTCAAATAGTGGTAGAAACCGACTGCGGACGCGACGAGATGTGGTGAAACGCAAGATTACTTTTCTTGCATTTGGAGTTTTTCCAGTTTCCTTTTTATTAAAGTTAGACACATGACTTTCAGAACAGAGTTGAGTAGGTAAATATTATTGGTAACCTGAGGACAATGTTCCTAGAATTTGAATACTTCGTTTGTTAAAATTTATGACCATAGTTATAGAAGTTTAATAGGTATTTTCATAACAATAAAAATGTAAAGTCAAGTTACATAAATTTTACGAATAAAATCAGTTGTCAATACACTATTTGTCATTATAACGAGGTGTCTGTGTGGCGATCAATTTGGTTCGGGGTCTGTCAATTTGCGGCGTAGCGAGACCGCGTCTGTGGCGGCCACCGTCTGGTCCCATCGGTCGGTCTACTCGCTTGATGACTTCCGAGTGACCGCTCCCGATTTGCATAAGGGATTATTCTCGAGTTAGGAGCGTTAGGACCGACGGACGTGACCCTATTCGTTATTAGTTTTGGATTATTTAGTCGATCCAATCCCGCTCGTAATTATTTAAATTGTTACTGTTTGATTTGTCTAGCAAATTGCTTAGCTATGCTTTCTATAGTACTGTACGTTTTGTTTGTACCGGCGCGGCGCCTGCAAGGCGGGGTCAGAATGAGCCTGTGATTTTTGATATGTTTGTAGTTTTGTCTGCTTTTTCATGTTTCCTTGATTCTCAAAAGTTAAAGTCAAATGTTTCTTTTGGCTTAGATATTACTTAGTGTTCCGGCGCTTGAGCAAGGAGATAGACCTCCAGTCAAATAGAAAAAAAAGTCAAAATTTTATGATTCTAGGTCAAAAGTTTTTTTTATTTTTTTGTTTTTGGTGACACACACACAGCGAGAACAAATATAAATTTTTGTGAATATGTGTGTGTTACTTCGTAGAATTTTGGAAATTAACTCGTCTATAGTTAGTATTTTAGTTATTTTCATATCAAAATTAAACATTTACCTTAATTTTATATTTTTAGTAGTTTCCACAGGTTTACGTTGAATCTACATGAGCAAAAATTATTACTTTCTGGTCGGTACAGGACGACAATACACATAACCATTGTAACGACGAAAAGCAGCCGTAACAATAGTAATAACATCATGTAGCCATTGAGCGTCTTGCCACCGGTGACAAAGGGGTTAACTCCCCCGCCCGCCGCCGTCTGCGGTTTCTTAATTAACCTCTAAATACCCGTGCAACCGCGCTGCGGCGTGTAAGATTAGTGTACATTACCCTTGTTAATTTTAATGTACGGTCTTATTGAAACAAATAGAAGTTCACTTTATGAGCTTCTTAGCATATGAGAGGCTCATTCGTTCGTAATGAGGTACCTATTCTTTGTTGCTTAATAAGAACATGGTTATGCTTAATGTTACACGGAATGTTAAGGAGAACACGTAGGTAATGCAAAAAAAGCAGCAACTAGTACGAGAAAGAATAGCCTAACTGTGTAGCTATGTACAAAAAGTGCTTACCTAATCCTAAATTTTAAGCGTAATTTACGAATTTTTCAAAATTTTTGTAAAAGTTACAGCTAGGTTACAAGAATTAATAATAGATTATTACAAAATAGGTGTTTTTATTTTGTTTAAATTTAACAGAAAAATAGAGTAGAGCAGCAGTCTACAACCATGTCGGCAAATTGTTTCAAACCAGCTAATACTGCCGTGTTTTAACATGAGTGGTAAATCTTTTGATAGAATCACAGAGACGCATAAACATCTAATAGGGGGTGCTTTTAGGCATGTACGTTTCCGAGTCAGGGTCACCGGAGTAGAAAATGGAGCATCGTGCTTAGAACTAATACGATCAGGTGAGCAAACACGCAATACGGCTTTCATCTTCACTCAGGTATCTCTCAGCTGTGCTGAAGCACGGCTCGAACACGCAAATACGACCTCACAAATAGAGTTGACAGAGGATATTTTAAGAGCCGAGCTGACGTATGTTGGTAACGACCCGACTTTTAATTTATATCCGGCTTTTCTAGATAGTGTGACGTCAGACAGCTGTCTGACGTCTTTGAACCACTCGATTTATGGTGGTAACTCGTATCTTGAGTGCCCACGACGCTTACCATATGGCCGTCCAGTCAAAATCAAAATCAAAATCAAAAATTCTTTCTTTATTTTCATAAACACAAAAATGTATACTTAGAAAAGGTCAAATTCTTAAAATAAAACACTGACACGAAAATAAAGTGGTACTTTTGATTTCTGTCGCTTCGGTATGTAGACTGAAGTAAAGAAGCGACTAAGAAACCTTTAGCCTGTTAGTTGTTATTTTTCGAGTTGGAGCAAAACCCGTCCCAAGCTTTTTTATCTTCTAAATAATCAGATATTTTGTAGTAAGCCTTTTTACACAGAAAGGTTTTGACAATTTGTTTGAATTTATTTATTGATAAACTTTTCAACTCACTCTCACTAGGAGTTTTGTTGTAGAAGCGATGCGAGCCAGTACCCGTGCCTGAGCAGCGGCGCACTCCTCCGGGTCACATGGTATTACAAATCCTTGTAGTTTAAAGAACTTAATTAAAGTAAAAAAAACCTTTATCAACATTTAAAAATTAAGATGTTTTTTTGCCAAAAACATATTAATACCCTTTTTAATTTTATGAAGTTAAATAATAGATTCAGGCGTTACTTTGCGGAAATCCACTGCAAAATATAAGGATGAAAATATTTAGTAACAATTCCACCCAAAACCATCTCCGATAAGATCTAACATAAAGTAGTCCGTGTTGTAGATGAAATATCCCCACGAACTATAAAATGAAAAAAATCTTTCAACGCAAAACGTCAACTAGTTTTGTCTCTCCACTACATTTTGTGAGATCTTATCAGAAAAGGTTTTGCGTAGAATTGTTATCAAATATTTTCGTCCCAATATTTTATAAAGTTAGGTCACATTATTAATTATATTCTCAATCAAACAAACCCCAACAGAGTGGTTTGAATTTGAACCTTTGCCTCGGAATGTGAAGTGCAGATGATTGTCAGATCTTTTTCGGCAAAACAAACTGTTCTTCTAAAAATTAAAAATCAGACTTAAAAAATAACACGAAAAACAAGTTTATAACAATAATTGTTACTAAACTTGTTTTTCCTTTCTCTCTGCTTCAAATTAAAAAAAAAATGCTGGACAATTCACACAACATTATCTAGCCCCAAGCTAAGCAGATTATTATTATTTAGATAATTATACAATTATCTATATTAATTGTACCTACAATTATTGTGATGCAGTTTAGGCAATGATTGGCAAGGCAGACAAAGCATTTTCTGAAAAATCAAAAACTATATTGGATACGTTATTAATGTACCTATGCATCACATACTCATGAAGACAGGGCGCTGTGGCACTCATTAGGGGAGGCCTATGTCCAGCTGTGGACTAATATAGGCTGATGACCACATACTCTGTGAGTGAAAAAGTTAATTTTCATATTGCTTACATAGAGCAGAATTTTTCCGGCCACATCAACACAGTCGCATCTCTGAACGCATAGGAGTATCAATCAGGCGAATGCGACATCGTGCATTCATTTCTATAAAAGGCTTTGTATTTAGTCACTCATCTAATAATGATTTATACATTCTGAATGATCCTAATGCAATTAGCCGGTAGAATTATTTCAGCCAGAATACCTTACTTGAAAAATTAAATCAAATTGCAGTTATAATTTAAATTTTTGATTAATTTCCAACAAAACTTGTCCTAGTCAAAATTAATTTAAAATGATGTCAAAATTTTGTATTATTCTACAAATACATAAAAAGGTATTTTTTGTATAATTCTGACATTCCTGGCGTTAATTACAAAACAAATTTGTATTTCATCTGTTTCTTGCGATACTGACTGTACTTTTGAATGATACAGTTGTTTGTCCCGATACGGGAATAGAACTTGGAAACTTCGGAACTTGTGTTTGACTTACAATATAATTTCAATATCAGTCTCGCATGGACCTATACTTCGTTAAACTTGCGAACCAGGTTTGCGTGGATAATCTTGTGATTAGATTTGTATGTAATATTCCTTCCAGAATCGTAAATCATCGTCCTAAGTAAGCTTGTTACCATTCTTTTTGACGGGTTATTGTACATTTGCCACAAAGTAGATTCGTCACGAAAAAAAGTATGTTACTTATAAAAAAGTATAATTATTATTCTTCTGATCCGACAAAACGAAAAACAAAAGAGATAGTTCTATGTTCGGCTGTTTGTTTTTTGGTGTGTTCGTCGATTTCTCCTTCAAGTATAAACCGACATGGAAAATTCTCTATTGTATGGAGAATAATAGAGTTGGTCCCATAAAAATGTTATACCCGTGGGATAAATATTTATTTTTTCGAAAAACGAACAAAACTGTGTTAAGGAATTTGAAGTCAATTTTAGATTTTATTTTCAACAACCAAATTATAAACACATACTTTTCCTACAAAAATGCAGGAAACTATTTATAGGTGCAGTAAAGAATGCTCTTATTTTTCGCATCGTGAAAATCTTGTAAAGCAGACTGCCAGTAAATATGAGAAGCGAATGAATAAAATCACACTGCCTTTTATGATGTCTCTTAGATAACACCCAAGACATATGAATTTTACTTCCGTAGCAGGAAATGTTTATTGTGATTGTGCAAAAGCTGAATAAAATAAATGTATTGTTGTCAGTGAGAGCAAGACTCAGATACGTAAACAAGTGAAACGCAGACGAACTACCACAGAACAAGTTTATTCACCAAACAGCCGCCCCGCCATGCTCGTGAGGGTATAATGATCAAACTATAGATATCCATGACTGAACTGACACCACAGCCTAGGCAAATCGCTAATTGCCTTCTACTTAGTAATGTGATCGTCAGCTAAAAGTTGCGTAAGTTATTTAAACTAGCTTCGGCAAGCGGTTTAGTACCTACGCGTTTTTTTATTTAACTTTACTTTTTAAGGGTGCAAAGTGTTAGTCCATTCACTGGTTTTGGGGTTGTCTCCGGCCAAACATCACACATCACGGCACAACGTCATAAACTTTCGCATTTATAATATTTTTAGGATATCCTATCCTACTAATACCAATTTACTACGAGTTGATACAATTTGAAACTTTTTTGAACTTTTATCTATAGCTAAAAATAGTTCTGATCTTCTCGATTCAATGAACTTAATTTGATTACCTTTTTACTAAATCCTCTGGGAATTTCTCAGTGTAACTATTCTTTAATTCCGTCGCCTTTGCCGTCTTCGTCGCGATGCTTCCGTTCGCCCTTTCAACCGACTGCCACTTCGCTCGTTGAATGACAAATGTTTACTTACTCCACCCTCCGTAACCCCTTGTCTGTTGGAATACAGCTTCAGAGCTTTTCTAAGCACTAACAGTTTCACAATCAATCGATATTGGCCTTTTTCCGCCATCTACAAAACTGAGAAGAAAACAAAGAACGCCAATTTGGCAAGTCGAAGACAAACGCATTTAAAATGGGCAGAGCATGGCTACGGCCATCTATCTCGGAGCTTGATAAACGACGACATTATTCCTTATCGCCCACTCAATTTGTTTAAAAGCGTTCTGCTTTGATAATTTGAGAATTACAAATCGTATTTCTGAAAAAAATGTCGCATAACCGCTAGGTGGTACTAGCTTGATAAGGAGAGAAATCGAGAAAGAGAGAAATCGTACCAATTTGTTTGAATTTGTATAAGTTCGGTTGGAGTATGGTTTCAGCGAGAAATGCCGGGTTGTAATTTAGTTGTAAATGAATGGTGTTGTATTGTTTCAGTGGTGGAGGAGCCGGAGTTCACGGATGTAATACAGAACGTGACGGTGCCGGCCGGCCGGAGCGTGCGCCTCGCCTGCTCAGTCAAGAACCTCGGCTCCTACAAGGTGACACCTTTTATTTGTTTTACAGTTTACACCAACAGATTAACATAAAAACAAATGAAGAAGAAGCAATTGGTTAATGAAAAGTTCTCATTGTAATCTTATTAGAAATTTAAATACAAACAAACATGGTATAAAAAATAGACGACGTAAATCAAACGTTTTGTTTCTGAGTCAATGCGAATATTTTGTGGCGATTGGTAAAATATTTTTTTAGTGGTTGGATTGTACTCACGTGGAATGAACTTCACCAGCATTTTGAAACTGTGTACCAACTTTTATGCAAGCAGCAAGCACTATAGATTGCGGCGGGAACGAGGACAATATGCGTATAGTGGCGAGGAAACATAAAATAAAAACCATTTTATCATTTGATTTAGAACGCGCCGTCGTAATAAAGTGTCCATATAAATGGAAGAGGATATGATTTACCGTCGTTACGCCGAGTTTGCGCTCTTGTGGCTGAGGTTTCGAATAAGAAATAATTTGCAGCAAAGTGAACTTCAAATTCATTCAAAATGCAGTCAAGTGCGTGTCGTAAATGTAAGCAGTTTTTTGAAATGTGTTTCAGAGATTAGTGATATTTTGGTGCAAAAATAACGAAGGCTTATAAAATATGTACTTATTTTAAGGTATGATACCTAAAATATGATATTAATAAAACAAGTTCAATTGTGTCGTAAAACCGTTTAAAAATGTATAATCAAACACCTACATAAATGTTTTTTTCATCGCTCATTTATACTCAAGATTTTTATTTGCTATTATTATTGCGTTGTACAATAAAGGTCGTAGAATTACACAAAACAAAACGTAGACATTTATTTTCGTAACACACTTGCTACGGCATCGTAGCAATGCTGTAGCACTCTGTAGAAATCGTTATAAATGTTCACACGACAAAATGATGCACCTTTTGAGGTTTATTTGTAGAGTTACATTTTACTGGTCATATTTATATCCAGACTAGTTTCTGTCCCCGGTTTCGCATGCGTTGTTTCTATGGAAACGCTTTAAGGTTATTTCTATCGCATGGGTACTGATTTATAATGTTGAAAACGAAAGTTTTCAATCAGTGCTTCTTACCGTCATGACCTGCGGAGCTGGGACGTGGACACTCACGGAAGGGCTGGTCCACCAGTTCAAGGTCGCTCAGCGAGCTATGGAAAGAGCTAGAGAGCTAGGGCTACTCGGAGTTTCTCTGAAGGATTCGTAACGAATACGTACGGCAGAGAACCAAGGTTATTGACATAACTCAAAGAATTAGCAAGCTGAAGTGGCAGTGGGCCAGCCATATCTCGGGAAGAACCGTCAACCGCTGGGGTAAACGTGTTCTTGAGTGGAGACCGCGATTCGGCAAACGTAGTGTAGGACGCCCTCCGACGATGCGGCAAGCTGAAAACAGGGCGCTATGGCGCTCATTAGTGGCGGCCTATGTCCAGCAGTGGACTACTAAACAGACTGATGATGATGATCACATTTTTCACCTTTTCTTTTTACGTATAATCAGTTTGGCACTTTATTCTTTATACATATTCATTCATAGAAGAAGACAAGCAGAGTTTGGTCAGATTTTTTTGAACCCATCTTTTCTTTGACTTTTTCCGACTGCGCAAGAAGTAGAGTTACAACTTTTATTCCTTGGTTCCGTAATCTGGTCAGTAAATCCTAAGATGGTACACGAAGTTGGTAACAAACAAAATATAATTAAGCTCCAATATATGTATCAAAATAACAGTAGTTCAGTCTGGCAAGGCGTCCGGCGTGACCGGACGACCGATAAGCCGCAAGGTGACGCCGCTCGGCTAACTACCGGGACCGCAGGGGGGTTGCTTCATTTGCCTGTAAACCCTCGTCTCTCGAACTATACAGGAACTGGATTCTCCAAAATGTTCATAAAATCGCATACCGGATAATAATACTCACTGAGTTAGTCACTTACCTACATACTTAACTAGTTAGGAAAATGACGTTGTAAATTAATTTATTTTGATAAGAAGTCCATTGGTCCCCTTGCTTGTGGGCAAACCAAACTGTGCTTTTTTATGTTGGTCTGAGTGTTTTTACTAAAAACATCGGTTAATTTTCATCTCCCGACGAAACAATCGCATCGGTACAGTTGCCAGAGGCCCAAGTACGACTTGTACGCATTATCTTTCGAATACTTCCATCGAATTCAAGTCCTTCCTATGCATTAAGCACCTTGTACCGGATCGAGAGGAACTACTTATCGTAGTTTGACAACGATCCAATAGTTTCTTACAGACTCCATGATAGTTTTCGAATGATTTTGAGTGATTTGTTGCACTTTGACATGACAGCGGCAGACGCGTTTGCGGCATTGATGTTATAAAAATAAGTAAATAGAGCACCTCCAACATAGCTTGGTCACAGAAATGCATTTAATTGGTGCTTCAAGAAAAATAAGAACACACGGCAAAACTTTTCACTGGGTACTGCACCCCATGCCCATGTTAGTTCCTTTGCGTTCTATGAGCGTATCGTACCAAGTCTAACCCAAACACGTCAATCATAGAGGTAAAACACGCTCACTCTTATCTTAATTTTGAAGATGAAAACGTGTAAGTTGACAGAAATAATTAGAACTTCAGTGCTTTCATGCATAGCGTAGCACTTACACGAATAGGAAAATGCGACTGATTTATCGATTTTTTTGCTACACTTCGTTTGTGTCTACTATCATTCTAAGCCTTTTTCGTTGAAGACATCTCTCGATTACGTTTAACTCGAATGGTTCTCGATTACGTTTATCCAATGTTTTTTGTATAAACTCGGACTAGGCCTCAGTTAGTTAGTTACGGCTGTCAGTTTATTGACGTACTACGACCGCAAGATAGTTTCTCGTGACACTCGAATCAATCACAAGGTAATTTTAGCCCATTACTTTATTGTGTTAAGATCAAAGTAACCATCAGGTTCCAATTTCTAGTCCAGTGGCTCCCACGCCCCATGAGAGCACCTACTGCTACCCGAAACGTAGATTAGTTAGGTCAGGACTAATCGTCAAACGTCGTTGAGTAACTATGTTTTGAATTTCTGTGTGGTGAAATGTCCATAGGTATTATTTGTTGTATTATCAATTTCAGAGTTTAAACTTTTTATTAACTTACTCATTCAGCGAAGTTGTTACTCGTTATTCTATTACTCGCCTACTATTTCTTGTCTACTCATAAAAACGCAAATAGTAGACAAACAAGACAGTAAAAAAAATTAAAACAGAACTACTGGGATAATTTTTGTCCTATTATTATTTGTCAAAATGTAAAGAAATTTCACTAAAACAAAAGTTCTATCGTTTTCCGATTGGCTGAGTTTTTCTACTCAATTTATTGCACACACTTACGCCGACTGTCGGCGTTGCGAGCGCAATAAAAGCCAAGATAGTGTTCTCTAGATATACCAAAAGGCTTAACTGAGGGAGCCATCACGGGTACCCTGTATTGACAACACGAAGCGGATTTTCCCGAAAGCCTCGCCTGTGCCATTAGTTTTCCGCATCGGTTAAAAAGATTTGCCTTTTTGGTCCCATTTTTTATTTAGAATTAAAGTCGTATAAAAATATAGCTATGATACGACGAAAGCTTCTATCGTTAATAGAAAATCTGTTAGCTAAGCTGGCCGGTTTGATTTATTATTGATGTTTTCTTATTTGTACACTTTTACATCTAAATAAATAATTCTTTGAAAGTATTTGTAAAGCAAACGACATTTAGAGAAATATGAAAGCTTCGCCTGAACTTCATATGATCATAAACCAAAGCGGAGTTCACAAAACAAGAGGCATGCAGTGAAATTTTATTCATGATGCCTTCGTTACGGAATTTCTCGTTCTCTCACTGAAATTTTAGTAAATATGTGCACGTGGACGGTTCATCGGCATGAAATGTCAGATAGTCGGAAGCAGCACGTATGTGGGTTTGCAATAACATGCCACAATGAGTCGTAGCAATGTTACACTCGCGCCGCATGCGAGCGCCGGCTGTTCAAATTCTGGCATATTTCTCGTGCCTCAATACCGGTGCCGGCGGCAGCAAACTGAACCGAAGACGCGGGTACTGAGGGTCCTAGTTCCCGCACACAAACCCACCCCGGGAATGTAATGATCATGCTCCCCTATCATACAAATGTGAATGCCAATTCAGACTTTAATTAAACTTGTAATGTTTAAAAAATCTGACGTTTTGTCAACTATCACTATTATCTTTTATTCTATTATCTATTTATTTATCTATTCTATTATCTTTTATTCTATTATCTTTTTGTGATTTTAGGACCAATCATAAAGAATATCAATGTTGGTTTCTAGGTGTACCTACTTGTGTATCTTTGATTCTGATCACATTACCCCAAAACCACAACTCTACCGATACTACAGATACTACAGAATCGCGAAATCTCAGAGAGCCCTCTGCGTAAATCCGTTGCCGAAGAGATCTCTAAGTGGGCTTTTAGCAGGAGTAGGCTAAGCCGTCTTGTGCAAGATGTTCATTTCTGTCTACGCCATTGCATTAGTGTGTCAACATATTGCCAGTTTACTTAAGAGTTAACACGAAGAACGTACTGTTTCAATTTATTTTCTTCAGAATCAGTGTGTTTTATTGAAGTTTGATGGATAATAAAATGTTTAGAAAGAAACAGAACTACTCCATTCAATAGCAAAGACTTAACCAAACAAACATCTTATAGCTTGCTAAGTATAAATAAACACATAAACTTGAGACTATAAAACCAGAAGTGTCTAACAAACTCGAAACAAACAAAGTGGGCATTAATAGCGTAAGATGAAGCCCGTTAAACGTTTCATAATTAAATCTGTCGTAATATTATTAAACACGTCTAGGAATCATCTCCTAAGGCGATGGGGTCGGGTCCGTCGTTAAAGAGGTTCGGCGCTGCGTCGTGAGCGGCAGACGCAGAATGGCCAAAGTTTCCAACGAGTCCATTATAAATCAAATGACGCCTCCGAGGCATATCCTGAGGGACGCAAACATCTCCCATCGTACCAACGAACTTCAACTTTGCCTCCTTAATGCCTCAACAATTAAGATAAAAAGAAAGAAGGGCCTAAATTAAAGGTGGTTAAGAGATAACGAGTTAATAGGCCTTTGTAACTTTGTCAGTGAACCGTGCTAACTCAGATTATAAAATAGGCGGAACTTCGTGTCTTCCTCGATCGCTCAGGTTATTGTAACTCTTTATAAAAATATTTTTGTGTACCAATACATAACTAAATTAAATTAAATATGTAGGCTAGGTGAGTTCTAAATTTAACCAAGTTCGAAAATTAGTTTTTTTATTTTTATTTAGATGTAGTCATGATGACGATTGTAAAATTTTTATAGGTTATCGTCTCCCACCACGTTCTTTCTTTACATATCGGAAGACTCCAATCCAATAGCTTTCATATTTCATACTCACAGTTCCCAAAAACATCATAAAACATGTTTTATATTTAGCAATACATAAACCACTACTATTAAAGGTATGCTCTGAGTTACAATAAAAATTCAATAACTAAACGTCAAGTAGGTTCAGCTTGATTAATCAAAATCAAGGCAAGGTGTGTCCGGCGTGGCGGCGGCGGCGGCGGTGCGGCGCCGGCTGTAAAACGTCCTCCTAACTAACTCGCTTAGGATCCGCCGCCGAATCGAATTAGTTAGCCTCTGCAGCCATTACGAATATTATATTTGCATCTGCTACTTCCTGGCTTCATTACCTTCAGGGCAGATTGAAAATTCCCTCTTAAATAGCTACGAATTAAGAAATGTAAAACTGTTTTCATCCTAAACCGTATAAAAAGCAAATAATTGTGATGGTGAACTTTTGGCTGGGTTCCGAGAACTTTTGATGTAAACATAAAACTATGGTTCCATTTATCGGTAAAAACATGTCGGGGCTGTCGCTCCTGTGAGGAAACATTTTGCTAATATATCTGATTCGCTTTTATGCCCTCCCCTAATCTTTATGGAATTTCAAAGTACCTTCAATCCTCAGTTCTCCAAATCTTGTGGATGCTATTTGCGAACTTCGACAAGTTTAACATTCAACGCTTATCTCTTAAACGCTTATAAAATTTTGATTCCTATTTAATTTTATCTTAATTGTTCATTTGAAAGAGAAGTTTGAGCAATACCGCTCGGGGTTAAATTATAACTGTTTGAAGTAGTTCAGATCTCCCTGCTGCTTCGATTGTGAGTTTGAACGAGCGATATTGGATCTTCATCTGTGGGATCAACTTGAAAGAGAACATTTATTGTTTCTTTATCCTTTTATTCCCGTTTTACTGTCTGGATGTGATTAATAAGTTGTCGATAGATATAATTTTTTCAATAATATAGGTTGGCGTCGTGTCGGCGGCGAGCTTGGTGTAATTGAATCAGTGCGGTGCAGAGGGACAGGGACACACTGGAGCGATTAGATTAGACGCCGGCCACAATTACGTAGATCAGATTTACATCCGCCGTCTCCACCGTGTGGCCGTCTCCCTGGCTACCGGCGTTGCTATCTAGAGCTTTGACGAGATTCTTGATATTATATGGTTGAATAAAACGAGATGGAAGTTATTACGATTGGATCAATTTGTTATTAGATTGCGTTTCATGTTATTTCGAAGAATTTTATTTGACAATGGCACGGCCGAAATACGCGAATACCTACAATATAATTCAAACATCTCAAAAATGTTAATGTAAGTAATCTACCGCACGTATTCATGCAAATCTTGAGAAATATTACTAAGCCCTGTTTAATGTCCTTGAGCCCGGTTACGGCGAGAAGTCAGGTCGTCGTCATTAGAGGGGTTACCGTCCCATTGCATAATAAAATGGCCGAAGTTTCCACAAGTCCATTATAAATTAGACAGTGGAGAGCCGCATCACTTGAGATAGGTACTGTGACCCAGCACGAGCTTTAGCCGAACTTACCCTATATTGCCTGCCTCTATCTTGATAAAAGAACTAACCCATGGATCAAACTTAAAGCTGGATTATGAGGCAAGGATGCTCGTTGAACTTATAAGCCTTCGGTGTAAGTCTCGAGTTTCTAGTCTTACCTATATTATATTCTTGCCTGATTCGTTCGACTCTTAGATGATTTTTGCGAAATTTTTAGATATCTACGTTAACGTTTAAGCGCTGCGCAAACGTAGACACTTTTTGTTGCCGACACGGCACATCATCACAGGGAACCGTAGTTGCTGTATTCTGTAGCGGTAATCGGATACAGTCGCCCGTTGCTACTACTGGTCACTGGTCGTTGCTGTGTCGAGCTTAGTACAATTGTAAGGAAATTTGTTAATGTTGCTTGTGTCTTTAACTGACGACTTTTAGTTTCCTGTTACCGACACCGAACACTTTTTGATCGTCAATAAGTGGGAGCAACTGGATATTTCATACTGGTTCTATAGAAATCAAATATTTATCTGTAGCTTGTATCTGACACAAGACACAAAAGTGTCTACGTTTGCGCAGCGCCTTAGCTTCTCGAAGAAATACCGTGCAAAAACAGATTTGAGAAAATGAAGCGAGGCAGCATCTCGCCTTTTGATGAAATGAAATCATTCGGGCGACGATAAAGTGGCGAGATCGTCCTGAGCATAACAATCTGTGTAAAATGCATTTTGAGCGCTTAATGCCGCGGAAATTGGTGTGAAGCGGCACGCGACGGCAGCTCCATGCAATTACACAAATGTCGTGGAGACGACGCACCACTGCCTCGGAATTTCACTCAAAATCGCTGTTTACGCTCCCCGCTCAATAACGGTATCGGAACTTTTTTCCGTTTTTGTTCGTGAAAACATCGCATACAAAAGAGCACGTTGCAAAACTACCATTTAATTTTAGTTCGCACTAAATAAAGTGGATTTCAGTAAACATTCCACTGCAGTGATACAAAATTCGAGCAGATAATCATCTATAGAGCCTTCACAAACATGATGTATTTTTGTAATATTTATGAAGCAGGTTTGAAAAGAAGCGACGTTTCTTTAATTTCCGTTACGTCACTCGTCCAATTGGGAGAAATTGGAAATCATTCAAGCAGAACCATACGATGTTTCATTTCAACCGAGTTATATTTTTCTCGGTTTATGTCGGTGAAGCGAAAAAAAAACACAACACAAATAAACTTTTGCGTGATAATGTATATAATATTGTACTATTGTAATGCCAACAAACAGACAATTAGATGAATCTTCAAATGTTTTTAAATTACTTTTTTGTAGGACAGACGGACAGACAGACGGACAGCGAAGTCTTAGTAATAGGGTTTTTTACCCTTTAGGTACGGAACCTTCATAAAAACCAAACACACAAACTGTAATAGTTACATGTTGACTGCGTCATCGAAACCGATCGTTGTAAGCAGAGATTTTAGTCTAGTCTCGCCAAGACGCGGTCAACATGTAGACGGGCTATTAGTTTGAACATCGGTAGGTACTAAAATATGTGATTTTACAGGTAGCATGGATGCACTTCGAGCAGTCAGCGATCCTAACCGTACACAACCATGTGATCACGCGCAACCCGCGGGTCAGCGTCACCCATGACAAGCACCGCACGTGGTTCCTGCACATATCTGATGTGAGAGAGGAAGACCGCGGCAGATACATGTGCCAGATCAACACGGTTACAGCTAAGACGCAGTTCGGATACCTGCATGTTGTCGGTAAGTAAACTAAAAACCAAATTTACAAACAAATTTACTACATTTTGTAAACATCAGTGCGGTTAGCTCATCTGTTACAATTGTTAATACTAATTCTAACTTAGGAATTTAAACTGTAACTTTCTTGACCAACGATATCTTGATAGGTCGATTAAAAAAAAGTCAGTTGAGCCAACTGCATTGTTGTTTATAAAATGTGTGCAATTATTTATTATATAGTGATGGTGGTAATGTTCGGATGTAAAGGAAAGTAGCAAAGGATGTTTGGTGGTAACTACGAAGTGCAGATTAGAACGTGTAGGGAGTATCATTAGTTTTGCCATAAACAAGATAAACCTTCTTGTAATCAATAAAATCATGAAAAAAGAAAAATTCCGACTTGGTTTTTATTATTCCTTAAAAAACAGTCTCGTGTCTCCGAAAACAATCCACTCAACAAATTATACCGAACTAAGTTCTACAAAAGCAAACATAAACTTTGAACTTATTTCGGACTTGCATCAGCTAATTAGAATCGGAACAGCAGCTCCTAAATAGCAGCGCATCTCGCCAAATGGATTTAGAATTTGATCCTGAGTACTATGACAATTTAGAGATAAACAAAGCGGATAAATTGATACTTACACGGTCCTTCCCAGTGACATACCTTTTTATGGAATTACTAAACAACTTAACAATACAATACAATATTCTTTATGGTACACCAGAAAACAACATTACAAAGAGACATTAAATAAGATAAGTACAATGGGTGGCCTTATCGCTTAGATCTTTTCCAGGCAACCTTTGGATAGAAAGAATTGTGAATTAAAGAAAGGTAAAGATGATTTAAGATACATTACTAATACATCATTATAGATAATAAATATAAATAGTAAAAATAATTAATTAATATATAACTTAAGAACTCTAAAAACAAAATTAAGCTCCTAAAAAAGAGCGATATTTAAAGTTACTTCAGGATTCGTAATGTTTTGAGCTTTCCTATATTTCATAACAGTTGCATGCAAGCTTACTTAAACAGGATAATTATACCTAGTTAACTACAAAATACCAACATTTATTTATTTACCTCAAAGAAACCACAAATATCATGGCATTTTAAAATACTCCACGTAAAGGCTGGTAGGTCTAACTACATAGCGCTAACAAAAATAGAACTTAGAGTGATTCGTCGCTCTGCCGTCGAATAACAAACTCCAGTGGCTGTCTGTTTCCAGTGCCTCCGACGATCGACGACTCGTTGAGTTCGAGCGACGTTATCGTCCGCGAGGGCGCCAACGTGACGCTGACGTGCCGCGCTAATGGCTCGCCTAAGCCCACCATCAAGTGGAAGCGGGACGACAACTCGAAAATCTCCATCAGCAAGGGTCATACTGGTGAGATGAAAGATAGTTGATTGGCAGTCGAATCTCTGATGACAGGATTCTATAGTGTTTTCTGACGCAAAAATTTTTAACCTGCAGCTGATTAGCTAATTAAAAATTAAATCTCTTGTTTTCATACTAAATTGACGTTGACAAGAGATTTTATAATTAACTCTCACTCATCGATCAAAAATGTCCGGCTTTGCCGGCCCCCCTTAGATTCACAATGCGCACGCCACAACCTTCAGTAGCAAAAGAGAACATTTTGACATGTTAGGGAAGCTTTTCAACTAGTGTCATTTTAGCGTTCAGACAAAAAGCATGGGTACAAAAAATGCAAGAATCACTCGTCCAAAGTGCTGAAAAAGGATGGAATTTCTTATTTTCAGTAAGTTTATATATATTTTTTACCCGTATATTGAGATGTGAGTCATATACTTGTGAAATCAGCATAAAATATTGTTGTTTGGTTTGCCTATGTTAAAATATTAATTTTGTTCTAAATTGATAAATGGAGAGGCTATTTCTTCTAAATTTTTTTTTCATTTATAGTATGTATTAATATATTTTTCATAAAAATAAGTTTAATATTACTAGTTGATGATTTTTAAAATAATTAGTTGGCCCGCCCTAAAATTTCATTTGCGTAGACTCTCTAATAAAAGAAAGACTAGGTTCTTACCTACCTACCAGAAGTATGAATTTATAAAACGTTTATTTTTTTCCCGTAAAAAAACTCGTGCAAAGCCGCAGACAGGAACCAGTTCTTTTTAATCTAGAGTGCCTGCCTGAAATTGTATTGTAAGTTTAAATTATTGTATGTCTGAAATGACCCTTTTGTATAAATACCTACTGTTGAGACACCAATTTATAGTTTCATCAATAAATGATTCGTTATCTTTACCTGAATTCTGTTAATTAATCCTTATAGAAAATAAACTGAGTAGGTAGGTATATAATTCTCAGGTAGGTACCTACCTACTTACAAAATAAAATAAAATGAATTCGACTCCACCAATCTCTTGTTCCGTATGGAAAAAACTTGTCAGGCTCTGCGCAAACTGTCTGCGTCAAAACAAAACGAACCCAATTTTGAGTGACATTTTTGTAAGGCTCTAGGTATCTACGGGGGAGGCCGCGAACTCCTTATTTTTGATCGAAGCTCTCACTAATATTATAAACGTGAAAGTTTAGATGGATGGATAGATGGATGGATGTTTGTTCCTTTATCACGCCAGAACGGCTGAACGGATCTGGATGAAATTTGGCACAGAGATAGATTATAGTCTGGAATAGAACATAGGCTACTTTTTATCCCGGAATTCCCACGGGAACGGGAACTACGCGGGTGAAACCGCAAGGCGCTGCTAGTAATAAATAATTCGAATACTAATAAAATATATGAAACTAATTGCTTCGATTTACGCAGTGTATGACGATACGATGTCATTTTGTCTATTCTACGCTAGAAAACAACCCCTGTGCTTGGCCTAAAGCATTTGGAAAACCGGTTCTTATTATCCTAGAACAAAAATTCGTCACCCTGGTCCTAAGTAACCTGGGTAAACCATTCTTATTTATACCGGACATTATTATTCGAAAAAAAAAACACTTATTATATATATGTATATAAACTATACTCCCTATAAAATGAGACCTGTTTACCGTTGCGTTGCTTGTTAAATTTAGTATTATACTACAACAATTACAAAATCAATGGGTGTTAGATCCAAAAACGGGAGTTGTTATTTTACTGACACTAACCTATGTTATTTTAACCCATTGTAATCACATTCTTTTGTTTTCAGTTTCGGAATGGGAAGGCGAAGTATTAGAAATGGCAAGAATTTCAAGACTTGACATGGGAGCATACCTGTGTATCGCTAGCAATGGTGTACCCCCAACTGTGTCTAAGCGGGTCAAAGTCAGTGTTGATTGTAAGTAATTTTTTCTAAACACCGTATACTCAACGATAATCAGATTTAAAAACGTCTCAGGTCGCGATTTTTGGACGGTTTTCAATGAAAACCTGTGTAAAATTCGTCACTTGAGACGCACATAAATCTGAGTTCGGTATACGGAGGTGATTTGTTCAGTTGTTTTGGTTTATCTTCCGATTGTTTTACGAAAATGGTTTTTACAGTTCCCCCGATGCTCTGGATTCCACACCAACTGGTCGGAGCTCCACTTGCCTACAACGTGACCCTGGAATGTCATACGGAAGCTCACCCCACGTCTCTGAACTACTGGACCAGAGACGACGGCCACATGATCCACGAAAGTGCTAAGTACCATATGGAGAACACGATTGGTGTGCCGGCTTATAAGACTCACATGAACCTTCTCATTAGAAGTATTGATCACGAGGATTATGGAACTTACAAATGCGTAGCTAAGAACCCTAGGGGAGAGTCGGATGGGACGATTCGACTTTACAGTGAGTTAATTTACATCATACATATTTGTTATCAGATTATTTTTTAATGAGACCTTATTTTATCGAAAATTGTTTTTCCTAGCTTCATCACCTCCAACGACTACGCCAGATCCTCGAGCCATCACACTACCACCACCATCTAAGCCACCAAGGCGGGATACACCAAGCACTGATAAAGGTAACTTATTTTTACACACATATGTTTTTTTCCATCAGCATGTTATCATTCGATAAAAAAATAATTTGAATGATAAAAAAAAACTAAAATCGACTGCGAATATCTTAGTTGTTAACTGTTTTTTGGTTTTACGAGATAAACACCAATCCCTCGGGAAACAATTTTTATGGGACCATCGCGGGATCATTCTCTCTTTAGAACTACAAAAAAAAAACATCCAAATCGGTCATTTTATGACGGATATCGATGAACTGACATAAAAAACATACATACAGCCGAACATACACCACCTCCTTGTCAAAGTCGGTTAAAAACATGTTGTATAAACTAGTGTTTGTATACATTGCATTATTTGTCATTGTATATATGCATAACTAAAGGTACCCACCGATTGCGGATCAACAGTCCATTAATTCCCGATACTGCTGCTATAAAATGCATCGGAACAACATTTTTACCGATGCTTCCGTTTATTAAGAGATAATATTACCTTTACGAGTCATCCAGGTCGTTCGTTTCGTTTTTATTGTTTGCTGCTGTTTCAGTTATTATTAGTGCCAGTTATTTGTTTATAGCTCGTAAACTGTAACGATCTGCTCGACGAAGTAGTTTGCTGGCTCCATGTTATTATGGCGCGTAAAGTATAAACAGATCGTTCACGAGTATACAAATCGTTGTGGGCAATCAAATTAATAGGACAGTAGTTATTTAGAAAACATCCACAAACTTGTTAAAACTAGGGCAAGATATAAAGTTCGAAGAATCTCTTGGTAAAGTGTAATGCTTAGGTATATTAAAATTAGTAATGGCGCTTGTCATAAGTTGTTAGTTCTTCCCTTGGGCGGGCGATATTGGCAAGTTGGCCGTCCGGACATGTCGCCGGTCAACATCTTGCCCGACAACCTATTACGGCCAACTGTTCGCCGCTTTCTTGTTGCAAACTCTTAATAAGCTTTGTAAACGCCGCAAGTTTAATCTCTACGAGCGCATAAAATAAAGCGTTCTCGTAAAACATATTCTCGGGACCAGAGTTTTTATATTAAAATGCCGATAGCGTTGTCAGTCTACCGAATTTTAGATCTTTTCATTACAGTTCAGGCCACATGAACTTGAAAAATCCATTTAGGTTGTGGCGGCGGCGGCTGTAACTTCGGCGGCTGGTTGTTTTTGCGCGAGCGTCGGCGGCGCGCTCTCTGCTGTTTTATTTTTTGCGCCCATTACGAATTTACGGCTACCCACCACTCGACAATATTGCGCAACTTTTCAATAACTGTTAGCCGACCGTCGCCCTCGGCCCGTCCCTTGCCATATTGAATCCTTTAGCCGATCAGTTCACTTTGTCGTTTCGCCCCTCGTATATTTTTTAGGGAAGCCAAAATATTGTATCCTCACTAATATTGTTTTTCTAGGGACGAAATATCAATCGAATCTGAACGAAATCGACAAAGGGAAACAGAAGACCGATGAGGGAGGTGGGAAGGTTCAACACAACTGGGCTGGAGGAGCTTCGCAGGTTACAGGTACTTACGTTAACTACCTACCTTTAATTAAATTTCATAATTCATAATACCACAATCTGAAGCTTATACCGACGGAGGCACTAATACTATATGTACATACATGTAGGTTATGTAGGTATTAAAGTAAGTAGTGTAGAATTGTTTTTTTACAAGTGCCACTGTCTTTGTTGTTCTTACATGTCCAGTCAATCCCAAGGTTACCTGGAAGAGATTGCTCATAGCAATAAGGCCGCCTTTGTACTTCGTCTACTCGTAGCATTTATTTGTGTGTTATTTTCTGTGTTTGTGTGGTACAATAAAGTATTATCTATCTTAGCTTTTTGCTTTATGCGTTACTCGCACTGGTAAATCTTCTACGAAAACTTTTTAAATACCTATCCCAAAAATTTTCGATTTCAGCAGGATTCGAACCCGCGCCTTACTTTCAGTACAGGTGCGCTCTAACCAACTAAGCAACGAGATCGACACGTGCCTGGTCGAAAATATCTGGGACTTCTTACGACTTAACTTATTATCTATCTATCTGCATACGATACTGAAGTACTTACTCTCTTTTCGTTTTACAGGTAAAGCCAACTGGAGGAAAAGTCGGTTCTGGATAATGGCCCTAGGATTTATTATTTTCATTTCAGTGTATTAATTATTTTTAATATCACTACCTATAATTTTAAGTATGAACAATGTATTGGATTTCAAGCTTGGTGGTTTAATTTACCTATACCTAAAATAAACAGTCTCTCAAGATGACTTATTCCATTCCATTATGTATTTAGCTTCCAAAGCATCAGAAGAAACCTTCCAATATTGGAATGCCAAAAATTTTAAAATGATTTAGGGAAGTCAGCCAAAAATACAGATTCTAAATTGCGTGCGCAGTGCACCCAACTGAAATTTGGATTGCATGTCATATAAAATATGGTTTCCAATATGGCGGCCACTACTCGAATGGAAATTGTTATTAAAACCTTTACGAATTTTAATCCCAAGTATAAATTGTTGTTTTATAAATAACAAAGCTTAGAGCTTACGACCAAGTGATCGACAGTTATCAGCTACCCCATATAAAACGAAATATACCTAAAAATATACCTACTTGTTAGGTATTTATTAAGATTATAATTATATGTCCTTGAAAACAGGTAAATTTAGATTATTATATGAAAATGTAGACATCATCATTATTCAAGACTACATTTTCACAATAAGAAATATTATATTTCATACATATTAAGCGTTGTTGTTAGTATACATTCACCCATCAAAATATAGACACTATAGTTAATAGTATGACAATGTTCCTCAATCTACTTCACGATTCGAGAAATGGTAGTTATGGCTTTTTACTGAGCACCATTGACTTTGCTCATCATGATGTTTGTAGGTTATGTAGGTATTAAATATGTCGCGGATGAGTTGTCTACTTCATTTTTGAATTTGGGTACAACTCATCCGAATCAAAAACCGAGAGAATTTGGATTCGGATGAGTTGTACCCATAACAAAAAGTGAAGGGGACAACTCATCCGCGGGTCAGTTTTTTCTCGGATGAGTTGTACCCTAACCCATTATATGTAAGTATGTAGTGTAAGTATTTTCTTTATTTTTATTTTGTCGTGTGCCACAGACTTTCTTGTTCTTACACATGTCTAGTCCATCCCAAGGTTACCTGGAAGAGATCGCTCATGCCGATCAGGCCGACTTTGTACTTCGTCTACTCGTAGCATTTATTTCTGTGCTGGTTTTCTGTGTTTGTGTGGTACAATAAAATATTATCTATCTATCTATAATGATGTAAATATGCTTTAAGCTCAATAGATAACGTATCAAAACATAAAAGCAATAGATACCTATGTGATGTTAAAAGCTTTCCAATCAGTTTTACACTCATTGTATAGTAGGTGTTTGCGCTGCTGCCAATACTTTCACTAAAATTGGAAATCGATGCCAAAAACGCAGGCCAATTACTTAGGAAAATTATGATTGAAGCCCTAACTAAAAGATACTCGTCAATAAATACTTTGAAAAAGTTTGTGAGTTTTGTCCTCATAGCTGACTACGAAATGTTTACTTTCTCGAATCGTGAGTAGCTTATAGAAAATTTATTGCACCATTTATTGAGTACTATATCGTGCACTATTATCATAGTCTATTTATTTTAACCTTAGGTAGGTAGATTAAGACTGAAAGAATTAAATCGTGTTTAGAAAAAATTATATTATTTTTGTGCTTTTGTGAACCTCATGTTTGCTGTGATACCTGTACTTTTGATTGAATTTATGTAGTTCGAATTCTCAAATTTGTACTGCCCAGCCGTTCATATTTTGTCCCTTTTCTGGTAGATTTAATTGTTGAAGCACTATTAAAGTTTATCGATTATAGCTTTAACTCACGTTTAGCAGGAGAACCATGAATATTAGTTTTTGTAGTATGTAACCGTAAGGATGATCTTTGTTCAATCCTTTTATATTCTGTCAATTATCCTTAGAATGGTATGTAAATGTTACCGCTAAAACGTTGCCAAATATGTATAAGCTAATAGATAGAAATATTGTAAATATAATCCTAAGCCAAAGCAATGGAGTGCGTTTTAATTTAAATATATCTATTGAAAGAACTAAGTGAGAGTGTTCGAAAGAAAAAAACATACCTACGTAACTAGATTAATGTTAGGTGTTAAGTTCATAGATTACAAAATAAATAAAGCTTGTTTTAAAATCAATGATTTTTATTTATTTATTACCTTACGATGCTACGACATTTGCTACGACGTAGGTTCGTAGCACGCTACGGCGTAGCAAGCTATGGCATAGCACGCTACAGCGTAGCACTAAGGTGTAGGTATAGAGATTTAGCTAAGAATTGGTAGTGTGTACTTTGTCTGAGGCCATGAGAAATTTCGTAAAGTAAATCTAGCAAAAAATTATGGGTCATTCCAGTTTTGCCCCCTAAAATCCCCCCTGAGGGGTAAAACTGGAATAAAAAATATGAGTTCCAGTTTTTAGCAGAATATCAATGGACCATTATAAAAATTCTTATAATTTATTTCGATAGCTGTCGTACTACAGACGTCTCTGTTTTATAATAGAAACCTGAATAAAATGCAATTTGTTTCGTATAATAAAATGCAATAAGAACAATTGAAAACTAAAAAAAAACAAGAACCTGTACCCTCATAAGTTTATAAGTCAAATTACTTTAGTATTTACAGTAAAAAACAACTGGTATTTTTTTATAACAACCTTTTTTAATCATTTAGGACCAGTATTTGGGAAGACAAATCTAACGAACCTCTCCAACGACTCGACTTAGTCTCTACGAGACTAAGTCGTTTTGCTTAGGAGTTAATTTGGCCACCTTCTGTCTCCATCATCAGACCAGCTCGACGGTACCCTGACAACAATGTCATGTCAACTGAAATTTGGGATACTTTTGTAAATTCCAATTTTCACAAAAATTTCGTGACAGTTTTTTTCACGAAATTTACAAAAGTATCCCAAATTTCAGTTCAATCGGTTGAGGATAACTAGTCAAAAGTTCAGATACAAGATTTGGCCCACACAACTAACAGGGCCAGTAGTATAAAAGCTTGTCATAAAGAAAACTCGTCCGAGGCTTAGCTAATAAGCAACATCGACCTTCCTACAGGCACTTACATAACACATAAAAATATGAAATCAAAAGCGCGTTTAAGCGTTGTTGATTAATTTATGTAGGAAAGTTCACCCTCGTCATATTTTGATGAAGCAAAGTGCCTACAAACAATCTGCGGATCTCCAAGATTAGGGCGCGGCGCCGCGGAGGCTCCAGCCCAAAGCCCAACTCCTATGGCGGGCAGCCAACTCCTGTAAGCCAATCTAACTTCTTTTAAATGTGTTTTTGATGTAAAGAACACATTACCGTACGCATCCTCTTCCAAATCTCGGACCGAAATTAGCTTTTGATTTATAGGACTTTAAGTTTGTGGCGTGTACTGCTTTACCGCATTAAACAAGTTACAAGTGGCTTGAGTGTTCTTCGGCCGATCTCAATGAGAATAACATTAACATAGTCTGTCGTGTTGCCCTGAACTTAATGGAGATTTCATTAGAATAAGGTGACGGCAAAACGGTACAAGCAAAAGTGCAAAATCTAGAGCAAAATCTTCCACTAGGCCTTTAGTTAAGAACCTTTGGTTTAAGTTCTCTTTTCAAATATGTGTTATTTTTCGAATAATCCGGCTAATTGACTTTGGTTCAACAATTCAATTTTATGACATAAAACATTACTCATACCAAAGCATTCGAAAAGGTCTGTACCATAAATTCTGATGTGATACAAGGGGCTCGTTTCTTGCCATAAATCAACTTCCTGGTTTTCACTATCATACTTCACACTGTTTCACAATACAAGTTCATACCTACCCGCCAGTAAAACTACTGTCTCCGATGGCAATTGAAAACCAGCACACGGTAAATTGAGCTTTATAGGAAGTTAGACAAGGTTGACAGTGCAATTTGCGGTGTTCGATAATTTATAGCCATTGACGAGTGCACCGTTGGTAACATTAGCCTCATTACTTAGCAGCGTAGGCGTGGGCTTCCGTCGAAACAGGATACGGTGGGTATGGACAAATAAAATTAACGCTTATTGCTTTTCTGTGACCAGGCTATCCATCTTCTTTTACTTTTATCAGTTTCAATTTTCTTCTTCACAGCAAATAGGTGCGGAAAAACCAAAAAATATAAAGGTGAAATCGCTCGACTAAAGGGGCATACTATTATACCCAGTATACACGATAATAATAATGCTGGACAATTCACACAGCATTATCTAGCCTCAAGCTACGCAGAGCTTGTGTTATGAGTACTAGATAACTGATATACCTACAATACATAGATATTTTTTATTTTACATAGGAAACGACCAGAACACCCTGATCGTACAAACATTTGTCCCGAGGCGTGGGCATCGAACCCGCAACCACCTGCGTCTCAGGCAGACCTTTGCCCACCGCACAACAGAAGTCGTCAACATGTATCTATGTACGGTACCCATAAACACCTACTCCGCTACTTTCTAAAGGATTGATATCAGTTAAGTATCATCAATTTCTGAAAGCCTGTTAATGATAAACAAACCTACAAATCCAAATCACTACGTAAGATAAAATAACGTTCAGCCGAACATTACAAGCAAAAGTGTGCAAGAGCCGAAAGTCACAACGACAGATCGCCGGCGCCAGTGCGAGCAAGCAAAACAATAACATACGGAGCGATCGTTCCGTCCTCCATAATTTCCAGGAGGCAAATTAATCCGAGCACGGCCGGTGATCGGCGATGGTCAGCGCGTCCTCGCATACTAATGCTATTGTTTATCGGAGGGCTAATCTGTGCGTACCCAGCCGTCACTGTCCACCCCCAAATTATAACGGATCACTTTCGGGATCGTCTAATCCTCTACCGGTGACGATACCACGTGCCTACCACACGGCGGCTAACAATTAATATGCAAATTTTTATAGTAAACATAATTAGGATAGGATGATCATATCGATAGAAAGAACTTGAGTAGGTACACACAAGCTCCAAGGACTTTCCAATAATTCCATTCGCGTGCGGCTCTCGCGGGCTTGCTATTGTAATGAGGCATCCTGGCTGACAGGATTATAAGCAACCTAATACTGATACATGAGTCAAATTTAAGAGAAGCGGTTATTTGCCATCATTGCGATACAAACATGCTAAAAACGGCCCACAAAATAAAAAGGTTTGAACATAACTACATAACAGCTCACATTCCCCGTCCCAACATGTGTAAAGTTGTAAAAGAGTCGTCCCGCTCTGAGTGATAATAAAGGTAACCCTCTGCGGCACCTTTATTGTTATCGAATAAAAATAATCCAGGGATTTTTCGGGATGATCGTAAATTATAACGGGATTCGCAGGGGCGGTGAGACGCCGCCGCCGCCGCACCTAGCTATAGACACCGGCACGGCACCGGTGTAATAGCTTTTTTCAAGGAAGTAGGAATTTCCTCAAATTCTTCATTTCGTAATCTTTCTTTCAAAAGTATTACTAAAGAAAATCATAATGTTTAAAACTGAAATCTTCCTTGAGGGAAGCGAACTGTCAAAACTTATTTCTAAAACGTTCCCTAATCACCCCTCAACCGAAAAATATAAACATTTCAACCCTCAGACATTCAAAATGAACGTAACGGTAAAGAGCCGCAATAAGCAGACCCTCAACGCATATTTTTGACGGCGTGAAGCGCTGAAAATCCACCGATACCAACAAAAGTGGCAACTGAAACTAATGAATTATTCATGGGAGTGCCGCGGTGCATGTTCTATCACTGTTTTATCTATTGCGGGGCTTACGGCGACCGCGGGGCCCGCGTCTCCTGCTCTCCGCTCACCCGAAAGGGTTAACTACCTTGCTGCCAACAATTTTAGTGTCGCCGAGAACACTAGATAAGCGCCGTGCTGAAAATAAACGTTAGCAAAATGCCGCCGACGCTATAAATGTAATCGGTAGGTCGCTATTTATTTAGGCGTGCCAATATTTAGATACATTTTTAAAGATACCTTACGAGTTTGCAGACTGTGTAGTGTATTGCTTTGGTAAGGTAATATTTACCTAATACCTACCTGCATATAAACTAACGCACGTAGGTACCTTAAACGTTTGGATACGAGCATTTAGTAGTATCCATTACGGTAACATGATAAATTAATTTTATTGCTGATCAAAAATGACTGTTGTCTTCAGTCAATCTAAAGTATCTCTAGTATAGGTTGATGCTAGAGATGCAAGACATTCCACATCGATCGCACCGTACCTACGTTCAAGCTTGCTTTAAAATTGTGTTAGAATTCTCCATCGACTACCAATTTGAAAAAGCTCCTTACTTTAAAAGCTAGAGGTGGTCTACAAATTCCCAAACATACCATTGCCGTGTCCGTAAACAAGATAAACTCTGTCTCGGGCACGGCAGCGCGACACATAAATCTGCAGATTTCATTGGCCACATCTGATCCACGATCCCGCTGGTGATCTTAGCCGGGATTACCTTTACGTTTTCTTTAAGTGCCTTCCGTGTCTGTTTTATTGGAGCTTCTTATTGCTACGTATTGTATTTTGCGATATCACGGTAGTTAGAAAGGTTTCCTAAATCGACGTTCCTTAGAATATTTTTTTATTATTACAAAGTCATACCATTAATACTTCTATGCATTGATGAGCGACAGAGGAAACATGAAGAAACGTTTATAAAATTACAATCAAATAACAGAAACAAATAAGAACTAGTATTTACAATTGAAACAATTGAGATATATTGTATTACATTTTAAGTATTATACAAACTATCTAGTGGTTTATTTTTCGCTTCTTCCACAAGTGGACAAAAAATTTAAGCGAACAAAATCAATAACATTTTGTTTCTTAGTTGATAATAATTACTATTTTTAAAGCTGTTTATGTATAAAATTTGACTTGTAACTTTATTTCTTTAGGCTTACAAAATAAGCACTTAACTTATTTTGTAAGCCTAAAGAAATAAAGACATTGACTTTTGAGATAACTGCAGACTATTGCAAACAATCTACAGGTACTCAACTGATCCAAATCAATACCAGTCGGAAGCGTCCCAAAACGCTGGCTGCATTGCCCCGCTGTATGGCAATGCCGATGCGCTGTACCAGATACTCACCAGCTCTCGGGTTATACACACGTCCCTTCGACCAGAATAATAGCAATAGCTTTAATAATAGCTTTTAATTTAATTTAATAGTTTAGTTTACGGTTTTCTAAACGTAAGGTTATCTTAGGCACCTACTATATAAATATTACCGAAAGGCACCATGCTAATAACAAAGTAGAGAGTTCTTAGTCTTGGGTTCACAAAGTTATGTTAGCTAAGTATTGAGCATTATCAAGTTGGTTGGTGGTAGCGGGACCTCTTTGTCCCGAGATCAAGTCAAGAGCCGTCAATAATAAATACATCCGGTAAAACCAAACAAGCCGGATAAATTAAGAAAAACAACTAAATAACAACTGAGCCACCGAAAATCATGGTTATTAAAAAGTTACCAAAAATTTGAAGACTTGAACCTGCGCCCCACAGTACGGGTGTGCTCTAACCAACTAAGCCACGAAATCCTTCGTCGGTCCGTCGAAAATCTTTGGGACCCTTACGGCTCTAGCGCCGTTAGCGAAACGTCCACTTACAGGGGAAACATTACAGTTAATCAAAGAGTGCAAGGCCCTACGCAAGTGTGTATGTAAGTAGGTATGGAATTTATCAAAGCTTACTAAAATAAATTATTGGGTGGAATATAATAGAATATGCATTTTTATTTGTTATAAGACACAGAATCATCTCAATAGATCCAAATAATCTTTGTAGATTCCAGCGTACTTTTTAGAAGTTTAATGCAAAAGATTAGTAGAATAATTATAAATCTTGCTAAAAGATAAATTTCTATGAAAAAAAACACAGAAGACGCATGTTGTGAGTAACCTTACATCTATAGAAAACATGTGACAGGTATTCGTATAAAACAGAATCGTGATAAAATCAGTGAAAAGCCGGAATCAGACAACTCTAGTCCCGAGAATCTTGTTGGGTCGCCTGTCGTCTGCTCACTATAAACAACTTTCGCAATTAAACTTTTATTCGGAGATCGATATTACTCCGTCCCGTCTATATTTTGCTTATCAACTAGAAGTTGGATGAACTGAGTGCGAAGTGTTCTAACGAACTTGTCTTTGTCTGTTGCAGTTTGCCCAAGTTATCGGGGCAAGCCAATTACTGAAAATTGTTAGTAGGAACTCGCAATAGATGCGATATGTATTGCAGAAAGACCTATTGCAATGGTGAAAGATGTTTAGGTGTATGTATGCAATGTATCAATGGTCAATTTAAAAATGATAACCCTTAATTCATATTTAAAAAATTGTGTACAAATATATGAAGAGTTCTTAAAAAATCACTGGAGTTTTCATCCCACTACGGGACAAGTTTATGAAAAACACATGGTTTAAATTTTTATTGATTCCAGTATTTGTACAACTGCAGTTTCCAATGCTATTGAAAAAGTTTGCTTATTATGATTTTATGCGAGTACGTTTGGAAGCCCGCAAAGTTGTTTACATAGAATTTAAATTTAGTTTTATTTTTGAATTATAAAGTTGTTGTTGTTGTTGCCAATAGAATAAAAAGTTGTAAGTGCCTGTTATTTTAAGTTTTTGTCAAACCAAATTTTGTTTAGTTCGTTCCAAATTTTATAGAATGGGATCACTATTTGCTGCTGTTTTACTAATAAATAAATTTCTGTAGAAATATTTAATAGACTGCCCAATGTCACATTATTGCTGACCAATTTAGTCATTTTTGCGGACCACTAGATGCAGCTCAATTCACTTGTACTGCTGGCAAAATTAATTTTTCGTGTGGCCAAAACTTCTTTAATTTGCTGCACGTTTAAATAAATGCTACCCGGATCAAAACAATTTAAGTGATCACCAATAAAAAAGGAGCTATTAAATTAGAAAGTGTACCCTCTGTATCTACACAAGCAATAATGAGTAGTGTGGTAGACGTAGACGTCTGTCCGACGACGGCCACCGTGCTCAGCCGCACATAAATCTCGCGCGCAATATCAGACGCCGCAATAACACAATAACCCTTCCCGCAGCGATGGCATCACTACACGCTGACATCCAACCAAAATTGAAATTATTATAATGTAGTGTGTAGGTATGTATACAGGATTTAATATAACGTCCTACAGAATACGGAGAGGTATATTAGGGTTAACTTTGCCTTTGGTTCGATTACGTATGTTTATTGAAAAAATCGTTTCAAGATTTCTAAAGAGAATCATATTTTTGACGACCGATGTGGCGCGGTGGGCGAACGTCCGCCTGCGATGCAGACGGTTGCGGGATTCCCGACTTAGAACAGATGTTTGTACAACCTGTAAATATTTGTTCCGGGTGTTCCGGGTATTTTCTATGTATAATAAAAATATCTATCTATGTAATTGTTTATGTATATCAGTCATCTAATACACAAGCTCTGCTTAGCTTGAGGCTAGATGATGCTGTGTGGATTTTTCAGCAATATTTATTAATTTTATTTGTTGATTTGGAAATTAGAATGACCACCTCAGAAGAGTGGCCTATAATCCTTATTAAAATAAGCAAGAAAGCAAAACCTTTTTAAATGTAAGAGAATAGAAAGAGAAAATAGAAGCACATTTTTAATCATGCATTGCAGATCCACACGTAGTAGTTTGATTTCCAATTTATTCGAATAGCAATCACCAATGGGTACCTACGAGATTAATCCTACCTATCCGATTCGATACCGAAATAACGATAATAGGTTTCACAATTGAACAAATTCGATAGATATACAAAGGCGAGGGAACACGTCCTCATTATTCAAATGCATTGAAGCAAATTATGGTAATCTGAGAAACCTGCTCTGTTTCGGTAATATTAATGGAAACAAACATTCGCCTGTCCCGAGTCCCGACTATCCTATTGCCTTTGCTCATTCGGGGCTCTCGTCAGTCCACCGTGACTGCTCTTCAAGGAAACACGTGTTCCATGCATAATGCATTGCAAAGCATTATACCTCTATGGCTGGATAAACAGTCAGTTTGTTTATTCCGAATTAACATGAACTGATTTGGTTATTCCCTCGGTGGTCGATCGCAGCTGATATTGAGTAATCTAGCTCGTATGTGAGTTAAGATAGATGATTGATCTGGGTAGCTTTCTTTCATTTGATTAGAAAACATTGTAATTTTCAACAAAAACCTGAAAGAAATACCAAGTGTGGTAGATCTTGCACGAAAAATACAATACAATACAATACAAAAACACTTTATTGTACACCAGAAAAAGAACATTACAAAAAGACATTACATGAGACAAGTACAATGGGTGGCCTTATCGCTTAGAAGCGATCTCTTCCAGGCAACCTTTGGATGGAAATAATTATGTGAATACCTAATCGTTAGTTCTCGATGATCTTGATTCACTACTTTTCTACTTTTATACGCCTACACTAGTTTTGAGCCAGATCAGGGCTCGGTATTACAACTACGGTAGACTCGCATAAGCCCTGATCAGGGTCTACCATACTCGTAAAACCGACCTCTAATTTGGGTCCAAACGAGTGTAGGGGTTTAATTAAATTAAGTTCTTACTATTGATCTGAAATAAAAAAACTAACGTATGTCTGTTGATTAAACGTACGCCAGATTTTCACGAAAATTTAATAAACATAGACATAACCCGGTTCCGGGATTGGCAGACGACGAAATTAAATACAGCAACACTATTTCCTCACGTCGCGTTACATGCGCGACATGTTCATTGGCATGTAGTGTGGTGTGAGACAGGCAGGGTGACACAATGTGAGTGTTGCCTCTGTCTAGCGATAAAAGTTTTTGAGTTTTACATTTGGTTACTAGTTCAAAATTACGGAACCCAATCTCAATTTAAGCTGGTCACCTAGCCGTCGAGAATACAGAGGCTCAAACAACCTAACCATACTCAACGGACATAGTTCGTCATCGCTTTTGATCTAATAGCTCTATTTATCTATTGTGGTATATGTCTAAGAAAAACTTGAAAAAGTTTCTGAAATTATTTAACTCGTACTATCTACAGGGTGGTTTTTTGAGAAGGGCGGTCGGGACCAAGTCGGGAATCAAGAGAGTTAGAAAGAAAACGTGAAAGGAGCCACGAGCTCAATTTATGAGAAATAAAAATTGTATAGGAACTTCATTTCTTATTTTTTTCCCGGAAATTTTGATAGATTTTTGCCAAAATTCATTAGGAATAGATTTTCTACCGATGATGTCAGTGTCATATTTTTTTTAGCTTAAAATCGAACTTCAAACGAATTATTTTAACTAAAAACGTGAAAAAAAAACGAAATATGCAGTTATTGTTTTCTTATAAATCAGAGCACGACTCCTTTCACGACTTTTCTCTAACTCTCGTGGTTTCGAAATTAGCCATCACCACCCGTCTCAAAAAAAAACAGCCTGTATATTGGTAACAACACCAATGTTACATTTTTTTCATCGAGCCTACAAATAACAAATGACCATCGAAAGTTAAATTTTCGTTTCACTTAGATGAGTCCCGCTTATTTACGAGTGCTGGCAACGCTGACGGCTACCCGGATGTAGGCTGCTGACAGCAGGATGTCACATCTCTCACGGGCCAAATAAACAGTTTAGTGTTGTGTTTGTCGAAATGCATTAATGTTTGAGTCACTCACCGCTTGATAAGTGTAGAAATCATAATTTTAATGACTTTTCAGAGCAAAATTCATCGTACGTCTGACACGTATGGTTTTTCAGTAAAAAATGAATGCTGCTACACTAAAAACAACGTACAAACTGAAAACATGATTTTCATTACCAGCCCACATCAGTGTGCCGACGGCGTACTTGATTGAATTTCTTGGAAAAACATATCGAGGTTTTCATATTATCTAAGATTTTTAACGGTTTCATTTTTATGATATCGGAAATTTCATGCGGCTAAAGTAATTTTCCGCGGGCACAGAGCGGAAATTACCACATAGTGAAGTGACGTGTTCGACAAACGTCACGTAGCCGGATCTCGGCGCGCAGATCCTTATATCCAATTTCCGGCCGTTTTTGTTGGAAACGTGAATTAGCTGACGCCCCTGACAGGATTCTAAATATCAATGTTGACGTTATCAGCCGTCAATATGGTTTATGCAATGTACTTGGATTGGTTTTCTAATGTTTTATTTTCGTTTTTACGCTTTAATTGTTTATTACTACTTATATTTATAAGAAATGAACTAGCTTTTGACTTTATCGCAAACATATTATTCCTATCCTAATAAATTAATTGAAATAGACCCGTTTTATTTGAAATAACTTTATTCAAAGAGTACATGGTCCTGAAAAACCTCTCACTTAAAGTTGAAAACACAAAGTTACACACGGGTATGCGAACAAAAACCACTTGGAGATGAAAACTACCCAAGGCCCTCGTTTCTGTCCTCGTCAACTTGTTGAGGAGTTGAAAAAGTGTGTTTTTTATTTTTAATATATTTTCGCGGGTGATATTCAGTGAAGAGACGAGAGTGTCACTCGGGGAGTCAGTGGAGCGCGCGTAACGAACCCGACTGCGGACGAGGCGGTCGAGGGCGCTTCCACAAATACTATCTGCGCCTTCTCTAAATTATATTCCAGCTGCACGATGTCAACTCTTGAAAATCTTCTCGTTTAGATAGGTTCGAATACATACTTGTTTTATATCACCTAACAGAAAGTATGTACCTATCATAAACCAATAATTTTGTGGTTGGCTATTTCTCGGTTCATCTTTTTTAGCTGCTATATGATTTCAAACAGCAGTTTTACAATTAACCTATACAAAGTAATATGGCTACTTCCCATTTGTCAACCATTTTATGTCGCAAACGTGTAAAAGTTTAAAAAAATTCATACACTCTTAAATTTGGAACCGTTTTAAAAAACATTTAATAAGAAAATTATAATAACAAAATAAAAAAATTACAACTAGTTTACACTTTTAACCATTTCCTAAAAATCTAAGCCGTCACCATAAAGCAGAGCAGCCAGAATGCTGGCGGCATTGCCACGTTGAATAGCAATGCTAATTCGTTGCCTGAAATAAATGCCAGCATTCCGATCACCTGTGGATCACTTTTTCAATATTAAAGTGTACGATGCTATTCGATGACTCATATAAACAAGAACCATAAGAACCTCCTTTGAATGTTATAAAATTTTTTTTTTTTTTTATTTTTTTTTTTTTTTATTTTTTTTTATTTTTTTTATTTATTTATTAAGATAATAACATCATAACAGGTTTTTTTATTAAGCCCTAAGGCGATGTTATATCTAGGTACCTACTTAACTTAATTTATTAATACTAATTAATATATTACTTTGTCTCAATGACAAGCTGTGCCATTTCCATGGCTTTCGGCAGGTTTTGGTAAAACACATCTACACTGTTTTGGGACAGAATATTGAGTAAATAGATAGCGAGTGACATGGGAGAAAACTTAAGTAGGTTGGTCCTACAGCTGGGTACCTCCAGCATGGCGGGGCGGCGGCGGAGGCCCAAGTAGTCGTTGGGCGCGCGCAGCCGCAACGCCGCCAGAACCGTCGGGTGGTGTAGCTCCCCGCGCAACACGCGCACCATGTACTTAACCAGAGCCACATCTCTCCGCACCGACAGCCTGCAATACCCTACCATACCTAACACGAACAGACTCGGGTACATCAACGGGTAATATGGATAGACTCCGTATTCTTTTAAGTACAAAAAGCGAGTGAATTTATTTTGTATTTTTTCAACCAAAAGTTTGTACTTAGCTTCGTTAGGGTTCCAAATTATAGCATTTGTTTCTAAATGACTTCTCACAAGTGCGTTATATAAAACTTTGATAACACTTATGTTTTTGAAATTCACACACTGTCTTAAAATAAAACCTAGGTTTCTAAAAGATTTGTTGCAAACATTTACAATATGGCGCCGGAACCTTAAGTCGGGGACCATTTCGAGGCCTAGGTCTCGGACCGACGTCGTTCGCGGCAGCCCTACCTCCTCCACCTCGTACTGGTAGTGCAAAGGGGCGCGCGCCCGGCTGTAGCTCATCACGGAGCACTTCGCTACGTTGAACAGTAGCTTGTTGGATCTGCTCCATTGGACCACCCTATCTATGTCAGATTGGAGCCGTTCACAATCAGATGTGTCCGCTACTGATAAAAACACTTTCAGGTCGTCCGCAAAGAGCAAACAGCCTGCCTCCGTAACAACCCCCGCAAGATCGTTGATCATAATAACGAATTCAAGGGGTCCAAGATTGCTGCCCTGACTTACCCCCGAAAACGTGTAATACGGGGCCGAATGGTACTAAACTAAAATGAGCCATTCATGTGCAAAAAACATTCTATTACAATATTGCGTAGCGAACTCATAATAGCGTGTTATTGAAAACCACACTCGATGGTTGAAAAATTACTTTTCTGCGTTGTCGTCCCTTGCAATCCTTATACCTTGGGATACACATTGTGCGGCGGTACTTAGGGCAGTGAAGCACAGTAATTTTCAGTAACAGAAAATAGACAAGTTGTAATTTTGCGGTATCGCTTGGTATAATACAGAATGAATTTGACATTCTCATGAGTCTCAGCCTCAATGGTAACCTGAAAAAAAAATGTAAATTTTTCTCTAGGAACTGTGACACAGCAGGCCCCGTCCCATCGTGCCGGACCGCAACGCACCGTGTGTCGACTTTTCATCCGACGACGGTACGGTCGGATGCAAATACGAGATTCCTTGCCGAACACAATAGACGTAATGCTGTGCTCTGACGGAAAATGTTGAGATAAGTTATTTGTCTGTTAGCATGTTGAGCGACTCCCCTAGGGCTTCCACTATGAAATCTAGCTGTATATTTGTTACGTTTCTCATACTCACAGACACTATACATATAGTTTTTACATTTTTTAAATGAAAAAATGTCAAACGAGTAATTTACAATACTAATTTTGCACGCGTTGACGTATCTACATTCCTGCAAATAAATGATTTATGATGATGATTAATACCCACGGAGAACTTATTTTATAGCATTACTATTCAGAGAAAAACGTACAGGAACTTAATATGAGGCAAACTCGCACGAGCCCGCTAAAGCCGGCGCAGGTTAGTTAATGTGCTAAGGGGTAAGAAAGTTTCAGGTAAGCGTCTTCTTTCGAGACGTGCACAGACTACAGCATGTTAGAACTTACTCGTTGGAATTTCACGCATTGTAAAAAGCGCAACTGCCAAGCTATCACATATTTTCCATTGAGAAAAAGCTGCTTTGTAGTCTTCCGACAGTGAGAAATTAAATGCCATGAAAGCCGAAACCTATGAATTCTGTTTTTATTCTTATGAAGCATATTTGCGTAGATAGATAGATAGATAGAAAATTCTTTATTGCACACATAACTTAAAAATAACACACAAAGGCCATCAAAACAAGATAATTCAATAGGCTCTTTAAATGCCTATTCGCAAATGGGAAAAATCACCAGATAGATTGATATTGTGTGAGATTTTGTTACGGCTTTGCTAACATAAACAAAAGCAAAATCAACCTCCCGCCTGACCTGTCACGGGACCGTCTGAAGAAAATATAATAATGGAGGCACATCAAACGTGATGTTATTAAGGGGTTGCGTGACCTGGGTGGCGATCAACGCACAGCACTCGTGCATAGAATACCCACCATGCCCATTCACATGCAAACTTGACTTACCGAATTGAACGCGACATTTCGATACCAAAGTGCCTCATAAATCCAACTAGTTTGACTGCAACCCACTGGGTCCGGCGGTGGTTTGAAAAATGACAAGATAATTTAATTTCGATATGGTTTGTGGAATGAGGGTTGTTAAGTGACAGCGGCAACTGAAAACTTTATGTGGATTTGGTGAACTCCAACTGGTATAACTGATTGTTTTCGTATATGTACTCGGTACCTAAGAAAAACAAGTTCGAAAAAAGTTTCTACGGAAAGAGAAGTGCAGCAAAGCAACAAGAAAAAATAAAATTAAAAAGCGCCCACCGTGCACATTTCCACATTGAATTCTTCGGTTCTCGTGCGGGGAAATTCTTTTATTTGTTGCGGCTGAGAAGCATCGCCCGTCGGCGCCTAATCAAGGAGTTGGCCGGGACTTGCGCTGCTAACGAACAGGTGTACCTATAAATACTTTCCGGGGCGATTGCTCCAGGCTTTAATCAGCGCCGCGGCACCACTTTACCGCTTTTCATTGACTCCCAGCTGACCCGCCGTCGCCGATTGGAAATCCTCCCAGGGGATACGCTGTCGAAAGAAAATTTACACGCTATTTCGGTTCCTTCACAAATCTGATCGCGGCTTTATTAATCTGCGTGGATTAAGTGCTTAGCGAATTTTGGCAATAGAAAAACAACAAGTACGGTGAAAACCATTCCATTGTTGATTCTGCTCCAATGACATTAACTAATTATATGATTATTCAGTGTCTCACGAAGTCGTTGTCGATAGTAAAGTTGCTTTAAATTTTGTAGGGACACGCGTCGGAACAACTTCGGCGGTGTTGAATTAAAAATGAATGCAGTGCAGACGGCGAGCTAACTAAACTTGCCGGAGTATACTCTAGAAAAATAAAACGAGGAAACCGAGGAAGTTCTACATTTAAAAGGTAAGTAGGATAGGTTTACATGTTACAGTTTTACTTACTGTAATATGTAAAGCTAGTACCTATAACTTACTTAAAGCATAGAGATACTAGTTAACTTAAAGTTATATTAACAATGTAAGTTAAAATCAACATTACAATAACAAATAAAACAATAATAACTTGTTTATATACACTGAGTTAAAGTTAAACCAGTTCTTATTTGTTTCTAATAAGTTTATTAATTTTAAGTTATTAATTAATTTAATTTGATTGAGTTATAATATTTTCTTTTGTTTTGCTCTAATACAATGGTTTAATGAGAAAAATATAGAAAATTGTGGTCATTGTGAATAAGTTGAGTGGTCAAGCTAACGAAGTAGTGTTAATATCACTTACTTATTTATGTAGGTTTATCCTAAAAAAAATCTGCAACAAGAAAACTAAATAAACGAAATTGTTTTAATACTTATTTGTGACGAACCTCAAAGTAGTACACTGTCAATAGTAAAGGGACAGATTCGTTTTAATTGGAACCGAGCTACTTCACGTCTCAGTCACCGCAAAAATCAAACAACTTTTAACAAACAGCCATCTACTAATTAAATTCGTTGCTCTCGCAGTTGGCGACCAACTGAAAAATACATAGGTAACAAATAAAACGTGCTTTATTTTTGGCTTTAATTTGATTCGAGCTTTCCCACCGAGTGCTGACACGGAGCCACCAATTTCCAGTAATGAATAGATATAAATCACAAAGAGCAATCGTGAACTTCTCAAGTAAATTAATACAAAGTTGTGCAATCCTTTGTACATTAGTATTCAAGTCTACGATCATATAACACGGAAACGAAAGATTTTAATGAAAGCCTGACACCGCGGGGTATTACTAGAGTGGTCAAAACCTTCAAAAGCTCAACGTTTTTAGCTACAGCACGTGCTTCGAGTTTTCCACAATGTCTACGCGCTTGCGCTTAGAAAGGCCTACGGGCTTAATAAGAAACCCACGGGCTTGCTACGCGATCGTCTGCGTTCTTGCTACGAGCAATGTCTGTGCTTGCTACGAGATCAACACGCTTGTTACGAGAGCTCTACGTGCTTGCTACGCGGTCTACGCGCTTGCTACGAAAGGTCTAATAGTATCTTGTATTTGTATCTACGACTCTAAGCATTTGTAACGAGTTAAGGATTAGATTTTTCTATGCTACTTGAATTTTCAAATGGTGTATTATCAACTCTGCTCATGTAACACTGGTCCTAACGCAGATCGCGCTTGCTCGCGGCATCTGGTGGGTGCGAACCTCTAAGCTCCAATACAAACGTACTTTCCGATTAATTTGGAAACTACTCCTTGTATTGCAATGAAATTTTGCATACAAATTCGGAAAAGCAATAGCTATGTTTTTATCGTTTTAGAGAAAACTAAAACGATAAATACATGTCATCATTAAATGAAAGATAAAATTCATTTCAATCCATTTTCAACAGATTTTATTAATTTTTTGTTTTATTTTATCTGATTATGTATGCAAAATTTCATTACAATCGGGGACGTAGTTTCGAAATGAATCGGAAAGTACGTTTGTATGGGAGCTTAGAGGTTCACCCCCACCTTAAGTGCCTACTTCCACTTCCGCGGCCGACCGCCAGCCCACTCTCGTTGCTCTTAATTGTTTGTTGATCCGCTCTGTTCTTTAATAAACTAATTAATTTACTGTTCCAACTGTTATTTAATAAGGAATTCAAAAAATTAGATTAAGTAATTAAATATACGTGCAACAGAGAAATTAGGATCAATCCGAACGATTTGTAAGTATCTAAAGTTGTTACGAAACAGATAATCAGTTAAATTCTATCTAACTTTCAAAGCTAAAATAAGTATGCACAATCTAAACCAATCCCAATACCATTACCTATTTCAAACATCGATTCAAAGGCAATAATGGCTACTTGTGTGAATGGTAATTTCAGGATTATTCGCGAAAATACACAGCAGTTACACAGCTGGCTTCATATGAGAACTAATCATCATTTGAGAGCTAATCATGAATGGTAATCTAGTATTCCAATTTATTTTTGCCTCGGGACAAATGTGTATACGATCTGCAGACAGGTTCAGGGTGTTCTGGTCGTTTTTCTATGTATAATAAAAAAATATCTATCTATGTAGTGTATTGTATTATGAATATCAGTTATCTAGTACCTATAACACAAGCTTAGCTTAGCTTGGGGCTAGATAATGCAGTGTGAATTGTCCAGCATTATTTATTATTTATTATGCAGTGTATAAAATGGTTTCAGTACTGAGTTGATGGTTTGCCTTCTCAATAATTTAATCTATAGGGAATCAAGAAAATTACAATCAAAAAATAGAAACAAATTAGACTAGTATTTACAATCGAAACAATTGAGCTAACTGCAGACTGTTGCAAACAATCTACAGGTAGCTCAACTGATCCATATCAGTACCAGTCGGAAGCGTCCCCGAAACGCTTGGCAATGCTGATGCAGTGAATTGATAATTACTTTAAAGACAATAGCTGCAATTATAATCCCATTTTTTTTCCAGGAATCCTAACAGGAATCGTAACGGTGCGTAATGTATCGTGTTACACTGTATCTGCTCTGTGTGTAACACGATACACCTTCCTTCCCCGTACTGACAGTGAGCGTTCGTGCAGTCAGTCAGTACCTACTGGGAAAGACGGCGCTCGCAACGACGGATTTTAGCACACGGCTTTAGAAGAAACTTTTTATGAAGTATTATCATAAAAAGATAGAAATCGAGCGCCAATTTTCACGTGGGGTTTGAAGACATGAGCGTATTAAATAATGTTTTCGGTTGTTAGGTATTTACGAGAAAGATAAGATAAGGATCAGATAAAGATATGATGATATGGATCAATCTTGGCTTTTTTTTAAATTGAAAATGAAAAGTAATGGCTATGTTTTACAATTTTAGTTTGAATACTCCACCTCAAGCATCAATGTGAATGAAAAATTTAAATAATCTTTTCGAACTACTGAAACTATGCGCGCCACTAGCCAGGTTACTTAATTAGCCTGTATTTTAATGGGGCTGTCCTCGTTAAAACATCTATTCGTGATGAATTAATTAAATTGAGAAAGTTTTCGTAAAAAAAAAAGTAGATACAAGTATGCAGTTTTTATTTTTTTATAAACTGATGCCCATGACTCCTTTCAAGACTTTTCTCTAACTCTCATGGTTTCTGATTTGGCCATCTCCCATCTCAAAAAGCCACCCTGTAATTCAATTTTCCACATTAACTACATCACAAACAATAAATTAAAGTGAATATCCACGTAATTGCAAACACAAATGCAATTCCACGATTTCAGCTCATAAATACCACAAGAACAGTTTTGCAAATGTACATAAATCTGGTACCCAGGTAATGTTGTGTAGTTGGTTAGTCAGTGGCCGGTTCAGCTCCGACCTCATTATATCCCGCTATTTGTTTAGGACTGCGCCCTAAACACGTCACTCCGACGAATAACGGATTTTACGATTTAAAATATTTAACCAGCAATTTCACTTTCAGCATTTATGGCGACAAACAGCGTTCTGTCGCGTCAGCGCTCGCAGATACATGTTTTTCCTGTATGACAGAATTTATAACCATGTCATTGTTTGTTTGTACTGTTCCATTTATAACCGATCTCGGCTCTCTACTGCTAGCGTACAGTTGGTAGAGCTATATAGGTCACCATCATCCTGACTATAAATACAGCTGCGGGTGAGCCTTGGTCTGGGACTGAATTCTGTTAACGCGTTCACTGCCTGGATTCGCTGTACGCTGGTCAGAGTTGCTCAGTGGCGCTGACGCACATACTCGTATGCGTCGACAATAACATGTATCCGAGTGCCGCTAACGCACATAATATGAGTTCGTTCGAGACAAGTTCGTTTGTCGTTTCGTTGCATCGAGCACATACCGCTCGATGCTTCGTTGTAACATCCTCGGTCATCTCGTCGGGCGCCGGGCGTCCCATTGTAACCAACAAAATAACACAGAATAGAATATATGAAACGAGTATTTGAATCCACGGCACTACGCTGTTGTGGTAAAAACGCATATGCGCGTCAGCGGCACTGAACGTGTTAATCAATCACTACACTATGACAGTAGTATCGTCGCAGAATCGTCCATAGGTGAAAGAAACTGTAGATAGTGCGTGCGGTGCTATTTGCACGGAAAGATTGATAGATAGAGTTGACCTTGACACCTCTGACACGTGTCCTTCCATCTGTAGTTTGTTTCATCAAAAGCAAAATGCCAAAATGTGTCATTTTGGGACCATTGATATGGTGAAGCGATTAAGTTAGTAGAATTAAGGCCCTCCTCGAGTAAATTTCGCAATTCGGATAATTCGGATTCGTAATTCTTGATTGTTACCTATCAGCCGGTCACTTCGATTGCCTTCGGGTCTTGTTCAAGCTATCGTTCAAGCTATGAGCTTCCGTCTTCAACCATCAGGTTTGCGACGCAGAAAAGCCCATGGTGTTGTGTCGTCTTGTAATATTTCTACGTTACCAGTGACCGGCCCATCGAAGACGGCCTACCTACTATTATAAGCTTTACAACCTTTCGCTCTTGTCACATGTTGAGGAGAGTAAGGAGCTCACTATAATTTCACGCCCAAGGAAGTTGCAGTGTTAGGTTCCTTAAAACTTTCAACAAACCGGTGCGAATAAAATCAATGAACAAACCAAGTAATGAAAGGCAGATTTGAATGCCGCACTTTACAAATTGGTATACGAGTTGTCATCAAAGCAATCAACAACAAAATCCCTGCAAGTACATAAACGTATCATCAAAATGCATGAACTACGAGTATCGATGGGAGCGGAGCAGTTCAAGCCAGATGTCACTTCGCAATTGCAGTACACGTTGACACAGTAAATTTTCATTGCAAATTCTGCCATCGTGCCACACACGAGGGGCTGGCTCAGAAGCGGATTAATTGTCGACAGCGCCCTAGGCAAACACCACATTGGCGCCCCTCTGTGAACGAGCCGCGGCAAAGCTCAGTATTGGGGGTGGTGTTAGTTACATAACGACGACGTTCCTCAGTGGTTGACAAAAAAGTATTGAAGGCAGGTAAAAAACTAGAAGTAATGGCGAGCGAAGCGAGCCGCAATTATTTTCATGCTTTTGGTTAGCATGATAGAGGAGGTTGTCAATTGTCAAAGTTAGAGCCAAGACTATATGGTCTTGGCTAACCCATATGGGTTTTGGCGGGGTTAGCTAGAAAGGTAGGGAAAGAAAAATAACGGCGAGCGGAGCGAGCCGCAATTTTTTGTGATTTTTCAAGATTAAATAAGACAGGTATGTAAACGGTGAAACGCAAAACTTTTGTGGCTATCGGTAATCAAATTATTTAGAAATTTATGGAAGCAAAAACAATAGAAATTACGGCAACAACGGAGCGAACTAGTAAAAAGGTTCGACACTTTCCAGTGGTTCGACAGAAAATTTTCAGTCATTAAAATCTAGAGTACAACAGATAGAAAACAACGGCGAGCGAAGCGAGCCGTAAAAAAATTTGAGTGTGGAGATCGGTGCTGTACGCACGCACGTACCCCGCCCAGCTGCGCAGTTCACTCCTCTCTCAGAAGTCACCATATAAACCCATCAAACTATAGATAGGGTATATCAGGGTATGATCGGACGAGGGGGAAGACCGTATGACACTAATTGTAGCCGAATTAAGCCATATTTTCTAAAGCTGACAACATTTTATGCCGACGCCCTCAAATAGAGTTGTAGAAAATGGTGGCAGCATTAGAAAATAATGGCTGAAAATAATGGCATTCGGCTACAATTAGTGTTATACGGTCTTCCCCCGCGTCCGATCATACCCCGATATACTATATTACTTTTCGCTCTAAATAGATTGTTTCAATAAGGAATTCGCGTTATGGATACTTGGGCACCGCTCGCTTTACCCTAGGATCGGCGCGGATAAACAGTAAAAGATGCGGCATTAAAACACGTCACTAACACGTGCCTTTCAAAATCTCGCGAATCTATGGCAATGTGATTTTAACACTTACAGCCAGCCTAATGCATAATGATTAAAGCGTAATTTCAAACCCGTATTTTTTTTCGACAAAGACCGAGCGCTGGATCCTCATAGCGGATATAGCCACGCTCCCGAAAAAGCCGCCCTTAATGCAAAATACAGCCTAATGCCCACGATTGTTGGTGTCTTTTAAAACATATACCTCACTATCGCCATGCCGGCGGCGGTGGCGTCGGGCATAACAAGGGCGCATGGTCTGGGTTAGGAGGCCTACGGCTGCCACCGGGGTGCATTACATGGCGCCCCCTATGTTCCTGCGCCCGTGTGCGCCGCTAAAGCCGCCTCTGACGCTCGTCAACCAATATCATTACACTAATCATCTGATTTTTGCTAAGTTCCTTCTTTTTAAATTTTTTGTTCTGGACATAGAACAAAAATAAAAAGTTTCGACAGAATTAAATAATGATTTATATTTTGTAAGTAGGCGGATACCTGCTTACTCATATAATTAATTTTACACTTAGGTATTACCTTACATATTAATTATTTACTAGTGTAAAATTTTCCGCGCGCGCGCCCCCTGGAACCTCGCGCCCCTAGGCACATGCCTACTTTGCCTTGGGGATGATCCGCCACTGGGCTGGCTACACAAACAGCCAGGTTATAGATGTCAAACTTAAACGAACCGAAATCGACCTCTCGACGCTTTCCTCCCCTACATGGGGTGTTTCGCGAAAAAGTTTGCTCGTCATTTTGTAGTGTGATCATTGCCTTATATTTTTGTAGGGCGAACCCTACATCACCCTACTTCAAAACAAAAGAAAACTAATGTAGAGAGGTAGACAATCATAACTGAAATAAATTTATCTACAACTAGTACACACAAAGTTATTTCTAGTAAGCTTACTAATAAGTGTTGTAAAAACGAAAGAAAACGAGCCAATTTGTTTAGATTGTGAAGATTTTATTTCGAGTGCTTTGACAAGCTCATGACGGATACAATTAGTCACATTAACGTAGGCTATAAAAACCACATTTTAAATAATAAGAATCAAAAGAGGTCGTAGTTGCTTAAAGCAGGTTATAACAAAAAGTAAAATGAGATATAAAAATCCTACTTCAACAAGTCATGGTAAAATTGTGCTTGAACTGTCTACAAAGGATACAGACAATTGCGTGAGAAAAATGAAAACAATTTATCATCTCCATTTCATAAAATTAAAGGAGAAACTAAATGAAACTCCATTTCATAGCTGTACAGTCTGGCAGGCATGTATTCTACTCCCGAACCAACTTTAACGAACCACACAAATACGTGAGTTGTCTTAGTGATGCTTCTACGCTTTTCTTTTATGAAATTGTTAGTGACAATTTTAGCAATGGTTGCTTTTGGTTTTGTGAGTTGAATACATTATACCTTCCTACAAAGCGCTTGTAGTCAGCGAACGTATTATATAATGAAGTTTTAGATAAAATATTAATCGACTCTACTTTTTTTAGATAACCAAAGATAAAAGATAATACTTTATTGTACAACACAAACACAGAATACTGTACAGAAATAAATGCTACGATAAGATGAAGTACAAAGGCGGCCTTATCGCTATGCGAGATCTTTTTCAGGTAACCTTAGAATGGACTGGACATGTAAGAACATCAAAGACGGTGGCACTTGGATAAATAATCGTCCGGACCATTGCCCGCTCCACAGAGGTCGTTAAAAGAAAAAGTCGAACCAAAATTATTTTGTATTCGAATCGTGTATTTAATTAAAATCGTACGAGTATAATCTTTCACCTCGTCTGGTTAGTAGACGTTGTATCAGACAGAGCGAGTTTATCATTCTAGACGAATTTACTGATAGGTATCCATTAGGTTCGACCACTGAGATATAGATAGAAAAGATATATCTGGGTTCAAATCCCAGCCCGGACTATGATTAATTTTTCCTCATATGACTTTTAAGTTGGTTACCTTTCCCAACTTCCTTTCCTCATCCTAATTACATTAATTTCCTTAACTTTCCTGATATACGTAAATGTAGAACGCTTCACGTGAATTTCACATACGTCTTCCGAATATAATTTTCATATTTGTCGCTGAAAAGCATTTACCAATTAAAATTAAAAAATAATCCAAAAATGAGCTAAAAATCAATTTCACGAACTTTTACAAAACCGTGCATTTTTCCGGGATAAAAATTGGCCTATAACATTTTTTGACCACTAAACTACCACTATGCAAAAAATCATGTCGATCCTTTGCTCTACGAAAAATTCAAACAAATCTATCCCACCATGCATTTTACCGGTAACAAAAGTAGCCTATGTATTCCAGAATATAATCTATCACTGTTCCAAATTTCATCCAGATCCGTTCAACCGTTCTGGCATAATTGAGTTAGAACCATGGATCTCTGGATATAACGCCGGGTCTAAGTAGGGATGCGGGTTCGAGTACCGTCGGAAACGAAACTTTTAATGAGCATTCAAATAAAAAGACAGATATTTGTATCGAAATTGATACGTTTCCTAGAAAATGATCGGTAAATTATTATTCACCAGTTACTCGTACCTACAATTGCTTTGCAAGAAAAACAATCTCTCTTAAGTGGTCAGGTATTCGTAAAACAGGAATATTCAATTCAGACTCTTGCAAAACAACCGCTAAAACCGATTAACGCCAATTAAATTTCCACATCAACTCTTTTACGAGGAAAGGAAACCCGAGTACGATAATCACTGAACTGTCGAAGTCGGATGACCAATATCAGCCTGTATTCGCTATGATTCCATACAAATAACGCGCTTTTTCAACTCTACATGTTAAAATGTACCTACTTTTAGCATGTAGAGATTTTTCATCCGCTTGTCATTTTTGACAATAGCTTAAGCACATCGTTGACTAGAGCCGGGTAGAAAATATGTTAGCAAATGACAAATTGTTGACAAACACACGATGCGACAAGCGAATGAAAAACCAGCTGTAAGTCTTCTTTCTGCATAACTTAACGTCTCTGTCTCTTTGCTAGTATAATGCCGGGTACAGACCAAGCGAACAAAAGCGAGCGAAGGCTAACGAGTGGGATTCGACGATCGATGACGAACGTTCACTCGCTTTCGCTGTTGTAGTTGTATCCATACAACACGAACACATGTGAAACAGTCGGCGGAGCACAGCCGAAGGCGAACGAAGGCCCTCATTTGGGCTCGCTTGCTTTCGCCATAACGTCCACACTGGTTCAATCGCGTTCGGTGGTTAGCCTTTGCTCGCTTTTGTTCGCTTGGTCTGTACCCGGCATAAAACGTAACGCACGTATCATGCGTTCGTGACGGTCGCAACGTGATCGCAACGCAAGGCCGAGAATAAGGACTCAGAGTTGTGGAAACAGAGGGAGTGGACGCAGATATGGCAGATACGGCATATTGATCGAGTCATCGATGCGGCTACAATTTGCCGGTCCGCTCGGCTCGAGTGCCGCTATGCAAATGCATGCGTTCCATTTTCCGCTCGGGCCAGCGGCGGCGCGGGCGGGGGCGGCGGCGGCGATAACACAGTAAATATTTAAACAGTTATTCAAATTTAATTTATATTAAAATAGTAGTCTTTCAAATTGTTGAAAAACTTGTTTTGTAATAAAATTTGACTTCTTTTGTGTTCCGTTTTCATATTATTTTTCCTCTGAGATTTGTGACGGCAGGCTCTCTAACACAGATATATTTAAGGTCTCCCTCAATCAATCCTGTTTCCAAATTTCGTGCGCTTTATGGGTCAATGCTTCTCCAAATGATACAGCAAATCAATGCGCTTGACAATAACTAACTAGCGACGCTAGCGCCCTTAGTGGGTGATTTTACTGCCGTTCGCGGCAAGATAAAAAAAAAACATCGCTGCGTGATCGAATTTCTTATAAATTGAACATTTGTGGAATTTCTACACATTTGTGGCTATCAAAACGTGTAAATACTAGACTGACCAGTGAATGACCTATGTGATATCCTAAAGCTGTAAGCTGTGTCTGGTCAAGATAGAAGCTTCCCACCGGTGGACGACGTACAATAGCACGTCGGCGATCGAAACCACAGGTGAACTCACTAATTAACGATTAAGGCATTGACAGCATTTTAGAACAGAACGCTTAGGTAATTTGCGTTCGAACTAAGCTTTATTTTATGAGACGTAAGAAAAATAAAAGCAGGTCCACTTATTACTTTACTTTTTTACAAAGCGGCAAGAACTACGCCGCGACAAAGCTCGTTACATGGGGCGCCACTGCCGCCGGGCCGAGGGCGCCCCGGGTGCCCCACTGTCGTCGCAGGAAATCGAGAGCGCTGCAGAAATCCTGATCCTACAAAACAAATTTGGTTTCGCCTAATCCGGATATTGATACGAAACAAGCTGACGTATATTTTAAAAATCTTTTCGAAGAGGTAGGTGGCATTAAAATAATGTGCTTTCAGGGTAGAGCAGTCAGCGAATGCTGCCAACTAGAGTGAAATAATGTTCAGAATGTTTCAGTGCCTCTGATCGACTACTCTGTTGAACGATTATTTAAAGTAGGTAACAAATAACATTTTGGTACGTCAGTACTATTTAAATCTTTTGAAAATAAGCTCTTTGGTTAAAAATGTACGTAAATAAATACATTTTGCACGAGGAATTCAGCAAAGAGAAAGTTGGATTTGATAAGAAATTCCAATATAAAAACCGCTCGGTTCTTCCCACCTGTGTTCTCTGTGATTAAAGTGTGTTTCTTGCAAACACTCGGGGCGAATGCCGCTGCCGCCAAATGTAAATGTTGGCCTAACGAAACCCGCGGAACACCAAAGGAAAATTACGTACATTCCTTCCGTATAAATATGTTTTTCTAGCTCTCTATCTCTACCGTTCCTAGCATCATCACTGCCATTATTTTTAATTATAATGGTTAATATTATACCTACACTAAGGTTTTCAATAGAACCTAATCCTATCTTTATAATATTAATAAATGCGAAAGTGTGTTTGTTTGTTTTGTCCTTCCTTCACGCCCTAACTAAGCAACTAATCGACTCGATTTTTGACGTAGAGTTAGTTGAAAGGATGGAGAGTAACATAGGCTACTTATTGTCCTGGATAAACATCAAATTCCGATGGGAGATTCATGGGAAAAAAGACCCTTTTTATCCCCCTAGAAATGTGAAATTCTAATTTAACGCGGGTGAAACCGCGGGGAACAGCTAGTAAAATACAATTTAGTAGAATTCTACAAGCAAACACACTGAAACTTAAACTTATAGGTAAATATGTCGCACAACTAACAGGTCTAAGTGATTTTATCGTGTGAATAGAGCTAGTAGGTACGGTGAGGGTACATTAAATTCAATAACACGAGTTAGGGAGTTCGAAACTCGCTGCGACCGTCCTCAAAATAAGTAAGAAGAAAACTTTCGAAAAACTCTCTTCAACTTGTACGGTTGTATGTAAAAATTTCGCAAGGGAAAATAATATGTGTTTCGTCAATAAAAAAAATTGGGATGCGTAGATGGTGGCCCTTGTATACGTGACTTTGCTTGAATTTATTCGGGGCACAGTCTTATCGTAAGAATAAAGATTCGATTTATTTATGAAGTAACGATTTAGTGAAATAGACGTAAGTACTTACTTATACAATAATTTGACACTTGTAGTTTGTAGGTATTTATAAGTATCTAAGTACCTACCTTAGGTATTATATGCCTCAGGACTTAGCAAACACAGAGTACTTTGCGAAACGGGAAATGTTCAAATTCCATTCCTGTATTTTAAATATTATAACCCAAACAATAACCTGGGTCTCTTCAAGACAAGAGTGAATAGGTATCTTCTAGACCTTCGTGATACATCTTCGGCCATATCTTCACTTACCATCTGGTAAGATATAAAAATATCAAAAAACACTAAGAAAAGGCTTCAAGCGATATCTCCGAGGCAACGTTAGGTCCTTAAAGTAAACAATAAGGATGCCAATAAGCCTGCATATTGTTATTCATGGTGCCGACACAGTTTCCTTGTTAGTTCATTCTCAACTAGCTAAGTTTGAAATCGCCGTATGTGCTTATCACAACGAAGTGTCTGTTTGCCCTCTAATTTAAACTGGCTAACATGAGAGACGGGACGACCATGCACGAGTGCCCTACAGCTTCTCTCTCGTCTCCAATTCGAGTCAACAACGCATAAAGCCAGAAGTGCATTACTGCTAGGAATTTTTACAACCATTTTATCGAATAACTTTTAGCAATAATTTTACAATCTTGCATTACTTAACTGTATTTTCATTGTGAAACTTACGACGTTCATATCATATCTATCTAAAAGTCACTGTAAATTATTGAACAACCCTTTATTTATCAAGTAGGTTTTTAGATAACATACCCTACTGAAAATCTCCTAAATTCAGAACGAGAAACTGTAAAGTTGGGTGAAGTATTTAAAGGTTGGGAGCGTGATTAAAACTTTATTTTTCGGTTAGATTCAAATCACGTAAATACGTAGATGCTGAGCGAGGGTGGCGGGAAGTGCAGCGCGCCTCTCATCAAGCAATCATTATGGACGCGCCACGTTTTTAAAACGGCTTTGGATTGCGCGTAGCCGCGATCCAAATTAATCCTACAATGTTACGAATAGGTACACCAGCAAAATATGAAAAATTATATCGAAAAAAGTATGATAAAACTCTACGAGCTTCGGTATTAATTATTCCTCGCTGTACCTTTAGAGCGGCCCTGACTTCCGCCGTGATTTTGCATATAATTTTCTACTCAATGAACGTTACGTTCTCTTTGCTAAACTGGATAATGAATCGTGAAAAATGGAAACGCTTTTTAAGAGACAGCTCGTTACGTTTTTTTTTGTTCTGAAGCTAATTTAGTAGGTAGGGGTCGAAAACTACACGAAGCTTTTCTTTGACTATCGATTAGGTTGTAAAAAGCTTGCAAATAAAATTTACATATAAAACTAGATACGACTTCACCGACTAAGTTTTTGGTAATTATTCTGTACCTAACATTTTTTTTACGAGTAGGTAACGGAATATTTTAGTTTGACATTAGTTAGCTGGCCTGTTTTAAGCATTCATTAACCTAAAATCTAAATTAATAAGTAGCAATCTTGGCAAGTAAAATTTTGGTGTTTTAAAAATCTATAAAACGACTTCAAACTCCTCAATAGTGAAAATGGGTTTGGAAGGAACACTTCGATAGCGCGATCTAATTTTTCAAGTGGCGACACCTAGTTCAAATTCAAGTATCATTTAGTTTGATGTGATGAGCAGTGATCGGAAATTCGGGCGCTTATTTACCTAAAGTTGGTGAACGACACCACATGGAGCAGTTAAAACCATCTTTCTCGGGAATTCTTCAGTTATTATCTTTTTACCAACCTACTTTAATTGAAAATAAAGCTTCAGTGACGACAAAATCAGAAAGCTACTCTAAAATACTTACTTCATTACACTGTACACTCAAATCATGATAATACACGGGTCTTAACAGTAAAAACTTTGAGTATCACTTTGCCGAACATTAGGTGATTCAGCCGAATATTCGGCCGAATATGAATATTCGGTAAAGCTACCGAATATGCCGAATACCGAATATAAAACGAATATTCGGCCCATCTCTACTATATACCTATATTTTTATTATAATATTTGTTTCTATTATTCTTACGCAATTATCAAACAAATTATAAATGCGTATGAATAAGTGTTTTAAATTTCGTCTAGAAAAAGGATTTTGGCATAAAATCATAAATATAATTAAAAATGTTTTTTTTTTTTCAGATATATTGACTTTAGTGAAAAACACGTCAAAATAAAAGTGTCTTATATTTCATCTTTCAATAAGGTTCCGGTGAAAAAATCATTATTTTAGAATGTTCTGAAATCCCGGGAACTCTCAGGAAAGAATTCCCGAGAAAGATGGTTTTAACTGCTCCATGTTGTGTCGTTCACCAACTTTAGGTAAATAAGCGCCCGAATTTCCGATCACTGGTGATGAGTGATGGATGACACATGGATGAAACGACGAATGCAAAGACCTCATATTTACGCCCGTTGCCATGAAAACCATTTCTTACTGATTGTGAAAATTATCAAGTGATGATGTTATATTACGTTTTACAGTGCACATATAAATTTCTCGACGATAAAACTTTTATTGGACCACTTCAAATTAATTTTTTATACAACAACGAAAAAATTGGCGAAGATATCATTAAATACTGTTGTATAGCCGTGATTTTCAAAAGTATTATGTTGTTAGGGTTCCGTACCCAACAGGTAAAACGGGACCCTATTACTAAGACTCCGCTGTCCGTCCGTCCGTCTGTCTCGTGATAGTTAGACAGTTGAAATTTGCACAGATGATGTATTACTGTTCCGCTATAACAACAAAAACTAATAAACAGAATAAAATGAAAATTTAGTGGGCACCCATACAACAATTGTCATTTTTTTGCTCGTTTTTGCTCGATATTTATAACGGCAACAGCGGTAGACGCTTGAAATATTCACAGAATATATTTTCGTTATACAATCACTTTAAAAATAAATAATTAAATTAAATAAACCAACGTATGAGGCAAAGAAAATATTTTTTTTGCCGTTTTTATAGATACGTACCGTACGGAACCCTTCGTGCGCGAGTCCGACTTGCACTTGGCCGGTTTTATTTTTTAGCTTGACACGATATACACGGACGGGAGGATAAATACTAATTCCTCGGTAAATTTTATTTTACGGAAACAATTCGGGTCCATTTCCTATACAATAGCGAAAGAATTTTTTGAATCGGTTTATATTTAGCGGAGAAATCGACGAACATACATAAAAATACATACAGCCGAACATAGAACCTCCTCGTGAAGTCGGTAAAACTACATTGTAAGCGCACTGAAACAAGTCTACGTGCGGTGTGGCCTCGTGTCGTCGGGAAACACTGGTTCGGGCGCGGCAATAACCGGCACAATGCGGTACATCTAACGACTGAATCCCCCTGCACAGGGACGTAGCTAGGATTTTATTTTCGTCCCTAGCGTTCACGCTAGCTAAGAAAAAATAGTATATGCACTTGGGTACTATCTTTTTCAAAAATAGTACTTAAGCACAAGTTTTCTTTATCGCATCTGTGATATGGATAACTTACCTGCAGACTAATTGTAGTAGAGTTGCTTAGTATTTAGTTGGTATGATTGTATATTACAATTTTGAATTTAAATTTTGAAACACAACTTTCTGTTAGAAAACTTATGAAAAAATATTTAAACAAAGTTAATTTCTGGTAAAACTTTGTAGTAGTCGGACTACTGTATCTTTTGATTAAGAAATTATAAGATCTTTGGATTAGAGGTAAACATTTCAGATTGTAATTCCGTTGGATTCGTTACTTAATTGGTACCACATTATAAAGTAACACCGGCCACCGGCGCTATAGTCCGTAAGAGGTCCCAAAGATTTTCGGTTGAACCGACTAGGGTTTCGTGGTTCAGTTGGTTAGAGCACACCCGTACTGAGGGTGGGGCGCGGGTTCGAGTCCCGCTGAAATCGAAAATTTGGGAACTTATTTCATATCTATAAAGTAACCGTTTTATTTCAAAGGTTTTTGTTATTATAGTGAGTAAGCCCTCACACTCAGGGTAATCGGCTCGTACGTCACTTGACCTCATAGCGCAATAGGTAGCCTACTCCGTATGGGATGGGCAACTAGATTGCGGGGCGAGGGAAGGTTGCGGGTTCAAGTCGAAGTAGGAAAGGTTCTAGGCTATTTAGGTATTTAGTTTTGTAGAAATTTCATGTCAACAAAAGATTTGTATCTCAAAAATAAAGACTCGGGTGGAACTTGAGCCCGCAACCTTCCACTCTGTACGGGAATGTGTTTGACAATCGAAAATCTTTTGGACGGTTGGTGACTTCTACTAAAATTTATTGAAATTCTTTATGTGTGGTGTAGCACTTTAAAAACAAATATAATTTCAAGTTAACCTCTCCGCCGTGACTCACCAATAGTGTATATGCATAATCTTTTTATGGATTTTTTATGTTATTTCATTCCCGAAAAAAAATATAACACTCACAAATTTTTAAGTGATTAAGAAGAACAACTAAACATAAAACAGCACTCAGTTTCTGTGACGTCACTGTTCAATTTGTCAACTCAAAATGCTTCTGTTCCTTCAATCAAAATAATATTAGAAATAAATAAATGATAAAGACGATCATGTTTGTTGTTTGTGTGTTGTGTCTAATAAATACTTTTCTTTCTTTCAAGAAATATATCTTGCTAAAGCTTCATGACAATACGGTGAACGATGAGGTCACGTTTAGAAATCTTGCGATCGAGTCTCAAAATATCGACTATTCAATAATGATTTTTCACACTAAAAACATCAAAAAATACAAAATTAATATTATATAATAATTCATAAAGAATACAAATAAAATAATCAGCTTTTTTGAAGTCGCATGCGTATACTATTGCATACAATATCCGAGCCCATAACATTATCACCTTAAAAACTACCCTAGCTCCGACCCTGCGCCCCTCTAAACCGCCGAGGGTAATAAAAGCACGGATTCCTCTTGCAAGTCACGGAGTAGATTACCGCGGGACATCGCGACAGCCTTCCGATGCGCCGATTGGCAACGGCAACCAACTAGTTATACCTACGTGCTACTGGCGAACGAGATTTGTTAGGCATTTTAAAGTTTGAGAATCTTCAAAATGCCTCAAGATGCTGTCTAAAAAGTTCGAAATGTAATCGAGATTTTGAGTAGAAAAGAAGGTTGAGGAAATATACATTTACCGTTGCAAATAAGGGGACCGATTTCCCATGTTCTAAGGGGACAGATCAGGGTGACAAATGGGAATAAACCATTTATTTAGTTTTCCAAGAACAGCACGAAGGCCAGTCATCTTAAACATTCTAGGTCGCAAAAAATTTAACCTCTCAGAGTTTTTGGGATTTCGCTAGGATAGATGGTGTAAAACCAAGTTTGTAACATCGAAACCTATGCCTGACCTAACTTTTTTTTGGTACTCACAAAATCTAGACATTTTTCAGTTTTTGACTGCTAAGAAATGTGTTATACGGCAAAGTCATCCTTAAAGAAGACAAAATGAGTGACAATTTGATCACAACCCCAGCTCTGTGTGTCTTAAAGATCTCGAGAAATAAAACTTCAAAAAAGGGCCATATTTTCCAAAAAGGAAGAAAGTTAGAATCAACAACACCCCAAAAAATCAGACGTGCTATTTTTTGTGTATGATTTGTTTTTAGGGTTCCGTACCTCAAAAGAAAAAAAAGGAACCTTTATAGGATCACTTTGTTGTCCGTCAGTCAACCCTCTTTTCTAAAAAAATTGCATAAAAGTTGACTAATACAGACCAAGCGAGCGAGACCGAGCGAAGGCTAACGAGCGAACGCAAAAGTGCCAGTGTGGACGTCATTGTTATATTATTATTATTGTTGCGAAAGCAAGCGAGTCCAAACAAGGGCTTTCGTTCGTCTTCGGCCGTGCTCCGTCGGCTGTCGTTACATCAAAGCAATATGGAACGAACGTACCGATTGTCAAATCCCAATCGTTTGCATTCGCTCGCTCTCGCTCGCTTGGTCTGTAACCGGCATAATATGTTGTGTTCCAATAGCCTCAAGTAGGTCAACAACTTGTCACACAATCTCCGTTACAAAAGTTTCCCTGCTATCCTGGAGGCCTCATTATTCGTAAGCCCTGTTCACGAACAATTAACTAAATCGTCCCATTAATCTACAAAACTCTCATAAACAAGAACAGCACATAACTCCAATTTGCAATCCAATCAGAGTGTCCTAAACTACGGGCAAAGTTAAAGAGCAGAGTCACATCGTAACTTCCCATTGTTAGTCTCGACGACTCCACTAAATTAGGAGTGGACAAAGAAGTACCATATGTCCCCACTTAGTGGGTGAGTAAATATATAGGGTAGAAGAAAAAACTGAAAACAGGAGGGACAAAACAATATGTTCAGAAAGGTAGAGTCATCGACAAAAGTTTCTGAAGATGCTGACTTTTTTACCCGACTACCAACAGGGGAAGGTTATGAGGTTAGCACCCTATGTTTGTATGTATGTGGCCGATTTCTTTGTTCCCACGTAGCGCTGAAACTACTGATTCGATTTCAACAAATTATTCAAAAATACGTAACATACACTAACACTAGACAAGCTTTTATAAAATTGACCCTGCGTTTAAGGGTTCCGTACCCAAAGGGTAAAACGGGACCCTATTACTGAGACTCCGCTGTCCGTCTGTCACCAGGCTGTATCTCATGAACCATGATAGCTAGACAGTTGAAATTTTCACAGGTGATGTATTTCTTTTGCGGCTATCACAAAAAATACTAAAAATCAGAATAAAATAAATATTTAAAGGGACTCCCATACAACAGACGTGATTTTTACCGTTTTTATAGATAATGGTACGGAACCCTTCGTGCGCGAGTTCGACTCGCACTTGGCCGGTTTCATTTCTCTTGTCTGTACCTATTTATCCTACTAATCCTACTAATATTATAAATGTCAAAGTTTGGATGGATGGATAGATAGATGGATGGATGTTTGTTACTCAATCACGCCAGAACGGCTAAATGGATCTGGATGAAATTTGGAACAGAGATAGATGATAGTCCGGAATAGCACATAGGCTACTTTTTATCCCAGAATTCCCACGGGAACGGGAACTACGCGGGTGAAACCGCGAGGCGCTGCTAGTTTTCAAATAAGAACGAACCTTTTCACAATAAGCCTAAAAAAACCCCTAAACCTTGTCAGTGGTAATTAATGAAAAAGAACCTTCACAAAAAGAGTGATCCTTTCCAGAGATCCTTTCAAACTTTAAATGACGGAATAAACTAGGAATATTTTCTTCAGAACAGCCAGTACAAAAGACTATCAATAAGTGGCGGTGGAGTTGGCAAATTGAATTGAATAAAACACACAGTCCGCTAACGAGCCGGTGTTTACCCAAGTGGACACTAATTGGCTTAGCCAGCGGCCGGCACCGCGACGGTTCCAAAACCACTAAAACACAAGCAGTGGATGTGGCAAACTTGTGAATGGTTTTTCAGGAGTTTGTTTTCTACTTGTAAATAGTATAACCTATGTGGTACCTTTTTTATGTTTGAAAAAAGGTAGTTTAGTAAAAAAGGTATAAAATTAAAAAAAATATATATATATATAGGCAAAGTGCCCAGCATTCTGGGCACTGCAGCAGTACTGTCGTCCACACACTTCTCGTCCAAGAATCGAGATTTACATCTAAGCATCCCCAAAACTACGGCTTATTCCACTAATTCCCGTTGACAATCCCCGTCAACGGGGATAAGTGAACTTTTTGTTCATTATTCCCCGTTGACGCCGATTCGAACTCGTAATGGGGATTAGTGAACTAAAAAGTTCATTAATCTCCATTGCGTCAAACACAAAATACGAATACTTTATGAATCATGTTTTTACCAATATTGCCACATCAGATTAATTTTGCTGTCATGTATCTCCTTCCCACAGATTGAGACAGCCTGACTCTAGAATGAAGATGCAATCACTGGTACGCGACTCACGACTACAAAACTTGACCTTTGAAAATAAAATAAATACACATAGCAACCTTTCCAATTAAATAGCTATCTCGGCTTTCAAAGGAAACTCCTAGCCTCCAGGCAACTTCACCTTATCCTGCTTAGACCATTTAAAATGGAGAAAAACATTGATATTAAATATACAACGGTCACTTGCCTAATGAGTTTTTGAGGAAATCGCTTTCATAGCTTGATTGCTGTTACCGAAATTTATGAAAAGTGAAATGTTTCGGGTAGGATTTTTACAAAAATAAACTAAAAGAATCTAAATTGCTGTGGCTGATACTGTAATTACAGAATGTTATAATTATTATTAGCTTATACTGTAGTATCCCACTATTGGGCAAAGATTTCCCATATTCCGCAGGAGGGATTGTAAAAACTAGACCTATTCTGACAGCGTGCGATGATTAGGACCTAATCCATTTGATTATAAATAAATAAATATTGCTGTATAATGTAAATTATAGCATTATAGCTAAGCAGAGCTTGTGTTATGGGTACAGTTAACTGATGTACATAATATGATACAATACATAGATATTTTTACTAGGATACGACCAGAACAGCGCAACAAATATCTGCAGATCGTACAAACATACATTTATCCCGAGGCGGGAATCGAACCCGCAACCTCCTGCGTGGCAAGCGGACCTTCGTCCACCGCGCCACGGAGGTCGTCAAATCAGTGAAGCTGCATTTTTCAAAAGCTTGCGCGATCTTCTTTTGTTTGTCGTATTCTGAATTCGTGACGTCAACGAAAAACAAAAGACAATCGCGCCTTAAAAAATGTATGAGCACCTTATTACGTTGCTAATTCAACCTTTCCTAGATTAAAGATGTTTCTCAAAGAACGATTATTCAGAGAGATCATGCAAATCACGTGATTCATACATCTAGTTAATTCCATTTTGCATATTATTCCTGTTTCAAAAGTAATTTTAAAGGCTATCAGGAGCACACCAACGACCGACGATACCAAGCAACATCAGTGGCCCGTATCTTGTGCTATTAGCATATAAATTGTATCTTCTGGTCAGGCGGCCAAGATGACACGCCGGACGCCTATTCGCTTCATATTTTAGATGATATTACGTTGTGAGTGATAAAATATAGCTACGATACGTATACAGAGCAGCTTTCCTCCTCCCTCCTCGATAAAACATCTATTACGATATCTATATCAAGAAATGTGTACCTATGCGTTTTGACTTTGTCATCAATTGAGCTCAGGACACCTTTCGCGATTTTTTCTAACTTATAGTTTCGGATCTGGCCATCCACTCCCATTTCAAAAAGCCATCATGTAAGTACCTATGCAGGTTTGTCATACACAAGTAACAAATGAAGTCTAAATTTATTTTCGGAAACACCTACCATCGTGTTTGGTTTTCGATATAGCTCGCTTAATTAAAGCTAGCGTGATTAGTCTTTTTTTTTTATTTAACCACGCTTACTTCACAAGTCTGCACACAGGAAGCCTAGGCACGGCCGCAAAACACGACCTGTAGCTGTTACTCTCGCTTATTCACGAATAAGCCGTTTTCGGTAAAGTTTTTTGACTCTGACTGGTTAATCATAGGTAAATTTTACATCCCTATAAACCATTCGACACACCGAAATTTCAGATTGTCAAATAGAATGAAAATATACTTCCATAATTCTAAAATAAAAACGCAGGTTAACTACGTACGAAATTTCTATTTTCGTTCGATTAGTGACTGTGAGATGGAGTACTGGAAATTTAGTACACGATTGAACGAAGCGAAATGAAATCTGCACTAAATAGGCCTCCAGTCTATGAAAAAAAAAACTACCCCTAAAGTTCCTGTAACTGAGCCAATCGATGGTTGTTGTTTGGTATTTGATACAGTACCTTACTACCGTGCGAACATAGAACTACGCAAATACGATACTCTCGAGAAACCAAACTCTATATTATATTTATTAGTATTATGTGTATTTAGTTTGAATTTATGTATGTTGTAACTTTTAATGTAAAGTACCGCCATATTTTTTTCCACAATTGTTCTGGTTGCCTGGAAGAAATCGCTTTAAGCGATAAGGCCGCCAAATCCATTGCTCTGTTTAGTATGTTTAATTTAATACAATCTGTTTTTCTTTTTTAAGGTGATGACTAAAGATATCTCTATGTCTATCTATCTATCTAACTCAGACCTCAGTTAACCAAATAGTTTCGACCGACGCATAAGATAATAATGATACCAAAGCTCCATTAGTGTAATATAAATTTAAGTTCGCAAGTAAGTGAGGGAACAAAAGGCCCGTAAATAAAACAATTATCGCGTAGAAGCTAAACCAAAACAAATAAGAGAGATAATAAATCATTTCTAAACAAAATCACCGTTCGTATTAGTCTTCATCAGTGCTCACGATACACGCCCAATGAAACGATGAAAAGAAGCTAATTTTTCAGCGAATCATCTCCGGTTGGAATAGTCTTGCCAACTGTGCGGGTTTTAACGGGATCTGACCAGTTGGGTATAGAATACAAAAAAAACCTAGGGTAAACTTTAAACCATAACTCATAATGATTTTAGACTCTACTTATTTGAATTGCGGGTGATTATACTTTTACATTTTGCTATTCTTAAGCGACATTTAGGTCCCTTCATAATTGTATTTCCTAGAAGTAAGTAAACATGGTAAAATGCATGATAATATTAAGACTGACTAAGTTTAAACTACCTTTGTGGATTATTTCAGTAGCTAGATGGTTAATCGTTACAAAAAAAAATCTAACTATAACCATTTTAGTGCACTGTTCTTTATTCACTATTGCACTAAAATTAGCAAAAAACGAGCTATAAGTTGGCAACACAGAGTCCATGAAGTCATCAATATTCATTTTGCGGCGCGCCCCAGAAACAACACCTTTCAGCAGCGAGCTTCCTTTGAGGGACTCCGGGACTCCGGGACTCCGGGACCATGACACTGCAACACCGACCAACTCAATTTATTAAGATAATTGCCTTGTTACGCTGACGGACCCAATGTTCTATGGTAGTAAGCATTCAATTCCTTTTCTCAACATTCCATTTTCAACAAAATTGTTCGAGTTTTGATTAAATCATAGACTTAGGTAATTAAAGTCAGACATGGCAGTAAAAATTAAACTAACATACTCTTTTCAATTTACTCTTATCACGAGACGGCGGCGGCATTATAACCAGAGCGAGTATAATATCTTTAGAATAGTGCACTTAAAACTATCGCCGCTATCTTAAGTGCACCGTTTAATCAACAGTTATAAAATCACAAATGGAGCTATCAACTAAAGCCATAAAACAATTAAAGCATAACTTTCCCCATAACTTAAGGATATTTGGCAAATGGTAGAGTTAAAATCGCATTGCCATTCTATGGTCTTCATAACTCATCCAACTATTAGACGCGGTACAGTGCCGATTTATTTGTGTGGACGAAATTCAATTGTCTTATTTGATTTATTGGTTATCAATAAACAAATTGTAACTCCATAGTCTGTTTGTTCTATGGAGGTATTATTTATTTGTTGTTATGAAATCAAATCACACACAATCAATAGGGCTCAAATAATAATATTCACTTTTATACAGAATGGAATGAATAAACGATCGTTGCCATGTTTTGGGGTAGCATTGTCCAGGAATGGCGCTAAAGGTCGTTGTACCTGATTTAAGTAGTTCTATTAAAAAAAATGAGTTTCTGAAGTCAGTTTTTTTTAAATATTCTTTGAACGTAGTTTTACTTATTGAACAAAATTAAGGAATGCTTCTTTTGAGTAAAATCTGCTACTTTCAGTAGGTATTTCGGGTCTCAGGTATTGTTCGTTTACCCTATAAAGTGACCGCTATGTTGCGTACAGCTACACGTTGCTACATCTACGGCGTAGCACTTTTCGTAGCACGCCGCACCGTAGCACTTGGCTCATTGAATTTATTACTATCTCCAACCACAGGGCAGTATTAAATCCAATCAAGAACAATGATTAATCATATTACGATCTTATCTACATAGATCATCTATGTTAAAACGCTGCCTGGCAACATTATTATACAAATCATCATTAATAACAGACGACAGAAGTAGGAAGTAACTGACAAACCTCAATTACAATAAAAGAGCACGTTATTTAACAGCAAAACGACATTCAAAAGACGGAAAAAACCGAGGGTCGGAACATCTGCACATAAAGAGGCAATTTGGAGATTGCCGGGGGCGCACAACCACCGCGGAGAATTGTACTCGAATGTATTCAAAATTAAAAAATGAAGAAAATATTGCAAGGAAAATTCATTGCGGTAAAATAAACAAGAGTGGCTGTTGCTGTGGACAGTGGAGCGAGTTGCGAGGCTGGACCCGGGCTTCTGCTTTGGCGCTCATCACACTTACCCACTGCTGCACTTCTCCTTTGTCATTCTAGATTTGTACTTATAAATGTTTAGGGCATAATACTATGCTCATGATGACATATAAGCTGCTGTTATCGATGTCCCAGTAGTTGTAATAACGTAGATGATGGGTACAAGCGTCGACGACAGGTAAGAATAAGATCTTGTATCTGAATACCGGACCTTCTTATTCTTACGTGCCGTCGACGTAAGTGCCTAACCTATGTTTTTCAGTCCCAGTAATCACCCTTTGTTTTTACTGTTAAAAAAGAGTTAAATGTAAAGTACAGAGGCCACTTAATTGGCTCTAAATCTGAGGCAATGTTCGGCTCCAAGCTCCTCGTACCAAAGGCAGGATGTCGCAATTTGGCGCGGCGAGTAATGACGGCGATGCGGTTCTACGTGCAGCGGCTACTCACTAGCTTCCGAACAAATCAGGGAATAAAAGGTTACCTATCTAGTTTTAAGCCATCTTTGTAGAAATCGTCTGAAGAAATTTCAGAAGAAACCTCGGCGTGAGAATATATCCTCGTTATAAAATTTTTGGAGAAAAGATCAATCTTTTCATTTCGTTAAGACAATTCGCGCAATTCAAATTGTGATGGCATTCTCTCTTGGTAAAATAATATTTTATGATACAAAAGAATGAGTAATAAAAACAATTTCACCGCATTCAAATGCCAATTCATTATTATTTCTGCGCAGCTCTATTTCTCGTGAATCAAAATTAATTTCTAAGGATCATACCTACTTTTTTCAAGATCCGAATAAAATTGAAACGGATTTCGGAAAAAAAACCGACTTGGTGCCTGCGGCTAACACAAATTACGCCTTTATTTACAAGGTTTAAACATTTTCTCGCTCAGGAGATAAAATAGGCAGGTTAATTTATCAAAGATGTATGAGGGTCTCGAGCTTTACATTTCAAATGTTAGAATAATAATCACTTTCTTTTGAACACTCTTATTTCTAAAATGGATAAGTTTGTACAGGTTTTATAAGTAGCCACTTAATTTAAAAGAAATTCACTGTCCCCATCTGCTGCCATTTACTTACAAATAGAGGTTAGAGTAAGAAGTAGAGCTGAAACAATTAAAGATTTTTATTAGATAAACACTTATTCTCTTTTTCTAGAGTAATAGAAATTATAATTGTCCGCTTACATCTACCGACACAGTGGCCTCCGACAAGTCAGACAGGACAGTCACTGACAGACACGATTATTTACCTACATCCGTATCAGAAGCGTGTCGTTTAAAACGACACGTTCTGGCACGTCAATGCGTAACCCATTCGAAAGGGTTAACCCAAACTCGGGGTTCTACGGTCCCTAGTCATTTTAGATGGACAGATGACATTGTCTGAGGAGCAGATAATCGGTTTTGACTATGGAGTCAAAAGCGTAAAACAAAACAAGAGATGTCCGTGGAAGGGGTGTGTCCATGGTCTATAGCTGACTTCAGCTTGACGCATCCAGCATCGCCTCCAGTCTTTCGCAGGTCGTCACTACGTTTAGAGAGTCGTGGTCACCACTCAAGAACAAGTTTACTCCAGCGGTTGTCGGTTTTTCGCGAGATATCCAGCCATCTATACCATAAGTTAGGGTATTTAACCATAAAAAACTTTCTACTTACACAAGGGTGACAGTTGCTTAATAAAAGCGACACCTGATTGGTGATTTTAGATTTTTGGTTGAGTTCAGATAGTCACAAATGTTGTATGTTCAGTTTGACTGGAGTATAGGTTAAGTATTAGGTATTACGGTCTTATGTAACTTTTAACAAAGTTTCAAACGTTGTTTTAAAACCCAGTTCAAACAGCCAGTACAAACCTTATAAAAATATAACTTGACAAATCTTAAAAATTAATGCGCAAAGTTGCAAGACCCCTTAAAATTAATATGACTTTATATTTCAACGACTTTAAAACTCTATGAATAAAAGACAAGACTCGTTTCGAGATCTTAGGCTATTATTAAGGTTGCCGATCGCGAGTTTTCATCATCATTATCATTAGCCTATATTAGTCCATAGCTGGACATAGACCTCATCAACTATATGGTAAGTACAAACTAGGAAAGTAGGTACCTAGCTAGATGCAAATTATCGTTTCTGCGGGTAGGTAATAGGATTCAAGATTGTTGACCACCCTTTCATTACGAATGAATACCTACAATATTGAGTATTTTTACAATCTTACTAGATTGTTAAAGAAGTAAGACTCGTAGGTATTCGTAGAGATATAATAGAAAATACAAGAGATATAATAGTGAACAGAATTCTAAAAACTTACGTCTGGATCCTTTTCATACGAGCATTTGTGGACATCAAATGCTCTTTGGCATCTTGCCTTGTCAGGCGTATCTGAGAATTATAGCGAAATCAGAATTCACAACTAAACAAACAAACGTAAAAAGATCAATTAAAGAAAAAAGAACACAAAGGCATACTAAATTAAAACTTTAAAAATTAAAACCTCGACGGTTTTAATTTAAACCCACTCAATATTAAGTCGAGATTGTACAGCATTATTTTATTTCATTTATTTATTTAGAATGGCTGCACATGTATTCATCAAACATATCAAAGCACACTCCTAAAAGTCTCCTATCGTTTTTTGGGTTAAGTATTTTTATTAATTACGTAAAAGACAATTTGAATAATAATCGAGAAACACTCTTGATATAAGCCATAGCTGAAGAAAATCGATGTATCCGTTCAAATATAATTTCCAATTACTAAAGGTTATCTTTTGAATATTTGGGTAAAATTTAAATATTAAAATACATATTTGTTTAATGTTAAGCTGGTTCAAAGTTTCTTTTTGTGAATTTTGGTTGTTTGCTCATTAAGTGGATAAGACTACATATTATGTTGTACTATATGTTATGATTACCATTGTGCTTGCATGCGTATAACATAGTCCTTGTTCTGTCCTGCATCTCTTCAGGCATCAAACTAACAAGCATGTCATAATCTACTAGGTCATCTTCCACCTGCAAAATAATACAGGTGTTAAACATTTCTTAAATATCTACTTCCTGCTGAGGACCGAGATGAGAGAAAGGAGAGGTGGGCCTCAAAAATTTTGCTTTATAATATTAGTGTAATATTCTAGAAATCAAGACTCTTTGGCCGAATATTCGATAAATCTATTATTATTTTATTCACCATGTACGATAAACTATTCGGTCGAATATATAAGTTTACGACATCACGACTAAAACCATCACTTTATGAATGAACTTTGAAAAAGTTAATTCTTAGGTATACTAAGTATTCAATTCAAATAAAATCGTAAGCAAAATTTTGATGGTTAGATATGGTTTTTATTCTAAACACACAGAAACGTCCTAGACATATTAAAGTTTAGAATTCAAAGCAAACAAACGGAATTAAAAATAAATTAAACGTTTGTTTGTATTTAATTTCGTGTCTGAGGAAAGGCGGGGGAGAAATAAACAAAGATAACTCACGAGACTCGCTTCTTCCAGTAGACAAACCATATAGCACTTCAATTTCTCGTCTTCCTTAAATATGCCCTTTTCGCAATTCTGTATATCCTCTGGGGGCAAGTAAAAATAAAGACTCTTTAATGTACACAAACATGGGATATTGTATCGCAAAACAATAGCACTATAAATTTACAGAGCCGGCTACACTACAACAGCTATGGTATCAAGAAACTCAGAATAACGATCAGATATTTTTATCGGGATTTGATGTAATGGCGCAGATTAGGTAATGTTACTTTGTTATGGGCACCTATATTAGGTACTTAGATATATAAGGCATTGCTTAAATTTGTGCGAGACTTTTGTAAGAAAATAAGATTTGTATCGAAGATAATTTACTGATCAAAAATTAAAACGAATAACATCTATACCTTACCTACAATAAACGTGACAAAATATCAAATTGTAAAAAACCTTTCAAAAAACTTTGAAAATTTTGCCATTTCTATTCATGTTGAGGTCTATGCAAGAGAGCTTAGCCGTGCCGATTGTATCGTGTCATTCGCATACTAACATGCACAAGAAGAAATACAGTTTATGTTAGGAGCTCACCTTCAGAAGCCCCTGTTTTTCCAACACAGTCATTGTGGACTGAATCTATTATTTCTTGAATATCTTCGCTAAATACCTGAAATAGAGATTATGTTTGATTAATAAACTACCTAAAATAATATACTTAAAACTCTGTACAAATCCATCACAAACACCTCATTAAATAATACACATCACTGTACAAATCCGTCCAGCATCATCTATACTCAAGCTAATCTAAAGAAAAAATGTTTGTAAACGACTCGCGACACAAATTTTTTAAAAAGTCTCATTTTGGCCCCGAATTCGAAACAAGTTTATTTGCATTGGACGAAAAAGCTTAAATCGACTAGTACCTAGTGCTAATTCTCTGAATTAGAATTGTGAATTTAAGGTTAACGCATTAACTGCCCAGCCCTCGGTGTGACCCGCAGGGTCCCCCCGCCACCACCCCACGCTGGTCCCGCAGCACATGTGCGTCGTAGGCCATGAAAGTGTTAGTATACATTATGGGGAGAATTTATTTATTTATTTATAGACCCAAACAAAGGTTACCTACTCTTTATCTGAGCCTGAGTTCCATCCAACATTTTGAGCAGATGGGTACAATGTCAATAAGTATTGATATTTTTTTTTTTATAATAAACATGCGCATTGTGTCATATTTTATTCCCGGTCGTCTCTTCATCCAGTTACCTTTGTGAACACCGTATTTCCCCCCCGGGTCCCTTTTCCACCCCATAAGTCGTTTCAATATTAAAAATAAGGTAACATGTTCAAAGAAAATATTAAGTCGTGATTCCGCTGAGACCGCGGAGCCGTATCAACTTGTGTCATAATATCAAGTATTCATTTAAATGTCGGGAGCTCGTTTCCACTGCTGAAAAAGTAGCTCTTTTCGGGTAAAACTATGATTAAGGAAAAGTCTAAACCAGCCATAGCTAACAGCCGGCTTATCATCTGCTTGTTATAATTTTGACAATAGTTTAAATTTTTTGTTAACCTCTATAGTGTGTTTAGATACTTTGGTGCGGAGAAACCAAGGCGGTTCGTAAATCAAAGAAACGAAACTATTAAAATCGATTTAAGTGCTCTATATGCAAAATTTTTTTTTTTACAATTAAATAAAAAATGATGAAGATATAGCCAGATAAAGTTCCGCGTGACGTCACAGCGTGCGACTCTTTTTAGCACAGGCGTGACGTATCCTTGTAATTTTTTGTCTGAATGACAAAACAAAAAATAAGTTTAAAATTTTCTGATAATAAAACTGACGGACTAAATACACTCTTAATTTTACCCAGGAATAGTTTCCTGGGTAAAATTATAATAATAATAATACAAATTGTATAACGGATGAAACAATTTGCTGTATCCAATACAACGATCTTGAATTATAACTAGGTAGACACTAACCTACCGATAAAATGACCACACACAACAACCTAGTAAAGTAGTGTCGGAAACATAAAACTTTGAAACAGTTATCTACTCATAAGTTACCTGACTAAATAACAGTTCAGTAAGTTTGCATTAGGTACCTATTCTCAGAGACGACATTGAGGAATAGTGTCGTTGGTGCGTGCTCTTTCTACATCCATCACCGCGCTCACTTCATAAACTACGCCGAGTGACAAATTGAAGGGACTTTGTACACTGCCGCTTACTTCAAATGTCGAGAAGGTGGTGGGAATTTTTATGATCAAAAGCGTTTTTGTTGTGGCAAATGTAGAAACACAATATTTGAACTGTCGTAAATATAGAAATCACAATGGTAATCTTAATCTTGCTCGTCGAAAAGCATTTACAAGCATGATTGTTAAATCAAACACTAAAGGTACTTTGAAAAGAAGAAAATTATAATTAAATTTCGATGGCAATAAGAAAAATGTAGAGATCTTTATTTGCCACAACCCCTACTAGGATATCAAATCCTATGCTATACGGTTTATTTGTACAAAAGAGTATGTCGTTGGGTGATGATGATGATGATGATGTTCGCCTAGTCAGCCTATCCAGGTGCACAGGACATATTACAGTGAACACATGTGCACTCTCTATTCCCTCACTCTCATAATCCAATAGGACGGCAGACCGAGCGTGGAGAAGTCAGGCGCAGGACTAACGGCTTATCGTCATTGGGTACTGAACATATCAGATCTTCAACAATTGTGCTTGATATTAAATTAGGTACTGAAGTACATACCGGTTTATCCTTGCCACAGCGAGCAGTGGCAAGTAGAAGGAGGAATACGGGCAGCGCAGAGAACATGGCGGCAGCGCTCCGCTGCGATCGCATCTGCAAAACCCATTACCACCTCACCTTATATGTATCAAAACACAATTCATACTACCAACCACATATTCTATGACATGACCTGTCCACCACCGCCACAATTACGATCATATTACAGCTCGGTAAAGTTCAATTTTCTTTATTCAATCGCTAACAGTCGTAAGCGATGTGCGGGTCATGTAACGAAGATATTCAGTTCGCCTAGAAGTACCTATTGCTAGTTAGAGAGCAGAGGCGATAGTTATCTGAAGTGCCAATTAGCCCATTAGCGGTCTTGTTGCGCACAAGCCGTAATCATGACGGGGAAACTTTTCCCACCGCCAATGAATATGTAGGTAGTCGAGTTTCAGAGGAGCTGGTTTCACGGGGTTAACTCACATTTTACAAATTTTTAGAGGTTATTTATTTAAGTAGACACCAAGGTACCTTAATTCTTCTCGTGTCCATTAGTTCTTATTTGATTGCTTGCATTTTCGGATCTGGTAATTTTAATTTAGAAAGTTTTATTACTGAAGATCTTAGCAGAGAATATATAACTAATAATACAAACGCCTCTAGTCTCTCGACTCAAAAGTTTAAATTAAAGATTTGTAGGAAACTTTTATTAACTTTCGCGATTCGCTAACATACTTGTTAAAGATTATTTATCGGTTATTTATCGCATACCTTTTGTTTTATTTTCCCCTACAAAAAAGGTTTTAACGTAACAGGAAGAGAGACGAAAACTATCTTCACGATTAAAATTCGGATGTTTCTTGGTCTCTTTTTTTTATAAGAAAGCCTTAAAATGAATTGTAGGTATATTCACAGGTTTGGTGTATCTCTACGTTACTAAAATTGAAATCACTCTACACCACCATGAATGAACATGATCACAAAAATCATGCATGTGTAGCGTAGATGCACACATATAAGTAGGTACATATCAACCAAGGTGTAGACCTTCATTCATGTTAGTAACTCACGGTAATATTAAAGAAGCAATTTTAATTGCCACTTACGTATAGAAACAGAGGTAAGCAAAATGAATTTTAATGCTACAAGTTGTGGTTTGTATGGTTATTATGCAATTTGCATCCGTGGTACGAGTATGAATGAACATGAGAAGATATGATATTCGCCACTGAAAGATCGAATGAAATAGCTAAACCAAGAGTCTGAAACCACAAACCAAATGCTAGATGCAGATTTTTTGTTCTTAAAAGTCATTTTATTCAACCGGAAGCTTAAAGGCACAGTTTTTCCCGAGTCATCCCGTAACTTTGCTCCAGTCATTGTTTCCGAGGTGAACAATGAAAGAAGCTTACGTGTTTTTGTGCGCCCCTCTATTGTGGCTTACGAAACAATTATTATAAAATTAATGTCATAATTTGTGTTCTTTCAGGGAGCTCACAATAGCCTTGAGTATAAAAACGTAAATGATTATTAGTCTTCCTGGTTTACAATAAAGAACCTCTAGAAAATGCAGGGAGACTTGTCTCTACTTTTTCTTCCTTTTGTTGCATCGATCAAGGTATTCGCTGAACCATTTGATTTTAAGAAAACTGATAGAAAATCCTTTCCATCCTAGCTTTTTCGATCTGTTCATATTTTCACCGTGGCCACCAAAACTAAACCATTTACCATTTGCTCATCTCACGCATAGATTTAAAAGGCTTGTGCAATCGACATGAAAAATCCATTAGAGTTGTTTGTGCTGGCGCGGCCAGCAGGCGGCGGCAGTGACCGTGGCTAAGGGGATTCGTTGCAAGCCTGTGGCTGCATATCTGCAAATCCGAATATTGTATAGCATTAGTCAGTCTGTTGGAAAATACATAAAACAGAAGGCCAGATTTCATCGTTGACTTTTACATAAAATATGGCATGGAAAAAATTTCAACTGTTACTTCTAATGAATATACATACCAAGTAATTAGAAACTCATATCTTGTTATTTTAGTTCGCAAATTAAAGGCCGGCATGTCATTAATTTGTAAAGAAAATAATCATGGAGATAGTAGAGACAAGTGGTAAAAGGTGTCGAGAGACGTCATTACCGCAATCAAAGCATCCGAAGCCGCAGCACGCGCCTCCCGACTAACGACGAGTGCTCTCGATAAAAATTAAAAACACGTGCAAGCCCGGCCTGAGGAAAGTTTTAATGAGTACACGGCTCGCTCCATGGATAAGGCCGCATTTAGTAGTGAAGCAGGCTGAGGAGTGCGTTTACCTTTACACCTTGTCTTCTGATTATTCATTAATATAAATACGACAGGTGGTCTTTCTGATTATTCTGGACTTGGGTCAAGTCGTGACGGTGGTTAATAAGTCAGTGCCTATCAATCTTATTCACGAAAGCGTTAGTTATACCATGTATTTTTTGCAATCGTAGCTCGGTACTCAGTAGTCCAATCAAGCAATGATGTCAACGACGGCCAATTTCATTTTCTTTTTAAATAATACTTAGTTTTGTTTCCTTCTGGAAACTACTAGGTAGTCTGGTTTCCTGTAGGAAACAATATACGTACTGTTCTGTTCTATACGTATGGTGCAATTAGCTAAACAGACTGCAAAGGCCTAGTGCGGATAACAGAGGTTCCAAATAATAATAAAAAATAATAATTAGAATGTTTTGAAAAAACTAAAATCCAACTTCAAGTTCCTTAATAAGTATTTACACTGTTTTAAATGCCTTGGGAATAAAATTTTATGGGATCACCACGAGATCATCTTCTATAAGGTACAACAGCGAAATCATTAAAAAATCGACGAACATACATAAAAAAGTTTTAAAAAAACATACATACAGCCGAACATAGAACCTCCTCCTGCTATTTTTTAAGTCGCATAATAAGCTCGCTGAAGTTGAATTGTACTTTAAATAAATAACTTATTTTCTTTGGAAAAATGTTATAGGTAACTATATTTCTGACAATAGGCGGACTGATTTTGAGAAACTTCTCCGAGATGTGTTTAGATTTAGGCATCTGTTGAATAGCAAATAAATCATATGTCTGCAAAAATATGGATATAGAAGGAAAAGTTTAGAATTTAAAAATGCAATATCAATTTCGCTCTAAAACGCTACAGTACTAGTGACGTCTGTCTATGACGTCAAAGATTCACGAACATCTGATGATACCGAATGACCCACTTATCAAGAGAAGAAAGTCAGACCTTTACTATTATACATATTCTACGAAAACTTTTTAATAATATCCCAAAAATTAAAAACCCTGTACTGAAGGTGAGGCGCGGGTTCGAATCCTGCCGAAACCGAAATTTTTTGGGATATTATTAAAAAGAAGAAGAAGTTTTCGTAGAAGATTTTACCCAGTGCGACTAACACACTATAAAGCAAAAAGCTAATTATACATATTATTCTGTCCGTTTACATTAGGTACATATTGTGACGGCATGACGTCACCGATCCGGTACCTCTGATCGGTGTTCAACGTGCCATGGCAGATTGCTGTATGTTGTCGTTTTATTTTATCAAAATTATTATAAAAATCGATCAAAATATAAAACATAATACGTGGCTTGTAATCTAAGGCTCATGTGTAATTAGGTAAATACATAATGGGTGATGGTGATTTTTAGCAAGTTAGTTCCATCAAACGTTGAGGGCGCGGGGCGGTTAGGCGGGCGGCGCGCGGCCGGATGGGCGGCGGCGCCGATAATCTGATTTCGTTAAGAATGGGGTATTTATGCGGCCAGAGATAGTATGGATATCTCAATTTTTTGCAGGTTTTGCTGAGTGGCGAGCAGGTACTAAAATTTAACAGTATGTTGGTTTTTTTTTTTACTATATTGGCAGCTACATTTACAATTCTATCCTAACCTTCTAAAGTTAGTCTTACATTTTAAGCTGAAAATAGGTACCTAAGTAAAAAAGTAAAGTGTAAGTAAATAGGTGTGTTCGATACATCGGTCACGTAGGTATATTAACATCATCAGCAGTTTGACCTAAGTAGGTTACTCGTGCCACGAGCGCGGACCGAGCGCCTACGGAGGTCAGTGCATCAGCAGCAACCATTTCAACCGCACTCATTAACATATTTATGATGACGACTATATAAGAGTCGTAGTTTTATACAAAATAGCTATTGTTTCTATACTCGACTTTTATATCAGCATCCCGGGAAGAGCTAGACGCGATTCCTACAAGGTGACTTTAGTAAGAATATGCATCCGTTCGTTGGTCCATTACCGAGTACCTTCCTAGGAAAAGAGCAAACGTTAACTATTATTCTCAATACTCATTTCAATTAAAAATCCATTATAGGTAGTTTAGCTTACGAGCCATGTCGGCTGATTGTGTTCCGTACCGGTCGACTTCAGTTGACCGTGCGTAAGCAGCTTTATAGCGTCCCTATCAGCATCAAGGATAGCTAGGCACGCAGATATTTTGAAAGAGGTAATAGTAGATAGGTATAGGCTCGTAGGGAACTGCGAAGAAATATAAAATACTTATCTATACGTACATCCTGGCATCATTGCCCATTGGGTATGATGTTATTACCCAGTCAGGTTCTTTTTCGTTTTTATGGAAAAATGCGAGTTCAATGTCAATTTTCGCATATTTTATTTTTCCGGTAGTAAAAAATTATAGGTATTTTCTATTTTAATTAGATTATTAATTTTTATACGAAAATTTAAGAGAAGTCTATTAAAATAACACTTTGAAAAATGGTCAAAACCGGGGGTGATTTTTCGAAAGGGTAATTTTTCGAACCCTTTCGAAGTCTACTCTAGGTGGGTATCAAATGAAAGGTCAGTTTGATCATTTCAAAACAGTTTTTTTAAATTATTGTAAGTTTTATACATTTTTAAATATTTTGAAAAAAGTCGAAAAAATTACCGCTACCCCCTTATCTCCTAAGTTCGCAGAGCCATCCATCTGAATTGACCTACTATTTAGAATTTGTAATTATTTTGTAATTAAAGATATAGGTATTACAAAACTCCTAATAGAGTCCACAGGTGATCGGAATACTGACTTTTATCTTGGTCAACGAATTAACATGTATGTATTTATACCATTCAACGTGGCAATGCTGCCAGCATTCTGGGCACTCTGCCTTCTGGTGACCGCTTAGATTTTTAGAAAATAGATTTGAGTGTAAATTTTAGTTCTAATTATTTAATTCTGTTATTGTAATTTTCTTTGTACCTAGTACCTATAATAAAATATGATCCTAATAAAATAATATACCTACTAGGATCTTTGGTATAAATTTTGTAATATATAAGACAAGTCTAATTTAAAAAAGTGTAAAAAAATTATGTAGGTACCTTCCTCATGTAAAAAAAATGTAAAAAAGTGGGCAAAGATGCCAGATTTAACGGTAATCAATCTTTCATCCGAAATAATCAAATTCAAACGCGTTTATATATAGGGCTCTGCGAGTAGGACTCGCGCACCGAGGGTTCCGTAGGTATAGGTAATTGTACCTTGTTTCTTGCTAAATATGACTCTAGGTCAACGGGAAGTAAGGTAAGTTTTGTTCGATGGCGATACCTACTCAATAATATTATTTTTTGTGAATAAAATACAAATTTCCGATTTCGGATTTTTCCCTATATATAAGACCTTGCTTCCTGCCGATAAAATTTGGCAATTCTAGGTCAACTGGAAGTACCCTATAAGTTTTGTGTGCATGTCATGTGATTCGAGGAAATTTCAAAAAATTTGGACATACCTAACAGCAATATGTAGATACCTACCTATCTACCTAATTTATTAGATAGTCCTGTGCCAGTGTTGTTGTTTGCTTGTGTTGAATTAGTACGAAAATACTAATTCAACACACAAGCAAACAAAAACGGCTCGAGTCAATTCAATATAAAACTCTGACAACACCAATTTGCCCGTGTCTAAATGGCTACCTTTGGCTGGAAAGCATTTCAAACACAACAATAAATCTTCACTGAAATCACGGTCTAATTTCGTAAAAGCCCCATCTCGCTTTGCTAATTAATATGAATGGCATTTGCATCCGGCTTTTTCTCGCGTATCTACACCATTTCAGACTATTGTTTTGCAAGATTCTCCTCACAATTTATTCTTGCTTTTTACCCCACTTCACAGATGGAGGGTTATGAAGAATAATGAATACCTAGGTATCTACTTACATAGTAGGTACCTACATCCGTTTTCAGGCTATGCCGAAATTAGGACTTTACCTTTTTTGGTTTCGTATCCGTGCGACAGGGCACTATGGCGCTCATTAGGGAAGGCCTTTGTCCAGCTGTGGGCTAACATCGGCTGATGATGATGATTCTTGGAACTTGCCAGATCAGCGCCTGAAGCTTAGGTAGGTACCTGCGTGTAAGAAAACGCATGAAACAGGCGCTATAGGTATGTACCTACTTTTTACTAAAGGACAGCGGCGACCGAGTGGCGGTCCAAGTTGTTTAGACGGATCATTTAGGTCAGGATTCAGGATAGGAAGAATGAAAAATTTGCAAGGCAATCGCGTAGGTACCATCTTAGGGATAAACCGACTTCATAATTTTACGTGCGTTAGATTCTGCACGGCCTTTCAGTAGAAGTAGTAAAAAACATACAACCATCCATACAACAAACTTCCGCATTCAGACTCCCCCAGAAAACTAACAGTAAGTACTACCTACCTAACTGTTAGTTTTCCTGCCACAGCCTAACAGATATGGCTCCGGCAGGTATGTGTGGTGTGGTGTATTGTGTCCTTTATTAAACACTAAATTAAATTATTAATAGCAGTCGAAAAAAATAACGAAAGACGGCGGTGTTATGCTAAAAATATAAAAAAACTCTTTCAATAAACACCAAACCAAAATAACTACTAGCGTGTAAGACGCTCGGTAAATAAACTATTTCGTCGTTCCTATCATAAAACACAGTATGTGATGATATGATAACATATCATTGCAAGATTTGTATGTACTTATTACCCTTATTATGAACGAGTTCTGCCTGTAGTTCATCCTCACCAGTGATTCATACAAGAGACTAGGCTTGGGAATCTATATTCATGCGCAAACCTATCAGCTCTAATAAGTTTATCCTGGTTACTTTAACCAAGATGGAGGAGAAAGTAGTGGAACAAGACAAAGAAAATTACCTCATAAATATGGAACACTTTTTTATTATTGTAGAACGTGGAATAAAGACTTATCAAAATAACTGTTTATCAGTAGGAACATAAAAAAATAACACAACCAACGTAAAGCTATGTTAACAATTTACATTTTATAATCACAAAACTATTGTAAGAAAAATATAATTATTTTAAACAAATTAATTAATAAAATAGTTGTTTTCTAGTATCCAGTACCCACTTTGTTCTAGTTTACTTTTACTTTGTTTAATATTTAAGCATAACTAATTAGAAAACTAACATTATACCATGAAATTTTTCATTGACATACATTAAAATTTTTCGATAACTATGTCCATGCTATCTACGTTTTACCTAGACCTAGATTTTGTGACTATATTTCAAATACATACGTAAACTCGATTCCTAATGCCTAATAAGATTACAATTACTTCTTGAAAGCAGTTCCATTAGTTGATCTTGTAAATATTTCAAAACACACTAAAATTATATAAATTTGGAAGTCAATCTCTATGCAGGAAGTTAAATTCCAAAAGCCTCTATTTGCTACTTTAAAATAAAATAAAAAACAGGTGTTACCTGCTACTTAGAACCTGGTATAATCATGAAGATTATATTGAGTTTTTAAGTAACTAATACCTGGAAAATATAAAAAATTTACAGGTACATGAGCCATGACAGTGTAGCTGCCTATCAATGTGAGCAGCACATTCTAGAGATCTTCTAGAATGCATATTTGTTTACTTGTTCCCTTACAAAATGGTTATCTTGTTACCTACTACAAGCTATCATTATCAGCCTATGTTAGTCCTAGCTACTACAAGTTACAATGAATGTTAAAAATGCATAGTTACATAGCACTTATAAATATGTCCAGTCCACCAATAATCAATTAAGTTAAATTCATAAACATTCAACTGTTTACAAATTGTAGTGAGCACTTTGCTTCTTCACAACCTTGTGTCACAAACATGGTGGTGGTAGTGGCATATCAATGCGCTTACAGACTTCAAGCAGGAAGTTTTTAAGTAAAGCTGCTTGGTTATCCCGAGAACCATTCAGTAATATCAGGGGTATGAATGTAGGGGCCTGTATATGTGTGTCATCACCGTGTTTCTTGAGCAAGTTAGATCCATGTTCATGGGTAGCACAGTTGGTAATCGGATCTGGGTCTATATTCATTTCCTTTGCACACTGTAAATTAAAAAAATATATCATTGTCAAACTTTATACATCTGTTCAATTCATCTCTTCTTCAGTTATCGTTAACCAAAATAAGTGTTTTGTAATGTTGACCTACCCGTGATAATGCCTTGTCAGGGTCCATGTTATCAGCAATCATACAACTAGTAAACTTGACAGACATTGACATGTTTCCTATTGCCTCCACTGAGCAAGCATGGACTTTGTTTGCATAGCACTCTTCTTCTCCATGTTGACATTGGAAGACATACTGCCCGTTTACTTGCTTAGTCTGTAAAATATAAAAATTAGGTATATAAATTAAGCAGCTGTATGAAGTAAAAAATGTTTATTATGTATTTACTAGCAGTGCCTCGCGGTTTCACCCGCATAGTTCCCGTTCCCATGGGAATTCCGGGAAATAGCCTATGTGCTATTCTAGACCGTAATCGATCTCTGTAACAAATTTCATACAGATCTGTTCAGCCGTTGTAAGTAACAAACATCCATCCATCCTAACATTCACATTTATAATATTAGTGGGATTACATGTGTAGTACCTAAGTAGTCGGCACTTAGTCCATATCAAACATACATACAAAACACCTATGAATACAGTACCTTACATTTCAACATAAAAATATAAAAACTTTTAAAATTATTATTGGAACATACTACTTTTAATTTACAATAAAAAATAAAATTACATATTTTATGAAGAATACTTTAATAAATTGGCATCAATCATTTTCAGTATTTATTGATAAGATGATTTGAGGCCAAACATTTGTAATATTAACATGAAGTTAGTAGGTTTTACTTACTGTAGCTTTCCCATATGGTACTAATGTAACTTCTAAGAATTCAGATAGTTTTTCTGTGACTGGATTGAGATGCCTCATAAAAAAATGCTTGGAGTCAAGGCATAAAGCTTCATAGTACACCCTCACTTTGACTTTATCCTGCTTATGTTTATTGTACTTATCATCTTCTAGCTCCAAAATATCTACCTGAAATTAAACAATTACATTACATGTGTAGAAAGTTATAATGAATTAAAATAAATAGTGAATGATGTCCAGCATATGATGATGAATGAAGCAAATAGTAGGGAGATTCACCAAAGCAAGAAGTTCATTCCACAAAAAATAAGATAGGTACACGTTGATGCTTTTATTGCTTACCTCGGCAGAAATAAGTGGAGTTTTGCTAGGCATCAAGCGAAATGCTTGCCACATAATAAGTATTATAAGAATAATAACTATGGTCCTATAACGATTACACGAATAAAAGGCCATAGCAGCCTGTATTTGCACTAAAATCTTTTAACAAATTCTGTCCATCTGTCAAGGTAGGAATTATATTATCTCAACTATAGTTTTCTGTGATTATGGCTATGTACATAATTTGTTCATCGGACGTGTAGTGTAGATTTTAACTCTAGCGGAGTGGTTTTATTCGCTTTGTTGTAGATTATATTTTACTCAATTCGAAGATAAACTGTGGATAAACTACTGTCGGTTTTGAAATGGATAGGAATCGGCCAATGGCAGACTGACTGCCATGACAATTGACAATGACATACGCTATATAGTTTGTGACAATGACAAATAAATAATTATCTCCTGACAGACCGTGGTCGGAAGAAATCACCCCCCTTGGTGGGAATGAAATTGAAAATCTAGCTCATTTGATTGTGTTAGTTTTTTGAAATACAACAGTTTTTAGGATTCCGTACCCAAAGGGTAAAACGGGACCCTATTACTAAGGCTCCGCTGTCCGTCTGTCACCAGGCTGTATCTCACATTGATCTAAAGGTCTCTTTCTTCATTGGTATCTCATGAACCGTGATAGTTAGACAGTTGAAATTCACAGATGATGTATTTCTGTTACCGCTATAACAGCTCCTTGAACCCCCCGAAGCTATCTCCCAAGAAAACCAGAACAGCCAACAGGCTAACGAACAGCTCTTGAGAAGCCTGCATGGCTCTCTGAGCAACAACACATGACTGAGTAAAGCTTTTCTCGACGTAGAAACCGGAAAAAAGAACTCTAGTTCGTTTCCTGCCTGCATTTGACGACGTAGAGCCATGTAGAGTCGATCGAATGTTGAAGACCACTGATAAAATACCGCTATAACAACAAGTACCTACTAAAAACCATATAAAATAAATATTTAAGGGGGCCCCCATACAACAAAAGTGATTTTTTTTGCTCATTTTTCTAGATAATGGTACGGAACCCTACGTGCGCGAGTCCGACTCGCACTTGACCTGTTTTATTGTATATTAGCAATGCTTTTAGTAGTTATGTTTCATTTACTTTCGGGAATCTAAATTTATTGTGTTTTACATAAAAATAAAAACCTCATACACAATGCAGTAACAACTAGTTTTGTACCACATACCTAATATAGTTTTTAGGGTTCCGTACCCAAAGGGTAAAAACGGGACCCTATTACTAAGACTTCGCTGTCCGTCTGTCACCAGGCTGTATCTCATGAACCATGATTGTTAGACAGTTGAATTTTTTACAGATGATGTATTTCTGTTGCCGCTATAACAATAAATACTACAAAACAGAATGAAATAAATATTTAGGGGGGCTCCGTTCCTAGGCGAAATCCTATGCCTATCCTTTTCACAAAATGGCGTCGTAGTACGCCCCTTAAGTGAGGAATGGGAGCCCGAGTTTCAGGTCATAAATTGCATATGAAGACTCCCGAATTCTGATATCAACATTCACAATTCTTTTAAAGGTTTCACTAACTGTTAATACATATTTTTAAAGATTTTTATGATTAGGCCCACGCACTTAGACACGAAATTCGTTTTAAAACTTCTAGTACGTAGGCAGTAACTAGTAACCTAATGATACTTGCGCTGACAAATCGAGGCACCAGGTCGATCGATTACATTTTGTACCAGCAAAAATTGTATGCATGTTTCATATTTACAGAATAACGTTTTATTTGGAAAAAATCATAACATAACTAACCCACAACACACCACACTTGGTAAAACAATAAGTAGGTACCTACATAATTACTTTCTAAGCCTATTTCATTCAGTTAACTGCAAGGCTGCAAATTTTTCAACACAGTAGAAGCCAGCTTTAACTTGTCTTCCTCCGAAAAATCTACCATTTAGATCCACAACTGCTTTGATTGCGCTTTCTATACGTTTGAACTCTACGAAAATTCTCACGGCCTCGTCTGATGGCGCGTTAGGTAGTTCAAATATTATTACTTTGATAACATCGCCGTATTTTGTGTTGCATTCGTCTTTCACTTCAGGCTCTAATTCTTCGTCTACATCACCAGGTCCCACCATATTCTGTAATTAATTATGCATAAGAATAAGTTGTAATTTAAAATTTAGATTCATATCATGAGGTACTTATATTTTGATTTGTTACACAGAGATGATAGATAGGATACATAAAAAAATATCAACTATTACAGTTTGTTGAAAAAAGAGAACTTACTCTCAAAAGGACAACTTTGCTTGGTGATTTCATTATTTCGGTTATTGAAGGTTCCTGCTTTCCAAACTGTGGGGAATCTGAAGATGTGTTTGGAGAATCTGCAATAAAAATAAATTTGAGTGGTTGTGAGGCCTATTCGATTTGGTATTTTTTGATCTTTATTCTTTGGCCAAATACTTCAATTTAATTACCCGGTCCTGGTGGTGCCGGCATCGCAAATCCAGGGGGTGGCATAACCACAACTGGGGTGTCTTTTTCGTGAATTATACGACCACCACGTTTTGACGTCTTCTCTACTTGCAATGCTACAGACATTCCTTGTTCCTTTTTGCCCAGTCCTTGACCTTCCTGTGATGATATAATTAGCAAGTTAACTATGCATAACAATAAAAAATAGACCTATTTGCAATTCTTAGATTTACAAATTATAATGAATATGCGTTTCACATTTTGGGGATCAGCAGTGGGCATAATAATTATGTGTACTCATGAAGATGTATTGCATTGTGTGGTAGAAGATATTAAAAATAAAACCGGCTAAGTGCGAGTCGAACTCGCGCACGAAGGGTTCCGTACCATTATCTATAAAAGCGGCAAAAAAACACGTTTGTTGTATGGGAGCCCTCCTTAAATAATTGTTTTATTTTTAAAGTGAATATATAACTATATAGTCTGTGAATATTTCAAGCGTCTACCTGTTACCGTTATCAATATCGAAAAAAACGAGCAAAAAAATCACGTTTGTTGTATGGGAGCCCCCTTAAATATTTATTTTATTCTGTTTTTTAGTATTTGTTGTTATAGCAGCAACAGAAATACATCATCTGTGAAAATTTCAACTTTCTAACTATCACGGTTCATGAGATACAGCCTGGTGACAGACGGATAGCGGAGTCTTAGTAATAGGGTCCTGTTTTAACCTTTGGGTACGGAACCCTAAAAAAGATAAAGGATCGATGATGCCTGTAAGGATTGTATTTATAATCATTCAAACCTTAAACCCATATTTTGCCATAATCTTAGCAGCCACAGAGCTTGCACCGTAGCCTCCCACAGAGAAGCCTGCATTCTGTCCATGTGCTGGGGTGGGGGGAGGGGATGGGGTTTCAGTTGTGAGAGACGGCGGAGGTGCAATCGCTACACCTGCAGCGCGTTTTGATATCTCCATAGCTTCTTCTTCCTCGGGTGGCTGTAATGCAGAGATTCAATTATTAGCACTGCATAATGCAAGAAATTTAACTTTAATGAGTGTCAGAACAGCCCAATTACCAGTGGCATAAGAGATTTCTCTGGAATCACTTCCTCTTCATCACCGAATCTAGATTTTCTTTTTCTCTCAATCCGATCTCCTCTGTCGCCTTCATGTAATCTTTTATTCTGCAACTCTAAAAAACATTTTTTAATTATTCTCCAAACAATGTATTAAATTTTAGATTTTTAACTAGTAGTCCAGTTAAAATAGAAACATTTGTATGCAAAAGGTTGTTTTCAATCTGGTTTCCGGTATTCTGGTAAAATATGATCGACCTGTGTATCGTGGATCATTATGTATCCCCGATTTTGGATGGTTAATGACCAAATAATTAGAGATTAAACTTACCAAAACATAATTAAACCTGAACCGAACATGCAGAACTACTGATTTTTTGCCTTTAAGCAGACTTTTAAATATTCTTTGGATACCTAATCATAATAAAACCTGAAACCTGAGTTTTTACATTTGAAATGTAAGAACTGAGCAGATATCAAGTTTATCAAATAAAAAAATGTGATCACAACTTTTTCTCTCAGGATTATTTTATGCGACCTCAAATCTTATTTTTACTGGACTATAAAGAAAGATGATCTTAAAACAGTTTTGAACGTGTCAAAATTTGTACCGCAAATTGAAAAACTTAAAAGATACCCCTTTCACTTGAACTAAAATAATGTACCTTTGGAAACTTTTTCATAGTCATTGGGCCACATAGGATCATACTCATTTGCAACATTCCAATCAAAATCTCTAACACTCAGGGAAGCAGTCAGAGTTGGCTGGATACTAACAGTCTCTTCCTCATCCTTTGATTTGCTTTTTAGGTCTATAACGGGAGTCAATACCTAAAAATTTAAATTTTATTGGTTGATTGCCCCTAATCCTTTTGCCTGGGGAGCTGTATGTGGCTTCAGTCAGGCTACTATTGAAATTATCATATAATTTTACCTGAGTTGAGCGTCTGGCCGCTTCTCTTTTAGGTTGTGTGATAGCAGCTTTTTTGAGCTGCAACTGTGACTGCAACAGTTTTATTCCTGAAGACCATCCAGCTACCTTTTCAGTGTTGCGAGCTTTGATGGTATCGAGATCATCATACAAAGACATTTTTAGCAGATTGTTTACGAATTCCTTGATTTAACATTCAAGTTTACAGTCCTTCCTTACGTCGTTATCGTTATTGTATACCAAAGAGTATACCCTATAACCTATGTTACGTAGATTGAGAGTGCCTTATTACTCTAAGGTTTACTCTAAACTGTCCACAGATCACTATAAACCACAGATCTCTATAAACTAGTCGAGAGACTGTCTTTCGAGGAGAATAAAATAATACTTACGAAGTATACTAGGCAAATATTCTATGATACTTAGTTTCTTCTTACGCCTCACGACACGAAGCAACTTACGATCGACAAATGATGATATTATCATGATCACAGAGCAATATATTGCTCTGTGATCATGATAATATCATCATTCATTTCATTTCATTTCCTTATGAGCGCCATAGCGCCCTGTCTTCAGTTTGTTGCATCCAGCATGTGCCAGCAGTCTTTCAGAAATCGTCATCCCACCTGGTCGGAGCCTCGGAGGGCGTCCTACACTATGTTTGCCGAGTCGCGGTCTCCACTCAAGAACTCGTTTACCCCAGTGGTTGTCGGTTCTTCTCGAAATATGGTCAGCCCACAGTCACTTCAGCGTCACATCAAATGTGGTGATGTTGCTGATGACAGTTGATACTTTTTACTTTACCTACACAGCAGTATTATGACTTAACGAAATGGGGCCTATAATCATAGGTAATATTTCATAATGTTAAAAAACAGACTAAAAAAAATTGAAATATAAAATTTATGCTTGGCAATTTCGATATTATTGTATATAATATCGAAATTGCCTTTTTCAAACACAATAATCTTTGGAAGAGACTACGTCTCGACGAATGAGGGAGACGAAATAGCGAAAGTGACGAATGATCAACGCAACCTACATCTCGACGAGTGTGTAATCCCGCTTTGAAATCATACTTGATCTTGCCCGGTTCACATTACATTAGTCCAGTCTCTAATCCAGCAAACCAAACCAGTCCAGTGCTTGACTGGATTACATCCGGTACATTATTCCAGTCGTTCAAAAGCAGTTGAATAGGCTATTTGACTACATTAAAAATAAGTTCCAAATTGTTTTCATCCTAGTCAGTGATAATAACGTAACAAAGCGCAATCAGGTGATTTTTATTAAAAATATGTCTTTTTTAGGTAAATAATCGGGATTAAAATAACACATTTTTTTGATATATTATGATCAAGTGACCGAAAACGCTATGTGTTTGGTTGGATCGCAAGTGACGTCACACTTTTACAGATTACAGTGTCAATGAGTTCTTCTTGTTAGGTGTGGTAGGTATGGCGGGATGACGACGCATAGATAGCTTGGAAAACGGGAGCCATGACAGAGATTATCGTTTCAACGCGGCATTATTTTATTCAAACTTTAAAATTAGTTTTTATAAATAATACGACTGGCCTTGAAGAAATATTTGCCAGTAGTAGTCAAGGAGCCTACTGGTAACCCATAGACAATGAAGGACAACCTGTGTGGCACGCTGGGCGAAGGGCCCACCGGCAACGCCTTCTGCGTTGCAGGTGGACCCTTCGCCCAGCGTTGCGTGTTCGATTCCCACCTCGGGACAAATGTTTGTACGATCTGCAGATATTTGGTCCGGGTGTTCTGGTTGTATAAAATATGTGCATGGATATTTTTACTGTACATGGAAACACGTAGGTACCTATAGTAAAAATATCCATGTACATATTTTATTATGATTAATCAGATAGTACCCATAATACAAGCTCTGCTTAGCTTCGGGCTAGTTAATGCTGTGTGAATTGTCCAGAATTACTTATTTATTTATTTCGTGACAAGGAGTTCGAACATATGTTATACTGTTTATTGTATTTTTCTCTTCATTTACTGTTAAACCTTCTATTTGTTTGCATCTCCTCACAAGTTTTCTGCAGAGCGGATAGGCACATGATACCATAAAAGGTATTATTTTATATCACGATTATTTGCGATTATCCTTGTTTGCTAAGCCCGTTGTTCACTGCTTAAACCCATTCCAATGTCATTCAATCAAGCGCTGAATTCGATCGCAGGACTGGAATACTACCTACTGGAATAGTGTGAACAGGGTATAAAGAGAATAAATACTACGACTATAGAACGTGATATTTTATTCTCATTGCTATTATAGTTATTTTCTACTCATTGACTACGAGTCAGTAGTGCCAAATTAGTAACACATGAGAAACACAAAGAGAAAAAATTTAGGAGTTGATTGCAAACGTAATTTGAAATGATTATTTGTGATATTCAGTTGACTAAATAAATTGAAGCTGCTGAATGATTATTCTTATAACGACCAAGATTAAAAAATAATGGGAACATTAGCCAGTAAAGATACAAGACGTATCAGTTTTGATAACAAGTTTGCTCTAAGCTCTGCCGCCATCGTCGCTGTTCCGAAGGCTATAGAGGATAATAGTTTAATTAATTTTGAGAACATAGCCACAGTATGTATCTCATAATTCGTCTGTATATTTATATAAATTAGCTATCGCAAATGTATTTTTTTACCTGTTTATATCGTTGTACCTACCAAAAAAAACTGGTGGGCAAAATTGTACCTATGTCTGTTCATGTTTTTAACATCCGTGGATCATAGGTACCTGTTTGATGAAAATGGGCGTAGCGTTACGTAACTTCTCAATGCTAGACTACCGATTTTAGTTGCCGAAAAAATAAATAAAAACAAAATGATCACAAGCAATTACGGTTACTGATGCATGTGCTTTATTGTCATAGAACCAAGGGAAAACGCATTTGATCACCACCTACCGCATCTATCATCGCGTCGCCCATTCCGATGATGTCGCGGGTCGTTGCCGCGCGGCTGCGGTCAATGACCCGCGGTGGTTTTTTGCGTTTTAAAGGCAATCTAAACAGTAACCTAGGCCTTTATATTTTTTTCAACGACACTAAACACATGCATAGTTTTAGTGGTAGGTAATTACATTTTTATTTATTTTTCCAAGTTTCTTTTTTAATATTTTTCCCATTTTCTGTGATCGAAGCTGAACCCTGCCCTGCCTAAAAAGCTGAATTAAAATTTTTGTCCTTCATTTTTGTTACACCCTGCATTCGTTTAATCTAGGTAGATTATAAGATTACCGCATACTCACTCGGGTAGTAGGTACATATACAGGATTATTGGTAAATTAGTGAGAATGCGTGAACTGCAGGTCCTGCCCATCATCACAAACACGTTCGTGAAGGCGCCAAGTCTAAATTAAAAAAAAATATAAATCACTTCTGATACTAAATGAAAAAACATCTTTGTCTGGAACCCAACTAGTTACTTAAGACCTGAAAGAACCCGAAGAAGAAGAGTATCTTTCACTCTCATATCTTCTGATAATTCAGGGCAGAGCTGTTTTTAAGTTGAGTTTCAAATAAAACCTCTCTAACGAACGATTATTGAATTGCGAGGGGTAGGTACCCATTACCAATACCAAAAATAAGCCTTAAGACCTGGCGTCTTCACAAACGTGTTTGTGATGATGGACAGAACCTGCAGTTTACGTTTTTTATTGTCACTAATTTACCAATAACCCTGTATAACACTAGATACATATTTTTTTTCAGGAATCGGGAGGTGATTTAATTTTTGATGGTTCTGGCAAAAGCGTAGAAATCTTGGAAGAAAACAATACTGATTACTGGGCATGCAGAATGGAAAATCTGAAGAAGGAGCACCAAGCCATCAACAAAATTATTGAAGTTGAATACGACAAACAATTTAAAAGTACTAACCAAGTAAACTCATCGCCCAAGGTTACACAGGAAAGGCTTCAAAAAATTAAACCTTGTTTTGAATGGCGTACTAAGGCAGGTATCATACCAACCAAGTAACTAAAAAAACTATCTATGACATAGAGATATTTATTACCTACTTTACTTAAAAAGTATTCAGAAACAAATATTTGCAGATCGTATAAATATTTGTCCGATTTTTTTTTAATGATTTGTAACTTTATATTCGGTGATACTCAAGGGTACGAAACATACAATACAATACAAGTGTTTGAAGTCAGCAATTTTAGCGGTCTCTAAGCTCGCTCTAAGCTCACGTAAAGAAGGGGCGGGGTTTGCTAACCAGCTGCTAACTCATCCCGCTAAAGTTATGTGCTCGATGCATTATGTATAAAGTTTTTTCTTAACAGTGCGCTAATAAGCCTCTAGTGGTCCGCTAAACCATTAAGCATACAGCCCTTGGTCATTGAATAATATTTATCAGTCTTCCAAAGACCCAGTTATTCATATTAGTCTGCTAGCATAGCACATTACTAATTCTCACTCTGTCTTCTTCTATTGACATAGGTCAGAGTGAGAAATAACACTCTTAGCAACTGTTTTAAGTTCGCAGACCAATATGAATAAGGGGGTTAAGGTGGTAACGTTTTCATGGCCATCTGCAACAGCATATTGGTCCATTCGGAAAAAAAATAACGTTATATATATACCGAGGCCTCAAGGAGTTTTAGTCCAAATGCAATTAAAATTTCAATGTATTGTTTCACAGATAATGCAATGCTATGAAGAAAATTATCAACAACCCCTAGTGTGTTCAACAGCAGTCCAAGCCTTTACTAAGTGTGTAGCGACGTGCAGAGGTGATGAAGGACAAAATTTGTAGTTGTAATCTAGATTTACGTAGGTACAGTGATTTTTTTAAAATAAGTTTTATGATTTTTGTTACACATACATCCAGTGTATTATGTGATGAATAAAGTTTGTGATAGGTTTTATACCGAACTTATGTTATTTCTTTTGACGACCTTTACGGAGCGGCGGTGGGCGAAGGTACGCCTGCTGTGCAGGAGGTATTTCCTCATCGGGACATTATGTTTGTAGGATCTGCCGTTCCAGGTGTTATGGTCGTTTTCTATGTACAAAGAAAAATATCTATCTATGTATTGTATTGTATGATGAATATCAGTTATCTAGTATAATAATAATAATATAGCCTTTATTCAAACTAAAACCTACATTTTATATTATTTCCAATTTTGGACTCCTAGTTGGTTTGCCGCTTGGCACAGGCCCCCCCCAGCCTCCTCCATTCCTCCCTGTCCTGAGTTTTCCTTGTCCACGTCCTGCCTGCTCCTTTGAAAAGCTCATCTGCCCATCGAGTGTAAGGTCTGTTATCTAGTAGGTACCTACCCTAAAAGAATTGTTCCCTTCACGCCGATTTCCGTAGAGTCGATTGCCGTAACATCGAATTCCCTTCACGTCGACCTCGCTTTTTCGCGGTGCAGGTACAGTCGGCAGCGGCATAGGGAAAGCAAATAAAAACTTTGTAAGGCTAATAAATTTCCAGTAGGTACCTACCTATGTTGTTGTTTATAAAAATATTATTTAGTTAATTAATAGAACCAAGGCTGGGCAGTGAATGAGTTCATTCACTACCCAGACTTGGCACGTGCGCGGAGATAATTGATTGTGTGCGTCTGTCCCCTCGTTCTCCCCAAGAAACACTAGTTGCAAACAAAAGTTGTCAAATACATGTTTTATACCTTGGTGAACCCCCCCCCCCCCCCCTCTTTTTCACCGTGCGCGTTGGGCCATGCATGTGTAATTCATGTACCTAATAGGTTTATTTCTTTTACATATTTTTAATCGTGTGAGTAAATCAATCTAATACAAAAGGCTCAGGTGAGGTGAGTTTTTTCTCAGTCATCATTATCATAGCCGCCTAGCCGGTTGGTCGGCCCGGTCGTGGTCCTTTCGCTTTCGTCTGGCTTTCCCTCCCTCGAGATCAGTGGCATGCGTGGCCGCAAAAAGGGACAGAGTAATACGAAGTGGTGTTGCCATACAATTTTGTTACCCTGACTTTAGGTTCGTAATTTCATGTCTGGTAGGTGGTATTTTAGTATCATACATCATTCATTACATTAGGTACCTACGTATGCGGGAGTAGGTAAACTTTTAATTTAATGAGCATAGAAATAAAACAACGTTCAGGTATCAATGTTAGGTTTCGTTTAAATTTATTACCACCGCCACATAATACGAGCTAACGTGTAGGTAGACATCATTTCAAATACTAAAATAATGTAATTTTGAAAATAATATTATTGCTAGATAATCAATTCAAACACTTACCAAGCAAGAACTTACAATAAAAATTGCACTTTGGAAATCACATTTCTTTTAAGTAATTAAATCTTACACATAAGGTATTGCTAAGATAAGACAACCATTATACGAAATTCAAAAGCACTTTTAAATTATACTTCAGGTAAAATGTGCAGAGAAAACCAAATTAAATTTTTTACACCTTAAACACAATATTACTTACGTCCTAGCCTATGTATCCAAATATTTTATATTCTGTTTTATTTATTAGGTATGTAATAATGACCATTGTGTGTGATGATTATGATTACTCTCCACAAATCATAGGATCACAAATCAATCAGTCTTTATTTCTATCAAAGAGCCTTAATCAATACCCATACCTACACTTGAGAAATAAAATTGTACATACACTAATTAAACGGTACATACCTACTTACTAATTTACACTGGTGGTTTTATTTATACTGCGTTGTATTTCTCTTACAAACTCAAAGTTTTCATGATTTTCCTCACGTACCTTTTCCGTAGTAGGTATATATCTTACATGCCTGAAATAAAATATTGAAGCATTAATATGAAAATTATAAATAGTACTATAGTAATAGTAAGTTATATTAGTAACACCAAATCCCAATACCATTTAAATATTTTCGATTTAGTATTTTGATTAGTAGGTAGACTAAAACACAAAGTAGGTATAATTTTTCTATCCAAATCTCAAACAGTCCTTCACCCATCATCGTAGCACTGATTCTTTTTATGTATTTATTTATTTTACTTACCAGTCTTGGAACAGCATAAGAGAACAGATACGTTCACGTTTCTTTTTTGTTAACGATTTTCATGAAAATGTTTGAACAAATTACTAAATATTTTTGGGTTCCCAGTTTTTGCGACCCGTGGCTTCTATCCAAAGCAAACGTAAATCATTGTTTTCGGGAAATCTGTAACAAACAAAATCATATTTTAAGAATGTATGTAGATGTAGGTATTCATGTCTCAATGCGCCACGACATTTGGGGAATTTTATTTTCGAGTGCAGGCAACCCTAAATTTTCGTAATTTTAGGTTATATTTATTAGAATTATTTTAAAACATAGTTTTTGAGTCTTGTCTGTACGGAAATCTATGAAACTATAAATTTTGAACCTTTTTTGAAGTCAAACGAGCTTGTACTTACGATTGGAATGACAAACTCGGCACTTTTCGTTCACCGTCACTTTTACATCCAAAAACACTGCACCGCACCATCGTTGCTTCAGATTTATATCGTTGAGAGACGCAGGAATGCCCGCAGAGTCACTTTCACACATTTAATTAGCAGAAAGTATCATTAGGTCGAAAAAAACAAATACTATGTGATGTGCCCGGCATGTTTGTTTAGCTCTTATAAGAGCTAAACAATGAAAAAACTGGCACACTGGTAGAGACAGAGAAACTTTCATTCTATCTCATTTCTTCTCAGGCTACAAGCATATTTTTATCTCTCTCTTGTGTGAATGAAATGGGTATATGCAACACCTCTAGTGGTATATACTCTAAGCTCCCTCGTCATTCTTGTCAAGTTGTCAGTTGTCATTGTCAATGTGATGTAGATATGTCACTCGTGACATGTTGTGGTTGTGTTGTGTTTTTTTTGTAATTTCAAATTTTCAATTCAAAGTTTAGAACAACGTTCAAGAATCATTTGAAATTAATTTTCACATCAGAATCTGTATCAGGGCGAGTGCTAAAACATTGGTATAAACCGAAACTGACGCCGCCATGGCGGCCAATGATTCGAAGGCGGATGAAAGTGCAATTTGCCATACCATTTTGGAGAAAATTAATGCACACAACGACAACGTTACCAAGGTACGTTTTGCGACAATAATAAATAATAATACCCACACAGTCACCACACTAAGTAAAAAAGTATTTTATTTACATATTTCCTACACTTCTGAGACACCACTCGCTCTTCTCTGATGAGTAGGGATCGGAAAAAAAACTCGTAAACACGAAAAACTCGAACTCAGTATCTCCCTCAGAACTCTCACTTGAAAATAACACGCATACAGAAAAATAATTTGTCTACAACAATATTATAGTGTTACCCAGTTGAATCCTACTCTTTTTGTATCTCAGACAAATAATTGGCTGACTACGGTTTTTCCGTTGCAGTTACCAGATATAAATGATTTTACAATAGTGAAACCAATCAGCCGCGGTGCTTTCGGTAAAGTGTTCCTTGCCCACAAGAAAACAAATAAAGAGATGATGTATGCTATAAAAGTCATGAAGAAATCTGATATGATAAACAAGAACATGGTAGCTCAAGTAGTTACTGAGAGAAATGCCTTGGCTTTGTCTAGGAGCCCATTTTGTGTTCATTTATATTACTCTCTCCAATCTATTTCTTCTGTTTACTTGGTGAGTATTCATTTTGAATGATTCAGTGTATTGATTCAGATGAAAGCTTAGTTTTGACTACATAATCTTGTTTTATTACAGGTCATGGAATACATGGTTGGTGGTGATATGAAGTCTTTATTGGGCATGTATGGTTTCCTCGAAGAGGCTATGGCTGTATTCTATGTAGCTGAAGTGGTCCTAGCCCTAGAATATCTACACAAACATCACATAGTGCATAGAGATTTGAAACCTGACAACATGCTAATATCAAAGACTGGACATGTAAAACTAACTGATTTTGGACTGTCTAAAATTGAAATTCATAGAGGTAAAACACAGACACTTCAAGCTACAAACTTCACATCATTTATTCACATAGAATATGGGTAGTAAAATAATTATAGTTCATTATAGTCACCATATACATAGTTCATAATAAACATTCTTTATTAACAAAGAAAATTACAATCAAATAATAGAATTAAATTAAAGGTAGTATTTACAGTTGAAACAATTAAGGTACCTAACTGCAGACTGCTGCAAACAGTCTACAGGTAGCTCAACTGATCCATATCAATACCAGTCGGAAGCATGCCCAAGACCCTGGCTGCATTGCCCCGCTATATGGCAATGCTGATGTGCTGCGCCAGATACTTACCAGCTCTTGGGGCGCTCTCGTTTCGACCAGACGCTCAGATAATTTTATGAAAACCTGGAAAGCCTTGGTACCCCTCAGACCTAGGGAAATTAAATCCCGAGCGAGTAAGGTTTATTCCTAAAGCACTCTTTTTCTTATTATTTTGTTTAATGAAAGTTTATGATTGTTTCAGACTTGGAGATATCCGACTTTGCGAATTGTACTCCAAGCTTGAACATGAGGACTCCTGGGCAGCTGCTCTCATTGACCTCTCACTTATCTTTTGGTTCTGGAGGTGGAGACAGCTTGCAAAACACAGTGTCCTCCGAAGCTTGTGAGAACCTTCTTGATCAGCTTAAACAGACTAGTATGCTATTACTGTTGCTTTAATACTTAATACTTTTGTTCGTTTGAGCCAGTACAGTGGCTTGACGTAATGACAACTGTTGGCTCGTTTAAGCCAGTAGGGTGGATTTATATGGTTTGTGGGTGTGACTACAACTTGAAGGATATTCTGGTTTCTGTTTTTGTGTTGAGCGGAAGGGTTAACCGTTCCACTCTCTAAAAACCGAAACCAGAATATCCTTCAAATCGTAGCCTACAAACCACAACAAATGCCTAGTAAGGCATTTGTTTGGTTGAATCCATAGTTACATTTACTACAACTTGCAATGGAATTCTTGATGCCATAAATACCTCATAAATAACACATAGATTTCTCTGTGATTAACCTTTTTATAACAATTATTTTTTATTTATACATATAAGAGTCTACAGTAGAGAGAGTATACATATTAAGAGTCCTGCCAACACTCTCTTGCGAAAATACTTCCAATCCATTCTAATTTGAAAGAAAACTGGCTGATAAAATGTATCAATGTGTTTACATACCTGAGTACCTAGTTTGAGTCTAACGGTGCAGTATGTTTCAGCTAAGCTGAAAGATCGATTTGAAATAAACTGCCTTGAAGATTCACCCCTGATGGACCACTCACAGTTATCCGGAATTCATCCATTTATGAGTGCTGAAAGCATAAATTTAGAAATTCTAGTAAGTTAATTGTTAAATCTGTTGTAATGCTTATTATTATTTCTGGTTTCTTTTCACACAAGAACCCCTTGGTATTGATTTGATAAGAATAGGCCTCTGTAAGAACAAAGGCCAATACCCAAAAGTTCCTAAAGATAAAAAAAGAAAACAAAGACAGTAAACAAACAAACCTAGTAGGGAAGCAATAGATATAGGCTACGCAAATATCATGAATGAGCAATTTCTGTATTTTTGCAAGTCTTGTTCTTGCAGTAAGTGCAACTAAAGTAGTATTATTTGGCAAAAGATTTGCTTATATTGGAACTCCATACACTGCAAACCCATATATGAACATACCTCTCCAAGCTATTATGGGGGTTGCAAAACCCTATAATAATAATTTTTCATCACAGTGCAGGTTTTAAAAATACACAATACACTTCGAGTGTGTTTTTAGCACCTGCGCTGCTATAAAAAAACCATTTATTATTGGGGTTTGGTAACCCCCATAATAGCTTGGGGAGGTTTGTTCAGCAGTGAAGATATATGTAGTGTGTAGGAAGCTGCTGCCCGACATCTGGCAGATCTCTTAGTTGGCTCTTTCCCTTACGTCATCCACGGGCTGAGTAGGAGGGGTCGCTTCTCATGCCGCGACCGCCACCGCCTACAAACCCATATTCAGTCCCACATAATTTAATCTATATTTTATCTTTCTTAGTCTCAAGATTCGGGTTCAGAGTCCTTTGGTTCATTCCACACTTGTGAGAGTTCCAAAAACAGCAACAACTCAAGGAGCACCAAATCAACAGATATGAGCACCACAAATAGTTCCTCTATTGGAGAGTCTACCAGCTTGTCTGATTCACAGCATGATCAGTCCACTTCACCACTGTGCAGGGGGCATTCTTTAAAGAGGATACCTAGGTAACTAAATTAATCTATGAAATTACTATTTTTAATCAACTTAAAAAATAAGGAGGGTCCTATGTTTGGTTGTGTTTTTTTGTGTATGTGCGTCGATTACTTCGTCAATTGTGGACCGATTTGGATTATTATTTTGCTAGTATAGAGAATAATCTCGAGTAAGTCCCATAATTTTTTTTTATTCCTAAGGGATAAATTATGAAATATTTATTTGTTCCGCAAAACTTTAAAAAAACAGTGTAAATAATAAGATGGGTTAAAAATAAGGTTGGATGGTTTTGAAAAACTAAAAACCAGCTTCAAATGTTTATTAGCTTTTCAAAACTATCAAATTATTACGTACACATACAATCATTATAAACGAGCTTCTGTCTACGCTTTCGCACGCACTTTTTCCTGATAAAAATGGAACTATGGTAGCAGATGAATACCTAACCTCCTCATCATCATATCACCCGAACGGCGGCGTCCACAGCTGGACAATTGCCTCCTCTAAAAATCTCCACTATGACCGATTTTGCGCTGCCCGCATCCAGCGATTTCATAGGTTGTAGGTCCCTCTCACCGCGGGGAGTCTCGCAACGCAAGAGACTTGCGGCCAAAGCGGCCTTCGGTCCTACGAGCTATGTGCCCTGCCCACTGTCACTTCTGCGGACCTCATTTCTGATTAGGTACTTCAGTATTTTGCACTAAATTGAAAACACCCTGTTGTTTATCACCAAAAAATTACCCATGATTCTGTTAAATGGACGGTTTCTACAGTTTTAGAGCAAAAAAGAGAAAGCGCATATTAGAAGGAGATGGCGATACACCCACTGGCGTTACAAGTCTAGCAGAGTCGAAAGAGAACCACAGTGGCCTCACACAAGAAATAATGGCTCTAGAGCTAAGTCAGAATACTCCAAAACGTATGGCCATACACCCGACGCCAGATCGACGCAAGAATCCCATCAAAGGAGTACTGAAAAAGAGGTAGGTACCAGGCTTATAATTTATGCACCTTCCTATCTATGTACAGTGCGCGTCACAATTAAGTATCCCCCTATCTCAATGTATGTGGGTTCAAATCCTGTCAGCGATCGTTGGAGATTGGGTGATCAAAACTACATGTTTTTTATAATTTTCCATTTTCTTTTCATATTTTTGACGTTTCTAACAAAAATTTTATGTTCTGTATCATTAAAATATAATTTTTGTATAAATTGTTACATTTTAATTTCATTTTCATTTGGTAACATTACTTAAAATTCGATGAAATCTTTAAGTATCAACTTGGCCTAGCGGTAGTAACCGGCAAATTAATGCAAGACAAGATAAGAGTGACAGGGTTCGAATCTCGTGAGCGGTGTTTCGTTTTTTTTATCAATTGTTATCTTTTTTCTTTACAATATGTAAGATTTTTAATTGATATAATTTTTTATGGGCTTAATTGCAAGTAAATGAAAAAAAAAAACAAAAATTACAAAAAATAATATTCTATAAATGTCTACAATATTATACAATAACTACTACGTATAAATCTATGATATTATAACGAAATAATTGTTTTGATAAACCATAATAACAAATAATATCTGTAAACAGTGAAAGGTTTTTTATAATAGATTGTGATAATTTATTCAAAAATAAGTTGTTTACAACGAAAGAACATTGGTAACAATATTTCGATCTCTCGCAAAATATGCACAAAGCAAACCACACGAAATAAGACGAGTGACAATTACTTTTTTCGCTACAAACGACAAAGTCAAACCCTACCCGCATCCATAAAAAAAATGTAAGGCTTGGCATTAAAAATGGGGACTAATTAGACCGATAGACAAAATTGGACACGTTGTTCCATCAGCTAAATAGCTCAGTTGATCTAATGCCGAGAATTCGAGTCTCCATCTAAAGGGTGGGTGGTTCGATCCTTAGCGGCTTGATAAGTTTTTGCTTTGAAAATTAGTCACAAGCGAATAGAAGTTAGAAAATATTTTGTAGACAAGGGGGATACTTAATTGTGACGCGCACTGTACCTGTATCCAGAATTTTGATATTTAAAATAGATTTTTTTTCATTTTGGAAACGAAGGGCATCTGCCTTGTATCCCATAGGTTATTCTGTATTTTTTTCGAAGCCTATTCGATGAAGATAACGGAGAAAAAAGGTTTTATCGTAACACAATTTACGTCAATTCACATTCGTATAGGTAAGGCTGAGCGCAGACTTGAGTCGCGATAGTAGACAGACTTTCCTCACTTGAAGTTTGCGCGTCATTATTTTTGTATAGCAATAGTCAGTCGCATTATCGTGACTCAAGTCTGCCTGTCTTAAGACTATCGTGACCCAAGTCTGGCCTTAAGGTGCAGCTGCTTGCGTCGCCCGTTTCTGTTTAACTTGGTTGTAGTGTCTATATGAGCTCTAACGCGCGGCTCAATGGTATCTAGTAAATAAATAACTGTAGGTACTAATCGAAATCATGGTCAAATTTCAGATGGGCATCCCAAAACGACAGTCACCATTTCAACGTAGGCGTCATTTTCTCCACTCCTGTATCGAACAACAAATGCCAAGAAACAAAGAAGAGGCTTAAAGAGACACGTTTTGTCCTACCGAAAGAAGATCAGGCTTCAGGGGTTAAGGAGAAATCTTTCAATTTTAGCAAGCATGTATCCACCAGTCTAGAGATATTTCCTACGAGGCGACTCAGTAAGGTAATTTATTTGACTAAGTACATCCATACTAATTTTATGCCTGCGCGCTATTAATAGTTTATGTGTAGATGAGGATGTTTATATATTTCATATCATCATCATCAGCCTATATCAGTCCACTGCTGGACATAGGCCTCCCCTTATGAGCGCCATAGTAAATGAATATATTTCATATGTCCTTGCCAAAATTCAGGGATGCGGTTTTAATTTTTTTGGATAAAACGCATAGAAATATGTAATGTTTAGTAAATTAGTTTATTATATTACAGTATTATGTTAGTAGCTTGTTGGTGTAATTTTGTTAATGATTTGTAGGAAATGTTTAGTAAATGTAAATAATAAAAGCTTTTTTTATATTTCTTTGTCGCTTTGGTACTGCATTGTAATGGCAATGTAAATATGTAACAAAATAAATAATTATACATTCGAAAGTTACTGTCTGTCTGTTAACGCCTAAAGGGCGGTAAATGGCATCCCGTGGACGGACATAGGCTACTTAAAAAGTAAATTATATTGATCTAACAACAGAATTACTCATTCTTTTCAGGACATCAACAGATCTCCAACAGACTTGTGCAAAACGCCGTTAGCTACCGCACAAACACCGTATCGTACGCCAAAAAGTGTGAGGCGAGGAAACGTAATGTCAGATCAAAGAATTCTCGGCACACCGGATTACTTGGCCCCTGAACTTCTCTTACGGTAACTAATAATGACCTTATTGATACACTGTTATGGTTTATTTTTCAGTAAGTGCCGTGTGGTGTGGGCTTATAATTTACACTATGTAGTATGTACCTCAACTGTTTCCTCTATTGTCGTAATAAAAGACTATAATATTAGAGTGATGTCATTGCGTGACTGCTCCAAAAATTTACTTCTGGGGAAGCCTACGTCCTGCTGTAAACATCTTTCAGCTGAGATGTATTCAATAAGTATCTATATGTGTGTTCATTTGTCTAGGCAAGGACATGGCCCTCAAGTGGACTGGTGGGCGCTCGGAGTGTGTCTGTATGAATTCATGACGGGAGTTCCGCCGTTCAACGATGAAACGCCACAAGCTGTTTTCAAAAATATTCTCGATCGAAGTGAGCAGGTTATTTATTACCAACGCATTTTTGATAATCTTACTTTACTTCAATAAGTTTAATGAAGAAATTCTCCCCCTTTGATCTCTAGTATTAAATGCTACTTTGTTTCCTATTTAGTAGTTACTATTTTCTGCCCGTGGCTTCGCACGCGTTGTTGAAGTAAATTTGTATCCCATGGGAACTGACTTATGGAATAAAAAGTGATGATTTATTCCATGATTTATTCCAGGCCTAGAATTACATGTATGCAAAATTTCAGTCCGATCCGTTCAGTAGTTTTGGCGTGAAGATGTAACAAAAATCCATCCAATCATCTAATCTTTTTTTTTCTTTCAACACAAGCTCTGCTTAACTTGGGGCTAGATAATGCTGTGTGAATTATCCAGTATTATTTGATATTAAAGTCAAAAGTAAACGGTCAATAACTTTTTTCTCTAGGCTTACAAAAAGCACTTAGACAAGTCAAATTTTATACATAAACAGTTTTATAAATAGTAATTAGTGTATTAATATAAAGTAGTGTCTATATTTGTTTTATTTTTCGTTTAATTTAGTTTTTACATTGACTTTTTAAAAGAGATATTTGCAGGCCATTGAGAATAACACAATTGATTCTGAAGCTTATCACATGTGCATTCTGAAATTCTAACGTATTTATTGAGTATGTAACGTATGCATAATAAATAATAGGTACACTTTATGGACCTTATGGTTCTTATAAATAAATAAATAATGCTGGAGAATCCACACATCATCATTATGGTATGGACCTTTAATAGGTATCTTTTATATAGTAATTTCTGATAGTATGTGTGATTTATATATTCATCCAACAGACATAGAGTGGCCTGAGGACGACGAAGCACTATCATTCGAAGCTGTGAGTGCTATCGAGTCCCTACTCACGATGGAGCCAGCTGACAGGCCGGCCGCGGGCAATGTCCGCCAGATGTCGCTGTTTAGGAACGTAGACTGGGCGGATCTACTCAATCAGGAACCACCTTTCATACCCACGCCTGATGATTTATATGATACAGGGTATTTTCAAGGTTAGTCTTTTTTTTTAAAGCTGTTGAAATTTAGCATAGCACCTTTTCGGCTAACATGGACAGCCTAGACGAGGCCTTATGTAAAGTAGAAATGTCGGATAGGAAAAAGGACATTGAATAGAATAATTTTATAGTCATCACATATGTTAAATATTTGGAATTAATTCTTTCAACTATCCTACATTATCCCTGATGAACATTGGCGATAGAATATACCCGTGCGAAGCCGGAGCGGACCGCTAGTATTTAATAATTGGTTCCGGCGTAACTTTGCGGAAATCCATTGCACAATTTTAGGATGAAAAAATATTATGTAACAATTCCCCGCTAAACCTGTTAAGATCCAAGAGCAAGGCCCGCCCTCCCACAAATTGAAATAAACATTTTGTTTGAAATATTTTGTACGTATATTACTTCATCCTACGATTTGAAACTATATTTAATTTTTAATTATAAAGTATTATGAATTGTCAAGCTTAATTTTCTTGTTTCAGCTCGCAACATACTACAGCAGCTTCAAGTATCTAATTTCGACATCTAACATAGTTTTATAGCTTTATATTGAACTGTACTAAATGTCCTGTTACCAAATAATATATAAATATGATCATTATGATGTTTTATAGGAATGCCTTAGTCTAGTGATAGAGACTCTGAACTCTGACTCTGACTTGAAATGATATAACAATATAGACTTAATATAGACTAATAATCAGTTATGAACAAACTAAAAGCTACATACGCTACTTATTTTGAATATTAGTATTGTGTTAAGAAAAGGATAATTAAAATATAAGATTTATGAAAAGCAAGACTGAAGAAAGGAAGAGGAGCTACTTACAGTTGTTAATGTTTTGTACCTATTAATTCAATCTTAGATTAATATGTATAAAGTTAAATCGTGTAAGTATTAATATCCATTTAAATATGTGATGTGTAACTTGAAATAATAACTCTGTCGTTAAAAATATCTTTTATTGCATAAATTTATATTAAATTGGCACAATTTCCACAATACATATCAATAAATTGAGAAAAACAAGTATCACGGTTGTCTTTCTCAAAGTAATTGTTTTACGAAATATTCATTGAACAATCGTATAATTTTGCAGTGATTATTGCTAATACGAAACTTAATAACCTACTTAATTTAAGCTTGTCCACGTTTAATTCCTTAGAATGATTAATGATTTGAATGACAGGCATACGGCATATCTCTGTCATTCAAAAGAACCTATGGAAATGTAGGTTAGTTTTTGTGCTGGAACCGTTATTTCTATAACGTATCCCCGCAACCATTTTTATTCTCTTTATTACCTGAGCTCTAAGGTCTAAGATTACCAAATTCAGGACAAGTTATTGTGAACAAGCATTTGTTGAATTACTTGGAATTCTTCTGGATCCAAGGTAGGAAGGCAGTAACGCGAGTGTAGACGCCCGGGTACTGTCCTTTACCGCAGCCGATACCCCACGAGACTACGCCCACTTGGTTCCACTTTCCGCCCTCGTTCACCATCAGGGGACCGCCACTGTCTCCCTGTTGACAGACAAAAAAGTATGAATTAGGGCGTATTGACACAGCATCCGTTTTACAGGACCCGTTTTTTTCGTGATGGCGCAAGTAGGTATATGTAAGAGCGAGTTCACACCCCCGACAGTATTCCGGGTCTAGTAAACGATTGTATCCAGTAGCGATGTAAAACGGTCCGGTAAAAACGGATCTGCATGCGCCGTTCCATGAGTGAATCTGGTTTTTAAAATGAAAAGCTGCAAGAAAAAATTATGACTGAAGTAGAATGAAAATGAAGAATAAAGTGTCTTCGACGTCAGCTGGGAATCAAGGTACCTACCATCCTTTGTTTTTGTTAATTGTAATACCTATTTTTCTTTTGTTTATTTGGTTGTATTTTCTGAAGCACAACCAAGATAAACTGAGACTGTACAAATTGTACTACAACCATTTGAATCGCACGGTTTGGTGAAGTGCGTTGTAAACACCATCTGTTCCCCTACATCGTAAGCGCTCAGAAAACATGAAAACATGTGTACTCGCTCTAAGATTCACGAGCCGCGACCTATTTCAACTTGATCCTGATATTTAATTAGTCATAAATAACATATCAATTCTTAATATGTACATATCCGACGTGTTTCTTATCTACTCTTAGAATGCATGTACCTATTGAACAAAATGAATAGAAGAGAAGGCCTCTTCTATGCATTTTCATCGTCACTAATTTGAACTTGCTAATGTATGCTTACACTGCAGGAATCCATGGTCGCTTTCCCGGCGCAAATCATGTGATCGACGATGCCGCCGGGAGCCGCAGCTCCGTACTTGAGGCGGCACTCCGTGTTGGTCCAGATTGGGATGGAAACCTCTTGCAAGACCGATGGTTGGGGACCGCCTGAAAACGGGTAAGTGACTATCACATCCATAGATGAAAGAAAGTCTGGATAGTGCGTGGTGTGCAGAGAAAGATAGATTGGTTTCAACCTTGCCATTTTTGACACGCGATCTGTAGTTTCTTTCATCAAAGGTAATATGCCAAAATGTGTCATACTCTGACGATACCATTAGATAGATACATAGATAGATTATTACTTTATTGCACCATCAACATATACAAAAAACATTTAAACATAAACTTAATACTAACTATATCTAATGGCACAATCGGCGGCCTTATCGCTAACAGCGATTTCTTCCAGGCAACCTTTGCCATACCATACCATACCATACCATTGTTATAGTGAAGGGATTAATTTAGTGGAATTCAACCCCTTTCTGCAGTTATACCTTACAGGGTTATGCCGCAATTTTTGCTTCGGCCTTGATCACTAATTCTAATTCAAAGTGGGGGAACTGGGATCTGCACTGACATCTCGCATGGGAGTGTATTGTGCATTGTCCCCCTGCCTAACTAGGCCCTAACCAGCCCAGCTCCTTGAAGTACCGGAGCAGGACTTTTGGCGATTGGCCTTGATCACATACCTAGGTTCATTGCAATCATTGTAAATTTTACAATGGCAATCATTGTAAAATTACGGACATTACGGACAGACAGATCAAATATTTTACTTTGCAACGAAACCACACACGACTTTACATGAGCTGTTTGCATAATTTTGTAATTCATAGCTAGGTACTAAACTATAGTGACTAGAGACCTATTACGAAAACAGAGATATGTTATGAAAACCACGACAATTAAGCATGTTAGGAACATAGCTCTTACTCTCTCGCAAACTTCCCCATCCAATGACAGTTGCGACAAGGCCAGCGTATGCTCTACTTCCACCGGGCAGACAAATAGGGTGAATATTCTTCGTGAAAGTCACCGGCTGGTCTATCGTCAAGATGGAAATATCGTTGTACTGAAACCAAAATTATGTAGCTTAGACGTGACGACATTACATTTCTATTTAAACTTTAGTCTTCGCCTGATCTTGTCAACGATTTTCCGCTATATACCAGTTGAAGTTGAGTTAAAGAAGTAACAACGGTTCTTACCAAAGTGCGCATGTCAAATCCTCTGTGGCGTACGACCCGTTTGATCTTTCTCTCGATGTGTTGAGTTTCGGTTGGAGTCCGGATATTGTAGTCTCCGAGTCTAGCGGTCAAGCGAGCTACGTCCCATGAAGTCATGCTATAAGAAACAATGTCATTCAATGGTTAGCAGCTATAGCGACACAGGATAAAAGAAGAAATAAATAGAGCCAAATATAAACAAACCTAGACCGTAAAAACACCTGATCCATCTAAGAGGGAACTCACTATCCCTAAAACCATACGTAAGCTAATATAGCGGCATATTAGATTTAAAAAAAACCTAGACGGTCTGAAAAATAATGGTTCCGCTGAGAGCAGCGCTCTATGCGCCAAAAATCACACACACACCCATCTGCTTAAAATAGCCAAGGAAGACCGATTGCTCGATAAAACACATACATCTTTGAAACTAGAACCCCTATGGAGTAAACGTGGTACAACTTACTGAGCAACGCAATGAGCAGCAGACAGAACATGTCTGTCGTCCATAAGCGAACCACCGCAGAACTGCCGGCCGTTGTTGAAGAGACCGACTATCCATGGCCATTCGTTCAGTTCAGCGTTGTGACCTCCGACTATGCGCTCTTCATCTTGGATGTCAAGGCCTCCGTAAGCCTGAAATCATGATCAATATCGGTATTTTTACTGTTCAAGGAAGGATTTATTTTTACTATTAGGTACACCACCTAGATGTGCACCGAAACCAGGTGGACACTGTATTTTTTTCTTCATAAAAACGTGCCTTTACTTGTCGTCTAATGTTTTTATCTGAGTATCCTACTCTACAGTGGCTGAAGGAGTGAGATCTTGTAATATTAGCCTAGAAGCATTCATAAGCTTTCCAATGGCTTTTAATTGTTCAAAATAAATACACATTGTTAAAAAAATCTCAAAATACTGCGACCTGCTTTTCTTTGTTAGAGGTCAACCAACTTTTTCGGTCCGCATTCAAGCCTGTGGGCGGCGCCGTAAGAGGCTTTGTTTAGGACGGTTATACTTGGATTTTATATTATAAGACAGTATAAATTACCTGAGGTCCATTTTTGGCGCCACACCCCGTTACAGCTGGCTGTGTTGGTTTTGTTGGCTGGGACGGGAACGATGTTTGCCAAGTCTACATTGAAATAAAAAAACGAATACGTTAATGTTGCAGTGCGAAGGCCCTTGTATGCCTTGTAGGTACTCTATAAGTAGGTACGTACGTAAAGTCGCTGTCTCACCGCCACGCACGGAGAGGCTACGCTATGCAAGAAATTTTAAGTGATAACATTCACTGCAACCCTCGATCACGCCATGCGCCACGAAAGAACGTCATTGCTACACGCGTCGCTTGCTCGAATAAGGCGCCTACGCAGCGCAGCTCAACGCTGTTAACGCTATGCACGCGGTACACGTAAACTGATACACGTAGATCCACGTTGCTAAAAAAAACGAACCCACGCAGCTAAAATGTGCCGGCCACGTGGCCGTGCACAGCGTGTGTAGCGGTGGGACAGCGGTTTAAGTTCATTTTAATTTATTGGTCATTTTAATAAATTTCTCTTACATCTCATAATATTGTAGATTTTTGTGAAGATGGCTCACCTGTTTAGTGGTAGGTTTGGTGGTGCTTGTCGGTCTGGTGGCCCAAGTTGTTTGGAAAGGAGGCTTGTGGATTGGAGTTGGTTTGGTTGTCACACCTGAAAATGTTTTTCTTCTTTTTATCTCGGCAAACACGGACAATATTTGGAAACAGGATTCCCAGTAACGAATTTCGATATTCAAATCCTTTATCAGCATTACGATACTACAATAAGTTTACTGCTGAAAATGCCGCCCTAAAACACGGAGTATTTGCCATCATTTTCATATTCAAATCCAGACACACCTTTGCAGACAGAACCTCTGCAGATTTATGGTTGACTATTGAGATTTGCCCGATCTATAAACCGTTAAAACCAAAATTAAGTTATTGCACCATTAAAACTTCCAAAAAATTAATTAAACAAGAAATAAATACTAATTATGTCTGTAATATTGAATGCCATGTCTGTATTAGTATAATAAGTGTATTAATAGACATGATCACTGATTTTGAGAAACTACTCCGAGATGTTTTTAAAACATCCACTGAGTGCAAAATAAATCATAATTCTGCAAAAAAAAAGGGAATACGAAGGAAAAATTTAACTTTTTAAAAAAGCTATTTCAATCTCGTTCTAAAACATTGCAATACTGGTGGTGCCTGTCTATGACGTCACCAATGCACATACATCTGATGATACATAATGACCATTACATTGTTTATTCAATAGAATCTTTAAAAAAATTACAATTAAATAATAGAAACAAATTAGAACTAGTATTTACAATATAGTCAAGAAGGAAAGCTAGTAGATAGAAGAAAGTCAGACCTTGCCCATAGTTATTCCTGTGGTTATTCTGTGCCTTACAATTTACATTACATATTATAACGACATGACGTCACGCCTCAGTATTCTCTGATTGGTGTTCAACGTGTCACATTGGCTGTATTTTGTAGTTTTATTTTATCAAAATAATAAGTAATCTCTATTAAAATAAAAATTAATGTTCGTGTTCTAATAGCGAATCTATGGGTCAGGTATTCGGTAAATACATAATTTTGATGATCGTTACTGTTATCATCCCTTCGTTACTTCAAAGCTTTGACTAAATCCTTATTTCTTACCCATTGGCGGTGGATGCGTTGGTGCTGCGTGATCTGGAGGATGAGTCGGCAGCGGTGGAATGGTCGGGGGCCATTGAGCAGGAATCTGCCGGAAGTTTGTACCCTGGCTTGCCCAGGTCGGCGATAGAGCAGAAATCCCGAATCGAGCTGGGAAGCTAAACAAAAAGTTATTGAAACTTCTGGATTGTAACTTTGTATAGTTACACCACACCAAAGTTGCCGGCCCACTGACCCGAGTCCGGTGGCTAAGTCAGCGGTGACAACACGGTAGACTTGCTCAAAGATAACCAACATGGTAGCTCAGTTACGTATCACGTACGTTACGTTAGTTATGGTATCACGTAGCTTAGTTGGAAAAAGAGCACCCCTGCGCTGAAGGGGAAGGTGCGGGTTCGAATCCCGTCGGGATCGTAAATTTTTGGGATTTATTAATTTCTTAGAAATTACCCAGAGTATAATAAATAAAAACCTTAGAATCAAGCAACGGCAAAACCTCTCGTCAAAGAACTAAATGTAAATTTGGTCTTTGAGCAGAATTGGATAACTTCATTGTTTCCTCTGTAGGTGGCGCTGACGGCGTAAGTGCCGAAAGAACTCCCAAAGATTTTCGGGCCGACTCGATAAGATCACGTAGCTTAGTTGGAAAAAGAGCACCCCTGCGCTGAAGGGGAAGGTGCGGGTTCGAATCCCGTCGGGATCGTAAATTTTTGGGATTTATTAATTTCTTAGAAATTACCCAGAGTATAATAAATAAAAACCTTAGAATCAAGCAACGGCAAAACCTCTCGTCAAAGAACTAAATGTAAATTTGGTCTTTGAGCAGAATTGGATAACTTCATTGTTTCCTCTGTAGGTGGCGCTGACGGCGTAAGTGCCGAAAGAACTCCCAAAGATTTTCGGGCCGACTCGATAAGATCACGTAGCTTAGTTGGAAAAAGAGCACCCCTGCGCTGAAGGGGAAGGTGCGGGTTCGAATCCCGTCGGGATCGTAAATTTTTGGGATTTATTAATTTCTTAGAAATTACCCAGAGTATAATAAATAAAAACCTTAGAATCAACATGGTAGACTTATTGAGAGACAACTTTATGAATAACTAAAGCACACATATATAATACAAGCTCTGCTTAGCTTGGGGCTAGATAATGCTGTGTGAATTGTCCAGCATTATTTATTTATTTACATACCCGTAGCCGTTTATGGTGTAGGGTGGTATCACGGGCATCGCCGGCGGCAAGATTCCTATTCTCTGCACATCTGGCTCTTGCTGTGGTGGTGTGCTCACGGGTTTTGTACAGCAGACTCCGAACACCTTAATTGAAAGAATTTGTTTGAAATTATTAACTAAGTGTGTCGTTAAGCTCTAATTCGTCAACTTTTACCCAAAGCGGAAGGAAATGTTCAGTGTCAGTTGACGAACGACTCAATATTCTAGTATATCTGGTATTTCGTACCTCCATATTGTCCCCGTTGATGTAACTGCAGGTATCATAGTGTCCCATAACCCATCCATCCCAACCGGACATGTCAGCTACTTTGACAAGAGGATAGCATTCACGAAATTTCATGCAATACCCTTTCTTGCCAATGGTTGATTTACATTCGGTGCCGAAAGACCCCTCGTCGCTTTGCTGCAAAGATACAAGTTACTGCGATATTTCTATCGGATTTTGGTAGAGAAGACATCTAAAAGTAAGTTGGCTTTCACTTCGATATTGGTTAAAGATCTCATAAAGCTAGGCTATTAGCTACTGAAAAAAATATAACAGAAGCCCTTAAACCGGTTGAAGCTTTATTCGCTCAACTAAAAAATGTCGTGCGAACATCACAACCTGTTTCGAATACCTATGAGCAAAAAAGATGGAATCCATAGATATTCATCATCGCTCTATGCCAGTGGTTATTATCGGTTTACTTGATAATTTATTTGCCATTCATAACTTTTTTATTTGTATTGCGTGTGAAGAGTGGTAGATGGTACTTTGCCCTGGAGTAGGACAGCTAAATGATTGTGCGTGTAAATTGACGCGTTTTTGATATAAGTTGAATAGCTACCATTCTGGTTTGAAACAACAGCAGCTGTTTTCCATCTCGTGTAGAGTTGACAGTATCTCGCTTTTGGCGTCCGACGTGGGCTGAAAGGTAAATTAATTAAATAATTATTGCATAGGTTTTGTCTCGTGTCCCCCCCGAATTACTCCTAGTTTCCAGGTTTATTAAACGATATAGCTTCATTTCTATATATATTCGTTTGGTTCTTTATTATGATAATGCAAAATACTAATTCAACCTTCGATCTTTAAATTCTAATGCTGCAGGGGTAAAACCTTTACAGTCAGGTTTAAGAATCTGTTGGGTTTAATTTAGTATACATATAACATAGAGTAAAAACTCGCTGCTGTATCAGGTATATACCTAATTTGTCACTGACGCGACGCCTGAATCTGCTAATGAGAGACTGTGACTGTTACTGAGAATTTGCTCATTTTAATTTAGTGGTTTAAATTATCAGATAGCTACTCAAACATTTAAAATTGCATGTCCTCAGTCACGCCCGCCCACAGGTCACACCATTGCTGTAAGTATCACCTTACCGTACCCACTGCTACAGAGGGATATTGAACATAATTTTCAGTCTGATAAAAACTCTACTTAATTAAAGTTTAAGTAGATTTTTCTAGCTGTGTAGTAACCAAGTCGTGAATGAACATTCGAATTAACTCATCCAAGAAATTATTTTCATTAATCGATAATCTTAATAATGTTTTGCATCGTTAATCGTAATTGTCCTGTCGTTTAGCATCAACTTATAACGGTCTCTGATCAATCATGTGTAAGCAAGCACCGTAATCATATAATTAATAATCTGCGTATCACTATCTCATATGATACAGTTTTCGAAAACCAGTTTTTGCTTACTTTTCCATGTCGAACCTGTCAATACTTTTGAGGTCTATTTATCTTGCTCTACTTGCATTGACTTGTTAAATACCTAACTTGTATATGCGAGTTTTTTTAATGCTCCAATTTCGGTTATCGCTTTTGATTCAAGTCGATCAGCAATAATCGTTAAGATCATTTGTAAGTAATTATTATTCAAAGGACGAAACAGAACAGACATTCCTTTGTAAAGTGAAGGCGCCGTAAACATGTAAGTTATTTATTTTGGATTGGTACATAACGGTTTCTGACAGGTAGGTATGGGAACGAATTCAATGGAACCCATTTGTACATGTTAACAGATTCCTTTACAAAATAAATATTAAAAATCGAAAAAGCTTATTAAATTCGAGATTATTATTATTAACTATGAAAACTAGTTTCGGTTTGTCAAAGAACGATTTGGAAATCTAAATAAAACGTATGTTGAGCTTATCCTACAATACAAAGCATGTGTTATTTCTCTGTGGCATAGGCCCGTTAAATAAACAAAAATGTCACTGTAAACAGACGGCCTTGGCTAGTAGTTGATGCAAAATTCCTACATGCAAACTTGGAACCTAAATGATTAAACTTGATTTCCAGAGACACTGATGAAAAAATACAGCCTTTAAAGGTTCCTAGATCCAAAATAAATAAAAGTAAACATTGGTTATGTACGTAGAGAACTCAGCTCTATGTTTAAAACGATAAAGCAAGTTTTCCTTTAGAATGTAGATATGTAATGCAAGCAGAGTGCTCCGGCATGCCAGCAAGTGCGACGCCTTGAACTTGATACAAATAACAAGCAATTCAATTTCCTGCTATTTAATTATTTTTGACGGGATCTCAATGCAATTACGACGCAATAAATCGTTAACTAACGTTTTCCTTCTATCTTTAGGCCTGACAAGCGTTGTTTGCGCTTTCCTGGTTCAGATCTAAAGCAAGGAAATGTCAGGGGCATCCCTGTCAATACTAATCCAATTATTGTCCTCGATGGCCACAAAAAACTAAGCGGTACTGAGTGCTTGCCGAACTTTAGGAAGACAATGGTTGTGATTCAGTTTGTGATTGATGTGGTCGACCGCGCGGATGTGTGGGCGTTTTAAGATTTGCATTGAATTGGTTCCTAATTTATTTTCCCAGTAATGTTTCACACGTGCTTAATTGTTATTTATTATTTTATTAGACGATTAACAATTATTACCTGACATGACCAAGCATAACATTTTATGTACTTACACGTACGAACACTTTTCCTTAGTTCCACATGCAAAACTAAATATTCATTTTTAAAACTAGTTTCTTATAGAAATGCTTTAGTAAAACCAATTAAATTAATAGCTCTAAATGTATCAATACTTATTTATGGTCCTGGTTTTCGACGTGGCCGGACATCTTAGTTGCAAATTTTAACTTTCTCTAGCCTCAAAACCTCATAGTCACATGTGCGTGCTTTGTTTGGAGTGGTTCGTATAACAACATTAGATTATAGTGTACATGCCACTATCGACTACGTATTCTAGAAATATTAATTAAAAATTGTAAATTAGTTTCATTTTCGATTGCGTGAAATCACCAATAAAAATATTTATTTGACGCTATAAGAAAAGTTAAGAAAAGTAAAAGTACCTAGCTAAAGAGCGAGTTAAGTTGATCGTTAAAAAATTTGAAAGCGGCGGAATTATTTTTCTTTAAATAACTGTTACTGAAACCAGAGTTTCATACTTTATATAAATTGTTTTATACGCAAAATTACTTACCGGTTACTATGACTGCGTCTTCGGTGTAAAAGGCGCCATCACTTGACGAAAATCCAGTTTCAAAACCATCGTCTGAAACACTACCGTACCCCGAAGCAAACAGCGCTAACCATAGAATACATAATATATTCGTCCCTTTATTCATTTTACAGGATTTTTAATACATCTAAGGACTCGCGAATGATACGGGTGCCAATTGAAAGTTTCGCGCGGCGCGTGAATGTGCAGCCCGCAAGGAGTCACTTTGCAAAATGCTCCAAACTTTTGGCTTCGCGCCTTTATAATATTTTACACGACGCTCCACATTAGTTTTAAAGATAACAGAGCTTTTATCTCCATTATAAGCTGACATTAGTAGAGTTTGAGCTTTAAGAAATATGACAGGCGATCTGCGTTTGCGCATAAAGACAAATCGATTAGTGATTTAGCCATTTTCACACGACATTATAACAAAGGTAGTATCGGGAGATCAATGAACCCCAAACAACCTTAAATTGAGGGCAGATTGCTGATGGCAAGCTCCAATAATATGCAGTTATGAAGGTACATTTATGGTTTTCGATGTAGGACTACCGTTTTTTGCATGATTGGGAACATTTTGCCGCATTTACACCGTGAGATAATTGATTAAATTGCGTGTAAAACATCAGTTTTTCACTCTGTTTCATCGGGCCTTAGTATTGGTTTTGTGACATAAATTGCGTATAAAAAAGTATAATTTTACAAAGTAATCAACTGGCTTCGCATGCGTTGTCTCGAGATAAAACCTTTCCCCGGTATTATTTTTTATTAATAAAAAGTATGTTCATATTTTTAAGCCTTCTTCCATTTCTACATTATTATCAGTTAAATAGATATATTTAATTTTTTATCGATTATTTATGAATGTTATTACATAGCCGAAAGAACCTAATATAAAGTGAATATAACACCCACAAATTTTTAAAATAAGGAAAAACTAAAAATAAAACTTCACTCAGTTTCGGCTGATAAAAACGCTCCCCATTTTCAGTGACGTCACCGTTCAGTTTGTCAACTCAACGTGCTTCTATTCCTTCAATCAAAATAAAATTAGAAACAAATACCTTAATGATAAAAACTATTGTTTTGTTGTTTGTGTGTTGTATTTTTTTTCAAACCTAATACAATGTGAGAGATCTTACAAAATTCACTTATGCTATTGAGTACTACTTTTAATGATTAAATTAAGTAAAAGCTACTTTCAATGATTAAATTTCGCAATAAAAAATACAAAAATAAATATGCAGATATATTTCTATATCGATAGAGAAAACAAATAAAAATAATAAGCTTTTTTTAAATCACTTGCATATACCCTATTCTTGGCATATTAGAATTTGGTTTTCGTTCGTCGTTTTAGTTTCTGAAACTCTGCCAACTCTGTACAAAATCACCACTCCTTCCAAATCTAGACCAAAATATTGAGATTTTTCCTCCTGTCGTGAGTTCGTGATGGATTAGTATGCTGATGCTATCAAGCCAATGCGTATTATTCTCTGGCTGATGCAAAAACCGCAAGGGTGTCAATGATCTTTGTAAAATAAAATGAAAGGACTACTCTGATCAGTGTAGGTACTTTACAGCCAAGACATTAAATCTCTCAGATCATAAAGCTCTGTCGGGGAAGTAAAATAAATAAAGGTGTAATAACTTGTACGAGTAGCAGAGAATACCAAAACTGATAAATAGTAATGAAAAATAGGTACGTAAAAGAGTTAATACATCGTAAGGCTTTATATTCTTTTTTTTTAATCTTTATTTTAAGAGTTTTAATCATTAGCGATTATGTCGCTTACACTTACAAATTAAAAATAAATAAAGTTTCCTTTATGCTGTCTTTACTTGGTTTCACTCCAGACGTATTAGCAATAGATTGCTTAAACCTATGATCAATACATAGAAAATTATCTATATTCTTGCTTGCGAAATATCTTTCTTTGAAGCTGCTTTGGCTGGATTTCACAAATGCAGACGTATTTGTAATGGGTTGCTTGAACCTAGCGTCAATCATTGTAAAGCTCTATATTCTTGCTCACGAATAAAAATCTGTCTTTTATGCTGCCATGCCTGAATTTCACCAATACTAGCGTATTTCCGATGGGTTGCTTGAACCTAAGATGATAAATGTATCTATCCATTCACAAGTAAGCCATGATCGCAATTTAGAAGATTAGATTTGAACGGGGACGATATTAGCGTCATTAATCTCCGGCATGTGTTACCGTTATGTCAATGTCAGTGATCAGTAGATATAATAATGTTGGTACAAAAAAACTTGCCAAGTGCGTGTCGGGCTCTCGCACGAAGGGTTCTGTAACATTGTACAAGATATTATTAAGGTCGATCAAGGTACGCCGAAAACAATCATGTTTCGGGTTTTCGGGTAAGGGAGTTCCCTTTAATGAATTCCCTTAATATAGTATTCACTTGTTAGCTGAAAGCGGCAATAGGCTACTACTACTACTACTGGAAAATAATTCTAACGTATAGTCTGATAAAAATAATGCAAAATGTAATCAATATTTCTTCAAGGCCAGTAGTATTAGTTATAAAAACTAATAAGATACAGCTCGCTGACAGACAAACGGCCAGGGGAGCCTTACCATTGAAAAGGATCCCGTTGAAATCCTTTGGGCAAGCAACCCTAAAAAAATAGCAGTACCGAGGCAGAACCTACCTACACAGTGTTACACTTATTTGTATGTACCTATGGTTTTCAGCAGCGCTCGTATTTTATGAGAAATTAAGAGTCGCTTTAAAGTAACGGCTTTCCCAATCCATTGATTATTTAGAACTACCTAGAAACACTTCCATACTAATGCAAAAGGCTGTTATTTTAAACACCTGTAGGATTGAAGTTCCTGCAAAATCAGCTTCCAAGTGAAGGTGCACTTGACTTAGGTCCGTGCGTGCGCTTTGGATTTTACCGGTTCGAAACCAAGAAGATTATATCTTAACCCAATAATAATAATAACGTTTATTAAAATAATTATGACTTCAAATTATTACATCATTGATCCCAAACTAGGTTGTACTGTGGAAATGTGAACTGAGGTGACGCATTGGTAGGTAAGGTACCCGAATATTCATACAGTTTTAATGTCTCAGCAAATAAGTATGTGGAGTCTTTCCGTTACGTGCGAAAACTTACAAAGAAATCATAAAATTGAAATAAATAACTTAGTTTAAAGATTCACTAATCCTATCGCATTCAAAAACCCTAACATACCTAGGTCTAAAAAATTACTATGTCTATCTAGATATGTACGACGAGGTAATTTTTTAGGTTTCTTCTTTGTAATTAGCTTCCGCCCGCGTTTTAAAGTTCTAGAACTACATTACATGTAAAATATCGGGCCGATCCGTTCGGTAGTTTTGGCGTGGAGATGTTACAAACATCAAGATTGTACGGTCTGCATATACAGGTTTATTGGTAAATTAGTGACAATACGTGAACTGCAGGTCCTGCCCATCATCACAAACACGATCGTGAAGGCGTCAAGACTAAATTCTAAAAAAAATATGTCACCTCTGATACTAAATGAAAAAACATCTTTGTCTGGAACCCAACGAGTTACTTAAGACCGATCTTTCACTCTCATATCTTCTGTTAATTCAGGGCAGAGCTGTTTTTAAGTTGAGTTTCAAATATAACCTCTCTAACGAACAATTATTGAATTGCGGGGGGTACCCATTACCAATACCAAAATTAAGAATAAAGACCTGGCGTCTTCACAAACGTGTTTGTGATGATGGGCTGAACCTGCAGTTCACGTATTGTCACTAATTTACCAATAACCCTGTATTGGTGTTCTGAATATTTTCTATGTATAATAAAAAAATATCTATCTATGTAATGAATTGTATTAGGTACGCACCTATATAATAGTCATCTAGTACCCATAACAGAAGCTCTGCTCAGCTTAGGACTATAGATGATGCTGTGTGAATTATTCAGCATTGTTCACTTACCCTCTTAAGCATCTTATTTCGCATTTATTAGTGTGAATCAGGTGATTAATTACTAAAGTTACTATTTCAAGATAATAAACGTAGACAGACACAGGATGAATACCTCTATTCTGTGATCAAGTTTTATTTGTAGTGTTTACCGGTTTTACTGAACTGACATCGGGATATCAGAAAGATACAACTGCAACATTATTGCATATGATCTCCATCTTTCGGAAAGGGTTTCAATATCCATAACTTTCGACAGGACCTGTCGAACGAGTTTGGAAAATGATCATGGTTTTAAAATACACTGCGTTTTTGTGCACCTACGTAGTATGTTGGTTTTAAAAGTACCGTAGGTTCTTGATTTTATGCATCCATAATAAAATTAAAAAAAAAAAGTTTTTATATATCCAATAGTTATTTCTATTTTATTTTGAAATCGATATTCCGGATGAATCTCGTTAGATCCATCGACTAGGTCCAGGGTGGATCTATCGAGTTCTTTAATTCTCATCAGACCTGTTTTACATTAAGTTCATAGAATGGATCTAGAGAGTAAATTTCACACATCGAGATTAGATTTAGACCCACTATATTTTTATACTATTACACAACCATGTCATAGTATAAATATATAGTGGGTCTAAAATGAATTTCCCCAATAAGAAGCAGCCTATTACGTAATCTACTTTATTAACAAAAAAAATTACAATCAGATAATTAAAAAAAACTGGCCAAGTGCGCACGAAGGGCTCCGTCCCATGACCTTTAAAAACGAAAACAAAAAAAAACGTTTGTTGTATGGGAACCCCCCTTAAATATTTGTTTTATATTAATTAAATTATTTATTTTTAAATGGAATGTATAACTAAATATTCTGTGAATATTTCAAGCGTCTACATCTTGCCGTTATCAATATCGAGCAAAAAAATCACGTTGTTGTATGGGAGCCCCCTTAAATATTATGTATTTTATTCTGTTTTGTAGTATTTGTTGTTATAGCGGCAACAGAAATACGTAATTTTTATAAAATGTACGGTTTTCGGATTTTTCCCTGTACTTGTGATATAAGATCTTGCTTCTTACGTCATGATTCTAGGTCAACGGGAAGTACCCTATAGGTTTTGTGTGTATGTGAATCCCATGGGAAATTAAAAAAAAATAGGCATAAACGGCTGTAACTTTTGATTGCGTTGACTTAGAAGTTTGATTTATTGCGGCTCCAAGAGGCTAGAAACCGTAGTATTATTATGTGTTCAATTCGACAGACGGACAACAAAGTGATCCTATAAGCCTTATAGTATAAGGGTTCCTTTTTTCTTTTTGAGGTACGGAAGCCAAAAAACAATGTAAATTCAATACTAAATAATTTGAAGTCGGTTTCGATTTTTTTTCAAAACCATCAAATTATTTTATTATCACTAGGATGCTTATAAAGCTTGAAATTTGAAAGGCATAAAAACATAGAAGGTGCGATGGTCCACGACATCTGCAAGACTAGTTTAGGATCAACTAGCTAGGGCGAACCTTTCTAACTACAAGTTAATGCGCAAAAATGGTTAACATGGGTTTAATGATGATGGTTTAAAAACATAGTGACACCTAAATCTTTTCACAGCAATCGTTCTCATCACGTATGTTCTGGCCTACTTGCTTTGCTACAAGCTAAATGTAGGCAGACACTCTTTCAAAATTGCTGTAAGAAGTTTTGTAGGCGTTCAGCAACTTTATTTAGGTACTTTACTTAGTTTTTTGAGGCATTATGTTTTTAATCATTGTACTTATGTCTTACTCGATGCACATGGAGTTAATTTTTCAACCCCAGGTCAGAAGCATTATAAAAAAAAAAAGATTATAAAAAAAAATACGCTCGCATTTTACCGGCATATAAAGTAGCCTATGTGTGTCCCTGGAATACCGTCTACCTCCCTGCCAAATTTCATAAATCCAGTTAAATCCCACCAGCCGTTTAGGCGTAAAAAGCTAACAGACAAACAGACAGACATACTTTCGAATTTATTATGTTTATAGAAGAATATTCATCATCATCATCAGGGCGGCGCTGACACCCACAGCTGTGTAAAGGTCACTCTGACACGCCACTCAGTCCTGTGCGAGCCTCATCCACAGCCAAACGGCCACCCAAATGACCGACCACCTGGCGTCTCCCTCGAGAACGCTTCTCCCCTACCGGGTACCACATACACACTGACCGCCTTGGTCCATCGGCCGTCATCCCACCTTACGACGAGTCCTGCCCATCTCCACTTTAGGCTCGCGAACCGCATATCTACGTCTACGACTTTTATGTGTTGTCGTATCTTCACTCCACGTTGGGTATGCTCAGCCCCGTAAGTGAGAATAGGCAGGGATTGAATATTTATAAACAATGGGTTTATAAACATTTATAAACAAAGGGTTTATAAACATTTATAAACAAAGGGTGTATAAATATTCTATGGTTTAGGTTTATGTTTTCATTTCAGGCTTTACGGTATTTTGGATTCAAAGACGTCTTCAAGTTTTTCAAGGGCGCGGCCCATCCTTATTGTATCCTTCTCGCGATCTCTTAGGCTTGGAAGGATCGACCAAAAGATTTACAGTGCTCAAGATATACGTTCTCGTCAACTACATCTATCTGGGTATTCCCAACTAAGATGGAGGTTTTGGACTCGGCCTACACCTCGTGCAGGGCTTTCAGCCTGAAGGGTTAGATCGTCTGCAATTCGTCAATGCGGCGGCCATTGATGTTTACACTTCTCTCATTTCAATTTAGTGTTTTCATTATGTCTTCTAACACACTTGTGAAGAGTTTGGGAGAGATGGTGTCCCCTTGTCTCACACCGCTATGGATAGAGGCGGTGCCTGCCTGGATATTTTTTTAAGTTTTAGGTACTCAGGTACCACTCTGTCTTTATAAAAAATGTATTTCGCTGCGATCTTTTTGTACCTAAACTACTTCAAACTGACATTTACAACGTTGTTAGTGGTTGTCCAAACCACTGCAATCATCTTTGAAGTAGCAACGTGATTTTTTACCAGTTACATCGTTGCTGATTAAGTTGTCATAATGTCTTTTGTAACGAGTTATTGTTATGTTGTAATGTACGTAACAAGAAGCATGTTAACAATGAAATCCTCGCTTCCATCAAGGGGAATTTTATTTTATCAACACCAACAGCTGACGATATTTTCGAGGGATATGCAGAGAAAGTGGCACTCATTCCTTAAAATACTGACTTAAGGGCCTTTACTACGACGCCATTTTGGAAAAGGATAGGCATAGGATTTCGCGTTCATAGGAGCAAGACAGGGCAGAGCAACGCAAGCAAAAATTTCCAGTCTGCTTATTATCTACTAGCAGCGCCTCGCGGTTTCACCCGCGTAGTTCCCGTTCCCGTAGGAATTTCGGGATAAAAAGTAGCCTATGTCCTATTCCAGACTATAATCTATCTCTGAGCTAAATTTCATCCAGATCCGTTTTGCCGTTCTGGCGTGATAAAGGAACAAACATCCATCCATCCATCTAAACTTTCACGTTTATAATATTAGTGAGATTATTTAGAAATTAATTTTATTTGAAAAAAATAAAAAACATAACTTCTTTAAACTTAGTCCTATGACCATGCTTATTCTAAAGATCTTAACTTCTGTATTTATTTTCTCAATAAATACAGAAGTTCAAATCTTGGTATTAGTAAAAATTACTACGGCCAAGTGCGAGTCGGACTCGCGCACGAAGGGTTCCGTACCATTATCTATAAAAACGGCAAAAAAAACACGTTTGTTGTATGGGAGCCCCCTTAAATATTTATTTTTTTCTATTTTTTAGTATTTGTTGTTCTAGCGGCAATAGAAATACATCATCTGTGAAAATTTCAACTGTCTAACTATCACGGTTCATGAGATACAGCCTGGTGACAGACGGGCAGACGGACAGCGAAGTGTTAGTAATAGGGTCCCGTTTTTACCCTTTGGGTACGGAACCCTAAAAATGATGACTACTACTAGAGCATGATGCTATTTTAACATACATGTATCATATATTTTACGCTGCTCATTTCAATGGCACGACGGCCAAGGATTCTAACTTCCTAAACGAATAAATTAATACCAAAATTAATTCCATTGTTAGACACCTTTACGGAATTATCTCAGTATGTTAGTATGTATAATGTATATTCCGAGAACCAGTAATGTGACATTGGGCTGGCTTTATGCAATCAGTGTTCTAGTAAGGCGAAGCTTGTACCAAACGATGCCGCAAGCTAGGCGCTGCCACTCGCGTCTGTGATTGGATAATTAATCGTTTAAAAAATATATAAACTTTTGCGATAAAAGTTGCAAATCTAAATCCCTAATCATGTTTCGGCTAGTGAGTAGAGTTACCCTTTTGATGACTGTGATAACTTGGTGCTATGGAGCTATTGATATCAGTAAGTACCGATGTTTTTTTGTTTTTTTTTCGCGTTTATTTCTCATCTAGAACTAATACGTCTAAAATACTGAAAAAAAACCTGATAAAGAAAGGGAAATCTTATGATAATCTCTGTTTATTTAAGTTCGATGCTCTACAATTAACATAAAAAAAATGTTTGTAAATAAAGACACCCTTTATTTACAAACATAAGTATTTTTTTTAGATAATAAATTCAAATATTTGCAAAACTGTTGCCCAGTGCCGGTGGTCTGCAGGTGGGTAATAAAAATCGACGCGACTTGCATACGGATTATTTTAACACAGGTTGGGTCAAATGCGCTTGCGCATTTTCCTTAGCCCACCTACACACGTCCACAGCTGGACATAGGCATATATCCCGCATACGACGACACAATTAGCGGTCCAGAGTAGCCTCATTTTTAATAGAATTAATTGATTTTCGGGTCGACTAGATAAGATCACGTAGCTTAGTTGGAAAAAGAGCAACCCTGCGCTGAAGGGGAAGGTGCGGGTTCGAATCCCGTCGAGATCGTAAATTTTTGGGATTTATTAATTTCTTAGAAATTACCCAGAGTACTATAATAAATAAAAACCTTAGAATTAATTGAATTATTTAATTGAATCGCGGCTACCTCTAAATCTTTACTTAATTTCCCAATAAATACAGAAATAAGATATTGGTAATAAGCATAATTAGCTGAATTACGTACCTATAAAGATCATAGGTTGCGTTCTTTTTCGTTTTCAAATAATGTCCTAATTAATAGATAATAAGCAAAAACTTCATTTTGGGCTCGTGATGCTCTGCCCTGTCCCGCTCCTATAAACGCGAAATCGTATGCCTATCCTTTTTCACAAAATGGTGTCGTAGTATAGGCTTTTAAGGATCTTGCGACAGCAACTCTCAACTACAATTCGTAAATTATTATGTTCCGTAGTACCAAAAATGATGACTTATAACTTCTTGTATTTTCCACATAGTGTTGATATTCTGTAACTAGACAATAAAAGCTATCATTATCATAGTCCACTGTCGGACATAGGCCTCCCCTAATGAGCGCCATAGCTAAAAGCTATGTTCCATATCAAACAAAACGTAAGATATTGTTGTTTTTAATACAATGCAAATAGGACGAAAACATGTCATTTTCGACGTAAAAATATGCAAAATCGCATTTTGCATATTTTTGCTTACATTTCATTATAGGTGTGTATTATTAAGGAAAAAACAACCAGGGACCAAGATATATATACTATTCGAATACAAAAAACAACATGATATGGTGGAAATATGCGCGAATTAAATAATTTTGGTAGTACGTTTGTATGGACAAACCATCATCCGCAGGCCCCTTAACAGGTGTACATAGCTATCGGAAAATATTCTTAGGAGAAGATCCATTTTTAGGGTTCCGTACCCAAAGGGTAAAAACGGGACCCTATTACTAAGACTTCGCTGTCCGTCTGTCACCAGGCTGTATCTCATGAACCGTGATAGTTAGACAGTTGAAATTTTCACAGATGATGTATTTCTGTTGCCGCTATAACAACAAATACTAAAAACAGAATAAAATAAATATTTAAGGGGGCTCCCATACAACAAACGTGTTTTTTTTTTGCCGCTTTTATAGATAATGGTACGGAACACTTCGTGCGCGAGTCTGACTCGCACCTGGCCGGTTCTTTTCTATTACACTTTGTTTCTTGAAAAATTGTACGATTCTAGGTTAGCGTAAATAACCCTAAAGGTTTTGGTTCATCCGAGAACGGTTTTTATTTGTGAATTATCTACATATTTACGAACTTTTTCCTTTACTTGTGCTATAAGACCTTACTTTTTACCAAATTTAATAGGGTATTTTGAATACTGTTGCACATACATACATACTTCGCACACAGGTTGTGTGCGAAGCCACGGGCAGCAGCTATGCTTCAATATTTTGTCATTTGCATGGTAAAACTATAATTTTGGAAGACCTCTATGATGCTGCTATTACGAGTAGGTAGGTATTTTACCTACCATTGACTCCGGCAGTTTGGCCATGGTTTTGACCCCTGATTACGTGATTTTATTACAAATGCCTTGAAAGAAGTCGATTTATCTTCATGTAGCTTTAGCTACGTTTTAACGGAAGTTGCTTTTATTAACTACTAGCCTTTGCTCGTGGCCAATTTAACATGTTACTGGGATAAATAAAAAATTGTCAGTAAATTTTGGGTAAGCTATGGCCTGCTGTGTCTTCTTATGCCTAATATGAATTTCCAGCCCTCATATTTCAGTTACTCTAAAGCAATAAAGACAGAGCGCTTTTTGATCTGTCTTTTTATTCTTTACTAGCAGCGCCTCGCGGTTTCACCCGCGTAGTTCCCGTTCCCGTAGGAATTTGGGGATAAAAAGTAGCCTATGTCCTATTCCAGACTATAATCTATCTCTGAGCCAAGTTTCATCCAGATCCGTTTTGCCGTTCTGGCGTGATAAAGGAACAAACATCCATCAATCCATCTAAACTTTCACGTTTATAATATTAGTGAGATTCAGCTCAAAACCAGGTAACAGGGTTCAGGCACTCGAGAGTTTGGCATTACTCATGTCCTTACAATTCCATCCAAATTGTATGTTCGAAGCCAAATTGTTACCTTGTCTGATTGCACGCTCGATTGCGTTTTGTGTACATTTAATTTAATTTTATTATGCACCGAGACTGCAATTTTTTCTCAACAATATGACGTCATACTTTGCACGTTGCAAGAATCGTTATACAATGATCCAATCGACCACTTAACATTTAAGTTGTATAGAAAAGAAAAAGTTCATTAAAATGTTATTCAGAAAAGTATAATTATGTTGTCAAAAAACTTTCTATCACTCAAAACAGACACAATATTACTAATAACAAAGAAGTCAATTTAAATCATTCTGGACAAATCCGTTCAAAAACTGTCTTCATTTCTTTTTTTCATTACAGCCAAGTATCTGCGAGTGTGCGATAGAAACTCTATAGACGTCAACGATTGCATGGTGGAAGCTGTCACAAATGGCATACAGGCGATGGCTGGCGGGATCGAGGATATTGGGGTTCCAGGAGTAGACCCTTACCACCAGAAAGAGCTCAAACTGCAGTACAAAAATAATCAGGTACCGTGATAGGTTATAACATTTTATTCTAAGACTCGCTGTGCCTGTCGCATCGCCCGCGTTGATTCTGAAATTCCATGGGTTTGGTTGTTTTTCCGCGGAACCGTCATTCTTTTCTGTAACAAAAGTAGCTTAGTTACCCGCCATTACATCAGGTTATCTGCCAGTGAAAGTCCCGTCATAATCGGTCTAAACATTTCGGAGATTTGCCAAAACAAACAAGACTGAAAAAAAATTTGGTCCTTCCTTTTGTGTAACTTGAAGGTATATTTCATGTAATAAAACCGGCCAAGTGCGAGTCGGACTCGCGCACGAAGGGTTCCTTACCATTATCTACAAAAACGGCAAAAAAAACATGTGACAAAAGCTGTTATTTTAAGATCAATAACGCTTATGCTTTCCCTTTTGGTAGTATTTTCCTACGCTTCCGTCCAACATTGTTTGTTATTATCACCTATTTACTATTACTGAAATTTATGACTGACATTGTTATTCGGATCTCCCGTTCATGAGGGGACTTCTGAAGGTTAATAGCTATAGCACAGATACTAGACTCATTTTTGAGAACCTGCCATTCTTTCCATCTCATGATATCTGCAGCTTAGACCGAAAAAAATCTTAAATCGATGCGGATTCGTTTGGTCTATCTGTCCTGTATGAAGGAAGGTCTCTCTTATATTTACGAAGATCTAGCCTTGCCGGTTGAGGAAAAAGTGAGTGATGTCTTCACTCACTAACATGTGGTCTCTACCGTAGAAATGATATTCCGTTGTGTAAAATTTTAACCAAAAATTCACAAACATCCGCCTCTATAAATTAAAATCTCTGACATTCAATAGTATTAACAAGGTTATCCTAATTGAAATAAAAAGTCGCAATAGTTTTTACACTGACAAAAAACGAGATTAGACGATAATTTGTATTAACATTTCATGTAGCTAGACAACTAGCAAAAACAACCCAGAGTTTGTTAATTTGTGTTAACATTTAATTTTTATGTAGCTAGCAAAAACAACCCAGAGTTTGAAAATAATTAACCAAGAGCGTGTCGGTTATGCTTGTGATAGGTAAGCTTTCGTTCCGTTGGTAGTAAAAAATTATTTATTATATTATAATTAGTTCATTACGCACTAGAATACTTTTCAGTGAGCATTTGTTGCTTATCTTAGCAATCTGTTTTAATTTACTGAAACAGAACAAAAATAAGACTAAAAGATGTGTAGTAGGTACCTAAAATGCTAAATGCAATTTGTAGATATTATTTAAACCTTCATATTAAAATGTTTATTGCACTTTGTCTTGATGATATTTTGATTTACACTTCCTTACCTGCTTGCATGAAAACCTTGACTTTGCTTGCATGAGAATCTTTTTTAGGGTTCCGTACCTCAAAAGATTAAAAGAAACCCAAAAGGATAACTTTGTTGTCCGTCTGAAACCCCTCTTTTCTCAGGAAGGCCTGGAGAGATTGAGTTGAAATTAACATCAAACACTCAGGTCCGTAAGCTGGAGCCGTGATATAAATCAAACTTGTAAGTCATGGCGATCAAAAGTTATAGTCGTTTATGCTAAAAAAATGAAACTTCTAAGGGAATCACATTTACACAAAACCTATAAGGTACCTAGGTACTCCCCGTTGACCTAGAATGATAAAATTTGGCAAAAAACAAGGTTTTATAGCACGATAAAAGGAAAAATCTAAAATCGTATAAGTAATATGGTTTACACGCAAAAAAATTGATTCTCACCCTGGATCAAAACGTATAGGGTACTTCCCGTTGACCTAGAATCATGATATTTGGCAAGAAACAAGGTATTCAAACAATTATACGTAACCCTCGGTGCGCGAGTCAGACTCGCACTTAACGTTTTAATGAAAATGTTGCTAGTTGGGAAGGTTAAATATGTAAGTTGGTCGAAACCTTATCTTTAGAATGCCTAAAGAGTTAGATGAAACCTTTAAAAACAAAATTGGAATATTTGAATCTATGGACCTAGAATATAAAATATAGAACAGATATAAAAATGTTATGTTCTATATTATAAGAGGTAATGTTATTATTTTATAGCATGACAATGACAGTAAGTATATTATTTTGTCATCTGGTAACTACCTATTATGATCCAAATTGCAGTGCCCCACCAGGGCTCATGTTGAAGCCTAATTCTAAGAATCAAATCTTGAATCTTGTATTTGACTTTTTCCGATTTGACAACAAATTATTAGTCTTACAGTCCACGCCCTCGGCGTATACACTTATTGTAGATACAGGTGTAGTAAATCCTTGGGACCTATTATTTTATCTTCGCCAAATTAGAGCAATGTTAAAAGGCCTACTGTTATTTTGCTCGGCCACTTGTCCACCTTGATGACTGCATATCTAAGGGCCAGATAAATTATGGTCAATGACTACAGGTTGTTATACTAAGAAATGTGACACAGATACTACAATCAGCTTGTTACTCACTCTGAATCATAATTATAATCTAATTGCGTATTTGACGTGAATCTTTCTTACCTAGACCACCTTACAACATCTTGTTTAAGAAAATTGTAGTTGAACGATAATATTTTAATATAAAAAAGAAAAAGAACAAGCGATTAAATAATTATAGGTAAATAAAACCGGCCAAGTGCGAGTCGGACTTGCGCACGAAGGGTTCCGTACCATTGTTTGTTATATGGGAGCCCTTAAATATTCGTTTTATTTTAATTTAATTGTTTTCCTTAAAGAAATATATACCTAATTAAATATTTTGTGACTATTTCAAGCGTCTACCTTTTGCCGTTATCAATATCGAGCAAAAAAAATTACAAAAAACGTGATTTTTTGCTCTAAAATATTTATTTTATTCTTTTTTTTTTATTTGTTGTTATAGCGGCAACAGAAATACATAATCTGTGAAAATTTCAACTGTCTAACCATCACGGTATGAGATACAGCCTGGTGACAGACGGACAGCGGAGTCTGTAATGTGATAGTTTTTTAATATTATGTAATAAAATGTTTGTGTGTAGGCGTAATCGCTGGAACTACATACCAATTTTGATAATTCTTTTAATAAAAGAATGCTAAATTATCCCTGAGTTACTTAAACTAGTTTAAGTTATAATCGAGGTACCGTATGAGCAAAGCCGGGAGCAGTAGCAAGAACTATAAAAAAACCCGCTCTATTCTACCTATGCAATTAACAACATTAGTATGGTAGTACCTAACAATCTTTTGTTAATAATTATACAGAGTATGATACTAGTTTCCGGGTTGTCGCAATTATACCAATAAAAAACGTTAATATACTGAAGATGACAGCTGGTTTTTCTATGTTTAACACACTTAGGTACTACCTGCGATCGCAGGTAGTAGGTAGGTAGGTACTTAACATCCTCACTTACAGTTTATTATGTAGGTATCTTTTTCCTATTCTGCAAACTTTTTGAGTTACGCCCTTCGGCCAGGTGGGATGACCTGGGAAAGACGGCAAATGCTAGATTAGAGAGACGGCGAGCGGAAGACCGGCCGCTATGGCGCTCACTAGGGGAGACCTAGGCTTATGTCCAGCTGTGGACTGTTATGGGACGATGGTGATATTTTTCTACACAGTGTATTTTTCTTTAATATGTAATATAATCACAATTTTTTTTCTTACAGATCTCGGCAAGGATGAACTTGAAAGATATTTACGTAAAAGGCCTAAAAGGAGCAATTGTTCGCGACGCAAGGTTAGTTTTTTACCTTCTATGAACTAGCCTTGACCCGCAACTTTGACCGACTTTTTGCGGGAAAAAGATTGTGCGTCCTTCCCTGGGATACCTATTATGTATCCCCTTGCCAAGTTTCAGTGCGAACCATTCAGCCGTTATGTGTGAAAAGGTTACAGGCAGACCTTTGTTGACATACGTTTTTCTCGCCGTGAAAATCTACGGTTTCCATAGTGATTATTTTTTATTCTACGAATGATCCATACAAACACGTACTCACAGATAACAGAATATCACTATGGAAATCGTAGATTTTTTCTGCGAGAAAAACGTGTGTTAACAAAGGCCCTAACGCATTTATTTGAGTAGATACGAAATGGATGTTAGTAGGAAAATTACTTTCGACCGAAACAAATTTAAATTTAAATTTTTTATTAATATTAGTTTGACATTTCTTTTATATTCAATCAACTATTACCTATTGTATAAAGTGCCTTAAATTTTGCAGTGCCCTTACAGGGTGCATGTACTGCCACCTACACCTAACCATTCACATAGACTAAGAATGAATTGTACGTACATGTAAGCAAATAAATGAAATTGAAATTTAACACTTATAAGCAGAAGTTATCGATAAAAATAGAATTGGATATGTACACTTGTACAGGCATACCCAAATCTATAAGGTTTCAATAAAATTATTGAGTTTCGCTTGAATGCGTAAGCACACCATTTGAACAAATAATCGTAGTTTTCTATTGTAGATTCAAAATTTAATTGGGAAAATATCTGTGTAAATATCTCTCTAATTTAATATTACCTTTGTTTGTACTAATAATATATGTTTGTCTTTAATTTCAGAGTTAAAGCGGACGATGACCGCTTTCACATGGAAATCGACCTAGAGGCACCTGAAATTACTATCAATGGGACCTACGAAGGCGAAGGGCAGTACAATGCTCTTAAACTCGACGCTCACGGATTTTTTGTTTCGACTATGAGTAAGTTTTATTAAAGAACTAATAATAAAACCGGCCAAGTGCGAGTCGGACGCGCGCACGATGATGGGTTCCGCACCGTTATCTATGAAAACGAACAAAAAAATTGTGATTTTTTTGCTTGTTTTGGGAGCCCTCTTAAATATTTATTTAATTCTGTTTTTAGTATTTGTTGTTATAGCGGCAACAGAAATACATCATATTATTATGTGAATATTTTTTTGTGATACAGCCTAGTGACAGACGGACAGCGGAGTATTAGTAATAGGGTCCCGATTTACCCTTTCGGTACGGAACCCTAAAATCCAAGATTTTTACGTATGATGTATCTCTTGAAATGCGTGATTACTTGACATGGGATGGCTCAATAAAGCTTGTGAGCTTGATCTAACCATAAGCTACCATATAAGCGATTCTCTCTTAGGTCAATCAAGACCCACATTGTATAATGTTAACAAGCAAACCATATAAAAATGGTATCTACTAGTGTATAGTGTATAATTAAACACTGTTTGATGATGGCTATCCAATTTGTAAGGCGCGATCTGTGCCATTTCCCTCTGAGGTTGGATACAGTCTTTTAGCATGCTCTGTAACAAACGTATTATACGGGTTTTTAATATATTATTCTACCTAGCTATTAAATCTTTTTATGTAAAGTATAGGTACTTGATCGATCGATCAAGTAGGTAGGTACCTATAGAATTTTTGTGCAAGCGGAGAGATTAATTTATTTCTGTTATTCTTTAGCTGGACTGGTATGGACCTGGAAGTTGGATGGCATTCCCGAGAAGAATGGATCTGACACATTCGTACGAATCAACTCATTTGAGATGAGGCCCGACGTGCAAAATATGGTTTCGCGCCTAGAAAACGATAATCCTGACAGCAAAGCGCTGAGTAAGTTGTGCCTTCCTACTCTACATCAAGTGGTTTTAATCTCTTTGCTCTACATTATTATAATCTCGGTCGCACCGCCTCTACTTGAGGCATCTCGAGACGCCCCGTGCCGCGCGCACCTCAGCGCCGCCGCCGCGGTGAATTTTCATATTTTGTCAATCAAATTTCTTTTTGTGTACTAAATATTTTTTTTACTAAATAATTGAATCACTGTCAAAAAATGTGCGCGCTGCGTCTCAATATCAATCGGTTCCCTGAAAATAGCGATATACATAAATTTAATACTAGAAATAAGAATAAACTCGCTGTGCCCACAACTAGGTTACACAAGAATAACGTATCTTTTAAAGGGCAATGTAGGTATACGCTTCTACAACAAAACTCCAAGGGAGTTGCAAAAATTGTCAATAAATAAATTCAAACAAATTGTTAAACACATCCTTTGTAAAAAGGTCTACCTACTATAAAATATCAGATTATCTAGAGGATAAAAAAGCTTGGGACGAGCTTTGCTCCAACTCAAAAACTAACATTCTAACAAGGTAAAGGTTTCTTGTTCGCTTCTTTACTTTACCTTAAAAAGATTGAAGTGGACAAAAAATCAAAGTGATCACTTTATTTCCTAATTTTACTTATGTAATCCGAGTTTTGTCACGTATCCAAGAGTCCTTAAGGTCTAAAGGAAATAAAGCACTTTGAACTCTGCTTAGTTTGGGGGTAGATGATGCTGTGTGAATTGTCCAGCATTATTATTATTTATCTATACCTACTATTATTGTCCGTCCCGTTCACCATCACTATCACAAAAAAACCTATATTACCGGTGGTAGTGCTAGAGATTTGCGCATTTAAACGAATGAATTTATTAGGTACCGATAGTCCGTTATTTCTACATGCCTAATACGTAATGTTCTCTACCTAATGTTACAATTTGTGATTGTTACAGCTGACTTGGGCAACGATTTCTTGAAAGGTCACTGGCGAGTGTTGTACAAGGAGCTGCTTCCATTCGCGCAGGCTAACTGGAACAGAAGCGGAATCCGAATCTCAAACAAAATCTTCTTGAAGATTCCCTACATTGAACTTTTCCCTATTAGCTCCTAGATATAGGTTATATATAAGTTTGTAGAACTGAACTTGAATACGCACATGATTTGAAATTGGAAGTCAAGTTTTAGCATTATAGGAAGATGTCTCCTCAGAACAGTGAAAAATATAAGGGCGCCTCCATTGTGCGAACTCTTCAAATGAACTGTTCAAACCTTTAACGAAATCAGTGCTGCAGAAAGTGGCTGATATCCTTTTAAAATTAGATGATAGATAGATGAATCATTTATTTTTCGACTGCAGACACACGTGTAACAAAATAAACAAAGTAACAAAAGTGATTTTAAACTACTTAAGTGTTAAATTATCCTAAACATAAAACAGAGATAAACACACATATATTAGGTTTGGACCATTATAAAGTCTTGTAAGAAATTAGGCATAAGAAGTTACCAGTTTTCTGTGATAAACGTGGTGGACTTGAGTAATAAGTACTATCATATTATATCCTATTCCTAAGATATGTAGGTAAAGTGTACATAGGTCGGGTTAAGTCCTTTTAGGGTTTTTGAAATAAATAAACTTGGGCCTATTAAATCATTTTATTTTTATATCCTAGTCCAGTAGAACGTGGACAATACATGGTTACAACACAGCCGTGGTATAAATAGCAATCAACAAACGCCTGCGTCATTTTCTGGTGGAAGGAAAAGATTTAATAATTTTGTTACTGGGTATAGCCACAGATGAAATAATATTACTTCGGTATCGCTTCAAACCCTTAGATAATAGTAAATTAAATACGGCCAAGTGCGAGTCGGACTCGCGCACGAAGGGTTCCGTACCATTATCTATAAAAACGGCAAAAAAATCACGTGTGTATGGGAGAATATTTATTTTATTCTGTTTTGTAGTATTTGTTGTTATAGCGGCAACAGAAACACATCATCTGTGAAAATTTCAACTGTCTAACTATCACGGTTCATGAGATGCAGCCTGGTGACAGACGGACAGCGAAGTCTTAGTAATACGGTCCCGTTGTTATCCTTTGGGTACGGAACCTTAAAAAAGGGAGTGATTTGTTCTTATTCGACGGGCAGTGCCGCGGCCGCGCAGTTCCACTGACGCGTAGTGCGCTAAGCGCTTTCACCAAGGAATTTATATACTTACTAAGTACCTATGCACTACTATGAACTACTACTACGCCAATACTACTACTATACTACACTACTACTACTACACTAGTACTATACTAGTACTATGCCAATTGTCACTTATATTGTTATTGTTTAATTTGTAAATTCTTTTTAGTTTTAAGTGTGCAATAAAGTATGTTCTATTCTATTCTATTCTACTATGTACCTATATAAATTCCTTGGCTTCCACCTTTACACTGTGTGTTATGGAGGCCATTTTTCGGACATAGGCTTTTTTTTACAAAAACCGATACACCTTATAATTTCAAACGTTAGAGTAGAATCCCCGATTGCTAAATGTGTTTAGTTTAGGAGAAATCATTTTTTGAAATTTGTATTGTTTTCTCCGGATAAAATTTAAAAAAAAATCCTGTGCTTAAAGTATAAATATTTTAATAATTTTACAAAAACAGTTCAAAAGCATATCTTAAGTTCCACGTTTAAGAGTTGTTAAAAATCTTGTGACTATCTTAAAACACGAAATATTAATATTTTCCGTTTTTTCGATATTATTTTTTTTCTCCGTCATTCTACACTATTGGGAAAAGTTATTTATATGTAAATAAAGATCTTTGTTTTGTGTACCTTTCATAAAAAAACCATATCCCAATCACGTGGAGTAATGAAGTTAGAGCCAGTTATTTGCGTCATTTAGGGTTGTCACTTTTTGAGATACTGTGATATCCGGTTTTTTTAAATTGAATATCCAGAACTTAGCAAGTCTGAGCTTTAGAAATTTTCTTCATTACGGAGTACCATACTTTCGTCGGAATCAAAGTTTTGTGTTTCATCGATACTACTAAGTTCTTCAAGTGAGTTTGGATTGGCCACCACATTTTAATAATCTTCTTGCAGCTTTAGGTAATGGTATCAGAGGCCAGATAACTTTCGACATATTTATAGGCTGTCTGTTTGCCAAACTCCACAAATTCATTATCATCACTTGATAACTCACTGGACATAACACTTAAAATAACATGTGACTTACATGTTATTTTAAGTGTTATGTCCATTTCCCTTTCCAGCAACCCTTTCTCTACAACCAAAATTTCGGGAAAAAAATGGCGCCCGTTTTGTCTCTTACTTGGTTTTGAATTTCCTTTTTTCTAGCATCAACGAGCCGCTTTTGTTCAGAGTTCTGTTCTGTATTATTTTCCACATCTTTACCACCTTCTTAGTAAGGTGTAAAAGATTGGTAGAATGTTTATAGTAGGACCAAATTCTTTAGACTTTGTGACGAATGGCACAATATTGTGTGTACTATCTATGATCACATAGAAACATTCTTAGGCGAACATGAACACACACTATTTCTCATTTCTAAACAAATCTGGATACCGGATATTATTATCATTCAAATTAGTGACAACCCTACGAGACAAAACTCCGGTTATTAATATAACTGGCCATAGCTTCATTACTCCACGTGATTGGGATATGGTTTTTTTATGAAAGGTACACAAAACAAAGATCTTTATTTACATATAAATAACTTTTCCCAATAGTGTAGAATGACGGAGAAAAAAAATAAAATTGAAAAACCGGAATATATTGATATTTCGTGTTTTAAGATAGTCACAAGGTTCTTAACAACTCCAAAAAGTGGAGCGTAAGATACACTTTTGAACTGTTTTTATTATATTATAAAAGTATTTATACTTCAGGAGCAGGAATTTTTTTTAAATTTTATTCAGGAGAAAAAATGCAAAATTCGAAAAATGATTTCTCCCTAATTAAACACATTTGGCAATCGGGGATTCTACTCTAACATTTGAAATCATTAGATCTATCGGTTTTTGCCAAAAAAAGCCGATGTCTGAAAAATGGTCTCCATAACACACAGTGCTTTAGTAGTACCTAGTGTAGTAGTGTAGTTATTGTATTTTCTTTGAGCGGCATTTCCGTCGACTGGCGCGGCGCGGCGTGTGTCGCTCCGTTACCGGTACCGCTCAATTATACATAAATATACACCCCCACCCTTTCAGTCACACAGTCGTCGTCGTTGCCACGAAAACCCGCAGCGAGGGGTATCTTTCATTCAGGGGTGCCATGGGTCTGTCCGCCCCCGAATGTTTCGACCGGAACAAGGAACGGTGATTTCCTTCAATATAGTCTCTTCTGTGAATTCCTTCGTCCGAGGTGGAACGTATAGGTACCTCCTTCAGGGATGCCACTGTCAAACAGTTCAAAATGTTTATGACACTATGAATGAATGTGTCCAACAGTGCCATATTTCCAAAATTGTGGGAAAATCTCAAAACCAAAACCAAAACATCTGAATAATACACAACACTAATAATCATGAAAGTTTGGATGGATAATTGGATATTTCTTACTTCTCAAGCCAAAACTACTAACGCAATAATCTGAAAATTTGCGCAGCTCTAAACACGGAACACAACATAGGCTACATATTATTATTTTTCAATAAATGATCGTGGGATCGAAATAACCTTTAGGTCCCAGTTTTTGGGAGATTTCATGGTTTAATTTAATATGCTATCTATCAGACAAATTTAATTCTTATGAATGAAATGAACTTCCTATTTTTAAAACACTAGTAGAAAATAAATTATACTTCTGACAACACTAATTGTCTATTAGTTTACTTACGTCATTTATTTGTCTGTCAGCCGTGTTTAAAGTTACGCTATTCAAGTGCGGCCCAATTTCTACATTTGAACTTTTAACTGGCAGCCTGTTAAAAAGAAGCCTGGGTAAGTAGTTTTTAGATATGTTATAAACTGATGTCAGGAGAACATTTTAATATGATTTCTAATTTACGATTGGTGTTTTTGTTTGAGTAATGTGAGCGGCCAATGTTACAAACCAGTTATCTGTACCTAGAGTGTAAACATTGGCCGCTGTCAATTATGCATTAGGGCTGCTACCTGCTAGTTAATTTATCCTTTTAAGATTTTTGCTCCAAAAAGTTTTGTACTTACTTATCTTTAATTTTTTATTTTATACCTTTCATTTATATTTACATTATATTTTTTATTTTATCCTTTTAATTTTTAGTTTTATTTTAACTTTAAATTTAATTTGCTGTACTGTACTGAAACGCTGAAGTGCCATTTAAATATAGGTTAAGTCGAAAAAAAATCATGTATTTTGATAGTGTCATTTTATACCCTATAAACTACAAACTACTGTACCTAAGCTTTGTAAACTCACATGACTGAGGCCTAGCTCAAGGTCGTTTTGATTTTATTTAAGTAGGTTTATACGTTTTCTATAGTCGCTATGAGCGCGCATTTAGTTGATTCTTAATTTTTAAATAAAACAATTATAGAGTAAAAACATTGTTTTAATTTATTAACCTTTCTTTGTGACAACCCTGATAACTAAAATAATTTGTATGGATATGAGCAAAAATTACCAGTTAACATTGGCCACTGTGATAAATAGCTAAAATGGCCACTTTTGATATTGGACATTATTTTGTTGCCTTCTTTGGCCATATTTTTACCATGGTTTTTAATAGTATGCAAATAAGCTTGATAGTTTAGAAGATATTCGCTGTGGACCATGTTGACAGAAAGTCGAGCTAACTTTGGCCGGTCTCTCAAATTTCTTTTATGATATAAAATTAGTCATTTTTACAGATTTTTTTATGCTTGACTGATAGTAATTCGTGTTTACTTTACGTTCACGTCATAAAATTAATACTATTTCCTATTTTTTTTTGGTGTTACAACAAATTTTCTTAAAAATGTGGCCAAAGTTGGAGGATTTCACGGTACTTTTTAAAATAAAAGAAAGTTTCCTGTGACATTTACTGTCTTGTAAATTTCGACTTCGAAACTGTCCTCCAGATTGCATTATTTTGTACTATCCTGCATAATATCTAGGATCCAACTTAGGGATAGAGCATTACCCATCCGTTTATTGGATGAAAAGTATTCTATATCAAATATATCTTGGGTGGCGAGAAAAACCCTGGCTAGACTATGATGATTAGTATGTACCTAATTTAAAAATTACATGGTACAAGGGAATGACCTTTCGCCACATTTTCCTTGCGTTTGTATCTTGCGTTGCGTCCGTCCAGTCCTAAGAAAATAAACATTGGGTGAAGTTTCGTTGTATTTTTGTACTGAGGTAAATTTAAATTAAATATTTTTAACAAAGTTTTTCCATCTTTTTCCATTGTACTTTGATAGTTTCTATTTTTACAATGTAAAATAGAAAAGAAACCCATTAAATTATCGCCTCAATAACGTGTACTTTAGGGAGATTTTTTTCTCGAGCTAGCAGCATTCTATAAAAATATATTTTGATTTTGATTTGAAGTGTGATTTTATCTTTTTCAACACTACCTTGCCTGTCCAAACAAAACAATGTTTTTTTACAGATTTCAATGAGAATTATGTATATATTTCACTAGATAAAGCATAAATCACTAAAATGGGTGCCTTTGTAAAATATTTAGTTGCGGGTTTCGTGCGATACTGGTTGATACACATAGATTATTGGCAAACAATCTCGAACCGGGTGGAGATCGCAACGCCTTTGAACTCATGGAAGCGACTTATCGAAGGTGTATACCTCTACGACCATAAAATAAATCCCTATGAAGGCGACTCCTTTCACGAATCACCTATTATGCTGATAACATTTCATTTTCTGCTGAAAAATGTGCCATACTTGTTACCTCTCCTGTTTACCTTACTGGACCTGCTCACAGCCCATTTACTCTACAAGACCTCCAAAGCTTTCGTGCGATTATTGAAAACGTCTCAAGAAAAGCAGCTGAAAGACATCGCAGAAGATTCCAAAGAGTTATTGCTGAATGATTCTCAGTTGGACGAAGCATCGGACTATGTCCTATCTGTTTATCTTTTTAATCCATACTCAGTCTTGAATTGTGTGGGGATGACAACAACTGTTATTCAGAATGTGTTGGTGGCTACATCACTGTGGGGTGCATCAAATGGCTACAGAGTAATTGCGTGTGTGTTTATTGCATTGGCAACGCATCAGGCACTGTACCCAGTTCTGCTAATTGTGCCAATATCAATACTACTGGCAAATGTGAATGAAGGTTGCAATAAGTGCTCCTTTATCAGAACTTTACTGGCATTTGTACTTAGCTGGGGATTCTTAATTTACATATCTGCATTCATCATGAATGGCTCTTATGATTATGTTTACAACACCTATGGATTTATGTGAGTATTTTTATAATTGCCTGCATTCACTGCCCTGGCTGTCAGAACTTGCATTGAGCATTAAGGACATTCAATATTATTATATTCAAGCTTGACTATTATACATATATTAAGCTACTTTGAATTAAATACTCCCACCATAATGATATATTTGTCTGTTTTTCCAGATTATCAGTACCAGACCTTAAACCCAACATTGGATTATTCTGGTACTTCTTCACAGAAATGTTTGAACACTTCCGTCTCCTATTTGTCTGTGCATTCCAAATAAATGCCCTGGCACTGTACATAGTGCCTCTAACACTGAGGTTCAAGAAGGAACCTATCCTGTTGGCTACGGTGCTGATCGCCTTGTCAACTATATTCCGGTCTTATCCTTGCATTGGAGATGTAGGCTTCTACTTGGCGCTACTGCCTATGTGGAAACACTTGTTTGCCTGTAAGTTGATATAAACTTTTCTCCACATCTTGGAAAAACTTAATTATACTTTTATCTTATGAAAACACATGCGAAGCCACAGCCATTACCGGCCTAAGGCTCTAGACAGACAAGCATTTTAACTGCACTCCGGCTGCAAATTTGCTGCCTGATTGCAGTTAGTGTGCAGTTGGCGTACGCTGAAAAAATGCAGTGAAATGCAGTCCGCTTGTCTAGACTCTAGGCTCCATCTCAAGTAACAAATTTTTGACAGATTTTCATTGAAAACTGTCAAAAAATCGCGATTTAAGACTGCACTTTGGGTATCTATAAGAAATTTCCGAAACCGGAAATTTTTGGGATCTTATTTCATTTAATATCATGTTTTCTGTGATTGTTAAATTAATGATGTTTTTCTCTCTTTCCAGTTATGCAGCAGAAGTTCATAGTAGGCTGTGCATTCATCATCACATCAGTTCTGGGGCCCACCGTCTGGCACTTGTGGATTTACTCAGGGTCGGCTAACGCCAACTTCTTCTTTGGTGTCACTCTATCTTTTGCTACTGCGCAAATATTCTTAATCACAGATGTACTCTTTGCATACATTAAGAGAGAGTTCACTTTGAAGCATGGTTCGTCCAGACTTGTTGATGGAAAACAAGCTAAATTGGTGTTAAGATAATATTCTTTTGTAAGTGCACCTCCTTAGCAAATGTCGGAAATAACTATGGCTACATGCTATTCTTAACTGAGTTATGAAACAGTAATGTTATTTTTTGAAATCATTTTACTAGTGAATGGATGTTATCTAAACTTTCAGATTGGTATCTGGTATCTATTACAAATTACTGAATGAGCATTTGAAATAGGCATTAATCATAATAATTTAGTAATAATAATTTCCAATTTGACAACCTCTGCAGCGCAGCGGACAATGGTCCGCCTGCAGAGGTTGCTAGTTCGATTCCCGCCTCAGGACAAATGTTTGTGCGTTCTGCAGATATTTCTAGGTGTTTTTTTTAAATTTATAATACAAAAATATCTATCTATGAATATGGTTTGGCCAGAGTTACCTTAATTATATTGAATAACAATGTACTATACCAGTATTTTCCAATGTTTGAGTACGTTTGTGTAAGTCATAGCATCACAAGATGAATTATTTTCAAACTCAGGTTGTTTAATGTTTAGCGTGTTTCTAATTTTTATACTCGGCTATTTAGCGTCTATGTTAGAACCTGTAAATGGTATTTCCAAAGTGAGCTGATTTTCATAGATCCAGTGGCACTTCTTACTAACACTTTCAGTGACCATGACACTCATGTAGACGCCCCTGCGGGTAGCACCGCTGGGGCTGTGCAGTGAATAGGTTGGATAACTAGTTACAAGAAATACATAAAGTACAGTGTAATCTAATACCCACCGATATGCAAAAAAGTTGATGCCACTCAATCTGTAAATATCAGCCTATTTTATACTAATGAAATGTATTTCTAACGCTCTTGGATTGTCAATAAATACAAGATATTTTTACGCCCATATTTTATTAATTCCTTTTATAATCACAAGTTTAATTTTGTGTATCGCGACAGCAATGTTGTCAGTGATTCATATCAGATATCTTATCAGTGCACACTGATCTACATTGTGCGGAGCTCCTTACCGCATTTACGTTTTTGTTTTATGGTGAATGAAACGGAATGAATTGTTAATATGGCTAATGTGTTGGTTTTCTGTGTTTTACTGACCATAGCAGCATGTAAGTTTATTTCTTGTTTGTCATAAATTAAGTAAGTATTACGTAGGTACACGTACAAACTAAGATTAGATGTCGAATTCTGTTAAACTTTGTTATTCTGCTAATGATTAGTGAATATCTAAGTTGAAACGCTTTTTTTAGAACCAATTAGATACATTATAATATAATAATTTTTTGAACTTGTGGCAACACAGTTTAAAAACATTCTTGATTCAAATTTATTAGAGCTTAAAAACATGACCACTTGGAGTAAAAATTTAATTCAGCAAAAGATTTATTGAAGTATTTTTAGTTTCAGAAGGCGTAGTCCTACCAAGCATACCAGCTCACTTGATAGCTTGCTACCGCACGGGAGCCCCCGACTTGCAGGCTCCCAGGCGACTCGACGTGTTTTTATCCTTAATCAGAAAAGTTGAACAGAACTCTCAACTCGACCTAAGACTGCTCAGCACTGCTTTGCTGAAAAGGTATATTATTCATTAGAATTTTCTTTATTTTATTTCGAAGAAAATTACTTACTACAAAGTCAGAATAGAAACAAATTAGAACGAGTAATTATTTACTATTAAAATAACTCGCACTCACTTAACAGACTGTTGCAAACAGGTATAGCTCAACTGAACTTTCGTTTGATTGCTTGATAGTTTACATTTTTTTTTTCAAAATTTTCTTCCTTTTCCATTATCACAAGCTCCTTGCTGCTTTGTTTGGGTCTAGATGAAGCTTTGTTTATTTTTGTTGTGTTGATTTGATACTAAGTTATTAGTTAGTAGCACCTGGCTTTCGAAAATGCAACTTCTACCAGGTGTCCTATGATAAAATGTAATCTATAGGTAAGTTATGCAGGTAGGTACCTACACATAATTTTAAGCACAGCATTCCAAACAAGATATAATTCGCCTGCATACTGGCTCTATTAACTCTACGTTCGGATATTTATGGTATACCTACTCGTTTTTACTGGATATACACCTTTCAATCCGACTTTTTCTCCACGCCGATTTTATAGTTGTTGATCAGATATAAATTCCATAGTTACCTTTACCAGCTACCCAATACAAGTTTGTACGACACTCTGTGCGCAAGTCCAAAACACGCACTCGACCTTTTTTCCGGATTCAAGCAATTTCACCTATATACAGCCGAACATAGAACTCCCTCCTTTTTAGATTTTTTGAAGTCGGTCAAAAATAAAATGAAACGAAATCCTACTAATATAAAAAAGGTAACAGTTTGTGCCATTGTGATTATGTTTGACCCAAAATCATCAATACCTACTACTGAATGGATTGGGCTGAAATTTTACACCGAAAGATCTGTACCTGAGTTATCATGGAAGGCTACTTTTTATTGCAAAAAACGCGTGCGAAGTCGCGGGTTGAAGCTAGTTTATTATAAGACAATAGTTCTCTACACACATTTATGTACAAAGTCTTTCGTTTGATGGCTTCTTATTTCACAATTTTTGTTACAGTCTTCGCCTTGATGGAATCGAGCAGTCATCTGCCAATGCAATGGAAACGGAATTCGTTCTGCCATACCGAGCTTCCGCCTTCCAGTTCCACAAATACAAGATTCTCATGGACTTGTTCCTGCCGAGTCAGAATCTCATAGACGTCGATGAAATATTGTCGGTGGAGGAGAAGTGTCTCCTCCATAAGATGCTCAGTTCTGCGGTGAGGCAGTGGGAGAGGGGAGACGAGAGTGCGGTCTGTCCTGTATCTGCTCAACAGGCGCAGAATATGGTTACTGCGAGCAGTAGTAGGTTAGCTGCATATTTTTTTTGCTAAATATATCTATATTCCAGCAAAAAAATGCTGGACAATTCACATTTCATGGGACTACCTCAGGATCATTCTCCAATAGCGAATAATACAAGATACAAAAGCCGAACTTAGAACCTCCTGCTCTTTGGTTTTTCGTCTGTTTAAAAATTATAATTTTAAAATTTATATCCATGTCGTCGAGTTTGGCGTCGTCAATGATCATTATAATATATTTAGGCAAGAATTCTATTAAAATCTATCCATGAACGTCACTGTGTCACTCTGCACCATTTCGCTATGGACGTTCTGAACAACGAAATGGTCTGGGTCGTTCATGATGTACCTTTTTTTATATATTTTGCCTATAAACGATCACTAGGAGATTTTTTGACCTGCTTTAGAACATGAGTATTCGTTTGAAGCTAGATGATGATGTCTGGATTATCCAGTATTATTTATTCATTTATATATATCACCAATACTTAAAACCTTCGGGGAATATCGCAGGTATACCTACGATATTCCCCTTAAACACACACCTTCGCTGATGACTCCCCCAAACAAGTAGGGCTCTGGCAGCTTGGCTGGCGGATCGGTGATTTAGTGAAGCGAAGGTGTGTGTTTAAGGGGAATATCGTAGGTATACCTGCGATATTCCCCGAAGGTTTTAAGTGTTGGTGATATATATAAATGAATAAATAATACTGGATAATCCAGACATCATCATCTAGCTTCAAACGAATACTCATGTTCTAAAGCATGTCAAAAATCTCCTAATGATATTTAGGGTATATCTCCAATTTATCCGATGATAAATGAATGCTGTCTCTGCTCTATCCATAGAATTCACAGCAGATGTCCAATAGAAGAAGGAGTAGTTCAAACAGATTGGGGCACCATATCCCCCGGTACCGTAATGTCAGCAGTCGCCGCTTCCTTAGAATCCCAGCGGGTGTCTGTCACGGAAATACTGAACGCGAACATATTCAAAGAAGATGTAGCAGAGCCGCTGATGACTTCCGCTATGCAGGAGTGGTTTGATAACATCGAGACGTTTAATAATACGTTGCTGAGACAGTCAGATGTGCCGGATATTGGAAATGTTTGGGTGGCTACGTTGGCTGGTGAGTTAAAGAAGATTCTTTCAGTCAAGCGGTTTTCTATAATGCTACTATGTAGGTAGGTAGGTACTAAATAAATAATGCTGCTAAATTCGCACAGCATCATTTAGCCCGTTAAACAGAGCACAAGGTCTGCTTAGACTCTTCACAAGTTATGGGTATCTACTAGATAAATGATATAGATACCTACATAATACAATATATTACATAGATAAATATTTTGACTATAAAATAGAAAATATATAGACCGCTTTTTGCGGGAGGGCCTTTCCCCAGTTGTGGACGTAAAGTAGGTAGACGTATGTGTACTGATAATCATATCAGCAATCTGTGACTGTGATCTGATGATCATATATGTCTAGCTAGTCTGACCTGAGAGTAAGATTACCAACCAAAGCCGTATGCGTGGCAATATAGCAGGACCCAATCTAAGACGATTTGGAATAGTATATTTTTTTAACTAGGGACTAAACCACCCTATTACATACGAGGTTGTTATATTCCCGAGCGTAGCGAGGGAGGATGACAAGACCGTGTAACATGATGCGGTTTTGGCCTGAGCGAAAAACAATACTTTTCACTTCGATTGCGAGAAATTATAATAATCAAAACTTACCTTCAGTAAAAATCAAATGTATGTAAGGCAGACGATTTCAGACAAAAAATAAATAAAAAATACTTCTAAAACAGGCGTATACCTACTCGAGTTTTACGCCCACTAAGCCACGCTTTAATAACACACTTTTTGAGCAAGAGAAGAGAAAACTCAACCCGAGTTCACAGACATTTTTCTCTTCTTCCTTCTTCCAACTTTTAGAAGGAGCTATTTCCAATAATACCCCATCATTGACGTGCTGAATCTGTACATTGAAAACCTGTCTCTTGGTTCCAGGCGACCTAGCAGAAGTGATAGTGAACCAGGGCCCGCGAGTAGGCTCCGTCGCACAGAGGATGACCGTGGGCAGCAATAACCGATGGAACGATACGCTGCTGCCGCGGCGGCACTATATGTTCCCTCAGAACAGCTCTGTGGTGGACTGGCATTTCACTGATGCTGAGATATTGGCGGGGATTGATGGCAAGTACCTTTACGGGTTTACTTTTAACCTCAGTTGGGGTGCTTGATTTAAAGTTTGACGTTTGTATCTGTGTTTCTATTTGGGTATTGAAATACTCCCGATATTGAAACGCTCTCTAGCTCTTCGTAAATAAACAAGTACCGATTTGAATCTAGATTTTTGATTTGAATGGTGAAAGTGACTTAGGGCGGCATGGCATGGCACGGCCAGGGCACGGTCGACCATGTTGTAAGGTGAATAAGCCCTAAATAGAGTGTTCTTAGATTATGTTTGATGACAATCGGTAGTACAGTCGTTTTTTTTATGTTAATTCAAAGTAAATTGAATTTGGGATGGGTTAATTGGGGTTGGGTTTTTTGACATTAGCTTATTCGGTGATAGTTTATATTCAAGTTTTAGTTTGAATGTCAGATTCTTGCACCGACAGTCTTTTGAAATAGGTACTTACTTTTACCCACGGCTTCGCCCACGTGGTACCTATACCTACAACATAGCATAAAGCCTAAGATAAAGCTCGCTAAGCTAAAGTGGTTAAACCATACTTCTATGGGTGAAATCATACCATTAGCGTCCGAAGCTAACTAACTACAAACAAACAAGTCAACAAAACCTCCCACTTCTTATTAGTAAAAGTACATAAATTCTTGCTCTAATTTCAGGTTTAATCCTCTCAAACTACGCGCCAAAATGGATTGAACAACGTCGAACACTCCGTCTATCACAGATCGTCGAAATGTACTACTCACACGAAGGCGTCTCCTTCAACCCAGAAGTAAAAGCCTGTAACAGACAAAAGCTCTACGAAGAGTTGTTTAGAACTACGGATCTGTTCACTGAGACGTCTAGGTTCGCTCACGTGTTGTCTCTGAGGCAGATCACTGTTTATATTCCGGTGGAAGAGATGGAGAGAATCAGTAATGCCGCTGTTGAGGCGTTTTCCACTTATGTTTGTGAGTATCTTTTTAGATAACTTGAGATAAGGATGAAAATATTTAGTAAAAATTCCGCGAAAAAACCTTCTCCGATAAGTTCTAATAAAATGTAGGCCAACACGACGACGCGACGACGCGGCGACGGTGACTTTAAAATGCTGTTAATTATTTGTAAATTTTAACCGACTTCAAAAAAGGAGGAGTTCTAGATTCAGCTGTACTAAATCGGTCCACAATGCTTCGTCAATTTGAGTTTTCAAATATTTCGAAGGTAGTGTCGTAGTGTAGAGTCCTAGTATTTGTCACAAAAACCTTTAAAACTGTGTAAATATTAAATTGAAGTGTGAAATTGAATTTGAAGTCAGTTCTTAGTTTCCTCAAAACAATCTAATTTTACATCTCTCATGTTCGGTAAGTAGGTTCTTATTACCTCCAAATGGGGCTTGTAGGTGACTAATTAGCGCTCTAGGGTAATCATGTAGCTAGAAAAGCCCTAGGGCGGTAAGTAACAAAAAAAAACATCTCTCTTTCAAAAAGTTCGCGTTCATCTAACCATCATACTGGCAATAGACATCATGCATTCAGCCCAATGACCAAAGAGGTCGCTTTGCTATTCAGCCTTGTCTTCGTGTGAGTATAATAGTCATCAATTTTAAATATCGAACGGCAAAGCTCAATTTCGTTATTGAAAAAAAAATTCTTGGTTCTTTTTAATGAAAAAATGCGGGAATAGAAAACTTTTACTTTAAATATTGTTTGTTTTTTTTTATAATTCCGTGCTAATTAGGAAAAAAACATGAGTTCTTCAAGTGATTTTTTCTACTTACCTCACAATCGAAATGTAAAGCGAGTAGTTGTAGCTCGGGTGTAAGCACCAATTGCACCCTCGAACATAAATCTCTCGGCAATAAATATCTCGGGCTGCAATTGATGCCTTACAGCCGTTGGCTACTAATCTACTATTTGTGTTTCCTGTTATGTATATTGGTTTTATGCAAAGGTTTTTTACTATTATAGTGCGTAAGTAACTCGCACTGGGGCCTTTTGCTAAATAATGTCCCAATTTTTTTTCTTTGGGTTTATGCAATTTGTAATACGCATTCGAGAAACGTCGTGGGGCGAACTTGGATAAGATTGGCACAGGACCTTGTGGAGTGGCACAAGAGTTTGGAGACCTATACCCAGCAGTGGGTGAAGTCGGGTGTGGATGATGATGATGATTAGAGAAATAATTTTATGGTGTTTTTCAGCTGCTCTTCTAAGACGGTCCCATAAGGCGTGCCAAGTGGGCCGGGACGTTCCTGTTATGGACTTAGTGGTCGCCACTGATGGTGCTTGGAAGGGTTATGATGTAGAGCAGTTTATCTCGTAAGTTCTTAGCGCCTATAGTTTATTTGTGGCGTAATTTTGGTTTTCGTTGCCCTACATTTGTAATGCGTTGCAGTCGTAAAGATTAAATAAATAAATAAAATAAATAATACTAGACAATCCACACAGCATCATCTAGCCCCAATTTAAGCTAAGCAGAGCTTGTGTTATGGGTACCAGATAACTGATATACATAATACAATACAATACGTAGATATATATTTTTACCCGTTATAAATCTTAACGTTAGTACATAGAAAACGACCAGAGCACCCTGAACAAATATCTGCAGATCGTACAAACATTTGTCCCATGGCGGGATCAAACCCGCAACCTCTTGCGTCGCAGGTAGACATGCGGCAGAGGTCGTCGTCGGAGGGGATGGGACCGTTTGGAGTGAGTGGGATAAGAGTTTGGAGGCCTATACCCAGCAGTGGATGAAATCTGGTTGCGGATGATGAATATTCTTAATGTGAAATGGCCATTATAACAATGGATTTATTTTATTTCCAGGTGGATAGCGGGTGCTCTAGAAATAAACATGCAGCAAAGCACAATATCTCTTCTGCACGGCAACACTGGCTCCTGGATCGTGCCACCGTCGAATAACTTGACTACGGTGTTCTCTTATATCTCTAACTTTACTGATGGATGTAAGATAAGTTTGGCTAGTTTTCTTCTTTTTTAGGTTATGAATTATATTCTAAGATGAAAGTAAAAAAAAATGTTGCGAGTCGCCGTGCATGGGTACGTCTTTCCATATTTGTTGTTTGTAAGGTGGGTATATTAATCTCCAAGATTTGAAATAGCGTGTGTCCTTGCCGTTGGTTGTAACACATGCCATTTGTTGAGTAAGCGCTGGGAGGGAGGAGTATCGAATCTCCCTTACTTTCATCTGATTATATTAGTTCAATTGCCCCATTCCACTCTAATCCATAGCTCTGGTGTAATAGATTCCACAGGCTGATTCTATTCCGCTTGTAGTTGATTATAAAATGCGTTAAAAAAATACGACTTGTTTCAGTAAAAAAAATACAAAAAAAAAGTTTAATTGAATTACGTACAGAAAACAGCTGATAAATTAGCGGAAACTACGGGATTTGTGTCTATAACAATTATTCAAGGAAAATAACTTAGAGATTTTAAATATAAAAATCCATCCAAATTCTACAGTACATAAATAATTTTTATTTTCCCGCAGGGCCAACCCGTTTAAACATGCCACGAATAATGTCCACAATAATCCAGCACTCGCTCAACAAATCCTTAGCAGAAATAGAAAGCAAAGCAGCCGCCGGCGTCAGTACAGTCGTGCTTATTATAAGTCCCAGCGACCGGCCTTCAGGGACCGAAATGGACAGTGTCAAAGATCTCATGGCACTTCTGAGGAATAATTACTTCGATGTGTACTTTGCGTACGTTGCTACAGAACTAGAGGACTTTCAGAATATTAATAACGAGTATTTGGATTATTCGGAGCTATTTCTACCGGTAAGATTTTATTTATTCATTTGTCTACATTTGAGTGACGAACTAGTTAAGTTGGTACTTCATCATCGTGAGCCAGCATCTATGAATTTAAACAAAGGCCTGGGGCCTCCCCTAATGAGTGCCATAGCGTTCTGTCTAACTTTATCTTGAAATAAAAAGGATATTGTTTTATAGTACACTAGCTGTTCCCCGCGGTTTCACCCGCGTTAAATTCGAATTTCAAATTTCTATGGGGATAAAAGGTCTTTTACGAATATTCCCGTAAATCTCCCATGGGAATTTTATATTTTACCAGGGCAAAAAGTATAATGTATGACCTATGTTGTTCTCCATCCTTTTAACTAACTCTATACCAAAAATCAAGTCGATTGGTTGCTTAGTTAGGTCGTAAAGGATGGACAAACAAACAAACAAACACGCGTTTCGCATTTATAATATTAGTTAAGATTGCCTGCAACTAAAATGAACAGATTATTGTTTTGTATTTTAAGACCCCTTCGACAAACGTCCCTGATATAATAGAAACGGTGGACACCTACCTGATAAAAAGCATAATTCCAAAGAGGATGATCGGCGTTCAGTGTTCGTTCAATGGGACTGACTTCAACCAAGTTGAATATGAAGACTTGGTGCTTCCGAATCGACAGACGTCCTACAGAATACACCCATTTTACATGAGGGACCAGTCTATGATTGAAGTACAGGTATGTAAAAGCTTATATTTTATTAGCTTATATGTATATCTTACTAGCTTCTGCTCGCGGCTTCGCTCACGTGGTACCTTATTCCCGACCTCACTCGGTAGGATAAGCCATATCATGTGTCACTCAGTGAAAATATAACGTTTAAATAGTGAAAGAATTTTCAAAATGGGACTGGTAGTTCAGGAAATTACACTAATAATAGTACCTACTAATTAAACATATTTTGCCCCTATTCAATAATTTATTAGTTTTAGAATCTTACTCTTGTTGCATAATGTTGCTTTTGTGTATTATAACGCCATCTATATTTTAATGCAGGACAGTGCTGTCCTCTACAAACAATCCTTTGGAATGTGTACTGTATGTTTACTACGCGCGGTTATAATCACAAAGGAGTGGTTCCAACATTAAAAGTAGGTTCAAATAAGTTCCAAATAAATCCGCTGTACTATATTGGCGCTGTTAATTTATTGCTACCTTGTTACTTTTTTATTGATAATAATGTGATTCTATTCAGTCAAGGTAAAATCTAGTCATACACCTTGAACTGGATATTTTATTTATATATTTTAGACACTACCTATTACCATAGTTAGATTCAAAGCGGATAATTATATATATTTATTTTGATATACATTTTAGTTTCGCAATGACGGCCAAGGACAGTTGATGGTTTGCATGTGGCGGGGTGCCGATGTCTCTCACACCTGCCAAACTATTCCAGAAAGAGGGTTCCATACTTTCAACATGAGTAGACCATGCCCGTCTCCCGACTTTTGCCCACCTGCTCATTTTATAGCTTCTGCTGTGTATACTGCAAATATTTGCGCGCGTAAGTATTAAATTATAAGCAAGTATAAAACAAAAAACATCAGAAAAAAATCAAATTAAAATTGGGAAGTTCAAAATGTAAACCTCCACCTCGCGGTTAGGTCAGGCCCCGACGAGATTCGAACTCGTGATCTCCTGTTTACTAGACAGGCGCTTTAACCAACTAAGCCACGGCGCCGTTGACGAAGTGGCCGAAAGTTGAAGTCATAAGCATAGCACTGATATTATAGTGTCTTGTAATAAATTATATTCACTGTACTGATTCACATCCCACTTCTTCCAGCTGGTTTCTTCTGTGGTTAAAAGTAGCCTTTTTGTTATTCCAGAAACATCCCGATCCGTTTCTCGTGTTTAATTTGACACAGTAACATTCGCCTTACATAAGTAGGTACAAATAATTTTGTGTCATTTAATAAGTTTACTATCGATTTCTTACAGATAATGATTGCCGCTTCCCAAACCAAGTTGGATACTATTTACGCCATTCAGGGCTAAGATGTTTGCCTCTGCGGGGTACGGGGACCTCAGTGACAAATTCTATTATCCTTTTGTTATGTTTAGTTATGGCTTTACAAGTTATAGTGATAAAATAAAATAAATTTTACAAAAATGCAATGTACCCCTGGTGGGACTCGAACCCACAATCCCCGGCTTAGGAGGCCGATGCCTTATCCATTAGGCCACAGGGGCGGCTGGTAGTCCTTCGAAATTATTCATCAGCTATCTTTTTATTGTTACCTAGTTCCATTGGTACAGTAAACTTATATATAAAATTTAAAAATATCCTTCTTCAGTGGCGTTCTTTTCTTTCAATGTTTTTTTCTTAAAGCTTGTAATTAGGCTGTACCGACAAGCAAATTGGGCCAGAATATCTCTTCTCAAAGACTGTATGTGACTTTTGGCAGACTTGGCGAGTAGCAATGGACTAAGCTACTAATGTAGTATTATTATATCTATGACTAAGCCAAGGATTTGATGAGTGTTTTGGAATAGAGACATCTATTTAGTTTTGCATTCAACCCGTTGAATCATTCGCGGTTTTTGTGGGCAAACGTTTATTATGTCTTCCGATAGAGGGCGCTTCAAACTTTAGGTACATGAAAATTATTGTGAATAATGTTCTCCCCATTTCGAATATCCACACCATAAGATGTCTACAAAAGAGGAAATAAATAATAAATTTTGTTTGTTACAATATTATTAGATTACTTTAATCGGTATCTAAGCACATAAATGTAATGTTTTGTTATTTCGAAACTTCTAATGTCGACTCCGTGGCGCAACGGTAGCGCGTCTGACTCCAGATCAGAAGGTTGCGTGTTCAAATCACGTCGGGGTCAAATTTTGTTTTGTTAAAAATTCTTTTTATCAGATAAAATTTTCAAAAATTAGTAGTTGTTTTTTACTGGTGCAGTTATAAAGATTCGAAAAGGTACCCTTATCAGCATTTGATTTCGTTGAATCACGATTTTTTACTTCTTCAGCTAGGTACTTAACGTATTGCACGCACAGGAAATATACCTAGTCCTCGGCCATGACTGGCTAATAAACCTTTAAATCAGTAGGTAAATATTTGAAGTAGGTATGACAATTGTAAGCAACTTTGTCTGCTTTTAGCTGGATGACTTCTTAGAAGCGGAGTGTACCTGACCACTTAGCAATCACTCGAAAAAACGTTTGCGTTTTAGATGGGTGTCATCATCTCTTCGCAATGAGGGGTTTTCGTTTCGTATTAAAAAAAAAAAAGCTAGTTCTAAATATCTCGATAGATGGCAGTGTGTCAACTGGCGATTAGGGTATGTCTATGTCAAATGAAGGGAAAACAAACTTTTTCTGAGTGTTGCCATTTACGCATTTTTTTAATGCTAAAACTAGCAGATTTTGTGATCGGTTCACCTTCTAACATCAAACCGATGACGGGGACATAATTAAGTCCCGTCCCCGTCGGTTATGGTACGTAAAAATCGTAAAAAACGGGGACATAAGTCCCAATTAAAAATATTTTGGTTTTGAGCTTTATTTTGTTCAAATGAAGAACTCTTTTAATCAGATGTATTTTTGAATGACGATGACGAGAATGAGATGAGATGAGATGTATTATTACTGAATAACGAGTCACACAATCACAAAAAATCTCCGCCATCTTAGTACAACATGTCGTCCCAAACAGCTGCGCAAGGTCAGTAACCCGAGCCGGCGCGGCGGCACTCGAGTTTCGTCTCAAGTCGTGAATGATTTGTTGTTTTTATAAAGTTTTGAAAAAAGAATCGAATAGATCTGTGAAGGTTATACCTAAAAATGTCGGGTTTACCTGTAAGTAGGTAAGTAACTTGCATATCAGAAAAGGACCTATTTCAGTTTTTAATACCTAAGTGAATGAAAAAATATGTAGGTAGGTATGTTGTTGGTAAACCTTTATTATATAAATAAATGAAGGCGTCACAAACACACTATACATTTTATACGTTATTTATGCCTAGTGATATTAGTTTTAAAGGTGATTACTGTTCCTATTTTCAGCTTGCAATATATCATTTTGCAGTTTTCCGGATATTTTACGAAACATCTTTTAATCATATACCTATTTCGGACAAAATTTAAGTTTGGTTTGGAGTTTTTTAATTTTGACTGTGGCAACACTACATTCGTTTCCTATCTTTGAGAAACCAAAATAATTTCAAGATTTTCTTCAAGTTTTTAGTGGTTTCCCGTCCTTCGTCAGTTCTGGAATCGAATGTTCTTTCTCTGGCTGCGCCGCCGCCGCGTCGCCGGTTTTTGCTGTTGGTGAAGTTATATTCTACCCGATAAAGTTATCTTGCTGTGTTCAAGTTATTGTTAATAACTGGTTGTGTTTGTGCTGATATGATAAAGAGCCTGACTCTGAGCCTATGAAAAACTGATGGTAATGAATGTGTACAAGCAGACGTACAAGAATTGGCTTAAAGGTGAATATTGGTAGCGTGTGTCAACAAAACAGCCGAGCTCTTGGGAATATCGCAAAGAAGTGGTTATAAAAGAACACAAATCTACAGGAAGAATTTCTTCGCCCAAAAAAAGGTCGCAAAACCAATTTTAACAAAGTATTGACAATTTCACGTATTCTGCTATATGAAGAATCGTCCATTCGTTTTTTCGCTGAAATGAATTATCTGCTCTAACAAAAGTAAGAATTGAGTTAAGTATCTACCTCATTTCAATGAGAAGTCTATTTAGTTATTAGTGTCTTTATTTAAAAAAAGTAAAAGGATAAAAAGCAGCCTATGTGTTATTCCGGACTATAATCTATCGCTATGCCAAATTTCATACAGATCTATTCATATGAGTAGAGAGTAACGTACATCCATCCATCAATCCAAACCTTCACCATTATAATATTAGTGGGATAAAAAGTACTTTGTGTTTGCGCTGCTGTAAGCCACTGCACATTAACATAATGTCAGGATTTGATTTAACGTTTTAGAGCTTCTCAAATTAGTGGTTAACCAAGCACACCTACTGCATCTGAAAAATGACTTGTATCACTCAGGCATTATAGCTTCCTGTGATCTGCATGTAAAATATTTGCTATTTTGTTGCAGGCCATACAGTAATAAAAACAAGGATGGATACCGGGGTCAAGTCATCGAAATAAGCTTTCTTGGAACGCTTAACAACAGGCTTGAATACTCCAACGGGAAAAAGACAATAATTGATATTCAGCTGTAATTATAGGCAACGAAGAAATAAAAAACAAGAAATGTATTTGTTTATATTTATTTCTGATGTCAAATAAATAATGCCTTTGTAGGACTAAGGTATTAGTAATTTAGGCAGTGAAAACTAATACCTATAATGTACCTATGAATAAACCTTCTTTTAAAAGTACTTCTCTATTAAAAAAAATGCACTTATTTGTTTGTTTTATTTACTCTCCGAAAGGCACAACCAAATGTTGCTTTGCTTTGTTGTTAGGTACAAGCATAGTGAAGGGTGGTGCGTGAGCCTAGTATTATTATGACTCGCAGAAAAGACCACCAGCAGCGCAGCGTGTAAAGCTCTGGACGCTTAACTAGCGTGTGAGATTGAGCCTTGTGAGATGAATGGATTTAGTAAAATAAATACCTATAGCTTTCTTCAAGAAAATTTCCTGCTCAAGCAAAGCCGAGGGCAAGAACGAATGATCCATAAAAATTCAAGGGTTTGCTTCACTGTCTTGTCACTTTCATAGTGACATTTCTTTGTTTATTTGCAGCATTTGAAAAATCAAGTTTGTTTGCCAGTTTTTTCATTGTTCAGACATAAACAATGAAAAAACTGGCACGATAGTTGTGACAGAGAAACATTCATTCTATCTGATTTCTTCTCATGCTACAAGCATATTTTTATCTCTCTCTGGTGTGAATGAGATGGGTATATGCACTACCTCTAGTACCTTGTTCTTTTAAGCGATCGACCGATTATCATTTTGACGTTTTCTTTCATGTGACATTAACATACCATAGTGCCTTGTTGAAGCCAGTTGAAGCCCTGCCATCTATCGAGATACATGGAACTAATTTTTTTCTTTTTAAAAATGTAAAACGAAAACCTCTCATTAGGTATACTCGAAAAACGTTTACCTTTAAGATGGGTTTCATCACGTCGTATGTAACTTTATGGTAGAGTAGGCGGTTTTAATATGCCGTGTGGCTCTACCAACGTGTGGTTGTGGTCCACCACTCATCGTCAGAGCGGTCGTTAAAATACTTGGCTTTTACTACATAAAATACAAAAGAATACCATCAGAAAATTAATAATACTGCATATCATCCCATACATGGCAGAAGCCTTGGATGCTCTCAGAAAAGGTGGGAGTGGCTCTACCTACGTCATCAACATCATTCTTCTCGACTCAATTCAGTTCATAAAATATGAATGGCAGCGTTGCATATCTTAATGGTTTTTTCTATGGCTGTTTTTTCTGTCGCTGGGTGACTTGGAACGTTGAAAGTAAACTACAATACCCCGAACGAACTTTACTTAGATCTACGACAATAGGTACCACTCCGAATTGACGTAGGTAAACCTCAAATAAAGTTAATTTTCTTGTTTGAGAAAATTGGTATAAAATTTGACTTGTCTGAGTGCTTATTTTGTAAGCCTAAAGTTATTGAATTTTGAACCACCGAAATTTACTTGCCGTCGCCGTTTGAGGTATCTTTATCTACCTACCTTCTAAGTTACCTTCCAGACATAATTATATGCCATGTTTCTGATATTTGCATCCCCAAATGCCTTGCCAGTGCTGGCATAAAATGTATCTAGCTGAAACTAGTGTTATTACATTTTTTATACATAGAATCCTACAAATTCCAACAGAATGGAATGCTGCACACTATAGTTTAATATTCCAGCTAGTAATTAAAGAAGATTTCCTTTTAACTGTGTGGTCAAGACGTCGTTTAACGTGTGAATAGGCGCCTTCTCAAATGAACAATTACGCACACGGTCAAAGAATTATCTTTGTGTGCTTTTCTGCATGCCTTCTTATTCAAACACTTACAGGAGGTTGTGTATTTATATGAACACGCCTCTGTTTCCCCTGTCTGTGTGCGCAAATGTTTGCACGTGTGAAACTTGGAGGTCATGAAGTGATTGGTCTAACAACCTTAGTATACAGGATGATACAAGTTACTCTGCAAAAACATCCAAATTAATAAAATAGGTACCTACTCTGAAACAACATGATTAAATATCTCCCAAAACATGCAATCCCATTTTATTTTCTTTTTGATTCGGAGTATTTTGTTTGGTAGTTTTTTGAGTTTCATTGAGTTCTTAGAGGTACTAATAGTACTTCAATGGGTAGAGTAGACGTCGTTTAATGCAAAGCAACATCCTGTATACATTTTAAAGGTTCTACGATGATTGTTTTTTTATTAACACTATATTGGTTTCAGTTTAGCACAACGTTTTGTCACCGTTTATTTTCAGTGATGACTAATCAATCCCAAATTTTCCAGGGATTTTTATGTTAACTGCAGGATTTTACCTACGCTACGGCTTTGCGTTGTCTTAGATAGAGTTCCGCCAACTTAGTTATTCAGTTAGTAGAGACTAACAATGAATCAACGGCTTTTTATTGCAAGCACTACGAGCGTAATATTCATGTAAAAGCTCTGTACAAATTAATTCAACGCCGCTACCGCGCAGCACAAAATGGTGCATTCAAATAAGGGCTTTAACTCGTTATATTTGGATACATTTTACGGTGACAAAATCTTCCCAAGCTTCAAACGTCTTTCATCTGATGCTCCAATATGAAAATTTGGGTACGAGTTGAAGAACATATTCGAGTGCACATTTTTGCGCGCCTCTGATATACGACAGCCTTTAGTTCCTACTAACAGCTGTGGCTTTTTTTTTGACAGTTTGTATAAATTTACTGCAAATTTTCCGTGAAAACTGGCACAAAGCAGCCAAATTTGTTCCGCTGGCATTGTGTGGCTGGCATTATTTTTAAATAACGGCTTTAGTTCTCATTTTGTCGAGCTGCACACATGAGCTGGTGGTTCTACCACTAGTCATGTGACTGACATTCAACGACCTTCAGACTGTACTGATGCCGGCTGACGCAAATCATCTGGAGTCTGATGTAAATTCATTAGCATCTATTGAAAGTTTCGTGAACTTTTTAAACCAATTGACCCTCGTTGAGGGGTGTGCGTGCGCATTGTCATCACCACCGTCAGAGCTGTAATTTATTTATTTTCCTGTCTTTGTACTTACCTTCCGTTTCAGGTCTTTAAAATTCGAAGTGTTCATTCTTGACGACCTCGACGCAGGAGGTTGCGGGTTCGATTCCCGCCTTGGGTTAAAAGTTTGTTCGATCTGCAGATATTTGTTCTGGGTGTTTTCTACGACAGTACTTTCTACTGGACAGTTCATGGTGACTATGACTATACATAGTCACAAAATAAGCCAAGTGCCTGCCTAAACCAGTTCTGCTACCAGTTACTAGATGGCTCTTTAATAAATATGTAATGTATTGCTGATATAATACTTATCAGTTATTAATAGGTAGGTACCAGTAGGTGCCCATGGAAGCTCGCTTAGTTTAAGGATAGATAGGAATCATAATGTGTAAACTGCCCAGGATTGTTTATATAAGTTATTTATGTAGGTAGTGCCACGTAGTATGTACCGCAGTATGTATTAAACGTACGTAAAACATAAGGTCTATTAAATATCTTAAGGAATTTGCCTGCTTTACCTGCAAAGAGATAAAATCTTCGTGAATTTTATCTGCCAACCATAAATTTACTACGACGCTAGTCTAGACACCATCGATTTGTACCGAGAGATAAAGAATTGCAAACATTTAGCGTGACAGCTTGTCTAAAGGTAGAGTCAAATATTAGCACACACTGCACAAGCAAGTTCCTTATTACAAGAACTCGATGACCTTTAAAAACCTGAATTTCTCCGGGTTTTTTATAAGTAAGTTCGACAAAAGTGATCTATGATCTTTTATTCATGATGTCATTCCCGGTACGGGAAGTTAATGCTGAAGAGAATAGTTTAACTCTACATAATCATCATCAGCGATCATCCTCAACAGCTTATACTGGACCACAGCCGGACGTAGGCGTCCCACTCATGCGCCTTATCATATGCGGGGTTTGGCCCATAATACCAATGCGGGTTGGGGCTCTGCAGGGTGCGCTGCTGCCCGCCCCCCGGTGGATATCCCTTAGTCGCCTCTTACGATACCCGCTGTAAGAGTTGGATTGGTGCAAATCGAAGCCGGCACAATACGTCCAGGGCGCGGTGTCTGTAAAATAGTTCCATTATAGAAACTGCTTTTGTACTTCAAGTTCTCTTTCATCATTTTCCAGTTTATTTACGACCAAATTAATTATTAACAATTATTCGGTAGGTAGGCACTTGTTCGGTACGTAGGTATATTTCGTTACAAACAGTTACAAAAAATACGTTTATATGTAATTTTAATAATTTGTTTTGAAGGTGGTGAATGTCTATTGGCCAGGGTCGTGATGCCATACCTACCACTCAACAAGTAGGTATTTGTTTTACCTAAGTAGGTAAAACAATTACCAGTGTAAGTAGGTAATGTCCCGTTCACTAAGGTTGTTTTTCCGCGAGCCTATTAAAAAACCTGAATAAATAAACGACACATTTTAGCGACTGGTTGAAAAGACAGCCTATTACATTACAAAAAAAACTAAATTCCCTAGGTACTGGTAATTCAGTTTAGTTACCTTGCCAATGTGAACTTACATCTGAGCAGGGCTAGTGTACTTAAAAAAAAAACTCGACCTTGTTCGTAGCGCATGCGGGTGAGAGTCTGTCTGCGACGTAGAAACAACCACGTCGCAGACGGACCTTCGTAGGTAATAATAGTACCCAATGAAAAAAGAGATCCCTTCGATAGTACCTAACCAACTGATGTACCTATGTATTTAAATATACAGCACAATATACATGTCATATTTAATATAGACATACTTAGTGCGAACACTGTAATTTAGACAAACTTAGTGCGAACTGCACCCACTGTTGGGTCGTAAAATTGCGTATTCTCTGGATTTAGCGGAAGCTACAGTAATGAATGGAAGTTATATATGAATGCAGAAAATTTGAATTTTGTGATTGTATTTTAAAAAAATTTGATTGTTTTAACAAAATCCGAATTAGAATCCTTCCTACTTTTTTAAGTTTTGCGGGTTAAATACTAATCTCTCCTGAATAAACAGGAGACCACCTTGGGACCTTCTTCTATATCATAGCGAAAGAATTTTCAAAATAAGTCCATTATCACGGAGAAATCGACAAACAATATGTACATAAAAAAACACACGTAAGCGGAACATAGAACCTCCTTTTTCGAAGTCGTTTAATATGTAACTGAATGTGTAGAAGAATGTGGAAGGAACATTTTAATTTTAATATTGTGTTCGCAGGTTTAAATTAAATTATTTTCTTTCTTTGTTATTTGAACCTCTGGCATGTGCGTTGTAAGAACTACTTTGCGTCGTTGCAGCAATATCCTTCAAGATCAAAGTATCATGTCATTCAGAATTGGGCAATTACTATTCTGACACTGACACTAGGTAAATCCATAATTATTACTGATGATTACCATAATATGAATATTTAACTTCCTGAAACAAAATGGCCTTGGCAAGCTCTATGTACGTTCTTTTGTTGTATTTAAGAGGGTTTGGTTTAGCAGACAGTTGGCGTTGTCTATCGATCTTTTGATTAGGTACTTGTTTGTAGGCCGACGTTGTCAGTCTTTTCATTTATTTTTACCGACATCACGAGAAGGCTCTTTGTTCAGCAGTATGATTTTTTTATGCATGCTCGTCGATTTATCTTTCAATAATTTTGGACCGATTTTTTATTTATTTTCTGCTCATTCGCTATTGTATTGGAAATGACCCCGAATCGGTCCCATAAAAAAAACGCGGGTGATTTGTATTTATCCTATCAAGCCTAAAAAAAATGTTTTTATTTTTTAATATCACGACCAACTACATCAAATTTTGGTAATATCTTCGCCAATTCGAAATAGATTTTCATGATTCTTTCGTTGTCGTTTAAAGGTCAAATTTGAGGTCGTTCCATGAAAGTTTGATCCCGAGGAATTGATATGTGCGCCGTAAAACGTATCTAAAACATCATCACATGATAATTTTCACAATTGGCAACAAATGGTTTCCATGGCAACAGGCGTAAGCAAGAGGTCTTTTCATTCGTCGTGTCATCCATCACTCATCACATTGAACTAAATTAAATTCGAATTAAAACTAGATGTCGCCACTTCAATAATTAGATCGCGCTATCGAAGTGTTCCTTCCAAACCCATTTTCACTATTTAGGAATTTGAAGTCAGTTAGGTAGGTACTACTAGTTTTTTCAAACACACCAAATTATTATTTTAAACTAGATCACTCCGTGAACTTCGTATCACCTAAATTATTTTCCCTTTTATTTCTTTTAGTATTAGGTATTATGCATAACAAAAAAAATTCGGTGAATCCATTTTTAACATTTAGCGAAACTGACGAACAGCTATTGATTTTTATTGATGTACAGATATATTATTCGCTCGCGGTCACCATTCGGTATGTACTTATGTAGATTTTTTAACCAACTTCAAATAAGTGTAGGTACTTAAGTTTCATGTTCGCCTGTATTTTTATTTTTTATTTTTAATGTACCTACATACATAATGTTCGTCGATTACTCCTTCAATTGTGTACCGAATTTCGATGATTTTTTTATAATTAGTCAGAGAATGATCTCATAAAAATTTTACTCCAGACACATTGGGTATGTGTCCCGCAAAACAGTGTTAAAGTCGGTTTTTAGTTTTATTTCAGATCAATCAAATTATTTTTGACCATTGGTCTGCTGCAAGGATATTAAAAGTCTTTAGTCGTTTTTTTTTTTTTTGTATTTTACCCAACATTTTACCAAATCAGAATGACCATAAAAAACAGCGACAAATGAAAGTATAATTTTGCACTACAGATAAAAAGATTAGCATGAATATACGATTAGATTAAAGACATAAAAACAGGATGTGATATACTACAATCAAAAGTATAAAAGGGTGTGGCCATTGCTTCAGTGCCTATGTACCTATTATGCAAAAATGTTTTATGTGTTCCGGTGGATTTACGGAATTTCCGTATTATTATTATGACATTTATGTTCCCATATATTTTATATTATTTCGGATATCTATTTCCGCATATAGGTACCTTATGCATAGTAAGTAGGTAATACAAAACATAATAACATTAGAAAACTTTATGCAGCTCAGCCCTTGGTATGCGTACCTAGGTGTGCTTTAGGTGACAGATTCCTAATTCCGCAAGACTGGGTTTCTTGCCTCGTTCCCAAATTTATTTACTAAAAAGACAACATGTGCAAAATACGCAAATTTACTGCTCCAAGGCTGTCGAGAAATGTGTAGGCATTGCGGCAGAAATAATAACAGAATTGAATCAGTGTAGCTCAGGTAGTCACGAGGCATTGGCAGCGACTCTGTTATCGCTGTGTCGATGACGTGTAGGCTGGGGGCTTGGTACAACCAGCCAATCGGGTTTTGCCAGCACCCGACGTCAGATTGGTAAATGACCAATTTTAAATACTTACGAATAAGCTGGAACTAATAAATTTAAATTAACGGACCAGTAGCAGTGTTCACGTCGACCATTCGTTTGAACTTTGCTTCATTAGGTACATTACGTAATGATGATTGAAATGTGTTTTGCATACAAATTATCCTTCTGTTTATTGGGATTGATTTGAAAGAAATATCTCATTAGCATCAATACTACAGCGGTCTGAGACTCTATTGCTATACAGTATCTAACAGACATAAACCTATATAGTTTGTTATTGCTGATGCAACGTTGTGTTACTGTGTCGGCGTTTGGGGGCTTGCGTGCACACATGCATGTGTTGCCGGTGGTATGTGTGTTGCAAACCGCGTGCGCCCGCGCCGGCGGCGCCACACCTCCGCACATTTTCTACCTACACTAGGTAATGATCGGGTCTACGTCTACAACTTTCTAATTACTGACGTCATTGACCTCCCTGAGTCTATGTTTCTAGGGTTCTATATTCTTCAAATTCTTCGTAGAATAGGCATTTTATTTTTAGTATCCGATAAACTTGTGATCATAGAGTCTATCTCTACGATTATACCTATGTTGTTATTGAACTCTTCCATTTATGTATGGACTTTATACTTGCACCAATAAATTATATTAGTTTGTTACAAAGGACTTATACCTACCAGTGTGTTCAAAGTTCCTGAAACGGATTAAACCTTTAGTTTTAGAGTTTCCGCGTAACCTACGTTATCTTGCGATAATATACCTTTCAAACGATAAGATTGTACAATAGATATCTAATAGGCATTCGTTACTAATACTTATTTGTGGGTGTGACTCGTAATTGGACTTTGAAAAAAACAATGACTAACCCACTTTTACCACTTAAATAACAAAGATTGAATGATACCAGAATCGTCAGGGTTCAGTCACGCAATAATATCTTGCAAAGCCTTGCAAGATTTTTCAGGAACGACGTCACGTGACAGCCTCTTCGATTCTCCCAATCATAACTTACGATAGGATAGATTAGATTTCTTTATGATATTCGTGATGATTGCTTTGAATCCCACTAGTATTATAAATGTGAAAGTTTGGATGGATGGATGTTTGTTACTCAATCACGCCAGAACCGCTGAACGATGAAAAATGGCGCAGAGATAGATTATGGTCTAGAATAGCACATATTTTTTATCCCGGAATTACTAACTCGCGGGTGAAACCGCGAGGCGCTGCTAGTATATTGATTGCGTGACGAGCAGCATGCTTGCATCAGAATATTAGCCAGAACTCATTTGGTCCTACCATAAAATTCTGTCATCCTGTTATTAAAGATTAAGTTTTTTTTTTTCATAAAGGACCATGTGGTGTTGAAACACGTGTTACTAGAGCCGACATGAAAGTTTTCTTTATGTTTCTAGTTATGGTACCAATATCTCAAGGTGTCGTCTAGTCTTTTGATGCTACTAATGAAACTAGTTTGCGACAAGCTCTGGCATTCAAGTGATCTAAAATCGGACATTGCGTCGCCAACATTAATAAAGAGATTGATGGACATAATTGCTGCCGATCAAGAGAAGAGCGGAATTTTCCGATTGCTTTTAAAGTGACCGAGCAAACAAATTCACATCAGTTTGACCAAGTGGCAGCAATTAAAGACAACCATAGAGAAACTTCGCAAACGCTTTTCAGAGAAAATAACCAGTTGTACGAGATATGTTTGCAATCCTACAAATTATGAATCGTTCGCACTTAATGGAGCTATAAGTAAGGTATGATCAAGTTACCGTGTTGTACTTGTTCCATAGTACTTAGAATCTTCTAGAATTACCAAAACCTAATGACTCCTTATCTCACTAATATTATAAATGTGAAAGTTTGGATGAATGGATGTTTGTTACGCAATCACGCCAGAACGGATCTAGATGAAATTTGGCACAGAGATAGATTATATAGTCTGGAATAGCACATAGGCTACTTTTATCCTGGAAGTCCCACGGGAACAGGAACTACGCGGGTGAAACCGCAAGGCGTTGCTTAGTACCTCATAAAATGCAACCAAGTGACGACGTCATTTTAAATACGTCGACCACAGAAAAAAGCAACTACAAGCTTACCATAAAAACTGGAAAAGTCTGAAAAATATCTTGACTATATTTTACGAGATATCAAAATTTTAGAGTAGGCCTCCTACCCTACGTGACAAATGTCAAGTCTACCAGATGCGTGCGTTCGGTTGCCCAAACGTTACCTAATGACTAATGACCATTGGCAAGGTATCTATTGTCTGATAACTGGCTGTGAGAATTGCTGAAGAATTTTTCCATTCAGTTTTCTGGTTCATGCGCATACACGCAAATTTTAACCGACGCACAATAAAAGAGGAGGGTGTTCTATGTGTGGCTGCATGCATTTTTTTATATATTTTAGTCGATTCCTCCCTCAATGATGGACCGATTTGGAAAATTATTTAGCTATTTATGACTCCAGATTTTAATTTAGTTAAAAACTAGACTAGACTTAAAAAACTAAATTAAAAAAACAGATACTAAGGAATTTGAAGTAGGTTTTTAGTTTTTTCAAGACATTCAAATTATATTTAACTAGCCGCGCCTCGCACTTCACCCGCGTAGTTACCGTTCCCGTGGGAATTCCGAGATAAAACATAGCATACGCCACTCCCTGAAAAGAAAGCTTTCATTATGAAAGAATTTTTGAAATCGGTCCAGTAAATTGTTTACTCGTTACATACATAAATACAAATCTTTCCTTTTTATAATACCTATTAGTATAGATTAGGTATTACTTCGCAAGACATTAGATATCTTCCTAATAAAACTACACAATTTGTTTAGCAAGTAAATTTTACGAACTAAACAGCACTAAATTATTACGGTTGACCATCGCCTAACTGAACCAGACTCTACCAGATAATTGAAGCTAACTAGTTAGCACGAACTGACAATTATTGCTCCTGGTTAGTTAAGTTTGATTACAATTTATTGGGTTGATTTGATCGGCTGGTTCCTCATCATCATCGGCCTTCTTCCGTTTGTAAAGAGGATTAATTAGGCAATACAATATGCTTTTCTTTACGAAAAATTACGATTTCTCCGTCCATTAAGGATCTATTTGGAAAATTCTTTCCCTATTATTGTATGAAGAATGATCCCGAGGTGGTCCCATAAAAAATATTTCAGAGGTTATATCTCAGTATTTGTTACGAAAAACTGTGTAAATATTAAGAAATTGGAAGTCGGTTTTTAGCTTTTTCAAACAATCGTAATATACACTATACTACCTAGGTACGTACTACACTGTAGGCTCATCTAATCCTCGATTGAAGCCAGCTCTAACAGAGTTAAAATACTAAACATGCTCCCATAGAGCATTTTCAAATGAATGTTAGTTTCACGCATGTACCTAGGTGCATTTTCAAATGAATGTTAGTTTCACGCATGTAGGTGGAGTTCATTTTGTTAGGTAAGTCTCAGAATAACTCCGTTCCGTTCCTTCATTTCAGGACGTCAATGCATTTCCCGAGTGCCGGCCGGACAGTGTGAATTGTATACAGACGTTTTCCTGTCGGCGTTGTTGTACAGCCGTAGAATTTTCTCGATCGAATTGCATGTAGAGGGTACCGTGTAGGTACACTGCACTCTGTGAATACGTTTGGCGTTTTGTTTCATAAACATTGCCTTATTCATTCAATGGAAAATTACAGGTGGGTAGAGTGACCATGAAGGAGTTTTGTTCGTGAACCTTGGAACTACCTACCTACTACTATTTAACTGAGAGAATGACCTACCCACATTATTACTGTATGTACCTTAGTTTTTTTAAAAGAACAAAAAGCCTCCAATTTTAGATTACACAAAAAAATATCACCGTCATCCCTGCAGTGCTGAAAGAAACGATTACTCACTAATTTATTTAATGACTCAAAGGGTCAGCTCACACCGAGAAGCGACGCGACACGACGCGACGCTGCGCGCACTTTGATTCAAAATACGACTTTTTATAACGCTAAAAGGTACAGATTGACCTAATACGAAAACTCCCCGAGGAGCCGCGCTGTGATGTGCCAATTTGTATCTTTTTTCGTAGTAAATAAAGTTATATCTTGAATCAAAGTGCGCGCAACGTCGCTTCGCGTAGCGTCTCGGTGTGAGTGAGCTGATCCAAAGTGTGCATGATCATTTCCGAAGCTGATCAGTGGTTAGTAATAGAAATGCAGTGTAACTCTACCACATCCTTCCTTTGTAAAATACTTACAGAACATGGTTTTCATCTTTGCATTATTCAACAAGAAGGCTCGCTTCGAAAGATTCGCAAGTCATTAAACTAAATGACTCTAGAAATCGCTAAACTTAAAGTTCTTCCGACTGGTATTGATATGGATCAGTTGAGCTACCTGTAGATTGTTTGCAACAGTCTGCAGTTAGCTCAATTGTTTCAATTGTAAATACTAGTTTTAATTTAATTCTATTATTTGATTGTTATTTTCTTTGTTAATAAACAATATTGATCTAACAATACTGTTCTCTGCAAAACCTACCAACCATTCTGTCACCTTTGTTCTGTCACGGGGGTTTTTTAGGTATTCCTATTCCAATATGAATATAACATTATATTGATGAAGAAAACCACTTCCGAATTTCTGAAAACGATAATTGAAATGTGTGTTTTTTATAAGGGAAATCAAAATGTAATTTTTTAGTGTTATATTGCTAACGGTTGTTTAGATACAGATCATTTTCATTAAAACTTAAAGAAAAACACCGTCAGAATTTCAAAGAACGATGAATCAAATGTGTGATCGTTCTGAAAGGGGAATGTGTAAAATTCTGTCGTTCTATTGCTTACGTTTATTGAAATCTAGAGCATTTTTGTTAAAATTTAACACTATTTTAAAACTCCTAGAGTGTGAAGTTTCAAAATTCCTTTCTTAGTACACTCCAACACCCTATAAGGAACAAACACTCTAAATTTCAAGTCTCTTCTAGAACCACCGGTTCGAGCTCTGCGTTGTTTGTCAGTGCGTCAATTACTCCTTTATGATATATTGATAATTTTCGGCTGTTTTTTGCCTTAGCTATCTCAATAATAAATTTTTAATTGTATTTCTTTAAGTGTAAAATACCCTATGAAGTACCTATCGTAATTCACTTCCAATTTCGTATTTTATTACATTCTAGCGCAGACTTCTATCTGTCGAATGGCAAATTCCCCGAGACAAGTAATAAAGTTTATTTTTGTCCCAGCATCATTCCGAATTAGGATAACCTGTTGGATAGCAATAGCAGCTCTAAACTTGTTGGACTTGATCCCGCATGGATCCTGAAGCTGGTCACAGTAGCTCGTACATAAGAATATCTATGTAACGTAAGTACCTACCTACTAGAAAATTCTGAATTATTGCTTTTGGCAAATGAATCGAACATTCATGCCTTATCGATATGATAAGTAGAAATTCATTAGGCAAAAACAACGCATCTGTTGTCAGTGCCTATCTTATTCGTAAAACAAAGATCCGCGAACGAAGAAGCGTACTTTGATCAAACTATGTTCTTAACTAAATACAGGATACTACCTATGTATAGGTGGGTACTACCTATATAGTAGATACTAACAGGATACAGAGATATGATGAAATTGTCAAATGAAAGTAGGAAGAGATAGTGCTATTAGTAATGAGTGTCACTTAATTTGAAGTGGATATGTACATAATACTATTAGGTTGGTACGTGAGTATTTTACAAGGACCTTTTAAATGTACAGAAAGCACCGGACGCGGATCCATGTGCCACTTCCTATTTGAAATATTATTCAAATATTGCGCAAAGATCGTGAAACTGCCTTCAAAAGTTCTTCCTACCTCGCTTACCTCATCTTGAATTATTCGACTGTTCAAAAATGTTGATTACGGAACCATGAGCAGGCAAGGCAAGTTAATAATCTATCAGATTTACCTGACGCAACCTCTATTTCCTTTCAAGGTTGTTCATAGTCCGATGCATCGGTCGGTACAAAGCTAAGCTACCTACTGATTATTAGCGGTGGAGCAATCTGATTGGCTGACAGAGGAGGCCTGGCCGGGTGTGGCAAACGTGTTCTCGACCTCGATAATGCCACAACCTTTAGTCTGAAACAAGAAACGGGCTACCAGGAACTTGGTAGAAATACCTACTGACATGGCATGTAGATAGATATAGAAATTATACGTTTATTAGGTATTAACAAGGCCACAATGCAGTATCAAACGCGCGTGATGTTTGGTTAGTAAATGAATTTGCGTGCGTTTGCGAATGGACTGAAAAATTTAAACATAGATCACGCGATTCTCGATTTCCTGCAAGATATGCAATGCACCAAAACTTTTAAAAGATAATCTACCTTCAGCGACCTTACGTGCTTTTAAAATATCTTAGGTAGAGCATGTTCTATCCGCGATGTGTCGATGATACTCTTCGTTTCTAGGCTATAAATACTCTATCTAAGAACAAAATCGAATCGAGAAAAGTCAGTCTATTTAGAATCTAGAGCGCAAGACCTGGCGCCAGCGCCCATCTTTTCAGAGCGTCCTAGATCTTCAATATGTCATTCAGTCTCAATACGATTCATTTATAAATGGTACTTTTCCATCATTGATTATAAACTGTTCCAGTTCGATTTCATAAACTAACGTCTAATAAAAAAAGGTAAAATATATGTATAAAAGATTTTCCAAAACAGAGATTTGATAATTGCAAAAATAGAACACTAGTCACGAATCTTTTATGGAAGAAAGAAACCTGGGCACATTCTACATTAAGTTTTTTTTTTGGAAGAAACACACTATTGTACACCTTCACATGTGGAGTTTACTGAAAGTGTTTATTTCTGAACATTTTTGAATGAAATTATTTGTAAACAATCAACATTTTCATTCAAAGATGTTCATTCAGTCCAGACATGTAAGATGGCTGCTTTAGGAACTTTTTCTAAATTAGAGAAAGATCACAGACCTTTTACTCAAATTTTCGATTCAATCAAACCCTACTCATTCATAGCCTGAAGGTATCACTATAATGACATGACACTAGAAGTACCATATTCTTCGTTTGTATATGCCGATGTCAGTACACAAGTAAGTTCGGGTTTAACGGTTCGTTATCAGCAACGTGCTGTTGACTTCATGATAAGCCGGTCGTGCCGAGCCATGGCTAATGGCGACCAATTATTAATAGCTAATTTCACTACCACACGATTTAATAACAAAACAATATTCGTTTACGAGTATTTGTAACTAATATGAGGAAGAACGTATGCTAGAAATTTTGTAGGTTTTTTGACACTTTTATGTACTTACTTAAACGAATACTTTCATGGCCGCCGCCGCCGCGCCCCTGTGCAGGTCGCATAGCCGAGGCTGGGCAGTGGATGCGTTAAACTAGTTAGTAGGTAGGTACTTATTAAAAACTGGGGAAAAGTATTTAATGTAAGGCACCCACCGCAAGCAGATGCTGGCGCTCATTAGGAGAGATAGTGTAGTTGACTATACTCCGGCCTAACTCAAGATAAAAAGTTGGTAAACTTTGCCCCAATACATAATCACCTTGCAATCACATTCTTGCTGTTGACTTTTTGACCGAATTTGACCGAACGAGCTCTTTACTACATTGCATTATGTTGAAAATTATTTTTCAAATCAAAGAGAATTTCGGATTTTTTAAATCGTGAGTTGTTTACAAACTTTGTGCCTGGAGAATGGGTTGAGTGTAGCAAAATCTGATGATGATGATTACTCACTAGAAGATGGCGGCGAACTTGATTCTTTTATTATCTATGCAGTTTCTTGTATATGTATATCAGGGTATGATGGATTTCATGGATGGAAAGAGAATGCACAAAGGCCACAATTGTACCCCTATTAGCTTGTAGAAAAGTACTCATGGAAAATTCAGATCGCCTATTGATGGAAATGCGTCGTATATAAAATAAATCAACGTAATAAATTATTATTGATTCGACATTGATTTTAATAACCATGATTGATACCCTCAACTTAGCTACATATATCTAGCGCTGCATCAAGTACAAGGATAACTTTATAGAATGAAAATAACTTAAAATACCCATACAATCATATAGTCTAAAATAGTGTATACTTCCTGTTCAGATAAATTCAAATCAGACATTTGACTCTACCTGTTTGTGAACTTTAGAAGTTGCTTTGCTGTAGAGTACCTGGAATCGCTGCATAATATTTCGTTTGTGGTAATAAGAACTAGTTTCTGCCCGCGGTTTCGCACGCGTTATTTCATTGGAAACGTTTAAAAAGGTTTTTTTTTACTATGGAAACTGTTGTATGAGATAAAAAGTAGCCTATGTTTGATTCCAGGCTAAGAGCAACATCTATGCAAAATTTCAGTGGGGCATTCATTTGCATTTTCATTTTGCACGAACGGATTAACGGATCGCCATTCAGTAGCTTTGACGTGAAGGAGTAAGTAACATCCATCCATCGAAACTGTCGCATTTATAATATTAGTGTGTTTATATTTTAATTAGGCTGAACTTGCTCAGATGATCTCTACACTTAAGATATAAAAGTTCAATGTCGTTCAAAGATTACGGCTGTCGCGCCTTAAGGCGCGTTTCCACTGTGTCGTGACGACAGAAACCCGTGCAGTTCAAAGCATCCTGGCTTGTATATTTACATGTAGGTGTTCACTTCAAGGACAACACCATTGACTGTCGTTCACGACTCCCTTTCGTTGTGATATATAGATTGTCGTTATAATGGGAACAGATAGCTCTACAGTCGTAAAACGCGACAAATATTGTGATATGTAAACGACAAGGCGACTGCCGCAAACCGTCAAAAAGTCGTCACGATCCAATGATTTCAACGATAAAATCGCGTCCTGATAATGGGAACAGCGATAGTCTTCCAACGATAATTTACGGTTACGATAGCAGGAATACGGCCTTGGTGCCCGCGAAGCATTTGTAGTTCTACCAGTACTCCTTACTAGATGCTGGGCAGTGAACGACCAGAACGATTTGAGCGAAGCGCCTGGAGTGCCCGAGACCCGTATTCACAGTTATAACATGGCTACATTCCTTTATGGGCTAATTTTAGATAGAGCAGGCTTGTTATGCATCATAATAACCATCAGGCAACGAAGTGTTACGACGCTGAAATTCATCATTCATAGCTGATGAAATGGAGCATAATGGAGTATGAGTAATTTTCCTACACCAAAGCATACTTACACAGGGTGTGATGAACAATGAATAACTATGTTTACACTCGTGATTAATAGCAGTCATTAGTGGAAGTTATATGAAAAAGAGCAAATTCATGAACAATTAGATGCTATGATGCGTGCGGGCCGCATCGTTCTATGGGAATTTAGTTAGCATGGGGATTTAGCGGCTAATATTTTATCAGAACTAAATTGGGAGAAGGCAGAAATAAAGACAGAAATAAGAACCGGCCAGAAACGGCTGCCATACATTCCATTAGTGGAAGTTATACGAAAAATAGCTAATTCATGTTGAACAATAGATAGATTGACAATACTTTATTGTACCACACAAACACAGAAAACAGTACAGAAATAAAAGCTACGAGAAGAAGTACAAAGGTGGCCTTATCGCCATGAGCGATCTCTTCCAGGCAACCTTGGGATGGACTGGACAACAATTAGGTGCTATAATCCGTGCGGCGCAGTTAGTAGTTAGTTAGCAGTTAGTAGTAACCGCATCATGGGAATTTAACAGATCGACCAATATTTTTAAATGGAATAAATTGGGAGAATCTTGAAAGAAAGACAGAAATAAGAAAAGTTAATTGTATATCAGTAGAAACGGCTGCCATACATACATATGTAGGTTAAAGTTACTTAGGATTTGTGGCAAAGTACTACACTGTGATTATGTCATCAGAACCATTATTGACTCAAGTAGATTATATAATGAACTCTATTAGCTGAAGATTATTGCATGGCGTTTTAAAGCCCATACTAATCTGAACCTAACGCAGAATTTATAAAACGTACATAGATACCTATAACTTGTTTTTGGCATAACTATCCGAGCAGGTGCATATAAAAAACTTTTAGATGGAGTAGTGAAAACAGCGAAAAATGCTTAAAAAGTTTATTCAGAAGTATTTTCTTACAGTATGAAATCACTTGCCCATCCGCTGTATGGACCATTCCTGTTGGCACAAAGGACAACGGTTGTTCTGCTTCACCCACAAAGACATGCAGCAGAAGTGGAAACTGTGGTTGCACTCTCCCCAAACGACCACGCAGTCTTGCTTGCCGTACGAATCTTTCTTGCTTTCACCTTGGCAGCGTAGACAGGCATCTGAGAACAATGCAAAACTAGATGTTATTATACTGCTTTTCCCATCTAAATAGAGTCACGTAGGTGTACCATGGGTCAAAGTTACTGACACTGTTATAAATAACCTCAGTAAACTCCCCAAAATAGTGACTCGTGCAAGGGTTTCAATGGATCATTATATAACTGCTTCTCACGATGTAGGTTAATTTGAACTTAGTTAAACTTAAAGTGAGATAAAACAAAGTACCTCTAAAGATTATAATCAATTAGTGAAACCTTCGTAATTTTTCTCTTAGGACAATGGATTATATTGCTTGCCTGAGAAATAACGATAAAGACTAGTCAGGGATTAAATTAGATTTTCAGATGACTGATGGACGATCATATCCAATCGCATAAAAGATAAGAATGATGAACTTTTTGTGGGACATAAGTATATACATATTAGTGAGTTATGTACTTTCTGTTAAAGCAATACATCTCAATCCATTTTCAGTGTCATTTTTAAACAAACACAGAAGAGATCAACGTACGAAAATTCCAAAGAAGCTAATATTAGCAGGTTAGGTGATGATGAGATTGGCTTTAAACATGGTAAAGATAAATATTCAAATACCTACAATATTCTTAATATAGTTTTTTCCATTAAGGAAAAGTTGAAACTCTATATATCTGCTGGTAGAATCATGTGACCGTGAAATAACAAGCATTTTAACTACACAAAGTATAATTGAAATGGCAATGCCACATACAGAACCTCAACCTCAGTCAGTAGCATTTCAGTAGGTATCAGAACCTCAAAGGCTACTTGACTACTACTGGGAAATAATTCTAAATTATTGTCTGATAAAAATAATGCAAAATGTAACTAATATTTCTTCAAGGCCAGTCGTATTAGTTTTAAAAACTAATTTTAAAGTTTGAATATAATAATGGCGCGCCTAAACGATAAATAATCTGTCATGGCTCCGGTGTGACGTCACACCTCTCACACCACACCTAACAAGAACAACAACACGCGCACGATGAAAACTGTAATCTGCGACACGATGAAGACTGTAATCTGCGGTTGGTGTGACGTCACCAGCGATGCAACCAAACGCAGAGGGTTGTTGGTCACGTGATCATTTAACAAAAAATGTGTAATTTTAATCCCGTTAGTTCCTAAAATAGGCATATTTTTGAATAAAAATCGCCTAATTACGCTTTGTCACGTCGTCCCTGACTAGGATGAACACAATTTGCAACTTATTTTCAATGTAATCAAATAGCCTAATCCTTGCATAAAACGCTATCTTATCTCGAGTATAATTCAAAAACCAGACATCAGTGCAATCGAAGCCTATCTCAGAGAGATTAACAAAATTATCAAATTTTGTGTACTTATCACACATCATAAAGCAATATTGGGCGTTAGGTATCCATCCAGATAAATGCGGATACTTGCTGAGGCTACCTAATCTACCAACTAGGTTATTAGAAAATACTGAAATCAATACTAACAAAGTTTGTATAAGACAAACTGCGACATTATATTCAGGGCACCCTTAGCCCAAAGAAAGAGATAATGTTAGAATGAGATAGTGATCGTTTTCTTAGGGTGTAAAAATAGGGGTAAGATGAACGTGAGCGCGAGCGTGACTAGACTAAGCAAAGTCGGGTCGCGTACACAAGCTGTGCAGAGTAAAATTAAACGTGGCCATGAAAACTGAAGTAAACATTCCTACAATACCGCAATATCCTTTGTGCAGGGCATTTTACGGAAAGGGGCCAATTCTGTGAATCTATTTCATATGCATGGATTTTACCGCACATTCCGAGTTCCTAGTAGATACAGTCGTCGTCCATTATTGGTTTTCTATAATGTTATTCATAGAAGCTAAACTCCGTATTTTTATGCTTGGTTACGGATGGCTTATTATGATGTACTTCCAAAAGAACTTTGTCGACTGTTGACAATGCAAACGACAGCTTGCCTCGAGAAGTGCGTCATTAAGTCGCATGTTTTCACTGTCGTAAGAAAATATTCAAATTTTTATTTATCAGCACAAAGCATTGACGTCATAGAGTATCACAGTGGGCGACAATAGAGGGCGGGGTTCGCCTGAATCGGCTGAAATATAACGATCAATAAATAATAATTAATGTGGCACCTCAATCATGTTCAATCACAGCCAAGTGCCTGCGCTTGGGCACGTCTGTAATTTGACACCTTTTTCAATTCGCCATGTTCCTTGACCTTTTAATTTGCAAACGCGAACAATTTAAATGGACATAACAGCCTATGTCACAACGCCATCATAACTGACCTGATGAAGACTAGATAACTATCACTCTTCATGAGATACAGCCTGGTGACAGACGGACAGCAGAGTCTTAGTAATAGGGTCCCGTTTTACCCTTTGGGTACGGAACCCTAAAAAGGAACATTCGTTCAATCTATACTAATATTAAAAAGAGGTAAAGTTTGTGAGATTGGTAGGGGTAGGGGGTAATCTCTCGATCTCCTTAACCGATTTAGAAAAAAAATTACCAATAGCTACGTTACTTTGAGTGTCATAGGCTATATCTGGGCTATATATTATATATAGTATAATAGTAATCTACCCGTACGAAGCCGGGGCCGGCCGCTAGTGTCTTATTTATGTATATTAAATAAAACAACGTAACATTGTAAACTGTCAATTAAACCATCTTACGTGTTTATTACACCAGCTCTTGTTTCGCGTGTTAATAGTGCAAGATCGTTATTATGTAATTGTGAAGACATCACTAATATGTATGTAGTTTTAGAATAGCGCTAATATGGGCTAACACACTTAAAATATACACGTGCCTTTGAACAGTTTCAGTAGGTATTTAAGCTGTATTTTATGTACCATCAGGAACTGAGTAAAAATAGGCTGTGATATTTAAAGATATTACAAAACTCCTAATAGAGTCCACAGATGATCGGAATGCTGGCTTTTATTTTGATCAACGAATTAGCATTGCAATTCAACGTGGCAATGCTGCCAGCATTCTGAGCACTCTGCCTTCTGGTGAAAGCCTAGATTTTTAGAAAATAGATTTAAGTGTAAATATTAGTTGTAATTATTTTATGTTGTTATTGTAATTTTCTTTGTAATGTAATATTTATAGTATAACTTTGTCATATTTTTACTCAGATTAGAATGGTACATAAAATACAGCATAAATACCTACTGAAACTGTTTAAAGGCACGTGTATATTTTAAGTGTGTTAGCCCATATTAGCGCTCTTCTGCAATAACAATAAATTTATTTTATTGATTAGCAATGCTTTTAAAGGGATCAATTCAAATGAGACTTAAGTAACTTATTATGATTCAAAAATGAAGATTTCAGAGATGTAGTTAACAACATTCATATTTTTTTCAATACCTACGCTAAAAATACAAACGTTATTTACGTTTAAGACCAATTTCTATGTTTTTTTTTTTAATATAAGTGCATAAAAAATTACTGCAAAATCCTAAAACCCAAAACCCCATTTGGGGTAGGTTTTCAAAGTGACGTGAATCTTGAGAGCAAAAGAAGTATTTATGTAATGATCGAGAAAACTCATGGGTTAAAATTATAATGAATCACATGTCTGATATAAATTATATGAATCTCTAGTATGTCTAGTCTGATATAGATAATACGACGGAGTGAACGAGTCTAGATGGTGTGATTAACATCCACATGCCAAGCCATGAGGTGACTGCTCCCCTCTGACTTGTACCAGATCGAAAATAGAATGGAGTGACATTTATAAATAAACATCATAGAGGATACGTGGGCGAGAATTCACATACTTATACTTGAGTATTGGCGTGATTATGGTATATTTCTTAGGTAATGGACAGAATAACTGGTATTTATACTTCTTATATTACCTGTGTAAAGACTATCAACTCGTGTTTATCTTTTTTTTTAATTTCATAGAGCTGGATAAAAAAGTTTGAATTTGCACAGTTTTTGTATTTAGTAAATTTCTTTTATATTCTTAACCGTAAACGTGCTTGTTCATAAAATTAATTTATTAACATTATTTTACGAGAAACGAAGTAGGTAAGAATTGAAAGAGAGTACAAAAATAGGTACTACCTAAAATATTAGGACATTCATCGGCGTCGTGAAATTCACAACAAAGCGATGCGACAGTAAAAATGATTTGCGTGTTGCATTATGCAACCCTAAGTTTGCATATGTGCTGGAATAATTCCGCCATTGCATATTTAACTACCCATAACGATATTGACAAATCACTGCCGAACTAAAGATCCTATTTTATACAAAAGGGAAATACATTTCGGTACCTTTAAACTATGTTTTGGCATTTTTATCTTTTCCGTACAACATGCGCTGGCGCACGAATTACCTGATATGTTGGAGTCGCCTTGATTTACACTTTCACACATAAATAACGTGATGTATGTGTAGAATGGACGCCTCTGAATGTCCATGCGTAAGTATTACAAAAAATAAAGATGTGTGGGTAAGTACTCCTGTGTTTGTAGACTTATTCAGGTTCGACAGAGGTGCTGCACTGTTTTAGATTTTGAAAGATAGCCGTTGTTTTTAATCAAAATATGACTTTCCTTATGAATTTAAAATGAGTTTTATTTCAATACCTATCGAATTTGCTAGCAAAATCAAGCGAAATACCTTGAAGACATATTTTTACAGAATAAAAAACAAGCTGATCAGGGAATATTTATAGCTGGTTGGTTATACATTCAAAAACATCGGAGATTCACAAAGTGCTTATCGTCAACTTCAGACAAATGGTAGGTAACAATGGGTATTTAAAATCCTCTTTATAAAATAGAAAAAAAACAGTGAACAGCATTGACAAAAGGTTGCAAGCACCTGGTGTGACAGCCGCACTTCGCTTCGCGCACTTTTCTTCCAGTACTTTTCCATTGGAGCCTTGCTGTATTCGGAACCGACGAATATAGATTCGCCTCTCTTACACAACGAAACACTCGTGCATGATTGTTCGGGACAGACGAGACGCACATTTAGGAACTGAATATCTTGCTGCAAGCGTTGAATGCGGCTAGACAGCTTTACGACCTTATGTTACGTGAAAATTAACAGTCTATTTTTTAGCTAATCAAATTCCAGTGTTAAAAACATTTCACATGATTATATGTTGATAATGATGCATTAGTAAGCAATGCGAAGTGGCGCCACCCTCAGACGATGTGGGACGGTCGCATGCGTGATCAACGAAACTCATTAAAACCGGTGACACAGAGTAGCGGGACTAGGCCATTTACTTTCTTTATTCAGAAGCTTAAGCTTCAACGAATTCATTATTACCATTGTTATATAACATGACCTAGACTTCGCGCGACGAAGGCTTTCCGATTAGACAATTCACCGAATTTTTGGAAGAACATCACTAAGGCCCGACTTATGAAACCTTGCTCTATCATCAATCCGTTCTTGAGCAACGCTTTTCTATGGCATAAACGTCACTCAGGTAGATCTGTGACTGAGCAATCTTTCATAATACGGGTCTAAGACTGTTTATTTATCGACTACGTTTTTTTAAGTTTTCTAATTTCACTTTCAATAACTTTAGGATCAAGAAAGAGGCGGGCGATGAGGCTGCTCTACAGTTTTTAACTTGTGCTGCCTCATCTTTTATTTGTAACTTATTTATTTTGTATAAGGTTACCTACCTTATACAAAATAAATTATTTGTAATAAAAAAAACATATTTTTTGAATTCTGTATCTTTTGGTAGAGTACCTTCCATCTCATAATCTAACCATGTCATGTATTTTCAAACATGTTCTTGAGTGTGAACCGCGACTCGGAAAACGTAGGGTAGGAAGCCCTCCGGCCAGGTAGGATGGCGACCTGTGAAAGACTGCAGGTAGATCCTGGATGCGGCAAGCTGAAGACAGGGCGATATGGTGCTCATTAAGATGATGTATTTATATAAGAGTTCATTCCCATGGTATGTGAACAAGTTTTATGCGATGTCCTTATCTTGAAATGACGCGCAATACCAACTATCTATCTATCTATCATAATAAAACTGCCCAAGTGCGAATCGGATTCGCACACGAAGGGTTCCGTACAATTATTTATAACAACGGCAAAAAAAATGTCTGTTTTATGGGATTATTTATTTTTAAAGTGAATAAATAACTCAACATTCTCTGAATATTTCAAGGGTCTACCTGTTGCCGTTGTCAATATCGAGCAAAATCGAGCAAAAAAAAAAAACATGTTTTATTCTGTTTTTTTAGTATTTGTTGTTATAGCGGCAACAGAATTACATTATCTGTGAAAATTACAACTGTCGAACTATCACGGTTCATGAGATTCCAGGCTGGTGATAGACGGACAGCGGAGTCCTAGTAATAGGATTCCGTTTTACCCTTTGGGTACGGAACCCTAAACAGGTACCTTACTCTGAGCATTTGCAAGTTTGTATTCTTATGGGATTAGATACCACTGCGCTATAAAATATGCAAATAGGGTCGAGTTCGTATTAATATTTAAACAATGCACATATTGAGATGTACCTCCCGTCTGACTGTCAAACAATAGATAATGCGCAGTGGCACATGGGAATACGTAATGATTACAATTGATCAAGACTTGCTAACAAGGTCACCAAAGGTTTCGTAAGTACGAGAAGCTTTACTAGAATCTCTTGATTACAATTGATCAAGACTTGCTAACAAGGTCACCAAAGGTTTCGTAAGTACGAGAAGCTTACTAGAATCTCTTTCCGGCGCAGGGAGGGGGGCCTCGAGGCTTGGCCTCTTTACCCCGGCTGCAACTCGAGGGGTGACGATCCCTCGGTCTTTGGGTTGCGACAATGCTCTTTTTGTCAGGTTATCATTACATCGTTTTTTTTCGGTTATAGGGTTTTTTTTTGCATACGCATTAAGTTGAGTGTGACCCTAACGAGATAGTTATTTTGCATAGGCAGTCTCTACTCTGCAATGCAGGTATCACAAAGTAAGGTATGATCTTGGCGCGAGATTCAATTTATATGCGGCTAGTATTTTTTTTTTCAGAAAAAAAATAAATTCCTTGGAGTAAAACTAACGGAAAAGTTATTTGCCGCAAATCGTAAACCATTTTTTTTAATTTATGAAAAAACTAACTTCGATTCACTCGTATTTTTGGAGTTTGGACAATAAGTATAAATTAAAACATGCTCCCAAAATACAATTGAATCGAAGTAGTTTTCACCATGGGTTCATAGAAAATGGTTAATGATGTGCGACAAATTAGGTAGGTACTTATTCGTTGGCAAAAAAAAAAACTCGGACCAAAACGAATCGATCGACCTTCATATCGAAGAAGTTCTGATCTAAATTAAGGTTCTAACGAAGTGCTCTTACAGATTTGAATAAACAGGGATGGTATGTTACCTACCATATAAAAAACAGAGCCCGAATAACCAGAACCCAGACTAAAATTTTTGGAAGAGCATATTTGTACCTATAAGGTATTTCCAAACTAGTGCATAATACTGAAGGAGTTTATTAACCTTACCACGAATTAATATTCAGTGAACATACTCGTACCAAATCACAAAAGATTATTTTTTGCAGTATTTTTAATTTTGAGACACTCGGCCACTTTATATTGTAATAGACAGGTAAACACGATTCACCTTCGCTTTTAACAGAAGCGCGTTGACGCCAGCCAAGGACGGTCTTAGGCACAAGAAGTTACATAACCAGTTTCTAATAGTGTCATCGCCCCATTGATACAACTTGTGCACAATCTCTATGAAGTTTTAGCAAAACACACCGTTTATTTTTTACTAGCGGCCCGCCCCGTCTTCGCACGGGTAGAATGTATCTTACAAATAAAACAACTGTAGTAGATACTACCACGAGTGAGGGTTTTCTTGCTTCTCTTCTTTGATGAACAATGAAAATTATTTCGTTTTAAATAAAGCGTTTTCCCTTCTCTTGCTCAAAAAGTATTACAACCTCGTGTGTAACCGGGTGGTTTAATCCCTTGTTAAAAAAAATCTACTTATTGATTCGAAGCGAATATACAAAATATTGCGGATGAGCAATGAAGTATCGAACACGCGCTAGAACTTCAGCCAAGTTCGGAACTATAACTAATAATAAATAATAAATAATGTATTTATTATAAATAAATAATGCTGGACAATTCACACAGCGTTATCTAGCCCGAAGGTAAGCAGAGCTTGTGTTATGGGTACTAGATAACTGATATACATAATATAATACAATAGATAGATATTTTTATTACACATAGAAAACGACCAGAACACCCTGAACAAATGTCTGCAGATCGTACACACATTTGTCCCGAGGCGGGAATCGAACCCGCAACCTCCTGCGTCGCAGGCAGACTTTCGCCCACCGCGCCACATCGGTCGTCGTAAAGTCTAATAAAGTAACGATAAGAGATTTCGCTTAGATCACATGTTCAACCACGCCAACTTAGTAGTAGAATATAATCTATGGTTCTAATTGCTCGGCTCAAATAGCTCAGGCGATAAGAGTAAATGTTTTCTCAAGCAAGATTCCCTTGTTTGTTAGTACCTAAGTACAGACTAGTTTCTTCATATTATGAATATCACGAGTCCATAATGTATGTTCTTTGTCTTTGTTTGTATGTAAGTTTTGATGTTGACGTGGCATGGCATGCAATTTAATTAATTAAACATTTAACAGTTTAACTTTATAAACTCTGTCAAGTATGTATAGTTAAGCTATAGCCCATTACATATACTCGTATTATTGACGAGCATATATTTGTCCAAGTCTATATAACTCTCGTAAAACACTGAATGCATAGCGGGTCAATGCAGCCAGCGACTTAGGGACGCTCGCATCCGATCGGTAGGCAAGTATTAATTTGAATCAGTTGAGCTATCTCTAGGTTGTTTGTAACAGTCTGCAGAAAGCTCAAATCCTTCTTGTGTATTTTGTAGTTAGTTAAATAAAAACCTAATAGTTGTAATTTTCATTGCAAATAAAACTCGGCTAATTATTAAATGGAGAAAAATGGCGACTTCTTCCACAACCAAAAGCCAAAACACACTGAGTCGCATCATCAGTGTGTTTTGGCTGCTGATATGACGTTATCAGTTTAAGCCCACAGTCTCAACATAGGATAAATGATATGTATGTATAGTCACATAGCATATGTATAATGTGTGGTACCTATATATAGTCACTTCGGGTCGCTGAGCCAAGGTAATTATAAAGTTATATAATGTTGCATAATTGGTGAGTGAACTTGCACTAAATAACGATATCGATCGTCCGACAAGCCGTACGAGCGACTGGTTACCGTAGTTTAGTTCCCAAGGACGCTGGCAGACTATCGATTTTTAAAATACTCAACATCACATATACACTAGCCTAACTCGATGTGGTATATTTGTAAACAAATCACGACATAAAAACAAAAACTCATTTGCTAGGCGTGATTGAGTAATATTTATTGAAGGAAGGATCACAAATCGACATGTAACGTCGTTTACGTTACATATCGATTTGTGATAAAAAAATATAATTAATATTAATTTATTCCGTAAATAATTTGGCGTGTTTTAAAAAACTATAAACTGAATTCAAATGCCTAAATACTGAAAATGGGGTTGTAAGTAAAAACTATGCTTTCCGGCGTTTTCAAGCTTTTTAGGGTTCCGTACCCAAAGGGTAAAAACGGGACCCTATTACTAAGACTTCGCTGTCCGTCTGTCACCAGGCTGTATCTCATGAACCGTGATAGTTAAACAGTTGAAATTTTCACAGATGATGTATTTCTGTTGCCGCTATAACAACAAATAACTAAAAAACAGAATAAAATAAATATTTAAGGGGGCTCCTATACAACAAACGAGATTTTTTTTGCCGATTTTATAGATAATGGCACGGAACCCTTCGTGCGCGAGTACGACTCGCACTTGGCCGGTTTTATTTAGTATCTACTTTTAATATTATTTTGATATAACTGTTAGTGCCAATTCATTTTAAAATATGAATATTGATTTTGTTTCAATAATGACAGGTTTCCTAGACCATTTCCGAAGATCTATTCACATTGCGCCATAACACAGAACAAAATGGTGCCAATCAAAGTTTATTGAGAATGAATTATGGTCTTTAATGCATGCCAAGTAGATGGATTATAATAATAACCAGGCCGTTATGGATAAACAGTCATTGCCAATAAGCTTTCCATTGGTACTTAAAACCCACAGTGTACGTAACTTTTATTAGTCGTGGAAAATTTTCTCGTATATTTATCGAAATTCGAGATAAGATAAAGTTTTCTTACTTGCCTGAGACGCGTGACACATTGGCGTCTGCACCGATTTTACTAATTGTTACATTAAGCAAGAATATGTGAATTCCCAAAGTATGTTTCATAAGTAATGCCTACCCTGGATCTGCCATGGATCACATGGATGTCCGCCAAACGAACGCATGGGTAAAAGCAAATCCATTTAAAGTGAGTGTAGATTTCACATCCGATTTCGGCTGGTAAAATTCCATGTAATGCGCTAGTAGGTACCTCATGCAGAGACTTAAATACCTATGCGATTTCATTAATGTCACTATTAGTTCATGTGTGCGGACTAGTAAATGTGTGGGTCAGTCACGTGGTTCGATGGTCAACGACCATCCGACGACTTCCGAAGCCAGCGTGACTAAACTAACGGGTCACCCTACCGTATTTTTACAATTGGGTCTACCGTTCTCAAAAAATCCAAATTAAACCTATTCTGTGTAATGATTGTAATGTAGGAAAGAAATAGGCTTCCTTCTACAAAAAAGTGGCCAAGAACAAGCCATGTCTGCATTAGCGACAGGAATTCTAGATTCGGAAAGACTAGATGTGACGATAATGTTTTAATGTTTTAACAGGACAAAGAACTGACCTGAACTCTATCATGAGTTCCACCGAAGATTTCGTGAGTTGATGATGACATGTATCCCCTTGCAAAACATTTATGATCGTAAACAAAATGATGCAACCGCTAGACATCACGTTCCACTTTTATTTTGTTGGCTCGTGTTGGATTTTCTGTGAATCATCTATGACGCGCGGGCCGTGACGCGAAAGCTCTACATTTTGTGTTTGTGTGTGTATTTGAGGGCGGGGCAGAGCTTTAGGGGAACACCGACAGACGCGACAGTGCACGTGATGCCAGACACGCGCCCGTTCATTATTGAAATGTATGGTTATAGGTTATGGTAAGAACGTGGCAAGAACATACTAGAACATTCTTTCTATGGGACCTGTCTCTTCGTTATTATCACATGCCTTGCGCGCGCGACGGTGGAGGTTTTATCGAAGATAAAGTAACTTTCAGGTGACTCATTGTCCCTTTCTTCAACGCTCTGAGTATTCAGGCTAAATATAAATTATCAGATTAGTATTTACAGTCGGTATGTTTTGATGATGACGAAAATTATATCAAAGTGATGTAAGTATCTGAGAGTGCAAATATTAGTTTTGGTTAAATTACTGCAGATTTAGGTAGTTAGATTTATATCTATGTCTTACGCAGGTACATACATACTCATGTAAGCATTTTAACAGATACCTCGTGTACTACCTACCTGCGCAAGTAACAAGGTTAAGTGTGTACGTACTCTTAATTTTAAAGGTAAGGTTCCAACCTTACCTTTAAAATTAAGAGACCAGAAAAAAAAATTGAGAGAGAGAGAGATTACCTCCAGGTAATGTGTTAAGTAAAGAACCAAAAAGGCAGAAAAAACGATACTACATTGGTTTAATTAAACGACGGTGAAATAATTACAAAAATCACAATAACCACAGATTATAATCACATTGTCATATCGAAAGAAAGTTTTATCAGGTACACGGAGCAAACCTTTCCACTGCAAGTCGCAATAATGCAATAAACATTATTCAATGATCTACGTCGTATGACGTGCACGACCCGCCTACAATTGTTCTGCGCCTACTCAAGCCACTTGTGGAGATACATTTCATTACACTGCTATTGAAAAAGAAAGAAACGATAACTCTCCGTGTGCGGCATGGATGTACATGTGACTTGCCTTCTTGCATGGTGATAATACAGGTATCTAGAGATACTGATAAAGGTATTGTAATTCTGCAAGCATTCAAGAGATAGCTAGATTTAGGCAGACGGTATTTCCGTTGGCGGAATTCCGAAATTACGTCGTACGTACGCAGAAAAGATGGCATGGGAAGAATCATTCCTTTCATTGTTGTTGTCTTGATTGACTGATAAACAGATAATGAACACGAGTCCAGTAGCCGCAGACAGGATCACCTGAATGAAACACCGCAAAACCGCAGTCGGACTGGCGCTTCTATTTAAATTTCAACTTGTCGACGGGATCTGCTCTAGGTCGTTTGTGGTTGCGATAGTGACTGAATTACACAATCACTTTTTAAAACAGACTCTGAAACAATTCACTTTGTCTTGATCTGTCCAAGACTCAACAGTTGGTTTGAAATTAAGAATACGTTAACGACTAACCTTGCCAGTTTTAGCTTTCCAAGCTAAAAACTTGTACCTATTGAAGCTATAAATAGCGTGGCTTTGTGACTACACGTGTAAGCAGAAATGGAAGTCTCAAGGTTTTTGCAAAATAGACGTTACTAACCTACCAAACCATCATGAAATTTATGACTGTACATATACTTGAGCTAATAAAGCGATCTGACGACAGTCGACAACGGACTCCTTCCAATTACTAGCACAGCTGTACTAAGACAGAATATTGTATGAGAATGACAATGAATCGATAAGCGACGCGGGAGCTCAGCAAGACTCACACAAAACTATTATAAGTGTAGTCGAAGTAACAAGGAAAATAAGTGTGTTAATAACGTCACAAGCGTTATCGGCGGCTTACCGACGACGTGGGGGTGTGTCGATAGGTACTCTCATACAACTGAAGCAAGTGAAGTTCTCAAGGATGACACACCCTCACACGCAGCACTCGGGGCAAGGACAGGCAAGGTCGTTTACATTGGCGAGCTTTCTGCCAGAAAAATCATGTGACACGGTATGACGCGGAAAGCGCGTGCGTTTGATTAACGTTCTGAAATTTTTAGATTTTTTTCAAGTTATTTTTGTGAAAATGGTTAAAGCGTCAATGTTGGTGAAAAACAAGACGTAAGCAGAAACGTCAGAGTCTACATTGCAAATGTTGATCCTCAAACATATTGTAATACTAGGTGCACTAAGTAATTAATATGTAATTCCAAAAGTATTAATAATATAGGTAGTTATATTATAACATGAGATATTTTGTTTCGATTAGGTAGTTTACTGTTGTTGTACGTGTGTATTGTTATGTGTGCCTACTATGGATTTCCGACGCCAATATTCCTGTCATTTTCCTGAAACATGATAACAAATTCATGTTTCGTAGGTACCTTTAGGTTCATTTTATGGCTACAAACTTAATACGTTTTTTATTTTAAACTATATAATGTATTAATGATCTAGGATCTGAATAGGTTTTGATACCTAGGTAAACTTTTACACTACCAACTAAAAAAGTTTTTAAATTGTTTTTCAGGTTTGCAGAAAAACAAAGACCACTTAGCACGTTTGGATTCTAATAAATTGAACAAATTTGAAGTACTCCATTCAGGTGCAATCCAACATCGAAATGGCGGTGTGCGCACCTGAAACGCACACAGAGCTGCAGTACGCACACATGGAGGAGCGCTACACCGATAACAGCACGGGGAGAGGTGCGCGGGGGGCCCCGGCGGCGCGGCGAGGCGCCGCCGCCGCCACCGTCGCCACAGCCAACCTCCTATATAAAACCCGACGCTGCCATCTGCAAGTTTCAATAGATAACTTGAGCTCTGAAACCTCGGTTCGTGCTGCCAACATAACGTTGAAGCGGTTTTATACTTGAATGTTGTGCACCTTGCAGGAACAGAGCAGCGGGAGTTTCGAAATATATCATATGAACTTCGCAGTTTACACCCGTTTATAAAGTGTCGCGTTAAAACTGTGATTATTATTGCTTGTGAAAAGAAAGCTAGTTTTTGAATAGCCCCCGGTAGGCTTGCTTGCATCTTTAGCGCTGACCCAGATATGTCGGCTGCTTACCGGTAAAATTCGCGAACCTGGAGTATAAGGAACACTTAAAGTTCGGGAAAAATACCGCTATTACAAGTGTTGTTTTACAAAGACATTATCATTTTGACGTTCCTTGATAGACTTTTGTGATACTTCCAAAGTGAAGACAAGAAGATGAGCTTCAATAAGAACAATCCCAACGCCATGGGGAAAATCATGGGGATCCTGAAGCAGCTCTCCGTCGAAAGAGTAAGTTGTTATTTGTTTGTTAATAACACTTTCCATTGGAAAGTTCGCGAAACTTCTTAGATCGATATCTGGAGTGCGCATTTGCCGGTCGCAGACTCGTGGCGACGCGAGACAGGGGTCGCTTAGCAACCCCGATCCAGACAGCTATAAACTGAGTAGGTACCGCTTCACACATGGACATACTCTTGATTTGAATACATAATAGAGAATACCAGAAGAAAGCTTGGGGTACCAGCAACAACGCCATCAACATTGTCTAACAGTTAGTTTTATACAGCTGGGAGCCGGTAAAGTCGCGATATCAATGCCGGCTTTTAGACGGTGGCCTTGCAAGGGCAATCTGGTTGTACCGGAAAAGGTCAACATAACCTGAGAACTTCGAATAATATTTTATTTAGGTACCGATTTAATTTTGCATCATAATAAATATCGGTTAGTCTACTTTTAAAGAAGTTAAGATAAGGACAACTCTTTGATATTTTCTACGAAAGTTTCATTTCATACCTACGCTTTCATGGATGATATACTACCCTTTATGCCCCCAAATGAAAGAACACACATTATAATAATCTTCTTTAGATAAGAAACTGTACGTAAAATGCTCAAATTGATTATTTTGCCTTTCATAGAGCCTTGTATTGTATTATGGGTCGCGTTGTATTGTATTATGTAGATCGAATGCTCTAACTATAAAATATGCATTGAATATTAAGTTGTTGGTTAAAATATTACCTACCTACTTAAAATGTAAAGTGAGTCGGAACCTAGTTTCAGCTTACAGCAGTTTGTTGATTGAATACCTTACTCTACATGTCTCTATCAGCTATCCAGACAGACACTGAGGTTTACGAAGGATAATCAATTATCATATCATACATTAGGCTCCGCTTGCACAAGGTTATATAATTGGCTAAAATTATGATTAGTGAGTTGTCAAACCACACAAATACGTCAAACTTAAAAATGATTAAGCATTTATAATTGCATGCGGACCTATGCTACTACCTATAGAATTCAGGCAACTAGTTTCTATGCTGAAACTTAGATGAAACGATACTAGCGCCAAACTGGCATGTTTCAGAACTTTTTGCAACAGCCCCTTTGGTTACAAGTTTCAATAAGCTTTTGATAGATGTCACTAGTACGAGTCTTAATTCAAAAAATTCACACTAGATGGCGTTACCATACGTTAATTTATTAATTTGACCCGGATACAAAGCCCTGAACCGTAGAGAGTTGTTATTAAAAATAAATAAATAATGCTGAACAATTCACACAGCATTATTTAGCCCCAAGGTAAGCAGACCTTGTGTTATGGGTACTAGATAACTGATATACTACATAACATAATACAATACATACAGATATGTTTAATTACACATAGAAAACGACCAGCACAAATGTCTGCAGATCGTACAAACATTTGTCCCGAGTCGGAAATCGAACCCGCAACCTCTTGCGTCGAAGGCAGACCTTCGCCCAGCGCGCCACAGAGGCCGTAAGCACAATATATAAAAAAACAAACAATGTTTTGTTTATGTATAATCCCACTAATATTATGTCAAAGTTTAGATGGATAGATAGATAGATGGATGAATGTTTGTTACTCAATCACGCCAGAAAGGCTGACCGGATCTGGATGAAATTGGGCACAGAGATAGATTATAGTCTGGAATAGAACAAAGGCTACTTTTTATTTCGGGATTCCCACGGGAACGGGAACTATGCGGGTGAAACCGCGAGGCGCTGCTAGTATTTATTATATCGCACGAAGTGAAAGATTTGGGGGAGACCTTTGCCCAGCAGTGGGGCGGGATATATAAATAAAGCTGGACACAGAGCATCATCTTTAAATCTTTGCATCTAGCCTTGAAGTTAGCAGAGTTTGTGCAATAGGTACCTACTTAACATATAACATAAATACATACATATATATTTTTTGTTATGTCTACTTACTTACATAGAAAACGCCGAGAACACACGGAACAAATATCTGCAGATCGTACAAACGTATAATCCGAGGCGGGAATCGAACCCGCAACCTCTGGCACCGCAGGCGGACCTACGCCCGCTGCGCTACAGAGGTCGTCGAAATAGGCCGAGGAGGAATAGCCTGAGCAAAACAGATGTACAATATATATATACATTATATATTTATCTACAATGTAAAATAAAATAAATAACCTAGTAACTCGTAACCCAAAACACAATGTTATTTACAATTAACTGTATCTGACAGAATAAAAACTTATCTAGCTAGTAGGTACAACAGAAAACAAAGCAAACATTTCTATTTTAGTACACAGGGCTGGGGCAACCAAACGAACAGTCGGTAATAAATCAAGTAACGGGTAGTTCCACCCTCGTGCGTCTTTACCGCTGTGGACTTTAACCCTGCCTTCAAAGTATTCAGGGTCAACAACGATCGAATTTATCATTTTATTTCAATCGTTTACCAACCCTACCATGTATGTTTGTATGTCATTAACAGCTCGTATACGTCCACTACTATGTAAAGTAAGTATACGAATTATCAAATTTTCTTGAGGAAACGGTACGTTGAAAGATGATATACGATTAAATGAGATGAATTTAAAGCAAGGATCAGGGAATAACACGTAAGCCGATGGTGGTTCAAAAAATTACCTATGTACGTAACCTTCTGACCACTGAGCTTGGTAACTCGATGGTATCAAATTGTCTTCGAGACGAGATTTGTATTTGTATGGGATTTGCGAAGTTCTATGTTCGCACGGTAGAGGCGCTGTACCAAATCCCCATCGAGTATAATGTACTCGATGCAAATCACATACAAAAATGGAACGTCTCGATGACGTTTCGATACCATCGAGTAACCGGTCTCAGGGTTCTGATTATTAGGCAAACTCCGTTAAATTGTTTTTTTTTGTCGCTAATGTAACAGATTAATGAATGGAAATATTTTCTTTCTAATTCGGAGACTTCCATCGCGCGACCCACATTATCTCTTCGAACACAAATAAAATAATCAACATCATTAGGGCATCACAAGAGGAATTAGTTAAAATACTTCCATATAATAGGTTTATTTTTCTAATTGAAAATCATTTTAGTTCAGTAGCCGCAATCGAGCTGATAACCGTTTTCTAGAGTTTTACGAAAATTCCGTTCCGATTTTATTCCGCACTAGATTATTGTCAAATTGAAAGTAAATTGGCACAGTTTTTCGACTGTCAAACTGTCGTGTGACTGAAACTTCATCTGTTTTGACATTTGCAAAAACGTAAATAAAGCATAAATTTCAGTTTATAAATGAAAATACGCAAGAAAATACAAAGGCACAACGAAATTAAACGTTACCACACTTTTGATAATGAACTTTCGGAAGTAAGTATTCCAAAGTGATCAAGAATACTTTGCTGGTGTCTCTTGCCATATAGTGCTCACTGACCCTTCCTGTTGTTTATTGCGTAAATAAACTACGAATTTGTTTAGGCTGAGTGCTTAAGAGCTAAGGCCTTAATTTATAAACATACCTACTATATAAAAAGAGAGTAATACAGATCCGCATCAACTTTTATAAACATCATTTAAATTGACGGACATGGACAGCCTGCCGATAGCATCAAAAGCAAAATAGAATACAGACACAAAACAAAACGATAGTCTATAGATATGGACATACATTTCTCAAATATCGTGTAAAGAAACGTGCAAAGGTCCTGTGTGAGGTGGTGAATACAGGAATATGTCCATGTGTGAAGGGGTCAGGGTGGGCACCGCGCTTATCATCAGTAGGTTATCGAAAACATGCAGCAAACGTATGGTCAATTAATCGTGCTATGTACTAAGGTACTCTTCTGTTTTCTTGATCTGACCTCCCTTAGTTCACGACTCCTTATCATTTCTACTAACTTACGCACGTTAGATAGCGGATATATAATAAATGGGGTGTGTTTGCAAACGATTCTCTAGTATCGAATGTCCAGTGAGCTTGAGTGTGCAGATCCACTTAACCAAAGGTACTAATTATTTGGGGAAAATTGTGGGTCCACAACATAGAGAACTGATCATAGCACAAGTAGCAAGACAGTTTTAGTGTGATGTTAACAAAGTGTTTTTGTGTTTTCTAGGGCGGGAGCGATCAAGCTCGCCGAGAAGGCGACGAAGAGAGACTTTACCGGTCTCGAGGGCCAAAGTACGCGCGGGTGCCGTCGCGAGCTACCCTCTCCTCGTCAACAACATCCACATCCTTGGCCACAACAGTCGGCTCCCAGGGCAACCTCGCTTCCAATTACGCCGCTATCCCTGAAAACTTGTCCACTGAAAGCAGCAGCGAAGACGAGCAGGACCGTGAGGATTTCGAGAAGACCCGCCGGCATTTCCAACAACTGCGTCAAGTCAGCTTAGGAAACGAATTCAAGTACAAGATGGAGATGGAAATAAAGAGTGCAAAGGATGAGAATTTGCGCAACTCTGTCCCTTTCGTGAAGCAGTTGAGCTTGGACAGCAATAAAGTGAAGAACGATTACTCTATCAATGGGGACACTCCATATGCGCCTACCACGCAGAAGATTTTCATATGGACACAGGTAAGACAAATAATATGCATACCACCTCATAAGAATATTCTATAGCAATTTAACAACTCTCGCTAAACATATTACCTATACCTACTGCAATGATTCGCAAGTAGGACCCACGTGTTTCCGATAAGGCGTGAGATTTATGAAAAGAACTAAAAGACAGAAATGGTTGTTTGAGAATTGAGCCGAGAACTTGAGAATATTGGTTTCACGCATTTCATTTGAGCTGCACGATGTTGTTTATTCCAAGTATATTTGTTGATAATTCCTTTGTTTTTAAGTATATGCAACAAGTGAGTCCTTTTTAACCTTGAACTTGAGAATATTGGTTTCACGCATTTCATTTGAGCTGCACGATGTTGTTTATTCCAAGTATATTTCTTGATAATCCCTTTGTTTTTAAGTATATGCAACAAGTGAGTCCTATTTAACCAGCATCCAAATTAGCTCTACGTTATTTACAAAGTAATACGTACCTACATCTCATCTATTTAAAGTATATCAAGAATCTTGTGGATCTAAGTAAGTTTGATGGAAAGGGTGTCACCATGCGCAATCGAAGTTTAAAGTATGGGAGCGCCCTGCATATAAGACTGAACAACCACCCCATACAACCTCAGTGCTTTTCGCCAAAGCTTTGTGCGAATACGTTTGTAACGTAAGCTTTCTTTGGTACTTCAAACACGAATGAAAAACTCAGTAACGTATCAGGTTAGATTTAAAAGGTACCTAACATCCGGTGTGAATTATTAATTCTCATAAGGTTTTTTGTTCGTTACAGTTGCTTGCCGCGATTGCTGTGTCCATGGGATCTTTGATTGTTGGCTTCTCATCGGGTTACACTTCTCCGGCTCTACCTAGCATGAATAAAACCATCGATATCACTGAAGAAGAGGTAAGTGTCTAAATAACTAAATCTTCCCATGACGACCTATGTGGCGCGATGGGCGAAGGTCCGCCTGCAGGAGCAGGATGTTGCGGGTTCGATTCCCATCTCGGGATAAACGTCTGTAAGATTAGCAGATATTTGTTACGGGAGTCTGGTCGTTTTCTATGTATAGTAAAAAAAACTATGTATATTAATTATCTAGTACCCATAAGTCTAGTATAAATAAACAAGCTCTGCTTAGCATGGGGCTAGATAACGCTGAGTGAATTGTGCAGAAGCATCCAGCATCACTTATTATTTATATTTATTATTCTGCAAAAACTCAGCCTCTGGTTACGAACGCACAAACTGACCACTTTGAGGAACTGAAAAAGACGTAGTCAGCTGCAAAAATATGTATACACTCCTATGTTTTGAAATTTGATTTAATAGTAAGTGTCAATGTGATAATTTAGTGAATAAATATCTGAGCAGCTGACTGTATATATCAGCAAGATGCTGCCCGTCTATAAATAAAATACATAATTACAAAAAAGGTGATGTAATTTTTAGTGGTAAATAAAATGTAGCCTTTTTTTATTTCGGAAAAAATATCTGGTTAAACTGTTTTTTTTCTTCTTTTTTTCCGTTTAGGACTCGTTAATACCTATAAAATGGATAAAAGGAATAAAAGTAACAGGAAATAATACCGTTTTTCTGACAATAGTTTTTAAACAATAAATCATTGTAGTTACTAAAGTTTTTAAATGATTTTTTCTTTCTTTTCAGAAAACTTGGGTGGGTGGCTTGATGCCCTTGGCTGCGCTGGTAGGAGGTGTCTCGGGCGGCCCTCTGATTGAATTCCTCGGCCGGCGGCGTACTATAATCATGACCGCTCTACCATTCTTCCTGGGTTGGATGCTGATCGCTAATGCTTCAAAGGTGTTCATGATTTTTTTCGGTCGCATCATCTGCGGACTTTGTGTCGGCATCGCATCATTGGCCTTTCCAGTGTATCTTGGAGAAACAATTCAACCGGAAGTACGAGGAGCATTCGGATTACTGCCAACTGCATTCGGTAACACTGGAATTCTTATGGCATTCTTTGTGGGCAGCTTAATGGATTGGTCAAAGTTGGCTTTTGTGGGTTCAGCTCTATCTATTCCATTCTTTTTGCTCATGCTCATTGTGCCGGAAACACCAAGATGGTATGTAACAAAAGGACGAGCTGAAGATGCACGCAAATCTTTGCAATGGTTGAGAGGCAAGAACATAAACATCGATAAAGAAATGCGTGATCTGACACGTTCACAAGCGGAGGCGGACAGAACTGGAGGAAAAGCTATTGGAACATTATTCACCAGGAAATACCTTCCTGCCATACTCATATCTCTAGGTCTTATGTTGTTCCAACAGTTGAGTGGAATTAATGCTGTTATATTCTACTCTACAACGATATTTAAGATGTCAGGTAGCTCTCTCGATGAGAACTTGTGCAGCGTTATCATTGGAGTAGTTAACTTCATTTCGACATTCATCGCAACGGTGCTTATCGACCGGTTGGGCCGAAAGATACTGCTGTATATTTCTACCGTTTCGATGATTGTTACTCTATTTTCGTTAGGAGCCTATTTTTATTTGAAAAAATTCCTGGCAGACCCTGAAGTTCTAAGTTCATGCGGATGGCTGCCACTGGCGTGTCTTGTCATATATGTTTTAGGATTTTCTATCGGTTTCGGACCGATTCCATGGCTCATGCTGGGCGAGATTTTACCCTCGAAGATCCGTGGTACTGCAGCATCCGTAGCGACTGGTTTTAACTGGGCATGCACTTTCATTGTAACGAAAACATTCCATAACATTATTGCTGCCATAGACCTTTATGGAACTTTTTGGTTATTTGCTGGTATTTGTATATTTGCATTATTATTTGTAATATTCTTCGTACCAGAAACAAAGGGCAAAAGTTTGGAGGAAATAGAAAGGAAATTGACCGGTGATACCAGAAAAATTCGTTCCATGAATAACAAGCCTACTCTCAACCCATGCTAGAACCTGTCCACGAAGACGTTAGTCCAGGGATAAAGGATGGACATTCCAAAATGAAGACTAAATTGCGATGTATGGGATACTTTAGAAAGTGAAATGTTGGCTAAGTGAAGCGCTGAAGTTTCAGTAAAACTGAAGACTGATTGGGAATGTGGCCATAGATTGTCATTTACAACTATATTTAAATTGTACATATAGTCAATTAAGACGTTAGAAAGCAAGTTGATGCCGATAGTTCCTTTAGAATATAAGAGCGGTCTCACATTACCGCGCGGTACCGTAGGTGCGGTGCCGCAAGAGTTTCGCAATGACGTTGTCCGTTGTACGAGATGCGGAACAGTCGCGGACACGCTGCGAAACTCGAGTTGCGGCTTTGCAAATGCGATTCCGCGCGGTAATGTGAGGCGGGCGTAAATTGTCATAGCATTCCGCACTAACAGCACAGCTCTAGTAAAAGTTCCTTGACCGTATACATCGAAATCGTACTTTGGCATTTTTTCGTTAACTATTGTTTTCTTCGTACAATTTAATGGCACATTAAGTTGTGTTCATAAAATCACACAGCATTTAGTATCTGGAAATAACTATAATGTGTTTTAACAAGGTTTTGGAATTTTGAAAGAGTTAGCGTAGGAGTATAGGTGTAGTGGTTTTGCAATGCATACTAAAATTGTATAAACGTATATTTTTTATAATGTAGATCTTTTTGTAAGTAAATTATACGTTGATCATGACAAGATAGCAAATAGTGTGTATTAAATTTAGACCAAATGTTGATTTTAAGTGATTTATTTATAGACAACTTTTATTGATTTCGTATATTACGGAGTCTAATAATTTATTTGTTTGTTATTTGAAAATATAAACATATCTGATTACTTATTTGATGTTTTTTTTTTCATCCACTACTATTGATACATAATAGGTATTAACCATCTTCTGTCAAAAGGGTAACCGGGAGAAATCGCCTTCAGCATTAAGGCCGCCTACATATGTTATTAGCGTATACGGCGAGTAAGAAATGAGTGTGTAATAATTATGGATTCATTCGCATATAACAAAATAATACATCGCAGGTCACACGCAGGACTGCGCTGTAAGTTGCACTGCCGCGTCCGATAACTCAAAACTGTAGTCAGTAGTTTATCCCCCGCAATCATATCCCTAATGCAATCCCCTACAAAGATACTTGGGCAGAAATAGGCATGGTCATTGCATTTTACCGGATGAACTCTTTCCCAAGGAGTTGTCATAAAGAAAACACTTAAATTAATTGAGATTAAATTTTAGAGATATTTGTGTTTTTTTTATGGATATACCGGAGTTGCATTTTCTTTTTGTATTGTTGTCTGAAATAAATAAAATACTAAAATAAAAAACAAAACAAGTATGAAATTAATTACAAACAATAAAAAAACCGACTCAGTATACAAGTTTTTCGCATAATAATATGTCCCCCACGTTATGCGATACAGAGACCTACAAAATTTAGATAACATTTTGTTTAGTGAATCTTCTATGATTAGTTAGACAATTTTTTACGCAATTTAGAATTAACCTACAACAAAAGAAAGCTGCTACAGACTTACTGTACTGTACGTACTCTTACAGTACTACAGAGGAGAGGACTTCTGGAATATAGGCGACTGTTTGGTTACCTCATTCATAAAAGCAACGAAGCAAATAAATAAATAAGTCATCATCATCATCATCAGCCTATATCAGTCCACTGCTGGACACAGGCCTCCCCTAATGAGCGCCATAGCGCCCTGTCTTCAGCTTGCCGCATCCAGCATCTGCCAGCAGTCTTTCGCAAATCGTCATCCCACCTGGTTGGAGGGCGTCCTACACTACGTTTGCCGAGTCGCGGTCTGCACTCAAGAACACGTTTACCCCAGCGGTTGTCGGTTCTTCTCGCGATATGGCCAGCCCACTGTCACTTCAGCTTGCTAATCCTTTGAGCTATGTCGACAACCTTGGTTCTCTGTCGGATGTATTCGTTGCGAATCCTATCCTTCAGAGAAACTCCGAGCATAGCTCTCTCCACAGCTCGCTAGGCGACTTTAAACTAGTGGACAAGCACTACCGTGAGTGTCCACAAGAATAAATAAAATATAATGAGAATAAATAAGTAATGCTGGACAATTCACACGGCATTATCTAACCCCAAGCTAAGCAGATCTTGTGTTACGGGTACTAGATTAACTGATATACATAATACAATACATAAAGAGATATGCTTTATTATACAAATAAAACCAGAACACCCTGAACAAATATCTGCAGATAGTACAAACATTTGTCCCGAGGCGGGAATCGAACCCGCAACCTTCTGCGTCGCAGGCGAACCTTCTCCCACCGTGCCACAGAGGCCGTCTAACGATTATAGATTCCCAGATAACCACATACATAGGCACGCGCGAAAACAAAATACCCTCGCGCTTTAGTAACAACTAACTTCTGCCCGCGGTTTCGCACGCTCTTTTCGAGTATTAGCGTATCTTCGTCCCATGAATAGCATTTACCTTGCCAAATTTCATTAAGATCCGTTCTGCCGTTTAAGCGTAAAGAGGTAACAGACAGGCAGACAGAGCTATTTCCGAATTTATAACATCACTAGCTGCTGCCTACGGCTTCACATTCCCTTTCAAGTAGCCTATGTCCGTCCCCGGGACACCATTTACCTACCTGCAAAATTTCAATAGCATCCGTTCAGCCGTGAAAAGGCAGACAGATGTACTTTCCAATTTTTATTACCTATTAGTAAGTTTATGGATATAAATAGATACTTAATTTCTCTCCCGGGTAAAGTGTAACCAACCCTCAAAAATTTACGCTTGGAAGGATATATATTATCCGTCTTGTGGCGAAAACGCATTTAGTAAACAGTAGGTAACGAATCGTAACATGTGCTTCGAATATGCCACTGCTACAAAACATGTTTGTAATAACTTGAGACATTCGCTAACTGTAAACAAACCGACCTACCTGTAACTAGCGTTAATAGCTGTTTAGTAGGTAGTTTAGTAAGGTTTTCAGCAAAATCTAACCTTACCAAATTACATATGTGATTGAATAAACTCAGTGGCGTGGCGGAACGAATTCTCCTACTTACGTATCAGCAATTTTGTTTTCAAGGCGATTAACATTCAGATTTTGTTATTATAGCTCCTAAGACCCTCATACTGTCATACTCAGGGTAAATTTTAAGAAACTAATTAATTTCTAACGGCGGCGCTAGAGTCCGAAAGAAGTCCAAGTTTTTCGACTCCTACGTCAGCTGACCTCGTATCGTAATTTGCAGCGCATTCCGTACTGGGTTGCGGGTGCGGGTCCCGCCAAAGTTCACTTTTATAGGATATTATTTAATTTTGATAATTGCTTTTATATAGAAATAACATAGTACTAAATATAGTAATATATATTATTGATAAAGAAAATACAATAATAATTACAACTAATATTTACACTTAAATCTATTTTCTAAAAATCTAATTTTGATTAGTATTACTATTTTCCGGGGTAAATGATTTTTTTCCTTACGCTCATCGCGTTGGAACGCAGTAAAATGCCAAAATTATGCCATTTTATAGCATAAAAGAATATCATTTATTGTTAATTTTTTTATTTGTAATTTTGTGAATTAATATAATTCGTATTATAAAACAATTAATTTGATTTCCTAAGATGTAGGTATTGCTTGCTGTTATACATAATAATCATCATAAATAAATATTATCTTGAATTACAATAACTAGGGTTATGTCTAAGATTACTATTTGTACTGTAGCATTTATTATTTGACATGCCAATATTAGTAATAATGTAAAGGTGAATAAATTGAATTTGCTAAAATATTTTAATTAGTCCTATAAACATCTGTTCCGTTTACCATTACATTATTTGCGGAATACAAAATAGTCACAGCTCTGCGTGCAAAACAAAACATAAGCTGTTTAGGAGTAGGTAAAAGAGTCCCTGAAAAGAAGTCCTTCCTCAACCACGTTAGTGGACAAGGCAAAGCCGATACACATGTAGCATCTACCAGCTCCTTCAGCATGTTTCAGGAGTTTGTTTTGAATAAAAAGCCTCGAAAGCCAATCAGTTTCGTCAATCAATTGCCGCCTTATAAGCGGCATCTGGCGTGGCGATACATTCATTCTTCAGTAGCCTATGCTGGTTGTTCGGTCAGTGCAAAACGACCTGCTTTATCTGCATGTGTTTTATTATTGTGCAGTGAAGTATTTAACAGTTTAAGGAAATAATTTAACAGTCAAAATGAAGGTTCTAATGAGAGCGGATACGCACTACAGCATACAGTGTAGGAGCTCGGATTATGAGAAGGCGAAATATACTTTTTCACAGGTAGGTACGATACGCATTTGCTTTGGAGTATTTATTAATGTATAGCAATTTATGTTTTCTATAATGTACCTCTCTAAGAAAGTTAAAACGAAAATGATCAGCCTGAATTTCTTATTCGCATGTCTAGGCATTTAATTAAATTCTTCACAAACAAGCATTCAAAATTGTATTTAAAATCTAGTTTGACAAACATGACGATTTTACATACATGAGTGACGTTGAATTAGATAAAAATAAATATTTCTGGTTCCAAGGTATAAAGTCGAATAAGAAAATATCTAGCAAGAATATAAGATAGATAGAAAATGTTTTATTGCACATTTAACTTAGAAACTAATTACAGCTGAGACAAATTATAGAATAAGTGGCAATTCGATCTTATCGTTAATGAGCGATCTCTCCCAGACAATCTTGAATGGAGAATCCTGTCCATAAAAGGTTCGTTGGTTTGTGGGGTACCTCTAAGATAATATTTGATTTAGCGGACTATCTCTACAAGCTCTAGCATCTCCTTAAAAAATCTTTTGCTGAAGGAATTCTTTGTGGAAGCTTAGTACACCTAAACCCCCATACAAACGTACTTTCCGATTTATATCGGAAACTACATCCCTGATTTCGATGAAATTTTGCATACGTAATCGGGTAAGAGATAGGTACGTTTGCAGCGTTTTAGTTTTTCAGAAAACATAATCATCATTAAATGAGAACGTAACTAATAAAATTGCTTGAAAATAAATTAAAATAAATTTGCGCTTTGCTGTATGTATGTTTTTATGTGTCCGTCGATTTCTTCGTTATCTAAGGACCGATTTGGATGATTTTTTTGCAGTTGTAACAGAAGATGGTTCCGAAGTGGTCCCAAAAAATGTTAGTCCCGAGGGATCAGTATTTATCTGCAAAACTTAAAACTAGTTTAAAAGTGAGGGATACGATGTCGGTTTTTAGACGGTTTAGTTTTTTACAAAACAATCAAATTATTTATGGCTGCGGTTTTTCATAAATGCCCCTATGGTTATTGACATAAGGCTGTATCTTTACATGTTAAGAACCCACATGACATTGGAGTGCAACTATTACAGCTGAATGTATTTATCTATCAGTGTCAATAATACAAAAATATTATGAGTTCTTATCAAATGTATTGTTGCAAGAATAAAAACTGTTTTTATTTATTGCTACAAGGAGTAAGTGGACACAATCAGAGTCAATGATTGCTTAAATTAATCGTTGGGCGACTGGCACACACCTCCCTACAGATAACGTCATGAGTAAATTGTCTGTATTATTGAGAGCCTTGTTTCAAAATGAACACACGCAAATATTAAATATGCGATGTTCAAACAATCGCTAATGTATACGCAGGTCTCGTGCGCATCAGCAAAACAATATTCGAAAGTATATTTTGACTTATCATGATTCACTTTCAATTAAGTTGAGGACTGTCATACTATACCTACTATTGGTTGTACATGGTTTCAGGTATTGGCAGCCGTGGCTGTATCACTGGGCTCAATGATAGTTGGCTTTTCTTCAGCCTACACCTCACCTGCTCTCGCTTCGATGGAGGAAAGTGATGTTCTACAAGTTTCAGAAGAACAGGTACATCAAATCAAACGTTAGCTAGACAATTTAATAAACTACCTTTGATAAAATTAACTCATTTGTTTGTCTCAACAGGCGAGTTGGATCGGAAGTCTCATGCCCTTAGCTGCACTCGCTGGAGGTGTGATTGGCGGTCCACTGGTGGACTACATAGGACGAAGAAGAACCATTCTATTCATCGCACCACCTTTCTTCGTAGCCTGGATCTTAATAGGAAGCGCAAAAGTAGTCCATCTTGTGTTAGCGGGTCGCGCAGTATGTGGCTTATGTGTCGGGGTCGGGTCTCTGGCTTTTCCAGTGTATCTAGGAGAAACGATCCAACCAGAGGTTAGGGGCACCTTAGGGTTGTTTCCTACAGCCATAGGTAACATAGGTATTTTGATTTGCTATTTAGCTGGAAAGTATCTCGATTGGTCGCAGCTTGCGTATCTCGGAGCAGCTTTGCCGATACCGTTCTTTATTTTAATGTTGTTGATTCCTGAAACTCCCAGGTGGTACATAACGCAGGGAAGGGAAGATGAGGCTCGCAAAGCTCTGCAGTGGTTGCGCGGAAAAAATGCCAAGGTCGATAGCGAACTACGTGACATAGCATTTTCTGATACTCAGGCGTCTGCCGATGTTTCAATTAGGGAACTTTTCAGCATGACATATATGAAGGCAATTTTAATTTGTTTGGGCTTGATGACCTTCCAGCAATTGTCTGGCATAAATGCGGTTATATTTTACACAGTGAAAATATTTCACATGTCGGGAAGCTCGGTAGATGAGAAATTATCGACCATTATCGTAGGCGTCGTTAACTTTATCTCGACCTTTATAGCCACGGCTCTTATCGATAGGGCAGGGCGTAAGGTTTTGCTCTATATTTCTTCTGTAACTATGACCATGACATTGGTCATATTGGGCACGTTTTTTTATGTACAGACCGATTTGAAAATAGACGTGTCAGACCTAGGGTGGATTCCGCTAGCTAGCCTTATGATATATTTATTAGGATTTTCGCTAGCATTCGGTCCGATTCCGTGGCTAATGATGGGAGAAATTTTACCTGCGAAAATAAGAGGGAATGCCGCGTCTATTTGCACCGCCTTTAACTGGTTATGCACATTCACGGTTACCAAGACCTTTCATAATATTATAGAAGGTATTGGACCAGCAGGTACTTTTTGGTTATTCGGTAGCATTTGTTTTGTGGGGTTATTTTTTGTCGTAATATGCGTACCAGAAACTCGCGGTAAGAGTCTCGAGCAAATTGAAAATAAAATGACAGGCAGGGAGGGCGTCCCTAGAACGCGAAGATTGAGCTCCATCGCAAATATCAAACCATTACCAAATGGTTGTTAGTCTTTAATTTAATCATAATAAAATATAATAAGGGACGTGTGATCTTTACAGACAAAGAGGCAAATATGAGAGTATTTATTTAAGGTGATTAATAGATTATTATAGGTAGGTGCTATGGAAATTACATTTTCATATTATGCACTGTATTCATCCATTGTGTATTCACATCACTTATAAAGTCGCCTTTGAAATAATACATAAGTATTGATTACAGAGATCAATAACTTGTTAGAATGTTAATTCAAATTCATTATCTATTCCATAGTATGTGTATACTTGTACCATTCTAGTAGGAATGGGATTTTGTAATATGATGCAAGTTTAAAAATGCTAAAAGTTTTTAAGTGTAATAAGTACTTACTATCATTATTTAATAAATTATTAAACTAGGTTTAAGATTAAATAAATTTGTGATAGTGATTTGTATTTTTTCCCTGTCTCATAAGATTTAGCGGAACCAGAGTAAATTGGAAAGACCATAAAATATACAAAAAATTAGGACAAAGCTAGAAAGGCAACTGCCCTAAAAACTGCCGTTTCGACATACTATGCCTACGCTTTTGCCTGGTTCTCATATGGAATCCTACTTTAGGGCAATAGTACCTACTGAGGTCTTAAATCTTTTTGTCCTTCAAAAATCGTGTATCCGAATAGTAAATATAAAGAGTCCAGAGAGCTGTAAAGAACATTGACTTGCATTTATATATTTGAATGTTGCAAATTCATCAGAAAAATTCTCACTATTTCCTTAAAAACTGCGATCTACCGCGACGCTATCCGACTAGATATAAATATCAAATCACACTACCCGAAACTAAAAATGCGAAGTTGGCTGGACCAAACGCAATGGCATACCAAAATTATATTAAAATACCGAAAGTACTAAAAGACGAAGAAAAGACAATATATTTGAAACCAAATAAAAACCATACCTTTAACATAAATGCTATTTTAATTTAAACTATTTCATCAACGACAAATGATAACAAAAAAAAAACCACCTACTAATAACTTTAAAGACAACTTCACAAATTGCTACCTAAAACATGTAATAAAAACCAAAAACCATTCTAACTCGATGGGAGTTAGAATTCTATACAATGTATAATACAAAAATACCTACTTATCAACATCGATATTATAGTTACCTTATCAACTAAAAACTAAGTTATTGAATAACATTTTTCTTTTAAAACCTAACTTAAGATTTTTCTAGAAACCCGGTCCACTTCCACTCTCAATGCCTTTTGCTACGCCCTATTTGGGTACCATTGTGTCTCTTAAACATTACCTTAATACTAAGACCAGAGAAATTTACACATTGATTGCAATGAAATAAATGAATATGAAAGAATATGAGAATTTATAATAACACTAACACAGCGGAACAGTTAGTTATAATTCTGTACATTTACTTACTCCCCTTTTCATAATATTCTGTGACCTTAATATTAAGAAAATGGAGGTTGATGTTTTTTTTAATTTATAGCATTCTCAATCTTTTTTTTCTCTTTATAAGATCTCACCTCACCAGACAAGAGTAGTTGAATAGGTAATTATCCATGTTCTCCACTAAGAGTTCACCAAACATGTTACTTCATCAGATTTTTTGTAATAAGATTAATTGATTAACAATTACTATTATTACAAGGGCAAGGATTGCATAGATAAGATAATTAAAATGTAAGTTAGGTGTTATTCATATACCCTGTATTGTTATTCATATACCCTGTATATGAATAACACAATAACTTACATTTTAATGGCTCTTTGAAAAGGGAGCGGATGGCCAAATCAGACACCATGCGAGTTAGAAAAAAGTCTGACAGTTAGAAAAAGTTGTGAAAGGAGTAATGACCTCGATTTATGAGAAAACAAAATCTGCATAGTAGGTTTTTAGTTTTTTTTTTATCTTTTTATTTTACAGGAAATCTAAGCAATTGATTATTTAAAAAATATGATAGGAAAAGGGTGGGGCCCTTTTTGAACTGATGGATTTGGTTGTTGTTAAGGATCAATCTTAGCAAAGAAATGCATAATTGAAAATGAAAGGAAATGGCTATGTTTTAGAATATAAGTTTGCTAAAGCATCAATGTGAAAATCTATAAATAATACAGGGGGGGGGGGGGCAATAGCTTGGCGGCTTTTGTAGTCCTGAAAAGCCTCTTGGCTATTTTTAAGACTTTTTTAAAAGGTTTTTATGACTTACTTTTGGCATCATGATTGTGATGTCAAGCATGTATAAGTTCGGTAGAACTTATGCCAAATGGGGGTAGGTAGAACAAATTGCAATTAATATGGGACCAAGCCTTTTCAACCATCAACAGCATAACTTTTTCTTTCTATACTATATCTTTTAAGTATTTTTTGCTTAGTACTCCATGAATGGTCTTGATGTAGAATGCTAACTGGTCTCCCCTACCTACTTCGGCATGTGTGTCGTTGGCACCAAAGGTGTTATATCACATGTAAAAGGCTGAAATCCACTGTTAGCAGGCTGGAAATGATAATAAATGAAACTTACCCATTACTTGGACACGGCAAATAGCACAGGTATCACATTCAACATCCCAGCTCCACATAGCGACGGCATTCCACTTCTTCAACGTGAACATTTTGTCAGGTTTCTGTCCATCATTGTCAACTCGATCTAGCGCGTCACAATCTTCTCCAGACATTGTAAAAGAAGATGTTTTTCTATTGATATTCCCCTGTTAGCTTTAGCTATTTTCTTTGCGAATGGTGCAGCAATGTAAACAAACAAAAAAAACACGATGTATCATCTGTCAAAGTGGTAATTATGTCAAAGTGAATGTCAAGATGTCAGTTCATGATTATTTGCAAAGGTAGTTACGTTCACAAGGATTTATAACATTAGATATTACGTACCATTATCTTGTTCGATCAAACTACCAGTTAACTACTTAAAGTTTGATACAGTATTTTTCTCCCATCTTTAGATATTCTTGTAAAATTTTATAAAACGTGCCTTATGTATGAGTTATGAATTACTTAGGAATTGAGATATAAATGAAACTCTCTTCGTAAATGTGTATCGGCGCGACGACGACCTTGCGTGCGCGGTCGCGACAGGTCCGACAGGTCATGACCTTTTGCTTGTCTTCAAAGGTCGTCTCGGTTACGGTTAGTTACTATACTTACAAATCTGTGGTGTCGGTAATATTTTGACTTGCTTTGAAATATAAAGAGGCTTTGTACTGCTTTCCTCTGAAGCGTGGTTGAATATACAATAACCAGGCTTACCACAAGATGTAAAGAAAGTAGGTATACTCTAAAAGAAGGAAACGCGCAACGCAGAAAACAATTTTTGTTTTCATCCTTGTGAGTAAAATTGATGAATGTTGGGGATGGGGTTACATAGGTAGTACGGTACCGAAGCATTAAATATTCATTTTTAAGTAGGTACTGTAAGCAAGTTCCAACAAAAATAAAAAATGATTAGAGTAGCCCTAGGTAGTATATCAATAAAATATAGTATAGGTAGGTACTATAAATAAATATAACCTAGGTAAAAAGACCTAAAAAAAATTGACCTAATACCCTTTTTTTAAATCTTTTTTGTAATAATAATCCGTAACCATCCTTATTTTCTGAAATAGGTCGCCATTGGCAATGTATAATGTATCTTTGATATAGATAAGCAACCAGCCCATCACGTACCTAATGCCATAAAGTATGTCATATTAAAATAAATAGATGATATACCACTAATTTATTTGTATGTTTATTTCTAAACATTAAAAAACATTAAAAATAATCGGTAGGGACAAAAATGTACAACAGGCACTTCAGTGCAACCTAGAATAAAGCTAAGTTCATATACAAAATGGAAATAACTACCTATTTATCTAAACATTTCTAACAAAAGTGAATAAGTAAGCAAATAATACAAAAGCAAGGCTGGCTCCAATGTTGCCAGCACCACTGTAGCATCCCAACTCCTCAATCTGCACCTGGTACCTGATGTTGTATGGGAATCTGCACAGCGAATTATCTGCGAAAGAGTGTAAAAAATCCCATGAAGATTCAATTGTTTTTTGGGAGCACTTGTGGAAATTTAGATTTTTAGCACGAAAATTTTGTATTTTCCCAAATGCTCCAAAGACACCAGTGAATCGAAGTTGGTTTTGATCATGAGTTCATAGGAAATGGCTTACAATTTGCTGCAAATTATTTTACCGCTAGTTTTATCGCTCGTGGAAAAAAAAACTAGATTGGTATTTATCCCGCAAAACTTAAAAAACCAAGGGATTCGAAGTCGGTTTTTATTTTTTCAAGACATCAAATTATATAAAACCTCAACTGTGTTCACCAATCCACTTGCCAAGCGTGGTGGTTATAGCAAAACCCACCTTGTTTGCAGGAGGCACGTTCAGCTATGGACGTAGGTATCTATGCTAAGGAGGTATAGAACCTGGGGGAGGTAGGAAGGTACTTAGCTTACCAGTGCATATAGCAGAGGTAGCGGTTGCGCCGCTATTGTCTGACTGCACAGAGATGTAGAGAGGCGGACACTCGTTCATATAGTAGCCGTAGCAAGGGTTTTGCAGACCTATCTCGACGTTGCCGCTGGTTGCTAGAGTTTGACATGTGATCGCGTTCTCGTCTAGCCCGGCTAATGTGCTGTTGCGTCTGCAAAAACAATTGAATGTCTATAAATATTTGTAGATTTTAGAAAGACCACGTAGGTACTAGGTATTCTGTGGTCCTACTAAAAGCAAGATTTTGAGTCCTATACGTAACTACGTAGGACTCTTGCATCTCAGGTCTGAGTAATTTCTATCTGCGAGAAACGATTGATCTTTTTGATCCAGAAACCAGAACCAGAAAATGAGAACAGAATCAAGAACTATTTGCTGCTATTTTACTTAAAACCTGCCTTTTGCATAAAGTTTACAAACCTCGGTTGGTTAACAGTTCTCGAATGGCAAATAACGAGGCTGCCAACTCCACCACTGCTCCTAGCGATCCTCACTTTTCTGTTGTCGTTAGATTGAGGAAAATAGTTTGGGCTGATGGCATAGAAGTTGGTGTAGCCAGGTTCAACAAAGTCTTCGAATTGGCGCGTTCCTGACGACCCAGCTGTGAACTCTGAGCCGCAGAGAGGGTTGACAATTCTTCTGCCAGCTGTGAAAGTATTAAATTTTTAAGCTTACCATGAGTAGATACGAAACATTAACGAGCAACTAGGCAAAGTAAAAATATTGTAATAACAAACATGATACATTTAACCATTTCTTACTTAGTCTGAGCATTTAACCTTTAGAACCTTTACATTACCTACTCTACCTGTAGCTCAAGCGACCTTTCGTTATAAGAATGAGTTATCTTTAATATAAATATTCGTTTAGTTACCTATTTTTCCCGACGTTTCAACAGGTTGACTACGAAAGAGTGTAAAGCTTACACGCTTTCGTAGTCAAGGGATGGGTCAATGAGTCGTCCCCAAATACAAGTGAATATTTATAATAATGTGTTCAGATCGCGTAAGTTGAATTTTTTTATAGGGTTATCTTTCTTTTGGGTAGATGCACTAAAAACTTACATTGCCGAATCCTGTCCAGGGTTGATCCCATTGCGATCTCGACGTTGGTTCCAGTTGTCGATAGTGAGATTGTCTTGATATCATTGTGCATATCACGTACGAGGTTCCATAGGTTGTCGAACTGATTCGAGGCTGTTGCGAAGAGGATTCTCAGATCTGGAAAATAAATTAATACCGTTACGAAGAAGTTTGTCATCGGAGCTCAAAATTATGAATACGTATAGTAGGTACGGACCGATAGGCTCACTATTAATAGTTATGAAGGTGAGGGAATAGAAAGTGTGCCTCGTATACTTGTGCACTATATGTCCTGCGCACCTAGCTAGTGTCCGTTGAGACTGACCTGCGTGGCCGAGATTCGGTTGGGAGGGCATCATCATCATTAATAATTATGCATATATTGTTTACCTGATCCGAGATGTGCTAACTGACTGGTGAAAAAGACGGCAAATGCATAAGCTCAAAGTTGCTCAACGAGTTATGGAGAAACCTATGCTCGGAGTTTCTTTACACGATATAATACAGAATACTTATGGAAATCCGTAGAAGAACCAAAGTAACTGACGTAGAATTAGCAGGCTTGAGTGGCGATGGGGAAGAGTAATAGTTCTCGAGTGGCAACCGCAATGCAATGCGAAACGGAGTGTGGAAAGACCTCCCATGCGATGGACCGACGACATTGTAACGGTCGCAGGGAGTCGATGGATGGAGGCGGCTCAGGACCACTATTTGTGGCGTCTTTTGGAGGAGGCCTATGTTCAGCAGTGGACGTATACGTGCTAATGATGGTTCTTACCTGGTACAGTATCGTTGAGTAGTCGTGCCTGCTCCCAAACTTCTTGGTTGTTTTGTACGTTGCCATTGATCAGATAGAGCAGCACTGTCGCGTTTCCGCCAACGTAGTTCCTCAGAGATTCGTTTCTAAGGGACTCCTGCATTAGGATGCGGATGTTTGTCAAACTGATCTGAAGGTTTACTCCTCCAGGAGATACTGAAAACACAAAACATTAACATTTAGTTATTCTCGTAGTCCTATGCAAAAAGAATATACGAGCGGTGAGGTGAGGGAGGGAAGTGATACAAAAAACTGGGTAAGGCCACGAGAATCCCCCAGATGGATCCCCCCTATGGCGAAAGTAGGTAAAGATGATGATTTTGCAACGAAACAAAAAAAAAAAGAAATGCACTCTTGGAGACATATATTTGAGTTATTCCGGATTCGTCCCACTGGCCATAGTGGATTTTTTTTTCATTGGCTTCGGCGTTAACTAGTCCGAATCCAGAGAATGGTTTCTGTGTGTATAGGCGACGACGGTTTATCTTTATTTCACGCATCTTTCTTTTGCCGCTCGCATACGCGTGTATACCTATGCACGAAGGAAGTGGCGATAAGATGACAACTGATACATGAAACAAAGATTATATACCTACGTAAAATAATATATAATAAAAATGTTCTTTAAAAACTTACATGACTGATGCTTCAACAGTGTGTACTCTGAATGAAAATCAGCTTGTGAGAATGTGGTGTTCACCACCACACTGCCATCGAGAGCGTTGAGTAAGGTTACACTGGACCCGAATTTGTTCACTTCAATTGAATCCAGCAGGTAGGAAATAGCTGGATACACAGCAGCATACTGCCAAGAGGCGTCGAGGGCTATGTACAGGTTTGTTTTCAATCTGTAGTCCGGAGTTAGGGCGTCAGAGGTGGAACAACTTAGATCGTTCAAGTTGGAAGCTGAAAAGTAATTATACCATGTAAAGTAAGTCATTTTTAATAGGCACAATTTATGTCGTCGTAGTTATTCAGAAAACTCACTTGTATAGGCCTGGAAATTGGTAACAGCACTGTTGACGAGAGACTCTAGACCACCAATGATGGTACCACGAAGGGGCATGTTTGTATCCAAGGCTGCAGCAAATGCATAAGTTTCGCCTGCTAGTCTAGTCGAATCAATGTTCGTCTGACCCAGAGCACGACGATTGCATGCTCGAAAGTCCGGATTGTAAACTCCATTCTGGAAATGGTATTCAAAACACTGTTTTACGACCTCTGTGGTGCGGTGGGCGAAGGCTTGCCTGCAACGCAAGAGGTTGCGGGTTCGATTCCCGCCTCGGGACAATTGTTTGTACGATCTGCAGACTGTTCAGGGTGTTCTGGTCGTTTTCTATGTATAATAAAAAATATCTGTTTATGTATTGTATCATATTTTGTATATCAGTTATCTACCTAGGCTAATGCTGTGTGAATTGTCCATAATAGGTAGTTTTCTTACCCTTGAAGAGTAGTACATATCCAGAAGCTGCGACAGCCTTAGACTACCGTAGTTGCTAAGTGCCTGGGTCATAGTAGAACCTAGTAGAAAACCGTCAATAGCTCCTCGGATTTCAGGATCGGTCATTTCTACGTTCACGCGGCTGTGGAGCATGTAGTGTCTGTGTGCTTGGCTGCTGTTCCAGTTACCAGCGGTACCGACAGTGATTGATGGGCTGCCTCTGTCTGTGCCTTGGATAAGAACAGCTTCTGCTAAATCTCCTAGAATGCAAATTAGTCATGTTAGTAACTCACAAAAATATATCTTAATGTTCCTTCTTGTGGAATTTATCGACTGCCTCGTTGGCCCAGCAGTCGCGTGTTCAAACGCTGAAAATGAAGTTACGACGGAACGAGCCATAGGTGATCAAACGGCTCTACCAGAAGACCAGCTTTGATTGTAACAAACTTACTCATGCTGAAATAGAGACCATTTTGTGAATCAATTAATAACTAAATCTCCATTAACCTTTATTTTAAATCAGGTTTGTTTTTGTTTAAGTTACAAATTAAAGATTATCATTATCATTTTCAATCGCTAGGGATTTTCCTAGCTAGAAAAAATCACAGTAGTCAGGAAGTTGATATTGTTGCTCCCCCTGCATTAAAAAACACGCTATGCCGTTGATCTGCCGTCCCATCAGTTTATGAGAGTGAGGGAATAGAAAGGTCACCTGTGTGTGCGCATTTGTGCACTAAATTATATCATTCGTACATGGCTCTAGTCCCCGTTGAGAGGAGAGGCAAAAATCAACTTTAGACTAGCCGCCGCGCTGCCGTGAAAAAATTCGGCCAGGCATCGTCACTAATGCATGAACATAGCTGGAACTAGAACATACCAGATAATGTTGCTGGGTAGATAGAAGATACAGTTGTCTGCACATTGTTGTAGTTCAGAACGGATCCTTTAGCCAGTTCTATGACAGGAACTTGCTGCGGCTGAGCACCAGCTGCTATCCCGGCTATGACGCTTCCAGTGGAGACGGCTCCCCAGTCAGTGAAGGAGACTCCATCCAACAGTGGGCACTGACTTTCTCCAAGCAGCTGCTTTTCAAACGTGGAGCTACCGTAGTTGGAGTACTCCACGTCGTTTTTAGGGTTGTACTGCATGTTACCGGATCTGGCCGAATTCCTGTAAAGTGTAAAGAGTTTACTTATATGTAGGTAGTGATGTTTATTTATTTCAAATTTTCAGTGAAATTATTGTCAAAAATTATTTGCATAACAGAGAGTATAAAAACTGGTTCACATATGGTCGGACCGACAGTTTTACCGGAACGAAAATATCCATACTTAATAATATTATAAAAGCGAAAGTAACTCTGTCTGTCCTGTCTGCCTGTTACCTTTTCACACCTAAACGGCTGAGCAGATCTTAATTAAATTTGGCAGGGAGGTAAACAATATCCTATCAATATAGTGAGCTAGCAGTAGGTATGACTTACATTTGAGCAAGGTCCAATATTTCCACATCTTTGTCGTCAGGATGCAGAAATCTGACAGAACGTGCTGTCCTCAAAGCTCGGTACTGCGAGAGCTGGTTGCAAGTGTTCTCGTCTCCTCGTACTCTGGCGTCTACTGTGGTGGACAGCATGTGATGAAGGGCACACTGAAACATTCCATTTGTTAGCAGAAACTGTTGGTGTAAAAGTGCAAATATTATAACCGCGAAAGACTAGCCAGACGGACTACATCCACAATAGAGTGTCAACCATCGTGGTCTTAGCTAGCTACAGTACAGCGTGTCACCTTATAGGACTACTAAGCTGAAAGGGAGTGATTCTGAACCCAGAGGGAGTCAATTTTATTCTACGATATTTTGAATATGTTTTTTTTTGGATTTTGGAATATGGAGAGATAGAAGAAATTTCAAATTATTTTGGCTCTTAGATCAACACAGACCTATTTAATAGTTCTGTGGTGTGCACACTGATTTGAGACATCCCGCCTGTACTTCAGGAACACAGATCTAAGACCTAAAAAAAAATTGAAATTTCTTCTATCTCTCCATATTCCAAAATAAAATAAAAAACCAAAATAAAATTGACTCCCTCTGGGTTTAATAATAAAATGATCAACAAGCACGCTCAGCATTTTTTGGTAGTATCGTACATTTGTGAAAGAACTGGTATAGGAAGGTCGGTCACGCATTACTTATAATGATGTAGAAGTGGACAATGGACATCTTACCTTCAAAGATGGGCTCAAGGTCGTGTTCGCTAGAACTTGCTGGTTACTGGGAATCAGCCGAGTCAGCATCAGTCGGTGCCGATGAAATGAGTGAAATGTTGGCGCGTACGGAAGAACCATAGACGATTGCATCTGTATTGATTCTGGTTGATGGAACTCAATGCCATCTTGACGGTATCTGGAAGACACATCGCTAATTATTAATAATATTGGAAATCGTTATTATTGCCTGTAAGGCCGGTGAATTCCTATACTAACCTACCTTACATTACATGGTGATTAGGTATAAGTATATTTTACCGCGGATCACAAATCCACAAACGATGAAACAATAAATAAATAAAGAAATAATAATGGACCATTCAAAAGTAAAAATAATATTTTGATCTCAGAAATTCTAATAAATCGGGTATTTTTAAAATAGTAAAATTATTATGAGCGGGTAATATAAAGTAATATAGTATTAGTGATATTAAATAAACAAAAAAATGTGGCACAATAAATTCTTTTGGAACTTGCAAAAGGAACTTGCAAAAGCTCCATGCAAAAGACTAACGCGCGTCCATTCAAAATAGGATAAGCAGAGTCTAGTATGTACCAACAGAAGAATTGAACCTGGGTACTCAATGTTTTTGTACAAAGATGCTTTGATCAAAAGTTACTACCGTTATTAACATGTAAATTATTAGGTACAAACCAACTCAATAGGTGCTTGAGTCATAATAAGCAAATATAGTCTTAATAAAGTCGTCAGAAAGGGACAAAACCGAATAGAAAACCGACTTACGTGTGTAACAACAAAGCCGAAAGCTGTCTCAAGTCCACGTTCACATTAGGGTTATCCTCCACTTTCTGGATAATATCGATAAGCACCGGTATCGTTGTAGGTGGCAGGTTGTTCCGGTTCACTAATAGAGGATTCAGGTAGCATTCTCTGAGTTCAGGAGCTACGCTAGTCTGTGCAGTCAGTTGCGCGTGGGTGCAGCCTATGGCTGCTAGGAGAATTGCCAGCCAATGCATTTTGGCTGGTTTAATCTGATGGAGGAAAGCGGCATGAGTTATACTGATTTGACTAAACTGGACTTACAATTATAAACACAATATACTTAATTCACTACATAACACAGAAATAAAATTAATTAATTAAAAATGAGTTAGGTAGGTTATCGTAGCTAGGAACAATCGGGAATTTTTTTCCCGATTGTTCCTAGTAGGAACGTAGAGGGTAGGGACAATCGGGAATAGGCGAATTTAAGCCGTCACCAGCTGAGCTGAGTGAGTAGATTTCCCAGAATGCTGGCAGGACTGCCACTTTGCCTTTTAACAGTCTGTGGGTCGAATAAGAAGTTTGGAAAGATGTTTAAACATTGTGCTTTTACCTACCATGATTTGACTTTTGATTTGACCTTTCCAATATTTCGGAACAGTTTCATACACCATGATCATTGATCACGGAATAACTCAAATAAGTTGAGTTTTTATTGGCAGACATACCGATCTACCCATCTACCCTCATTTTTTGTCTTTTATTTTTAGTATAACCATGATAGTTTTAAGGGTTCCGTACCCAAAGGATAAAACGTAACCACATTACTAAGACTCCGCTGGTCCGTCCGTCGTTTGTCCGTCTGTCACCAGGTTGTATCTCATGAACCGTGATAGTTAGACTGTTGAAATTTTCGCAGATAATGTATTTCTGTTACCGCTCTAACAACAAATACTAAAAAAAAAGAATAAAATAAATATTTAAGGGGACTCCCAAACGTGAATTCTTTGCTCGTTTTTGCTTGATATTGATAACGGCAACAGGAGACGCTTGAAATATTTCCAGAATATTTAATTATGTATTCACTTTAAAAATAAATAGCTAAATTAAAATAAAACAAATATTTATAGCTCATATACAACAGACATGACTTTTTTGCCGTTTTATAAATAATAGTACGACTCGCACTTTGCCGGTTTTATTAAAGTTTTATGAGAGTGCAGTGTGTTTGATTATTCAGACCTTTTTATACCTAGAAGTCTAAAAGTTTTTCAGAAACCAGCCTTGATCACGAGTCCTTGAGCACCCTCACTGGCAGTAGGTTGGTTTGTGTTGTGTGATTAAGATATACTAGATGACGATGTATAAAAGCATTTACGATTATGATAGATAATGATTATCAAGTTACGGGTGCGGCTAGGGTACGGACGGAAATCCGTATGTTTCCATAATGTAGATAGGTTCTGTATTAATCATGCCCGTCTTTTAGACTTAGTCAGCGTGGTTGGTACTTTATATAAAAATTCAGATTGGGATGATTGAAGATGATTGGACAGGGTTACTGGGAAATTAGTAACACTACGTGAACTGCTGGTCCTGCTCATTATCAATAACACGTTTGTGAGGACGCCAGGTCTAAATTCTTAAAAAAAATATAAATCACCTCTGATACTGGAATCCAACGAGTTACATAAGACCGATCTTCCACTCTCATACCTTCTGTTAATTCAGGTTGAGTTTCAAATAAAACCTCTCTAACGAACGATTATTGAATTGCGGGGGGTACCTATTACCAATATCAAGTTTAAGAATTAAGACCTGGCGCCTTCACAAACGATGATGGGCAGAATTTGCAGTTCACGTAGTGTTACTAATTTACCAATAACCCTGTATAATCTCATTCTGATATAATTCTATATAATAAAGATTGAAATATTATAAGTGCTCTCAGAAATTCAGGTTGTTTCACATTAGTAAATAATAGGGTGTCCAGGTGTTCTATTCGGAACGTTCAATATGCATCGAATGTCTCACAGTTAGAGCTCAGTTCGTTACCAATTTTTCACTTGCTGAAGGAAACGAACGAATCTGAAGACAGTATAGACCAATCTTGAAGAAACCTTAGTGAGGGCCCATTAAGGGCGTTCCTTACCCGTAGGGGAAGGTAGGGAGGCTTCGTACGCTTTTTGCTCTGAGCCTTGCAAAATAAAAATTAAGAATGAATACAGTAGGTACTTACCTATATTTACAAGTGTACATACTACCGCCTACTCTAAAAAATAATATAAAGTAATGTATAGTGAATTTATGTTTGGTAAATGCGAACATTTAGCTTGTTATTAATAATTGTGTTATTTGCAATTGTAATTTGTTTCTAAAAGGGAATTTATAAATAGCCACCTGTTACCTTTACTCATTTCTAATATGTAGGTATTTTTCCCTAAAATAAATAAATAAAGAGCTATTATATAATATGAATGTAATGCTACTGCATCGTGCATTTATCTGACTATAGGTAATAACAGCGTATTTCTGATTTGATACAAAACAACTTGGCCAAGTTAAACGATTTTTGTATGCTCTTTTTCCTAGCTTTAAGAATGGGACTTTATTGAAACGCTCAATGTGTCAGTGACTTTTTTCTGTCCTAAGTTAGAACATACTTTTGTTGGATTGAATTTACTTAACCCACATTTAAACGCTAAATATGGGTTATCAGTAGGCAAATAGGTACAATTGGCTTTAGAATTAAGGTTGCCCAATTTATTGTTGTTCCGACTTATGTGTTAACTTCGTACGTTCTGATAAGGATTAGTGTCAGATTGTGATACCGAACAGTATGAATCACGTTTCTGTGAAACAGAACAATAAACAGTGAAAATGAAACCATTAGGTCCTAGTTAAAATTTAATTATAAAACAGCAGGTGCTGAGGCCAGACTTAATAATTTCGTTTAGACGCACATTGACTAATACGCATAATGACCAATGAAAAAAACATCATGAATACGCAAATTGACCAATCGCATAGTGAACAATACGTAAAATGACCAATAGAAATAACATCCTTTCTTTAATCGCTGCTTTTGAATCTCTTTCAGTAAATATCTGCTTATTAGAATGTGTTTTCTTGATTAGATAGGTTAGATAGGTACCATACATAACCTATTTTCTTTATAATTCGGGAACTTCGGTAGGTACCTACCTGAATCTTATTACTAGGCATTGAAACTAGAGGTAATTAGGTAGCTTGGTTCGAAAAAAGATGAGCCGACTCATAAAAGTAGGTCAAGATCGCCTGTCTGTTTATCTTAATAAAGTAGGTATAGTAGTAAACTTACATTCGAGAACTTTCTCAGTCTTTTAATTTTTCACTGTTTAATTTATGTTTATTAAGTCAGCCAGTATAAAAACCAGAATCACCAGAATCACTTCGAAAACAATGTTGAATCCAATGCAACGGTCAGAGTTTCGGATACTTTGTAACACGCTACGCACCCAGCAAAACCTGAGCGAAACTTGTAAAATAAAGGGTATCAAGTACCTACGTACGGTGCGTAGATAAGATAGTGAAAACAGGTCTAGATAAATTCACAACGAATGATATCCACTGGCTAAATAACGCTTTTATCTTTTTTGCCGATGATTATAATGATAGGTAACACTTGATTAGGGAATGTTCAGCCTAGGATTTTGAAAAGTTCCATCTAGGCTCGAGCTAGATTTTCGCTACCTAGGTACTTTATATTTTATCAATCTTCCTGCCCATAGCTTACGTTACTTACTATAATCGTCTCGGCGGCACGATATGGCTCCTCTTTCAATTCCTACTATACCAATTAAATCATTGGGGATTAAATGAGTACGTAACTTAGCATTTTTAAACCAGACGGTGAAGATAAAACAGCATTAATTAATGGTCATTAGTATATTAGGTTAAAAAAAGGCGAGCATGAGATTATATTCGTACAAAGTGGACAAAGCAAAATAACAGCGAGGAAAGTCCACTAAAAGTATAGTGCAAAACGTACGACGAGGATGGGATTCGAACCCACGCGTGCAGAGCACATTGGATTAGCAGTCCAACGCCTTAACCACTCGGCCACCTCGTCTTATGTGAGTAGGCCCAAAATATAAAACTGTCTTACAGTGACTTATAAGGTAGAAAATGTAGTTAATAATTTGCCAAAAATATCACATTAAATAACTTCTTTACAGTTTGTTATTTCAGGCCGCGTTGTAGCGTCGTATTCACCTATTACCTACCTTAACTCCGAATTTTAGGACTGCTAGCGCCATCTTTAGGAAGGAAGAAAGCGAACGCTAAAGCATGCAGTCAGAGCAATGTCTTTTGTTCACAGACATGCGCGCGGCGACCTTTATATCTCTGTGCTTTTGTTCAAATATCTAGTAATATAAGGTGTTTAGTAATATGGTATTCAAATAAATAAAATCTACCCAACCAAATAATTTTGGAGACAAATAAAAGCTGTATTTGAAGTATTTTCTAAAACTCCGAGGAATACGTAATTTTAGGCGTACGTAGCTCACGCTTCGCAGCACTAATCTGTAATAATTAATTATTTTATAAAAGTTTGAGGAAGCGACATCTGTTATAATAGTTTAGCATCAATTGCTAAAGAAGGATGCATCCTAGTCTCCTAGTCTAGCTAAGAGAGCAAACTTTGGCTAAAGTTAATAAAAAACTATCAGATATCAAGACTAGGTGGCGCTGTCATCCGAATATTGATACAAACATGTGACACTGAAAATAGGCATTTTCATAATGCGTCTCAAGGTTCAACACAACACTTTCGAGAGTTTCGAGGACAACCAACCAATACCTAGTAAATGTCTGGCTGGTGATTTACCAGACTTGCTTGCTTTCGTAGATTGCACCCTGTGAGCCATTCTATCTCAGAAATAAAATCCAAAAAATAAATATTTGTAGGTAGGTATACGATTTTGCATAGGTAGGTATTAGGTTAGGTATCTAGTTTTTTAACTGAGTTCGAAAAAAGAAGGAGGTTCTAGGTATGTTCTTTGTTCTCCGTCAGTTGTGACTTGTGAACCGATTTCGATGATTCTTTCGCAAAGACATTTTCCATTTCTTTTATCATTGTTGGTAAAAGGTAAACTAGCTAGGTACGTAGGACTTACATACCTAACTACAGAAGATAATCCCTCAAAAATTGTGCTTATTTGTGCTGCAAAACTTATAAAAAAAACAGGAAATTGGAAGTCTTTGTGGGAGTCTATACCTATTGGAGGTTCTTAGTTTTTTTATCAATCTTATTATGATATTAGGTAGGGTAAAGAACCCATATTTACCTCATTCAAGTAGGTATTTTTCATCATACAATGCGACTTGTGTAAAAGCCATAGCCTGAACATTAATTGTCGCTTGAACCTTAGTGTAAGCCGTGTTTATCTTTCTAGATAGGTGTACCTAGGTCCCTAAATAATCGTGATATCAGCAAACAAATGTCTCCAGTTTCAAGGGGCATTGGGATGAGTGACCTCCAGGGTCAAACGGGACCTTGCGAGGGATGCGTTGCCTAGCAACGCGGCAGGGTTGGCGCCCGCCGCGCCGCCCCGTGCGTCTCGGTGCACACCCTCCATTCATAAAGGAGGCTAAGTTTATATATTTATTTCCCAACTAGCAAGGAAATCCTATAATAAAATACAATAGGTAAAATTAGACTAAAAATGCTCTTTTAATGGCTTTTGTTAAGACATCTTTGCTTATAATAGCACTGCGCAAGCATTTTTACTCTCTAGAGCAAATTCACTAATATAACAACCTTGTAGTTTAGTTGTACACTATTTTATAGGATAATTACAAGACATGTAATCTCATAAGTGTATTGACAAAGTTTAAATAGTCCTACGAAAATTATAGTCTTATAAAAGCATTGTGTAAGATTTTCAGAATTTATAATATACTTGTCTGAGATCATTACAAATATGCAGCAATTTAGTTTTATAATAGCATTGTGTAAGATTCCCAGATTTTAGCATATATTTAGCTGAGATCATTATAAGTATGAGGGCGATGTAGTCTTAATAAAGACGCTTAGAAGATTCTGTAAGAGTAAATAATCTTTTAAAACGCTAGGCTAATACTATATAGGCTGTTTACCAGTTTTACATGTCGCTCGGTTTGAGACACTGCAAATATTATTTATCATTGATTACAATGGATTTACAAGAATGGAAACGTTTCAAAAGAAGTGGAGCTTATAGAAGAACTGTAAATAAAAGACACGCAGAATCGGTAACGCAAAAGCTATCATCTGAAGCAAGTTCTGAAAAAGCAGGAACCAGCAATTTATTGGAGGGTTCCGTACAATTCGAAAGTGATTTAATGTTCTGCCTTTTCAAAATACAATTAAACTGTTGTCAATTATCATCTGGTTGGCTTGTTTCATCCCGTTGCAACCTGTAGTGTTGTTTTCGGGGCCAGTATAAAGTTCCATCCATAGATTTAAATCGTTAGATGCGCCCTGGGACCAAAAAACTGTGGCATTGTCTTTGAATGTGTGCGTTAACCAATGCCTACGCACGCACACTACTATAATGAGTAGTTCAAATTTAGTGTTTTTGTCATTAAATCTAATTGTTATTATTAACATTGTTTGTGCAATTACATTGCACAACCTTCTGTGAAAAAATAAATGACCTATCTGCCCTGAAATCGAAAATATTTGAATGTGTGCGTAAATCGTTTGCGTGCGTGCGACGCACGCACACTACCTAATGAGTAGTTACAAAAAGTTTTATTGCCAATAAACCTAATTATTATTATAACCATTTTATGTGCAATCAAATTGCACACACTTTCTATATAAAATAAAGGTTCAATTGTGCCCTGAAATCGAAAATATGCCAATACGTGAAAAGTGTGCAATCTTACACAGACTGCACTCTTTTGTACGGTCTGCAAATTCATCAGATTACAAAATAGTTACCTATACACCAGCCAAAGTCGATGTAGAATGTTTATAAAGAAATCAAGACGCAAATGAACTAAAACTCACTTGCTTGGCGTCGATTTCAACTACTAAATTTAAATTTATACAATTGTAAGCAAAATTTATTAAAGAAATGAACACAAATCGACAAGATAGGTAAATACATAGGTACATATTCTGGGGACGGACATACATAGGCTACGTAAAAAGCGCGTGCAAAGCCGGGGGCAGTAGCTAGTTCCATATAAAAAGACGCGAAAACAGGATTTTAGGTTATGTATGGGTGGATTATTTACAAACATTCTATACCGAGTTTGGCCGGTGTATAGACTGCAAACGTAGAGACGCGGTAAGGTCGGTAAGTAATAATAAAACAATGATTTACAAAGATTTTTTTATTTTCCTTGAAACAAAATCAGTTTATGTATAATAAACTTAAAGCCTATTTGTTATTTTCATATTTGCATTTTTATGTATTTCGGCGTAGTATTTAATGAGTTAATGACTGACTTTATTAATAGAATTTTATGGTTCCAAGTTGCTGGTTACTCTAGACTCTAGAGAATGGTCGTTTAAATTATTAAAAACCCTCGATTCAATGAACAATTTCAATATTTTCGTTTGAAAAACTTTATACTCAATTTCATTACATTATTTATAGTGATTGCCTTTTAGTTTTTTGTGTAATTTCAAAAATGACTCTGTTTTAAAACATAATTCGTATACATTTTGTGTGGAAAAAGCAAGCCACCTAGGTTTCTCAAAGTAATTAACCTGTAAAAGCTTAATCTTCGATCAGATCCATCCATAAATTACGTGAGTTCATTATGGCAATTTTTCGACCTTTAGTAGGAACTGCCCCCCCCCCCCCCCCCCCCAAACGCCTCTCGTAATTAACGGATGCCCCCTTATGGTTCATTGAGTCTGCTGACCCTACCGACCGAACGTTTCTCGGTTGTTTTGTGAGAACCTACCGACAAAATAGTGTCATCTCTTTTTCTCCCACATTAGTTCCGAACATTTCTATCTCTTTCGTCGCTCGCCATTTTAAAATTTGTTATTTTAGACAGTGGAAGGAAAAATATTTAGTTATTTAATTAAATATCAATACTTACGAGTGAAATTTTACACCTTTGGCTTTATTTGTATTTTTAGAATTGTTGTTGCACTTGCGAAATGCACACGATGGCATTTTGAGACAGTTTTCAACAAAAATTGGCAAAAGTCACACGTTCGGCTTACTCTCTGTTTGGATGCACACTGATTTCAAATGAGCGAGCTATATCACTTCGCGTAGGCAACAAGGACGGCGGGGTAAACGCACCAAAGGGCACATCTAACGATTTAAATCTATGGTTCCATCCCGTTCCCATTGTTATTGGACGCAAGACAATACAGTGTTGCCTTTTTCTATTGTCTCCACAATTTTAAAAGGCATCTCTGTTTTCTTTTTCAAACGACGCCAGGAAACCTATAACCAAAGTTATTACTCAGTTTCACAACAAATATGTACCTACCTACTACCAAAATACCAGTAATCAGTTAAAATACAAAGCAACGTTGACAATTTCTCTATCGATTATTAATAGTTTGATTAGTTTACATTCACAATATTAACTTTTTCACAATATTAACAACTACCAAACTACTAACTAACCGTCTCTCGCATCCCCGCCCGTGCCCTCCTCCCCTACCCCTTCCCTTACGAATCGAAACAGTGCAGCGGCAGCAAAATTGTTATAATTCAAAGCGGACTAATATTACCTACCCATATTAATAATGTTAAATCAATATTTAATTAAAGAATAATTGTTTATGACAAACAACACATTCATGTTCAATGTAATGATCATATAATTATGCTGTACAAAGAACAGTTGGGTCACCATAACATTTTAAGGTTCAATAAAAACTTTATTTTTTCATAAGAGCATACGAAGTGAAAAGGTCTTTAGTTAGGCATTAGTGTGATTTTTATGGATACATGTCAATAAAGAAAACAAATTATATAAAAAATGTTTAGCCGTTGCAGGGTTTCAGACATCAATTGAGGAACTCTAATTTGATTCAACATGGTGGCGAGTTAATCTTAACTAAGAGTAAATCTAGCGTAGTTTTACCTATTACGGTCTTATAAATGTCTTGATACAGAGCATATTTTGAAACATGGCGAATGATCAAAAAACAATAATTATGTGCTTGATAATATTTTTACACTAAATGGCTTAATAATAAATTTATGTAAGCGCGTTAAAAAATTAGCCCTAACACTGTACACTATTACAGTAAATATAGATTTGCCACACGTTAAATTGTATTCTAGCTAAGCTTTTTTCATTTAAATAAATACTATATGAAACAATAACTAAAATTACTTACGTTGTAAACACTGCACACAAATCTGCAACAAAAAAGAATTGGCCTGCCCAGCCAGCTTGTAAAATGTGTTACAAATTATTGAAAAAAAAGTACGTTAATAGCATAATTACACTTGAAACGAACTAGAAGTAGATAACAACAGGAGTACTTTTACCAGTAGTAATCTTCGTCAAGGCAGCTAAAGGAGTTTTAGTGCTTCCAGATACTGGTGCAAGACAGTAATTAGACTTATAAGCATTCTGTTAGCTCATTGCGGGAGCATAACAAGAACTTGTGCTCCAATAAATGCGCCCAAATCCAGCGTTGTAGTATACTAGTAGAATGTTATTGGAGTGTTGAACTGTAGTCTTGAAGACAGTTATTGGATCTATTTTGCTACTTGGTAGGAACGCCAACAGCGTATACATAAAGCATTCTTATAAAAATAGGTAGGTATATAGATTTGTAAAGCAGGTTCTGATATATACGCTAATAACAGGCGGACACATCATATAGGTAGGTATAAACAAATAACTTCGTAAACAAGGGTAGGTTAGGTGGTTTCAATGATAAAAATGAAGACATTGAAATACCTAGTTCATGTTGACTGAGACACTGACCTGTTAACTAACATTAAACTATGTTATATAGTATAATGATAGTTAGTCTCAGTCATCGAGCACATGCTCGATGGTCTCAGTCAATTCCCAAAAAGACCCCAGTGAGTTATTTTGTAGGTGGAGCAGAGCACCCAAAAATAGGAAGGAAGAACCTCGTCCATGTTAATTTATCTGTGAAAACGACAGTGCCCCTGCACTGTCATTTACAGAGTACAGCACTTTTTGAAGTAAGCGTTTCTCAACCGCTTGTCACATCGTGTATTAGTCAACAATTTGTAAATTGCTAACAAATTAACTTACCTGCTTACAAACAACTTATCAAAATTATGGCAATTCTCATTGAGAGTCTCTCAAGGAGAACTACCACAAACGTTTAAGAATTAGGACACTACGAAGTACGTCTGTGAATCAATTCAACCGACAAACAAACCAAAAGCCGTCGACGAATAAGTCAACGTTATAGTTCTTATTAAAGATGGTTGGTACTAAAGTATCTCCTAGTGCTGCCGACTGTATCATACCTAATCTACCTACCTCCATACAAACACTCGGAAATGCATCTCACTCCATCAATTCCGCATCCATTCCTCCGGGAACACATACGAGAATAAAAGGTTTAGACGTATTCCCCGCATTGGAAATCGGTATACGACTGGTAGGTATTTTCAATTCTAGTGTTTGTATTGTGAGCTTTTTTCTATTGTCTTGTATTGTTTGTAAGCTGTGTATTGAGTTTTGGCAGCTTTTATGATGCAGTGCATATTATACACATTATACATACCTACACATTAAATCATTATAGCATTAATACCTTATATGTAAGTTATATTACTCGTAAAACTGTTAAAAGTCCAAAATGTACAGAACATTGAAGTTTTTTTTGGAATGCAATTATGCGTCATCAATGCGTTGTCCGATTTCATTCATTTTTTGTTTCGAAAAAGTTGTAAACTAGGTACCTATGTAGGTAAATGTAAAACCTTCGAACAGAATATATAAAAGAACAATACCTAATTCTATCATAAAAGCCAATAAAGCGCTTATCCGAGGACTGCGTCCAGCCTTATACCAATATAAACTGTGGAGGTGAAGTGAGCAGGATCATCAAAGAAGGGCTGCCCTGCATTTTGGGCTCACGCACTGATTTTTTTTCGCATAAGTGTAGGTTTACTTAGATAATATCTAAGTAAACCTATATTATGACCTTGTATCCACGAGATAATCCAATCTTACGTAGGAAGCCCTTTTTAATAAATAAATAAATCTTGCCAAGTAATCACATTTATAAATAATGCTTTCAGGGGTAGCCTGTGTAACTAGAAGTAGTAAGGTTTTCCCGATTCTGGACCCCCCCCCCAACCAACCCCTCCACCTGCTAAAAAAAGCTCATCAAGTCAAGACCACCGCCAAAAAAAAAAAAAAAAAGTTTGGTGTCTTCCTATGTTTTGCCACACGCCCGATCGATCTGTGCTATCCATTTTGTTGTACGACTTACGGTTCCAAAGATAGCTTGAGTTCCATTACATTACTAATGACCTATCTCATGTTCCATTGTTCACTAATCACCTTTGCACCACATTGCTAATCACCTATCTCGACGACTTTCGTGGGTCCTTTATTATGCAGGGTAATTACCTAATTACTTGCCTCAACGCGTCTTCGATACTCATTGTCTTATTATGGAAAGGTAGGAACGGTGATAAATGTACAAATAAAACCCATATGACATACTTTCATTTTTTTAATCACCATACTTACTTACTGTGGGTACATAATGTATTATTTTAATTTGAAACATGATTTGAATAATTTACAGAGGAGAATTATCATTATACACTTTGTCACTTCCAAATAATTCAATGAAATCGTTCATTGTATTTCCATAATACTTGTAATATAAGTATGTTATACTATATTCCCCACAGCAGGAAGTAAAATCATGCTGTATTCTGTACCTATTAAAATTCCATTGTCTCGAATTCCGCTTCAAGAAAGCCGTATGGGGACCTGTAGGTGGTCGACCATATGAATCAAAATACTGACCAATTCTATTTTTATCGATGTGTATGGCTATCCAGTGCGATCCAGGTTTATTGTCAGGATCCAAATTGCTTATTATGTAAGTTGGAGTCTTACCATGAAACGGTAATCTATTAGCTGCATACACATTGTTTCTTAGAGTTGGGTGAATTCTAGATAAAAAAAAAATTATCTCGTTTGTATTCATTTTTCACTTCTCTTGCTCGAAAAGTGTATCATAATAGTGTAGCTTAGCAGGCCTAAAACTCGAGTTTAATCCCTCGGGCTAAAAAGTAATTTTTCTTTTTAATTTTTGTCTAAAATCATCAGCCAGTACAAAGCATTCGTTCTCTTACATAAAAACTCGACTTCTTGGTGCTCCGTCAACCTTTTTTTTGAAAATAGAACCGTCTTGGTGATGTTTTATGAAGGTTGATTCTTCCCTTCACGGTAGAATGCGAACTCTTTCGTTGCGGGTTAAATAGAGATTTAAAAAAAAAGATGGTATTGGCGCTAAATCTCTAGAATTTTCTTCATTCCAAATCTTCTATACTATTTATTACTTCCAAATTGTGAACGTGAAAAATGTCATCAAGTGATAGTGAAGATGCTAATATGCAAATGGAAGAAAAGGGCAAAGAAATAATTATGAATCTGTTGCCGACAAAATCACGTGGAATATATTTAAAGAGTTACGAAAATTTTATGAAATGGAGAGATGAGAAACGTGTGGATTCTTTTACAGAAGGGGTTTTTCTCACTTATTTTGATGAATTATCGAAAAAATTCAAATCGTCGACTCTTTGGAGCACATATTCAATGTTAAGAATGACCTTACAAACGAGACACGACGTCGATATTAAAAAATATGTAAATTTAACGGCTTTACTGAAGAAATTGTCCACTGGATACAAGGCAAAAAAATCTAAAGTCTTGACGACACAAGAAATCGAAACATTTTTAAATAACGCTCCAAATAAACAATACTTGGCAACAAAGGTAACCTACTACTTATGTACTCAACTCAAACTAAATAAATAGATACCTACCTACATACCTAAATTATGTACCTAGGTTATTACGATTAATAACACACTTATTTTTTTGTTCAACAGGTTGCTTTAATTTATGGAATCAGCGGTGCATGCAGAGGAATAGAGCTTGCTAATATAACGCTAGAAGACGTAGAAACGGATACAAACCTACAAGCTGTGAGTCTGCCGAACACGAAAACAAACAAAGAGCGTAAATTTGTCATCAGTGGAGAATACCTTAATATAGTTAAAGCCTATCAGGAGTTACGTCCCACTAATGTTTCAACGAGAAGATTTTTTCTAAATTATCAAAATGGTAAATGCACAAGGCAAGTAAATTTGGTAACATGCCTAAAGATATTGCCACTTATCTAAATTTACCAAATCCGGAACTCTACACGGGCCATTGTTTCCGCAGAACATCCGCGACTCTGTTGGCGGACTCGGGTGCGAATATAACGACATTAAAACGGCACGGTGGATGGAGGTCCGATCAAGTGGCTGAAGGTTATATAGAGGACTCTATACAAAACAAGTATCACGTCACGCAGCGGATTACGGAAGGAATCAATATTCTACCAAACATTACAGAACCCCAAGCATCTACATCGCGGGATTGGATGAATATGTCAACTCAGCTGAAGCCGCACTCAGATCTTAATAATGCACGAAACTCAAGCATGAGTCGAGTCTCTCCAACTTTTACTCCACAACAATCAACTCAAAATATTACACACACATCCCAATCACAGAGAACCGAAATAAAATTGCCCGGGAAAAACATATCACTAAACATTCAAAATTGCTCTAACTGCACATTTAATTTTTAATAAAATTTCTGAAAATTGTCTAATTTTGAATTGTTTTATTTTCTCGCAATCGAAGTGAAAAGTAGAGTGTTTTACTCGGGCCAAAACCACCCATTATAACTCGGTCTTCTCATCCTCCCTCGCTACGCTCGGGAGTATAACAACCTCGTATATAATGGGATGGTTTAGTCCCTTGTAAAACAATCTACTATTATTACATAGACATAATCTACCGTACCTGTGATATGTTCAATGGATTTCATGCGAATGACAAGTAAGCAGGTACAACGTAACATTTTGCATAGGTAACCAACCATACCTAAAATTGTCTTTAATCTACCAGTAAGTCGTGTTATTTCTATAAGGAATGCAATATCAGTGCTCATTGTTTTGAATCATTCAAAATCCTTGTTGAACAGTTGTCATGATAACACTAATGTTGTTAAATACTATTATCTCCGACGTCCTTTGAACATGATTAAGCTAGATATGTTTGCTTTGATTTGGGTATAAAATGGTGTCTGAAGACGGAATGTGTATCATTTGGTGAAGTGTTTCTTAGACAACTTATTAACAAGACTAGTGATTCTTTCGTATTTTGGGACCAGAACAAACTTTTATAAACAACAAATGGAGGTAAGCTCTTTTATTAATTTACCTAATATTATCCAGTAAATTTATATTTTTTGTATTACGTTGTATAGACAGTTGATATTAACATTCGTGTTATTGCAGAACTCTGATGAAAATACATTCAAACAATATTACTATGGAGTATCTGATGATGACACATCAGATTTAAAAATCGTGCAAGATATGTCAATTCCGAAGTATAACAAGAAAAAAAGATCTAGGGATGGATTGGAATCCCTATTTGAAGTGAGCAGTATAAAGAAAAAGAAGCAACAAACATCATCAATTTCTAAAGCCCACCCGGATGGTGGTAGTGTTTACATATCAGCAAATAACGATGACATATTACAATCAACACATTTAATAAAAATTGAAGTATTTGATTTGAAAAATATCAACAAAATACCACAAAATGAGCAGTGGAAACATGCAAACTATAGAATAAAATACTTTGCAAACGAGATTAACAATAATTATGAAAGTGTTCAAAAACTTGTTTTTAACATAGCAAAAGAAATTTCTGGGTCACCAACTTCCAAAAAATACCATTTCAATAACAACAATTAGCTAATTATAATTATTCTTTGTTTTAAAATATTGTTCATAATTTTGCGGATTCACTTAATTTTATACCCGTACACTGTCCATATTGGTAAACAACATTGTTCATAATTCGGACGAATCATTAGTTATTTCACTTAATTTTATACCTGCGCACTGTATAAGTAGTGATGGTAGATATTGTGCTGATATCAGTTCATTTTCTAACCCTGTACAAGAACTATATCTCCAAATAGCATGGAAGTCAGTGAAGTCTGTGTTAGTACCTTCTTCGAGAATACTATCTTTGAAGATAATTTAGACAAAACTTTAAATGATGCTTGTGATAAAGTGGAAACTTACATGGTGTTTGAAGACAGTAACGAAGAGGACTTGTACGAAGCAGCTGAAAAAATTCAAGATGATTGTATTACCATTGATGATTCAGACGATGAAAACCTTTTTAACTTGTGTGAAGTGGTTGAAAGAAATACCAAGTAAGTTTTATTTTGCTACTCCTAAATACTTTAAGATAGTGTTTGTTTTTGCAACTTGAATATTCAATATTTTTTTCGTTCCAGTCAATCTGGGGGATCTCTAAAAAGAACCATTGAGACTGAAAGTCGCAGTACGAAAAAGGCAAGATTTGAAGAACCTTCCTCATCATCAGCTGGGTCTAGCAATGCGGATCATGATGTCACAAACGATCAGGCAAGATTTGAAGAACCTCCCTCATCATCGGTTGAGTCTAGCAATGTGGGTCATGATGTTACAAACGATCAGGTGAAATGTAGTTTATGTCAAGTTTTAGTTAAGAGAAAATATTTCGCGAATCATTTAAAAAGTAACTTACACAAAAACAAAGTTCTGAAATCACACAATTCACTAAAAAATGTATCTATAATCGAATCGGCTTTTGGTCGAAGAATAGTTTCTTATAAAATTGATTCCAAAAATTATAATTTAAATACATATGAGACATCGGAAATATTTTTAAACTCAATCAAAGATGAACTGATGAAATTAATTGAAGAATCTGTTCAAGAACACACAGTTTTTAAAGTTAACTTTGAACTACACGCTGATTTCGTTCAACAAACCAAAAACATAGACTCAAACTTTAGTTTTCAAACTTGTAATTATATAATATTCAATGGGGATGATTTAAATATTTTCTTTTCATCTTTGAGTGAAACTCTAATGAATAAAATCAGTACCTTTGAAAAAAAAGACAGTGGTTGGAGTCTTAAAAACATTAAATCAATAGATATGAATGTCCATAAATTTAATCCTTTACGTGGCACTTCTCACATCAAACTACCAAAAGATATAAGAACAAAAAAAGCTGTAATAAATGTAAAAAATGCTGACAATATGTCTTTCAAGTGGGCTTTGCTATCAGCTTTGTATCCAACTAAAACACACTCAGATAGAGTATCCTCATACAGTATGCATTCCAACAAGTTGAACTTTGATGGTGTATCTTTTCCGGTTAAAATATCTGATATAGCCAAAGTAGAAAAACTAAACAACATTAGTATCAATGTTTTCGGTTTAGAATTTAATAAAATTAAAAAGTGCAATAGTGTAGTAGGACCACTGTTTTTGACCAAATCTCGCAAAACTACTCATATCAATTTGCTTTTAATATCAAATGGTACAAATAATCACTACTGTTACATAAAGAACTTATCACGTCTAGTAAGCAAACAAATTTCTAATCAACAACATGCCATATACATATGTGATGGATGTTTATTAAAATTCCCAACTCAGGAAAGGTTAATCAATCATCAACAACATGACTGTGCTCATGTTACAACAGAATTACCAATATGGACAGTGTACGGGTATAAAATTAAGTGAATCCGCAGGTAGGTATACAAAATTATGAACAATATTTTAAAACATAGAATAATTATAATTAGCTAATTGTTGTTATTGAAATGGTATTTTTTGGAAGTTGGTGACCCAGAAATTTCTTTTGCTATGTTAAAAACAAGTTTTTGAACACTTTCATAATTATTGTTAATCTCGTTTGCAAAGTATTTTATTCTATAGTTTGCATGTTTCCACTGCTCATTTTGTGGTATTTTGTTGATATTTTTCAAATCAAATACTTCAATTTTTATTAAATGTGTTGATTGTAATATGTCATCGTTATTTGCTGATATGTAAACACTACCACCATCCGGGTGGGCTTTAGAAATTGATGATGTTTGTTGCTTCTTTTTCTTTATACTGCTCACTTCAAATAGGGATTCCAATCCATCACTAGATCTTTTTTTCTTGTTATACTTCGGAATTGACATATCTTGCACGATTTTTAAATCTGATGTATCATCATCAGATACTCCATAGTAATATTGTTTGAATGTATTTTCATCAGAGTTCTGCAATAACACGAATGTTAATATCAACTGTCTATACAACGTAATACAAAAAATATAAATTTACTGGATAATATTAGGTAAATTAATAAAAGAGCTTACCTCCATTTGTTGTTTATAAAAGTTTGTTCTGGTCCCAAAATACGAAAGAATCACTAGTCTCGTTAATAAGTTGTCTAAGAAACACTTCACCAAATGATACACATTCCGTCTTCAGACACCATTTTATACCCAAATCAAAGCAAACATATCTAGCTTAATCATGTTCAAAGGACGTCGGAGATAACAGTATTTAACAACATTAGTGTTATCATGACAACTGTTCAACAAGGATTTTGAATGATTCAAAACAATGAGCACTGATATTGCATTCCTTATAGAAATAACACGACTTACTGGTAGATTAAAGACAATTTTAGGTATGGTTGGTTACCTATGCAAAATGTTACGTTGTACCTGCTTACTTGTCATTCGCATGAAATCCATTGAACATATCACAGGTACGGTAGATTATGTCTATGTAATAAAATGAACACAAACGAGATAAATTTTTTTTTTATCTAGAATTCACCCAACTCTAAGAAACAATGTGTATGCAGCTAATAGATTACCGTTTCATGGTAAGACTCCAACTTACATAATAAGCAATTTGGATCCTGACAATAAACCTGGATCGCACTGGATAGCCATACACATCGATAAAAATGGAATTGGTCAGTATTTTGATTCATATGGTCGACCACCTACAGGTCCCCATACGGCTTTCTTGAAGCGGAATTCGAGACAATGGAATTTTAATAGGTACAGAATACAGCATGATTTTACTTCCTGCTGTGGGGAATATAGTATAACATACTTATATTACAAGTATTATGGAAATACAATGAACGATTTCATTGAATTATTTGGAAGTGACAAAGTGTATAATGATATTCTCCTCTGTAAATTATTCAAATCATGTTTCAAATGAAAATAATACATTATGTACCCACAGTAAGTAAGTATGGTGATTAAAAAAATGAAAGTATGTCATATGGGTTTTATTTGTACATTTATCACCGTTCCTACCTTTCCATAATAAGACAATGAGTATCGAAGACGCGTTGAGGCAAGTAATTAGGTAATTACCCTGCATAATAAAGGACCCACGAAAGTCGTCGAGATAGGTGATTAGCAATGTGGTGCAAAGGTGATTAGTGAACAATGGAACATGAGATAGGTCATTAGTAATGTAATGGAACTCAAGCTATCTTTGGAACCGTAAGTCGTACAACAAAATGGATAGCACAGATCGATCGGGCGTGTGGCAAAACATAGGAAGACACCAAACTTTTTTTTTTTTTTTTTGGCGGTGGTCTTGACTTGATGAGCTTTTTTTAGCAGGTGGAGGGGTTGGTTGGGGGGGGGGGGGTCCAGAATCGGGGAAACCTTACTACTACTAGAGCAGTGGCCTGATAAAAACTATTGATGTGATGTGACGTGTGGATAAATAAAATGCTGGACAATTCGCATAGCATCAGTGCATTCTTTAGGTCACTTTCTTCTACCGAAGGAGTAGCAAAGTACCTGACAGTGACTGTAAACACCAAACAAAACACCATATATTTCCTACCTAGCAGTGGCAACACCCTAAAGCACTCACTACAGGCACATTACCTGGCGTCGATAAAAAGGATCGGACGTGTTTCCTCTTCACGACTCCCCGGCAGACTTTTCGAGCCTCGCCAGTCACGATCGCCTTTAAAATATGTACTTACCCAACACTGTTGCTGACTGCTACAACTATTTCAGAGGAAATAGGTGGAGTAGATTTGTATACTTTGTGATGTGTATAAAATGAAATGTGCTCTGTATGATTCGGAGTTTTGTTTGCCTTTACAAATATTTTGGTTTATTCTGAGATTTACACTTAACACCTATAGCACGGAGTTCTATATAAACATCACAAAAAAAATTGTCAAAAAATCATCCAAAAATGCAAGGAACGCTTGAATCTGCAAAGCAACTTACTCCTGTCTTCTTCTCATCAAAACTGTTGTTCGAGAAAGTGATTCCCGATGTAATTATCAAAAAGAGAGCAGCACCTACACTAGCACATAAAGTTATCCTCGTATCCTCGATAGGAAAATAGTATATACAACGCCTGGATAATTCGCACGTAACAAGATTATACGTTCCCTAAAAGGTATTGTCGTGAGAGAATAGGTTACCTCAGCTAATTGTGTCGTGTCCGAACCGTCCCCATCCTTTCCTTTTACCTACCATTAAAAATGTAGGTACGCATCTGCCCTGTGTCTATCAGCTAAAATATTCACCATGAGTATAAAAGTGTGCTCGAAATATTTAATCATGTAGAATTTTTTATCATTCCCGGCAAGAAAGCCTTTTAACAAGAACTTTCCATAACTCAATAAGGAAGGCAAAGCAAACATCAAAACGAAGACATAAAAATGTCGGGACTTAACTTGCGAATGCCCGGATTTGCAGCGAAAGACATCGAAAGGTCTTCAGAGTCGATGAATTTCACGGGATTACGGTTGCGGTCTTATTTCAATCGATTTTATTACTCAAAGAGATTTAACTCTTATGTTGTGAAGAAAAGCAAATAAATGCATTTCGTTCTGGCATATCCGATTTACTAGATGTAGCAGTTCTATTTGTACTAGATATCAGGAATTAGATAAGTAAGTGTTTTCATTATGAGGATTTGAGGTTTTTATTTCCTCCATATGATAGAGCAGCTGCGGCATAGAATGTGGAAAACATCCTATAACCTCCTGACATGACATTATAGAAATAGGCAAAGGCAAATTTGCAACGTTACAATCTGAAATATGATTTATCGAAAAATATCCTAAGAAAATTGGTTACGAAGATATCCATCCATAACCAGGTATTATTATTTCTATACGGCGAGCGAGATGACGTCGTTATAATGTGGTTGAGGGATTATCCACTTTACGAGATGGATTTTTCACTCACCTCCTCGAAATGTAACTGCTTTGTATAATATTTTACTGTAATTTCAAAACTCCATGCATAGTAATTTCGCAAGTGGTTATAATAAATATGGTGCAATTTTATGCTTCTGAAGGAATTTCAAAATGGCAGAAGCACCTTGTAATTATAGAAATGGAGCTTATTATCTGGATCTCCTGCGTGAATGAAGCTATTTGCATCCATCGCATAATTGAGATAAAGAAAATACTCCGGAATAGGTACAGAATAACTGCTTCTTTATACTCCACTAGCAGCGCCTCGCGGTTTCACCCGCGTAGTTCCCGTTCCCGTGGGAATTCCGGGATAAAAAGTAGCCTATGTCCTATTCCAGACTATAATCTATCACTGTGCCAAATTTCATTCAGATCCGTTCAGCCGTTCTGGCGTGATAAAGGAACAAACATCCATCGATCTATCTATCCATCCATCCATCTAAACTTTCACGTTTATAATATTAGTGAGATTAGAGTGCAAAATAAGGGAAGTAACAACAAGTTATTGCAATTGATTGTTCTTAAAATAAGGCCTATTCTAACAACTTGTTCTACAAACAGCGTCTTTAAAATGCGGCTTGTCTCCTTAGCTTGTATAGAAACCATTAAACCATTTTTATGTTTTCGTTATTCTATTCCTTTTAAATTTGAAAACGTTACGAAACAGTTTGTGTTCTCTTCTACAATCAACACAGAACAAAGCACCACCTTTTGTCATTCCTCTATACCTACATCTACATCAGGGATCCTACCATCAAGTTTATCTCACTAGTCCTGCTAGCTTGTGGTTGCGGCAAGCCGTCCATTGAACGGCTAACCGCACATTTCCGCCTTGCACAGACAATTTGCCTGCCACTACATTGAATAGCTACAGAACAGTGTTTTAGAATAGGCTATACCGTTGAGGCACTTCGCTTTATTGCATAGCGTTTTTGTTGTGCTTAGATTCTCTTGATAGTACAGTCAGTGAAAACAAATGATTACTTATGTATCATTTTAAGAACATGTCGTTTTGATGCTAACCCGTTATTAAGGCTTCTACGTTATCTTCGTCATGTTTTAAGCTGAAGCTACTGGTAGAGGATAAATTCTAGGAAATTTCGACATTTATTCATTAAATTGGGTTTGTACAATTAACTGTAAATTATTGGTACAAACATTCTTCACTCTGTTTAAATTCGAGATATCCTCGTTAATTTCAGGGAGGGTTAGGCACCTAACTACGTTCTTCGGACAGCTCGCGTTTATTTCCGCACGAAAGGCGAAGAGATCCGCTCTCACCAATTACCGTCTAGTCTAGGTCTTTTACAGTACTGGATTTTCCCTTCTTAGGAATTCTGAGTCAGATAAATTGAAAAAAAAAAACAAATGAGAAATCGAAAAGTTAGGTTCGTGACGTCGATATTGGACATGTAATTGGACAGATGCACCTGGGATCACCAAATTTTTGACGGATCGATTCATCGACCTACGTTTACAAGATGAACACCATGACCAATCTAAATGATTGTTTCAGAATATATATAGATAATATAGATATAGAGATCCTACGAATATTCGGCAACTATTTGGTATTCGGACTATTCGGCCATATTTTTCAGTGTTCGGAATTCGGCCAAATACCGAATATCTTTTAAAAGGAAAGAAATAAATTATTCTAAGGCAGGTAATGGTAAAAAAATACAAGATTTTCGGCATTTGTTAGTGACAGACGATTGCGTTTTTCTTCGTCTTTCATCTCACTCTGTAGAGTATAGATATACACTACTGCAAGGCAACGAAAGATATTGTTAAACAAAATTTATAAGCCTTGGGTAGGTACTGAGTTTTGAGTTGGTTAACCACCAGTTATAAAGATCTACGGTTGAGAGGAGCACTTTTCAAATATAACTCTATGTCTCTTTGCAATCGCACTTTTTTCTGTTCCCGCTGTTGGAAAATTATTTAGCAGCTATTTCGTCCAGACAGTTCCAGAAACCTGGTCACATGAAATGCACTAGTCTCCCGCCGAATAAGTATTCGGAGGCCGAATATTTGGTATTTGACTGAGAGCCCCACCGAATATATTCGGCCAAAAATCTATTCGTTGCATCTCTAGTACCTGCCTATCTTCGTTCCTACTTTCATGACGAAATACTTGTACCGTGAAATTTTTCTTTAAAATACGTTTATCAGATTCATAGTCTTGAGTCCGACCCTGGTATTTCTTTCAATAGGTACCGCATCAAGGCACTCGCTTCGTGTCTGCACAGAGACGCCGCCCCAGCTTCGAAGAAAAAGTGCCTGAACTGAAATAGACAATAAACGGCCAACAGCTAAGTTCTGTCGAGAATGCTTTTCCTGCAAATTGTGAGCGTCGTTATCAAGTTAAAGGTTTCGCTTTAGAAAAGTACCTCTTTGCAAGTCGAGATTGCAAAAGAAAATCAGTTTCAGTCGTGATAATTGGGCCGTTAGAGTCGACATGCCTGAAATTGTTCTTTCGCTTGGTTAAGATTTTTCTTTGAGCTTTGGAAGAAAATTTTATAGGTTTTTGCATATAAAATATATTGAAAGCGTGCACATAAACGAATCACAGTGCTCTAACCAAGTAGAGGGATGTGTAATTGCGTATACTTTTGAATACACAGTGCTTCAGACCAACCGGTTTTTCATCCGCTTGTTACAATTTGACAATAGTTTAAACTTTTGTTAACCTCTAGTGTGTTAACTTGTGTGTGGAGAAACCAAGAATTGGTTCGTAAAACCAATAAACAAAACTTAATCAGGATAAGTGCTATATTAGTGATTTGTATAGTCCCTCTGCGTAAAGTTCGATTTTGTATTTTAACCAAGACTTGGTTCGTAAAAAACAAAATCGAGCTTTACTCACTAATGTAGTATAATTAGCTCTTACATTGATTAAGCTTATACATTTTGTGTTACGAATCAAGTCTTGGTTTCTCCACACAGAAGTAAACACACTAGAGGTTAACAAAAAGTTTAAACATTTGTCAAATTAAAACACGCAGGTGAAAAACCGGTTATGACGCGTAATATGAAAGCTTTGTCAGTCTTCAATCTGTGCTTGAGTAGCGATTTTGTATGGCATAAGCGTGGCTGAGGGTGTTAATAAGATATTTTTGGGCACAAATAATACTTTACATCTCTACTTAGCTCTCCCACGTGTCTGCACAATATGATTGAGGGGCATTCGCAGCATTTAAGAAAATATCTGATGTTTATTTTTCAGCAAAAAAGAAACTCTTACATCTCTACTTAGTTCTGATGGATAGTACCTATATGCAAGTGAATCTCTATCTACATTGGAAAGTATTAGAGATTTATTATTTTTACAGTGACTTCCACAAAGTAGAAAATTCCAAACTCCATGCGGTCAACTAATTTCCCTTGAATAACCAACAGCTTTGGAAATAATGAGTTTTTTGTTATTTAAATCGCGTGTGACACGCATTATGTGCACGTTATTTATAAATAGGTGTGTACTTAGCATTAAGTTCCTTATGAAAAAGCATGAAATGTGAAGGAAAATTACCTTTATTGATCCGGTTTCGTAATGTCGAGGGGTGAATAAAATATTTGAATGGAAATACCGGGAGACTGAATATTGGCAAAGTCACAATAACGGAGTAACCTTTTCTCTACACGACAGAATATTGGCAAAGACACAATAACAAAGTTACCGTTTCTCTATAAGACGGAATATTGGCAAAGTCACAATAACGGAGTCACCTTTTCTCTATAAGACTGAATATTGGCAAAGTCACAATAACGGAGATATCTTTTCTCTATAAGACGGAATATTGGCAAAGTCACAATAACGGAGTTACCTTTTCTCTATAAGACTGAATATTGGCAAAGTCACAATAACGGAGTTACCTTTTCTCTATAAGACTGAATATCGGCAAAGTCACAATAACGGAGTTACCTTTTCTCTATAAGACTGAATATCGGTAAAGTCACAATAACGGAGATACCTTTTCTCCTTAAGACTGAATATTGGCAAAGTCACAATAACGGAGTTATCTTTTCTCTATATGTAAATTATGTAATTTATCTTACTCATCGTCATCATTAATTAAGAACTAGCTTGATCGTATAAAAGAGATGAAAGCTGTTTGAAGACGACTTTGTTTGCATAAACCCCAGCATGTTTGCAGTGCATCTTTCATCTTCTCGGAGCATCAAAAGATCCATTCAACGGCCTGTTATGAACACTTTCGAAACCGGTCATGGTCAACTGAAAAATCTGAAAATGCTACGAAAAACGCCTTGAAAGTATTGCGTCAGATATTTTCAGTACTTAAGTCAGGTATGTTGACCAAACCTTATACATGTATGAAGGGTTTTCTGTAAAGCTACAGTTCTTGAAATTCTTTGTAGGGATACTATTATCTAGTTTAATGCTGTGAGTACCTTCCTTCTAGTAAAATTTCAATGCAATGATAATTTTTTGTGTTTTCATTTTTAAATTAAATTCATTTATTAATTCAGATAACACGATCCATAGAATAGAGTAAACTTTCAACTTTTAATGTTATAATTTTTATTGCGATCTTAGAATACTTAAAAATACCTACATAATCAGATAATTATTACCTGTTACGCATCATACTTATTCAGTTCAGAAACACTTTTTCGCCGACTGTAGGTATCTGGTACAAATGACTTTTATTCCGACGAAATCGGCTGTTATAACTTAATTGAAAATCGGGTGCCTCCACCACGGGGGCGTCACACACCGGGGGTCATGAACCCTCAAAATCACCCATATCTTCAGATTGAAATATATAAATCCAGGTTTTTTGTGTAGGCTTTATCTACTTACAGCGCTCTTTTACTTTTTTCTTTTTTTTCTTTAATTCCTAAAACTCTAAAATGGTTCAATTACCAGCAACCCTGCTAATCGGCAGATAAATGGAATCATTGTAGAACAGATGCGCCAAATTACAGAGGTGCTTGCCCCCGTTGAATAACCTTACGACATTGCGGTTGTCGACCAACTGAGAAGACTGCAATATCCCGCACACAGGACTCAGAGTTCACAGCAAGAACCCTTCTGACCTCTTTGGGATTTCAGTAAACTGATGGTATAAAAAAATCTTACCTACTTAGGTATACCTAGGTATACGTTATAATTATAACAACTCTTGTACAAATATGTATGTTTTTAGACTCACTCCTGCTAAAAAGTGAATTTAGAACTGTGGATGGGTTTTTCCTTTACGTTGTACGTAAAGGAAAAACCCGTCCACAGTTATCCACATTTTTCATTTGCATTTTCTAATCTAGTTTTTGTCCGGACAGGACTTTGACCCTTGCTGGTAGCCAGGTCCAACGCTCCAGCCGTTCACAGAGGAAGTGCCCTTATGACCTCTCTGCAAGGACAGTCGATATCTGAACTTGCTTGAACTGCTGAAATGGTGAAAATCACACGTACTTTTATAAAGGTTTAGGTTTATAGAGGTTTTTTATAAAGTTGGGATTGATGTTGGTTTTTTATAACGAAAATTGGACTCGTATAGATAGCTGTACGAAATACCAATACTTCCCGGAATGAATCAGTTATTGAAAAAGATCCTTGATTTTGGCAGAGAGGAGGCTGTAACAGCTTCTTAACCTTAACTAATCCTCTATCGGAGGAGACTGGGAAACTGTGCAGGAATGTGTCGGAACGCGATTAATGTTTTATTCCATGTTTTCCTATTGTACCTACTTAGTTTTTCTTAATTCATATTCTTTATTGTGTATGTAGGAACTATAAGGCTATGAAATAATAATGTGATATCTCAATTAACTCAATTTAATTATGTTTTTAAATATTAATTTAAGATAAATGTATGGCACTTAAATTGTATGACATGTAATGTATGTATTTAATTCATTGTACTTATTCCATTAAAGAAATAAATGAACTGAGCTGAAAATGAACTGAATTGAAAATGAAAATGAGTGTAATGCTGAACTGCGGGCAAAGGCTAGTATAAAATAAAGTACATACCTTAAAAATAATATTAAATGAATATCAATAATGCTACACAATTCACACAGCATTATCTAGCCCCAAGCTAAGCAGAGCTTGTGTGAATAGGGTAACATGATTACTATAGTAATTGTAATTCTACCATGTAGTTGTAGGTATATCTATCAGGCAAACCTACCTTTAATTATAACCTACGTAACTAAACGTACTCAAAGTACCTACACATTATAGCCATTGAACTCTTCAAGACGAAACGACCTTCATCGCACTAAGAAAAATGAGAAAATATTTAGTTCGAAGTTTTCTTGTGAATTAACATCGAGTCTGGGCGATGTCCTCCGAGTCATCGTTCTATAAAAGTTTAACCTCCAGCGAGGGAAAGTTACGAGACGAATTAGTCCACGTGTAAGAAAGACCAGACGTTCAGAGATCGTTTCATTAATAATCTTCTACCACAACGTTTTCTGCCATAAATGTAACACGTGTTTGATATTTACAACGTTAGGGGAAGGGGAAACACAAAAAATCGAAATTGAAATTACTTCCTGGCAGAATGATGCGAGCAAATTAGGAAAGTGTGTGTTTTGTTTCACGGCAGGCGAATCCTACAGGGATGAATGAATTGATCATTTACGTACGTATGTGTAGCGCGGGCGTAAAAATTTTGCTTTCTTGCTTTGGTAGAGTTTGCAAAATCAACACAGAACTCACTTTCATGGCCTATCCGTATCCGACGCGAAGCGACGCGAGCAACGCTGCGCACACTTTTTAAGATAGTGATGCACAATACAACTCTTTTTACTACACAAAAAGATAATAAAATTATTGACAAATAACCAAAACTCCCCGCGGCGTGGAGCGTAGCGCGACGCAGCGCGACGTCGCGTCGCGTCTCAACGCGAGATGCCACGCGTCCCGTCGCGTCTCGGTGTGAGCTGACCCTTGGTCTCGCACAAATCCGGTTTTTCATCCGCTTGTTATTTTTGAAAATAGTTTAAACACATCGTTGACGAGAGCCGGGTAGACAATTTATTAGCAAATGACAAATTGTTAGCAAACACACGATGTGACAAGCGGATTAGAAAAACCGGCTGACAGACTGTCAAATCAGTCGTCAGAAGACCGTTACTGCCAAGACGTGGTGTGGATAAGTCTTTTAGATTTACGACAAGACCAGTGATTTTTCTGCATAAAAAATGTTGGAATGTTATTATTATATTATTTCTGAGAATTCGAGCAGAATTAAGCAGTGTTGTGTACACCTTCCAATAGGAGCTCATGTCGTCTGAGGCCATCATAATTTAACTAGGGCTTTAAAACCACTCCAGCGGGCTTTGTTCGCAATGTTTCGGAAAATATTTGCTCGTAAATCAAGAATTAAAGGCTTTCTAACAGGTGTTTCATAAACATACACGCTTTTGTACCTACTTACTTACTCAAAGCAATTTTGTGATTTCATTTACACACTGAACTGCATTTCCCGCAATCATTTCACATGGAATGGAAATGGTTTATTTTGCGGGTAGACATTTGCAATCGTTTTCCATCATTCAGTATTCTCCCCGTACAAAGTTCATCGACCTTGTCAACTAATAATGTTCTGTACCTACCTATAGGTACGAGTGTCTATGGTACATCGGAAATGTTTACTTGTACGCGTAAACATTTCCTCTGGTCGGGCACGCCCTTCATGGGGTGAAAATAGTCATAAAAACACAGACATGTTTTTCAGTCGAGACGAAACTTTCTCATCAGGCGAGGTGTGGTAGCCTGCGGCCTTTGATAACTCATGAAAAATTCAACCGCTCCCGACAATATTTGAAGAAGGTGCGAGTATTTTTTACTTGGGCTAGGTAAAAGTTTCATAATTTTTTTATTAAACTCTACCGTTCTATTATTTAAAACCTTTGACCTTATTTTTTGGTGTGACAGTATATTGAGTCTTCCTTAAAATATTATCGGGGTTTTTTTTGTACCTGGTAACATATTACAAACATTTTTTATCGGGATCATAAATTAAACAGAGCAATAAAACGAAAATCTTATCAAACTACAGGTAGTAGACCCGGTAGAGACTTCCCGAATAATATTATATTAAATCTCCTGTAAAGCATAAAGACAAACAACTGAAATAGCATAGATATGATAATTCAAGCATACTCATGCAAATCGCTTCTCTTTCCGTCTCGAGTAGCCTCCCAGTGCCTGCTACGTTTGTTCCGAGTATGTTTACTTTAATAAAATCCTGTGTAATAATGCAATCTCAGCTTCCCTTCGCAGGCTGTAATATATTGCCCTTATATCAGATACGAGCCGTAAATTGACGGAAAAATGTTGTGGATCCCTCTTGCAGAAACTCTACCCTTTACATATTTTATCGGCTTCGCATAAACAGTGTTTCTTACTTAGGTAGGTATTATTGCATTATATTCTTCTATTTTTAGAATTATAATAGCATTGTTATGAAAACGTTAAATTTAAAAGACTAATGACTTTTAAACAGTCCCTGGCTCATCCTAATATCATGCATGACTATGAGATTGAATTCCTTCAAACCTGAACATGAATGAAGAGCGGTGACCCTCAGAACATATGGTGAACCAGAACTGACGCATGAATGGTAGTACTACTAGTGTGTTGATGATATCTTTTGAAACAATCATGTTTATTATCATAAAAGTCATTTAAAACGCGATGATTTGATTTTTGAGTTTTTTTTTATACCACGAAGGTGGCAAACAGGTGTGTAGTTAGTGAGGTAATGGAAACGTTGATGTGATGATGAATGAGGGTAGATCGGTATGTCTGCCAATAAAAACCAACTCGCAGTGACTTTAGTTATTCCACGATCATGGCCCATGAAACTGTGCCGAAATATTGGAAAACTCAAAAATAAAATCATGGTAAATATCCTGTTTAAAATGTCTTTTATGTTAATAACTATGATATTTTCAAAAGTTATCATCAACACACTAGAGTACTACCATTCATGAGTCGGTTCTGGTTCACCAGATGTTCTTAGGGTTACCGCTCACCATTCATGTTCAGATTTGAAGGAATTCAATCTCATAGTCATGCATGAGATTAGGATAAGCCAGGGATCTGTTTTAACACGTCATCGGGCCTCGAATCCCCAATGATTCGTTTTATTAGTACGTGTTCAGGTTCTTAACAGCCAGTAATGGATCCAATTTCCTTCAGTTGAATTGCTTGTGCGTGGAAACCATGTTATAGGTACTCTTATTTGGCTTGTTCTGATTTTTTGATCATTACAACCATTTTGGGTGGTTGCAGATTATTGATGGACAGCCTGTATAATGAAGGTACCTACATCATACAATGACATTCCTTGACATGTAATTGTACATAATTATATTTGGAGTTTGACTATATTATTATTTAGGCCCCTTTACAGCTGATTATTTGTATATTTTATGTGTTAAATATTTATCTATATTTATGGGAATTACTGTTTCTGCATACAATCCTTATGGTGTTTCTTTCCTTCACACAAAACAACCTGCATAATTTTAATTAAGTACCTACCAACATGTTAAGTTAAGAAAATTATTTAGACTACAACGACATCAAGTGTATCAACAGGTACCTACGGTGGAATTAATAAATGAAATGGTTTTTACTCCGTTGAGTTGAGAATGCCATGGTCAAAAATTCGTCTATAATAGGCGATTTTTGCACGGCTAAATGCCAAACCACCAAACATCAGCAGCAGTCCAAGCAGGCACTTCTGATTCAGTAAACAGACGTACGAAATACGTAACATCTCAAGCAAAGTCAACATTTCAAACTAAACTCTCCAGACTCCGTTAACTGAACAAAATAAATAGCCGTACTAATCAATCGTCCCAGCCACCTGAGCTTGTTGAGCCTGTAATTCCATCTCCGTTTCATACCCTCTCTTGTGGGTGTAAATAATGCTAGACTAGGACCTACTCAGGGTTGGGGCAGAGACATAAATATGTATTTAGAAGAGTTTATACAGTGTCTGTAATATGTGATGTTCATTTTTATATGAGTCAAATTATTTATAACAAGCTGCTGCTCGCCGGTTCGCCCGCTCTTTTCGTGTATCCCATTTTTTGGGTATATATTGTAACCTATGACACTCACAATTTGTTGGTCATTATGCGTCTAAACCTTATCGTGGTATTCTATAGGTAAATTATTTTCAAAATCGGTCCAGTAGATCTAGAGATTCCCTTACATCCTCGCAAACTCTCAAACTTTACCTGTTTATTATTTTTAAATTAGTATAGATAACCACCGGTGTAATTTACCATATCTGATAGTAGTCTGTTAAGTATAAACTACCTAATTGATTTGATTTATTAGCTGGTAGTTTCGAAAGATTTGGGTTGTCTTTGAAGCATGTAAAGTAGTAAGAAATTGCGGTAAGAAACTTTCATCAGACCGAAATATTTTTGAATGTGTTTAAGCGATGGGTTATTATCATTTATTTTTAATCGTCATTATATTTAAAATTTACAATTAAATTTACAATCCCCCAAGATCTGAGTTCTATCCAAGGGGCTAATGTAAATCATGTCATTACGCTCGGTGATTGGCGCCTGCTACACCTAATTGAAAATAAATCTCATTTCCCGTTGAGGTCGGCAGAAGCGCATTTTCCTTTCGTCTTACAATTTGGTTTGCAACTGTGTCGTGGTGTTCTTCAGCTAGATAGATAAATTATTTATTTACGTCTTCAGAGGCCTTAGTCTGAGTTTATACAAAAAACATTCGATAAACGTAATCGAGAACCATTGATGTCATCCACGAAAAAGGCTTAGAAAATCATGTGTCTACTAACACAAACGAAGAAGATTCGATGCAAGTACCTACCCAGTGAAATGTTTTTCCTTTCGTTTTTAATTGTAATGAAGCACGAATTGAAGGCATTTCTGTGACCAAGTTATGTTGGAGGTGCTCTATGTATCTATACTTACTTTTATAACATCAATGCCGCAAATGCGACTGCCGCTGTCGTTTCAAAGTGCAACAAATCACTCAAAATCATTCGAAAACTATCATCGAGCTTGTAAGAAACGATTGGATCGTTGTCAAACTACGATAAGTAGTTCCTCTCGATCCGGTAGGGGCGCCACAAGGCGCTAAATGTATAGAAGAACTCGAATTCGATGGAAATATTCGAAAGATGATGCGTACCAGCCGTACTAGGGCCCCAGATATACACATACAAATTCAATAAATCATAGGCGATAATCGGAAAATTACGTTTTGTTTGAGGCTTTTGAGAGAAGTTTAAATTTCAAATTCGACCAAACTACTAATCGTATTTTTATTTTTCAGAGAACACTACCCTTTTTAGCCGACTTCAGGAGGAGGTTCTACATAGAACCTCCTCCTGAAGAAAAACGGCTATTTTCTTTTAAACATAAAGTATTTGTTTATTTTACTTTACCAAATGTCGACCGTGTCATACGACCGTTATCCCGTTAAACAATTGAACCATGATTTGAAAAATTAACTGCAAAAACCTTACATAGCTAAAAATAACATAAAGTTGGTATAAGTTTTAATGCAACGCTAATAAATAGGTTACTGAAACCTGTATGCAAAAAATAAAGTTATAAATGTGGGTCGATAGTGGGCTGGAAGGTGGAAACAAAGCCCGGAGCAGAGCTTTGTTTGACCTGACTCAGATATGGAAATAAAAAGCCTGGGTGAAACTATGCTAACAAACTCCACGCTGAAATCTCTCGTTATTAAAAAATCTGCTGATTGCAATACGATTTGCTGAAATTTTTAAAAATACTACGAAAATTCAACCTGCAATCAAGCTCGGCATCTTTTATTCAGGATTTTCTGTTGATTGAAAATATTTGAAAGGCCTAAAATAGCTGCAGCGGAAAAACTGGGGCACTCCGGTGAATATCGACTGGAAGGCCAAAGGCCTGTCCGAATTAATATTTAACGAGTATGCGAGGATGGGGAAACCCTCCGATGAGGCTTTAATAGATTCTCGGTCGCCCCGTGAGAATTTCCACCTGTTTACGATTATTTACCGCCACCGTTTTCCGACATGCATTACGTGCATGAACTGGAATAACTGCCTTGGAAGCTTAGTTTGTTCACTACCTACTACGTTAGCTCAATATGCTACTTGACTACTACTGGAAAATAATTCTAACGTATTGTCTGATAGAAATAATGCAAAGTGTAATTAATATTTCTTCAAGGCCAGTCGTAGGTATTAGTTATAAAAACTAATTTTAAATAGATAATCTCTGTCATGGCTCCGGTAACATGACTCAATGACGTCACACCTTACACCACACCTAACAAGATTGAACAACACGCACTGTAATCTGTGATAGGCGTGACGTCGTCGTCGCCAGCGATGCAACCAAACGCAGAGCGCTTTCGGTCACGTGATCTTATATATAATAAATGTGTAATTTTGATCCCGTTTTTTACCTAAAATAGACATATTTTTTTAATAAAAATCACCTGATTACGCTTTGTTACGTTGTCACTGACTAGGATGAAAACAATTTGCAACTGATTTTCATTGTAGTCAAATAGCCTATTGTTTCAATTGTAAATACTAGTTTTAATTTGTGTCAATAGGGTATTACTAACACCCATTTTTGAAAAGTGTCTCAATTAGATTCTTTAGTGCTAATGAACCACTAAAAAAATACAAATTTTTTATTCAATCGATAAGTGCCCTAAAATGCTTTTAAAATTTACATTTTGCGCGCGTAACTTGACAAAAACGCTGGACGTAGTAGACGCCATATTGCTCTGTGGTCATGATGACGTCAGCTGGCCGCGTGGTAACTGAACAAATGCGCTGATGTAGCTGATGACAGTTGAAACTTTTTGTTCACCTACACAGCCGTATGACATGATAAAATTGCACCTACTATTGCATGTTTTAAACCATTTTAAAACAGATTAAAAAACTGGAAACTTTGAATTGAATTTTAATATTTATTTTGTTAATTTTTAAACCAAAACTATTATTTTTCGACTGCTTCTTGCAAAAGGTATCTCAATAATATATTTATTTTTAGATTTTATTTGATACTCACACAAGTCACACAGTGTGACGCTGCCCGCACGGAGGAGATATAATTATGTAGAGTAAAATACTTACCCTATTATTTGATTGCAATTTTATTTTAAGTAACTACTTTATTATTATGCGGTCTTCCTAGCCGAATTTTCGGCCACGGCGGCGGCCAGTCTAAATGGAGACTAGTCAGGTGCATGCCAGGACATCATAGTGCTTAAGTGTGTGCGCAAATACAAGTGCACTCTCTATTTCTTCTTTAATATTATCATCATCATCAGCCTATGTTACTCCACAGCTGGACAGACAGAGGCCTCTCCTAATGAGCGCCATAGTGCCCTGTCTTCAGCTTGACGCATACATTCTCCAGACCTGCAGTCTTTAGCAGGTCGTCATCCCACCTGGTCGTAGTGCGTCCTACACTAGGTACGTTTACCGAGTCGTGGTCTACACTCAAGAACACGTTTAACCCAGCGGTTGTCGGTTCTTCGTGTGATATGGCCGGCCCACTGCCACTTCAGCTTGCTAATTCTATGTTATGAGGTTGTCTTGTCTGAAACAATATTCATAAGGTAGAACAACAACCTTCAAGAACATGGTTTCAGCCAGGCAACCTTATAATATTAAAGTTAGAATTAGCAAGCTGAAGTGAAGAATCTAAAGAATAAAATTTATACGCTTTAACATTGGCTAACTAACCTCGTTACGAACGTTACATTGTTGAGTCACTCAGCCTTCAATCGCTTCCAACTTTGCGTCTGAAATCCAAGTTGGTAGGTACTGTAAAATCCGAGGTTAGTTTCCGTGTTTGCCAACGGAACAGAATTTACTTCAATTTTTCATTTCACTGCAGATAAATAAACAGCTCCGCCGACCACCTGCCGGCGCTTTTCAATGTTTCTATGCTTTCCCCATTTCTCATTCACGGTAATGCTGAAATATTTTAAAAAATTTCCAGGTCCTAGGAAAACAGCGAATTTTTCTTTAATGAAAGACCAAACTTTTTTGTATCTATCTTATTAGGTCTTTAGTAAAGTTTCAGTTATAAATCCATTCCGTTTAGTTGGTACCTCTTACCTTTGTTCAAGTTCGGTATCGGTTATTATAATTCTCATCTACACCAATTTTATAAAGAGGAAAGTTTATGAAACTATTGAACCGATTAGTTTTTTTTTTACCATTACAATCCTAAATTATCCCTGATGAACATAATAGGCGATAGAATCTACCCGTGCGAAGCCAGGGCGGGCCGCTAGTCTAACATAAAAATCAAAACGAATATTTTAAGTAGGTAACTTAGTGGAAAACGCTTTTAAAGGATCGCCGAAGGTTTACACCAACTTTTCATTAAGTTAAGCTTTGCGAATTGCTTCCACCGTCTTCTCGCACAAGAAAGCTTATTGAAACCAACAAAGTTCCTAGAAAACTGCGGAGGCACGATTCCTGACTGAACTTTGTGCATTTCCGCTTGAGACCAAACTCAAAGGCTTATTTCGCAGCAAGTTTTATACCTCCAATCCTCGCCGCTGCGGTCTGTGGTGGCTGTCGTAAACTACATTAAAAACAAACTACTTTATAACCCTACTTAGCGCATTCAGTGCACAACCACTTTGGTGCAATCCGAAGGGGTGCGTGCCGCAGCTACTGGTGGTCTAACACGTCAATATGCGTCGTAGGCAATGAAGGTGATATCGCATTCACTGTTCAGCATCGAAGGTGCACTGCACTGCGCGCCGCAGTATCCATGTGCTTCGTGGGCAATTAAAGGGTTAAAACGAGTAGGAGGTCCTTAAAAAGCGTAAAAAACGACCGTACTGAATAGTTCAGTGGTTAAAAAAAGGAAAAACAGCATGAAGCGGATCGACGTTGGTTTTTCCTTGTGTGCTTATCGCCCGACAGTAAGTGGACTCCGCTGAAATCTCGATAGATCACGTTTGAAATTCAATTTTCTCTGCAGGCGCGCTTCCAATTTGCATTTTTTTATTCGGATAAGCATGTTTTCGTTGATGTACAATTAAATTATTCGGAGTATAAAATCTTTATATTCCGAATTTAATAGGAACTGTAGCGATGTTTGTAATTACTATGCTTAAGTATGTATATAGATTGTATTAAATAAATAAATAATGCTGGACAATTCACACAGCATTATCTAGCCCCAAGGTAAGCAGAGCTTGTGTTATGGGTACAAGATAACTGATATACTTAATATTTTATAATACAATGCATAGATAGATATTTTTTATTATACATAGAAAACGACCACAACCCCTCAACAAATAGTATTTTCTCATCTGCAGATCGTACAAACATTTGTCCCGAGGCGGGAATCGAACCCGCAACCGAGGATATATTAATAGTTAATAGTTTGACATTGTAAATGCAAAAGGATGGATGGATGGATATTTGTTAGTACTTCTTCACGCCAAAACGAAGAACGAGAACCGGTCGGGTTAAAATTTTGCATAAAGCCTGAAATCAAACAGGCTTTTTATAACAAAAATCTGATTCCACAAAAATAACGCGGCTTTGAGGCCGCGGGCGGAAACTAGTGTGAAATAAATGCCAAGTACCACACATGATGAATAATACGCTAACAATTTTATTGCCTACGCTTTTCAAACCACTTTATAAAACTTTAATATGAATAAACAAAACAACGATTAGACTATACTTTCTGTTGGGGTTATCTCCTCGTTGAGGGCACTCCAGTTATAGTTAGATTTGTAGGTATTATATTAACACCAAACCACTGTTTTATAGTCTTTATAGGTTTAAAGAAGTACAATGTTAATTGAGTAATCTGAGCCGCACGTAATGTTTAGGTGTATAAAGAGACACACCGGCGCGTGGCAAAGGTTTCGTTACGACTGTTTCATGTTAACAAATTAATGATGTAAATCTGCTGTTTGAGCGATATTGGCTCGTACAATTTCGATATGTGAAATTTAAACAAAATGCATCTAAAAGTTTTCCATCTGTGCCACGCACAGTGTCAAAATTTTAAACCTGGAAATGCTGGCATCGACCTAGCTGGCATCACCGTGCGAGAATTCGCTAGTATTATTTCAGGGACTGGGTGTTTCGAAAACTGTTACAGGGGCCGTTCGGTGTTCGGTTGTGTTCTTGTTCGTTCGCTGATCATCTCTGTAATTTATATAAGTAATTATTCAATGATCAAATCTTTAAGTAAAATTTGACAAGATATTTGAAATCAGCATACGAACAATCTAAAGTAAATTCGTGAGGTTGATTTTGGTAAAAAGAAGAGTATAAAAGGCGGGTTTTAGGAATTAAAGAACGGAAATAGAACAACCAGAACACCCCGAACAAGTCAGCAGATCGTACAAACATTTGTCCCAAGGCGGGAATCGAACCCGCAACCTCCTGCGTCGCAGTGCTTACAATGCTGCTAGGTGACCTATTGTAAAGCTCAGATAATCATTTTAACGGAATTTAAAAATTCTAACATCATACATACGTTTATAAGTAGGTAAGTACTTAAATTTGTTGTTATCATTGCATTTTAACACCTAGGTATCTACTTTATTCAAAGAATGTCTGCATATGTTATTTTATTATTGAAGCATAGTTTATAATATATTACTTTCGATTTTCAAAATAGGTACAGTTGTTATTTTGCTACCGTAAAAAACTGACTTCAGCCATGATTTACAAGCTTCTCTTCGTGTTTTGCTTTATTTTTCAAAGCATTCAAGGGCGCGAGCGCGTAAGTAACTGGTTAAATCAGGTGCATTCGTTAATATCACGCATTCTTTTTTGCCACTGGCTGTATTCTAAATAAGAATGATAAACAGAAGAAAAATAACCAATGATTTGCGAATATATATTTTAAATTTCAAATTTCGAAAACTTTATTTCTTTAGTCTCTCAAAATATGATCTTAGACAAGTAAAATTATATATAGTAAATTATTATCAAATAATAAATAAGGTGTTTTAGATTTTTTCTTCACTTAATTTTTTTGTCCACTAGTGGAAGATGAGAAAAAGAAACCACTAGTATATTCATACATATTATGTGTCTAATACATGTTTGTTTGGCCCATCTATGTATAGACGAGTATATAATGTGAGATTCATGTCAATGTTGATGTAAAGCTAAGCACAACATTGAATTTCTTACATACTATTGCCAGTGAGGAACTGAGCGACATCTGGCCAAGCATTAATGATGCACTATATTATAATGCGTGATACAGTCGCGAATGCACCTAAAGCCTTGGTCTCTTGATCGTTACGCAGTACGTTGCGTGTTTCACCGCACCCGCTGAAGCAGACTTCGAGGGAACAAAAGACCACTCTAGACGTTTTTCATACGATTATGTTTGCGGCACCAAATTGTTTTTTTTTGCTGTTTTTTAATTTTTTCTGCGTTCCACTAGGAATAAAGCTAACCGAAACGTAATTTGCCGCAAATTGTAAACCATTAACCATAAACTTACGATAAAACCAACTATTTTGGGAGCATTTGGGAAATTTTGATTGTTAGCACAAAATGTCATATTTTCCCAAATGCTCCAAAAATACCAGTGAATCGAAGTTGGTTCGCTGGAATCTCGCGCCAACCCGCGTCGAATAACCGCTGCTAAATCCAACTGAGTTTATATCTTTGTTTCTTTGCTGTAAATATTAGTAGTGATTTCTTGTTTTTTGCTTTTTTCAGGATGCTATGATTACCTTGCAAGTCTACTACGAAACCTATAACTTCGACAGTAGACTCTTCATTGCAACTGAGTTGCAAGATGTTGTCAATATTTTTGATCCACAGTACGTTGCAGTTAAATTGTATGCGTATGGGAATGCAAAGGTCGGTTTTATATCAGAAATACCTTGTATAAACATGAGTCCTACTATATACAGGGCTATTGGTAAATTAGTGACAATACGTGAACTGCAGGTTCTGCCCATCATCACAAACACGTTCGTGAAGGCGCCAAGTCTAAATTAAAGTCTTAGTAATAGGGTCACGTTTTTACCCTTTGGGTACGGAACCCTAAAAACAGTGTGTGTTTTTTCATTAAGGAATTTGAAGTTTTTTTATAGTTTTTTAACACACTCATATTGCCTTCTAACAGTTCTGTTTTCTTATAGAGGGAGTTAGTGGATGGTAAATATGAGATCACCTGTGAAAACGGACCGGACGAGTGTGTGGGGAACGCATTTGACGCATGCGCTGTGGACCTTTTAGACATTCAAACTGCAGTAACACTTATCAATTGTGTCATAGGCTCTTTCAATGGATTAAATGGGCAATACACCTATTATAATTATTTAATGGTATGTGATTATATATTTTCGGCATAATGTCCCCAATATAATATGGGTACCTACTATGGTACTAGGGGTAATACGCTGGGTATCAATACCTTAGCTAAGCCGTCGAAAAAAAACAAAAACAACAAACAGTTTAATAATGCATAGAAAGTTCATACAGTAACTAACCGGACAGTAAACAGAGGCCTTAGTCTGAGTTAATACAAAAAACATTTGTTAAACGTAATCGAGAACCATTGATTTCTTCCACGAAAAAGGTTTAGAATGATAGTAGACACTAACGAGGTGTAGCAAAAAAATGAGCGCCGCCGCGCCACTATAGAGGTTATGTCTCATTTGTATTCGTGTTATGCGTTAAAGCACTGAAGTTGTAATCATGTTCGTCAACTCAAACATACATACCTAGGTTCGTTTTTAATTTAGAAATCAAGAGAATTGTTGAGTGAGCGTGTTTTACCTCTATGATTGACGTGTTTGGATTAGACTTGGTACGCTAAGGAAATATTTAGATTCGGTGTAAGTACCGAGTGAAATGATTTCCCGTGTTCTTATTTTTCTTCAAGCACCAATTGAAGGCATTTCTGTAAGCAAGCTATGTTGGAGGTGCTCTATCTACTTACTTTTAGGCATTGATGTTCAATGCCGCAAACGCGACTGCCGCTGTCATGTCAAAGTGCAACAAACCACCCAAAATCATTCGAAAACTATCAACGAGTTGTAAGAAACTATAAGATCGTTGTCAAACTACGATAAGTAGTTCCTCTCGATCCGGTAGGGGCGCTACAAGGCGCTAAATGTAGGTATAGGAAGGACTCGAAATCGATAAAAGTATTCGAAAGATGAAGCGTACAAGTCTTGCTAAGCCCTCAGAGCTTGTGTACTAGTAAACTGATTAAATTATACATAGAAAACCGCATGATCAAATCTGCAGCTCGTACACACATTTTTCCCGAGGCGGTAGTCGAACCCGCAACCTCCTGCGTTGCAGACCTTCGCCTGCTGCGCCACTGAAGTCAATTAACAGTTGCACACCTGAAAAGCACCGCTATCACCAAAAATGTGCTTTCAATTATGGTTTTAACTCGTAACATTTAGATAAATTTTATATTGACGGCATCAGATGGCAGACAGCTCGCGGACAACTCGATGGAAGCTTGTGGGAAACCATTTTCTCACTGTAAAATATACCTATCTAAAGTTAACGAGTTAAAGTCCATATTTCAATGCACATTTTGTTCAGGGCGTAGCGCCTTAGGGTATTAATCCTGCGGCGCTACACTACCACGCTCATGTAATCCATAAGTGTACCTACTGACCGTCGTCGTGCACGTCACACACTCGCATGTTTTTGTTACAGTGCCAGTATGTTGTTGACGCAGAAGAGATAAACATGTGCAGTATTGGCGAAAAAGGTGCAGAACTCCTTAAAAGGAACGGTGAAGCTACCGACCTCGTTGACCCGAAACATTTGCCACTTGTTCTTATCAACGGCACAGAATGGAATACAGATGATAACGTCAGTCTTTTCGTGGCGATTTGTGAAACCATCGCTGCGAACGAATTAGATGTTCCATCAATTTGCTTTTAGCTAATTTTTTCATTGTAAACAGATTAAAATATGATCTAACAAAACTATAGTTTTATTTACCTCATGCTTCATGTACTTGTACTATTCAAAGCTAATTGTCATCAGCTCGTATCCGTGCACTGCTGAACATAGGCCTCCCCCAAACGACGCCACTAATCCTGAGAAGCCTCCATACATCGATCGAATTCCTTCGATCGCTACAAAAATGTCGTCGATCCATGAGGAGGGAGGTTTTACCACACTACGTTTCGCACATAATATATGTAGTATAATAATTTACTTCGCCAGGTATGGCATTCCGAGACACAATGGTTACGTACGTAATAACACACGTCGCGTCGTCGACGTCATCGGCGAATGAGAAGACGAATCTGTTTTTTGGTGTGACCAGTAGTGTAAAGTCATAAATCCCCGAGCTTCTTATATTACCTGAACGAATCTGATAAAACTAGTACGTTTGTGTTTTTGTACTAACCAATTTTACCCCAAATAGCTCATGTTTAAGGCGATACCCCGACCCAAACAAGCGCCGTTATCAATTTTATCTTATTTTTACGTAGTAACAAAGGTAATTTGTTTTGTTTTTGTTTGTGGTACCTATTTTAAGCTATTTGTTAATGCCTCTGTAATAGTTTTATTTTGTATAGTTTAGGCAGAAATACGAAGTTGCCCTTTGTGGCCACCAAACTCAATTTTCGCATCTCTACATATTTTAAATCAACCTTTGTTTCCTAACTTCATGTTGCATCGTGATCGCCACTCGAGAACCTTCACTCCCCAACGGTTATCGGTTCTGTAAGCAATATGGCCTGTACACCGCCACTTTAGCTCCTAGGTCTTTGAGCTAGTCAAAGCTTTGTAATATAATAAGTGATAATTGTGATCAATAAAATGTAAGCACTCATAGGAGATGCTATTTGACTACATTGTAAATAAGTTACAAATTGTTATCATCCTAGTCAGTTATAACGTAAAAAAGCGTATTTTGATGGTTTTAATAAAAAAATATGTATAGGTATTTTAGGTAAAAAAGAATGAAAATATTTTTTTTTATGTGCGATCACGTGATCGTAAACGCTCTGCCATTGCTGGTGACGTCACTCCTTCAATTTCAACTTCTATAGGGCGCCGCTTGCCTTTCACTGCGACTCCGCCAGTGTCTGTTTCAGAGTGTCATACATAGAGTTTATATATGTACAAATGTGGTGTCATATCATACAGTGTGGTGGGTGTGAAGTGTGAACCAACAAGGGAGGGTGATTTCTTGGGTCCGTGGCTTAGGCACCCAGTGGTCGACGCACCCGTGGCTGACGCCCCCGATTCTATTAATTGTGTTATTATTATTATTTGCACTTAGCACAGTAAATGTCAAAAGTGTATCATAAATACCGCTCACATGACTTAGGAAGTTTTTCCGTCCACGGTTGACATGGTGTTGGTTGACGAACGGAGTTGTGACGTCATCGAATCATGTTGCCGGAGCCATGAGATTTAGAGCGCCATTATTTTATTCAGACTTTAAAATTAGTTTTCTCTGCAAATACGACGGGCCTTGAAGAAATATAAGTAACATTTGTATTATTTTTTATCAGACAATACGTAAGAAATAATTTCCAGTAGTAGTCAAATAGCCTATTATGTCAATATGAGTAATTTTTTCAAAAGACAGAAAATAAGGGTAAATTTTATCCGTGATCATGACGCATGGAACTGATGTAATTGAAATATCCGAAACCTTTATACTTACTGAGCTGACACTTACATGAAAAACTGTTATTAGGTGGTTCATCGCGAGATTAAATATTTTTTGTTGTATTTGCATTTTAGATTTTTTCCCTAATACAAATTACAATTAGCGGGAAATTACTTTTTCGCTAGTATTATTGCTTGTGGAACGCAGAAAAAAAATGAAATCCACAATATAATTTATAACAAAACGACACATTACAACAATTATTCATATTTAATTCAATCATCACCAGAAGGCAGAGTGCCCAGAATGTTGGCAACAATGCCACGTTGAATGGCAATACTTACTTACCTGCTGAGATCAAAGAAATATTAATTCACATAAGTTGATCCCTACTCACAAAAAAGGTGCCTTTGGACAGCGCGCTTTATTTTTGCAATATCGAGTTGGAAGTGTGTCGCCTCGTCCACGTTGGCAGGTAGCTATTACATGATTAACATTTTTTTCTACGTACATTGCCATTATCTACGCAAAACATACCATACCTATTTATGACCCAGTTTTGATTGATACGTAAGCGTGCGTCTCAAGTTGAATCATAAAATTTAATCGATAAGTTTACGGTTTGATCATATTTTTAAAAGTCCTGCGTAGCGTATTTAATCAAATCATTACAAACTACTGTTATCGATCTTTTTAAATTATAAATACGAGTAGTTTAAGTATATAAAGCTATGCGTGCTGATATCTTTCTTGTAAATCTAGTATAAAAATCCAAAAGACAAAAAAAAACTTAAAATGTTTCGAAAAGTCATTATTTTTCTCGGCTGTGTCTTCTATAACACCATTCACACTAAAGACCTAGGTGATTAACTATAGACACGATAACTTAAATTGAGATTTCATTTTGAACGAATTATAACATAGCGTTACTGATTTATTGCAGGAAACAATTTCAGAGGCTATGGCAATCCGTTTTGGCCGATAGCTGCACCGTCTTCCTTTCCAATGCAGGTTGGTAGTCATTAAAAATCTGTACTTAATGAACATAATTTTGTCGAACATCAAGCACCTGTCTCAATCAAACTCACATAAAATAGCGTTTTCTTTAAAAAAACCTATCAGTCTTATTTTTGCACTTGTTGAATTCAATATTTAATAGATGAAATATAAATGTACTGTTTTAAAGGTAAAACAGTACATTATTAAAATATTTACTTGTTAGGTCTTTTTTCAGAAAATCTAAATTTAGTTAATTTACAGGTGAGAAGTGATACGTATTATCGTAGTACAATTTTGATATTTATGATTTATGACTGCGCCAACTTTTAATAAAACACGCCAGCCATAGAAATTCTTCTGTGATCACTATCGCCTATCGTCGTTGACTTTTTTTCCATATTGAATCAAAGTAAACCTATTGAAAATGATGAATGCAGAACAGAAGTTCATCATACATTTAATTTTTTTCTTCAAAAATGTCTATGTTTATTTTTAGATCGATCTAAAATTAACAAAAAGTTATTTGAGTTAGGAATACAAAAATAAAAATCACAAAATATTGACATCAGAATTTATGATTTTCAGTAAATAGCCTATAGCTCAGAAACCATTGGAGATAGACGTGGTTTTTCTGGATCGTCATGAACTCACCTGTCCTCCGCTTACGGCTTGACGTTGAGTTTCGGGACACCCTATCAATTGCTGTTTGTTAGTCTCGAAAAAACTTAAAAACGCTGCTTGCGTTTACGTTTGCTGTTTGCGTTCCAAATGAAAGGGACGGAGCATGCACGGGCGCAATGGCTGTGTAGTAATTTTGATAGACGACGCACGCTTACGACGCGCTTGCAGTTTCAGATGTAGCGCAACACAGTTGCGCATGTATGTGCCGAGACGCGACTTTTGTATGGAGAACTAGTGTCTGGGGTGTGCTATTGAATAGGATGGACTATTATAATATTTATCCTTACATTTCAGGCAACCTACGGCGACTATCCAGTAACAGTCCGAGTTTACTATGAAGTATTATGCCCAGATTGCCAAAATTTTATTTTAAGAGATCTCATGCAAACGGTTATGGAACTAGGGCCGCGGTTGGATATTCAGTTGTTACCGTACGGTAACGCTCAGGTAAGTTGTATGTTATCATAAACTCGATCAGAATATAATCATAGTCAGAACACTATCAAACATTCTGCATGAGAACAAACTCGTCTCTAGACCTACTACTAAATTTTACAACCGTATCAGACGCTGCTTACTTGTCAGCAAAACCTGCTGACTCCGGGTAGCTGATAAGTTGAAGAGCGAAGTCGGACACATCAGGGTTTCTTTTTAGATTATTTTTAAAATTCCGAAATGTGTCATTCTGTGACGATACCATTATCATAGTGAAGTGATTTGTATAGCAAAATAGGACTTGTCGCGTCACCGTCATTTGGTTTTCGTTTTCCCGCCGCCGCCAGCGTAGTCATTTCTATGGAAAACATTAGACGATCGCTTCTTATATATCCAAGGTATGGCAATTTGTCTGTAATAACGTTCATAAAACCTTCAATTTCTTATGTTTCATCCAGACAATACCTAACTGGTATGGTGGATACGATTTCATCAGCCAGCATGGTCCTGAGGAAACCTACGGAAATAAGCTCCACGCTTGCGCTATTGATGTCCTGCGCAACACGACCTCGGCTACAATTTTTAACTCCTGCCTGCTAGGCAAAGGTTCGGATGATGCTGCTGTTATTATGGTGAGATAAAATACTTAATTACTATATGCATGTCCTTAGTACTTAACTCTAATTAATTGAGTCCCATAAATCACGAAATGAACGGACAATCAACGTGGAAGTGTCATCTCATGTCAGTTCATGGGATACCGTCGAAGATAAAAGAAATTTGTTGGGTGTAATACAGACACACAGGAATGCTAGCGCGTTGATGTCTTTTGTTTGCTACACAAGTCGAGCGTCGCCGCGTCGTCGTAGCAAACTCTACGAAGTTACAACCAAATACATGTTATGTATTCCTTACTTCTCCCCGCGGTTTTGTATGCGCAATTTCAGGCTAAAAAGTAGTAGTGACATAATACTACTTATTATTTACTGACATAATCCATGGGATAGCGTCTATCTTACTTGCACCCGGGATGTTGTTTACCTTTCTGCCAATTAAGATCCGTAAATTATTATTTATTTATTTATTGCATCATTATGAAATTTTATCACATTTTTTTACAAATTTTATGTACATAAAATTTGTAAAAAAATGTGATAAAATTTGTTTAGGCGTGAAACGGAAACAGATAAGTAGGTAGACAGATTTACTTTCAGATTTATAATTAAATTATTAGTATTTATAATGGGTCATCACGACTTCGATACTGAAATACTTAGGTAGTAACTTTTGTTTAAGTTTATAATATTTTTTGTTACAGTGCGGTGAGCTACTGAACGTTAATGCTAACGCAATCATACAGTGTGCTAAGGGTAACCGAGGCGCTGCCCTCCTTAAATTCTATGGAGATGAAACCAAGAAAGCCGACATTAAATGGGTACCGACCATTATTGTCAATGGACTGCCCTCTTCTGAGCAATGTTTTAGACAAGATGTTTACAGGGCTATTACTTTGAACGGAAGGCAGTCTTCATTCCGAGGGATTTCTTAATAAAAACTTAAAAAAATATAGTTTTTTTTATGCTTTACGTAAGTTTTCGTACCATAGACAGGCATATAGACTAGCAAACCTCCATGAAGAATGTTTAAAAAAAACATGATACAAATAACTAAATTACACTTGCTTAACGTCGAGTTTCATACATTCGAAACTGCTTAATTGGACATTACATCCTGACTAGTTTATAGTGATCTGTGATTTGATTACATCCAGTAAGCAATAAATATTGAAGGAAGGATCTCAAATCGACAAGTAGGTAATGTAAATTGCGTGTAAAAAGACGCAGCAACAAAGTCAATTTTAGGTTATGTATGTTTGTTTACAAACATTCTATATCGAGTTTGGCAAGAACATATAAGTATAGGTAGGTACTAGTTTGCGATAGGGTTAATAATAAATGAAACATTAAGCTAAGGCAAATATTTCCATTACTAGCGTTTTTTCACTTCCACCTCAGCTCGCACCTCGCAAACCTAGCCTGGGATCACCAACCCCCTTGCCAAGCGTGGTAATTTGACGATGGTCGCTAACCCCCCCTAGCCCCCTGCTGGAATCCGCGTCCATTCGCGCATCCGATAGCATGATTTCATGAAGCGACTGCAACCACGTCATTTGGTGCAGTGCAAGGGGAACCCATGGGGAACCTAAAGAATTTTATCAGCCGTAAATGACGCAAAAATATCACTGAAATAAATGAATAATGCTGGACAATTCACGCAGCCAGAATTAACAGTTGGTGGGGGGTGTGGGATTAAACTTGGTATTGGTAGGAGTAGGTACCCCCCGCCCCTTTCATTCGTTACATGTTCATTAGAAAGGCTTTAATTGAACTAAACTTTAAAACGGCTCTGCCCTGAACTAACAGTTGGTGTGGGTCTTTTAGTATGTCATTGGGTACCGGAGAAGCGTATTTTTACATATTGTATCTGAGGTGTTTTTTTTTAAATTGAGATCTAGCAAGTTCACGAACGAGTTCGTGATGATGGGCAAAACCTGCAGTTCACGCAGTGTCGGTGAATTACCAATAACCCTGTAAATAATATGGTTCGTAATAAAACAAAAACAACAGATAAGGACAACAATACAGACACAACAGATAATAAGGAAAAAACAACAGCTATTTTGAATGTACACAAATATAGGGTGTCCCCCGAATATCTGCACACACCAAAATGGGTAAAGCTAGATCAAAAATGATCGACGAATGCGTTGGAAAAAGTGGCCAGAACCTTTTCCTCACAGAATGACAGCCATTTGAATTTTTCTTTACACGAGTGGACCGCTCGTACTTAATTCGTCTAGTAGTCTCAATAGCATTTTAAGTAAGGCCTATAATTTCCAAAAGTCTAGGTGGTAAAATTTTTGGTACTAATGTAAATCTAAATTAGTTTAATGTTTAATAATCTAATTTCTCAAAATATTTATTATATTAGTTAAGCACTATATTGTGATAGAACTCAAAAAACTAATAGCTGTTACCTGTGCTGTAACAATCAATTGTTAAATAAAATACAAAACGAATGTTCGATCGATAGATACTATTTTCAAGAGAGAAATAACATCACTTGTGTACCATTGAGACTAATACTTGTGAGTGCGATTAATGCAAAATCAAACAACTACTATTATTTCATATCAGACTATATTTTGAATAATTTATAGATAACAAGCAAAAACTTGATTTTTGCACTAACAACGCTCTGCTCTGTCCCGCTGCTCCTATGAACGCGAAATCCTGTGCCAAATCACATTCAAAATGGCGTTATAATTCGCCCCTTTATAGAGATTATAACGAATTAAGAAGGTACGAGTATAACCATTCCTGGAAAGCGAAATTTCAAATTACTGTCATTTAATAAAATAAATAATGCTGGACAATTCACACAGCATTATCTAGCCCCAAGCTAAGCAGAGCTTGTGTTATGGGTACCAGATAACTGATATACATAATACAATACAATACATAGATAGATATTTTTATTATATACAGAAAACGACCAGAACACCCCGAACAAATGTCTGCAGATCATACACACATTTGTCCCAGGCACAGTATCGCAGGCAGACCTTTGCCCACCACGCCACATAGGTCGTTGTCGATTTAGTGAGGAAGAGGTGCTGGCTACTTTTAAATATATTTGTCGAAAATTTTTGATCGAGTTTCAACTATTTTGGGAACAGCAGTTATTCGGGAGACATCCTGTATAACTTGCTCATGGGACTCGACTCAATTTAATTACTTGATTTTACAGTTTTCAGTTTCAGTCAGTTTTTCAGTACGTTTCACAAGCCTAATCTGCACACATATCTAACAAATTTCATGTAAATCTGATTGACGACGGTACGAAGTGTCTTTTGTACCATTATTCAGCCAAATCACCCAAGCTGCCATTGAGATCTTCGTTCGTTTTGCTCACTGCGATCAATTAGTGCGATTGTTGCCTTCTCATTGGTCATTGGGGCAAACAAATGATTATCTAGGTATTCTCCAGTAACCACTTGTTATCAATGTCCATAAAAAATAAAAAAACTTATCTTGCATGCCAGTCATAGTTTGGGCACTGAATAACTTTAAATATATGATGGTCTAGGTATTTTTGTTATTCCGGCTTGTGTCTCGATAGGATCAGGCTAATTTTGACATACCTATACACATTTTTCTGACAAAAAGAAATACAGGGTTATTGTGTAAAATGATTCCCAAGTTTGTAATTGCGTTCATCTATGTTTTTGTTCTAGTTAGCACCGACGGTCAGGGTGAGTAGACTTTTTGTCGGTGGCGATCATGCATGAGGCGATCCCGCTTTTAGTAATTTTTTATTGTGATATTGGAGGTTTATTTGCAACCAACATGGATTGCAAATGCTGCACAAAATTTTTGATGTTTTTTCTTTGTTAAAACTTTTGTTCAATTAATTTACTTAATAGAGTAGCATAAATAAGCATATGACTTCAAAAATGCTGTTTATTTTATCTGTATTCTGCAGCTCTTTTATGACCCGAAACTTATACCTAGCAGATTTATTTTTAGTTTGTTTTTACAATAACTTAAAAAAATTGTCTATAAAGGAAGATTCCAGAACCTGTATGCATACTTAAAAAAATAAAATAAATGTTATGAACATTTATTTTATTTTTTAAATTCAGACTAACTATTTTTTTAAATCATAATTCATTTATTATATATTAATTGAGTATTATCACAGATTATAAGCATAACAAAATATTCTGTAATATATAAATTAAATTTAAATTTCAGAGGTAGAAACGAATGCCGTAAAAACAAATATCGCAACGATTGTGGAGCCCGAATTCACCACAAATGAAAAGGTTCGTTTACTGTGTGAACTTTGAATGAACCGACCACCTATCAGAAAGAGAACAACTATTTGTTGATTACAATGTGTAATTTAACATCGTTAGACAGACATTTTGATTTTACAAAACCAGCTTATCTACTGAAAACGTTCCTCAATGGGCGAAACGACACTATTAATTTTTGTTCCGTCCATTAATCGGCGGAAATAATGGGCGATTTGACGCTACACCGTGTTTTCTAGTAGTGTTTTGTCTGACTCTGCTCGTCATTTTCTTATCAGCGTACAACGACCACGTCAGAACATGCCTCCCCCAAATAAGAGGTATGATCACCACGCTGGTCTGGCAGATTGTTGGTCGCAGTGAATGTATTAAAAATACACAGAAGAAAGCAACTGCTCTTCCTCTGATAGGTTCCCTTGTCGACTCTTTCGACATCTTCGGGCTGAGTTGGAGAGGTTGGTTTTTAAGACGCGAGGAGTCGCAAGAAGTCAGAATTCTCGGATTTGACTGGAAGGTCATATCTAGCCATAACAACTGGGGTAAATACGTTCTTCAGTGGAGACCGTAACTTGGCTAACGCAGTGTAGGATGCCCTCTGGCTAGGGATGGCGGCCTACGTAAGAATGCTGGCAGATGTTGGTTTTCGCAAGCTGAAGCACTCCTTGCAGTTCGTTTTAAAAAGGTATACATATTATATTTGACAAGTTTTGTGTAGTGTTTTCTTATTGATTCACACTCGTATAGTTACATCATAAAACATTTTGTTTATTTGTTGTGTACAAAACTTGTATGAAACATGCATTTGTGAACTTCTAGTTGTCTAGGGCACATGTTTTGGTCATGTTGAGTTATTGATACTTGTTTGCTGTTGATACTTGTGGAGCATGGATAGAGTATAAAACTTGTTTTTGACTGGTATTATACAGGCCTCATTTTCACTACTAAACAATAAATAAACTTGTCTAAAACACGTCTGTTTTTTGTAGTGAGAACGCTGTCAATAAAGCGGACAAGTTTGAACATGTCGTAGATTAAGGTGTAAACGTACTTGTCTAATACTTGTTGGCTACACAGTGTGAACGAAAGAATATTTGAGACGAGTATTTGACAAGTTGTTAGTTGTAAACACGTTTCTTGGTGAAAAGTATAAATGCTGTTGATGATAATGATGACACTTGCGACCGCATTTTATATTTATCATGGCATAAAAAAAACATTTTTTTTAATATTTTTTTATTATATACTACTTGCTTCTGCCGGCGGCTTCGCACGCGGTTTTCCGGGATAAAAAGTAGCCTATGTCCGTCCTGGGGATATACCATCAGCCGTTTAGTCGTGAATATATATATAATATAAATATTATATATATAAAACACTATCTATCTGATCATCATCAGATAGACTAGAGTATTAGTAGGTATGGAAAATGATTTCATCATACTTAATTTCTGCTTTTCTATTTTATAATCATATTCTATTTCAGAGTGAGATAAGTAACGAAACGGTGAAAATCCAGCTGTACTACGAGTGCCTTTGTCCGTACTGTCAGAGCTTTGGCAAAAAGGCATTCAGGGACACTGTTGTAGAACTACGCTCGTACCTGGATGTTCATATTTATCCCTATGGAAATGCATGGGTAGGTTATGTAGCTTCACAAAGAAGAATTCCAAAAATAAATAAAACTAAATAAATAAAGGGTAACGCCACCGCCGCAGCGGTACCACATCACATGTGTGTGTGTGTGTGTGTGTACTAAGCCGAAAGCGACTGATTTTGCTGATTTTCGACCCCAGGAGAACAACGTTAGATAAACGATTTTTTGAAATTAGTTGAATTAAATTTATTTTGAAAAAAAAACAGGTACCTAATAAAAAGTCTAATAACAAAAAAAATTAAAATCAAAACCATTTGTGAAATATTTTTTTATAATGCAGCGTCTTGGCACGCTTCCGACTAGTATTGATACGGATCAGTTGAGCAACCGTAGATTGTGTGCAACAGTGTGTGTGCAGTTAGCTAAATTGTTTCAATTGCAAATACTAGTTTTAATTTTGTTCTATTATTTGATTTTAATTTACTTTACGTTGATATTTTTTATCTAAAATAAAAATAATTTGACTTTAGTAACTTAAACTTCATTGACTAAAAGAGTAGTCTAGCCTAGCTACTAAATTATTTGCAACTTAGAACTGTACTTAGTCTAGACCCACTAAAAGAATTTCCCTTTAGGTTGAACAAAATGGTAGCATTTCCTGCCAGCACGGTCCAGAAGAGTGCTACGGCAACAAGTTGCACGCATGCGCAATAGACTACCTCGATGACATAATCATATCTGTCATCTACAACGGTTGCTTGATGGAGAACCGTCATGGTGGATCAGATGATGCTGCTGCTGATGCGGTAAATACCCTTCTTTCGTGCGTCGAAGGAGTTTGTGACTTTCCATTCATTATGTTGGCCACATATGACTAGCATAAGGTTGTAGGTACTAAGGCTTGTCCGTATGCTGTCAAATTGAGTGGAAATAATAAGAGTAGATACTGTCGTTAGATTCATGTGCTTTATATATTCTATTGGTACCTGAACATGAGGTTTTTGTTTCCTCATGTTCAAGTACCAATATAAAGCACATGAATCTAACGACAGTATCTACCTACGTACTAAATTATATTTTTTCTTTATATATGGTATTTATTTATTCCGTGTATATTATTATCTATTTTATAAAGTATTTTTATGTTAATTTTATGTTTCTACTTACTTATGAATATTTAATAATTATTATTATGTATTATGTTGTATACACCCCTGCCTTTCTTAAATTTTCTAAATTTAAGAAAGGCAGGGGCAAAATTTTTCTAAGGTTGCCTGGAAGAAATCGCTGCTAAGCGATAAGGCCGCCCATTGTACTATTATATTTAATGTTTGTGTCTGTTTCTTTTGCTTTATTTTGTGGTGTACAATAAAGAATTCTGTATTGTATTGTATAAATGAAATTAACGTTAAATTAAAATTGTATGGTAACGTCGAGCCTTGCCACACCTCGATCTATAGTTTCTTTCTGCAAAGGTAAAATGTCAAAATATTTCATATTTAGAAGTTAACATCGTTATAATGAAGCGATTTATTTAGTCGAAATAAGGCCCAGTCGTATTCACTTATTATCATTCTCGTTTTAAATTCTATACAAACCTTATATTTTACACTAACCTAACATTTACATCAACTTCCAGTGCGGAAAACGTTTGGAAATAGAATCCGAGCCAATCAAGCAGTGTGCTAAAGGCCCCAAGGGCGTGGAGCTGCTGAAATTTTACGGCGATGAAACCAGGAAGGTTACCTTCGAGGGTGTCCCGACTGTACTGATCAACGGAGTACTAGGCGATCCAGATAACTTCAGATCCGACGTGTGCAAAAGCTTCGCGACTCCACCTAAGCCATGCCAACGATAAACGCTTGCATCTTCTAACTTAACTTTATTAGCCTTGTGAATTCTAGGTACAGTCAGCTGCTCAGATATGTATACACTTCCAAATTTTCATTTTTATTTTACTCGGAACTTATCATATAAAAGTCTACGCACACATTTTTCATACTAAGTAGTCATCGTTCTTGTCAGAATACGAAATATAAATTATCACAATGACTATGCACTTACTATTCAGTCAAATTTCAAAACACAGGAGTGTATACATATTTTCGCAGCTGACTGTACTTACGCTATAAGCTATCTTAAACAATAGGGTTATCTTATAAGGTACGAAATCCACGCGGCTATCATTAAAGTTAATTGAATTTGAAGTCCAAGCTTGTTTTAATTACTATCATGTACTCGTTGGTAATATTTACACGTGACAATATTTTTGTTACATCTTCACGCCAAACCTACTGAACGAATAGGGCTGAAATTTTTAAAAGATTTAGGTCTAGGTAAAACTTATAGGCTACATTTTATACAGAAAGAACGCGTGCAAAGTGGCGGACAGAAGCTAGTGTCGCTGCTTGGCTGTTGAAAAAATGCATGGTAGTATATATTCGGACGAGCCTTTCACATGTAGCACTTTCTACTCAAAGTCAAAAGTCAAAGTATACTGAAACTATACTGAACTAGCAGCGCCTCGCGGTTTCACCCGCGTAGTTCCCGTTCCCGTAGGAATTTCGGGATAAAAAGTAGCCTATGTCCTATTCCAGACTATAATCTATCTCTGAGCCAAATTTCATCCAGATCCGTTTTGCTGTTCTGGCGTGATAAAGGAACAAACATCCATCCATCTATCTATCCATTAAACTTTCACGTTTATAATATTAGTGAGATAGTGAGATAACTGATCAACGGCGCATCCAGAAATGACGAACACTTCATTACAAATGAATGCAAGAGTTTATTAATCCACCTTAGTTTGGGTTCTTCGTTATTCGATTTATAATTACTACTTAGGCAAATATTTTATAAATGTTGGACATAAGACTAATCGATCTGTAATTGCTTATGTCGTTGCTCTTATTGCCTTTTTCTGTAAGAAATTTATTATTGATGCTTACCACTACACTGGGATATATTCATTTCTTATGAGTTCGTTGAATTTGAATATAGCCATGATAGTATGGGGTCGATCAATTCTTTGTTCGCTACCAAGGATTCTTAGTTTATCAGGACCGGGAGCTTTGTCTTTCTTCTGGATTTGAAGGCTTTTCTTTTTTACAATCATTATAGTTAATTGGAATTGAAAACAAACATTTTTTTCTTTATATCATCATGTAGGTAATACACTCGAGAGCAATGAATCCGGGTCACTCAAAGAATCCAGTATTGGAGTATTGAAGATTGGTCGAAAGTTATGTTCTCCGACGAATCAAAATTTATGCTCTACAAGCACGATGGAAGACACAGAGTGTATAGAAGACCAGGGGAAAGATTCAAGCAAGCATGCATCGAAGAAAAAATAGCCTACGGTGTTGGGTCTGTACTTGTGTGGGCCGGAATTTCCTCTGAAAGTCGCACAGAGCTGGTGATCATAGAAAACGGCTCTTTAACTAGCGTAAGATATGTGGAAGAAATCCTCAACGAACACGTTGGTCCATTTATGGTCAATTTCATGTTTCCTATTTTTGTTTTAAGTAGAGATCAGCAGTTTTTTTTCTTTATGTAATTTTGTGTAAATAAAATGTATGGTGACTCATATTTTTTTAACTTTCATTTAAGGAGTATTAAATTGTCTACTAAATACAATTTATTGCATTAACCTTCTTACTTTCCGAGATTTTTTGGATTCTGTGAGTGAGGGGATTCATTGCTCTCGAGTGTAGGCATGTGTAGGCATGTGTAGGCATGTTGCATGCAAGGCACATTTACTGAAATATTTCTAAATTTTGTAACCAAGTCACACAAATATTATAAGCTTAGTTGTTTGTTACAACTTCACGCCAAACAAACTAAACTTTTTGGGCTGAAATGTTACAAAGAGGTAGTTTTAGGCCTGGAATATAACACATAGTCATTTTATCCAAAAGGAACGCGTGTGAAGCCTGTATAATAAGAAACTGCTTAGCGGTTGAACAAATGTGTGATGGTGGTATATTCCCGTCCTTTCACATGCATCTCTAACTTAATTTTATTAATAACATAACAAAATTATATTAATTACAAAATAATTGAATTTATCACAATAACAACAGTACCTACCAATGCCATCATGAAAAGTCTACAGCTACTGACTTCTCTTCCATGCTGCAGTCGCGTCGTGCACCTTGCTATGACAAGGTTATAAAAGATTGAAGTCAGAAACGGTTTTGTGTGAATTAAAACATTTGTATCTAATGCAGGGTGGCTTTTTGAGAGAGAGGCCAGCTAATAAATAGTAAAAAAAAGACATGACGCTATTGAAATTTAAAAAAAAGATTGGTTTGATTTTCACCTGAATAACCACATTAAAAAAGTTAACAAAAACAAACAAGATTATTGTACCTATACAGTTTTTGTTTTCTCATAAATCAGGCGCGTATTATGGTTCCATAGACGATTTTTCTCTAATTTCTGTCTGTCTATCCGTCTGTCAGTGGCCTGTATCTCATTCATGAACCGTAATAGGTAGGCAATGAAATTTTAACTGAGTGTGTATTTCTATTGCCGCTATAACATCAAATAATGAAAATCAAATAAATACCTACAGTTGATAATTAAGTGTCTGTGTTATTAAAAACGGACTTAACATTCTACCGTACCTAAACTGAATTTCAAGTTTTACGGTTCAAATAAGTTCTATAATTCCTCGAAACGTATTACCTACATATTTACCTACATATTTTATTCCGTACGAAGCGAACAAAATAACTACTGTCTGATTATCTATTCTCCATAAACGCCACTTGTTATCAATGTCCATAAATTATAGCTAACTTGCGCGTCAGTCATAGTCTGGATAGTTTTGTTATTCTGACTCGTGTCTCGATAGGATAGGGTCAACTTTGATTAATTAATAAAATAATGATTCCCAAGTTTGTGATTCCGTTTATCTATGTTTTGGTGCTTGTAAGCACCGGCGATCAGGGTGAGTGAATCCTTTGTAATTTCTGTCAATCCGTTTATTTGTTGTCCTCCTACGTTTTCGGTTAAATTTACGTTGATTTAATCCAAAATAGCGCAAATCGAAAATGTAGGAGAAATCCATCTACTTTACGTTGTTTCTAATCTAAAATAGGGGACGTGTAGCTCAGCGACAATGCATCTTGTGTGGTGTTAAATAAAAAGAAAAATCACAATGTACTCAGTAAGTTATACCACTCTTCAGTACCTTCAGGCATTACTGATATCAACACAATGATTCTTTATGTAAAAAAATAAAAATAAGTTTAGCATTTACCTGAATATAATATCGAATTATTATATAACTAGCTGTTCCAAGCGGTTTCAACCGCTTTAAATTAGAATTTCACATTTCTATTCCCGTAAATCTCTCATGGGAATTTGATGTTTTCCCAAGACCAAAAGTAGCCTATGTTACTCTCCATCCTTTCAACTAACTCTATGCCAAAAACAACTGGTTGCTTAGATAGGGCGTAAAGGAAGGAAAAACAAACAAACAAACACACTTTCGCATTTATAATATTAGTTAGGATTTGACACAATATTTAAATTTCAGACGTGGAAACGAATGCCTTGGAGAAGAATATTGCATCAGGGAATATCAATACAATTCTTGAGTCCGAGTTCACCTCAAATGATAAGGTTCGTTAACCTCGAGTAGATAATTAGTACTTATTTTAATTAAGCAGATAGAGATTTACCGTAAAAACTGTCGTAGTTTGACGAATTCATTACGTATGTTAGCGGGTTAACTACGAACCTTATTTGTGTTGGAAGAACACCAACGTTTCATCCCTTAACAAGGGACTTCTTCAGGGTGAGTGCTGTTCAAGGCGCGCGCGTTCCGCGTCCCTCTGAGCAATGGACGTTAGTAACGTGTTGGTGTTCTTCCAACACAAATGAAGTTCGTAGTTAACCCGCTTACATCCGTAATGAATAGTTTTACCTGAAAAACTGTCAAACGAAAACAGCTGTATTGTGTGTGTATGAAAGAAATACCTACTCTCATTCTGAAAAACGAGAGAAATTTGAGTTATCGCTGTCGCCAAATATTTTATCCGGTGCGCAGATACACCTCATGCCGTGGAAAATCGCAGCAGGCGAAAGAAATGGGTACAGCTTCGTATATACACACGTAATACAGTTTCGAATAGCACTGTCTCGCTCTTTCACTGTTTGAAATAAAAACTGACAGTGAATAATCGACGCGGCTGTCCAGAAACTAGCCGCCTATCGATATTTTCTAAGAAAAGCGTGCAGCCCATCTTTGTCATAGTGGTTCGTCAGAGGGCAAGAAGATTGACGGTCATTATACGTCTCACTCTGTTCCGAAAGAATAACAAATAGCTACCCCGTAAATGCGAGTGCAAGTGTTAAGAAGAACCCTTATAAACTCTTGTGCGTCACTTACACAATAATTTTTGACATCTGCATACCGTATATTCCTGTCTTTTTACCCGACTACCAACAGGGGAGGGTTATGAGGTTAGCACCCTATGTTTGTATGTTTGTATGTTTGTATGTTTATATGTTTATATGTTTATATGTTTATATGTTTGTATGTTTGTATGTATGTGGCCCATTTCTTTGTTCCCACGTAGCGCTGAAACTACTGGTTCGATTTCAACAAATTATGTATCGATTGATTCGTCTCAATACCCCGATGGTTATAGGCTATAGGATTTAGGGCTCCACCCCCCGAATAAGCCTTCAAAACGCGTATTAAAGTTTAGGTAGCCGCAGGCTGCAGGCCCCATAGAGAAAAACTACAATACCTACGACCTATTTTCATTTTCAACTCTATGCCTATCAAATATGACCGATACGTCATTCTATTTTGTCAATGTAAATGTTTCAAACTTTTATAACTTTCACGTAGTCGGGTTATAGTTTTTAACTTTATCTTGTATCATATTCTATTTCAGAAAAACCAGAGCAACGAGTTGGTAAAAATCCAGTTGTACTACGAGTGCCTTTGTCCGGACTGTAGGAGCTTCGACTCTTCGGCATTCAAGGCCACTGTTATAGAACTGGGTTCCTACCTGGACATTCACGTTTATCCCTTCGGCAACGCCTGGGTAGGTTCGGTAGCTTTACAAAATAAGAATTTGAAATATTCTAGGATATTATACTTGGTGGCTTCTAATGTTACATGTGGTCTTCTAAGTATGTTTAATACAGTCTACACACCAAAGTCGACGGGCCGCCGAGAATACCTAGATAAGACACTGTCGGCTGCCTACAACATTCATAAACTGAAATGTCGCACCAACCCGCCCCGGGCTGTGTGGCAGATTTGTGCTTAGACTACACGTATAACAGAAACACAGAAAATAAGAAGTTATTATTAAAACAATTATTAGTAGATATTAATATTATAGTATGATTTTAATACGCTACCTTAAAAAGCAGACTAGTCTAACCTTTCTATTAGGCAGCTGAGTACTTCCTAGCTAGAGAATAGACCCACAGCGCTAGTTTCTAGCGCCTTTAAGGCTCACATGATATTTCGCTTCAGGTGCAAAAGGATGGGAGCATCGTCTGTCAACATGGTCCAGCAGAGTGTTACGGTAACAAACTGCACGCGTGCGCAATAGACCTCCTCAATAACATCACCTTGGCTGTCCTCTACAACTCTTGCCTGATGGACAGATCGCAAGCTGGGAGGGGATCAGATGATGCTGCTGCTGATGTGGTTTGTAACTTTTTTGCATCATAGGGACTGTTAGTGAATTTTTATAAGTATATTGGCCATGTCATGCTTGACAAGCATGTATCATTCTCATTTTTAGGGTTCCGTACCTCAAAAGGAAAAATAGGAACTCATATAGGATCACTTTGTTGCCCGTCTGACAACCCTCTTTTCTCAGAAGCGCGTGGAGGTATGAAGTTGAAATTCACATCATATACTCAGGTTTGTAAGTTCTTAGAGCCGCAATATAAATCAAACTTCTAAGTCAACGCAATTAAAAGTTACAGCCGTTAATACCCATATTTTTAAATTTTTCAAGAGAATCACATGCACACAAAACCTGTAGGGTACTTCCCGTTGCCAAATTTCATGACACCTAGGGTTCTGAAATTTGGTAAGAAGCAAGATGTAACACAAGTAAAGGAAAAAAATCTATGAACCGTAAATTCGTTGTTAATTTTAAAAAAAAATATTACTTACGAGTACAATTTTGTACGGAACCCTAGATGAGCGAGTTCAACTCGCATTTGACGATTTTTATCTACTAGCAACTCACCCTGGCTAATTATAATAATACTAGCAGCAGTTTCACACGCGTAGTTCCCGTTCCCGTGGGAATTCCGGGATAAAAAGTAGCCTATGTAATATTCCAGACTACAATCTATCTCTGTGCCAAATTTCATCCAGATCTGTTCTGCCGTTCTGGCGTGATTGAGTAACAAACATTCATCCATCTATCCAGCCATCCAAACTTTGTCAAAGTACCTAACTTCATTTTATAATTTACTATAAACTAGTACGTTTACGCTATCCCATGACAACTGATTTATGGGTTAAAAATTATGTCAGTTATCGGGTAAAAGTATGCTTATGTCCAGAGGGGAGCTACATCTATGAAAAATTTCATTCCGTTCAGTAGTTATGACGTGAAGAAGTATCTAACAAACATCCATCCATCCATCCAAACTTTCGCAATTTTAAAATTAGTGTGATTTTCAGTGCGGAAAATCAATGGACATAGATTCTGAGTCAATCAAAGAGTGTGCTAAAGGCCCCAAAGGCGAGAAGCTGCTGAAATTCTACGGCGATGAAAGCAGGAAGGTTACCTACAATGTTGTTCCAACTGTACTGATCAATGGTGTAACCGGTAGCGAATTCCACTTCAAGCAAGACGTGTGCAAGAGCTTCAAGGATCCACCTGAACAGTGCTCTCAAAAGAGTTTTACTTCATCTATGTTAGCTTTAATAGGACTGTGAATTCACTTACGCTAGAATGCTACCTTCAAATCTTCTATCCCTTTGTTATTTTATTTGAATCAACTTTTTATAGAGATCCGAATTATTTTGTTGACCCAAGTTTTTTCCCTGTCGGTCATGGATGACTCATAATTGCATGGATACCAAAACCTGCCCGCGCGGGTGTTTTGCGAAATCAAGGAATTAAAATTATTATTATGTAATTCAGCGATGTATAAATACATAACTAACTTCTTATTTCATAACGTACCTAGTAACCAAATCTTTTATGAATAAAATAGACACGTCTTGATCTCAGTGTATTATCATTTACCCTTATGAATAAGTAGATATGCATTAAAAAAAATATGTATTTTGTTTTGTAATAGATTGTTCAGCTTCCCAGCTATATTAGATTTTCAAACATTACAAAGTTAGTCTTTATGATCGTTATTATAAAAGTTTGTGGTAAGTCGAGTCGACAATGCCAAGCCGTCATACCAAGAATATATTAATGATAAGGTTTATACATATAGGAGTGTTAACACATGACTCAGGGTGCAATTATACATACCCTTTCAGTCACAGAGTCGCCACGAAGCCCCCTTCGCGAGGGTTGGGTGAGCTTCATTAGGAGTAAGGTTATGTTGACCCCCGCTTCTCCTTTTGAGTCTACTATAGCTTCTTTTGTTTTTCCTTTTGGTATTAATCATTTAATTGTTTATTAATTATTGCAGTTTCAAACACGAATAAAAAGCGTGTTAATTTCAAGTTATATTACGATTATTACGAAACCCTTTGTCCTTATTCAATTGAATTCATGACGTCATAAAATTTTCGGAACTTTATTTAACATTTGGTTCCATGATGGATTTTCAACTTTATCCCTATGGAAATGCTGAGGTGAGAAAGGTTTAGTTGTTATTGCACTAAAAAAAACTCCGAATTTTTCCGATTCATCAAAATTTATTTTTAAAGAAACTGCCTTGGCTTCAAACTTTCTGGGAATACAAAAAATACAAAACGTGACATAGGATTTCTGAAAAAATCCTAAAAATTGGGTAAATTGTGTCATTATAGTTTGATATTCTATTTTGTGAAGAGGAAAATTAAAGTTTTTTTATTATTATATTCGTAGTTTGGTACCGTAGATATTGAAATGGTTGATTTAAAATTACGGAAAACGGGTTTTTGAATTTTTCAAAACAATATTAAACGAGCTTAAAAAGACCCGTGTCTTTTTTTATTAAAATCTGATTACAGGAATTTCTGACAAAAGGTTTTCAGCTAATTTCGAGAAGATTTTTTACCCTTAACTCCACGCTTATGAAATAGCGAGCAATAAGCTAGTAATTATATAAATTGATCATACATGCTTGCTTTATCAAAAACTGTAGGCATATAGCTAATTCGGCCAAATAATTGAGGAAAATTAGGTACTATCACACAATTCACACACATCTTTCCTAGGTAAACCAAAGAAGACTATAGCAAAATCCGCCGGTTCCACGTGGACCCTTTCCCATACTCCTTTGGGACCCATGCCAAACAGCCACGGTCATTGTAGTTGGTTGTAAGAGGAGTTATAAGAGGAAGGGAATAGGAGCGGACCTGTGTTTACGCACACACTTGTACACTTTAATATGACCGGCGCACTTGGCTAGTCTCCGTTGAGACTGGCCGCCGTGGTCGAAATTCAGCTAGGAAGATATCATTATCATTATTATTTCTGGCCGTCTCATAATTGTCTCTACTAGGTAATAAAGGCTTGAACTCCTAAACTAAATATATTAGTAAACCACTTGCAGAATTGCTACGAGTTTAGAAATAGGCACTAAAGGCAAATGTCATGAAGAGGAAAAATGCAATAATGTGATAAGATGATAGATAAGTGTCGAATTCTGCTAACTAATCGCTTTACTATAACAGTGGTAGAATTGTCCATAGATGAAAGAAACTGTAGATAGTGCGTGCGGTGCAAATTGCTGAATATATTCACTAACCTTGACATGTTTGACAGGCGACCCTCCATCTGTAGTTTCAAACGTGTGCCAAAATATGTAATTCTGAGACGATACCATTGTTATGATGAAGCTATTATTTTAACAGAATCAGGGTCCAGGATCAGACATGTTTTGACAAAGTTATCGATGTGGCTGATTCCATTTCCCCCCCTTGACAAATCCCCCTTAGGATGAAAACTGTCCAGAATGTCCCATCAACAGATTTTCTTGTTCATGTTCCCCCTTGAGATATTTCCATGTTTACCATAATTATGGTTTCCGCTTTTTATTACAAATAGTTTAACCCATTACATTTATTACAAATAGTTTAACCCATTAGATATAGAGCACCAAAAATATTATTTCACTGAGTTTCCATTATTACTTGACACGCCTTTTTATTTTACTCGAATCAACTGCAGCTTCTAGTCTGTGCATCGATGATTCATGTAGAAAACATTCTGATAATTCTTTCGTTATGACTAAGAGCATGTGGCCATTGACCATAGCTATATTTAAAACTGGTCTCGCTGTTTAAGATATTCCACAATTTGATGTCGTTTATTGATTGTTACTACCAAAAAATAATAGTTTTAGGTTTCTTTTGTTAATAATATCAAAGTAAGATTCAAAACTCATCATTTTGTGAACAAACTGTGGTTTCTTGTTTCAAAAATGAACAGTTAAAAATCGTCTGATTTCTGTAAATAAAACTTTTTTGATAGAATTCAAACATTACTTCATGCAAAGCAACGAAATCATACCCAAGTTTAGCTTTCATCAAGTTATTTCCTTCAACAAAATTACTCCAATCAACCAATCCGTTTGCTTTCACTTTTATACTTCGAAGCTAACCCCTGCGGGATCCAAACTAATTAATACTCAGGGCAAGTTCGAACAATGTCGCCGATGCCCTAAGGTCCAATTACTTCGTTCTGTTACAATACAACTGAGTTTTGTATCAGGGTATCCAACTGAAGTCTGTAATGGTCCTAAGGGACGTCGAATAGTTACCGTCTGCAAAGGTAGATAACAAAAGTGCAAGACTTTCATTTGTTTCTTTGTCTTTTTCGGGAGATCCGTGATTGGAACATCGACTAGCTTCAATCCTGCCTTTAAAACAAGATAAAGTTAAAAACTACAACCCGACTACGTGAAAGTTATAAAAGTTTGAAACATTTACATTGACAAAATAGAATGACGTATCGGTCATATTTGATAGGTAGTTGAAAATGAAAATAGGTCGGAGGTATTGTAATTTTTCTCTATGGGGCCTGCAGCCTGCGGCTACCTAAACTTTAATACGCGTTTTGAAGGCTTATTCGGGGTCGGAGCCCTAAATCCTATAGCCTATAACCATCGGGGTATTGAGACGAATCAATCGATACATAATTTGTTGAAATCGAACCAGTAGTTTCAACGCTACGTGGGAACAAAGAAATTGGCCACATACATACAAACATACAAATATACAAACATACAAACATACAAATATACAAACATACAAACATAGGGTGCTAACCTCATAACCCTCCCCTGTTGGTAGTCGGGTAAAAAATTATCGTAGTTCCTTTTGAACAACCAATAATGACTTCAACTTTATCTGTTATTTTGAAAAAGTCTTATAAGCAGATGGTGTTTCTTCGCCCTCGTTAATTTTCAGAGCAGAGAACTCAAGTTACCTTCTTCAAGTTGGTATACTGCAGCCTAGCATTAGGTGTAGTACCATTGAAACTACGAACCCCGAACTTAGACGAGGTACTTAGTTCTACAGGAGTCGGAATTAATAGAGGAATGAATGAACAAGAGTGATAGTGCAGTTGTTATTCCACTACGCAACTAAGTCGGTAATTTATGTTTTAATTACATAAATTAATTATTATCTTACTCGTGCTAAAGGCCAGAGCTTATGGGTGCTAATAGCCTATGTGCTGCTACAATTATTACAAAATACGATTATAACCGGTTACTTACTAACTTAATCTCTTTCCAAATCGTTACGATAAAATAGTTGAGACTCGAACGCTTCCATAACTTGATATCGAGCTGCAATATGCTCCGACTAAAACCATATGTAATTGAAACTCGGCTAGACTGGAACTCTTTAAAAATCAGCACCGCATGGATTTTAATCACTGACGTACGGCTCATGCCTACTGCCTAGCCCTAGAAGTAGGTATGTATGTAGGAACATTCTCAATTATTTCCAGCTTTGACAACCCTAGCGTGCTAATTAAAAAGTTTTATGAAAGTAAACGGCCTATATTTTTCTGCAAAATAATGATAGTCCCTACTTTGTAGAGAAGTAAAGCCAGTAGAGTAGGTAAGTAGTTTGAAATACTACTACAGCAAAAATAACATTTTAATTGGCGTGTGAATAATTATAAGGCCTTTCGGCTTATAGCATTGAAAAGCCGACGTCACACTGCGGACGATTCAACGGAACGAAGGTCTTTCTATTCATGCTTTACGCTATAACAACTCATTACAACGGGACCTTGACTTTACATTTGAAATTGAACACTGGAACCGCAAAACTTGTGTCGCGGTTGATGCAACATGATCTTTATAGATAAACAAGTTAAACACCAGTGCTAAGCCACGACACTGTAAAAACAGAGCACGTTTTATTTGAATGATACAATAATGGCAAGTGCAGATATACCTAGTAGGTTCAAAGAAGGTATACCTACCTAAGACCCTTGACGAGCAGGATGACATGAAATATTCACAACAAGACTCTTTCTTAACATTAGTAACGTAATGGTTTACCAAGCCGAGTAGAAAAAATATTGAAGGCCAAATCGTTTCCACTTTTTCTCTAGTTTTGCCATCTGACAATGGCAATACGACGCATTTTATAGAGTCTGATAGCAAGTATCTGGTATCTAGCAAAGCCAAGGTCAATGATGACGAGATTATGGAAATCGTGAACATAGCACGTCATGGAATAATTAATCAACTAGGCTATAATGTGACAAGCTACTAATAACCAGTTAGGACCACTAAGCTACATAGATAGAGATAAAACTCCATAATGAGTAAATGTGATAGATTGACAGAATATTTTGTTACTTAACTAACCTTTGGAACTTGGAGAGTACTTACGTCAAACCATTAAAAGCTTTTGAATCTACAGATGTAGAGAAGTAAAGCCATGTTGGTTTTACTCTTTATCTTATTATATTAGGTATTAAACTAAATATTGCTGAACCATTCACACAGCATTATCTAGACCCAAGCTAAGCAGAGCTTGTGTTATAGGTACTAGATGAGTAATATACATACTTAATCGAATACATTACATAGATAGATATTTTTTATTATGCATAGAAAATAACCAGAACAACCGCAATATTTTTTTGCAGATAGTACAAGCATTTATCTCAAGGCGGGAATTGAACTCGGAATATTGTTGCAGACCTTCGCCCGCCGCGCCAGATAGGTCGTCAAATGTATTTTACATAAATGGCTACTGCGAGATGAAATATATCCGAGCACAACAAAATCAACGACAAAGAGAGACAAACTATTCCAAGGAGCAAGGGATAGGGATAAATATAATTTCTATTGAAGATAAAACGGTAGACAAAACTTTTGCTTTTATACACCCTAATGGCACGAGGGGTTGGTTATGGTTACTGGCAGTATTATTTAGGGATACAAATATACACATTTTGTGTCGACGTTATTTAACTGCAAGTTCCTACTTATTGTAGCATATTTTTTTGTAAATGCTTTCTAGTTTGATATTTCGATCTATTAGATTAATTAGATATCATGTTAATTACCTCTTTCAAAACTACTGAACGAAGTTCTAGGCATAGGAAAACATTTGCTTTTTTATCCCATAAATAATTTCCCATGGGACCTTTAAGCTTTTCCATTGAAACAACGATGCGATGCCACGGTCAGAAACTTGTACCTACTGCATAAATTTATAAAAGAGGTACTATCTAACAAACATAAGGTCAGACAGACCTACTGAATCCTAGATTCCTAGTTCGTGTAAGCAAGAGTTTTCATTATTCTCATTACGAGCAACGACACGAGGGTGTGCTTATCCGGAATTTGGCAGTAAGCCCAAATGCTTGCCTTCCACTGCCCAGACCAAATGCCAACTTAATTAGTTTACGAATTTTGGTAGTTTATCATTATCACAGTCAGACGGTTTATAATGTGCAAGCTAGACGTTTTAGTGTGCCCATGAATACTGAGATAAAAATTGTCCCAGTAGTTGTGAGGCCTTGTCTGAGTTTACACAAAAAACATTCGATAAACGTAATCGAGAACCATTGCTTAGAATGGTAGTAGACACAAATGAAGTGAAGCCAAAATAATGCGATAATTGCGTCTTATTTTCCTATTCGTATTAGTGCTATGATGCGTGAAAGCACTGACGTTGTAATTATGTTTGTCAACTCACATATAAACAGATTTGTTTTTATTTTCGAAATTAAGAGAATTGTGAGTGAGCGTGTTTTACCTCTATGATTGACTTGTTTGGGTTAGACTTGGTACGCTCATGGGACGCACAGGAAATACTTATGTTCGATGCAAGTACCCAGTGAAATGTTTTCCCGTCCGTTCTTATTTTTCTTGAAGCACCAATTGAAGACATTTCTGTGACCAAGCTATGTTGGAGGTGCTCTATCTACTTACTTTTATAACATCAATGCCGCAAACGCGACTGCCGTTGTCATGTCAAGGTGCAACAAATCACTCAAAATCATTCGAAAACTATCATCGAGCTAGTAAGAAACGATTGGATTGTTGTCAAACTACGATAAGTAGTTCCTCTCGATCCGGTAGGGGCGCTACAAGGCGCTAAATGTATAGAAGAACACGAATTCGATGGAAGTTTTCGAAAGAAAATGCGTACCAGTCGCACTAGGGCCGCTATGCACCAAAAGTTGTCCACTTACAATTTAAGACCTTAGACCTAAGAACTCTCTTGACTTTTATAATTATCTTTATCAGCCGCTAAAGTTGCGTCATAACATAAATCATCATAAATCTCAAATTTGTATTCCAAGTGACAGAGTGATTAAATATTAGAAGTTACCATGCAGCACAGTAATTGTGGAAATGGTTTTCTATCTAGTTATTGCCAATGTCGAATATGACTAAACGTCACTTACAGGGGTTGAAAAACCAGCTATTAGCACGCTGGAGCGCTGTTAGCCTTCCTATCTAATGAAATTAATTACCTAAGTATTCCTAACAAATCAGCGTTCGTTTTGTAATCGGCTTATTAATTCTACATACGGGCTCATTCAATGATTTGGCGGCGTTATATCGTTGATGATGATGATGACTTATAGTGATAGACAGGATATAATTATCTGCAAAAAATATTCTAACGTGCAGTTAATCTGATGCAGCATCTACGTGATTTTTACCCTGAAGTATCTGTGCCCGCATGTGGGCCTGGTTTATGGCCATCTATCTATTGTTGTTATAAATTGAAGTGCGATTTCCCGGAGTATTGCGTGAATATTTGAGATATGATCAATGGACATGCGTGCACACACAGGCCTGCAATTTGCGTTACAGACCAATAAGCTTTGGTCTAGAATCAGATAAGGCCGAATGAGACACAAAAAAACAAGCGCTACTTCAATTCAAATACTGTTTGAGAAAAGCATTCTCTTTTAAAAAGAGACTTGAGCTATCTCTTTAGATAATCAAGGGGAACCATAAAGCCATACATTATGATAATTATGTTCTTCATTGAAGACACTGACGTTGAAAACGATTGTTGCTGAGAGTACCGTCAATTTAGGTCAATCCCTAATACTTCACAATCACAATGGACAATCATTGGTTGCGCTATGTTCTCTTCCTAAACTAACCACATTTGTGTGAGTGAACCGAGGCAAAGACCTTTCTGAGAAGATGAGACACTGCAATAGTATATAATTATGTGGTAAATGTGAGTATACCTACTTCAGAAAAAACAACAAGTTGTTGGTAGTGGAACGTGGTAATTAATAAGTAGGTCGGACGTTGAGAGGTCAGTTTTCATTAACGATGTTATCATTCCGATGATTTGAAGCCAAGGTTTTAGGAAATCATACCATGTTTGACTTTTTATTAGCTAGTTTTATCTTGTGCAATGACAGTACTAACATGAATCAAGTCAATATGGCCCAGTTACATGTTGCAAAGAACTAACAACCTCTAAAATGTAACTGAACAAATGTAATATTATTATCATTAATTAACGAACCATAAATTACAAAACAACAGGAAGAATAAGACAGAAATTTCAAAACATCTCCTTTTCCTATCTTTCATAATAAAATGTAAAAATAACTATTATTGACACTCTAAAAAAAGCATTAAAAAACCTAAACTATTAATAATAATATTAACTCTATGTGTAATTAATAGTAAGATACTTTTAGACAACAGCCAACTATGTAGTTAGTAAAACTTTTGTAGTAACCTGTGGATAATGCGATTAGTTGTACATTTAGGATCACATTAAAATAAGAACATTATGTAGATAATAAGTCTACATTGTACAACTGTTTATTATCCTGAATAAAGAAAATAAAAGACAGGTTCATTAATGCTAGTGTTGATCAATTAAAGGTGGTTAGGTTACATATTACAAAAACATAAAAGAGTTGGCAAGGCATACACAGAAAAAACGACTTTAAAGCCCAAAGCTCACATCTTTCATTCGCATACTAAACCGAGAAATTTTGAGTAAAGTACAATGTTAGGGTATGATAACGGGGGATTTAAATACTATCGTAATATTACTCATCATTTACTCAGAACTTTAATATGATTGTCAAATAGTAAGATAAACATCGACTATTGCGATTCAAAAATGTCAACGTTCGTCAATAATTTGAGATTATGAAAAGAGAACCGAATTACGTCATTTCTGCAGTGTTGATTCACTCATCCAAGCCCCCGCTTGATACTGGCCGATGCGATGCCGCCGCGCCATGCGCTTACGCATTCTACACCAACGTCTGTGACTTCGTCTACCAAAAACGATGTCAAGTGAATAATGTGGCTACCGTGCCGTCACATTACTAATCTAGGAGCTATTTATTGAGTGCATCCTCTTCGTATTAACAGATTCCGATCTTACAAACTATAAATGTCAACGACCGAATAACTTTTTAAGAATAAGGCCGAGCTATTGAACAGTATTATGTGAATTCGATAGAGACAATAATAATGAAAGAACATACGACAATTCATATAACAAGAGAACATTGACAATAATTGTGATTGTATGTAGATGCTCACTTGCAAGGCAGGGCACGTCCGCGGAGACGCTATGGCCATCCGGCGAGCACATTCTCAAGGGCCCTTCGACTACGCTAATAAAAATAAACTCATTCCACACGATCCTAAACAGCAGCGTCGAAATAAACTCAAGGCTTGAAAATGATGAAAAAATATAGTACACATTGTAAATAACAGTTCATTGGACTTCAGTACGATTCAGTGAACGATAGTAGCATCCTGCTCAATACTGCAGTCGGTATCATTGTCGCGTCGCACCGCACATGCTGTACAAACATCAATCACAGGGCGATAAGATGTCCGTGGTGCAAATATTACTGCTGTAAATCAAAGTATTGTTATTATTATGTGACTGCCAACGATATATCAATCATCCATCACTTTTATGTTTAATAACATGTATTTAATTATAACCACAATTCGTTCTGAGCATATTTCTTTTGTATTATCACTCGCAGAAACATACACTTCCCTGAATTGCTTTAAAATATTCAATTTAATGAGTATACTTAATCACTGTATTGATGGTCACCGGATGGTGAATCAGAATTCCTGCGAAATGCTAATTCTATAATTCATTTTTAAAGGCACATTATTACGAGTACAAGCGTAATCTAACATGATTGCACAATAAGCTTAACGATGCGATCGGTCGACTCGATATAACTAGAGCTTAACGGTAAGGTAGAGGACTTCCATAATAGATTGTGTTTACCCTATCTATATCTTATGTTACCCTTTATGAAGGTCAACAACACAAAGCTTAATCACCGCGTCTTCTAAATAAATCTGGGCCGCTCTTTAAGTATCTGGGCATGTGCCGACCCGGCCGAAGTATTTGCAGATATTCGTTAGAATCGGGATCCTATTTCACTCGCTATAAGCTATTGAAATGATCATTAGAGTCAGCACGCGTGGTACATACTAAGCAGGGGTGAAGAACCCGAGTTTCTGATAAGTAACCTGCCATGTTTACCGTCGATCATTATAAATCATAAGTACGTAAACGCTGCAGCCTCTGACTCCTAGTTGCGTTTGATGCTGCCCATTGCATAGAGTCTGAGGCCGCTTAAGCGATAAAATATTACTTTAAATTAAAATTAGTAGCATATATCATCTGATCCAGGAAGTGGAATCGCAAAACAGATATCATTATAACTTCCTACTTAAAATTGTGTTGTACTTAGAACAGGCAGGGGAAATATGGATGGTTCTATCACATAATGTTTTTTTTCTGCTTCATCCAAAAATTAGAATCGGTAGTATCAAAATAAGCGGTTGAATGTCAAGGCGTCAAACGTACACCTTGTACAAAAAACTATCAAGTAATTCACAAGCAAAAACTAGTATATGTGAGTTTATTATAGCTTTGGCACGTGACTTAAATATGTGATTAGACAAACACGGAAATTCGTGATCAAATCTTTGTGCCCACCCATACATACCTGCTAGTACTCGGAGTGCCAAATTATACGTACTTATACATCTGTGCTCAAGATTTATATGCAGTGCATATCACATCACTATACTCTGCATATTTTCAAAGTAATTATGAACCTTAGTAAAATAAATTAATATAATTCAGCGTATTGCCTTCATGCAAAGTGGATACAGTACAGACGACAGCCTATTAGTATAAACTGATACACAAAGCCACACAGCTCGTTTTAATTTAGTTGCAGTGGGCATATTGACCACTGTTTCCTGTGATACCGGCTGGCTGCGATAAATGCTCTCTTCGACTCGTTTCCGTCCTTCTACAACTGTAAATATAGGGGTGACTGTATCTGACGTTTAACGATTCCAATATTGACAGTTACGTTCGATAGACAAAAACAAGAAGAATGAAAGATAATTTGGAATTATTTGATTTTAAACCTCTGATCAGGGAAATATATTTTTGGACCATATGGCAAAAAAATGTATCGTTATTGCATTGCATAATGCATTATAGTACCTTTAGCCGAGGGTATTTGACGTTTTATGATTCCAATATCGACAGTTTCGATAAATAAAAACCATATATTGAGGATGATTCGGGATTCAGACCAGGGAAATTTACTTTTGAACCAGAACATAAAAATGGTATAGTTTCCATATTAATTTATCCTTGGGTTTAATTTAAATTTAATGAACAAAACAACGGAGCAGTGAATTCACACAACGTTAGCCAATCAAAACCTTGGTAAGGTTTTATGAATTCGTAACGGTCTTTGTTATATTAATACTCACAGCATAATTTGTTAAATCTTGTGTGAAGAAATATGACGCAAACGGCCACGGTTGGATTAATTTTAGAAAAAATGTATTATTTATCGATAAATTCTTGGAGCTCGATATTTTCCTATGTGAAGCCGCATTGATGGGTGTACTGACTGCCAGTGTAGGTATTTAATAACATTTTTATACCCACCGAATGCTAGTGTTTATGTATAATACCTAATATTTCCTGTTGTCTTTAACATTTTCAGTGCCTAGCTTTGGTGTTCTAAACGCGTGTTCGTATACCACAACTACTCTGAAAATTACCAAGTTCTTTACTGATTTTTTTAAGTAGACGTATTCGTCTTAATTTTGGTTTTCATATAGTAACTTAATCTATTGAGACAGACTTATATAAGTTAGCTTCGTTACGTGTTGGTTGTCGCTATTTAAATTCAAAGCATAGATTTTAATAACTTCATTGCATTACTCTCATTATTCATATCTTACGCCGATTACATAACATTTATATACATAATATGTACATATTGTACATAAGTACCTAGGTCCTCAAGATTATTAATCCGATGTATGATTGATGCAGCGTGTTTTTACTATGTACATAAATCATTCGATTTCTAAGAGCAAAATGTAATCGCGAATTGTAATTTCGTAAGTTTTTATGTCGTTTGTAGCTGGAGAAACGGTTCAGCTGGCATTCCATTTCAATGTTATCTTGTTAGAGAGCCAAAATATCTATTTTTACATAAGTTTAGTTTTCATGTCTAATAATATGCGCATACTTACCTGATAAATGAATACTTTGTTCCTTTTACTTTTATTTTCTACTCGTTTTTATTCTGTTTTTAAATGTAGGGTTATTTTCTCCTTAGCAACAGTTTCCAGCTCAGTAAGTTCACCAAATAGGTTGATTGATGTTAAATCGAACAAAAAACGTCTACCTGCCAACTGTAATACAAGGGTATTGCTTCCATCCTTGACCATTTTGCCGTGGTTTTTATAATCTCATTTTATGAACCGCAAAATTAATTAGGAATAATTTATGTATTTACTTACCTGAAAGAAGGTAAAAAATAAAACGGTAACTCAAGTAAAATAACAATAACTCAAAATAAGTGGCATATATTAGGTGTCTAATATATAATATGATCTACATTATGACCTACCTTCCTATAACTTTGGAAAAAGAGGAGAGACCGGAGAACCTTTGTTATTTGACTCTAGCAACTCTACTTCCAGGCCCTAAAAATAAGAATTCATAGTAAAACCAACTAAAAACTCATTATGCACAGACAGGAGTGACTCGTCCGCCACTCAGGTCTGACGCCATTCTGAATATAATATGATTCATTCAGTTTTGTTTGAGTTTTTGAATTGACATGGTTTGCATTGATTACACGGAAGTTTACGTGCGTTTTTGTTTTCTAATGAAATGGAAAACGAACGCTATTCATCTTGAAATGTCGCAGGCACCGCGGCAGGCGGAGCACTGATGTCATGGTCACGCGCCGTTGCGTCAGAACGACAATGACAGGACGCGAAGCGCTAGAGTTCAGTGGATATCGGCCTCAAACCAGCGTTCTATTGCCCCCGCTGACCACTGATCTGTTGGTATTGAAATAGGTTAATGGACTAGCTTGATTCGCTCTCAATCTTCTCGCTACAACAACAAAATCGTTTACAATTAATAGAGTGAACAAATCCTTGAGCTTCTTCAAACATTAATGTTATCCCCATATACAATGTACAGCGGTCTATTTATGGGGCTAACCATATCACGATCTCATGTTTCCGCCAAAAGATATTTACGCAAGATAAACTTTCCTCGCAGACGCTCCCTAAGTCCAAAAGAAACTTTCTGAGAAGAATAAATTAAAGGGGACCGCATAAGCAAATACATGCCAAATAAGGAGGAACAAGATTTGCTTTATTAAGAGACTTAGTTGTAGATGTTTAGTTCAAAGCCATGAATAATCCAGGCGAGGTTATGCTTAGGATGTATGCGTACGAACTTGGTACGAACGAATACCTACTGATGAATGATGATCCATGTCTGATCATCTTGTCAAAAGCTTTTTGCAAATACACACGGTCGGGTATTTGACTAGTGAGCAGTGACGTGAACCGGCGATGTAAATGGAAAGGGCGGCAACCGAGGCTTTTCCACTTTTCCACAAATTGACGAGAGATAACTTTCCCAATAATTGGGGCTGAAATATGCTGGACCCGGTAAAGCTTCGGCTTCCTATCGCATCGGGTCTAACAAGTAAAATATGAATTCAATCCGGGTATCAACACCAAACCTGCGTGTGCGTATAATGGGCTTCGAATTGGATTCGCAGCGCACCGTATTGACACGCGTAAATAGATGGATGACGTGGCCCCACGCTCTCACGGCCGGCCTTTGGGATTTCGAATCCCATTGGATGTCGGATTCATTATTCCTGTTTCAATACGACAGGGGAAACAGACTGCCCGTGAATTAAAACTACATATCTATAGGTAATAAAAACCGCAGCAGGATTTAATTCTTTTGCACCAACGAGAACGGAGAGGCCATGCAAATTCAAGGAAGTATTTAGACTTCCTTGAATTTGCATGGCCTCTCCGGCCAGTATAAAATATTGAAGATAGCACAAAGATCATACACATTCATAAAAGTGAAGTGAAGAGAGGAATTTGCTTCTTATAGTTGTGATTTTGTGTGATTTTTCTAGGCGCAACAGGAACTTTAAACAAATAAATAAAGGAGTCATACCTTCACGATACGGCTTCTTTATTCCTAGAACTTGAATTTCTGTGTCGAAATAAGCAATCATCACGTACCAAATAGCGACAAAGATATTTTCCCCTCGAAGAAACTAATTAGGCAATAAAACACGAGTTTGGAAAACATTGCCGAAATCAATTTAGGCAGCTCTGTCGTTCACTTTGAAGGGTTTTGTTTGATGGGGCAATAATAATGAATCAGTTCACGAGCGGAGACCGTTTATTTACAACTTCCTTTGGAATCGATTCGACATTCTAACAGTGGAAACTGATATAGGTAAAAATCCATCTGGCAAGGTATTCCTAGCACTCTATAGTTTCTGTGCCTATTACTATCGACGATTTTCCGGGGTGGAAGGGGGAGAATAGGTCCAACCAACGTGAGAATAAAATGCAAAACGCATAAGGTATGAGGTAGGTACCTACTACGATGTTACTCTACTATAAGAGTTAATTAAATCCAATTTCCTTTTAAACAAAAATACTGAATAGCTATAGCAAACTAAGAAATACATTTAATTAAATGTCATTCATACACATCTGTATCAGATTATTGCCGTCGTTCATCACCTAGATGATTCGATAGTGTACCCAGTGGGGGATCCCACTGGGTACACTATCGAATCTTTGCGTGTCAACTGACATAGTTCGTTAACAGGAATGCCACAACAATAGGGCCCCAATTCAATTAATCAGAACAAAACTTTAATTGTGTCTTAAATATCCGGCAGCGCTGGGTGACATTGATTAAATATAAAATAATATACCTATATAATCTCTTTCTAATTTCGTCTTACTAAAGCTAGACTTCTACAAGGAATATAAAATACTGCAACAGCTTCGCATATTCAAGGTTTTATTGTGGCTGAGCTGAGATCATAGCCATACATTTTATTGCCAGTCAAGAATTAGCCAGTGATTCGTGTTACACGGGAGGATGGCCAGAGGTCGTGTTCCGCAGACCTCCATCGATCGTTCATCTGATGCTACCAGAACCTATTAAATTATCCGTACATAACGTTTATGGCCAGTTGTTCTAGTTAACACACCCCAGAGAACACAACTTCTCTTAATATTTATGCCTCACCTTAGAACTGTTAGCCCAACTATGTTTTTAGGTAGGTATCTACGAGTAGATACGTTTAGACATCGTTAACCTTAGAGCTCTCGAATCGATGAAGATAAGCGTATTAGAGGAACTCTCTTGGCACATTTGAACTTCCCTTGCCCGGAGCTATAGTTCGCAATGTTGTGCAAAAGAGAACACTTTCGTTCACAAATGGTCAAGGCCCAAGCACAGCAGAAGTGTTTCAATTAGCAGCATTAGCGTCCTGGTGCTAGGGTTTAGATCACTTAGCCGCAGCTGGTTGAGGGCGAGCAGGGAGCAGGGACGCAGCGACAGTAATTATCGTGGCCCGAGTCGACGACTCCAGGCAGAGCGTTAACCTCGCCGCGACCCTCGCACAATACGCAACTGTAGTGCGGCTCACTATCACAAATCTGGGACGAACTGGGACGATGCACGCCGGCAAGTGCTTCACGCATCAACTTTGTGATTGCAAGCAATTCAATAGGTTGCCATATCGTCATAACGCACCCACACAACACCTTACCAAGAATTAAACGCAATCCGTGAATTTTTATCAGATGAGAAGTCAAACGGTTTGCGTTTTGCATTACCAGTAACCAGTAGTTGATGCAACGATCGTCTGTTACGGTATGGTAAATGAATGTGCGGTGTCACTGACGTAACTTCGGACATTAGGGTCGTTTCTTCAGTTCGCCGCTTGGGTTTGCTAGCAGTCTTGCACATCATAATCGAGTCGAACAAGGATATTGTAAGTATAATAGGCGATTATTTATGTTGGTACAGTGTCGCAAGCCAGGCGAGGCTGGCTGCCACTGCCAGTCGGCTAATCGTGCAACCGACGCTCACGGTCGCCAGCCACCCACTCTCCAGTTAAGCCCATATAAAGTGTTCGACGTCCCAATGCAAAGCAATATTCATATTTTTATACCAATGTGGCAATATGCTTCTTGGGAAACAATTACTTCTCCGTTTACGAGAATATTATTCCCTAAACATTGTCCTATTGTCAGTTTTTTAACATGATTGTTCTTTTTTCTAATGTCAAAGGACTTCAATTGACCACAATCTCACCGAGTGATGATGTGCCCGAAGATGTTTCACGAAGGTCTAGAAGACACCCATTCACTCTCGTCTTGAAGAAACCCAGGTTACCTTGGTTCTAGAAAAAAATGCGATACCAACAAAGCTATATGACAGTCTCAGATACCTGCCATCTTAATTATCTCTTTTCGCATCGCAGTTCAAATTGCCTAAGGCTCGGATAGGCAGCTGTTATTAACAGGAGCTATGTTCGCCATTGTTCTAGTCTTCGACTAGTCTATCAACATTCCACGGCGGGTGTCAGTCCTCGGAGTGAGAACACTGGGTAGTTATGTACTAGGTATAGTAGGTAACTGCCTACGCGAACAGCAGTTTTATCACCACACTTGTGTATTCCAATCTGCGGCCTTATCATAAGTAGGATACGATAGCTCTACTTGGAACCCACGATGCAAAACACTTCTTATACTTAGGGTCTTTATTACTGGAACTCAACATTAGCTTTGTCTTTGGTTTATATTATGTGACAGCAGTTTATAAACTACAGCGTATGCTCGTGAATCATTCGTGCTACCACTTGTGTTTATGACTCTTTTTCTATAGTTCGAAATGGTAGTCTTCGATTGTTTTTCGACATATTTTTGAAAGGATTTTATAGTATAATTTGGCCTGTTTTAAGAAACTATTAACTGACTTCAAATTTCGGTAAATAGTGTTCATCTATCTCTCGAACTGTCACATTAGGTAGTTGCTAGGGTGGTTTTTTAAGTTTTACGGGATAAATACTAATCCTTCCGGAATAAAATGTATATGGGACCACCTCGGGATCATTCTCTATACAATAGTGAAAAATTATTAAAATCGGACTACTCTGTAAAAAGTAATGCGAGGTCTAACATAAAAAGTAATATACGCGTCGACTTGAGAACCTCCTTCGTTTTTCGACATCGTGAATTGTCCAGCATTATTTATTATTTATTATTTATTTTTCGTCGGTTGAAAACACAACCTACTCATCGTTAAGGCAATGTCTTTACGACTGCCTCCTGCGAAATGAATTTTCATTTCATACTCCATTCAGTCGCCTGCGGTTTTGCAAAGGTAGGTAATAGTTTGGATTCTGTGGTATTGCCCATTAATTGTCCGATGTCGTCACCCAGACAGAATGAAATGAACTAAGTACCTACGTAAGTTTAAAGGTAATTAGGTAAATGTTATTACGGCATTTTACTAAATACCACAGCTACAAGGAATATGTAAAAGACAATATAGGTCTGGGTAATTAGGTTTCCTAAAAATTACCGAAGTAGGTTTAAATGTATATAGCTTGAGCTTATTAGTGTTTCTGTAACCTTAGCTCATAATATTGAGTTGCAAATGCTGACATTTGCAACTTAATATTATGCTCTACCTAACACTAATCCTACGAGAAACCCTGCTAAAGTTTTTACAATTACCTTGATAAGCAGGTAAGTTATCTTAGCAGCTAAATAAGAATGATGCGAACTGTCAGCTATTAATTAGCCTCGATAAACAAGCTAGGTCTCTAGATTATTATCGCCCGAAAAGGAATCTAGCCCCGCAAGGCTGCCCAGAATTGCTGTATTCAACAAACGTGTCTCACAACAACACAAACGCAAACTAATTACATACCTACCACTCGACACTTAGCGGTGCTTAGTGAAAGCTTCCTGGTAAACAAGAATTTGAGACAATTACAGATTATCAGCTTACAAAAGAATGGCTTAGGCAGGTAGGTGCTATTTCATCTCGGCGTGATCTTAGTCAGAGCTAGTGTATGCCAATCATTTGAATGCCCGTATTACTTTTGCGAAAACCAGTAGGTAGTTCAATAAGTACATTCACTTCGACTGATTAAAAGTACAACATTTTATCCTTTCTAAAATTTCTTATCCAAGCATATCGCCCGCCATGTCATCGTCTACCTGATTTTAAAGAGTTCTTTGTCTCGGGAGGTCGTCAACCCCATTATCTACTCAGGTGTCCTAATATTCCGTTTCCTCAGAGCTTATAGACTCGGCTATTTTTTGCTTAACCTAGATATTATAGTAATCTGGCGGAAATCGATAACGAATCAGGGACAGTCATAAACCTCTGTATCTGTTTGAAAATTGCCACCAATAGGTAACCTATTAAAACAAGTTGGTACATCTGCACGACGGTTATTAACATCTACCTACAGTGTTCGAAAGATTTCGATATTACCCTCGTATTGAAGACAAAACAAACACAAAATACAAACATTCACCCCTCGTTTGAGTGTTGGAAGTTTGTACAAACATACGCATGCTATACCGATGTACCTAATGTGGTATTACAAACAGTACAATCATGTCGCTTGTTTGTAGGAGTGTCTGGGTGGGTGCAGGGGACCGGCTGATGCTCTCTGCCTAATAACTGCCGCCTCATAAACTGGATAATAATTAATCATACTTGATCAACGCTTAATTCTAACAGTATTGAGCTAATAAAACGTTTCACATTGAGTACCTCCTTGCCTCCACCTAAAGTCTTTATTGCACATAAAACATACTACAACTTAAAACTAGCGAGGTTATAGCAAAATTGGCAAAGGCGAGCTTATCCCAAAAAAGAGAAATCCTCTTCCAGCAAACCTTATTGAGATAGGCACATCGAATTCATACAAGCAATAAAAATGCGAAAGCTTGGATGTTCGTTACCTCATCACCAAAACGGATTGGGCTTAAATATTTCAATCAATCAATAATTACTTTATTGTACCACACAAATACAAAATACAATACAAAAGGAAATGCTGCGAATCAAAGAAGTATAAAGGGCGGCCTTATCGCTTTGAGCGATCTTTTCCAGGCAACCTTGGAAAAATGCGTGCAGAGCCACGAGCGAAGCTAGTCGGTACGAAATATAAAATAGCTAACACAGGCGTTCAGATATGCGAATTGGGTCCGACTATTGTTAGATTATTTCGTAATTGTATATTGTTTGTTATCATACGAATATTATTTGAATAGTAAATCTTTGCATGGCACGCAGAATGTAGGCCATTTATCTAATCGCGGTCGCTAAAAATAATCACGTTAAAATCCAAAGAAACGCGGACCAATATCTAATATCCTGTGGTGTTTATCGTATAAGTTGTTATCTTATCGTCCAGCTGATAGAGCAATTTCTTCGCAAACAAAATAATTCCCCGAAACGACTCCATCACTAAACAGATTAGTTACCAAAATTAGTTCGTTGCGGGTAGTTTAAACAAGGGAACGGAAGGAGAGGGCGTCCGAACGGGCCGCGAAAGGACTGGTACGCAAATAGCGACGTGACCCGGCCATTGACTCGGTTTATCCTAATCCGTCCCACTACTCCAGTTCAGTCCTCAATCTGAGCTGCTCTGCTCGCTGCTCGAGCCAATCCCTCGCCGCTACGAGCCGACATCGACCGTTCCATACATCTCTGAACTTTCACATGACCCAACATTGCAGCTGTCTAAACCCACAATTCGTAAAATACAATAGCGAAACTAAACACACGCCATAAACAAACCCTCGCTAACAGATTACAAACAAATGGAAATCACGTGAAACATGCCTAATGTGGGTTACAATATTCCTATATGAAAGCGGTAACCCTGCGGCTGCGGCCAAATAAAAATAAATACGTATCTCTCATGGAAGATTCAAACAAACACATCAACCTACATTTATATTTAGACGAGAGGTAGATGCTTCAAAGATGGTTCATTTTTCTGTTTACGCTCCTTTACTACGCTAAAGGGACAATCTTTGAAGATACAGAAATAACCTTGCTTTGTTTGTTCTTCGCTATCTGCAACTTTTGATTTCTCAAAAGATATTATTTTGTTATGTTTTTAGTTTACGTAAATCCATCAACTTATTTCACAAGATGAATAAAGCACGTAGGTTATGACTGTGGTAGAGCCAGCGTCATCGAATTTATTGATGTTTTGTTCTAAGAATAAAAACTGCCCGTTGAAAGAGCAACGAAGAACCATAATCTTATCGAATGTATTGTATTAAAACATGGGTACTTATGCACATATAGACATTACCCGTGCAATCCTTTCAGAGGGTTCCCCACAAGCAGGGATTATGTAAATGTGTAGTGGTCCAGCCAAACCAATGGACCTTTATGAGCATTCTCTTCGTATGGAAATGTGTAAAAGTGCTTTACCGAATTGTTCAATAATGATATTCGAGTAACAAAAACAGATTTAGGTGCCTAGTGCCTTGCCTACTAGGTTGGTATGTAGGTACTTAATTCAGTTTCCAGTTTTGTCTTTTACAAAGCTAGAAACTAAGTAACTAACTACCGAACTCCATTGAATCTAGATAAGTAATCTTGATTCAATAGAGACCCTGAAACTAAGATGAAATAAGTAGATTATCTTATCAAAATCAGTTCCAAGACCTGTTTGAGATTGACAAGAACCTATTATCCAGCAGCTTACGCTCCACAATATTGGTGCCAAGTGAAGTGAATAACACCAATAAATATGGAAATAGCTGCAGCCTGCAAGCGCAATGTTGAGTGACGACAAGTCGCAGCCGCTCTGACAAGTCGATAGCACCGCCTTCTTAACACATTTGTTACGGCCTCAACACTTGCGGCCTGTCTCGATCTAGGACATTTCAGTGTTTCTGCCAATCAATAGCTGCGACATCTAACTGTATTGTGTAACTCGACAGTATCATTTATACAGTAGGCAAGTATCTGGTTCCACACTCAGCTCAACCCGCTGTCAGACGCACACTTTCAACTCGAGGTTCACACGCTTTGTTCCAACACAATGACTCTCTACGTTCTTTTTGTTTTCATTCGAGACGACCTTTGTTGATTATAATACAATATCGCGACTTTAATGAAAGAAATCATGCACCGTGAGATTTTTATATCATTTATCTTGCGATTGACACATTCTGAAACTATTGTGTCAGTTAGTCGGCCAACGATCGGCCACATAGGTAATGTTCAATCAAGTATAACTTATAATCCTAGTCAACGGAGTGTTCTATTTGTTACATGTTCCAAATGTGACATAAAACCACATATAAAACTATTCAGCAGCAATTCGGTATGAGGATTTCACAGTGATTCCCACGTCAGCCGAATAAGTTTACGTCAGTGCGCTTGGCGCTCAAAATATCCAACACGCGAACTTCAGTTGGTTAAAAAGCGTGTCAATCTGGATACATTAGGCATGTGGTGTTGATGATGTAAATACGAGTGCAAATAAGCATTCAGTGAATAAATCAATCAATGTTGCCACACTTCTTTGATCAATACGTATAGATCTAAATTTGTTTTCTTATAATTAGCATTTGACGCGATAGTAAGGCTGAATGTTAGGATTGTAGGACATCAACAATATTTTCGCAAACAATTCTTCTGTTCCGAGTCCTTTGTTGCTTCATTGCATTTAATTATGCAACATTGTGGCAGGAGACAGTGGGCCTGACATTTACGTATGGCGGCGCCTGCAGCCTGCAGCCTGCGGCTTCGCCCCAAATTGACTTCTGGCCTTCGTTCCGCTGAAGTGGGACACGGCTCCACGCACGCGTCTATGATATTATCTCCGAACCACTCGACTCGGGCACTTGCAGTGCGCGTGCACAATGCAACCTGTCAATTCAGATGATTGCAATCATATAAGGTAGCTCCAATTTACTCGTGACTTGGGCATTCGCTATTATCAATTGTTGCTTAGTTCCAGTTCGGTAGCCGGTTTGTAACAACATAAATGCCAATTCACTGGCCTGCACAGAGATAAAAAAAAAGTCTGTAAAAACACTAGTTTGGATTGCAATATCATCCAATCGTGAATCGGATTGATTGACGATCATATCTCTATCAATTAATTTTATAATAGACCCTAGTCATCTACCAATCCTGATCGAGTCATACGAAGCTTGTTATGAAAACGCAGACTGGTTTTGAAAATATATCATTTGAAAGCCCTCGACAGCGTGCATGTTTAATGTTATTGTGCAGATCGACGCGCCCGCGCAGCTTGCATCACTGCCGGCGGGACTGTTACATGACAGATTACCAGACGCCACTGCAACAGGTCCAGATAGGTCATTCCATTTGCAAACCATGCTAAACATTATGGTTCTTTATAAAGTTCAGACATTGATAATTCTTCATCTTCACCTTCCTTTCCTTACCTACTGCCTCTTCTCTACATTATGTCTGCTGAATTCGTAGCATGATGTTTGATAGAGCTGTTTCGAAAATTTGTAGTTTACGTTATTTGAATTCAGAACAAAGCCAATGGCTTTTGAGTAATCAGAACCAGTCTCATTGACTACGTAACCAACGGACACCTTATGAATATGCAATGATTTGTAGAGTTCCGAAAATTCATTCATTGGAGTTTCCGGAAAGATGACTCTACGCGACGCGACTAACTGCACTCTTCATAATTAATTTAATTGAGGTCTTATGACTTATTAAATTTTAATTAAAAGGCTTGTTTCACTTAAAAATTCTTTATAGGGACCACTAAAATCTTAGTTAAATTCTTACTTGTGTTTACCTACTTCCTCCTGTGGCTCAGTAATCCAAAGTGGATCGTGGCCTCCAACACAAGACTTCTCCAGGCATCTCGGTCCTAAGCAGTCTTTCGCCAGCTATGCGATACCCATATCGGCTTAAACTTAGTCGATCCAGCGATAGGTACATAGGCCGGTCGACTGGTCTACGCTCCGCGGCGATGGCTATCCCTCATACGGATCCTTGACAGTCCGATCCTCTTCCATTCTCTCGACGTGCCCTAGCCAGCGGAGACAAGCATTCTTGAACTCGCCTACTTGTGTTTACATCATTTAAAATATGCATCAACAAGGCCTCAGTAGCAGCGCATTTTATCAAATTTAGGGTGTTTCCTGTTCAGCAAAATCACTTTTATGGTGTATAAATACATAGGTATTTTTCATTTTCTACCTTCGATCAAAAATAAGTAGTTCGCGGCCTCCCCCGGCAAAGCCGGAAATTTTTGATCGAAGTTTTCTATCAATCAAGTGCACGCTCTTCTACCATGTAAAAATGGAATTACCGTTAGACATGTGTCATCGCGCCCTCGTTACGGCCCGGCAGGCGACAAAACCTGTTCTTACGTCCATACCCTTAATATGGCACAATTGCCGAATTCGCAATGCATTGCCGTTACTTGCAGTGACAGTAACGACTTGTAGGTACCTTATAACCCCATTTCACTGGAGCAACTAACAATTTAAGCCTTATCCAGAGGCAAGGTCGCTTCGAAGTAGGACTAGTTTGTATTCAACAGGCTATTAAAAGTTCTTAAACCAACCAACCAACATTCATAGAGTGGAGCTTTTTTATTGTTTTACTCTTCTTTACCGTGCGGGGCAATCAAAGACTAACGAAGGTTCTCATAAAGTCAGATTTAAACAAGATCGACTAAAAACGACCTATCTAAAGATCCTATGGAAGATAGACCCACAGACAAGTTAAAGCAACAAAAATATAGCCTCTAAAATGATTACACATAATTAGATCCTTCATCTCGTTTGTGGGACAGGTTTATATGACAGATGCTGCTATCCCGAGGCTCGGATGCAGATGCGAGAAACACACGTTTACCCACAAAGGGTGGTTGGTAAATTACAGGATTTCTTTCTTAGTAGAAATGAGAAGGTTTTTTTTTTGAGAATGGAAATGGATTATTATAATTGACCTTTTAACCAACTTTTAACCTTACGTAAAAATGTTAGGATATCTTTATAACATCGCTTTGTTGCATTTCGCTCTTAAACTCAGATCAATCGTTTTTACCCGACTACCAACAGGGGAGGGTTATGAGGTTAGCACCCTATGTTTGTATGTTTGTATGTTTGTATATTTGTATGTTTGTATGTATGTGGCCGATTTCTTTGTTCCCACGTAGCGCTGAAACTACTGGTTCGATTTCAACAAATTATGTATCGATTGATTCGTCTCAATACCCCGATGGTTATAGGCTATAGGATTTAGGGCTCCGACCCCGAATAAGCCTTCAAAACGCGTATTAAAGTTTAGGTAGCCGCAGGCTGCAGGCCCCATAGATAAAAATTACAATACCTACGACCTATTTTCATTTTCAACTCTATGCCTATCAAATATGACCGATACGTCATTCTATTTTGTCAATGTAAATGTTTCAAACTTTTATAACTTTCACGTAGTCGGGTTGTAGTTTTTAACTTTATCTTGTTAACTTTATCTTGTTTATTTGATAAGCCAGTCAAATTTATGCAAAGGATCATTATTTTATTTAGTAAATCATTACTTATGTAAAGCTCTGACTACTGTGGCGCTAGGTTATTAATTATATAGCCCCACAGTATACTCAAAATAAATAAATAAATAATGCTGGACTATTCACACAGCATTATCTAGCCCCAAGCTAAGCAGAGCTTGTGTTCTGGGTACTAGACTCCTATATACATAATACAATACATTACATAGATAGATATTTTTTGTTATACATAGAAAACGACCAGAACACCCGGAACAAATACCTGCAGATCTTACAAATATTTGTCCCAAGGCGGGAATCGAACCTCCTGTGTCACAGGCGGACCGCCCACCACGCCACAGAGGTCGTCAAAGACTGAAATACTGTGTGATGTGCAGCATCACATTTATTTATTTATCCTCAAAGTTGGCACCTAACATTTTTAGGTAAAGTACTATTAAACCAATAAAGTTCCCTCTTTTACCAATAAATTTCAAATCAAATCTACATTCAGAAAATTGCATGATTATGTCTAATTTCAAGAAAAAAAGTGTGCCACGAAAATCAACCAAAAAATGAGATGCCGGAGAATCACCCACCTATGGGCTTGATGATAATTTATGAAGTTTGCAAGAAAATCTTGAATGGGGTACCAATTGGGGTTGTCGCTGTAGCCTGTAAGTAAACCGATACAAACTTCATATGAGTGCAATATATGTATAGTATTAGTAACCTACTTAGGTTTTATGGTGCAAAGCATACTTGCCTATATATTTTTATTAGTTATCATTATCTGGCACCACTGTTATGTGCAAAGTACAGTTTAATAATGTATAAATTTATTTAATTATTGCTTATTCAGAGGATGTAAAATAAAATAATAAATCATTCAGGGTAATGGGAACAAAGCTTGCACTAACATGAACAGGAAAAATAATACGAACAATACCTACCTAAAAAACAATACGTATTTTACTTACAGAGCAAGAATATCAAAATGAAATAACAACCAATATTTTTAAACTTACGCGATCTGAACACATATTTATAAATACTATTATGTGACCAAGGCAGTGTGTAAACCTGTCGAAACGTCGGGAAAATAAGGTAATTAAACGCGATAAATACCCGTTAAATAGTATTTAGAAATAACAACCGACCTTATAACAGGCTCACATATTAAAACAGTTTTTTTAATATCCGTATTGGAGCAAACTCTATTGTATCTGTCGGTGCCAGATCGTTTTGCAATCTGCCTAGCCATTCTACAAACGGGCTGATTCTACGATCCGGCGGCGGCGACATATCTAATCTATATGGTTTGGTTTACTTGAAGATGAAGATGACCTACATATACGGGAACTTTGATTTAGAATCAACATTCATTTCAGCATAACCAAAGAATATTTTGCGGGGTGTTGCGATCGTACTAAATGACACTTATAAGCATTACATAATTATTTTTTTGTCCTCTTTAAATAACTAGCGGCGCCTAGCGGCTTCACCCGCGTAGTTCCCGTTTCCATAGGAATTCCGGGATAAAACATAGCGTCTGTCACTTCCTGAAAAGTAAGCTTTCCAATGGTGAAAGAATTTTTGAAATCGGTCCAGTAGTTTTTAAGTTTGTTACATACAAAAAACAAATCTTTCCTCTTCATAATATTAGTTTAAATAATGTTCCTTTCGTATACATGCTATATATACTAATTACCTCTCTACACTACATTCATCAAAGACCCGCATTAGGAACATGTTTTAGGAAATGTCGATGTTATCTCTGAAGTAACGATGACATCATGACCGTATTATCAAATAAGCCCCGATAAACTGATGATAATGTAGGTATCTCCTTTCTTTTCAGAATTATTCTACAGTTCCCAAAACAGCTTTAAATATTTAAATATAATGCTGTAGTAATTTCTATTCTATACAAATTATAATAGGAGCAAAAACTGCCCGCATTGACTTGATCTATGGACTCGTCATCACATAAATTTATTGACCTCATGTTCATAAGCTATAAAAAACTTTTGAGGTGGAGCTGGTAGGCAAGTATCTTCCGCAAACTAATAATACGAGTAGAGAAAACAACGATACTTCAAATTGAATTGATGGTTCAAATTGAAACTAAAGAGACTAATAATACCTATGAAATGAAAGGACACTTAAAACGAACAAAACTATCTACCGACAAAACAAGCTACATACATACAAAGGTACATTTTGCGGATTGAGGAAATCTTTTAGAACCACTAGGTTGTTACTGTTACTTTCATACGTCATAAAATAACTCATAATATATACGGAGAAGTCAATTCTTGCGGATTTTTGCATTGCATTCTCTTACGATATAATCATGCTTCCGCCATTGCAGTGCGCAATAAAATTCCTCTATTTAGTCAGTTATCCTTCCAAGAACATGTCGTTTACCATTCAACGCATTACCCAGGGTATAATGAGTCAACTAACGACGAAGTAATGGGGCCGAAGGCAAAGAACGGTAATGGACTGACAATATTATCATTATTCGGTCTAAACTAAACTAAACAGTACAAAGAGTATCTTACGATGATAATTAATTTCCTTCTGCAGCAATCCTATGACATTGACTAAAATATTACGATGATATTTTGAAAACGAAATTCTTTGCAATATTTTCCAATGTTTGAATCAAGATTACAAATATCTTTTTTTTTATAGTCATTCACTCTTGTCTTGAAGAGACCAAGGTTGTAATTGACCGGAAAAACAGCAGCAGGGAGCGTGTTCCACAACCCAGCGGTACGAATGATGAAGGTGGAGGAAAACCGCTTAGTGCGACTGGACGGTATTTCCACCAAGTAGGGGTGGTAATGCGATGTACGTCTGTTTGTCTGGGAGATGGTGGAATCAGGTCATGTAGTTCCTGTGAGCATTCTCCGAAATGTATCCTATAAAAGATCTGAGTATAGGTTCCCTTCATCATAATAGCATGAATTCCTCGGCAAATGAAACGAAACTACTTATTAGGCAAAAATAATGCCATGGTACCCAAACAGTTCATATAGTGTTGGGTAGATCATACAATCTGTCCATTATTAATCATTGGAGAGATAAATAACACTGCAAACAAGGTCTTCCAGCGACCAACTGACTCATGTGTTATCTAATCTCGCTTCCTCTGCGATTCTACTAGTGTGCTGTCGAACTCCCGATTCAATGTTTGTTGAGTCACGCACGCCACGTTTCGTTCGTATTAATAAATATTTACAGTATCCTGCTGGATCTTTTGACAATTCTAGAAACTGGGCTCCACTGTTGTTTGAAATATAAGTCCATCCTTCGGTATTTAATGACTTCACTTCAATAAGTGATTCGATTGTTGTGACACATACACACTCCTTAATGTGTACCTATGTCACAGATGTGTGATGTCAATAATTGATTAATATGACAAGGCAACGAAATGAAAATGTTTAACATTTAAAGAAAGGGATACAACCCTAAACAACAATCCCTGTGCTTGTCCTACTAAGAGTTCTACCTCGGTGATGTTCTGTTCCGCATCTAGGCATAGAGATATTACAAGTAGGTACACATGCTCTGTGCAACATCATCATCAGCCTATAATAGTCCACTGTTGGACATAGGCCTCCCCTAATGAGGCCATAGCGCCCTGTCTTCAGCTTGACGCATCCAGCATGTGCCAGCAGTCTTTCGCAAATCATCATCCCAACTGGTCGGAGGGCGTCCTACACTACGTTTGCCGAGACGTGGTCACCACTCAAGAACACGTTTACCCCAGCGATTGTCGATTCTTCTCGAGATATGGCCCACTGCCACTTCAGCTTGCAAATCCTCTGAGCTATGTCGATAACCTTGGTGATGATGATGTTATTTAATAAGTATGTATGTCCTTAATTAAGCTACAGCTAACTTAAACCGTAATTCGGTTTGTCCGTTAACCTGTTAGTCTCTCTCTGGTAGGTATAATTATAAAAATATGAGTATATGTATATGCCATAGATAGATAGGTGTGAAGCGCCCTCAGCGAAATTTAGCATCGCGTCATCAGCATCTTAAGTGTCAGTTCCATTAGCGAATCAGTAGAATCAGATCTAGGTTTTTTAGAAAACTAACTAGCTCCTGTTACTGCTTTCAGAAAAATTCTCTTGTTTTAGGCCAATAAATGTATAACAAGCGAGCAAGCTCATTTTAATTTGAAACCCGATCCAAAGTGACATAGAACTAGTAGGTAGTGACATAGTACTAGCTTATCGCTCGGCAGGAAACGGCTCGGTTTATTATTCGTGTCGTGCATCATTCGGCTGCGTGCGCCGGCGCAGCTAACGCTTCAGGATAATTGCCGAGCACCTCTTACCAACTGTTATTCAATCTGTGCTTCATCTAACAGATAACCAGCCCACAAGTCTTCTAACGGGACATGGATTCTAATCTCTAATTAACTCAACTCATACATGTCAGCTGTAAGCGCTTCCTATAAATTATTCTTACTTACCTGTATGTGACTTTACCTTTTCTGATTTCTGAGAGATTTCATTGAAGTCGACCGCACTGCGCGTTTATAATCGTCTGCATAGAGAATTAAGTCGCTGGTCTGCTTTATTTGTAGGTAAGTCATGGTGATGAATTTTTGGATAATAACAAATGTGTCTCGAACCTAACGCAAAAGTACCTAAATAGAGAACATTTTACTACTTATAAAACTCTCGTAGCCTGACGAATTCATTACGGATGTAAGTGGGTTACCTACGAACCTCGTTAAAGGATAAAACTTTGGTGTTTTTCCAGCCCAGCACAAATAAGGTTCTGTGTTAACCCGCTTACATCCGTAATGAATGCAGAAAATGCTAAAAATACAGATTATAAACCAAAAACCAACCATATAAAAACTTGCCCAAACTCCTACAAATAGCACATGTAGAGAAAGAAAATGTCGCCTCAGGGTTTAAAAAAACCTGTTATGATGTTACACTGTCTTCTAAATAAATAAATATATTATTATTAATAGGTATGTAAGATTAAAAGATGAGAGCATAAAATAGGACCTCCTTCCCTAAAAAATAACATCATCCATCTGTCATCGTATAGAACAGGGAAATGAGACAGAAATGCTGATAGGGAATAGAGTGGGTATCAACGAACAGGTCGTGGAAACTGATAAGGTGTAGGTAAGGTAATCAGACAACATTTTCATCTAGCCTTATCTAGAGCTTCTGAAACTAGAAACTTAAGGTAGGTAGTAGGTAAGTACTTATCAGGCTACTTTGTAGACAACCTGATTTCCAACCAAGTAACTTTAAGAGTTAGAACTCCACGCTACATAAGACCCACGAAAACCAAATAAGCTAAAGCGAAGAGCAAGAATATTCATAAATTGTAGCAGTAACTATTACAAAGTCTTAAATCGTTCATTCTATTCAAGGTCACGCCATAAAACTTGTCTTGTCAACATGTTGACAGTTGGCGTGACTATTTTTAGTTGAATTTTGATTGTTATTGTTTTATTATTGAGCCGAGGGGACCGGGACCCCGCCCCGTCTGAACCGGCCTCCGAACTGGTTTGACTGGAGGGTGCAAGCAGGTCAACCACTCACCTTACTGATCTGTACACGTAGGAAGGCTGATCGGCGAAAATCCTACGCAATACTTTCTGATCAGTATCGGACCCTTTATTGCCTACTTTATATTCGTTCCCATATGTTACTGTTTTTTTCTAATATGTGAAATTTACTAGGTAAAGCAATTATGGTGTTTGTGGCAGTGGATTGAACAATTTTTGTCGACTAGAGTCTAGTCGACAAAAATTATTATCGACTAGACTAGAGTCTAGTCGACAAAAATTTGTGGCTATGGTCTAGTCACTAGACCATAGCCACAAATTTCCTCAAAGAAAGATTAAAGAAGTGACGAGAAAGCATTGTGGTTTCTAATTAGGTATCTGAGCTAGGTTAAGTGCCTAGCCTATTTATCTGCATTTCTAATTAATATTGTTCGTCAATGTCGTACTGAGGAGAATTTAAAAGGAATACGGGAGCAGTTCGTCCTTAGAGCAAAAGTTTCTCAGTAGAAAAACGTTCGCAAAGCGATTCGTCATGGGAGCGAAACGGCCTCAATTGAAAAAGTGCTGTCTGTACAAAGTGAAATGACTGTTCAATTGACCCCCAATTTAATTATCCTAAAAACATCTCAAGTAGGGAGAAGACCGCCCAAATTGCTAATCGAAAGTTTCCAACTTGGCACAACTTGCCGGTTACTGGGTTACGAACGAACCTACTTATACTTACTAGGTACCAAGAACTCCATAATGGACACTGTTAATTAAGATTAGTCAAACCATACCGTCTATTATCCTCTTATAGCCCATAATGCGACATGGAAAAACACTGACAAGTACGAAAGTGTCCTACACTCTTAGCTATAATAAATTTGACCAAAAGATGTAACGAGTACAAACTTAATTAAAATACTAAGTTTAGATAGGCCATGCTCAACTTGTTCCGACGTTCCTTTTCTAAGAAACAGTAGGCTGGTTAATAAAGCCAGCTGGTATATAAAAACATCTTTGTAAACGAGACAAGGAGGGCCATTTGCATTTGCACTTAGCAGAGATGTGGATGTGAGCAGCATAAAAAAGAAAATAAAGATGAAGACGCACGCTCTGCAAACGCACACAGCTAAATGTAATTCATCAACAATCTTTACTTGACGTGGTCTTTTCAGTTCAATTGCAAGCTTTTTTTCTATTTAATTATATCCCATTCCCAGTGCAACCTAATAAACTTTTGGAAAAACGATCAAATTTATGTTGAGGAGACGGAAGGAGACGACAACTCAATTGAAATTCAAATTTACAAATTGTAAAATTAGTTTGAACTTGATTCAGTAATTAAATATTGTGTAAGAACATATTGAAAGTTGCTCAGAACTCTTCACAATGCGTTGCCAAAAAGGATAGGTAGGTAATTTAACTGCCTAGCTGTAGCTATCAATTATGTAAAATCTAAATATGGTATGTTAGTCTCGGCTGGAATCTTCTATTCGGTATTGCAATCGTTTTAAATGGTGATTAATGGATAAAAACATCTTGAATATGGATGAGATTGTTTCATAGTCACTGTCACGGCTAACTTGGTGTTTTTTCCATTCATTTGCCTTTGGCTTAACCAAGATATTTACACAGATAAGGCCAGTTTCTCTTTGCATGAATATAATTATTTTTATCGAGTGTAGACACGAGCTGGACAACGACATGAAATTAGCGATTAGATTGCCTGATGATGAGTCTTACCTACCAACCTGACACGAGGTAAAAGTACTTTCACACATGTCAATATCAGGTTTCTGTAACACAAACAAGTAAGAGCTTTACCTTTAATGAACGTAAAAAAGTAAAAAGATAAGTCTAGTTATGGAGTTGAGACGTATCTGTGAGAGCCGGATGAGCCAATCACCGCGCGTGAGTCACAGTTACATTACAACCTGCGTGTGCGCTCCCAACTGCTGCTCCCGTCCTGATGTCGAAAGGTCGGACACATGGGAACGGAACGGAGATTAATTTCATTTGGTCTGACACCCATGTGGGTATCAAATGAAAAAATATAGTCCAAAAGTACAAAGTTTTGCCTGATGGAACGAATCGATAGGTAAGGTTTTGAATATTTTAGCAAAGCAATGCGTCAAGAGGCGTAACCACTAACCTTTGGTTAGTGGAATGTTAAATTGCAAAAAGCCAGCTTTGTGTTGAACACTTTGTGTTAGGCCTGACCTGAAGCATTCTGTTTTCAGAAAGACACTCAATTATAGGTCTACTGATGCTGTAACGCTAATTAAAAGATGCCTAACGGTTCTAATGTTGCAAGTTCCTAACGTGCAACTTCGGAGCACCTGTTAAAGTTTACTAACCTTAGATTTGTATTTTTGTAGTTGCATCTATCTCCGTACAAATCGTATCGTCAGATCTTACGAGGGAGCTTGTGCAATTACCTATGGATCATTATAGCGATCATCATTATAAGCCGGTGTACGGACTCTGCCGAGAGTAGTCATTTCTTTATGGGCTTACTTCACCTTACCTACAGCTTCTGTATCCTGACTCATCATCATCATTCTATGTAGTTGTCTATGAGTGCCATAGCGCCCTGTCTTGTTGTTGTATCCTGACTATCAACAGTTAATCAGGATACAACAAGAATCAGAGTAGTCAGGTAACAGAGACGAACAGCCACAGAATTAGCAACAGCAAATTCTGTGGCTGTTCGTCTCTGTTATTCCATATTATACCTACCTACCTCCTATAAAATTGCCTTAAACAACCTCCTCACCTCAACAGCCTATAACGGTCCACAGCTGGACGCAGGCCTCAAAAAATACCAATCAACCTATGTACTATTTCATATTGTTCTTGAACACGTCATAAACTTCTAGATATCTACTTACTTACAATCACGGTAAGTGTTATAAGTATTTATAACAATGGGTTAAGAACAATTTTATGAGCCAAATAGGATACTTTGGGCACGTTAGAGGATATTCCATAGTTTTCCCTATGGTATTTTTAGCTTTGAGTAAAGATTTAAAAAGATTGGTGATGTTTATTGGAATTATTCATACTGCACTAATTGCAGAATTAATTGAAAATCACTGATTGTATCAAAGGCCTGTTCGATATCGAAATTAATTGGGTGAAAACTAGGTGGAAACCAATTACGACTAACATAGTTCGAAGTTTTTATACTACGCTATTAATATGTACGTTGCATTGCATTGCAACCTGGTACTGGTTGGTAGGTATAGGCACGATCATTTATATTATAAATTTATACTACAGGGTGATAGCACCAATCATCAGAGTTATCAATATTCCGTCATAAAATCTCAATAGTAGGTACCATAAGCTAAAAAAAACATAATAAAACCATGCTCCTACACGACGCTCGCTTTAACTCTAATGTAAGTCTCTACAGGAGTTACAATATGTAGAGCTGTTTAGTGACAGCCTACCTTCTATTTCTATGTCCTTTAGATTGTACCTTAGTTTTAATTAGTTTGTACCTTTATACCCGATTTTGGTAGTTTTATTAAATAAATGTCTAAGGCCCGTATTATCAAAGCTTGCTCAGTCATCAAACTATACTATGCTTGAGTACTATTTTACAAAATGGCATCAACGTCACTCAAGCATCAATGACTGAGCAAGCTTTAATAGTACGGTCATTAATGTCTAATGAACAATGCCTAATTGAAATTTATTATCAAGGTAGAGTTTAACTTCTAGAGAACTGCACTTTACCTGAAACACATGCACATCTTGAGATTTTCGACCAAATCTGCCGCCGCACCAGCCCTCACGGATGTCTTCGGAAGTTGGTAAGGCGCAAGTGTGTCGATGGATGTATCGTCCCACACAATAGGCCTCCCCAACTCCCGTGGGACTAGAAACATATCGTCGGACCATTTTTGGATCTTACGTACAAAGTTCATTTGATACGAAATCAACCAATCGCCTTGTAGCTTGACCCACTAAACATGACCGCTGGACATCGGTATCGTTTTGAATTGTATCGATTTTCTCGCGATTGGTATTGAAATGGAGGCAGCGGCTTATGCAAGTGTTCTTGAATCGCTTTCTACGTGGCGTCACGTCGCAGATGATAAGACCCTTACGTACGAAAGATTGTTGATAAAGAAATACCGTGTGCACCTACTTTACCTGCTGCTGCACGGATGATGATAGGTACTACGATTCATTTTAGACTGTGATTTAGAAATTCATCTAACTTTACACAAGATGTGCATTATTATAGTAGGTATAAGTTAATTTTTATTGTAGTTTTCATCATTTTATATGTATACATATAACTCTACCGGCTAATCTAGGTGACTATAATAATGAAATGAAATTACTTCTTTATTGAACACTCCCAACAGAGAGTACACATAATAACACAGAAAAAATCACATAAGGCATCACCAGTTGTGATCCCCCATCCATAGGTAGTACAGCTAACACACAAAAATAGATTGAGTTGACAAGGCAAAACATATACGAACAACAGGCCTTTAAAATAAACGAATTAAACAGAGAAATAGAAGTCAAGTACCAATAACAGTCATGCAAGAGCTCTTCAGGGAACAAGATCGTTTACATTGCAGAGAAAAATCTACTTCACCTTCAGGTACATTTAAACTTTTAAAGTGTATTTATTATTCTTGAAGAAATTTAAGCAAACTCACAAAGTTTATCGACGTGATTCTTATAGAATCGTAACTCAGCACGCGCTACATTGAACACGTAGGTATGGCGTTGCGATAAACTCACTTTATTACACCCTGATATTCAAATTCAAGTAGATTTGGTGGAATAAATAAAACTTTCATACTTTAAAAATCAAAGGCAGTTGCGCTCTAGATTGTTTTCAAGAGTCTACAGATAGCTCAACTGCTTATAATACTAATTTGTGTCTATTATTTGAAATTTTCTTCGTTAGCAAATTCATGTTTAAATATAAAGTCAATGACGAACGTATCGATTCGGGTAATTTTGTTTGTCACTATCCAATCTTTATTATTCAGACAAAGTGAGGTCTCAATCGAACGTATGACCTCTAAAAACTCTTCAATATGTATGCGTCCGGTCCAGCTATCATTCGGTTTCTATGAACTCTACTAGAGAGTTACAAAACGCTCGCGTGACGCATCTTTTTGTCCAGTCTTTCTCCATGCACCATAATTGTTGTGAAGTTCCAGTTGGCCCTTTAGCGTAACTTTTTGTGACATGGATGGATCGCGGTACCGTTATCAGTCAAGAACCTGCTAACTATCCCAACTGTCACTTTTTTACCGGCATTTCGAACGTTTTGTTCAACTGACTAAAGACTAATTTTTACGTAGATTATATTGCAGTCGCTGATTGCTATAGTTTTGGTTTTCTGTACATGGTTTCTCTTTTTGTTTTGAAATGTGACTCGATATTATGGACTGTGTAAGTTAGCTTTGTACCTGCCATGTCTGAAATAAACGTGAATTGGATTTGTTTTTTTTTGTTTATAGTGTTTTGTGGGGAGTTACCAAAGACAATAAGGAGTACCTACCTGCTTAAATTTCTATAAATGTATGTTCTTTTAAATTTCCAATTATTACATGAAATTACTGAGGAGAGATTAAAAACATAGTTTTATCGTTATGGGAATTTGTATTTGCCAGCGACACTAAAGCGTTTTAAGTAAACGCTTTAGTGTCGCTGGCAAAAAAAACCGGGGTTAACGTGGTGGTAAACAATGAATATGACAAGCTCTACTTCTATTTTTGTGGCTCATAATTATAATCGAGATGCTCTAATTTGCGGGCAGATGCCTGTTACCGCAGCGCTGCAAACGGTCCGCCACGACCCGCTTACAAATTGATTATAATTATCATCCAAATTGCTCTTCTTCCGTCTATTAGCGCCGGCCTTGCAGCGCTGGTTTGCACTTACCGGTCAAATTAGGCTCTAATAGTCGATTTTGAAGGTGTTTTGGCACATCGCTTACAATGTTCCTTATACAGTAGACTCCACTAGGATGCTAGCTTAATTATGTGTTGATATTATCCTCATAACAGAAATTCAGCCACGGCGGCCAGTCTCCAAGGAGACTAGCCATGTGCGCAGGACAGATTAGTGCACAAGTGTGTGTCCAAACACAGGTGTATTCTCGCTTCTCCCTCACTCGCAGACTGACACAATAGGGGTGAAGTCGTGCACTGGACCATCGGATTAAAATTGTTACATTGAATTGAATACATTAAATTCTTACGAACTCGTCAGCTCTGTTTAGTATCTCGTTATCCGTTCTTTGGTATGACAAGGTATACCTACCCACTGAAGTAGTATAACATTGCAGTCGACTCTACCTTCATGTACCTACCTAGGAGAATTCTATGTATAAGTGTTCGTGGGTTTTTTCAAAGCAAAAGATAGATTCCATCAAAACAAAAAACAATGCTATTACTCATAATAGCATTGTTTTTTGTTTTAATGGACGGCAAAAAGGTTCAGATCAAACTACCACATAATAGAGAAGAAGGAATTCTTATGGATAACAGCAATGATACAACATACTTCATGAAAGGTAGAACATATACTTGAGCAAGCAAGAAAACAATATCTACAGTTTATAAATAGTCCATACCCAGTGGCGGATCATCCCCAAGGCAAAGTAGGCATGTGCCTAGGGGCGCGAGGTTCCAGGGGGCGCGCGCGCGGAAAATTTTACACTACTAAATAATTAATAGGTAGTAAGGTAATACCTAATTGTAAAATTAATTATATGAGTAAGCAGGTATCCGCCTACTTACAAAATATAAATCAATATTTAATTCTGTCGAAACTTTTGATTTTTGTTCTATGTCCAGATCAAAAAATTTAAAAAGAAGGAACTTAGCAAAAATCAGATGATTAGTGTAATTATATTGGCTGACGAGCGTCAAAGGCGGCTTTAGCGGCTTTAGCGGCGCACACGGGCGCAGGAACATAGGGGGCGCCATGTAATGCACCCCGGTGGCAGCCGTAGGCCTCCTAACCCAGACCATGCGCCCTTGTTATGCCCGACGCCACCGCCGCCGGCATGGCGATAGTGAGGTATATGTTTTAAAAGACACCAACAATCGTGGGCATGAGGCTGTATTAGCATTAAGCGCGGCTTTTGCGGGAGCGCGGCGCACATCCGCTATGAGGATCCAGCGCTCGGTTTTCGTTGAAAAACAATACTGATTTGAAATTACGCTTTCATCATTATGCATTAGGCTGGCTGTAAGTTTTAAAATCACAATGCCATAGATTCGCGAGATTTTGAAAGGCACGTGTTTTAATGCCGCATCTTTATCTTTAACTGTTTATCCGCGCCGATCCTAGGGTAAAGCGAGCGGTGCTCAAGTATCCATAACGCGAATTCCTTATTGAAACAATCTATTTAGAGCGAAAAGTAATATAGTATATCGGGGTATGATCGGACGCGGGGGAAGACCGTATGACACTAATTGTAGCCGAATTAAACCATATTTTCTAATGCTGACAACATTTTATGCCGACGCCCTCAAATGGAGTCGTAGAAAATGGTGGCAGCATTAGAAAATAATGGCTTAATTCGGATATACCCTATAGTTTGATGGGTTTATATGGTGACTTCTGAGAGAGGAGTGAACTGCGCAGCTGGGCGGGGTACGTGCGTGCGTACAACACCGATCGCCACACTCAAAATTTTTTTACGGCTCGCTTCGGTCGCCGTTGTTTTCTATCTGTTGTACTCTAGATGTTAATGACTTTGAAAATTTTCTGTCAAACCACTGGAAAGTGTCGAACCTTTTTGCTAGTTCGCTCCGTTGTTGCCGTAATTTATATTGTTTTTGCTTCCATAAATTTCTAAATAATTTGGGAATAATTTTATTACCGATAGCCACAAAAGTTTTGCATTTCACCGTTTACATACCTATCTTATTTAATCTTGAAAAATCACAAAAAAATTGCGGCTCGCTCCGCTCGCCGTTATCTTTAGACCATATGGTCTTGGCTCTAACTTTGACAATTGACAACCTCCTCTATCATGCTAACCAAAAGCATGAAAATCATTGCGGCTCGCTTCGCTCGCCATTACATCTAGTTTTTTGTCTGCCTTAAACACTTTTTTGTCAACCACTGAGGAACGTCGTTGTTATGTAACTAACACCACCCCCAATACTGAGCTTTGCCGCGGCTCGTTCACAGAGGGGCGCCAATGAGGTGTTTGCCTAGGGCGCTGTCGACAATTAATCCGCCTCTGTCCATACCTACTTTATAGTGGATTGGATCCTACCTATTAGAACATCCAGTGTGGTTAATGATCAAACAACTTCAATGAGGGGAAAAACGCCACTTGAAATAGACCAATTTTCCTTGTTACATGGTAGGTACTGTACTTAATTATGAAACCAGCATTGAAGCAGTGCTATTTACATAATGATTGTCTTCCTATGTTTTGATATTATTCTCTTGTAGGTACAATCTTCGAAACATTGGCGTATTGCCATAGCAATACACCGTGACTCAAGCACTCGATTACCCACTATGCAATTTGCGAACTGAGCTTCTCTTAAGTATAAGTAAGTAGGTATGTATTAGGTATGTAAATATTTCTATTCTATAACCAAGTCTTGTATGAACTCATCTGCTATTTTTTTGCACAGCTCGTGTGAGAAACGCAACGATTTCACCGGGAAACAGCACTACGATGATAGGTACCTTTCGCTTGATTCGACGCCAGATACATAGGTAACAGTAAAAACAGTTTGTGCCACTTCCCAGTGACCTTTGTTACAACCAACTACTAGAAAACACTGGTTATCTGCTAAGATGTATTCAGAAAATCATACACTGTGTGATTTTTATAATGTGCTTTTAGAATCCCGTGTGTGACTACAAAGATTGGAGTGGAATCACGACATTGAACTCTGCGACGAGTGCACTGACGAGTGAGTGAAATTGGCAGAGGACCAGATCCCGAAAGCTATAGTGACAAAGATTTTGGACAAAGCAATTATCGCGCGCCATCATAAAAGGTGTGAAGAATGGAAGTATAAAAGCGGAACTTTTTAAGGGAAGGACAATGTCGCCTTCGCCCCTAGGGTCGCCAGGTCGCCACGTGCGCCCGCTTTATGTTTTATGAATGAGCTTAGCAATTTCTTCAAGCTCCCTTCGTTACTTCGGAAACAACAGCAAGATATTATAATGATGGACCGGAATATCGATGAGACCAATCGGGATTTGATAGAGATCCCTTCCCAAACCAAATTAATCGAATAGGATGATTCTTTTCGTATAAACGGTTTATGTTCTTGAAAAAGTGCTCATCTCAGGGTTCTTTCTGCTATCGTAGAATGCTCTACCAGTCAAAGATTCTATTAATTTCTTATTTCTTTCAGTAACCTAGTTGGAGGTTTCACTTTTGTGAATGCTTTTGTAAGTAGCAAGTAATTCATCGACATTGCATGTTACAATATCTACCTACCGAAGTAACTCACGCACGCAAACTCGAATAACTAGACACGTGGGTACACGTAAAACGTCCGTTCGTGATTATCGTGATATTCGATTTGGCATGGTTTTCACTTTGATGACTTCAGTTGGCGATAAGTTTGTGTTTGTTACACATTTGTATCGCCCATATATTTTCTTTGTGCTCATAGCTTCGATGTGCTTTAGATTCTATTATTTCTCTGTATACAATCTAGTCTGTCTAGATCAATAATACCTGATGAATACCTGTTTAAACGGTGAACATATGTTCACCGTTTTGATATGTACCTCATCTTAACTAGAATATCCCAGTTAAGATAAGGTACGTATCAAAACCTATTAGGTACCTACCTACCTATACCAGCCAGTGGAAGAAGAAAAAGCTTTTACCTACACAAATAACATTAAATAATGATCAAATATAATTAGCATATTTTAATTTAGATGATCTTAAGCCTCGGCTCATTATTGCGCAATCAATGACGAAAATAATAGTACTCTAGACTGCTTAATAACTATGAAATCGTTTACTGAGTCATTCTCATTGCGTATTCAATCAAGGGACTGATAGAGTCAGAGAGATCTTTAAGTGTTTGCGATGACGTACAATTTTTGCAGATTTTTTAGGGTTCCGTACCCAAAGGGTGAAAACGGGACCGGGAGAGCGGAGGCTTAGTAATAAATAACTAAGCCTCCGCTGCTGTCTGCCCATCCGTATATCTCTTGAACCGTAAAAGGTAGAAAGAGAAGGTAGATTTTTTTACAGTATTACTTCTGTTGCCGCTATAACTATAACAACAAATGATTAAATTAAAATACATAAATTACAAGGGGATCCCATACTAAACACGTGTTTTTGTTGGGTATTTTTGCTTTACATTTCTCAAGGCTGTACCTCTTAAACCGTAACAGGTAGACACTGAAATACCTACCCTCAATGTTAGTAACACTTAAACTGTAGGTAATAACAAAAAATAATAAACTAAATAAAAATTTAAAATTTAAGAGGTTCCTCGAACAGGTGAGAATTAGGTAGATGTTTTTATAAAATTATTGCTTGATTTTATTCTACGAGAAGTGAATAGATATCGCTAGTAAAAGTTGACGAGCTCTAGATCGCGCTGACGAGAATGCACGGCATTGAATGATGTTGACGATGATGGTACGGAACCATTCGAGTGCGAGTCGCCTCACCCTTGGCCGGTTTTATTTTTAATAAAGCTTATCAAAATTAAAATTGAGCAAAAAAATACAGTAGTATTTGCATCTATTTCCTAAAAATCTAAGCAGTCACCAAAAGGCAGAGTGCGCTGAGTGGCAATGCTAATACATTGACCGAAATAGAAGCCAGCATTCCGATCCCATGTGGAGGACTCAGTGAAAAGATTTGTTAGATCTTTGTATAATGCGTGTGCCCCAAGACGCCAAAGAGCTAAGGTTTCACCCTAAAAGACTCAAATAGGTAACGATCGCGTAAACATAAATAAATAATTTTTAATAAACAACGATTGCATCAACATAAGTACAACAATTAAACAACAATCCGCAAAGCATCATCATCACTTTGTGTCTATCGTAGGCATTTAATGCTGGTAAGGAAAGCTAAAATATACGTCGTCAGAACGAGTTGAAAGCATTAACATTCGAATAATCGGGTGCGGTCCGACGACCTTACCGAGCGGAAGTTGACTGTCTATAGTTCGTTTATTATTCTTTATTGTGGCAGCCAAGTGTAGCTATCTACCTACCTATAATTTCTGTTCTCTACCGAAGACAACGTCCGGATCTTCCTAATTTTGCTCTACATTTATTTTCTACCTAGAAGTGAAATGAAATGTATTTGAGATGGCCTTATCTTCTTCAGGTTACAAATTCAAACACAGCATTCAGGTATCTTCATCACGGGTAAAACATGGAACTAGGTATATTTTTAGAGCAACATGAACACGATTCACGCCCTTACATGGGTAATTTTACTTAGGTACGGTAGTTTTTAGAGCAACATAAGCACATGTAAGTAACTTTAAGAGCCACATGAACACCATTTACGCCCTAGCATTGGTAATTTTGGATAGGGAATAAGAGTCATGCGTTTGTTTCTAATAAACATTTCAAATTTTCAACACCACGTACCTACCATTATACAAAATAGCAATGCACTCAGATAATTAAAATTATGTATTATACCAATTTGTGTACGTTTCTATCCTGCTTTGGTACTAGCCATGTCTATAAATAATAAGGTCTATCTACGAGTAAGTAATTATTTCTCTGTATGAGGTTGCAAACAATTTAGGTTGAACAGAATAATGTCTGCCACATCTGTTGATAAACTGGCAGTATTAGGTAACTCACCTACCTTACCCCATTAGTAAAGCACAATTTAGTAAGTAGGTAATTATTAATACTTACCATTTGGATAATTAAGGCTTCATCATCATCATCCGCAGCCGGTTTTACCCACTGCTGGGTATAGGCCTCCCGAAGTTTGTGCCATCCACCACGGCATCTTAATTAAGGCTTAGGGCTTAATAATTTTATAGCCCAAGAGGAACCAACATGTCCAACTGCACTAGCGTCAGGCGGCGGCGGCGGCGAAGGCTAAGAACACACGGCACCAGCCAAGATGTTCTTCTAAAATATTATTGTCCGATAGTCAATAGGCAACAGTCGTCTAATAACTATAGGTAACTAAAGTAACATATATTGCTAAAATAACTTCTAGTTTTTAAACTATCTACCTACTAGGTACCTACTTAAAACTGAATTATATCTAAAACTAACATATAATTTTACTGTCTTGTACAAATCACTAAACTCAGCTGTCATAGACTCGTTCCGCTGACATTAAAAACGTCAATTACCTAAACTTACCCCATCCAGAAAAACACCCCCAGATTATTATCTGCATATTTTAAGCCTTATGTAACTTTAGCACATTCTAGTAAAACCTTCTCCTACTTCTGAAACAAGTTCCAAATTCAAACCACTCACGCAAAAAAAAAAACATCCAGCAGGAAGCTGCGCAACAATGCATCAAAGATGTAGTAACGACGGAAGTTGGATGAAATGAAAACCTGCTAACCACGTGTATCATCCCAGGCTGAGGGGAAGGGAACAATAGCCGGCCTCATTTTGTTATTGTGGACGGAGGAGCCCGTAGCACGTGTTGCTCATCCCATCCCATAACACCATTCATTCTTACGTCCTTTAAACAAACTGCTTCGAGTGCCGCTGATTTATCTGTACCTACTTGAGTAGGTACCTTTCACCTCATCATCTCACCTACCTTCCTCGAAAGTTAAGCTAACTTAATGAACAAGTTGGAGCATAAGATAGCGGCAAAAACTTGGAAACTACTTTGACACTGTGCTTTAAAAACTCGATGCTATAGGTAACTTATATTAGAAGGAACATAGGTAGTACTCCTGAAGCCATGAATGTTGCATGAAAGAAGGCCCGCAATAGCAGCAAATCTTTCCAAGAGTGCTGCCAACTGAACAGACAATTTAATGGCACTATAAACAGACACACAAAAATTTGCAATAATTTCGGGCTTCATCGCAAATTTAGATTTTTTTCATACCTATGTGATTACGATTAGTCATCAGGTGTAACCCGAACATGGAAATGTGGTGTAACCTGACACTCTTAGTGGAACACCCACGGACTTCCAAGATTACTGCCAACTGAACAGACAATTTAATGGTACTATAAACAGACACATTTGAAACAGAAGAAACATTTGCATAAATTTCGGGCTTCATCGAAAATTTCGTTTTTTATACCTACCTACCTACTTATGATAGTCATCATCACTCGTCAGGTGTTACCTCGAACAGCGAAATTTGGTGCAACCTAACACCCTTAATGGAAGACAGAACACCCACGAACCTCTACCACATTTTATTCTGTGCTCTCTACGATGCTTGGATCGGCAAGGGCCGTGAAACATAGATTAGTGAACTGCGATGTGCTCGTAAGTACAGATGGGAACGATTAGTAGTTCGGTAGTAGGTATTATTAGTAATAATTTATTACCTACTACTAGCTAGGTTCTGCCCGTAGCTTCATTTTAAGTATAGGTAATAAGTAGCCTGTTATGTTATCTAAGTTAGGCTATGTTCTAAACGTACGCCAAAATTCATCTTGATCTGATCAGTATGTACTTTTGGAGAATTAAGGTAACAAAATAAAATTCACGTTTTAAAATTTTGGTGTCTTTAATAATAAGAGGAAGTAGGTAGTAACCTAAAATATTGGGTTAAGGTACAACTCGTCCACGAAAAAACTCTTCCACGGGAGAGTTTTACCTAGGTAGGTAGGTGCTAAAATTTAAAATAACAAAGAACAAGATAAAGTTAAAAACTACAACCCGACTACGTGAAAGTTATAAAAGTTTGAAACATTTACATTGACAAAATAGAATGACGTATCGGTCATATTTGATAGGCATAAGGTTGAAAATGAACGTAGGTATTGTAATTTTTCTCTATGGGGCCTGCAGCCTGCGGCTACCTAAACTTTAATACGCGTTTGAAGGCTTATTCGGGGTCGGAGCCCTAAATCCTATAGCCTATAACCATCGGGGTATTGAGACGAATCAATCGATACATAATTTGTTGAAATCGAACCAGTAGTTTCAGCGCTACGTGGGAACAAAGAAATCGGCCACATACATACAAACATACAAACATATAAACATACAAACATACAAACATAGGGTGCTAACCTCATAACCCTCCCCTGTTGGTAGTCGGGTAAAAATACAATCAAATAATAGAAACAAAATAGAACTAGTAGGTATTTACAATTGAAACAATTGAGCTAACTGCAAACTGTTGCAAACAAAAATAAAAATCTGGTAGGTCCACTGATCTGATACCTACCAATACTAGTCGGAAGCGTACCCAAGACGCGCTGGCTGTATTGCACCGCGTATGACAATGCATTACCGTCACCGTGACAATGCTGAGGAAGCGCCAAATACTCACCAGCTTGTATCTACTTAACTTACATAGGTACCTATAGGACGGTTGGTCTACCTACTTATTATAGATCAACATTAGGTAGCTAATAATGTTACGAATGCTGTTTCCTTAGACAATTTAACCCGCTGCTGTGCTGTGTCATACTTATTACACATATACATTTATCGTGCTCTACGTATTACGGTAGTAGGTACATACACACGGCATTTACGGTGTTTCCTTGACTTATTGGCGATCAGTACCATACATAGGTAAGCAATGATTGTATGCATGTGCATTACCAGGTTGCTCTACTCAAGCAAGGTAGAGTACTAATGCAAGTCAAGGTGCGTTTGCGCAACTCATCGAGGATCGCGCAACTGCTCTGGGAAGTTGTTAGCAGCCTGATGACACAGATATAGCCTAATCAAATGTACCACGGTATTTTACCTTTTAAACGCAATCTAAACAGGAAACTTGGCCGCTTTAGAAATCGCACTGGTTATACGTAGCTAGTTGTCTTTTATTGGGTCATAAAATGATGCCAGGATAATATAGAATTGACGTAGGTCCCTAAGCTGCTATGCGCCGGAGAGTCTGGCAGCGATGCGATGCGATGGCAGCTAGCCGGACCATGTTAGGAGAACACTCAAGGCAGCATCTTCCTACACACATTGCAAGCTTGCACAACACCATGCGTGCGCGCATCACGTAAGACCTCGTGTTTCTTTGTTTGACCACGTTCTGATAGCTGTTGGTAACGCACCTCAGCTTTATGACGGCTGTGCATTCTTCTAATGTATCAGTCACGGCAACTGACACATGTTTGATGAAGTACCTATATGCGTGTGAATGGAATGCAATTATATAGGAAATATAAAACACTCCAGTCGACTTCTAGCGAATAAATTAGTGCATTAGTTGTTTCCATGAGAAAGTTCCAATCATGAACATTCAAGAGGGCACCATTGATGGTTGCAGGGTAACCTAAACAACGGAGCTTTTATAACGTAACGAACTTCTAAATGTTACGAACGCATATTCAATGATTCAGCTGTGCATTGTGTTGCAAATATTTTGACATAAGAGCTCTTAAATGCACAAAGCAAAGATCGATTGACTCGTTTAATTTTAAAGGTACCAAACACTAGCTGTTGCGATTTTGTGTTGCTCAGTAGTTCAATACAGTTGTATGGTAGAGTACGGACATGTAACGCATGTTAATAGAGTATTTATAGACGCCCCACACGCAGCAGCGAGGTGCGCGGGAGACTCGAACTCGGTTCGCTTCTATTCCAAGCGAGACCTTGCATGCCCATGGAGCGCATTTCAATCCGCCACGTTGTTGGTTGATTATGATTGTCGAAAATGGGGAGGTATCAAGTATACCTTGTGATTTTATTTTTTCCCTACTATTCCATCGCAGCGATCGTGGTCTAGGGACGACTGAATATCCGTAGGTATAAATACCTACCTAACTCTGAGTTAACAAATAGCGAAATTAAAAAAATTATATTCCAGACAAATTACTCTACCTACCAACATTCTCTTAAGAAAAATTTTGGTATTTAAGTGTCTAATCGGCCCTTGCGACCTTCTAAGGTTTTTTTGTTATAGTGCTAACCCGCACTTTGGGTATCTCTAAGAAATGAAATAAGTTCCCAAACATTTTTATTTCTTGCGACCTTCGTCCACAGAAATTATGAGACAGATGGCTACCTACCATAATAGCAGCTAAAAACCCATTCAAAACCTTCTCTCGAGCACCTGTTTTAATTCAGATCGCACACTACCTCTCGATTGATGTCTAGTCTACTCGTACCTACTGAATTTTCTGTTCTGTAAGCTTATGGTATAGGTATAAAATCGACCTCAGAAATGAAACAACGAAGGTAGGTGAAACAACCTAACAAGAGAAATCCCACAGGAATCTCAGATCGGATTGTACTTGTTAACATAACTGCGCATGGAAGAAAACCTACTACTCAGGTGTGGTGTAGGTGGTATGACGGCCAGACAGGGAGCAACTATGAATTTCCCTTTGTGTAATGTAATCAATACCTGAGCCCTAGGCAGGGGTTGTCGGTTGTTTACCGCTGTCTGCAATGCTTTTGACGTAAACCTCGTTTGCGAACACCCCTGTGGTTATACTAATTTGAAATTCCATGACAGGTAAGGTACATTGAACTTCGAGGAGGGGAAACGTAATTTTAATATTTAATATATTTAATAACATGTTTTGTTATGAGGTGAAAAATTACGAGCTGGTGGGTTACCTATATTCGTTGGATTACCCGTCTGTGTACTGCTCTGGATACTGGTCATAATCATCCTGGCTCTATGTAGGTAGAGGTACCGAAATCAATCCACTGTACATAGGTACCTAGGTACCTATGTACAGTGGATTGATACCTAGGTACCGTCAAAATTGGCAAAAGTTAAAACTCGATACTAGTGACGAGGCTGCTTGCAACTTTAATTCGTAATATTATTAGATTCCGCAATACCAAAAATGGCGACTGAAAACTTTTTGTATTTCCCACATAGTGTAGGGTAGTCGGACCAAAAGATGACCACCCCCCAGTAGATGACCGAAACGCACATTTTCTCGAATTATAAGAATTGAGTGGTACTCCCTGTAGTGGCGTATTTTTTCTTTAGAAGCGGCAACAGTGTTCCCTCTTTTAAAAATTAATACATCGTCATTGGACCCTCAGTCACGCTCCAGGACCTCATTTTGTGCGGACGTGTTTCGGCCATCGCCATTTTGTATGGAGAACGAGCTAAGGTGAGTAAACCAGTTTCTTAAGCTTATGAGTGGATTGCCGATTTCTTGATATAATTAGGCCCTATATATGTGTTCCCCTGCATTTATGACTATTATCTCAACTAGAAAATCAAAGAAAATAAGTAATTTTTAATACGGTTTTCGAGAAATTAGCTGTTCAATTACTGGTCTAAAAAAGATACATAAAATCTTATTTGTGACCGAGCGGTCAGAATTAGCTCCGACCTGCAAATTTTGTTTGGATATTGTAGATTGTATCTTTGATTTTTTACGTGTTTCTTAATGGTTTTGGATACATAATTCTATAAACCAGAACATGACCGGAGGTTAATTACAGAAAAATCGTTGTTTTGGGCTGTTATTTTTTAGCTGGTCATTTATTGTTCCAAATGCTTTATATGTGACCGAAGAAATTTGTTCGTTCATAATTTGGACCTAAAAACCTAATTGTGACCGGCTGATTCTGACTGTTGCAATAAAACTGTTGTGGAATTTTATTAGGGTTCTTCGTAATCAAAAGTAGACTTAAAAATCTCATCCTGACATAGACTTGTTAAACAATTGTTACAATGCAGATAAAAAGTATATTTATGACTTGCCTAATAGTAGGTATAAAGGTTAAAACTTAAGATTAACTTAGATATTTTTTGATGTTTTATAAATTAAAATGTGTAGGTACCTAGCATGGGGTTGGAATGTTTTCGTGGACTGATTGTTATTTTCTTATTTTTTTAGAATGATTGTTATTTTTTCATCAAGCCTTAAAAAATAAGATAAGTAAGTAAGTATTATGTGCAGACTGATTGTTATTTGTTTAGACTGATTATTATATGTGTAAACTGATTGTTATTTATATATCAAGCAATTAAATTTACTTAATTATGATAAGTACCTTAGTATATGCAGACAAAATTATGTATACGGAACCCCACTTCTTTCAAATAAAGTCTCTTGTTATGAAGATTTCGCCTTTTATTTGGTCGGTCATAAATAGGGCCGATTTCGGTCAGAATTAGTTCCAAACCGGTCACAATAAGGGCCAAAGTCATTTTTTTGATATTTTTGCAATTTTAACTTATTTACAAATAGTTCAGAGTAAAAACAGTTTATCTAGTTGATGCACCAAATATCTACCTACGTATACAACCAAAAACATAGAATATTCCTTGAATAGGAGTTGAGTTAAAAAATAAAACAACTTGAATTCCGCTTAATCAGTCATCTATTGGTCCAACCACCCTAGTTATTCTATAACAAGACATTCAATGATATCTGTTCCTTATCAAACAACGTAAGATAATAGGACAAAAACATGTAATTTTCGACGTAAAAATATGCAACATGCAATTTGCAAAATTTCATTATAGGCGAGTACCTACTTAAGAACAAAAACAACCAGGGATCTAGGGGGATATTATTCGAATCCAAAACATATCATAATATGGTAGAAATATGCTTGAATACAAATAATTTTGCAATTATAGAACCAATTATTAATAGCTGGCAAAAATGGGAAACCCCTCTTGTTGGCACCTAAGTACTTGGGTTAGGTTTATAAGCCGGGAAACCAAGTTGGAAACCGGGGCACTACCAACCGGGAAAACTTTGCCTGTGTAATCGACTAGTCAATGTCACCTCGCTTGGGTTAGTTAGCCAATGGCCGACCTTATTACCTGGGCAGAAAATAATGGCGGAAGAAAATACGAACAGGTTTAAGGGTCGTTAGATTCGATAATAGAGAAAGGTAGGTAACATTTTAAGAAAAGAAAAAAAAACTAAAAACGAGCTGCTGCCCGCGGCTTCGCCCGCACTTTTCATGTATCCCCTTTTTCGGGTTATTATAAATAGCCTATGACACTCAATAATAACGTGGCTTGCTATTAGTAAAAGAATTTTCAAATTCGGTTCACAGATTACAACCTCACAAACTTTACCTCTTTATAATATTAGTATAGATTATGTTATAAATTACTACCTACTCAGATTGAAAAGCTATACTGCCATTGGTACCTAAGGCATTGTTTAAACTGTCTAACTATTGGGATAATTATTACCTTTTAACACCTCCGGGTCCTGCAGGCGAATTGTGGCGGTGGCGGTGGTAGTCCCCTACTACGGGGCGCACCTTCGTGGCTGGGCAGTGAATGTGTCAAAGAGAGAAGTTATCTAAAAGAAAAGAGAAATGCCTAAGTACCTACACAGCTGAACCGAATCTTAAAAACACTGATCAAAACGTATGAAAACTGTTAATGCCTAGAGAAATCGTTTTAATGTAATGTGCAATAATAAAGTAGGTATGTAGAAACGAGGATGGTTGCGTACTACGTCACGGTCCAACAGCTGCTGAGCTATTGAGCTACTGCTCGGCTACCGCGCAAGGTCCCGTTATGTACAACAATCAACGGTTCTAGTAAGAACTTGCCTACAAAGATACCAACCTATACTCAAGGCAAACTCAACCATGTTTGTAAACATGGCCCTTACAAACATTCTTGCAAATGGCTTGATTATAGCATCACTTTTACACAAGATTCTCTTAGTTAGAGCAAGGATTCTTACGGTTGGATTTTGTGTCAAAAATAAATACTTTTTGGTTGTTTTGTTTTATACCGACAACCTACTTAATCACAACAAGAAATACTACATGTATCCACACCACAGTCCATAGTTTATATAGTAGTACTATAATAACTCTATGCCACAGTCATTGGTGACGATTCCGTTAGCACCAAAACCTAAACTACCTGGGCTAGGTAGCCTAAACTGTTGCCGTCCCTTTTTTTTTATTGTGAAACCAGGTATGGCAACATTTTAGGCATGTTAGCATAAAGTTTGGTGCCAACAGAATCACCACCAATGGCTAGGTAGAGTAGGTAGGTACCTAACTTATGGAATCTAGTAGGCAGTAAAAATTATATTATGAGCATAAAATTACAGAATAATGCAAATTCTTGTACAGAACAGTTTCATAATGACTAATTTATGACATGGACATAATGTAGTATGTAGCTGATGATAAACATGAGCTAGGTGAATAAATGTTTCCAATAAACAAATGAAATGATGCAACCTTGGACAAATAATGCAAAAATGTGTTTACATGAAAGACTCACCGAGACGCGTGATAAAGCGTCAGCACGCCAAACTCACAGAAATCAAGGAGTTTTGAACAGAAGAGTAGATAACAAATACCTACCAGCTGACAAGATATCATGAGAGAATAGGTAAGACAGTGATTAACAGTGAACAAAGTTAATTACCCAGTGCAACAATAACCAATTTGTTAAAAGAATCAAACTATGTATGAGTTAATAAAATGCACAGAAAACAGGAGTGATGCCATTAAAGGGCTTGTCTAATGATAGTACCTCCATAACATGCTTGAGTACCCCTAAGGAATCTTGACTTGCATGACAATGTCGCAAACAAAAAAACAGCTTTAACACTTTCATGGCCCAAGACGCACATGTGGGGCAGTTAATGCATTAATGCGCAGTTTCTCAGTAAAAATAGGTAAGATCAATGGTAGCTCTACCTACAATAACAACAAAGACAACATCACAAGAAATTGAAGTTGAGCTTACTTTAAACTAGTTTTAAGTAACTTTCAACAAGTACTACATTTTGAAACACAATAAATTGGTGTTGCAGAATATTCTGGAAGTTATTTGTAATGAATTGAGAATTACAAGATAATATTTATCTTATCAATACAAAGCTGAGGTCATTGTGTTAAAATAATTGATAATGGTACTTGATTCTCTAGATACAATATTAAAAACATGTTTGGGAACCAAATAAGCCCTTAAATTAACTCAAACAGAAGCAAGTTCAGCCTTCTCAGACAATCAAAACAGATTTTCCAAACAATATAAAAGCAAAAACTATTTACCTTGTGATCCGTTGAATAAAACTTCACAGTTTAATCTCCCACTTAAAACTTTTATTATACTTTGTTATATTGTATTATCACAAATCCTGGTAGATTTAAAACACAATCACACAACTGACAAATCATACTGTTCTTTGATTATTGATTTTTCATATTAACATAATTTACACAATAAAACACAATATGCGACATGACTTAGATGTAAACTCATACCCATCGCATCCACTCATTCTACACAATTATATAAAGTTATTGCATATTGGATGGCTTTATATACTCTACATCCTTCTTGACCCTCCACATTAATCTCATAAAATTATATACAAACTTGACTAATAATTATTTATACATTACACATTGTTTTGAGGGGAGCTCTAACCGAGCTCTCACCTCTGATTCAAATTGAACAAAAAAGCTGATGATGCCCATTTAGAATTATGTACACTATAACTGAATACTTTGTTCTATTTACACTGAAAATGTAACTGCGGGAGTATCTACCAGTACTAAAGTATGAAAATATAAGATAAAGCACCTCGTTTGGACAATGGTATGTATCAAAGATATTAACAACGTGATATGACGCGCTTTGCGGCCGCCGCACGGCCGCAGCGGGCGCGCCGCCGCAGGCCTGCCCCGGGCGCCGTCATCAGGCCGAGGCGTTCTAGCCTCGCCCTTGCAGTCTTACGAGAAATAAATGCCACATTACACTCTAAATATTAAAGCACTGTACAACAACAATATTTTGTCTTGTCTTTTTCAGGACTAACGTTCATTTCGCGCACGATTTCTGCAAACATTTCGTTGACGTTGGTGCGGCTCTTGGCGGAGGCCTCCTTGAAGGGGCAGCCCCACTGTTGCGCCAGCGCAGAGCCCTCCGCGTGCGACACCTCCCGCTGGTGCTCCAGGTCCGCCTTGTTGCCCACCAGCAGGATGGGCACGCGCTCCGACCCCTTCACGCGCGTTATTAGCTCCTTCATTGGTTTTATATCTTGGAACGTCTGATGATTCGTGAGCGAGTACACCACCACGAATCCTTGCCCGTTCTTTATGTACAAATCCCGCATAGATGCGAACTGTTCTGTACCGGCGGTATCCAATATTTCTAAAACACATGGGGAATTGTCCACTTCTATTTCTTTTCTATAGAAGTCCTCTATCGTGGGATCATATTTTTCCATGAAACATCCAGACACAAATTGCACAGTCAACGCACTCTTCCCGACCCCACCCGAACCCAGCACGACCACTTTGAATTCGCGCATTATGGTGCTCCGTAAACCACACTTGCGAGTCTTCCACACGACGTTTTAGAAACGTATTCACACTGTGTGCTATAAAAATGTCATTGCTATGTTGGTTTATGACTCACTCGGATGCGATCACTGAGTAACGTTCACATAAAGTAAGCTAATTGATAAACACGGACGCCATTTTAGTTCGACGAGTGGCAAAACAACTCAGATTGCATCGCGATGATGGTGGTTACTCCAAAAAGATACAAACGCGGAAGCAAACATCTACTGAACTGAGGTGCTCTCCGCTCGAAATCAGCAACAGCAGGTTGGTCAATGCACCATTACAAAGCACTGGCTTGATTTGATTGGTGAATGAAAATACTCCCCACCGGATGTCAGTGTTTCTGTATAGAACCTAATAAATCTGCATAGTTCAGGCCACAGTTATTCATGTCAACCCACAATAAATTGAGTATGATGGCAAGACAAATAAGGATTTTTATATCAACAATAATAATATAAATATAAGGTATCTTATGGAACACTTGAAACCTTTTTTATTGGAGATTGTTAATGGTCGACTATTTAAAAAAAATGGAAGGAGTCATCTGTCGTTTTTTTATTTGCAGGTGGGTCATAAAAAAACAATCAAAGTAATTTGTAAACCTACCAGAAAAAAAAATTTAGGTAACGTGTTCATAAACCATACCAAAAAAGTTTCTAATTGTATCATGATTATTATCATTGGATGCTATACATCTACATGAATGACAAGAAATCCTGTTAGTAGTTAGAGTTAAGAGTTAGCCATCGTTTTTAAGACTCTTTACAGCTGAGCTCACTTTAATTTTTATTTTTATTATTGAAATTGATTATTGAATGAATGAATAAATACTTTATTGCACTTAAAAAATAACTATTATTGTTCATGTTATGGCGTTTTTACAGCTTTTTTATTTATATTCAGAGGAATGTTATGGACTTTTATTGTAACTATTATATTAATTATTTTGTAGAACTGATTTTACCTACCTACCTTTTCTTATTTATTTTATCAACTTTACGGAACACTACCGTAAAGTTGATAAAATAAATAAGAAATTAATAAATCCCAAAAATTTACGATCTCGACGGGATTCGAACCCGCACCTTCCCCTTCAGCGCAGGGTTGCTCTTTTTCCAACTAAGCTACGTGATCTTCTTTTGGGATTTATTAATTTCTTAGAAATTACCCAGAGTACTATAATAAATAAAAACCTATGATAAAATAAATGTTAGAAATTGGATTGAAATCTTCTAGTGCCGGTGTATGAAATGAAAATAGTATTTTCTATTATTTTAATCTTTCCACCGTGGATACTCGTGGGTAACATGATCGTTTATGGTGGCGTTAAAGGTTTGTGGGAAATTGTGTTTATATATTTAGTTTGATATATTGATTGATTCTTTGCTCTGCGTAAAGGCAAAAATGTCATTTGTTTTCTCAAAAGTTAGGGAATTTTAATTATATAGGGCAGCACTGACCGGATGACACATTGTTTCTGTGTGGTTGGCAGTATTGCGTCCGTTTGGATACGCTGGACCGTCGATCAACCGAGTTCGGAAAACTTTTTTATTATTACCTACATGCATAAAGTTAATATAGTATGACTACTTGAAACAAAATCATAATGTAATAATTTTCTGAATAATTCGAAATGCCACAATGTGACACAAAGATAATAATCGACCTTTCCCTTTTCGTAGTCAAAGGAACACTTCTTTCTCTATGGTTTTGGTTTTTGTTGCTTTTTTATTGGCAGCATTGCACATCTGTCAGTAATTCGTCAACAATCAAAGTCAGCAGCGTCCACCGGCCGTCATGTCATGTCAGTTAAATGTCAATTTTTCTGTTACTTGTTGTTTGTACGCACGCACGCACAGTTTTATTTCTAATCATATTATATTAAAATAAGCCATGGACTTGAAATACGTATAGTTTTAATCCAAGTGTGCTCTCCCCGCTGATGGCAAAGCCTGCTGCGCCTTCCGTTTGAAACTTAGTTGAACGAACAAAAGGAATCAATTTGATTGAACTATAGGCACCTACTTACATATTTTATAACACTACAGACAGCACATTTAGGCCCAAGGTCGAAGCTTTTCGGTGTTTAAAATAGGCTCTTCAAAGCTTAGTAAAAGCTTATTGGATTATCAATAAAAAGTTGTGAGTATACCTTCTTGTTAATAAAGTTCAACTGGGTATTGTTTGTTTATATCTGTAAAAACAAAGAGTTTACAAATCAGCAGAAGACTGGGTGTGTCTGTTCCCTAAATTAGGTAGGTACCTACCTCACTATTCTTTCTACATCATTTAATATTTGTTCAGGGTGAATGCATTCTTTCAACAAAAAGGAAGTATGTAGGTAATTATTTAATAGATAGGTAGTTGAGTTATTTGGTACCCTTATAACAACGTAAGGTAAGGTTTTTCGAAAAGACTACATTAATTTATTTTAATAACCATAAAGGTATTATAAAAGAGCCAGTAGTTTTGTCGGTCTATCTGTTAGCTTTTTGCTCCTAGCTGAATTAATGACATTTAGCAGGGAGGTAGATGGTATCCCAGAGACGGACAAGCTATGCTTTATTCCGGAAAAGAGCTTGCGAAGTTGCAAGCAGCAACCGTCTATGGGATATTGTTTGATCCACAGAACAGATTCTTCACTCTGGAATGTCGCTTTTATATCTGGAAGTTCATCATTGTGTAGCCTTTGTAACACCGGAGTATGAAATTAGTCTGATTATTATTATGTATTTTAATTTAGAATTTTACATTCAAAACATATCTCACTTATGCTGATCCAACATAATGAAATGTCTGGCCAATACATAGAATATCTCCTTGGATTTTTCTGTGTTACCAATGAATCAGATTTAAAAATTAAATTGGTTTTGGATCTTTGCCCAGTCATATAAAATGGATTGCCGTTCCAACTATACTTATATTACAACCAATCGACATAGTTCCAACCTGCTATTATAAGAATATAGTATGATATTAGGAAAACATCCTTTTCCACTTCTGGAGTGATCTAATTTGAGGAATTTTCCTGTGTTATTTATCTCTACCATGATGCAATAATACAGGAAAATTCTAGAGACTAAATTGTTCCGAATTTTCCTATCTCTACCATGAAACAGGAAAATTCTGAACAATTTAGTCTTTCCTATTACAAAGCATAATAGCATTCATTACATCTATCATTTGACAAATCAATAATTTAAACTCAATTTCAATGATAATTACTTTTATGTAGTTTTATTTTATTTTCAGCTTCAACATGTCACACAAACAGACACCCTACTCTCCCAACTTCCCTGCTTCTCAAGGGTATGAAGATGTGAAGCTTGCTGAAGGTGGTAATCAACCTGGGTATCCTCATCCTCAGGGTGGGTATCCTCACCCCCAGCCGGGATATCCTGGGCCACCACCCGGCCACCCTGCACCACCACCAGGCTCTGCCCCAGGTATGAAAACGTTTATTTTTAAAAACAAGCTTTTAATAATCTATGCATACAATTTGACCTGGATTTATTCTGCATGAGTGTCAGCTCGGCCAGGTAGCGGCTGAGCGGAGTGTTTTAAAAAACACTTCACTAGTTTAGTTTTTATCATTGTAACATACTCCGATTCAAAAACCTGTTTATTTTTAGTATACAAAGGGATAACAAAACCCAAGGAAGCTTGGTGGTAAATATTTAACGACATTGGTATCATCGAAGCAAAGCACAGAAGCTAGAAACAATTTTTAGTTTTGACTTCCAGCTTTCATTCATCAATCCGTTCATTTTCAAATTAAAATTCAAACATTTTTTACTGCACATGTGAGTCTGATGCTTTGTTGAAGTATGTTTTAGTTTTTAGTTATAATGTTGCTTTTTCCTAGTTGTTTTCTGTTAGTTTTAACAGTATTTGCAAAGTCTTAATATTAAAAAAAAAATATCCTTGGTTTTAGGTCATAAAAACCGGCACAATGCGGTACATCTAACGACTGAATCCCCCTGCACAGGGAGGTAGCTAGGATTTTATGTTCATCCCTTAGCGTTCACGCTAGCTAAGAAAAAAATAGTTCATGCCCACTTAGGTACTATCTTTTTGCTGCCCTTTTTCTAAGACGTCACCGTTCAGTTTTTCAACTAAAAGTGCTTCTGTTCCTTCAATCAAAATAAAATTAGAAACAAATAATTATAAAAACCATCATGTTTTTTGTTTGTGTTGTGTCTACTAAATAATTTTCTTTCTTTCTTAAGAAAAAGATGCTAAAAGCTTCATGAAAAATTGGTGAATGGTGATGTCATCGGTGACTAAAGTGACGTCACCGTTCACCAATTTCTCATCTTCTAGACCTTCGTGATACACCGTTGGCCACATCTTCACTTTACACTTTAGCACTTTAGCACCATCACGTGAGATTGTGGTCAAACAAGGATAGACTATAAAAAAAAAATCATACCGCCCTTACTTAGGGTGGGTGCGAACTTCTAAGGTGATGTAGTTTTCAAATGAATCGGAAGTACGTTTGTATGGGGGCTTAGGTGTTCGCACCCAGCTTAACCTAAGATCTTTATATATCTACACAATTTACATGATAAAATAAATATTGCTTACATCTAAAACTCGACGCCAAGCAAGTGAGCTTAGTAATTTATATCGTGATTTGTTTACACACATTCTACATCGAGTTTGGCTAGTGTATAAGCAGATAGGTAAATAAGGGAAACTAATACACAAGTAGAATATGAATGCAGAGTGGATTTTGTAAGGAATGCAATTTTTTTTATGTTAAGTACTTTATGTAACCTAGTATTCTGTTTGCAACCAGGTTTCCAGCCAGGGATGCAACCAGGGTTTCAACCGGGAATGCAACCAGGGTTTCAACCGGGAATGCAACCAGGTTTCCAGCCAGGGATGCAGCCTGGATTTCAGCCTGGGATGCAGCCAGGTTTCTCTCCGGGATATCCTGGAGCAGGACCTATTATGCAGCAACCAGGACCACAGCAGGGGCCCCCAGGTATGATAACAAGATAATCTCAAGTTAAAGCCATGTCAAAGTGCCACGTATTAGATGTCCTTAGCTGAAAGGGGTGATTCTGGACCCCAAAAGGGTAACTTTTTTCTACGATTTTAAATTAGGTTCACCATACTAGACTGAACACATAAGAGTGCCGACGAAAGACGTGTGCAGTGCATGTTGGAAACGTTGAGTTGCGGTACGTCCTCAGGTAAGTAGCACCCAACGAACCGTTCGTAAGGAACGTGTTAACAGACCAGCGGAGCATAGCAAAGTAAAGAAAATCTCATAGCAACAGACAGACAGTTGGCTGCTACTCTTACAATTAATTAATTTAACTAAAACAAACTTCTAGCCTATAAATTGTGTGATGTAGCTGACCTTGGTGGACAATGTAGGATTGGCTTTAGTCAATTAGTACAATGTGCTTTAACTTTTGTCAAGGCCATGAATTTGTATTTGAATGATATCATTTGTACAGTTGGGTTGTTTTATGCTAGTACTTGATTGAAAATATGGACTGGCATATGTTATGTGCAACTGCCTACTAGTGTGTTACGGTTGGTTATGTTAACAATAACACTAACACAGCTGTCGTATGTCTAAACGATTTTAACAACTTATTTGTATCACACTTATAAATGTTAATGACTTCTTAGGTTGGACCATATTTGTTGAGCTATTGCGTTGCATGAACATTATTATTCGGTTTTTAGATAGATACCTACTCTAGTTGGCTTAGCAATACAAATAAATATAACGTTATTTCGTATTGGCCCAATATTTGCGGATAACATAAAGCTTCCACAAAAACGAACTAAAACTACTGTGACTATTAGCAATCACTGATAATGATGTGTATACAGCCAGGGCAGGTCTTGGGTTCATAGCCATTATTAGCTTTTGTTGACTTTTGGAGAAAAAATAATCTCTAACCTCTATAATATTCGAAGCTGATAAAATCGTACCTAATTTAAGTATCATCATGTAATCCCGTTTGCAACCATTAAGTAATAAAATATTATGGAATTAATGTATCAAAATTTAAAATAAACGTGTTAAGAAGTAGAGTCGAGTCCAACAACAAAGCAGATATAATTGTTGTTTATAAGTTAACGCCCTTACGTGACAGTCGACTCAAGTGCATCGATGTATTATAGTACCTAGTTTATTTACATTTCAATTATCTCTATCTCTTGCAGTATACCCACTTATTCTCATTCTTAATTAAGTTGTCGATCGATGCGAGTGCACTATAGTTTTTAAATGTGCATCTTAATAATATAATTAAATTCAAAATGTCAACAAATGCTGACAATAAATTCGATTTCGAGCGGAACGAGGGTGGAATTAAGAGTAAACTTGGTTTGGTTAAGTGGTTAAAATTCAAAAAATATATCTTGAAAAAACGTGCCAACATAGATTTAGTTGACACACGCGTTTACATGGAGACATTGAGTGTTGAAAGTGTTAAAAGAAGTCTTGGCCGTGTCTGCAGACGTATATTTAAATCCAAACACAGTGGTTACAATCGGTTTCTATCTGATGAAGAAAAGAGGTTGACGTCTGTAGATCTCAGTTTGGTGGAGGGCTTGTACTAATCTATGTATTTTATAGTATGTCTAAATAGCTATCGCATCCTAGCATGTAGGTACGTAATCTTACAGAACCCAATTTTAATATTCTATACATTTAAGTGAGTATCTGAATAACTTGTTTATTAGCTATTTCTTAGCTATCAGAGTTATTTTATTACTAATAAGTGATATGGTAACAAAAGCAATATAAGTAAAAAAGTCGATTAAGGCGATTATCAGGGGGAGGCCTGCGTGCAGCCGTGGATCATTATAGGCTGTTGGTGGTGTGATAAGGTAACTCTTTAGACAATCCATCCTGGGTTGTCTAGGAGAAGTTTTGTGTCGGAGTTCAAGGTCGACTTTTAGTCACAGAGCCACAATATTGAGTTTTTTGGTTTACTGACTTTCGTGGAAACTAAATTAATAAAATAGTTTTATTTGTTCACCCCCTGAATGAAGGCCATATGACTTAAGGTCATACGGCAGTAACGGCGGGTTTGTCACACATGCATGAAAAATATTTCTGTCTCATAAAAAACTACGTCTCGAAAAATTAGCAGCGTTCAAATTACTATCAAGAAATTCTAAAGGTTCAACTTGAAATAATCTACATTTCTTATAGTATTTGTTCGATATTAAAGCGCCTTCAATGCATTGTTTGTTGGAACATAGTGATAATGTGTGTAATAAATAAATATTGTCTGTGCCTATGTTTGTTAAACTCTTATCTGCTTTATGTCATTAAGGTTTATTCCAGTAACTATGTTATTTTATTGGTTCTAGGTGGGTGGATGACTATACCTCAAGGACTCAGCAACTGCCCTCCAGGTTTGGAGTACCTTTCTATGATTGATCAGTTGCTAGTTCATCAGAAAGTAGAGTTGCTAGAGGCTTTCGTGGGATTCGAGACTAATAATAAGTATAGTGTGAAGAACAGCCTTGGACAGAAGGTCTACTATGCCGTTGAAGATAATGATTGCTGTACCAGAATGTGCTGTGGACCCATGCGTCCATTCGATATGAAAATTCTGGATAACTTTGGACATGAGGTAGAGTATTTCATGTTTCTTTTGTATTATCAATCATACCTCTTGCTGAAATGTGTGTAGCATCGTAGAAACTGTCTGGTCATACGAACACAACGCATTGTGACATGAGTGCAATTGTATGAAAACTTACGTCCATACACATAGTTGTTTGTATGTAAATTACTGTTATAATTTAGTACTATGTTATATTCCATTCACTGCCTAGCTCGCCGCTACACTGAGCTCCGGATGAACGAGTGCGTCGAGGGTCATGAAACTGTTAATATAAAGTACCTACCTTTGGCGATCACAATAGGTAATGTCGATATAATAATATCATGGCCGCAGTGATACACAAACCACCCAAAGCAAATATAAGAAAATAAGTACCTATTTAGTATGAACTTATATCTGAAGTTAATTACCTATACAAAATACAGCCAGAGCTTCAAAGACGATTCGATTTTAAACGCATACTACATCATTTCATAGGTATCTACTTAATTGCATGGTCGTGCAACCTTAATTGATTTCTATGTAACATAAAGTGAAACAGCATGTATTAAATACTGGTTCTGTTTATGAGTTCATAAACACATTGGTTTATCGGTTATTTAATTACTTAACACGATTATTAAAAACCAATGACAATAATACTTTCATAGCTTACGACGCACATGTGAATCTTCGGCTGTGCCAGGCGGTGGCGGCGGCGGTAGTGTGCGCAGGGGCGCGCTGATAAGTTGGTCAGTGAATATGTCAGAAAGAGAAAGAAAATAGTTAGATAAAATGATCGATACACCGACTAACTCACTGGTGCCATCCATCGTCATAATCACGGATAAAAACTGTAATAAGTTTTTTTCTCTTCATTTTCAAGGTTATCCATCTAAACCGTCCACTGGCCTGCGACTCCTGCTGCTGCCCCTGCTGGCTCCAGTCAATGGAGGTCACTGCACCTCCTGGCACCATCATAGGTTCCATCGAACAGGAGTGGTCGATCTGCAAGCCCTCTTATGCAATCAAAAACGCACTGGGGGATGTCGTGCTCAGAATCAAGGGGCCTTTCTGCACGTTTTCAATGTGCGGCGACGTGAAATTTAATGTGAGTAAAATATCTCCTATGTAATCGTAGTGAAATTCAATGTCCTCAAACCCATACTAATATTATAAAAGCGAAACTAATTTTGTCTGTCTGTTACGGTTTCTCGGCTGAACGGATCTTAATGGAATTTGGCAGGGTGGTAATCGGTATTCCGAGGTCGGACACAGGTTTCTTGATTTGTGCGAATCCGCGGGTAGGAGCAATTTTTTTTATAATTCGAAACCCATCAAGATTTCTAATGAGAATAGAATACAAAAAACAATATTGAGACAAGAGAGAAAATAATGCAGAAAAACCCTGGGACTGTGGGATTACTTTTCGTAGTGTTTTGTAGGTTATGTAGGTATTAAAGTATGTAGTGTAAGTATTTATGTTTTTTTTTCAAGTGCCACCGTCTTTGTCGTTCTTACATGTCCAGTCTATCCCAAGGTTGCCTGGAAGAGATCATCATCATCATCAGCCTATAGTAGTCCACTGTTGGAAGAGATCGCTCATAGCGATAAGGCCACCTTTGTAGTTCGTCTACTCGTAGCATTTATTTTTGTGTTTGTGTTGTACATTATAGTACTATCTATTTATTCGATCGATCCACATAATGACATAAGAAGACTTCGTTCACATAATGATATTTCTTGTTTAACAAATAAATGTATCTTTATCCACTATTTAATCAGAGACAAAATAACAATACTACCATACAGAAGTTTAGGCGCGAGCAACAGCTAGTAGGTCTGCTAGAACCATTATGTGCGTGGTGGGCGATGAAAGTGTTAAGACGATAGAGTATAATTATACTATAAGTGTAGTTAATTAAACCTAAATATCTTTTGTATATATTGCGTTTCTGTAGTGCCTCGGCCATGTTCGCCCAGGCAGGCACCGACACCTTCGATGCTATCTGGCGAAAGAAGTCAGCCTCACTACTCAACAGAACCCGCGGGAGTAGCAACAGCAGATATCTGAAAAATTTGATTGTCTAGTAATTTACAAATTGGTCCAAAGGACGAAATCATCCTAGTTATAAGCGGATTAACACAATGGATTGTAAAATTATCTGAATAAATAAATTGAATTATTATTATTACTTTCAGGTCTTCTCAGCAGATGGCGAAAGAAAAGTTGGCGCCATAAGGAAGCAGTGGTCGGGATTGGCTCGCGAGATCTTTACAGACGCAGACATGTTCGGGATATCGTTCCCCATGGATTTGGATGTTAAGATAAAGGCCGTGCTGTTAGGAGCCTGCTTCTTGATCGTAAGTAAACAACAAAGAAAAAGAGAAAGAATGAAAAAACAGTTTTTATACGTTGTTGGTAGGCGCATCATATGATAAGGCGATAATTACAGCGGGGTCGATTTTTATCTATACGTAAGTGAGAGCAAGGTTGCAAAAGATGCCTAGAAAAATGAAAAAGGCAGAAATTTCGTGTTTTTTTTTCTATGAGAATTTTAGACTAAAAACATCTGGCGCATCAGGTGGTAGCGTAGGTATTTGCTCAAGTTTACGAATAAAGTTGTTACGAGAAATATCTTGGTTTTAATAAGTAAATTTATGTAAAAAACAACAGCATGTTGCCTTCGACAGCGTTTGGTTTTTATCATTCGTAAACATGCTATCTTTTTTATAACATCAGCATTTTTAAACCGCATGAACATATTAGTCTACTAGCTATTCCCCGCGGTTTCACCCGCTTTAAATTCGATCTCGAAAAATACGAATATTCCCGTAAATCTCCCATGGGAATTTGATGTTTTACCAGGACAAAAGGTAGCCTATGTTACTCTACATCCATCACCTAGCTCTATGCCAAAAATCGATTGATTGCTTAGTTAGGGCGTGAAGGAAAGACAAACAAACAAACATTCGCTTTAGGACCTTACCTACCGTAAAAGTGTACATAATACATAGTACGCTACGAGTGTTACTCGAGTTGGTTTATTTAAGCCTGAGCAAAATTCTACCCGCTTAAAAATAATATTGGTAGATAGACAACTATTCTGGGTGAGTTTTGTACGGGGCCACATAGGTAAGCCATATAGGATACCATAAGTGTGAAAAAGGTAGAAGTTGCCGAGCCTGTTTAAAATAAAGTAAAAAAGAAAATAGTTCGATATAGTTCTTTATTGCTTGAAAATACAATGTTAAAAAGATCTTGCAAGATACATTTGAATCATTGTTTTCTGCCTATAGGTATTCAATCGTTATTTATAATGCAATTGAATCAAAATTCAAAGTGCTTTATTTCCTTTAGACCTTACAGGACTCTTGGACACGTCACAAAACAATAGTTGGATCATTTATTAAAAAAAACAAAAATATAAGAAAATATTATAAAAATAAAAAATTTAATAAAACCATGTCAGTTATTTTATTATTATAATAATAAAGTTTAATATTTTTCGTGACTGGTTCCTACCGAGATATACATATATAATTATACCGTTATTTTCTTTGTTTCAGGATTTCATGTTCTTCGAAAAACAAGGTAACAAGGAATCTGACCGTCCTGGTATGCTTTAAGAGTTGGAACAACGTTCTGAATACGTGCTTACTAAGAGGTTAAAGTGAAAAAGCAGCTTCCCTATTGTAAAAGTATGTAATAATTCAACAAATACTCTCATTATCATATTTCAGGCTCATCATAAACAAATGTTATTGAAAAAATTGCATGCACGTTCGGTGAAGAAGTTTTAATTGTACTAGAACATTCACCGTAATGGTAAGTGGTTTCACTATAACAGGTGATTTGAAGATCCTTAAAATTCTATCATAGTTGTTTCTAAACAAAGATTTATAAAAATTAAAGTGTTATTTAGATCAACACTTTACGAGTCATGCAATTTCTATTGTCACTAATTTACTAACCTAAGCTCACCCGATGCATTGTCCACTAAGAAGATTTCTAAAAAACAGGAACAAGGCCTTAAAAGTACCAAAGTACGTGAAATGTTGATATTTTCATCTTTACTTGGGAGGGAGGACTGACTTTTCTTATTAATTGCCTTATGAAATTGTCAACAAGTTTTGAGCTTAAAGCTTCGTAACTAATGTCTGCCTAAATGGATCTTATCTTACCCTGCATGTTATCGATTTTTAATATCGAACTATAACCAGTTTAGGATTAAATAAATATTGAATCCGTATTAGCCTTAAGAATAATAATCCTCAAAGGTACAGTTATTTCGAAACGATTATGTATTAAATTTGTAATCTCATTGTTATTTTTATATTTTATATCTCTGACGTATTTTTGTACTTACATACTTCTCAATTTGTTTTTTATTTTATTTTTAAGAATTATTACTTTATGAACAACTTAGTTGTATCGAAAATAATTATTATTATCTACTGACTATTACTAAAACTAAATATAAGTATAAATTAATAATGTAAGTAATTATACCACATAGAAGACCTCTATACCAGTATACTTGCTTTCGAGTATTTGGTACACTTATGGTAGGTGTTCTTCCTGATAGTTTATTTTGATGTTTTATTAATACTCTAAAAATATTAAACATTAATGTAAGTTAAGATAAATTTAAATGATAATACTATACACCTTATACCAATTAATTATACTGTAGGTACAACTGGTACAAGTTTCTGCGATATTTCCGTCTCCAAAATGTACCTACATTTTATTAAGACAAAGCCAATGCTATACTTTACACTTTTGAAAAGACTACCTTGAAAATCGTAAGAATGTTATCCTATTTTAAGCTTAAAACTATACCTAAGTAAATATGTCTTAAAGTGCTTACGTGGATGTTACGCTTACATGTTACTTTTGTTCATGTTCTAACAGATAAGTGTTTGTAGTTTCTTAGATAAGGTGTTAGTCATTTTAGTGCGCAATACCGCGGTGGGATGTTCAGCTGGTGCAAAATATACACACACAAAGAAAAGGGACGGGGTCATCCCAAATATCGCGACAAACTATTTGATGCGTTTAATGCATCAAACAGCTTGTCGCGATATTTGGGATCAACATCATCAGTCTATATTAGTCCACCACTAGACCACCACTAGGCCTGCCTCCCTCCCTCCTCAATAAGGCACAATTTAAAAAATAATTGCGGATTAATCTGTGGCAGCAGGTGAACCCCCGGCGGTATTGCTGGTATGCGCACTAATTCAAATAACGCCCTGTATTTACCGATCTTATCTTATTATAATGTTAAAGATTGTCAACAGCATTTTTACCAACGTAAAAACATGTATTTCTATAAAACAATGTCCAATAAACTAACTGCAATGCAAGCATTTGTTCCTAGTCAATTTTCTGGGTACATAAATAGTTGTTATCTCACGCATTTAAATCTCATGTTCCTTTTGTTATTTGTAACATTGATTTACAGATTTTTTTGTACTTACTTTTACCTATAGCTGATCATTGATCAACAAATTAAATACGTGACATGTTATGAAGAAGATCTATTTAAAAGATGTGATGGTGTGCACCAAAAGATAATCGAACAGATAGCAGCTACAGCTACATCGGTTAACTTTGACGTTAAGTTTAATATAATGGAAACTTCTGTCAAACTTGTATCGTATTATTTTTAACAGTTATCTAGCCATAACACAAGCTCTGCTTAGCTTGGGGCTAGATAATGCTGTGTGCATTGCCAGCATTATATATTTATTTAAAAACCTTGATTAAAATGTAATTGCCAGGTTATATTTTTGGTGAACACAGGCTTAGTGTGGTATTAAAGGTAATTGGTCAGTCAGCAGTTTCGTCAGTCAATCTTGACATAGATAATGTAGGTACCTAATAATGATATGAAATGAAACAGTCTGTCAAAAACATCAAATATAATTTAATTGTTCGATTATCTTTTGTAGAATACATGCCTAAGCTAAAGCGTGTCGCACACCTCAAAAGCACCGTTGCATCGTAGCACAAATTTTTGCATTCGGATATGGGCTTTACTGATTGTCATAGATGACAGACAGCTCGCGGACCACTTGTTTCAAGCCATTTAGTCACTGTTAAATGTATCTTATGATGAAAACGTTTAAGCCCATATTTGTATGCACATTTTTGTGCTGTGCGCTTCTGATCTGCGACAAACCTCAAACGCAACTCAGATTTAAGCGCGACTCAAGTCACGAATTTTTGGCAGAGGTCAAAAAGTGACAAAAAATCTCAACTTGCTTATTTATATCTGAGTTGGGTTTCAGGCGTAGACATCAATAGCAAGTTTAAGTACTTGCTATTGATGTCTACGCCTGAATGCAATAGCAAGTTTAAGTATAACCACTACAAGATGGCACAAAATGATAAAAATAACCACGTCACCGATTAACTGTAATCGACGCTAGATTTAAGAATATTGTTGGAAATTACTTATTACAATGTGTGGTCAAAATGTGTAGTGTTGCTCTCTTTTAAACTAAAGTAGTTCACGCATAATTTTACAGATTATAGATATGTACTTCCTTCTCAAATCAGGTTTCTCTGAGCCTATCTAACCGAGTTGACTCGTAGAGCCTTGATTTTTTAAAGTTTGGTTTTTTTATTTTAAACGAAAAATCGTTTAAGCCATGGTGCTAATTTTTTAAAATTTTGTCGGTGTTTGTGAGTGGGTCAATGTTGTTTTTATTCTGGTTATAAACTTGCACAAAAATACTTTAGTGATTCAGATAAGTACTACCTAGTAGATTTATATTTAAACTACCTGTCTACTGTACAAGATTATTTACTTAAGTGGGTTGTGTGTCATACATTTTCGAATATTAAGTAGGTATATACTGTAGTAGAGTAAGTTTAGGAGTGTTTACCTAAGTATACAGATTGAAATAAATGCTTTGAAATTATGTACACACATGCAAGTTTTTGTTTTTTCATCTACCTATGTGCTTCATTCCTCTACGACTCTACGTGATGCAATATGCATTTGGGCTCTAATTTTAGTTCCTACTTATAGGCATCCTTCAAGAATCAAAAACTATTTTATTTACATTAATAAAATAAACGTACCAATATTTATGAAATGAAAATTGATGACTTATCATTAGGTACAGAACATACAGAAATTATATTTATAAGAAATAGGTAGGTACATAAAAAAAAATTAATTTGATTCTGTGCCTGGACGTTATTTAGGTACTTGTAGTGTAAGTACCCACGTACTCTACTTGACGACCTCTGTGGCGCGGTGGGCGAAGGCTTGCCTGCGACGCAGGAGGTTGCGGGTTCGATTCCCGCCTCGGGACAAATGTGTGTACGATCTGCAGACATTTGTTCAGGGTGTTCTGGTCGTTTTCTATGCATAATAAAAAATATCTATCTATGTATTGTATTATATTATGTATATCAGTTATCAAGTACCCATAACACAAGCTCTGCTTAGCTTGGGGCTAGATAATGCGGTGTGAATTGTCCAGCAATATTTGTTTAAAAATTTTCTATTCAGTTTGGTAATCTCGCCCGAGGACACCAACCAGTCTCCGAGTCCGGGCTAAAGTTGAGCGTAGTGAAAAATTCTATGTCTATGGGCTAAAGGCTCCTTACACTTAAATAAAAACCGGCAAAGTCAGAGTCGGACTCGCGCACGAAGGGTTCCGTACCATTATCTAGGTAAGTATAAAAACAGCAAAAAATTCACTGTTGTATGGGAGTCCCCCTTAATTATTTATTTTATTCTGTTTTTTAGTATTTGATGTTATGTCGGCAACAGAAATACCTACATCATCTGTGAAAATTTCAACTGTCTGACGGTTCATGAGCCTGGTGAACTAGTGACAGACGCTAGACGGACAGCGGAGTCTTAATAATAGGGTCCCGTTTTACCCTTTGGGTACGGAACCCTAAAAAGAGACTTACGGCAGAGAATTTAGGTACAGGTGTTTGGTATTGGGACCGATATGATTTTTTGGGGCACACGTAAGATAATTTCCTACATTGTTAAACTTTTATTGACTTACCTAGGTAGGTACTTTGCTGTTATCTTTCTGTATAATATCTGTGTAATTATTTTTAGCCTTGCCTTGCCTTGCCATTTCTAAAATAGCATAATGGAAATTGTAACGCTGTGGTTTACCTGAATAGGTACCTCATACATAAGGCTTGTCCGTGAAGAACTAAGACGTCAGATTGCACGTCATTTTTACCAAATGTAGTCGACAGAGGGCACTTATTTTTTGCATAGAGTTATGCAAATTTTATCTTTTTTAGAAGAGAAAAACTTCTGTTCTGTTGGTTGATGGCAAAATCACAAGGTACTAATGTAATACTAACTAACATTTGCCCGCGGCTTTGCTTTCGTTGTAGATATCTAAATAAGTTTGTATCTTGGCCACGCATCACGCCGAAACTACCTACTTAATGAATGAATTCAAATAAAACTTGGAGAGGCGCACCGTGAGTTTGCGGGGCCCTGGTTTAATACTTTTGGGCGGGAGGTTAATCTTCCGTTTTAAGTGACCAATTGGGTGATTATTAACCAGTGTTCGTGGAATTAGAAGAACCGTTTGACGTAGCTGCAATCCAATATAGACTCTATAACGTTGACAAATGAACCATTGAACCCGCATAACAATTTGTTGAAAATCGTAATTAGTGGGCGGGTCCAGCAGCTGTCATCGGGAAGAAAAGTGACATGACCCCACGTCCAACCGAGGAGGCGTCTAGCCTCCGCCTGACGTTAGTGGAAACGATTTTCAGTAATATACAAAGGGATATACTATCAATAAGGTTGAATTTGGCGTGGCAAAGAATTATCTAGGTTCCAATAATTTCGCAAAACGTCTTACAATCTTTGTAATGAATTCTATAAAAATTACGAATGTTTATTAGAGAGATATAATGTAGAAGAAGGGGTTCTAGTATTTCAAATTCAACTGGAGTTGTTACATTTTCTGTAAAGTCTAAAATGCCGTGTTTTTTTTGTGTGTTTCTCCGTTGATTTATTATAAAATGACACAAAGTAATGTAAAAATAATTATAAACTAGTAGATATCAGTTATTTGTTTATATATTGTGATAATTTTCATCACTTATATTACATGCGCTTTAGAGAAATCTTATAGACGGTAAACAATAGTTGTCTATGAAAGGCACCCTTGACACCTCTTAACCCAAAATAAATTAATTTTAGGGCTGTTAACAAACATTGTACATACAATTTGGCTGGAATATCCATAAGTTATACAATATACAGATTTAATGCATGTGGGTTCATATTTGGGTAAATAATAGTTTGGATGGTACAAAAAAATCAACAAATCATTATAAAAGATTTTATAAATAGGATAGAAAATATATGAACTTGCACTGTCTAGATTAGTGAATTTTGTGAAATTCATAATAATACAAAACCTGTCAAATCTGTTAAAAGTTATAATGTGCTTATGTGGCTACTTACAAAAATAAAAAATATTAAAAGCTTAAGTGACATATTTTATAATAATATCAAATAATATTGATTAGGTACATAAAGAAGCTTCATCAATTACTTACATTTTTCTTTTTTCAAAAGTTTCTTTAGTAATTCAGCAGCTTCTTTATTTGCATGATGATCATCATTAGACTTAGCTGGGTAACTCGCCGCTAGCTGCAAATAGTATTTTGCTTGATCTTCCTTTCCCAAGTTTAAATAGCAGTTGCCAATTCTGAGGAGATTTATGCTGTAAAACCTTGGGTGTACTGCTTCAGCTTTTAGAAAGTATTCAAGGGCGTCTTCGTAGCTTGAGTTAGGTGGGGTAGCAAATAGTACTTCTGCTATCTTCCTCTGATGCCATGGCATCTCTGTGATCTGGTAACACCATTCACCCAGCATGTGTAAGCAGGTTGCATCTTCTGGGTTTATAGTAACAGCCAACTGAAAATTAAATCGTGCATATATAAAAAAAAAAAGTTGTCGCGCTGGGAAAAGGCCTCTCCCAAACTGTTGTGTGGAATCGCGTTTTTGGCCAGTTTTCACCAATCTACCCGGAATGCGTCGCCATCGTCTCGCCAGCGTCTCCTAGGCCTTCGGCGTCGTCTAGGCAACCACTGTGTGTGACGATCCGAGCCCACCTTGCTGGATGCATGCGGCTCACGTGCACCGCCATTTTTATATGCATTTATGTATTAAATTTATAACTAAGTCTAGCTCTAAAATCATTTGGAACATACATAATTGTATAATCACTTCAGATCTTGAAAACTGTACCTACTAGCTTTCAAGATCTGAAAATTTACAAAGACACGCAAGATTACAGAACTACATCGAGATAGAAGTAAAAAGTGTAAGTACCTAAGTAAAATAATGTAGGTACCTCGCGAGGTGCTAGTGAGCCTCTGCTCGCCGCGAACTTCAGTTCGCTCCCGACCGCTGCGTGCGCGGTCAGGGTTTAAAATAAATACTTAGTTGTTCAACAATAGGCGACGTCAAAATAGATGATTATTTTTGGTTGTTTTTTTAACTATTGAAATAGAAATATACGTGCATACAGGGACGAGAGAAATTCCATTGGACTTTTCTCGTCGATCCGTGCATATTTATTTTTGGATTTGTAAAATTAAATCTTTGAAAGTAAGAAAGAAATTTATTTATTAAACTAGCGGCCCGCCCTGGCTTCGCACTGGTAGATAGAGGTATTTAACAAAAAACTAACATAAATTTTAACACACTGCAGACTTTCCATGCTTAGTACACTCGATCAAGTCTGCTTTTGACAAAATAAGCAATCAAAATCATCCGTTTGGGAGCTATGATGCCGCAGCAACCCACAGATAGACATACAAACAGACACTGATCCACCCGTCAAACTTTTATCAACCCTTTTTGTGTCGGTAAAAAAAATATAGGTATTATAAAAATATGTATACTTTAGCGCTGGCCATATCTGGAGAAGAACCGACAACCGCTGGAGTAAACGTGTTCTTGGGTGGAGACCGCGACTCGGCAAACGTAGTGTAGGAGGCCCTCCGACCAGGTGGGATGACGATTTGCGAAAAACTGCTGGCAGATGCTGGATGCGGCAAACTGAAGACAGGGCGCTATGGTGCTTATTAGGGGAGGCCTATTTCCAGCAGTGGACCAATATAAGCTAATGATGTTATTGTTATACTGTTAAATATCTGTTCAGTTTCTTGAGTCATACAAAGGTAGATTGTATATTTTCATGGATTAAGACAAAAGTCACTTCTTACCAGGAAAAAAATAGTGTATAAGCCGTTCATCAGATATAATAATAATAAATTACTTACATCCATATGTTTTTTAACACTTTCCAGCTGTTTAATCCTCTCTGAGATTCCTTCTAATGAACTCTTTGTGTCAAGTATAAGAGCATACCACTTGTGAACTGCATTATGATTCGGATGATATACTAGTAATTTTGTTATAATATCATAAGCTTGTAAAATATAATTCTCTTTCTCTTTTTTGTCATATTTAGGGTCTTTTGACATGTTGTAGAGAGCTCTGACTACTCTCCACTGAATTTCAACATCATCTTTTTGCTGAAAATAATGTGTTTTAAATAAAGTATTTATGAACAAAATTGTTTATAGTCTACAATACTATTATAAGGAGAAAAGATTTGTATTTTTGTATGTAACATATAAACTTAAAAACAACTGGATCGATTTCAAAAATCGTTAGCCATTAGATAGCTACATTATCACTGAGTAACATAGGCTATAGAATATACCCGTGTGAAACCGGGGCGGACCGCTAGTGGGTAATAAAAGATGAATCAGCCATCAGTGATAATAAAATAATACTCACTTTACATTCATTAAGCTTGAAATAGCATTCATCATAATGTCCATTTTCAAATAAAGCATCTGCAGTATCTATAGTGCCTTTTTTTTCATCGACAACCTCTGGTTTTGGTTTTTCAGCAGTTAGCTGAGTTATTTTAGTTAAGGGCCATAGGAATGCGTAATTAGCAACCAATGTAATCACATTTTTAAACTGTGATGCCTGGGAAAAGAAAAAGTCCACCGGTCTCTTCATTTTATGATAATTTAATCGAATACTCAACATAACATTACATGTTTTATTGAATAGACTAGTTTCAATTAATCTTGTTATGCATAAAAAGCTCCATGGAGTTGGCTAAAATCACAGAACAATATGTAGGTAAGTTTATCATGAATTGACTTTTTAGTCATGCTCATGCATGACGTGTCAGGGTGCTGGCAGGGTAGGATAGGAAGGTACTACAAGTTCCATACAGTTCCATGGGTAGGTACTACTCTACCTGAGGCAGTGTTGAAATGTTATTTTTATTTCTTGTTACAAGCTGCATCATCCTAATCGAAGTTGGTCGAATGATCGCCCTCAAACTCATTTTGTGTAGGTAACCAAAAACTGAACAGTAAATTAGAAAAAGGAAAGAACCAGACGTTTTTAGAATACATTCAAATTACACCGAGTTTTTATTAAAATACCATCTAAAATAACTATAAATTTAGAAATCAGATTCAGAACCAACAAACAAAACAACAACACAGGATCAAACAAACAACAAAGCTTGCCAGATAGAATCTGAAAAAAGCAGTAGAAAGCTGGAAGAAAGTTTGGTAAAAAAGCAGTAGATTGGGAAAAAAGCAGTAAATTTTAATATGTCATAAATTTTAGTATGTACTTGTACCTATATATATAATTATTGTGTTTTGTGAGTATTCTCATGCAAAAAAACATACAACAAAGCTACCAACCCGTAAAGCATAAAAATTAATGGTTATTAATGGTAAGTATTTAGTAATTTTGTTTATATTTGAATTTACCCATAAAACTACTTTCTACGTGACCCCCATTACCTTCATCTCTCCAAAAGGGATGATCCTGTATGTTCTTCATTCATTCATTCATTCATTCAGGATACCGCCCTTTAAGGGAGTTTTAGAGGAGATTATTAGCTAATGACAACAAAGATTTCTTTGTGGTGTTTTCACCACAAAGTAACTACGGAAGTACTACGTAAGTCATGTAATGGGTGAGTTTGGCGACAGTGGTTCTGAACTAGAACAAAATACATAGCACTTCCCTCTACTTCTATTATTCCGTGGTTATTATAGTAGTAGCCCTTCATAAATCAATGGGGACCATTGATCTTTTAGAATCATTTATTCAGTTGTTACATATGTTGTGTGACAAGGATCTTTGAAACCTGCGTGCCTCTAGAAAGTGCAAGCGCCTAGAGACCTCGTAATTTTATTTTGATATCATATCATGGACGGAAAAAATCACCCCCCAAGTACCATTATTAACTTACTCTGAGTACTGACGATTATGCGGTGGTGCCCCATAGTGGTGCCCACATTGTGAAATAGGTACTTAACTATACGAATTTTGCGTCTAAACGAGAAAAGGCACCCAGCAGCTCACCGATTAGTTGAAAATATGAGATTTGAAGCTGTGTTCAAGTCTGTTAGAACTTTATTTTAATTATTATACTTTATGTTTTGAAACATCTAAAAGAAGGAATTATACAGAGATTAGAAATGGATGGAATCCAGAAGCAATAAATAACTTTTGGACATGTTATTTGTTTTCGATTTTAGCTGGCAACAATGTGATAAAATCAATTTTCAAGCGGGCGCGGGCGGATGCAAGGCGGATGGTGCTGTGCTGTGCTGCTCATGCTGTCAGTCATTCAGTTTTTGAGAAATTTGTGAATCCTGAATTGTGATAAAAAGTAACCGGTGAAGAAATTCGTGTGTGAAATCGCTAGATTATGTTGGAGATTTGAAACAGTGTTTTTATTGCAGCTTCAGTATGCAGAGATCAGGTAAAATTTATCTGGTACAAACCTCAAGCATACATCAGTTCAGTTCAGACCGTAAAAACGCGCCACTAGCAATTGTGTATTAAGTTTTGGTTTTAAAATAATCCGTATCTACCTAAATAAAACATAACTAACAAGGTAATACATATTTATACATTCAATTATTGTTTTCACCAAATCCTATTGCTTATTCTGCCTTGATCAGCTTTGCAAATAGTAGGTAATAAGTTTACATTTTTTTTTCACACAATCTGCTGGGCAATGATTCCGTGCGTCTACATTTAGGATGGAAAGACAAACAAAACAATTTCCTTGAATAATTTTCATTTAGAGCTGGAGCGTTTTATTCTCCGCTATGGTCCATCTTTCCTCTAATTGTGTAGGAACTAAATATATAGTCAGTTTTCTGTAAGTACATGCTCATTCATTTATGTTTTTTTTACCTCAATGTAATCACCTTCCTGCCATATTTACTAATGTTATCCCTATTTCGACTAAAAATGGTTGATAAAGAAAAAAACATTCATAACCTACCTATATGAAAAAAAAAAGCTGGCGCAAAAGGTTTCTTCTCTGCCACCTTCCCCTGTCTTTCCCCTTATAATAAAGTAATAAACCTTACATAAACATTAATCCTTATGGCAGATAAGTGAGGTATTTTGTGAAGTACCTAACCTTGATCTTTTGCTGGCCTTGGATAAACTTTTTGACAAAATGAATCTTTTTGTCGTAACTTTGCCAGTGAATCATGCACCTACATACTTGTTTGCAAATCCTCTAATATTTGGTTATATTTACAATAGTCTACAAATACGTTCCTAACTAAAACATAAAGAATTCTGTTTTGATTTGTTTTTTGTTTAAAAAAAATTCAATTAGTTTATCATATTATTTTTATATATGTATTCCCTTTGCTTATGTGGTGTTTACTGCATACATAAAGATGGCTACTAAAGGATGTTTATTGTTTATCCAAGATGCATACCTAACCTACTTCATACCTAGACGTAAGAATGTGTAGGTATGAAGTGAGTATGTGTAGGTACAATACTTAAATTACCTTCACTGTCACAAAGTCTTGTTTAGTAGTCTCAGTGATTGTACATACTTTATGGCCATTAAATCTCTTGGGTCTCTCTATAATACCAATATATCTTTAATATTGCTCCTAAGCCTGGCCAGGGCTGGCCCTGTATCACTTTCCTCTGGTATTTTCTACATTTAAAGCCTCATTTTAATATGATTATTTTAAACCTTTTATTACTTTACTTATCATATTTTGTTTAATTTTGTTAGAGAATATTGTCATCTGCGACACAGTTTCGAAACTTCTGCAAATGGCATGGTTTCCAGTCTATAATGAATGAGGTATAAATTGTTTTTGTTCCTTAAAAAAAGATTTTATGTTTTTGTTGCTTAGATGATGGTCCTTATCGAATTAGTTTATTTTGTTTCTAAGTTAGTAGATATTATAAATAAAAATAAAATATGTATATAATGTATTGTATTAGTTACTGTTCCATTATTGGCATTACCAACCAACTTTTCTTATATCTATTTTTTCCATCCCAAGGTTGCCTAGGAGAAATAGCTCTCAGCGATAAGGCCGCCTTTTGTATTGTATATGTTTTGTTTAGATTTATGATTTTTTATTCATGTTTATTTGTTTGTACAATTAAGTGTTCATTCATTTGTTCACTATTTTATTTACTTATTAAATAGCTTAGCTTGCATAGATTACGAACATCCTATATTACTTTATTTGCATCATCATCATCAAAAAAATATTCTAATGTATAAGTATTTTTCACGAAAAACTTGAAAAACAGTGTAAAACTGACAGAGATTTAAAGGTAAGCAGAGCAAACATTACTAAAATGATGTGTGCCAGTTACACTTACATACAAATCTCACGTACACATGGATAATCTAAGGGGCCGAACTCAGGGACTAGTGGGGGAGAGGCCGTAAATGTGGCAATACATGCGGAAACTGTGTCAAAAATCTATAATCCGATATCTAGTATATCTACAAGCGATTCCGCATTTACAAATAAATTACAACATGTAGGTACCTATATAAAATAAACTTTATTAAGAACAGAAAATTACAGTTTAATCTTAGAATTAAATTAAAACTAGTAAGTATATTCACAATTGAACAAACTGCAAACTGTTGCCAACAATCTACAGGTAGCTCAACTGTTCGATATTAATACCAGTCGGAAGCGTCCCCAAGACGCTGGCTGCATTGCCCCGCTGTATGGCAATGCTGATGCGCTACGCCAGATACTCAGCAGCTCTCGGATCGCGCGTCGCTCTGATTTGACGCTCAGATATTTTGTTTAAAAGCCGAAGAGCCTCTGTACTCATGAACCCAGGGTCTCGACTTCAAGGGGAGCAAATGCGTAGGCTCTATCAAGACCTGCATTATTTGCGCCTCTTAAGATCTTCAGCCAAATCTGCCGCCGCACCAGCCCTCAAGTTATTCTGTTCATATTATTTAACCAGGCATTTGTAAGATTTTCATCATGTAGAAACCTGAAAAATGTTAATTATTGTTTAAAACATCGTAGATTTATACAGACAGCTAAAACAGATGGACCCAGGCTGGACCTAGATGCGGCCCTTGAAAATCGTACAAGTATATGAAAAGTCAAAACAAGGTAAACAATGTTTAAAAAACTTTATTACAGGACTAAAAGAAAGCTATCTTAGTGACTACCTACATGTTTTACGAGACACTGGGCATAAAACAAAATTAGTCATTGTATAAATAATGCCGGATAATCGCCAAATATCCACACAGTAACCCAAAAATAATTTGATAAATAATTTGTTGTAAGGCACATCAAAACTTACCAACCGATTAAAAGTAATTTCGGGTGTTTTCCGATATGATGTGTTACTGCACAAAGGCACAAACAACACGAACAATTCTTTCATGGGTTTGAGAAGAGCTGACATTTGATTACAAATATAGCTTATTCTCTATGGAAATTTTGCTTCACCTTACCATTTTATCTATATGCGAGTTAGCGTTGCAACAGTAAAAAGAGGTGAGATAGGCTTATTAATTTTGGTTGGAGAGAAAGTGACCAAAATATTATTTCTTCTTTTCTACGTAGTTGTGAAAATAATGTCTAGTCTGCTTTAGGGCGCCGCGCGCAGAATGTCTGGGGTAAAAATTAAGGAACTGAAGTTAGTTTTTAATTTTTTTTAATAATCAAATTATTTTTATGAGGAATAACCATCTTTAAACCAAAAGTTTCTTTTCACTGAAGACCACATCATTCATCGATTTCTCACTTCTCGTGATAGGCGGCCTATTAGAACGTGCGATCTATTCGCTTGCGGGAGTTTGAAACTATGAATGCTCATCTATGACATGATAGCCTCACAGAATCGCACGGATACATTATCTTGGCATTGTGTCGTGCTCAGCGAGCGTGCGAACTCATCCCTTGTCCTGCGCCCGCGCGCGGAAACTGACCGCTGCTGTAACTTGACACCGTTCCTTACTTTCACGATATTTACCTGCTCGTCGGATGTGGTGGATCCATTGTTTTGTAGTATAGAAATTTAAAGTTACTTTAGATGGTTACTTTTTGATAAGTAAGTATTTACTTATAAGTAAGTACTTTTTGACATGACTACTGATACAAAATGAAAATTTTAAATTTGCTACAGGTTTTACTCTGTCAAGTTTTTCTATATCTTGTGTAGTTTTCGAGATATCTACTCTTGAAAATCTGCAATTTTGGAAAAAAACAGTTTCGCATCACATTTTTTGCTCTTTTTGACCGGATAACTCTTCTACAATGCACCCAAAAAATAAATACTGGTAAAAAGGTTGTAGCGCATGAAATTCCCTTTAATAATACATTACTATAATATCTACCTATCTTCTTTCAAATGTCAAAGTAATTTCAGTGTTGAGCATGAAATCTAAAGTTGTGCGACAACTGGCGACTATGAATCTTTTAATTTCTCACCAGTCCCAGTCAATGTATTAACCGAAATATGCACCATTAAGTTCACATGGTGAGTACTGGACACCTAAATAACACAGATACTCATTTTAGAATAGCAGTTTACGTATTGTCACTATTTCCAATAATCCTGCATACTTGAGGGCCCGCTGACCAGGTTCCTCGCAACTTAATTAAAGATCTAGGCCGTTTTAATGGGAAAATGTGTTGCTATGACCATGTTTCTGCATATTATGAGTATATAGTTATAAGGCATTGGGATAGTATTCTAAATCAAAAGTACCTTTATGGTACCTTATTTACCTATTGAAAATCTCTCTCGTTTTAAACCCATGTAATAGGAGCGAACAGTACCTACCTAGTTACCTAATGAATTGGATCGTAAAATAAATATTTCTACACATAAAGCCAACTCACATAAATAAATTACTTGCACGCTTTTATTATCTGATCCATAGTTAACGTACCTTTTAACTGGATCGATCACTCATTATCACTTAGTGGTTTTCGTTTGCAGTGCCTGAAAACCTTCGTTGGTAGTTGATCATGTCTCAGGCAATAAAGATTCTGTACCTTCTGCTTAGCACTGTTTGAAATTTGCTTAATGTTCAAATATTTTCTGTGAACTGCAGTCTAGCCACACAGTATGTAGGTAGGCAGCAAAAATGACTTCATGTTACTAAAATTCTGCAGTTGTGCAGATCAAAGTCCTCAAATCAATTGATGCTGTTTACGAACTGCATATTCCTTGACATCTTTAATTAATGTGACCTTTGTGCTGAACGATTTTCTTATTAGTCATGTTGTTCTAGGTTGATATGGCTCGCCCATTTCAAACCGCCTCCGTTTAGTTTTAATTAAATAGTTAAGAATCGACAAATAATTATTGCTGATACCATTTTTGCGGTTGGGTTAAAAGGTCACTTATTTTGTTTCTCGGTAGGGGTTTAACTATAAACCAGTTATTTCTTAAAATATAGCAAGATTTCCCTTGACCGAGTTTAATAGGATATCCCCGAAGGGCCCAACTCCAACCGTAACTTACAACTGTTTTATTTTCGACCCACTCATATCCTTCATAATGAACTCTGCGCAATGTATTTCTCTACATAGAGGGTATGAAAGAATCAAGACCTAATTTGCAAATGGGGTATGGTATACAAATCGTATGTAGTAATATACTGCAGCAAATGAAGTAAAAGTAGAGAAGTTGATAAATATGTGTGAACTGAATATCATTGCGTCTTCCTTAAATAAGGCGGTGCTTTCCATGCAGTGCTGTTCCCTACAGAGGGTTTGACCCCAGAGGGCATGCGACGCTGCACGGTCGCCGTCTCCCCGGCCACCCGGAGACCGCGCGGAATCCGCAGAGTTGCGAATTCTCTGCATGTATTGAAATAGCTTGTATGCACTCGTAGGCGATTTACCGCCTCGGCCAGCTCCGCCAGTTCAGTTCTCGACGTCCGCGCACACCGCTTGTAGACGCATCTCACACGTAAACACCGAGCCGCATTTACGTCGTTTTCTCTCATTGTAAATAAACTTTGTGAGTTATCAATATTTACTGTAACCGGGTTGACGAACATTTTGTTGTCACACGTCCAATGTAATGGATTAACTTAGAAAGTGCGGTCATTGTCTTCAAACGTGTAATATTTGTTACTTTGTTGGACTTTGTTGATTTCTATTTGATTGTAAATGCAAAATTGTGCAGATTTTTTCTCTACCTGCTTACAATGGAAACTATGGAGAACTCGAATCAATCATGTAAGAATTTTTCGTATTTCATTCACTATGAAGGCTATCGTTACTAGGTTTTTAAAGATTTAAACCTAGTCCCGAGTTGCGATTCCAATCTTAGAGCTGTTAGTTTTATTCCGTAAAATTTAATGATATAATTTTCAGCAACTGACACGTTTGTTGGCGTAGTAAAAGCAATGTGCAGACTGCACATGAAATGCCAATCGAGATCAACAACAGACTTCCACTTCGTTCTGACTATTGTTGTCTAGCTTGTTATTATTTAGTGACATTGTTGTTTTGATAGAGATGGATTCAAAACAATCGTTATAAAAACAATCCTACGAAGTGAATCACTCATTCGGAACTAACGCACAGCAAGATCTATTGGTCACTTAGCAATAATAAGAGGTGCTTGTTTCTCTGTTAGAAAAAATAAATTCTAATAAATGGGTAAATGTCAACAGGACGTTGTGAATTTTTTTAATGGAACAAGAAGATTGTGGTAGCACAGAAAGTCTTCAAGACATAGGTACATGTTGTCTGCCTTGCCTGGGTATGTGGATTTCAATCTACCAATTTCAATCATAGCATAATAGCATAACTAGCTAACATAATAGTTAAAAAGCTTCGCCCCCCTTTCAGCTAAATTTACTGAATAATAAAAAAATTCGGGGAGCGGACGCGCGCTGTTCTGTGATCTATCTGGGCTTGGTTATTTGTTTGTTTGAATCAAGTTATATTATATTATACATACGTGTTTCATAATTTACATTGTATACATGTTTTGAGTGAATATGCGAACCAGGGAATATTTTTTTTCATACAAATATCAGAAATTATTTGCCCACCACCCGCACCCCTAAGAGGTGGGCAGTAAATTAGTTTGTTTTTCAGTATGTTTTGTTAGTATAAGAAATACCTGATTATTAATTAACTTTGTATTTTATTTATACCGAGTTTTGAGAGAATAACTAAGGAATAATAATTTTCTGTAGAAACTTTACCACCCTTTTTAACCCCTCGAAGGTTAATTTTTCAAAAATAGAGTAGCCCATGTGTTATTCTAAAACCTAAACTATCGAGGTTTCCGTCATTATAAACGATCAAGAAAGAATCAGTTCTTGTTTCGTGTAGTTGATTTTTAGCTCCTTAAAATATTTTACCATTAAGCAACGTGTTTGAACCTCATTTAAGAGTACTACAATTTAAGAGCATAGATATTATGTATCAATGAATCATGATCAGAATTTATAAGCAGGCTGATTACCTCACGCCAAGAAATATTTTTGTTTTTAGTCAGGTCTAGAACTTAATTGATTATATTTTATTTTTGTTTCATGTGCTGCTTCATTATTGCCATCGGATTCAGCGGTAAGTGTCTTACCTACTCTAACATAGTATAAGGTACCACCAACCAGCTAATTATAAGGTACAGTATGGTATTTCAATGATCATTCCTTTGTAGCCTACTTAAAAAGAGCACATCGATATCAGTAATAAGAATCATACACGCAATAAATTGATACCTATTACCTATCAAGCTGAAGTTATTAGGTCGTCAGGACCGTTTGTCCGCAAGGCACGTATGTTGCGTCGCGTCGTTTGAATTACGAGTAGGAATTCGCGACCGCTATTCGGCCCTCAGCAGCGTAGTGTCGACCACCGAACACCATTGACACCGTTAAGACTCCCTATGGTCGCCGTCGTCGTTGTCACATGCATATCGTCCCAGTGTCCACTGCCCAGTGACGAACGCGTTTGCTATCCACGACGCGCGTATTGTTTTATTGTTTCAGTTTGCGAGCATGTAATCGTGGTGCGGTCGTTGCTGTATTATTTCGCGAAAATAACAGAGAATAACTGCTTATTGTATTATGAAAAAATTGCTCCCTGAAGTGTGCGTGCGTTCTGTTTGGTATCCTTAGCTCTTTATTTGGGTGGCTTCTGGCTAGTCTATTAGAAACCTAGTGTCCCAATTTCCACTGAGAAAGTTATTGACTGTTCCCCTCCCTCTTTTGATGAGTTCAGTGTACCAATAACAAGTCAACTATACCATAAGAACTTTGAAATATACCAAAGAATCAGTGGTCAAACTGAAAGTGGTTCGTTTTGTACGTAATCCTGTTGATTCACCGTCCCGGGCGCGCTCGACTCTCCGGATGTGATTTGTCGACGTACAATGTGCTAGGCGCTATCGTGTTTGCGCTCGCTCCATATTGCATTAACTGTTACAGTATGTTTTCCTCCTGAACGCTTAATGGACTTATGATTTACAGACCCATCATACGTGTAGTTAGTTTGTTGCGATTATTTACTCGATCTCACTTGTGTCAGTGCTCTACAACATAATCAGTGATTGAAAATGACGTCTCTATCGGACTCTCCGCTGAATCGATCAAGGAACAGACCAGTCCTGTCTCGATACAAACCTAATAATAACGGGACAGAACAGGTATGTATTGAAATAGTTCTGAAATTAATAACGTTTTAAGAATTCATTGCATCTAAGCGGTCGGTCGTATCGAGATATGAATAGTAGGGCGTTAGTGTCTATTCATCGATTTTAGTATTGTCAAAGTAAAGTAAGCTTTTGATCATGCTTTTGTTGTTGTCTAAAGGTTGCTTTTGAGGTGGTCCCATAATTTATATGTGCGCCGCAATACGTGTGTCTTAAATATCATCACATGATATTTTTTACATGATTAGTCCAGTGACAGTTTCCATGGAAATGGGTGTAAACAAGAGGTCATACTAAGTTGAAAGAGGGCGGATCGTCTAAAACGAAGGACGACCGATCCTGGACTGATGATTTGTTAGGGTTTAGTACGCAAAGGGTCCCAACATATCCTATTACTAAGCCTTCTGTCTGTCTGTCTATCCGTCCTTCTCAGCGGGCTGTATTTTACCATTATTCAGGAATTTGAAGTCAGTTTATAGTTTATTATGGATGTTTCTCCTTACTTTGTAAAATAAAAGCAAACCACAGATATTTCGCTTCCTAGGTTTCAATAATCACTCAATAGGTACATTCCTACTTCATTAATGGACTTTAAATCTTAATATTAAAATAGTTAAATCTAGTATAGCATGTCGCATTATTTTTTGCCATTTAAATAAAAATACAAAACTATAACAATATTTTAAAATTCTATTTTAGTAAAATGACACAATGCCTGATTTATGTGCTCTTGTTTTCCCTTTAGCACGCAAACAGACATACATGCAATTTATGTATGTACACTTAAGTACATATTCGAACACACAGTAAATGACACATGACAGGCAAATAAATAATATATAATTTTGTATATTTTATCACGTTCGCTTCGTTTTGGTGTGCCGTATTAATCTACGAATGCAAACTATGCAAAGTGGCCAAATTGAGAATCTTGATACACACAGGTAAATCGATTCTGTTGTATGATTCATAACATGGAAAGACTAATCGCCTGCCTTTTATCATTGTTCTAACATTATATGTAGTATAGTTACTTTAATTTACAACTTACCTTTATGTACCTAGTACACTGGCCGAGCCTTCACCGTATAGTTCAGGTTAGTCATCCTACAAAGTACTTTCTACTATCAACAATTCTAGTAAACGGTCGAGGTCACCGTCAAACAATGACTAATTTAGTTAAATTCTTTAAAATTTTCAGATAAATGTTGATTGAAGCAAAATAGGATTTGATTACCTACCTCATTTTTATGCGTGACGTTATGCTACTAAAGCAACTATACCTATTTCATGAAACTAATTTATTTTTGGTAGTTCGACTCACAATCAATACAATACAATACATTTACTCTTTATAGGACACCAAATGAAATAGATACACAGGACAGGAAAGAACTTATACAGATTACGTTCAATCCGGCCTTATCGCTTTAAGCGATCTCTGCCAGGCAACCTTTGTATGGACAGGGAGTGATAGAACAAATGTAAACGTTGGCGTGTTATAGAGAAAAATAATTATTAAAGGATGAGCTATAGGAATGGAAGGGACGACGGAGAGTTTTCAGTTGAAGAGTGTCAATTAAATAGGTAGGTAGTCATGTCTTAATGGACAATGTTAATTGACCTATTCATTTTGATTGATTTAATAAATGAAAATCGATTTTATTCATGAAGAAGTTGTAATCGTCTTTGTTATTGTTGGTCAACATTGTCTATAATTTTACAAACTTTGTTTAGACGTTTACACGACTTTATTTTTGGAATCAACATATTCAATAGATTATAATCTATTCTAGATTGATGACAGTGATAATTATCACTGAAAAATAATCTAGAATAGTCATCGTTACTAATAATTATGGCGACTCGGTAAAAACGAAACTTTCTATGTCTCTATATTTTTCGAGTCGACAAATTTGCATTTGTGTCAGTCAACAAAAGCTAAAATCAAGTAACGTTCCGTAGGATAAGATTTGACACTGGTTTGACTTCTTCTTCTTAGCGATAATGCCATATGAAAAAAAGAGATCATATTTTTTCAGATATAACATAAACACAAACGTTTTCAGTTATTCAAAACAGAGATGTGAATTTACGGACTTGTCGATAAAATTGTGATTTGAGCAAGTAAGTTGGGAACTTTTAACGCGCGTTAATTTATTTTTAATGGATGTAGAGTTGTTATTTTAGGATTTGTAAGTAGGTACAGATAAAAAGTTTTTATAGAAAGATTGCGAGTGAAGCCCCGGGCAGAAACTAGTTTGACTATAATTTACCAGCGAGCTTACTGAATAAGTCGCATGCTTAGATTGTATCTTTACAATAACTTTAATGTAAGCAGCTATTTCGTGGGTTGAGGTTTAATCCTGAATCATTTATCATGCTCGTGTAGGATGTTTTGGCATCTGTATTATTTAAGGTTTGGATTGTGCCTCCGCCATATCACCTGTAGGATGGCTTTTTGTTGTGCCTACCTATTTCATAATGAAACTCTGTGTTCAAACACAAGTGGCAAACTATATAAAAGTATCACGAGGTTTATAAGGGGCTCCATGGAAAATTGCCCAATTCTGTCCTCACGGTTTTAAATGTTTCTCTAAACCTTATCTACTATAAGTAATGAAAATAATCAATACATATTATGACCAATATGTGATCTACACGATAAAATATTTTATTTTACAATATTTTGTACAGTTTTATAATAAATCACTGTAGAAAATATAAAAAATGAGCGCGGGGTTCTAACCCTCACAGGGAACAGAAAAAACACCAAATGAATAAAAAGAAAAATATACTATACATATAAATAAACTACTACTTCAATATCATATCTTTCCTATAAAATATAAATGTTTTCGTAATTGTTATTAGATTCAATACATTAATAACAAAACCTCAAAAAAGCACACATTTCTGTAAAGCACCATGCGAAATAATTGGAGCATATTTCTGTTTTTCCAAAACAATTTAAACCTTATGTTAATATTTTGATGTTATGATGTTGTCATATTTTGTTATTTCTTTAATTACTTAAACCAGTTATTACTTAAAACTTTATTAGATTTGTATATGATAAATATTTTAAACGGTGCGGAGATTCTGGGCAAATTTTCACGGAGCTCCCTAACCATACGGAATTCATTGACTGGCGGTTGTTAGGTATTTGAAAGGTTCGGTAGAGGAACACCTGGGCTTATAATAAGAACAGACTGACAGTATTGAAGACAGTACCTGTATTCCTGGTACATGAATGGTTACTGTTGATTTCCTAAATCAACTATCGAGGTCGTGTTTGGTACAAATATTTAGCATTAAGGAGGATTGTTTTAGAAACACTGCTTGCGGCGCACGTGCCTGTTTAGCATATAGGCACGTTCGCCGATCGTATATTTGTGCACAGTGATAAATCACTAGTTTATTGTTCTTTTACCACTTCTAAAAACTGCTTCAACTCAAAACAAGGCATTAAAACTCGCCGCGGGCTTGGATGTCATCCAATATCAGGGTCACGGCTAGACGGTAGTGATTGTCTATATTTTCCTTGTCGTCTCTACCAACCTTTGTTTGTAGCTGATTGGTATTTTGTCGTCAGTTACTAATTACAAAGTTAACTAACCTAAATAACTATCGCGGCTAACGTCCACACATATTAGTAACTTGTTAAAAAGTGTTATCTTTTTAAAAGTATGTGGTGCTTACAGATAAACACTTGCTGCATTATTGCACGAGTTAGGTATGGGTAGTGCATCCCAACAATGAGTGGCTATTGACGAGTTATTTGCTGTTTTCTGAAGTGGTCTTTGTCTTGCAAATAAAAGCATGCGTAATATAAATTGGTACGTAAGATATTTATATGTTTTAATTTATCTTTACTGGGTGGTATGCACTATGCTTGCTACTAACACGGAATTTCAACATATATGTACTACCTATCTAGAATCCATAGTAGGTCTTACTTGGACTAAGTCCCAACCCAAGTATTCGTTCTTGTTCCTTACACACCCAGTTCCTGTTCTTTGCAGCGTATATCTTAGTTTCTAAACATAGCTTTGATTACTTCGGACATGTCTTTACTGTGTACTTCTGTTTATGTATTCTAAATACAATGTTTACTATTGCGTAGATCGTTGGTTTACATCTTTATAATATCTTTCAAGTTGTTTACAGTTCAACAAACCTTTTTGGGTTTGATCTAGTCTTTATTAAGGAAACTGTTACTTCTATATCTATCTATCTAACAATAGTCTTGCTTGCTAGTCTTTTTAATCCTGGAAGCTCTTGGCTCCTAATTTTCTCAAACTCCTTGAAAGCCCACGCTGCACGCAGAAGAAGGAGATTTTAGATTCTGGATGTGTTTATTTGACAGAATATAATGAGAGCCAATTTGCCTATTTCATGGTTTACCATTGAAATTAAGTCCTATCTTCTTGACAAATATTTGTATGTGAAAGATATTATTTAATGTCAATACCGAGTACTAATGCAGCGCCACCTAGTGTTCCTGTGAAGTAAATCGTTGATGCATTTACATGAATAACACCGCTGTTCACACACGATGCCTCTTGCTGTGGGTACAGTTTAAATATATTCACCTTCGTTAGATGGCGCTTGCATGTATCGGGAAAATAGCGATAATTAATATGTAATGTCCCTTCCATAGCGCATTGAACATGGTTACTATTTGGCATGCATGATTAACTTGGGAGAAGTTCTTTAATAAAAAAATTATAATGAAGACTGATTCCATTGTTTGCAGATGCTCTTACATGATATGAAAGGTTTCTTTGTGCAAAAAAAATTCATCAATGATTTCCTATTTCTGTAGCTTAATTTTCATACTTACATAAATCCATCGGCGTAATAATTTGTAACATTTTGCGGCGCGATCATGTGGATTTGATATTTAACATTACTTTCTTTTACTCGATCGACCGAATGACCTCATAATAAATGCATAGAGCCGGTTAGCAAACTCATGAAAAAGTTTTTTTTGGTACAAAATGATGACGTGTTATAGTAATAATAATAATGAACATCCTTCTTAGGTGATGAAATCGAATAAAAAGTGGTTAATGGGCATACCGTACCTACTGGTGTGTAAGGTAGAGTGTCGACTACGACAAAGGAACTGAACATAACACCGAATAGCTCGGGCATGTTACCTGCATATAGCAAACGTAATATCATCAAAAGAAAGTTCCATTCAGCAAGCAATAGGCGGTCGCGCAGTGAGTGTGCGAAGCACGCAACCGACCGAACCTCCACATCGCCCATGGGGTCGCAGACAAGCAGCGAGGGTGTCTGCGCGCCTGCGCGGTGGCTATCCGGTCGATGGAAGTCGCTGCCATATGAGACTAACACGTGCTCAAAATAATAACCTTTTTACAACGAAACATTTCCAATAAGTTCTCCGACATTTCTGAGAAACTATCTATTATTCCATTCCGTCCAATGTTGTTGTTGTCAACTTACATGTCCTATGCTAACAGTAAATCAGTTATCTAATACCCATAACACAAAGTCTGCTTAGTTTGGGGCTAGATGGTGCTGTGGGAGTTGTACTACATATCCTCCAGTCGTAAACTGACTGTATTGAATAATGTCACTAGAATGTGGAGATTTGAGAAGGTTTCTATCATCCCAATCGTACTTTCATATACAGGAGTAATCCCAAAACAGCTCTGCATGACTAGCGTCATTAGATTTACCCGAAAAGAATTACATATTGCTTCAAAAAGCTGCTGTTCTGAAAACTTGTTGCATTTACTGTAAGTTTTCGCAAGCAGTTTAACACCGAAAATTAATCAATTAGCCTCTAGTGCCTAACATCAAACAACTTCACGCAGATACACACTTGGTTTTGGTCCTTGTCTAAACAAAAATATGAAACCAAATTTAAAAATTTGTTATACTATAACTTAATACATACAACTTTTGGTTCCCACTCTGGTGCATAGAAATCCAGAACCTGTACATAGGGCTAGCTAATTTATTAACCGACTTCGAAACAAGGAGGTAGTTCTATGTTCGGCTGTAGTATGCTTTTTTAGGGTAAAAACGGGACCCTATTACTATGACTTCGCTGTGTGTGCCGTTTTTATAGATAATGGTACGGAACCCTTCGTGCGCGAGTCGGACTCGCATTTGGCCGGTTTTATTTAATGTATGTACGTTGATTTCTCCGTCAATTATGGACCGATTTCGAAAATTCTTTCGCTATTGTATAAAGAGTTATCCTGAGGTTATTTTGTTGTAGTGTTTATTTTTTTTATTACCAAGGGATTAGTATGTTTTTGTCCCGTAAAACTTAAAAACAGTGTAAAATAAAAGGATTCGAAGCCGGTTTTATTTATTTCAAAACAATCAAAATTATTTATTTTCAACAATAAAGTACAACTTTGTATTGTTATACTTGTAACATGTACGGTTCCTGCTCACAGATGCCGTAAAAGTACTTCCGCTATTTAGCTATCCTGTTGCCTTGGCACTAGTAGGTGTATCCAGGCCGATGAACTAGCCGTCTTGTCACTTCCTTTGGCTGGTTCGTTGCGCATTACTTGTTGATAGTTTAGCAAATACACTTGGACATAATATTATTTTGCTTTATCTCTCCTAAGCAGCTTAGAACAGTTAGAAATGACGACTTTTTGAACAAAATATTTGATTGGATATTAAACGATAAAACAAATTATATTCACAAACTTTCTAAAATTAACAACACAGATATATAACACAGATACATAACACAGATATACTCATAGGTGCTTTCATAAGTGACAAGATCTAGATAGGTTATATATATATATATGTATTTGTTACATATAGTCAAATCAAAGCTAGATAGCGTAATTTAGTATACCTACCTAATATTACTCGGTAACATTATGATGCTTAGAATCAGGGTCACTCGTTATCAACAATATTAAGAGCTAACTAAAAGCAAGTTTACTTGGCGTTCATGTGTTGACCTTGAGAAGAAAATGCAACAGCGCATTTTCAACCCTCCAGACAAATGTTTGTACACCCGTACGTAGAGGGGTCGCGTGGTGACGACGACTGCGGCGTCGAGTGCGGGGCGGCCGGCGACTCCGCCCGCGCGCCGTCTGAACCGTGCGAGCTGTCAAACCGCCTCCGACTGGCACCCGGCTTGAACGCTCCTACTCCAATCGCTCGAAATCGCGATCGTATCGTAGTGCACAGACTGTGACTCAGTGCGTGTACGTGTTCTAACATTCGTATGACGGAAAACCACTCGGGGAGATGAACGGGACCACTACGACGGTGAATGGCGCCGCCGTTAATGGAACCAGTAGTGCCTTAAATGGTATTGGATCAGCACCACGTACCGCGACCCTCGGTACCCCCAGCAGTTACGCGTATACGTCCAGTGGCTCCTTGCTCGGCCGGGGAGGAGCTGCCAGACCAGTTCCTCCCCCGACTTTACCCAAATACAGTGGCTCATTTAGTGCCGGGAGTACTATCGGTGTTCGGGAACGTGACAGAGAAGGCACTGGTGGATCACATCGACTAGCTAGCCTTGAGAGATTAGCACTTCGCCAGCGAATTATAGAACAAAGTGCCAATAATCAGGTGTCTGTCGGGCTGGTTAATAACCCGCCTGCCAATGGGCCCACCTCGGCTACCGTGACCCTCACCGACACTGCCACGGTGAGTCCCCTAGCCATACATCTTGTGCACCCTCACTCGAATCCCCTAAACGTAGTAAACGCACCCCGACCGAAAAGGGATGGCGATGTTTTAATGCGTCGAATGCAACCCTATTACTCACCGAAGTGTTTTATTCGTATGATTTTGAGGAAATTGTAATGAACGCAATAACATTATGGACCTGTTTTCATATACCTATTCCAAACAGAAAAAATATTGTAGAGATATTCACTCTTTGAAATACACGTAGACTGGAAAAATGTAACTAAATATATATATATTTATAATATGTACTTCCGATTTAAATTGCTCTAATTAGAATTCATCGACATTATTATATTCCAACTCTACATCATCAACATAATGAACATGATGTTTAGATGACGATTAAGGTTGTAATATGAATACAACTATGCTTGGTTACAGTTTGTTTACATTCAACAGCTACTCCGGTTCGATGCAATAACCACATTGAATCAGGTGTTGTATAACTTACATAAAACAATTCTATTCTTACCAAGCGTATCTGGTTACTTCAATAAATCTTGTATGTATATGGATTCGCCATGAGAAATCAAATAACATTTTAATTTAACGAAGCAGAAGTAAAATATGTATACTTACGTATTTTGGAAATCTGAGTTTGAAGGTTTGCCAATTAATTTTCTAGTCCGTCAATTATTTACCGTCAGTATGTAAAAATTGGTGCAAAATTGCTTTACTTATTCATCTTACGAGATGTTCATTCGTTTAAGTATTTATGTGTAGCATGATGGCTCGCGGAAGTTATTTCCACTCATTAAATTGCTGCATAGAAGCAAAAAACCAAAAGACCGAACATCGTCCGACATCATTTGTCTTCATTTAATTTGAAATCTTTCAATGCCTCAAATGCGTAAATATACACCTTGATAGTTTTTTTTTGCATGCAAAAATGCGAACAGCGAAGCATTACCTACGAGAAATATGTGGTAGATAAAAAACTGCTCGGTATCGTGAATCATCAGCGTCCAATCCGTCGGTCGTGACTCGAGACGAGACCAGGAATCATGTTCATCTGTTTTTATCGCTTTACTTTTTCTCCTAGCGTAAGAAGTAAGGAGATGGCATTCCACCATATTCCCACGCAGTTCCTCATGTGATAGGACTGGTTCAGTTGCGGCAGGGTGTGCGGGTGACTGACCCCATGCCTACAGGGTTAAAAATAACCTTATGATGCCGTGGCGGCCATTCTGCTCGCATGTGTCGAATTCACTAAACAGACGTTAACTGTTTCACGGTCGCACCCTGACCTGAAATTCTCGGAACATCCTCAAGTACCACATAAAACATTCATAGACAACCCTGAACTTGTTTTTTACGTCCCTCATCCATCATAGAGTAATATCGCTTAAAAACCCAGAACGACCTTTTCTTTCTTTAAGTCGATGTTATTCTCCAAGCATGTTCAAATACTGGTGTGTCATTCATTATTTGATGTGTAAAGCCCCTTTAATTCTATTTAAAGATCTTGTGTTCCTAGGAATTCTTATCAACTGAACGTTATCGCCAGCTGTGTCGAGAAAGTTGAGAGATATGAAAATATTGTCAGAAATTCATACCTTACCGTTATTTCCTTTGCAAGTTATTCCAGAAGCATACTTTCAAAGTTTATTTTACGAAATGACTACATACTCTCCGTATTATTTTTTTGTTTAAAAGTTTTCACCGACTGGCAAAAGCGGTTGGGGCACGTTCTCCTTCTGCATTGTTACTGCTATCGTATAAAAGATTATATGCCCTTTTGGAGGATAATGCGTTAACGTCTTTGTATACTCGTATTAAGATCCATTTTGCCTTTATAGGATGTTTAGTTTGTTTTCTTTGGTACGATTGGCCCTTGCTTTTGTGTGTCTGGTGGGCATGAGTGTGACGGGCTGGATCCTTTTGCGTCTATATAGATATAGCCATAATTAACTCCGTTGTACCTGAGTTAACGCGGCCCTTTTTACACGTATTGATTTTTAAAGTGGTTTATATTATTGCTTGACCTTGTCGGTTGGTAACTTAGCTATGATTGTAATAAAACGAATTATTTTATCTGACAATTTTTTTGTGGATTCCTCTGTATCTATGACATAAAGATCAAAGAGCGCCTAGAACTCTTGGCATTGTTTTACCCTTATGAGGGCGCAATGCGCGCCATTTTGTAAAAAGGATAGGTATAGGTTTTCGGGTTCATAGGAGCGGGACAGAGTATGCGTTTTTGGAACGGCGCAAGTGCAAAAATAGAGTTTTTGCGTATTTACGAGAAAACTACACCGCTTATGACAAACTATCTGAAAGAACCAAGTAATAAGTTAACCTACGAATCAAAACATAAGTCATTTCAATAGATCGCAGGATTCCTAAGATCTCGTCCAAATGATGTGCAAAACAGTGCATTTTCATGACTTTTTCTTATCGTAATTTTTTAAAGAAAAAATGTAGAATTTTATGTAATTCCAAATAATGTGCAAAACAGTGCATTTTCATGATTTTTTTCTTAACGTAATTTTTTAAAGAAAAAATGTAGAATTTTATGTAATTCGATCTAGTCCTAGTTTGAAAAGCAAACACACTAGGTTCGCCTCCTAAAACAAAAAATCTTATGCAAGTCGGAGGTTACTGTTCTATCATTATGTGCTGTGCAGTATAGAAGACACGACGACGTGACGGGCCCTTTTGCCACATGACCTGACCCCATTCGCATGAATAACTTTATTTCTTTAGGCTAATAAAATAATTACTCTGACAAGTCAAATTTTAAAATATAAATCTCTGAAATAGAGATATTTTAGAGAAAAATAGAGTGTTAATGATATAATATTCTCTTCACTCCAAAATTGGTTTGAAAACTGAATCCTTGGATTTTCACCCCGTGTAGGTCGGGCTCAAAACTGCGCTTGTGTTCCCAGCCAACCGGCGCGGGGCGGCAGCCAGCCGCTAGCCGGTATCGCTTGTAACTTAACCTCAAACTGACAACAGACGTGAATGGTGCCTCATATTGCGACAGTAAACTTAGTTTCAACCAAAATAAAACTTAAAACGATTCAATTGACAAGCAATATCGTTATCTACGATAAATCCAAAAGATATTTTGCTAAGTGATTCCATACGCGTGTGTGCAATAAAATAACAAATGTAACTGGACGCAAAATTGAAAACAAGTGCGCTGCGCATGTGAACAAGAGTTTTGTACTTATAAATTGAAAATGTTCAACAAGTTGGATTTGTGTGGGAACCGTACCAAGACTTGTGTGAAGTTTGTGATCATATAGAATCAGTTGTGTCTTTCGTATAGTTGCATGCGTTCAGAATGGCTAATCGAGCGCTATCTAACGGTAATGGGCAGCAGACTAAACTAACTAGATGCTCCAGTAATGTAGCCGATATTGGCGTAGATAAATCTAAAGTTGGATGGACTAGTCCCCGGGATATTTGGAGGAACTTATCCCTGCGCAGGAAGGCCGAGGTAAACAACGGTTTTTATTATCGATACCTACAACGCTTCGATCAAAAATAAGTAGTTCGCGGGGGGCCGGCAAAGCCGGAAATTTTTGATCGAAGCTACAACGACATCTCTTTGTCTTTTCTTTGAGTTTACTTTGATAACGAGCCGTTACCAAGATAATTATTGTACAGAGTGTGAACAGACTTTGGAAATAAGAGACTTTCTTTTTACATTTTCAAAACGATCGTTTTTAATATAAATAAACATAGGAAAGTACTAAATATCCTTTTGACAGACAAAAAAGAGAGCTTGTTGATAGACAATAATTTAAAAACAATACGCGATTGTTGATTATTTCACTAGAAACAAAGCAAAGATACAAGGTTTGTTTCTTCGGGTTGTATTTAAATAGTGAAAGGTTCGTGTGAATCGGTCATATAATAGGAGCACTTCCCTATGTCAGCAGAACAAATCAAAGACCAAAGTATCAATTTCCTAAACCTCGTTGCTGGGTCGTTGACTCATTCAATGGTAGTAACAGTAGTACGTAAGTCACAATCGCAGTCGGCGCCTTAGCTTGATGCACTATCTATAAAATAAATGTGTCTCCTTACCGGGCCCTCCCACCCTACGCACGCTCACGACAACACAATACTTGCATATTTTACAAAGTTATTGTATTCTAACAAGTTCTTCCTATAGCAGGGTTTATCTTTGCTACAGTTTATTCCTCCAGGTAATTTGACTCTGTCTTTAGTGAAGTATATTTGGTTTATATCTTCTTCCAAATGCGGTGCGGAACTGCAGAGCATGTGTGAAACTAATAAGATAAAAGTTTTAAATAGTAAGTCCCAAAATAACGGTAGCGTATTTGACATAATGCTGGATGTCATTTCATTTCGTCGCACTCGCTGTCCGTGTTTCCATTTCAAGAGAGCCATTTATGTCTTAATTTATATTCGAATATCTATTTTCGAGTTGGGGTGCGAGTAATAAGACCGCCAAAGATCTTTCTATCGTTAATTGTCCCATAATGAGATCACATTACAAAGAACTCAGGACGATTGTTTAATTGGCTTATTATGTAGGCTAAAGCAGAAGTACTCTTTAACGCTAATTTGTGTGACCATTAATTTAACCTCAATTAAGTAATTAAGTTCACGGTCGTACAAAGGTCGTGTTGCATTGCTCTTTTAATAAAGTCGTTTTGTCAAACTGTAACAGCTTCGAAATCGTTCAGCCTTATAGCTTCGTTGAAACAATGAAATCAAGATAAAACGAAGATAACATAGGTTTCTTACATTATTCGTGTACAATCTTCATTCCTTGTTTATTTTAGCTTACTGTAATGCCGCATGTCTCTTCTAAACTTGCCAGACTCGTCTTCACATCACGTTACTGTATGAATAATGCAGTGATACAACAAGGAGCAATCAAGGCAGCTTGATTCCGGAAAAACTGGACTTAAACTTTTAAATACCTAAATTAAAAGGCAAGTCTGTTCCATCGTCTGTAATATTTCAAAGTTTTCTGAAGGCGTTTTTTGCAATGACTTGTAATTTTCAGACGACATTGCAACTCGCATAATAGTATGCTTTCGGAGCACCTAGTTGGTAACAAAAACCCGCTCCCATTGTGCTAGCGCATAGTAATTTCTCATCTGGGAATGAGACAACAGAGACACAGGGCGGTGGCAGTTCATTGTTGAAAACGAGCTACTGATGCAATTTTCTCCCAATAGAAACGTGATAAATGGATTGATCCCGTAAAATTAAAGTGGCCTCCCTTTCTATATTGACAGCGGAAAATTTTACATTCTGAAGTCGTATTTGCGATTTAACTGCAATTACTTCCAATACCTAACTTATGCTGTTTATTTATCTTGTGATCCGTATTCCGATTTTATATTAACTACATAAACTGATCGTGTACTCGTCTATTCTTCTCAAATCTCGTTTGCCTACGCTCTGACTTGACGCCCCCACGTTTGCGATGTTCCTGCAGCTGAAGATTAATAAACCTTAATTCTCGTGAAGCGCAGCGTAGGCGCATATATTACGATCTTACGAAATTGTAACACCTTTGGGATGTGTCAGAAGTTTTTCTATCAGTCATCCTCCTTATTGTGAATCGATAGGAAGGTTTTCTCAAATATTTGTGGATCCAGTTGTTCCAGCTTATTTCTGTAATTTGTAGTCATACCTTTTATCAAACACTAGCGGTCCACCCGGCTTCGCACGGGGGTAGATTTAACAAAAAAAATTAATATAAATTTTAACACACTTGGCAGATTCATGCGGAGTAGAACAGTAGATCAAGTCTGCTTTTGACAAAAAAACAATCAAAATCATCCGTTTGGGTAGCTTCCCAATTTGAAATTGATGCCGCAACAACACAGACACATAGATCAAACTTTATATTGATATCCTCTATGAAACTGTAGTACATCACTTTGCTCTATTGTCAATAATTTCCTCAGCTTACGCGATATAAGGATTTTTCGGCGTAACTATTGTACTTTTATATTATAACATTTATAACTTGGAAAAGTAGTAATTGTGACATAACTATAATAGTTAGACACAATGGTGTGCCGGACTTTTTTGTAGATATGAATGTCTTCTATAAAACTCATCACTTTGCTCTATTGTCAATAGTTTCCGCAGCTTACGCGATATAAGGATTTTTTATGGTATTTTTTCACACCTTGGGTTACATATTTCATATTTTGGTTAGTTGGAAGTTTTCATACGGATCCTTAACTTTTTTGAAAATATTCTATAGCCTATGTTCATCAGGGATAATGTAGGATTCTCATAGTGAAAGAATTTTTCAAATCGGTCCAGTAGTTTCGGAGCCTATATATTCCTGTCAAATAAAAAAAAACCAAACAAATTTATCCTCTTTATAATATTATTATTAGTATAGATATAGAAGATCCGTCAAGTACGAGCGTAACTCGCTCGCCAAGGGTTTCGAACATTTGTCAACTATACAAAATATGTTCGATAGGTACCGGTTAGAGACTTTGCTATTTCATTAATACTGAAAGTTAATAGGTACCTTTCAGATGGATCGCTCTGCAAACTATGGACATTTGGGGAGTGGTAAATTTCTCGTTTTATTTCAACATATTTGAAAAGGTATGGAACCTAACGAAATGTCTAAAACATTCTTTCTCTGTTTTGAGATGTACCAACTTCGTAAGGGTTTTTAAACCGATCTCGAAACCCTAAAAAGGTCTTATGTAATATTGACTTGTCTTCGTATAAATAATCCAACATGAAGACTATCGACGTTACTACATAACCATGTTTTTGTAACAAAACAACGCATTGCGTAATGATTTGAAGCATCGGAACAATGCTACAATTGCAACCGAAGGCTCTAAGTAATTTATCTCCTCATTACGGAGCGAAGTAATTTGTTTGCATGATTGGCCTGGGGGAAACTGGATGATTCTCTGAATAAAAGCACAACTTTAATTGTTCAACTTTGTGAAAGTTATGTGAAACGGTCACAGTTGATTAGGCTAGTTGAAGTACTTCTGGATAAAGTACAGAATGGACTAGGGAAACTGATTATTTGCTCCTTCCCTTACTCAAAGTCATTGACATCAAAACAAAATGAAAATATAAATAACATCAACATGCTGATGTACAGCATGACATGTCGTCATAATGATGTATTATTATTAGTAGAATTTTTGAAACTGCCTCCTCTATAATGCGCGTACCAGTCAGTATTCAATGGTGTTCAATTCATATTCTCGTCATTTCACTTGCAAATAGGTAAAACCAATGATAGCCATTTCAACAATACAAAATGCAGTGTGATTGGAAACTCGTACCCTGAGGCTGTAAGGGACCACTCCTTCCAGCCTCAGGGTACGAGTTACGACTTACGTTCCGTACCTATTTGTAATTATTTTAATAGATTAGTCTCCTAGTAGTATAGATAGACCAAGGGAAGGTAAGTACCATTTGTCCCCAAATAAAAGCATCTGAGTATTGTGTTAAAACACAAGTATCGTAACCAATCGGTGAACAGTTCTCATCCATTCGCTCGGAGAAAGTATTCCCAAAGCTGAGTAAACTAACAGGCGACCTAAATTGTCGTTATTCGATGTGTTGTTTTGTGAAATCAGTTTCATTACTTGAGAGTCAACTGAAAGTTGTAAGAATCGGAATCTTCTTTATATCTTGACGTGATTTGTTACATTAATAGTACCTAAAGCGATAGTGAGTCATATAACAGGAACAAATACCGCGTTTTTTCGGCTTCGAGTCATGTTTCAACACCATGGCGCCATTGCTATTTCCCAAGTATTGTAAGTTAACGTACCTGAATGTAAGGGTTCGTTAGTTCCACAATTTCCAATACTGGTATATTCGAGCTACAGTTTTCCTACCTTTTCTTGTTTTTTTTCTACAATCCTAACGGTCAATTTGTGATTTACAGTCTTGACGCTGTATAATTTTTATCATAAAAAGAAGTTAAACCCTTCGTTACATATTTGAATTCCACGGCTGAACCTGAATCCCTTTTATGAATAGAGTAGTTAGTTTTCTATTCAGAGCATTGCACTTCACATCCTATTGTTGCAAGTTTCAGAACTTTTCAAACATAAACACACAATAGATGAAATGAGCCAAGCCCGAATTTGTAGCTTTTGATCGTTGACGCCTGTCGAGTGGAAGACTATTGTTGAGGTGCAATGATTCGTGTAATTACCATCACTAATTTAAGTATTTCATTCTGAACTCAATATACAGGCAGCGAATTTACATTATTGTATCAATACACTCCCATTATTTCATCGTACGTGCTAGTGAGGTAGGTAGTCAAACGCTATCCTTATATTTTGAATAAAGATTTAATTCTGTACTCGTGCTTCTACTTACCTAGTAATTACTTATGAAGTAGTTACTCATTGTGTTAATGTAATGACAATGATTTCATCTTTTACTGCATATACCTAACTGTGCGGTGTTTCAGTTGACTAAACACTGTCCGTACATGTGGACAGATTACACATTGTTCCAGCCAGTCTCTTTGTAGATTTACACAGGAATTTAAGTAATTACGTGAAACCAAGGTGTTCTTAATAAAATGATATTGTACTGTGAATTTGTGAGTATAGGTTATCTTAAAAAACAAACATGCAATGCGATCAAGTTTTCAAGTCTCTGAAGAATCGTATGAGCCTGAAAAGGCGAAAGAAAGTCGCTCGACAGGATTCAGATGTTTATGTAAGTACGTTACTTCTGCACTCATTGCTTGTGTGTGATAGTGGTAGGTAGTGATTTTCTTGGCACAAAACCTAAACTAGCCTAAAATTGTTGCTGCTATGCTTTATTTCGTTTGGAAAAAGCGGACAGCACATTTTTACGATAGTTTAGGTTTTGTGCCATCAGAATCATTACACGTAATGTGGCGAAAATTAAACCCATTTTTCGTACGTGTGACTTAATATGTGAATTGTTTAATGTTATGGGCATAGGCAGTTATGCCAAACAAGCAAATTCCTTTTCGCGGCATTGATTATTTACGTTGTTTACGTTTATTAGCGTCCGTGCTCTGGTAGACACTTGCCGGATGGCGACGCTTTCAGTCGTACTCATTCACTTAGTAGTTGGGATCTACTTGTGACGAGACACCATTTACCTCAAGTAGTGATCTCATTGACTCTCTGGAGTAAATTAATTATAAAGTCACAGATTACGTTGGTTTTGTGCAGTGGTTCGTTAAGAGTGTCCTCATGGATAGCCTATTGTGAAGCGTTCTGTCATGTGTCGAAGATATTACGTTTGCGTGCGAGTGAGCTGTAAATTGGCTAAGATAAACCTGGGATCTAACGACTGGTGCTGCATTAAAAATGAAATGGTAAAATTGTTTATGAAGGCACATTATTTCTGGTGCATTGTAATAATAAACAACTTTACCTACCCAGGGTAGGTAACGATATTACTTGGGACGACGTTGTTGATATAAATAGAATCAAACGTCGCTGTTTCATACGGTCGTCGCACTTCAGTAAACCTAGACATGAATCATTTTGAAATGCAATATTTCATACGTATTTTATATCCACACTTTCCAATTCTAGAATCTTTATTATGTAATTACATTGAATGAATAGGTATTTTGTTTCGGTAGCAGGACTAAATTTGGAACTCTGTGACAAGAATCTGCGACTGAGATAATATTTCAGATTGTTTTTAATGGTGCCCTAGTTGACTTTTGAATAGGCGAGAGAAATCCAAGCGCTCCGTTAATAATCCTCTCCGGATCTTCTGGAGCGCACCACGAGCTCTATACATTCTTAAAATTTCTTTGTATTCGACGGCAGTAAGACAGGGCTTTTAACTCATTATCGTGTTACCCACCTTAGATTTGGGGCTCGTTGTTGTACAACCTAGTATGTGCATCAAATGCACGTGTGCAATGACCAGTTTACTTTACCTACCGTGTTCCGTATGAGTCAACGCTTTCATTCTTCGCACCCACATGGGTAGTTATAATTACTCGTTATTGGCAGGTTTACTCGCTTTGCTTTTATGCGCTCCGACAACAAGTGCGTGATTATCACAATGTGCTCGTTTTGTTGTGAAACTATGCTGCGTTTCTTGCATTACATTGTTTTGAAGGATGGTAAAATAATTATAGAGTCGATCACATCAACGTAATCTACATATTTTATTGGATTTATAGAGATCTCTTTTGGATTTATAAATCCAAGCAAATATAGTAATCCTCGGCACATTATTCAGCATCTTAAAGTAAAGTAAAGATTACTATAGTTTACACCACGTTTATACCATTAGGTTCCATTATGTAAGTAAAATGATATAATCAAAACTCTCCTTTTCCTCATCTCCCTCCCTCCCTTTTTCTCCTTGGCGGTAACTCCACTAGACACAAAATGTAAGTGTCTAATAATGTTGCAGATTAGGTACGTGTTCTGATTTTGCTAGTTTTGCATCACTTAATTGTTTAGTTTTATTATAATTAATTTTTGGTTCTTTGCCCTGTATAAGTTATAATATAACTAATCTTTACCGTTGAAAGTTACTTTTGTAAACAGGCTTCCCGCGACACAGGCTTGCCTCGTGCGGGGGCCGCCAATAATGTGTATCTCTATATGTTAATTGGCAAATAAATCATTTTGTATTTTTGTATTTGTATATTTGAACCTTAATTTTATATTAATTTGTAAAAGTAATAAAGCTCTTTTTGTTATTAGTTCTCGGTAACTTTATCTTATTAACGGCATATGTAGATGTACCGGTGAGTCATCTGACGCCATAGCCTAGAGTCGTAGACACAATCATAAGTAGGGCTTATAGCATTATACCAAACCGCCTATCTGCCTAGCTAGAAGCATATATTCATATGTTCTTACAGTGAATAGGTTCTCGTCATTCGAGAGCGAATTTATGTCTTACCGCAGCGGGAGTCTTGTTAGTGGGTCCTATTACTAAGCGCGATGTACTCGTACGTGTGTAGATTTTCTTATACGATTCGCCTTGAGCAAATCTCTTGCACTGAGTTTTGATGCGATATGCGCATTTGCGGTTTATCGAGGTTTAGTGTTTTATAGTTGTTTTTCAATATTATTATGCTCAAATTCGTGTCATTAAAACGTACCATTTCAATACAATAGGTACACGGCTTGTGGCAAGTGTTTCCATAGTGGAAACACTTGCCACAAGGCGTGTACCTTAATTTATGAGTGTACATTTAATTTATGAGTACTTCTGATACTTACTTATGTGGTTCCATAATTCATATCCGGTCTGCACCACTTTCTAGACCAAAGTACCTAATTTAAAATAGTTAGGACCTACTGAATTATTTTAACCTTCTTTTTCTTGTCATCGTCGTCATCAGCCCTTGTCGACCTCTGCTGGGCATAGGCTTCTATGTGAATGCCATCTTCTTATACCAAACTCCTTTATCCTTCTTTTTATTATCATCATCATCAGCCCTTGTCGACCGCTGCTGGGCATAGGCTTCTATGTGAATGCCATCTTCTTATACCAAACTCCTTTATCCTTCTTTTTATTATCATCATCATCAGCCCTTGTCGACCGCTGCTGGGCATAGGCTTCTATGTTTATGCCATCTTCTTATACCAAACTCCTTTAACGTTCTTTTTATTATAATGAACATCATCATCAGACCTTGTCGACCGCTGCTGGGCATAGGCTTCTATATTTATGCCATCTTCTTTCATCGAACTCCATTATCTTTTCCAGTTACAAAGTAAACGCGAGCTGTTCTTCAAGTCAGACTCCGTGAGCAGTGTAAGTACGACGGCCGGACCGCCGATATCGGCGCCGCCCGCTCCGCCGTCTGCGCTGAAAGATGCCCTCTCCAAGCGTTCCGCCACGTTGCCAGACGCACTCGAGAACAACCACCACGAGCCTAATGGGGCTGCGAAACTGAGCAATAGTGCCTCTGTGGACCATGCGTCGACGCACAAGCCGGCCACAGGACCGCCGCCAACACCGGCGCCGCCAGTGCCGACGACAGGGCCGCCTTCCTCCGTACTCAGGAGTACAGAGAATATTATAAAGGTAAGACTAGGCAATTCTTATTAATACCTTGCAAATAATAAGATATAGTGATTTGATTGTTTGATAAATAAAAAGATTTAAAAAAATAGCAGAAGAATCGAAAATGGCTTTGGTTCGTAACTTACACCAAAACCACACAAAGTATTGGGCTTGAACGTAGCTTTAGACCTGGAATAGAGATGATAAGCCGCTGCTAGAAGTGCGTTGTTAGCTTAATTAAATTTGGGAGTTGATAAGTAAATCTAGTTCCAACTCAAGCCGCACAAATAAAGGAAATATACGGGAAATAAGGTCAGAGAACAGTTTAAGTTGAAACACTTTATCAGCCAGCAAAGTCAAAGTTTGATATATTTATGATCCTTAATAATTCTCGGATACACCTAACAATTTTGTCATAAATATGAAATAAGCATAGGCAACAGAAAATTGCATACCAATTACGAAAGGAGAGCGGGTATGATAAATTTTTATTCACGCTGTTTATGTAAATGACGGTATAATTAACGAATGAACTAGAACAAGCATATATTTATCCTTATTCCGGTAAACTAGCGTACATATCAACTCGTGTGTGGCAAACACAAAAACGGACGAGTTGTTATGTACATAAAGTTAAAGCGCACTTATATGATTAAGATATTCTACTATCTCATAATAAAACATTGTTCAAATATCAAAACAATGATCGCTCATGCAGCGCAAGATAATGCCGTTCAATAGTTTGACATCACTGTCCTCGATAAATGATAAAGTAGCTTGTTATTGTACTTTTCTAGAAACCCGACCACCCGCCTGTGGCTCCGAAGCCAGAACTACCTAAGACAAAAACCAAAGAATTAGATGGATACGTCGGTTTCGCAAATCTACCCAACCAAGTGTACAGGAAGGCAGTCAAGAAGGGATTCGAATTCACGCTTATGGTTGTAGGTAAGCACCTCACATATTTAGGTATTTCTCTATTAGGGCGAGAAGATAAAAAACATATTATATGATATATTAAACCAAAACGTATCATAAATTGTAAGTGTCCTCTCAGTTAGAGGGGGCATAAAATGTGAAAAATATAACTCGACTAAACTATTACAGTTCAACTAAATATATATAATAAGACATAACTTAGGTACACATACATATTTATTAGTTGTAATTAATTAAACAAAAGCGCTCTAAACCCATGATTACATTCGATATTGTAATTTGCATGTGTATACCATCTGTAGTTGATTAAAATAAATAAATATTTGAAAAACATTGTATCTGTATTAAAAATATGAAGATTATGAAGCATCACCTCATTCTAATTATGATATATATACTCGTCTATCCACTTTCTAATCGGACAAACACATTTATTTATTTTCACAAAACCACTCTGTCAACCACAATCCAGTTCGGACTTTGCCACAGGAAATTCTGATAACCTTTCACCGATCTTATATTAATTCCTATTTATAGGTGAGACTGGATTGGGCAAGTCAACACTAATAAACTCGCTGTTCCTGACTGATGTGTATGACAAGGACAAACACCCTGGACCATCGCATAGAGTGAAGAAGACAGTTGGAGTTGAAACCAGCGTTGTAATACTGAAGGAGAATGGTGTCAATCTGACTCTAACGATCGTCGACACGCCAGGCTTTGGTGATGCGGTCGATAACAGCAATTGGTGAGTGCAGACAGTATGGTAAACACTATTGTTCAAGTGAATATATTTATAATAGGCTATTTGACTACATTAAAAATAAATTCCAAATTGTTTTCATTCTAGTTACCTGATTACGCTTTGTTATGTTGTCACTGACTAGAATGATGATAGATTTTAGTTAAAAAAACGGGATTCTACATATATACGATACGGTCCTCCTAGCCCAATTTCGGCCACGGCTGCCAGTCTCAACAGACTAACTAACAAGTGTCCCTTCATTAACTGATATGCCAAACCTACTGTCAATATCAACTCATAGTGTCATCAACACCTGCAGGTACCATGCTGATCCGTATTGCTTTTGTGCAAAACGGTAATTTTATATGTGTTTCGAAACAGACGGCATGTTTGAAGACTTGTTTGTTACCTACTCGTGAAAGACGGACAAACGCTATGTAAAAATAAATGGGTGCAGACATTATCAAGGTGCAAAACTAAATTCTTACTACACACAGTTTGGGGGATTAGATAATGACGGTATTGTTCACTTATCTATCAGTTAAGCGTTTCAGTAATCCTCTAACTCGTTCCTCTTAATCTGCTAAAATTACCCTTGAAGACTATTTTTAAATAGTTTTCTGAAAGTGTATCCCCATAATTCCGTATCATCATTACAGACATTCCGCATTAATTTACCTTAATGAGTAGGTATGTGTTTACAATGTCAACATCTCTGTCCCTTGTGGTCGATAAAAACAATTTCATTGGGGACTGCGGTTTCATTGCAATTGATTGCGCTCCCCGTAAGTGACTTAGAATTGAGCCCATCAAGTCTCGGTCGTACCCATTGTCGTACCTATGTCAGATGCGTGTTGCATCGACGATGTTTTCAAACCTTTAGGTTACAATTTAGAAACGCAAACGTTTTTCCTCAATCTTTAAGCTTTCACTGCCCAGCCAGCGTGGCCACGGTTACAAACAATGCTAGAATGACTAATATGTGCGTGGTGGACAGGGAACGTGTTGTTGATTGTTTTATGATATTTTCCAGTTGGCAGCCGATCATCGACTTCGTTGAGTCGAAGTACGAAGAGTTTTTGAACGCTGAATCACGAGTGACGCGCAAGGCTGCGCCGTCCGACACGCGCGTCCATTGCTGCCTGTACTTCATAGCGCCCAGTGGGCACGGCCTCAAACCCCTCGATGTAGAGTTTATGCAGCGACTTGGCGATAAAGTCAACATCATACCTGTCATCTCAAAAGCTGATACTATGACGCCCGAAGAATGCTGTGAATTCAAAGAACAGGTATTTTAGAACGAAAAAATTTAATAGTTTTTCGTTTTATCGAATATAAATTAGTCAGGTCAAGGCTGCTAGTTTTATACGGTAATGTGCGTAATCTACGATACTAATATGGACGGTAGGCCTGCAGTACCGATGAACCAATTCCCAATGCGTGGGTTTAACCGCATGATGAATCGATTATAAATTTGTCACTGAAGCTAGACAATGAACCTTTTGGTCCCAGCTCTATTGTGTCGAGGTGTATTTCAGGCATGAGTAAACAAGTAACAAGTATGTAAACGAGCTAAAGTCAAAGCAAGTTTTAATAAATTAAAACAAATCCCCTCGCGATTTTACTTGGCTACTCTCCGCCAATGACCGCCAATTGTCACTTATATTATTATTGTTTAATTTGTAAATTCTTTTTAATTTTAAGTGTGCAATAAAGTATGTTCTATCTATCTATCTCTCGATGAAGTAATCTTTCATGTTTCAAAACTAAGTCAAGAGCCTACCTATTCAAGGTATCTTCTAGACCGTGATACACCGTCGTTGGCCACATCTTCACTTTCTATCAGGTGAGATGGTCAAACGTAGGTCTATCGCCTTTACAAAATTAAATTAAAAAAAAAACTGTTTTAAAGCTACGCTACCACAAACGCTAGACGGTCACACAGATATACTCGTGTATAAAACACATATTTTTTGCGTCGGGGTATTTTTTTCATAAATAGTACGTAAACATTAAAAAATGATATTTATTTCAGATAATGAAAGAAATCGCACAACACAAAATAAAGATCTACGACTTTCCGGAAAGCACGGGCGAGGAGGGCGAAGGCGCGGAGGCTACTAAAGCCCTGCGCTCACGGGTCCCTTTCGCTGTCGTCGGTGCCAACGCCGTGATTGAGCAGGACGGTCGCCGGGTTCGGGGTCGCAAGTACCCTTGGGGTATCGCTGAAGGTAGGAACAACTCTTCACCAGTAAAATTATGTGAAATAATGATAAAGATAGCATCCGTACATCATCATCATCAGCCGACATAGGCGTCCCCTACTGAGCGCCATAGCGCCTTGTCTTCAGCTTGCCGCATCTAGCATCTGCCAGCAGTCTTTCGCAAATCGTCATCCCACCTGATTGGAGAGCGTCCTACACTACGTATGCCGAGTCGCGGTCTCCACTCAAGACCACGTTTACCCATGCGGTTGTCGGTTCTTCTCGCGATATGGCCAGCTATGTCGACAACCTAACTAAGGCTGTCGACATAGCTCAAAGGATTAGCAAGCTGAAGTGGCAGTGGGCTTCGCAACGAATCGAATCGACGAATCGAATCGTTGCGAATCCTATCCTTCAAAGAAACTCCGAGCATCCGTACGGTAACAAGGAAACATTTTAAACAACTTACTCCTGTAGCTCGGCGACCCACGTTGGATCTGGGTCACCGACTCACGACATCTCCAGGCATCTCGGTCCTGAGCTGTCTCGCCAGCTAGTAGCGTCGTGTTCGCGGAGAATAGAAACTTTATCTGAGTAATTATTGAATGAGAGTCAATTAAAGTTTGATCCCAATGACTTCTAACCGGGCAACTAATTTGTTGTTTCCGTTCCATGCTGATCTAAGGCCTGTATTATGAAAAGTTGCGAAGTCATCGATCCTATACTTGAGTAAAGATTTTGTACATATGGCAAAAGCGTTACTCAAGCGATCGATGACCGAGCATAGTATTATAATACGGACCTAAAAGCTTAAGGCTGTCACAGGTCAGCTTATAAAAGCAGGTAGTTGTTTTTGGGTTCTTTGGGTACGCAAATGGTAAAACGGGACCCTATTACTAAGACTCCGCTGTCCGTCTGTCACCAGGCTGTATCTTGTGAACCGTTGTAGTTAGACAGTAGAAATTCACAGATGATGTATTTCTGTTGCCGCTATAACAACAAATACTAATAAACAGAATAAAATAAATATTTAAGGGAGCTCCTATACAACAAACATGATTTTTTTTGCCCTTTTTATAGATAATGGTACGGAACCCTTCGTGCGCGAGTCCGACTCTCACTTGGCTGGTTTTTAAATATAAAACAATGTTCATCATTTAATTTCACTATAAGAGAATCAGTTATGAGACTAACCGAGACCGGGGCTAACATTATTATAGAGTACGATCGTCACGCTACAGGGGGTGTACAACGACCCAAGGGAAATACGGAATGTTCAAGCAAATAGAGGAAAGCTACTGGACGAAATCAATACTCATTACTCTGACCAAACAGAGGTTGACTGAACTTCAATTCGAATTCACTTAGCGATTCTGTAATTTAGTAAGCGTACGCTCATCGAATCGTAAACAGTATGTACGTATGAACCGGTACATACGTGCTGAAAGTCATTTCCTTGGAATGTAATGGAACGCAATGATTGCATTGATCGGGCTGTTTTATAACTGCGATACCAGATGGCGTTTGCAGCAGATGGTTTTTATTACAGAGTTGCTTTTTGCGATTGTTTGAATAACTGATCTTGTGTTCGTTAGTCTTATAATTAGACTGTATAGGATATTGATAGATACAGTTAGCAGCAACAACAACACACAAAGATGTTTACAAACACTAAACTAGATGTAGGTGTTTGTAAATACCTTACGGTGTTAGCTGTTACTACCATGTATTTAATAAATAGGTAATCAATGTTACTGGAATACCGAAAAGAAAAAGAAGGTAAACTTATTACGTTAAAACTTCTATTGAAAGTTTTGGACATACGTCCACACGTGACAAGCTCGTGTGTGACAAGCACTGCTGTTTTTAGGTAGTGGCGCGAGCTCAAGGTCCTATACTACCCTAAATCAACTCCGCTGGACCTCCATAACTTCCAAACGACTAAATGTTTAGCTTTTAAATTTATATATGGTAAAGTTCAGGGCTTACTCTATCGATCATAATCTGTTTCGAAAACACTATTCCTTAAAATTTTCTCTATAGAAAAAAAAATCGCATTTCCTCAAATTTTTTACTAAAACCTTAATTTCTCAATAAATACAGAAGTTAAGATCTTGAGAATAAGCATGGTAATTTAAAGAAGTATAAAGAACATTTTATATGTTGCGTTTTTTTTTCAAATAATGTCCTAATTAAAAGATAATAAGCAAAAATTTTATTTTTGGGGTTGCGTTGCTCTGCCCTGTCCCGCTCCTATGAACGCGAAATCCTATGTCTATCCTTTTCACAAAATGGCGTCGCATGGCATTAAGTCGTTACGGAAGGATTAGTTTGATGAAGAGTAAGGTTTTTCATTATTTTTTATGTATGATGAAAGATATATTGAGAAGACCTAACTTTTCGGTATACCCATCTGCCATCTGAAAGTGTTAAACAATACAAGGACGTTAGAACTCTCAAAAATTAGATAACTGTTATACAATAGTCAAATCTTAAAATTTTGAGCCTGTTTGCTGAGAGCCTGGTGCCTGAGAAAGGTTTGAGATTCTGTATTATTCAGTAAAACCATATCTAACTCCAAATTCGTACCTTTCAGTCGAAAATCTCGAGCACTGCGATTTCCTAGCGCTCCGCAACATGGTGATCCGGACCCATCTCCAAGACCTCAAAGACGTCACCAGCTCAGTACATTACGAGAACTATCGCTGCCGCAAGCTCGCTGGCCTTTCCGATGACGGAAAACCACACCGGATCAACTCGAACAAGTAAGACTTACGATTTAGAAGTTAACTCGCCTATCTAAAAAAGAAATTTTGGGTTGGTTCTGTGTCTGTGTCTGTGTTTTAAGTGTAAACTATCATATACTCGGGCTACCTAAAAACAAATTGTTCGTAAAGATTGGCGCCATAAATAACTTAGTCACTTTCTTGATGTTGATTTGTGAATGAAATTGGTAATACTCGTCAATTTGACCTTATTCCTAAAATGCGAAAATACCAAAAATACTTTTCACAGTTGACGTCGAAAAGAGTTTTAGATTTTTGTGCTGTTAGATGTTTACAAACATTGAAATACTTTTCACAGTTGACGTCGAAAAGAGAGTTTTAGATTTTTGTGCTGTTAGATGTTTACAAACATTGAAATACTTTTCACAGTTGACGTCGAAAAGAGAGTTTTAGATTTTTGTGCTGTTAGATGTTTACAAACATTGGACCTTAGAATGGCTTGAGTGTAGTCTAAATATTATGTTAGGTACTACCTGTAAAGGCAAATACGAAATTTCTTATTGAATAATTCAATCACAGAATCAACCCCAATATCATAATCTATTTGGGTTTCACAGAAACAACTTCTTGGTCATTTTAACTGATGAGAAATCTGGTTACAACGACCTAGCAGTTGTACTAACAGTACTGGGTTTTTTTGTAACTAAATTTACTAACAGGGGATATTTTATCCGCTTCTATCTGTGTTTGTCACCACGGTTTCCGATCTAGTTCACAAATATTTGTCTAGTTTGTGAGTGTTGTTTGTTTGTTTAGGTGGAAGTGGATAAAACCTATGTTATTATAACGATTAGGCATGACACAACAACCCAAGTAGACTGGGTTGTACTAAAATATTTTACTAATGTTTCTTTAGATTTGAAGTACTACTGTTGTCACCGCTTCAAAGGTGACCAGACTAATTTGTGTATCACCAAAATAATTAAGGCGCTACCCAAGCAGTGCCGCCACATATTTTATATTATTATTACGTAGAACAAAGTTTATTTCAATCATTTCACTGGGCAGTTTGTGATACCTATTTTAAGTTTTTATTAATACCTCAGTAATAGTTTTATTCTGTATAGTTTAGGAAACTCTACCAAACCCTATTTTCGCATCTCTTACTCAAAGCTTATAATAGGTATCACAATCTGCCCAAAGATTTTTTTGCTTTGTTCCACGTAATAATAAGATAAATAGGTGGCGGCGCTAGTTTGGGTCGCGGTAACGCCTTAACATGTTTCCTTTATCTTCTAACTGATTTCCCCATTTTTAGTTCATTGCTGCATGTCTGGTCACCTTCAAGTAATTTCTGACTGTCGCATCGCCGCTACAGAATGTTAGTGTGTCTTGTAACATGTTGACTGCATACAACATTCTTCTACTTTGAATGTTTTGTGCTTGGGCATGCAGAAATGAAATCATGTTAACATTATCATTTTGTCGTGGTATATTTCAAAAATACTTTGAAACAGTGAAGTAATCTAGTTAGTAATCGTATTCTATTAGGATATGGTTCGAGTCTATACTCCGATTTAGAATCCAAGATATTTTATGTCAACAAAGATATTTATGAATGAAAACTTAACAAAATCTGATAACATAACTTTAAAACAACGAGGTAACAGCGAGATTATCACTAAAAACTAAAACACAAACTTGAACAACGCATAATCTCATATGTCCACCGAAAAATGTTTAAATTTGATTGCGAAAACGAACGAGAAATCAATTAAATGATGAACAAAAAAATTCAAAACCACATATTGTTTCGAGATTCTTTTCTTTGCTTCGAGGATAGCAATGCTTTGTATATAAAAAATATCAAGGTTTTTGACTCGGAGTATAATTAGCAATCGTATGCGATATGGTTCGAGTCTAGATAGTTTGATAGGATCAAAAAGTGGACTGTATGCTACTACTTATTTTGATAGTTATTTTTGAAGTATCCACGATATATGCCATAAATCATAATAACTTGCAGCTCACGCGCTTAAACAGCGGCAGTAGTAACAGTTTATTCTCCATTACTTATCGTCTCGGCGACAGGATTCTAATTTACGATTACAGATATTAACATTGCGTTTACACTCCGGGCTGTTTGTTTTGATTTACAAGCAGCATTTAATTGGTATTCTGTCTCCGTTACTAATAAACTTTGCAATCGGACAGCTGATAGTACTTTTAAATGAATCTTTTGCTGTACGGTGTTATCGTCTTTATGTATGTATAGCATACATAAGATCCGTTTATGTTGACTATGCTAAATATGCAGACAGAATATCTTAAAGACGCGTTTATCTGCAAGTCTGCATTCTTTTGACGACCTTTTTGGCGCAGGTCCGTCTGCAACGCAGGAAGTTGCGGGTTCAATTCCCGCCTCGGAACAAATGTTTGTCCGAGCTGCAGATATTTGTTCCGGGTGTTCTGGGTGTTTTCTGTATTATAAAAAAAGTAGTGTATTGTATTAAATATATCAGTTATCAAGTACCCATAACATAAGCTCTGCTTAGCTTGGGGCTAGAAAATGCTGTTTAAGTTGTCCAGCATTATTTATTTATATTATGTTTATTTCATCATCCTGATCAAATCAATTAATCATTGACTTGGTCATATTTTATATCTGTAATTTTCTAAGTAAGTCGTAGGTAAAACCCGTCGATGCAAAAACATAATTGAATGGTGATGATAAAGAGATACACATTACCAGGTCCGCTCAATGCATTTTGCTGCAACCGTCTTCTCTTGCAACTGTCTGTCGAACGGTAGATGTTTGCCTGTTACTATTGCCGCTGTGGTGTGCTCACGCGCTCAGCCACGTGTTAACTACATTATGGTTGTGTTGGTGTTCAGTTTGTGCCCGCAAGGACTGATGAACAGTTTCATGACCGTATGGTAAGTCCGTTACTCTACTTACTCTTCGACAATAAGTGACTTACTAATTCACACCGTAAAATAGTTGCGATAGAGTTGAAATTAGTAAGACGCTTTTAGTTGAAGATACCATACCATACCTCCATTGTCTTTGTCTTTGCTCATCGATACTTCTTTATTTCAAGTCGACAACATTATCAATTGAAAATCTAACACCACTTTGAATCAAAATTTTCCCTTTCTTTTACTAATCTTCTCTAGAGTACTGTAGAATTTCACTTAAAACGTGATATATGTAATTGCATCATTAATAGAGTTCCTTACTTATCTAGCTTTATGTGCTTTTACTTATGTATACTCCGACGGCTGGTTAAATCTTAGTTTTATTATTAAAATCTTAAAAATTTAAAATTGTGTTTTGTTTTTTGTATACGTTGCTTTTGAATGTTTGCATTGCATATCTTATAATGTTCCGTGTATTTGTTTGTTGCTGTAAGCATTATTTGATGTCAATATTTATTGATAGTTATAAAATTGAGATTCTTTGTGAAAAACGCTCTCTGATCATGGTATGATCTGAAGGTATGTACGTTAGTTTATTGTTTTGGTATGTAAGCTAAATAATTTAATACAAATATATATTTTACTGTGGAAAGTAAACACCAATAAATAACCATCATATCTTTGTTCACAGGAATCCTTTGGCTCAGATGGAGGAAGAGAAACGAGAGCACGATCTTAAGATGAAGAAGATGGAAAGCGAAATGGAACAGGTAAAAATTAATTAATATCGTCCCATAATCACACTTTCACACTAATAAAATAAATGTGATAATTAATGACGGGTAGATGGATGAATGTTTGTTACTTGTTCATGCCAAAACTACTGACCGGATTCGGCTGAAGTTTTGCATAGATGTAGGGCTAGACCTGAAATGAATATGCTACATTTTCCTTATAAACCAGTTCCCACGGGATAAAATAACCTTTGAACGTTTCCACAGAAACAACGTGTGCGAAACCGCGGGCAGAAACTAATCACAATATAATATATATATACGAATATTTTAGTGTTTAAATGGATGTATGGATGCTTGTTATTTCTTCACGCCTAATGAACGGATCGGGTTGAAGTAAAAATAGTTTCTATATAAACTACGCGTGCAAAGTCGCAGACAAACTGGTAACACTAATATTATAAATGCGAAAGTTGTTACGTGTCACTGTGTGAAGAGTCATGCCAGAACTATTGATCGGATCGGTTTGAAATTTAGGATATAGGTAGTTCTTGGCTTGGAATAAAACATAAGCTATTTTTTATCCCATAAATCAGTTCTCATGGGATAGAAATAACCTGAAATAACGCGTGCGAAGCCACAAAATAATCCATATTTTTTATTGCCCGGTTGATAAAAAGTCTTACCGTAACTTTCCTAATAGTAGTTTTACACGTTTAGCGCGATAGTGCTCAACTGGGTCTTAAGTCTCGCTCAGTTTGCATAGTGAAGAAAGAGATGCCCTCTATTTCGAAGCCATTAAAGTCTTTGAAATGGGACGGAGAGGTACAAGCTGAAATGAATCTTTCTGCCTTGAAGCTGGAATCTAAAATTTATTTTTCCCGGTGCAGAAAGATAGGTCAGAAAGACTCACGTCAACACGCCATCACAAGCTTACGTTTTTTTGTGTATTTGCAGGTGTTTGAGATGAAAGTCCGCGAAAAACGCGCAAAACTCAAGGAATCAGAGGCTGAGTTGGCGCGAAGGCATGAGGGCACGCGGCGCGCGCTCGAGGCGCAAGCGCGCGAGCTCGAGGAGAGACAACGCGCCTTACAGGTGGAGAGGGCAGCGTGGGAGCGCGAGACTGGCCTCTCATTGGACGATCTACGACGTCGTTCGCTCGAGGCCAACAGCAAGGAGTAAGTAACTATAGCTTGATGAAAGCAATAGCAACTACTCTCTAGGAGAGATAATGTGCCTTGCAACAGTAGAAAGTTAGCTCGATGAGAGGCACGGACTTGCATTCTCGTTCAAGGCTTATAGCTAAGAGTAAGGATTAACTCATTCAAACTCAGGACTTCACATAATGGTAGCCATAGCATACTAGCTGAGAGGGAGGTATGGCGAGAAATGAGCATAAAATCCTGTCTTTTGTAGTTACAATTTTTTACGTTTTCAGAACCGTTGACGGCAAGGAGAAAAAGGACAAGAAAAAGAAAGGTTTGTTCTAAATAATTGAACTATTGTCGGCCTCGCACCCACCGTTGCTCACGCGTGACTAACTACACTATTCTTATACGGTACCTTAATTTCATCCTCTACTAAAAAGGGAGCACATCGAGTTATCATCGAAATCACCGATATATTGACCTGAGTAATGTTAGTCAAGTGGAGGAAAATTGAAGGTAACGTCTTGGAATATTGGTGTAATTTGTGTTTAGTCATCGTGACAGATCATCGATCGACGATCCGAGCAGCCGCGTCGATAACTAAACGAGTACAAATAATGTTTGATACTTACACTTCGTAGTTGCGCGTGTTTCACTTAATCAGTACGGCCTTAGCTACGATAGTTGACGAATTTCGATCGATGATTTGCAAAACTATAACTGATTTTGTCGTAGTTAATCTTTACGGACTTACATTGGTGTATGTTACATTCATGGTAAAAGCTAATAACTTTTATTCGTACAAATACATAATTGCAAGTACCTAGAAAATAGCTTGGACAATTAGGTCTGTACATATCGTATTTGAAATGAGAAACATTGGTTTCCATTGAATCTAAACTGAGACCCTATTCTGCTAAGTTAATCGCTTCTCTATGACAATGGTACCGTCATGCGTCACCGAATGATACATTGGTATATAACCTTTGGGTCTTTTACATTTTGGTAAGTAGTAAGTCCAAGTGACAAGTGCAAGTAAACGGTGATTAGTGAAATTAATGCGGTTACAAGGCGATTTTTAATAATATCTTCCGTTTACACGCTGATTGTACTAATCACATAACACATACACTTGTCACTCGCACTTGATACTTAACGAAGTGTAAACCAGGTAATTTTATATCAAAGAAACTATCGAGGCAGGGTCGCACGTCGAATGTGTCAAGTTTAAAACAATATATCAAGCTCTCCTTGCAAATCTAGAGTTTCTTTGAGGATTCTACGTGACAATTCTGCGACGATAACATTGCCATAGTGAAGCGATTGGTTAGCAGAATTGGGCCCGTGGTAATATGCTAATGGCATTTCTTGGGAAGGCTGTACTATCCGTTTCTTTGTCTGTAATTGGGATTGAAGTGCCATTTCTAGAATTAGACTGTGTTTTAACTCTGTGTCTGTAAATTGTGTGCAATCGCCCACGCGTATTCGTGTTTTTGATTGAGCCCGCTTTTACTTTACGTAAAATAAATTTACTCGTCGTCGATTGTTACAAATCTTAAAAATGCTTCATGTCTTCTGAATGGAAAATCTATGTTCGAATAACTTGTTGGTTTCATTGAATGTTTTTTACCTTTCAAAACTGTCTCCTTATAACCATTCTTGTTTGTGATGTTTCATGGCGGAAGGTTTTCATAACTGGACGAGGAATCATAACTACTGTAAATAAAATCGAATCCCTAGTTTATCTTTGTTTAGCAATGTTTGGTGTGATATAAATGAACTGTAGCCTGGTTAGCATGAATACCTTGAATAAAAATGATCTTCATTTTAGGATGTAGTAGGAGATTGTACCCAAAGCAACCGTTCAAAGGATGTCTCTACGTTCAACGGTAACTTAACGATACCTGTAGAGCTAAATTTCTCTGCAGTGTTATGTCTGTCAAGCAGATTCGAGCAGGATGTTTATAAATAATGCACCACACGTGCAACCAACACGCTGTATAAAGATAAACAGGGGATTGTAAATTAATGTTTTTAACTTATACCTAGTTTCTAAGTTTCCTATCTTATCGATGAACTAGTGATTGAGATTATTTTTATGATTTTATGTAATTTCCAGATTGGTCTTTTAAGAGTGTAGCGACCGGGATAGTCCTATAAGCAACTGTCCGTATCAACGCACTTAATAATATTACTTATTATAAAGCATAGAGTAATGGAACAACGACTAATTTAAGAGCATTGAACGTGATAATATTAAACCGTTCATGCAGACACATTTGTTTAAGTGAACTTTTGTATGAATTTATTTATTTATGAGATTTTTCATGACAAGATATTTATAAGAGAGGCCTAATTTTTACCGTTTTAGTTTTTTTTGTTATATAAACGAACAATATTTTAACGACACGAATATGTGACCTCAACAGATACAGCACAAACATTTACAACAGCTTACGATTCGACGTTTACGTCCATGATGTTGCCAAATAGCTTATAACGAATGACCTGCTTTAATCGAAGATATGTCTGAGCTCGATTGTATTTTAGATTAATTCTATTCTGAATTTTATGATAGACGTAGAAACTAGCTAGAAACTGCAAACGAAATGTTCAGCTCAAAAGGTGTTAGGTATTATAGTTATTGAAATCTCTGCTGATAAATATGATATTCGTTATATTTATAAGTAGAGTTTAAGAGAGATTTGTAGTGATTCAGTAAGTTGCATAGAGACACACGATTCTAAATTTTAATGTGGTATAGTTAAGATATATTTTTGACTTCTATGGTAATACCAGCATCTATGGCTTGATCGGTACGTCCGGTAACTTAAAGATGTTTGAAACACTTCGGCGTCGGTAAACGGCAGTAAGTTGGTTAGTAATTATAGTAAAGTATGCTCATAGCTCAGTTGTGAAATAGAACGTAGCTCTAACTAGTAGTTAGACTTTGAAGTGTACAAGGTTAAAGTAGACCAAACGGGGAAATGTTCGCGTTGTTGAAAATAAACAAATTACCATTCATGAAGTGCAAGATTATTTATGTCATACGGTTGAGCCCGTATTGACGCCCCAGGGAAGATACTTTTGCCCCACCGCGCACCGCTATAAAAGCCAACTTTTGTGCGTTGGTATTAAGTATTGATACGCTAAATATGTGGCCTAGAAATTAAGCTACCTACGTGGCCTATCATTAATTGCGATATGAAGAAGTTAGGTTTTTTGGCAGTTGTGCCTGTATCACCATTGAGGCACTGAATCGACTCCCTTCTTTACTCTATATTTCAAATATTAACTTTATTTCTTAAGGCTTACAACATAAGCGCTTAGATAAGTCAAATGAAGTATACCTACGCGGTAATTTTATAATGCAATTTATCGATTGGTAATACATAGTAATATTGTTTGTGGCGCAAACTTTTGCGTTTGATCTTCGCTGACCGTAAAGGAAAGAGTAAGAGTTCTCTCAACTTGCAAGGTTTTATGTATAAGTCACTTTGATCCTGTTTTAAATCACGATCAGCATGTATTCGAAATCATTATAATTTTAGTCACTGAAACCACAATAAATAATAATAAGATCATTGTATGAACTACAAACCTGCGTACTTAAAGATTGGGATTGAGAATGACGTCATCTCATGGTGTTCTGCTCAGTAGGCCAAGTACGGGGATTGTTGTCTTTACGTACGTACTTCAACTCGATGTAGAATGTTTGTAAAAAAACCACTCATACTTAACTTAAAATTCACTCAGTCGCCGCGTCTTTTTATACGCAATTTACATTACTTGTCGATTGGAGATCCTTCTTTCAATAGTTAAATAAATTACTTAGAATTATATCTGAAACACGACGCCAACCGAATTTTAGTTATTGTGTCTTGGTTTGTTTACAAACATTACCATTCATCATCATCATCATCACCATCATCTTCTACATCAAGTATCAATTTTCGCTAGTTTAAAGGGTTGAATTATTTAAAATTCATACCTTCAACTTCAACAATGTACGCAATGTATGACAATGCTATGTCATTATTGTCTATTCAACTCTAGAGAACAATCCCTGTGGTTGAGTTGCAGTTCGAATCCGATCTGAGCTGGGCAGCATGAGAGATAGGTATCTTCTAGACCTTCGCGATACAGTGTCGGCTACATCTTTGCTCTCCATCAGGTGAGATTGTGGTCAAACGAAGGTCTATCCATACTATAATATCATAATTCTAAACTCGTAACTCTGTCTGTTACCTTTTAACGCCTTAACGGCTGAACGGATCTTGATGAAATGGCAGAAATGTAAATGGTATCCCGGGGGCGGACATAGGTTACTTTAAAAGTGCGTGCGAAGTCAGGGGCAACAGCTAGTTAATTGTAAAAATCAATCCCATTTTTTAAGTACGCAGGTTTTAGGTGAAATTATTAACTTTTAATTCTATAAACTTCTTATCTCTTAATGAGAGCATTTTATTAATATTTATCTTTACCTAGCATAATTAGGTACTGCTTGACAATTCATTCGTTTATGTAAATATTTTAAGTTTATTATGGTTATTCTGACGGGAAGTTTTCAGTCTGCTTGTAGTTGGGTCTCTCGCAAAGATCATAAAAACTGTTCAAATTCTGAACATTTGGAAGTTTAATAGATTAAAATAATCATGTATAAAGGGTATTATTATTCTTTGAAATGCATAATCTTCAATATATCCGCATATTATAAAATCGCGTAATTTTTTATTCTACAGTATTGACTTCCGCGTTTTAAATTTAGTTAGGTGGTAAGATAATGCTTAGTATTATGTATTTTGTGTAGGGCTTCAGCCCAGTTTACCATACCGATCTTTTGCTTAGTCATTTCTATGGACATGTGATTAATGTTGGGAGAGAATTCGAGTTGTGGCGATGTAATATATTGTACCTTTGATTATAAATAAATACGTAATATATAGGATGAAATTGTTTCATTTAAAGAAATAAATCCCCTTTGCTTTGCAATTTTTCAATGGCCTCTACCTATGCCCCCTACTCTATGGTACTCTATAGGTACATTTTTAAAAGCTCGATTGTCTTTTGTTTTTTCATTATAATTATCCACTTACAGATCCAGGTCTCCAGTACCTATACTAAAAAAACAAAAGGGGATCACGCCAGCTTTTAAAAATCACGCTAAATATTATAAATGCAAAAGTTTAGATGTCTAGATGGATGGATGTTTGTTACTCCTACACGCCAAAACTACTGAACGGATCGGGCTGAAAACGTAATTTTAGGTCTGGAATAAAACACAGGCTACTTTTTATGCCATAAATCAGTTCCCATGTTATAAAAATAGGTTACCTACCTTAAAACCTTTCCATAGAAACGTAGGGTGCGAAGCTGCGGGTAGAAACTAGTTTATCATACGTACGAGTGCTAGGTTACGAAGTAACATTATTTCATCTGTGGGTAGGGGAAGATAGGGTTGGTGTGGTTATTGACGTAAAGTAACATGTATGTATATTTTTTTATTTGGTGATTCATTTAATCACATACACAGTGTTATTACATTCGCCGATCACATCAAAATACAATTCATAAATTCACGAACAACCTCAAAATATTCTGTACCTATGTAACCAACGTGACTACATCTAGATCATTTTAAATATCTTTGGCAGCACTATGGAAAATATTCTTCTACTTATTATAATGAAAATGCAACTTTAAATATTGATAACAATCACAACATTTTCTCGACGATACAAACTTTACACAAAATAACATTGAATCGATTTAAAATATTTGAACTTACACTAAAACATTAGCGTAAACTCTAAATTACATTATTTACACACCTATTTCATACCGGGGTTTTAGTCCTTCAGGGTTGCCATTTATAAAATTACATTTAGGAGAACTTTAACGTATTTAGTAAATATGGTACTTTGCACCTCACTTTAGGATTTGAAATTTAGGCTACATAATTCTATTATAAGATTTACCTTGGTTCGTTTATCCATCTACTTACTATTTTCCCAGTAGCATACCCCGTAGTAAAACTCAATTTGGAAAAAGGCAGAGAAGAGAGAAGGAGGTACCTTCACTACAGGCCGCTAGGCTGTGGACCTCATTGGTATCCCGAATTCGCATACAAGGGGGCGTCCATTAATTACGTGAGGCGTTTAGGGAGAATGGGGGTCGAGCCAAATCTCACCCAATCTCACGTGGGGGAGAAGGGGGTCCGGGCAAGTATCACTTTTTTTGATTAGATGTTAGTTACATTATCGTTAGTTTTATTCCTTGTAGAACGCAGAAAAACCACAAACAAATTTGAATCTCGCGCCAACACGAAACGATGTTCAATTTTGTCGCTGTGAATTCAAAAAATCTTAAATGCAATCTAATTAAAAAAATCAATAACTATTTCTTTAGGCTTACAAAATAAGCAATTAGACAATTAAACAGTGTTTAATCGAGCATCGATTAACTTATTGACAGTAAAATATGCATTTTGAAAAATATCACGTGAGATTAGGCAAGGGGAAGGGGGACGAGCAAAATCTCATACACGAGATCTTACCAAGGGGAGTAATTTATGAATGCCCCTAATATCAACCTGCACCACCCCTGTACCCACCAATAAACCCACCCACTAATAAACGTGACGTGTCGAGTACACGTCTCGTGGGCAATTGTGTTTCAGTCCACTCTTACAGAAAACCCCAAATTTTGTCCCAGATATTCTATTATCTATAAGGACTTTTAACTAGCCTATTAATTTAATAAACAAGAAATTTGCAATAGATTACTGCTTGATTGCAGTACCTAAGCGAAAGAGATTATTTGGGCTGGAGCCCAAACCTTTAAACTTTGGAAAGTTTAAAGGTTAAATTTTACATTGACTGAAATAGCTAATTAACAACGAAATGTGTTCTTCAGAAAGTTTTTATAAGTCATGTAACGGTTTCATACGTTACAAAATTGCTTCTGTACTATGTTTAACGTGAAACATAAGCAGCACCTTTACGATAAGATGCTTGTAGGTAGGTACTTCTCTTTGATTCTTGCCATGCATTGCCCAAACTATGCTTTCTTCTATACCTAAATTATATTAATGTTACTATTACTTGGTGTTCTTTTGTGTCAATCTAATTATAATTATTCTAAGAACTTGAAATCAAAAGGACGTAGTACATATCTATTCTCAATGTAATATCACAAATTACTGTATAGCTAGATAGAACTACGTTATTCTTATCGTTAATATCGTTTCTGTATTTAATGCAGTTTATATTTGCCAAATGCGCTAATCTTGCTTAAATATAGTACGTATGTAAATTATTTATTGTGATTAAATATGTAGGCTCTGATATATCTAGGTGTCAGGCACAATGGATTTTTTCTGTGTCTATTTCTACACTATAACTTTCACACTGGATGTATATTTACACAATTCAATTGTTTTATGCCACCTCTTGCTAGTTCCAATAGAGAGCAAAGTGATAAACTAAAATAATTGAGTGGTACAAATACACCAGTTTAACTTCTCTATGCAAAAATATTTGATTCTTTTCTAATTTTTATCTAGAACGCTACTAGAACACTTCGTACATAGGTAATTCATAATAATATATATAATAATTCATAATAATATTAACATTCATAAGTTTTTGGTTGCACGTATTTGCAGTTTTTATTATTGTACTTTAGTATCATTGGCTCTTGTTACAGATCCTATCCACATTATTAAGATTATAAAAAGACTAAACAGACATAAGACAATAGAAAAGTCGTCCTACAAAGTTCAACAAGTTTAAAAAATTTACTGCATTATGGCTAAATTAGAGCCCTCTTGCGTACATGAGATTGAGGCAATTATAGAAGGCCGTGAAAAGTAGTTTAATTATGGTATCTGATCAAAGTCTTAACAGCATATGTTATTGCTAAGTGAATTGGCTTATTGAAATACGTTGTTATTATTAACAGTCAAAGCAGTTTTATTCTAATCATCGAATCTAACGTTACCTACGTGGCCACAAGTTCGATTCACAACTCTTCTTTATAAAGCTTTACGAAGCTCTTTAAATTAGTCATAATAGTAATTAAAATTAACTAAAACTATTCTAATTATTCCTTACAATTGAATTCGACTTATAATGAGGAAGTACATTAAATTACTTAAGGCGATAAAGAGTAGGAGTATAAAGTTCGATTATTCGAAATAACATTTTTTATCTACTTTATATATAAACGAAAGCCACGTTGTTAGACATGAAGATACTCTAATACAAGCAAAGTGTTATATATAGACCATAGATAGAGGAAAGTTCGAGCACAGACGATAGGCATCTTCGTATGAGCGAGAGATAGCAGTGGCACAAGCAGAGGTAGCCATCTGAATATAACTTAGATTCACTAGGTTATTCACTAGGTGCTTAATACATACGCAAACTTTGGTGATAGTAAAATGTTGCCTACACACGAGATGATAATAAGAGGTAGAATGTGCTTAGCCTATAGTAGGTAAAACGTAGGTATACATTTAGCTATAATTTTAGTGAACGACTAGCGGTTTTTAGTTATCCCGAAAATAAATAAACAGCGATAAACAAATATATAAATGTGGTTTAGTATCGAACCACCCGGTTAAAAATTAAGTTTTTACAAGACCATCTAGGCCAAGCTCTGATAAAAAATCATAAAAAAAAATTAGACCTCATTAGGAACCTACTTAAATTCTAAAACGACTTAGTCGTCTGTCAGTAGCGGTGACTAACCTACCTAAATTGATATGTTCTTTATAGCCTGTTCGATATATCTAATTTCAGCGATATGAGTACATAGACATGCCGATTTGCTCACATTCAATGCCAGCAGCCATACATATATTCATCATGCATGTTTGACATAGGTGTAACCATTCGTAACATTACTAAGAGTACTTATATTCCGTCTCTTTAGGTATCAGTTATGCAGAATCTATAGCAGTATCTTTGGATTTCCTCATTCGGTAAAATTCAAAAACAATAGAATATTTTTACGACACGAACTCTAGAACTCGCAATACAGTAGGTACCATATAAAACTATTCCGTTACTTCTTCCCAAAAAGTAACAAAAACTTGGTTACACCTATGATGCGTTGGTACAACAAAAGCTTGCCCACGGTCTGAGTCGGTGTCTCACAGGTCCTATATAACACTGTCTTGTTGGGCGAATGGGAGTTGCTGAAGCATCCACCAAGGTCAATTTCCCTCATCTTATCTTAAACATCCTGCCGTCGAAAGATAACGCACGACATCCATTACGATTTTCACGTTAACACACATGCAACACACATCTAAGTTTTCCGTTTCACAATCATGCAATGCACTTGCCGCACGGCATTCGAAGTAATTAGTTTGAAGTGTATGATAGTAAGGCTAATGTTTTATACAGGAAACTTTAATATGTATATGTCTAGAAATGCGGCAACATCGAATGCGAGAGTAACATTGTGTCGTTCTGAAGTAATGTGGTACGTTGTAGCAATCAGAGTAACAAACGTTTGTTCGATGCCAAAAGAAAGTGAAAAGCCGTGCATAAATAAAGTGCAACAGGACCACGGAAAGTGCAGAGGGTGCTTCGTAAACAAATGCTTGGTGTAAACTAGAAATAAGACAAGAAGACAGTAAAGGCAATATACAATTAGGTTTGGGTTTCTAATAAAGGTCTTAATACTAGGACTTAAAGGGAAAACTTAAAAAAATAGGCTCTTCTGTATTTCTGATTACGTATTAAGTAACAATGTTTTTGTAACATTTTCAAATGTAACATGTTTAAATGTATTATTGTACGATTTTCTTTCAGAATTTATCACACTATTCGAGGCAATGTTCGTGTCAATTATTGTTACAACTGTTATAACAATGACTCTACATTAATATAGATAAGGAACACTATGTTTAATGTGGTTGTGGTGTTTAGTAAGGCCATAGACAAAAATGTTTGTCTATGGTAAGGCGTAGATATAGATAACAAGAAGTTTTCACATTAATTATTCTCTATCCACAGCCAAATGCGTCGCGTCCGCCGTTGCCACCTAATATTAAATTATTGTAAGAGAGCTAAAGACGATTTGTGTGTCGCAAGTGCTCTTTAGAAACTTTATTTATCGTAATGTCCATCTTAAAATTTACTTGACACTGCAATCCATTCAAAAAGCTAAATGCAATTTATGCGTTGCGTATAATGAACAGATTGGCAGTTGTTGTCGGTGTTTGAGTATCACATGCATGAGCGTCTACCCGCCTGTAATTCGGGGCTGAGTAGTCGAAGATGCGTGTGGTCCTCCGGCGTGCAATGATCCATAAAAGCACAATACTGGTGGAAGTATTATTTGTTATCAATCCGTAGCAGCTTTAGCGTTCCTCTGCAAGCTCAATAATCTATACGAAAAGTTACTATTATATTAATGTAAATTTTCTGCATAAAAATCTATATTATCTTTCATGAAAATTGTTTTTATTTGTGTAATTCATTTCAACGCAATTCGCGTATAACGTCTCAGTTTAAAGTACTTCCCCCAGCTTTATGCAACCGTGAATCAGTTCTGCCCTTCCGACTTTAGGCGACGTATTGTTCCAAGACGTTTAAGTCTTTAAAACAAGAGGAAGCTGACCCTGGTCCGGCGCGCGTCGCCCTTGCCGCGCCGGCCCATGCCGTACTGTCACATGGCCGTGTCGGAGCTACTCCCCCCCGGCTTGGCGTCCCCTCCCACCCCCGCGCCGCCGTCCTCCTCCCGCGCGCCCCGCCCGCCGCCCGCGCCGACCCCCGCAGACAAACCAGTGAAGTCCAATTTGTACTGCATCAGAAAAACACACGTCACATATCTGATAGTGGAAATCCTTCAGCGCACACTGGATACTAATTCCAAACTCTTTAACATCGGACTTAAAAGCGGTCACATTTTTCTATGGGACTATCTTGGCAACACCATGCAAACGGTTAGAAGCATGTGAGTGACATATTTCAATGGATATTCAATTTACGTTAATTATATGGATATATAGATAAAGGCAAAGTAAGAGTGAAATATTTTCAAGGGGGCTATGAAAAGACCGCACTTTTAAACAAAGCTTTCAAATGACATTTATAATACCACACATAGACTAATCTAGATCAATAATTATCATTGCAACAACACATCAACAACATTCAAATTAGCTATGTTACACCATCAAACATTTCTACACTAAAATTAAAACACAGCTGTTATTATAACTTGTCAGCTCGTATAACAAAACAATCGATTAGAGTTATTCACGATTTCAAAATCCACATCAAATACCTACTTCAACCATTCAATACACTATTTTCACTTTTGTATGTGGATGCTTTTTGTAAATTGGGCTTCCAATGCATAGGGACTCTCTGGGGCATACACAGGGAATACTGAAAATACCAAACCAATAAACGAAACGGGACCAAATCATAAAGCACAAATAAAGATAAGCAATTAAACATAATAAAAAGACAGGGACGAGGAATTGAAAACATTGAGTAGAGGCATTTATGAAGATATCAATAAACATTTTAGCTAGCTCGTCATGTTGTAAATATATAATTTACTAGCCGATTGTGCTACAAAATAGCAAGACAACTTAAAGTTCCCATCAATTAGCTCATATTAGACTTATGGCACATGGAGATACTTGAAGTAAATCATGGGCAGGAAACACATTACATGCTTGTTTTCTACGTATGATATGAATGTACACACAGAACATAAACAACGGGACACATAGAGCATTAGAGACAGACCGAGTCGTCCCTTGTATTCACTGATGATTTGTTTATCGCTTTTTCCAGTGGTATAAGACCCTGGAGTGTATGGAACCACCCGATGCGTAGCGGAAGAAAGAAAAAGAAACAAATAAAATATAGATAAAAACTCAAAATGGGACACAAGTCTCTCAGTTTCTTCTATTTCTATCACAAACTAGATTCTAAGTTACTCTAAAAGATTTATTCTTGGTTTGGCTTGTTACAGCTCTGTTCAGAATAATTTAAGGTTTTTGGACCAAGAATAAACCTTAAACTGATAACACGTTTCACCCTCGGCCCGAACGTCTAACAATCACGAATGAAATATAATCTGTAATGTACTTAACAGGTGCAACACTCTGGTGCCTTTTAACCACTCCCACACTCGCCTCCCACGGCAAAGGTACCTAAGGAACATTACGTTCCAATGCACTAAAATCTTTATAAATTCCTAGATAATTTTACTATTAAAAATGTGCGACGTGTTGCTCGAAAAGATCTTAAGAAAAAAATTATGGTGTGTTAGGAATAGAGTGGTCACCTTGTTTGCGCAATCGAAGCACGTCGTCACCACTTTGCTGATGACGTTCATGAGATGTTTCGTCTCTTGGATAACGTTGTCTACTTTGCTGAAGGTGGCTGCGCGACCTACTGTCGGTTCCTTCACCGTGAACTGTAGTTGTTGCACGTAAGTTGGAACCCTATCTAAATGTTCTAACAGTTCTTTTTTCGTCGTTCCGGCTGGAACCTGTAACAAAACGAAATCAATAGCCACGATAGCAATACTGAGTCTTTCGTAAATAATTAGCGGCTACTTACCTGATATGAAAATTGCCGTACTATTTTGTACAGTCTATTGGCTTCTTCCGCAAAGTATTCAGCTTGTGTGAAGAGGTCTTGCGTAGTATTTAGTCGGCCCTCACCTTTCGTGAACTGGTACATAGCAAAGGCCATGGAAGACATATTTTTTGCCCTGAAAATTGCACGCATATAACGTCTACCATTTCAACCGTTACAAAATGTATTAATTTTTATTGAATTTTTCTCATTAATTTTTATTGAATTCTTCTACCTCTTCACAATATCGTTGTTTTCGTCTGCGGCTGCACCCTGCCATTTTTCAGTCTCAGCGTCCATCTCAGAGGACATCATTTTCATCTCTAGACCCGACTTCGCAATCTTTGCTTGCTCATCAGAATCCAGACGCACCGCTTTTAGCGGCTTACTCGTTGTACCGTGTTTCTGTAAAATAATTAGGCCTCAAAAAAAATACAAAAGAGAAAAACTTGTTGACTTTTGCATAATTTGGCATATACTTTTCATAGCACATTTTTTTAGCACGGCCTACGTCGTAGGTACACCCTGCGTAGCAGGACTGAATACGGAAAACCTGAGTAGCATGACCTACCATCTTCATTGTAAACACAGAGCGTAGCATGACCTACGCCGTAGACCTTTCGTAGCATAACCTACGTCGTAGACTTTTCGTAGCATAACCTACGTCGTAGACCCTGCGTAGCAGGACCGTAGATCCAATGTAGCATGATCTACGCCGTAGACCCTATTACAGCGTAGTAGGTAAATGAAACACCAAAAAGTCGAGTCTTTATGCTAGAGGACGAATGTCTTGTACTGGCTGATGATTTCAACGAAAATTAAACGGAAAAATTACTTTATAACCGTATACCATAACAACATTTTTTACGCCCGCTAAACTGCGCTATATTGACACACTCTTTGAGCAAGGAAGTGAAAATTACGTTTTTGCATATTGGCCAAGCTCATCACAAATCCTGTACTTGACCAAATAATTTCGATTTGTACTCACCCCCGGCCTGGGCAAACTGCTATACTGCTGTTTGTCCGGTCTGCTGTCGTTCGTTAAATCCAGCAGTTCCCTTGCCAGTCTTGCGGCGTCAGCCAGCAGCCACGCCCACATATCTACAAACACGTCCAAGTTCTCCCTCGCCGCCGCACTGCCCTGATGCGCCGCCAGCGTCCTCGCTGCCGTCACCACTTGCGGCCCATATATCCTTAAGTTTATCTCCGCAAACTTTGCACTCACTTGAAGCGTCTCCGACATAGCAATATGCCTCAGTAGTTTACACACCTGAAATTGTACACTCGTGTTGAAAAATATTCAAGTTAAGAAGCCAGTTAAGAGTAGACTTACCTCTATAATGTGCTCTAACTGTTCGTGCAGCCGGCTGGCTATATTGTGCAGTCTCTCTGATTCTCTCTCACCGCAGGAGCTAGCTGTAAGCAGGCGGGGTTCGTTGTTGGTCGTGTAGAGACGGCCATTGAAAGGATTATGGGAGAGACCACTTTGTGCGGTGGATGTTGCAGCGAGCTCGAAACTATTTGATCCATTTGCTCGGGATGAATGACAGATTATATTCAACGTTTAAATCTGTCATTCATCGTCATTGTAGTGCAAGGTCTTAATATACATTTTTAAAAGTTAGCCAGTTAAAGCAATGAGAATGAGTTTAGTGAAATAATCAAAACAAAAATAACTGTATCTTTGAATGCACTGAACGCACTGAACTAGCATGAAAGAAGAGTGAGTAAGGTAAAGTAAGAAGGGTTTTCGATTTGTCTAAAACGGTTAGTTCCAAATAGCCACGTCATTAGGGAAAACACTACTGATTTGTGCTATGTGCTACTGAGTTCCATTTTGCGCGCAATTATTATTCCTATTCAAAACCTTGTCAAAGTAAAAAGTATAGGTAGGTACGTAACATTCTGGTTCTAAACGGGCGTTGTTAAATTGGGATGGAACCTTGTCAAAGTAAATGTCCCAATGTCCTTGTTTCAGTTCGAGATGGTAACGTTACATCGCGTTTCGATCGAGCACGGACTACAATAAGTTGCAAGATAATCCGTCGTCAGTTACCGTTGCCACCCACCGCACAAAACGTTCGCTCCACTATCGAGCGGACGAGTACCTAATATCCGTGGAGGGTTACCTATGTGCGAGAGGTCGGATGCCAGCCGCTTGGCCTCGTCTGCGAGTGGCGCCAGGTCCCTCGCCTGGTCGCGGGCCGCCATGACCAGCGCGCGCTCGAGCTCGCTCGCTGCGCTGGTCGCGCCCGCGCACGCGCTTTCTAGAGCGGCGCCGCTGCCGCTGCTGCCTTGCTCTTCCTGGAATCATACGCATTATTTATTTTGACTAGGTTGATTATCCGACGACATCAATAATACCACTGCGACTCGCACGCAGGGTATGAAAAGCGTTGCAAACCAAGCACAAAGACAATAGTCACATTTTAAACTAAATACAAATAGGAACTAAATAGTGGGTGCAAATAGGCCAAAATGTGTATGAGGATCATTTAGTTGTTGTTTTACAAAATAAACACTACCTACATTTACACTATAAAAAATTAAAGCCGCGTCTACCAGACATGAAATTTTTTAGACTCTGACCTTCAATTCTCGATTCAATTATTTAAAGACATTTTTAGCATATTACACTTTCTCATTAAGATTTAATCATTTTAACCATTTCATAATCACTCTCAATTTAAAAACATACTTACAAGGGAAACAGCAACAGCCACTAGCCTCTCCAGTTCGTAAGCTATCCGCTCCGCTAACGTCAATATCCTCTGCCGATGTTCATGCGACGTGTACGCAGAGTCTGTGAAGTCGTGTGTTCTCTCCACCAAAGCTCGTAGTGTGGACGCCAGCGCTCGTCTTCTACCCGGATCTGCGCCACCCCTCGCTCGGGCCGCTCGAACCTGTGACGTCAAACCTCGCAGGGCGCCTAACGCCGTGCCCGCTTCCCATTGGGCTGCCTGTTTTCAAAATATATGTTATTTTTCGGCGTATTTGATTGATACTAAGCGCTTCCCAGAAAAAAATGGTTGGGGTTGCTCTTGGTTGCGAAGAGTTATGGCTAATTTCAGGAACTAGGTAATAAACTTCTTGATGTAGAAAAGCATAGCTACTAATAAAGTTGTATGAAACATAAGCTTACCTAACCTACAGAATTTTTCAATATACCGAATGAAATTACCTACTCCTATGTAGCATGATGAAAGTACTTACCAAAGAATGATCTCTATAGATTTGGGTATAAAAATAGGTTTATTAAACTCATAATAAAAATAGGTTTTATCAGCATAGAAGTCATTTATAACGGGATATATATAGGTACCATGATTTGGTTTTTCTGACGACTGACGAGCTGGCAATGAACGAACCTTATAACCGTTCTTATTTAAAACATTTCTGACGTGGGCCAACTCACCCTCTAGGCTTCTATCATAGCATAGGTCGTAAACGCGGTTAGTGAGCGATGTTACCACCGAGTTAAGTTGCCGACTTTCATGCCAACTCACATCACCATGATGTGAGTTGGCATGAAGGTTCCGGTCCGTATGTGTGGGTTTCCTGTTGACGGAGTGGCCTACGCTTCCATCATCACCGACCTGTACTAACACGTCCAAAAATGCCAAACGCCGATCTTTCTCCATTTCGTATGTGAATTGATCTTATTATGTACTCCACTGAGGTGAAACAGTAGATATTCAATCTCCTGTGTGCATCCTGTAGCAGTGAACCAGGACGCGTTCAGATACCGTCGTCAGTGTTGTGTGTCATGCGTGATCGAGTTGCGTTCGAAAATGAAACCGGTGGTAGTGGTAAAGTTCTTAGTAAATGACAAAGAATGAGGGTAGATCGGTATGTCTGCTAATAAAAACCAACTCGCAGTTACTTTAGTTCTTCCGTGATCATGGCGCATGAAACTGTGCCGAAATATTGGAAAACTCAAGAAAAATCGAACCATGGTAAATATCCCGTTATAAATGACTTCTATGTTAATAACCATGATAGTTTCAAAATGTTTCATCAGCCATGAAAATTAAATCGAAACTTCATAATTCTTCGTCATGTTTTGCTCTCTGCTACAAGCTTGGCATAAGATTATGTTAGCGTTTCAGAGCGTGGTTTTTAGCAAGTGTGACCTGCCTAAATGCGTACTGGTGTTTGCTTTGGTGCTTCCACGATAACCAGCCTAAAACAGTTTTATGATTGAAATGAAACAATACCACTATTTTACTTAATAATGCAGGACAAATACGGTAAAATTTGAAGCAAAGACTAGCAAAACGACATCATTAAGTCTTTGCTGTTCTTTCATTAGCCAACATTCAAAAGAGATTGGATCAAAACGGAAGCGTCTTAAGCTACAAATGCAGGAGAAAATTTCAAACGAAGCTCTATAGTGCATTTGTACAGTTTGTAGATCAAATGAAGGCACTTCTATACCTGCTGTGTTTATACCTGTTCATGACTATCCGAGAAAGGTTTCAACTACAAGAAAAGAAAAACTTGATTTATGCATCGAAATATAAATAAGTCGGACTGAAGTAGTGTTTAAAGGAAGACAAAATTATAAGGTGTTATTATGAAATTAACTTCCTGATCTCAACTAAACAAATTAAAAACAAGAAAACAAACAAGCTCACTTGAAATATATTTTTTTATCAATCTAACGAATGTCACTAAAGTAGATCACTTGGAGTTGACGCATAACCCATCTCGATATCAGTATCTATGTAGTATCTAGCCTACGCCCGTAACTAGAGAGTCGGTACCTACCCGATAAAAATATATGAAATGTCTAAGCTAATTGAAATTTCAGGAACAACGAAGTGGAAATTTAGATATTTTGGCGCTTACTTTTCAATGCAACGATTAGATTGCAAACGCTCTTATTAGAGCGTTGATAATAATATAAAACTACAGTGAGACCTCTGTACATGCGCTTTGCTTGTAAAATTCGATTTCTGTATCCTTTAAAAAAGGCTCGGTCTATGAGTATTTGTGTGTTTTTTACATCTGAATTCGAGTTTACAATCCTGTATTGATGATATCTGAAGTCGTTAAATATGTAGTTACCTACCTTGTTGTAAGGTTCTGTTGTCGACTGTAACATTGATTTAGATAGGATATGTAAGACAAATCAGACAGCTGAATCAAGGGCGGAAGGGCGCGACCTATCTTTGATGGCACTGTGCCAACCCTAAACCTGTTCAATATCGCGTTGTAGTAAACCTACATCTTTGAGAATGAAGTTCATGTGAGGGAAATCCTTAGAAGTATTGAACGGATATATCATTTTCCACCTCAAGATTTACTTATCTCTTAGGGTAAAATAAACGTGAAGGATGTCACTGATGACATTTGCGAATATAACGACTTTAAATTTCCATAATGACGAGGTCAGTAATGGGTTCTTTACTGGCCGCAGCTGATGATGGCTGAAAGCAAAGCGTAGCGCAGGTCCAGGCCATCACAGCGCGGTCAGCATTGCAGCACTTGTTGGACAATTGCTGGCGCCTTTTCGAGTACGCCTGAAAGGCCGAATTTGCTCAAAGATTACGTGATGTTTAAGTTTGGCGGGATACGTACTAATCCCTTGGCAATAATCATTGAAATCGGTCCACAATGGACTGAGAAATCTACGAACATAGATACAGCTGATCATAGAATGTCCTTCTCTTTTGCAGTCGTTTAAAATATAAATGACAAAATGGTCCGCCTTATCGCAAAGAAGCGATCTATTCTAACATATAAGCTAGCGTAAATGCTTTTTTATGCTTTCACGCTTAAGTTAAGAAATGTATGGAACGTGTCATGACGTCGTAACTTTAGTGATACGAAGTAAGGCACTTTGAAAATGTTCGCCGGCCGTTAAAGTTTAACAAGTGGCTGCCTAGTTATGGGTCTCACTTAGTTGGCTCGAGGGACATTAATCAAGTTTTTACATGAACGGTTTCATCGCCCCTAACGTGATCGTTTAAACAAATAGTTTTAAAGTTATTTGTTCAGTTTAAGTTAAAGGTACGTAAGTCATGGTCGTGAAATTTATAAATATGCAATGTAGAGCTCATAATTCGCGACTATTGAGCTTAGGCAAATATGGCTTTGAATTGTCCTCAATGTTCGAATGCGTAGTGCTGGTGTGGATTTAACTCGAACAATGTAGTTAACCGTTGTTAGCAGCCACAGAATACCGCAGCGGCGAGAAGCTGCTATAAATTGTATGCTATTATATCATTGTTCCTCAAAATTGCAGTTACGTCGAGATCGTTGATTTTTTTTACCTCGGTAGCTACTTCCTGGTCTGTCAGCTATTCATGTTGCAAGTAAAGTCTGAAAGGATAGTCTTATTTTTCTTTTAGATATGCTCGAGGGTTTTCCGAATGAGGGTATTTTATTCCGATTTTAAAGTAAGTACCTACTGCGAGCGGCAGAGTGCCCTTCTCCAAACTGAAAAAGACGCCTCTAGCATTCGTGTTTGCTCATGTTAACTGCGTTATACAGAGATTCCCGAGTGACCAAAATGACCGAGTTCAGATATCGGAGAAGCGAAAGAACAAAAAAAGCTACCCGTCCTACATTTGTTCGGAGAGAGTAAAAGTTTGGTGAAAGCTAAACTGCTAAAAGTGAAATGTGAACAAGGTTCAAAACATTGCCGATCAACAACATCCAATCACTGTAGCCCCAATCGAATTTGTTACTAGGGTATGGAAAGACGAGACGAAGCGATGCGAAGCTCAGAATTGGACATTCGGCTGAATCTAGAATTGGTAAGGTATAGGTAGGTAAGAAATTAATAAATCCCAAAAATTTACGATCTCGACATACCAGAAATTACCCAGAGTACTATAATAAATAAAAACCTTAGAATATAGGTAGGTAGTTATGTCTTTTGTTTGTTTTAGTCGAAGAAACTAGAAGAAAAAATATTCAGGCAAGGCCAAACCTCGTGCGAGTTTTCGTCGCGTCCAGGACGACCGTCTCGATCCGCGGGGACTCGATCCAAGGCGCGCCGCATCTGGCGAACACGGTCGCGGTTCACATTATTTTGTACTCTATCATTTAGTGGATAAAGTTTATTGTTGTCAAACCTCGTGTGTAGGTTCGTCGTGGCCTGGCAAGCCGTCTCGGACCACGTAGTGGATGAGGTCCATGGCGCGCCTCATTTGGCAGAACACGGTGTCGCGGTTCTCCCGGGCCGAAGCGCTGCCCGGGTGCCGCATACACGTCTGTGGAAAATTAAAGGCTAGGTATAATGATTTTGGTAAAGTGGCAGGTATTTTACAATAAATGATCACTGGAAAGGACATGAACGTAAAACAACATTTTAATGCCTTAAGAGCAAGGTCCCACCCGTCATGACCTACGGAGCTGAGACATGGACACTCACGGTGGGGCTGGTAACATCGCTCAGCGAACTATGGATAGAGCTATACTTGGAGTTTCTCTGAAGGATAGGATTCGTAACGAATACATCCGACAGAGAACCACCAGTTATCGCATACATACATAGCTCTAAGAATTAGCAAGCTGAAGTGGCAGTGGGCCGGCCATATCTCGCGAGGAATCGATAACCGTTGGGGTAAACTAGTTCTTGAGTGGAGACCGCGACTTGGCAAACGTAGTGTAGGATGCCCTCCGACCAAGTGGGATGACGAATTGCGAAAGACTGCTGGCAGATGCTGGATGCGGCAAACTGAAGACAGGGCGCTATGGCGCTCGTTAGGGGAGGCCTATGTCCAACTGTGGACTAACATAGGCTGATGATGATGATGATGAAGAGCAAGGTAAATTTGTAACTAAGTCGTCCCCCTGCCGCAACCCATTCCTGACCTGATTTCTCCATTTCTGAAGGTTGAACACGGATTTTTCAATACCTTCAACCTACTTATATATAGCTTGTTTATAATCCAGGAAACCTTACTCTGCCTCTCGGGTGTCGCGGTTCGGTTAAACAAAGGTTTCTGAATAAACATGTTGTGGTTACCACGTTTTCGCGGCCTACCAACACTGTCAGCCACAATCCCACGTTTACATGGTATAATAAAGTTTCATAGCCGGCTTATAAGACCCGTCGAAAGCTGAGCCAAGTCATACCACAGCTTTATTTGTTTACCTGTAAAGTTTAACAAGATCATGCGTGTCAGCCAGCTTATGAGCCGTCCGATGTTATCAATGTATAACGCCCATAAACAAGTGGTAAAAATAAAACTAAAACCAGGAATTAAATCATACTTTTAAAATGGAACTACTACCTAGTTCGTAGTATTGGAAAATAATGTCATGTGGAGGTGAAAGTGGAGTTGAAGGCATCCGGAAACGCTGACAAATAGCTGAGTTTACAGGCGCCCAACCGCGCCGCCCGGGGTGGCTGTTTGTTCAGCCACGTCAGATTTGTGGCCCTTGTAAACACTCGGAAACTTGCACACAAAGAGCACAGTCTACAAAAATATACAGCGTGCAGCCTATGACAAAAGTGAAGAGGAATTCAAATTATGCAGCGCAATATAGTCGTACAAACACAATATAATGATGCCATTATGAGGACTCAGTTTTTGCTCACTTTGCCTACCGAAATGGCAGCATTGCTCTCGCAAACTTAATGCCATAAGCACTCTAATGGTTTCATTTCTTAAGTTTCACTGTTTGTTCTAATTTACTGAAGCTATGTGTCCCGGCTACACTTATATATTTTTTTAAATTAAAATCGATTTAAATTGTAGTTGCGCTGGATAAACAACAACATAAATTTCAATTTGAATCGGTTTCATAATTTAAACTCGATTCCCGATATCATTGCAACTCAAAAGGCTAAATGGATTTTATCATCACCTGTCAATAACCGCATTAGTTAATTGAAAACCAATAAGTGATTTTCGGTTCGATATTAAACATTATTGCCGATAAAGAGCGATGACGTTCCATTTTAGGATCATAAAGTGTGATGTCGCAAACAACTGAATTGTCTGATACCTACATAAATTCAAAATTCAAAATTCAATAACTTTATTTCTTTAGGCTTACAAAATAAGCACTTAGACAAGTCAAATTTTATACATAAACACAGCTTAATAGTAACTATTATCAAATAAGAAACAAAATGTTATTGATTTTGTTCGCTTCAATTTTTTGTCCACTAGTGGAAGAAGCGAAAAATAAACCACTAGTAAGTGTATAACGCTTAAAATTTAATACAATGTTATTCGCCTATCTAAGTCTAAATATAATTGATAGGTGGTGGCCACCGACGGCGCTAATTTACACTAGCCCTAGGACCGACGGGACGGCCAGATTCAAAATTTATTGCGTTCCATCGGCTCTAATAACATTCCATCGCCCAGGTCAAATCACTTACTCACCTGCTTCAAAGCTTTAAATTCGGTGAAAGTATTGCAGAGTTCATTGCCAAGAATTGTAGTTTTATCATTGCTATAATGTTTTTTTAGCGCAAGCCGACTCGAGTGAGACTAATTGAGCTGGCACTTGTTAGAACGAATGCATTTTTGACGATGATGACGATGACGAGTCGTTGCCGAATTGAAGCCGTCATTAGAGCAGTACTTTACAACTAACCTTGGATGAGGTCAGGAGCATGAGCGTGGATCTTTCGAGTACGTTTCTTGCTGCGGCGACTTGTGCTCTCCGCCGCTCGTCACGGAGGTCTGCTCTTCTCTCCGCCGTGAGTCTGGCCAGCTCCACCATACTTCCACCGAACTCCGTGAAAGCTCGAACGAACTCGGCAAAGTTCGACACCGACTCCAGCCGATCCAGCGAACGCGCCACCTGTGGTATCCACATTGCCAAGTAAACGCATTCAAGATTTAGTCATAATGTAAAGTCAAGAGCAAGTTTCCCGAAGCTAAAACTGAGTTTTGCATACAGTCTGAAACTGGCACAGGTTGAAATGGTCTTGTAAAACTTGCAGCTGTACCCCAGGAAACATCTGCATAATATTATTATTTGGCAACGGTATTGTTCTCAGGGAAGTGGGCAAATTTATTACATTGGCAAATTTTATCTCTACCTTGTCTTTAGCCAGGAGTAGCTGCCGTACTACCACCATGTCTGCTAGCAGCAGCACTCTTGTGACAGCCGTGAGGAGGGACCGCGCTGCGTCCACCATGGCTGTGCCGTCTGCGTTCGCACCGCACACACGTTCTATTGCTCTACCTATAACAAAAACATAAAAAGGTAATAATTTCGTCCATTCAAAATATAACAATTTAAAGGTATTCAATCTAATTATCATTGTTTCTTAAAATGTCTATAAATCGTCTAGGTAAAACCGAGAAGTTAGACTTCTCATTCCAGACACGAGTTTTCCTCAAGAAGACAAAGCGAAAATAACTAATTCGTTCCCAGGCACTTTATTAATACCTTTTAATAATAAAACCTCCCGGCAAACCACCTGCTCATAATTGAGCCGCTTATTTGATTCATTTATTATTTTAGTAGGTAGCTAGATATAATTTATTGCAATTTTCCTGGCTACAAAGGCAAGGCGACCGTCGACACTCATTTCAAGATATTAAATTCTTGAGTGTTCTATTAGGCTACCACGTGCCTTTGATATCTCTATTGTCGACCGTAGCAGTTATTGAATACTACTGTTACTAACCTAATGTACACATAATTGGAGGTGGAAATAGTAACTAATTACTGGTAGGATAAAAGAAGGTATAACAAAAAAGTCGCGGGTTTTGTTTCTAAGAATTTACCAACGAAGGTACGTGGTAAGTATAGAGTAGGACTTTACCTACCAGTGTACCTATGCCACAGATTAGGTAATGTTACTTCGCCTGTGCTTTGGTAAGTTTTTAATTCTAATAAATGTATGAACAAAATATTTCCCCGCCATTTAAATACGTAAATCCGGGCAAATCGTTCACGGACCATTGAAACCGCAATGGAGCTTAAATGAGATTAATAAGCTCCCTCCAAATGTGACTCATAGCAGTTTTATCTACTGCTATATCTATAAATATAGAAGAGAAATCTTTTCGACTCGACCCTAACTAAAACGAAAACACATCGGACTGGAGGAGGCCTCTACTCAAGAAGGAACCTACATAACTACCCATAAAAAATATGAAGTAGGTGCTTACTGCTAAAAAAATATCAAATTCAATTTCTAAATTTATTTTATTAGGTACTTATTTTTTGTTTCCTTTTTTTACCCATTATTCATGCAATTTAAATTGTTTTAATAATATCTTACTGTTAAGAATTCGATTTAACAACCTAAGTTAAATTTAAACATAAAAACTTATATTTATAAAATATAAAAACAAATGTTCTAATCGTCATTGTTAAGGTTACCAGAATAATGTAGTATACCTAGTAGCGCTTCTGGCTAATGTTTTATAAGGTTAGATCAGCTATCCACATTGAGGAGGGGCATGACATGTCCCTGCAAGCACATTGTGCTTGCTGGCGTGATGCCAAGATTTGAATAACTTAACCTTAGTCAGATAAGGCAGGTGCCTTGCAGCAAAGTTATGCGGCTTTAGGAAACACATTCGATACGGGTTCACCTATATATGAATCGAACAAGCAACTTTTTTATAAACATGAAAACAGACTTACGGCTCACCTGATGGTATGGGCATTCTATGGACGGCTTTAATATCTGTATATAAAAAGCACTTACTGTACGTTAGTTTCGCTAAAACTAAAAAACGGCTCGACTGTTTGAATAAGTTTTTATGGCTTGTTACTATCATACAGGGGAGGCAAAGAACAAAATTAGGTGATACGAAGTTCACGGGGTCATCAAGTCAGAGATACAAATCATATGATAAAGACGCGTTAGTATCATTTCGTCTAAAAAAGCAGCTGGTCTAATTAGCAAGTGGTCTAAAAAGTAGCTGGTCTATGTACAAACTGGTCTAAAGCACAGATGGGCTAATCAGGAAGCGGTCTAAAATGAACAAGGTCAACAAGATTTGATTTCTGATTTGTGTATGTATAATAGCACCTAGTCATGTGTTTGACCATTTGCTAATTAGACCAGCTGCTATTTTAGAATAAATGATACGAACCCTTATAGACTACTTTACTTCATCATCATCAGCTTACATCCGTGCATCCTTTGCTGGACATAGGCCTCCCCTAATGAGCGCCATAGCGCCCTGTCTTCAGCTTGAAGAATACAGCATCTGCCAGCAGTCTTTCGCAAATCGTCATTCCATCTGGTCGGAGGGCGTCCTACACTACGTTTGCCGAGTCGCGGTCTCCACTCAAGAACACACCTCAAAACTGCTTCCTACTTTACTTACCTATTACAAAGCTTTGCTCTATGACATTTGCACGTTCACGTTTGAAACTTTTATCGAGTCCCCTTTGCCGTCAAAATGCTTTTGTAACTTGTAGTAAATTTGACAATTTCTGCTCCTGTTAGGTAGGTACCTAATTGAGTTTGGAACACACGCGATAGTCACATCAAAACAATTTAAAACGATTTAAGCCCAGTTTCACCATGTCAGTATATTTTCATTTGGTATTTTACTTTACGTGTACTTTCCCGCTCATAACAATGCAAACAAATAGCGTGACATGAGAGTCTTTTGTGTATGGGTAACTTTTTATTGCTGGCCATTACATGACATTAAAAAGGATTTATTTTCGTTTTATAACAATCAAACCTTTTTTGATTCCCCAGTGATAAATCAAAAGGCGGTCGTTATTTGGAATGCGCGACAGTCTCCCTAAGTTTGTGCGCCCTGACGAATTACGAGACCGTGACTGGGAATAAAATTAACTCATTATATCTTTAGCTCTTTTTGTCGCAGCTATACACGGATATTTACATGAGTTCCATTAAAAAAAATCCTCTGTAGGCTATGACCTACAGAGGATTTTTGATTTTAGCTTTTAGATTACAGGTTATACTGGTCGATTTTGCAAGTTCTAATATTAGCAGCATAGAGCTGAACATTACGTAACATAAGCTACTGTGCAAATTACAGTTATATTGCAGTGTGTTTACAAACCGAAGAAGCCATAAACATAAATGAGCTCGTAAACTGTTTATCTCTCGTCAGTTTTTACAATAAATTGGCAATTATCTTCGCATGAATACAACTTTGGTAGGACCAGGGACGAGTAAAATTTCACTCGTCCCTGGGTAGGAACTATAATTTTACAGGTAGGTAGGATTTATTATATTTTATACCTATTGCGTTTGTTTTTAGTTTAAGGATAGGTATTTCTGCAGCGTCGTCCGTAAGCGCCAGCGCGCGCCTGCCAAGCCGCCGCGCTCGTGCATTTTGTAGGTATTCGTATACCTACATAGTGATTGACTTGGCGCGTTTTTACTCTATGGTGATTGAGATAATAATTTTACCAAGTCAAACTCTGCGAATTTGTTAAGAATAAGTTACCTATATGTAGGATCTTTAGTTAACAAATTTTTTTTCTTTAAAATATCATAAGACGAAACTAATGACGTTTTAAAGAAAAAAATGGCCTTAACTAAAGATCCTACATATTTCTAACATTTGTGATTTTTTTCTATCGAGTGAAGTTCATTAGATCTTTTAACTGAATACGGCTTCGACTAGACTAGATCCTTATGAAATATATATCTTTTTTTTTTCAGATTTTTTAACACTATTTCTAAGTCTCAGATGGTTTTAAAAATCACAACAGTGCGACCTCTGCTGGTATACCTAGCCTTAAGTTGCCAAAATGAAACCCTTATCACTAGAATACTGACGTTATCGAGTAAGTAGTAAAATAAAAAGAAAACCCTTTTAGAACGTTTTAAAGATACTCGTATATTGTGCCCGCCTGAATTTATATTTCAGTCACAATGGAATTTCGCTCGTTTTATTTTATAAGGTCTCCTATATCATTTTGCTGCCGACAGAAAATGATGTATGCATGACGGATTTCATCTTTGTAGACTTATTGAAAATACTATATAAATTATGTACATTGTACAAAAATTTTACGTCTTTGGTAGGTAAGTACAATAGAGTTACGTTGAAAATTTCGATAAGCTGAGATATATAGATTACCTACCTTGAACCTAAGTTAGATAAGACTTGACCAGTTCCTGAGTCCCAAAAAACGAAGTGAAGTCAAAAAAAGCTCTGTTTATTCCTAAACGGTCCCTACAATTTAGATAAACTACGCCCTAACTATGTCGTAAACCTTTTGTACCTTAGAATTGAAATGGGAACAAAACTACAGAATAATGCCATCAATATTACGTAAGCTTCCGATGCGTGTAGCGCACCTGTGCCCGATGCGGATAAGCGGATAGACCCACACAATAAGAAAACTTTGGACGCAATCGCAATCTAGATAGAAATGCTTAGCTTTTGAAACGCTTTATATCAAAATCTGTAACTCACATTACATTATAAACAGACTAGCAGCGCCTTGCGGTTTCACCCGCGTAGTTCCCGTTCCCGTGGGAATTCCGGGATAAAAAGTAGCCTATATTCTATTCCAGACTATAATCTATCTCTGTGCCAAATTTCATCCAGATCCGTTCAGCCGTTCTGGCGTGATAAAGGAACAAACATCCATCCATCTATCTATCCATCCATCTATCTATCCATCCATCTAAACTTTCACGTTTATAATATTAGTGAGATTAACTTTTTTTAAAACACTCAACGAATATTTATTTCAAAAACTACACTATTATGACCGACAAGAATGTTTTGAGGATAAATTAGTTGAGTGATAGTTTATTACTTACTTTAAGTCTAGTAATATTTATCTGTGCCTTTGTATCAATAATATATTATAGATATAACTTTTAAAGCTGATTCTTAGAATTCGATTTAACTAAGTAGTTTGTTACATATTTATTAACGCCCCAGCGAGGTACATTTTTGGTACCATACTTTTATTACCTACTAGCTGACCCGACAGACGTTGTCCTGTCATTCAATGTCAACAACTGACAGTTATTTCAAACGTGCTTAGCAACGAGTATATATAACGCTGGGGCTAAGGTTACATTAAAAAGTTTATAATAAAGGTAGTCGTTAAATTTTCTAAGTTTCTCCCCAATTTCTTAATTTTTTTAACTGTAAGAACCTTCTACGAAGTACGAAGATAGGAAAACATTAAAAAAAAGATAAATAAAATCGGTAAAGCCGTTCTCAATTTATAGCGTGACCAGGAGAAAAAAGGGTTCAATTTTTTTATGTATAAAAAAAATTCATGTATAAAGATAGATTACAAGTGAAAGGTGATATTTTTATGATAATGTATGTCCTGCTAGCCGAATTTCAGCCACGGCTGCCAGTCTCAACGAAGGCCAGTCATGTGCGCGGAACATTATTATAGTGCACTAGTGTATGGAAAAACACAGGTGCACTCTCTATTCCTTCTCATAAACCGATGGCACGGCAGACCCATACTTTCATGTAAGTGATTTTAGACAAAATGTTTTACAGAAAGGCTTCCATAATTTACGTCATTAAATTTATTACCGCAGCGTTGCATGTTTCAGGCATGGTTTTATCAGTCAGTATAATCAAAATGCCCGTTGCATTTTGATTATACTAGATACGGAAAAGTAATGACATGACCCGCGCTGCACTATATTTCCACCTGTCGTGAGCAATGTATCGGAGTTAAATTATTGTCGTCACATTGCACGATACGAATGTAACCCCGTTTTTCAACAAAATATGGAGGTGACCCACTAAGCTCCCTTTGCTGTGAATGAAAAAACCCTGCTGGATGTTATCCACGGTATTTCTAGGCTGTGATTCGCGCTCTATCTGTTTCCTTTCTTTGTCGGCCCACGCAAAAACCTTTACAGAAACCAAAGGTACAGAAGACTATACATTATATTTTCGGTTACTTTTATTTTTGTCCACAGTTCGGAAACAGTCGAAAAATGTTCAAAGTAGGGAGTTTCTTTAACTCAATTATTATTATATCATGTTCAGTGAGTCCGCGACGCGATTAAAAAGTTCTGTGGGCAATTCACAATCGACTACTGGCATAATAGAAATTGCATTTACTTTATACGTCTATCCGTTTTACAGGGACAGAGCACTATGGCGATCAGCTAGGGGAGGCCTATGTCTAGCCGAGGACTAATATTATAGGCTGATGATGATACGTTCTTAATCAAAATGTTACTTAACAAAAACAACGTTTTTTTCTAAAACTGCCAGAGAAAAAAAATTTATCCTCACTAGGATAAATTACAAAAATTTTTACTTTATTTTGTATGTTTTTTATCGGCTGTGAAAATTGAGATCAAAGTTTAGTTCAAACTAATTTTATAGAAGTCGCAAAACCTCGTACTTTGAAAAATTGGTCAAAACTTCTCGCTGTGATAACTCCGGTAATACTGTATATATTTAGATGAAATAAAAATAATTATATGATGTACTACGTAATCTATACTTTGATGTTACCTACCCTATATTAGTGTTAGGTACATTTAGTAAGTATTACGGATTCATCTTACTAACGATTCAAGCAAATAAGGTTCTTACATGAAAAATGTGTGGTCGACTGTACTTTTGTCTGCCTTTAAAAAGTGGGACGAACCCGGAAAGCTTTCAGCATAAAATTTGAGTTTCCGTGTTCGGACCGCTTTGAGCTGAAACTAGTGGGACGAACCCAGAACACCTCATATTTTAACCCTCTTGTGTTCTCCATTGCGGCACCATCGATTGCGAATACATTTTGCGATTTACGGATTGACACTACGCTACGTGTTAATGACGTCAGACTTCTGTCCTTCTCTTTTAATTTACCAACTTACAGTGAACCTAATCAATAGAACCTAGAAAATATGTTAACCATAAAACCTACCCAACCTAATCTTGATGTCTGTCCTACAAAGATAACGTGTTTTTACAGCCGTATACCTACCACTTCCGCTTAGCCTGTACAAATAATGTCATAAACCTCTACCAGAGTCGAGCTGGATGGTTAATAAATAATGTGGACAAGTTACGATTGGCGCGTGTTCTCGTCACGATTAGATTTAAAGAAGAAGATGGAAGTTACACACAAAAGTTACACTGCCTAAAAATATGATGGCTGTCAATTTATTGGCTGTTCTTTTGTATACGGGTTCAATATAAATGAATCTCTCAATGCTCGCTCAATGTTGGATGTAGTTGACATACATACATTCTGAGTTGGGAACCAATTTTCAACTTATTGATTTTGAGCTTTTCGATTTCTGGGTCTGAAAAAACTCCGTAGACAATAGCAAAATATTTTTGCGGCGGAAAGTCCTGTTCTTCAATCAAGTTCAGGTATTGTCTTTAAGCATATTATCTCCACGCATGTGAGCAATATTTTTTTTACCTTCAGTTCGGGTTTCTTATATCTTATTTTCGTTTCGTCAACCCTATGGGGGATTCGTGAAAATTCCGCGGCGATTGCGGTGTTTATAAAACCTACTTAGTGAATTATATTCATGTATTTATGAACCTCTCGCGAGGCGGCCGGAAGCGTTGGTAAACACCAACTTGTTAATTAATGCGCTGCTAATTTAATGGGTACAGCTTTCAGAAATTGAAATGTATTTAAATTTTAGTTAAATGGCTTATTTCGTTATAGCAGGCAAGAGTACGTTTTTTTTCAGGAATTCTGACACCGTGGAGTTTTTGAAAAGGCATGTTTGGAGTTACATGCTCGATTTTGAGTTCTACTTTAAATAAATATTAGTTTTTCTAGAAAATGGAGATTTTCACGGAAAAACATAACAATAATGGGATCTTTTTTGCAATTCGTAAACGAAGCAAATTTTGACAGAGATTTTCTAACATAATTGTTGCGTTTGATTTTGGTTTTCATAAAAAACCGAGTAAACACTTTAACGACGTAGGTAGCATTCTCCTGGAATAACCTTAACCGATTTGTTATGAGATGAATTAATTTAAACACGTAAAAATAGAGTTTATGCACACACTACAAAAGCTGCAGGCCACGGTTTCTTCAAAAAGGGTTTGGACATTTACAGGGTCAGCAACACGCGTGTAATGTCCCTGATGTGGCAGGCGCGTGGTGGTATAAAAAAGGCCTCAGAATATACTACCAAATCCAGCAGTTATCTCTATTACGTAAGAGTTTGAATCGTTCTTGTTCATAAATTAAAACGTTATATGCTGTTATCCGCAAATAAAAGGGAATTTACGACGATATGACCTTTCGGGTAAGGAAACCACAAAATTGTTTACGACTGAACAAATGCGAAATTGAAAGCAGACAGTTAAAGTAAGGTACCTATGTTAATTTTTTAATGCAGAAGATGGCCTTCGTATTTTATTTGTTTCCACGCACGACTGTTGCATAAAGAAAAATATTCTACACAAGCGGTCCAACCCGGCTTCGCACGGGTATATTCTATCGCTTATTTTGAATTTTTAAAATGTTTTATGTTGTATATTCAAGCAGTAAAACCATCTGTTGAATAAACCCAGGGGCAACCGAGATATGCAATAATTTTATTACAATAGAATTTCAAATCGATTTTCACATTTAAGTTGTTGGGTGTTTATCCAAAAATGCTGAAGTAACGCTTCGACAGGGGAACCCCCATCATGCGTACAGGGTATACATTTGATGCGAGTTGGTTTTCCTAGTAAAACAGATGTCTGAGTCCGGTTTACGATCGCATCAAGATCGTGATCGTGACGTCTCACTTTTGTATGGGATTTGCGTAGTTCCCTATTCGCACGATAGAGGCGCTGTCAAAAAAGGAAACGGTCGCAATCACATCTCGGTACTATCAGCAACACCTGAGCTCTGAGTCCGCTCAGATGTGAGTAAGTTCTTCCTAAGAAATCGAATATCCGTAACCGGAACTATCCGAAACTACCAGATAATCCGATATAATTTAATTTCCGTAACCGTATCCGAAACAGATATAATTTTTCCTGTCTGATACGAACATGATTTTATGTGTAGATACAAAATACCCATAAAGTAGAATCCATTGACTTTTCAAAAATATCAAAACCTTGTTTTTTTAGCAAACAAGATGATTTGTTAGCAGACCAAAAGCGATTCGTCCAACATGGATAAACTACTGACAAATCTACAAGACATGCAGACATATATCTAATATTAGGCTTTTATCTATCATATCTCTAATGTGACTTTCCTCAAGTTATAATGGAAGTTGATCCGTTTTCCCATCAATCTCCTCGAGTCGTAATGCTTCCGAAACGTTGTCAAATACGTTCGGAAGTTAAGAGCCCTGCGTAAATAACGCATGTCCTACTTTCACGGCCCGAATACAAATGATAATAAATCCAGAGAATCGCTTACTTCGGCTTAGAGCAAGATGGGTATTGCGTACTGTCAACGACATAAAGTTATATTTGTGGGTAGATGCGAATTAGTGTAACCTAATGGAAAGGGGTTTGAAGATTTTGGCCCTAACATCTGTTTACCACACTGTTTTTTTTTTCTATACGGCGGTCTTCGATCAAAAATAAGGAGTTCGCGGCCTCCCCCGTAGATACCTAGAGCCTTACAAAAATGTCACTCAAAATTGGGTTCGTTTTGTTTTGACGCAGACAGTTTGCGCAGAGCCTGACAAGTTTTTTCCATACGGAACAAGAGATTGGTGGAGTCGAATTCATTTTATTTTATTTTGTAAGTAGGTAGGTACCTACCTGAGAATTATATACCTACCTACTCAGTTTATTTTCTATAAGGATTAATTAACAGAATTCAGGTAAAGATAACGAATCATTTATTGATGAAACTATAAATAGGTGTCTCAACAGTAGGTATTTATACAAAAGGGTCATTTCAGACATACAATAATTTAAACTTACAATACAATTTCAGGCAGGCACTCTAAATTAAAAAGAACTGGTTCCTGTCTGCGGCTTTGCACGAGTTTTTTTTACGGGAAAAAAATAAACGTTTTATAAATTCATACTTCTGGTAGGTAGGTAAGAACCTAGTCTTTCTTTTATTAGAGAGTCTACGCAAATGAAATTTTAGGGCGGGCCAACTAATTATTTTAAAAATCATCAACTAGTAATATTTAAACTTATTTTTATGAAAAATATATTAATACATACTATAAATGAAAAAAAAAATTTAGAAGAAATAGCCTCTCCATTTATCAATTTAGAACAAAATTAATATTTTAACATAGGCAAACCAAACAACAATATTTTATGCTGATTTCACAAGTATATGACTCACATCTCAATATACGGGTAAAAAATATATATAAACTTACTGAAAATAAGAAATTCCATCCTTTTTCAGCACTTTGGACGAGTGATTCTTGCATTTTTTGTACCCATGCTTTTTGTCTGAACGCTAAAATGACACTAGTTGAAAAGCTTTCCTAACATGTCAAAATGTCTCTCTTTTGCTACTGAAGGTTGTGGCGTGCGCATTGTGAATCTAAGGGGGGCCGGCAAAGCCGGACATTTTTGATCGATGACGGCGGTGCTAAATTAATGTTATATTGTATATGGATAGGGGACACACAAGTAAACAATGTCCTATGCCATAATTTCCTAAAACCTTCAGTTTTCTGAGATATTCACATGAAAAAAATTCATAAGAGCAATAGTTAATTTCATCTGTGAATATCTCAGAAACCGTATGTAGGTTCTGGAAAAAAAATTGTGTGACTTTTTTTTGGTTGTATTTATTATCAACATAAAGTACATTTTCTTATATAATTTCTGCCAAACTGTGAAACAGATTGGATTACACGCCAAGATTATGAAAAAAAAATGGTGTTGGGGCCACTCTCCATAGAAAAATCTTCAAACCCTTACGCATGCCTCTAACCTCATGCTGGTTGCACGAATACCTACCCTGTTAGCTAACTGCATAGTTGGAAAGCCTGCTAAGTAATTAGTATGCAGCATATTATGAGAAGTGTCTTGCCATGTTGCATACTGCTAAGTGTTGCGGAAAAACTCTTCACAGATTGGAAAAAATTGATACTTGTGAATGGCGCCTTAGCAAGCGAAAATGTAATAATACAGCGTTCTACTTCCAACGAGACTAAATAATTATTCCTTTCATTACATTTTAATTTAGTTAAAGTGAACACATTAAACTGAAAGAACGCTGAGAAAGACTTTTCATGTATGACTGGGGAGAATTACAGCATATTACGCCAGCGTCACTCCGTAATGGAGTTGGGGCTCTTATTAGTACTATTTAGAATGACATTTCTGAAGAAAATGTTTAAGGCGCATACCCGACCCAAACTAGCGCCGCCATCTAATTTATCTTATTATTCCGTTTAAGAAAGGAAATTTCACAAATCCATCGCACAGTTTGTGATACCTATTATGTTTTTTTAATTTTATTCTATGAGTTTAGACAGTGAATCGAAGTTACCGTTGTTGGCCACCAAAATCTATTTTCAATTCACTGCTTAAACTCAATTGAATGAAACTATTACAGAGGCATTAAAAAAAGCTTATAATCGGTATCACAAACTGTGTGATGTTTTTTCTAAAATTCAAATTAGATGAACAGCAGGAACAGGACTCGTTTAGTATTTGAATCTGCATCAAATAGTCTACGTTTTGCTGATATTGCCAGCCGGCTAAAAATAAGCAAAAAACACAATACGAGTAATTTTGCTGCGAATGGCGGAGTGCAATTGTGTGAACTTGGCATGGCTTGAATAGAACCGCAAGTTATTGAAATAGGCTTGATCATAAAAAGTAAACGAGTTCTTAGTTACCTACATAATTTCCATAGAAATGAAAAATAACTTTGTACTAGTGTCTAGGATCTAAAATATTGATAAACACAAAGAAAATAAACCATGCTGAAAGAATTCCTACCTTTGGTCTCAAAGTCATCAAAGGTCTAAGGTTCGTATTATAAAAGTTGGCTTAGTCATCGATCTATGCTTGAGTAACGATTTTCTATGGCAGAAGCTTCACTCAAGCATATATATTATATCGTTGACTGAACATAGTTTCATAATACGGTGCCTAACAGCCGATTTTTCATCCGAGTTGAGTTTATTGTTTTACAGCAGTTAGACACAACCAAACCCACAATAATGAAATACTTAAAAAACGTACGTACTTTAATATTTGTAGGGTAGTGTGAGGTTCCACCAATTGCACGGCATTGTCATGATACAATGCACGAACAGTACGGTTTAGCCGCACTGCTGATGTTCAAGCTCACTGCATGGCTAATGGCTGAACATTCCAGAGAAGTCTAGTTCTCGCTTAGGGTCAGCTCACACCGAGACGTGACGCGACGCGTCGCGACGCATCTCAAGACGCAGCGCGGCGCAGCTCGGCGCCGAATTTTTCATATTATATCAATAAAATTTTTTTGTTTGTCTGTAGTCAATCCTAACTAATATTATAAATGCGAAAGTGTGTTTGTTTGTCCTTCCTTCACGCCCTAACTAAGCAACCAATCGACTTGAATTTTGGCATAGGGTTAGTTGAATTGAAAGGATGGAGAGTAACTTAGACTTTTTGTTCTGGTAAAACATCAAATTCCCATGGGAGATTTACGGGAATATTCGTATTTTTTTGCCCCTAGAATTTGAATTTATCGTGGGTAAAACCGCGAGAACTGCTAGTTAAGTTATTAAATAAGTTCCCAAAAATTTTGATCTGGTTTGGATAACTGTAAAGTTTTTCCTGTAGGTGGCGCCAACAGCGCTGGAGCCGTATTAGGTTCCAAAGATTTTCGACAAAACCGACTAGGATTTCGTGGCTTAGTTGGTTAGAGCACACCCGTACTGAGGGTAAGGCGCAGGTTCGAATCCTGCCTGAAAGCGAAATGTTTTGGGAACCTATTTAATTTCTTCGAAATTACCCAGAGTGCGAGGGCTTATGCACTATAATACAAAACCATAGAGAACCATAAAGTTAATAAATTACCTTTTATATTCTGAATCACTGCCATAAAAACTACGCGCTGCGTCACGCGGCGTGTCGCTAGTAGCGACTCGCTACACAACGAGGCGTTGCACTGCGAGGAGTTTTTTATTATATAGTTTTTTATTTATATGTATATGATGTCAATAAAATGGGTATCTTTTGCGTACCTAGTAAATCAAGCTGAATTTTGAATCACAGTCAGTCTTAAAAAGTGCGCGCAGTGTCGCGTCGCGTTGCGTCTCGGTGTGAGCTGACTCTTAGTGGTACGTAGAATATGTTTTGGAAACCTATAATACATTATGTAATTCAAACGGGTAGATCAATGGTAACAGGGCGATATGATACCTAAAGGTGAAGAAGGCCAATTTCTCAAAAACAAACACAGTAAAATTAATATTTCTAAATATTAATTTTCGTTAAATACTTATTTGTTTAATGAACTGCTGAACCTGAAAAATTCACAGCCCTCAACTGAGCATTTGTTCCAAAAATTTGTTCTCTACACGAGTAAGTTTTTGGAAACAACGTTAATAACATGCGAACGACGCTGTTACTTTCAAAATATTAAAACTCTCTGAACATACAAGAAGTTAAAATAATAGGTATGATGTCTTTTATCGCCCTGCCACCAAGGATTCACCCTTCCAGTAACACCCATACCAACTGCTTAAGATAGAGATGCTTCGTCATCTAATGAGACTCAGCTCAACAACTAATTATGGAAGGCCCCACACAATTAATTTTTCACTTCTCTTGCTCGAAAAGTGTATCATAATAGTGTAGCTTAGCAGGCCTAAAACTCGAGTTTAATCCCTCGGGCTAAAAAGTAATTTTTCTTTTTAATTTTTGTCTAAAATCATCAGCCAGTACAAAGCATTCGTTCTCTTACATAAAAACTCGACTTCTTGGTGCTCCGTCAATCTTTTTTTGAAAATAGAACCTTCTTGGTGATGTTTTATGAAGCTTGATTCTTCCCTTCACGGTAGAATGCGAACTGTTTCGTTGCGGGTTTAATAGAGATTTAAAAAAAAAGATGGTATTGGCGCTAAATCTCTAGAATTTTCTTCATTCCAAATCACAAACTTTTACGTTTAACTTCCTGACTTTTACTTCCAAATTGTGAACGTGAAAAATGTCATCAAGTGATAGTGAAGATGCTAATATGCAAATGGAAGAAAAGGGCAAAGAAATAATTATGAATCTGTTGCCGACAAAATCACGTGGAATATATTTAAAGAGTTACGAAAATTTTATGAAATGGAGAGATGAGAAACGTGTGGATTCTTTTACAGAAGGGGTTTTTCTCACTTATTTTGATGAATTATCGAAAAAATTCAAATCGTCGACTCTTTGGAGCACATATTCAATGTTAAGAATGACCCCTTACAAACGAGACACGACGTCGATATTAAAAAATATGTAAATTTAACGGCTTTACTGAAGAAATTGTCCACTGGATACAAGGCAAAAAAATCTAAAGTCTTGACGACACAAGAAATCGAAACATTTTTAAATAACGCTCCAAATAAACAATACTTGGCAACAAAGGTAACCTACTACTTATGTACTCAACTCAAACTAAATAAATAGATACCTACCTACATACCTAAATTATGTACCTAGGTTATTACGATTAATAACACACTTATTTTTTTGTTCAACAGGTTGCTTTAATTTATGGAATCAGCGGTGCATGCAGAGGAATAGAGCTTGCTAATATAACGCTAGAAGACGTAGAAACGGATACAAACCTACAAGCTGTGAGTCTGCCGAACACGAAAACAAACAAAGAGCGTAAATTTGTCATCAGTGGAGAATACCTTAATATAGTTAAAGCCTATCAGGAGTTACGTCCCACTAATGTTTCAACGAGAAGATTTTTTCTAAATTATCAAAATGGTAAATGCACAAGGCAAGTCATAGGCAAAAATAAATTTGGTAACATGCCTAAAGATATTGCCACTTATCTAAAATTACCAAATCCGGAACTCTACACGGGCCATTGTTTCCGCAGAACATCCGCGACTCTGTTGGCGGACTCGGGTCCGAATATAACGACATTAAAACGGCACGGTGGATGGAGGTCCGATCAAGTGGCTGAAGGTTATATAGAGGACTCTATACAAAACAAGTATCACGTCACGCAGCGGATTACGGAAGGAATCAATATTCTACCAAACATTACAGAACCCCAAGCATCTACATCGCGGGATTGGATGAATATGTCAACTCAGCTGAAGCCGCACTCAGAGCTTAATAATGCACGAAACTCAAGCATGAGTCGAGTCTCTCCAACTTTTACTCCACAACAATCAACTCAAAATATTACACACACATCCCAATCACAGAGAACCGAAATAAAATTGCCCGGGAAAAACATATCACTAAACATTCAAAATTGCTCTAACTGCACATTTAATTTTTAATAAAATTTCTGAAAATTGTCTAATTTTGAATTGTTTTATTTTCTCGCAATCGAAGTGAAAAGTAGAGTGTTTTACTCGGGCCAAAACCACCCATTATAACTCGGTCTTGTCATCCTCCCTCGCTACGCTCGGGAGTATAACAACCTCGTATATAATGGGATGGTTTAGTCCCTTGTAAAACAATCTACTAATTACACCAATGACAATATAAGGCAGGCATGTTAAGAGCTTAATAGGGATTAAAATCCAATTTACAAAATATTGCCAAGGCTTTGTATTGTGTATTTAATTAAAACCATCATGGTGATATGTTACCTATCGCAGATGCGATGTGTATTATTGTATAATAATACTTATTAAGCCCAACTCTTCCCGCGGGTGTCGTAAGAGGCGACTACCCTCGAATACTCAAACGTAACTCAGATATAAGCATGTCTCAAGCGACAAATTTTTGACAGATTTGCATTAAAAACTGTCAAAAAACGACGACTTGACGTGGTTAAATATACACCGGGGGCGAACAGCAGTGCCTATTGCAGAATAGATCTAGCACCGAACTGTGATCCCAACCCGCATGCCCAGCGTGGGAATTATGGGCATTATCCCTCATGAAATATAGGCCAATAAGCCGATTGTCAGGGGGAGGTCTGCGTCCAGCAGTGGACCATTATAGGCTGTTGTAGTGAGGCGAGGTGATACTTACTAAGAGTTTCAATAGGTAGGTATAATCTTGATAAAACATCTACTTTTTGCCATTGCCTTAGGGAGAAATCATCATCATCGACCTATATCAGTCCAATGCTGGACATAGTCCTCCCATAATGGGCGTCATAGCACCCTGTCTTCAGCATGCCACATCCAGCATCTGCCAGCAGTTTTTCGCAGGTCGTCATCCTACCTGACTGGAGGGTGACCTACACTACGTTTGCCGAGTTGCGATCTCCACTTATAGACAAGTAAACCCCACGTTAGGGAGAAATGCTTGTGAGATATTTTCCAAAGAAGCAGAAGTCTCAATAGACACATAACCACATTTTTGCAGGAAAATTATAATTTGCGGCTTCTATAAGTAATGTATATTCCATGCCGCTATCTGGTGGTAAGTTGGCCGCGAATAACGCTGTAATATTTCTTGGGTCTTTGGAGAATAAGAAAACTACTTGAGCATTCCGAAGGTATCCTATTTGTGCCGCGCTGGTGGCTACTGGAGGGATAATTTACTTCTCGCTCGGGTCATTTACCATGGTATAGGAATATGAATGTAACTTTATCCAGAAAGACCTTTTTAGAAGCTTTTATTTATTCTACCTGCCCTGTTAGTTAATATGGTACAAATCTTGCTATTGAATTTAAGTCCAGTTATCCTTATTTATAAATACTATTTAACGGGTATTTACACACTTGTTTACACACTGCCGTGGTCACGGGATGCATCCCGTGACCACGGCAGTGTGTAAACCTGTCGAAACGTCGGGAAAATAAGGTAATTAAACGCGATAAATACCCGTTAAATAGTATTTATAAATATGTGTTCAGATCGCGTAAGTTTAAAAACAGTTATCCTTAACCGATTGAGCTGAAAAGCGTACTTATGTAAGCTCAGTGACGATGCAATGTCATGGTACCATCGAGAGACGGAAACAGAAGGTGATCATAGGAACCCCTACACGAAACGACTTCACCCTGGCGAGTATGAGTTCGTTGGATTTGTTTTCCCAAGCACTGCGGTCTTAGATGATTATAAAAACTAGTTGATAAAAAGACTTTATTGAAAATTGGTAATTCATTCATTTCATTTTCATTTTAGAATTTTAAACAACTTACGTTGGACAAATACGGGAGTAACTAACCCTAGTATAATTTTACTCTTTGGACTTACTCGTAGATAGCATCATTTGCGTTTTTCCATCGCATCGTCGAGTAGCCAATATCTAAATGTTGTTAATGAATGAATTGTGAACGAATATCACCCGGACATTAATCTGCTTGTTATAATATTGGACAATAGTGTTTACTTGTGTGTGGAGAAACCAAGACTTGGTTCGTAAAAAATACAAAATCGAGCTTTACTCAGAGGGACTACACTCCAATACAAAGCACTAATATAGCATATATAGCACCTACCCTAAGTACGTTTTGTTTATTTGTTTTACGAACCAAGTCTTGGTTTCTCCACACACAAGTAAACGCACTAAAGGTTAACAAAAAGTTTAAATTATTGTCAATTATAACAAGCGTATGAAAAACCGGCTTATGTCAGCCAACTAAAATTGAAATACTAGGTATTGGTATAAGTACCGCCATCCTATGATTTTCTCTGTTCACCTTGGTTGCCTGGAAGAAATCGCTTTAAGCGATAAGGCCGCCAATTTCATTGCCTTTCTTTAGCTTACGTTTTTATAATGTACTGTATGTTTAGGTTTATGTAATAATACTAATAAAGAATTGTCTATCTATCTATCTATCTATTGTTTCAACAGCGCGAAACAAGATTTTGTGTCTATTTTGTGTCCGGGCAATGCTCTAACCAAGGTAGTTCTTGAAAATTGATCGATTAAATACTTAGCATGAGAACTATGTCAGGAATATACTCTAGGTGCATAATTACGTATAATTTCGCGGACATTCCTTTTACCTTTTCATTATGACTTTTTTCAAGTACTTATTAAGCAGCATAATAAAACCTTTCTTTGTTCTTTTCTTTTGCAGTGTGGCTGTTTTATGTTCGCTTTTATTTTGCTTCTAGGTTAAATGCCTCTGACTAGTTTATAGTGATCTGTGGTTAAATATTATGTCATCGAACTATTACTAACTAGCAGCGCCTCGCGGTTTCACCCGCGTAGTTCCCGTTCCCGTAAGAATTTCGGGATAAAAAGTAGCCTATGTCCTATTCCAGACTATAACCTATCTCTGTGCCAAATTTCATCCAGATCCGTTTTGCCGTTCTGGCGTGATAAAGGAACAAACATCCATCTATCTATCCATCCATCCATCTAAACTTTCACGTTTATAATATTAGTGAGATGAATATTAGTGAGATTAAAGATAGAGATGCGAATCTGTCCGCTCGAAAAAATTCAGCCTCTGACGAAGGTATAGTAAAAATAATTAATAGAGGAATCAATACTATTTAGAGTCTAACCGGCCTAATTGCATCAAGAATATTCTAAGAACATAATCATAGAACTATTTTTTGCTCTATGATCACGGAATACAAGAAGTGGACTTTTTTTTTTTTTTGCTCAATGGGTAAAATGAACGGCTGTAAAATGCACAGGTGCTCGATGGTGCTCTACAGATCAAGAATAAAATATGTTTGGTCGAATCTCGTAAGATATTACATATAAAATAAATGTAATACGCGTGCAATTCCAAAAACAAATTTCCAACAACAACTTGACCGTTACGTTTCGTTAAAATCAATAAATACCTTGATACAACCCGAGTTACTTTTTACCACATTCTACATAGTTCACTTTTGCTATAAATAGAACTACCATTGACGGGCGGGGGGATGCAGTCGTGTTTAACCACATGTCTATAATACAGAAGGGAAACTTGTTATTTACCAACGAGGTTTATGTTTTTCTAGTGTCTATGTGGTTACCTTACTCTCTCTTTAGTATCTTTAAGAATCAAAATGGTTAAAACGAGAGTATAGTCAAAAAATCTTTTGGTTTCCTCTAAGGTTCTTAGCTACATTTTGTAGGTCTTTGCCCTTTCACTTGGACAAAAAGAGTGAAAAAGCGAGGGCTGAATCTTTTTTTTACCATCACTTGTTTGATTCATGTTTCCCACTGACACCAAACGGTCAAAGTTTCATTGTCAGTTAGATATGAAAGGTTATTTCGAACGGGCTAATATTTTTCAGTGAACTTTTTAGCTTTTAAAAATCCTATTAGATGACGTAGCATAGTAATCGAGAGGGAGACCAATTCTATCAGAAGGGCCTAGCCTGTTCTTTTTTAAATAATTAGGTACGTACGTTTTAAGGACTATTGTTACATTAAAGGAAAGTGACCTACAATTACGTGCTTTTATATCTCTTCTATCTCTCTCTATCTTGTGCTTTAAATATAGTAGATACAAAGGTAGCTCCTTTATTTTTGTAGCTGCTCGCCCGCGTGGGTTAATTAAAAGTTACAGTAAAAATAGTGTTCACGTTCGACGGTTGCGGCTCGCTCGCACCGCACACAGGCCAGCGGCTAGGTAAACACTTCCCTTTTGTTATCCTAGTATTTCGCGAGTTCCCTTTTGAGCAACTTAATTGCGCAACTCAGTTGAGCAAATTGCACAACGGGACCTTTCCCTAACTTATACTTTGTTCCCCATTGCTCAACCCAAGTTACTCAACTCAGAAAATCAACAAGGTTGAACCAGTTGAGCTAAATTCCATAATTTGACTACCTTCAGTAAGTCACCTACGCTTGTGTACGGAAGCAGATCGAAGGGCCATTGAAGACTACATACTGATGTGTAAATTTACCGTGGCAGGAGCGGCTATATTTAGACGACCCTCGCAGTGGGGCAAGGCCGCTCTCCTCACCCGACTCAGGTATTACGGAACATCCTTCAGTTCCCGATTTGAACGAGTTTCTTGCGTTTACGAATCTATTTCCTACTTTTAAGGGACGTTTTATAGGTCAGTGAAATATTGCAAGTGAATAAAGCGTTCAGAACTCGTGATTATTTTAGTTGACTCATTGACATACTGGGATGAACTCATCATGAATTCAACGCAAAATTGATTAAGGTGTTTTCGAATCGCATTATTAAATTGAATTGAAACCCGTGAGACAGTTTTTCAATCCTATTCTATTTCAAATGTTTACACAGTCGACTTTAAAACTAGAAACTTGTGCTCAACGTACAAATTAATCTTGCCGTGTTTGCAATTCCACTCAACTGGCGGATTAGATGTGCTCACACGAAATCTTGACTATTTCTGTTCGAGATCCGAAGATATAAGTAAATGAGAATCTTTTGACGATTAAAAGTTGTAACGCCATGTTAAGTGTTTCTCTCGTAACAAAAAACATTTAACGCAAAAGCTAAAAATAGGTAGCTCTACTTCTGCAGCTCTGTAAATAGGACTAGTTACTTTTTTACAGGATTTTTTAACTTTATTTATCTTTTCCTCATTAAAGATGATGGATGATGCGACGCGATGGTATAGTCTAATGACACCTCCATTTTGTTCTCGTTTCGAGATTAATGCACAGCTTGGCGCTACCCCTTTTAAATATTCAGCTTTTTACTGAATCCACAGCTTCTTTTAAAAGACATTATTTCCGATGATAGGAATTTGAAAAGATCGTACCTATTCACTTTATAGCTTTTAAGTTGAACTTTTAAGTACCCGTTTAAAATACCCATGAATTTATCGTATGAAAGTCATTTAACAGTTTAATGTTACTGAGATTTGAAAACTTAATGTCTAGAACGATAAAATGTAAACGATAATCCTAATGATCTGTTCTGAGTTTAATTAAAGTACAAAGATAAAAAGATAGACACACTTTAAAAGCTTTTAAAGAGTTGCATTTACGAATGGATCTGAGAGGTGGTGAATGTCATTTCGACGGCGACTCGGCATAAAGGAAAAAGTGCTCTGCAACCTCGGTATGTATTCAAACTATTGTTCAGGCGAGGGCGTCGAGGGAACGTCACTCCTCTTATGAATTTTCGGTTACTTGGATGGATGTAACATTTGTACGTTGATTATTGGAGTAGGTAGTTCTGTAAAAACAGAACGGAATTTTAAATTGTAACTTGGACGTTTGATGTAAATCTGTCTGTATTCATAAAACAAGGTCGTGTTAGTTACACTATTTATAACTCAAGAACGGCTGGACTGATATTAAAAATCTTTGATTAGTTGGATGGAAAAAATCACGAGGGAACAATTAGGAAGAAATCGTTTTCTCATACATCTTTCGTATGTAACACCATAATATCTCTAATTCTAAGGCGAAACGAAGTTTGACAGGCTTGCTAGTTGTAGATTAAATGTATGATTCGATTCAGTATAGGTTTATGACTGTTCAGCGTAATATTAGTAGGTACCTAGGTACCAATGCATATTTAAAGGATCAAATTTGAATCAAAATCATCACTCCATATATTGTCATATATCATTAAAATCATTATATATGACAATATATGGAGAATGATCTTTGCACGTACACGTATTATTTTCTGATACTTATTCGTTTATTTCTAAGAAGATGCAAGTTAACAAAATCTCCCACGTCTGTAAAGATGACGCAGTAAAAATAGGCACGTCTTTTGAAACGTCACTGAACTAGCAGCGGTGACATTCAAAAGAGTAATATGAGGTCGGGCTAGCGTTTAGGTCAGCTGCAAATACTTAGGTTTATGAATTCTCATCCCTTGGTTTACTTGTGAACCTTTTACGCAGCAGTTGACATTAGGATCAATTGAAAAAAAATCACACTTTATATCTGTCATTTTTTGTTTGATAGACAAAAAAAAACTTGTCCAATATCTTCTGATAATCTAACTAGTGTCTAACTGACGGACATATAAGAATTTACCTATAGGAAACTAGCCTATTGCAATCTTGTAGACTTAACTAGAACAGCAGTGTCACATACCGCCCCACGTGTGTGACACGAAGTAACGTGAAGAAACGTGAAGAAGAAGAAGAGACAGGAGACACTTTAACGTGCTAGTTACATACATACAACATACTAGTTTTATACAACAAGCGTCTTTCGTCTAGTTGACATTCAAGAATACTCGTACAGGATTACGTGACTGACTCCTCTCGTCGCGAGACGTCTGTTATTTCGCGTGTTGTTTTGTCCATGACAAATAGTTTTATTTTACCCACGTAAAGGACACTGTGTCCTTACAAAAGAAAAGGGAGAATGTTATGTGTTTGTCGTACAAATCCGTTTATCCTGTACAACTATTAAAACTTGATTATGATCGATTATTATTATGAACGAAACCGGGAATTTTTGGGAACTTAGGTATTTCATTTCTTAAAACTTGATTGTTTGAAAAAAGACTTCGGCTTCAAATTCCTGAGTACACTGTGTTTTAAGGTTTCTGTGACAAATATTAATCCCTCGGGAATAAAAATTTTATGGGACCATCTCGGGATTATTCTCCTTCCAATAACTGAAGAATTTACTAAATTGGCTCAAAATTGACGTAGAAATCGATGAAAATAAAATATATAAAATCAGCCAAGTGCGAGTTGGACTCGCGCACGAAGGGTTCCGTTCCATTATCTATAATGAAACCGGCCAAATGCGACTCGGACTCGCGCACGAAGGGTTCCGTACCATTATCTATTAAAACGGCAAAAAAATCACGTTTGTTGTATGGGTAAAAAATTCATTTTATTCTGTTTTTTAGTATTTGTCCCTTAAATATTCATTTTATTCTGTTTTTTAGTATTTGTTGTTATAGCGGCAACAGAAATACTTACATCATCTGTGAAAATTTCAACTGCTGAGAATAGGCCCCCAAACTCACACGGACCTGCGTCAATCTCATCCAGGTTCGCCCCGCGACGTCGATCCGTTCATAAAAAAGCATACATACAGCCAAACATAGAACCTCCTCCATATACTGTAGTCGGATAACATACAATTTATCCCGCAATAGACTATAGCTTATGCAGTTTTCCCCTTAGCAACATAAAAACTAAGAACTTAAGTGTAAAGTCTAGCAAGAACATTAAAACCAGCTGGTGCAAACATTGCAGGTTCCTATAAATTAAACGACATCTGGCATTGTAAACAAAAGCCTGAATTTGAAAAATAAATCCGGCGTAAAAGATTTGCTTCCATAATTGCTCTGAATTAAAAATGGACGCAAAATAAGACCCTTCCATAAATAAGCCGCCCGTAGAGATAATTATGAGAATTTCTGGCGTTACCTTTTCACTCAGAACGATAAAATTTGTCAACGCTCCGCAGTCTACGTCCCAACCATATCCAAAATTACATTTAATATTCTAAAACCGGGGAAAACCTTATCCGACAAAAAGTACCCACTCGTACCTTTCTACGTAATCTATATCTGTAGGATATGTATATTATCTGCATTTTAATACGACAAAAGGTCTTTAGATATATGTTTTTAGATGAATAAAAAAGGCCAGCCTAATTCAATCGAAATCGATAGCAAAAATCTGCAGGAATCAGGAATCAATAACGTTTATTTTTTTAGCCCTTAAAATAAGCTAAAAGCCAAATTTTTAACTCAAAAAACTTCACTACGTGCACTTGATGGATAAAATAGCGAAAATAGCAAAACCTACCATACTATTAAATAACAAAACAGTTATGCTTCAAGCATAACTGCTTTGTTATTGTTTGCTAGCAATAGCACCCTCAATTTCTCATAGTAACTATTGAAGTTTCGACGTTAGCTCTTCATTAATTATCCGGTAATTAAATTTTGAGTGAAAGAGCAGGAAGGCCTGAGGCCTCTTGCGGCGCGACGACGAAGGTTGCAGTGCAACGCACGTAGGCCGGTAACGAGGCCTGGACCTTAACAGTTACTTTATTCTTATTTGATACTGTGGTGTTTGAAATATTCCTGTGAATCTCCCATGGGAATTTGAAGTTTTACCAAGACAAAAAATCTCCATCAACTAACTCTATGCCAAAAATCAAGTCGATTGGTTACTTAGTTAGGGCGTGAAGGAAGGACAAACAAACAAACACACTTTCGCACTTATAATATTAGTTAGGATTGTGCTGGTGCTACGGCGGCGGCGTAGTACTTGAGGACAATCAAACACACGCACAATTTTTTGGTTACAAACAAAACGTAAATTATTTGGGTACGTAATACTTTTACCTCAATATTCATGCAAATCTAAAACCTTGGTGAATTCGGATTTAAATATTTTAAGTCTCGTACTGCCTCCATCACACGAAATGACTTTCTTTACTGTGTTTATTTTGCATTTTTTTCAATTGCTGCACGGAAATTGAACATTCGGCAAATGAGTATATATCAATATTTAAAGCTTCTTGACATAGACATAAAGCAGCTAATTATAATTAGCTGCTTTATGTCTATGTCAAGAAGCTTTAAATATTGATATGTTGTTTGAAATTAATAATAATTAAAATTAATAATAATCATTTTTGGGCTAGAAATTCAGTATTGGGCGATTTAACTTTTTATTTTAATAAGATAACGTATTTTGAGTCGTTAATCTGACTATATCAGTCCCGTATTTCTTTTGTTTTTTTACTTGTTAGATACTCAATTAAATCTAAAACTAACCTTATAATTGTGTTGCCACTCCACTCAGTGGTTTGGCTAAAATAAAATAATTGCAATCGTTTATGGAACTTTTGGATATTAATGTGCGTCTAAACGTTAGTAAAGTCCAGTCTACCATAAACAAGCTATTTAGTAAGAGCTAAGAGCTGTTTTACGTCTTTTTTTATCGCATAAACGTATTAAGCCGCTACCAATCTATATAGTAGTGGGTTCAATCTCGTGGCATCTCGCCAAGAAGTCCTCTTACCTACATTTCGTTTGAAGCAAAAAAGCTCTTCCTTTGTTTGTTTGTCGAAGCGTGACGGTCAGGGACACTCTTGTTCTCAATACGAGAAATAGTGATATCGATGCCAAATACTATCAACGAGATTTTATTTTCCTGCGAAAGTTTTTGGCACAGGAATATGTTTATGGCGTCTGGATTCCATGGTAAAGGTCACAAACCTATAGAATAAACATTTTTACTTTACCAAAACAAGAATAAAATGATTTTATTGTACTAATGGTATGTCATTAGCAACTGAGTGACTGACGGAAGGGAACAAAGTTAAATTGGCTAAACATAAATAAGCAGGGTCGATAATGACGTAACGGGCGCTGGTTAATGAGTTCGGTTCAATTCCTACACATCCAATTAACCAGAGAATTTCACTTGACGCTTTGAAATTGACTTCGAAAAACATTGTTCTGTTTACACGAAGCGCGAAGTTAGAATGAGACAGCTATAAATATAGACAATAGCTGAACGCCGCTGTCTCGGGAGTTATGTAAAGAAAACTTATCCTGTTTAACTTTTCGAGTCATTTGGACGCGGTCGACTCGCTTTAAATTCCAATACATAAACAAAAATTAGCTTTCAAAAGCTGCTCGTGTTTTCTCTTTATACGTAAAAGTAAGTTGTAAGTAAAAGTTTGTGGTAAACATCACGATGCTATAATCACCTATACGCAACCTTCCACTTCTAAGTTTCCGTCCTTACCTAATGTTCTCTGAAGTAAAAACTTGTTTTCCCAGCAAGAAAGTTCGCTAATGTCTATTATCAAAACTAAATAAATAAAAAGATAAATTAAAAATATGAGATAAGGACCTACAACAGTAATCTCTTTGCCATTTAAATAGAAATACTAAAAGCGGTAGAAAGGAAATATACAGACGACCAAATTGATGTTTGATATACCTCTTCGTACACATTTTGATGAGTTTGCATAATAATTCGATGAAAATATGCCAGCCGAAGGTTCCTCGATGAATATTCATCAAATTTACGTCTAAAATACTAACTATCGTATCCAGCTTACAATCTAAATTAAACTAAAGGTACCTATTCGGTTCGATTCCCGCCTCGGGACGTTATATGTTTGTACGACCTACAGATATTTGTTCCGAGTGTTTTCTGTGTTTTCTATGTATATTATAAAAATATCTATGTAGTAAGGTAATGAGTTATATAAGTATATCAGTTACCTAGTACCCAAAACACAAGTTCTGCTTAGCTTGGGGCTAGATGATTCTGTGTGAATCGTCCAGCATTATTTATTTATTTCACCGTTTACAGTATACGAAAACGGAAGATTAAAATAAAACATCAAATGCATTATCATAATGTTCTTATGTGCACAGGGAAACTCTTACATTGGTAAAGTATTATGATTACAATTAATTTCACTTTCTTTTTTGATTTTCTACGATTTGATAATGATATTCTCCGATAAATGTTGTATTAGGACGAGCTGTTTCCACAGAGAACCAAATTGGAAAGCGCTTTCCGTGTTCCAGTAATGCCGGGTACAGACCAAGCGAACAAAAGCGAGCGAAGGCTAACGAGTGGGATTCGACGATCGATGACGAACGTTCACTCGCTTTCGCTGTTGTATCCACACCACACGAACACATGTGAAACAGTCGGCGGAGCACAGCCGAAGGTGAACGAAGGCCCTCATTTGGGCTCGCTTGCTTTCGCCATGACGTCCACACTGGTTCAATCACGTTCGGTGGTTAGCCTTCGCTCGCTTTTGTTCGCTTGGTCTGTACCCGGCATAAAACGGTATGTTGGATAATGCTGTACACTCTGCCTGAATTCCTAATGCATTTTAGCAGGTCGTTCCTGTGAGAAACGTCGACTTGACATGCCAACGGGCCCCAATTCCCAATAAGGAACTTAGATTTGTATTAAAATTAAAAAATAGTTTGAAACAGATGGCATCATGTTGCTAATGTTAAATTGAAAACGAACTAGAAATATCCAGTAACCCTTGGTCAAACTAAATTACCGACACCTACATACTGAAACTCGTTTTAATAAGTCATCCATGCGAACTTGATTTTTCAAGTTTGTTTGCCTCCAATTCAACGTCGCCATGGGCATCTATAAAGCTTTAGCGAACAAAAGAGTAGTTACGAGCAAATCGAAAACCCCATTATCAAAATTAAATGTCGTATTACGAACTTCGAGATATCTCTAAATCTGAAGTTTTATTGCTGTGACATATGGACTAATGGAGGAACAAGTGCCCGAGACCATTCCTTTGGAAGCAAGTGGTTTGTTAAAAACAAGTGTTCGATATATTCGATATCATATATTTTTCTAATCACTCGACATTTTCAGATATTTTTCTAATCACTCGACATTTTCATCGTATTTGGTATATTTGTAGAATAGATAAACCGCCAGAATTGCCTTCCAGACGTGCTGTTCATTTTGATGTAGTAACTATTATTACTTCTTGCTTTCTAGAAGCCTGGTATGGTAGCATGTGGTAATCCGTTTATTGAATTGTCATGGTATCGCGTCGGTTTGTAGGTCGAATGAGATACATACCTACTTGCAAGCCGACATTAATTATGATGCACCACTATTAAGTATATTTAATAATGTCATGCGTTACCTAGAACCTGAGAAAAGCGTGCGCTATATCGTAGTAATCATAATCACTCAGCCACTATTAATCCAGAGACCACATCTTCACTTATTTCAGATGGTGATAAAAGGTTTAGGTTTTAGGTAGGTCTAGATATCTATAAGAAACATAACAATTTTTCAAAAATAACGCTAGCGTTATAAAAAAAATATAGCTATTTTTATTTATTATTAACTAGTATACTTGCTATAATATATTAACTAGTAGGTATATTAAAATAGCAAAAGTGACTCGAAATGCCCCATACATCTAAATCTCTCCAGAAACTAAATAGATATATGCAATACAAAACTCACACACCCAGAAAATATATTAGGCATAAGTACCTTTTCTTCTTTGAGCAGTCGTGTAAAAAAGTAGGTACAGGAAATCCTCTGGCACAAGCAAATACAGCCGGCTGGTATCATATTGATTACTACAATAATATACTGCGGGTAACAATAGCCCTAGGCTTATGCAATCAGGGTATAAATTACGAGCACCGATCCAAGATGACTATGGGTGACTGGGATTAATTACTCTATTGACGATAGTTTCCTAATATTCATAAACGGATTGGCCAATTTCATCCGATTTTAGGTCAATCAGCTATTCACTATACTTACTACAATTGACCGTTGAATTAACCAATTAAATATCATTTTCATTTCTACGCAGACAACTTGTAAATTGGCCGTTGAATTATTTTTTCTATATTACCAGGAATACCTAATGTTCCTCCTACTTAAAAAAAACAGACGTCAGGCCCAGACAACCGTGCGTCATGCGACTGGGGTCGTTATGTCACTTTTCCGCAAGTCACACCGCGGCGACTCATGGACACACTCAAATAACTTCTTTGATTTGTTCTCGCCGCGGACGCAGACGCAAGACGCGCGGGTAGGCATGTCGTGGCCTGAGGGTCAACAAAGTTGGAGCAAAATACGTCCAATAAATTGGCGTCTTGCCTTCCGTCGTTCGTTTCAGCGGAAACTATTGACACCAATAGAGGATGCTAATGATATTTACTAAAATACCGATAGGTACTGAAACAACAGAACAAAACTCGGCATTTTCGTGACACTGTCGAGTTTTGTTTTTCTCTGACTAGTATATCAGAGAACTGTGTTTGTTTTAGTTTTGTTTGTTTGTTTGTTAATGAGAATTGCTGGCACCTATTCGAGTAAGCCGGAAAAGTCGACTTTGCTCAAATATATAATCACCCCTTATTACATTCGTACGTTTGAGTAGGTAAAGTTTTTTATTCTAGTGTGACTACAAAGTGTAAAGTGTATGTGTATTGGCATGAAAAGGGTCGATATCTGGGCTAAGTGATGACCGCGAACTTGCGGATCGGCATCACTGCGCCACAATCCACCACTTAATTGAAATGGGACGGTTAACGGCCTATCACGGTTCAGTTACGTTTCTTTCCCAGAAATAGTGACTTTTTGCTAGAAATCGAACTCTAGCTAGATAGATAGAATGATTGATAATCATTCTATCTAATTTACTTCTGGGTCACACAGCACCTACATAGTTTAAGTTCTGGCAGGTAAAGTATATTTAACAAGCTGACAAAAAAAAATATAGTTTTAGCAACAAGTGGAATAATAATAATACCACGCTTGAAAACCGGTAGCACAAATTAAAATTAAGGTACGAAATACAATATAACACTTTATACATCTTAAAAAGTGGGAATGATGTTTTTATCGCCTAGCGTTAGCCCATAGTGTGTGGTATATAGCATAGCAAATGATATTAGCATAGCGCAGATTAGACATTCAAAATTACTATCAAAATGTGGAAATGTAAAAAAGAAAGGTTGGACGAAGACTATTTTTGGTCAGAACCATAAATGCGGTCAAATCATAATTTTTTAACCGAATGTGGTTGAAACCGAACCTTCGGTCGGATACTTATCTAACCGATTTTTTTCCTAAGAAACTTCCCCCTACAACTAACATGATGTTTTTGCTCGTTTTTGTTCGACATCGAGCACCAAATTAAATTAATATTTAGGGGAGCCCCCATTCCCATACAACAGACATATTTTTTTTGCCGTTTTTATAGATAATGGTACGGAACCCTTCGTGCGCAAGTCCGACTTGCACTTGGCCGGTTTTATTTTATGTATCTCGTTCTCGATTGCTAACTAGGTCCAAACTACCACTTGCGATACATACAAAAACACACCCACATGCGTTTTTGGAATCCACTAGCTAGACTAGAACTATTATTTTGACATGTTTCTTCCAAAATTAACGGTGTCGGTTTACATTTAGCTCGGCTTGTTGCAGACAGAGTGACTTTGTCACCACAAGCTTTTGTACCGAGACGTAGATTAATGTAATAGCAGAGTTTCCGCACAAAGCAAGCACAAAGGCAACAAACTATTTATTACAAAGAATATTCATTAGCCAAGTAACGGACATTGAAAAATCGACTTGGGAAGCTATCAGAAATGATTTATATGTGCAAAGTAAGAGAAATATCACTTATGACCAGTTTCTTTCACGCGTTAGTGATGAATCTGAGTTTATAGTCTAGATAGTAAAACATTTTTACTACGGCGTACGAATAACGACTTACTAACGTAAGTAGTGTAAGTTATGTAAGAGTTGTGATGGGTTCCATTTTTTATCGATTAGGGCAATTTTAGAGAGATATATATATATATATTTCTTTCAGATTTTATCACAATCATCATTATTTTAGCCTGGTATCACCCACTGTGCTGGTTATAGGCGTGTTCGCTTTTCCAACCTTTTCTATCTCGTGTTTCCACATCCACGTATATCTTGCGACCAGATTTATATTTATCAATTATATTTATTTTTCAGATTTACTGTAGGTAAATATTGTTCTTCATTCTCAACTGGCTAACTAGACATTTCCAGTGTTCGTTGGCAATTCTTCCACGGCCAACAAACTTATCTACGAAGTACCCGGAATAACCCTATTACGTTAATGTTCTGAAACCACTAGTTTTCCCCTAATATTTTCACGGGCTATTGTCCCAGGCGTCAAAATGAATGACCAGTCATTTGGCCGAGGTCAGTTCTTCGTAGTTTGTGAACATTTTCGAACGGACCAACAAATTGCGCTACTTTCCGATGAATTTCCGCTGTGCGACGTCATTTCCGCGAAATGACGAAGCGCTCACACGTCCTCCATAAAGCATTGAAAAAAAACGGAAAATTGACTGAAAACACCTTTAATTTTCTGCTTCTATTGGAAATTCGTTTTTCAAAACACAATATTTTATTATTGTGTACAAAAACCGAACCTCTCCTAAACTGATCGCTTTATTAAAACAATGGTATAGTGAAGCGTTTATTTAGCAAAATTGGGCCCCCGGACAGTGACTGGCTATTAAGTTTATGTTTTAGTACTAACAGAATATACATACCTGCTACCAGAGTGCATTAAATATTGTCTACTCGTAAGATACCAGATGTAGATATTACTCATACTTGTATCTAGAATAATGAATGACAGCTATGTAGTAACAGAAAGGTTTGTTTTATTCTCACTCAATTTACGATCAGCTCACATTCTCAGTAGGCTGACATTTACAAATACTTGAAAACGAAAACACAGTAGTTTATCATATTCGAACTCACACGGAACATTTATGATAGCTTGTTATATCATAGGTATTTTCTTTCGCAAACTTCCTCGGCGCAGGTTCTTTATATGTCGACACTTCACGGCACGCTACACATATTTAAATATCCCTATAAATAAAATCAACGTTTTTTTCCGCGGTGTTACAGTAAAGTTACAAAAATGGACTCCTGTCACATTATAGGGGAATTTATAGAGAAGTTCTACGAACCATAACATCTACTATCTCATGTTACCTAGTTAGATTTAAGTTAGTAAAATACTGCCAATATCTAAAGACATTATATTTATTGCTCTCATACACGCTTTTCCTCAACAAACTTGAAAGGTGGGCTATAAACCTGTCAAGCCTCAGGTTTGATACGCGTAAACAAGCCAATCCGAGAGCTATCATTTTCGTGGCCAATATATTATTATAATGTCTACCTTATTTATAATATATCGGAACTGTTGTCGCACTGAAAATATTGGCGAAAATTATTATTTTTGGTTCGAAATTGGGAAGAAAATCTATGTAGCGTGATTTTTCGAAGTTGAAAAAGCAACTAGCTACTTGTTTATAGTGATCTGTGAACTAGCTGTGTCACACCATTCTTGGGTACAAATCATAAAGCTATTTTGTATCTATGATCACGGTTTTATGTAAGCTTCAACAAAGGTTTGAATAAATAGTTGCAAATAGTTCACGTTAAAAACACTTAACAAAAGCCTCAATTAACATAAACTTTATATAAAACTAGCGGCCCGCCCAGCTTCGCACGGGTAGATAGAGGTATTTAACAAAAAAAATAAAAATTATAAATTTTAACACACTCTTGGCAGACTTTCCATGCTAGAACACTCGATCAAGTCTGCTTTTGACAAAATAAACACACAATAACAAAATCTTGATGTCCTCTATGCAACTGTAGTACCTACATCAGTTTGCTCTATTGTCAATAGTTACGCGGACGCGACATAAGGATATTCTATGGTATTTTTTTCACACCTTGGGTTACATTATTGAAGTTTTCATACGGATCCCTAACTTTATTGAAAATATTCTATAGCCTATGTTCATCAAGAATAATGTAGAATTCTAATGGTGAAAGAATTTTTCAAATCTGTCCAGTATTTTCGGAGCCTATTCCCGTCAAAAACGCTAGAAGATTTAATAAACCTTGTCTACCTACATGTAAAAGCCGGTGTTTGAAGCTGAAACTCCGTCTCGATTTTCGGGTGAAATAAAGCCAGCACGTGGCTCCTTTGATCACAGTACCTACCCGTCCCTCGTCGACGCTTGTTACGGTAAAATCTTTCCCTGTATTTAAAAGTCTCTCGGTTTCCGCTTTTTCAGGATTTTTGTTTCTTTCCTAAAACAAACTCGAAAGATTTAATTATCATTTAAATCGGGACATTTTGTAATCTCGTTTTGTAATGAAGGGCCTCGTAATCAAATGTAAATTAGGCAACGTAAAAAGAAAAAGATGACTTTATTATTTATAAATTATGCGCCAAACTTCAGGGGCGTTCACGGTCAACGACCCGCGACATCATCGGAGTGAGCGATGCGCTTTAGATGCGGTAGGTGGTAACACGAATGCATTTTTCCTCGGTTCTATGACAATAAATCACATGCATCAGTTATGCCTAGTCTAGTTATCATTTAGTTTTTATTTATTTTTCCGAAAAAACAAAAAGTCAAGAGTTTTTGAAATTAATTTTCATGTGTGATCGACGCTGAACCACCCTGAAAGTTTGGTCCTTCATTTTTGTTACACCCAGTATATACAGGGTTATTGGTAAATTAGTGACAACACGTGAACTGCAGGTTCAGCCCATCATCACAAACACGTTTGTGAAGAGGTCTTAACTCTTAATTTTGGTATTGGTAATGGGTACGCCCCGCAATTCAATAATCGTTCTTTAGAGAGGTTTTATTTGAAACTCAACTTAAAAACAGCTCTGCCCTGAATTAACAGAAGATAATATGAGAGTAAAAGATCGGTGTTAAGTAACTCGTTGGGTTCCAGACAAAGATGTTTTTTTATTTAGTATCAGAGGTGACTTATATATTTTTTTTTCATTTAGACTTGGTGCCTTTACAAACGTGTTTGTGATGGTGGGCAGGACCTGCAGTTCACGTAGTGTCACTAATTTACCAATAACCCTGTAGGTACACATTCTGAGACAATTCCATCTTATCTCATAACTTTATCTTCGTCATGGAAAATCATGACGAAGATAAAGTTATGAGATAAGATGGAATTGTTCCAACAGCTGCGAATTGTCGCCTGCGCTGGCTTCGTTTAGTGGAGTCTTCGAGTACTTTTACCTACCTAATTGCATTTATTTTGTGTGTATGTTCGGCTAGGAGAAATATCCGCGTTCATTCAATTTGCAGCGAAGCCCTAGAGGGCTGTAATCCCTGACTTAGGCCTGTTGCGCCCTGCTTTTGATACCCCTTCGTCTGTATCTTTTTTTCCTACTAATGTATAGTACTCTTTTTACTTGAAAATGACCTCGAACAGTTGTTATTGAAAACTGAAAATACTATAGGCGTTATACACACAGAAATATTTTTTTGGTTGAGGCTACATATTTTTTTTAAAAGCGCCGAGTCGCCAAATCCATAAAAAAGATGTTGATACTAGCTCACTAGCTTCGTCTGTATCTTTTTTTCCTACTAATGTATAGTACTCTTTTTACTTGAAAATGACCTCGAACAGTTGTTATTGAAAACTGAAAATACTATAGGCGTTATACACACAGAAATATTTTTTTGGTTGAGGCTACATATTTTTTTAAAAAGCGCCGAGTCGCCAAATCCATAACAATCTCCTATAATCCTCCATAATTATCTCCTATCTCTTATTTTTCTATGAAAAGATAAGAATAAAATAAAGTAAACTTGCTCTGGTCTGTTCTGCTCTTTCGCGGCAATTTCCCAGGGGTTGGAAAGACTGGAGCTATCGATGTGACGTAGATATTTGTTACCGGAAGTCCTAAAGAAAGGCTTGTGAAATGACGCGATCACGCACGTCACATCCGCCGTATAAACTGAACAGGAAATAAGAAGTTTATCGACAAAACGATCTGCGTATTGCCTTCGTGTAAATTGCTCTGGGAGGGACGTATTTGTATTGAATTTTTATAGCAAACTTGTAGCAGGTAGTGTTTTGTATGTTTTACTATCGAACGTGATGCCGCCTTGACAAATACTCAATGGAGATGAGATTATTTATCGGATCATGATGCGAAATCTAATTCACAAGTGGCAACACTGATTACAGCCAATTGTTCGTACGCTCATTAATTAATCAATGGTCAAATCTCTTACATTCCTTTTCTGGCAGAATTGACGTTTGTCTAGAGATTACATTAATGATTCTTTTGACTAGTGACCTGTAGGTATCATAGGTTAAAAAAAAATCTCATTCAGCCACTAAGTCTCTCACAACATAGTTAGGTCATGGTCATTAGTAGGCAAAATAAACATTTATTAGAAATATAAGTGGACCAAAAAATTAAGTGATAATGATAGATAGATGTAATAACACCTTATTTCTTATTTGATAACAATAACTCTTTTAAAATATGTTGTACTGTTTATAGTAGATAGTATAAAATTTGACATGTCAAGGTGCTTATTTTGTAAGCCTAAAGAAATAAAGTTATTTCATTTCATTTCATCATGGCACACTCAAACAACTTCTTTGATTTGTTCTCGCCGCGGACGCAGACGCAAGACGCAGGACGGGCGGGCATGTCGTGGCCTGGGGGATACAAATCAAATATTTAATTAATTTATTTTATGATTGATAGAGCCATCAGCGCACGAAAAACTGACTGTTGGATACTTACTGTTATGGGCCCCATAACAATGACAGAATACGGATTTTATATTTGACTAGCAGCGCCTCGCGGTTTCACCTGCGTAGTTCCCGTTCCCGTAGGAATTTCGGGATAAAAAGTAGCCTATGTCCTATTCCAGACTATAATCTATCTCTGTGCCAAATTTCATTCAGATCCGTTCAGCCGTTCTGGCGTGATAAAGGAACAAACATCCATCCATCTATCTATCCATCCATCCATCCATCTAAACTTTCACGTTTATAATATTAGTGAGATTAATAGAAGTTCGTCTAGTTTACAAGTAGTTATCCCGGATTTCTATGTAAATAACCTATCCAGTGAGATTTGTAGATAGGTTGCTACGCAACCACATACCTACTCGTTCCGCTGTAATCCTTTGTTACCATTGAAGTGTGTTAATTTGATCAGTAGGTATGATAGCGTAAATCCAACCACTCCAACTCATCGAGCAGGAATGGTTTGTGTGTACCTGGACCTACCGTTTACTAACCCTACGTCATCAACAGTGTATCTGGTTTACCCGCTAGCAATCCATACTATCCATAAAATTCCATAGGTACCTACTTTATAACTTTGTATTATAATCATAACCCTCCCCTGTTGGTAGTCGGGTAAAAATACGAAAGTAATTCTGTCAGTTACTTTTCACGCTTAGCGGCTAAATGGATCTTAATGAAATTTGGCTCCCTGGTCTACGTTGCTTTAAAACCAAGCTGAACGTTGGCTTGTAGAGAATTTCTATTCTGTGAACGAACTACTAGAATAGTGAATTTATGATTGATTTTATTTACATTTTATGACTTTGTTTTTTATTTAAATAAATGTCATAATTACAATTTGTATTTCAAACTATTTGTTAGAAAACTTGACATGTAAATTGATTTTACCAATAAATCTGTATTTCCCGGGGACGATCATAGGCTACCTTTTATCCCGTAAAAGTGCGTGTAAAGCCACGGGCAGAAGCTAGTTTAATATAAATATGAAAGTAATTCTGTCTCTCTGTCCTTTTCACACCGAAACAGCTGCTCACAGTTTGTGACATGGAGATAGAAGGTATCCCGGGATGGATATATTATACTAATTTTTGTCCTGGAAAAACACGTGCGAAGCCGCAGACGGAAACTAGTATACAATACAAAGATTTGTAACTAAAGCACTAGTGAAAAACTTTCTTTTTATCGATATTAAGAGCCGGAACGTCTTCTCTCTGTTGTTTAAAAACGATTGTTCCGATAGAGCAAGAGGATAAATATCGAACAGTAAGTATTAAAATATGATTTTTCTTCAATTCTAGATAGTGCCCGCTCTAGCATTAGTGCACGTTATGATCAGCATAAGTATTTCTTTTGTAGACAGATAGCTGAGTCATGAGCCAATTCAAGACTATTATAATTCGACCTTCCCCACAGACCGGTATAATAAATACATCAATTTCGGAGGGATATAGGGCGAGCCGGCCGACTGAAATAGAAAACCGGCAATCGGTAACGGTTCTGATAATAAATGTGCAAAGTTCCGGTTTTGACGTAGCAATAGCAACCGTTGGACTAGAACCTCAACCATACTACTGACAAATTTATAAAAGCGAAAGTAATTATGTATGTCTATCTGTATCTTTGCTAATCAGGCTAAGTGAATCATAAAGTTGACGGTTACTGACCGGTGTTACGTGGCGTAAAGTACTATTCGTTCATAGTGAGCATGATACGTCACGCGTTTACACCGTGTGCTGAAATCCGTTTCGGTGCTCGTCACAAGCACCTGTTCCGCTGTAGTGACTGCACGAACGCCCGCTGTGCTTTGGAGCATTCGGGAATATATTGATTTTAAGCACAAAATCGCTTATTTTTCCAAATGGTTTAAAATACCAATGAATCGAATTTGATTTTATTATGAGTCCATAGAAAAGGTTTACGATTTGAGTATTTTCGTATTAGTTAGACAAATTTTGAGTTTAAAAACGAAGACGAAGGCATCTGAAACGAAGAAAGATCTCATTGGTATGGCAGTAAGCATGGTTGGTTTCAAAAAACATTGAATGCATTATTGCAAAGTCTGTTATTATTCCTTCTATTTCGAAAATTCTAGAAAATCATATTCATAACAGAATAATTTGCTACCTAAATATACATATACGAAATTTTCTCCAATTTATAATTTGTGAAAAAAAGTATTGTCGTATACTTCGATCTTCGTAAGGCTTTCGATACCATCCTAAGATCGTTACCCTAAGATCCAGAAATTGAAACTGATAGGTAATGGGCACGACTTTGACGCTTCTGGAGGACTATTTGTGTGATCGGAAACAGCAAGGAAGCTTGCAAACTACATAAGTGAACTTCTAGACATGACCTTAGTCCCTCAAGGTAGTATCCTAGGCCCGACTTTATTCAAAGTGTATAATAATAACTTGTGTGATATTCATATTGATAATGGTATAGTCTTTTGTTACGCCGATTATACTGCGACAGTCTTTAGCAATGAACCTTGGGGTAGAGTTAAGTATTATGCAGATAAGGGTTTCTCCAAAGTCGCTTAATGGCTGAGAGAAAACGTGCTAACACTAAATGCCGAAAAAACTAACTTCATGTGTTACTCTTCTGCGATACAAAATCCAGCTATAAGTTTCATCTGCTTAAGCTAGGTGCCTTAAACGTATATATTAGTTTCGTAGTAAAAGCAAATTACTTCGAGAGAACTTTAGTATAGCACAGGCAATTTCCTAAGCTGTTTGCTCCAGCGTTTTAGTACCTGAGGCTGAAATGCTTCGGAAATTTAAAAAGCACGTACAAGAAAAGTAGGTGAAGAATAATAAAAAAAAACTAAGTTTAGTGCATGCGCTCTAACACAAAACTAGTCTAGTCCGATCGCGGCTTTTCACGCATTGTTTCTGGGATAAAAAGCATATATGCTAATTCCTAGAACTGTCTACATGCAAAATTTCTTTCCGATCCGTTCAGTACTATTTTGTGAAGAGATAGGTTCACCCGAACATATAAACATCCTAGCTTTCGTATTTATAATCAATATTCAAATACATACTTTTATATTTATAAATGCATCTTTCACTTTCCTACTATATAATAGATGGTAAGGCTCTTTAGTAGCATTGTTTTCAGAACGATAGGGCAGGAGAAATGATAGCAAACTATTCTAGACAATAAATAGAGTTGTTGATAGCTCCGCGATATGAATAAACCTATTACCACAATGGTTCCTAGCGTTATAAATATTTATTTTCCTCCCTTCTTCGGTATAGCCAAAAGAATAACAGGTATGTATCTTAGAATACTGCGGTTATTATATACTAGCTGCCCACGGTTTTGCACGCGTTTTTTGGATTAAAAAGCAGCCTAGATAATCCAGATCCAGATCTTTACGTGCACAAAACGCGTTAACAAACGCGTTTCGCCTTTTAATCAGCAATAAGATCGCCGGAAAAGACGAGACTTGTGTAAGAATTATGTCACCCGCAACCCAGAAAGTTGCGAAGGAGCTATTGTAACTAATAAAGTAAATAAAACATGTTTCCAACACAAGTCACGAAGTCTGTTGTTAATAGACACTTTATGAAATTAATGTCTGCTCTGATAAGTAATAAAAGACTGCGTTTAAAATGACAAAACATCGAAATGCGTGTCACAGTGAAACTTTGGCGTTTTGCGCCCTAATACTTGATTTAGCCAAGCTTTTTAGATTAAGTCTTAGATTTTGCAAGTTTGTTTCGGTTCGTAACATCTGTTACAGGTAAGGACTTGACCTCAATCACAGTTTTATTAAAATCAGTCAATTTTCTTTTTCTAATTGAACAGCCATTTTTCTCATTTATGTTACAGAGAAAGGTCAGGCAAGGATAAAAGGTTATTTGGGTTTGGAAATACGGCCATAATCCGCAGGGCGAGGAACTAGGTCGCACTCAAGGAGCGCATTATCAGGGTATTATGCTGATGCGTGTCTGGGCCCTCGACGAATCGTGACGTCACATTTATGTCAATAAACACTGGACTCTCCCTTGAGCGGCTTTAGTGATCGAATACAAGCCCGGGAAAGGTCAAGGGGATGCTCTTTGCAAACTTTTGCTTGATAAGAAAATGTCAAGTTGCTGAAAGATTTCGGCTTTTTGTCCTATTTTCAGAAGCAAACGTGCAATACTTGAGCGCTTTTAAGGTTTTATTCAACTGGCTTTTTGCTTTTTCATTAGGGACATGCCTGGGCTATAAGTACCTAATAACCGTTGGTATTATTTGAGTTTAAACAGTATTTAACCTCGACTGGAATTAACGTCTACCAGGATGAATCATCGATTGCATATACTTGCGTCCCGCGCGGGCCTTACGCACATGCGTACGTTATCTACACTATAAAAGAGAAAAAACTGACTGACACATCAAGAAATTTGAATTTTAGGTTTTTCTGAAGACCACGCAAATGAAATCGTGGGTGTCAGCTAGTGCTAGTAGTAGTGTGTAATTAAAGCTGAAAGACTAAAATTATAGGACACTACTGGAGACCAAAATATAATAATCATCTTCGAAAAGAACACAAGAATTGGGAACATTTTGCGGAGACAATCCAAAAGGAAAAATCAACGGGACTGTAAGTTATAGTCCCGTTCATATGGTTTCCAAAGAAAACACATTCTTTTTTATAATGTTAGGGACATTTTAAACAAGAATATGTTTTCTTAAAGAATTCCAAGTAATTTGCTGCGTCTATCAGGTCTCACGCACCATTGCCTCTCTACCTAACTCAAGCTGGTCTAAAAATAGAGTAAAGTTCATAGCGTTATAACTTTTTACTCCAGTGGACGACGGATGGATATATTTAGCGTTAACTGAGAAATAAAGTGAAGTTAGATAAACGAATTTTGTACGAGTACAGTACCTCTTTCTGTGAAAAAATTAGTAATAATGTGGGCTAGTACTTTTCTGACTTTAATACAACAATTCGCGAAATGTGTAACATTGATGTCAATTCAGTTGCTGCCAAAACTAATTGGATACAAAAAAATTGCCGTTATTTTGTTAATGATCGAAATAAAACTTTGCTTGGAAACAAGTACAAAAAAAACCACAAATTACCACCAAGAACCTTACAAAAATCTACCACTTTTGTAAGCTACCTACACTTACCTACCACTCTTAGGTGTTTTAATGAGTGGGATTCTTAGATAGCAAATTCCTTTCTTCTTTTTTTCCGCTGGACGTCATGCTCTCAACGTTTTATCACTTTAGATACTTTATCCGATTTCTTTAGCTGACAACAGCATTCAAAAGTTTTAAAACACCGAGAGTGGCACCCGAGTTAGAAAGAAGTCTTGGGATGGGAAAAAAGTAGAACAAAAAGTAGGTCTTCAAGACGACATAAATCTTTACAAAGCTGGTTGGTTTAAAAATTCGTCCAAAATTGAATTTATATTGTCTCACAATATAAATTCAATTTTGAACCAATTTTTCACACAGCATGAAGGCTATGGCCTCAAACTAGAAAACATCGCATTATGGGGAGCAGACACCAGATAAAAGGTACAACAAACAAAATAACAAACAAACAAGCAATATTTGGAAATCACGTACACTTTTCAAACTCAAAGGAATCGAGGGACAACCTTTATTTCAGCCAGAAATAGGCTGTCTTGTCTACAGACAGTCGTCAAAAAATGTAGGAATCCTTGTCCAATAAAGCTTTCACAAGTTTTTACGGCTCATCGGGGAGCTCACGGTTGTTCGGCGTAATGGCGACAGCGGCATACAATAAAGTGGTAATAAACGCCTCTAGGGAAGTTTCACTTATTTGATATCATATCAGTTGTTGGTACTTTTTCATTCTGCTTCTTAACCATCTTTGTAATGGACTCACGTAATGTTATGGCGTCATCTGAAGAAAAATGTTTCCCTTTATAGGCTTGTCCATAGAGGGAATTATGGGACGCGTTGCGGATGCTTTCTGAATTGTTGCGGGTACATGCCGGTTAGATATTGCAAACATAATTTGCGTATTGACGATTGGTGGTACAGTTTGATTTACATTACGCGAGGTCTTCGCGTGATGAATATAAGTTACAACTTACTAATCTTTATCGTTAAAGTTACTTTTGTAAACAGAGTTTTAATGCCACTAAGTAAATCGCTTCACTGTCTCAGAATTACACATTTTGGCATTTTTACCTTTGATGAATGAAGCTGCAGGTGGAGGGACGCTTGTCAAGGTTCAAATAATTCTATCAATCTCCGTGCAAATAACATCGCACACACTATCTAGAGTGTTTTTCATCTATGGACGATTCTGTGAAGATACCATTGTCATAGTAAAGTAGCAGAATTCGGCCCCCGGCTTCCCGCAACACAGGCTTGCCTCGTGCGGGGGCGCTGCCAGTAATGTATGTGTATCTCTTTATGTTTATTGGTAAATAAATAATTTTGTATTTTTGAAAAAACAATCATATCTGAGGACAATAAAATCTACCGATCCTACTAAGCTTAGACCAAATATTGATGTAGGTAAACAAAAAAGGTATACCTAATCTACTCCACTCCACACTCTAGCTAGTAAATTTAAATAGACATGTTATCACATAACACTGTTATCTGGTAGTGCAACCTCCCGACTAATCCATATCACACTTTACCCTTCCACGTCACACTATAAATCCAATATGTAGCCACTTAATCGGACCATGTATACACGATGCAATATTCATAGTAGATACCTCAAGGTGGAGTAACTTTAAGCGAACGCGGTCGACACATAAATTCCCTGAAATTACGGTAGAGGCACTTACGTTAGTGCTTCCGATCTTTACCGCAGGTAAGGGTGAGCCACAAAAATACTGTTGAATGTGGAACACGGTCATGGCTTTTGATGGGTGCGAATAAGCTCATAGTGCTCGTTTAGAAGATAGTGATAAGGCACAAACGGCACGTAGCATTTTGTTAATTCTGTAAGCAGTGATAGGCAGTATCAAATTGAAATTGGTATGAAGTAGAGTCGATTTATGCCTGAGACAAGACACGTCGGAGTATTCGTTGAACCCTACTTATTCTAGGCTAAAGTTTGTCAAGAATGTTTTGCTAAATACAAAGCCAAAATTGCTGATTGTGTCTGCCCGAAGATTTAAACGTAGACCTAGATACATTAGACTACTTTTTATCCCGAAGGAAACCCGTGCAAGCCGCGGACGGAAGCTTGCTTGAGACATGCCATGAAAAAGTTTATTTAATAGACGACTTCGAAAAGAGGAAGAGATTCTCTGTTCAGCTGTATGTACGTTCGTCGATTTCACCGTCAAATATGGACTGATTATGAAAATTCTTACGCTATTGTAAACAAATTTTTATGGGATTCCAAGATGCTCCCAAAAAAAAAAATTCATCTCTTGAATTTTTTTTTTTGGGAGCATCATCGTTTCTATCACGCAAAACTTAAAAACAGTGAAAAAATTACGAGTACCTATCGAAGTTAAATATTTAGTTTTTACAAAAGATCAAATGATCGCTACCACATAATGCTCAGATTTGTAGAGACCTAACTTCCTTCTTCCAGATGTTAACCATAATAGCTGCTTTCCCAATAGTACTCCATAGATCTCTAGATAAGGTAGGTATAGTCGATAAACGTGTTGGTTCGCTAAGAGTTAATTGTATATAAACAAGCAATACCTAGTAATTGATCGTTAGCTTACATAGTGAGCTAGACATTATGCATAGCAGTTAGTAACGGCAGTAACAGAGTGGTTTAGCCAAGACCTATTTGCTCCATTTCGAAAACGAACCAGCTAACAAGGTAAAGGTTTCTTGTTCGCTTCTTCACTTTACCGTGAACAATTCAAATCAAAGTGGTCACGTTATTTACTAGTTTCCAAATGTTATTCGAATTTTGTGACGTGTCCAAGAGTGCTTTAAGGTCATTAGAAAATAAACACTTTGATGTTTGATGATTGCTTTGTACCACAATATATTAGAGCAAAATGGGTTGACATAAGTCTAGCTAATAAACGGGGTATTAATGTAATACACGCAGAGAAAGTGTATAACTAGATATGAAACAACGTCAACACATATATTTGTTCTGCACCCTTAACGTAATATCAGGTTTATTTATCTTTAATTAAGGATCGGATACTTACTTCCTAAGTGGTAATTTAGTAAGGGGAGCGTAATACTCCTACTTGTGAAGGGCATTAAGAGGTTTTATAACTGTTTACTAGGGAGTGTGTCATTCTTTATTATGTTAACATTTTAGTACTTCGGTACCCTAGAAGGTAACAACTAGGTATATGTATCTTTGTAAAATATGCAATACTTAACGACAATAGGCCTCGTAAACACGTAGATTTAATAAGGTTTATGATCGAGGTTGATGGTTCGACGCGACTACTTACCGTGCCGCTCTATCTTAAATCTCTACCAGGGAACAAGTCCTATCTCTATCTAGATCGAGAACTAAGAAATATCTATAGCAGTTTTTTTATAATAATACAAAATCAGTATTATAGGAATAGCTATTTACTTAGGTTTTCTATTACAGTGCGTAAGCCCTGTTACAGTGGGTAAGATTTTCAACGAACTGACTTAGGATTTCGTGGCTTAGTTGGTTAGAGCACACCCGAACTGAGGGTAGGGCGCTGGTTCAAATCCTAAAAAATCGAATTTTTTTGGGAACTTATTTAATTTCTTAGCTATTTAGTCGTAGATGAAAAAAAGGTTTCCGCACCCATGCCGTTCTCAAATCGGAAAATATCCATGTAGGTATCGAAATCTGTGTATTACATGTTCCCTGCTGCGTCACGTAAGACTGTTTGACAAGGGTAAATGAAAGTTCAAAGGAAGGGGTTCGCGAATCCAAAATAAAACCTGCTGAAATCATTATTAGAGAGTATGTTTTCTCACTGAAGGTACAGTTTTCAAGGGACTCGCAGGTAAATTGGATACCAAAAATATTTCGGCAGGCTCCGATTTGTTGTTGATTCTTAAACACGGATTCCACTGAAGGAACCAAAATAATTACTGCCGATCTTTGCAACTACTGCACCAAACCAAATATTTTGTTGTACCTATGTCGAAAGGGGAGAGGTACTAACCATTTGCGGTGAGTACCTCTCCCCTTTTGGCATAAACCGTAATATTCAGTATATTTGTATTGATTCCAAATTTACCTCTTCTTTGACCACTTCTTTGACCTTTACATCCACTAAGGAGGACAGTAATACAATGCACTAGTATTGGTTTAGCGGTACTTACGTAGGCGACTTGTAAGACCTATATAGAAATTATTGTAGATGCGGTCGCAGCATTGACTCGCGTATCGCGTTGCCATGATTTGGCCAACACATAACTGAACAAATAACGGACTACATTTTTGTGTTATAAGTTAGAACAATCAGAACCAAACCAATATATAGGAAACTGGATTGCGGCTAGTAATGATTAGTTGCCACCGCGGTCGAAATTCGACACAAAAACATCACCTTATTTGTTTTTTATTGTCTTTCAAAGTTAATCTCCCGTTATAGTTCATCATCACTTCCACTATTTATTTTGGCTTGAGTTTTTCAATCAAATTAGCATTAGCGTCAAATAAATGGTTCATTCTATTTGCAAGAGGGTGGGGAAGGTCACCGCTGGCAACTGTTATTTATTAGATTTGTACCGATCCTGGATAATCTTGTTACGACTGACCCGGTGCTACGCCCTGCTTTCAAGAAATTTAATTTCAGTTAAGTTGATACCGTACAAAATGAGATAGGATTTACGAACTTTTGAAGGCAAACACCGAAATAAAAAGGGTAACTTTTTTGTAATGAAAAGAGAGCTGCAACTTTTCAGTTTCTATCTTTGTCTTCAAGACATGGGGAAAAATCTAAAGCGACATGACTCCGTTTTGCCTACTAAATTGATTTCATGCATTAAAATCGATGTGGATCCAATATAATATGTACCTAAACTGTGAAGCTTGTCGCTTTGATTGATGACTTTGCGATGCAAATGCAATCCCACACAATACTGTGTTTGGCTTTCAACAGTACATTGGAATCACTCCATAAAACAGAGTCCACGATGATATATCGGCCCTAAGGCTCCATTGTTCCATTATAAAACATAGGAGGTTTAATGGTCAAACCATTTTGGCTTTGTGTAAGCAACATTATTTTTTAATTTAGATCCAAAACTTCAGGCGCAGAAAAAATAATCTCCCTCCATCTTTCCTCTAGTTATTTTCCTTTTGTCTTGCTCATAAGGGGGAGAACAAAAGAAATAGGTAGGTAAGTAGGTGCTTTGCTTAGAAACTGTAACACGCTTTTTGAATCTAAAACTTTGTATTTTAGATGGATAATACCCAGTTTAGGGCTCTCGGAGCCAACTTACTAATTTTATTAATCGTAAAAGTGACCTCATAAAAAGTGGAATAAAAAAGTAAAGTGATTTATATCTCTGAGATGTTATCGAGTTTCTAGGGTGACCTACAGAATATCATTGAAAGTGGTAGGTATAATTTACGTGCTGGCTAGTAATAATTTATATTCTCAGACATTTCACGCCTTGTGCGCAAAAAAGGTTGGTTTATAGAAGTTTACTATTACCTTCGGCATACCTCATAGGCTGGTAGGTACTTATTATTTATCGATTATTCCCCCTATAGGCCACTGGGCACTGGGCGGACAGCTATTGTTGAGATCTTTTGTTTGTTGAATGCTTTGGGCCCGTTGTACAAACGCTCAAGCATTTAAAATTCGGGTCAGGTTGTTGACACAAATTTATGAGGACCCTAATAAAAGGGTAAATTTGATACCTCGCGCGCTCGATTTAATAATTAATGCTTTTAATTTTAGTTGTAATTGTAGTAAAGTTGGACCTATTTTCAGGTGGAATGGATTATTATTACGTCTATGTTTCTATTAGTTCAAAAGCCGTTAAAATAAAGTCATCGTAAGAATAGTTGCCGACGCCTTTCCGCAAAGACTCAATGGAACCGCAATCCCCAACGAATTGAAGCAATAACAACTTTAAGATAGGCGTATTTTATTTACTGCATGTATTGAAATAATCTGTTTAGGTACGGTCAAATGGCAGATTCCTTTATTATTAATTGTATCTAGTAGTGCACCAAATCAAGACCAATAAACAAAACCAAAGTACCATAAAAGCTCGTAAGTAAATCAAAGGAATTTGAATAACATGATTAATCTTAGCGCATCAGCATTGCCATACAGCGGGGCAATGCAGTCAGCGTCTTGGGCACGCTTCCGACTGGTATTGATATGGATCAGTTGAGCTACCTATAGATTGTTTGCAACAGTCAGCATGCTGCTCAATTGTAACTACTAGTGTTAATTTAGTTCATTATTTGATTGGTATTTTCTTTGTTAATAAAGTATTATCTTACCTAATTAAGATGTCAATATGTATGTACCGATAGATTACGTTTACTTCAGTGAGTTAAATTGTCTTAGTTTCCGACATACCAGTCTATGCGTGAATAAATTTGCTCTATAAATTGAAACGCTACCGTGTGGGGCGCACAATGCCAATACATTGAACGCGTCTTCCCCTAAAGCACACAATGAAGATGTCGAAAGATTTATAGGTCACGCAAGGCTTGATTAGAACCCCGCGAATTACTCAACGGGAGTGAACTTAATCCCTCGCTTCAATTTGAGTGTGAAAACGAATCTGGGTTCAGTTCTTATGTAATAAAAGATTTTTTTGTGTTTTTTTGGGAAATAGACAATTTTTTTAGAACTGTTTAATTTAAACTATCTGAACTAGGTGGCGTAGCTAAAATTATTAATTTTCGATGTGAAATATGAAGGCTCACGATTTTTCACATTCACATTTTTATGGAAGTTCGGAATTGAAGGATGAGGTCTTGATGAATTTTAATGAAATTGATTAAATCCGGAATACCACAGTTAGACTGCTTAACATACAGAGCACTTTCTTTTCCACGAAAGCCTGGGATTTTTGCAAATAATTTGCAATTCAAAACCAACAGACATTCATCCTCATAAGAACCTTGAAATGAAACAGTAAAAAGATATGCTGCAGAGCTTTTTAAATTTATGGGTTTACGTTTTGTCTTAGTGTCTCAGTGCCTCTAAATAAGGCCTAGAATTAATTTGTCACCTATAATAGACAGACATTCTACCTGTCTATTTCTAGAAAGAAACAAAATATAGGAAAAAAAATACCCTCGGAACTTCGAACCAGTAGAACTTCGAGATTGGACTATGGGCAACAAACGGTCTAGCCGCTTTATGTACCATATAAATGGCCATTCTCCAAACGCACGTACAAGTAACACAATATTAAAGGTTCGGTCTTATAGCGTTCATTCTTTTAATTTGCTTCGATTCGAAATTCAAATAAATCAATCTACTCTGTGATCGTCTCCACAGACATGTATCGATCTACTCTCTAATCATGTAACAAAAGACGGTTCATAAACAAAAGACGGTGACGGCTTAGTTCCCGAACTTTAACCGTTCTAAAACGCGACTCCTCGTCTTTCTAGAGGGGTAACTTGACTTACCAGCGGCTCTAGCGTCCTTACAGGCCAGCACCATGCTGTGCCGTACGTCAGGGTTGTCGTCGGCGATGGTTTCCCCGACGGCCACGAACCGCTCGACCGCGCAGCACACGGCAGCGCCTACTCTCTGCACTGCGGCGCCGCTCGCCGCCGCATCGCCCCTCGTTGACACCAGTGTACTGATCTGTAAGAATACGAGGGTTCAACAGATAGAAACAAATTAGAACTAGTATTTACAATTGAAACAGTTGAGCTAACTGCAGACTGTTGCAAACAACGTAGAGGCAGCTCAACTGATCCATTAAAGATTAAAGATGTTTATTTGCCAGAATATATGTAACAATGTAGGTCTTTAAAATTATAATACATCCAGTTATATTCTGCCTAACATAGGCATGCAATTTTATTTTTTCGTTTAGGGACACAATATTAAAACTTCTATTTTACAAATATAATATTAATAAACTATATTAATAACAATTTACAAATTATTATAAATCAATGTCAATGAATATATTCGAAGTCCCTGCTTGTAATTAAAATATTAATTCATCGAATAATAGCATTTATTTAAAAGCCATTTTTTTTGTTGTAGTACCTACGTTGAATAAGTTTCCAGTTATGCTCTCTAAGTCCTCTGGTAGATTATTGAATATTTTTATTGTCATATAGTAGGATTCTTTCTGTCATTGATATCTTGTTAATATTCAATCTGTTTTTGGTATTTTCTAGTGTTCTAGATATAAAGTCAACGTTGTTCTTTAAAGTTCTGGATGCTGTTCGAGCTCTACCGTTGTTAATGTAGAGGCATGGCAGAGGAAGAATTCGGTATTTTATGAAGAGTGGCTTAAAAGGGTCTAAAAAATGTGCTCCGCTTAAAGAACGAACAACGCTCTTCTGGGCCCTGAATGCCCTAATACCGGTCGCATGTAATAGCATCCCCAAGACGCTGGCTGCATTGCCCCGCTGTATGGCAATGCTAAATTAATAAATTCATGGTTCACGCAAAATCAATATCTATGGTGATGACAGATTTGACAGTTCAAGACTCTGGCAACATGGGTGAGGTCTGTAGGCGGATCAAAGATTTTCGACAATTAATTCGACTAATAAGTATATCAAATGCGAAAGTTTGGATGTTGAGATTTTTGGGTGTTTGGATGTTAAGACGTTTAGATGTTAAGATGTTTTTACCTCGTCGCGACAAAGCTACTGAACGAATAGGACTTACAATTTGCATACATGTATTTCTAGACCTTTAGTTTCTAACAACGGTGGATGCGCAAGCGAAATCAAACGGTGCATGACTATCACTAGGTCAGCTATGGATAGGCTCAAGAAAATATAGAAAGACAGAAACATAAACACCACAAAAATGCTAGGTACTGGTGAGGACAGTGTTTCCCATAATCTACGGCGCTAAAACGTGGACACTGAGAGAAACTGAGAAAAAGATAGTCTACGAGCCCAATAATACTACTGCGAAAAGCTGAGTGAAATCTGTTCAGTCAGCCGGAGTTGAGTTTAAAAGCGAAATTGCTTTTTTGATTGATCTGCCTTTCATTTTCACAATCGCGTCATTGTTCTGCACTGTCCTTGACATAATGCGAAAAAGCCCCAAAATTATGAAAATAAATAAGTCGTCGCGTCGGTTTGTTTGGTTTATCTCAGTTACGTATTTGAAATTACTTTTGCCTGTTTCGAACAGTAACAAAGAGGTTCTCCAATCGCTTTCGACAGGCCCTCGGGCCACGGTTTGAATTGCTTTAAAAGCGAATTAAATTTCAAAATAATATCGATGTTGTCAAGTATCCTTATGAGAACTTTGTATCGTTCCAAGCTTTTTGCAGCAGCAAAGCTTTTTCTCATTGTTTTTGGTTTCTTTGTTTTCACTGAATTGTAGAGCTGTGGTTATAAGATGAAATTTTAATGCTGGGCAATTCTTAGAGCCTGGTCACTAAACGTAATGTTCAGCTTAAATTTGAAAAGCCAAGTTTCTTATCCTATCATACCCGGTTCAGGTTATGTTATTTATATGTTATTCTATATGTTATTTTTGTTATTCTAGTCCAATATTAACGCTTAATGGTATTTTGTTATGTAAGTAACCACATACGCGCGAACTACGCGTGATGTTGCGAAGCCCTACGACAAATCGAATTAGCTTCCTATCACATATCAAAAATTGGAACAGAAGACGTCGCCTGCCACCTCAACGACGTCGGTGGCCGGGTGCGGGGCGAGACCGCGCAGCGCTCGCTCCGATCAAGGTCACTCTTGCACGCAAACGTCTTCGCGAGTCCAGACTACTTGTTGCGTCCAGGAGTTGAGCTCCAAGGCATTCTGCGCTGGTCGTGCTGACCACTTTCACTGACAATTGTTTTGTTTTGGTTGTGGGGCGCGCTCGCGGCGGCGGTTACCTGGGCGTCGCGGCGCGCGTATTCGTCGTCATCGGAGAGCACGTCCATGTCGGGAGTGTGGCGGCGGCGGCGGCGGCGCGCTGTCCGGTGACGCGCGCACGTGCCCCGTGCCCGTGCCGTGTGCGAGTCGCTGCGGCACCGCGCCGCTCCGCCCGCGATCGCCGCGGCACTGCCGCCGCCACGCGCCAGCCCCAGCCACACCGAGCGCACCATCGATCGCCGCCCGCGCCCCACACTCAACAACCCCTACTACTCCCTCGCACACGTGGCCGCCCGCCCGCCTTCGCTCCGATACATTTTCATTCAACTTTTCTCTAACTTCGTTACCGTATAAATGTGGATTCTTCTTATATGTTTATCTACTTAGAACCTCTTAGAAACGTTAAATCCGATCGAACTGTACCTCCTGAAAACTTCCAATTAACTTTAAATACGGCTAGTTTTCATTCAAAACGAGCGCCACTCGATGTCATCACTGCGATTGCGCGACGAGGCGCAACAGATTGTTGTAGTTGGCGGGAAATTTAACGATGCACGTCAAAATTGCCGGTTGCCGTAATTACTTGGGCCAAAATAGAAGTACGTTTTTAGATCGCTTGCGTAAACCCGTGGATTATCGTTGAAGTTTCCTGCGACGTCACAAGGCCGTCGACGCAACCGTTCGCGCACTCGACACCGGCGACACGTCACGGGCGCTTAGTGACGGCCGGTGCTCGCGGCTGGCGTAGGCTGCGGCGAGGAGAGGCATGCACCAGAGCGTACCTGCTTGATGAGGGGGAGTAGAGTCCTCTCGATGGAACGCGTTTTTATTTGCGATAAGTCTATAAGATCGGGCAGGCCGGCGGCCGCCATGGCTGGCGCGGAGGCGACTGCGCGTGTGCGCGCGCACGCCGCCGACGTTGCTGCTATTGGCTGAGGAGCTGTCACGTCACGAGTTCCCGCCCGCCCTGCGCCGCACTTGCTTCCCGCCGCCCGCCCGCCATAAACACAATATTTTGCGATTAGATAGAATAGGTTACTCTCATGCTTTTTAATAATTGACTTGAGATTTACCTTGCTTACTTTCATTATTATTTCGCGCTGGTTTTTCCTCAGTTTCCTCGGTCACTTGCGAAACACATCATCAAAGTACTGCAACAGATCTATCGAGAAAAATGGAGGGTTGGTGCAAACAAAAACTACTTACTTGTTCACTTCACAATGTTTATTTTTTTAAGATAACAAAACATTAATTCTATGATGACTTATTAGTTATAAAAAATCATTGGCACATAATCACAAACTTGTCAATGATTTTATGATTTCAAAAACAACGGTTTTAGTTTTGAATATTTTTCATATTTACGCAACGTACTCGTAAGTAAAGTAATCATAGCTAAGAGATGAAATGGATTAATTGATTAAAAAAAAACTGAATCTATAATTATTAATAACTTAGGTATATATAACAATAATTCATATACTAACGATTTAATCATCAAACTTTGGTACTGTTATACAACTAATGGAAACTTAAATTTTCTAATATAAGTACCTATAGGATATAGGGATAAAGGGTTGATTCATTTTTTATATTGGCATGCATTTATGTCCAACAGTGGACTACTATAGGCTGATGATGATGATGCATTTATGTTGTTACAAGGAAACTTACTAAGGCTATATAGCGGACGAAAGTAAAGTACCTATATTCCAATTGGCATAGTTTACATACCTATTCTAAAAAATAACACTATACTATGTCGATAATTTATAATCAGATAATTTTTTAATCCCAATTTTTACAAACTCTTGGCAAAGCTTTTTAAATAAATCAAATACAAATGTATGACCATTCTGATTAACACTTTATTGCACACGACGCACATGTAGTTTTAGTACTGCTTGTAACCGCGGCGCGCCTACTAACACGGCATCGAAAGAGTTAAAACACAATTAAAAAGTCCGCAACACGCTTCATATCTAATTGTAGAAAACTCCCATACTGATTTGCGGCCTTCGCTTCCCGAAAGCTTGTTTCGAGCCACTCGTGCTGTCCTGTGAACTGTCAGACATCCACGGGCTATGGCCTGAGGAGTTCTTAACCTTTCTCTTTCTCAAGCTCTCAGTGGGACCCATGGTGGGTCTCAGTAGCTGTTTAAATCTGAACGGGCCTTCGGTGTAATCGTCATCGGAGCTAAAGATGGGGGTTGCCAGTATTTCTGGGGAGTTCCGAAGTATTTTCCTTAAGTCGCTTTCTGGGTCCGGCGCTGGGTTGTAGACAGGTCTGGGCGGGTGGTCCCGTTGGGAACTGCGGACTAGCTCGTTGATTTTATTACTGCGGACACAAAAAACAAAATTAACTTTTTTGGCGTAGAGTTTTCATGTCAGGGCTTGTTGAATATGGCCTTTTTTTTAATGAATGCAACTCAGAAACTATGATCTTCATCGGATTTTTATTAACGCATTTACCAAGAGAAATGAATTATAAGTAGAAAAGGTGATTTGATTTCTAAAATGTTAACAGAAATTTCACAATAATTAGCAATGCAAATGTAGATGTCTAGGTCATTAACTCTTGTGTCGTAAAAATTGTTTTTATTACACGTAATGCAGCAAGGCCGACGTTTTACATAAACTTTACGACTGAAAATACAGAAAACCAACAAGACTGTCTAATTTTGTAAGCGTTGCGTCAGCTAAGGTTATGACGAGGATAAATAAAATGAAATATGACTGGTTTCCTATAAAATTGACATAAATCTGTTCATAGCGGGCGCGTAAACGTGAAAATTAGTGTCTGTGCCAAGAAACCCATCGATTTACGACTATTGTCATTTACGACTATTATCATTTTAGCTTAGCATTACCGAATAGCAATGATCTAACGAGACTACGAGTTGGTAGGCAAGGCACTGTAGTGTAAATATTTTTACTGGACCTATGTGAAGTTAGCTAAAAACGTCATTCTCTATCCAGTGGTTCAGCCTATTTGCAAGGGACTTCATGTTTCAGCAGCTGACTTCACATCAGCCCTTCTTCACTAATGAAGCTTTACATTCAAAGTCAAATCAGAAGACCCTACCCAAAATCCCTAAAGCCCGGAGGATAAGCGTGAAAGTAAAGTTGAGTTATTCAAGGCCAGTGACTGCACATGTTGATGTGCTGACCGTACCTGATGACGCCACCACACTGCCGGCTGCAAGGAGTCTCCCAGGGCTGATCTGCTTCGCATTGCGGGAGCGGTGGAGGTTTGGGAATGTTACCGCTAAGATCCGTGGGGTAGGCATGCAAAGCAAGTACGGCGTTGGGTGAAGTTGTTTCTAATAGGTATTTCCAGTTCAAACGTCTCAATTTGCTTGTATTATCTTGGCTAGAACACCAGTCAGACAGCATATTAGGTAGTAAGAATGTTATGTTTACCTGACAAGACCACCGCACTGTCTGCTGCAGGGAAGATTCTGCCAGTTTTGGTTGTTCACGAGGTGTCGGTCTTCTTCGTAGTGCGGCCTCGGTACATATCTGAAAATTCGGAATGGTAGATAATTTACTTTGATGTGAAACATTTGTCCAGGAACATGCTGTTGTACCAGGATATTCAATACTAGGAAGTTTGTTAAATTATCACTCTAAAGTTAACTACTGATGCTAATTAAGTACCTAATCAAACATTAGCATCACTACACCAATCATTATCAATAACATCATGAGAATCAGAATCAATCTGTTCTCTTTCCTTAAAGACAGTACTGAACATTTAGAAAGGTATTTTATAACTAAATTTTACTAGCAAATAAAGAGCTACTTATTTAAATAAATATTTAAATAATGCTGGAAAATTCACACAGTATTATCTAACCCCAAGCTAAGCAGAGCTTGTGTTATGGGTACTAGATAACTGATATTCATAATACAATACAATACATAGATAGATATTTTTTACTTTACATAGAAAACGACCAGAACACACAATACACATTTGTCCCGAGGCCGGAATCGAACCTGCAACCTTCTGCATCGCAGGCGGACCTTCACCCACCGCACCACAGAGGTCGTCATTTGATACTCTTTACTATGTTTTCATTTCAATCTTTATAAACATCGCTGGCAACCATCCCACTTCGAACTCATTCGATGCCAACTTGTAGATACAAGTTGGAATCCAATGGTCTCAAAAAACGCCATCTACTAATTGTCCACTAGCCTACAACAAGTCTACAACAATACAGTTTTTGAAACATCAAACCCACCTAGAAGATTTTATCTCATACTCTTTTAAATGTGTCAGCGGATCATCCCAGGGCCGCGCGGGGTTCTCTAGGAACTCTGGCGATGGGCTGTTCCCGGTAAGCGTGTAACCAACGAGTTAACTAAACTATAAACTAGTTAAGACTCGATGAAACTTATTAAACTATCATAGCTGTTCACACTAAAGTCATTTTAGTGTTAACAGCCACTCGCAGTGACTTCAGTTATTCCATGATTAAGGCATGAAACTGTGCCGACATATTGGAAAGCTCAAATCTAAAATCATGGTAAATATCCCGTTCTAAATGACTTTAGTTAAGAATCTACCAAATACCTTATTGATAAGAAGGTTATGAATCTATAAGAGTAAATGAATCATCTGATCAAACAAGCTGAACAAGTCGGTAAACTTAATCAACCTTATTTAATGGAGAAGTGAAATGGCGTAGAGATGTAAAGAGAACCTACTATAGTAATAACCTACTTATTATCGAGGCGAAAGTTTGAGTCGTGGCGAATATGTTTGTAAAGGCAACGCCAAAACTACTGATACATCGAGCTGAAATCATTAAAATGTATTAGTTCCGGACCTGGAATAGCGTATGGGCTACTTTTTATTCCGAAAATACGAAGCCGCGGGCGCAAGCTAGTCCCTCATGTATCAATATTTTTTTACACTTCTTCACTCAATACTGAGTGATAGTGTCTTCCACGTTTTTTATATAATCTGTGTCCCTTAAGTAGTCTTGTTATGTGGTCCCCTAGTCCTTTTCGGCCTACAAATATTTGATCTATCTTATTCAGTTCACTGGGAAAACCAAAAGCTGGATAAATCAACACCAATCGATTACTCCACAGAACTAAGTTTTCTAGAAACTCTGCCGATGGACGTTCCGGGCCGGTAGAGCGCACAATCGTGACCGTTTACATTATAATAGCACCATTATAATCCGCTTAGCTGATGACGATATGCCAAGTAGTTTACGCCTTGTATTGTAAACAAGTGAAATGTGTTTATGGTTCTGTTACATATTTTGGAAGTGTGTTACTGTAACGGCTGGTGACGAGTGTTTACTCAGCTGAGACTCTCTAATATTTTTTCAACCCCTATTCCATTTATTTATGGAACCATCATCATCATCCTATATTAGTCCACAGTAGTTGTTTACTTTGTTAAAGTAAAGAAATGGCAAAGGACCGGTACAACTGGCAATCTCTGGTGTCAGAGGTCAAGTTCTACTTCGAGTCACTGTGCCAGTAAGTATGAGTAACTAAGTACCAAAACGCGGAAAGGCGTGACAAATGAAGTCACTTTCCTTTTAGGATTTATAAGGTAAACACGTCGGCAAGCACGATTGAAAATCTTTCGGCCCCAAGTGGAAGTAACTCAATTTGTTTACCTCGATAGTCGACTAGCATCCTTCTCCAGTTGCGAAGGCTGCCCCCTCACGATGGCAGGCACCAGCGTGAAGCCCGGCGGCGGGCGGTACTCGGCGGGAGGTTGCATGACTTCCTTCAGTCTGATCCCGGCTTTGTTGCGACGAAGGTTCTTGTGAAGTTCTTGGTTTTTGGTGTGCACCTGGAATTCGTAAAATCGTAAGAGTAGAGGCTCGTCGGGGGAACTTTTCGTGGGGGATACAAAACCCTATCATTGTACTCTTTTCTGCCGCGATGTAGCATCTGTATTCCGACTTCAGGGGTGTGGTGTGGATGCCTCATAAATAGCATGCACAGCTTCAGGTTGACAGACGCGAGCAGCAACCACATAGCAGAGCGCACTACTAGTGTTAAAGTAGACTCTTAGTAAATTCTGCGAGATAATGCTCTTTCTTTTGTGAATCGAAGGTTATGGCCACTAGACATCAAGTAAATCATCTGTGTGTGCCGTCATTCAAGTATATAAATAGTTGATAGCTACCGACGACCAGCCTCGCTAAAGTTTTCAAGAGTTACGCGTTGTCAATCTACTAACCTGCTCAGCAAAGGTCTGGAGTTGCGCAGCTCGTTCTTGAACGGAGTAGTGCTGCATTAGCTGCGGGGTCGGCGCCTGGTGGGTCGGAGGTGGCGGTGCTCGACCCTTTGCCCACTTGCGGCGGGCTGTGTAGCCGCGGAAATCTGGAAACATTAGACATCTATAGCTTGTGGTCCATAATGATATAGGTACGCTAAGGGACACAGGTGTAGCCGTAGGCACATCTGTGTACCTTAGTTCTTTAGTAAAACTTTCTAACTTCTTTAGTAAAGTAGATAGGTATTTTTTTTCAACATTCGCGATTGGTTAACAATAAAAAAAATATTTATCGTGTACTTATCGCGTACCTTTTGTTTGATTTTCTTCTACGTTTCTATCGCCACGACCACGAAGTGACGCGATAGACGCGATAAATACCCGTTAACAAAATCTTTAATATCAGTACTAAATGTACATAGTTATTCTGTGTTATCGTAATACTCAAGCCGATCTTAAGAAATAATATGTTAACATTAACATAATATAATTGTTAGCTAATTGCAACACAAAATTCAGTTTGAAATAAGATTTGTCAGCACTAATCATTGTATTGAAGGAATCAGCACAAAACGACAATTAGTGCAAATTCTGTGAAAAATTCAACAACAAGTGATTTTTAGTACCTATAAATCTTTATCATGATTTAACTTTCGTTCGGCTACTATCTCACCTCATGTTAAATAAGGACATGGCTACGATGGTTTTAAAGATTATTCTTGTCTTGAAGAGACTCGGATTGCATTTAATGTCAACGAGGCCTAGGACTAGGCTAATATTTAATAAAATGTTAAAAATAAGTAATGAATAGGTGGGTATAAACATGACGCATTGAATGATGTAGACTAGACATCAATCCGACAATAAATATAATGAGATTGTCAAGATACAAAGGTAGCGCCTTGCCTTCAGCTTGCCGCATCCGCTCGCTAAAGAAAGGGCGCTGTGGCACTCGTTACGGGAAGCCTATATCTAGCAGTGGACTAATATTGGCTGATGAAGATGATGTAAAGATACATACGGCTCTGTATAACAACGGCTGCTTTATTGGTGTCAATGTTTTCTTTGTTGCCGGAATGTGTTTCGTTGGAGTCACTGTCGTCTGACGTCATCCGTCTCAGCACCTTAGCCTTCATCATTGCTTTGTTCTTGTATGGAATACCTGGAATATGCGTACAGAGCCATGAGACTAGCTTGAATGAGGCAGTTACATCACGATGCATTTTCAAATTCTAGTAGAAATAGGCGACGAGATGACTTATACCTACTATGAAATTGATAAATGTTGATAGTTATATTTATAGTGTTATAGACTTAGAATTTAATAAAACGTGCTAGGTGGCTCAAGACTTTAATGTTGGCATCCCTATTGAGTAGCTCGTAGTGCATTGTCTACAAAACTCTACGAAAAGAGAGTGATGAAAGTACAATCTACAGAGAGTCTGATAGAGTTGCTACTACGGAAAACCGTAAGTACCTAGTTTGAATTTCTATCAGAAAGACCATTACCTTGCTTGTGATGTTTCCTCTGACTGTCCTGTTTCCTCTGAAACTCCCTTGCTAGCTGCCTCTGTCGTTCTTGGAGACGTTTCCTGGTGAGCCAGCCGCGCACATGCCTTTGCAGGGTGAGCACGGAGATCGCCATCTGAGCTCTGAGCCTTCGTACGTAGAGGCGCGCGAGCCACGCTCGGGCGCACGCTTGCACTAACACTACTTTTCGGATCTGAAAATGTTAGATAAAGAGTTATTTTTGAGAGATGTGCCAGTAATACCAGATTAAATTCGCGTGATGGATTTGAAGTTCCTTCCATAATCCACTAAGAGCGGAGTACCAATGACATTATTTAATACTGTATACATAAAATCACAAAAGATTTGATGAATGTTTGTTACTATTTTAGCGACTGAACTGATCGAACTGAAAAAAAGGTTTTCTTGACCTGGATCAACATGAGGCTACATTTTATCCGAAAAAAAAACGTTACTCAATTTCGTTCTCCTTTCTAACATCTCACTTGGTGACCATACCTGTTCCTCATAGATTCTAGCCAGTAGCTCAACGTGATAATACTTCAGGAATACTTTTGACTTCCCGAGTGCCCATCCATCCATTTTCAGTCGCAAAAGCAGCGTCCGGCAAGTATCTCGGATAGGTTTTACTTCTTCTTCGTAGCTGAACGCCAAGAAGCCATACCTGGAAAAGGCCAAAAGGTACACATAAGACATGAGAAATAGAAAAAATCCATAGCAACTAAAAAGAAGTGGTATTTCTTTACCTCTTCAAAAATTCTTCGTAAGTAAGCCTATGAGAAAACCCGTTTTGCCGTATCCTAATAGTCTCCAAAACCCCCGTATACCGCAATTGCTTTAAAATCTTCGTTGAATCAAAATGCTTTGGGGACCGCGACTCGTTTGGTTTCAAACATCTCACAAACTGAGGAGTCCCGCTGACCATCTTCTGCAGCAATTCCATCAGTGAGTAACGGAAGTACGTGGACACTGTTTGCTGAGCTCTTGACTGCGATGCGAGACCTCTGCTGTTATATCGATCCTAAAACACAACTCATATCAGACTATCCGCAACAACAAAGGGTACAAATTAAGACATTTAGCAAACTAACTAAAAGCTTTAACAAAACCGTATTTAATTGCGGCAATTACCCTAGAATCCCCTGCGGGCGGGCTCTCTAAGCTCCTTGAATCCACGTCGCCGTGCAGCGGTGAATACAAATTACCGGTCTTAGTAATCGGGCATTGAAACAGGAACCTTATTATATCGTACTGGCTCTGTCTCATTAATTGGACCACTTCCGGAGGAAGGAAGTTCCTATTCTTCTCCAAGAAACCGTCGGCTTGGTAGACCACCCGTCCGGCGAAGTGATGTACAGCGAAGCATATTGCGTCAGATTTCGGTCGAACGTAGTATTTGCTCTTTACGTTGTTATGAAATTTCTCTGCAAGGTAAATTGCATGTTCATATTCATTCTAATCGCAGAATTGCATATTTTGATGCAAATATCATTGTGTAAGTACAATGTAACTTACCAATTAGGCTTCGGTCCGTGGCTCGCGGGAACCGGCTTTCTTCATCGAGCAGTGCTAACAATCCTATAGGCCTAGATAATAGCATGTCTAGAACAGGTCTATTGTCTGAGAATTCAACTAAATCCACAGGCACACCCTCTGCCATGTACTCTTGCTGTTCCCATGTGAAGATATGTTGGTTGAAGTAATACTGAATTTGCTCATTCGCAATGTTGATGCAAAGCTGTTCGAAGGAGTTTTTGGGAAAGTTCTCGAAACCAAAGATGTCCAGTATTCCAATCGATTGCTGGTCGTTACTAGAAACAAAATTGTTTATGTTATTATGGATGTTTAATTGCTTCCTATGATCAGAAATTACAGACAGAAAATTGCTTACTTGTGAGGTCTATTTTGGCAAAGCAAAGCATTGATCCTCTCGACAATTCTATCAAATGCCCTTGCATAGAGGCCTCTCGCAGTCGCATCTCTTGCCACGGCCGCTTCAGTCGGTGAACTATGGCGAGCTATCGTTTCTCCACGAGCTACCACGCTACTGCTGGTTAAACATTCTCGTAGGTCACTGGTTTCAACGCCTAAGAGGCAAGACGCTGGGGAAAACAACAAAAAAGTTAAAAACATTGCCTAAATATATCGTGAGACTCGTGATTTCCCACAACGGAAGCAATAATATCATTTACGATTCTGAATGAAAAAGTGACAAGATGAAATATAAATCGGCACTATAACCAGCTGTAATATAAAACCTTAATATGCGAGGTCAGGCAAAAATTATGACCAAAAAATTGTACAATAGGTAATCGTTGGGAGTATTTTAGATTCAGATGCTTAGATAGGGTATGATCACTATTTAATGACTACCCAAGCTTACATCATTGCACATTAGACAATAATTGGAAATAGGTTGCTTATTAGTTATTACCAAGCCTTAGCTCACCTCGATGTAATGGTGCTGTGTCAATAATCGTCGCTCGGTTGTCCGCATTGTGGTCGTCAGCTTCACCAAACTCTATATCACCTAAATGGAGTATGGCTGCTAGCATTTTGTAAATAATTTGAACTTCATCGTCTTGGAATCCCACGACCTAAAAATAAAGTATTACTTTATACAATTTCACTTTCGTTTTTATTGTGTTGGGCCACTTGATTAAACAATGTATTTCTAAAATTATAGTTATTCTGGTACAGTCCTATCGATTTCATAAAAGAAAATAAGCATTTAAGTGGAGCAGGCTTATCAGTCCCTTGCGTATTTTGCATGCGTTTATAAGCGAGCCCAAACTTATCAACAGTTGACCAAGAAAACATTTGTTGATGTAAATCATGTTCATTAGTAATTATCACTCACTTTGAAAGCTTGATTTAGCTGCCGCCACCGATGGACATTATGTTCTCGGTGTGCGATGGACAACGGCTGCAGATATCGATGCCTAGACTTCAGCTGTTCATCGAGATAGAACTTCCGCCAGCGGCCCTCGCTTTCCAAACCATCGTACAGGTAGTAAAATACATGGAAATTGCTTTCACCTCTGAAACATCAAATTAACCAATCAATCTCAACATTAAGTCGAATGTACACCTCATATAAATAATTGAACAAGACACTTGGCACTTACAAAGCTTGATGAACGACTCTTGACTGCTCAAGGAGGTAAACGGATATGCGAGCCCCCGAGATCCGGCCCACTCTCATCAGAGATAGATCCAAATATTTGCCAAAACGTGAACTGTTTGCGTTTATTCCCGTGCGGGCGTTGCCAAACGATTCCATAATTGGGTTCACTTGTAAGATTTTTTCTTCTAAGTATCGGTTTTGGGTCTGTCGAGAAAACATGTTATGTCATTACCATATAAGATCACTTGATTGCGAATGTTACTCAGCATTTACGACTTTTAAATGAAGTGTTCCAATTACGTACTTTTGATAAAAATACCAACTGCTTGAGCAGTAGATTAGCGGACTCAGTTTTCCCTGCACCACTCTCCCCAGAAATGACTATGGCCTGGTGTAGTTTCTGATGCATCAACGCCTGATGTGCTGCGTCGGCAACAGCGAAGATATGAGGCGGATTATCGGAGCGACACCGACCTTGGTAGATCTGCTGGCTCTAAAACAAAGTAAGGTTTAATAACCTGCAATTAAAAGATGGGGAAAGAAAGTGCCGTTCTTCTCACCTTTGTTGTGTAAATTCCCACATCAGTGAAGGGATTGACCGCGACTAAGATGTCTCCTATATACGTGTATATCTGATTCTGGGTGTATCTTTTCTGTAATTGATCGACAATGGCCTCTTCCGTGAGCACTTCTAAAGTGGCTAGGTCGTCTGTGTACATTTTTTCAGGTCGTGCTTTTCGATGTGACTTCAATTTGCCTCGTTTCGTGGTCGCTTCGGCGGCTCGATAACTTCGACCTTCGGCTCGCTGTCGTTTTATCTCAGTTTGAAGTTCTTTACGGATCTGCCGACGAGGTTGAGTTAATTAGCTTACATTCGACGAATGATATAGATAGTATTTATTTAAAATTACTACTGACCTTATCCTCGAAGCTACTAACGGCGAGTAGCAGAGGATGCTCCAAAAGCTCCCTGGCGAATGGTCTTTGGTTCATATCCTTTATCAAACAATCGGCAATGAAGTCTGAGAGTTGATGTGAGAATGACTCCGGGTGTGCTAGCATCGGAGGTGGGTTTCGTGGGATTTGGAATAACGCTCTCATCGGATGCAGCCCAGACAGAGGCGGTTCACCTTCAGCCAACTCGATAGCGGTGATACCCACCGACCATACATCGCACCTACAGTCGTAAGACTCATCTAACTGTTGTTCACACGCTATTACCTAAAATTACAAGCGCATTAACTTTTAGACGTAGATCATGAGATAAAAAGTTATGAGATAGATTGCAGTTTAAACAGACAGCATAATTATTGTTACTTTATTTACCTCCGGTGCCATCCAGTACGGCGTGCCAACAGATGTGTTCCTCCGAGCAGCTGTTGCTGCCAAATGTGAAGATACGCCAAAATCCACAAGTTTCACTTCTGCATCCTCGGTCAAAAGTATGTTGTGCCCCTTGACGTCACGGTGCATGCATCGATGGGCATGAAGATGTGTCAAGGCCCGCACTGTGCCTCGTAGCACGTAAGCCAGTTGCGGCTCGGTGAGACTGGTGCCTCGGGCCCGCATTCCCGCACATAAATCAGTCACCGAACCCCCGGTACAAAGCTGTAAAACGAGATCGTAAATAACATTTCAAGGACTGACCACACGAGTATAGGCACAGAGTACTTAGTACATGTAGGTCAAACATACCTCCATAACGAACCATATTTGGTCGTCATCTGAACTTACGCCGCGCTTCAGAAACAAACCGAAGAATTCAGGAATATTAGGATGGCTTGAGAGATCACGGAACACGAGAAATTCCTCTTCAATTTCTTCTATATTGTCTGCTATGTTTTCTAATATCTGTGGGAGAAACAGGTGGTTATATAAAACATGTTAATTGAAGGTTACATCTAATAGTATGTTATGTAGATGCTAAATGGATATAACCATTGACGCCAATGTAAAATGAGAGGGAGCCTCTGTACCCACGATTGTTTCATGGCCTTGACATCAATGCCGAGAGATAACATCTAAGCTATCAATTAAAAGGTATGTACCTATACTAACAATAACGCCATAAATGCACCTGACCATTCTTTTATCTCAATCTATACGCATTGAAGACGAGAGACTTCAAGTATATCAAGGAACTTAATTGTAACTTAAACAGAACTTGTACAAAAACAGTCCATATGTATTTTACTATTTATTATTAGCTCTATCAAAATAATTAATACATAAATTTTCGATTCGTCAATCGATCAGAGTATATACCTAATCTGCGAGAAAAGCGAGAATCACCCGTGATAAATTAAATTAGTTTCAAATCGATACACAAAATCTTTCCATGGCGATTTCACAATATGCAATAGCCAGTAGGGCCGTAGGACGGTAATCTTGTCAGTTTCTCTCGCGTTTTCTCCGGCACTTTAAAATTCCAGCGGCCCTAGTTTCTGAACCTTAGCGAGAAACAACAAGTTTATTTACAATTTAATCGTTCAATTTCTATTCAGATGCAAATATTGTAGCGTCGTCGCGCGGCTTGAATAACTAAAACATGGAAAGTTGCTCTGCGGAGAAAAGATCTGTCGTGTGCAGGTACATGTATAACGGAGGCGGGTATTTTAAAAACCAAAATACAGAACGCGCGACTCAAACCGCACTCGCTCAGAAGATGTCCCTCGTTAGAGGATGAAACGTTCATGTTCTTCCAACACAAACAAGCTTCGATGTTAAACCGCTCACATTCATAATCGTAACATAGCAGTCAAGAACCCACTTCGTGTGCGTTGAACTGCTCGATTCACTATTATAAGGCACTTAATTGAATATCCGGACATCGGTTCGCATATAAAGAGAAGGTAGGCATTGGTTATACGTTGATCGCCCTATGAAAACTGCTCAACTTCATGACAAACACAATAAGTTATGTTTATCATGAAGTTGTTATACGGATGTGTACACAGGAGTCATACTTGTTATTTATATAAGTTTGGTAAACTCTTATTGATAACACGCGACTAATATAAACAATAAAAAATGTATTGCGTGTTTAAATTTTTAAATACTGTTTCCGCAAGCACGCAAAGCGGCATTGTTTTATTTTTCACAATCCCATCTACGCACGAAAATGAGGCTAATTGTTTTGAGCGCTTTAGTATTTTTAAAGAATTTATAAACGTAACGAAGTTCCTAATACATAGTAATAAATTCCATGGTCATAATTATGGGCGGAGCAAAGAGTAATCTCACTTAGGAATTTGGTAGAGCACAAATCATCTTCCATTAGGCCTGATGGATGGCCGTAGCCTAGAAACCCCTGTGGTTATTGTAACTTACAAACATATTACCGTAAATTTTTGGAAGGTTATAAAATTCGTTTAGGTCTCTCAGTTCACTTGTTAAATTATTTTGAGAAGATGAAGATGCTTTACTAATCCAGCTCAGAAAGTTGCTTATTCCCATCGAGCACATATCCAATCCTGGATATGTGCTTGATGCTTATCCCTTTCCAAACACAAGGTACAAAGTAAGGCATCCCAGTCGTACCAAAATGCGGGACGGAAAATTCTATGGAATTTCATTGCTCTCGCGTTCAGCGGGAGAGAAAAGTGTATGAAAATCTCAATGAAAAAAGAGATCCCCTTCGGTAGGAATTCCATTTCTAAGGTATTATTATATAGTTTAATTTCTTGAAAAATCTGCTGTTAGGTATGGTTATTTTTATAATAGGGCAAACGACAAAAAGATTTTACTCCGAATCCACTGTGGAATCCACCAAATGGTATCGGCCTCTTCCGTATTCGGAACAATAAATCAAACAAATAACTAAGTGTAAATCGCAAATGCGCGTATTTATTGCTACACTTGAATTTACTCGAGTGATTTTGAAGATTCTAAATCGACGATTTTCCTCGATTAATAAAGCACTATGTATCACTCGGGAGAAAGTGCGATTCCGAACTCGTGTGTTTTAAGGCCTTCGGCTGCGCTTTGGACCTCAAATGACACAATCGACAGGAACTGGGCAGTTTATCGCCTAGGTGTACAATGTACTACTAACAAAGATCACGGAGAAAGATTTTTTAATTAAAGATATTTATAAACATTTCTTTAACCTATCGCTGGGGGGCCTAGTTAAATGATATCAATTTAATCGTATTTGTTTTAGAAGGAGATTTTAGAGGTGAGTTATTTTTGACAAATTAACCAAGTTATATGCGAGAAGTGCCAGAGGAAAGTTCAAGGACCTTTATCAGTTATCACTATCACACATCACGCTATCGCACAACTAATAACAGTTATACCCCGCCCAACTTAGTTCCCCATTCGTGTCTTCGAAGGAGAATCTTTGAGTTCAATCAATACTATCGAATAACTGCATTCTGTTCTGACAGTAACACACCTGCCAGTTTTCTTGTCCCTGGCGCAGTAGACTTCTCCGTAGATGCGGAAAAACAGGACGCGGTCCCGCGGGTCAGCTGCACGGTCCAGTTCCACGTGCTGGGACAGGCCGCTGTACGCCATTTGTTACTAATATAATACATCATGTAATAACTTACTTTGACAGCGACTCGTCTGCCAGTCTTCTTGTCTCGGGCGCAATAGACCTCACCGTAGGTGCCTTCGCCGATGAGTTCTTGCAGCGATACGCGGTCCGGTCAGCTGCGGTCCAGTTCCACGTGCTGGGACAGGCCGCTGTACGCCATTTGTTACTAATATAATACATCATGTAATAACTTACTTTGACAGCGACTCGTCTGCCAGTCTTCTTGTCTCGGGCGCAATAGACCTCACCGTAGGTGCCTTCGCCGATGAGTTCTTGCAGCGATACGCGGTCCCGCGGGTCAGCTGCACGGTCCAGTTCCACGTGCTGGGACAGGCCGCTGTACGCCATTTGTTACTAATATAATACATCATGTAATAACTTACTTTGACAGCGACTCGTCTGCCAGTCTTCTTGTCTCGGGCGCAATAGACCTCACCGTAGGTGCCTTCGCCGATGAGTTCTTGCAGCGATACGCGGTCCCGCGGGTCAGCTGCCCGGTCCAGTTCCACGTGCTGGGACAGGCCGCTGTACGCCATTTGTTACTAATATAATACATCAGACATATAATAACTTACTTTGACAGCGACTCGTCGGCCAGTCTTCTTGTCTCGGGCGCAATAGACCTCGCCGTAGGTGCCTTCGCCGATGAGTTCTTGCAGCGATACGCGGTCCCGCGGGTCAGCTGCCCGGTCCAGTTCCACGTGCTGGGACAGGCCGCGGTACGCCATGTCGCTACGCATGGCTCAAATTGGAGGCGACCTCATCTGGAAAGAATTAGAAAGTGAATGTTATTGATATTGAGCCACTTAGCCCTAAAAAAAGCAGAGCTTCTGATATGATGGCGGAAATAATTACCTACTTGAACGCATTTTGACGGAGGAAAAATTTAAACAGATTAAAAAAAAACATCCAGACCCTGAGCAAATACTTGCAGATTGAAACCTTCTGCGTCTTCTGCGCCTTAAGCGAAGACGCGGCACAGTGACACAGTAGTCTTCAAACCTTCTATAAGTAAAAACTTTGAGGATTTCAAATAAAGAAAACACCAACAATGCGGATGAACTCAATTTGGATCTTGTTAGCTTGTGAAACAAGAACCCCCATTGTGAATACTAGCGATCGAAATTCTTAAGATGGTTCAATGAGTCCACATTTTCTATATAAATAGATTTTTTTACCGACTTCTGAAAGGAAGGAGGTTCTACGTTCGTCTGTATGTATGTTCGTCGTTTTCATGGACCGATTTTGAAAATTCTTTTGCTATTGCATTGATAATGATTACCATTGTGAGAGAAAAATAAATTATTTATAATTATGATACCCTGGGGTGGTCCCTAAAAAAAGTATTCCCGGAGTCATCTCCAGAAAGAAATAGAGAATAGAAATACTCATGTATTTCTTCTACAAAATATGAGGGGATTCGAAGTCAGTTTTCGTTTTTTTAAAACAATAAAGTTATCCTGTAGTGTCCTGTACCTCCCTGTACCTGAAAGGGACCTCGCGGATCGATCGCAATCTGTATTATAAAGTTGATTGTTAAAATTGACAAGATCATTAATTTTACAAAACTTACATTTTAAGCTTAAAGGTGCAAACGCACTACGCGACAGCGGAACTGCGCGGCCGCGGCACTTTATGTCAAATTAGAACAAATCATCAAATAAGCCGCGCGGCCTTTTTCGTCATTTGTTCTTCTAATCTGACGGGCAGTGCCGCGGTCGTGAAGTTCGGCTGACGCGTAGTGCGCTTTCACCTTTATTGGGTTTTCTATGCGACAGACATATCCGTATTTTTAATGCTTGAAACGTTAGTTTTAATAACCATAAAAACCATTTGTCTTAAAAATCTGTTATGTGATCATACGGAGGTGGATTTCGTAAGTGTATATAAACGATGATATGATAACATCTAAGGTGTTAACTGCCACTCTCTATCTCACCATCTTTGCATTATTTACCTCACAGAGAATATTTATCCTCATTAAGAACACTATAATTGAATTAAACAGCCGCGTATTAAATTATTTCTATTTATATCCTCAAATAAATATTTAATATTCAAATTATACAGCCGTCAGACGCAGAATTAGATTAAGGCTCGTATTATGAAAGCTTGCTCAGTCATCGACCTCTGCTTGAGTAACGATTTTGTATGGCATAAACGTCACACAAGCATAGATCTATGACTGAGCAAGCTTTCATAATACGGGCCTAAGAAATGAAAGCTGATGGAAAATCAACCATAAGTATAATAGTTATTATGACTACCTTTTTCGATCTATTGTTTAGGTGTGTTACTAAATATGGTGCTGTCTTGCACCATATGGCACCAAAAGGAGAGGTATGGAATCAATAATATGTATGCAAATTAACAGTTGCATGTAGTGCATGGCATGCGCAAACTTGGAGGATGTTTAGAAATTGAATACGTGAAAGTTTAGATGGATGGATGGATGGATAGATAGATGGATGGATGTTTGTTCCTTTATCACGCCAGAACGGCTGAACGGATCTAAATGAAATTTGGCACAGAGATAGATTATAGTCTGGAATAAGACATAGGCTACTTTTTATCCTGGAATTCCCACGGGAACGGGAACTACGCGGGTGAAACCGCGAGCCGCTGCTAGTTGTAAATATTGCCTGAGACATTGAGGTAATGCAAAACGCCACGCATGCAAAAATTACGATATAACTAGGTTGTGAATATAGATCATAATCACGATTTAGATTTATTTTTATGAGTCTCGTGAATTATTACCTAAATATTTACTAAGCACCATATACAGGGTGCCATGTAACATGTGTGCTAAGACGAAAGGGACCCCGAGGGGATCAACTTGTGAATAAAGATTTTTTAAATTTAGTGTATTATCAATATGAAATATACATACATTATATCAAAATGTTGTTTCCTATTTTTCAGCAAAACCAGTTTTTCTCACGCAATTATTACAATAAAATGATGAAATTTCTAAAATACTTTAATACCTAATGTAAGAATTCCCGTAAAATAACGCCATTTCAAGAAAAAAACAGCTCTATTTTTTTCTCAAAAAAAGAAAAAAACGAAATTCTATAAATCGTAAAACAGAAGTTGATGCCCTCAGCATCCAGAATCACCTTTCAGCTTAGTACATAATTATGTTCCGTGCCACCCTATACAGCTGTGCAATTTACACTGTCAGTAGGTACTGTGGTACAAAGTTCAGTGCAAATCCAACGCGAGTATATAACACTAATGACCGAGATTTCAAAATCAGATCTAACAGCCTGACATAAAAGTCACATAATATGCACCTAACGATACTCACGTACCAGCTACGGACCGAAGCTATAACGTTAAGTAATCTATGCTGAAGCTACGGACCATCGAACTTTGCTTACGTGTGTTCTCGTGACATGATTTTATGGTTTTTGACCGGTGTCAAATTGGTGTCAACCTTATGTTTGCTCGACTACTATTTCGTAACATCATCATCGGTGATTTTTATCTGATCAGCGCTAACGTTTCTGACGAAGATTTATTGGATCAATATAATATCGAATGAGTAAGCAATTGCTATCTGTTGTTTTGCATTTTTGTTGGGTATTGCGTTATTTTAAATTCAACGTAACAACAAAAACAAATGTTATTGACATGCAAGTTGCATCTCAATAACATTTGTTTTTGTTGTTACGTTGAATTTAAAATAAAGGAGCGTAGTCAATAGTTTTACGTGTAATTTTCGAGACCGTTTCAATAATGCATCGTATATATGCATACAAACTAGGAGTAACAATAAATGTAACAGCTTTACCTATACCTACAGGGTGAGTTTTTTTCAGGACCACAGAGGAGAAATCTGAAACTGTGAGGCCTCTGCTTTGAATCTGGCGGGCAGCGGGGCGGCGGTCCTGAGAGTGGTCGAAAAGTCATGTTAGGACTTACGTTCAGTAAAGGTTGTACGTACAGACTACATGCAAGGAAAGCATGTCTGACGGTTTAATTATATTTACTGAATCATGCAGTTGAATTTATAAATAACAATTTTGATAGTGTCCAACTAACTACTTTGGGCACTTAGTCGTCATACATTTTATTTAACGAATATCGAACAAAGAACCCAAAAATGAAATAGAAATATTTTCAGAAAGTCACTTTTCCAGGAAAACAACTTTTTTTTTCAAAATCGAGCACGTAACTCTGAACTCGATAACTCTCACGGTTTCATACTTCCCCTCAGTGGCCCTGAAAAAAACTCCTCCTGTATACATGTTTTTATCCATAGGCAAAAAGGCCTAGAGTGTTTTGAGTGATAGATTCGTCGTGACTAAAGTGACTTTCACTGTTTGTGGGTTAAAAAGTGTCACGAATGCACCTACTGGCTTTGTTTACTTCAAACAGTTCTGCGTGTGAATTGTTAATCACCATCACTTATTAACATTTACGTAGGAAAATTTAAACATAACCGGCCAAGTGCGAGTCGGACTCGCGCACGAAGGGATCCGTACCATTATCTATAAAAACGGCAAAAAATCACGTATTGGAGCCCCCTTAAATATTTAGTTTATTCTGTTTTTTAGTATTTGTTGTTATAGCGGCAACAGAAATATCTACACTATCTGTGAAAATTTCAACTGTCTCACTATCACGGTTCATGAGATACAGCCTGGTGACAGACGGACAGCGAAGTCTTAGTAATAGGGTCCCGTTTTTACCCTTTGGGTACGGAATCAAAAAAACATCGCGCCGTTGCGATGTTTGCACGAACCTGGATGAGATTGGCGCAGGACTATGTGGAGATGCACAAAAGTTTTGAGGCTTAATACCTGACCGTGGGTGAAGTCCGTCCGAGTACAATCTTGGAGTCTTCAGATCCAGGGTGAATAAGTTCCTTCTGGGAAAGCGTTCTCCATCTTAGGTCTCATCATCACTTATTCAAGTGACATGGTGGCCAAACGCTTGACCATCACTAATAAAAAAAAATGATTAAAAACTTCTTGTATTTCGACGAATAAAACCATTCCTTGGTTTGGCGCAGCGAAAAAGTTGTGTATAAATTATTCTGAGCGGTGTAGTTTTAATACAAAGATGACAAAAATTAACTGTATTTTTGTTATCTTTGTATTTCGCTCTATTTTTTTCTGTGTCTGTGAACTACCCATGTCAGTTCATCATCATATCACTCAGCAAGCGCCCACTGATAGACTCCATTCATACAACACGACAATAGTCCTTATATGCCTCCATCCATCGATTCCCTGCCAATGTCGTCTGTCCATCGAGTGGACGAGTAACGAGTGGGCCCCGAGATTGAAGACCTATTGACTATAAAAAATCAAACTAAAAATCTCCTATTTACCAACCTCTCTCGTTAGAGTGTTCTTACTTAGAATTCCTTTGTCACAAAATCTGGATCATGTGAAAAATAGCTAACATAATAGTGAGATATACTTAACTACAAGATTCTATGTCGTTGAACGGTTTCAAACTATGAGACAGGTTTTCTTTCTGACAAAGTACATAATCACGCTCGCACTGTTGTGTAGGACAGCACAGTGTGTGTAGTAGGCTTAATAAATAAAAAATAATGATGTATAATCCAAACAGTATCCAATATGACACCTATGAATGAGGCTAAAGTAGGTATATTAATATCGAGGCATACGACTTTTACCTAAAGTCGTATGTGAGGTATTTTTTAAATGACTTTGAAATAAGGAGAAGGTATGTTTTTTCGAGCTCGGCTGTACGTATTTCTCTTTATTGTATGTTCGTCAATTTCTCTGTTGTTTATGGACAGATTTGGATGATTCTTTTGTAGATGGATAGAAGATCATCCCTAACTGGTTCCTTAAAAATTATATTTCCAGAGGATTAGCAATTTTTCCGAAAAAATCAATAATAAACTGTTAATAATTAAGGTATTTGGAGTCAGTTTTTTCAAACAATCAACTTATTTAGAGTTACACTGACCTGATCATTTAACTGAATAAACTAAGCTTGACGCGCTGATTAAAAAAAACATTAAGTACATTATGTAATCTAGGAATTCAATTTTCATCATGAGATATGCGGTTATTATAGAGGCTATTATGTCTAAGAATAATGTGTGGTGGCATAATATATCCAATATATCGAGGAACAGAACATTTCTTTTGTCCGGCCTCGACCATGTTAGCCACTAATAGGCAATTTGATATATTGCTATCAATAAACGAGACAGAGACCCCCATTTCTGTAGACAGACTCTCTTTATAGTGTTGGCAATCAATTTAACTGCCGTAATTGTGGCGAAAGCGTAAAGTTTTTACTTATGTTTTGTGAATGGCACATTTTTGTCATTGAAAGAATAGATATTTTGACAATGGAGTCGACCAGTTAAATCTTTTGCGCTATTCGCAAGTCGCTTAACTTTTGTGACAGATTTACGAAGGCCTAGAAGACTTCTAGTATACAATTGCTCTTTCCACCGATAACTAATTTTCGCCTAAATGTGATTTCATTACGTAAACTCCCAGAAGCCGCGTAAAATTGGAGTAGAACTTCTTTCATATTGGGAGTTAATAGGCTTAAGTACAAAGATCTTGTTTGGAAATCATTGTATTACAGGCTTTGTTGATTCAATATTGTACACGAAGCCCCGCAAGGCAATCCTTTCACGGCGTAACTGAACCCTAATGCATGATCACGGCCAGCTAACGTCCATACAGTCGCCCGTCTCGTGTTTGCATTTTGAATACACGTTATTTCTGTGGCACTCGTAATCCTTTCTACGTTTTAAGCATTTTACAGATAAATAAATAAACAATGCTGGACGATTCACACAGCATCATCTAGCCCCAAGCTAAGCAGAGCTTGTGTTATGGGTACTAGATAACTGATAGGTATACATAATACAATACATAACATAGATCTATACATTACCTTAATACTAAGACATGAAAAACGTACACAATGATTGCAATCAAATAAATGAATATGAATATAGATAGATATTTTTTATTATACATAGAAAACGCCACATATACTATACAATATACATATAAAATTTTAATGTTTTTTTTTTGTTTAATTACTTTATAATGTGTATTATTTAATGCCTTAATAATTTAAAATGGATCATGTGTCTGAATAAAAGAATATTATTATTATTATTATAAAATATACATAGAAAACCATACACATACACATATACATAGAAAACCAGAACACCCGGAACAAATACCTGCAGATCGTACAAATATGCATTTTTCCCATGGCGGGAATCGAACCTGTATCCTCCTCGCACCGCAGGCGGACCTTCGCCCACCGCGCCACAGAGGTCGTCAAATACGTATTATTTGGCTCCCTTTGACACAAAGAAATATGTTGTAGTATAAATGCGGAATCACGGGTAGCCTGGTAAGTCTGCGAACAGCAATTCGTCTGCCAATCGTGTTGATTATGATAAATCCCCAAAATGTCTTTGTAAATCCCCTATCGTTTCTTCGTTTGAGGGAATCACGTTTAGCAGTGTAGGTATGTGTACTCATGAGGAGTAAGTCATAAATGACGCTGATTGTACCTACAGATGGTACTTACGCACCTATAAGCGTTCAAGCCCGTGAAGTGCTGACTGCAAAAGTGTGAAATATGGTATGACAATGCAAAAGTGTGTTTTGTAAAGGGTGTATTTTAGAGGACCATACTTCCAAAGGTTACCGATAGCACAGATATAATAATACCTACTACCAGAGAGAATAAAATATATGAAAGTCAAATGTTTTGAAATCTGATGATATGTCATGCATGCCATGTCCCATACGACCGGTCGACCCAGAAGCGGTTAGTGAACACATTGAGACAATACTTCCTTCATTCCAACAGTTATATGAAACGTTCTTCAAGGTATCAAATAGCGGATACCGATAAACTTACTCAATGACTGACAGTAGATGAAAATGGATGCTATGTGCTATGTATAATATTTATGTACCTAACGAATCAGCCCAAATTATCCACTGCTAAGTTTTGTACTGGCATTTTATTACACTCATTTTTGAGAAGTGTTTAATTAGGATACATATTATATAGTGCTAATTAACCACTATAATATATATTTTTTTATTTAGTTTATATCGTCGTATCCTACGAATAAGGTTACAGTCGCCACTGTGACCTTTTATTTTTATTGCATTTTTGGAATCTCCATTATCATTTACATCATATCATTTCGAAAAAACTAAATAAATAATGAATATAAAAAAGTTATTAGGGTTTTAAAATTTGGTTACAATTGCACTGATGCATTTAGCCCGACGAAAAAGGTAACAAAAAGCTTTGGGACTTTTTTTCATGTGCGAATCGCAACCGACATGGGTATTTTCCGCCGAATATGGTTACACGCTCCACAGTACTCGTTTACCGCGGGCGAAAAGGCGCGCGTGCGGCGCGCGGCGAGTCGTTTTGCGTTGTAAACTGAGAAACTAAAACGAGGCAAGTACTAAGGTATATAAATTAGTCTCTACGAAAGATGCCCCTGCACGGAAAGAAAAGTAAAATGTAAGTACTTACCTATTTAAAGTTGAAATATGGTTATTAACACAGGTCATTAAAAGTGGTTGATCCGTGAAATTGTGTCAAAATATTGGAAAACTTAGGTATAAATTATTATTATTTATTCGTAGTAAACATCCCGTTTTAAATGACAAAGATAATTCAGTGCAGTTACTAATAAATATAATGTTCTACGAAAACTTTTTTAATAATATCCCAAAAAATTTCGATTTCACCACGCACCAGGCACGTGACCAGGCACGTGTCGATTTCGTTGCTTAGTTGGTTAGAGCGCACCTGTACTGAAGGTGAGGCGCGGGTTCGAATCCTGCCGAAATCGAAAATTTTTGGGATATTATTAAAAAAGTTTTCGTAGAAGATTTACCCAGTGCGAGTAACGCACTATAAAGCAAAAAACTATAAATATAATGTTCTATTTGCTCTCATACATTCGCATTACATTCGCGTGCATTCTTGCGAATACGAATGCGAGTATTGAAAATCTTGCAAATGTTCGCCAATGCGAATGCAAGTATTCGTTACATCTCTATTATAGATGAATGGATCTATCTATTAGATTATTAGAATAGATAATAGAATACCTAGTTTTTAGATTGATATAAGAACCTCTGTTTAAAACCTGATTTTATTAATTACATACTTATTTTCAGAGCAATGAAGAAAACTTTTGCCCTGGGCCTTCAATTGACATGGGCTACACACGTCCAGCTTCACAAAAGGAACTGATCTTGCAGCCTGATCAACTTGTAATAATAAATGTAACAATCTCTAATTATATACATAGATAAGTATTTATGTAAACTGCACGCCAAGAAATTATCAAATGAGTCAGTTTTATGTATTTTTTTATGGATTTATTAGTTTCTGCTTTTACCAATACATTTTGTTTTGTTATTTTTACTTGCAGAAAAATTATCAACTACTTTTCAAATCTTTCCCTCATACAACCATGATTTAAAATAGGTATGGTTATATGTTTTGAAAACTAGTGGTATAAAATTAAACACACATTAAATGTGCCTTACCTACTTTAAATTAGGTATTTTGTTTATAATTATAAATAGTGTTGAATGAATAGAAGGCTATTTTATTACCTACTAAATAAATCTGATTATTTAAAAAAAAAAAATTGCTAGTGCCCTACCTATACTAGTAATTCTATAAACAGTAGACCTCGCGAGCACTTAGACGACCACTGTGGCGTGGCGGGCGAAGGTCTGCCTGCGACGCAGGAACATTTGTACGATCTGCAGGTATGGTTCCGGGTGTTCTGGTCGTTTTCTATATATAACAAAAAACATCGATCTTTGTAATGTATTGTGTTATGGAGGTATAGGTATCAGTTATCTTGTACCCAAAATACAAGCCCTGCTTAGCTTGGGGCTAGATAATGCTGTGTGAGTTGTCCAGCATCATTTATTTATATCTGATTATATTATTTATTTATATGTATTAATTTACTTTATTTATACATAATATGAAAACATACTTATATACCAAATATACTTTATTTATATTTAACTTAATTTATTTCTTTATTGTATTTATTTATTTATTTTACTTTTTTTTCAACAATTAATTGTCTAATTACAAAAATTATATCATTTAGACGCCTGAGTAGTCTGTAAAATAATACAAAATGTTGAATAACAAAATCGATCACTAAAACTTCTTCCTAAACAAAACCAATTAGGACAACAAATCGAACCGGTATTAGCATTAGGATATTTGACTATTTGATTGTCAGTCAAACTACGGCATAAGTAAATAGAAATGTTAGTCCATAGTAAAATTAAGAATTCTGAAATAAAATAGCTTGTGGTCTACTAAAAAAAATTTATCTTTGAAATAAAACCTCGTAAATCTGCAAACATACGAAGACGAAACATTTGGCCGGGCTATTACTTAGTTTCTACGTCCTACTCTCGAAGTGTTACAAAGATGTTCTAATAGGTGGCGCTGTACGGTAAATGCTCTAATGCTTATTGTTGCATTTTGCAGAGCTATTTTTTTCGTCATGGCAAAAATCATCAGTCGATCTTTACCATTTTATACGAGAACAAATAAAAATTAAAAAAAAACCTTTCAATTAAAAAAACAATCATCGAAATCAGATGTCTTAAAGCGGAGATGTTCGGTAGCCCCCTTTTTGCCCTTTTTGGAGGAAACAAGCCTTTCATCAAAAAACCCCGACGACTAAAAAGATCTATAAAATTGTAAAATCTGTACACGTCGTTTCGTCCAGATCGGTCGTAAAATACGACCTGTAGAAGATTACGTACATTCTGACAGCACCCATACTTATGCTAGTAGTTGATGCAGAGACGCTTCGCTCACTTCGCTCGCTCGGTCAATTATGTAGAGACTTTACCATTATGAAATACACTACAAAACACCAAAACATATGTATTCTCTAATCTATAATAGGCTCCAGGCTCATTGACGTGTTCTTTCATCGGGTTACGGCCGAGAGAGGATGGATTAATAATAATAATCCACACAGCATCATCTACCCCCAAGCTAAGCAGACTTGTGTTATGGGTACTAGATGAATTATATAATTAATACAATAGGACAATATGAACATATCTTTTTTATTAAACATAGAATACCAAAATAAATATTAAAATAAATATTTTTAAGGAAGGCCTACATTTTATGTAAATACAAAATAGGTTAGAAGAAACTAACAACAAAAAAGCCAATAAATGGCCTTCACAGCTAAATGCCAGTGTGGAAAATAAATACTCGCATTCGCATTCGCAACAATGTACGCGAATGTAATGCGAATGTTAAAAGGGCAAATAAAACATTACATTTATTTGCACTGCACTGAATTAGTCATTTAAAACGGGTTATCCACCATGATTTAATCTATGAGTTTTCCAATATTTCGAGACGATTTTATGCGCATGATCACGGAACAGCGGTTCAAAAGCGATTTAAAAGTTTTATGCTGAATTACCTTTTTCATGTGAAAGGAATTATAACTATACGTTATAATTCCTTTCAGAGACTATACGTCTCATTAATTTATTTAAAAAAAAAACAATCTAGAATAAGAGTTGCCTAGCTTACGAAAGTACTACTTTTCGTAGTAGGTAGGTATGTCAACAATCCTACAGTTTCTTAAAAACTCAATTTAAGCTTTCGAATGATTTTGAGCCATTTAGTTAAAGAACTTTGATAAGTCAGCTGTAGTAGTTGTGATTTGTCCCGAATTGGGAATCGAACCCGAAAATTATCAAAATACCAAACGAAATTCTGGAAGGAAAGTAAAATGTAACCCTCTTAAGTTTGTAATTGTCCTTATTATTTCGTCGAATAAGGTTATAAAGACGATTGTTACCTTCTTAGTTTGACTTCGTGTAGCGAATCTTCGTGGAAAAGGGTCACAATGGCGTTTAGAATAGCATCGATTTGAAACTTGCACGCGGAACAAGGTGCTAAGCGACAAAAACTAGGAAAAACGATTTTTTTTATTCATGAAACTTACATGATAATTTAGCGAAAAATATAATAAAACGTTTTATTAAAAAAAAACATACTCGCTTAATAGAAACTTTTCGATATAATTAGAAAAAACCGTCTCCTGTAAAGTTGGTGTTTTGCAATGGTGACCTTATTCGTAGGATACGACGATATGTGCCCTAAAATGCTTTTATTACAATTACATTTAAATTTACAAGTTGCGCGCGTAACTTGACGCCGATTTTACTGATGGTAGTTGATACTTTTTAGTTTGCCTACACAACCGTATGACATAACAGCATCGCGCCTACTATTTCCTGGTGTTTAAAAACAGATTAAAAAACCTGAATTCAATTTCAAAAGTGATTTTGTTATTTTATGACCTAAAACGAACATTCTCCGACTGCTTTTTGCCTAAACATCTCAATAATATATTTTTAGATTTTTTCACATAAAGAGTAAAATACCATATCGCAAAAGAAATGCCTCTATTGCATCGACCAGTTAGCCATCTGTAAGAATGAAACATACCCATCCCGTTTACAAACTATGGCGTGACAAAACAAGTCCATAGACCTAAGGCGACCGTGGATCTTCAAATTATCGCGAAGTTGAAATGATTGCCGCCGCCACGGTGAGAAAGCAACTTTCTATTGTGATCGAGGGAATCCAATGGATGCTTTGACGCCGCGTCAATTTTATTGTTACAAATGAATTTAATTATTCAATCATATTTGAGTTATGAAACTTTCGAAGCAGATAAGGTAGGTACCTATATAGATAATAGGTAAGTAAGGTAGGAAGAACAGACCGACTGGTCGAAGCAACGCGTGTCCCGAGAGCTGGTCAATATCTGGTGCAGCGCATCATCATTGCCACATAGCGGAGAAATGCAGTCAGCATTTTGGGGACGCTTCCGATTGGTAGCTGAATAGAGAGTAGAGTCACCTGTATATTTTTACCCGACTACCAACAGGGGAGGGTTATGAAGTTAGCACCCTATGTTTGTATGTTTGTTTGTATGTATGTATGTAGCCAATTTCGTTGTTCCACGTAGCGCTGAAACTACTAGTTCGATTTCGATTGATTCGTCTCAATACCCCGATGGTTATAGGCTATAGGATTTAGGCACGATTTAGGGCTCCGCACCCAAATAAGCCTACAAAACGCGTAATAAAGTTTACGTAGCCGCAGGCCGCAGGCTCCATAGAGAAAAATTACAATACCTACGACCTATTTTCCTCAACTCCATTTTACAACAGTCTGTAGTCAGCTCACCTGTTTCCAAAGATTGTCTGGAAGAGATCGTTTCTAAGCGATAAGGCCGCCCATTGTACTTGTCTCATGTAATGTTGTTTTTCTGGTGTAAAATATAATGAATAGTAGAAACAAAATCAAAATTTCACAGCCTACTACAGGCAAGTATCTGAATAATTATTCCATCAGAAAATCTCATTACAGCTTGTAAGATGATTGATACAGTGTTAATGCTTGTCGTCCATTTAGATTCAATCTGATTTATGCATATTTATACTGAAACGGCTCGCTCAATCGATCTTTAATAACGGTGCGGACTGCGCAGTGTCACGGTTCTAAACCACATTAGATGTTATCGGTGCAAGCCATGCGGATCGCATTTTCATATGTAAGATTATTTATAACAATAAACACACAACAAGCTTTTTTACAAAGGACATGTTTGACTATTTTTTTGAATTTATTCATTGATAATTTTTGCAACTCACTTGGAGTTGTGTTGTCATGTCCATTGTAAAAAAGCTTAGATACTACATAATATCAGATTATCTAGACGATAAAAAACTTCGGACGACTTTTACTCCAACTCGAAAACTAACATTCTAACATGGTAAAGGTTTCTTGTTTGCTTCTTTACTTTACCATAAAAAGATTGAAGTGAACAAAAAACAAAGTGATCCTTTTGTTTCCTAGTTTTACTAATTTGAATTTTCGTGACGTGTCCAAGAGTCCTGTATGGTCTAAAGTAAATAAAGTACATACTTCGATGTTTGATGTTTCAAATAATTTATTAAAATCCTTTAGGATTCAAATCAAGACACATTTATTTGACTCAACCATAACAGTTGAGTTAGCAATAGTTGTTGCTTTGCTTTGTTTTCAATAAACATGCGCATAATCAAACGGTAAAGACATTCATCACCACGTACCCGTCATAGGTAATTTGTGGTAAAAGTCAGACGATAACTTCCGTAGAATATAAAATATTGTGTAAGGCGAAACGGGTTCTATTCTATTAAACTTTTCTTCACTATGACTATGGTATCGACACAGAATTACACGTTTTGGTATTCTTCCTTAATTATGGTTCCGTACCCAAAGGGTAAAAACGGGACCCTATTACTAAGACTTCACTGTCCGTCTGTCACCAGGCTGTATCTCATGAACCGTGATAGTTAGACAGTTAAAATTTTCACTGATTATGTATTTCTGTTGCCGCTATAAAAACAAAACTAAAAAATAGAATAAAATAAATATTTAAGGGGGCTCCCTTACAACAAACGTGATTTTTTTGCCGTTTTTCTAGATAATGGTACGGAACCCTTCGTGCGCGAGTCCAACTCGCACTTGGTCGGTTTATTTTTATTTTTATTGTCTAATATGCACATTTTAAATTATTGTTAGGTACACTAGACTATAGTATAATTACAATCTAGCCATAGTGCAACTAGCAACTAGCAACGAAACTGGTTAGCGATACCATTGTCATTTTGAATCGATTGTTAAGCAGAGTTGAGTCTCTGAACAGACCTTAGCACGATTTTGAGGAAATAATCTATAATAATATTATAAATTCGAAAGTTATCTGTCTGTCTATGTGTCTGTTACTTCTTACGCCTAAACGGCTGAACGGATCTTAATGAAATTTAGCAGGGAGGTAAATGGTATCCCGAGGACGGACATAGGCTAATTAAAAAGCGCGTACGAAGCCGCAGGCAATAGCTAGTATATGATATTAGTATGTTAGTTTCTACTTCTAAACCTTACCGATACCGCGAGGATCATTTCACGGTGCAATGACCCAACCACACCTTGTCAGTTATATTGCATGAAAACGACCGATCACCCATTGGATCCGGCATTTAGAAGAGCATTCGTTTAACAATAACGTGCCAGTGAGCGTACTTCCACGTATGATTGTATATCCAATGGAGCATGAGTGAGTACAAATAACGGGAAATGCAGAAAAAAGTTGGAATCTGTACCGAGTGCGGCGACTGCAAGGTCGTGGATTTCATTCTTGAATCTATACTCTGGCCATATTTAAGATACAATGTTTGTAAACATTTTCCACATACTTGACCGAAAATCAATTACTTGATGTTTTTTACACCATTTGCTCTACTTTTCGATTTGAGTTTGTCGATTTGAGCGTTCCTTATACTGCCTATTATTTTCAAACGCTACGCCGATAGGGATTTTTGTTTTGTGACGTAATGTTTGCTTAAAACATTGTGCCTGAAATAAATAAATAATGCTGGACAATTCACACGGCATGCCACAAAGTCAGCAGAGCTTGTGCTGTGGGCACTAGATAACTGATATATATAACATGACATAGTAAGATATTTTTTATTATACATAAAAACTCCCAGAGCACCCGGAACAAATGAAATGAAATGAAATATTTACAGATCGTACTAACATTTGTCCCAAGACGGGAGTTGAACCCGCAACCTGCAATCAACTGATTTAACTTGTAACTTGGATTACCAAAGAATTGTATTATATTGTTGCAACCGGACCCGCTACGCCAATAAGGTCGTCTTGAGAATAGCTTGGTACTCACCATGCATTGAAACGATATTTCAGCTGTTTCGTCCAAAATTTGCTCACACAATTTTATTCTTATAAAAGATCTCAACGCGCCATTTTTCTGTAACTAGGTAGGTACGTCTAGTTACAATTATGTTTATGATGGTGTTTTTGAAAAAACTGGTACAGATAGTGCTTGATTGATGGAATTCGTCATCATCTTTATGATTTCAGCTGAAAGATGTCCACAACTGGACAAAGATTGATTTAATTCGTTAATAAAATGATTGGTTGATTATACACAACTCCTAAACTTTAGACGACCGATGTGGCATGGTGGGGGTGCGCCCCACACAAGCAGCACAGGAAATGTAACAAAACAAAAGTAACTTAATTCAGTATTCTAAGTAACTACACTATTTAGGTTGCGGGTTCGATTCCCGCCTTGCGAAAAATGTTTTACCGATCTACAAATATTTGTTCAGAGTGTTCTGGGTATTTTCTATAGTAACAAAAAAATATGTAATCTTCTTATCAGGTACGCTCTTGACAGAGCGGTCTTGATCGTTAAGTACTCGTAACAGTATTGGAAGGGGCAGGTGTGATGCGCTTCACGACATTTCGCCACCGCTGCCTGCTAGAGGTCATCCTGCTGCATTCGTTAACTGAACCTCCAATGGCAGACTTGATCTGGTCAGTTCAACGCGTGGGTGACCTTCCGCGCGGTCTAGTGTAGTGTAGTGGTAGTACCTACCCATAACACCAGCTCTGCTTAACTTGGGGTTAGACCAGATTACAGCTGTAAGCTGTGGGGCTAGATGATGCTTTATGGATTTTCCAGCATTAATTATTTATATTATTTTAAAATTATCATATCATAGCAAAACTCAAATCCAGCTGTAAATAACTTTAGAATTATATATATATATATATATATATATATAAATCACAGTGTAATCTCGCAGTTTATTGTCTCGCTCAGACTTGTCTACGACGTACAATAGTTTGATATCAGTCACGGTATTGGCTAAATACATTGTTTGCTCATTTTAGTCTGCTTTACATTAAGTTGCATCACTTCTAATCGATCAAGCAATACCAGAGATTACCGATTTCTTCTTGAGCAAGAACCTTTAGGATAATGCCTCATTACAAAGGCTTATCCTAGCGAAGAGACGTATTGCATAATATGGCAACGGCCACACTGCGAGTGACGCTAAGCGATGTGACGCTAAGCGAGTCGCTTGATTTTTAGTAAGCGATGCTCTTTGCAGTGTGGCATTAGCCTTAGGCATAGTTCAGGATGAAATGTCAACAACCTAATGCGACTTTGGTAGCACTAAATACTCAATTCTAATTTACATTTTCTGGTGGTTTCTCGTAATACCAAACAAAGCTATAAATACAAGAGTTCACACGCGACTAAATATTTAAATAGGTATACATAAGAAATCGATAAAGAGAATCGTATAGAGAAGATGGAAATCGGTGAATACATTTTGGCTCTCGCTTTCGAAAGGATTATTGAGAGGAGGTTAATACTCTCTCCGAATAAATCACGAATAAATCTTATTAAAATTCGGATTAACATTCAATTATACCTACTTACTAATCATTAAAATTATTGAATATGATGAAGTATTAAAGATATTTATGTTATTCAATATGCTAATATTTTGACCAACTTAATTTGTAAGCGCGATGCTCTTTATTTTTGAAAGCGTTCCTTCCAAAGCCAGGTTACTTGCATAATAGGAAGCTATCTCAAATTATGAAAACAATGGATTTTTTATAATAAATAATTTAGAAATTTCACTCAATTTCATAAACCTACTCACTCGTCAAATTCAGAGCAGGTTTACAAACGAGCCGTTCATTCGTCTAAATGCAATTAAAGTCCGCAAAGTTCTTCGAACTCGATCGCGTGTGCATTGGAGCGGCTTCCCTAATATTATCTACCACCACCCGCCTTCACGTGATGGCCTCGCCAGTGTCATGTGCAAGTACAAGGCTAATCTTGTGACGTTGTGTCACATGTGGAAATTCTTTCCAGTTACATTTTGAGGTCGGAAAGTATATCTAATTAAGGCCGTCAAATAAGTTCGCTTCGAAAAGCAACGCTATGTATAACCATGAGTTATGTAAACGAATCACGACACAAACTAAAACTTACTTGCTTGTTATGGTGTTCCAGATAAAATTCTAAGCAATGTCATTAAAGAAAGGAGCTCAACTCGTCAAGTAATATAAATTGCGTAAAAAACGCGGCAACAGAGTGAATTAAAGGTTCAGTATGGGCGGTTTGTTTACAAACACTCTACAACGTATTTGACTAAAGTATAGAGGCCATTACTTTATGCACAGTAAAATTGTATTATATCTATATAATATCTATTAATTGTAGGTACTTGAATCAACGAAACAGTGAAGTTTTGAGACTTGAATGATATTTCTTTAAGAACCTTTACCACCTTTAAAAATTTAAGAACTCATCATTTTAAGATTCATTTTAAGAACCACGATACCTTTCAAATACTAATGGTTAAAAGAATAGTCAAAAGAAACGGTCTATCCAAAAGGTCTAATCCATCACGTTCCAGAGAATACAATTTTATTTCTTAATCAAGAGGTTGAATTCAGTAACTGACCACCACGTGGAGCATTAGATCTTTTTTTGTATTTCAAAGTCGATTAAAATCATGTGTTCGACATTATACCGAAGCCAATTGGGTTTAAATTGGCTTTCACTAGGTCGGATCAGCAATGTCATGTACAAGGTTAATCCTTACCTTTAAGTAAAGGAGCACGTTCTAGGGCACGTTTGCTGATGTATAATGTTGGAATTATTACAAGGGCATGTTTTGTGATCGACATCGGAAGAGCGTATTAGGACCGTATTTGGTCTCCCAAATACTGTCCTACGCTTTTAAGCGACGACGCGACGCTACGACGTGTCCTTGCATTCAATTGTTTAAATATCTTAGCGAAGCAGATAAACGGCTTTCTCTGAAGGCCGCATAGGAAGTTTCATAAACAAAGATATTCTTTTGTGATTTACCTTTCAGTATAGAAACACGAGCTGCTGGTTTGACAATGCTTGTTGAAGGAAATGAATTTATCGTGTCTCCGTAAAAAGAGCCCTAAGATTGGTTGGTACACCGTGTAATAAATCCCGTAGGAAGATTTGAAATTGAATTGATTTGGACACAAAACAGGTTATCGCAGGATACTAAATTTATAGGGTTTATTGATCGTGTGGTCTATGACGATAATGTAATTTATGAAATTTCAATAAGCCCTCCTGAACAGGTAAATATACGTGACCATACTCATGGCTACTAGCATTATTGAGTTTTGTTCAGAAGATTTTGACAAGATGACTCAATAAGGATAATCGGATGTTTAGTGTCATTATCATAAATTGATAATGTCGTGAGAAAAAAGTTGCACAATCGACACCAAGCATAAACCTATATATTATAAAATTCATGTTCGTTGATAACACGGACTTTAGCTACATAATCATGTTTGATGCATATTGTTAGAAACCAATTTCAATACAAGGAAATTAAATTTAAAAAAGCACTTCCTAAATTGATTAAAAATGTTGGAGCTGATATCATTGATGCTATTCAACACAATAATGGATTATTATGACCTGTTAGAAACAAACTATAATATGACATAATAACTTTAGAAAGGAGCATCAAAATCCAAAACAGACAATTTCCTCATAATGCAACTTGATGATTGTTTTGTATCTTGCATCTGGTGGATGCAATCGAAAATTATAATCTAGGGAAGCTCGCCATTAAGAAACACTTTTACATCGTTTGCCTAGAAACCACATAATATACTAACCTTATAATGATATATCGGGGTCTCAGAAACGATAGCAGGTTAATTTATCTACATTTTGTAGACCCACGCTGCTCTGATAGATAAAGTAAAACAAATGGTTACTAATTCTTACGACGGCTAAGGCGCTATACAGGGTGAATGATACGTTAGCGACTCCATGGCCCTAATGACAACCAATGTAATCAGGTGGCATGAACCCAAAACAAACAGCTAGGTGGACCCATATTACAACAGCGATAGGAAGGTAAACGAGGCAAGCATTATTTCATAACATCAGATAATCGCCCATGTTTTGTTAACAGCATCAATGTGTGAATTACCTCAATCCATTTCATGACAAAGGCCGCTGGGTCATTTCCATGAATAGAAATTTCTCGTTTTACGCAGTAACTGGCCATAGCTCATGGAGGACAGTTAGTATAGAATAGAAAGGATCTGTCTTTGCTTTATTTCTTTATTCGTGCTTTAGTCCTCGCCTCCATGTTTAGTTGTTGTTTATTATGTCAAATTACTACTAAATTGTCAGTCAATTAATTATGTCTTTTAAATAGGTAATTTGCTTACGTTTTTTACCAAACTTTTTAACCTAGATAATTCTAGCTCCAGGTCATCATCACCTAGCTGTTCTCTCATGTCTGTGATCGAGCACAAATTGAGAATTGATTGCTTTCAATTGATGGTAGGTATAACTAGGTGATTGGCAGCGCAGCTAAGTAATTTGTGCCAATAATTATTGAGTGGCTTGTTTACTGAGAAAAAAGTGAAGCTGAAGCAATTTAAAATCTAGGCTAAGCTTGCTCATCAAAATAAATCTTGCTTAGATTTAAACCAGCTGGTCTGATACAAAAAAGGTTTTGTGTCATTTTTGAAATAGCTACTGTTAGTAGGTTCCTCCTTTGACGCTCTACCCGTCATCTGAAGCTAAAGAAGAGAATGTAGAAATGTAGGACATTTTAGCAGCCCACAATCTTAAGCCGTCAGTGAAATCTAATATCGAGGTCAATAATCGATATCGTGTAAACGTGTGCGCATCCATCCGCTCCGATTGACAACCGGCGTGACGCTGACGTACCTACGTATCGGAATACTTTCTGACCGCGGTTAAACGAGTAACACGAACAATAGCACATTCATACTTTGCACGGATAGTGCAATGGAAGGATAACCTTTTGTGTAGGCCTTTGTGTAATATAGGCCACGCATGGTGGGTATCAGTTGTATGAACACGTTAGTAAATATTAGTCAGTGAGTTAATTGTTTAGGTTTATCTTTCGAGGCTATGGCTTACCCTCATAGATGGGTACTCCATTAACGTTACGTACATAGGTACGTGGAACGAGGACGTAGAAAGGAGTTTAAAGGAGTATGTAGTGTATACATGATGTAGTGTCTACATGAAATGCCATGCATACATATACTATCTCGTGTGTCTTTATATTGCCAAGCAAGCTCTCACTGTTATACATCATTGACGGGTGACAGACAGTCAGATGACGTGGGTGTAAGGCAAGCCCGGAGCGCGGGAATGCCAGTTGATCTAGGGCTGTTGGCGGGCGGTGTGCTGCTTGGCGATATGTGAACTGAACAGTGGCGAGCCAGTGTTTATCTAATTGTGTTTAACATCGGTCATCAGACCTCTACACAGTATAATGGTGTTGAACACTGTTTCTTAAACTATTCGCAATGCATTAATCTTAAATATATATTTTTTTGGAATCGAGTTTAAAAGTGGAAAGAACTCAAATCAACAATTAGTGCAAATCTTTCAAAAAAGATATTTTTAGCTTAGGTATTGTATGTTAGCATGGTATTTTGAGTTTTGATAGAGTAAAAATAGGTGCAAACTAAACAGTTAGAATATAAAAATTTGTCAGTTTAATTATTCCTTGCGAAGTTTCTTTTAAAAGTTCATTACCCCGAGCAGAAAAAAAATGAAACCGATGTTAATTTCCCATTGAACGCTTTAAACTCTCCAAACGATGTCGCCACTTCACAATTAGATCCGGAAGAGTCTCACCCGAGATCCGCGAACCATTTCTAATGCTCAAAACGATTGTGCCGAGGAAATTGACAAAATTTTATGTAAATAAAATCGGTACACGTAACAGTTGTCTTTATTTTACTGTGGAGCGGTAATTACGTGCTTCTTGTTTTATTTTGGAGAGAAATGCAAAGAAAGTTACCTAAATACCGGATGTCACATGTTTTACCTTTGAAATGTCACTTGCTGAAGCTGTTTTAAGGTGACCGCGCATCTGGGAGCACAGCAGACGCGGCATTCCCTGCAGTCGTCGAATTTTCTAAATCTTTATATGAAATAGTATGCAGCATCGCGCACCTATCGACACTGAGCGCGCGGCATTTCAGTAAAATGCCATGAGGAAATGCGATCACTGCCGGTAGCGCCGATAGATGCGCGTTCAGCTTTAGAACTCTTTTCCTATCATGAAAAATGTATTAGGTATATGAAATTATAGATTTAGGTGGTCGCATGGGCGCACGCAGACCAGATCCGCACGCGGATAGAAATCCACATGATAGAAAAAGAGCCCTAAAACGGACAAAGAAATTAACACGCAAACAATCGTAATAAAGAGGACAAACGATGATAATATTGATAATACAATGTTAATGTTATAAAGCAGTTTGTGAACAATATGAAAATCGAAATGTACTTACAGAAGAGATTTCAAGAGGGTTTTTATTGTTAATTTTGAAAATGAAAGCATTAACCTACTAGGATTATGATCAAAGTTAACTTTAAGCGTAAGGAAACCGTGATAGTATTATGAATAAAATAGGAAAAAAAAACAAACTATGAAAGTACAATAACCACTAAAAAGAAACGTTCTCATTGCACTTTTCCGGTATAATTGCATCAGTCGGTCGAACAAAACCGTGTGTGTGGAAATCATGTGAAATTACAACAACAATACTTTCTGGGACACCCCGTATACCGTTCTGAATATGGCAAATTGCAATCTATTAATTAAGAAAATTATATGCGTTGAGTAAAGCGAACTTATACGCGGATGCTGCTGAGCTCCTGGAGCTGCCAAAGGTAAGGAAAATATTGCAGTGTCTTAGGTTTACCAGGTTTTCATGCTTTATGCAATCATGCAGGACGTTTAATAAAATGTTAAGTGCGAGTCGAACTCGCGCGCTGAGGTTTCCGTATAATTGCAAGACCTTGCTTACTTCATGCCAAATTTTATGGGAAGTACCCTATAGCTTTTTGGTCCATGGCGAGAAAGAAAAAAATTTTTTTGTGAACAGAATATAAAAATACTTACGGCTTCTGGGTTTTTCTCATTACTTGTGCTATAAGACCTTGCTTCTTGCCAAATTTTATGAGTCTAGGTCAACGGGAAGTACCATAAAGGTTTGTGGTCCATAGGGAGTTTTTTTTGTGTATTAACAAAAAATTAACGGTTTTAATTTTTTTTCCTTTACTTGTGCCAAGTGCATAAGACCTTGCTTCTTGCCAAATATCATGATTCTAGGTCAACAGGAAATACCCTATAGGTTTGTGGTCCATAGCGAGTTTTTTTGTGTATTAACAAAAAGAAATACGGTTACTTTACTTGTGCCAAGTGCATAAGACCTTGCTTCTTGCCTCCATAGCGAGTTTTTTTGTGTATTAACAAAAAAATTACGGTTTTAAATTTTTTTCCTTTACTTGTGCCAAGTGCATAAGACCTTGCTTCTTGCCAAATATCTTTATGATTATCTATGATTCTAGGTAAACGGGAAGTATACTATTAGGTTTTGTGTCGATGTGATTCCAAAGGAAATTTAAAAAAAAATTGGCATACAGCCGATACGCTGCAAATTTTGATCGCGTTGACTAGTGATTAAATTGGCACAAAACTTAAACAAGCGTAAAAATATTGCTTCCCCTTTTTTCAATAGAAATAAAGGAGACGTCAACAATTTTGTGTTAGTTTAGTTTAGATTTGTGCCAACAGAATCACTACCAAACCTTACTTGTATTGTAAGTAGCCTGCGCATTATCCTTAGGTGTTACCACTATCTAGATCTTACTCACAGTCTAATAAGTTAAACCGCAAAACATCTCTGTATCAACCACAAACACAATATCTAATGACTCCGCAATTGCATTGTTACAAAATGATTGTTGGATTCTAGATTCTTGAGGACTTGTTTAGGTAATAAATATTTTTAAACTTACGCGATCTGAACACGTATTTATAAATACTATTTATAAATTTGTTTAGGTAAACTATCTAATATGTACAGTCACTGATAAAAGTACCTGAACAACGCGATAGCCACAATAATTTTTATGTTTTAGGGTTCCGTACCCAAAAGGTAAAAATCGGGACCCTATTACTAAGACTCCGCAGTCCGTCTGTCACCAGGCTGTATCTCATGAACCGTGATAGTTAGGCAGTTGAAATTTTCACAGATGATGATTGATATTTCTGTTGCCGCTATAACAAAAATACTTAAAATCATAATAAAATAAATATTTAAGGGCCATACAAAAAACGTGATTTTTTTGCTCTTTTTTGCTGGATATTCATAACGGCAACACGTACCGTAGACGCTTGAAATATTCACAGAATATTTAGTTATATATTCACTTTAAAATAAGTATTTACATTAAAATAAAACAAATATTTAATTGGGCTCCCATACAAAAAACGTAATTTTTTGCCGTTTTTATAGATGGTACGGAACCCTTTGTACGCGAGTTCAACTCGCACTTGGCTAGTTTTATTCGAAATTCGTGCGGTATTTGAAAAATTACAATTATGAGCTGTTTTTAGCAGAAGGTAGGTTTCTGGTTTAAAGTTTTTAGTCAATTAAAAAAAAAACTAATGTTCACTGGAACTGGAAGAGAACTATTTTTAGGACTAACCTTGCGTTTGCCATAATCCTTCTAGTTTTATGTATCGATGTTTTATATTTGCTTTTTCGTGCAATTAAGTTTTTAATTGCACGAAAAAGTTGTGTTGATAATCATTTCTAGGCAACCTTGGGCGTTGCACACAGGTGCAACATAAGCCTGCCTAGTTAGGTGTAGAATTTAACGGTTGTTTATGTTTCCAATTTATACTGTTACTTACCTCGTCTTCGCTTATGGTCATAATCAAAGAGTCAATCAGCGTTATTTTAAAGAGAATATTACCACGTCCTATTTTTGGTTGTAAGAATAACTTGTTTTTGATTTTTTAGTTATTTATATATACAGTTAAACTCTTACACGCGTTTGGAACTTGATTAGGGCTCTGTTTTACGACTACGGTAGACTCGCGTATGCCCTGATTAGGGTCTACCAAATTCGTAAAACCGACCCATGATTTGGGTCCAAAAGAGTGTAGGGGTTAAAGTCTTGTTAGGACAACAAGACAGAATAGATTTTTATGAAATTTGAGATCCTTCTCAAAACAAGGAGTCGGACGGTATCGCAATGAAGGACATAGGTGCTTTTTTATCATGAAAAATCACTCGTGAAGCCGCGTGAATTAGCTAGTATTTGATAAAATTATACAGTGACGATGAAAACAAGATTTGTAAACACAGTTTACTTGTTTATAAAAGCAATATCGTCATTGACATTATTATAGCTACCTAACATACCCACATTCAAAAGGGAAAAGAAAATAAACATGAAGCATGAATTGATTTTGCTGCATTATTGTTATCTATTGGTATTGTATCACAGATAACAATGAGTCATGCACCTATTTGTTTAATAAATACCTAGGTTTGCTCTAAAAGCCATAAAAAAAAGTTAATTAAATTAAATCTATAAATTTATAATAAGCGCAAGAAGAAATCCAATACAAACAACTGTTTATTTCGATGCACCAGTGCATCCTACAAAACAACGTCGTCAACACAAAAACTGTAAAGCAGAAACACAGAGTAGGTAAACTCAATAACAAAATAATAACTTACTCACCAATACAGCCAAAAAACCAAATCGAATATCCCTCCGTAAATGCCTTCCAGTAAACCAGCACAGTCACAAACGTGGTCACAAACGAAACTACCGTATTAATCACAAACCGGCCTGCGGAATCGGCATCTCGCGAACACGGCCGCGTGGCGGGCGATCCGGGCTCGTGTGAAATCAGCTGTGGTGTAGCAGCGCAGTACTCGGTTGCCAGAGCCAGTAAGGCTTCGATGGAAACACTTCTGTTGGGTGTACGGTCAGATTTACCCGCGAATTCGGACGTACAATCGAACGCAAAGGCGCAAGCAACAGAGAAGCAAATTGAGTTGGGTTAGTTGGCTACCCATGAATAGGTACTCAAAAGAAACTCAGATTTCAAGCACGTATCAAGTTGCGATTTTTTGACAGATTTTTATTGAAATCATAGTAAAATGGCGACTTGAGTGAGTCGTGTTTAAATCTGAGTTGCGTTTGAGTCTTCTGGCTGTACTGTTTTATGGTTGAGATCACGCAACAGAAAAGTAGAAGCAGGTGGAAGACTGATTGTACCTTATTTTTTTAATAATCAATCTACTTGTACGTATACTACTAACTGATGACTATTGTTCGAACAAAGTTATAAGTATCTAGATAATAAAATGTTGAAACGAAGTAACGCGTTACGCGGCTAAATCTAAGCAAATATTAGCGAGCTGGCAACAATGACGTGACCATACCCCATAGCTGGATTCCGCTGATAAGCAACCAGATAAGATTATCGTGCACTTTGTTTATAAACGAAGAATCAACCTAAACATGGTTTGAAATATATTTAGAAAAGGTAATTTATACTGCCTGATTTTACTAAGTTTTGTGTTGATTCCAATTTTTAATGTTTTGTGTTGAATCAGAGAAGAAATTGAATAAATAAGCAGTAAATTCTCCATACTAAGCTTAGTTAGAAACCTGTTATACCTTGGTACTGTATAAACTTTCCACAAGAGCAAAGCAACTTTCTGACCTACTCACTGAAATTTATTGAATTGATCAAGCCGCAAGATGACTCACGAATGTTGGTGTTACATCTATCGAAGTAGGAACTTCCCTAGATGGTGATATGCATGTGACCTAAAAAAGCTGATAAATTTTATTTGTACTCTCAATTATTAAAGAAATATATCTACATATATATTTTTGTATTTTTTGATGCTTTTATTATAATAAATATAATAATTAATAAATATAATAATTAATAAATATAATATTTAATAAATATAATAATTAAAAAGTAGATATTTTAAGACTGTCGCAAAATATCTTAGCTTGACGTCACCGTTCACCTTATTGTTATGAAGCTTTAGCGGAATATCTTTTTTTTAAATTCAGAAAACAATATTGGACACAACACACAAAAAACAAACATGATAGATTTCATTTATTACCTACCATATAGGTATTTGTTTCTCATTTTATTGTGATTAAAGGAACGAAATCACTTTGAGCTGACAAACATAACGGTGACCTCACAGAAAAGGTCAGCGTTTTTACCACCTGAAACAGAGTGCAATTATATTTTTAGATTTTGGCCCTCACCATTAAAAAAAATTGTGGGTGTTATATTTTTTCCGGTAATGAAATTAAATAATCGATAAAAAAACTACGCATATACCCTATTGTTTAGATAACTACAGTAATAGACCTTACTATATCATCATTATACCAATGTATGAAATGTTATGCGTTATGCATACTGCTGCAAGTGCTCGTAGACTGCTGCATATATCGGTATAAGCTATAAATTGGTATAAGTAATCGTAATCGTAAAAAATCTAAAACTTGTTATTGGTAGATGTAAGAGTTTTGAACCGATAACATACACAATTATATGGAAACATCAGCTCGCCTGTACCAAGGTGTTCTTTATGCCTCTGCAGGGGTCACCCATTGATCTAAAGTCGGGATCTCTTTTTTTAGAGTTCCGTACCCAAAGGGTAAAAACGGGACCCTATTACTAAGTCTTCACTGTCCGTCTGTCCGTCTGCCCGTCTGTCCGTCTGTCCGTCTGTCCGTCTGTCACCAGGCTGTATCTCATGAACCGTGATAGTTAGACAGTTGAAATTTTCACAGATGATGTATTTCTGTTGCCGCTATAACAACAAATACTAAAAAATAGAATAAAATAAATATTTAAGGGGGCTCCCATACAACAAATGTTTTTTTTGCCGTTTTTATAGATAAAAATGATGATAATGATGGTACGGAACCCTTCGCGCGTGAGTCCGACTCGCACTTGGCTGGTTTTATTATCATTGGGTTCACCTCGCCACACAGAAGTCATCCGTTCACCTGTCAACTGTATAAGTTCCTAAGTTCCTTGAAGCAACCAACTAAGCAAGCAGATGACAGTGACAGCTTGCTTAGCAACAGCTAACCTTGCTTGGCTGTTGCTAAGCAAGCTTTCACTGTCATCTGACACAGTGACATAGCTGGCAGGTCGGGTGTTGACAGGTGAACGGATGACTTCTGTGTGGTGAGGTACCGTGACACACGAGATGACGTATGTAAGCTATGGTATATCCATACTATCCATACTAATTGATAGGTACTAATATTATAAATTCGAAAATAAAGAAAGTTTGTCTGTCTGTTACATTTTCACGCCTAAACGGCTGAACAGATCGTAATGAAATTAGGCAGGGCGGTAAATGGTATCCCGGGGACGGAAATCGGCTGCTTGAAAAGCGTGTGCGAAGCCGCGGGCAACAGCTACTATTAAATAAAATACCTATTAGCGATACACTACAGTAGGTTAATTTGGTATTGGCAGGTTTACACTTACCACCTGGATTTCTTGAAATCAACGTTGAATGTGTCGTTCTTCATGAAACATCGTCAGCCAAATCAGCATTATCTATCATGTGTGATTCTAATCAGAGGAATGTCGATAAAAAAACGCAGCTGTTTTTGTTTCGGTAATGAATAAAACTCACAAATACGAATAACGTAATACAAACGCTCATGGTTGACTGGATATATGTGGCGTAGAATACCTAACTAATTTAATTTTATCACAGTGAATTAGGTGAGCGATAGTTTATTTTAAACTAAATTACCGACCAAGGTTTCTAATGATGACTATTAACATAAAAATTAGAAAAATGCATATAATTAAAGTTATGCAATGGTCTATTTGCCAGTCGTTTGGATATTTCCTAATGTTTATTTGGTTCACTGCGGATAGGTGGATCACTTTGAATGGCTAAAGGAAATAAATTACCTAATGAAATGAAGAAATGAGAACTTTCCACGTTACAATTTAAATCGATTTCAAAGCAATATCTGCGTTTGATTATTCACTCACATAAAGTGGTAACTAGAACAGATCCAAACATATTAGGTACCTATTTATTTAGTTAATTTAAATTTCAGAACCGATAAAGTTATACACAAATAATGCTAGTTAATGCACACAGCATCATCTAGCCCCAAAGTAAGCAGGACTTCGTCAATTTCCATCAGGTGAGATTGTGATCAAACGAAGGTCTTTTGACTATAAAAGAGGGTTGACAGACGGACAGACGGACCACAAACAAAGTAATCCTATAATCCTTTTGTGGTACGGAACCCTAAAAAGGAGTTGTGTTTGTGTACACATTTTAGCACTAAGTAGTTACATATACAGGGTTATTGGTAAATTAGTGACAATACGTGAACTGCAGGTTCAGCCCATCATCACAAACACGTTTGTGAAGACCCGGTCTTTATTCTTAATTTTGGTATTGGTAATGGGTACCCCCCGCAATTCAATAATCGTTCGTTAGAGGTTTTATTTGAAACTCAACTTAAAAACAGCTCTGCCCTGAATTAACAGAAGATATGAGAGTGAAAGATCGGTCTTAAGTAACTCGTTGGGTTCCAGACAAAGATGTTTTTTCATTTAGTATCAGAGGTGACTTAATTTTTTTTTAGAATTTAGACTTGGCGCCTTCACGAACGTGTTTGTGATGATGGGCAGGACCTGCAGTTCACGTATTGTCACTAATTTACCAATAACCCTGTATATCTGTATCTATCCTACGCACATGGCTCATCTCCGTTGAAACTGGCCGCCCATGGCCGAAATTCGGCTAGGCATCATCATGCGTTTAGGTCTTAACTCCTACCGGTTCCGAAGTTCAGTAAAATTGATAGTAAACCGCGATCCTAAAGAGAATGATAGCCAAAACCATGGGACATGGCACGCTTCGTTTTGCATGCTCTAATAACTACTTCGACCTCACTATGCATTCGGGTAGCTTGGTGATGGTTTTACTGACTCATTCAAATTACCTAATCCTACCCTAATCATTAGGGTCACTTGATTTAGAGGTTTTTATTTATAATTCATTAACAAGCAAGGATTAACTATAAGCTTATTTATGAACAAACATAAGCGTGGAATATGAACCTTTACATCAGCTTCACAATGAATAAAAATATTATATTATATTATGTTATAAACCCCATGGGTGAACGAACAAGCCGTGAGTGCAAGAGCGCGACTCCCTGCCGTCATACAGTGCAAACTCGTACGGAGGAAAGTCACTCGAGTTTTCAGGCCTAGTTATTTACAACTTACCGACCCTAACAAGATAATGACTTATTAATCCTTATTTGTCACTAGTATAAGTTTTCTAGGTTAGTTTGAATAGTCACTTGTGTTACTAGCTACGTAAGTCTGTAAAATCAACTTATTTGAATAAAATATTTCATTTCATTCTTCAATGTTTATAAATTTCAATATTAAAACAAATTACCTACTAATCTGCACGTTATCACGTTAGGTCTGAGATCTGTGTTTATTGCTATCTGGTGTTATATAATTAATGAATAGTGACCGTATTGAACCGATTCATGCAAATTTATGCAAAATCCAATATGATTTATTGATGTTAGATTTTTTCAATTAGGTACCCTTACTAAACACAGGTTTTAAACTTACAAGCATAAGAATCTAAGATAAAATAATTATATCTATATTCAGCTTTAAATATATATTATAGTAGCTTCTGGCCGTAGCTTCCCACGCGCTTTGCCAGTGACCATGACCGTCTCCCAGATACCGTTTATCTCCCTGCCAAGTTTGATTAAAATCCGTTCAGCCGTTTAGGCATGAAAAGGTACCAGGCAGACGGACTGATTTCCTTTCGCTTTTATAACATACCAGTTTCAACCCGCGGCTTCGCACGCGTTGTTTAAGGTTATTTCTATCCCATGGGAACTGATATAGGTATATAAAAAAAGCCTATGTTTTATTCAGTAGTTTTGGTGTGAAGATAACAAACATTCATCCAAACATCAAAATACCAAACTCTCGCATTTATAATAATTATAAGTGTTAAGTTACATTAATATATTCTTTTAATAAAAGTAGGAAGCTTTGAATAATTATGTCATGCGTTAAAACATTTTATTGGCAAAAACGAAAAAGTTTATATTTGGCCATAACTTGGAATGATTGCAGTTATAATAAATAACTTATGTCTGTTATGTAGGTCGATAGCTAAGCAAAATAATTTTTAAATGAGTGCCTAGTGCTGTGCATGACTGAGGTCAAAATATGACCACTCGCCTTGATCTTTACTGATGCTGCAAACCTTCATACTTTCAAGTACAATACAATAGAGCTCTGTACTCCATCGAACCTTGACTCAATCAAACATTAGGAACAGTTAATTATTTTTTGGTAGGTACACGAGGCGTTTATAAATCCGTGTTTTGTTTAACATACAGTTAGCTATTCGGAGGTTGACTGTTAGGTTACTCATGGTATTATCAATAACAGTTTCTTAATAAAACAACTTATTAAATAACAACTATACAAAACTCGATTTTGCTTTTTCACTTTTTTCGCAAAATGAGTCGCATAAAATGTCGTGAAAAACACAGGAGTTCAGTCCATAACGAGTATTTTGATCATAAATTTACCAAATCGCTGCAGCCGTTTAGATAAATAAATAAATAATGCTGAGCAACCCACACAGCATCATCTAACCCCAAGCTAAGCAGTGCTTGCGTTAAGGGTCCTTTGCTTAGATTAGATTAGATTAGATTCATTTATTGGTACAAAAAAATATACATGTCAACCATTTCAAAAATTCCATTTCATTTTTTTGCTTATAAGGAGTATCAGATAAGAAAAACAAACCTCAAGGGTTTCGATCAGGTTCACGCCGTCTCCTCCGCGGATACCTTGATAGAGGCTTGCGGGTAATAAAATTAGTTTAGTATAATTTTAAAATTATTGACGAAAGTTTCTGCATTCTTTAATAAAAAAAGTTATGCAATAAAATGCATGCGCATAAGATAGTAGATTTTAACTATTGAAGTGTGACTTCTGATATAATGATGATAGAGTGGAATCGTACTCTACACTTTAATATTGCGTGTTTTTCCTTAACCAATAACTAGTGCATTATGATTGCCCTGTAATTGCCTTTCTACAATACATTGTACTTAGATATGCAGTGGTTTTAATAAACTAGACAAGGTAAAATACCTATTCATGCATAAATTAATGATTACAACAAGTACCTACTCTCCTTTTTGTACAGACTTTTCTTCAATTTGCCCTGTTATTTAGTAGTATTTACGTAAAATGTATGGGACCAATCTTGCAACTGAAATTTAGGCCAGTTTTCCTCAACCAATTGAGCTGACATTTGACAGACTTGTGTAAATAAGTACCTAATACGTAAGTTCGGTGACAACGCAAATCGTGGTCTGATAATTGGAGACAGATGGTGGCCATAGGAACACGAAACGTCGTTACACCGTCGAGTTTGCGGTCGTTGGATTTGTCATCCCAAGCCCTTTAGATATTTTTCGTAGAAGCTTGTTTTCGAAAAGTATTTTTAAAATATATACACCTAGTTTTATTTCCAGAATATTTTTTGTTTTGGTCGTTTTAAATAGTACAATCTCAGGAGTCTGCTAGTCACTAGCCGCAGCATTTTCCTTTTCTGAAAGGACTTTCCCTGTTTTTCTTTTGTTGCTTGATGTGAAATTTACCTACACTGTAATCAATCCTTTAAACGCATAAATATTGTTATTTCTTAACAAATAAGAAAGCATTAAACGACTGTATTGATTAATTATCGTGCTGATGCGGTTCTGTGATAAATCGCATGAACGCACGGCTCAGCTTAACACTCATGAAATGTAAAGGTATGCTCATGAACTAGGTAATTTCTTGCCGCTATTCAATAAACAATGTGTTTTGAGACAGGCGCATTTGTCTATGCCTACTTATGCTGAACCAATGAGGCCTAACGAATACGCAATACGAATACGTCTGCAATGTTACGAATTTGAATATGTCATGCTGTCCCACTTATTATAGATTATAATATTATATTTGTCAACTTCAACTTCTTTTATATGGCTCTGCATCAAATACGTCTTTAAGTCAAATGTCATACAGGACTGTATGACATTCGACGTAAAGACGTATTTGACAAATCCCACTAATATTATAAATGTCAAAATTTGGATGGATGGATAGATAGATGAATGTTTGTTACTCAATCACGCCAGAAAGTCTGAACGGATCTTGATGAAATTTGGCACAGAGACAGATTATAGTCTGGAATAGCACATAGACTACTTTTTATCCGGAATTCCCACGGGAACGTGAACTACGCGGGTGAAACCGCGAGGCGCTGCTAGTATAATCAAAAAGTCTTATGATATAAAAGGATATAATCCACATTAATCAATAAACGTCAAAATACATATATACCTAATCTAAGTGGGACAGCATGATATTTATAAATGTTCCATGAATGACTTTTCAATCCCAATCTTTATCTACACAATTCGGCTGAAATGATCGCATACGGTCTTCACCCCGCGTCGCGTCCAATCAAACTTTAACTTCCCTTATATCATCGTTTCGGCAGGACTAGTAGCTGCCACGGTTCAGGGACTGGAGCACCGACACAAATTAAATAATCACATATATAATCGACACGAAACTACCATGAATCATCATCACAGAATGATTTCGCTGTCAATTCGTGTACCAAGTCAGCGTAACAAACGATCTGCTTATGGATGAACAGGTATGCACATTTCTTCAAGAACTAGCTAATACAGACGCGTACCAACCAATCTACATATAAGTATTATCATCATCATCAGCCTATATCAGTCCACTGCTGGACATAGGCCTCCCCTAATGAGCGCCATAGCGCCCTGTCTCCAGCTTGCCATCTGCCAGCAGTCTTTCGCAAATCGTCATCACCTGGTCGGAGGGCGTCCTACACTACGTTTGCCGAGTGGCGGTCTCCACTCAAGAACACGTTTTCCCCAGCGGTTGTCGGTTCTTCTCGCGATATGGCCAGCCCACTGCCACTTCAGCTTGCTAGTCCTTTGAGCTATGTCGACAACCTTGGTTATAAGGTATAAGTATTATATATAAGTCATAACAATTTGTATGTTTGTTAGTTTGTTTGATATGGTTTAACTGCGGAACTGTTGGTGGTTTCTTTGGTGTCCAAAAACCGCTCTCTAACTTGGCGAAGTGGCGTCGAGGTAAAGGCAGAAAACTCTAAGTAAGAACAGCAAGAGACAGAAATGACTGGAGACAAAAAAAAATTGAATTGAACTGGACGAGGCTTTCGATGCCATTACGGGGCAGTGGTCCAACTGCTCTGTCCAATTAGTTGGACTACGGGCCTTTACTAGGGGTCGTGGTCCAACTATATTTGCAGTTGGACCACGGCACCATAGTAGAGTTCCCAGGTCCAATTAAAACAATTTCAAATAATACAACTGCAAGCCACAGACGGTCCTTCCTTACCTTACGCACTATAACAAAAAACTTTTTTTTTTATAAGTTCTATTTTGTATGTAACATATTGGAGATGCCGTCAAATTATAAGATAAAACTGTATCTATGAATTAGATTCTGATAATGTTACCAGGCCAGTTTTGTGGGCGTTTTAAAAATTGGTGAAATATATACATTTTCAGGTGGTCTTTCGAATTTCGACCTTGCCAACTCGTATTTTTTCAGGTAGCTGCGCCATATAGGAAAAAATTACGTCCTAAAACAGATTAAATAGTATATTCTTTCGACTCATTTTACGATGAGAATGGTGAAATAGTATCGTAAAATTCTTTTTTTTCGATAAAGAAGTACATGATTTAGCCTACGAATACCGCTACGTCTGCTCCAAGACGCATTTTGGCAAAACAAGTCATTAAAACACCGCTTAGATTTTGCCTGATGTAAAAGATTTTTGCTCAATAATTTTGAGCAGCAAAGTCTTAGCAGTAAGTATAAAAAATTACAAAATTTAACTTCATTTATAATGAAGTGTAGAAATTTACGGACCTTTAGTAGGTACAATGAGAGATTATAAATATTATATTATCAAAAACTGTTTTGAGGCACCATTTTTTCTATGTGTGGCAGTAGGCTATCCGAGATGACAAAGTAAACATTTAGAAGGGGCACTTGAAATCTATAACATCAACAGGTTTCAAAACTCCCATAAATCTCTTCAGGTAAAACTACAAGCAAATTACTGATCGATCATCAATGCTTGGATAAGAAGTTATGAATTACATTCGGAAGGTTTTCTTGTTTAAAAGTACTTCTGGGCCATTAAGGCAGTATTCACGGTTTTCTTTTACTGTCAGGGACAGAATTCCTATGACTACTCAAATAAAGATGGATGTCGAAGAAGGTCATGTTGTGGAAGGAATAATATTCGGGGTTCTTATAGCAGACACACTTTCCAGCTCCAGGACCAAGACACTGAAACAATATTTTTTTATAAAAAAAACCAATATTTTCATAAGGATATCATCCTACTATACCACTCTGCTTTCGTCCGCTACGTCACTGAGGTCTTCAAAGGGAATGTTTGGTCTGAGGTAAAGTCTCAGTCGCAAAATCTGTAATATCTGGAACTACTGGTCCAATTTTTTACATTTTATTGTTAAGGTGGTTTGACGCGAGTTGGCTGGCGCTATATTCAATACTTTTGTGTGAATGAAAAAATGCAAAAAACTTGGCCCATCCTATATTTCGTTAGTAAATAATGGCACGCGAAGGAAAAGTTTTCCCCATCCCTGGTATATACTGTAAATAAATAAATAATAGTACTGGACAATTCACACAGCATTATCTAGCCCCAAGTTAAGCATAGCTTGTTTTACGGGTACTACTTGTTTTATGGGTACGAGGAAGTAAAAAGTAAAGAAGAAATTACCTGTTCGTGAAGCGACTCTATTATATTAGGAGTGCACTGCCATTTATTTGAAAAGAAAAATTAGATGTGGGGCACCGCTTGTGCGCCCTTTGCTTGTCGCCAGCGCCGCCGGCGCCGCCGGCGCCCGCGCCCGCGGCACCTCGACTGTTACTCAAATGAGCGACGCGCCTGATAGAAAGCTAAAATCATCCCCGAATATCTTAAGCTATATTTTATCCAGGCGCTGCGTGAGCGAAACCCCGAGCTGAAGCTAGTAGTAGTAGTAGTTTACTAAAGTAGGTAATTATTACCTCTCCTGTAGTAAATCTGAAGATACCGGTGGGCATTGAACATGGAACCTCAAAAGTCACACGGTTTGGATCACAGTCGGGTAAAGTGTGACTGAACTTTCGAGACTGTAACAATAATCGTAGTAGATAGTTAAGTGAACAACATTATTTGTGGTATAAACAATGGTGTGCAGTCTTCGAAAAAGGAGGAGAATCTTTGTTCGGCTGTATGAATGTTTTAGTATATATAGTATAATCCCGAGTTCCCATTAAAAACTCCCAAGTGGTGTATTGTATGTAGTACTTCGTATTTATCCTGCAAAACTCAAAAACTATGTAAAATTAGAAGATTCGAAGTCTATTGTTAGTTTTTTAAAATTATTAATTTTATTATAGTGCGCAAGCCCTGGCTCTCGGGGTATTCTCAAAGAAATAATGAGAGTAAAAAAATGGTATTCCAAAAAATCTTATCTATCTCTTTATTCGACTAGTCGGTTACCTACTTGAATTTGTGGCTTAGTTAATTAGAGCATTCTGTAAGAGGTCCCAAAGATTTTCAGTGGAACCGACTAAGGTTACGTGGCTTAGCTGGTTAGAGCACACCCGTACTGAGCTAGGGGCGCGGGTTCGAATCCCGCCGATTTCGAAAATTTTTGGGAACTTATTTCATTTCTTAGAGATACCCAAAGAGCTGGTAAGCACTATAATAAAAAACCATAGAATTAGACCATTCCCGTACTGAGGGAAGGTCGCGGTTTCAAGTCCCGCCATAATCAAAATTTTCGGGATGTTATTTAATCAAATTATTGATATTTTGGTGTCTCAGGGTGTACGTACCTACGTCAGACCAAAACATATAAAAATTCGGCTAGGTGCAGCAGAACCAGAAGCTACTTACATCATATATGGTTTGGTTAGCACCGTAATTACCGCCAGGGAGCGCGGCATATGCCGTCAAGAGATTGCTGAAAGGTTCAGTAAAGTCTTCATCATCGCTGTCATGTGGTCTTTCATTATTTAAAGATGCTGTAACTCTGAAATTACGATGGGTTGTGGCATGTTGCGAACGTGAAACACCGGCCACGGCACGGGAAATTGTGATTATAGAATTCATTGCAAAGCACAAGGCTATTGTCCAAGAGTCATGTAAGGTCTAAAGGAAATAAAGCACTTTGAATTTGGAATTTTGAATTTATTTAGGTAGGTTTGTTACATTACATACATTTTGTAGAGCTTATATTTTTTCTGAAAGTTTTAATTATTTTTGCATGTTTTTTTTAATGGAAACTGTAATGTGGCAATGATGGCGGCGAAATTCTGCTGCATTATGCTAAAGAGTACAACTACAACAATAACTACCACTATGCTGTCGATAAATATTTCTTTTATCATGAACTTTTGTTACTGTCTATGGCCGTTTTAAACTCTTTACAATATATATATATATAATACAATATATATATATAATACAATATATAATTATAGGTATTTTGCAATGAAAAAGGAGATCCCCTGTATTTTGAGCTTTGAATATTCAATACTGGCAAGGAGATCTCTTTGTTAGGGTTCCGTACCCAAAGGGTAAGAAACGGGACCCTGAACCGATACCCAGAAAGGTATCGGTTTGTAAATTTATATATTGTTAATGTTAATTGCATGTGTGTCTGTAGTAACTAATAAAAATGTTATCTATCTATCTCAATTTCATAACAGTTTTTGAAACTGTAGGTTTCATACTCTTCGAAATATTTCGAAAAACGTTGAAAAATTGACCCCCCTTCTTTCTCCGAAGTTTGCAGAGCGATTCATGTACAATGTAGGTATGTGGCGTTTGTAGATATAGATTGTACCCAAATTGGGTATTAAATTAAAGGTATACATTTCAAAACAGTTTTAGAAATTTCTGTAGGTTTCATACTTATTGAAACATTTTTAAAAAGTTGAAAATTTTACTTTTTAGTCTGAATTAATTAGCAAAAATTCTAATCGGTAACAAAAGTATTTGTATAATTGGCATTGGAGTAGAGGTGAGTGGTCCATCCTAGCAGCCAGCGGAGACGATTTAAAGGTTACTACGAACGAATTTATTTTTAAAGTCAAGCTATGTGGGGGATTTCCAGAATTTTTTTTCCTAATATCCCCCACGAGACTGATCGATTTGATTTGGGGGATTTCAGGAAAAAAAATCCGGTAATCCCCACGTGGGGGACGGCTGTGCGGGATACTCGATCGAAAGCCTGAACCGACGAAAAATAAGAAAAGGTAATAACAATTAGGTGTAATTAGGTATATCTTTATTATTATGCTACTGTGCAGGAAAATGTTTGTATTTTATGAATTGAATGGTGGTTTTTACACTTTTTCTTAGGTTTTGAAGAAATATGGCGAGTGCCTACGTCAGTATAACTTCATCGCAAGCACAGGCGGCATGAACAGCATTGATCGGGTGACTAATATTCCGCGACGCTATAGTTTCTTCGAATATCGATGTACATTCGGGTCGTACGCACTCTTTGCTATCACTGGCTTGGCACACATGTGCGAAAGGTGACCTGCCGTCCGATTTAGAGGGTTACGACCTGGTTGAATCCCTAGAGGGCTTACAAAGCAATCTGCTTTGCAGGGAAGATCCCACACGCAGGGGCGTGGCGGTTGCCAGTGAAGACATCCCGGTCTGGTGCAAGGCTCTTTGAGTTTAGCTATGCTCCTCGATCCATTGCATCCTGAACTTTGCGGCATGTTGTATTAGCTCAGCACCTTGTCTCGAACGGAACTTGGGAGTTTAAAGAGGTAGAACACAGTCAGCTATTAGGATGTGTTACGATGAGATAAGTTTGTGTTCTTCTTATGGATTGTCATAGTATTTACTGAAAATTTTGTTTTTACATGTTTATTTTAATGATATAATGATTTTTTTACATTTTATCTAGGAAGCTGATTGTAAACATTGTTAAATCGCGTCGGCCTACATAATTCGAAACCAACATCTATTTATTTATCTTTTGAACGGATTGAAACCACTTCGATCATATCAAAAAGTATACAATAACTACCTTTCGCACATGTGTGGGTCCAAGCCACGAACATTTTCCGACTGCTTTTTGCAAAGGTAAGCTCTCTCAGATTTTTTTTTAATTCAAAAACCTGGTTTTTTTTTGTATAAAATGTGGTAACAAACCCCAAGGAATATTGGTGGAAAATATTTAACGACATAGGTATTTAACACCGAAGCAAATCACAGAAGCTCGAAACAGTTTTTCGTTTTGAATGCTTTCATTCATCAAAAATATAAATGCGATAACGAGAGATCAATTATTGATCTCTCGTTCGTTTGCGCTGCACGTGTGAGATTATCCGCTGTCGAAGTTTATGTTTTAGTTTTTACCCGACTACCGACAGGGGAGGGTTATGAGGTTAGCACCCTATTTAGTGATAACGTCACTGTTACTTTTGTAGCGACCTCTAGAGAGACAATGGCTGAACCACAAAGCTAACGTCAATAGAGGTGCGCAATGACTTCACATCGAGAGAACAGAAGCTATCTACCTACCCAAGCGCTTCAACGAATAACCGCTAGATGTCGTTAGGATAAAATTCCAACAATCTCCGAGTGCAAAAAGAGAACAATTCCTAGATCGCGCAAACGCTTGAATCAGTTGCAACCTGCCTATATACGACTATCCAACATCAACTGTTGGTCGAAAGACCACCGGGCAAGTGAACCAGTTGGGTTAGCCCGGAGAAGGGAGATCTCCTTCTGCACTATTTGGGGGAAATTCCACCTTCTCCCCCAAACTTTATTGTTTTCTGTTATTGTTATCAGTTTTTGTTAAGTTTTCATTCATAAAATGTCTTGGTTGACATGAAATATCTAGGACTCTATCGGTATAGAGTAAAATACCCTATTACCCTATTGCAATAATCCACCCAACATAGAGTGGAAATAACACTTATTGATAGGGTAATTATTTGAATGAACTTGCTGTTCCATTTTTATCCATCATATCCATTTTCAGATCCATTTTTAGAAGATCAAACAAAGCATAGTATTTGACTACCTAGGAATTTGAAGAGTTTGCTTGAGCCGACGATCACGGTATCCGCCGCGGCGGATACTCGATCGAAGGCCTGAGTCGACGAAAAATTACAAAAAGTAATAACAATTAGGTGTAATTAGATACATCTTTATTATTATGCTACTGTGCAGGAAAATGTTTGTATTTTATGAATTTAATGGTAGTTTTTACACTTTTTCTTAGCATCTGAAGGAATATGTCGAGTACCTACGTCAGTCTAACTTCATCGCAAGCACCGGCGGCGGCATGAACAGCATTGATCGGGCGACAAACATTCCGCGACCGATGGCTTCTTCGAATATCGATGCACGTTCGGGTCGTACGCACTCTTCGCTATCACTGGCTTGGATCCACACATGTGCGAAAGGTGACCCGCAGTCCGATTGAGAGGGTTGCGACCTGGTTGGATCCCTGGAGGGCTTACAAAGCAATCTGCTTTGCAGGGAAGATCCCAAACGCAGGGGCGTGGCGGTTGCCAGTGAAGACATCCCGGTCTGGTGCAAGGCTCTTTGAGTTTAGCTATGCTCCTCGATCCATTGCATCCTGAACTATGCGGCATGTTGTATTAGCTCAGCACCTTGTCTCGAACGGAACTTAGGAGTTTTAAGGGGTAGAACAAGTCAGCTATTAGGATGTATTACGATGAGATGAGGTTGTGTTATATTCCTATGGGTTGTTATAGTATTTACTGAAAATTTTGTTTTTACATGTTTATTTGTATGATATACTTTTACATTTTTTTACATTTTCTTTAGAAAACTGATTGTAAACATTGTAAATTCGCGTCGGTCTACATTTTGAAACCAAAATTTATTTATTTATCTCTGAAACAGATTGAAACAGATTGAAACCACTTCAATATGACGTCCACAGATTTATAAGTATAGTACTAAATGACGTCGATCTAAACGGCAAAGAGCATAGTGGTTTTATTCTCTTTGGCAAAGAGTATACAAGGCTAAACTTTATTTGACATAAAAATGAGTCTATAAAAAATAGAGAATACTCTTACTACTTACTTCAAAGAGAATACAGTAACCAAAGAGTATAACTACTAACCATAGGGACAATAACTACCGGAGTCATAGAGTTAGTAGTAGGTACTATAATAACTCTATGACCGGAGTCTAATTCTTTCTTGCGAGATTTTGAAAGATTTGATTTTAGTCTTTTATACATTAATCAACAAGATCCGTCAAGTGCGAGTGTAACTCGCGCGCCGAGGGTTTCGAACATTTGCCAATTATACATCTATACTAATATTATAAATGCGAAAGTGTGTTTGTTTGTTTATTCTTCCTTCACGCCCTAGCTAAGCAACCAATCGGCTTGATTTTTGGCATGGAGTTAGTTGAAAGGATGGAGAGTAACATAGGCTTACGTAGGTATATAGGCTACTTTTTATCCCATAAATTAGTTCCCATGGGATAGAAATAACCTTAAACAACGCGTGCGAAGCCGCGAGCAGCAGCTAGTTATACAAATATATACTAAATAGGGACTGGTTCGAGACTTGCTATTTAATTAATACCAAAAATACTAGGTACCTTGCAGATGGATCGCACTGCAAACTTAGGAGATAAGGGGTAGCGGTAATTCTACTTTCTTTCAACATATTTCAACAAGTATGAAATCTGCTGAAATTTTATAAACGGTTTTAAAATTTACAAATTGGTACCTTTCATTTGATACCCCACTCGGGTAGGGGGCTGCCTACCCGAGTGGTGTATTTTTTTTCGAAAATTTTCCCCGCCTTTTTGACAATTTTTCAAGAAGTTTCTTTTGACAGACTTCTATAATTTTCCTGTTAGATATAGATCTATATCTACAAATGCTATATACATTTCATCCTTCGATCAAAAATAAGGAGTTCGCGGCCTCCCCCGTAGATACCTAGAGCCTTACAAAAATGTCACTCAAAATTGGGTTCGTTTTGTTTTGACGCAGACAGTTTGCGCAGAGCCTGACAAGTTTTTTCCATACGGAACAAGAGATTGGTGGAGTCGAATTCATTTTATTTTATTTTGAGTAGGTAGGTACCTACCTGAGAATTATATACCTACCTACTCAGTTTATTTTCTATAAGGATTAATTAACAGAATTCAGGTAAAGATAACGAATCATTTATTGATGAAACTATAAATTGGTGTCTCAACAGTAGGTATTTATACAAAAGGGTCATTTCAGACATACAATAATTTAAACTTACAATACAATTTCAGGCAGGCACTCTAGATTAAAAAGAACTGGTTCCTGTCTGTGGCTTTGCACGAGTTTTTTTTACGGGAAAAAAATAAACGTTTTATAAATTCATACTTCTGGTAGGTAGGTAAGAACCTAGTCTTTCTTTTATTAGAGAGTCTACGCAAATGAAATTTTAGGGCGGGCCAACTAATTATTTTAAAAATCATCAACTAGTAATATTAAACTTATTTTTATGAAAAATATATTAATACATACTATAAATGAAAAAAAAATTTAGAAGAAATAGCCTCTCCATTTATCAATTTAGAACAAAATTAATATTTTAACATAGGCAAACCAAACAACAATATTTTATGCTGATTTCACAAGTATATGACTCACATCTCAATATACGGGTAAAAAATATATATAAACTTACTGAAAATAAGAAATTCCATCCTTTTTCAGCACTTTGGACGAGTGATTCTTGCATTTTTTGTACCCATGCTTTTTGTCTGAACGCTAAAATGACACTAGTTGAAAAGCTTCCCTAACATGTCAAAATGTTCTCTTTTGCTACTGAAGGTTGTGGCGTGCGCATTGTGAATCTAAGGGGGGCCGGCAAAGCCGGACATTTTTGATCGATGATTTCATCAGATGAATCGCTCCGAAGCTACGAGGAGTTAGGTACGTAATATGCTGAGCTAGAAATTTTAGTCCCAAAACCCCCAAAACTATTTCTTTCTTTAGAGGTAATAAGACAAGGTAATAGGTCCGCAGACCAACCGCCATACCCCCCTAGTGGTAGGATGTTTCATTCCGTTTCGGTTTTAAAGCTGCGCTTAAGTACGTACAGTCCAATCAAGAAAAAATCAAAATGGATGTGCTGGCTAGACATCACAGTTCTGGGAACTTTGTAGACTTCTGGAAACAGACTAAAAAATTAGACGGCAAAAACTCGTTACCTGTAAATGTTGAGGGTGAAAAAAATCTAAACAGAATAGCAAATATATTTCGTAATCATTTTAATGTCATAGATAACAATGTAAATATAGACAATAGTACCGATACATGTCGGGTCGCGGAGACTCACCATGTTACGGTGTCGCCTGAACAAATTGCGTTAATTTTGAAAAATATGAAGCGTGGTAAGTCTCCGGGACACGACGGTCTTAGCATAGAGCATTTGGTGTATGCTGGCCAGCACATCTGTAAAGTTCTAGCGCGGCTGTTTAACCTTTGCATGACGCATTCATACTTACCTGGCGATCTTATAAAAACCCTTGTGGTTCCTATACCGAAAAATAAAACCGGTGATATATCGAGCGTGGCCAACTATAGACCCATATCCTTAGCCACTATAGTGGCCAAGGTGCTTGATCGCGTCATACACCTCTACCTAAAGCCATTGAACATTGACGATGGGCAGTTTGGCTTTCGCCCGCAGGTTTCAACCGATATGGCCATATTTACACTCAAGCAGGTGGTCAGCTGCTACACCAGGAATAACACCACAGTCTATGGTTGTTTTCTAGACCTAAGCCGCGCCTTTGACATGATCAACCATAATATCTTATGGGGGAAGCTGCGAGACGGTTCTGGGGTCCCGGCTGAGGTTGTTGACCTGCTGGCCTTCTGGTACCAGAACCAGACCAACAACGTCAGGTGGGGTACCGAGCTGTCGGACAGTTTCCACCTCAGCAGAGGCGTGAGGCAGGGGGGGCTGACCTCTCCAGACCTGTTCAACGCGTACATCAATGGGTTGATCGTGGAGCTGAGCAGCACGCCGGTAGGGCTCAGGTTAGATAACAGATATGTGAATAACCTGAGCTATGCTGACGACATGGTGTTGCTCAGCCCTACGATTAAAGGCTTGAGAAGATTGTTGAACATCTGTGAAGAGTACGCGAAAAAGCATGACTTAATATACAACGGTAAGAAAACAGAAATGGTAGTATTTAGGTCTGGAAAGGGACCCGAAAACATTCCAGAGGTCTACCTTAATAAACAACCTATTAAGGTGGTTGATCGATTTAGGTACCTTGGCCATATCGTTACCTCTAATCTTAAGGATGACGATGACATAGACCGGCAACGCAGAACGCTATGCGTAGTCGGAAACATGATAGCTAGAAAGTTTTTTAAAGCTGCACCTGACGTGAAAACTACACTCTTTCGATCGTTCTGTCAGTCGTTTTACACCTGCCAACTCTGGACCAACTACACGAAGAAGTCGCATGATCATATTAGAGTTGCATACAACAATATCTTTAGGCACCTCATGGGCTATAAACGTCACTGCAGCGCTTCTGAAATGTACATGAATGCACGAATTGACTCCTTTCAGGCCATACAAAGAAAGAGAATTGCTTCATTTATGTCCAGAGTTGACAGGTGTAATAACACTATTATAAAAAGCCTGTCCGACCGACTTGTGTTAACAAACACTTATAAACGATGGGTGGAATTAGCCACCTAGATATTACTATAGTAGATATACCTAAAGTAGGTATGTACTTATATTATATTAAGTATATTATATTATTTTGTTTTTTATTGTAATAAGTATTTAAAAGGACTGTGTACCTACTCATATGGATCAAGATATCCGAAATAAACGATTATTATTATTATTATTATAATTCCACTATTGGGGGAATGAAACAAATTATTGGGGTATTGCATATAAATGCAATCTACAAATAAGCTATTCCCTAAATTCCATAAAAATGTTTATCTTAGGGTTGGCTCACACCGAGACGCGACGCGACGCTGTGCGCTCTTTAGAACATTGTAACTCAAAATACAACTTTATTAACTACGCAAAAAGATACACACTTTATTGCGATGAGACGAAAATGCCCCGTGGCATAACGCGGCATCCGTGAAGCGCGGTGCCCCGTGGCGCAGCCTGAAGCCGTCGTCGTGGCGACCTGTCTCTACTATTTTCCATCCAGATTTCGTGTAGAGTTTCAGTTCTGTAGTGTTCCGTAAATCTTTTTTAATCAGTTGATGAATACTATTCGAAGTTCATGTCCATACAAAGATTTGTATGTAGTTCTATTAGATTGAAGAGCAAATACCTAATTGTCTACGCGAGCGAAGCCGCGGGCAGTAAGCTAGTTTATAAATAAAACAAGACAATGTTAATGCTTATATGACATGTGTATGTTTGGTTAGTTATTTATTATGATCTGTGGTTTTACACTTTTTCTTAGATTCAGAAGATATCAAGTACGGCATCAATACTTCATGAGTAATACCGGCATCCCCGCAGCCGGGCCGCCGCCGCCGCCCTCAGCACAGCCCGTGCAACATTCTGCTGTCAAAAATTTTATCAAATCTTGAGGCTTTTTCGAACCATGTGATTTTCCCGCTGCTGCTGACTTTGACCCACCTGAGTCCACATGCACTCCCCCGCCAGTCCGACCGAGCGGGTTGCGACCCGGTTGAATTCCTGGGTGCGCTTCAAAGCAATCTGCTTTGCAGGGAAGATCCCAAACGCAGGGCGGGGGCGGCTTCCAATGTACACATCCAGGTCTAGTGCATGTCTCTTCTTTGGCTACGCTTTTTACAACTTTACGCTTTCGCCCCCCTGGTCCTACCACATATTCGTCGTCTGTAGACGCCTGCGCCTGCGCTGACGCCCGATCTAGCTCTTTACTATCGAAACTCGAGAAGATCTTTTTGAGGCTTTCCGGGTCGAACACAAACATGCCGTTCTGAATTGAATGGGACGGTGCCGTACATTTGCAGGCGGGGCATCCTGGTTTCCATTCATGTTTGGGGTCCACCATGTTGTCGTTATTACACTCGGCACCTGTTGTCGGAACTTATAAGGTTCACAATACAACGCCTTTATGATTTGTTATGTTACGGTGAGAAAATTTGTATTTTTATAGGTTTTCATGTTTTTTTACTGAAAATTTTAAATATATTTTTACATTTTTAATTTAGTAATAAATAAAGTGACATGTTGGTGACATGTTTCTTTATAGTGATGATGATGATTCTGGCAATATGGTCTGGTTCGTCTGGTTGGACACAATTCTGCCAGTGTCAAATACCTTCTTGATGTAGGCGTGTTTTAAAAACAATAAACCGACTTCAAATTCCTGAATACCTACTCATAAAATACAGACGGACGGACAGACATACAGGCAGACTGATAGGAGGCTTAGTAATAAGCTATGTCGGGACCCTTTACGTAACAAAATCATCAGTCCAGTTTCTGTCGTCCTTCCCGTTAGACAATCCGCCATCCGTCAGCTTTATTACCCCAAGGCCACGACATGCCCGCCCGCCCGTCCTGCGTCTTGCGTCTGCGTCGTGCGGCGAGAACAAATCAAAGAAGTTGTTTGAGTGTGCCATGACTCATTCATGGCCCATGAGTCGCCGCGGTGGGACTTGCGGAGAGGTGTATAATTTTTTTTATATTTCGTTCATTCGTATGATTGTTTTGTGTACTTAATCTATAAAGTACCTACTATTGCAAATAATAAGACTGATTTTTTACCCGACTACCAACAGGGGAGGGTTATGAGGTTAGCACCCTATGTTTGTATGTTTGTATATTTGTATGTTTGTATGTATGTGGCCGATTTCTTTGTTCCCACGTAGCGCTGAAACTACTGGTTCGATTTCAACAAATTATGTATCGATTGATTCGTCTCAATACCCCGATGGTTATAGGCTTAGGATAAGATAGGAGAGGAGGATAGGATTTAGGACTCCGACCCCGAATAAGCCTTCAAAACGCGTATTAAAGTTTAGGTAGCCGCAGGCTGCAGGCCCCATAGAGAAAAATTACAATACCTACGACCTATTTTCATTGTCAACTCTATGCCTATCAAATATGACCGATACGTCATTTTATTTTGTCAATGTAAATGTTTCAAACTTTTATAACTTTCACGTACAACTTTATCTTGTTAATAAATAATTTTGTATTTATTTTTCTCAACCCTGTTGGCAGTATATGATGGTATGGTGGCACTATAGAATTAGTTAGTAGGCACAAGGAATCGTATAGAAACGGTAACGAAAATGTATACGTTAAAACATAAATTATGATCCGTTGGCACAAAATTTATTCCAAAAAAGCAGTTGCATCGGATCAATGATCCATTGGGAACTTCTTGTTTGATCAGATGCGACCACAATCTGATCATATGATCAGATGGGAATAACCCCAAATTCACAGTCACTTAAATAAGCTTCAAAAGAAGCGACAGCTGAAATCAAAGGACAAGGTCAAGTGATTCTATCGGTATATGCAAACGATACAGGTGAAACTGGCGAAATCACTTTTAATGACACTATGTGCCTAGCTTTTGAAGTAAATCTATTATCTGTCGGAAAAGCAACAGAATCGGGTTGTACGGTATAGGTTTGTGCCTTTAACCTGTTTACTATGCTTGTACGTTCTTTTTTTTAATAAAATTATGTGGGATATAGATTTACTTTCATGTTCTTTAGCGCCTACTTTAGGTAGACTACCCAACTTTAGACTTACCTAACCTTTACTGTTTTCGCATTTGTTCTATAGTTTTTAGTTCCGTACCGTAAAAATTACCAAGACTTCACTGTCAGTCTGTCAATCTGTCAGTCTGTCCGTCTGTCAGTCTGTCACCGGGCTGCTCTCATGAACCGTGATAGTTAGTTGAAATCTTCACAGACGATGTATTGCTGAAGCGCAACCCCAACCCCAATAAGAACAAAGCCCTTTGGTACACACGGACGCATCCGACTATTTTGTGGTCTAATTTTGTAAGAAAACGACAATTTAAAAAGACGTGTATTTATTATTTTAGGTGGTTTAACACTTTTTCTTAGATTCAGAAGAGACGTCGAGTACGTCAGCAAAGCTTCATGACCATGACCGGCATCCCCGCCGCCGGACCGCCGCCACCGCCACCGCCCGTCGCACCGCTGCGTCCACCCGCAGAGCAACCTGTGAACATTCTGCAATTATCAATTTTTATCGCTAAAGGAGCATTGAAACAGCGATTTCGCCGCGCGTGTGACCATGCGAAGGACCCGCCACCGGGAGACATTAAAGAAGGCCCTGAACCAGCTCCCATACAAACTTACTTTTCGATTCATTTAGAAACTGCGTCCCCTATTTTAATGAAATTTTGCATACATAATCGGATAAGTATCATGTTTGTATTGTTAGTTTTTCAAAATACTTTATTTGTATGGGAGCTTAGAGGCTCAGGGCCTTCTTAAGAGGGGCATTTTGTAAACTGAAGACACCTGACAGAACAAAGTTATCGACAAAGCTCAAAACATTTAGCAAGCTGAAGTGGCAGTGGGCCGGCCACATATCTCAAAAAACCGACAGCCTCTGGGGTGTTTGTTTTCTTGAGTGGACTGCCACTCGAAAAACTGGACTGCAAAAGACTGCAGGCAGGGCGCTATGGCACTCATTAGGCGAGGTTTAAGTCCAGCCGGAGACTATAAAGGCCGATGATGGGGCCTTTTGAGCTACTCATCGAAGAGAGAGTTCTGTTGCCGGTTTTATTTCACTTAAGCGTAAGCAAGCTCTACCTAGGGATAAACGAACATGCAGAAGAATAGACTGCCAAGTGCACTTACTACAACATTTTCCTCCTTTGTCAGCGGATGAATCCGGCATTATTCCTTTCAGTTCACAGACAATGAACTTTTTGCCTCCTCCGGAACCATGGGCTGATCCACCTGCGCCACCGGAGCGCCCGCCGCCACCGTGGGCCTCTTCCATGTGAGCGATGAAGGGCGCAGAGTCAGCGAGGCCACGCGCCCGAGCCAGCTGGCTCGGTGCGCACACCGGGTCCGGTAGCACGAGGCAGCCCGGCTCGCCGCCGCAACCCGTGCGGCGGCAGTCATGCTGGAGCCCGTTGCGTTTGATGCAGTGGCAGCTGTAGTACATGATCCCTCCGCGGAGTTCACGACTCTTCGTCCGCTTCAGTTGGTTTTCCTTATGATCCTTTTTTTCTCCGCCGCTCTCCTCTGCTCCGGAGGCGTCCAAGTGCTTCTTTTTTTTCTGAAACGTAAAAAAAAATTATTTTGTGTAAAACTGCGCCCGTCCGCCGTGGGAAAAGTATGAACATAAATTACCCGGAGCTCAGGAGAGCGACGTCAAGCGCACTACCACTGCGATATAAGGTCGAAGTCACTGAAGCGTGTGACGTAGGTCTTGCCGGGAGGAGGGCGGCGACAGCACGGCGGACAAGGGGCGGGACACGGCTTGGAACAACAGGGCCCGGACCGGCACAAATACCGAATCGAGCCCTGCTGGAAAAACTGGCAATCTTGAAGTCCGTTTCGCTTAAACGCTGACCGCGGAAGGCACTGAAGCTGCAACATGAGGTTGCAACATTATTTTACAGGTAAAAGCATCTTCTAAGGATGGTTTCCAATTTGAATGAACTTCTCAGAGTTTACCGTTTACAATAGATGACGGATGGATTTATTTTTGAGGTATGGTATGGTCGTAATTACCTATGTACTGTTGGTTGGTGAAATTACCTCTAGTAACCATGTCCACTACACATAATGACCACTTCTGGTCTAGCTAGAGAATATTCTTACCGCTGGGCCACAATCTTCGTATTTGTAGCATACCATGGGACCACACGGACTACACCTGAAAGAAAATATGAAAATTATGTCTTGGTACATGGGGTTTCTACGTCTACGGGTAACACAAAATATCTATACTCACATTTTGGATGATAAATTCACCTACAGAGCAGGAAAGAGCGGTTTTGCTTTGTTTTTATAAATGTTGTAAAATCTTATATTAGCATAACACTAGAAATTTAGTTTTTTGTAGTTTTTATTTGCAAATTTTCACTTTAAAATTTATAACAAAATCATCTGAACGGATGAATGTTTCAGAGTCGTCTGTCAAATATTTGCTAAAATTGCAGAATTGACTTTTCTCGTCTTCTGTATTTAAAAAGTCTATCAACGGCCAGTAAATACGTAGGTATACATAAAAAATAAAGCATGTTGCACACACACAGATAGCAGCAGTAATTTTGTACTTTTGCTGCGTTCCCAATTTTTTTGCAGTTTTTTCGTTCTATGACTTTCTGAAATCTGGGGAATTTCACTTATTCTTTCGCATATTGCAAATTGAAGTCAAAGCTTCAGCATGTGGATTTAATGCATGGCTAACGCATGCAGTACACGCTGGAACACAAAGGGGGCTTGGGATAGCTTCGCAAAGTTTCGTTGACCCTTGACAACCACTTCGCCTGCAGTCGTATTGCAATCCATTTCGGCGCAGGCAGAAACAGTCAGTATACAGGATACCTCCTCTCAGTTCCCGACTCTTGGTGCTATGGAGAATTGTGTTTTGTGAACCACCCATTTTGCTGATTCTACAACGCAAAAGAAATACTTTTATTTTATTGTATTACTACAATTAATTTAAGTCAAAAAGCCTTTTCAACGGTTCTCTTAAACCAATAACACAACCAATTTATCTATCTACAAATACCTTCGTATGAAAATGCTTACTTTAAACAATTTTAATATTAAAATATTTCAGATTACACAAAAATTTAGAGAACAACTTGGAAATTTTGAATAGTTTATTTAAATCAAGACTCTGATTGTTGTGATGGCATTGTTTTTTGTGAAAACTAGCTGGTTATGGATAAGGTATATAATTTTTTTTAAAAATTAATCTATTTGGCTATGACATGCTGAAAGTTCCAAAAGCATGAAAGTGTTATAAATAGCCATTTTATCAACAATACCAACATTTTTCATGCTTTTGGAAGTTTTTACTCAATTAACAATTGTATTCTTATGATGCTTTTAAGTCTTGTGTCATTCTGCAACGTTTCGCCGTTTTTGACGATTGCGTGCAGCTCTGCGCGTCGCGTCGAGTTGTATTGTAAAACGCGAGTGGTCGCACGCGGCATAGTAAAACCCGCCTATAGGCTTCATACAATCGCTGCGATCGCGTGCAATTGCACACAACCGGCGACACGCTGCAGAATGAAAGGAGCCTTAGGCATGGTACTTATGAAAGGCTAGGAACTCACGGAGCGGTTTTCACCCGCACCCGACGCGGTTGCAGGACAGCTGTTTTATTTTTAATCTCACGGGACCCGTTGTAGTGCGGGAACCGCAACAGCCGCGGCTGCGACCATCATCGCCTCTTCATCTTCACAAACGTGTTTGTGATGATGGGCTGAACCTGCAGTTCACTTATTGTCACTAATTTACCAATAACCCTGTATATCAAAGTAGTTGTAAATACAGACAAAACTGTTGATTCTGTTGTTATATACAACAAGCGACACGTCGTCGGAAAGCAGTAACTGCGATACAGAGAAATCGGATTCTGATTTGTTTTTTTTTTATTATTTATACCAACTAATTGTAAAAACTGTAATTATTTATAACTCGATTTTTATACGTAACTGTTTTCTTACTAAAACCAACACATATATTATATATAGTATAATAATATATTTAATAAGCCAGTAAAATTTTTTTTGCTCCCTCAAATGTTTGTTATAAATCGCACAGGTAATGCAAAAATGTTTGTGGGTGGTCACAAACATTTTTGAGGAAAGAGGCAAAGAGATCATTGTACGAAATTCTTTCTGCTTTGCGTCCGGACTTGATCTGTGTATTGTATTGTATTAAGTATATATTTATCTAGTACTCATAACACAAGCTCTGCTTAGCTGCTTAGCTTAGCGTGTGAGTAGCCCGCTTAATTAGGCTACGTCCAATTTTTTTCTACAGACTTTCCGCCTGTTTAAAGCGACCCTAAGATACTGAATAAAACCTATTTTCAAACTTAAACAACAATTTGTACGAGTACTATTTTTCAAACTGTATCCGGAGGTATATAAACGGCTAGCGCAAAGAATACAGTCAGTACATTTAAATCTTCCGTAGAAAACACACGTTAAAACGACAAAAAAAAGCTTAAAATCCGTTGAAAATATTTCGAAAAAACCTGTACACGTTCTTAAATCTTTTACTCTTATTCATTGACTATTGCAACTTCTGTTGTTCAACGACCCGTTTTCTAGGAAAAGTACTCGTAACTTAAAGCCAAGATGTGAGTAATTTTTTATTTGGAAATATTAAATTTTTTGTCTCGTAGTTGACGTTTATTTATTCCTTCACAGGTGTTGCGGAGGCTGTGGAGGTTGCTGCGGAGGCTGCGGCTGCGGTTGCCCGTGCATAACAATCTACACTTGCTGCACCAAGATTTGTTAACGGCCAGCGATGTGTATACCCCAGACCCGCCAACAAGTGTCATGATGTTGCGATGTCTGTGTGGCCGCTTCTTCGTCAAGTCTTGTGCTGTAGTGTGAAAATATAAGAATTAAGTGTACAGAGTTGATTTTCATTCGAGGGTCTGAGGCGGGGTGTCTGGGCGCCGCGTGAGGCGGGGTGTCTGGGCGCCGCGTGAGGCGGGGTGTCTGGGCGCCGCGTGAGGCGGGGTGTCTGGGCGCCGCGTGAGGCGGGGTGTCTGGGCGCCGCGTGAGGCGGGGTGTCTGGGCGCCGCGTGAGGCGGGGTGTCTGGGCGCCGCGTGAGGCGGGGTGTCTGGGCGCCGCGTGAGGCGGGGTGTCTGGGCGCCGCGTGAGGCGGGGTGTCTGGGCGCCGCGTGAGGCGGGGTGTCTGGGCGCCGCGTGAGGCGGGGTGTCTGGGCGCCGCGTGAGGCGGGGTGTCTGGGCGCCGCGTGAGGCGGGGTGTCTGGGCGCCGCGTGAGGCGGGGTGTCTGGGCGCCGCGTGAGGCGGGGTGTCTGGGCGCCGCGTGAGGCGGGGTGTCTGGGCGCCGCGTGAGGCGGGGTGTCTGGGCGCCGCGTGAGGCGGGGTGTCTGGGCGCCGCGTGAGGCGGGGTGTCTGGGCGCCGCGTGAGGCGGGGTGTCTGGGCGCCGCGTGAGGCGGGGTGTCTGGGCGCCGCGTGAGGCGGGGTGTCTGGGCGTACATGCTTTTACACAAGGACAGATTAGGTTTGAGATCAGAATTATTTAAGTGAGACTTCGAAATCTCTATAATCAATGCCGTAAATGAGGTTTTTCTGTCCGCTGTGATCAGCAGCGGCTGTTACTCACTATGAAAAATAGTTTCCGGGTGGTTAGGTCTGAATGTCAAAATGTACTTTTCCCGGAATGACTGATTTTCTATAGGTCTTCATTATTAAATGTCGGAAATCCGTAAAGCCTGACACAAAAGGTACACTCACAAGCTAAAAGATTAAAGGTAACCGCCAGAATAGAGCATTAATTAGAACCCTCAGGAACCATCGGTCTGTTTTCCCTATCAGTCTAATTATTCAAACGGTCTAATTGTTCAAACGGTCTACTTGTTCAAATAGTCCCCTCCGGAACCATCGGTCTATTTTCCCCATCGGTCTACTTTCACTATTAGCCTATTTTATTAAACCGTACACTTATTTTTCCTAATCTGTCTGTTTCCCAATACGTCTATTTTCTCCATCGGTCTACTTTCACTATTAGCCAATTTTATTGAATCGTACACTTATTTTTCCTAATCTGCCTGTTTCCCAATACGTCTATTTTCTCCATCAGTCTACTTCTGTAAGTCAAATCCACTATTCGTCAAGTCATTGCTCCCCAAGTTCTCTTCTAGTCATTAATTTACATTTTAAGTCATATCGATGACAGCTGTCAAAATTAAAACTGCCATATCTCGGAAACTACCCGAGCTAGAGTTTCAGTTCCAATCTCAAATGAAAGCTAAGAAGTAAATCTACATTTTCGATGACAGCTGTCAAAATTAAAACTGCCATATCCCGGAAACTACCCGAGCTAGAGTTTCAGTTCCAATCTCAAATGAAAGCTAAGAAGTAAATCTACATTTTCGATGACAGCTGTCAAAATTAAAACATCTTAGACCACATCTTCGCTTTCTTAAGTGTGATGGTGGTCAAACGCTTTGCCATCTTCAATAAAAAAAAAAATAAAAAAAAATGCTGTCATTTTTGACTTTTTCAAAAATTTTTGTCATGTTCTGTCATTTGCTGTCATTTTTGACATTTGCTGTCAAAGTAGATATTCGTGGTCAAAGTTGAGAGTGGGTCCGATTCTGTTTTTGAAGTGGCCGTTCAGAAAACTGGTCGCTCATAGGAAGTGGCCTTGCATGAGAAGTGGCCGTTCTAGACATGTGGCCGTAGCCGACCGGATCCGATTTGGCTTATCTGTTCTTCTGCGGCAGAGACATTCTGATGGGTACCCATAAGTACTTATAGACCGTTTGAAGAAGTAGACCTAACGGAAAAGTAGACTGTTTGAACAAGTAGACCTCACAGAAAAGTAGACCGTTTGAACAAGTAGACTGATTGAACAAGTAGACTGATTGAACAGTAGACTGTTTGGACAAGTAGACTATTCCCTCAGGAACCATCGGTCTGTTTTCCCTATCGGTCTACTTGTTCAAACGGTCTAATTGTTCAAACGGTCTACTTGTTCAAATAGTCTACTTGTCCAAACAGTCTACTGTTCAATCAGTCTACTTGTTCAATCAGTCTACTTGTTCAAACGGTCTACTTTTCTGTGAGGTCTACTTGTTCAAACAGTCTACTTTTCCGTTCGGTCTACTTCTTCAAACGGTCTATAAGTACTTATGGGTACCCATCAGAATGTCTCTGCCGCAGAAGAACAGATAAGCCAAATCGGATCCGGTCGGCTACGGCCACATGTCTAGAACGGCCACTTCTCATGCAAGGCCACTTCCTATGAGCGACCAGTTTTCTGAACGGCCACTTCAAAAACAGAATCGGACCCACTCTCAACTTTGACCACGAATATCTACTTTGACAGCAAATGTCAAAAATGACAGCAAATGACAGAACATGACAAAAATTTTTGAAAAAGTCAAAAATGACAGCATTTTTTTTTATTTTTTTTTTATTGAAGATGGCAAAGCGTTTGACCACCATCACACTTAAGAAAGCGAAGATGTGGTCTAAGATGGAGCACGTTTTCCCAAAAAGAACTTATTTACTTATTTATTAATGTCAAAAATGTTAGGAAATAAACAACCACGCGTCATAAGTGCGATGTTTAGTTTTATATGCGAAATCATACAAGCGGATATAATATAGAAAAATGTTAAAACAGTTATTTTCGTAATTTCTTCCTGAATACTTCGGAATTTATAAAAAAATTGTCTTCCCCGAAGTCGGTTTTTTATTTAATTCAAAACAAACCAGTAACGTACCTATTATAAATTCATCTACCAATCATAATATTAGTTCTTAAGATTGGCTGCTTCTTTATTTTATTAGGAAGTTGGTACCTATAGGACATAAAAAACTAGTTATAAAAAATATCTTACTAAGTACCTACTTAAATGTTCTTGGATCGTACCATAAGGTACAAGTCAATCAGGAAATAGGTACTAAGTACCTACCTACCTATTTTATCGACATATTTTGCGCAGTAGTAGTACCAGTAGTATATTTTGCGCAGTAGTACCGCGCACATTTGCCCATCCCTATCTATTGCAATGATAATCTTTCTGCCACCTATTGAGATATTTGGAAATAATTTTTTTCTTTATAAAAATGCAAATCGAAAACCGCTCAATAAGGTTTTCCTGTCTTCGCTGGGCATTGGGAGGAACAGGCCATAAACTTACTCGATTGCTAGTCCTATACTTACTCTATGATATGGATGTTAGTAACGGCCACTTAGAAAAAGATTAGATCACGCCTGTGACAGCCTTAGTTCCAATCATTCCGTTATGGCGCTGCAGTCGTCAACAAAAAAAAAAAACAGCACGTCCCGGGTGGCGCCATTTTTTCCTTCAGCTGTCAAATCGCGCAAGTCGAGTTGTGGTCGAATTCGATTGTCGGTCGATTTCTTACGTAGTTATTATATAGTCTGTGGGTCGATTGTATACTCTTTGGTACCGAAAAAAAAAATATGCGAGGAGAAAACAAAACTAACCGCGATCGGTTAGTTTTGATTTCAAAACTTACCGCGGTCGGTTAGTTTTGTTTGCTTGAGTTGAGATACCTACCCGATTGATACGCCAATTTGTCCTCTCTCGCCTCATTTAGTTGAGATGATAGTGCCTACGAATGTATGTACATTTATTTCGCCATGCCGCCGCTAAAGTGCTGTGTAGGGGGTTGCAATGCAACTAGTGAATCTCACCGCCTATTTAGTGTGCCAAAGGACGATAATTTAAGAAATTTGTGGATGTCTTTCCTTGTTCCGACTAATCCTTTCCTCATTGGACTTACGACAGAGCAGTTGTTGAGAAAACGAGTTTGTCAAAAACACTTCGACAAGGAACAATTCGATGAAGAAGGTCGAAGGATCCGCTTCTCGTATCCCTGCCTGTTTTCTTCGAAAGAAATAGCCCATGGATTACCTCTAAGTTCAGAAGGTATGTAGGTACATCCAATTACCCATACTCTTCCGTAGCTTCTGTGGACTAAACTAATTAAAATGTGTTCTCTCAGAATATCATGTTCTGGATGAACATTATTATCACCAAAAAGATAATGATATTGATGATGTGGCTGAAGCTGAAACATTGATATTAATTCAAAAAGCAGGTAACTATATACATATAGTGCACAAGTACCTCAAACATAAAACCGGCCAAGTGCAAGTCGGACTCGCGCAAGGGTTCCATACCACTATATAACAATACTATAGAAATACATCATCTGTGAAAATTTCAACTATCTAACTACCACGGTTCATGAGATACAGTGAGAGAGGGACAGATAGACGGACAGCAGTGTTTTAGTGATAGGGTTCCTTTTTTACCCTTTGGGTACGGAACCCTCATAACTAAAGTTTGTAATAATAAATCATATGATATCACATAGTGTAAAAGAGAAAATTTCACACAAATTAGAGTGTATACCTTGCATAATTATGATTATATGCCTTATAATCTAATCAAAATATTAGAAAATTAGAGTCAAGAGAAAACGTATAGAAAAAATAAAGAATTTAAATAACTAAATGTTCATGTTTTATTTTACTCCAGAACCTACTGTAGTTTAGAAAATAATTGAATGAAAGAACCCTAATCGAATATACGAATAGAGAGGCACATCACTAGAAAATCGATTGATTTAATCGATGTGTGATGATCGTAATCGAGACGTTATCTATCACTAGTTGTCTACAGATGAGCCACAGAGTAAAACAATAAAATATGCGACACCAGCGCCAAAACGGAACATTGAGAACTGTTGAAAAATTTCACTGTCCTATCTGTACCTGGTACATATATAGTGATCTGTGGATTAGATTAAAATGATGACACTTCAGTGACACTGTCAATTTCTACATTACATAAATCAATTAACATTTTACATTTCATTCCTTTGGGATTTTTAAAAGGTAGGTACTCAAAAATGTTTTTCTTCTTAAAACAGTCAATTGGACATGAAACACTATTAGAAGATGGATATAGGTATAATTGTGCTAAGGTTAATAAATGTGGGTCCACTTTATGGCGATGCAGCAACCGTAGAGAATGTTCCGCTACCGCAACTATAGACATATCAAAAACAAACATTTTGAAAAAGAGAGTGCACACGTGTTTGAGAAATTCAGTAAAAAATGAAGTGTTGATAACATTGGACAAATGCAAACAAGAAGTGTGTAAAGATTTTGGCCCGATCCAACCTATATACGAGAAAATATTCGCTGATTTAAAAGAGAAAGGCGGGCGATATTTAAGCGAGATACCCACATTTTCTTCAATAAAAAATGTACTATACAGAACGCGAAGGAAACATCTCTCCGTCAACAAATTGGTCTTCGAAAAATTGGAGGATGTAGAGGTTCCTCATGAAATCGCTACAAGATTTCTTGTTTGCGCGGATGGTGCAGAGGAGAGAATACTGATATTTGCCAACACTACGGCCAAAAAAATTATAAAAGATACTACCTTATCAGTAACTTACTTTGGTGATGGTACGTTTATGTGTGTGCCTAAACCGTTCTACCAGCTTTTTACGCTACACATAGACCTAAACTCGACCGAAACATGTACCTACGTAGTTCCGGTTATTTACGGTCTATTGCCCAATAAAACCGAAAACACTTGTACTAGATTTTTCCAGCTGATTCGAGATTTACTTGGTGTAAATATCACAACATATAAATGTGATTTCGAGCAAGCACAAATGAATGCCGTCCAAACAGTATTTCCAGAAGCTCACATCAGCGGCTGTTTTTACCATTTTAATGCAGCAGTATGGCGGAAAGCAAAGCAGTTAAAAACAAAATTTACATCGGAAGGCAGAAATATAACCAAAATGTGTGCGATCCTGTCGCTTCTTCCGCCTCAGGAAATGAAACAAGCCTGGCGTAGTATTGCTGACTCCGCTCCAAGAACATTAGAAATTCAACAGTTTTTGAAGTATTTCCAACGCCAGTGGAATCCTGAAGAAAATGCCGAAATGTTAAGCTGTTCTTTTGATAAGCATCGTACCACCAACCCAATAGAGGGCTGGCATAGGAGAATAAATGCCAACATACCCAAAAGGCCCAACTTCTATCTCTTCCTACACAAGCTGATGCAAGAAGGAAGACATGTGTCAAGCAGAATTAAATTTAGCCTATTTAATAAAATGCCCAACAATAGGCGAAAAAGTGACATATCCTTTGATCGCAATTTATCAAAACAATTGAAAAACTTAAGACCGGGCAGATCAGTGGTTTGAATTTCCTAAAGAAAATTATCCTGATTAAATTGAGCTTAGGCGTGAAATTCAAATTACGTATCAAAAAAAATAAAAGACATTAAGAAAATTGGGTTTCATTGGAAAAAATCGGGTAATTACTAATGTCTGCCAGATCTCAAGTTTTTTTAACAAATTGTTTTACTAAGAGAATATAATTTTTATTTTGTTATTGCTCAGTAAAAAAGATACTTTTTTTAAATACACTTTATTGTTATAAGAGAAGTGCCAGTAAACTTAATTGTGTCCTTAATCTACCCGTAGTTTTTTTAATATAAATTAAATACTATTTTTATTGTAATGAAATCTCTACCTAAAGTTTGGACACTAATTTTACAAGTTTAAAAAACTAAAAACCGACTACAAATTTTTGATAATTAATCATAAAATATAACCCCAATGATTTTTTACGAAGCGGGAATCGAACCCGCAACCTCCAGCGTCGCAGGCATAAAACTCGGCTCCGCTCGGGTAAAATTTACACTCATACCTAATAATATTCCAAAATTGCCAAATTTCATCATTGATGATGAAATGCAAAACGGGAAGTGCTCTATAGGTTTTGTGTGCGTGAGATTCCCTTGGAAATTTAAAAAAAAAAATCGATATTAACGGCTGTAACTTTTGATTGCGTTGACTTAGATTTATTTAGGTCACGGCTCCAAGAATTTACAGATTTGCGCGTATTTGATGTTAATTCCAACTCGATGCCTCCACGCGTTTTAGAGAAAAAAGGGTTGATAGACGGACAACAAAGTGATCTTGTAAGGGTTCCGTTTTTTGTTTAATTTTGACAGCTGTCATCGAAAATGTAGATTTACTTCTTAGCTTTCATTTGAGATTGGAACTGAAACTCTAGCTCGGGTAGTTTCCGGGATATGGCAGTTTTAATTTTGACAGCTGTCATCGAAAATGTAGATTTACTTCTTAGCTTTCATTTGAGATTGGAACTGAAACTCTAGCTCGGGTAGTTTCCGGGATATGGCAGTTTTAATTTTGACAGCTGTCATCGAAAATGAAGATTTACTTCTTAGCTTTCATTTGAGATTGGAACTGAAACTCTAGCTCGGGTAGTTTCCGGGATATGGCAGTTTTAATTTTGACAGCTGTCATCGAAAATGTAGATTTACTTCTTAGCTTTCATTTGAGATTGGAACTGAAACTCTAGCTCGGGTAGTTTCCGAGATATGGCAGTTTTAATTTTGACAGCTGTCATCGATATGACTTAAAATGTAAATTAATGACTAGAAGAGAACTTGGGGAGCAATGACTTGACGAATAGTGGATTTGACTTACAGAAGTAGACTGATGGAGAAAATAGACGTATTGGGAAACAGGCAGATTAGGAAAAATAAGTGTACGATTCAATAAAATTGGCTAATAGTGAAAGTAGACCGATGGAGAAAATAGACGTATTGGGAAACAGACAGATTAGGAAAAATAAGTGTACGGTTTAATAAAATAGGCTAATAGTGAAAGTAGACCGATGGGGAAAATAGACCGATGGTTCCGGAGGGCACCGAACAAAGGCCTACACCACGGTAATGTTATCTATACAGTATTGTAACTCGGCCATGTCCTTGAAATAACTACCTACCAAAACAAAACAAAACAAAAGCCCGCCTGCAGTATTTTAATTTCATCTAGGTAGGTGCCTACCTACTTGAATTTCTTTCTAGTTTTGTGATTATATATTTTAATAAATATAAAATAAATGACAATAAAACCGGCCAAGTGCGAGTCCGACTCGCGCACGAAGGGTTTCGTACCATTATCTATAAAATCAGCAAAAAACACGTTTGTTGTATCGAAGCCCCCCTTTAATATTTGTTTATTTTAATTTTATTATTTATTTCTAAGCTGAATATAAAACTAAAGTACCTTATTTAAATAAAAAATTCTCAAATTGCACGCTTACTGCTTACCTACAACATTTTTTACCTATTGAAAAGAAAAATCAATAACTTATCATTCGTAATGACAATTCTGTCAAACAAGAAAAAAACATTCAAATTAGATAAAAAAATAGTTTCATACCAAAAAGTTCGTTCGTCACTGCGCTGCGGCGCGCGGCGCATCCCCGACTGGTTGTACCTACCACGATCCCGCCCTCACATGAGGTGACAGTTATGACTCATGCTCGGCCGTTTGTATGAAGACAGAATACTGTATAGATAACATTACCGTGCCTACACCCAGACTCCCAAGCCCTACACCCAGACTCCCAAGCCCTACACCCAGACTCCCAAGCCCTACACCCAGACTCCCAAGCCCTACACCCAGACTCCCAAGCCCTACACCTAAACCTACACCAGACTCGCAATTAAACAAAGCAGTAGAATTTCATGATTTAAACAGGACTAAGACAACACTGTAACAAAAATGGCGAACAGCACTTGAGACGTCGCATTGCGTGGTGGGCCCCAGAGATGTTTCCAGAATTCAGCAAATCTTTGTGCAGCATGTATGGATGGTGATGCACGGGCAGCAACAGCCGCCGCAGCCTCCGCAGCAGCCTCCGCAGCAGCCTCCGCAGCATCCACCGCATCCACCACAGCACCTGAAATAAAAGATATTATCAGTCTTCCTCAGAGGCTCTATATAGCCCTCAGGGATGCCGACAAAATTCCACTCACATTTTGACAGTGTTATATTTTCGACTGGTAGAGAAAAACTGCACCAAATAAGGTGAATAGTTGAACTTAATAGATAAACGTAGGTTTAAATAGATATAATATATTAGTATAGATAGTGTTGAAAAATATAAATTTTTTAAAATTTTAGTAATTTTTAATTTTTTATGTTTTTTAAATTAATTTTATATGACGAAAGATTACTGAACACTGACGACATTCCCAAATGATTGCCCTTTTATATGATTCTCGGAGGAGCTTATGTTCCAATATTAAAATTGATTTCATTTACTTTTAAAAGGTTTTTGTAAGCCAGTTATAAAAAAATAAACCCAATACACATTATTTCGTGTAAGCCTACTGCCGCCTGCCGGCACCAAATGATAACAAAAGATTTGTTTCTTAATTCTAAAGCCTCATTCACACAGCGCATGGTATTTCTAGAGGAATTTATTAGGCAGCTTTTTATGCCACTAGCTTCGGCCCGCGGCTTTGCACGCGGCCTAATGGCGCGGCTTTTGTAGATAGAAAATACATTATTGCACACTTAACTTATAAATAATATACAAAGGAATACTTGAGCGTCTACAGAATTAGCTACTAGCTAGCTACAGATTAAAAAATCGGAACTCAATCTAAAATTTGTTATTTTTAGGATATAAAATTTCGAGGATTTGTAAGCATTAGCCTGGCCCCATATTGTCGGAATGTCGTTCTGAATTCCGGCACCTTGCCTTACACATTCTCGTAATTATCTTACAAATTCAGACTGATCAGAGTCTCATGGATCACATCACATGCAAACGTCTACTATGGAAGAGTCGTCAGTATCATTCTTACAGGTAGATCTGATAAATTGATAATCTGAAAAAATCTGAATGTGTGTGGAAAATGTATAAATTGTATGGATTCCGGACTTTCTGAATTAATAATCTGAATTGAGGCCAGCCTTAAAGACACACGTTGTGACATTATTTTGTGGATCTAGTAGATTGATTAGGTTAGCCATATTTGCCAGGAGTTAACGGGCTTGACAGACATTTATAAAACAATATTAGGTAAAAACTTTTTCAAAGTCACATTTGTTATGTTCTTTTATCAAAATCTTTTTTTTTAAATAACAGCCTAGTATAGACCTGACTCTACATTTAAATTTGGGAATCCGTAATGACACAGGAATCATCAAGAAGGTTTACAAAAATAAAGCTGGCCAAGTGCTTGTAAACTTGCACACGAAGGGTTCCGTCCGTACCACCGTTCAAAGCTTAATAATCTACTTAAAAGAAACAAGAGGTACCCTAAAAACTCGTGATGCATCGATCTTGGCGTAAACTTGGATAAAACCAAGGTAATGGTCAATGGTCACATTCATCTGGGACCGATCGTCGTAAATGGCCACCTTCTCCTCATCCATACAGCAATGCTTGAAAACGAAAGTTTTCAATCAGTGCGTCCTACCCGTCATGACCTACGGAGCTGAGACGTGGACTCACGGTAGGGCTGGTCCACGAGTTTAAAGTCACCCAGCGAGCTTTGGAGAGAGCTCTACTCGGAGTTTCTCTGAGAGATAGAATTTGCAACGAATACATCCGACAGAGAATCAAGGTTATCGACATAGCTCAAAGGATTAGCAAGCTGAAGTGGCAGTGCGCTGGCCATATCTCGAGAAGGACCGACAACCGCTGGTGTAAACGTATTCTTGAGTGGAGATCGCGACTCGGCAATTAGGGGAGGCCTATGGCACTCCAAGAGCAACTTATAGTGATTCCTACAGACATTGTTAAGGTCAAGTAAAAAACGACGAATAAAACATGTTTAAACGAAAGCCCCCTTAATTTTAATGTTGATTTAATTTTAATTGTTTGTTATTAAAGCGGCAATAGAAATACACCTACTCTGTGAAAATTGCAAATATCTACCTTCTACCCTTTATAAGACCAAGCCCGCTGACAAACGGACAGACAGATTGCTGAGGCTTAGTAATACGGTCCCGTTGGCACCGGACGGAACCCTAAAAATTCAAAAACCCAAAATTAAGTCACGTGTCCAAACTGCCATTTTTCAACCAATTTTCAGTGAAAATTACGAAAATTATCAAAAACCAAAAAAACTCAAAATTTTAAGTAAACGAATCGATATCTGTAGGTAATTTAATAAAAAAACAAGCCTTTAATATTATAATCATGTGCTATCCTCTTACTAGATTGCCTGATTACAAGGAACCGCGAACCTGCTATCCATGTTGCCCTGTTAAAGTAAGTTTCTATAATTTGATTGCAACTTTAGATTTGTTGGCTATGCTACCCGGTAAGAGGAAGCTACCCCATCCCAATGAGCCTAGATCCTGTCTCCATCGACGAAGAAATTTTTTACGTCTTCGCTTCTCTCTTGGGGCTACGTTGGTACCATAAGAAGGCTGTGTGTGACATCAAACCTCCCCATACAAGCGTATTTTCCGATTCTTTTGGCAACAACATCTCCAATTTCAATGAAATTTTGCGTACATAATCAGATAAGAATTAGGTAAGTAGCAGTTTGCAGTGTTGGTTTTTCAAAAGAACAAAAATCATAAAATGAGAGCTAATAAAATCGCTTGAAAATGAATTGAATTTTCATTTCAATCGGGGATGTAGTTTCCAACTTATTCTAATCGGAAAGTACGTTTGTATCTAAGCCTCCATACAAACGTATGGAGTCTCCAGTACGCAATGGCGTATGCTGGCCCACTTCAGGCGATCGCCATTGTGTACAGGGGCCTTAACAAACTTTCGCATCCATAGTACGAATGTTTTAAAAGCGAATGTAATTCTGTATGTTAGCTTTTTACGCTTAAATGACTGAACGGATCTTAATGAATTTAGCAAGGAGGTAGACGGTATCCCAGAGACGGACATAGGCTACTTTTTGTCCCGAAAAAAAGCGTGTAAAGCCACGGACACAAGCTAGTTTATAATACTAATGTGATTGACAGGGTCCAAGATGTCTGCCATGCGGGATGGACCCGGTGACTCTTCGCCGGCCTCTTATCGTAAGCGACAGCACCTTTGACTACCGCCCCACCAGCTGGCCAGGCATGCTTCTTAACAGCCAGGACAAGAAAGTCAGATATATGCTGATCAACTACGAACGTCCTGTAAGTATCGTTCATCTTGTCATAGCAGCCCTTTATGTCATCCCACTGCTGGGTAAGTATCATACAAATACATTTAAACATAAACCTCCTTCTTGAACAGTTGTGTTAAAGAGAAGGGTTATGTTTAATTGTATTTGTATGATGGAGGGTTTCTTCTTCTACTTTGTCATATTTTTTAAGCTAAAGGTCGGGCCCGTCCTGAAAAGCTTGAGACCTGTAACTATTTTGCAAATAATGTGAAAAAAAAATGCAATAAAAACATAACCCTCTTTCTGGTACTTGTCTGTGGCCAAAAATGTTACCCAACAATTTCCTTTTCAGACGGCAGCCCACTATCCAACCTGTGCCCATTCATATAACTACTAAAAAGGTATGTAAATGTGACTATTTTATGTAAACAACTGGTTTTTACAACCAAAGCACGGCTCATACTGAATCACTTGGAACTCCATAATTTATTAAAGTACATAATGGAGCTCAAGGGCCCTCAGAAAAATTACAAGTATGTAATTTGGGATCGCAAATTATCAAAACGATTAATATGTCTGTCCTATCACACAGCATCTTAACATATCTCGATCACATCAACAGTCTATACCTACTAGTTCTGCTATACACACATAGGTCTTGGAGATACTGAGAAATCGCTTGAGAGAGACCTTATTGGCTCTTATTATTATGGAGTAATGCCATAATTCGTACGCTAGCAGGGTGATAGATATACGATATACATATCCGTTGGTCGCCTCTTACAACAACGGGGGTTGGGGTGGCATTAATTTTACTAGCCCAAATGACTCGCACACATAATCACTTAGGCCTTGTTTACGGGCGTAGCGCGTGGCGTTGGGCGGCGCGGCCTGCACTTAATTCAAACATATGGCGTTGTAGAGTGCGAGAGGAGAGATGCTTCGCCACACACAACGCGAAACGCCCCGCGTCTCCGTGAATGACGCCTTAAGCCTAACGTAAGGAAAACTTTTGTTATGAGCATAATGTTGCACCCACTTAGCCCGGACCGGCGCCCGAACCGTCGCCCTTGCCGCCGGCTTTGTGTGCCGACGACGGCTCCCTTGGCGGCTTTGATTGTGATTGCCAAGCCGCCGGCTATGCCGCTGGGCTATGTGGATGCAAAATAAGATGCTTCATAGCTATCAACATATAGGGGTCAGATAGTACAAGCCATCAAACATCAAGACCCAAAATATATCTGCAGATCATTCCAAAAGTTTTCGCATCGGGAAACAAACCCACAACTGCGCCAAAAAGTTTATACGAATATTATTATGCTCCACGGAGTTCGAACCAAATTATGGTTTTTGACTATGCCTGAATCCTTGCCTTTGGCTATTAAAATCTCTTTGATACAAAATGGTTTCAAAGTACCTTCCAAAACTTTTTGATTTCCAAAAAAATAAATCTAAAAGTGTCATAATGACATTCTTCAGAAAATTCAATCAATCGATCAGTTGGCTTCAAAATTTTACGTCTGAAATATTTCGCGAAATTTATTTTATTTGGAAATAAAAAACTAAATTGCTGAAAATAAAATAATATTCAAATCACGGTAGTCGAAACTACCTTCCGAATTACCTAAACAAATTTATCAAAAATGTGTGACAAAATGGGTGTTATGAGCCAACTACAGGGCGTCATGTGTGCTTTACGGTACCTACTTCTTTATATTATTTTATCCAGGAAACTAAGTTAGGTAAGGGCTCGTTCGGGTTTAAACTACAAGACTCTGTATCGTTACGACAGTGGCGTGACAATAGTCGTGTAGTTTAAAGAATCGTGGCTTGTATATTTGAATAGAGGTGTTCACACAAAGGACGAAACTTTAACTGTCATCCACGAATCTTTTCTGTTGTGACGTAGATTGTTGTTATAGTGGAAACATATAGCACGAAAGCTGCAAAACGATGAAAAACGTCAGGTCAAATATAGTGTCGCTGTTCTGTGCAAACGACAAGGCGCCTGCCCTGAACCGTAAAATATCATCACGATCCAATAGGAAGAACTATATAGATACGACAGTTGTTCAACGCTAAAAGATCGCTACGTCACAAAGACGACAAACAGGCGTTATAATGGCCGCGGCTTTAGCTTGCAGCATCCAGCATCTGCCGGTAGTTTTTTGCAGATCTTCCAACCTATCTGGCTGAGAACTATCATATTACTAATCATCATCATGCATAGTCCAAAAACGTCTAATGCTGGATATAGGCTTCCCCAATACGACGCCACAAACAGCGGGCCTGAACCGCCTTCATCCATCCACTCCCTGTGACCATTACAATGCCGTAGTAACAAATAAATTGTATATATTTTATGACCTTTCGAAGTTCGTTTTCTTCAATATTTTCGAGTATGAACCAGTGTTTTATTTTCCAGAGGCGGCGGCTGCGGTGGCTGTCCCCGCCACAGTTGCTGCGGCCCCAAACCTCGCTGTTGTCCGCCGTGCTGTGGTGGCGGTGGCTCCGTCGTCACAGTTTACAGTCAAGTAGCAAATATCCAGTGACAATAGGCCTGTGCGCAAGCCATTTCAAATGAACGATTTGATACTTCTACATTTTAGGGTGCCCTTAGCTATGTAGTACCGGCTTAAAATGGCACCAACAACCAAACTCTTCCCGCGGGTGTCAGAGACAACTAAGGGATGTCCATCTGGGGGGAGGGAGGAGGGCCTCCTTCAGAATAGTTTTCCAATCGAACTGCGATCCCAGCCTGCATTCCCTGCGCGGGGATAATGAGTATCCCCCCCCCCCTCCCTATGATAAAAGCCAGTATGGCGCTTATCAGGGGGAGGCCTGCGTCCAGTCTAGGCTGTAGATGATGTAGCCTAAGCATTCCAATCTTAGAATTGTGTTCTGGATAGCTAACTGCTATGCTACTCGAGTACCCGCAGCAGTCCTAGGAATTGACGTAGCTTGCTACGTGTGCTACGCATGCGACAAGTGCTACGCATGCTATGCTTTCTGCTACGGCTACTACGGCGTAGATGATTCGGCAAACATTTTGGTAGCCACAGCCTAAACGACATTAAATCTCTAAACCAAAAGGGACCTGCTTTTTAGATTCAGCATTCATATCATTCATTCTATATCGAACCGAGGTCGAGGTGGTGATGTAGAGTTCTTTTCATGAAAGAAGTCCCCCTAGACGCAGCGCTGTCGGCAGTGCGTTTGTATGAATTGAGTGAATTTAGCGTAGACTAAATTTTAGTTCCACTAATTGCCGCGGGACTTCTTTCGTGAAAAGCACTCTACCTTGAGCTCGAAGAGCTTGTACAATAGCTAACAATAAATATAATTTCCGGTTCTGCAGGTATTCTGCTGGACTATGGAGTACTTTGGGACATTGTCAGCACAAATAATGATGATACTAATTGTAAACCCTTGTCTTACAGATGCGATTCTTGCAGTAGGACAGCCTCCTCGGCCCATTTGTGCATTCGACAAAGCAACCATAGCTATTTCCAACCGTGGCTGTTGTTGAAGGATGCATACATCAAGTTTTATTTAAATTGTGACGTGTAGTGATCGGTTTGTACTGTAATGTAAAATTTTAATAAAGATAAGCTTAATTGGATGAAATGGTTATTATTTACCGACAGGAGAATAAAATAAATAATGCTGGACAATTCAAACAGCATTAATTAGCCCCAAGCTAAGCAGAGCTTGTGTTATGGGTTCTAGATAACTGATATACGTAATATAATACAATAAATAGATATTTTTTATTATACAAAGAAAACGACCAGAACACCCTGAACAAATGTCTGCAGATCGTACAAACATTTGTCCCGAGGCGGGAATCGAACCCGCAACCTCCTGCGTTGCAGGCAGGCCTTTGCCCACCGCGCCACAGAGGTTGTCAGTCAAAATACGATAGGTAAGAACGGACGACTCGAACACCGACAGGACCTGGTGAATTTAAAGATTTTCTTTAAATTCACTCGTGTAAATTGAAAATGAATATTATGAAAATCTTACGCAATAAATACGCGCGTACGATTTTCACATGGTTCTTTTTTCAATTATTGTTCCGAATAGTACGGAAGAGGCCAAATCATACGGCGGATTCGGAGTAAAATCTTTTTGACGTCTGACCTATTATAAAAATAATCATAGCTACTGGCTGCTTATTCAGAAATAAAAAAAAATAACACGTTAGAAATGGATTACCATACACTTTTCTCTTCTCCCGCTAAACGCGTGACAAATGAAATTCCATAGAGTTTTCCGTTCCGCTTTTTAGTACGCTTACTTTCTAGGTGATGACGTTTGGATCAGAAAAAATCAATTTTCTGAGTAGGTGTAGTACAAAAGCTCTTTTCTATCCATCTGTCTCAAGCCAGTGTGTCGAATTTTTGTTGCGTACTCCGATGTAAAAACGAGTAGGGATGTTTCCTCGGCCAAACTATGTTTCCAATGTTTGTGTTAAGGGCAATAATTTTTCCTCATCCCCAAACTGAATGTCCATAAACCCTTTATAACCTGTGTAGTAATAGTGGGACAAATTATTTACGGATGGTATATAATTTATCCCACTGTCCCCCCACTCTCCCACCACTATCCTATGCAACCAGGGTATAAACCATAGACATAGAATTTTGCACTACGCTTAAGCCTATGATTTAAACATATTTATAGTGGGATTGAGAAACGGGACAGCATGCTGTCCCGCTTCATCTGTCCCATTCTTTAACAACAGGACTTGCACAATTTGATAATATAGTAGCGATGGTTCGATTGGTAGTATTACAAGACAGAAGCCTTCCCCAACAGTTGTAGAGCCGACAGATCTAAGATCTAAGGCAAACAGTGGCGAACCCACTGGTACCCAAACCCAAACCAAGGTTTTTGGGAACCCAAAGGTTGCAATGGGTTCGCCACTGTTTGCCAAAATCTACACACGTATGTATGTCAGTTTGTGTGCGCATCCAATATCAAGTATTAAGGTGAATGCTGCCCATCCCCTGGTGTAATCTCCTGGTCGCCTTTTACAACCTCTAAGAGTTGATAGAAAGTTGACCATGTCCATTTTGTTCTAGTTTCGTATTACTTTGCCACTACAAACTCGTACACATTTTAAACTATTACTTCCAATAACATGGAGCTATCGCTTCTGATAAAAAAATTACAAATAAACAGCTGGTCATGACGTCATAACCCTTCTTGGATAATTGGCAATGACCCCATTTTAAACTTAAGATACCAACTCGATTCCGCATGAATTCCTGAGCTAAATCGTGTTGGTTTTGCCGCTGTTATAAATAGACCTGCCGTTTTGTTCTACGCTCATTTCACCAAGCTCAAACTGTCTCGACGTACAAAACCTTAAAAAATTTCAAGTGATTTTTCAACATGACTTGCTGCCCGATGCCTTGTCCACCTTCTCCTTGCGCGCCTCCGCCGTGCATGCCCCAGTGTTACAGCCCCTGCCCAATGCCATGCTACCCTCCTAGTAACGTGTACTGTGGACCTTCGAAACCTTTGGAGTGCAACAACAGCCAACCCCCACAAATGAGGTGCTTTCCTGTAAACCCCTGCATTAATATCTACAGTTGCAACACGCAGATAATGTGAAGTATAATAAAAATCGCAATATTGAAAAAGTGAAGAATTATCCTGAACTTACTGTTGCCAAATAAACGTAATTCTAAAGTGTATGTATTATTGGCTTTTATTCCGTAACTGTGTGGGTAGTTTCGTTTAGATTACGAATTGGTCTGATACTCAGATAGTCGGAAAGGTAGTAGAATAGATAACACTGAAATGTAATCCACCTGTACTTTCACAGGTTGCGTTTATTGCAACAAATCAAAAATAGACAAAACATTTTAACTCTTCACCAAATTAGGAGTACGCCACCAACACCACAATGTTCAAATTTCAAAGTTTGTTATATCAGCGGGACGTTCACTGCACAGACGTAATTAGGACCCTGAAAAATAAAAAATATTTTATACCTACGATATAGTATCTCTAACCGAGAGCAAGTGATTACAGACTGATTTCGAATCTCCTTGGTCAACATTTCCATACATATTTAGGTACCATTATTCAAACTAATTTCTCCCTTAGTAATAATAAAAATTACTCCTAAGAGAAGAGAAGAGAACAATGAGATTGAATTTGGAACATCAAAATATGTGTGAAAACCGTTTCAAAGTTTTACTAAGAAAATCCGAACAATGATATCCTCAAAATTTTAACTAAACTCTGTTCAGAAGGGAGAATAAAAACTAATGCCACGAAACACATAACCAAACTTTTACTATGTACTACTAACAGAAAGTGTGAAAGGTAGAGTATTATCCTCGTGCTCAAAGCGGGATTTAATCACGCCCAAGTCTTCGTCTTGGGCGTGATTAAATCCCTCTTGCACATAGTATTCCAGTAACTCCCTCGCTCCGCTAGTGAGTTACTCTCGAATCCTGAGTTGCGCTCAGGATTTCATGACGCCCGTGACGTATACCACAGCTTTATGTATTAGGTGCATACTCTACTATTATCTCTATCTCAATCCAAACCAAGTGTTTAGCTTAGCCTAGCTCTAATTAATCTTTCAATCTGTCATTAGGCTTGTTATGTTATCATTATTCATAGGAAATCTACATAGACTGACAATTAGTTCGTAAGTACATATAATAATAATAATTCCTAATTATTGCAGAAAAACGTAATGCGGTCTTTATCCAGCAACAGGTGCTCAAGAGCTTAATTAAAAGATAATGCAAAAAAATAACGTAAAGAAAATCGATGATTACCGGTCTCACGTAGTCATTCACAGGGTACCGAACACCAGGATTAGTCAAATTGAAAGTTTCGCCAGGAAGACCTCGTGGCCTATTATGGTGGATACTATCATGAACGATCAAAGGTCTTCTTCTTGTAACAGGGTCCATTCCACAGCACAACGGTTGTCCTACGCAATCACAACAGCAGCTTCTACGGAGTGGCAAACATGGGTATGGACAAGGCGGCGCTCGTGGGCAGATAGGGCGTTGTTTTGGGATTATCGGAGGTGGACACTGGGGGTTGTAGCAAGGAAGCACAGGCTGGTAGCATGGTGTCGGTTCAGGACATCTTCGACACTGCAAGAAAATTGTTTGTTGATTTTGATCAAAAAGGCGTATTTAGAGAAGCTATCGTTAGAAGGGGAAGCCGATCTCCGTGACCTCGTCACTACTAAGCTGGATTTGGAGATCATCATCATCATTAGCCTATAGTAGTCCACTGCCAGACATAGGCCTCCCCTAATGAGCGCCATAGCACCCTGTCTTCATTCTGGATTTGGAGATACCTAGATCCAATTTCAGATCAGGAGTTATTGTAAGGTGGGTATTCTTCAATGAAATAGATTATAGTTTACAGTGGTGGTATATTATTATAAATAAATCATGTTAACATAAACGTATCTTCAGAATACCCACCTTACAATAGGTTATGGGCCCAGAAGATTTAAATGGATTTGTTAACTAAGTAACGAAGTATCTCAAATCTCAATATGCAGGCAGTAACCCATAACAGTTTTGCAAAACTAGTCGGCCAATCTAATTATGGCACCTGGGCGTTTGCCATGGAGATGTTATTAATCGAAGTGGATTTATGGGAGTGTATTGACGAGAAGTTCAAGGCAGACTCTGAAGATGCTAAGAAAAAAGATGCCAAAGCTCGGAGTAAGATCTGTCTAATGTGTAGGGAAAATATTTATCCCATGATCATGAACTTCAAAACTGCACAAGCTACTTGGCAAGCTTTACAGAAAGCATATGCTGACAGCGGATTACTAAGACGACTATATCTGCTGCGAAAACTCTTTAATGTTAAATTGACGATGTTTAATTCCATGGAGGAATACATCACAGACATCATGAACACCAGTCAGTCGCTACTTGGTATTAAGGCAGGTCTAGATGACGAATTCATCGGGATTATAATGCTGGCTGGTTTGACAGATGAGTATAACCCTCTAGTGATGACATTGGAGCATTCAGATGTGCAGATTTCAACAGAGACTGTGCAGGCAGCATTGATAAAAGAAAGCTTGAGAAAAGGTAGCACAGAGAACACAAGTGAAGATGACAAGGCGACGGCACTGATGTCAAAAACCAAGAAGGGCGTTATATGCCATCTTTGTAAGAAAAAAGGGCATTATAAATGGCAGTGTCATAGCCGGAAGCCTGAAAACAACAAACACACATTGTTTAAGAAGAAGGACAGTACAGAGACCTCGGGTCTTGTGACCGCCCTATCTGTAAGGGTAGGTGAGGGTCATTGGGTCGTAGATTCCGGAGCAACATCGCATATGACGTCCGACGTACATACCCTTGAAAATCGGAAGGACATTGGTTCTAAGTTAGTAACGACTGCGAACAATGAAAAAATTTTAGCCAATGAACAAGGAGATGTGTATGTCATGGGGCGTTCTGTGAGGTTTGATGATGTACTCATGCTTCCAGGTTTGACGGCAAACCTGCTGTCAGTAAGCAAAATGTGTAGCAAGGGTCACACTGTTGTTTTTGATAAGGCTTGTTGCAAGATTTATAAAAGTCCTTGTGACGTAGTAATAAAAGGTAAGCCAGTATTAATAGCACCACTAAAACAGAGTTTATATGTTTTAGATAAAGAGACAGCGATGGTTCTGACGTGCCCCCCAGAAGAATCTTCTCATGCTTCATTCGAATTGTGGCACAGAAGATTAGGTCATCTAAGTGGACCACTTATGTTAAGGCTAAAAAGTTGTGCAGATGGGCTAACTTTTAGTGAGGTGAGCACGCAACCGTGTGACGGATGCTGTCAAGGTAAAGAGTGCGTAAAAATGTTCCCGAAAGGCAAAAGTAAGAGAGCTAAAGATTTATTGGAACTTGTGCATTCAGATTTAGCGGGCCCTATTGAGGTGGAATCCTGGGGCGGTAACAGGTACTATTTGATTTTTGTGGATGACTATAGCAGAAAAACATTTTGCTATTTACTGAAATCAAAAACTGAAGTATTTGCTAAATTTAAAGAATTTAAGGCACTAGTTGAAAATCAGACGGGAAAGAAAATAAAGAAACTGCGTAGCGATAATGGCACCGAGTATACCAACAGAGAATTCCAAGTTTTTCTGAAGAAACATGGGATCCAACACCAGAGATCAGTACCTTACACTCCTCAACAAAATGGAGTGGCAGAGCGTACAATCCGTACTATAACCGAGAAGGCTAGGAGTATGGTGCACGACGCTGAATTGGATAAAAGGTTCTGGGGAGAAGCAGTTGGTTGTGCGGTGTACCTGAAGAACAGATCTCCAACAATGGCCCTTAAGGATAAAGTTCCAGAGGAAGCTTACACAGGAGAGAGAGTCAATCTATCGAATCTGAAGTTATTCGGATGTAGAGCTCATGTTCTGATAAAGGATCATAGTCGAAAGAAGTTTGATCCAAAAACAGTTCAAATGATAATGACTGGGTATTCGACCGATTCGAAGGCGTACCGATTTATCAATTTGAACAATGATCCAAGGAGGGTTGTAATTGCTCGAGACGCAACGTTTATGGAAAATGTTCCTATAACTGCTAAGAAACATGAAGTTGCTATTCCTGTTTCTAAGGATTCTGTAGACATATATCTACAGAATGACATTCCTGGAGTTAGTCGTTCCACTACTCAACAAGAGTTTCCAAGAAGTGCAGGACCTGTTGCAGTAGAGGTGGTTCCGGTGGCTAGCTCGAATGCTCAAATTAATGAACAATCCAGGGATTTGAGGAGTCCTGTTATGCAAGTAGATGTTTATGGAAGTACATCTAGTTTAACGAGGGCTGGGTCACCGATAGGATTGAATTCTGGTGATGATTTTTACGATTCTGTCGATTTAGAGTGTTCTGTAGCAGATAATTTGCAAAATTCAGCTTCTGTCGACTTTCAGGGTCCCGTGGCAGAAGATATGCAACATTCAAGCCGTTATCCTGCTCGGAATAGGGTTCCGAAACGGGAAAAAGACATGGTTTATAATTTCCATGTGTTGGATGATCCAGATCCCATTTCTGTAAAAGATGCTATGGAGCGTTCTGATAAAAAGCTTTGGGAAGAAGCGATGAAGGATGAAATTAATTCCCTTAAGGCGAATGGTACCTGGGAATTGGTAGATCGACCGCTGGACGTTAATGTCATAAAAACAAAATGGGTTTTTAAGTTGAAGGTTGGAGCTGATGGAAGTATGCAGCGCCATAAAGCCAGGCTGGTTGCTAAGGGCTATTCACAAAAACCTGGAGAAGATTATTTCGAAACATTTGCACCAGTTGTGAAAATGTCTTCGATTCGTCTACTGCTTGCACTGGCAGTCGAAAAGAACCTGAATGTACATCATGTTGATGTAACGACCGCCTTCCTCAATGGAGATCTGCAGGAAGACATTTATATGGAACAACCGCAATCTTTTGTTCAAGAGGGGAATGAAGGCAAGGTTTGTAAATTAAAAAAGGCTATATATGGCCTCAAACAAGCTGCCAGGTGTTGGAACCAAAAGATTCACGATCATATAGTGAAAATGGGTTTTGTTCGATCTAAGTTTGACCAGTGTGTATACACAAAGATAACTAAAGGAGTATTTACTGTCATAGCTTTGTATGTGGACGATTTTTATATATTCACAAATAAGCTTGCAGAAACTGAGACAGTTAAGGACCAGATTGGAAGAGCATTCAAAATAAAGGATTTGGGTGAAGCAAGAGAATGTTTAGGCATCAGAATTGAGTGGAAGAATCGAAATGAGATCTGCTTGTCACAAAAGAAGTACATTACCAAAATCTTGATGAAATATGGAATGTCAGATTGCAAACCAGTTAGCACACCAGTTGAACTAAATCTTCGTCTGAAATCTGGTGAGAAGAGTGACAATACGCAGTATCAAGAAATGATTGGCTCACTTATGTACTTGGCGTGCTGTACAAGACCAGATATATCATATGCAGTAACGATGTTGAGTCAATTCAATAACTGCAATGATTCAACGCACTTTGCGGCACTGAAGCGAGTGCTTAGGTATTTGAAGGGAACGGCAGAACTATCTCTGTGTTATAAAAAATGTAATAAACCTTTGGTTGCCTATGCGGACGCTGATTGGGGTAATGGACCTGATGGGAAATCTTTCTCTGGTTATACTCTTGTTTTTGGTGGTGCTGCCGTAGCTTGGCAATCAGTAAAACAGCGTTGCGTTGCATTAAGCACTGCTGAGGCTGAGTACATCGCGATCTGTGAAGTGGCTAAAGAAGTGATATCAGTTAATGGTCTATATTCCGAACTGACTGGCACAGACACTCCTGTTACGGTTTATAGTGACAGCCAAAGTGCCAGTAAGTTGGTTTATAGACCTGCTATTGGAAAACGATCCAAACACATAAATATACGATATCACTTCGTTAGGGAGTTAGCAGAGCAAGGGGTTATTCGAATTGAATATTGTGAGACAACCCTTATGCCTGCTGACATGATGACAAAAGGAGTAGGTAAGCAGAAGCTTAAGTTCTGCATACAGCTTATTGGATTAAGTGGGGGTGTTATAAAATAAGGTTTTAATAACAGGAGTACCTAAGTTTTTATAGCAATAGCCGTACAAGTTCCTTACCGGTGGAGGATCGCAAGGCTCAGGTCGTGGGCAGCAAGGCAGCACGGGAGGGCAGCACACGGGGCAAGGTGGCGGTGGCGGCGGTGGCTCATCGGTTGGACAACGACGCGGTCTGCAAGCCGGCAGCATCGGCACGATCGGAGGCACGAGGTCTGGTATGTTCGGTGCTGGGCATTGTCTGTACACCGGGCAGCATCTGCAAGGTGGGCACGGCGTGCACGGGCACGGGGGGCAGCACGGCGTGCAGCATGGCGGCGGTGGTGGGCACGAGTACTGGCAAGCGCGGTTGCCACAAGGCACGATTGGGGGGCATGTTTGCGCAAAAGGGCAACAGCAATTACACGACATTTCTTACTAAGTTATAGATTTTTTTAGATTTTTGTTTATTTGGATTTTATCTTGGTAATAATTTTATAATTTTCATGGTTTTTAGCAAACGTTTTTTGGGTTTTTTTTGACAAATATGACAGATATTAGTTTGGAGTTTTCTGTCAGACATAAGAGGTACCGGAAAAACGGAACCCTCATACCGTAACTGGTTTCGTTCCCTCCGTTCAACTATCACAACAATATATAAGCTAATATAAGCAGATAAGCTCGATTATGCACAAGTAGACTAAACAAAACAAAAAATAAATCTAGATAAAATTCAATCAAAGCTGAGGCCTTTAGAAAATATGGGGGAGACGATATTTAAAATCGGTATAACCTGATCAATTTCTACGGAACCCTTTAGTGTGCGTGGTCAACACGTCCTTGCCGATTAATTGCTTGATGCAGAAGATTTTTATTTGTGTCCAGTAGCAAAACCATAGATATGAGCCAAAAAACTTAAATAACTAATGCTGGCAGTACACACTCGCCGAGACGTCTCGCGATCATGTCCATCAGTGGACTAAGATCATGATGAAGACCATTATACACACTTGTTCGGCCTATCACGGGTCGCGGCGAGTGTGTAGACTGGGTAAAATCGGCGTCAAAGATTGATAAATCGATAAATAATATATGTATTCTTTGAACATAGAGTAAAACGTGCTGTTGTCTTTGAATGAATTCTTTTTTAACTTTTTAAGAATGACATAAAGAAAAATTAAATTTTTTTGCTGCATCCGGTTCGCATATTTTTCTTGTCCATTGTCAAAATCCAATGTAAAAGCACGTTGTTTTTTATATTTTTTCTACTTAAAATAAAACTAAAAATCTAAAAATGAGTGCTCCGTTCTACAGTTTCGACCCGTGCGTTTGTTCGGGGGCGCCCTGTGGTGCTTGCTATCCCTATACCACGAAGCCCTGCGTTGGGTCCACCAATAATCTGGGCATCTGCTCCGTGTGTCCCGGAGGTGGATGCTCCGCTTGTCCCGCACCTGTCAGACCCTGCCCGTGTCCATGCCCTTTACCGCCTATCCTGCCCTGCTTGCCTCCTTGCCCTCCATGTGACAAGGTGAGAAAAGTTGCTTAGAATAGCGGCCATTATAGCGGCATTTTACATGCCCAAAGTGCGCTAGCTAACGTAGGGTAGGGGCTGTCTGTAATGTCCGAGTTAAACGCTCGCGTATTTTCACTGTCAAAATCGGGATAAATCATCACGACTCAATGGGCACAATGCCCCTGCCTAGGTGCTATTATAGTCTCAGCTAAGGCAGCCAGCGGCCATTTTCATTCTATAATATGTAAATGCACATCACACTTCTATGCGATAAGTGCATACGAGCATTAGTGCAGATTGGAATATTAGAACCAATAAAATTCGGCGTTTAGTCATGATTTGTCATGGTTTACCAACGGTTGTGTATACAAAGACACTGTTGATGTTGGCACCGATTCAAAAACACACTAACTAACACACACTAACTGTTTGTTACCTGCTTCTTCTAGCCAAAATAGCAATTAATGTCTGACATTTTGCATAAATTTTGCACTAACTTGGATAAACTAATAATTAGGCTGCTTTTTATCCTTGAGTGCGTGCAAAACCGCGCTAAACCAAAGGCTGATATTTGAAATGGCAATATAATAAATATGTGCCTTCTTACCAACAAAAGTTTGAATGTTAGTTTCTTCTTCACGTCAGAATGAATAAATCTGCCTGAAAATTTGGATTAGGTCTACATCTAGAATAACAAAGGCTACATTTTATCTCGTAATAACGGCGGAACCACAAGCAGAGCCTAGTAACTATCGGAAATCTCTTTCAGGCGCCGCCTCCGATCCCGCCACCACGATGCATCTGCGATACTGTGGCCATCCCATGCTGCAGACCGAACAGATGCAAGCCGTGTCCATGCTACTGCTGCACAGAACCCGCTGTGTGCTCGCCAAAACGCTGCAGTTACCCTGGAGTTCCCATTTGTAGCCGCTGTGGGCCCTGCATGCCAGTGTGGTAATGCGGGTTGCAGAGCAGAAAAATGTAATAATTCATACCACTGACGTACCACTGTTAATTTTTGAACGGAAAAAACATGTTATAATGTAAAAAATATGTTCGTTTGTGTTCGTTACGTGCTTTTTAGAGTTAAGCAAATTATAAGAGTTAAGTTAAAAAGAATGCGTTTTTTTGTCTACGTAATAAGCTGATTAGTTCTGGCATTCCACCACCATCATTGAACCATACAAATTTTCCAATCTAAAGCTCTGCGTACATTTAGTGCCCTATAATTTCATTATGATACAATAATAATAAAAATAACCATGGTGACGCCAATTAAAAAAATGCAAAAGGTGAATGGTGAATAAGAATCACGCCCGCCCATGGACGGGCTAGGCAAAAGGTCAAAAGTGGTTTTTATGAATCGTTCCCACCACGCCGATTCTCTTAGAGTCGATTCCCGCAACGTCGACTCTTGTATAGTCGAACGGCGCCTAAATTCCCTTCACGCCGTTTTTTTTGAGGTGAACAGTCGGCGGCATTGGGAAAGTATACAAAAACTTTGTACGGCTGATAAAATTCCATAACCTGTGTTGGTTAACCGAATTTCAATAAAACTTGTAGCACATTTAAAACCAGCTTTCATTTGGTCTGTCTTTCGTTCGTCTCAGTAGTAATCATGTCTCTAGGACGCATAGTTTCCGAGATATAAGCGTAAAATCGAAAATGGGACCTTCAAACCCCCCTTCCCCCGGCTCAAGGGCTACAGGCGGGGAGTTTTGTTATGTTCACCTTCCAACTATTCCAAACAAAGTTACGAAGTCAAAAGAGCTGCTCAACAGAACCGTCCGTTCCACCTAGTTACATTGTAGTTACATTGATGTAACCAGCTGGACATTTTTATTCCAAGTAGTTAACAGGGTGCGAGTAAACGAAAAATTGTGTTCCAAACATTTCCCTCTATAGTCAAATGTGTTCGTTGCCTGGTCTATTTAGGTATTTCATTTCATTTATTAATTGCCTATCCAACTCCGTCCTTCTGTAACCTTTTCACGCCTCGGCTTAACAGATTTTGACGAAGTTTAGCATGCAAGTAAACGGGACCCTAGGGATGGACTTAGGCTACCTGTCTAATCCAGAATCTGTCCTACACCGAACAAAGGCTTGAAAAACGCGTATGAAGCCGGGAGCAGAAGCAAGTACAAATTAAAACCTTAAGTTGAAACAAATATGAATTCATTTTATTGGACAACATAACCATCTACATCAAACTGCATTAAAAACAGCATAAAATATACAAATTCGTTGCAAATTGATATCAATCTTATCTAACTTTGGACTTAGAATATCTATAGTGAAGCAATATCAAGTGCTTTACACGATCTTGTTGCACGTGTGGTAGCAACATGGATGGAAAGGTGGGTTAGGGCAGATGGTGCTAGCGCAGCCAGGTACTTTTGGGCAGCACTCGCCGGGGTACCACACGGTGCGCGCGTAGCGCCCAGAGGGGCGAGTGCATGCACCGTGGTTGAAGCAATGCGCTTTGCAAGGGAAATCGTAGCAACAGGGCCTGTAAATAAAGTACATTTTTCCGATTACTTCAGTATCTTAATCTTGCCGCAGCAATTAAAACAAGAGAAACTCAAAAAATTTGGGGTTATGATAAATATCCCTCATGCTTTGAAGTCCAATTAGAGTTGGTCCAAACATTTTCTCGATTCAGGTATTTTTCAGTCATCACAAGGCCTTAGGAACAGCAATGGCTAGAAAAGGCCACTATCTATTAGATCTTATGTAGTAAGGTGGATCTTAGGTGACTAGCGGATTCCAGCATGCAGCATGAGCGATCTGTACCCGATCTCATCACGCTGACGCTTGGATTTAATGCCGTTGTGTCTTTCACCATTAACAGAGAGAAATCGGTCTCAGCCTTTAGTACCTACTGAGATTATTTTTTATGTAGTTTTTTATTTGTATTTATTGAAGGACTATAAATTACTTATTAATTTATTCATTCATTAAATAAGTTTCATTTTATGTGGGCCGCTATAGGCTACATACAAAGGGGTAAGTTTAGGTATGACTTCCTCCTGGAGCAAGTATAAAGCCGCGTTTGTACACTTTCTCTATTCTAAACCTTTCTGCCTGTATAGTTGCCTGGCTTCGTGTTGTATGATAGTGTTTTCTATCTACGTTTGAGTAAATACCTAGGAATAGGCGCGTTAGTAGGATCTGAGCAATAGCAGGCGCATTCCCTCTGGAAGGGCTGTGGCCTAGGCTGACCGCACCGGGGTCGCTTGTAGAAAACGCTGTACTCTCCCTTCACGCAGCCATATCTAGGCGGAGCTCGGCAGCACTCATACCCTCGTGGAATAACTGACATGCTAGGTTATCTGACCTGAAAAAACAAGGGATTTATTCATTAGGGGTGTAAACGGGTTAACAACGAACCTTGTGCTCGGAGGGATACAGAACGCGCGCGTCTTGAGCCGCTATCACCTTATAGAAGTGCCTCGTTAATGGATGAAACGTTGGTATTCGTTCAACACAAACAGGAGTGATATTTAACCCGCTCCCACGCGAAATTAATTCCTCACACTATGATTGTTTTTATAGTATAATTTGATAACGTATAAAAAAAGCCTTTGAAGCCTTACAAAGAAATTCACCGTTGTTAGCATCTTAAAACGCGATAAACTAAACGCGTTTCCGGGTAAACTAAACACGTTTTGTTCATGCTGGTGAAATGCCAAATGTAGGTACCACCGAAACTCAGTCTAGAGCGGAAACGCGTGCGCATCAATAGAACGAGTTTAGTTTCAACGGGTAAGGCGACCAGGATCCCCCTGGACCCCCTGGGGGACCCTGGTGAACTCATGAGCTCACCAGGATCCCCCAAGACGAAATGACGTAAGTAAAGATGGTGTCATACATACAGCCGAATATAGAACCACGTCCTTTTTTTTCAGTCAGTTAAATAGGATTTTTTAGTTTGGGTTCCGATGACTCATGCTGAAATGAGAAGTGATGAGTGCCACCTATACTAATTGGACGCAGTGAAAACATACTGAGTGGGTGATGAAGAATCTCGCGTGTCCCACAAAATGTCCTTTTTCTAGCTTTTATCTTTTTTCGCTCAATTCTTATTGTACAAGTTACTTGCTTACCTTTTTGAGGATTTTTATGATTAATGGTAGATTTTTTCTTATTTTTGTGAATTTATTATTTTTTTATCTTTTTAATAATTTAGGATTTTTCTGTAAAATGACATTTAGTTTTCGACGCGCATGTTGTGCAAGATTATTCTTTTTTTGCAAAAGGAAAGGTTTTAATTTTTTCATAAAAGTATCTGCTCTTCTTGAAAAAGAGCAATCTCGTGGTGACTAAAGGTACGTCCGCACTGAACGGAACTGCGCGGCACGACGCGACGCTACTATATATTCTTTTTACATACGTACATATTCTTTGTATGAAATCGTCGTATCGAATCGAATCGTCGGTCGTATCGTTTGTATGGAATCGAAATCGCACTACGCGTCAGTGGAACTGCGCGGCCTTTTGGTGAATGATGGTCCAAATTTACGCACAGTGCTGAGCCGCCGCCGCGCATTTCCATGACGTGAATTTGAATTTGAAATACTTCTATTTAAAATGCAAATACAAAATGCAAAATACCTATTTTGTATTGCAAGTATTTGTTGTATTTGAGCTGGGAGTGCTGCCGCGTTGCGCGTCCTATTGCACTTCATAGGCAGTGCACTAAATGCCTTAGTCAAAGCAAATTTACCTAAATTTATATATAGATGCGTAAACTCTGTTCTAAAATCCTGATGAACATAGGCGATAGAATATACCCGTGCGAAGCCGGAGCGGACGCTAGTAATTCATAAATGCCCTTGTTGGCATGAAATATCTTAAATTCTAAAACCGATTAGGTACCTTCCTATACGCTTGATATATACACGAGACCGGTCTGTCTATGTTTAATGCACTATAACTATAAAGTTGTTTATTATAAAACAACATCAACAGTGTAATTTCTGGCGCCTGTGAGCACTCCTCCCACGTACGAACAAGAGCTTCCGACTTTAGTATTTTTCTTGCATTTTTCGTGATCAGTTGCGCTTGTAAAAGTGTTAATGAGAGTGCGCGAATTTTTTTAAGAGTCTATTTTTGAACGAATTCGAATGTTTTTCTCAATATGTCCATTGTTCTTACAATTTTAATTTTTCACATTGTTGGTAAGCTTTAACTTGATTTGATTTATATTACGAACTATTTTATTATGTTATATTTATGTTTAGATTAACGAAAAATTATATAGGGTGCAGATTATTAATTTTTAATTAATCCTAACATAGTTTAGGGTTACTTTTAACCAATGGCCACTGAAGGCTGTGTTGTACATATAACGTTTATTTTATATTATTTAGATAATATTTTTTTAGTTTTCAAACTGTGTTTTGGAAACGGCAGGCGTCACGAAAAAGTTATTCTAGAAGTTATGAACAAGGCCAGCAAAGTTTTTTCATCTGTTTAAAAAAAATCGTTTGTTTTGCGAATTAAAATATCACTCAAATATTATAAATGCGCGGATGTATAAAAGTTGAGATGATGGATGTTTGTTACCTTTTCATGACAAAACAACTAAACAGATCAAGATTTTGCTTAGATGTAGTAGGTACTAGACTAGACCTATAAAATATACCATATAACAGACTTCTTATCGTTTTGCAAATCGACGGATAGAAACTATTAAAGTACATACCTACTTTAAATGGGTTTAGTATAAGACTACATAGACGTATTATAGTCCTATACTAAACCCATGCCGTACCAGGGGCTCACACGAATGCTTGTATCCGTTTAGCTAACTGCACCTAGATAGCCAAAGCAAACGCCCTAGCTAGATAGCTCAACCAAAATCCTACTAGCTATAACTGCCCATGTAGGAGTTGTTAACTAATAGGATTTAAGCTACCCAAATATCGACCTGGGATGCATTTTTTATGCCATTTTACGGCACCTGTATCAGGGCGTCTTAAATAATGTTTTTAATGTTATTTAGCACTTATCGATTGGCAAAGAAAATGAACAAGAAATAGGTGGGTATCTATTTATTGCTCATTTGCATTGCCAATGATAAGTGCTAAATTATAATTTTACATTACTTACCTATTTACATAACACCTAGTAAGAAAGGAATGCGACAAACTCCGTTCGGCTCCTTCTTCGGTCTTATTTGAAGCAAAAAGTGAAAGCTGTGTGAATAAAATGTTGTTTATATTTTATTTTATTTTTATTTATTTTATTTTTATATTACACATATACTGGAGAATTTTAAAAATGCTGGACTTATAGTCTATTTGACTACCTACATTGAAAATAAGTTGCAAATTGTTTTCATCCGAGTTAAAATTACACATTTTTTTATATGTATATGACCATGTGACCGAAAACACTCTGCGTTTGGTTGCATCGCTGGTGACGTCACACCAATCACAGGTTACAGTGCGTGTAGTTGTTCTTGTACTTCTTGTTAGGCGTGGTGTGAGTGGTGTGACGTCACATTGGAGTCTTGTCAGAGATTATCGTTTTGGGGCGCCATTGTTTTATTCAAACTTAATTTGTTTTTATAACTTATACGACTGGCCTTATAAAATAAAATATTAATTAGTTTGCATTATTTTTTCAGACAATACTTTAGAATTATTTTCCAGTAGTAATCAAGTAGCCTATTCACACAGCGTCATCTAGCCCAAGGCTAAAGCAGAGCTAGTGTTTTGGGTATTAGAAAAAGACAGTGGAAAATGTGTTTGGGATTATAGATAGCTGATCACTCACTGATTACATTATACCAACTAAATAGAGATTTTTTGCTATGCCCAGGAAACACTCAGAACACCCTGAAAAATTGTGATCGTATAAACATTTGTCCCGAGGAGACAATCGAACCTGCAACCCGCGTCGCAGGTGGACCTTCGCACGCTCCACCACAGAGGTGGTCCGAAATAAATATTTCTAGTGTCTATGAATATGTTATTATAGCGTTTTATAAAACTTTATAGGTTCACTTGGCGCCTGGCAGCCGGACATAGATATCAACAGGTCAGTTTGTTTAGTACACTATTCTCGAACTAAAATGTCCACACACGAAATAAAAATGACGACGGGACCACTGGCAAGAAGCAGCTGGGTCGGACTAAATTATTTTATTTAGGAATTTTTTGGTTAATTAGACTTTAAAGTTTCTTTATTACAACTATTGTACGTAAGATATTGAAGTTAATCAGCCTTCTTATGGACACGGCTAGCACAACAAGATATGAAACTACAACATACTTATAGTACTTACTACGAAAATTTTAAGACATCATTCATTCTGAATCGAATCCAATTGAAATAATAAATCTGCTGCTAGAGCATTTGAAAAATATTCATAAAATTCTGAAATTCAAGAAGGTCCCAGACATTTCAACGTGAAAAGTCTACTCGACAAAGATGTCATGTCGGACACGATATATTTTTTCCTAGAATTAGTCCTCATATCCATTGCGTTGACGCATCATTGGTTTGGCACGACATTACAGCACCGTAACCGCACTCATCATTTCTCTAAATAACTTTACTTTTTGTATGTTGTAAGTCAAGGATGACAGTAAAATGCGCATTGGATTGTTTTTACAACTAATCTAAATATATCTCTAGCTTCGAAAATTTATATCCCTAGTAATTATACAAAGAAAATTACAATCAAAGAATAGAAACGAAATATAAGAACTAGTATTTACAATTGAAACAATTTTGCTTACTGCAAACTGTTGCAAACAATCCAATTGATCTGTAACAGTACCCAGAGGTATTGATGCTGAGGCTACTGCTGCTTGAGGTAGAGCTCGTCTTCGCCGCTGCGAAGACGAGCTCTACCTGGGCACGTGCGTCATGGGCAATAAAAGTGTTAACAGGCTGAACATCCTGAAAGGGTGTTAGGTACTTACCCACTTATTCGCAGTCACTATTATTTCCCTGATCTGAGGCTTACCCACACCGGGATATTTATATCCGGAATTCATGTACCCTAATGTCAAAAGCTTCATAAGCAAAAAAGTTTATTCTTGATTCTTGATATTGAATTAGGCTTCAGTATATGTAATGCATGGATTAACTAATAGGTCGTAAACATCTTATTTAATCTTCTAGTGAAAATCCTGATGGTTTAACCCGCTCGTCATTCTACCTAGGTATTTGTGCCTTAATCCTTTTATCGGATCAGACTAAACACCTTTACCAATATCTCTTAACTGGGCATTTAGCTCTAACCAAACCAGTCTGGCATATTAATATGTCTGCCTTTTCATACGTCCCGGTTTCTGGGTAGCCGGTGACGGGTAGCCGGTGCCGGGTATCCGACGGCGAAGTGTATGGACATGTACGATAGCTTTCACACGTACCAGCATAATATTGCATACCTACAATTCGCCGCGTGTACCCGGCAATGCCAATGCCAACTTAATACTCAATCATTTATTGCATTGGATTCTATAGGTGTAAAGAGGTGCTTAAAATCTAGTAGTAATTATGTGTCACTAAAACCTTGCTGAACACACAATAAGTATGTATGAAGAGAGAGAAGGACGTTATTGTTACTAGGTTAGGTATAGGTATTTTACAAGTTTGTATTTTTCTTATTTTTCGTTTCGCGGCAAATCTACTATATAGACAAAACGAGTAGATGTTTCTGGCTGCCCTATAACCTTAAGTGCCTTTTCACATGTCCCGGTCGCCGGGTAGCCGGTGCCGGATACCCGGCTACCGGGACATCTGATAAGTCACTAACCCGTGTAACATCAATCGCGAAATATTGATAAACGTCATGAAAACATAGTGCTTCTATTTCAAAACAAAAGCTCCAAAGCACTGGAAGTCTAAAATAGCAGATTTACCTACGTCAGCCATTCCTTTGGCAGATTTATGGATAGAATTTGTTTGGAAATTGGCACACTCAGGTAAATATTTAGAATAATGATTTCAGAACACTTTATGTGCTGATCGGGTATTTTTTGGTGCAGTCTAGGAAATAATTCGTAGAGATTTTTATAGCAAAAACCCTTCGTTAGGTTACTAACTGACTAACTAAAAAAGACAAAATTCTGAAACGCCTTTCTTTGAATATATTCTGAACTAACGTATGCCCACGGCTTCACTCGCACGGTGTCTACCTGGAAAAAACATAGCTTACTAACTCACGCAAGATTAGTGATACTATTCAAACTCTGAGCAATAGTTTTGAACGTAGAATTTACAGGCCCCAATTATGAAAGCTTGCTCAGTCAAATGATATATGATTGAGTGACGCTTATGTCATAGAAAAGTAATACTGAAGCATAGATCGATGACTGAGCAAGCTTTCATAATTCGGGCCTGTAAGTTCTACGTTCAAAACTATTGCCATAGAGTTTCAGCCCGGCACGGATTGGTGACATTTCGCGAAATGTCACCAATCCGTGCCGGCCGTGCCATTCTAATCGATGAATATTCAGTTACTACACCGCGGTGTAGTAACTGAATATTCATCGATTAAAATTGAACATTGGACAGTGTTTTCTCAAATTGTCTTTCGCGTTTATATAGACTCCATTACAAAACTTACAACATGCTTGAGGTACCTCTACCTACATAATAAGTACCTAAGTATACAGGGCTATTGGGAAATTAGTGACAATACGTGAACTGCAGGTCCTACCCATCATCACAAACACGTTCGTGAAGGCGCCAAGACTAAATTCTAAAAAAAAATATAAGTCACCTCTGATACTAAATAAAAAAACATCTTTGCCTGGAACTCAACGAGTTACTTAACACCGATCTTTCACTCTCATATCTTCTGTTAATTCAGGGCAGAGCTGTGTTTAAGTTAAGCTGTGAGTTTCAAATAAAACCTCTCTAACGAACGATTATTGAATTGCGGGGGTTACCATTACCAATACCAAAATTAAGAATTAGGACCTGGCGTCTTCACAAACGTGTTTGTGATGATGGGCTGAACCTGCAGTTCACGTATTGTCACTAATTTACCAATAACCCTGTATATGTACTACATGATACGTGTATCTATAAAAATATATATTTTTCTCAGGATAAGGCTTATAACGAACAAAGAACCACACCATACACACTTACACAGAAATCCCCACAGTCGCCGGTCCATATTCCCAAACAGGAATGATTATGACCATCGTAGCAGCAGGTTCAGCCAACTACGGTCACAGAAACCTGTACCAGATCCACAGCCTGCCAGTCAGACGACGAAGGTCCAGCCTAGACAAGACCCCAGATACTTCTACTTGTCTGATACGTATGCTAAAGAAGTTCTTGAGAATAGATTGAGTAACGAAGTAACCGCTATCTATCCCGGGAGGAATGTTGTCAGAGCTACAGATTTTAACTATCGGAGGCCGTTTGCAAGGTTGATGGAACGGGAAACCAACGATGTTTCTTACGGTAAGTTAGAGAAGATACTTCAAGCAAAGAATTTATATATCTAACATTGGCTTTATGTTATTTCTATACAATATGTACCTATATAATATGTAAAGCAAAAACGTTGTATTAGATAAGTAAGTACCAACTTACATGTACAACAGGGTGGATATTAAGGAGGGCGGAACCGTTGTAGCTTAGATACTGGAAACAATCTATTATTTTTCGAAAATACTAAGCCTGAATAAAATCCTAAGAAAGTTTTTTTGTAAATACTACAGCTACAGCGGCTAAGGTCCACTTTGTATATCGCTAGTGTAAAAAAACAATAGGTATTGTGCATTTGCAACCAGCGAATGCACAGTAAATGGAAATTGTTTTTGTTTCGTCCACACTCGCACACACAATTGGGACTAACAAGACTTGTTAGTCCCAATTGTTATGGTCTCCATTTTCAGAAGGAAGGTTGGTATCTCAAAAAACCTTTAAAACTACTTTTCAGATGACATCTGCGTTACGTGCCCTCGAGATAGAACACTCATCGCAAAACCGGGATCCGATAAAGTATTACTGCAGCATCCTCGAATGGCATCCTGCTACGGACGCCGAATGCCGAATGACGTAAAGTTCATCCCGAAATACGGACCGACGTTTGGGACTTTGCTAAAAAAAGGATCCTATAAAATTCTGGGCGAAATCAAGCAGAAAGATAAAGTAAGTTACCTCTTTAACACACGTCCTTAAATAAATTGATAGACAGCTTTGGCAGGGTTCTTTATTAAAGTGTTGGGTTAAATCCGGCTATAAATGATAATGGGAGACTATAAGTATCCTTATCTTCGGGTTAAATTTGCCTAGAAAATTTCTAGACGCATAGATAAGCTCTCCTACTCTACCACAATCATTTCTAGCTGGAGTTAACCGGATAGAGATACATATCACTCATCACATCATAATTTCTGATATGGTGATGGTAGAGTACCTCTTTGGGTTAAATCCGACTAGAAATTATAATGGTAGAATGGTTGAGTATCTCTATTTCGATCTACTATTGCTCTTCGTAGATTTCTTATCGACGGATAGTACATAATATCGTTAAATAAAACCTAACTCAGTGATCGATAGGTATTATGTTAGTGATCTGGTCCCATTGAGCACATTTCCAGTCTGGTTCATAACCTATAAAACCTAGCTAGATAGATATTTTATAAAATTACTCATAAGAAGATTAACTTTTCCAGATTCTAAGGTATTGCAATATGAACGTGGATGTGCTGATTCAGACGTGCGCAGTGCCAACATATTTCATTGCTGATTGTGGAGACGAAAATAATACATGCAGCTTTATGTGTCGCAATCCAAAGGACGAGTTGCATGGCGCATCGACGCTGAGATGTGGGGACGAATTGGAGTGGTCGGGGCACCTACCTGTGTGTTCAGGTAAGAAGTACGATAAAAAACTTTGACGACCTCTGTGGCGCGATGGGCGAAGGTCTGCCTGCGACGCAGGAGGTTGCGGGTTCGATTCCCGCCTTGGGACAAATATTTGTACGATCTGCAGGTATTTGTTCCGGGTGTTCTGCTCGTTTTCTACGTATAATAAAAAAAACTATTGATGTATTGTATTATGTATATCAGTTATCTGGTACCCATAAAACAAGCTCTGCTTAGCTTGGGGCTAGATAATGCTGTGTGAATTGTCCAGCACCATTTATTTATTATGGTAATGATGTCCTCCTAGCCGAATTTCGACCACGACGCGACGGTCATTCTCAACGGAGACTAGCCTAAGTCATATGCGCCGGACAAATTATATGTATAGTGCACAAGTGTGTGACCAAACATAGGTGCAGTCTGTATTCTCTCACTAAAATAATCCAAAAATACCAACACGGAGTGGCAGTGTGCACTGTTTGAAGACAGAGTGCGGATGCTGATGACGAATGTCCTGCAGCAACATAATTTGTTAAGTGTCGGCGGTGACCACTTCTGGTTTAAATGCATTAAATAATAATATAAGCCCTAATTATTAAGTGCGTTATAAATTCGGCGACATGCCAAGGGATTAGGCGGTACATCGTCTCAAACTAGCACAGCCACCTATTTTCTCTTATTATTACGTTGAACAAAGGAAATTTCGAAAATCCATCGCACAGTTTGTGATACCTATTATAAGTTTTTTTTTAATGCCTCTGTAATAGTTTTATTATATTTAGTTTAGGCAGAGAATTGAAGTTGCCCTTGGTGACCACCAAAATCTATTTTCGAACAACAAGTTATAAATTATATATAAAAATAAAAATGCAGATATAATTTCGATATCAACAAAAATAATCAGAACATTTCAAGTCACATGCTTATGAGAATTGAAACCTCCAGATATATGGGGTTTAATATCAATGTACGCCTCTTACAGAGTTCGTACGTATTTACTCACCAAGGTTGCCCATACCCATACAGAATAAAACTGCATTAAAAATCAATAAAACATTTTCAGGTAGAAATTGGTGCGAGCCCCAACCACCACCGCCTCACGGACGCGTCAGCTGCAAAGGAACCACAGTGAATGGCTGGGGTCTGGCGGAGGGCAGCACCTGTCGCATCAAGTGTGCCCGGGGTTGGAGATCGAACACACGACCCGTGGCTAGGTGCCGTAAGGGCGCTTGGACAAACACGTTTTCTTGTGTGCGTTTTTAAAATGGGCGTCATAGCTAGGTCTGTCTGAAAATGAGATTTATTGCACTGTATGTAGTACCTAGTACTTACTTGGTCATATTGCATTTGTCATGAGCACTTGTTAAACGATGGGCAATCGTAAACGTAAAAAAATAAAACCGGCCAAGCGCAAGTCAAATTGCACACCGTCCACGTACCATCGTACAATTTTTTTTCGCAGTATAAAACTTATTAACGGGTATTTTGATGGCTCGAAAATAATAAAACCGGCCAAGTGCGAGTCAGACTCGCGCACGAAGGGTTCCGTACTATAATCTATAAAAAAAATGCAAAAAATCACGTTTGTTGTATGGGAGTCCCCCTTAATTATTTGTTTCATTTTATTTTAAGTTAATTATTTATTTTTAAAGTGAATATATATAACTAAATCGTCTGTGAATATTTCAAGCGTCTACCTGTTGCTGTTATTAATATCGAGCAAAAACGAGCAAAACAATCACGTTTGTTGTATGGAAGCCCCCACAAATATTTATTTTATTCTGTTTTTTAGTATTTGTTGTTATAGCGGCAACAGAAATACATCTGTGAAAATGTCAACTGTCTAACTGTCACACGGTTCGTGAGATACAGCCTGGTGGCAGACGGACAGACGTACAGCAGAGTCTTAGTAATAGCATAATAGGGTCCAGTTTTACCCTTTGGGTACGGAACCCTAAAAAGCAATACACCAACATGACGCTTACCGCGTCATTGACCTTGGATGGTTTACCGCGTCATGTTGGTACTGACCGTGCCCAACGTTGCTTAACTTCGGCTATCGGTACTCTAAGCGTGTTGCTCAAGTACTTAGTAAAGGACGATGGCCCTTACTAAGTACTTACTTAATACACTTATTTCACTTTACTATTTGTTGTAAATTGTAGTAGTAAAAGTAATACACAACTTGTCACTGTCTAATAGTCGGCAGCTAACGGTTCAAGAGATACAGCTTTGACAAGGGAGCCAAAATATCACGGTAGGTAGGTACTGTATCTATGGATGTTTAATTTTAATATATAGTTTATTTTTACTGTTTGTGGTTATAGCGACAATTTATTAAAGTGCTTAATAATACAAATAAAAAAAAACTAATCCGGCATGTATTATGTAAATTACTATTTTTAAGACCTAGCTGTAAGTTTTCCTAAAATTTTGAAAATAAAATAAAATAAATAAATAAATCATATTGCAGCAGCCGACAGAACTTAGAAATTATAACTTACATTATTGAAAAATATGTAAGTTAAATGTCTTCTTCACTGTCGAAGCCCTCATCACCAAATAAACTATAATTTTATAAAATTAGTAGGTAGGTCTACTAATGCAAAAAATAAGGACTTTTGTTATTTATTCATTTGGGTTACCTTGTTTACCTACTGTGTTTGGTTATTAGATGAAACATAAAAGAAATTGCAAGCATAATCTGATCTTTTCAACATCGTAATTTTCATGGAAAATTTTACTCACATCCGGTACACTCAGAAATAATTGATTGACGATCACGACCACGGTCGTACCACCACAGAATACTTATTACCGACTTCAGGAGGACGTTCTATGTTCGACTGTAGGCTAAGTGCTGAAAATTTCGTTCCGGCCGTTGTTGGGGGCACGGAGGTAGGCCTTGAGGCTTGGCCTCTTTACCCGGCTGCAATTCGAGGAGTGACGACCCCTGCGTCCTTGGATTGAGATGTGCTCTTTTGTCTCTTTTTTTTTTTTATTACCCCAAGGGCTTATATAGTGGTTCCGCGGGGATCAGGTGAGGATCAGGTCCCGCGGAAGGCTAGGTCGTAAACGTACCTACCTATCTAAAACATCAACACATGTGATGATAATGGTGTTCAAATGGTTTGATGATTATTATTATTTGTTTGCCATTATGTGTCTGGTTCGATACAATTTTATTCTGCCAATGCATCGATCAAAAATGTCCGGCTTTGCCGGCCGAGGCCGCGAACTACTTATTTTTGATCGAAGTGCCAATGTCAATTATTGGAAAATAATTGTATTAGATAGTTAGCTGAGTTATCAAAATAAAAAGATTAACAGCCGGTTTCTCGAACGCAGATCATCTTCATATTTGACTAATCAATGATCAAATCTCTAGTCTAGTGTCATTTGGATTGCTAAAACGTTGATTATGTAGGTAAGTATATTTTATATTTTCACCAGAGCCTAGTTCGTTAACTAGCAGGGTGTGCCACGTGCAGGTTAGCTTGGGAGACGAGGTCTTGGAGCCCTTACACCCCAACAAATGGTTTATAATGGTCTTTTCCGTGGTCTTACCTATTCTAAATTTTATATTATGCTCGTCAATTGATAGCTATATAGCAAATAAATTGTTCATAATTGCCGCTCATACGAAACCGGGCATTGACTCAACTACCCATAGAGCTATATTAACTCTATGCAACTGTTGTTCAGCCAGCACGTTAGTGGACATAGACAAACTATATAGATCTGTCGTAAGGTAGTCATGGAGACGGAGTTGTTATAGATTCTAATTATTGGTGTTAAAATATAATAGTAAATTGTTTCTTCGATAAAACCACACTCTTTTTATTTCTAACAAATGGTAGCAGAGCGTGGTTACCTGATTACATAATGTAAATAGTAATACCACTAAACTGTTGGTTGGATATCCACGTGAGTGTAAAAAAAAAAAATGACCTCGGCAACAAATAGCCGAACGTCGATAGAAACATTGACCAAGTCAAACTACGACACCTGGTGCCTACAGGCACAGGCGGTGCTCATCAAAAATGATTTATGGGACATCGTAAGCGGAACAAAAACTTTGGCTCCAAACGCTGATTCAGCAACCACCGCGGCATTCAACAAAGAAGACTTAAAGGCCAGAGCTGAAATCATCTTGTTGTTATCGCCCTCCGAGCTAAAACAAATAAAAGGTTGCGGAACGGCGAAGCTGGTATGGGAAACGTTAAAGAAAACTTATCAAAGCACAGGGCCTGCCCGAAAAGCTACATTGTTAAAACAACTAGTCCTAAAGAGGATGACACCAAACGAAGACATCCGCGACCACCTCAACAATTTCTTCGACATAGTTGGTCAACTTGAGGACATGGAAATAAAGATTCCTAAAGAACTACAATGTATCATGATCCTGTACAGCTTGCCAAAAACTTTCGAAAACTTCCGAATTGCCATCGAGTCAAGAGACACACTGCCAAGTCCCGAAGACCTCAAAGTCAAAATACTTGAAGAGTCACAGGCAAGAAATAATAAGAATGCTGAGCAACCGGAGTACGAAGAAAGATCCGAAGCTTTGTATGCAAAGAAAAAGTTCTGTACCATCTGTAAGAAGAAATCACACAGTACAGAAACTTGTTGGTCCAAGAAGAAAGAAAACAAAACTCCTTTAAAAGTTTCTCATAGAGGCAACAAGCAACAGCAAAAAGGTTTATATACTTGTTTAAATATAAATAATAAAACAAAGTCAAAAATGACGTGGTGTTTTGACAGCGGATGTACATCACATATGACAAGTAACAAACAAATATTTGTAAATATTTCTGAAGACAACGGTTCTGTAAAATTGGCTACGAATGACCATACAACGCCAGTCAAAGGAATTGGAATGGCACGGGTGAGTCTAAGCAACTACTCATGTGACTTACATGAAACCCTATATGTGCCAAATCTCTCAACAAACCTACTTTCAATTGGGAAAATCACTGACAAGGGCAAGAAAGTTGTGTTCGAAAAGGACAAGGCCTACGTCGTGGAACCTAATGGCAAAATATCGCTAAAAGCACGAAAAACTGACGGCTTATACTATATACATAGTACCGAATCCAAAGATATGGCTAACTCAGTAACAATCGAATCTGAGATGATGACATGGCACAAGAAGCTAGGCCACATCAACGAAAAAGACCTGAAACAAATGGCAAAAGACGAAAAGTTACGAGGACTTGGATTCAAGGAAGACAAGCTTGAAGCGTGCGAAACGTGCATCAAAGGAAAAATGACACGTTTACCTTTCCCTAAGAAAGATTCTATCAACAGCACTCAACCACTCGAAATAATTCATACAGACGTATGCGGTCCATTCGAAACTGAAACGTTAGCCGGATCAAAGTATTACGTCACATTCATTGACGATTATACAAGATACAGCTACGTCTACTTTATGAAGAAAAAGAATCAAGTCTTCACACTATTCAAAGAGTTCAAAGAAGAAGTTGAGAATTATCACAAGATAAGAATACAAAACTTACAGTCTGATAATGGGACCGAATATATAAATAAAGAGTTCGATCAGTACCTTAAAGAAAACGGAATAAAGCGACGATTAACCGCTCCGTACACGCCTCAACAAAATGGCATTGCTGAACGCAAGAACCGGTCTCTACTAGACAAAGCTCGATGTTTACTCATAGACGCAAATGCGCCCAAAAATCTATGGGCTGAAGCTGTAAATACTGTAAATTACCTTGCAAATAGAAGCCCAACAAAACTACTCAAAGGTAGTACACCGTATGAACTGTGGGTAGGGAGATCAGCATCGGCAAATCATCTACAAGTGTTTGGAAGTAAAGCTTTTGTACTGCGAAAGACACGACGAGGGAAACTGACACCTAAAGCCATAACAGGTGTATTCATGGGATACGCGTCAAACGCAAAAAGCTATCGTATTTTTATTCCTGAAAAAGACGATATAATAGTAAGCAGAGACGTGAAGGTAGTAAACCAAATGTACTATGAGAATAAAAATGAAAAATATGAAAATCTCGTCAACAATGAAAACGAAGAGAATGAAATTAAAGGGACGAATAGAAAGGAAAATGATAAGAAAGGCAAAGCAGAAGACATTGAAATAGAATTTGAAACGAAAAAGCAAAATGACTCAACTGTACAGCATCTTGATCATGAAAATTTTCCTAACTTGAATGAAAATTCCCCTAATCAAAATGAAAGTCAAAGGGAAGAGATTGAAAATGAAATAAATCCAAATGTACGCCCCCAAAGAAAACGTAGACCGCCACAATGGTTAAATGATTATCATGTATCACGCGATAATAGCCCAAGTGAGCCCGAGGAATTCTATGATGTTTTTATGGCTTCACACAATTGCGAAGACGATGATGAAAATTATCATGATGCAATTAAGTCAGAAATTAGAGCTCATATTAAAAACGGCACATGGCGGATAGTTCCCAAAGATAAAAACATGCGACTTATTGGATATAAAATGATTCTGAAAAAGAAAATCGGCCCAGATAATAATGAAATTAAAAAGGCTAGACTTGTCGCACAAGGTTTCTCGCAAAGACCGGGCGTGGATTACAATGAAACCTTCGCACCAGTTGCAAAGCTAAGTTCAATTCGAACAGTAGTGGGAATGTCCTTAGAGGAAGACTTAGATCTATGTCAAATGGATGTCACTACAGCATATCTAAATGGTGAACTAGATGAGAAAATAACAATGAAAGTTCCTGATTATTTAGAAGAATTTGTAACAAAGGTGATGATAGACGAAAGTGATAAGGAAGATCTCAATGTTTACTATAAAGCCAGAAAGATGCTTGAAGATATAAGAAGCATAAAAAGTGAAAAAGCGTGCTTACTAGAAAGAGCACTTTATGGATTGAAACAGTCGGGACGTCAGTGGTTTAAAAGATTAGACACTGAACTTAAAAAGATTGGATTTGAGACATCATTTGCGGATCCGTGTGTGTACATATCAACGAAAGGAGGAGATAAGACAGTGATAACAATCTATGTTGATGATATTTTAATGGCTTACTCAAACCCGGAGAAAGCAAAGAAAATAAAGGCTCAGTTATCCAAAGAATTTGAATTAAAAGATATGGGTAAACCAAAGAAACTACTCGGAATCGAATTCGAGTACACCAATGAAGGCATAAAGTTGTATCAAGAGTCATACATTGAAAAAGCACTCAAAACTTTTGGTATGACTGATTGTAAAGTCTCAAAGACGCCTATCGAGCCGGGTAACTGCCTCATGAAGAACCCCAAGAAAGGGGGGGATACTCTACCGTATAAAAATCTTATCGGCACGCTGATGTATCTTGCGGTTGCCACAAGGCCAGACATAATGTTCTCAGTAAGCTACCTGTCACAATTTAACGATTGCTACGGAGAGGAGCACTTCAAATGTGCAAAAAGAGTATTAAGATACTTAAAAGCAACTAAGAGCATGGGAATAAATTACAAAAAGACAAACGAAATGTTAATTGGAATGGCCGACGCAGATTGGGCTGCATCAAAAGATGACAGAAAATCCTTTTCAGGATACGTATTTAAATACGCAGGAGCAGCCATCAGCTGGGCATCCAAGAAACAGCGATCAGTAGCACTCTCGACGGCTGAAGCTGAATATGCTTCACTAACGGAAGCCGCAAAAGAGGCAATTCACCTACATTCGCTGCACAAAAACCTAAAACTACGGCAAGAAAAGCCAGTTATTATATTTTGCGATAATCAAGCAGCAATTAAACTAGGGTCGAGCCCAATAGTATCTTCTAAGTCCAAACACATTGATATGAAGATACATTTTATTAGAGACTGTGTTGGTGAAAATAAGATAGAGCTGAAGTTTGTGGGGTCAGAGGAAAACGAAGCCGACCCCATGACGAAAGGAATGCCTGGTCCACGCCTTTCAAGATTGAGAGAGCTGTGGGGGCTCAGGGCATGAAGCAAGCATGCAGCATGAAGCGACACTTGAATCCTGGACACCATCTGTGCTGAGGAGGAGTGTTGTTCAGCCAGCACGTTAGTGGACATAGACAAACTATATAGATCTGTCGTAAGGTAGTCATGGAGACGGAGTTGTTATAGATTCTAATTATTGGTGTTAAAATATAATAGTAAATTGTTTCTTCGATAAAACCACACTCTTTTTATTTCTAACAGCAACTACCGCTCTTTGAACCATTTCGTTCAAAACTTCTGAAAGCGGCGCGGGGCGAGCATCACTACGTCGTTTTTGAACAGACGACCATCTGTCAATATTAGACCAATGATGACGTTCATTGGTGATTGTCAAACCACCATTGGTTCCGCTGAATAACAACTCCCTTCGGATTGGTTGATAATTTTTGACAGTCATTTAAAAATCGAATGAATTCTGACTTGACGTTTGCAGCCGTTGCGATACCGTTTTCGTAATTTTGCTATTGATTTTATTGAAATAAACTGGAAAAGAAGTGTTTTCTAGTGAAAATGTGTTAAAAATTATACTAAATAGGAAGTAAACTTAGGTCCGCCTTAAAAAAAATGGGTAGCAACAGCAGTAAACCAAATAATGAAACGTCGGTGTCTATTGTAATGCAGAACAGTGATGCAGACGTTTGTGATGATAATCCAGATCCAAGATCTCCGACTCCGGAAGTCTCAAGGACTCCCTTACACGTAAGTTATGTTATCATTATAGGTAGAAGGTACCCTACCATGCCCTTCATCTCAGGATGACCATTAAGGAACAGCTGATAGACAAAATTACATTAGATACTGTTCGGTATTCTCATCGGCCAATGAATGTCTAAAAACCGGTCGATATCATTATGTTTTTATTCGTGGGTACATCCCTAAAAAACCCAAAATGTTTACCCCATCCCTAGCTTTTTTCCTCTTCCCTTCTCTTTGACCTACGACACAGTTGACTCGGCGGCCGCCCAATACCAATTTAATTAATCAGCAATTAAGAAGAAATGTAGTGTCATATCCTAGTGTCCAGCTAATCCAGAAAACCGTAAGTACCTAGAATATATAACATTTTGATCCCTCGACCCGGATAAGAAAAGTTTTGTGTAATTTACGTAAAATCACGGCACCGCCATTGTTGTCGTGTAAAGTTTTTGTTAGGATTTTCAAAGAAATCGATATTCATCATGGCGAAAAATCAATTATTATCATTAAAATACGATTTCTTATGTGAAAAGGTGAATAGCTTGTACAATGCTGCCCAAAATTTGGATTTCTCAAATAAGGAAGACGTGTGTAAATTCAAAATTCGTTGTTCGGATTTAGACTCCATGCAAAATGATCTTGAGGAATGTTTTCTGACAACAAAATCAGGCATTAAGGATGCAGATCAAATAGAATCAAATGAGCAGAAATTTCGTTTGTTTGAGGAACAGTGCATACATATAAAATACGTAATTTCTACCATGAGTTCATCGTCAGCAATTGACTTCACGCAAAGTATTCATAAAAACTTGCCCGATTATTGTTCGTCAAACAAAAGATCGACTGAAACGAGTTATAAATTGCCCGATATTAGTTTGCCTCGATTCACGGGTAATTATCAGGATTTCCCTAGTTTTCTAAGCATGTTCGATGAATTGGTTCACAAAAACGATCGATTGAGTTTGGTACAAAAAAAGCATTATTTGGCTAGTTGTTTGTCGGGCGAACCTGCTAATTTGATAAAACATCTCGCGAGTATTCCCGACAATTACGAAGTGGCTCGCAGTTTACTTCTCGAGAGATACGACGACAAACGAATGATCGCGGACGCACACATAGGAGCCATCCTCGCGTTACCTACTGTTTCCGTCAAAAATGCATCGCAATTACGTAATTTTGTGAATATCTTACAAGAAAACACAAGTGGATTACTTAGTCTAGGGTTTCCAGTAAAAGAATGGTCGGTACTTTTGCTTCACATCTTCACGAGAAAACTTGATAATGAGTTACGAGCTAGGTTTGAGTTAGCACATCAACAACAGAAAATACCTACATTCGATAACTTAGTAACGTTCTTAGGCAGTTATTGTAAGACATTAGAGACCACTGGCGTAGTAAATCAATCGAGTAGCGGCAAGTCACAGACCCCTGTGCAACATAAAAATAGTAAACAATCATACGCGTCCAGTGTACAACCGGCCGAGTCAAAAAATAATTCCGAAGAGCAAAAGCAGGTAGCGTGTCCCAATTGTGGTGGAACGCACCACATGATGAAATGTGAAAAGTTCGTCGCGATGGACCTGCCATCGCGACAAGCGTTAGTGAAAGCCAAACACCTTTGCTTCAATTGTTTCCGCCCGCATAGGGTAGCGTATTGTCATTCGCGATTTAGATGTCAAAAGTGCTCACGCAAGCACAACACGTTGTTGTGTTCGAACGAACAATCAGATTTGAAACAAAGTAGCGGCGACGAACAACAAAATTCTCCCGATGATAAACAAGTGGCTCATTGCATGACTTCTGCGGCTGAATATTGTGTGTCTCTTTCCCACTCGCATGGTCCGCGTTCCAGTGATAAGGTAGTAATTACGCGTCATTCATTGCTCGCAACGGCAATTGTTATGGTATCGTGTTCTAGGGGCGGTGATTATTATCCTATTCGAGCTTTATTAGACCCGGGAAGCATGGCGAATTTTGTAACTTCATCGTGTTTACAACGATTAGGGTTGCGCTATAGTAAGACGAATGTCACTATTTCTGGAGTTGGCGAATCGAACAAAGTACATCCGAAAGGTGAACTACACATGTATTTACAAAATAACCTAGGCGATCCTCTATGCGTAGAAATGTTAGTTTTACCAAAGATCACGGCGCCACTTCCTTCGTCGAACATTGACCCCACGATTTTGGACAAGTACGGTCGCCTTCAATTGGCTGATCCGCGATTTTATGAATCGGCTAAGATCGACATGTTGTTGGGTGCAGGAGCGTGCGCCAGGATTTTTAGCGGACCGAAAATAGAAATAGGAGATGGATTACCGGTTGCGTTCGAAACGATTTTCGGTTGGGTACTAATGGGCGACGTCACAGGGCGTCAAACTAGTTTTCAATCATTTCATTGCGTGACATCTATTGATGAGACATTGAAAAGGTTTTGGGAGGTTGAAGAGGTTAGTAGGGAGAAGCAGCCCGATCCGGGTGATGTTGTGTGCGAGGAACACTTTAAGAACACGCATACGCGTGCTGAAAATGGACGTTTCGTTGTGCGTTTACCTTTCCGCAAGGGTGACCACAATATCGGGGTTAATTTGGGAGATACCTTGCACATAGCTATCCGTCGGCTTGTATCATTAGAGAATAAATTTAAAAAAGATAAGGTTTTGGAAGAGCGATACAAACAATTCATGCTGGAGTATATTGAGATGGGGCACATGCAGCCCATCGAACCTTGCATTGCGCGGCGCTTTCCGCAATATTTCATACCTCACCACGGGGTATACAAAAAGGGAACGGAGAAGATTAGGTGCGTTTTCAATGCTTCATCCAAAGGCCCGGGCGGAAAGTCGTTAAATGATGAGTTATTGCCCGGGCCCAAACTACAACAGGATATAATAGATATCATTCTTCACTTTAGATTGCACGAAGTTGTTTTTTCCGCCGACATCCGTCAGATGTACCGGCAGGTACTAGTTAACCCTCTCGATCGTCAATATCAGCTGATCGTGTGGCGCGATCACTTTAAACAGGTGACTGACGATCAGGTTCAGCCTGAAATTCAGCAATTTCAGCTAAACACGCTAAGTTACGGCGTTACTACGGCAGCGTTTCTCGCGATGCGTTGTCTACACGAATTGGCCTACGAAGGCAAAGACACGCATCCGCGCGCTTCGCGCATTTTACTCAACGATATATTTGTCGACGATATTGTAACTGGTTGTTCGTCCATTGATGAAGCTCAAAGCACAAAGATTGAACTAATAGATTTATTAAGTAAAGGAGAATTCGAGCTTCGTAAATGGATGAGCAACGACCCTAGATTGCTCACGGATCTGCCACAGGAGCATTGCGAACTTAAATTTAGTGAGGAAGCAGATATGTCATTAAAAATATTAGGTTTCAAATACAGACCAAACACTGATACGTTCTCTTATCAGGTGTCACTGGACAGCAATGAGTGTACGAAGCGTATCATATTGTCGAGGGTTAGTTCCATCTATGATCCTAACGGGTGGTTAGCGCCATGTGTTATTTTTGCAAAGATTTTAATGCAACGTTTATGGACGTTAGGCCTCGACTGGGACCAAGTACCCCCTCGCGATATAATCGACGATTGGCAGCGCTTCTGCAATGAGCTACATCATCTGCAACATATTTCTATAAAAAGACAGATTTTATCAAAAACGGTTCAGTCATTCGACTTGCACGGTTTTAGCGACGCGTCTGAGTCTGCCTATGCAGCCTGCGTTTATATTCGATGCGTTCACTTGGATAGCAGCGTATCAGTGCACCTTCTCATCTCGAAAACACGTGTCTCTCCAATCAAACAAAGATTAACAGTGCCCAAGGCGGAACTTGCCGCAGCTCATTTACTAACCCGCCTGCTGGCGCGCATATCCGATAGCCTTAAGCTACGAACGAACTTGCATAGGAACACACACGCGTGGAGTGACTCGATCATTGTATTGTGCTGGATACGCACTCAGCCTCACCTCCTCAAGGTGTTTGAATCAAACCGTGTTAGTCAAATTCAAGCCTCAATCTCACCCGATCAGTGGCGATACGTACCCACGCACATGAACCCGGCCGATCCCGCCTCTAGAGGCATCGCGCCGCAAGAGTTAGTAGATCATGAGCTGTGGTGGGGCCCCGCTTGGCTTACTCTAAATCCGGAATCGTGGCCGCCACCATGCGAGCAGCTCGAGCGAAATTCGATTCCCGGTCTTAAGAAATGTACGCCTGTAGTCGCTATGACCACTGATGATAATGATGAGGGTATTCATGTTATTGAAAAATTCAGTTCTTTTACTAAGCTTGTGCGCACAATTTCATGGTGTCTTCGTTTCGCGCACAATGCTTTGAAGTCTAGACAGGTAAAAGAAAACTTAGAAAAAACTAACGGAACTTTAACGAGTGAAGAGCTACGGCGTGCTCTTAACTTACTTGTTAAAAACGTACAATTCCAATCATTTAGAAACGATTTACGTAATATAGAGAAAAGTAAACCCTGTAGTACCGGAATGATGCGTTTAAAACCATTTTTAGATGAAAACGGCCTTATCCGTGTGGGAGGCAGATTAGTGCATTCATCGCTTAGCTACTCCGCTAAGTATCCTTTAGTGCTGCCTCACTCACACCACTTCACGAATCTCGTAGTGGATTATTATCACGTAAAATATTTGCACGCAGGTCCGAACGCGTTAATGTCTATTCTCCGCGAGCAGTTTTGGATCTTATCCGCTCGCCGCGTTATTCGCAGTAGAATTTATAAATGTATTCGCTGTTTTCGTCTCAGCCATCAGCCACCTCAAATCTTAATGGGAGATTTGCCCGCTAGTCGAGTCAATGAAAAGGCACAGAGGGCTTTTGTATCAATAGCTCTCGACTACGCTGGTCATTTCTATTCAAAATCAAGCACTTTGAGAAGTGCAAAAGTAATCAAATCGTACTTATGCGTGATAGTTTGCTTTGCCACTAAGGCTGTCCATCTAGAGGTCGTTAGTGACCTGACCACCGACGCCTTCCTAGCCGCTTTCAAACGGTTTGTATCTAGGCGCGGCTTGCCTAAAGAAGTTTGGTCTGACTCTGGTTCTAATTTCAAAGGAGCTTGCAATTTATTAAAAAAAATGCAGAAAGACACAAGAGTAGAACATTTTTTTGCAGAACATTTTATTAAATGGCGCTTCTCGCCGCCTCTCAGTCCGTCATTCAACGGCTTGGCAGAGGCAGCTGTAAAATCAAGTAAATCACATTTGAAGCGTGTCATAGGTGATCGACCTTTGACCTTTGAGGAACTTACAACCATTTTTGTGCAAATAGAGGCAGTTCTTAATTCGAGGCCTTTATGCCCTTTGTCTAATGATCCTAACGATTTGTCGGTATTAACTCCGGGCCATTTCTTAATTGGTGCACCTTTAATTTCATTACCTGAACCATTGCCCGTAGAAACCAAACATGTAAATCAGCTTGCTCGATGGCAGCTGGTCAAACAAATGACTGCTAATGTGTGGAAGCGTTGGAGTCATGATTATCTCCACACCTTACAGCAACGCGCCAAATGGCACACTACTCAGTACAACGTCAAATTAGGAGATTTAGTGTTGATCAAAGAAGATGACCTTCCGTCACTGCATTGGGCTCGTGGAAGAGTCATTAAACTCTATCCTGGACCAGACTCAATCGTTCGGGTTGTCGAACTAAAAACTGCAAAGGGGAATTTTATAAGATCTCTGACTAAAATTGTTCCCTTGCCTATTCATTAAGTAAGTTATAGTATCTATTTAGTAGATTATTATAAGATAGTCATAGTACATAGTTATTATTTTGTTAGTTTCGTTTTTTTTTTATACAGTCCATTGTTAAACTTAATATCTGAGCTTATTATAGCATAATGTTTGTTATACGTGTTACCATATACAAGGCAGTAATGTACAAGTTATTTATTTATTTTACCAAAGTAGAGGTTTGTTTTTTGAGAAAAGGGGTATCCTTTTTGTGGGGGGCCATGTTCGGTATTCTCATCGGCCAATGAATGTCTAAAAACCGGTCGATATCATTATGTTTTTATTCGTGGGTACATCCCTAAAAAACCCAAAATGTTTACCCCATCCCTAGCTTTTTTCCTCTTCCCTTCTCTTTGACCTACGACACAGTTGACTCGGCGGCCGCCCAATACCAATTTAATTAATCAGCAATTAAGAAGAAATGTAGTGTCATATCCTAGTGTCCAGCTAATCCAGAAAACCGTAAGTACCTAGAATATATAACAGATACTTTTACCTATTTTAAAAAATATACAATAAAGTTCCAACGCAAACTCAACACTGCATTAATTTTAAATCAATGGACAGTCTCTACTATTTAGGTATATATATAGGTAGGTACTTACTTATTACCTGTCGACTTACTATCATTTATTACAGATCTTTTTGGCGCCAAAAAGACACTTAATCAAATTCTAATGTCTCATTCAGTAACGTAATTTTTATTTGCAGAATAAATCAGGATCCAAGCGCAACATCACTAAAAATGTGGACCTGAGAAAAACATTTGAAAGTGCTAATGAAGAAAAAATTGTGCACAACAATCCTATTCTCTCAGCTGTTATCAAAAGTCACTTGCAGTCTTATGATCCTCGCTCACCATCGCAAGACTTCGAGCGCACTCCCATTGTCATATCGTCTAAAAAACAAGAGAAGAAAGTTTTGCGTCAACTAAATGAACATTGTGCTAGCCCGAATCTGCTAAATGACATAGAAGAAAACTGTGATAGCTGCACTGAAGCTAATGAAAACCTAGAACTGATCATTCCCAAAAATCTATGTGAAGGCTTTGATGACATATCACTCAATGAATCCATGAAAGAAGCTTCTGGACCATTAGGGTCATCCACAGCTTCAAATGAAGCTATAGAACAGAATATATCACCAAATGGATTTATAGAAGACAAACCTACAATCCTACTTGAAACAAACTTTGAATATGTAGAAACTGATCAGTTTGATGAAAGCAATGAAAAACCACACCTGAAATTAGAAAAAATATCTGGGTTGGATCCTCGTTCACCATCTATTGGTATTGAACGAACTCCCATTGTCCTAACTAAATCTGTGGACATTGTGGAAGAAATGTCAGATGACTCTCTTATTAAAGTGCTACAAAATAGCAATACTGAGTTCCATCAGACAATGCCACATGAAACAAAAAAAGAACTTCTTATTTATGAAGATGAAACAACAAACATGAATGATACCCCCAAGAACTCCAAACCAACAAGCATTGGTGGATCTAGGACTCCCTTGTCCTGTATGAAAAACAAGGATGCAGGTCACATGCGGTCTAAATCAGCAAACACTTTGTACGATCCCAAAAAAGGTTCCAAAATACCTAAGAGGGTTTCTCATATTCCAAGGCTGAAGTCACTTTCCAAGCATTCTAATATGGTAACTAATGGTAGTAGTGTCTCTTTAAAGAATATTTCAAAGCCATCATCTGTTGGTGGTGACTGTGAAAATACCCCTCCTCATTCTCATCGTGACAGATGGGACAAAGATTGCAGTATTGTGCTCTAAGTTCCTTAGTAATAAATTGTACTTGTACTATGTAGCTGTACTAAATATTTGGTTTATGCATAGATATAAATTTTCATTATTGTTGACATCACTCCCTTATTGTCCTGACATTATCATGATCTTGTATTTGACAATATTATTAAGTAGGTATTTAGACCGAAATAAAGAAACCTGTTTCGAAAATCAATTGTTTCATTGTGATACTTTCAGTAGTTGTAGCTTAGAGTACATACAAAGATATAATATTACTATACTAGTACTTAGAGTAAGTAGAGTATAAAGTTAGAATATAACCATAAAGCTAGAAAATTGTAGAGTAGTAGACAATAAAGGAAATCAAGGTTCAAAAGAGAAATAACTGACTGGTAGAATCTATCTAGTTACCCTTCGATATAAGTAAAAAAAGGGAGATGAGGCATAACCATCTTGAAAGTGGATGGCTCAAGTTAGGTTCAACTATGTTACCTTACCTCAGTCATAGTCGGACCGGTGGCGTTTGTGTTGCACGTGCTTGCTACGACGACGTACAATTTTGTATGATTTCGGCTAAAACACCACGACAATGCCCTCGTGTTCGTTCACCAGGTGTACAAATAGCTCCAAAACAAAAAACAAAGCCCAAGGCATCACATATATTTCACTCGTCCCTGACCTTATCATTATTTCATCTATGAAACGGTACAGTTTATGAGTGAGCGCTGGTAGAACGTACCCTTTTTACTTTTATCGAAGTAGGTAATACCTTTAGAAATCAGGTTTGTTAACAACTCTCAGATTTCTTACTTAGTCTGAGCTCTCAGCATAAAAATTCTAGTTTTGGGCGTCGAATATGATATTTGAATAAAGTATTATTTGTCAGCAGTAGGTACTTCAGTTAAAAGTTTACACTAGGTACCTACCAACCATAACATAATAGCCTTATTATCTACCTAGAGTTTGGTAATGTAGAGATAATTAAATAAATAGGTACGTTAAAGAAAGCACCTTGGACACAATACCTACATTTGCACTTGTGATGGGGGCCCATCCACACGTAAGGATCCCGGTCTCGTCTTGGGAGTTTTCCAAAGGATTCATTACTATTTGAAGTAATAAGCCAGGAAATTTTTGTTAAAAATAAACAAAAGTATGCACGCACATTTATTTTATTAAATATAAGCGACACACCTATTAACATACATACAATAACAGTAACGCGAAAAATATTACATAACAAAACAATTTAAAAGAACAGTAAAATATCGTGAAAATATCGCTTTTGGAATGGTGTAAGTAGGTACCAAGAAAAATCTAAAAGTAAAAATGTTAAATGACTATGGTATAAAGCTTGCTTTTGGTACCAGGCACTTTCTTTGCAGTCCCTGTGGAAATTCTAATCATTTTAATTTAGCTATTATGTAACTAAAAAAATATTATATTTTGGATTAGCATAGTAAATATAATAGTAAATACAGACAAAGCGCATAGGTTTTTAACAATCACACTAGGTTATCTAACAGTTTTTTTCTACTCTAGAAGACAAGCCAAACTACGAACGTACATTTCTTAAACATGCTAAACAAGCATGCCAGCAAGCACCTAAAAAAATTAAATATGCATTTAATTTTTTTAGGTGCTTGCTTGTATTATTATTTTCTGGTAATAACAGGAGTTGCTTACATACCTACAACTGGTTAATTTTGGTAACAAATGTACATTTACCACTTTGCTCTTTTTTATTTTATCAAAAGATATTTCACAACATAGAGGGGCTTACAGGAAAGGGTTGTATTGTATGGTAAAGTTATTCTCACAGGTACCTATCTAACTTATGAATGAATAAATGTCGGTAATAAATGTATTATAATTTACACAAAATAGGTACATACAAGGCCAAGAGCTTGATTTATAACTTAAATAACTACATTTCTCCTCTTTCATAATATAACTTATTTTAAAATTCTGTAGTTCTGTCTATATTTGTACCATTCAGGGCTGCTTGCACGACGACATCAACTGTAAGTAAGGATTTATTATGACAAAAAAATTGCATTTTGATATCTAGTTAAGTACAGTCGGCGGTACTAAGATCAAAAATACTGTACCATGTCTATAAAATAAGATTACAAGAGTAAAAACACACTGCTGGCACAGCAAAGGGATATCTTGATTTTGGAGCCAAACACAAATCTAGAGTGCTTTTCACGAAAAAACTCCCGCTGCTATTAAAGGAACTAAATTGTTTTCGACGCTAAATTTATTAAATCCATTCGGTTGCATTGCCTACAGCTGCAGCGTCTAGGGGACTTCTTTCGTGAAAGCATGTGCGAGTTGACAAACATAATAACTTCAGTGCTTTCGGCTTACGCGCCAGCGCACATACGAATAGGAAAATAAGACATTATTTTGTCGATAACTAAGTCTTTCTCTAAGGATGAGATAGTAAAATGTACTCAACGACCGCATTTAGTTGACCAATAAGTGCTCTATTATGAATGATCCGATCATTTTAGTTCGCCAACTGTACATACAATCAAACTAACTACATACATTCTATGTATATTGCACATACGTTTTTAGCTGTAGGAACCTTAAAATATAAAACACCCAAACTACTGACTGAAAAATTGATTGTTTGCAATGATCCTCAAATCGTTTATAAAAATAAAGATACTCACAGAAATAAATTATTTAGCAGTGCCATTGTATTTCAAACACGAATTTGGCACTTATTTGGGGGCTTATCAAATTGATAAGAGGAATGTTTAGTTAAACTTAACTTATAGATAAAATACAATAGGTATGAAATTATAATAAATTGTACCTTTGATTATTCATAAAAAGCAGAGATTCTACAACTATTCTAATGTTTTTTGTAATACAAGAGAAATCTATGATTTATTTAAAAAAATCCGTCAATTGTAATATCAGTTATCAAAGAGTAACTGTACTCCACTGGTTTATTTTACTTTTGATACATGCACGCCTATGAAGTTCCTTTTATACTTGAAGTATGAATAAAATATTTCATAATTTTGATTCTTTATCAAAATAAATACTGATGCAAATTTGTCCACTCGAAAAATATCGGGACACGCTCTCGTTAGAGCTTCTTTATTTAACGAGCTGGCAGGTTATGTAACAATGATTATTCCTCATTCATTAAGTTGATTTTTCTATAAAAACTAACAAAATCGATTACTTACAACTTCGATATAATACCAAATAGATTGTCATAAATCTAATCGGTAATGCATCAGGACATGGCGAATTGATTGAATGTATCAATCATGAGCAGTCAAAAGTAAAGTAAACGTGAACGGACTAAGTATTATAAAATTCTTAAAATTATGTTAGTTTACTGACTTCATCACACATGTTTAAATGCTGTAACGGACAAATCCAATGCATTGTTTTACAATACAGCTTAAGCATCAGTTAGTTGGAGGTAGTATTATTTCACAAAAGGTTTAAAACTATATCTTAAGATCATTGGGGCCAAATTATAGTAAAATCTAACACTGACAAGTGGATGAGAAAAATCTAATTTTTCTTATCTTTAAACATTCTTTCATGCAAGCGTTTCATTTTTCCTTAGCGCCTTGTTGTTCAGCATCTGTCAAACAATGTGGATGTTAGTTTTAAACAACAAACAACTGCAGTGTTCAAGTTTCTTTGCATACATTATAATGAATAACACGAAAACTATGCACACACAAATCATGATACTATGCTACCCAGGGATTAATAATTGTTAGCTACATAAAGTAATTCACTCCACACTCGCAAACACAATGTAATTTTATTACTTCCTTTATGTTGGTACATTAAAAGGAGTCCAAATCGGATTATGGCGGTCGCAACGTAAGAGTCGACTCCTCCAACATAGCTGTCGTGATATTAGACCCTGCTAAGACCGAGCTGCTGCCCATACTCTTGTAGGTTCCCTTAGAAACTATCAGAGGAAGGGCAGGCTTCCTTCTGTGCGTTTTTAACACGTCGACTGCAAGCACTTATCTGCCTGCCAGCATGTCAAAACCACTCTTGTTTGTTGGAGGCATGTTCAACAGTGAACACAAGTATATATGCAAACAGTAGAGTAACATAATTATAAGGTACCTACCTTGTTCCTTTTCCTCAATGTTCTGATAAATGAAGTCACGTAGTTCAGAGTATGCCTTGTTCAAGTTGTCATTCAGGATAATGGTGTGAAAGTTGCCAGGTATTTGGCCTGGAAATACAACAAATAATTATTAGATGGATGGATATACAACTCTTCATCATCATCAGCGCGTATACAAGCACTGCTGAACATAGGCCTTCCCCAGACAACGGGCGACGACGTCACGAATAACGGTCCTGAGCCGTTTCCATCCATAGTGTGCCTGCGACCGCTGCTACAATGTCGTCGGTCCATCGAATGGGAGCTCCCACGCTCCGTTTCGCATTGCATCGCGGCCGCCACTCGAGAACCTTTACTCCCCAACGGTTATCGGCTCTGCGAGCTTTAAGGCCTCCCCATTGGTTCTTCACATAAATAGAATTATGCATAATCATATAATTTTTTTATCTGCTTATTTGCTACATCAATTCAGTCTGCCGGCATTATATTAACGTTCTAATACTATCACACTAATATTATAAATGTGAGAGTTTGAATGGATGGATGTTTGTTACATCTTTACGCCAAAACTACGTTCAAATATTATTACTATGAACAACATGTAGATTAGCTTATTTATACATCAAACAAAGGAATTTTCTAAATTCCTCTGGTCAGTTTGTGGTAGGATTACCTACATATTATGAGGTAATTGTTAATACCTCAAAAATTTAAAGTGGCTGGCGCTAGTGTGAATATGAAGGAACCTACATCGCCTTATCTACATAATAGTAGAATGTAACAAAATATTATTTAAAAATGATGTCTTGTGTAAATCATTGAGCCCAGCGGGTCAAGATCACAAGCTTATCAATATTTTTGTATCATAATTATGATACTAAACATAACACCACTACAATGTAGTGGTGTTATGTTAACAAAATCTAAGTAAATCACTAATATTATAATACTTAGAATTTGTTTGAATTCTGATACTTTTAATCAATTTTACTGGTTTGTTTTTGTTTGTTAACTAGAATCCATACTTACCATGCTAATATTATAAAAGCGAAAGCAACTGTATGTCTGTCACCTTTTTAAGGGGCTGTACCCTGCAACCACGGGCAGAAGCTAGTAATATAACAAATTTGAAATCAATTCTGTCTGCCATGTACTTTTTAGGGTTCCGTACCCAAAGGGTAAAAACGGGACCCTATTACTAAGACTTCGCTGTCCGTTTCACAGATAATGTATTTCTGTTGCCGCTATAACAACAAATACTAAAAAATTTAATAAAATAAATATGTAAGGGGCTCCCATACAACAAACGTGATTTTTTTTGCCGTTTTTATAGATAATGGTAGGGAACCCTTCGTGCGCAATACGATTGGCCTTGAAGAAATATTAATTACATTTTGCATTATTTTTATCAGACAAAATGTTAGAATTATTTTCCAGTAGTAGTCAAGTAGCCTATTGGATGGATGGATAGATGAATGTTTGTTTGTTTATTCTTCAAGGCAAAACTACTAATCTGATCACGCGAAAAGTTTAAGGTTTAGGTTAAATTTTTGTAGGTCTAAACCTGGAATAAAACATAGGCTACTTTTTATCCCAATATTGAGTTCCCATGAGATAGATATAGATTCACTATAGTACTATTACTAGTAGTAATTATAACTCAATGTATAGATTAAATTTTCATCAAAGCAACGCATGCGAAACTGCGGGCAGTGATGATTATAAATGCAAATGTTTGGATATTCGGATGTATGTTTTTTTACATCTTCATGTTCACAACTAAACTACAGAACAGATTAGGCTAAATCTTTGAAAATATATAGGTCTGGACCTGGAATAAAACTAGCTTATTATGGCTTTTTATTTATCAGTTCCCATGGGAAAGATCATACCTAAAAATGTGTCTATGGAACGATAATTAGATCTTTGTTGACTTGGAATAACAATCTCCAGCCAGGCGACTTTTATCCCAGATGACGCGTGCAAAACCGCAGGGAGAAACTAGTATAGTAATATCAAATCATACTAACCAAATTCAATTTCTTTACGAGCAGTATCCAACCTTTTTTTCAAAGCATCTTCTTCTTCAGTATTGCGAGCACGTAAACGTCTCTCCAGCTCTTCAATGGAAGGTGGCATCACAAACACGAGAAGAGGATCCAGATCTGTCTTCTTCACTTGCTTTACACCTTCAATTTCTATGTCCAGGACACAGATCTTGCCAGTAGAGCGAACATCATACACAGCTTTCTTGCTGAAAATAGATAATTAAAATATAACTTTTATTTAGGTATGAATGGGATAGCATGATTTATAGATAGATTAAATTATTGTGCTGATGTTTTTTGGTTGTAAACATTATGCACAATCTTGAATAACAATAATTATACAATGCCCAGAACAACCGGCATATTTACCTACACCTTGCTCAATGCTTTTGGAACATTGATACTATCCAGTTCAACCAATCATTTCTACCAAATTATTGCAAGTAAACAATGACTCAAAGGCAAGTACATCCAATTGGCACCCTGCCAATGTTCTCAAAACAACGAGCACATGGCCAAGCTAAGACAAAAATATGATGTTATGTTTGAATGAGAAAATACAATTATTTACCTAGTTCCATACATATTCCCACTGAAATTGGCGGTCTCAATGAACTCTCCTTTTTGTACACATGCAATCATGTCATCTTTGTTGGTGAAGTGGTAGTGAACACCGTTAGTTTCACCCGGACGCGGTCCCCTTGTTGTATGCGACACGCTGAACCCGAACTTATCGGGAAACTCTTTCAGTAGGCGTTTCAGCAATGTACTCTTTCCAGACCCCGACGGCCCACAAATTACCAAAGGACGAGGCCCTTTTTGAACCATTTTTGATAGAACTGTAGACAAAGTAATTAAATTACAAACCGCAAATGCGAAAATATAATGGTGCAGGAAAATTTTCTAAGCCCTTACAGGACAAAATCTTGGCAGGTGGCACGGCACTGCTATAGTCTTAGGATAAACCAATTTTTTTCAATGATGATATTCGTTTTGCAGCCAACAATGAAAATTTCGTTTAAATTTAACTATTTTAGCGACGGAAACATACACAGCTGACGAACGACGAACGTCCGTGCGCGCGGAGAGGGAGAGGGAGGACGAGAGGCAGTGTTGCCAGATGGAATTTGAAAAAAGCAGTAGAAATTTAGGTAAAAAAGCAGTAGATTGGGAAAAAAAGCAGGTAGATTTTAATATGTTATAAATTAGTACCTATTTTTTGTGTTTTGCGAGTATTTTCATGCAAAAAATACATTATAACAAAGCTACTAACCCGTTTTTTTTAAATTTAGGAAGCGTGTTCTTTGCCCACATGCCCAAACTGTTTAGCTTTGTGGAAAGCGAGGCCAGGCGGCCTGTCGGCTGTGCTTTGCTCAGTTCTTTTCAGTCTGATCGAACTTTAATTTGTGGTTTTGGACATATATTATTTAGTGCATAGTAAAGTAATAACTGGATAAACGGTCTCACTCAGTTTGCATTTTGCAAAAGTTTATCGAACGAACGAACGGACCGACCAATCAATCTAAAACGATAAACAGACAGACCAAGACAGACAGTAAGAAAGTGGAAGCCGGAAAGAAGAAACGAAGGAACGAACAAAACAAACTCTTCAGTTTCATTCATCTGTTTCAGTTTTGTGAAGTTTGTGAAAATTTCATTGGCAACTTGTCACGTGACACTGAGTGCTTACAAAGACATGGAGTCACTTGCTATTGATGCTCGGAAAAAGCAGGTAGATTTCACAAAATTTGAGCAAAAAATCAGTAGATCAGTAGACGGTTCAAAAAGCAGGTAGGTAGATCTACTGCTAAATCAGTAGATCTGGCATCGCTGACGAGAGGAGAGGAGAGCTTTTCAGTCAGTGCTGCCAGATCGAATTTGACAAAATAAATAGAAAGTTGAGTAAAAAATCAGTAGATAACAGAAAAAAGCAGTTTAGCAAAATTGAATTTTAATTGAATTGTTTTTTAAGTTAAACGAGCGTGTATGTTTCAATTTTCAATGATGACGTTCGTCAAAGTAAAAAGTCGCAAAAAAGGGAAAATATTAGACTCAAATTAAAAATTATATTAAAATATGTATATTGTTGTACTTAAGTAGGTACTTACCTTGGTTTGTGAGAAACGTCATGACATGATGCATGAAAATATTTAGCAAAAACCACTCAACAGCTCCGATTTCGCAGATTATTCTTATTTTCAAGGGTAGATATGATCAGGTTTTTTAAGGTAGGAATAATAGTAGGGTCAGTTTACATAATAAACCAACCTGTAGGTATGTTCCGTGGTCCTCACATTTATAGAGAATATGTTCATCAGAGAAAGAGAGGTTAACATTCAGCAAGAATAGACTCAAAGCTGACTCAAATTCGAAATAACACCCACGTGAAATGTAATTTTAAAATTGTTTCATTGTGGCAATTTGCTTCTCTCTCAAATTTAAAAAAATAAATCAGTTGATCAGTAGACTGTTCATAAATCAGGCAGACTTACTGCTAAATCAGTAGATCTGGTAACACTGGTTTCAGTATAACGTAGTCTTAGAGTAATAAGGCACTAGAGGTGTTGTATATACCCATTTCAGTCACTCAAGAGAGAGATAAAAATATGCTTGTAGCCTGAGAAGAAATGAGATAGAATGAAAGTTTCTCTGTCTCTACCAGTGTGCCAGTTTGCCGGGCACATCACATAGTATTTGTTGTTTTCGACCTAATGATACTTTCTGCTAATTAAATGTGTGAAAGTGACTCTGCGGGCATTCCTGCGTCTCTCAACGATATAAATCTGAAGCAACGATGGTGCGGTGCAGTGTTTTTGGATGTAAAAGTGACGGTGAACGAAAAGTGCCGAGTTTGTCATTCCAATCGTAAGTACAAGCTCGTTTGACTTCAAAAAAGGTTCAAAATTTATAGTTTCATAGATTTCCGTACAGACAAGACTCAAAAACTATGTTTTAAAATAATTCTAATAAATATAACCTAAAATTACGAAAATTTAGGGTTGCCTGCACTCGAAAATAAAATTCCCCAAATGTCGTGGCGCATTGAGACATGAATACCTACATCTACATACATTCTTAAAATATGTTTTTGTTTGTTACAGATTTCTCGAAAACAATGATTTACGTTTGCTTTGGATAGAAGCCACGGGTCGAAAAAACTGGGAACCCAAAAATATTTAGTAATTTGTTCAACATTTTCATAAAAATCGTGAACAAAAAAGAAACGCGAACGCATGTGTTCTCTTATGCTGTTCCAAGACTGGTAAGTAAAATAAATATATACATAAAAAGAATCAGTGCTACGTACGATGATGGGTGAAGGACTGTTTGAGATTTGTATAGAAAAATTATACCTTCTATACTAATCAAATACTAAATCAAATATATTTAAATGGTTATATTTATTGGGATTTGGTGTTACTAATATTACTTACAATTTTTAATACTATTACTATAGCACTATGTATAATCTTCATATTAATTTTTTTTTTTTTTTTTTTTTCATAACTAGTATAATATACACATTTTAGATTAATGTTACATACACTAGAGTATAATTACAATCTAGCCACAGAATTGGCTAATGGGTAATTTTGTTTTAACTTATTTTTATATAAACTTTATACTAAGAACGTGTCCATTGGCACTTTTCTTATTGTCTCTATTTACATAAGGGGAAGACACTTGGTTCATGTGTTCTTTAAAATAGCACGTATGCACATACACTATAGTTATCACTCACACCAACTCAAAAGGTTTTGTTCTTTTGAGCCTTCATATTAATGCTTCAATATTTTATTTCAGGCATGTAAGATAAATACTACTACGTGAGGAACATCACGAAAACTTTGAGTTTGTTAAAAATACAATGCAGTGTAAATAAAACCAACAGTGTTAATTAGTAAGTAGGTATGTACAGTTTAATTAGTGTATGTACAATTTTATTATAGTATCAAGTACTATTATTATTAATTACTAGTATTAAGGTGCAATGTTATACATTATAATTGAATAATATAAGACTGAAAAGGGTACATTTTGATAAGTTGGGTAGCCAGGTACTTATAGAAATATTTTGATTAAGGCTCTTTGATAGAAATAAAGACTGATTGATTTGTGATCCTATGATTTGTGGAGAATATATTGGAATCGTTTTAAAGACTGGTCATTTTTACACAGGTAATAATTATAACAGAATATAAAATATTTGGAAACATAGGCAAGGACGTAGGTAATATTGTGTATAAGGTGTAAAAACTGTAATATAATTTGGTTTTCTCTGTACTTTTTACCTGAAGTATACTTTTAAAAGTGCTTTTGAATTTCGTACTATGGTTGTCTTATCTTAGCAATACCTAAAGTGTAAGATTTAATTACTCAGAAGAAATGTGATCTCCTAAGTGCAATTTTTATTGTCTGTGTTTGGTTAGTGTTTAAATTGATTGTCTAGCAAAAATATTCTTTTCAAAATGACATACTTTTTGTAATTAGTTTAGTATTTGAAATTATGTCTGACATGTATGTGGCGGTGGTAATAAATTTAAACGAAACACGTTGTTTTATTTCTGTGCTAATTAAATCAAAAGTTTACCTATTCTCGCATACGTAGGTACCTAATTTAATGATGTATGATACTAAAATACCACCTACCAGGCATAAAATTACGAACCTAAAGTCAGGGTAAAAAAATTGCATGGCAACACCACTTCGTATAGTCTGTCCCTCTTTGTGGCCACACTTGCCAACCATCTAGGTATACTCGATCTACGAACGTAGTGGATTTATTCTCTCATTTCAGTTTCATTCAGTCAGTCCGTCGTCCGTCCGTTCAGGAACAATCCGCTCACATCAAGCAACACGTCAGTCACTTGGTTTTTACCCTTAGAGTATATACCACTAGAGGTGTTGCATATACCCATTTCATTCACACAAGAGAGAGATAAAAATATGCTTGTAGCCTGAGAAGAAATGAGATAGAATGAAAGTTTCTCTGTCTCTACCAGTGTGCCAGTTTTTTCATTGTTTAGCTCTTATAAGAGCTAAACAAACATGCCGGGCACATCACATAGTATTTGTTTTTTTCGACCTAATGATACTTTCTGCTAATTAAATGTGTGAAAGTGACTCTGCGGGCATTCCTGCGTCTCTCAACGATATAAATCTGAAGCAACGATGGTGCGGTGCAGTGTTTTTGGATGTAAAAGTGACGGTGAACGAAAAGTGCCGAGTTTGTCATTCCAATCGTAAGTACAAGCTCGTTTGACTTCAAAAAAGGTTCAAAATTTATAGTTTCATAGATTTCCGTACAGACAAGACTCAAAAACTATGTTTTAAAATAATTCTAATAAATATAACCTAAAATTACGAAAATTTAGGGTTGCCTGCACTCGAAAATAAAATTCCCCAAATGTCGTGGCGCATTGAGACATGAATACCTACATCTACATACATTCTTAAAATATGATTTTGTTTGTTACAGATTTCCCGAAAACAATGATTTACGTTTGCTTTGGATAGAAGCCACGGGTCGCAAAAACTGGGAACCCAAAAATATTTAGTAATTTGTTCAAACATTTTCATGAAAATCGTTAACAAAAAAGAAACGTGAACGTATCTGTTCTCTTATGCTGTTCCAAGACTGGCAAGTAAAATAAATAAATACATAAAAAGAATCAGTGCTACGATGATGGGTGAAGGACTGTTTGAGATTTGGATAGAAAAATTATACCTACTTTGTGTTTTAGTCTACCTACTAATCAAAATACTAAATCGAAAATATTTTAATGGTATTGGGATTTGGTGTTACTAATATAATTTACTATTACTATAGTACTATTTATAATTCTCATATTAATGCTTCAATATTTTATTTCAGGCATGCAAGATATATACCTACTACGGAAAAGGTACGTGAGGAAAATCATGAAGACTTTGAGTTTGTAAGAGAAATACAACGCAGTTTAAATAAAACCACCAGTGTAAATTAGTAAGTAGGTATGTACCGTTTAATTAGTGTATGTACAATTTTATTTATTTAGTGTATGGGTATTGATTAAGGCTCTTTGATAGAAATAAAGACTGATTGATTTGTGATCCTATGATTTGTGGAGGGTAATCATAATCATCACACACAATGGTCATTATTACATAATAAATAAAACAGAATATAAAATATTTGGATACGTAGGTAATATTGTGTTTAAGGTGTAAAAAATTTAATTTGGTTTTCTCTGCACATTTTACCTGAAATATAATTTATAAGTGCTTTTGAATTTCGTATAATGGTTGTCTTATCTTAGCAATACCTTATGTGTAAGATTTAATTACAAAGAAATGTGATTTCCAAAGTGCAATTTTTATTGTAAGTTCTTGCTTGGTAAGTGTTTGAATTGATTATCTAGCAATAATATTATTTTCAAAATTACATTATTTTAGTATTTGAAATGATGTCTACCTACACGTTAGCTCGTATTATGTGGCGGTGGTAATAAATTTAAACGAAACCTAACATTGATACCTGAACGTTGTTTTATTTCTATGCTCATTAAATTAAAAGTTTACCTACTCCCGCATACGTAGGTACCTAATGTAATGAATGATGTATGATACTAAAATACCACCTACCAGACATGAAATTACGAACCTAAAGTCAGGGTAACAAAATTGTATGGCAACACCACTTCGTATTACTCCGTCCCTTTTTGCGGCCACGCATGCCACTGATCTAGTTAAATTCTCAATCTACGTTTTTACCCGTCGACAGGGATGAGAGCGTAGATCGAATGAGAGAAAATCCACGGACGTACAGTAAGAAATAAAGAGAAGAACTCAATATAGTATCTTCATCCTCTATACATAGTGCTCTATATATAGTGCATAAAATTCATGTTACCAAATGTAAGAGAACACCCAACTCAGATAATGCTAAAGGATGAGATTGTTGACCTTGTTGACTCAACTGTTTTCCGTGGGTTACACATTGATTCTTCTCTTCAATGGAGCCCGCAAATTGATGCCCTTGCAGGCAGACTTAGTTCAGCAGCCTATGCTGTTCGAACAATTACATCTAGTACCGATGTAGATACAGCTAGGTTAGTTTATTTCAGTTACTTCCATAGTATAATGTCTTATGGTATCTTGCTTTGGGGACGGGCAGCCGGCATCCAGACTATCTTTGTTCTTCAAAAATGGGCTGTACCTACGCGCAATTTATAAATTAGAGCCACGCAATTCTTTGAGGGATCTATTTAAAGACAAATATTTTGACACTAATATCGCAATTCATCTATGAAAATCTCATGTATAGGTACGCACAAAAATAGAGATAGCTTTTTGAAAAAATGTTATGTTCACGACAGAAATACAAGAAACAAGAACAAGCTACAAAGTCCATCATATACATTACGAAAGGTAGGCAAATCATTTATGGGAAATTGCGTACGCTTTTCTAACAAGCTTCCATCTGAAGCAACTGAGCTCTCTATTCGTAAATTTAAACAGTAGGTACATAAAAGGAAATCTTATCAAGATTAGATAGGCGAATAACATTGTATTACATTTAAAGCATTATGCAAACTTACTAGTGGTTTATTTTTCACTTCTTCTACTAGTGGACAAAAAATTGAAGCGAACAAAATCAATAACATTTTGTTTATTATTTGATAATAATTACTATTTATATTTAAAATTGGTTTTGTCTAAGTGTTTATTTTGTAAGCCTAAAGAAATAAAGTTATTGAATTTTGAATTTTTTGAATACGTACGCGTACGCACTCACACATTGACATCATAGTCTGTCCATCGTCCGCCATTACCACATATAACCGCCTACTGATTTGCGTTGCTTTCGACTAAATTGAAAAGAACAGGTAAGTTTCATATTTCATCAGATTATTTGTTAGATTTAACGTAAATAATGAACAGAAAAATCGCAAACTGGCCCAGCGAGCTATGGTGAGAGCTACGCTCGGAGTTTCTCTGAAGGATAGGATTCGCAACGAATATAGATCCGACAGAGAACCAAGGTTGCCGACATAGATCACAAGATTAGCAAGCTGAATTAGTGGCAGTGGGCTGGCCATATCGCGAGAAGAACCGACAACCGCTGGGGTAAACGTGTTCTTGAGTGGAGACCGCAACTCGGCAAACGTAGTGTAGGACGCCCTCCGACCAGGTGGGATGACGATTTGCGAAAGACTGCGCTATGGCGCTCATTAGGGGAGGCCTATGTCCAGCTGTGGACTGATATAGGCTGATGATGATGATGATGAATATTAATTTATGCTAGCGGAGCGAGCAAGTAATATGACATGTAGGTATTGTAAGACCACGGTGAACAATTTTTTTTGGCGATTTAGAATAAAATTAATGTTGTAAGCATCGCATTAGGCAGTTGCCTAATCTGTCTTATGGATAATCCGGCCCTGATTATCTATCCCCAAGCTAGGCAGAGCTTGTGTTATGGGTACTAGATAACCTGATATAGGTACATAATACAGTACATTAAGATAGATATTTTTACCATACATAGAAAACGACCAGAACACCCGGAACAAGTACCTGCAGATCGTACAAATATTTGTCTCAAGACGGGAATCGAACCCGCAACCTCATGTGTCGCAGGCGGACCTTCGCCTACCGCGCCACAGAGGTCGTCAACATGGCAGCAATACTCCAAACCAAACCGGACCTGAGCTTTATAAAGGGATAAAAGCTGTTCGCTTAAGTATCGCTTGACCTTTTTTAGGATTCCTAGCTTCATGGCTACTGTTTAAGCCTTTGACTCGATGAAGGCTCTATAGTTTAGAGTTGTCGTGAGCGTGACACCGAGGAGCTCAAGACGGTCTTCTAGAGGCACTGGAACATCTCGGAAAACAGGAACCTGGGCAAACGGACTCATTTTTGCAGAGAAGAGGCAGGCTTGCGTTTTATTCAAATATTCGGCGGATTTTTCCGCCATTTTTTTCTTCACGTATTGATTCGGTAGGGTTACGTCCGTGGATTTCTCTCGTCCCTGTCTGCCTTTTTTGATCGAAGGCTTGAAATCAAACTATAAGTCAAACTGATTTCGATTGTCCAAAACCATATCAAAAAATTGTGTTTTGGACGAACAAAATCATCCTTCCTGCTCCTCCTAGTACTTACTGCCTGATGCATAGAGTTTGTGTACTATAATATGTCTATGGCCTGAAGGAAGTCAAGTCAACTCTTTTTATTTTAAAGTTCTTTTTAAAGAAACAGCACGATTTTTTTGCTCTATGGAAAAAACATAGGAACCTCGATAGGAACCAACTAAAAAAATCTTTTTTTTTTAAGATTGTACACAGCCTCTAAACATGAGTAGTAAAATTGAAGTAGCTTTAACTTCACTTCCTGTTTCGGATAGGTTGGTATTTGTCTATGGAGCGAGCGAGATCATAGGCAATATGGTCCGCCATCGTCCAATCACAGAACGACCAGCTGTGACCAATGACATTTGGCTATTTCAAAAATGAAATCTTTTGAAATGGCATTTTTGGCCGTTATTTTGAGTTGAACGCATCGAAAATCGTAACTGTTTGCTGTGTCTTCTGTGACTGTCGTTCAAAGTGGAAAAAAGTGAAGTCAACGGCAGTATTGTTGAATGTAATTTGTTATTTCACAAAGCAGTTGCGCCGCTCGCAAATCACACAAGAACTTGACACGAATTGACAGAAATGGAGGCCATAAACAGGAGACACAGGATGGTGAGTTTCTTACGAATAAGTGTCATCTTAATTTATTTTGTTATGTTTCTTTCTGTTTTACACCTGCTTAATTTATTGAAACAGGCCCAGATTCAAGATAAAGAAAATGTGTATGCTGTCAAAGGTAAAGGAAATCTTGGTCAGCCCGTGAAGTCGCTAGGCGCGCAAGTGAGCGTGCGAGGCGCATTTGTTGATATCAACACCAATGTCCAATACCAACTCGATGTGAATGTTGGAAAAGTTGCGTGTGCAACCGCAGAGTTCGAGAAAAAGGCCACACTCAACCGGAAACCTGTAAAAAGGTGAGAATTCAACATTTATTTTTCGCGATTCTTTGCTGCCTACCCCCGTAAAATTCAGAAAAATTGTAGGACACGTCATGTTCTTTGTTCGTCGAATCTTCATCTTAACGGTATACCTATGGATTTCCTTCATTTCAAATCATATCCTTAGATTTTGACAATTGTAAACACTTTTTTTGCTCGCTGTTATGGTTTCCTAATAACTACTTGCAATTATAATGACAACTGTTATTTTAGCAGCTACAGTCATGTACAGTCAAAGATTGACACTGGTCTGGCTGCTGCCAAGACTGATGTCCAGCCAGCTCCACGACCATTGCTGCGCCGTGAAGAGAGTACTGCTGGACTTGCAAACAAGGCCATTACTCGCACTAGGGTATGTTTTTTGGGTACCAATATTAGGTATAATGATTTTGTATTTGATTTTCCCTGTAGTATCGTATTTTAATCTTCTTTTATCCAATTATTATCTATGTAATTTATTCTACTTAGTTTAGCAGTTATCTAGTACCCAAAAATCAAGCTCTGCTTAGCTTGGGGCTAGATGATGTTGTGTTGATTGTCCATCATTATTTCTTTATTTATTCATCTATAAAAATAAAATTACAACTTATAGGTACAAAAATACACATGAACCAGTTGATCCATCTACAGACTGGTGCTAAAAATCTTCAAGTAACTCGATGAACTGATCCAAATCAACTGTTCTGTAAATTTAAAATCCAATAAACTTCTTTCAGCCTCAAAAAGAAAAGGTGGTTGAGAACAAACAGTCAATTAATATTTACATGCAAACAAAGAAGACTGAATCAAGAAAAGTGACTAAGCTACCTGTTGTCAAGGAAAATAAGGAATGCCGAGCAGCGAAGCCAATCCTAAAAGATCCAATTGAATCTCTCGGCCAGTTGAAGCTAGCTGAAGAAAAGACATCAATTATAGACCATCTGAAGTTGCAGAATCATGCAGAACAATTGCACGAGGATCTTGACACTACACCAGAGCTTCCAGATGATATTGAAGATATAGATGCAAGAGACAATACAAGTCCAATGCTTCTGTCAGAATATATTAAGGATATTTACAGATACTTGACGGAACTGGAAGTAAAATATCCCGTTGAAATTGATCATTTGGGAAAACAGGTTGGTTTTGCTCATATTTTTATTAAGATGGCGCAATGCGCGCGTAGCATGTCGCGTACATAGGAGCGGGACAGAGCATACGTTTTTTTTAAAAATCTACACTTCTTATGAAGAAACTGGTTAAAGCACCAAATGAGTAATAATAATAACCTATGAATCAAAAGTCAATAAGTCATTTCAATAGACCGCAGGGTACCTGAGATCTTGACTACATGATCGTTTTTTTATTCATATTTTTTTCTTTCTTGTTTACCACTCCATATACAAACGATTTTTTTGCGCCTATGTCAAAAATCTTTCTTCCTGATTTAATATTTATTTATTAAACAATATTTATTGGACCTATATATATAATCATCTATATCTGTTGTCAGTTCAGACAACAGATACAGATGATTATATATCTAGATGATTGATTCCATTGTTTTCTCAGTACCATCCACTGCTGAATCTGCCTTCCCATAACATTTGGGTGTTTTGGCCATTATTATGAATCGTAATTAACTTTTATCTCTTTTTCAAGTCTGAAATCACCGGGAGGATGCGAGCTACGCTGATTGATTGGCTAGTAGAAGTGCAAAGACAGTTTTCCCTAGTCTTGGAGACATTCCACTTGACTGTAGGAATAATCGACAGATATCTGCAGGTAATATAATCTTTTCCTATAACCAATGTCATCTATATATGTACCTGCTGCCCATGGTTACGTTTTATAGTCATGGATAGGAAAACAATTTGTGTAAGTTGCTGGGAAGAAATCATCATTAGTTGAAGAATTTTTTTATGAGACTGTTTTATAAAATTGGGTTTGAAGTTTTAAACAAAATTACGCTAGATAGTATGCTGCTCTAGTCTATTTACATTAAGTCTCAAATGTTATGCCAGATAAAAAAGAAAACAAACTACATCCAGTCAAATTTACTATGTGATTATAATTGCAATAAAAATATTTAGTATTTTACAGCAATTAACAGTATAGTTCTGGTTCCTTTAGGTTCTTTAATTAATTCAGGTATGATCAATCTATCAGGATAAAATACTCTAGTAGCTGACAATGCATTGATATATGCGGGGACGTGCCTACTACCTGTTTTCCAATGTGCTAAAGTAGTTTTTTGTTCTTAGGTGGTGCCAAATCTAAAACGAAACCAGCTTCAACTAGTCGGCGTGTCAGCTATGTTTATTGCGTGTAAATACGAAGAGGTCTACCCCCCTCAAGTCAGTGATTTCGTTTACGTGACAGACAAAGCATACAGCAAGGAAGATGTTTTCCGGTGCGAGCGTGAGATCATGTCCAAGCTAGGCTTTTGTTTCTCTAGACCGATACCGCTCACCTTTTTGCGGAGGTAAGATTTACAATTCTCCCGGCAGCTTCTTCCCTACGTACCCGAGTGATGAGTAGCTATATGATGTAGAAATAGCCTTTCTCTTTCACATGAACTAGTGATAGATAGATAACTGCCATTTCTACATGATTGCCAATTATCGAATAACATAGACAATTTGACCTGTAAAATGTTGTCTGTTATTGCAGGTTCGTAAAAGCTGCCCATGGAAATACGAAGAACCACCACTTAGCCAAATATTTGGTAGACCTATCTCTCGTCGAGTACACAATGGCGCACCACAGGCCCTCTGAACTAGCTGCGGCGGCGATTTGTCTCTCGCTTTACCTTCTTTCCAACAAAGAACTTGAAGAAGCCTGGACACCCACTATGATTTACTATTCAGGGTACTCCTTAGAACACCTCTTACCTATTATGAAAAACATTGCCAAAATTGTTATCAATGTCAGCAATTCAAAGTATAAGGCAGTTTACAACAAATACTCTGACGTTAGCTTAGCCAAAGTCGCCACACTTCCACACCTGAAATCCGATGCTATCAAAGATCTTGCGAGCCCTTGAAATAATTTATAGTATATATGTACGAGTTATCATTGACTGAAGTTTTATAAGGTTTGTACCTGCTTGCTAAGTTTTAATTTAGAGATAGTTTAAATTTTTAGACGTAATTTTGTATGACTGTGAGAATTATTTTCTGATATTATGACTTCGTATTTATGTAATGATGCTAATGTTACGGTACTATAGTATTTAATGTTTATGATTGTTTAACTAGCCAGTGATTATTTATTTAAGTAGGTACCCATTATTTTCAATCAAGTATTTTTGATTTTTAATTGATTGCCACATTTGCGGTTTTTAAAACCTCGTTTGCATTCTTAGTTGATTGTAAAAATTGGGGTGGAGTATCCATCCAGGTCCCAAATAATTTTTCTCTTGACTTTTATTTGTTTTTTCTATTTATAGATGAAGCATGAACGGAAAAAAAAATCCGTTTAAAACCTCATTGACTAGGTAGAATAACCGTTTATTCTATATCTTATGTCTTAACCCGATGAATTCTAATTATGTTAGATTTAATTTAATATTTTAAGATACCGTACAAGTAAACTTTCTAACAATAACGTCCTCCTTATTGTTAAACAGTTTTGATAGCCAAAAATTTATTTGAACTAGATTGTATTAATGTTTTTTATGTAAGATCTACATTTTAATGTGATTATTAGTATATTTTGCGGGGTCATGTCATCGTAGTAGTGTAATGAACATGTATGTAATTTGTTAAAAATAAATCTACTTTACAATATGATTGTATTTTTTTGTGTTATATCCCTGATAATAGTTATTCGCATACTTTTTATGTGGTTACGTGCATACATAATACACTATATTATGGTTATTTTATTGTGATGTAGGAAGCTTAAATAAAAGAAGGTAGTTAATGATTTTGCATAGTTTTAAATTGGTACTTAAAACAAGTGCTCTGAAAGTTTTTTGTCTGTAGGTTTTGGAAGACTACTTTTTTACTAATTACTGAGATTTGAACACCTATGTAGGTAGGTCGACATAACCACTCATTCAATATCAGAATAGGTGGGTTAGTTCATTTTGGGCCAATAGAAGTTCCTTTTTTTCGGCACAGCGAAATAATAATGTGAGAGTGAGCACATAGCGTTGCGTTGCAAAGTCTGTCTACAAAGCCAGCCGTTGCGCGTTGCGTTTTCCACTTTTTCCCTCCGCAAATTCGAAGAATTTATTAACGCTTGGCGGTTAGCCGAAGCGTTTTTGTTCACCCTTTTTTCACTGACCGGACTCCTGCAGTGAGAACAAGTACAAAGAAATCTGTTCTTTTTGCAGTAAGTACCTACCTAGTTTGTTTTTTTGCTGGCTTTAAGTTTGTTTCGGTTTGGCTGTTTTTGCCAGACCATAGTAATATTGTTGACAAGACGCCAAGTAATTTAGGTTTTCCCACTGCTGCATTGCAATTTGCCTCTTTCTCTTTAGCAATTTTCTCAATTTGTAAAGGTATCATCATTAATTTTATTACCTACCTACCTACTCGCATCAACCTTAGATGTGAGTAACAGGTCTGGAGAATTTTATTAGCTATATAATAATTTTACCTAGTAAGCAATAGGGATCGACGTAAAGAATTTTCAGTAAGTAACTTTCAGGCGACCCATACTGACAGCGGTATACAGGGTTATTGGTAAATTAGTGGCAATACGTGAACTGCAGGTTCAGCCCATCATCACAAACACGTTTGTGAAGACGCCAGGTCTTAACTTTGGTATTGGTAATGAGTACCCCCCGCAATTCAATAATAATCGTTCGTTAGAGAGATTTTATTTGAAACTCAACTTAAAAACAGTTAACTGAGTTAACAGAAGATATGAGAGTGAAAGATCGGTCTTAAGTAACTCGTTGGGTTCCAAATAAAGATGTTTTTTCATTTAGTATCAGAGGTGACTTATATTTTTTTTAGAATTTAGACTTGGCGCCTTTACGAACGTGTTTGTGAATATGGGCAGGACCTGCAGTTCACGTATAGGTAGTCACTAATTTACCAATAACCCTGTATAAGCATACAACGATGAAAGGCTGTATTTTTCACTTATCTACCATTCAGAAAAGACTACGAAGTTCTTTTGTTAGGTTCACTATCAAAGAAGTTATGAGAACAGTGTCATGTCCAATAAACAGTGCAGTTATCTGTCCGCGGCAAAGCGGTGCAGGCATCAGGGTTGGAGCCTGACAACCTGACCAATGTTTTTGTAGATTACGCCTTTGATATAATATAAAATATATATACTTGCCTACATATAAAAACTAAATAAACATTGAAATTTTAACGGTGTGCTTTTCAGATTCCCCACAATTTATCTGACCTTTATGATCTACTTTTTGTCTCGGGCATTATCAGGCCACCGTGTGGGGATTAAGCTAGGAAATCCTGGTACTTTACTCCTTTAATGAAAAAGGTACCCACCTAACCTTATCAATTGTCAAACTTGGGTCTAGCTAGAGAATTTAGGATTTCAAAGGAAGGTATTAAACACTAGAGCCAAGTACATAGATCAGTTATTCAGATCTTTCGTCGCGTCGACACCCCTAGCCCAGTTAATGGTGCGCCCTAGTGCATGTTGAATTTTTGCAACAAGCGCCCAGCAATGTATGCATACAACTATGTGTAATGCCGCGAAAGCCTGTCTCGTAAATATTTCCTGCACACAATTTACAGCTTTCGGTATCCTCTTACGGAATAGGGCAGTTAGTGAGTGCCAGCTTATGCATTAATTCGACTAAAGTTATTTAGAGGGAATTATTCGTTGTTTCCTCATAAGATTTAGCAAGCTACCGTTAATGCTGCACGTGTATAGGTAGGTATGCTATACGTTGTTTACTTTAAATAGAACAGTTCATTATACTTTTGATCGGAGGCTAAGTCAGAACCCACATTAAAATTAAACCGACCAAGTCGTCTAGTGTGTGAGTCGACTCGCACATGAAGGGGTTCTGTAGGTACTGTCATATATACCTAACTATTTTGCAAAAGGAACCGTAAAACGAATTAAAAAAAATTGTAAAATGCTACTGACCGCGACCCCTGGAACCTTTTATTATTAAATTTATTTTAGTTTTATTATTTGTTGTTCGAGTGCCAATAGCTAGGTATACCTAAATAATCTGTCAAAACAAAAAAAATACGACGCGTCGTCCGTCTGCCTATCTACGGGCTGTATCTCACAGACTGGCTGTCAGACAGCGGAGGCTTATTAATTTTTTACCCTTTGAGTACGGAACCGTAAAAAATGGTTTTATCTCACACTGAACCAGTTGATCCTCAAAAGTCTGAACACATCTCTAAAAACTGTATTCTGATTCATCAATATCTCTTTTAGTAGAAAATAACTCTCACTAAAATCTCTAGCTTGCTACACAATCGTCGACATTGCTACAATACAACAATTCCCAGTCGTTCGTAGCAAGGCTACGCCGTAGCATTTTTGTAGCGATCTGTGTCGTTATTCGTTAGCATTGCTACAACTCTGCGTATAGCAAATCGTAGCAAGGCTACGCCGTAGCATCATCCTAGCGGTCTATCCATAAGCTTACTACAAATCGGCCTAGCAAGTAATTAATGCAATAATCTAGGCCATGGAAAGTCAAAGATCTTCGTGGAGCAGACGTTTCTACGTCTTTACATCGCTGTTCGTAGCGCTATTTACGAAAACGCTTTAGCGTATGGCGCTACGTCTACTTTAGGTTTATAGATTTTAACCGCTTCATTATTTCAACCACGGATTTTCATTCTTACCTCCGTTTCTGCAATATTTATTATGCATGGCCACAGATTACCCATTAGTACCTAGTTGTATCTAATCCAAATCTAGTCAGTTTCATCATTACGAAACCAGACTCATAAACAGTGTGTAGTGCAAGTTGGCTAGTTAGCAAACACTGCTAATATTGGTAATGTTAACTGGGTAAACCTAATTAACGTACGGATTGTTATCACGTTTACGTTTAAAATCAGCTTTGGTGGTTTGGGTAATGTTCAGATGGTTCAATCTAAACTCCACTTAACTTAGTGAAGCCTCCCTGAAAGAATAATTAGTACTAGGGTAATATCACAAGTGAAAAGAATATCAATCACTTTTGTTTGATAATAATTTGACTACAGAAATACATCATTCTGTAAAAATTTCAACTGTCTAACTATCACGGTTCATGAGATACAGCCTGGTGACAGACGGGCAGGCAGACGGACAGCAGAGTCTTAGTAATAGGGTCCCCTTTTTCTACCCTTTGGGTACGGAACCCTAAAAATACATACAGCAGAACATAGAACCTCCTCTTAAAGTCGTAAAAAGTGTACTTATTATTTTATTTTATTTTGCAATTTTAAGAAAACTTACAGCTAGGCTTTTTACATTATGGTGTTAGTATAAGTATGCTAACATGCATGAGGTATGCTTGATCAGCTGCTTGAAGGCTAATTACAAGTTTCCACTTATAGGAGAATAAGTTTATTTAACTCTAGCAGCGCCTCGCGGTTTCACCCGCGTAGTTCCCGTTCCCGTAAGAATTTCGGGATAAAAAGTAGCCTATGTCCTATTCCAGACTATAATCTATCTCTGTGCCAAATTTCATCCAGATCCGTTTTGCCGTTCTGGCGTGATAAAGGAACAAACATCCATCCATCCATCTAAACTTTCACGTTTATAATATTAGTGAGGATACTTATCGGTAATGTTAATTATACTTATTAGTAATTAAACCGATAACTAGTGAACCATAATTACCTACATCGAATTGACTAGCTAGGTGTGCCACCAAAGAAAGAATAACATAGATATGTACTGAATCTTACCATTGCATCGTTTCCAAAAACACTGCACCTCACACTGACAGCGAAGAATTGGAAAGTGCAAACTCAGTATGTACTGAATCTTACCATATTGCATCGTTTCCAAAAACAAAAACACTGCACCTCACACTGACAGCGAAGAATTGGATAGTGCAAACTCAGTATGTACTGAATTTTACCATTGCATCGTTTCCAAAAACAAAACACTGCACCTTACACTGACAGCAAAGAATTGAAAAGTGCAAACTCACTATCAGCTTAAATATCAAGAAGTTTGCCGCGCCCGCCAACAAAATGTTTCATATTATTGTCGTGTTATACTTTTCTACTTAGCGTCGCTAGTGGCAAGTGTCTCAGAAGTCGGGGCTTCCGTTGTTTCGCCAACTTTTAACGAGTTTGTTGGACATGGCGAGACTTGCTTGCACATATGTTACGCTGTAACCTGACCCGCAACTATCCGCGTCAACAATCGCGATGGATCCCGAACGTTTTTATGTTTCAACTTCGGAATTGGTAAACTTTACAGTTTTCACGCTGGCGCGGTCTGGATGAGTTTTTATTTTTGCCAATATTTTCCCTCTAAGGAACTTGTCTTTCGTCTTTTCGTACCACATCCACACACGGATCTAATCAATGAAATTAGCAAGGAGATAGAAAATATCCCGGAGAATGACGTAAGCTACTTTTAAACCCGGAAAAGTGCGTGCGAAGCCGCAGATAGAAACAAGTTATCATATAAATCTAAAATTAATCTAAAAGCAAATTTTCTAGATTGTATTTGAGGAGAAGTTGTACATTTAAGATTTTGTAATTTTTTCTTTTCTATCTTACTAGCGGTCCGCCCCGGCTTCGCACGGGTATATTCTATAGCCTATGTTACTCAGTGATAATGTAGCTTTCTAACGGCAAAAGAATATTTGAAATCGGTTCAGTAGTTTTTAAGTTTATCCGTTACATACAAAAATACAAATCTTTCCTCTTTGTGTTGTTCTATTAGCGAAGTTTGTTTTCCAGTTATTATTTTTATATATCTGGAGACACTTTTTGAGTTAAGAACCAGAAACACTGAAGTTGTATAATTTGAGTTGTTTTGTGCGTTATCGATAACTATAAAAGCCTTTCTGTGTCCATTTATTGCCATAACGCTTTGTACGTTAAAATAGGGTTGTAAGTAAGTAGGTAGATTTTTGTAGAAAGTTAAGTAGCGTTCCTATAAAGAGCTCATGAAAAATATACAAAAAATAGAGCTACACGTTTTTAAATTACTTACTACAAGTATAAAATAGTTACCTACATTACATAATAAGTATTACTTAGTAGTTAAAGATAGCAATGAATTAATTCATGTCGTCATATAAATTTATATCTAACTACAAAATGTTTGCACAGATTTCAAAACTCATCAACTCACGGCCCGGGAGAGTTTTGGCTTTGAAACCAGCAATCACATCAATTTACCAATGATTGGTCGGTAGTGCATGTACGAATGCCCGGTTATATGATACGGCTGGATTAGTTTTAACTGAGTTTATACTATGGGTATAAACTAAAATTAGTTTATATCCCGTGTTTATATGTTATGTATGATCCCTATTAACAAATGTTAATAGGGATCATAACATAGGTATTTAATGAAATTAAATAAATAAGGAAGAAGAATAATTAGTGATGTACAATAGACTACTTGATTACTACTGGGAAATAATTCTAACGTATTGTCTGATAAAAATAATGCAAAATGTAATTGATATTTCTTCAAGGCCAGTCGTATCAGTTATAAAAACTAATTTTAAAGTTTGAATAAAATAATGCCGCGCCAATACGATTCTCTGTCATGGCTCCCGTTTTCCAAGCTATGACGTCACCCCGCCATACCACACATACCAAGAAGAACTCATTGACACTGTAATCTGTAAAAGTGTGACGTCACTTGCGATCCAACCTAACACATAGCGTTTTTGGTCACATGATCATATATCAAAAAATGTGTAATTTTAATCCCGTTTTTTACCTAACAAGGCATATTTTAGTAAAAATCACCTGATTACGCTTTGTTACGTTGTTACTGACTAGGATGGACATTTTGGACAAAACGAACTTATTTTTAATGTAAGTCAAATAGCCTATTCACACAGCATCATCTAGCCCAAATTTAAGTAGAGCTTGTGTTAAGGGTACTCGATGACTGACATAATACAATACATTACATAGAAAGACATTTTTTTAATAATACCTACATAGAAAACGACCGGAACACCAGAATACAGCCTACAGTTCGTACAAATATTTGTCCCAAGGCGGTAATCAAACCCGTAACCTCCTGCGTCGCAGGCGAATCTTCGCCCACCACGCCACGGAGCTCATCTTTAAAGTCAGTTGTACCTAGAAAGAAATAGAAAAATCATGTTTACACCACAGAGATGCGCCGCGCGCAGCAAGTATAATTACTGTGGTTTACACATACCCATTGCTTCTCAGCAGGTTTCGGCAAAAGTTGCGAGTAAGATTAAGTTGGTTTATATTTTTCATCCGTTAAGTCCGCAATAGGAATCGTTCCAAATTAATTTGCAACATTTCGCTTGTCGCCGATCACTTGCGGTTGTACACCGATCGCTCTCAACCGTCCATTGGATGGAGCACTTAAAACTGCCGTTAAAAGGGGCACCGTTCAAAAGCTACGTATAAATAACCAAGTATTTACGCTGCTGACGATATTTTACGGTATTCTTTCATTTCCATTTACGTTCGATTTGAATGGTCCGTTTGTAAATAGTTTTTGAGTAACTTTGTTTTCTCTGGTTCCTGTTTTGTGTCCACAGTTGACTCTGATTTACTTTGTTGCCAATAACTGAGTTGTACAAAAACCTAGGAAGAGCATTATTTGGATTGATTTTCACAAAATTCCTTCTGAGACTGATATAATTTGATATATCTATTTGTCATTTGATTATATACGTCAACATTTAATTTGTAATGCGACTATTCGTGAGACACATTAAATTTTTAACCGACTTCGAAAAAAGGAGGAAGTTCGTCAATTTCTCTGTCAATTATATTCTGGCCATTTAGCAAATATGTGTAATGATGAATAATGCAATTTCTTCTAAAAGTTTTTCTATGGATTTTTAAGATCGACTTTCATGTATTTTGTTCATACAAAAGTACTCCTAAACAGTCTGCATCCTGCTAGATTCAAGATCGAAGTAATAAGGTCAAGCCTAAAAAAGCTCTTTCACAACTCGTAATAAAATATTTTCAAGACTGTAAATTCGTTTACCCTAATATGCCGCTTATTTTGGGGTAAATCACCCCTCACAGCCCCTTCACGTCCGCCAATAACTCCCGTTTGATTTGTTCCAGAAGATTAGCACCTCAAATACGTGCTTAGGAAGTTTATTTAGTAACTTACAGGTAAGGAGCCTGGGATATTTGTTTCAGGATTAATGATAGCATTTTTTTCACAGCGGATAGGTAAGAGTAATATTACTCTATAATACTATTATACAGAGTCCGTAAGAAGTCCCAGAGATTTTCGATTTCTTAGAGATACCCAGAGTGCGAGGTAAGCACTATATGATATCTACAATAGACTTGACTACTACTGGGACATAATTCTAACGTAGGTATTATCTGATAAAATAATGCAGTGTTTTTAATATTTCTTCAAGGCCAGTCGTATTAGTTATGAAAACTTATTTTAAAGTTTGAGTAAAATAGTGCCGCGCTAAAACGATAATCTCTGTCATGGCTACCGTGTTCTGAGCTATGACGTCACCCCGCCACACCACACCTAACAAGAAGAACTCATTGACACTGTAATCTGTAGATGTGTGACGTCACTTGCGATCCAACCAACATTAGCGTTTTCGGTCACGTGATCATGTATAAAAAAATGTGTAATTTTAATCCCATTTTTTTACCTAAAGAGGAATATTTTTAATAAAAATCACCTGATTACCCTGCTTGTTACGTTGTCACTGACTAGGACGAAACAATTTGGAACTTATTTTTAATGTAGTCAAATAGCCTATTGTTAAATAATCTCATGTTTAGTAAAAAAATATTCTAATACGTATCAACACATCACATTATTTTTAAACAGCGCATGTAATATAAAAGTTTCTACAAGTTCCCAGGCTTTTCTGAACAAATGTAGCAAACATGAAAGAACTCTTTTTAATAACGCGGCCTTTGGTAAAGTTATTTATTTATCTTGAAGCCATATAAATAAGAAAAGAGCATTTTAATTAACTTTTCTTGTCGACATGTACATAGAGCTTGAAAAGTAGCTGGTAGAATACGATATGTACTATAGTTAGGTACCTATGTATTATGTTTGAGTTTATAATTAACTATGGTCGAGCATAGAGTTACCTACAAATTATGTCAACAAAACCGAACAAAAAAATCACATGCCTGGTAGTCTAGATAAAATAACTTGATAGACCTAGAATTGTGAATATTTATTGAAGAAAGGATCACAAATAGAAAATCAACTACAAGAAAGTAATTTTAGGTTAAGTACTACGGGAAAATAGATTAACAATCTTTTTTGAAGGTAGGTAATTAAAAAATCTAGTATAAGTAGGTATTCCAAGTTATTGCGAAGTTTAATCTATAGCGAAAAAATGTTTGAGAACCATTGATTTTTTGTTTACGTTATTTCTTTTGCTCGGATGAATGGGGTATAGTGACAACGAACCGGAAAAAAAGCTCGCTCACTTTTTTAGAATTTCTATACTATTTATTATGGATTACTAGCAGCGCCTCGCGGTTTCACCCGCGTAGTTCCCGTTCCCGTTGGAAATTCCTGGATAAAAAGTAGCCTATGTCCTATTCCAGACTATAATCTATCTCTGTGCCAAATTTCATTCAGATCCGTTCAGCCGTTCTGGCGTGATAAAGGAACAAACATCCATCCATCTATCCATCTAAACTTTCACGTTTATAATATTAGTGAGATAGTGAGATGACTCAGTGTAGTCCGAAAGAAAATAATTTTATTTATTATTACAAATATGACTAAAAATGTGATAAATTCGAGAGTAACTCTGTCTGTCTATCTGTTACCTTTCACGCTTAAACGGCTTAACAGATATTAATGAAAATTGGCAGGGAGGTAGAAGGGATCCTGGAGACGGACATAGGTTACTTGGAAAGCGCCGGCGAAGTCGCGGGAAGCAGCTAGTAGGTAGCTTCATGTACAAGGGTGTACTATTTTGTCGTAATGTGTAGTTTATCTCTTTGAGCAGCCCTTAAATAAATTAAAAAAAAAAAAAAACTCTTTGAGCGCCGGCAGTTTTCACTACATAAAGGGTCGATAATTTGCATTTTCATTTTGTTTGCTTCGTAAACTGCTTTCCTGATGGATGGAGCAATCAGCCCCGGGATCTGCTGACGCCCAAGGTCCCAAAGGAATTTATTTATCATGCGTTGTAAATTTAACTTTGCAGACATTTTCAGACTAGGCTTTTTATTTCTGTGGTCCGATGCCATTTTTTACCTAGGAGAACTTGAAATCGGTTTATATTTTTTAAAAACACTCCAAATTTTTAGGAAAACATCTTACCCTACTAGGTATATCTTGTGTAAGGGACAGATGACTGATGTACAGGAACAAATACGAACAGATCATACAAACATTTGTAACGCATCGGTAATCAAACCTTTGCCGTCGCAGGCTGTTCTGCTCACTACAGACGTGTCGTCGGTTGAAAGAGTAACCTAAAGCCGGAAAAACACTTTTTTAGGGTTCCGTACCTCAAAAGGAAAAAAAAGAACCCTTATAGGATCACTTTGTTGTCCGTCTGTCCGTCTATCAACCCTTTTTCTCAGAAACGCGTGGAGGTATCGAGTTGAAATTCACATTATATATTCAGGTTCGTAACTTCTTGGAGCCGCGATAGATATAAATCAAACTTCTAAGTCAACACAATCAAAAGTTACAGCCGTTTATGCCCAATTTTTAAATTTTAAAAAATTGGGAATCCAATGGAATCACATTCACACAAAACCTATAGGGTACTTCCTTTTGACCTAGAATCATGAAATTTGCCAAGAAACAAGGCCTTATATGTAACACAAGTAAAGGGAAAAATCCTAAAACCGTAAACTCATAGTCAATTCACAGAAAAATAATTAATCTCGCCATGGAGCAAGAACCTATAGGGTACTCCCCTTTGACCTACAATCATGAAATTTGGCAAGAAATAAGGTCTTATAGCACAAATAAGGTGAAAATCAGAAAACCGTAAATTTGTAAATTTTTTAAATTTCGCCATGGACAAAAAACCTATATCTACATATGATACTTTCCGTTGATCTAGAACCATGAAATATGGCAAGAAGCAAGGAACAGTAAAGGGAAAAATCCAAAAACTGGAATATTGTAGTGTAATCACAAAAAAAATAACACCGCATACTCCTGCCACCTATTTATTTCTATAAGAAAACTCAGTCTATCGTATTTACTAGAATTTTACCGAGTAATCTAATGCCTGAGCTCAGAAACCTTTGAAATAGTTCAGATATTCCACCCGCATTATTATGCATATTTAATTCGCCCAAGCGTTCGCCGCAAGAGCGGCCATAAAATTGCCTATTGTCGATGCACGTAAAGCCAGCATTAAACTGAAAGCGATTCTCGAATGCGTCGCGACGTAAAGCACCTTTCTCATAGAATAGATGAAAGCAGTAGGACTAGTCGCAGATTAATTATTATAATTGCTTGTCCATATTTCCCACTAATATTATAAATGTGAAAGTTTGGATGGATGGATAATAATAATAATAATAAATCGTTTATTTTCTCTTCACAAAAGATCATCTTATCGTTTAATTGTTATACCTAGTGATGAAAGTTCAAATAGGTACCTGTTGTATGGATGTTTTTTACTCAATCACGCCAGAACGGCTGAACGGATCTGGAGGAAATTAGCACAGAGATAGATTATAGTCTGGAATAGCACATAGGCTACTTTTAATCCCGGAATTCCCAGGGAACGAGAACTACGCGAGTGAAACCGCGAGGCACTGCTAGTATATTATAAATTCGAAAGTAACTCTGTCTGTCACCTTTTCATGCCTAAACGGCTGATTGGATCTCAATGAAATTAGGCAGGTATAGGTAAATGATCTCCCGGGACACATAGGCGACTTGAAAAGCGCGTGCGAAGCCGTAGGCAACAGCTAGTGGTCTATAGGTGTTCAAAACGTATAACCGGGTAACAATTGTCTCAGCAAGTCAAGCTGCTGCCGGCGGCAACATGACGTGAGGGCCTTTTTGTAAAAAAAAAATACTCTCAAGCTCTGTGGTAGAGTCGGCATAGACACAACATTACTATACGACCTCTGTGGCGCGGTGGGTGAAGGTCTGCCTGGGACGCTGGAGGTTGCGGGATCGATTCCCGCCTTGGGACAACCCGCAACCTCCTGTGGCGCAGGCAGGCCTTCGCCCTCCGCGCCTCAGAGATCGTTAGACGTTTTGCTTGTTACTGAAAATCGAATATGGTAGTCAATGTCAATATGGTCAATATGGTATAGCAATGCACTGCAGCACTGCTTCCGTCTGCTATAACCGTATGCTGATAAATTTCATAGATAGAGCAGAAAACAGTTTTATTTGACTCAGGTTGTGAACCAAATTCATGCTAATATTATAATTTCTGTTTGTGGCCTTTTCAAGCCAAAACGGCTTAATGGATCAATATAAAATTTGGCATCGTTTGGTTTCCCAAGACCTTTCTTGCACAGGGCTATTTTACATAGGGTTTTTTTTTGACGTAGACTATTTTTTATCCGGGAAAAATGCGTGCAAAGCCGCGGTCTGAAGCAAGTCTTACATAAATTCGTCAAAGTCAACTAACACTCCCAGACACATAATATTACAGATTTCGGCTTTAACATAAAATTTAGTACTTGACCTTCTTCCGAAAAGCGCACAAATACTCTACCCTGTGGTCTGACTGAGTACAGGAAACCAGCCGACTCGCCTTGTTTTGTTCCGCCACTACGTTTTACTTTACGACTGTACGTGGGTATGCCTTTGCTGTTTCAATCCGAAAAAAAGAAAGTTGTATGTTTTTTCTGATCATGTCAAGTTAGCACAAAGGTATATTAATTTGACTGTCGTGTCCCAGGTTTTCTAAAGAGATGGGTCGGTCATTTTAGTTGATTATTGTTTCTAAGGTTTTTATTTATTATAGTACTCTGGGTAATTTCTAAGAAATTAATAAATCCCAAAAATTTACGAGCTCGACGGGATTCGAACCCGCACCTTCCCCTTCAGCGCAGGGTTGCTCTTTTTCCAACTAAGCTACGTGATCTTATCTAGTCGACCTGTAAATCTTTGGGAGTTCTTTCGGCACTTACGCCGTCAGCGCCACCTACAGAGGAAACAATGAAGTTATCCAATTCTGCTCAAAGACCAAATTTACATTTAGTTCTTTGACGAGAGGTTTTGCCGTTGCTTGATTCTAAGGTTTTTATTTATTATAGTACTCTGGGTAATTTCTAAGAAATTAATAAATCCCAAAAATTTACGATCTCGACGGTTCGAATCCCGTCCAGATCGTAAATTTTTGGGATTTATTAATTTCTTGATTATTGTTTTTTTTTCAGTAGGCAATTAAAAAAAAAATCCATCCAACATAAATTTACTACATTAATCTAAAATCAATCATACTTTTGGGCTCCTTCTCAGAGCAATAATTAGTTATTGCTCTGAGGGCTCCTTGCTGAACGAATGACATTGACATTTGTAAAAAAACATAATATTCCACTCAGAAAGTCTATGGACCCACGATGACCTATTTTGACAGTTCTTATTATGAATCAGAGTGCGGCCATCCAATGACTTATGGCATCCAATCAATTCAATGCTTTTAAAAATAACGCTAACATTATTTGATGAAGTTAAACAGGTCCTCTATATAAGTGCAAAATAAATCTCCTGCCGTCATCTAATTTGAGTCTCTTCCGATTTTTCTCAAATTGCAAAAGCCATCCGCAAGTATGTCTTATAAAAGCCGCATCAATTTCTCCTTTAAAAATACGGCACGATCAGAGAGTAGCAATGCAGCCACTCTGCGGGACGCCGGCGTCAATTGCCAGATCCCTTCCGGTTCCGGCTACACTCAGCTGCCGGTTTAGATTCATAACTCCGATGCTTAGAACATTGTCGGCGTCCAACTGAAAAATACGATCTTTTTCGCCAAATATTTATGACGCTGCAATAAATTCCCGCTAAGCACCCCTCGAATTATTAGCACTCGCTTAAATTTTGATTTTACCTTATTTGCGATACAACTTTGACTTTACACTTAGTAGTTTTCCGGATAAATTTAAGCCGCTTTCAAGTATTTGTTTGAGGAAATACGTTCCAGCGTTGCTTCAACTACTTAAAAGTTCTGTTGCAAATGAAGCGTTACAAAAATGAGCGCCCCTTGGGAAAATGTTGGTAGCTTTGTCATAGCCTTGTAGCGGTTAAGAGAGCAATTAGGGAGTATTGTAAGTGGCAATAGCAGGCCACTTCCTGGTAGGCGAATAAAAACTTTTGCAGAATAACAATCAGTTTATAGAGATTAATATTGAAATCAATTCATTGCAAACATAGACCTAATAAAATGAGAGCTAACAAGGAAAATCTGAAAGTGATTACAAGTGGAACGTTTATGTAATCGCTACGCTAAGACGTCTCGAGTCGAACACGACCCCGATAAACCCCCTCTCGGCGACAAACAGGGGTTGCGTAGATCCCAGAAGTCACTTTTAAGCCATTACTTACCCGCTTGTTTTCGATTTGTTTTTTTTTGGAACGAAAAAAGACAGCGCGAAATACAACCGGGGACAAACTTTCGGGCAATCAGCGGCCCAACTCCAGGAAGGGTTAAATCAAAGGGTTCCGGTTTTATGAAGACTTATTTCAGACTTACCTTCAAGTTGAAATTAGATTTAATCTGGCTCGAAGCTTTAGGATTGAATTTTGTAAACAATTTCGAATACCTCTGCAACTTCCAGGCTTTGTTGAAATACCATTGGGAACTCGGGATCCAGTTGTTTAGAAATTCCTTTCAAATGAATTTCTACTTATATGAGGTTGAGTTTTGTGAATACGAGGACCATTCAGGTTCAATGGGCGCACCGTGTAAGTATTTCTAATGGATATTTAATTTTGTTTTTCTTTTTTGCGCAATATTGCTGTGTTCGCATTTGTGTTGATAAAATCATGTAGCTTTTGTGTTGTTGTTTCAGAGCTAACAATGGCTTTAAATAAATGCAAATCTATGTTTAACTTGTGAATAAAAAAAACATCAGAAAGGTAGAACCTACAACAGTGCTTTCAACCCACGCAAATATGAATTTACAATAACTGTTCAAAAAAAAATGAAATTACAAAAACTTTTTATCAATACGGGTTTATTGGGAGCACTTTCACCGAGTCACTTCTTTTAAAGATTGTTTTCCGATTAAGTAAACCTTTTATTAAAATAAAATCTTTATTTAGATTTCGAAACAATTTATATATCGGCTAGATACCACCACTACTCTGCTACACCCATTCGGTGGCTTTTAAAATTTTAAACAGGCATCCTAAGGTTTTACACGCGTTTTTTCTAGGTAAAATAACATAATACAAAATGTATCAACAAGAAGTTGCATCTGTCTACAATGACATAACGCCCGTCCCACACTACCGCGTGCAATCGAATTTGCGGAGCCGCAACTCGAGGTCCGCAGCGCGTCCGCGGCAGTTTCGCATCTGTTCCGCATCTCGTACAAGGAACAACGTCATTGCGAGACTCTTGCGGCATCGCACCTACTACGGTACCGCGCGGTAGTATAAGAGCGCTCTTAATTAAACTGCTTTGAAAATTGGGACCTATCCTTAAGATCTCAGCTCTTTTATCGGTGAAGCTACTATTTGAACGGATCTTGGGTAGTTTTCACATAAATGTTTTTGATTATATTTTATTTAGGTATCATCATGTTTTTGATATATAAAAGTCTCAACATTTTATATTTCTAAAAGGCTCATGCAAGAGGTCGAGCTAAAAGCTAATTATCCCGCAGTCTTCGTTCAAGTACCTTCCTACCGTCATCAATTCGCATGAATCGTTTGCTTATTAGGCCTTATATACACGAGGCAGTGAAAACGCTAGCAGCTCTTAAAATACTTTGAAAGGTTTATACTGAGGTCTGTGGGATTATAATTCGTACAAAATCTGAAAACTGAAAGCAATATTGCAAAAACGAACATCTCAAAATAAGATGCAACGCCTCCAAAGCATTATAGCGAGGACATTAGACATTAGACAACAGCCAACTACTCGTATGTAGTTAGTAAAACTTTTGTTGTTATCTGTGAATAATGCGATTGGTTGTATATTTAGGATCACATTAAAATAAGAACATTATGTAATAAGCCTACATTGTACAACGGTTTATTATCCTGAATAAAGAAAATAAATAAAAAATACACTAACACAAATACATTACCAAATAAACAAGTTCAATTGGCGGCCTCATCGCTTTGAGACGATCTCTTCCAAACAACCTTTGTGTGTAAATAATATATTTGTTCGATCTACAAATTTGTATGGTTTCGGGATATTTTCTAGTGAATTTTAGAATGGCAGGGCGGTATACCAGAGGTAGTTACTTGAATACAATATTTTTATAACATAGGCTCGTATAAAAAACATATTTTCATGAGAAGACAGCAGAGTGCAACGATTAAATCACCACGTGTAGAAACGACCTTATCTAGATATGAGGGTAAAATGACGTGCGGAATTAAGGCAACATTTTTTCCAAGTGGGCATAAAAGGCCCATACATTGAAGTTTCCTATATTTTACGATCCATCTCGCTAAAGAGTTCTCTTAAGTTAATATCGGAATCAACATAAAAAGCCTAAATAGGTCCCTATAAAGAGACATTTATTTAAAGCCTAAATTGTATTCTTTTTAGGGTTCCGTACCCAAAGGGTAAAACGGGACCCTTCACGTCAAAACTTCTGGATAGATCCGGCTGAAATTTTGCATAGATGTAGCTCTAAGAGTGCAAACGCACTACGCGACAGCGAAACCGCGCGGCCGCGGCAGCACTTTATGTCATATTAGAATAAATCACCAAACAAGCCGCGCGGTTTGTTTCGTCATTTGTCCTTATTTGACGGGCAGTGCCGCGGCCAAGCAGTTCTGCTGACGCGTAGTGCGCTTCCACCTTAAGCCTGGAATCAAACATACTAATACTTTTTATCCCATGAATCAGTTTCCATAGGATAGAAATAACCTTTAAACGTTTCCATAGAAACAACGCGTGCAAAGCCGCGGGCTGCTACTAGTTAAAATAATTGAACCTTGTCTTAAAGTTTCAGAAAAATGCACCGTAATGCATTTGCTATCATACGGGTTCAGCAACAAACTGATATCTCCTTTAAGAAAGCCCTACTGAGAAAGCCCTGTTCTCTTAACCAAAGGTTAGAACTAGGTGCAAATGAGTGTTCGTTAATTATAAATAATACAGGATGTTCAAGATAGGACGTCTTCGGACATGCAAACAATTAATTACAAGGGTTATAAATGCCGGACATTAGTCAGCGTGTCGGCTCGGACTCGCGGTCCTAGCCACAGCCTCATCCTGTAGCATATTTAAATTGTCTTTAATAATTGCTTTACTGGGGCGTGCACTACATTTCTTTTCGCAGACAAATTATGTTTTCTTTACAGGATGGTTGCAAAAATACAAATAAAATATATTAATTTTATTAACCTAATTTACAATGATATAACAGTGCTTCAGATTCCCTTTTAAATATAAGAAATACTTGTGTTAGGGAAATTGAGCGAGTTTCCCTAACACATGTATTTCTCAACCAGGACAAATAACAAATGAAAGACTCAAAACGTGAAAAATACTTATAAAATGAATTCGAAAGTAACTCTATCTGTCTGTCACCTTTTTACGCATAAGCGGCTGAACGGATCGTAATGATATTTGGCAAGGAGGCACTGATTTGCAGAGTATATAGCACACCCGCCAGAATGCTGGCTCTCAAAACGAAATCATTATTCCTTCTACAGACGTAAATGTAACAAACTTTTTATCAGTAATTTTGCGGCAAAACATCAGCAATAGACGTGAATAAAACCTCTCATTTCGCTCAACCCAGCAAACAACAGGTAGCTAACTCAGGGTATTTTAAATAATGAAAACAAAGTTTGTGTATCTTTACGTCAGTTAAGAAGACTTTTTGCCTTTACACACCTGGTTATTACAAAAGTTCTATGTAGCGGTACATTTTCCGACACTTTTGAGTTTCGCATTATTAACGGCGTATAATAAAATAGAGAATTAGATTTGAAAAACATCGTTTGACGTGAATTAAATCGCTGTTTGTAACAAATTTTGTACTGTCGTCTGCCAATCAAGGATCGCACAAACTGGTCATCAAAGTGATCGCTCCAGGGCCCGGATTTAGCTATGGTGTATGAAAGCTGTTATCGACTTTTCGAATTTTATTAGAGGTAGTCTTTTTAGTTTGAACAATCATCTTAGGTAGGTTCTATTTATTTACATATAGATATTTATATAGTTTTCTGTGTTTGTGTGGTACAATCAAGTATATCTATCTACCTATCCATCTTAGAGATTTTATCTTAAATTTAATAAAGAGATTTCAACCAATTTTAAAATACATAAAATAGAAAAATAATTGATTTAATAGGATAAAGTGTGAAAAATTATTACTGTTTTTAACCGACTTCAAAAAGAGACTATTTTTATGTTCGGCTGTATGTTTTTTATGTAAGTTCGATTACTGCGTCAATTGTGGTCCGGTTAGGATGATTATTTTGCTATTGTATAGCAAAATCATCCTAATAAAGTCCCATACAAATTTGAATCCCGATGGATTAGTATCTGCCCTGCAAAAATTAAAAAACAGTGTAAAATTTCAAGAAATTATATCTTTAATATTGAGGAATATGAAGTCGTTTTTGCTTTATCAAAACAATCAAATTTTTCGTTCATATCTGATGTTGTATAACGAATACAGGGCACTATGGCACTCCTTGGGAGCCTATGTCCAGCACTGGACTAACATAGGCTGATGACGATATAAAATAATAAATGTGATGGGAATTGAATACACTCTGGCTGTAGTAATTTACATATGCAGAGTCATTTTATGCCGCTTTTAGCAACGGTACGATCTTAAAAACAAAAAACATCTTGTCCATTCTACTCCAGCTATTATAAAACAAATATATAGTAATGTAGTAAATATAATATATTATTTCTAAAAAGCGGTATGAAATATAATAGAAATAGGTACATTTATTTGGACACAGGTACAGATGGCAACCCTATATTTCTTTAATCCGCGAGCGTAGAAAGAGAAACGATAAGCAGTTTATTTTTAAACCAGTTCCTGCGGGTCTATTGTGTGCGTATACAACAGAAGTATGCGATATTGTTAGACCTATATACAGTTTCAATTCTTTATTAACCCATCTTCCATCTGAAAAATCCACTCCACTTTTGTAGGTATGTGGTTTCGTGGTTTTTTTGCACGGTATCACATTGCACAGGAGTGCGACGGGCGCCTCTAAGGAATTACCTACGTCACACTTTAGATAAATACTCAAAAAACCACTTATCCTATTTCAATTTCTTTATTTACAGTAAGAGTTAACAGCAAATTGTTGTTACTTTTATTGTGTTTTGGTTTCACAAATTTACTACCAAAATATAAGTAATATTTTTCTTGCAATGCTGGTAACATAGTTAGAAAACCACTGTCGTACCTACACGATTAGTTTCAAGATCCAACTGTACTCTATTGTATCTAGTCCGTGGAGTGGGGGCCCTGGAGACTTGTATTTACAGGTTTTTTATGAAACCTATAGCAAGCTCCAGCCTCTCACAATACAGGTTCAATATCGTTCCACGCACTGCACACTGTGCATTATAATAACTTAATTTTAAGTAACCTATTGTGAAGAGGAAATAAAGAATTATTTATTATTATTATTATTAAAATACAATAAAAGTATCATACAAAAGTATCAACATTAATCTAGCGAAATTTTTGATCAAAATGTGGGTGTATTTTATAAGTATCTCTTCACGCCAAAAATTACTGAACGGATTGGGTTGAAATTGTGCAAGCATACATATACTAAATTGGAATTACCAAAAACGATTGAACATTTATGCTATTTTTAATCCCTGCTTACTTTTAATCCTGCTTGCGACGCAGGAGGTTGCGGGTTCGATTCCCGAATCGGGACAAATGTTTTTACGACCAGATATTGGTTCAGGGTGTTCTGGTCGTTTTCTATGTACAATAAAAAATATCTATCTATGTTTTGTACTAAATAATGTATATCAGTTATCTAGTACCCATAACACAAGCTCTGCTTAGATTGGGGCTAGATAATGCTGCACACAGCATTATCAAGCCCCAATCAGCTAGACATTCACATAAATAATAATTTATTTATGAATCTCGAAAAAGAATGTGCGGAGCCGCGGACTTAAGCTAGTTTTTAATAGAAACGTTAAAGGCGATATCAGACGGTTCACTCGAGAGAACATTCACCCGAATGAATGCTTCATTTTTCTTTCATTCCATGTTCACACGACTTACTGCGAATGATAAAGAAAAGAATGTTCATCTGTTATTTACTTTAAATATGTCATCGGTTGCCGCCAATTTTCCGTGACGCAACAGGACGTGCGTCTGCTACCGGGCTCGAGACAAAATGGCCGAATGCGAGTGAACGTTCTCTCTGTGTGCAGACCGTAGATTGAGAATTTAACTAGATCAGTGGCATGCGTGGCCGCAAAAAGGGACAGAGTAATACGAAGTGGTGTTGCCATACAATTTTGTTACCCTGACTTTAGGTTCGTAATTTCATGTCTGGTAGGTGGTATTTTAGTATCATACATCATTCATTAAATTAGGTACCTACGTATGCGGGAGTAGGTAAACTTTTAATTTAATGAGCATAGAAATAAAACAACGTTCAGGTATCAATGTTAGGTTTCGTTTAAATTTATTACCACCGCCACATAATACGAGCTAACGTGTAAGTAGACATCATTTCAAATACTAAAATAATGTCATTTTGAAAATAATATTATTGCTAGATAATCAATTGAAACACTTACCGAGCACAGACTAACAATAAAAATTGCACTTTGGAAATCACATTTCTTTTAAGCAATTAAATCTTACACATAAGGTATTGCTAAGATAAGACAACCATTATACGAAATTCAAAAGCACTTTTAAATTATACTTCAGGTAAAATGTGCAGAGAAAAAAAAATTAAATTTTTTACACCTTAAACACAATATTACCTACGTCCTAGCCTATGTATCCAAATATTTTATATTCTGTTTTATTTATTAGGTATGTAATAATGACCATTGTGTGTGATGATTATGATTACTCTCCACAAATCATAGGATCACAAATCAATCAGTCTTTATTTCTATCAAAGAGCCTTAATCAATACCCATACACTTAATAAATAAAATTGTACATACACTAACTACACGGTACATACCTACTTACTAATTTACACTGGTGGTTTTATTTATACTGCGTTGTATTTCTCTTACAAACTCAAAGTTTTCATGATTTTCCTTACGTACCTTTTCCGTAGTAGGTATATATCTTACATGCCTGAAATAAAATATTGAAGCATTAATATGAAAATTATAAATAGTACTATAGTAATAGTAAGTTATATTAGTAACACCAAATCCCAATACCATTTAAATATTTTCGATTTAGCATTTTGATTAGTAGGTAGACTAAAACACAAAGTAGGTATAATTTTTCTATCCAAATCTCAAACAGTCCTTCACCCATCATCGTAGCACTGATTCTTTTTATGTATTTATTTATTTTTCTTACCAGTCTTGGAACAGCATAAGAGAACAGATACGTTCACGTTTCTTTTTTGTTAACGATTTTCATGAAAATGTTTGAACAAATTACTAAATATTTTTGGGTTCCCAGTTTTTGCGACCCGTGGCTTCTATCCAAAGCAAACGTAAATCATTGTTTTCGGGAAATCTGTAACAAACAAAAACATATTTTAAGAATGTATGTAGATGTAGGTATTCATGTCTCAATGCGCCACGACATTTGGGGAATTTTATTTTCGAGTGCAGGCAACCCTAAATTTTCGTAATTTTAGGTTATATTTATTAGAATTATTTTAAAACATAGTTTTTGAGTCTTGTCTGTACGGAAATCTATGAAACTATAAATTTTGAACCTTTTTTGAAGTCAAACGAGCTTGTACTTACGATTGGAATGACAAACTCGGCACTTTTCGTTCACCGTCACTTTTACATCCAAAAACACTGCACCGCACCATCGTTGCTTCAGATTTATATCGTTGAGAGACGCAGGAATGCCCGCAGAGTCACTTTCACACATTTAATTAGCAGAAAGTATCATTAGGTCGAAAAAAACAAATACTATGTGATGTGCCCGGCATGTTTGTTTAGCTCTTATAAGAGCTAAACAATGAAAAAACTGGCACACTGGTAGAGACAGAGAAACTTTCATTCTATCTCATTTCTTCTCAGGCTACAAGCATATTTTTATCTCTCTTTTGTGTGAATGAAATGGGTATATGCAACACCTCTAGTGGTATATACTCTAAGGTGCAGACCGTTCATTTTTCGTTCATTCGGAGTGAGAGTGAAAGATGCCGAATGAAAAAATCTGACATCGTCGGATCGGTTCATTAGTGAATTCATTCGGCACTCTTATTTCATTTGGGGTTCAGACGAATCATTTCGAGTGAATGATGCCCAAAAGACAAAGATGAACGAAAAGTGAACCGTCTGATATCGCCTTAAGACAACTTCTCTATTTGTCTATGGTATAACTAAAATTCGCTCCTAATTGGCTAATGCTTAAGTTCTGTGTAGTGTGGTCCTATCAAAACCGAAGTATCTAATCATTACATAGTTGCCCACACACTGTTAATTAATCATCAACATTCTTGAGCTTGGACCGAAGTTGATAACGTACAGATAACAACAAAGCGCCTAGTAACATCCGTTTAAAAATAAACCTATTCCAATAATTCCACAGAAAAGCCATCAAGATCCAGCGGTTTCCCGCGACCTTCACCAGGTTGTTGGTCCACTTTGTGGACTGGCTTCCCACACTGCGCCTTTAGGTGGTCGCCATTTGAGAGCCTTTATGTTTATTAACGTATATAGACATTCGTTTGACCACTATCTCGCCTGATGGTAGTGACGATGCGGTTGAAGATGTATCAAAAAGAAGACAATTTTTCACTCATGTCTTGAAGATACCCAGGTTTTAGCTAGCCCGAAAAATAGAATATGGCATATGTACTACTCACCGGCTTACGGCCCCAACAGCCGTCCTGTTACGAGCTATATGCCCTGCCCAAAGTGCTTACTGTTACTTGAGTTTCGCAATTCTCTTTTTGTGCCGTCTGAAAGGTCCATGTCCAGCATTATTTATTTGTTAAGTACACCTAACTAGACGGAGATTAATGCCTAGGTACTTACTTGTGAGTTTCACAATTTATTATAATGTTTTTGACTGTTGCAAACAATATACAAGTAGCTCAACTGATCCATATCAATACCAGTCGGAAGCCTGCCCAAGACGCTAGCTGTATTGTCTATAGCAATGTATAGTCTACAGTTAGTTCAATTTTTTAAATTGTAAATACTAGTTTTAATTTAATTCTATTATTTGATTGTAATTTTCTTTTTTTGATATTTTTTATTTCATGTTTCTGTTTTTTTTTGTAAGGGGTTGTGATCATCATAGCATTAAAGTAAGTGCTTCTTTCGCCCTCTTAAAGCAGAAATAATGTCGTTTCAAATATAAAACACTTGTAACACTGACTGTACATGTAATCCGATAAAATATACCGATTGCCGGCGGCCCCGCTCGTTATTTGTAATTACATCTCTAACGTTCGTGGTACGTGCACTTTCTCCCGTAGGAGCGTTGTAAAAAGTTATGGAGTATTTTCTATGGCCGTGGAAAATATTGATAGAGTCCTTTGCAATAGCGAAAATTATAGCTAAGACATTCATACCAAGGGCAAAGAAATACTGTAATTGCAGTACAAACAAACTTACACTACATCTAAGTATGTGTAGAATATTTTTTTGGGGCTCAGGGCTTTGGGTACATACCTACCTGGTTATAGGAACTCAGATAATCAAAGAGGTTTATAACGGAACCCTCTACACAGTCTCATTATTGGTTATTTTACTAAAATGTTTATTTTTTTTAAAAAAGGAACATACATTTTGGCCAATAAGGTTACACACGACTTTGGAACACTATTAAAATTTGGACATAGACAAGGTAATGAAGGATTTCCTCACACAAACAAAAGGTACTTACTAGTGATTTGTATTTCGAACTCAAGCTACAGAGTTGTATCATTCGATTTTTTATACATATATTTATTTTCCAGCCAGTGTTCCGTGGGGACCTCCACGGTTTATAACTTTAAAAAGGCCAATGTCTTACTCGATGGTCTCACTGCATTTAATAACAACAGTCAGAGAATAATAATACTAATTTCAATGAAGAGGTGTTGAGATAGGCAAAAATATCACTAGACTTTTCCAATGAGTAGGTAAGTAACTATTATTTTCATATTGAAATAATTTCTCATTACAGAGTTCTGAATTCCCGGCAAATCCATATTATTTTTAATCATAGCGACCGCATGCATCCGTTTGCAGAGCATCGAGCCTTAGCACGAATCGACGACGCTTTGACTGGCTCAGTGCTCGTTTAATGTGTTTAATTACTTTGTTTGTTGTTGGCGATGCAAGCGGCCGCAACTCAAGCACTTACCAAAACTGTGAGCATTTCCGAATTAGACGTTTGAAAGCTAGCGTGCCATGGAGGTTTACTTACAAACCCCTTATTCGAAACAAACCGTAAATATGTTAAATAATAAATAAATAATAATACCTGATAACTAAATTAAAATAAAAATATTTTTCTCTAAATTAAGTATGAAGATTTTTAATCATATTATACAGGTTTATTGGTAAATTAGTAACACTACGTGAACTGCAGGTTCTGCCCATTATCACAAACACGTTTGTGAAGACGCCAGGTCTTAAAACTTAAATTTGGTATTGATAATAGCGGTACCTAGGTACCCCCCCCGCAATTCAATAATCGTTCGTAAGTGAGGTTTTATTTGAAACTTAACTTAAAAACAGCTCTGCCTTGAATTAACAGATGGTATGAAAGTGAAAGATCGGTCTTAAGTAACTCGTCGGGTTCCAGACAAAGATGTTTTTTCATTTAGTAGCAGAGGTGATTTATATATTTTTTTTAAGAATTTAGACCTGGCGTCTTCACGAACGTGTTTGTGATGATGGGCAGGACCTGCAGTTCACGTACCTAGTGTTACTAATTTACCAATAACCCTGTATAATATATTTATTATACCTCTTCTCTTTTGTATGGTACCTGTTTTCATAGACCTTTGGGTAATACCATTATCTTCCCTTGTTACCCACGTCAAACGGCCGAATAGTTTTATAAACACGCAACAGAATAATTAAAATTCTAAGCCGGTTAGGTACCAATCACTAATTGATTTCCAATAGCTGTGTGTGATGGATTAGTAAGGGTGTAGTTTGTGTAGTGTAGAAACAAAACTTCGATAATGTAACCCAAGGTGTCAAAAAATACCATAAAAAAACTTTATATCGCGTACGCTGCGGAAACCATTGACAATAGAGCAAAATGATGTACCTATACTGCAGTTTTATAGAAAACATCAATATCTACAAAAAAGCCCGGAACACCATGTGTCTAACTATTACAGTTATGTCGCAATAACTGTTAAAATATACAATAGTAACGCCGAAAGATCCTTATATCGTTTAAGGTGAGGAAATTATTGACAATAGAGCAAAGTGATGTACTCACTCCAGTTTTATAGAAGATTTCAATATCTACAAAAAAGTCTACAACACCATATGTCTAACTAATACAGTTATGTCAAAATAATAACTTTTTCATATTCTACACTAATATCATAAGGAGGAAAGATTTGTTTGTTTGTTTGAATTGAATAGGCTCCGAAACTACTGGACCGATTTGAAAAACTCTTTCACCATTAGAATCCTAGAGAAATAAAAAAAGTAGTAATAATAATAATATCTAAAGTATCTTTTTAGTACCTATATTTTTTTTAATAAACCGCGTCACACAAAAAGACGGTTGTTATAAGTTTGAAGTGTGGATCTATGTGTCTGTGTGTGTACCCATCTATCTGTGGGTTGTTGCGGCATCATAGCTCCCAAACGGATGATTTTGATTGTTTGTTCGAAGCATGGAAAGTCTGTTAAGAGTGTGTTATTTTTTTTTGCTAAATACCTATTCTACCCGTGCGAAGCCGGGGCGGGCCGCTCACCGCAATACTCTATAATAATCTCATCTCACTAATATTATAAACGTGAAAGTTTAGATGGATGGATGGATAGATAGATGGATGGATGTTTGTTCCTTTATCACGCCAGAACGGCAAAACGGATCTGGATGAAATTTGGCACAGAGATAGATTATAGTCTGGAATAGGACATAGGCTACTTTTTCTCCCGAAATTCCTACGGGAACGGGAACTACGCGGGTGAAACCGCAAGGCGCTGCTAGTAATATAATATATAATATTATAAACGTGAAAGTTTAGATGGATGGATGGATAGATAGATGGATGGATGTTTGTTCCTTTATCACGCCAGAACGGCAAAACGGATCTGGATGAAATTTGGCACAGAGATAGATTATAGTCTGGAATAGGACATAGGCTACTTTTTATCCCGAAATTCCTACGGGAACGGGAACTACGCGGGTGAAACCGCGAGGCGCTGCTAGTATTAATATAAATTCGATAGTTACTCTGTCTACCTGTCTGTTACACTTTAGCTTGGGGCTAGAATCAGATGATGTTCTTTGAATTGTCCAGCATTATTATTTACATATTCGTTTTAAAAATACGAAAGTGGGCATGTCAAATATACATAGGCTCCCTGAGTCTATTTTTCTAGATGGTCTACGTTACGGCCCGGTCTACTAATTACAAAGACTGTCATGCCCATTTTGTGTAAGTTCATTCTTTTACAGGATCTTTTGAACGGTCAGGAAAACTCAATTAATAACAAAACCCCTATGCCGAAACCGTTCGTGTATCCTGGAAACTTCCATCGATATTTAGGTTAGGTACACATTTACCCGAAAACGTTGCGGTTACATGATCTAGGTAACGCGAATAATTACCAAAATGGTTAATTTTAAAGTAACCGTCGGGCGTTTCACTAGGGCGATCCTTGGGTCCACAATATATCTTGTGGGCAGGCAACCGCGATTTGACTGACGCCCGCTCACTGAAAGGACATTTATCAGTCTCACTACTCTGGTTACTGTAAAGCAAACAACAATGAATTCTCATTGACAAATTATCTTGGTATTCGTTGGTGTAAAGTCTTTTGACTAATCTCTTTAGGTATTAGCTGCTTGTTGTTTATTTGTTAGATTTAAATTTCTTTTACTTTATGTTTTGCTGTGTGAACTTTTATTTTATGTTCCTTGGTATATTGATACTTCAGGAGATCCAGCTCCAGATCCAGCAGGCTGGCTAGCTGGATGGATCACAACCTGGCCACCGACTTCGAAATATTCATGTTTTTTTGAGCTTATTCGATTTTATCAGCTTTGTACTCGTACTGTTTTGTAACGGAATGAACGAAAAATATTTCCTGCATCCAGTTTTATGAAAACAAAAACATTTTTTTGTAAGTGGCATCTTCTGAGATTCAGATGTTAATTTCTTACCAAGTCGAACTGTAAAAACATTTACCGTGCGCCACTCATGAAAATAAATGTGATACGCGGATAAACTAAAGCCTATTTTCCGCATACCGGCCTGTTACAAATTGCTTTGGGCAAAGCGTAAATTTTAATTTTATCTCTAATACCCGAATGAGTGCCGTGACTCGACGTTATAAATGTTCTCTAACCACGTTTGCTTGCGTAGATGCAGAGCTGAGCAATGACTGTAGTATCGTTTTTTCTGAAGCATACCTACTGTTTTCACAGTGTTTGTGTGTGAACTAAAATGTACGTTAACCTTTTTCTACCTCCCACACTAATAGGTACGTATTGATAACGATTGGTGGGACGTGCAGGACATAATTTTAATTCAGCCTATTGAGTGATACAAGTGAGCTAGTGGGACGAAACTGATGTGGCGAACGGGACATCACACATTTTAAGCTACTTGTTTTAAATTCCTCTGGCAATGTTTTGTGTTTCTTCCGTGAGACATCCATATGGATTTTTTATATTGGTATATTTGTTGGATTTTTTTTATTGTCTATTATAAATATTTGAACTAAAATAAAACACTACAGTCACTTTACAATCTAGACATAGAATAAGCCAAGGGTTAAAATTAATTTTAGGAGCACACACCTCCCTGTTCTTAAAAATTGGTTATTCTTATCTAAATACGATTAACCAATTATTAAGAACAGATCGGGAGGTGAGTGTGACGGGTTGGCCCGTCCATTTTTCTGTTTGCTATAGCTTTAAAAGCTTGTGATACAATACGACACTTTCGGTTCTACATATTATCACCCATAAAAGCACCTACTGCAGAATACACCGCACCCTCTATCATAAACAACACGAACCATAATAAAAGCCATAAACTACGTTCTAAAAAACTATTACACGTGTTCACATTTGTAAGTAACCGTCAGAACCGCAGCGGCCCGCCTGTGTCGATTTGAAGGGAGCTACTTAGAAACATTGCGACGCATTACCCTAAATAGATTTTTTTTATTAATTACCCTAACGTATATAATTATATAGGTATGTTTTGTTAATATATACGAAGGTACAACTGATTCCACAATTAGCAAGGTGAGGATTTGATTTCAATCTACTTATTTATTGGCACACAACAGATTACCTAGGTACAACTTTACCGATTTCATTCAACTGGATTTAAAATGTTTCCTAATACTTCGTAAAAGGTAAAAATAAGAAAATTGTGCAGAATTTAGAAAATTTAAGGAATCTTAACGACTACCTACCTTTATTACAAACTTTATTTACTTAATGATCATTTGGCGTATTGGTCAGGTCACGTATTCGTCATTTTGCGATTGGTCATTTTGCGATTGATCATTTTGCGTGTTCATGATGTTATTTCTATTGGTCATTTAACGTATTGGTCATTTTGCGTATTCATGATTTTTTTATCATTGGTTATTATGCGTATTAGTCAATGTGCGTCTAAACGCTTTTTTGAACTGAATGACAGGACAACGTTTGTCGGGTCAGCTACTAAATAATAAATTGACGCGGAGGTAAGCCACGTTGTTTCAGTAAAATTCACTTCGTAGTACACTTAACTAATTGACTTTAGTATTAGTGAGATTTTATCATTTTACTAGCTTTGTATCTAGTTACTGAATATCTTTGCACGGCAATCAAAGATTCGGATTTTCCGTAAAAAGCTTGGATAGCTCGGTGTTCCGTGACGGAATAGTATTAATAGCTTCATAGTTACAATTTTTGTTGTTCGTTATCCTATTGATGATGATTAGTAGATATTTCTTTAATTTAATTGTATGAGGGTAGCATTTGGTCGATTTCAAAGTACCCGCAACCTGGAGGCTTAAATCTGGATATATTTCTATTACTTTGCTATTGGCTGGATCTGTCGGTGGAATTGATCACGTGACATCGCACACTGCATTGCGATGCAATCGACTGGCCATTTTAGTCCTTCCATTACCACCTCGGAGCGCATTCGCATCAATAAGCCGATCGCCTCTGGATTTGCTCGCGTCCTTCCGGTTATCCATCGAGTCGCGTAGCCTCATCCCATTGTGTCGTAACAATTTTCTACACGCACCCATCGAGAAAACCAAGATAAACCAGCACCTGTGGATATCCAAGTGTTCAAGGGAAACGCCAGTGGACACGCCCGCGGCGTTGGAAGACACCAGCCATCCATACCGTGAGTCCACAAGATCTTATTGCCTCCCTTAACATATTTTTGATCCGTTCGAACCGGACGATTGTCCTGATTCCCTCCAGATTGTGTGTGCTTAGAATTGTTTTTTGTTGCTACGCCACGCGTACGTAGGTATTCATTAGGTACACTCATATTTTCGTTCTCGTGTCTTAACGTCACATAACTATTTAGGTAGATTAACTATTGTACGTTAATATTTTGTTGTTTTTCATTAGTTTGTTGCTGCACTACGTGCACATTTATCATTTTTCATTTCCGTTGGCGTATTGTCTGTAAAAGCCATCTTTGTATCGCAAAATGGCGGACGATGCCGCTACCGAACAAGATATTTTCGAAAGAGAAATTATCTTAGAAGAAATTAAAAGAACATTGTTATTTGCTACTACCGACCAGGTTCAATTTAAAACACGATCTACTGACCTAAATGCTCAACAAAGAAAGTTTAGTAAACTTCAGTCAAAAATTGAAAAGGCTTTAATGAAAGCAAGGTTGTTCAATAAAGATGAACAGTTGAAAATTCGTAACGATTTTAATGATTGTTACTATGCTATTTTGCTTCAAGTAAATAAATTAAAGGAAGCCGATCAAGAAGGCAGACGAATGAGTCGTTCTGTTGTTCAATCGATGCCTCAAAGTCATGTTTTGCATAAATTACCCACACTACCCCTGCCATCGTTCAGTGGGGAGTCCACGGACTGGCCTTCATATTTCGATTTGTATCAAGCGCTGATCCACAACAATGATGCCTACTCGGCCGCTGAGAAATTCCGTTATCTGTTGCTAACCTTAAAAAACGAGCCTCACAATTTGATAAAGTCAATTCCCATCACTGATGATAATTATGCAGTTGCATTAGAGATCTTGAAAAGTCGGTATGAAAATCGTCGAATGATTGCGTCGAAACATCTAGACCGCATTCTCGATTGTGAAGCTTGTACGAGTGAGTCGAATGCTGAGATGGCCAGAACGTTCGTTTTGATCTTTGGATTTAACTAAAATTATTTTTTGCTCTATCGTTCTTGAAATGGTTGAACATGTGCAAAGCAATTGAGAGACCCAGAGAATTCCTATTGAAATTCTAAAACAAAACGATAAATTTAAATGCTTTAGATAACAAGAGATTAGTTCTGCGTAAGAGCCATTAAAATAAACTTATGAAAAGAAATAAATTCTCTGCACAAAAAACCTTTACCCGTCATAGATACTAACAAACCTCGAAAATCAATAGAGATGACCATAAATATCATACTTTATTACTGCACTTGAAACAAAAGCAACACATGTTGGCACAAAACGCCTGACCGTGGGATATTTCCCAAATATGGGGATGTAACTTAGCGAACAGTAAAGACCAATCAGGATGAACTTTTCTGCCGCCTCCCAATTTTTCTGTTCAAGACCGCCTTCTCGACGTGATTTGGGGTGGAACTTCGGACATAGTCCAAGGAGGGGCAGCAGCCTTAGAGAGACGGAAAGAGGAAGGAGTCCGGACAGTCTGCGCGAGAGTTTAGAAATCGACGGAGGTCTTCAGACCTTAATCAGCCTTTAGAATCAGTGTTGCGAAAACAATTAAGAAAAGTAGTATTACTATTAGAGTCAGTGTTGCGGCAAGAGCTTGTAAACCTCAGCTCCAGGCTTCTTTGCTGATTCCTGTACTTCATTAAGAACGCGGTAATGTAATTATAATGTCTTGATATAAAGGTTCTTTTAGTTCCACGATACATAACAACCTAGTCACTCCTTTTACAGTCGAGACGAATATTGACTACAAATTATAGATAATTTCTATTGACAGATTAACAATCTAGATCATCCTCCTAAATTAATGCTAAACCTCAAACTGGAGATGATTTGTTCTTCTTAATACTCACATGCATAAACTGCATCAAGAGATGGAAGAGATGTTGTAACAGAGAGACGGGCATAGAGGATCTGCCTATGCATTACCTAGTAGACTATCTAGACTCACCTACAGACAAACCAGGCGGGGTCTTATAGTTAAATCACCCGGAGGCACTAACTTGTGAATCGTGGACCTAGATGAACTGACTTTGTATGTAAATTCTATTGTGTGTAACTCCTAGTATTTAAGATGGCTTCACAAGAGTTTTTTATTTGGTTGTTTGCTTTCTCTTGTGAAAATGGCCTAGGAGCTTAACAACCGCATGGCACATACGGTAATTCTGGATATGCCAAGCTAAATAATCATTCTAGATTCGGAGATTATTATCAAAACTCCAATAAATGAAAGTTTTATTTTAAATGTTTTGTTTCCATTAATTATACCTAAGGCTTCTATTAGGGGTCAAATACAGCTGAAATTATGGGGCTCACGACTCTCAAATCGAATATTCGACTGCCATACATTGCAGTTGTTCAAACGAAGGTGTATCTTAGTTGTGACATAATTACCGCTGTCGTTGATAACCCTGTTCACCCGATACACGATTTCATTAGGCTACACCTATTTTAAATCTGAGAAGTTTAGAATTGATACAGATTCGATAAGGACTATAATTCGTTAGGTCGAATGAATAGAGCTAGGAACAACTGAAATTAGCCCTTAAAACTTGCTGATACGTGAGAACGAGATGGAGCGATGCAGAATACGAGGCGGCTTGCAGGAAGGCGAGACAAACCAACGGTATAGCTTTGCAAGAGTAAGTACTGACATAAGCTATTGGTCAGTTCTAGTTCAATGTTCCTCACATAGTTGCGGTGTTGCTGAGATCAGACGTAATGCTTATTTAGTGAGACACTTGACCAGGTAAACCATGTGAATGCTGACGCGTGCTTGATGGAAGGCTATACTACGCTATCTCGAGGCGATGGCTATTAATATTTATTAATAATGGCTGGGTAGAGCACGTAGATCGGTTCACATCCCTGAGATAAAGCCTTTACATATTCACGGGCGGGCCGATTGCGTTTCTGGGCACCCGATTACACGTCCTCTTATATACAACTGACTGTCGAACTTAACTTGGCCAAGTTAAACTATACACACAAACTGAAATACTTAAATCCATGCATGGTACAAGGGGCAGGCAGCCTAGAGCGCCATATACAATCCGTGTCTCATGATACGTTGATGACTCCGCGTCTTATGACAGCGTCGAGCCTATACGCTTCGCAGCGAAATAGACAGTCCAGTTGTGCCCCAATAATCTGATATCAGAGCCAAACACTGGCGTAGGGTTCCCTGTGTCAGAGTGAAACGGTCGTAGTCTGACGAGCAAACTCGTACTGGTTCATTACACATCTCCACGCGAACGGATCACTTATTATGATTGTCTGTAAGTCAATTGATCATAACTCTCTATATTTTACGTAATCAAAATTACCCTATCACTTCTTAGAATTGCTAAGGAGGATACAGACTATCATCACTAAAATAAGCTCTGTGGAATGGCTATGTGACTGTTCTATGTCCATCGGCTTATGTACTGGCGCGTTGACAAACGCTAGATGAAACATAAAAGAAATTGCAAGCATAATCTGATCTCTTCAACATCGTAATTTTCGTGGAAAATTTAACTCACATCCGGTACACTTAGAAATAATTAAATTGACGATCACGACCACGGTCGTACCACCACAATGCTAACTTGCGAAAATTAGTAAATGTTTATATTGAAAACATAAAAGCACTTGAAACAATGCGTTTGCCCGTGCATGCATGGAGTTTCATATTATTGAACGTTTTATTGCGAAAAATTCCGAACTCCGTTCGTAAACGCTTTGAATTATCCTTGGCGAAACCTTCCGACATACCTACTATTGATGTACTTATACGTTTCTTGGAACAGGAAATTTCCACGTTCGAAATTATGTCGGGAAGTGAGGCGAAGAAGGGAGATAATGCTAGTTCACGCGCCCGCGCAAATGACGTAGGTGCGAATCGCTTCTTTGGCCCCCCGTCGTCATCGGGACCTAGCTCGCGTCATTCATTGGCCGCCACGGAATCTACTACCCACGGCAATAATGATAAGCAATGCATTTTGTGTGACTCGCAACACGGCCTACCTAAATGTTCGAAGTTTTTGAATATGACCCCCAACGATAGGTACCGCTTAGTTAAAAATAAAAATATTTGTTATAATTGCTTGAATGTCGGTCATGACCTTCGATCGTGCAAGTCTCAATATACATGCCAATCTTGCAAAAAGAAACATCACTCGTTATTACACTTCGAAAACCAATTAGTAAATCAGTCGCTGCACTCGAATCAGGCCATCTCTTTCCCTCCTACGGAGGAACGCGATAAGGCCATCCCACTCGATCTTATTGTTCAACCCACGAGCGGTAACTCGCTTATCAGTGCAACCTGTGAGTCCTCCGTTCAGTCTTCAGTGAAAAAACATATGATCATGTTATCTACGGCGCTAGTTAACGTGCAATATGGTTCGGCAAAACATTTAGTACGCTGTCTAGTTGACTCGGGCAGCCAAGCGAGTTTTATGACAGAAGCATGCGCTAGACGCATAGGTTTGAGTTACAAACATGTAAATTCGCCAATTTATGGGATCGGTGAAGGAAAACCGATTTATCCTAAAGCGATGATTACGTGCGTTATTTCCCCTCGTAAACAGGATCTTCCGGCTATTGCAGTTGAAGCGTTAATTTTGCCGAAGCTAGTTTCGTACCTACCTAGAATTCCGGTACCTATTGATGCATGGCCACACATAAATAATTTGTCTTTAGCCGATCCTGACTTCAACGCACATAACGCCCAACCGATTGAAATGATTCTAGGTGCGGATACTCTTCCGTACATATTGTTAGGTAACATTGTAAGAGGTCACCCCGATGCACCGATTGCAATGAATAGTGTTTTTGGTTACTTGTTGATGGGAAAGGTTTCTTTCGATGTAGGTAACCCGCCGCCACTCCAGGTGTGCCATAGTTCCTTTTTCGAGGACAGCGACCTCCAACGTTTCTGGGAGCTGGAGGCAGTACCAGAAGAAAGATCTCTCACCGCAGACGAACGATTGAGCGAGGCGATTTTCGAAAAATCTCATACGCGCGACGAAACCGGCCGCTATGTTGTCGCCTTGCCGTTCAAAGATGCACCTATACTAGGTCAATCCCGCGACATCGCTCTGTCGCGGTTTCGAAAATTAGAATTTCGTTTAGAACGTAAGCCTACTTTGAAGAAGGATTACCACGCGTGTCTTCAAGAGTATTTGGATTTAAATCAAATGGAACTTTGTGATCCTCCTTCCAAAGAGGAAACTTCTCACTATTATATTCCGCACCACTGCGTGGTCAAGGAAGCTAGTGAAACTACCAAAGTTAGGGTAGTCTTTGATGCTGGTTGTAAAACCACGAATGGTTCCTCGTTGAATGATCAATTACTTACAGGTCCGAAGCTTCATTCGGACATTGTCGATATTTTGCTGAAATTTCGTATTCACAAAATTGTGTTTACAGCCGATATCAAGGCTATGTACCGCAATATAGCGGTACGAGATTCTGATTGGGATTATCAACGAATCGTGTGGCGATCCGAGCCTTCCGCGCCGATTCGCGATTATAGAATACGAGTTGTTGTGTTCGGGATTAACTCGTCTCCTTACGTTGCTTTACGCGTGATACGTCAACTCGCGCACGATGAGGCGGATAAGTTTCCACTCGCTTCGGCTACCTTGATGGATTCGGTTTTCGTCGATGACATCATTACCGGAGAGGCCTCTGAGGCCAAGGCACTCGCTCTTCAAGAACAATTGATAGGTATTTGCGCTACTGCAGGTTTCGAGCTTAGGAAATGGCATAGTAATTCGCAAGCGATACTCGCTGCGGCGGCCTCACCTCACGGTGAGCGGCCCGACAACGTTTCGTTCGCATCCGTGGACAATGATACCTCGGTGAAGGTTCTAGGTCTCCAATGGAACCCAAATGCAGATGGTTTTTCGTTCGTGGTTCATACTGCTAACTCGTCATGCACAAAAAGGTCGATCCTATCAGAAATAGCTAAAATATACGATCCCCTCGGTCTCTTATCGCCTGTGATCTTGTACGCAAAACATTTGATGCAATTATTGTGGATAGCTGGGACGGGATGGGATGAGTCACCTCCTATAGACATAGTTAACGCTTGGTCAAACTTTACTAATGAGCTGCCGCTCTTATCGGAGTGTTTCTTTCCGCGTCACATTTTTGACAAAGCAGAAACGATTGATCTGCATGGATTTGCTGACGCAAGCGAACGCGCATATGCTGGGTGTGTTTACGTTCGGTGTAAATGCAGCGATAACAAGATTCGTGTTTTCCTCGTGCTCGCTAAAACGCGTGTTTCACCCCTAGCTCGTTTGTCCATTCCTAGACTTGAACTTCTGGCCTCTCAGCTATTATCTAAACTAATTAGCAAAGTTATGCTTGCCTACGGCAACCGTGTTAACTTTGACCATGTTTACGCATGGTCCGATTCAACCATTGTGTTAGCGTGGCTACGCTCGCCGCCGCACGAATGGAAAACTTTTGTGTCCAATCGAACTAGCGATATTCTGTCGCGAGTTCCCGCTAGTTGCTGGCGACACGTGCCGTCATACGATAACCCTGCCGATTCGGCTTCTCGAGGCATGTTGCCCTCAGCCTTTTTAAGGCATTCGTTGTGGTTTCATGGCCCTTGCTGGCTTACTGAAGAGGCGCACATGTGGCCCTCATTTGATTCGAATCCTGTTACACAGGAAGAAAAACGTAATCTTCCTCTTCTCGCAAACCCCTCGTCGGTTAGTACAGACACCGATGAGCTAGATGTCTTTTCCAAATTTTCCACGCTAGGAAAATTAGTTCGTATCGTTTCATACATTTTTCGTTTTTACTATAAATGTAAAAAAGTGCAAAGTTCATTTCCGGCCCATATTACTGTGTCCGAATATACATCGAGCTTAAATAAATTGATAGGTAGAATTCAACACTCAGTTTTTGCAGAAGATATACAAAATATATCGCAAGGTAAATTACCTACAAATCGACTTAAACGCTTATCTCCGTTTCTAGATCGGGATAACTTATTGCGAGTAGGCGGGCGATTGCATAAGTCGCAACTTTCATTCGAATCAAAACATCAATTGATTCTTCCGGCGAAACATTACTTAACTACGTTAATAATAGATAACGCTCATGTGATGCACCTGCACACCGGTCCACAGACAACGCAGTACTTACTTTTGCAAAGGTACTGGATATTGGCAGCTCGCAACGTGATAAGACAACGCATTCATAGATGTATTTCATGTTTTCGTATGCGCCCGATACATCCTCAGCCAAAATTAGCGCCGATGCCCAGTCAGCGTTTAAAATCCAACTCGCGTATTTTTAGTCGAACAGCGGTTGACTATTGCGGTGCGTTTATGGTACGCGCTAATAATGTTCGGAACGCGAAAATCATAAAGGCCTATGTTGCAGTTTTTGTCTGCATGAGTGTTAAGGCAGTCCATCTTGAGTTAGTCTCGGATCTTACGACCGAATCATTTCTCGCGGCCGTGCGACGTTTCACGTCCCGTCGGGGTCTGTGTACCGACATATACTCAGACAACGGCAGAAATTTTGTTGGATGTAATAATCACCTCCAAGAGTTATTTGCATTTTTGAATTCAGATCCTTTTCAAAAGGCCTTACATGAAAAAACATTAAGTCAAGGCCTTACTTTTCATTTTCAACCCGTGACCGGGTCACATTTCAATGGATTAGTGGAGGCGGGTGTAAAAAGCTTCAAGCATCACTTGTACCGTGTTATCGGCACACGCACACAGACGTATGACGAAATGCACACGCTTCTATGTCAGGTCGAAGCAGTTTTAAATTCACGACCGCTTTGCGTATTAAGTACGGATTCTAACGATCCCTTACCACTGACTCCAGCGCACTTCTTGATAGGCGGACCGCTCGCTGCCCTACCCGATATTTCGTTTACGGATGTTAACCCTAATCGACTTACTCGATGGCAATGGGTACAACAGTGTACTCAACACTTTTGGAAGCGGTGGAGCAACGAATACTTACATGAGCTGCAGCAAGCGAATAAATGGTTTAGTAATCGCGGGGCTCCTATTCGAGAAGGCATGATTGTTGTGGTTCGCGATGATAACTTACCTCCCTTGCAATGGAAGTTAGCTCGCGTTCACGCCTTGCATCCAGGTACTGACAACATCACTCGTGTTGTCACTCTTCAAATGGGAAATTCGTTTACGAAAAGACCTATAGTTAAAATTTGTCCGCTTCCCATTGAATAAAAATTCGCTTATTTTATTGAGCATTTAGTACGTAGGAAAGTAGTTATAAAAGTTGTTTTGTGTTTCATATTACTATAAATTGATTTGTTTTTTGTTAAAACAACTGCGTTCTTTTAAGGTGAGCGGCATGTTCCGTGACGGAATAGTATTAATAGCTTCATAGTTACAATTTTTGTTGTTCGTTATCCTATTGATGATGATTAGTAGATATTTCTTTAATTTAATTGTATGAGGGTAGCATTTGGTCGATTTCAAAGTACCCGCAACCTGGAGGCTTAAATCTGGATATATTTCTATTACTTTGCTATTGGCTGGATCTGTCGGTGGAATTGATCACGTGACATCGCACACTGCATTGCGATGCAATCGACTGGCCATTTTAGTCCTTCCATTACCACCTCGGAGCGCATTCGCATCAATAAGCCGATCGCCTCTGGATTTGCTCGCGTCCTTCCGGTTATCCATCGAGTCGCGTAGCCTCATCCCATTGTGTCGTAACAATTTTCTACACGCACCCATCGTGAAAACCAAGATAAACCAGCACCTGTGGATATCCAAGTGTTCAAGGGAAACGCCAGTGGACACGCCCGCGGCGTTGGAAGACACCAGCCATCCATACCGTGAGTCCACAAGATCTTATTGCCTCCCTTAACACTCGGGATTCTTTCAGGATAGCACCCCATATCAGTGTGCGAGTCACGGCGGGACAGTTTATTTCAACTTCTCAACTCCTTGGAGCGTTCGAATGGAGCATAATTTTATATAAGGAACGCGCCCGTTGTGCCCAACACAAAAATTAGATTCATCAGATACGAATTCCTCGTACTCTCTTGATTCGACTCGACTTCATAACGAGTGTGTGAAACGAAACTTTTGTCACTTTGAATTCTGATTTGTAATCCTCATCTACAAAGATAATTGAAGGGATAAAGTTACTGATATAATCAAAAAGTTAGAAATGTATGTAGCTGCCACGAATACCTGAAATAAACCATAGGTAGCATGAAACCCTTACGATTGTCTTAGCGGATTTTCAATCTGGGAATAGATATCCACCTATATTCAGTTTTGTGTGCTATACTTATCTTTTCATCTATGCGTGTAAATGATTTCATTAAACGCTTTGCTAATTTATTAACAAAGAAAATTACAATCAAATAATAGAAAAATAGAAAAAATATATTTTATACTTACTATTTACAATTGAAACAATTGAGCTAACGATAGACTGTTGCAAACAATCTCAACTGATCCGTATCATATATCATATACCAGTTGGAATCGGCCCCAGGTGAAACTATAGATGTGACGTCTATCATTTGTGTAATTTAGTTTATAAACCCATATGTTCTATGTTTAGTTTTATGTAATTATGTGTATGTGTCGAAATAAATGCCATTCTATTCTATTCCATTCTATTCTATTCCCCAAGACGCTGACTGCATTAATTTATTTTTAGCATTAATGACGCTTTGTTATAAAAAGTCGTATTTTAATCATGCAGTCGCATTATTATAAAGGAGTTGTACGTATGCGAAATATAAAAAATCCTTGAACATTTCTGCGAGTGTGTAATAATAAATGTTTATTTGAGCATATCGAGCGGAGACGCGCGACACATTGAATACAAGGTGGCGTTCGGGACGCAAACATAATTTAGTTATCTCACACGAGACCAGAAAGTTTCGCTCAAACAAATAATATAGGTTTCCATGCGGGGAGCACCTGGGCGGCTTGCGATCGGTGTGTCCCTTGGGAAATAAAAACTTTGCTACACGTCGCATGTCCTAAAGCCTTCTTACGGTCTCTACGACACGTTCGTCGATTTGATACCGACGTACAGTTTATGGCTTTGATTCTCAACGTTTACGATATTGTTTCGTATTACTGCTGCGTAAAGTGAGTGTAAAACGCTGACGGACCCTCATTGGGAATGACCGGGCCGGATGAGATCAGCCATTTCACACGGATTCATAACCCTTTTTCTTGGAATCGAATATCGAGTTATGGATTTGACTAGTAACAAAACTATTTCACTGTTTTGCGACACTTCGATTGTAAGACTGCATTTTCTTCAACAACTTTACATAAAGTTTTAAATTGTTTCAGAAGTTAGTTACTTGATTCGCTGGTAATTTTCCACGTTACATCTGCGCCCTGCATTCCAATGTCAGAATTTCTTTGAAATGACTTCGCTAATATAACTAGTGTTGAAAGTTCCAGACGTCCCGAGTTCGATAACTGCCAGGATCTCTGCGAGAATTTTTAAATTAATTCAAACGAAAAATAAAATTAACGAAGTTGGTGAAGATTAAATTATACTCGCAGTAATTTGTGTTCTGGAAGTTCGTTAGGTCACAGCGTCGGATTGCGACAGGCTGTAGGACTTTTACCGGATTACGAGCTATAAACATAAATCATGACGGAGCACTAAATGCATAAGCGCGTCCGACTATACATTTAATAAGCTTTTTAAAGTAAAAAGTGACTCGGGTACGTGGGAGAGATCACCCAATCACGTCACACTAATATTACAAATGCGAAAGTTTGGAGGGATAGATGGATGTTTGTTACTTATTAACGCCAAAAAAAGAAACAGATCGGGCTGAAATTTTGCATAAATGTAGCTCTAGGCCTGGAATCAAATATAGGCTACTTCTATTTTTTATCCCATAAATCAGTTCCCATGGGATAGAAAAAAATGCAAAAAAAAGCCGCGGCCGGTTTTTTTTTGCTTTTTTTTTCACGCGTTTTTTCTATCTAGTAGTATCCTAAATGCGAAAGTTTGGATGGATGGATGTTTCTAAGATTTTTTTGTTATAGTGCTTACCCTCACTTTGGGTATCTCTAAGAAATGAAATAAGCTCCCAAAAATTTCCGGTTTCGGCGGGACTCGAACTCGTAAAGAAATTTTTGGGAACTTATTTCCATTTCTTAGGATGGATGTTTGTTACTTCTTTACGCCAATACTACTGAATGGGTCAGCTGAAATTTTGCATAGAGGTAGCTAAGCCTGGAATGAAACATAGGCTACTTTTTCTTTTCCGAACTTAATTATGTAGTCTAATCACAAAAAAGCATTATTTTGATTTCCAAAATGGACCAAAACCTATAGGGTACCTACTTCCCGTTGAGCTAGAATCATGATATTAGGCAAGAAACAAGGTCTTTTATTTATACGTATAATTAATATAAGGTTTAGTTACGGAACCCTTGTTGCGCGAGTCCGGCTCGCACTTGACGTTTTTATTATCCCATAAAATAAATTCCATGGGATAGAAAAAACTTTTTAACGTTTCTATAGATACATCGCTCCCGAAACCGTGGACAGAAACCAGTTTAAAATAACGATACCTTCAAGGTTAAGTCAGATAAACCTACATATAGGGTAAATTGTCTTATCCTAGTTTACTCCTTTCCCTATAAGCTGACCCATAAATAGGTAGAAGAAACTTCCGTTTCCTCCACATTCACTCAACGCAATCTATAAAATCTTTGAATAAACATTTGCCTTCTTTGCCCTTTTGCACTCGTAAAAGGGATCTGAGAAACTTCCCTAAACTTATTTAAACTTTTACCCTAGAAAATCCTTTTCGCAAGCAGTTTAAATGCGGAATTGAATATGTATTAGAGTATAAGGAAAGGTTATTGGGAATCGGCTCGGCAGGTAAACAAAACGCTCGGTAAGCTCTCTGAATTGCGCTTATCAACAAAGTTTTGATCTAGGTACTACCTCATCATCATCATCATCAGCCTATATCAGTCCACTGCTGGACATAGGCCTCCCCTAATGAGCGCCATCGCGCCCTGTCTTCAGCTAGGTAGTACCTAAGTATGTCTAAAGTATTTGACAAGAATAAAATATTTGGTGAGGTTCACGTACCAAGGCTATATGTTAGGGAGGCCTGTGTTCTGAGCTGAGGACGTCGATCGGATGAGATGATGATCATGATGAGCTGCTGAAAATCGTGATAATAATGATTTTAATGATTTTCTAAATACTGCTTACAAAATGATTGCTTAATCGCTTTCTGAAATAATGAGTAAGTAAAAGTACAACGGGGCAATGCAGCTAGCGTCTTGGGCACGCTTCCGACTGGTATTGATATGGATCACTTGAGCTACTTGTAGATTGTTTGCGACAGTCTGCAGTTAGCTCAATTTTTTCAATTGTAAATACTAGTTTTAATTCTATTACTTGATTGTAATTTTCTTTGTAAAAGTTAAAACTAGTATTAGAATTGAAACAATTGAGCTGACTGCAGACTGTTGCAAACAATCTACATGTAGCTCAACTGATCCATATCAATACCATTCGGAAGTGCCCAAGATGTTGGCTGCATTGCTGCATTTTCATTGAAAAATGATAAAAAATATATCTCAGTCATCGACATACGTTAAGTTTTAATCAACAAATCTAGCAGGCATACCAAAAAAGCTAATTTGAAAATTGCTACCGTTCCATCCAAAGTTGAAATTAGGAAAACCATCCCAGAATACCTCGAGGCAAACTTTAGACCCCTTTGAGCCGATCTATTCGATAGACGTTATTGGAAAGTGTTTATATTTAGTAAGATACTTTAGCAAATACCCTTGTCAATAATGTTAATTAGTTGTGAGTGAATTTACTGAAAGAAGGTCTATCAAAGGTTTGATGTAAAAATAGACAGATAGGCTTTTTAATGGATTAAGTTACGTAACAACGTAGGCGAAGAAATTTAGATAATAAATTCTTGATCTTCAAGGATGTTCTTTAATAGGCATAAGTTCTTTATGTACGTAATACTGGCAGTCCGCCCCGGCTTTGCACGGGTAGATTCTATAGCCTATGACATTTTCTGACCCTAAACTACCACTATGCAAAAAAATCATGTTGATCTTTTGCTTTATGAAAAATTAAAACAAATCAATCCCGCGGGAACCATACATTTAACCGGGATAAAAAGTATTCCAGACTATAATCTATCTCTGTGCCAAATTTTATCCAGATCCGTTCAGCTGTTCTGGCGTGATTGAGTAACAAACATCCATCCATCCATCCAAACTTTCACATTTATAATATTAGTGGGATCAGCTCAAAGTACCTATGAACATTAATGCTATTTGAGAGAAACAAACTAAAAGCAGTGTTCTTCGAAAATATAATATCGAACGACTACATTTTAATTGACGTTTTGATATAAGGTTTTATACGTTTAACGTGAAATTTAACTGTAGAATAAGCTGATTGCCCGATTATCCACCTGCCCATCACGGCTAACTGTCTGGTTAGCTAATCAGTGCTCAAGTCTTTTTTTATTGACTCGGACTAAAGGGTACAGAACAGGAAAATAATACTAGGTGTGTCCCGTTTGCTGCGACAGCGGTCGACCGTTGTTTTGCTGAAAAACGCGTAAATCTCTCACGCAAATACAGTGAATGCAGTTTGGTCGTGTCAGTCTGTCCTATTAGTTACCCTACCCAGTAGGTTTAACACGCGGTTTCATTATTCAGATGCGCACCTGTTTATTGGGTGTATTGATTTTCGGGAGTGTATGATGCTATTGGCTGTATTTGTTTTTTGGATGGTGAAATTGTGGTGAAGCGTGTATTTTTAGAAATTTCTGTTATATATACCTACAAATCAAAATATAAGGTTATTTTTGTACGTTTAATGTTCTGATCGTCATTGACCAGAGTCCTCAGTATGGGTTTTGCATTAGTTCACGATAACGAAAAAATTTTTGGTTTCTTTACATAGGTACATTTGGCGCTTTGCAGCGCCTCTATCGGACAGAGATGATGTATATTTTTAGAAAGACGTATTGAACAGGAGGGAAAGCTCGGCCTTGCCCAGCTGTGGGGTCCGGCTCGTTGGATAAGCTCAAACAATCTTCGTTACAAATTCGAAATATGTAGCCGTCGCAAAGTCACACAAGATTTACCGTCGTCTATATATTTTTATCAACATTTCACAAAGAATAACGATTTCCCCCAGGATACAGCAAAAAAAGGTGCAACCGCAATAAAACAGAATTGCATCGGATTAAAATGGCCCAGTCCTGTAACTCAGTGCCGTGCGTCATTGTTTAGAGATCTCGCAGCGTCGCCGGAGTCAATATGCGGAACATTTCCTATTACACGCCCACTTCTTTCCGTTGCCTTCAGGAATTATATGAAGCTGTGGTTTGACCACTTTGAAATGAAACACAGAAGAAGGAAAATTCCGATGGTACGGAGAGGCCCTATCCGCCATGTTTTGTTCCGATTTACTTGAAACTAGGCATATATATGCCAATTCATATTTCCAAGTAGAACACACATATTTTGGCTGTAGGGCCCATCCATAAGTTTAGAGGAACTTATGAAATAAAAGATTTCATATCAAAAACATATTTATGTAGGTTTGACGGTGGCACCTGAATTAAGGTAGGTAAGTATTCGACTGAATTAAGTAACATTTTATAGCGCTGACTTTAGTACAGATAAGTAGATTGTTTGCAACAGATTACAGGTACCTAGTCGAATAGTTTCAATTGTAAAAACTAGTTTTAATATAATTCTTTTATTTGATAGTTCATTGCTATTGAAGTCATTTTCTCCTTATTCCTTATTCAGTTGAATTGGTTTCGAATATCTTAATCTTAAGGTACAGAAGCGACTGATTTTAAACATTGATTTTGTTAGGCGTCACATCTTTCATCATCAGCCCGGATTGTCCACAGCTGAGCATAGGCCTCCCCCAAACGAGGCCACGAATAGCGGTCCTAAGCCGTCTCCATCCATCGACAACTTCACGATCGAGGAACGTAGTATCATCTCTATACAATTTCGTCCATATTTTTATTCCAACACAATTTGTAATGGAAGCGACACGCGGAGACAAGAGAGCAAGGGGGTCGGGAGGGGTGAAATTACTTGCAAATTCCATTTACTAACTCCGAGGCGTCAGAAGAAACCGACGTCTGTAGCTTGTTACCTAGATTGTGGTCTAACAATTTGGAACTCGGAGGTGAGACTGACTTGCAAGGTAGAGAAACATTTAAGTGGATTTAAACTTGTGTAAATGTTGTAAAAATATAGTTTTATGCAATGAGATTTTATATAAAATAAGATTTTATACCTAGAAATACTAAGTATCTACCTAAAATCAGTAAGACAGCTAAAAATAAGGTAGATATCTCAGAAACAAAAATAAAATTGGATATGGATTTTTTCATACAGTTTCGTTTCTATTAGATTTAAATTTAATATTTAAGTTTTATCAAATAAACGTAAGGCAATCTATACAATAATTAAAATAAGGTGATATTTACACAAAACCGCTTGGATTGTGAATATATTGATCACGGTTCACGGTATTCAGTTTGACTCCGTACGGATTCCGCCTTGTGTGAACTAGCTCTAAAGGTGGTTCCTTGCCAGGCCATTCGTGTGTAATGTTCAGAATCGAGCATTACATCAGGGAGTGATGAGAACCGAGCCTATACTTTCCGGTCGGTGATGCAGTATGGTGTGGTCAGTCAGCACTCAGCCGTGTGGACACGCAAGCACCAAAGGTTCTGCCAGAAAACCAGCGTTGCAAATTTTTTTGTGGAGCAACAAACGAAATTGATTCACGCACTGGTTGATTTACGGTAAGTGTAAGTGTAAATATTAATAGTAATTATTGTATACTGTTATTGTAATTTTCTTTATAAATATTTATACTCAAAAAAAAAGTTAATTATAATCATTTTTATGGTTTTTTTATGTACCTACCTGTCAATAAAAGTATTTTCTTATTTTTCTTTCTTTCGGTACATATTGTAACGTTATTCTCAAATTAAATCTTAGATTGTTATTAAAGTCTAATGCTCCCGGTGAGGGACCGCCTTACGACGCGCAGCGCCCCTAAAAGCGACAGTCATTTCCCATATTTATCCAGTCTTCAAAGTCTTTGAACATGATCACAACTTGTAAGTTTGTTTCTTTGCTTGGTGGTACGATTACCAATGAATAGCCGGACCTCCGATTGGTATGTAAGCAACGAGGCGTTACCGCGAACTTAGCTCATTACCAATGTAACGCCCACGGAATGACAATGTCGGGAATTTTTACTTTATTCTTTCAACTACGTGGACCTAAGAATGGGGCTGTTGTTTCGATAGAGGCAGAATACTCCTCATAGTCTTCACCGAAAACCGCTGGGGTAAACGTGTTCTTGAGTGGAGACCGCGACTCTGAAAACGTAGTGTAGGACGCCCTCCGACCAAGTGGGATGACGATTTGCGAAAGACTGCAGGCAAGGCAGATGCTGAAGACAGGGCGTGATGACTATAGTGCTCATTAAGGGAGGCACGATCTCCACTCAAGAATACGTGAATTCTAGCGGTTGACGGTTCTTCCAGGCTCACTGCCACTGCTAATTCTTTGAGCTATGTCTGTAACTTTGGTTCACTGTCGGATGTATTCGTTACGAATATAGCTCTTTCCATAGCTCGCCGATCGACTTTTCATTGGTGGACCAGCCCTACCTTGAGTGTCCACTCGAAATTATTTAACTTACTCAAAATAAGAACAGTATTACCAACCCTTTGTCATCTGCTTAACACATTATCGGCCTTAACGCATTCGCTGCCCAATCTCAGCAGTGCGACCAGAAAGGGCGCACCAATTATACTTATACCTGTACCTACTTGCAGTGTGTGCAATAATAGACTCTGCCCTCAAAGTGTGTTTTTTTCGACTGAGTAAATTGTTTAAGTCCTACCGTAAAATAAAGGAAAATTTCTTAAACCACCTCTAGACAGATCTTTAAGCTCTGCTCTGCGTCCCACGCTTATTAGGTGGCAGACGTGTAGTGGCAAGACGAGCGGAGACTCCCGGGGCCATATTGAATTTTTCACATTAATTCTATTTCTTTGTTTCAACTTAAAATGCAGCGAGATCCCTGCGGTAACTAGTTAGCAGCTGAATAAATTTGGACTATGGTAAGTACAAGCTGACAACACAGTAAAACATGATACCATAAAATTGATAAAACTAATATGTAGAATTTTTTCATATTCTATATAATTTACTAAAACAATTTATTGTTTTCTACTCCAGAAGACTATCACACTACAATTTAATGACTTATACTGTAAATAGTTTTAATAAGGATACAGGTACAGGCTGATATTATGATAGTGAAATGAACGATGTGCTCGTGTACATTGTTCATATCGATATAGACGTAGGAATACCTGAAATAATTATTTGTTTAAGCACCTTTGTTTACCTACACTTGAACATATCAACATACAAAATCAACCTCAGTCAAAACATCGCAAGGAGGAAGCACCTATGCCCGTTATCCGTGGTATCTATTTCAAGACATGTCACAAACCCTTGGTCTATGAATAATTTACAGTCCCGCCGCGACCGCAAAGTGTTTATTGTGATAGCGTGCCTGACTTCACAACCGCAAGCTCATGTGAAATAAAACACCTAGATTTTTCCTCTCAATCTCTAAGGTACGTCTGCCAAATTCCCCCAATTCACAACATCCTAAGCGGTCGGAAACACTCAGCCAAAACGAATTATATATCCGGGAGGTAGGTTCCACTCTGGAATTTTTCCAAATCGCTCTTGGGATACCGCTATAAGGCAGAAATCAAGAATGTAAGGAGTTATGCCAGTAGGCAGTGCCACAGAAATGTATAGCGAAAGTCGACGAGGTAAGGTCTGTAATTACGTGCTCGCGGATGGTCGTTTACCGCGAGTCCTGAGGCCGAGGGAAGACGGTAGTAAATAACAAGCGAGATCGGATTATTTCGATAAGATCGTAAAATGAAACAAGGCGCGCCTCGACGGGACGTTTTCTTTTTGAATATGTTAGACGCGCCGGCACATTGCCCACGTGCGGATGTAAAATGTGAAAGTTTGACTAAGTTTATTTCCTTTGGCCGTCGAAGTTTGAACAAATACATTATTTGCTATGAGTAGGTAGTAGATGTTATTAGTTATGGATAGTTAATCGTGAGATTAGCGATAGATATGAACTTCTCCGTATCCTTTATGGATATGCTACGGTTTTGCTACGACATCTGCAAATAATGCTACAGTTCTACAGAAACGGTAAAAGGGGTTTACTGTAGTGTTAATGAACAGTATTTTCATGAACGATACAAATATAAATGAAGAACGCTAGGTAGGTATTCATTAAATCAAACTTCACAACTTATCCTTCCGGTTAGGAGATCCTTCCGGAGATAAAAGAAACCCTATATGCTATGAATAAGAATAATCAATCAAAACAAAAATCAGTAAGATTCAAGTGAATTTGTGATTTAAGCTGAAAAAATAAAATCAAACTGTAACTTCGAGTAACCATAGCAAACGAAATCCCTTTCTTATCTAAAAACAATAACCACAGTTCCCTGCGCAAACGTTACTTTTACGACGTAAATTATTCAAATATATTCAAAAGCTGGCAAGTATCTAACAGCTATTTCTAGTTTGAAGCCGTCGAAGGCTCACATCTGTGCAGGCGAGCATCTGTAGGCACGCACGGACCGTCCAAGTGCAATCTTATTTTTCCCGAGTCTGGCGTTCTGCCTGTGGCTTATTGCCTACGTGCCGGCCGGTACTGTCATATTACTCTATCGAGCTATCGGTGGTCCACACGCGCGATATTAGTAGCTCTGCCCTCTACAGATATTGCTCCAGGTCGTAAATAAAATTGCTGCCGCGGTAAGCTGTACTTATCGTTGAGGATGTTTCGGGTAAGGATCTGTGTAGGTACATTTTGCACGTTGAAATTAAGACTTGGAAATGTTAGAATAACTTGTTTTATGTCTTTAGGATTTCCTAAAAACACGATGTGTGATATTCGGTATAATTATACCGAATATCACACATCAACTCACTTGAAGTTGAAAGTTTATAACTGGTTCAGTCAGTTTAACACTTTTATGGCCCACGACCTGGTGGTTCTCCAGGCGGTGGCGCACCCCTGCGGGCCGCACCACCAAGATAACTGGGCAGTAAATGCGTTAAAGTATTTGGAAAAACTTCATGGTTTGACGGTGGCTGCTTATGATGCCTGCTGCAGTACAGTTTGAGCCGCCATGCTCTGAAATTCGGCTTGTAATAGTTTAGAGGAGCAATGGACATTTCTACACTTAATCAAATGGAAACGCCAGTTATCTTATGTGAAAACTTGATACGAATCGGATCTTTTTTATTGCTTACAAAGATTAACTTACAACGAAACTTGTTTATCACAATTACGCAAACAATAACATAATAAGGGCGACCGCAGGCGGGTTTATTGTCGGCGAATGTTACCGGCGAGGATTGTCGGAAAAAGTGAAAGTTTTTATCTGTGCTCCCCGGCCGCGCGTTCTCATTTCCACCGGTTTCTGCCGCTCTTGATCACAATCTTAGGGCTGTGCCGTCGTTTACGGATAGATTTTTTTTCATTGAGTAAGTACATCACTATAGGACGCCGAGGCGGGCCTAGGAGACGCTTGCGAGACGATTTCGACGCATTCCAGGTAGATTGGTGGGACCTGGCAAACGAACGCGACTCTTGGAAAATTTTGGGGAGACCTTTGTCCAGCAGTGGGACAATATATATATATGAAATATATTGGGTATATATATATTGGGTTATATGAAAGGTACATAACTATCAAAAATTATGATGTTCATTATCTGGTAGGCATTTCAAGCTCTGTTTACATTGGGGCCGGATGATGCTCTGTGACAATATCCAACATAAATTATCTATGCATACAGGGTGCTACAAAACAAGACACTGGATCATCTTTTTTTCTGTGATTTTTTGTATATCGATTTTTTTTTTCAATTTATTTTATAAATCGGAAACTATTTCCCTCGTGATTTTTTACGTGTATTCATACATTATTATTGTTCTGTAATTTCAAAGGATTTATTGTAATAATTTCATGACCAAACACAGGTTTGCTGGAAACACTAGCATAAAACATCTGTTTATAATGTGGTGTGATATCAGAGTGACAGAACATCCCTATGAAAATAAATGCAGTGGGTAATAAAGTTAAAATGGCGTTCTGAAAGTCACATGATATGTTGTTTTTGTTCGATCAAGCGAGTTTTGAAATGAAACTATCTATTCAGGATATTTTGCAGAATGTACCTATATTAAATAAAACATATCTACATGAAACCATATAACTACTAGGTACGAAAATAAAAATTACAAAGAACCCATTATTTTACAGTTACGTAACATCCATAGTACATAGAAAAAGCTAGGCTAAAAGTTTCTCTGAAGAATAGGATTCGTAACGAATACGTCCGACAGTGAACCAAAGTTATCGACATAGCTCTAAGAATTAACTAGCTAGAATTAACGTAAATTCTTACATAAAGACTTGCTTTTATAATGGCTCATTGACTTTGCCGTAGTCGGGTGATAATGACTATTGCAATGAAAATACAAAGCTTGCGATATTACTGTTTATGTCATTACTCACTACCATTAGGTGTGCAAAGATCTGATTCGTTCGTCCACAACCAAGGGGGGCACGGGGGCAAGGATGGACCTTGAATCTACTGGATGTTCTTAATGCACTTACATATTATATCGTTTGTCACACTAATATTATAAATGGGAAAGTTTGGATGCAACAACAACAACAATTTGTAGAAATAATAAATCAAGTACTTACTGACTTGATTTATTATTTCTACAAATTGTTGTCTGTCATTTAAATAAGTTTGGAACCATCTATAAGCAGCACCTCTAATCAACGTGGCAATACTGCCAGCATTGCCTTCTGGTGACGGCTCAGATTTTTCGAATAGAATAGAATAGAAATATATTTATTTGGACTCAGGTACACACAGGTATAAAATAAAGCGAAAAACCAGAACAATTTAACATGGAGGTAAGGTAAGGGTAGGAAATAGATATAAGTGTATACTTGTTGTAATTGTTTTATTTTGTTATTGTAATATTGAGTATAAACCTATTATTTCCAATATGGATTACACTCACAAACTACCCATCTTCTCACTTTTCGAGTGAGTTTTTTCGTATGTTCGTCGCCCTTACTCACCGATGTGTCCATAACCTGCAAGCTCACAGGCCCGGGGTACGGTCCCTAATAAAATGAGCGGCAGTAACGCGCTGTTTGCACCGACGGGACCGAGATGACAGATACGGCACGACGCTCCCACCGTTCTTATAAACTAGCGTGCTAGCACTAGTGAACGAAAATTTACAAAATATTTCACGTGTTTATTTATAGCGCGCGGAGCTGGGTCCTTTGTCTATAGGGGAGGTGATGGATTGCGGTTTCCATAATTCACCTATACTAATTTTATAAATGTGAAAGGAATTTTCTCCATCTGGTATTACTTTTTGGATAGATAGATAGATAAAAGATTTATTCGTCACTTTTTTAAACCAAACTGCAAGAAGATAATTTGTTTTCTGGAAGGCCAGGCGACTATTTAACTACCTTTTTATCTTTTATCTAGGTACCCTCAACTTTTAATTTATCAATAATTATTTTAATATTTTCTGTACTGACCAAAATGTTTTATCGCAAAAATATTTAAGCACAAATATTCTACACTTAATAAGGAGCTTCAAAATATTATGTAAGATAAAGATGTACTTTGTGAACGAAATAAAACAGTTGTATTTGTTTGATAACAATACTGAAAATCATTTTGGTACACAGCAATAGACAATAGTACTACCACTTTTGGAAAAGCTTTTTTAATTTCGCGGAATACGCGGCACTATTTAACATTTATTTATTCCGTGAATATGCAAAAGATGAAAGATAATGGACGACTCACTTTGGCATGCATAACAATCAAATATTTTATAGTTATAGACTCGTTGATAAACCGAGTTTAAAATAGGCAGCTGAACAGACATAGCCAGGCATTAGAGCGTTTGCTGGAGCGTTTGCACGTTAGACGTTTTAAACTGTTCGCTTACGATTGTTCTGTCAAAATCTTATATCGAATCAAAGCGCGCGTTTGGATCTGTACGATGTAAGGAAACGGGTGGTTTATAAAACGCGCGTTACTAGCGCGCGCTTTATAACGCCTAGTGGTCATATAGCTAGAAGGTTTTTTAAACGCCTTTTCGTTGAAACGAAAGCATTACTCCACACTGCAGTGACATTTTTCTTTATGAACTCCCCCATCCTGTTTTCATTAATTCCTGCTCCCTCATGACCCCAAATAAAAGCTTAAAAGGAAATGTTTTCATACTTGGAATTTGGCACTCAAAGAGATATCTGGCGCTGGTATAAGCTCAGTTAGGGTGACGCGATATCTGATTATTTAGATTCTGTGACTCATTGACTCTTACCTACTGGAATATTACGAAGTACATTATTTTAAGGGAACACACTAGAGTTAGCGCATATTAACTCTAGTGTCAGTCTACCCTGTCACGTGGATGTCCACGTGTCATATTGTCATATGGACGTAGGCAAAAGTTTATTTACATTATAATAATTTAATAAAATAATTCTTTCTTGAACACCAGAAAAGAACATTAGGTACATAAGATAAGTACAATAGATAAGTACAATAGACATAATAAATATGTACAATAACATAATAGACATATTACATAAGATAAGTACAATAGGCGCCCTTGTCGCTGAGAAGCGATCTCTTCCAGGCAACCAAATTCTAGGTAGATTTTAAAGTTTTTAATTGTTTTAAGGGAACTGACTTCCTGAAAGCTTTTATTTAAAAGTCAACAACTTCTGATAATATTACTGCAAAATAAGCAGTTAAACCTAAAGATGCAGCAAAAAATTTAAATGGGAAACTCGTTTTAGCAAGCATGTTAACGGCACAGCCATTAGAGCTAGAATCGCCTGCTCATGGGCTATTTACTTGCCATTACCTTTGTAGCGCTGTGCAGTGAAGTATTAGTACGATGCAAGCAATATATTTAATTGGAATAATTGCTGGTGTAATATTAGTTTCTCAAGAGCGTCTGAGGCTGCGGAAGAACCGTTACTTAACGCTTTTTATGAGTTGTACTATTTAATTAAAAAATTCTGTGTTTATCGCTGAATATAAATAGCTATTTAAAACTTTTGTTCAAAAATTGAAATTACGTGCTTATGAGCGTTTGCGTACTAAAAGCTTCGTTGTACGGGAATGGTAGTTTGCTGATAGTTTCAGTATGCTAAACATTAAAAGAGGTATCCGTGTTGGTCCTTATGGGTTGCCTCACTATCTTTGATCACTATACCTATATACATTTAGATAAATAGATAGATAGATAATTCTTTATTGTACCACACAAACACAGAAAACAGTACAGAAATAAAAGTTACAAGATGAAGTACAAAGGCGGCCTTATCGCTATGAGCGATCTCTTCCAGGCGACCTTGGGATCGACTGGACATGTTAGAATAAAAAAGACGGTGGCACTTGAAAAAAAGAAATTATAAAAAAATTATAGTATATAATACTTAATCTACTAGATATCAACATAACATACAAAATAACAATAAACAAATACGAACATAAAAATTATTTGCTTAACTTTGTAACGATAGGTATGCTGATGAATTTATTAGATAAAGTCATATAAAACAATATCAATCATCAAATACATTTATTAGGTACATAAAGAAATACAGATATATACTGCATGAGGCTTCAATTTCTGGCTATTTATTAATAGCCGAATTTTATTAAAAGCCGATTTTTCTAAGATTGAGAGAAAAAACTGATGATCATTTGTTCTTTCAAATCTTAGAAAAATCGGAAAACGGCTAGCCAAAATTGAAGCCTCATGCAAATCCAGTAAATGTATCTGTATTTCTTTATTTCCTCTAATAATATCCTCTTCTACAGATTAAGCTTGTCTATAAATCCTCAACAACTATTAACACAAAGCACACTGACAGTACTTATACTCTGAACCTGGTTACGATCGTGATAATTTTAGAGGTGAACTGGAATTGATTCGACAAGTTAATGGCTCTGTACGCCATAAAGTTGGCGGTGTCTCACTGCTTAATATAGCCGCGTTGCAAGAAACAATTAGACAGGCGGCACAATCATCCTACAGAAGCTCCTACAGGAGCTCTCGCGGATGTGTGAACTGGAGTTTGGACATGACATTATGGCCAACTATGGAAAACGAAACATCATGTATAACGTTTTTTTTTGTTATAGTGCTTATCCGCACTTTGGGTATCTCTAAGAAATGAAATTAGTTCCCAAAAATTTTCGGTGGGACTCGAACCCGCACCCCATTCTAGTTTTTCGGTTGAACCGACTAAGGGTTTCGTGGCTTAGTTGGATGGGGCGCGGGTTCGAGTCCCGCCGAAACTGGAAATTTTTGGGAACTTATTTCATATCATGTATAACCACATGTATGAAGGTGAAAACTACAGATTTATAATAACTTACCTGATAACATCATAAACTTTTTATCAATACACATATTTAAGAAAAGATATACTACATATATTTATGACAAAATTTGTTGTTATTTAACGAATTCAACAAAAAATTGTAATATTTTTTTAAAACAAGCTTTTATTTTCTTCCAGAGTAATTGTCAAGACGAATAAAACGATCCAAACTCGAAGGAATTACGTAATAGAGAATTCACATTACCACCTTCCAGCTTAATTATCAGTTTAGCTCCTTAACATCCTAATATTGCATTGTCATCCGATTTGAATATGTCAAATTTCAGCTCAATCAAATATTAAAAAGAGGGTCATATCTAACTTCAAAGATTACAGGACAGACACCGGCCTGGTGAAATTTATTTAATATTGTAAAAACTATAAGCTGTTAAAATACGATGAAAAAGAGAGCATTCTAAGAAGCATTTCAAAAGACCAAAGTAGTCTAAGTTTAAGTTATTCGAAATCTTCATCTACATCTACGCGTTTCAATCGGAGTAGTTCACTAGTTTCGTGTGAAGTCGTAAACAAACATATACCCATTCATTCATCAATGGTTTAACAGTAGACACCGGTATTCACAATACAAATTTCATGAACGAAATTCATCATTCAGGCTCCCTAGCCTGTAGGTCGCTTTCATCCTTTGTCTTGTACAAATTTCATGAACGAAATTCATCATTCAGGCTCCCTAGCCTGTAGGTCGCTTTCATCCTTTGTCTTGTACAAATTTCATGAACGAAATTCATCATTCAGGCTCCCTAGCCTGTAGGTCGCTTTCATCCTTTGTCTTGTACTAATTTCATGAACGAAATTCATCATTCAGGCTCCCTAGCCTGTAGGTCGCTTTCATCCTTTGTCTTGTACAAATTTCATGAACGAAATTCATCATTCAGGCTCCCTAGCCTGTAGGTCGCTTTCATCCTTTGTCTTGTACAAATTTCATGAACGAAATTCATCATTCAGGCTCCCTAGCCTGTAGGTCGCTTTCATCCTTTGTCTTGTACAAATTTCATGAACGAAATTCATCATTCAGGCTCCCTAGCCTGTAGGTCGCTTTCATCCTTTGTCTTGTACAAATTTCATGAACGAAATTCATCATTCAGGCTCCCTAGCCTGTAGGTCGCTTTCATCCTTTGTCTTGTACTAATTTCATGAACGAAATTCATCATTCAGGCTCCCTAGCCTGTAGGTCGCTTTCATCCTTTGTCTTGTACAAATTTCATAAACGAAATTCATCATTCTGGCTCCCTAACCTGTAGGTCGCTTTCATCCTTTGTCTTGTAAACATTCAATCTGTACCTACTCATTTTCTTTTCTTTTCCTATGTTTATTATATATATTATGTTAAAGCTCATTCATTAACTCTAAGCAAGCTGTGTTCACAACGAGTAGGTTTTACACTCATTCTTGTTAATTTATGCCTACTATGTTATCTTTCATTTAATGTGTAACAACCAGTTTTGTGAACCAAATAATAAAAAAAAAAAACATTGGTAAAAAGTTACATCGACTTCGTAGAAGCGCTACGAATGCATTTCACGTAGCAGTTCATAATAAAATCTTAAAAACAGCCGGTGAGAAACGAAACAATTATTATTACTTTTAGCTTGTGGTGCGAAAAATTTGGTCCGAAACAGCGCCACACCAAATAATTGATTTCAAAGATATTTTTTATTTATTTCTTCTAACATCTGCGTGGAAGGTAGCAACGTGTCGAATGGCGTGTAATACGGCGGGCATAAATCGTGAAGGCACAGTGACGAGCGTCTCACACCGGAATGAGAGACATGTACGATCTTCGCTAGAATACCCTAAAATTTCCTTTTAATTGTCGTTCCGACGTACGACTGCCTTATTACATTTAATAACTTCTGTTTCAATTTCTGGAGTCAAATAGAATTTTATAGGAACTAGGGTATACTATATTCACGAACAAAGAGAACGAGTTGGAAGCTATAAATTTTATAACGTTTACTGTCAAGTGCCATGAATATACATGTCTATAAATGTTTGAGAGCCACAGGGGTCTTCTCTGTGACATGTACAGTGAAAAATCATTATATCATTATACATAATAACAAGACGTACACAGCTCTGTTTCAATAAAAAAACAAATGATAAAACATCTATTTGCATTTGTTTCTTAATTTAAATTAATATTCGAGCACCATTCCCGACCCCAACACTCAATAGAATTTAAAACTATTAAAAACAGCGAAGCACCGCGACAATAACCATCTCCTTGCACAGTATTCAAATGGGATTGCATCTTTGCCAAAACTAGCGGGAGAACGGCGTCGCTTACATTAATATACAATAGCGTTTGACCCTTCTTGTGTCTCTTTGTTTTTATAGGTGGTTGAATAAGCATTAACTAAGTAATTTCGGGAGCAGGTACGAGTTGAGGTGCGTTTAGCAGACCTTTAATGTTGCTACAGGTGTGGAAACGACACATCTGTGGTTGATTCCGTGTGAATACTTTCTGAGCATTGTTTTGTTTTGGTGTCACTGAATTAGGAATATGTACCTTGCGCACTCAGCGGTTAGCCGGAACGCGGTCAGCCGTGTTGTTGACCGTAATCAAAAATATGTACGAGAAAATTGTTTTACTGCGCACTGAGATGAGGCTGTCGAACAACCGCTCCGGTCGCTTGGAACGCTGCGTCCCACCGAAATAGTTAGATAACCGTAATCGCAACCGCATGATATGGACAGCCGGACGACTGGCCGCGTTTCGCCTAACCGCATAAGCTCTGGACAAACGTTTTGAGACGTTTGCAGTTTGAGCGAATGCAATAAAACTGCAAACCAACCGTGCAGCCCGATTGCAGTCAGTGTGCAGTTCCAGTGTGTAGTCGTTAGAACTGCACGCCAACCGGTTGCACGGTTTGCAGTGTTATTGTGCAGTCGTACTAACTGCATTCAAACTGCAAATTTGCAATCGGTGTGTCTAGAGTCACGGTGCGTAGGGCAGTTACCCTTATGCCATGGTAACACAATATTAAAGATATAATTACAAACGGCCCGCGCGGGCTCGCTATTGCATGAAATTTGTGAGTCACTACGGCCGATAGGTTAACAGTTAAGTAAACTGAAAAGTGAAATAATTTTGTACTCTTATTCTACTCTTAAAATACTCTACTTTTAATACTCTTGTTGCTACAGAGTAACTAGAGGGACAAAAATGAAAAGCATGGAACACAAGATTCAACGGTACTTTTAAATAATAAAATCACATTAAACTTTAAAAGTCTAAAGTAATGAAAAAGTGTTAGCTGTTGAACCTAACTACCTGGAAAACTGTATATTTTATAACGATCTACTTGAGCATAAACTTAAGTCAGAAAAGTTGCAGACACTAAAAATACTTTGCAACATCGTCGTCCAAGATTTAAGATCTGTAAGGTTTACTTACATAAAAATGAAGATTCCTAATATACCTACGATAAGCACTAATATACTATAATATATAAGCACTATAACAAAAAACCACAGGTACTCACTGTTACTGTTTTTCTAGTTATTTTTCATTTGCTCTTTGTGTTTTGGAGTGAGATTTCACTCGTTGATGCTATTCATTCTCTGCGCTGTAAATATTCAGTCTGCTATAGGCTCGTATCAATAGCAGATGCAATTAGTTTGAGTGCACCGTTTTTGATGTAGCACCGGACGGCCGCGATCTCTGTGGAGAGCTTCTGTATAAATAAATCCAATACAGTTTAGTACCTATGTAGGTACAGAGATATTTCAGTGCATATAAAATGATTGCTGTCGCGTTGAATCGAGGTTATTTCGGTGATATAAATTTAGTTGGATATCTGATCCAACTACATATAACTATAAATCACCTACCTACCTGCACATAGACGTTTTTACGCCTATCAAACCAGAAATAACCGGTATTATTCTTCGGGCCGAGTCTAAGCGGGCTGAGTGGGCACTAACCCCCCATTTTAACGTAGGTGATGGATAAAACGAGTTAATGGACGCGTTTTTCACGGGTGCTTTGACGAGTTTTACGTTTTATACCAATCAAATAATTTTACTTTCATAACTTTTTAAACTTTCGTAATTTGTTAACATGTTAATGATTATTTATCGGGTATTTACCGCGCAAGTTTTGTTTTCTTTACACAAAAAAAAAACAAAAAAAGGAACGTGGTACTTACAAAGATATTTCACGATGGAATTCCTTCGGCCATGCGTACCTAAAGTTAAATTCATTCTACATAAATAAATTTATATATTTAAACTCGTGCATAACCAAATGCTGCTCGTACAAAAAGTATTTTCAACAGTGTAATTGTACAACACCATTTTACACCACAAAAGGAGAAATAGTCATAAAAATCCCTCAGATAATTGGAACACTGAACTGCTCATCAAGTCTGGTTTTAATTTTATTAATTAACAAGGCGCTCCTCGGCTCGAGAGTAATGTTGAAATGCAAAATATTTGCACGCCGGAAATCTGTCGATTGTAGGCCCAACATCGTTGATTTACGATTTCATTAGTTGCACAGGCCGACAGACAGAAACAATAATACGTCAACTGAATCTGGTGATTGCATAAAAACATGATTTAATAATAGAGTCCATAAAATAGAATTATTCATGAACACTGATTGGTTATTAAGAAATGTTCTAGGTTATTTAAATCGGTTGGCCAACCGATATAAAACGGCGCCATGTTTTGTTTATTCCATCTAAAATTGTTTTTAAATAATTGCAAGTTTTAAAAGAGCTCACTTTACAAATTTTGGATCGACTCCAAGGAAGTAATATGTTTTGCACTTGGCTTGGCAACAAAAAGTGTTTCGTTATTATAGTTAGGTAAATATTACTCACATCACCCTGAAGTCTAGTCAAGTTTTAAGTTTATTGTTTTCTTTTAAGTTACCTAGGATCATTTTATTTTGTCTGCTTTAAAGTTTTTAAAGTCACTTAACACGGTCGTTGTTAAGTGGCTTTTTTATACAACAGTCGAGATCATACTGAAATGTAAGTATTCTAGGTTCTATAGTTTGTTTTATCTCTTCTCCTCACTAATTTGGTGCAAGCAAAGCGTGAGTAGATTCCTAGAGCTAAAAATCTAAGTAAAAAAATACATTAGGTATCATTACTAGGAACATAACCTGTGGACAAAAGTCAGTCGTCAATTCCGTAATACACGGATCAAAATGCCGTCAAAATCCTCACCCATCACTGGGGCACATCGAGTAGATTGATTGCATTTCAGGCGTCATCGCATAGAAAATATTGCGAATGTGTAATTGGATATTCGAGTGCGATACGTCGCCCGCACGCGACGGCAGCGTGCCGATGACGGGCTTGACAAATAATATGACGGACGATGAATACTGCTATTGGCTAAATGCAATTTCATCGCTTGTTTTTGGAACGCGTTTGCGTAAGCGTTGGGAGCTAGGCAGTAGTGGTTTGTAAAGTACTTACTTGGCGGAGAAAGCAAACTAAAATTCTTGTACATAAGTAAAATTCTTCTTTACTGGCTGGTCGCGGTTTCACCTTCTTTTTAATAATAATAATAAAATGTAAGGTAAAAAGTATGTAAAATAAGGCTATTTTTATTTTATACTGCCTACATCTATGAAAAAATTCAGCACGATCCCTTCACAAATTTTAGCGTGACGAAGTAACAAACATACAATGTTTCGCATTTTTAATATTAGTGTGATGTAAAGGTAGCTTGTGATAGCAAGGTCAGCCTAAGTATTAAAGTGTGTAAGGAATTGAAAAGCAGCAAGAACCAAAAATAACTTTAGGTACATGTAATAATTATTATAAGTGAGTCAAATATTTTTCCAGAAAAATAAATATAATAAATAATGCTGGACGACTCACACAGCATTATCTAGCCCCTAGCTAAGCAGAGCTTATGTTATAGGTACTTTTTTTTTTTTTTTTTAATCATATTTATTTTAAGAACCTTTATAATTAAATACATGTCGGTCCTATTGTGTATATAGGTACTTGATAACCGATATACGTAATATAATCCAATACATAGATAGATATTTTTTATTATATATAGAAAACGACCAGAACACCCTGAACAAATCTCAAAAATCTGCAGATCGTACAAACATTTGTCCCGAGGCGGGAATCGAACCCGCAACCTCCTGCGTCGCAGGCAGACCTTCGCCCACCGCGCCACATCGGTCGTCAGATTTATATCAGTTCAGTAACAACTAATTCTACCATCTTGACAAAATTAAATAGATACTCTACTGCAATTTTCCGCTTTCACATTTTTGATAGGTTGAAAAGATAAATAAAGTTGCAAGCAATGCAATGGCTTGATAAAATAGATGATAAACTTCCATTGCGATAATATACTTGCTGCCTTTCAGATGCCAAGTAAATGCCTGAGCCAAAAAATGCACCAATACTTGCAGAATTCCTGCAAGTATCTAATTCAAGCTCTAAAGTTTTGTCGAATTCTAAGATACTAAACTCTCCTGACTCCCTCTATGTGTGCTCACCTAGAGCGAAAATCCACTCTTCTCTTGAGACATCGTTCTAATAATGGAGGCGCTAAAAACTTGATAGCTTCATTAATAAACCAAAGTGTTTCCGGCCCGTGTGTTGCTATTCCGGAAATAGTTCTCACACTTAGGCTTCGGGCGGGATCGAATAGAATATTTGGAACTTGCGGAAATGTGATCCGGCTCTTTGCTGAAGCTTTTCGACTTTTACTCGATTTACGAATTCGAACAGAACTCGAACTGGACAAGGTGCGAATATGAAATCCTCCTGCTTCTATTTAATAAAATTTTCGGATGCAAGCATTGAACAGAATTTCCTAAACTATTTTCCCTGGCGCTAGTTAACGCAGTAGCTAGAGTGCTACTGTGAACAGTGTGAAATTTCATTTCATAAACCACATGACATGACTAGACTATACGCTCTTGTCACTGCTCTAGTTTCACAGGTTTTTGTAAGGCCCTTTATCGTAGACACTTTCCACCGCACAGTGGGTAGTTGAAAAACTACAGTTTTATTTTTCAAGCTTGCGCAGTAAAATGTTTTGAAAGGACCGATTTCGCTTTGCGTCTATGGCGGCCCCCGCCCGCATGTCTCGGCTATTGTGAAGCAACTACAATCGTACCTAGCTACATTATTGTTTCGACTGCGAACCTGCCTCCTTTTTATTCGAGTTTCCATGAAACCGTATCTTTACACGGTTGAGTTATGGTGATGAAATTAAAACCGAGGCTTTTAGTCGAACGTTTTGTTTCCATCGCTCCAGATTACTATATCCGTACTTTGGAGATTATTATTTTTATGATCCTTTTCATCTTGAGAATGGATGAGAGTAATTTTGTGCTTGAAAGATAAATGTTTTGAGATCGTGCTTGAATAAAGACTGTTCAATTTGTTGATATTAATGTAACTGGAACAGTATTACGAAGGGTTTTGTGCATTTTTAAGGTATTATTTCCGGGACTGTATGGCTTTACTATTAGTACTTTACGCAGATATCAAGGTGTAGGTTCAACTATACAAAGAAAAGATTTTTATCAAATGCTATTTAAATTTTGAGTACAAAAATTATATCCAAAAGTAGTTTGTGTTTGTTGTTTTCAAAACAAACACGTTCAACTATTCAACCCGCCTAGGTTCTTCAAATTCTAGGGATTTTATCGAATAATCCAAGACTGTATTTTAACGTTCGACGTATTAATCTGAGCGAGCTTAGCAAAGCCACGGCTACACTGCAAATCATTAGCAGGATAGAGACGGCTGTGGCCGACCGCACTCGCTGTTTGCATTTGTAATTAATACACTGTTTACACTTCTGATTTACGGTACCGTCCGCTGCTGTACTAATGTGTTAATAGTTCGGAAAATTACCGCCAAAGATAATAATCGGATGAAATTATATTAGGGAAATTACCTTTTTAAGCGTCTGATAATTCAATTCAATAGGAGGCAAAGTCATTGCTTTTATTGTTAAAGAGTATTGCTGGCTTCATCTATTCGTGTTGGTACTTAGATCGCAAATCGTATTTGTTGAAAATATTTTAGTTGCAACATACATAAATCCTGTTGGTTTTCCAAATGAAGTCAAACTAATATTAATGTAGAGTCTTCAGCGTAGTGAATACAAAGATTAAATTATTTTGTGCGTTTGTCAATAACGATGTAATGATGAGCAAAGATAAATATGAAGCGCTCGATTTGTGTGTTTGAGGCACTGTCGCGTAGGCGTATAACGTATCGGGTATACGGTATCTGCGTTGGTGTCACAGATTCAGTTACGTTATATTTCTTGCTAGCATGTCATACGAATCTCACATTATCAACATAAAACCGAGCTCATTTCGAAAATCTCAGCGTGTAATGAAATACTGACAAAGAGCCGTAGCCGCAACGCACTCGACTCCTCGACGACTCCTAGGGGTGTGTCTTGCTCATTTTGGTTTCGTGAAAAATTGTGCCCCCCGCTCTTGTAGGTCCCTAAGTCAGCGTCGACCGGGGGCGTGGTGGCACTGCGAAGAGGAATTTGCATTTTTAGCGAAAGTACGAACGCACGTCCCGAACAGACGGATTCGCGAGACGGATGATCTCCCGACGTGGATCGACACCGCCAGAGTGAGCTTTTTTCATGGATCCTTATTGATATACGAAAAATTGGTATCGTTATAAAATTTGCGTCATCGTTATAAAAAATAGTATATCGTTATAAATTGATGACTTTGGTTTTCATTATTTGCTAACTGGCGACTAGGCGAAGCACTGTTAGTATATATAATTTTTTTGAAACTGTTGCTTCTGAGTTTAAAGTTTTAAGTACCTGTTTACTTAAAACTTAACTAATAAATTCACTTGAAAGTAATATCAAACAGTAAATCCGCTGTAAAGTCCAAGAAGTGCAAGTAGCGTTCGCGAAAAGTTGGTGTACGTAAAACAGCTGTAAATACTACAAGTTTGACTAAAATTTTAATATTATTGCATCTCACGTTGTTTAAAAGCAATAAAAATCCAAAAACTTTAGTTTTCTGCTAAAAGTTCCGCGTTGTTTTATCTACATTTACACCGAAAGCTGTTAGCCCTGTTTTTTGATTTGTACACGATTACGCGTGCTCCTGCGCACCTGGGAGTACGACCGACGCGGCATTCCCTGCAGTCATCGAAGTTTCTAAATCTGTGCATGAAACAGTATGCAGCATCGCGCATCGGCACCGAGCACGCAGCATTTCAGTAAATGACATGAGGAAATGCGATGCCTGTCGATAGATGCGCAGTTCAGCTTTACCGTTACCCAGCTGCGTCTGTCATCTTTTTTTACAGTCGTTGGGTCAACTCAGGTTGTGGCTTGGTTTCTGTGTCATTGTGGTTAGCTTTGGGCGAGCGTTGAACGCATCCAGCCTGCGCCCTACAAGGAATGGGCGTGTGTGGAATGCATAATAAAGCAGATGATTAAAAACTACAAAACCATGTCAATAGCAGCCGTTCCTATCGCACTTTTGACAGATTGCAATATTCTTTTGCATCATGACATGTAATGTTTTTTTTTGGATAAAATTACCTAATATTTTTTAATGACAACTTACAGATAATCTATAATTTTGTAGGTTATGTAGGTAGTATGTAGTGTAGTGTAAGTATTATTGTTTTCTTTTATTTTCCAAGGTTGCCTGGAAGAGATCATTCATAACCTTTGTAGTTCATCTACCCGTAGCATTTATTTCTGTACTGTTTTCTGTGATTGTGTGGTACAATAAAGTACTATCTCTCTATCTATCTCATTCATTAAAAAGTAATAATTTTTAAATTTTCCATTAAAAAAGACAAATCCGCATGTAAAACTCTCCCACATAGGATAATATTGATCGGCATTTTCGTTACATTATTTTCCCCATTTTATGGCGTTTATTTTTGGTAAAAGATTCAACAAAGGATGTTCTAAAGTGAAATCAAAAAACCCTCAGTAAACGGTCGTATTTACGCCTTGAAAGTATTTCCGTGCCTTATCTCAACCTCGGTTGTTTGAAAAGCAGAAAACAATTTGTCAATAAAAACTAACTCAGGCCACTTTTGAGGAGAACTGAAACAAACTTCGGGCGTACGGTACCAAATTAAGTTTAGTGTTGGACACAGCCTTGGATATTTCGATCGCATGAATTTTTGATGCATTCGCCGAAAAATAGGAAACTGGAAAAGGAATTCTGGCTTAGGAGAATGCCATTATCGTAAGTGCATGTTTCGAAACAAACCTTCTGTCTTCGAATACAGAGCGTTTTAGTATAGCCTAAATTCCAATAATAAATACTATTATTAAATACTAGCAGTTCCCCGCAGTTTCACTTGCATTAAATTCGAATTTAAATTTCTAGGGGGATTATTCCCGTAAATCTCCCATGGGAATTGGATCTTTTAGCAGGATGCGAAGTAACCTATGTTACTCTCCATCCTTTCAACTAACTCTATGCCAAAAATCAAGTCGATTGGTTGCTTAGTTAGGGCGTGAAGGAAAGACTAACAAACAAACACACTTTTGCATTTATAATATAAGTTACAGATTACAGATAATGTGAATTTTTTAAGCTTCTGCAAACTGCAAAATTTGAGCATTTTAAGCATTTCATAAAATAAAATTTGATCTCATGAGAGCAAAACATAGTAGTCAGCGAAGAGGCTTAACGTATCTAGGTACCTAGGTAATAATCGTATTATACCTATTGGTTTGTTAAAATATTTAAAATACAGATTACATAAGTAAAACTAGGAAATAAAGTGATCACTTTGATTTTTTGTCCAGTTCAATCTTTTTAAGGTAAAGTAAAGAAGCGAACAAGAAACCTTTACCTTGTATGGAATCAATAAAATATCTAGTAGCACCATATATAGGTTGTAATGGTTAGTCGAACGGTACCTATTAAATATCATAATATGAATCTCGAAAAACTTTTCACCCTCAAAAATGTAGTAAAAATCTCTCTTATATTTTATTGGGCGTATAAATACCTACATAATAAGTTTCCAGTTTCCAAGCAGCTACCAGATGCTACCTCCTGAATATGGCTGTGATCAGAATCGAGATGCAGTTTTATTGTCACTCCACTCCGGAGTGAAGCAATGAATTTTTACTGCTTTAAAAATTTCTAGAATATTCCACACGTTACACCGTGTTCCTTGTAATGTCGCTTAGCGACATTTTCTTTTACGAAATGTTTGAAAAGTTAAAAAAAATCTATATTTATATTTATATTGATATTAAGAAGGCCACATCACATCACGCTTTTAAAATGAAAGTATATAAATATTATTTAGATGTCACATCACGCTAGATTATTAAGCATGTCCCTTAGAGTTCATCATCATCATCATCATCATCAGCCTATATATTAGTCCACGGCTGGACATAGGCCTCCCCTAAAGAGCGCCATAGCGCCCTGTCTTCAGCTTGACGCATCCAGCATCTGCCAGCAGTCTTTCGCAAATCATCATCCCACCTGGTCGGAGGGCTTCCTACACTACGTTTGCCGAGTCGCGGTCTCCACTCAAGTTAGTTTAAATTTGTGTATATTGTAACTTTAAATGTTAAGCACCGCCATCCTTTATTTTTCTCACAATTGTTCTGGTTGCCTGGAAGAAATCGCTTTAAGCGATAAGGCCGCCAAATCCATTGCTATCTTTAATATCATACAATCTGTTTTTCTTTCTTTGTAAGTTAAGGTGATGATTAAAGAATTATCTATCTATCTATATTTTCACTGGATTTCAACAGAGCGCAAGGAGTTTGAATAGAAATCAAAAGCGCTCGCTTCTCATACAACAAACGCACTCCTATTAGATAGATAGATAATGCTTTATTTCATTACTCAAAACATTCAGTACATTATTAAACTTATCCTAATAAAAGGCAATGTTAACATTTTAAAATGGAAAGTTTGTGCCGTCATGAAGATGTTTGACCGAAGATACCTAATGCCAGAACTGCTAAGAGAATCGAGCCTAAATTTTGTACACATGACCTAGAATAACATTAGGCTTACAGTGGCTTTTAGAATACAACATAGCTATAGATAAGTATTTTGATATCTATAAACATAAGTTTAATATTGGGAATTCATGTCACCAAACAGTGAATTATATTCCCAATAATGTTTCGTCTTAACCCTCGAAAGGAAATGAGAGCCTGTATCTTAGGATTCACACGCGAATAGCCCCGCGTGCAGATTGTAACGAAATGTGCCGTCACTAATGGAGCTAATGTCGTATGAAAGGGGCCCTATTGCTTTATCACGACTGGTGTGTCACTGCCTTAAATGATTTGTGGTTTGTGCGAAGGATGGAATGTGAATGCTTAGATAAATGTGATTTGTTTAAGCATGGAAATGATAAAGACTGTCTTTATTACAATGAAAAATCCCAACCAATTTAAATACTCTAGGTGTCATGATTTACATGACGTACAATGAATTGTTAAAGTAGTCGCAATAAGACGTCCCAGGCACATACTCTAACGCCGCTAGTCGACCGTCACGTTAACGGAACGTCAACGTTATCGAGATGACGGCGACGAAGTAGCGGTATACAAATACTTACATTTACGTGTATTTACTATGGCTGCTTGTCCACCGCACGCACGTCACCTGAGCGCCGTCATCCAAACCCCGAAGGAAGGAGTAGTTCGGTACAACCGCTAGAACTTGGTCTGAGACTGTGACGGACCGGTTTTTTTTGTATTAAACCTCCTCTTCACTATCGGCGAAAAACGTTCCTGTGATATATCATTCACGTATAAGCGGATGAATCCATTTTATTTTTACATCTTCTTTGCCTCCGAACGTACAGAAGCAACAGAAAAAGTTGTCGCCGGTTCAACCATGCCATTCTTCAAACGCAACTACCATGAACTAGAACGTACATTTAACTTTGGTTAAGTTAAATGTACGCTCTAGTGAGCACTGAGATCGTTGTGGTGGACGCATTTGGTCGCGGTCACGCCATCCAGAACTCGGCATTAAAAAATTACTTTATCGGTTACGTCCTGTGGCGGTGGACAATCGATCGAGGTCACGACGTCATCTTGATCACGTCAACGTTAACGAAGAGACGGCGGGACGTCACCGTCGTATGAGCGGTACAAGTGACGTAAGATGGTTAGGTATAGAGGTAGGAGAAAAAGTAGTTTGGCTGTGGCATAACTATATCAAAATCGAAACACTGTCAATTTTGGCTCCGTCGACAATTGAATAAAAGAACAGTTAAATAAAAAGTGGTCCAGCAATTGCATTACCGATTATCGAAAAACTTAATATTGTAACTACAAAGACATTGGAAAATGTTTTTGTTACTAGTCTTAGAAAAGTTTTACCTACCTATATATAAACCATGATAGTTACATCATGGTTTACTCTATAGGTAAAACTTTTCTAATTTGACAAATTCAAAAAGAAAGAAAGTGCGTTCATTACAAACCTAGCTTGTTGCTCAACCTGATGAAGTCCCTCGTTTATGTATGAAACGTTGGTTTTTTTCCAACGTTCTTAGTTAACCCGCTTACATTCTTAATGGTTTCATTATGGTTATGAACCGAAAACCATTAGGTACCGAAATTTAACGAAAAAATTCACGAGCACAAACCTAGGATCATAGAGAATATGAATACCCCACGGGGATGCATCAATTACGTAATCTTTGACCGTCGAAGCGGCGAGCCCATACATCAATCAGCCGAGTCTGACGCTTCGCAATCAAATAAAATTTAACACAAAAGCGTTCAGCTTTCACACGCCGTATGTTATTGTATTCGTTGCTCATCGGGTTTGCTCAGTTGTTGATTTATAACTGCTGAAGGCCAATTTTGCTTCAATACAAATAACGGTTCTAAATTTCTAGTAGTTGTTGTTTTGAACTAGCGAACCGTGTCGTGAATGTACGTTTATGTTCTGTTTATCTACCAAAATCTATTAGTAGAGTGAAAAGTAATTAATTCTATTATACTTAGGCCCGTATTATGAAAGCTTGCTCAGTCATCGATCTATGCTTGAGTCACGATTTTGGCATAACGTCACTCAAGCATAGATCGATGACTATGCAAGTTTTCAGAAGGCCTGTAGCCTTACTGACGTGACGGCCCTAGTTTCCCCTTTCCGATTTATACTTTTTTGGTTTGCTTGTACGAAAGAGACATTGAAAAATGATTGTGATAAATGTGATAGAATTTAATTAAGTATCAACTAGTAGTACAGTATTAATATTTCTGTGCTCATAACAGCTTCATAAGTAACATCTTAGAAGGGTAGAAGAAAGAGGAGAACGGGGAAGACCTAGAATTAACTTTAAGAGTCAGATCAAGGAGAAAGCCGCTGTCTTGTCGTTTAAAGGAGTAAATAATTTGGCGTGTTTTAAAAAACTAAAACGAGTAAATTATTTAATAGTGAAAATGGATTGCTTCGCTTCGGTCTTCTTCGGTCTATAGTTTTTAAGAAGGGTTTTATCTCCCTGCTTAAAAAAGAGCACCATCAAACTCCCGCTCCGCGCCTTTGGAGGCTATCGGCTCGGCTATCATAAAAGGCTTCCGTGCTGTTGGCTTCGGTACCACGCATGACTCTCAAAGGACCGGGTCATTACATGTCCTGAGATCATGAAAATCAGAATCACATAAATACGAGTAATAATAAAGTGGTTGTTTCCACGCAAATTATCTAGTATCACATGTTTTATTGCGAATAACGACCAAGTTTCAAAATAAACGATCTTTCTTCATGAACGATTCTGTTAAGCACTGTAATCGACAAAGTCGCAAGTCCCGCTCCGTTGGTTTTAAATGAATTGGCATTATCGCCATGTCAGTCTGTCCGATGCACGCGAGATGAGTGCTTGACTCCAATGATGCTATTCGATGACTCTGCTGACTGACATTAACTGGTAGGTAATTGCGGGGTCAGGTGAAGTGGTGTAATTAGACTAGTGATTTGTGCGTGTAGTTTCTGGTTGGGGTTATGACTGGACGGAAATGCATTGTAGGTACACAGAATGAGAACTCATTTCATGCGCTGTTTATTTATATTCCGCAGAACAGTCGGTTAGTTGGTTTGTCTTTCGCTTTTCAGACATTTTTAATTGGTTTGACACATATTAAACTTAACACGAGGTCCTCTTATATTTGTCAAACGTATTGATACATTGATAATCTCAGTAAACCTACATTGAGGGTGGATTCGACCAAAGTAGTATGAGTCTTATCCTGAGAATTAAATGGCATATTACTCTAGAGTTTCTACTCTTTACATTTTACTAAATCTCATTCCGATAATAACTGTCTATCCGAGATTAAATCCATGGAGAAAACAAGTTATCAGAGAGAGATTAATGGCGGCCACTAGCCCACACACAGCTGTAATTATTCGACATTGAACTATAACCCTGTGAAATTATGTAGATACAAAATCTTGCTTCACGCTGCTGAAACAATTGTATTTCGATTTTAGTTGGTTGATATTTTCGTTCACCATTCATTCATTAACAATAATTTTACTCCGTTTTAAAAACCTTGATATTTTTTGTTTTGTATACAAACCCCAAGGTATATCGATGAAATAATATATTTAACAACATTAGTATCTAAGAAATTAATAAATCCCAAAAATTTACGATCTCGACGGGATTCGAACCCGCACCTTCCCCTTCAGCGCAGGGTTGCTCTTTTTCCAACTAAGCTACGTGATCTTTTTGGGATTTATTAATTTCTTAGAAATTACCCAGAGTACTATAATAAATAAAAACCTTAGAACATTAGTATCATCGAAGAAAAGCACAGAAGCACTAAAGAATTTTTGGTTTTGAAAGCTTTCATTCATCATTTAATTGGTCAGTCGTTCGTTTTCGAATTCATATAAAAACATTTTGCTGCACATGCATTGCTAAAGTTTGTGTTTTAGTTTTTAATGATTATTTGCTGTTACTTTTTTGTTTCCTGTGTGTTGTTATCAGTTTTTGTTAAGTTTTCTATCATAAATGTCTTTGTTGACATAAAATATCTTGGATTCTAAATCAAATTCAAAATGAAAAATTCTTTATTTCCATAAATATAAAAATGTATACTTAGAAAGGTCAAATTCTTAAAATAAAACACTAACACGGAAATAAAGTGGTACCTTTGATTTCTGTCGCTTCGGTATGTAGACTAAAGTAAAGAAGCGACTACGACTAAAATCGGAGTAATGTATTGACTACTCGACGCTTCCAATGGAAAAACGTAATTGATGCTTATCTGCGTGTAAATCCAAAGAGTAAAATATACTAGAGTTAGTTACACTCTTAATTGGTCGAATCCAACCTTATTCGGATAAGTATTTATTGTAATAATATTTTTTTTTACAAAAAAAAACAACGTGCAGTTTATTGATATTGTAGGTTTTGTAATGATGGTTATCCATCACCCCTTTTGGGCATGGTGCCTTTTATTTTCTTGATACTTGGTTAGATATATTTATACAATGTGACAAAGATGGAAAATTGACTCATTTTTCCTCATCAGTATAGTAATCATCGTCTACAGCTTGTTCCACTTTCTTTGGTGGCTTTTCAGTCAAAGTGCTGTTCAGTTCAGCGTACCGACTATTCACGTCACTTTCGCAAAGGAACATTGCTGGTAAATCACAGTTCACCATTATCAGCTGGCCTGTTCTGGACATAGCTCCGCATCGCTTCTTCGACATTTCCCGGAGATTATCGATTGTCGGGCCCCAGTGAGCGTAACCAGCTGTTTCTAAGGAATCACCTGAAAAATTTCAAATGTTTTTTTGGGAATCGATTTTCATTGATGTAAGTGCAAGTTTAGGAACCTTAGTGTTATGGAAAGCAACAAATAAGCATATGCAATGTCAAGTCTCGCAGGTTTTTCCCACTACAAAGAATGTTAAGCCATTTTTTAATTAGGTTGTTTGCAGATTGAACCACAAACTAGAGCGTTCAGGAGTATTTTGTTACACCCTATATTTTGTCGTGGAACTTCGTAGCACGTGCTACGACATTACGCTAGATCTGCGTAGCAAGAAGAAGAGCTCAACTCACACTTGGTTTGAAACCAGAAATGTTTCTTCATAATATGTCTGAAGTTATAAGACGTAGAGTTGCGGTTTTCACTATGAAAAAGGGTAGTTCTGTTTTTTTTTTAAATTAAATTTACATGAATTCTATTTTTTTCAAGCAGAAATCCTGATCCCTATAAACATAGAAATGAAATAATTTTTTGTTGGGGACCTTAATTAATTAGCCTTCTAGAACAATATTTGAACGGCGACTTACCTTTGATAGTCCGATATTCATACGGGTACAAAAGGTCACTGAACCCTATGAGCAAGACGTTAGGATCAGGTGCTTTACTTTCTAGTTCGTTAGCTAGAAAGCTGGTTATCAACGTAGCTTCTTCATCCGAAGTGGCGATAGCTAAGTGTCCTTCTTCTTCGTTGCAGATTAGGTACGCGTCATGCCATGACAGCGGTTCAGCGTGAAATTTGTAACATTTTCCGTTCTCTTTGGGAGGAGGATGGTACCCTAAAATGCACATATTCTGGTACAGATTTTGTAGTCTTTGATAACCATCGAATATATTTCCCGTTCTGAACCGACGAAATCATGATGATGTAATAGTTATGGTATATATAGGTCCAGTAATGATAGCAGTAGTAACCGTTCCCTGACGATGACAATGTAAACTTTAAGATCCACGAGGTTTATAGGGTCCGATTCCGCCGTGTCTGACCGAGCCCCAAAATCCAGATTTGATGTAGTACACGTACCCAAATTAAAGTTATTACACAGCGTATTGAATACTGTATCGTTTCCATATATTTTACATATAAAAGGGTATAACGAATCACAAGGGCGGTCATCAAATAGACCTTCCCTCGTCATGACTACGCAGTGTTCTTTGCCATCCTTGTTATCGGGTGTGCCGGGTGCCCAGAGGAGATCGAGAACTGTGTCCTTGGTAGTGTGACCTGAAAAAGTAAATTAACTTTGAAAAGTCCTTGCTCTTAAACAAAAACACCTAAAAGTATTCAAACAGTATTCCTATTTGAGATCATTAGGTACACCTTTAGTGATACTGCTGTCCTAAGTAAAAGTATTCTAATAACCTCAATGAATACAAATTGTGTAATCAATTTCATTTTTTTAATATAATATTTTAATTACCCATAATATCCACGAATTCCCCTGTAGAGTATCTGTCATGCAATCCTACAAAGACAGCGGCGGAGTAAGCTTTCATATTGGACATTAAAATTTTCAGATTCTCCAGTTCGTTAAGACTGTCAGGAACCAGCAGAGCCGTCCCCTCGGCCTCACAGATCTGCCGAGCCTGGCCCCAGTTTGTCTCCAAGTCATGGAGCCGGTAGAAAGTCTTGAACGCAAGAGCCCACATGTAATCCATCCGGAAATTCTGTGCTGACAACAAACAAAAGATTCAACGATAGGCAAAACCTTTTGTTAATAAAACCCTAATTTGCCTTATATTTTATACCTTTTACGTTTACCGCCCATAACTGAATTATTATTGCGAAAAACAAAAACAACATCACTGATGCTTCTCTTTCGTATTCAATTACACTGGAAAAATATTACTTATTCAATTTTACGACAGAAATAATAAGAATCGGAATAACTGCGATGCAAGTGCCGATAAAATTGAATTATTGTTAACGAACGACTGACGTGGGACTAAATGAAACGAGATTTTCAATTTACCGGACGAAAGAAAAATAAAAAGAAAGAGTGCACGGCAGTAAAACCGCAACATTCGAACGCAATCACAAACACTTCATGGCGAGACCCAAATTCAATTGGGCGATACCTGACTCGCTCGATCGCGGTCGGATAGCGTGCTATCAGTTATTTTTCTCGTGATCGAAGTATCGCGGGTCGGTCGGCCCACCCGCCTCACTCGGTCCTTCCTCCTATTTGAATCTCCTTTCTGGGAGACTTCCTTTTCTGTGAGTGTCAGGTAATTATCTGTGCGGCATTCCAATTTTACGATCGAACGGTTAATTCAGTTTAAATCTCTTCGTGTAAGACGTACTTGTTCAGCTGTAGACAGTGCCTAATCCTAGTCCCTCGAGCCAGTCTCCGAGTACGCTAACTATGGAGATGGACTTCCAGTGGCTTTAAAATTTTAATTTGGAATGAACATGGGAAAATTTTAATATTCTAAGCATTTTCGGCTAGGTATAATATCTCCTGGACTTGTGCTGTTTTTGTTTAGGTTGTCCACAATAAATACCTACGTAACGTTCCGAATACTCGTAAGATATTGTTTAAGAAGTGAAGAGATATACATACATGACTGAAATGTATCACTCTATGTTTCACTATTCTACTTGTTATAAAAGATCCATCTCCATTGAATTACATCGTGGTATCAGTGAATAAAGTTCTGTGCCAACTCATCAGCCGCAGTCGGCTGGGATCAGATAAAAGTTGTTGAGAACTTTCTTTTGCGATATCGCCACCTCCGTCATGTAAATTGGACAAGTTGCGGTTGACGATGATGCTTGTTTCATTGGTCAATATAGATTAGCACATAATCTCTAAAATTTCCTTACGAAATTGTTTGGGAACGCGTCTTCGACTGTTATTCTGTGTCGAGTTGGTTATTCAAGTATTAATTTGGATTGTTTTGAGAAATGAATTAGAGAATTCGACTTTGAATCCCTTATTTTATACTGTTTTTAAGTTTTGAGAGACTAATACTAAGCCCAGAGAACAAAATTTCTCGGGATTATCTATACAATAGTGAAAGAATTTAAAAATCGTTTCTATAATTTTGACTGAGATACCTACTACAAACATAAGTACATTAAAGTACATTAAAAAAACATACTTACCAACAGGTGAACATAAAATCCTCTTTTTTAAATTTGGTTTATAAGTTACTGCTAAAATTAGGAATGCGTTTGAATTTGTTCCAAATTATTTACCTACTAGAAAACCTAATAGGTACAACTATTGATGTCCTCCTAGTCGAATAATTGGTCTCGGCGCGGCGGCGGCGGCTGCGGCCGTGCCAGCCAGTCTCAACGGAGAGTGGAGACTAGCCATATGCGCTGGACATCAATTTATAAAAAACTTATATAAAATAAAATAAAACATAGTATATTGTTTTGTTCTGTTATTGTTATTTTCTGATTAAGATTAATTTTTTGTTATAGTGCTTACCCGCACTTTGGGCATCTCTAATCTAAGAAATGAAATAAGTTCCCAAAAATTCTATAATAATAAAATAAATTTGGTTTCGGCGGGACTCGAACCCGCGCCCCACCCAGTACGGGTGTGCTCTAACCAACTAAGCCACGAAACCCTTAGTCGGTTCAACCGAAAATCTTTGGGACCTCTTACGGACTATAGCGCCGTTGGTTGGCTCCATCTACAGTAACATTACTCGTTCGAGAGCCGCCGAAACAGAAATTTTTTGGGAACTTATTTCATTTTCTGATTATGTGTCAATTTCTTTATAAAACAATAGTTCATTCACAACTCTTGTGTCGTGAAACGTTGAGGTGAACTTAATGGAATTGGTTGTCAAACTAGGCCTAGATCTCAGTATTTACGGGACAAAAAACTCGGATTGCATAAAATTCAAATTTTATTCTTAAATTTCTTGAATGTGAAATCATGATTAAGAAAAAACATAAGACAAAACAAAAACAAGAAAGTACAATGTTTTCCACATAATTTGGAGATTCCGAGATCTCAGGAGTATTTAAACAAATAAAGTTTTAATGAGGAAGCAGAATACTTTATCAAACGTTTTAAATCGATGACAAATGTCTACTGAAGGGATCAAACTCAATTTCCGTCGAGTTAAAAGTTCCTTCGGATCTCGATATAATAAAGTACCTATGTCTGAATTGCGCAATTGACTTTAAAGGATTGAAAGTTTTTATTGAAACGAGGCAAATCCAAAAAGAAAACAACAGAGGATACTTTTATCCTTTTCAACCGGGTTAACCCGTAAACCATCTCAGTTTAAGGAGGCATTAAATCGCAACTCAAACAAGAACCGTTACACTGAAGTTAACTCACATATTGCTTTGTGTCACGAACGCTAAAGCGAACCGAGTGTAGTTGAAGAGATGCGATGGAGTGAGATGGGGGATGCTGGAAGAATGGGTGTGGAGGGTGCAAAAAGAGAAAACTACATCGCTAAAAGTGAATGCGGTCGAAAGCCACGCTTATTTTCAGCGCTAAGTGCATGGATTTTTTGGAGTGATGCTATGAGAGCATACTGTGGTATTTGTAGCGTAGACAAAGCGTTAAACTTGTCGCGGTTTGTGAATCGGTTGCGTGTGTTTTATGATCAGACGGTTTTTTTATACCAACCCTCGCAAACCAATGAGCTAATGAGGGGCCTATCCCATGATATTTTTGAGAGTGTTGGATGAGATCATGCCTGTCAAAACTACCTGCATAAGTGCGAGGAGATCATTTAATGATTGGGCAACAACAGGACTTAAGATTGCACAAAACAAAATGAAACATCTCTATTACATACTGTCCATTACAAACGACGAAAGTGTACGATCTCTTATCAGCCGCTACAGTAAAATCTTTAAGAAATGTTGTCAACAAGCTAAGAAAATTGACATCCGGAATAAAATCTTAACAGCTAAAAATCCTATTAAAGCTACTTGGACTATTATTAAAAACGAAACTGGGAAAAATATAACTTGCAATAATGACATAGAACAAATTAAAGATTTTCATAACAATATTCTGACATCTCCTTCTGACATTGCCAATCATTTCAATGACTTCTTCGCGCAAATTGCAACTACTTTAACCAGAGATCTCATGGATTCAGAAAATGAATCTATGAAATTTGTTTATAAGCTAGGAATGCCTAACGAAAGTTCTTTTGTGCTAAATAACATAACTCCTCATAAAATTATTAAAATAATTGATCAATTGAAGTGCAAGAATTCATGTGATCTCTGGGACGTCTCAACTTGTCTATTGAGACAAATAAAGAATGAAATAGCTTCACCTTTGGCAAATGCCATAAACGATTGCATTGATCGAGGCTATTTTCCTGACGTGCTTAAAATAGCTAAAGTAATTCCACTTTTTAAAAAAGGGTCTCGTAGCGATGCCAACAATTATAGGCCTATTTCTCTTTTACCTGTCTTTAGTAAGATATTTGAAAAATACATAACAAACGAGCTGTACCTGTTCATAGAACAGCATAATATTTTAAATAGCAAGCAGTTTGGGTTTCAGAGAAAAAAAAGCACCAATCATGCGATAGCTTCCCTAATCGAGGGCATATTACTGGACTTAGATAAATCTAAAAGCTCCTATGGCTTATTTTGTGACTTGTCAAAGGCTTTCGACTGTGTTTGCCATAGGATTCTTTTAAGAAAACTTGAGCATTATGGTGTCCGAGATAGAGAACTGTCGATATTTGCATCGTATTTGTCGAATCGGAAGCAAATTTTGAAGTGTAATGGGTATAGATCAGATTGTAACAACATAACGCTAGGAGTTCCACAGGGCTCCATTCTAGGTCCACTCTTATTTATAATATATATCAATGACATTGTAGTTTGCCTTGAAAAAGAAAGTGACATGGTCCTCTTTGCGGACGACACGACCGTAATCATAAGCGATAAAAACAAAGAAATTGTATGTGTAAAATTAGATAATTTAATAAGTAACATTAAGGAATGGTTTAATGCCAATAATCTTCTTTTGAATGTAGACAAGACTAATGTTGTAAAGTTTTTCTTAGGTAATGACAAATCTGATGACATTGTTAAAAATATTATTGATAAGCATTTTTTGAATATCCTTGACAATATAAAATTTTTAGGCATAAACATTGACTCAAAATTAACTTGGACAAAACACATTGACACCCTAGTAGGTAGACTTAAATCTGCGGTCTTTGCTATAAAAACTATAAGACAACTCAGTGATATCAAGGCTTCAAGAACTGTGTATCATGCGTATTTCCATTCCATCATGATATATGGAATAATAGCATGGGGAAATGCCTCCCAATCTAGAAGAGTCTTCATATTGCAAAAACGGGCAATACGCGCGATTTTGCAAATGAGAAACACAGAATCGTGTAAGAATAAATTTAAAGAATTAGGTATTATGACGATGACGGGAGAATATATTTATCAAAATCTAATGTATATAAAAATTAACATTGATAAATTTAATTTAAATGGAGACTCGCATAGTTATAACACCAGAACAAGAAATGTCATTGCCATACCTACTCATAGACTCACAAAAGTAGGTAAAAGCTTTCTGTGTGTAAGTGTTAAATTGTATAATAAACTAGAAATTAAAATTAGGAATTTAGACATAAACCGTTACAGTATAGAGATTAATTGAGTGAAGAGATTAATAGGATTTTTCCATAAGAAAAAAATTCTTATGGAAAAATCCTATTATACACTCGACGAAGCTATTGCTGATGATCTTACTGTTATATCTAGCTCATCTTAGATATGTACTGTTTGTACTAATATAAGTGAATTTCTAACTCATGTTACCTACATTGTATAAAAATCGACCTTTCCAAGTGTACTCAAATGTATCTATGTGGAATAAATAAATACAATACAATACAATACAATACAATATCATATTAACGCTTTACTAATATGATATCATGGGATAGGCCCTTTGAAATTATTATAAAGCTGTGTAGGTATTTCACTATCAATAAATGATCAATTTAGTCAAAGTGCTCCAGGTAAACTTGATTATACCAATAAACCAATTATTACCTGATGATGATGATTATGAGATATTCTATAAAGTGCATGCTTTTAATATTCGCGGTTTATCCGGTAATAACGCACTCTCCATCCGGACAAAGAGAGTATCCGCTGAATTTCAATGGTTAAATATTTGGAATGCCTTTATTTTGATAAAGGCATTCCGAATATTTTACTATTGTAAATTATTTTAAATTTTTGTAAAACGAACGAACGCAAAATAATATTTTGCTATTGTAAATAAGATTGAACTATATCAATTCGACGAAATAATCGAATGTTAAACGTTTTTAGGGTTCTGTACCCAAAGGGTAAAACGGGATTACTAAGACCTTACTACCCTATTACTAAGACTCCGCTGCCCACCTGTCCGTCAGCCATTTATATTAATAAATAAATGGCTTTTTGTTATTATAGTGTTATTTTCTTATTACCTTTAAAATAATAAGAAAGCAAGATTAAACAATAAGTCGTTTTTCTTTCACATTCTGAAGAAATGGACCCGAAAATACAATACAATCGAAAAATATTGTTTCTGGTACATTTGATCACGTATCAAACCAATACATCTAAAGGTAAATAAAAATAGCGTGTTTTTGACATTCATAACGTTATTGTAAGTGAATGTATGGGTTGGGCGCACCTGGGCTCCGACAATGGACCCACACAATACGCCGAAGGAAACTGAATAACTTTATTTAAGAACACAATAAACCACTTTTTACAGGAGAGGTCCTGAATTGTATACCTTGGGTCGGATAGGTGGAGGAAAATACCCGATTTCTTTTTTTAGTAAATCGCCTTTTTAGTGAAAAGCGTTCGAGCTCATCGATACGTAAGTTATGTTATTTGGTAAAGGTTGGTTTCCTTATTGGCTTATGAGGTTCCTGAATTTGTTTTTATTTGTCAAGGAATTTGTCGTGAAATTTGTTACTTGACCAATCGTTCTAGAACTTTTGCTTTTTTCATGCCAGTGTTAAGTGTACCACTACAGAAGAATTTTTCAGTAGTATTAATAAATTTTCCCAAAAGTGATATCCTAATATCCAGAATTAATTATTTTCCTCTTTAGGTTCAAATCATATCAGGCAAGGTTGTGTGTGCAACTACTACTGGTTTGATAATGATACATGCACATGTATCGAACTCCCCAGGGTATGCGTTCGAATGACACTGTTTGCATCTTAACTGATCAACACAACACTCATGTGATTGCTATAACTCTATAAGCAACTCAACTTTGTGCAATAGTGTTTTAAAGCACTTAATGTATGCTTGGACCGACGATTTATAAAATTACATGAAGCCAGAATACCAAACACAACAAGCGATTCGAATATACACCGAGAGACCCAAAGGAATCGATTTATAACAAAATTGTTATACGCTGGTAATATCATTGATTAGTGAATTATAAAGCTAACTAGAATACGAACAATAGGCTAGATGACACGTCGTCTAACTCAGTGTGAACATGCTACGCTCCGGATTAAGTACCCTACATAAACCGAAGCGTATATAGCTTTCTTAACTAGGATTCCTGAATTCAATTTTTAAATCCGTGATAATAGCGTTTTGGCTCAGAAGGGTGTGAACGTTCTGGTTGTTTGAGCGAGTGGATACGTTATGGGATTGTTGATATAAGTACAAGCTTCCTCACGGTATTTTCATAGCCCATCGTGCTCCCGGGCATGGCGGGGTGGTGTTGGTCAGTTTTTAATGTCAATATTAGGTATGTGTATCATCTGAGAATAGCTAAGTTATCAAAGACGTTGAGTGAGTGACCTCTAAGTCCAATTAATCAGTGCAGTAAAAGGAATTAAGATATATGTTATTATAAATTTTTGAGGACCTCTTTGCCGCGGTTGGTGAAGGTCCGCCTGCGACGCAGGAGGTTGTGGGTTCGATTCTCGCCTAGGGACAAATGTTTGTACGATCTGCAGATATTGGTTCCAGGTGTTCTGGTCGTGTTCTATGTGTTATAAGACATATCTATCTGTGTATTGTATTATAATTTATTTATTTATATGTACAAGACCTACAAGTTTGGTATAGGTGTGGTGTGTTTGGTCATTAGTCAATTGAAAAATACCATTTGGTAGGTATCTACTAACTAGTTTCCTTTAGTGTTTCATGATCGTCAAAGAACAACTTTTTTGCCAAATGATTCCACACATTCCCACTGTAGTAGTACCGGTTCAAAGAATCAGAATCAGAATCAATCGTTTATTTGCAGACTACAATATCACAGCTATGTAATTTCAATGTATTCAACCCGCAAACTGGTGTGCAAATATTAAAAATGTCATTATTAGGTATACATTATCATTAAAAAAAATATCTTAAAATTTAAAGTTTAGGTATTGGTTTACACTATAAAAACAATGAAAAAGCAACCAAGTATCTAACTATAAGTTACCATGTACCAAAGTGTTCAATTTGAGACCGATTGGCCTTTGAAAGACAATTCGAAAATTGCTTGTTGTTTTGCAATTCATTGGTCAACCTTACAAACTAGTATTACGTATCTATGTATTGTTTAGTTCATGATCAAGGGAATAGCCAGGCGGGACGTCCGGCACAATCTGCATAACAATGCGGCCCTCCAGTCGCTCTCGAGATGCTAATGCGCTCTCCATTCATAATTCATGTCCTAATGAAGTGAACGCCTTAACCGTGCGTTCTTATACAGTCCACATTCAAGATGTTTTAGCGTGCTTATGTGTTAACGGTAGAAAAGTGTGATAATTGCACATTGAACGGGCATTATATTCATACTAGTTTCTGCCTGCTGCTACGAACACGTTACTTGTTTCTATTGAAACTTTTAAAGGTAATTTCTATCATATAGGTTCCACCTGAAAACCAGCGCTACCTTGCATTAATGTGAGGGAGCATTAAGCTGAGGTGGAACCCTTTGATTTGCACCGTTACAGCAAGTAGGTATATATATAATTGTATTCCTTATTATTGTCACCGTGTATTGTATATAAGATTTTTGTTCTGTGCTGTAACCGAGCTTATCAATAAATGCTTCTCTATCTCTATCTATCTATCTATCATATGGAAACAGATTTAAGGGATAAACAGTAGCATTCAGCATTTCAACACGATCCGTTTAGTAGATTTGGCGTGAAGAATTAACAAACATCCATCCATCCATCCATTTATATATAAATTCATCTAAACTTTTGCATTTAAATATTAGTGTGATTATTTTACTACTTCAACAGGTTTGCATCAGCATATCTTGCTTATGTATACCTGTTGTACTTATGAAGTATTTTTATTGCTACAGGTGAAATTTCGTAAAATGTTAAACTAATTGAGTATCGTTTTAGAACCGTCCTTTGCGTTCGGAATATCATAAATTCATAATCCTTTGTGTAGACTGACCATGATCATAATGTAATCGGAATCGCCGATACCGTTCTAGCCAATAAAAGCGCTTTAGTTGCCAAACTAGTCGTTATGTTGTTATTACCAAAAGCTTGGTCAAACTTGTAATATATAAAAAATTAAATGAGTTCTCAAAAAAAATCGCTTTCGGCAGAAATCGAACCTAGGAATTCGTGGCTTAGTTGGTTAGAGCATACCCGTACTGAGGGTGGGGCTCAGGTTCGAGTACTGCCGAAATCGTATTTTTTTGGAACTAATGAAATTATTTAGAGATTACCCAAAGTGCGAGGGCTATGATACAAAAACCTTGCAATAAAATATGTTCGTAGTGCTTATTGAGTAAAGCTTTTAATATTTATTCACCTTGGTTGTAATGTAAATATCGACCTCACGAAGTACCTATCATTACTAAAGGTACGACGAACCTAAAATGTGTGAATTTTTATATCAGAGCACAATAAAAGTCTACGTGTAAAGCTTCAAGTTAGCACTCTCTCTATTAAACGCTCACACAGGGCATATGTTACACCTCTATCAGTATTGAAGCCCGCAAGCCGCCACCGCCGCTTCCATTTTCGCCCCGAACTATACCGCCGGGTTGTCGGCTGTCGCAATGAAAATAACAAAGCCTCAGGTAATTTCGCTAATGCAAGCGGTTACACCGTATCTACATCGCACTTACACAGGCTTCGCCCGAAGGTGCCTATTAAGAGGGTCGGCACACGTGATATTGTCAGACCCTCACGAAATTGTCTATTTTGACTAAGTGTTAAATTAAGGGAGGATCGTCGCCGGATAGTTTGGGCGTATGAATTTTCAAGGAAGACGCGCTGCTCATTACGTATGCTGTTATTTTGCCACGGGATGGAAAGTGCAAATTGAAATAGGTGCCGTCGGTGCTATCCCTTTTCATGCAAACGTCCTATTGCCCAGCAGTAATTAAACCGTAACGACAAATTAATTCTCCCAGAATCTACACTAGAAATATACAGAAAAAGTCTTTATTACCGTTCAATTAAAATCTACGATAAAATCCCAGCAATAATAAAATAATCCAAAAAAGTCATTACATTTAAAAACAAACTTAAAACCTACTTCTAACTAAAACTGATAATTAATTAGGTAGGTACTTTCTATAATTGTGATATATAATTAAGTGATAAGCTAAGCTACCTCTCAAGTTGCATTGAGCACTAACAGGGCTCCTAATACCTAGCTTAAGTGATTTTTGTAGGTTATAGGTTTGCAAAATAATATAAAATACTTGAATAAAAAAAGCCCTGAGGTCCACGGAGATGACCCCAAGATTTGCAGCACAAAGTTTCGTCCTCCTGTTCGATTTAAGAAATGAAATAGGTTCCCAAAAAATTTCGACTTGGGCGGGACTTGAACCCACTCCCCACCCTCAGTACGGGTGTGCTCTAACCAACTAAACCACGAAATCAGTACTCACCGACTCGAAAAACCAGATACCCAGGGTGCAGGGTAAGCACTTTAACAACAAAAAACCTGTTCGATTTACTCTTCCTAGTAGTCATTGGGTCGTAGAAGGAAAGACCTGAGTCGCGAGTCCATTTAACGATGGTATCAAGACGTGATCGTGACGTTTTATATTTGTATGGGATTTGCAAAATCTAACGTCGTCTAACGTGAAGAAAAAAAACGTGGAGAAAGAAAAATTTCACGTCACGATGACGTTTCGATACTATTGTCAAACGGATTATGGGTTTCCTTACATCCAATTTACTGACTTGATAAGTCGTGATAATGATAGAGTTCTCTACAACGTCTTACTGTAGGAAAGGTATGAGGAATAAAATAATGTTTGAATATTTACTTTGGTTTATATTTTTCTGTCGCAGGCGTAATATTTTACATTCATAGAAGACCAATAAGTAAGAACTTGCGATAACAATAATAAGACATTTATGACGATTATGAAATCAACATCAAATTAGAGCATTAATAGCTATAAAAATTATAAAAAAATAATATCTATTGAAATATTAATTAAAATAAGTTTCATAAAATTTAACAATTTTTCAAAAACAGTAACAACATTAATTTCTAAAATATAATTTACAAAGTACATTAATTTATATTTTAATACAAAAACTCGTATTGACTGAACCAAAATCAAAGTAAAAGTTGCCTTATGCTTCAGAGCTGACTTTACATAACAATATAAATAAATAATAATACGTAATGCTGGAAAATCCACGCAGCACGCTCTAGCCTATTACATATCTAGTTTTATAATTGTTTTGGTTATTAATCTATTGTATATAGACTAAATGTTTTGTATATAACCGACATGAAACTGTACATTATGTAGTGTATCTAGCCCCTATAGATTGACAGGAGAAAAAAAAAACATTTTTAAATTTTAGGAAACTTACAGCTAGAAAAATTACAAAGCTAAGAAACATAAATCTAAATACTTCAGAATTACATGTACTTGAGCTGAGAGCTATTTATGATGTTTCCACTATTAGCAAAATATATTTTATGTTATTCATGATTAGTGGTAATGGACGACAATAAAAAAACATAATTTAACAAACTTAATACACAAAAATAAATATGAAGACACTTTGCACACACTTAACAAAACTGAAAAAAAAATGTACTTAGAGCTAACTTTGAGTTGAAAAATACCGAGGTTATTGCAAAGTGTTTTTCACGAAAGAAGTCTTGCGGCGATTACTTACTTACTCCTGTCTCAGCGACCCGAAGTGTGCACGAGAAGTCGCCATTTTTTCCTATCCTGCGCAATTTTCCGCCAGTTTTCGCTTGTAGCTCACGCAGGTCCGCTTCTATCACATCTTTCCAGCGGTACCGAACAGGCGTCCTACGGGTCGTCGGTCGAAGGGGCCACCGAGATAGTCGTTCCGGTCCTCTCCCATCCTCTCTAGGTGACCATGTTAGCGGAGAAGATGTGCCTTCGTATCGCTGATGATGTTGGGTTCTTTCACTAGCTAATTTAAATGTGAAATCAAAGTCTTTTTTGCTAAATTCACTAAATTCGTTCGGTCGCACTGCCGACAGCGCTGCGTCTAGGGAACTTCTTTCGTGAAAAGCACTCTAGGTCGTAATTTAATCGGTCTTCTTACTTAGGTGGACCAATCTAAGGGCTAGAGGTAAATAGACTGCGAACAGTGACATCAATTTGTATGGTTAATAGTTACTTAGGCTATTTTAGTTCTAGGGAGAGTTTCGTTAGGAAATGTATTTTCATATCATACAAAAATGTTAACGCAAGTTAGACCTACGGCTACGTTGGAATAGAGTACATAACAAGGTTACTTTATAGTTCCTGAAATATGTATATATCTTAAGCATTTTACATTCAATAAGCTGGACACCCGATGAACACCTAAACCTTACTATTTATTTACGATAACAATCGTCCAATATATCGATTCACTTTAACATGGTCACTATTACTTTCTTCAACAAATATCTACCTATAATAATAACACAGTAAAAAAAAACAATAAAATAACAGTCAAGATAAAAAAGTCTAAAAAACACTGCATTAATGTCTACAACACGTTCTTTGAGACGCCTTTGATAAAGCACAGTACAAGGGCTAAAGATATTAAAAACAAAGTGGCCGGTAGTCGGTTAGAGGAGGAAAGGGCAGGTCCGCCTCCTCCGAGAAAACCCGCGTCTTCTGCCCGAGGCCCTCCTTCCCTGAGAGGACCTTGAAGACTGGAGCGCACGTCGTTGGTCTCCTCAGCATCGTAGTCTTCTTCTTCTTTTTTGCGGTTCGGTAGCTCCATTTCTAGGAAAATATTTTTTGGTTAGGAAGGAAAAGAAAAGAAAATATATTAATTTTCAATGGTACATAACATACAGGTTTGAACGGTTCACTACGTTGTTTGCTGAAGGTTTTAGGGAGTAAAGTCGATTGCCTTATTTTGTGGCGCATGTCGCAGCTTCACGTGAAAGGCAATGATGCTGTGTGAGGTAGGCTACATCTTTTGTAATTTTTACTCATTTTAATTATTGAATTTATATAATGTTACAATATTGTGTTTGAAATTAATTTTAAAATTTTGGTCAAGATTAAATTAAAGTTATTATTTATTTTATAAATTTAAAGTAGGTACCTGGTTTTAATAGTGAATTTATAAATTGTTATGGTTTTTTTTGTCCATAGGAATCCTAAGTACATATTATTAATTTGCTTAATTTTTTATTTTTATGTTTGTTGTTTATGAAATGATGATGAAATAAATGATTTTCATTTATTTATTTATTTTTACTACGAATTAAAGGAAAAAACAATTTTTTTTATATTACAAAACAATAAAGTTCAAATGCGACCAAGTAACAAATACCCCTTCTTTCCCCATATGACTGCATGAACGCTCGATATGTTACATTACGCCAAAGCATTTACAGAGACATAACCATTTACATACTATAAACCCATTCATGTACCCAACTAGGTTTCTCCAAGGGTGTCTTCAGTAAAACTCTCTACAAACCAGAAGAGCATATGATCAGATGGCAACAATGTGCAAGATACTCCGCGGTATGATCGACGCTTCTGATTTGCACAACGTTCTTTTACGACTCTACCTCCCCGATAATTACCTCCGAAACAGAAACCACAGGCTTTTTTTCTGTTCCTTTCAGCAGAATCGTTGCTCGTGCCAATTCTCCATTGCCTCGGACCCTTGACGACCTTAATAGACTTCTTGACCAGAACCCGGATTGTGATATCTTCGCAGATGAATGGGAACAGTATCTTCTTACTGTTAGAATACTTGATGTTTTGTGAGATTGAAGCATGAAAGATGCGTCTTATTTATATTTAAACCAAGTAGGTTTATAAGAAAATAAAAGATCTTTATAAATAAATAAACAAATTACATTTTTATAAGAATTGTGTAAATGTGTCTTCAAATTTAAAGTTACTTTTATTGTGTGAAGTGTGTTCCTAACAATGTATTCTTTGTATAATTTTTCTCATAATATTAAGTACTTAACTAATGTTATTGGTTTAGTTTAATCGTTTTAATTATAAATAAATATATATTAAACAAACACAGATAAAATAATTGAAAAACACACATGAAATACCGTGACAGAGCTACTAAAAATCAAATACAACCTACCATACAAGCGAATATTCCCTTCAGCATCACCGATAGAGTTCTTCGAGATGCACTTGTACCCGCCGAGGTCGCTTCGCTGGATGTTGCGTACTATCAGCCTCATCTGTACGCTGTACGCGGAGTGGTTAATCTCACTCATTTGATACTTATCGTTGGTGATTATCATCTCACCTGTAAGAAAAATTGTAGGTAAGTTAAAAGGGTTAAGGGGTACACTTTAAGCTGTGTATCGCAGTAGGGTTTGGTCCCGGGAAATCCCGTTTCTCGGCAAAAAAATTTAGGAATTCCCGAGAAAATCAGAGCGGGGGATTCCCGGGAAATTAAGAACACAGAATTCCCGGGACCAAACCCAATCCCGTCCGCTGGGTACGATTCCAATGTCGATCCGGTGGATGCACAGTGAGGGTAAGCTTCGCTACGCGGCTTTGCTCACGTATTTCCGGTATAATAGTAGCCCACGTCCTGCCCCGGGATACCGTCTATTCCTACAATTTTTTTTTCAAATTTGTCCAGTCATTTAAGCATGACAAGGTAACAGACAGACAGTATTTCTTTTATAATATTTTAGATCATTGTACCACCGTTATAATATATTCGCTGGTACAGTTAACTGGTCCACTGCGCACTGGTTCATCACCAAACGGATATCACCGAGTCTCAACTAGCACCCTAACATTTATAAACAACCGCCTACACCGGCCCGCCAAGACATAAAATCTTGATGATTTAGATTCAGATTCAAATTATTTTTAATAGTGGTCACTTATTGGAACAGCAATGTTAATATCCAACGGAATTTCAGACTGTGGTACTTAATTTTATACATACTGAGTTTATACATACAGATTACAAATAACATTTTGAAAATTCAAGCGAGAGAAAACGAATAACTTCAACTGAATAATTTAAACTTTATTCGGAAACTTATAGTAAAAGGATATAAATATCCTTTTGACACGACAGGACTACGAGCAAATTCCAAAAGCCAAAATAATGTGCTACATTTGCTCTCCTTTATTCGAATGCATAAACCTAGCCATCCATTTATATTCGGCTACTTCCGACCTTTATCCGCCGATATCGAATTGAAATATTGTTTCGGCATGTCGTATGTGGAACAATACTGTATGCCCGTATAATGTATCCGCGATATGCTTTACACAAGTTTCCCGAGAATCGATTATTCTGTACCTCTTTACTACCTTTGAATAGGAAGAGTTTTAAATCAAAATTTTCGACAAAACCGACTAAGATTTCGTGGCTTAGTTGGTTAGAGCACACCCGTACTGAGGGTAGGACACGGGTTCGAATCCTGCCGAAATCGTAAATTTAAAAAAAAAAAAAAATTTAATCGTTAATTTCTTAGAGATTTCTCTTCTTACTTCGTAAGCTTGCCAATACGAAGAGCTATTTATAGAAGCTTGGGTAGAGTTACTAAGAAAAACAGAAAATACCTGGTAAAGATTAAAAATTATGTTTAGTAATAAACGTGTTCCGTGGAAAATTAGGCTCAATACCAAGAGTTAACAAAGAAAATACAGCTAAAGAATAACAGAATAAAATAATTACAACTAATATTGACACAAATCTATTTTCAAAAAACCATACCATGAGTTACATTATACTCGTACATTATCTCATGACTACTCATAAAAGTACAGCGAACATAATTCCTCATTCACGTTTTAATATTGAAAAGTCAATAGGCAAAATGTTGGTTTTGAGAGAGAGTGTTAACATGTATTGTACCTGTTTAATTATTCAGAGGGAGCTTCATTCGGTTCATGGATAAAGTGGTAATTATTGCGATAATTTTTATTCCAATGATCTCTTTTTCCACGACTAGCAAAGGAGATGATTCAGGGTTAATTTAATTATACGGTATGTGAGTTCATTTACTCTTAGATTTGGATGTATCGTTAGAATTCTTACAATTAACATCATCCCTAGTGCTACCAGCTATTAGTTATTTAAAGAAGTGTTCTTGTTTTTTTTGTAAAATTAGCATGTTTAACAATAGTTGGACCAGTTAGGTTAGTCAGTAGTTAGAGTTGTAGTATTAGGTAAAGTCAAAGTCAGTTCTGAAATTGCAATCAAGTTTTTAAACAATTAATAATGTAGCCTGGATAATGAGCTAAAATTTGAGGTCCCAATAGTTTGGTTATGGGTGTCAACCTTCGATCAAAAATAAGTAGTTCGCGGCAAAGCCGGAAATTTTTGATCGAAGGTGTCAACTGATTGTAATTTTCAGAAGTATAGTGTTTTGGCTGTGGGGTATAAAATATCACTTCTAAGGCGACTATCCCTACTTTACCCTATTTGCTCTTGCCAGTTAATACTACAAAATTCATCTTAAAGCTTCCATAGTTTAAAACTTTTTCAGTGGGTACTGAAAAGGCATCCTACTTAACAAATTTTTGTTGCTAGGTAGGTATATAAAACGATGGGTCGTGTTGTTCGTTCTACATTAAAAATAGCTTGCATTCTTCTTGTTTCGCTTTATTCAGCGGTATTTTATTTTTATTTTCATGCCACCGTGGTTTACGAAGATATTAAATTGCTACGTTTTGCCAACCGGATGTCGTCAGCGCTTTTATATTCTATTAGTTTGGTAATTTAGTTATTTTGAATTTGTGTACAAAAATTAAATTGTTCTGATTCTTACAGCCGGTTTTTCATCCGCTTCTTCTAATTTGACAGTAGTTTAAACTACGTCTTAATCTCTAGTGTGTTTACTTCTGTGTGGAGAAACCACGACTCGAGGTTCGTAAAAGAAATAAACAAAACTTAATCAGGTTAAGTGCTATATTATGCTATATTAGTGCTTTGTATAGGAGTGTAGTCCCTCTGCATTAAGCTCGATTTTGTAACTTAACCAAGACTTGGTTCGTAAAAAATACAAAATCGAGTTTATGAAAAAGTTTAAACTGTTGTCAGTAGTAAATTATAACAATCGGATGAAAAACCGGCTGTTAGTAACACTTACTGCTGAGAGTGAATTATATTTCATAACTCGATATGAAATAGGTTATCATTAAGAGCGCTGTCATAATACCGCGCGGTACCGTAGGTGCGGTATCGCAAGAGTTTCGCAATGACGTTGTCCGTTGTACGAGATGCGGAACAGATGCGCAACTGCCGCGGACGCGCTGTGGACCTCGAGTTGCGGCTCCGCAAATTCGATTCCGCGCGGTAATGTGGGACGGGCGTAAGGTTCATAACCTACGACAGTGTGACTCTAATGTATCTAATAATTTGATGAATCAACATTACAACAATAAAATACCTAAAACAATTACATAACTACATATTAGAAATATATGTTTACCATTATAACCTGCTCCATTGCCTCATAATCTAAGCCGTTATCAGAAGATAGAATGCCCAGAATACTGGCAGCATAGCCACAATGCTGATTCGTGGACCGAAAAAAAAGCCAGCATTCCGATCACCTGTGGAGAGTACTCTATGAGAAGTTTTGTAAGGTCTTTGTATATTTCACTTGATAAATAGTACTTATCGGAAAGGGGTAGTTCCTTCCAGCAATCCAATCTTTCAAAATAACAATCAAAGTTCATTAATAATGTGGTCAAGCCGAAGACATGACGCTTTGGGCCGATTCGACCACAAATCTGCGGGCTGCAGCCTGTCTCTGACACCTCGGTGTTGCCGTCCTAGACACGCCTACTTTTGTTTATCGTCAGGCAACTTTGTTGATTAATGATTTATACTTTTCGATCGATTAGTGATTGTCGATTCACCCCCGAATACTCAAACGCTACTCAGACATAAGCACATCGCAAGCAACACATTTTTGACACATTTTCATTGAAAACGTTTTTGAAATGACTTCAACTTCAACTTCTTTTAATTTTTTTTCTTCTTTAATGGCGCCGCTTGCTTTTCGCTACGACTCTGCCAGTGTAAGTAAGGAGTGTCATAAACTTCAAAAATAATATGATCGGTTCCATGAACGCAGAATTTTGAAATTTTGCATCAAAATGATTTATCTAAACAAAGAACAACACAATAAACAAGAGGACAGTACAACACGAGAAGCGTAAAGCACAAATAATAAGCAAAATATAAATTAAACAAATACATACAACTTAATATTATTTACAACTTAATGTCATATGTAGATGCGTTTGAGTATACGGGCGTTAGAACGTCAGATCAGTGAGAAGATAGATTATTGCAACTTCATATGTCTCGTCAAATGGTCCATTCAATGTTTAAGTATCTTGAACAACAATTACGCAACTCATGCATAAATGTTTTTCTCTAACTTGACAGTCAAAAACAGGAGTCCACGTTAGCCCTGATAACTTCTGTTGCCAATAATTGGGTGCAACTTTAGTATAAAAAGGCAACGTGATAAAAACAGGGGAAAATGGGACACTGGTCCCATTTTCCCCGCCTTTAATTTGTCACTGATTGATGAAAAACGCTCAATTTATCAACAATATACATAATTAGTACAAAAACTGGAGCGCTGTTTGCCGAGGCTGGCGGAGCGGTCACACCCATTCCATGTCGCGTCCAGCCCGCTCGTCCCATCTCGTCACAGCCGTGTATTACCTAATTTAATTTGTACTCTCCGCAATTTATGGGCGCAGAAGTGCCGTCTGCCTCCCTCTATTTGTCAGTACTGTCACAGACGCATTTTACGTCACGATTGCTACTGATTTGTCGGTTTACCAGGTTGAATGTTTACGAAACGGTCCAGTTTTATTACCTAAACTTGAATGAATGACTGTATTGTACTCTTTATTGTACTTAAAAACATAATAATAATAAAACTTTACATATTAATTAACAATATAATAAAAATTCTAATGTCAAAAAGTCAATAACTTTATTTCTTTAGGCTTACAAAATAAGCACTTAGACAAGTAAAATTTTATACATTAAGAGTTTTATAATTAGTACAAAAGGCGGCTTTATTGCTGAGAGCTATTTCTCCCAGGCAACTTTGTATAGTAGGTACCTACCATCATTTATGGCAGAAATGAACAGCAATTAGAAACGAATATGTTAATGTTTCTTTAGTACCATATCTCTACATCGAACCATTGTTTCTTCTTCTGATACAACCTACCCCATCTTATTATCGCATTAGTTAAGTGAGCTCACCTACGCGCACACCTACTAACACAGCAAGGCGAATAGTTGAATTAATATCGTGCATATATTGTGATAGGTACGGGTAAATATTGTGACTGTAGCCTAAAGCAATTTGAAGCGGGCGGGCCAGTGGTCTTTGTTGCATCGGGCGGTAATAGAATTTGGTCCGCTTTTTGCGCGGTTCGGTCGGGCGGTCCGCCCGCGTAATAGCGAGCTCGGTGCCTTTGTAACTGCATCTAAATCTGCCCACTATGTATTCGCTTGGTTATGGTATAACCAATTATCTGGGAGCGACTACGTTCTTACGGATTATTGCCCGTTCGAGCGCTTGTAATTTCAGAACAATGTTGGCAGCTTGGCAGAGTCATGTTTGCGTTGCAATGTTTCCGGACATTTTGCTGAATTTTCACAGTTGTTTTGGAGGAAAATAGTTTCTGAAGCTTTGTTTACTTAAATATTGAACGTTATGTAAAGGAAGTATTATCTGTGGTTTTACTAAATTTAAATTGTATTCCTTTGGTTCGGAACTTTCACATTGGATGTACTTACGCAAACTTTGATAGAATGTTAGGTCAATTAATTAGTGAACAGGGGTCTATATTCAGCAAAGACTCTCGAAATAATTTAAGCAAAGCACTCCCGATCCAATGTGGCCGTCTTGCTGCAAATTAAATTAGTGAGGTAACGTCGAGTAGAATTCCAGCGGTAACATCTCAATTTTTTTTTTCTATTTAATGAAAGTATTCAAATACATTTATGTGACTCGACAAAAACAGCACACAGCAGCGTAAAAAAATATTATTCTATTTACTCCGTCAGTTTCATCCAATTTTTTCTGATATTCTATAACAGAAAATATTGAACATGTATTTTTTTCTTTTGTCAATCAAACAAGAAATTACAAAGATCTCAAAGCCTCAATGTTTGGGAGTGGCTTGTGACGTTACGCCGTGTTTAAAGGTTGTAAGGCGTGACGTCGCGCGAAAATTTAACTGAATATATCTTCATAATTTTTTGTTTAATTGGCTAAATAAAAAATACGTGTCCAATGTCTTCTGTTAATCTAACTGACGACGAATTTGATTTTTGAACTAGCCTATAAGTGGCACTACTCCGGGGCAGCTGCACCTGGTAGACATAAAGAAAAACAATGCCAGGTATTTACTCTTACTATTCGGCAACAAGTACTAAACACCTGTTAAAGGAGGGACAGAGCATGCGTTTTTGGAACGGCTCAAGTGCAAAAATGGAGTTTTTGCTTATTTCCAAGAAAACTACACAATTTATGAAAAAACTATCTGAAGGAGCCAAGAAATTAGTAATAACCTTACGAATCAAAACATAACTCATTTCAATAGACCGCAGGGTTAATAACATCTTGACCAAATTATGTGCAAAACAGTGCAATATCATGATTTTTTAAATCGTTTTTTTTTCTCTTATTCGTGTTTAAAAAAAATGGAATTTTATGTAATTCGACCTCGGGAATCCCGTGAGTAAATACGCTATGTTCGCCTCTTAAACAAAAAAAAGTAGGAAAATGTTAGTTTTAATTTAAAAAAAATAATAAATAAATTACAATACAAAGAAACGTTTCCAGCATTTTTTGTTACGCGCGTTACTGTAAAAACGTTAATTTTAAATGCATTTTTAGGTCACATAACGATTGAATAATTTTTTTTAGTGGTCCATTAGCACTATAGAATCTCATTGAAACATAGAAATTATTTAGAACGTGATATTTACCGTGATTAGATTTTTGAGTTTCCCAATATTTCGGCACAGTTTCATGCGCCATGATCACGGAAGAACTAAAGTCACTGCGAGTTGGTTTTTGGCAGACATACCGATCTACCCTCATTCTTTGTCATTAAAACACTTCTCTAAAACGGGTGTAGTGTAATACCCTATTGGCTCTAATGAATCCAGCGTGTATGTTTAAAGACCGCATTGCGAAAAACTTTTGTTTATTTTGTACCGCAAGCGAGACGGTCGCTTGCATATGTCGTGGCTGCCGCTGTATCCAGTTCATTCCAGCCTGGAATATAAACAGGGACCGCAAAACCAGAAACAGCGATCGGGGTTTCTGTATTTCTGAATAAACCATTTTCTAAAAGGTCCCTATAGCGAATGTCGTACGTACGAACCATTTTTTCAAGACTAGCTTCTGCTCTCGGTTTAGCGTGCCTCAATCTTCACTTTCATTGGTGACATGGTGGTCAAACGCTTGACCATGACACTATTGTAAATGCGATGCAAAAATTTGGATGGATGGATGGATGTTTGTTACTTCTTCACGCCAAAACTACTGAACGGATCGGGCTGAAATTTTGCATACGGTAGTTGGAGTAAAAAAATATACTTTTTAGGGTTCCGTACCCAAAGGGTAAAAACGGGACCCTATTACTAAGACTTCGCTGTCCGTCTTATTATACTATATTATTATACTATATTAGGTAGATAAAATTAAAAACCACAAAAATATTTGAATTTCGCATCGTCACAAAACGATCATCATCATCATCAATTTGACTTGGTGTCTATCAATGTAACTTGAACATATCATGGGGGTCAACTATATTCATGAAGATTGCATATCCGGAAGTTAGGATTTCAAATCGCGTACTACGTCATTAAGAAACGTTTGTTTAAAAATCGTTTTGTTTCAACAAAAGTTTCTCCCGTTTTGTCGGCACCACCCAAACATGTCGTGGCCGCTGTGGTCATGGTGGCCAGCGCATTCCAGCCGGGAATTGAAAACCGGAACGACATTAATACGAAAAGTGACAATACGAGTTTTAGGGTCACACTGCAGTCAAAATAAATTGGATATCGGTCTAACAGTCCATCAGCTGACAGAATACTTTTTCAATAACACTGGAGTGCGGTAAATTAATGATTGAAAATCTAAAGTGGATGAGACTTGATCTAAAGGTTATAATATGTATTTTAAAAAAGCTTTGAAATTTTAATGAAGAACCTTTGATAACTACTTACTTGTACTTATTAATCCAAAGCAATGGTCAAATATACTGAAACATTAATGTGGGTGCAATACGTAATCATTCATATTACCTAAATTTATTCAAAATATTTTCCTATAGTCTCTGGTGTAGGAAGCCAAGAACCATTACGGGTCACTGCGCCACGCCAGTATGTAAGTCATATTTTTCCCACAGATAACGAAATTTAAAAATAAAAAGATATTGTCTTTTACAATGTTAAAAATCCAGAAAAATCTTGACAACTCTAACTCAAATAGTATCCAGACAGTATTCATTTAATTTTTTAAAGCTACTAATCTAGTGGCATGTTGTACCAAGGAAATTCTTCACAACTATGAATGAGTTCTTTTCCATATCAGATGAAAACTAAGACCAGCTAATTCTCAGCTTTGGTCCTAATAAAAGCAAGGTGGGTAAATAAGAAATCAAGATTCTACGCTTTGCGACGAGCTAAAAGTAAATTTAACTAACGTGTTTTTTGATTCATGTTTTTATCTTTATGATTTTGTAGTCTTCTTTTTCTGCACATCTGCAATGAGAATGATTATAAAATAATGTAATTAAAAAAATCGTCTTATAATAAGTAATAAACTGACTTCAAATTCTTAAATAATGAAAATTAGTTCGGAAGTAGTTTTACTTCGATGGCGAAATGTAATTTTTCAAGTGGCGACACCTAGTTATAAGTGTGTCTCTTGTTTAAGCCTGTTGCTATGGAAACCATTTGCTATCAGTGATCGTGAAAATTATGATGTGGTGATGTTTAGATACTTCTGACGGCGTTCATATCAATTCCTTGAGGCTCAAACTTTTATGGGACTTCAAAATCAATTTATAAACAGCAACGAAATAATCATCAAAATCTATTAAGAATTGGCGAAGATATCACCAAAATTGTTGTCGCTTGTCGTGATTTTTCAAAAGTATTTTGGTATTTTTTAAGCTTGGCGGGATAAAAACGAATGAAATACAATAGCGAAAACATTTAAAAGGGAAAAGGGGAGAAATCGAGGAACGTACACTATAAATAATAGAGCCGATCATAGAACATCCTCCGGAAGGCGGCTAAAAATAATCAAAATCCCACGTCTAAATTTTTTTCCGACCCTAACAACATAACATTCATAAGGCTACAACGATTTTCTCTCTTCTGTCTCCGCTCGTGTAAGGAGAGATTGGGGCGCACCTCGTCCATATGAATGTCCACACGAAGAATACGGTGAGTTGTTTTAAAAACAAAAAAAACACAATTTAGGTGCAACAATGCCGAACACACAATCATGAAAACTTACAACAACCCTTTTTTTTAACCACAAATGTGGCAGTCAAGCGTGCATGCGGTCAGTCACGTAATCACGTTACATGCACGCTGCCTTTACTACGCCCCTTAAATTCTTTATAATGTCCTGTTTAAAAGGTTTCATACAATTGTCCATCGGGATACCTTCGGCTGGGAGATCATTCCACAACCTATGTTTGCGGGAGAAGTTCCTCTACACCTTACGTGTTTTTGTCGGGGTTAATAAAATAAATAAAACGAAATTCAAGAAAATGTTTGATCCTTCGTCGGATAAAAGCGATTTTACGAAAGTTTTTCGTGACAAACGCTTAACTAAAGTAGGTATTTTCACCTCATCCTCAAGTACTTTTGTCCATCTGTCACTAGAGCACTAAATAAGCAACTCTCATCTGCGGGCGTCGGTCGTTTTAATGAGAAATAATGGAGTTCCCGCTTCACCCAATGTTTTGTTAGGTTAAGAACCTTATTTGTATAAGTTATTTCGTGTTTTTATATATGTTGGCAATTTCTCACTTGTTATTTATTTTGTGAATTCTTACTCTTCTATTACATTGTCTTTATCTAGTACCTGTGTGTGAATAGCTTCAGTCTTATAACACAATAAACTATACAGGGTTATTGGTAAATTAGTAACAATACGTGAACTGGAGGTTCAGCCCATCATCACAAACACGTTTGTGAAGACGCCAGGTCTTAATTCTTAATTTTGGTATTGGTAATGGGTACCCCCCGCAATACAATAATCGTTCGTTAGAGACGTTTTATTTGAAACTCAACTTAAAAACAGCTCTGCCCTGAATTAACAGAAGATATGAGAGTGAAAGATCGGTTTTAAGTAACTCGTTGGGTTCCAGACAAAGATGTTTTTTCATTTAGTATCAGAGGTGACTTTTCTTTTTAATTTAGACTTAGCGACTTCACGAACGTGTTTGTGATGATGGGCAGGACCCGCAGTTCACGTATTGTCACTAATTTATCAATAACCCTGTATAACCTGGCAACCCCTCTGTCCTTGAATAATGAAATGAAATAAAAATATTTATTGAAAAAGAAATACACAATAACAATAGTTAAATCTAACTAGTTAGGTGTTATCAGTTTCTCGTAGGGGTTTAATCTATTAAATCAGCGACATAATTAACGTCTCTAGATAAATGTAATCGAGCTGTTAATCTATTATTAACTAACATTAATATTTTAACGCTGTCATCGTCTGTGTAATTACAGGGTAATAAAATTGGCGCCATAATCAATGTTGAAATAAATCTTGGTGAAATGAAAGCGGACATGAAACAAACGCATATTTTTCTTTTAAATACACCATAAAAATGCCATGGGTCGTAAGCTGGCACTAGCTTTGAACAGGGCTGGTTTAAGGGTTTCGAAATTTTATTTTAATCAATAGCCCTTCGTTTGATCTCAATTTCACCTGATGGAATATGACAATGCGGCCGACAATGTACGAGTATCACGAAGTTTTAGAACAAATTATGTACATTTATTCACATTTATCGTGAAGAGACCCAGGTTATAATATTAGCTGGAAAAACTGCAGCAGGCAGCGTGTTCCAAACCTTAGCGTTACGAATGATGATGGAACAGGCAAACCGCCTAGTGTGAGTGAAAGGTATATCCACATGATAAGGATGGTATGGTAAGGTGATGCAGTATGTGCAACATGTCAACCAATTTCAAAGCGATAAAGTATCGGAATGAAATATTCACACAAACACAGCTCTGCTTAGTTTGGGGCCAGATGCTGATTGCTGTGTGGATTGTCTAGCAATATTCATTTATTTTATACTTCATTTATTGCAACAAATAACTTTCCGTCTATAACTGCTTTAAAACAAGACTGAAGAAAACGATGTACAGCAACCTGGTTCCTTTAAAGCTTAATTGTGTGATTTTCGATATTTTCTTCAATCTTGTTTTAAAGCAGTTATGGACGTAAAGTTATTTGTTTCAATTATTGAGGTGTAAAATAAATAAATATTTCTGGCAAGGCAAATCATAATTATGAGCGTGTCCAGGACACTGGAGTTTTAGTACTTTTGGCTGAATAAAAGAGTGTGGTACGCTTGTGATATGATAATATACAAGTAGGGGTATATCTTAAACAGTATATACTGTTTAAGATATACCCCTAAATTACACTTCAGGTTTCCTAAGTCCGGCTCTGTTGCCAACCCCGTCAAAAGAGGATAGTAGAAAAATGAATAACAGCCTATTTAATGAGTGCCTTAACGCTTTCAATGTGCTTTATGAATAATGAAATTAGTTGCTTATTCCGTTCTCGAGTTCCGTGCTCGGAACTTATTAAGGTTTATAAGTTTCCCGTGAAGATCTTTTGAGTGTCGAAGAATGTTATAAGCGAGAGTTAGCTCTCTTGTATCTTTTATCTTAAGAGTCGTGAAATGAGGTAAGAATTTGTAGAGATAAATATGCATTCTTTCCTTTGTTAACTTATTTTTATAGCTATTATTGTTGGATCATGACCATTATTATTATTGTCATAACCTACGGAGCTGAGACGTGGACACTGACGGTACGGCTTGTCCACCAGTTTATAGTCGCCCAGCGAGCTATGGAGAGATATGCTCGGAGTTTCTCCGAAGAATGGGATTCGCAATGAATACATCCGAGAACCAAGGTTATCGACATAGCTCAAAAGATTAGCAAGGTGACGTGGCAGTGGGCTTAGCATATCTCGACAAGAACCGACAACCGCTGGGGTAAACGTGTTCTTGAGTGGAGACCGCGACTCGGTAACGTAGTGTAGGACGCCCTTCGACCAGGTGGGTTGACGATTTGCGAAAGACTGCTGGCAGATGCTGGATGCGCCAAGCTGAAGACAGGGCGCTATGGCGCTCATTAGGGGAGGCCTATGTCCAGCCGTGGACTAACATAGGCTGATCTTGATTGTTGCAAGTTCTTTATTTTGTATTCCCTCAGGTTTGGAAGAGCTTTTAATGACCAGGAATGAATTAAGAGAACAGGTATTAGTTATTACTCCAGTGTTTAGTGACTTGTACTCAGCTTGTTGCAGCTACATTGTTATTAAATAAATTATAGGAACGTTTAATTACTTTACCGACATTATTTTGTGGTATCTCTAGTTTATTGGCATAAAATAAATTACGGTTTGGTGCCCATAAAATGGGACGAGTCAAGAACGTTTTTAGCATAAAATTTCAGTATCTTGACTCATCCCACTGGATTCGGCCCAAAGTGGGACGAGTCGAGAACAACTCGCATTTTTTGTGGGAGCAAAATTAATGCAATGTTCCTTCTGGATTTTGCGAAGAGTTCTTACCATTTTCTCTGGTCCAGTAGTTGATGGCTTTCGGCGAGGCCTCCACGTGGCACTGGAGAGTCACGTCAGTGCTGGTTGGCGCCCCCACCAGTTGATTTGGCACTTGCACGAGAGGGTGAACTGTTAAAAAAATAAACAATTTGAGTGTTTACTATCAACAAAATGTGTAATTATACCTTCAGGTATACACATAACCTCCAATGAGATGTTGGGGAAACGGAAATTAGTCCAACGGTGCCATTAATTACTTGTAGGTAATATATTTTTCATTTTTTGTACCAACCTAGGCCAGACGATTTAAATATAGCCTTAGTACCTAACTAATCTTAAATTACAAAGGTCCAAATATGTTCATCTCGCATTGAAAGCACAAAGTTTATCAGCATGGTATTTCATAAAATGCGAAAACAAACAGCGTACGCCGCACGTTCAAAAGCGAGTCTAGAATTTTTGCTCACATAACTTCCTATTTGCGCCTTGCATAGAATGTATTTCTATAGGCACGCAAATCCTTTGCATCTGGCATTAAATGCTTGCTGAAATATTTTACTAGCTTATTCAAATAAGAGTGAAATGCGAACAAATTTTGTGCTGTACGTTATCCTTGACACAAAGAATTTAAAATTAAAAACTAAGGAATAGTGTAAAATAAGGGCTAACGTTGCAAAACCAACCCCAAAAGAATTTATTGAATCTGAGTCCTAAATCTAAAGACACTGAGATGAATCTAATCGATTCGAGTTTCTCATTTGATATTTTTGTTGGTTAAACAGATTTAGTAGGTAAATTAGCAATAGTCGGTGATGAAGCCAATAACTACAAATGTTTACCATTTCTGTTGTATGATACTAGATCGTACAACAGAAATGGTATACAATTATGTCAAACATTTTCCCTTGTTCAGGTGATCCACGCATAGATCCCTAAAAAGATGTAGTTTGATTCGATTCTAAAAATCAAATCGAAAAAATCCTTTGACTGACAATTGGCGAATTTCCCTGAAATAGTGCAGTTGCTTGTTCTCACGTGGTGGTCGACGAGGATTTTAGTAGACTCTCATGGGACGATGGAAACGAGGTTCTGAGCTAGCACAGTCTCGTTGTGGTGTCAAGGGGATAATCAGGTTTTTTCCCTCTTCTTCACGCCGAGGCTGGTGTTCACCTAAAGATAATCGGATAAGCGCAGCTTCGTCAGTTAACTTTGACGTTAAATGTATGAAGACTTCTGCCAAAAACGTCAATTAAAATGTAATAATTACGCGATTACCTGTTTCAATAAACATATTTAAAAGGCAGAGTATAGAATACCTTACATTACCTAATCTATGCCTATAGGTACTTGGTACGCTGTAGGTATCCTTATCGTTACTGGAATAATTCTTTCTAAGCTGTCGGTGTTTATTTTTCTTATTTACTAGACAACTCGTGAACAAATAATTGGTAGCTGATAGTGTAGCTATCGCAACCCAAGTTGACGTGCTTTTGGCGTATGTTTGCGCAAACCTCTCGCGTATGCACTTGCGGAAAACTCTGCAACTGTCAGTTGTTTACCTTGAATATTCTGAGAAACTGGTACTTCAACTTCACGCTGCAAACGGTGAAAGTTAAACAACTTGAGAAAGGGCCAAATTATTTAAATCTGCTTATATTAGCACTGACATTTTTAAAAGGAAAGAGATAGCTTTAAAAATAAAGTAGATAATAAACGAAATAGATATGCGTTATGACCATGTTATGCTTTTTCAGGAATAACATTGTCTCTGAAGCGTGTTTTGGAACAAGCGTGGATCCAAATCTAATTTTGTATGAAGTGCCATAGTCAACACCGAGCACTATTCGAATCAACTGAACTGGACTTATTCGAAGCAATTAAACTTGAGTCGATCGCTGCGTCGCCGTGACTTGCCATTGGACTCACGTAGCGCGAATCGTTTTGCTTTGTTATCTGGTAGTGGATATTAAACTTGTCTTGTGATATCCACTACCAGGACAAGTCTAAATAAAGCACCAAGTAGAATCCTTATAAAACATTATAACTGAAATCGACAAGTTGTTATTTAAAAGATCGGATTATATTTGAAATGTAAACAATTGCGCCCGCACCCCGAATGCCCCATTCAGGGTGAATTAAGGAAAAAGGAATTTTCTACCACGACCTAAGATCGGAGCTTATTTGCGGTTATTCTCTTTGACCGTCGTTAAGTTCCGACGGACGGCTTTTACGAGTTTGAGTGGCCAATTTAGAAAACGAAATATGAACGATCGGATTTTTTGTTCTAATTAATAACTCAGCGAAACAACGAGAACCGTCTTTTATCAAATAAAGGAGCCATAATGAACCGACGAATTGTTAATTTTATTAATTCCTGATTTTCTGTTCCGTTTTAGAATTATTATTTTAGTGAGACAAAGTTGACCAAATCACACCTTCAGAAAGGCCCTAAAAGAACGTGATTAAGCAATCTCAAACCGTGCCTATAAGTAAGTTAGGATTCTTAACAGCAATCAAAAGTTACGGCGAGTTTTCTCGGTAGGATTCCTCCCGGAATTCTTCAAGTGACAGTTTGATTAACCGAGTGGCGCACACGCTTTCGGATTTCTTGGCGTTTTGTAGCTATTACCTGACTCCAGTTGACTTTGGAATTCGGTGTTGCAAAACTAGTTCCAAACATTTTATAGCTTGGGAAACAATCACTTACAAAATGTTAGATCCCTACTATCGAAGGAAGAGTATTATCCTGCAATTAATTAAGGTGAACTAGAATCTTCACAAATCGAATACGATTTATTCACTACGTTTTTCACAGTATTTTTTCTCGCAACTAATTCACTGTCTTGAATCAAGTTGAAACTCATCACGTTGCGGGGCACTTACTGTCAAGAATGAATTGCTTCACTTCTGTTCTAAAAAAGCCTTTTTATGCGTTCGGGCGGTGGCAACTCGTAGCTCGCTGTTATCATTCGTTTTCGGGGGGTGGAAATTTAAATTAAATATTTGAGAGCGTTAATTTTGTCTCCTCATCGAGCGAACGCGACGCATTCTTTGTGAAGTAATTAAACTGAGTGGAAGGGTTTCAGATGGCAGGCAGTAGTTTGTTTGTTCGCTTCAAATTACGTTTCCTATGAAGTGGATTTCTCTCGGCTGTTGTCAGGATGTCGAGTCGTTTGTTTTACTGTTATGACTTATGAGTTGAACACGTCGTTGATGAGGTGGAGCTTGGGTGTATTTGCTTGAACTGGCGTAGAGCTTTGTCAATACTAACGAAATGAGTTGTTTAGCTTGTCTCAGCTATCCGACATTGGAAGTCTTGAATTCTTTTCACGACTTTTGATCGTTTCAGAAGCATTCTACTGGATAAAACTTTTAAAACAGTCATGGTTAGAACCAGATATTAAATTCACTTGCAGAAGGTTGCGGGTTCGATTCCCGCCTTGGGACAAATGTATATACGATCTGTAAATATTTGTTTCGGGTGTTCTGGTCGTTTTCTATGTATAATAAAAATATCTATCTATTTATTGTATTATACACTCGAGAGCAATGAATCCGGGTCACTCAAAGAATCCAAAAAACCTCGGAAAGTAAGAATGCTAGGTTAATGCAATAAATTGTATTTAATAGACAATTTAATACTCCTTAAATGAAAGTTAAAAAAATGTGAGTCACCATACATTTTATTTACACAAAATTACATAAAGAAAAAAAACTGCTGATCTCTCCTTAAAACAAAAATAGGAAACATGAAATTTTTGAACTTTATGACGATTTTCTTGAATTTCAATACTTCGTATTACCTCCTCGTGCTTCCATTACTGCGTTTACGCGGCTTGGCATGCTGTACACCAAGTTCCTTATACGATTTTGGGGAATATTCTCCCATTCCTCTGTGAGAGCAATTTTGAGCTCAGGAAGCGTGATTGGGGGAGGGTTTCGTTGTTTTACGCATCTCCCTAGCTCGTCCCAAGCATGCTCGATCGGGTTGATATTCGGGCTGCACGCTGGCCACTCCATACAAGTAATGTTCATCTCTTGAAGGTAGTCATTCACAATCCTACCTGTATGAGGTCGGGCATTGTCATGCATAAATATAGCATCCTCACCCAAATTGACCATAAATGGACCAACGTGTTCGTTGAGGATTTCTTCCACATATCTTACGCTAGTTAAAGAGCCGTTTTCTATGATCACCAGCTCTGTGCGACTTTCAGAGGAAATTCCGCCCCACACAAGTACAGACCCACCACCGTAGGCTACTTTTTCTTCGATGCATGCTTGCTTGAATCTTTCCCCTGGTCTTCTATACACTCTGTGTCTTCCATCGTGCTTGTTATATAATACAATTTATTGCATTAACCTAGCATTCTTACTTTCCGAGATTTTTTGGATTCTTTGAGTGACCCGGATTCATTGCTCTCGAGTGTATTATGTATATCAGTTATCTTGTACCCATAACACAAGCTCTGCTTAAATTGATAATGCTAAGTGAATTGTCCAGCATTATTTATTTAGTTATTCCATGATCATGGCCCATAAAACTGTGGCAAAATATTGGTAAGCTCAAAACTCAAATTATGGTTTATATCACGTTGTAAATGACTTTACTGATTCTACAGGATACTAACCTAACAGTTAACGGTCAAGGTGGTCTGTAGGATAAAGGAAGCCTACACATTTTATCATGCAAAACGGGCTTGAAGAGAGCTCAGAGTATCTGTGCCCGTATAAATATATAGCATCCAATCAGACGAGTGTTTACATGGAACTGCCAATAACAGAATGCAAATACCTAGTGGACAACGCATTCAGACCCGCCTGCAGTGCTAACGCTGGCAACGAAAAACTTTTACACTATTATTGGACTGAAACGAGGCCGAACCAAATAAGCCTTTCAACTTCTGCGCCATGAATAAACTGAAATTGTTTAAACACTGATAAATTCAAGAATCTAGAATATTGTAAGCGGCAAGTGTCTTTGCTTGGTAGTTTTAAGGGGTTCTGTACCCTAAGGGTAAAACGGGACCCTATTACTAAGACTCCGCTGTCCGTCTGTCCGTCTGTCACCAGGCTGTATCTCATGAACCGTGATAGTTAGACAGTTGATATTTTCACAGATGATATATTTCTGTTACCGCTTTAACCACAAATACTAAAAAATAGAACAAAATAAATATTTAAGGGGACTCCCATACAACAAACGTGACTTTTTTGCCGTTTTTATAGGTAATGGTACGGAACCCTTCGTGCGCGAGTCTGACTCGCACTTAGCCGGTTTTATTATTTTATAAGATGAGACGATCCCGTACGTACATACAATGTGAAAATTAGAATAGATAAAAAAATACAACGTTTGAAATCTGATACACCTGACATTTTCCGTGATTGAAAGCTTTTTAGACAGATTTTATCATATACTTTTTTTACTCAAAAATTGATGGATCGTTCGTTAAAACTTGAAGGTACGCAAATGGGCTTTTATGGGTTGTAAAAAGCAGTTAGACTTAATTATTAAATTGCCTCCACCGAAATAAATTTTCAGCGAGAATATTTGAGTGTATTTAAACTGTTATAGAATTCAGTATTAGCCCAACCCAATAGCTAAACTGACATTTTCAATTTTAGCACCTTTTTAAAGGTACACCAGGCGTAGGAAAGTGTGAGTCGACTCGAACACGAACGGTTCCGTAATATCGTACATAACTATTTTGAAAAAGGAACGCTCAAAATCAGTCTTTTTAATTGAAAAAACCAAAAAGCTAACATGACGCGGTCATCCATTCAAGTACTGACAGTTTCCGACGTTGCTTAACTTCGGTGATCGGTACTCAACTTGATATGGACGTCGGACTCCTTGTTTTTTTATTATTTGTTGTTGTATTTGCACCCACTATTTCAACTGTCTATCTTAATTATTATCGGTTCAAGAGATACAGCCCGCTGACGGACGGACGGACCAACGGACAGATAGCAGACGCTTAGTCATAGGGTCCAGTTTTCACCCGTCGGTTACGGAACCCTAAAAAGTGTTTAAGTAAAATTTTAACAGGGTTGAAAGCTATAACGTGTTTCGATATCGCCATAGCGTCCACATTCCCAACTTAGTTGCAGTATCATTAAAGTAGATAACAGAAGCTCACATTGCAACCGAATTTTCGGAACTGATCAGCCAATCCCCAATTGTATAAAGCTATCCATACAAATGGAATGACACAAAAACAAACAGGGTTGAACCTAAGGAGGGTAAAAATAGTTCCGTAAAATTTACTCCATTACAAACCTCATTGGATTTTTTATGTTTTTTAATTATCTTGTAATAATTTTTTTTTTGCTTACAATCTTTATTATCAAAGAACAACAAATAAAATAATTAAATTAAAGCTAGTATTTACAATTGAAACAATTGAGCTAACTGCAGACCGTTGCAAACAATCTACAAGTAGCTCAACTGATCCATATCAATACCAGTCGGAAACGTGCCCAAGACGCTAGCTGCATTGCCCCGCTGTATAGCAATGCTGATGCGCTGCGCCAGAACTCACCAGCTAATAATAATAATAATTCTTTAGTCTTTCTTGCATCCAGCAGTGGACCATTATAGCTTATTGAGGTGAGGTAAAGGATTCTAACAAAGTGTAAGAATAATGAAACGTTTCGTGTTTCAGAAATGTCCTAGCTTCGTCCCTGTCTATGCACGCACGTCGTACTTGTGCGCACAACAATATTCCTGTACAGATATTACGATGTGCGCCTGAATGGCGACGGCTGATCGCGACAGATAAGCGTATAATTTTTCAGAGTGCCGAGGCTTTCAAAGATTATAGCACGGTTTTGTAGTATGCGTTTGGAGCTAGATGATGCTGGGCGAATTTTCCAGCATTATTTATTTATTTAATTTCAGAGAGAGGAATTAACGTATTTAAGCTCAACTGGGAATAGTTTCTTTAATGAATTACCCTAGTTTTTAACAGAGCATTGTTGATGCTTAATCTGAAATTCATAATTACAATAGTGAATTTATTTGAAAAAAAAAACAGTAGTCCTTAATTTTGATTCTCTCTTCAGGGTTCCGTACCGGAGGGGTGAAAACGGCACCCTTATTGCGGGCTTTATCTCATAAACCGTAAAAGGTAGATATGTAGTTGAAATTTGCAGGTGTATTTTTCTTTCTTGCCTCTATAACTACATACAATAGGCTACTTGACTACTACTAAGAAATAGTTCTAACGTGTTGTCTGATAAAAATAATACAGTGTATTTAATATTTCTTCAAGGTATTAGATATGAAAAGTAATTTTAAAGTTGATCGATGTTAAACAACGTCGTGCGCGGTCAGTACTTGGATAAGTGGTCACCTTAGACAATTTAACCTGCTGTCGTGGTCACACAACACGCATAATTTTGGCGTATTTTCCTGTATAAAAAACCGTTTTTAGGTTCGTTTTGGTTTCAAATGATTTAGAAAACTCCGTCTGTGAGTCGACTCGCACTTAACCGGTTCTATTTATTACATCTAAGTGAATTCATCTTAAGCTCCCCATTTCTCAACCGAAACTAAATTCACTGAAACTTTCACTGAACGCCATCTTAAGATGCAAGGCACGCGCCGTAGATGATACGTGATAACACGAAAATCTCCCAATTGCTTACGTGTTCGAGTCATGCCCGTCCCGCCGGCACCCCACTTGCCTCACTAACCGACTGTGTAACACGCTTATTACGTGAAATAAACGTATCCGTAACGTGGTAGCAACGTGAATGCAACTTTTTCATGGCTTGCTATCAATTGGCCGATCGGTTTCTAGTAGGCGCTTCGTCCTTGAAATATTATTTAAGCCCGGAAAAAAATTAACGCGAGCCCGCAATAGAGGTCTGAAGAGTCTAAGCCAATTGTATCAGAGATTGTGGAGGTAATTTTTATGAAAATTTACATAGCAAGCCCCAAGCTAAGCAGAGCTTTTGTTATAGGTACTAGATAACTAAGAAATTAATAACTACTAACACTAGATAACTGTTATATTGAATAGGTACAATACACAATATATAAATGTATATTATTTATTATACGTAGAAAACATCCAGAAAACCCGGAAAAAATTCTCAGATCGTAAAAATATTCGTCCCGAGGCGGTAATCGAACCCGCAACCTCTTGCGACGCAAGAGGTTGCGGGCGAAGGTCTGCCACCTTCGCCCGCCGCCGCGCCGCGCCACAGACGTCGCATAATACCTATGGGTAAAAGTTCCCAGTTGAGTCTAATCAATGCTATTTATATTAAAAATAACGGTTACTCAACTTCAGTTCCTATCCAATTTTACAATTTTTAGCTCTTGAAAAGATGGTCAATGTTTAGCAGACTTTGACAAAGACACTACAATACAAAGCTGGCTACGAATGCATTATACATAGGTACCTACTTACTGTGGTTATGGTTATAAATTAGCCCTACGATCCTCTGATAAGTGAGCTCGGTAAATGCTTTTTGTCGGTGCTTTACTCAGGTGAGTAGACTTTATCGATGATTGAATTGATACGTGACGGGAATGCTAACCGCCTTTTTGTTTCAGAGCCGGTTTCGCTTAATGGAGGGTAATGGTCTGTATGTAGGAATGAGCTATTGATGTTAGATGAGCGATATTTGAATATGGGCTTTACTTGAGGAAAACTTTGCGCGATCTTTGACGAAGAACCTACAAAAACCTACAAGAACCTACGAAAATTCATCTTATCTACTAGGCCTACCCAATTCAATATTGCCTTTTTTTTGGTTGGGTCAATGTTATTTGTTGTTAACTACGTGTTTGTGAGCTTCGTAATAACATCTAGCTTGTTAAACTTCGATCTACCGCAACTACCCACTTATTTTTAGATACCTACATATGTAAACTTAGCCTCTATGAACTTGTTTGATCTTTTTGGGTACAAATCTGAAAATGGGACGAGCCCGGAACGATTTCAGCGTTAAATTTGAATTCATGCTCGTACTACTTTGGGCCGAGGCGAGTGGGACGAACCCGGAATACCTCAAATAAAGATCTCTTAGCCGTAACGCTCGACGTGTACACGTAAATATTACTAACACGATATAATTGTACCTACTTGTCATTCACTGAAATATAATACCTGACCAATCCAAACTACTAAGCGCACATGATTGTGAAACAGGTATCTAAAGAAACAAGTAAAAAGCTTTAACTTGATTCGAGAACTTTCTTTTCAGGGCTTAAGTTACTTACAATGAACATGCAGCATTATCCTCTTGCTGACCGAGGGCGGCACTCCATTCGCAGCGATACAAAGATACGCTCCCATTTCTGAGCGGGTCACCTTCGTCAGGTTTACTATGTCCCCTTCTAGTGACGTCACTGTAACAAATACCAGACATTGTAGTTTAGATGAGACACTCAGTGCAGATTTCGCTAAAGTGAACTGGAGGAGTTACGCAAGTTTGTAATGAACTCAGAAAATTCTATAAGCAAACCTAGGCAAGGCAAGTTAAGTTAGCATAGATCACATTATTAGGCTACACAAGATTAAAGTATCTTTAGGGAAATATATACGCTTCTACAACTAAACTCCAAGTGAGTTGCAAAAATTATCAATGAATAAATTCAAACAAATTGTCATACATGTCCTTTGTATAAAGGTACAACATAATTATATCGGGATAAAAAAACTTTGGACGAGTTTTGCTCCAACTCGAAAACTAACAGTCTAACAAGGTAAAGGTTTCTTGTTCGCTTCTTTACCTTAAAAAGATTGAAGTGAACAAAAAAATCAAAGTGATCTCTCTATTTCCTAGTTTTACTTATGTGATTTGAATTTTTGTGACGTGCCCAAGACTCCTGTAAGGTCTAAAGGAAATAAAGCATTTTGATGTTTGACTGGGTCAACAATAAAATCATTACGAGTAATGCGAACGAGTAAAACTTTATGAAACAATTTATCACGCCAATAATTGAACGCTGATACATACTACTCGATGCTTCATTTGCATGTACAGTACGGAATATTAAATATTTAACAAAACATTCCCAACGCAGCAAGAAAATAATTGCATGAACTTTCACACTTTAAAAATAACAGCAGCGAAAAGTAACATTATTTTTTATGATGAAGCGTAGAATTGTTTGAACAACCCCCGATCTAGTGCTTACTTTACATTTCAGCTACTGTTAGGAAACACTTGGTAAAAGTTGACGGTTAGGCAAACAAGTCCCGTTAGTGGTTTCAACCGAAGCCCCGGCACCTTCAAATGGCACTGGAGTACGTTTACAGCCATTATTCAAACAAGAGGATAAAAAGGGGCAATATTTTCCGAAGGAAGCGGGTGATGGTTTAAAGTGTAGAGCTCTTGGACGACGCTTCGTTAGCAAACACTGCTGGCTAGTAGAATCCGTAGAGAGGGCGTCCTGTGAAACTGTTTTGATTTGTTGTCAAAGTTACTTTTACTCGGGTTTTATTTGTATTTTTTACCACACTTAAGTGTGGTATTATGTATAGAGAATAGATATCAGAGTTTACTTTAAATTATTGCTCAACTCAAAGGGCCAACAAAATTTACTACAATCGTTATTGTTTACGCTAATAACAATCCGCGATGCTAAACAGTAGTTGTCTACGGTGCATCTGGCACACGTGGCGTAGCACGCGTAGAATGGAGATCCATTGCTGCAAATGTTCTTATAACAGGAATATTAGATTCCGCACGTGACCCAAGAGCTGAGGAGTATTTGGCGCAGAGCATCAGCATTGTCTTCCAGCGGGGCAACACAGCCAGCCTCATAATGTCGCTTGCAGGTGGTGTTGATTTGGATCATTCAGTTGTGTTATCTGAACGTTGTTTTCAACAATGTGCAGTCTCAGTTGACTGCACATTGTTGAAACTTTCTTAATAAATACACAATGTAACACTGCATCTATTACCTAGGTAGTTGACATTTTCTTTATACGAAATAATTTTCTAAAATGATATCTACTCCACGTATTCGTGTTTCACCTCCGCGCGGGCCGTTGAATAAACTTGGCCTGTCGATGTGTCATAAGTCAAGAGTCGCTTGAACTTACCGACCCATGGTGGTGGTTTGCCGTAGATAAACGAATAATATGTACATAATTTTGGTGCCTGAATCACGTCTGTTTACTTTAGAAACATTGAAATCAGTTTACCGTAGGTGAAGGTCATCGGCATGTGCCTGTAATTTCACCGGCAACAATGATATTACCTATTTTAAAGCTTATACGGGTGACTGGAACTCAAACTTCATAGTTTTGTATAAAACTATGAAACTTTAGGTAGAGAAGGCTTTAGTAAGGTCCAATAATTAGCAAATGACCTCCTCTTTATGATAATTCGCTATGGCTGGTTGAGTTCCAGTCACTAGAAACTTATAAGTTAAACGAATCAGATGTAATCGATCTCCCATCGGCATCGTTACGGATTGATTAATTCCCAGAATAAGATTGACTAAGTCAGTTTCAAAGTAAATAATTTTCTAATTACCTAAAACTTGTTCAAATTAATTTCACGGAATGACTTTCCCGTACATTTTGACCGAAGTTTACGAAAGACAACTAAATCTACTGTCTACTTTAGGAAAGTACCCTGAAGTATAATGGAAAAGCAACATTTTCCTATCGGATCTGGTTCCCAAGCCATGCTTTTAATTATGACTTTGACCGCGTCGTGAAGTCGTTACGTTTCTAATTGGATTTTTGTGTCATATAACTTCAAGTAATTGAGTATCTTACTGCTGTATTGGTATTGTAAATACCCATCTAGAACTTTATTTTTACTATTACCGTGTAGAAAAACCTGACCTAAAATGAACAGAAAAAATTAAACGCCTAAATGTTACGTACCTACGCAGGTAGCGTAGGTACGTTACCAAATACACTACTACGACTACCAAATAAAAAAACCAACCAATTTCTTTGAAACCAGTTGGTATGTGTAACGCCCACCCTACTAATGCTCACCTATCCTAATAACGCTGAGTATGAGTAATCTACTAAATTCTAAATTTAAAACTCTAAATTTTCTACTTTCCAAATTTATTAACCTATTGAATGTAAATTTGTGATTTAAGGTGGCCAATGATCGTTGTAAGTGGAAGGACTCTAAATTTTTATAGTAGTACCTAAGATTCTTTTAGGAGCTAGACAAATGAACTCACCCTTACGTAATACTTACTTTGCATTTCTAAGCACAGGGCGTTTATCTCGCTAAGTTTTGGTACAATTACGTTCTAAATATTTTTTTAAACCCATGTCTATAAACCAACCTAACCCCGAATACATTAAACAAATTAATGCTCCCACAAATATAGCTCTCACAGTTCCAGAATATCAAACTACAAAACACAAATTCCACTTTTTTCTCAAATTAAGTTAAACTGGTATAACTAATATCCTAATTGAAATTCAGTTCTACTGAAATTCGTCCAGTTCTTGTAGTGTAGTAGACTACCGAAGTTTTAATTACAGAATTTCTATCGACCTCAATTAACAGTTCAAACTTTTCCTTGAATGATAACACAAACAGTTAGGAATTAGAAAATGAAGTTTAAAAATCAAGCCTTGTAAAATTATAACAATGTTGAAAATCAATTTTAATTCGAAATTATCGATAGGGACTTCGAACTTCTTATGGCGGGATCACACACTCGTCGAAATGTCTCGTCGAGACTTCTCGTCCAAAGATAATAAAACAATTTCGTTAATATTATAGTCGTTCGAACGAGAGCCCGAGCGCACCAATTATTGCACACTCGTGCTCGGCCGGTCTAGTGGTAACGCCAAAACGAGTGTGTGATTTTGCCATTATGGCGAAATTTTCATATTTATGGTTCGTATTTTCAAGACAAGGACGAGCGAACGCCGCGCGGTGAAGGCAAGAAAGGAAGGCAAGAGCCGGCCGGTGCGCAATTTCACTGGTTTTTATTTATAAATTTGTTATTGCTCTGAAATAATACTCTTTCGCAAAAAAATAAAACCATAATTGTCTAAAAAGTGGTATTTAGTTAAGTATTTTTAGACTAGGTACATAAATAATACATTTCATTAAAATATGTTGAAAAACTAGCAAATGAAACTGGTTTTCTGTAGTAATAATGAAAACTTAGAGGAAACTTTGCGATTTTTTGTATCGAGTCAAGTTGAGTCAATCGTGTTGCGACTCCCACAACTTACTAACAAAAATCCCTTTTGATGCTCATAAAAAAAAAATTGTGTTTTATTGCCTAAAATTTATTTTCCGTGCAGTCAAAACGTGATTTTGGGGCTATCAAAAAATCTATCAAGAACGTCCCGTGCTACAAACTAACCTAACTTTTGATTCTATTCGAATCATATGTTCTTTGTCTTTTTTATTCCGTGTAATACCCATAATCATTTGAGACGTGTTGTGAAATCTTTTGCCTTATGGAATACACTGAAATGGAAATAACAATTATTTGAATCTTGTAATTTTTTTGTTGGTAAGATCCACGTTTCTTATTGTGTATGAAATGAAACACTTTTTAGTTCACCGAACTAAAAAGTCCATTTCAGTACACTCTTGCAACACTGGATGTGTTGCCAGAGTGTACTGAAATGTACACTCTGGCTACTTGTATATTTGCGAAGAACGAAGCAGGTTGATTCCTGGTTGGTTACATATACAAGTTCAAAGCAATCAATAAGTGCTATTAACTAATGATTCTCTTCAGCCAGCCTGATACAGACCCGTTACTCAATCCAACTCCATAATGGTTATTAACAAGCCCCGACTAAACCAGTTAGATTCAACTCGTATCTATTTCAAACTTTGAGTAGATGAAAAGCGTCGAATGGAGTTAATTTGCATCTACGACTAAGTTTCCATTCATTCGCTTATCTGCATAATTTCTATGGAACAAATAAGTACATGTACCGTTGTCACAGCTCACATGTTTTATGCGGAACAATAAAGGGCAGATTTTGAATAATGCCCCTTTGTTATACTGTTTTCTGTCGTCATTATATTGTTGTTTTGTCATAATAACCATTTTGTACTTGGATTTACTGTGGAGTTTCGGTTAAATGTTGCTGTTATTGACTGTATTTTAAAAGGTATGAGGTCGACAACGACAGTTAAAACGGTTTTTTGTGATTTGAGTTCGTTAAAAATGTGAATGTGGGTCAAGCAAGACCCACTTTAAGTTGAGGGTTGAGTAAATTATTAATAGACCTTTTCACTATTTCTAAAACAAATTATGAAGTGACAAACACGTATTAAAAACTATGTTTGTTTCCGATGGAAACTTTCCTCATTGGAATATTCAGAAGAAACATTGGCTTTGGTAATGGATAGCCTGTATTGTTCCCTGCCCAGATTTATGGAGGTAACTTGTAACGGCTTCTTTAATTAGACTGCTTTACTCAAATTGATGATTGTTATTGATGCTACTTATTTGAAGTTCTTCGAGGTGGGGTTCACCTTAAGGTACATTAAGGTAAGTGTGAACCTATTTACTGCATTACTAAGTTATGAATGCGCTTTATTCGCGTCACGTTATTCTAAATTTCACCTTTTTTTCTCATGTCACTGATGAGTCACGAAGGTAAGGAAGTGTCGAGAATTCGGTAAGTAGGTACAGTGCGTGTCAGAATCAAGTATCCTCCTATCTCCCTACCTCTCTTGGACAAGGGGGATACTTAATTCTGACGCACACTGTACCACGATTAGTTTTATCTTCTTCTTTACTATTCCCTAGAAACTCCACGATCTCTTCTAACTTTCGAAGTCATGGAAAATGTACGAGCTAACATTAACCCGTTGTGCTGGTTCCAATCTTACTTACTCGTAGGTGTATTGAAATGCTTGCCTCGTTGTGAAAGTCATTATGGTGGTACTTTGTTAGTCTAATGAATTGACTGATGGCAAGAGAAGGACTGAACAGTGGTAGGGTTAAGTGGGACCTGCTGATTAATCACCCGTCAGTACAGTTTCCAAATGCCACTCGTCACGAATTCCCTTTGCTTGTATAATTTTTGTGTCCGCGCAGTTCAGTTGATAGTATTTGTGTTTGAGTTGGCAATCCAAAAATACTCACCATTTCCAATTTGATAAAAGGGATTGGCCATCGAGTCTGCTAAAATTGCGAATCCATTTATTTGGTATGCGTGTTCCGAAATAAAATAAAGGTGGTTCGTGTGATATTTGTATCGCTCGATTCTTTTAACCCTTTATCCGTCTTTTGGGCGATTGTAGAGATGAGTTAGTAATTATTCCCGGACCGTCTCGAGATTGTAATCCGGCGGGATTAGGAAGGGCGGTATGCATGGTAATAGGAGTTGCCGAGGTGCTGCGGTGTGATTTACTGCGAACATTCAATAGTGAATATTTTATTCGCTGATTTATTTTGTAACGTGGTTTCTGTTCTCTATCGCTATTGTTTTTAAACGGTTTGATAATATTAATTGAAGATTGTATTAATATTGATTAAAACTGTATATTGAACAAATTATGATTTTCCTATGATTTTGACACGTGTAGGTGCCCATACACTTATCAGAGATTTGTCTTTCTCTCGTCTGCTACGAGCTGCCCGAATCACGACAAAAGTTAAATCAGTCACAGTTAAACCAAATTTTGAAGCTAAATAAATCAAATACGATGTTTTCAATGTAGGCTAAATATAAACAGCATACGCTTACAAAATGAACATTGCAGCATTTTGCAAAGTCCCAAACACATTAATAAAACAATTCACGCATTCGCTTCACAAAGCAATCTATTACAACGACATTTTAATCTAAAATAGTTTAGTGTGAGTAGAAACTGGGTTAGGGTAAGCCTTCCAGTTTGAGCTCTACAGTTTGAGAAGGGTCGGACTCGCACAAGTTATATGAGGCACACTTCACCAGCATGCATTTCCATGCGTTGCTTGTTAACGAAATTATTAATACTAGCAGTGTTATGATTATGGATATTAACGTTATTGATAGGATAGTGGTTTTGAACACCGATTAAAATTTAACCTGATTTAAAGCTAGCATGTAGATATAGATGCAAATCGGTTAACCAAGTTTTGTCGCGTAGAAACGTTGTGCGTTTTTCCAGTAGCTGTCGGCACAGAAGCACACACGATTGGCGAAAAAGTAACAAAATTGTACCACACAGTTTCATACATTTTTGCTTTTCCGCCTGCCGGCATAGGCACCGTGCTGGTGTCTTCAAACCAGTGGAGAAACTACCATCTGGTGGGCACAGAAAAATTAATACGCAAAAAAGTACCTTGTATTCTTTATCGTACTTCGTCTTTACCTACGGATGTGCATAATGTTGGTATTAAAGTTTTAAGAACCGACTTAGTTATTGAAAAGCACTTAGAGTGGTTCTTTTATTTTGCCAAGAATGTATTCTATGTACAACTTTGAATTTGTTTATACGTAAACGCCTTGGCACCATTAATTTCCCTTCATTTTGCAGCACATAAGGCAACCCGTGGTTTTTATCTGATAAATTAGAGTTATCGCGGCTAACCTGAGTTTATGCTGCACTTCATTGGCGTGAATAATTCTAAATAAGCACGCAAACGGTAATGACCTTAGGTAATAGCGTTTACTGGATTTTATTTCATTAAGTAACTATAAAATCAACTCCATTAATTAGTTTACACTGCGGCGGAATCAAACTTTCGACCATTATTCACAATTTTCCTTATAAGTACCGTATTTAATCTTCACGAATCTTCACGTTGGTGTTCCAATCAATAAATCTTTAATGAATTTGTTTTAATAGTTATTAAAGAACAAGAAAACTAAGTAGTTATGATGTTCATGATTTTATTGATGATGAATCTGTACTTACCTTTTTGCTTTCCCTGAGGTCCTCCCCTAGAGATGATGTCGCTGCCATCTTCTCTACGCCACAGTATTTTCGGTGGAGGGAACCCTCGTGCCTTGCAGACCAGCTTCGCTGATCCACCTTCTGGGACCATCATGTCTCCAGACGTCTCTTCGTAGATGATGTCTGGGGGAATCACCACTTCCAGAAATGCTGTCTGGAATTTCAATTGTTTTAATTTGTGATTGCTGCAACCAATTTAGTATTATTGTTACTAAAAGTTTCAATTACATAAGACACACTCTCGATTTCTGTACATAGTATCTCGCTCTCATACATCAGTAGTCCAACAGTGGACTACTGCTGATGATGATGATGACGATGATACATCAATAGAAAGAGTAGGCAATTTAAAAGTTTCAAGAGTTTTCAATATTGTGAATAGTTCCAAAAATGTATATTGGCCAAAATAAACGAAACTATAAATAGAATGAGAATTCCATTTAATCTAAAACAAAGCTAAAATAGATCAAGTAGATTATTCGTGTGCATGAATATTTATTTTATATACCGCTAAATTTAACGTTCTCAGCATAGCCGGTCTAACAGCATTAAAATAGAATATTTTACCTGCATTTTCATAGGATCAGTGTTCACTTGGCACATGTATTGTCCTCTGTCTTCTCGCTTCACGCCCCTAATGTTTAGCGTCCATGTGTTATAATCATTGTGTGTGACGCTCAGACGAGCATTGTTCGTGATGACATGCTCGTGAATCGCCAGGATAGCCTTCGTATCCGCCTTGATCCAGGCGACCTGTGCCGCATCCGCGAAGAATGCAATTCACCAACAAAAAGCACCCGGATAAAACAATGAACAAACAGTTGGCACAACATCGCAAAACGCCACATTTCTGTCATTTTCTCGGATCACGTGTGTTGTTGGAAAAGTTTAAGGATAATAATTACAAGTGAATGCTTCCCGAGAGGCAGTAACGACAACGATCCTCGAGAGCGCAACACTATCTTGTTGCGAGCGCGGAAAATGCTCATGGAATTTTTAATTACATTTTCGTCTGGTCTCTGGTATGGCGCGCCGAACGCCCTCGTTTCACCCGCTTTACCAAAAGCGTCGACGTCGCAATAGGACCTAATTTCCTGCATATCGCGTACAAAAAATAACTGACAGAAATATGGCGTTCATGCTTTCTACATGGTTAGGGTATTAAACTTTATAGTAGGAAATGTTTATTGCGTTTTGTAAGCTGACTCGAGTTTGCTAACTTGCCAAAGTTTTATTGTTATAGGGGAATTAAATATTTTACTAACATTTAATATATGATTAAATAAGATAATCTTATTTTAAGTGAAAAGTTTAATGGGAAGAAGTTGTGCACTAATAGAGGTGCAATAATTTATAGAATTACAGTAAAACTACAGTTTTATAGTGCTTGTGCAAGAACACTAATAGTCGTATCAAATAAAAGGTGCTTAGTGAAGAATAATGCGTCCAGTACACTCAGCCAGTTTCTATGAAAGTTAACAAAAAAGTTTTGAACACAATAAATATTTTTAAGAACACAAAAAAGTTTTTAACAAGGTTTTTCAATTCAAGACTTCAGACACGCTTCAGATTCCAAGACAATTACTTTACAGAAGTTTGCACTTACTGTAAACTATAATCTCAACTTTAGTTTGTTTTATATTCAAAGTTTAAAGATAAGTTACGACTTTAAATTAATATTATTTACCATTCATAACAAATTTCACTGAAGCTTTGTGCTCACTCAACACCTCCATAAATCCACCTGAGTGTAATGACACTAAATATCTACAATAGTTTTGGAGAAATAATAATTAAACAGGAAAGAGGTTTTTATTTTTCTCAACAACTGCATTTTCTTTCTTCGTTATTTAAATTTTATCTTAATAAGATCGGTTGCAGAGCTTTTGAAATCAGCGATGCAATTTCAAGGCTGATTTAAATACGTTCTGGAAACTCAGTAACAATCTTGAAAGTACATCGCGAATGAAAGACAAAGAACACAGAAGAATATTTTACCAATGTTCCAACTCATCCATACCAGCGGTGCATATCGACAATTGAATATGAATTTAAATAACTGTGTGGTATTGTAAAAGTTGTAAGAGTGTGTGTCTATTCTCATACTAGTTTCTGTAAAATGGTTTCATGCCACGTTCCGTATATTACGAGAACTCTCGAGGGAACACCTTCAAATACCCATTCCGGAATTATTAGTCCTGTATGATTGTGATTACTTAGTCGATGCGAGCAAACATACCTATCGAGTCGATAGTGTATCAGAAGGAAATGGAGTGACCTGCTCGAACGGCCCCAAAGAGACTATTATCGAATCTCGCTTCTTGTACGAATAGATTCGCGATCGGGAATCGTATTTATATCTCCTTTATAGTTTGGTATCTTGTTTTCAAGAGCCCACGGGACTACGTAAGATAACCGATACCTAACTGTGTGCACTATTTCCGTGTACTAAAAAGCAATGATGCTGATAGTATTCAGCGAGGCTTGTTTAGTTTACAAAATTAGGTTCACAATTCAGTTTTCAGAGTCCAAATGTTATTAGCAGCAAAAATCGGAGCAAGCTATTTTTATAACTCCTAACGATTTTAAGAACAATAAGAATAATCATTTATATAGCTTAAGAACAACCCTGAATAGGTACAGTCTAAGAATACAAATTATATGTACGAGTATGTACTTAAGTAGTATGTATAATCTCCTGAGTGTACGCAGTAAGCCACATGAAGACTAAGTCTCGGGGCAGTTTGAGCAGAGCCTCTCGAAATGATTGAACGGGGACTAAGGGGGTTGGTCCCGGCTGTATTTTAATTTCGTAAAGTGACTGTTTTGCAACGTAAATTTCTCGGTTGAATAGAGTTCGATCATAGTGGCTTTTGCGGTATTTAAACTTCGAAACAAAACAAAATTAATGGAAGTGCAGAGTGCTAAGCTAAATAAATTGTGCTTTCAGAAGTCGTTGCATGCTCTGAAGAACAGAGGTTTCACTAGAAGGTTGTGCCGTGTGCAGATAACTCAAAACCAAGATCATATTGTGCTGTTCAATTGTTTTTGTTTGGCTCTTGGGTTTTAGTTAAATGTGCTAGTGTTCAAGTGTCTAGTGCAAGTGGTGCTCGGTTATCTAGGAGCTACAACTATCGTGGACCAACTTACAGTTTATAGTGCAAACATAGTTGTGTGCTCTATACTAGGATAGAGGTATATCAGTGCTGGCTCCGAGAGAGTGCTGAAGAAGTGCGAAGATTGTGTGCTAGGAAGTGTGAAAGTTAGTGCAGAAGTCTATTTGCTGAGATCTATAATTATTTTTGTAAAAGTTCACGAATTTGTTTATTTATAGCAACATTCTTAAAAACATTCGACAAAACAGTAAAAAAATAAAAATAAAATGAAAATTTAAAGATTGATGAGAAAGACCAAGATATCTTATAAAATCAGATTAAATAAAAATGTGGTACATTTAGTTACTTATTTAGATAGAAAATCTAAACATGTTCCTACAATTTTTACCGAAATTAATTATCTATGCCTTTCTTTAAAATGAATGAGACAATTTATCAAATTATGGACCATTCAATTGAGTCAAAAGTAATTTTTTAAATGTCATTGAATTATAGATCTCAATCTAGGATAGTGCAAGGGTGCTGCTCTATGCAGGCTGTAGTAATCAGTTGGATACACACCCTGGCTGTGGCGGAGTCGCCACTCACCCTATAACCTCCCAGGTTATTGACCACACAAGTGAACATCGCGTCCCTTCCCTGGGCTATAGTCACGTTCTCCAGAGGGTACAGGAAGTCCGGCTCTAGACCTAAAGCTGGAACAAACAAAACACTGTAAGGAAATGCTAATAATGTTTCGAAGGATGTATGCCTGGTATTGGTATTATGTTGGATTTCACTCGATGCTTGAAGTCCTCGCATGAGAGAGTAAAGTCTGACCGATTACGAAATAAAATGTAAGGAACTTCTTCGACCGTAACTGCTAAAAAGTATTTTTACATTCATCTTGTTCTCATCACCCACATACTGACCAAAGTAAACTTAATCAAAATCGACGCTTGGTGGAAAACACACTATTCTCGTTTTTTTCAATTTATGAGAAGAATGAGGTTGAAAACATGAGCCAGTGATAGATTTCATTCAGAAATCTTTCAGATTCGATTCAGAACCTACTCCGAAAAAACAATGTTGCAACTCTCTCGTGTGATAAACTGGCATCACCGCGGTAATAAACCGTTTTATTTTACACTCAAGACATTGTACTCAAGGAAGCAACATTATAACTTTGGCAAGAGTCTAAGAAACTCCATTTAACATCATAACTAGATTGTACTCGTTTTGATTTATAGCTCCAACAATATTTGCCTAAAAAGATGTTAGAATCTGAAATGTTCCATCAATCTTAGCCGCTTGAAGCAAGACGTTAGATGTAATCGCATAGTTTACGACGCACACGAATAATTCAACAGCATCGCCATTCTAGGAGCAAATAGATAGTCCTGACTTCCGACACATGTTTCCGTGGACGGGACACAACCGGTCACGTAGAATATTGACGCCTCGAGCCATCCATTCGCAGGGGACAATGCCTACTCGATGTCAAGGGAGACATTTTTATACGGACGGTATTTCAACATTTGAAAAAACACTTTATAATGGCTTGTGCTCACGATTTGCAGTAGACTGATGAATTCTTTTGATTCATGAATTGATGGTTAAATTCACAGAATGTTTGTGAAGGCTGACATGGTCATAGATGTAATATGCAAGTACCTACGTCCTAACATTTGAACTTGAGTTGAGGTATTATCGTAATTTATCGTCTTGATTAATAACATTTTTAATGGTTTCCAAAATCATAGCTTTAACATAATATTTTTTCCATAAAAAAAACACCATAAAATATCGGCCGGTGCCATATAAACTTTAATGAAAATAATAATATAGATGACGAAGCAAAAGTAAAATATTTAAGACATGAATTACTCAAGAAGGTATCTAAAGTTTACCTTTTTGATAATGTTTTGCATACCAAATTTTACAATTTATTAGTTCAAGCACAAACAACGTGTTTATTTCAGCACGATTTTGAATTCATAAAGTTATCTTAGTCGCCATTCATTCAGAGTAAAAAATAAATTGGAATCTAGCATTTATCGTGAATTTATTGTTACCATGCGAGGTCAGTGGAAATAGCAAAAATGTCCCCGGTCAAAATGCCACAACTGGGATCGCTCAAAATGTCACTTACTGGCCTTTACCAGTATGCGCAGCGCATAAGTTCGAAAATACTACAAACTCTACTTTTGACATTGAAATAAATAAAGGACTGTCACACCAAAAAAAAATCGAAAGATCTTTGCATTGAAAGCCGGTTCGAGTTTTTTGACAGTTTTCGAAGAAATTCTCGCACTGCTGGATAATTTAGATGTATTTGTTAGTATAAAGCTCATACGATTTTCGTAGCTCACTGGTCTATTTAATTTAGTTTTCTTAATATAATAAACTGAATGTATCTGCAGAGCAGGTATAGGTTCCGTCCCTGCTGGAAACACACCTTACTTATAAATGAAATTCTTCAGTTTCTTAATCCATAAATTCATTGCGGGGCAATGCAGCTAGTGTCTTGGGCACGCTTCCGACTGGTATTGATGTATGATATATTATATTATTATTGATATATGGATCAGTTGAGCTACTTGTAGATTGTTTGCAACAGTTTGCAGTTAGCTCAATTGTTTCAATTGTAAATACTAGTTTTAATGTAATTCTATTATTTGATTGTAATTTTCTTTATAATTCATTATGTATTATTCTATTATTAAATAATTATTATTATTAGGTATTGCGACCGTACAATTTTATACTGACTTTTAAAACTTGTCTGGCGTGATTACCACAAACCTGTGTTGTAACTTTAGTTTCCAGACATGAACCTACGTAAAAGTTTATTGTTAAGACGAATGTTTTAGTGTCTGCTAGCGACTAAGATAAATCGTTCTTCACACTATGATGTTTGGATGTATGGATGTTTGTTACCTCATCACGCTAAAACTACTGAATGGATCTGGCTGAATTTTGCATACAGGTAGTTCTAGGTTTGTTATACAACGTTTGCTTCAGGCGTACTTTTTATGCCACAAGCCAATCAATAACCTTTAAACGTTTTCGTAGAAACAATGCGTGCGAACCGCGGGCGGAAACTGGTTAGATATATTAAAGTGGGAATTTACTTACAAATACGCATCTCATTTTATGTAAGTACCTACCTACATAGATAAAAGTTATGTTGTTCGAGGCACTTTTTTGGATTAAAAGCATGTGACTACTGTAAGTACTCCACCGTATATACCGAAGTAATAGTCCATTCAAAGGTTGTCTGGAAGAAATGGCTCTAAGCAATAAGGTCACCCATCGTCCAACCATCTCTGTGATTTTAATAACTTTTCTGTATTTCTCTATCTTTGTGTGCAATTTAGAGTATTTAAATTGTATAGCGACAAGCCTAAGCGAAAGCAAGCTCGCCATGACAAAAATATCGGCAACATTGCGACAGAAAACCAGACCCTTAAGATATATAATAACTCCTTTTTAAAAGCTGGCGAACACATTCATATTTCCCTACCAAAAAAAGAGCTTCTAATAATCTAACTAATAAACCCGATATATTTCAGTAAAGTAAACAAAGTGGTTGAAAACACTTGTAAAAGCTTCAACTTAGCTGGTACTGGATATTACCGATCGAGGCTTCATTTGCTATTTGGCTCAGTGATTCCGTTTGGCCTCTCAACTGGGTCATAGCTAAGGAGAATAGCTCGTGCATAAATCATAGTCTACGTATGAAACTCTTCAAATTCCATTACATTTTCTTTAATTAATAGTCCATAATTCATATATTCATTGACAGGATCGAAATGTACTTATTGATATGTATTTATGTTTGTGTTATTAGAAAACAATTACATATTATTTATGTCATTTTTCTATGTATTATTCAATAACAGAATGTGATATAATTGAGACTATGCTACCTTCACACCACAATATATGAAATAGCTACGACAGCTGCTACGCCTTGTAGCACATGGCTACGCCGTAGCGCTTGCCTACGCTGTAGAAGTGCTACCAGGGTACGAGAGTGCTACGGCGTAGCTACAAGGCGTTGCACATGAACGCACAGTGATTCAATATCTATACTAACATTATAAAGAGGTAAAGATTACCCCCTACAACCTCACAAACTGGACTTACTGAACCGATTTTAAAAATTCTTTTACCAATAGAAAGACATATTATTTGTGAGTGTCATAAGGCACAGACACAGGCCTCCCCTAATGAGCGCCATAGCGCCCTGTCTTCAGCTTGCCGCATCCAGCATCTTCCTGCAGTCTTTCGCAAATCGTCATCCCACCTGGTCGGAGGGCGTCCTACACTACGTTTGCCAAGTTGCGGTCTCCACTCAAGAACACGTTTACCCCAGCGGTTGTCGGTTCTTCTCGCGATATGGCCAGCCCACTGCCACACTGCCCACTGCCCAATCGATATACAATAACGAAATAAATTTTATATCGTTTCATAATTGAAGGAGAAATCGATGAACATACATTAAAAAAATACATATAGCCGAACATTGAACCTCATCCTAAATTCTGCAAAAAGAGATTCCGTTTAATTCCACAATGAGATGGAACCAGTACGGACAGATCAACGCGGTTGAACAGTTACTTTGACGAGGTTCCATCTTGATTGACAAAGCACGGATAACAGGAAGGAGCCGTAATTTTTTTTAGTTTTGTTTCAAACTAAACTGGTAAGATGCACCTTGTGTTATTACTTTCGGTGATATTCTTAAGGCAATTTTTGAAGATTTTATCGAATCAAAGTGGCAGTGATAAAAACTGAGCTTCAGGACTACAGTAAGCTGTGACCGTGCGAAGCCTTCGGGAGTGAATTACGAGTGGCTATTGTTGTTCTAACGGTAGGGGATGCGTCGGCGTGCATTGTTTAAAGATTTATCTCGTGGTACAGAAGTGTTATCGTATGTGTTACACGTTTTAGCGGAATAAACGAGGAGCTTTTAATCGACAACACATTTAGCAAGCAACGCTGCATTTTGCAAGACATTTTTATTTCTGTTACTTTTAATAAAATGGGCACAGACGACAACAAGAGTTGCCGATGAGTGTCAGTTTTTCAAAACTGATTTAAGGCAGAGTTTTAGAATAAAAACTCTGCAAAGAAATTTACTGAAGTCTAAAGAATTTAAATTATTTACTTTATTCTCAGGTCTGAAAACAAATATTTTCCTAGGGATATTAGAATTCGTTACGAAGAAGTTAGACCAGTCCTGGCTGCGTCAGGGCACTCTAGATTTGTTTGCCTGAAGTCCAAACTAGTTAAATGTTGGGACCAACTTTATTTCGAACCCAAAACACTTCGAGATACTCCGTGTTATTGTTGTTTGAGTGTGTTTAAGAAGCTTATAAGTGTTTCGATTGACTTAGGTCGTGTATTTAGCCGTTATTGAATAAGCATGATAAGTTTGATTGAGATATACCACTAATTAGATAATAATAATAAAATATATTTATTATATAAAAAAAAACATAGTGTAGAAATTAAAAATGAATATATAATAAAATAAAATAATCATAAATTTCACCTATTGCACTGGGTATCATATTTTAGATATAAGGATTATTTATGTTATTATTTTTAAGTGTAATAAAGAATTCATTCATTCATTCATTCATTCAATAATTTATTTGTTTTCATGTAATTTAGCTTAGCGCTTTAATCGTTTACTAGCGGATATTTTTTTATTTCTTGCTGGTAATGTTGTTTTCAGCCCATGACGCCCTACTCGCTGTTATTAGTGTTATCGTTAATTAAATTGCCAAACAATATTTATATTACTCATATTTGTACCTAGCTGAAATACAAAACATAGAAAACATCTTAATGGAATAAAAAGGGAGCTGATGAATAAAGAATGACTTATTAAATTTTTCATCCATACAATATACAGAAAATATGTACAATGTAAGCAATTTGAAATAAATAGTTGAACCGCAGAAAAATAAATTGGAAGATCGAAAGGCAGGCAATAACCGAGAAACAATGCTGAACAAAACCAAGAATTCTGGTTTGGGGCCTCGAGCTCCTTCGGAGTAAGGAAATTCTTCAACAACATTGTTTCTAAATTAAAACAATCTGGTAATTGCACATTCTCCAACTTCTTTGATGCAATGTAGGTATCTTAAAACGTCGGGGAAGGGTTAAGGGGCGTAGAACTCACGTTCGGGCTCGTTCGGGTAAGTTTTGAGGCGAAGTTAAGGCGATTAAGTGTCACTTCTGCCGCGAACTAGCACAGTTCATTAAATATTTCGAGTGACTTAATTGGTTAGGTCGTCTACCGAGTTTTAACGGGAACAGATTTTTTTTTGTTTGTTCCGCCATTTTTCCTCCGATATGGATCGGAGATATTTTTAGGCTAACATTTTGCATAATCGGCTGTTTACTTTAATACAAATAAGCGATCAGTGACAGGAACAGATTCGTTTTATCCTATTTATTAATTTGCTTACCTATTTACAAAATAAAATGTTAATTATTAGTTTAAGGTACAGTCTTTTACAGTAAAAAAATATTAAGAATGTTTTACAACCTGCTAAACTTAAATAAAAACCAATAAGAAACGGTAATATTGTACGTTAGGTAAGGCGATCAAATCAAGTTTTTGTTAACTTACAAAATCTAAGTAATAGAAAATTACATCAAATAAAAGAATTAAATTAAAACTAGTATTAACATTGAGCTAACTGCAGAGATGTACTCGTAATAAAAAAAGGTCAAATATCTGTGTTGTTTAGTAATAGTACTATCTATCATGTTTGTAAAAACAAAAACGCACAATTCGGAAAATGGATTTAAAAAACAATTCATCAGAAAATCTAAGCGAACAACCAATAAAATAAATAACAGATGCGATCAGTGCAAACGTTTGTTCCGCTATGTTCAGTCCATCAAAACATAAATCTATTTTCACGTTCGCTGCCCAATAAATATTTTCCCGATTGTATAAATACGGGAAACGATGAGCCGTCACTGAAATCAGAATCCAAAGTTCAATGGATGTGGTAACTTCATGGTTACAGCGTACATAATATGTATAATATGTACTCATCAACGTAGTATGTACATACATACGTCCGCTGTCGAACATGCCTCCCCCAAACACCTTTGCCTTAACACCAACTTAACTGGTAATATTGTATTTTCGAATAATAGGCTACGATCTTAATTTTTTTTTTAGAATGGTAACTTGGCTTGTATTCGATACTTGGTGATCTTACCATTCACTTACACATCTTCACTAATCTACACTAATATTATAAAGAGAAATATGGTATTTTTGTATATAACGAATAAACATAAAAACTACAGAACCGATTTCAAAAATTCTTTTGCTGTTAGAAAGCTACATTATCACTGAGTAATATGGGATATAATATACCCGTGCGAAGCCGGGGCGGACCGCTAGTACTTCTATACTAATATTATAAATGCGAAAGTGTGTTTGTTTGTTTATTTGTTAGTTTGTTTGTCCTTCGTTCATGCCCTAACTAAGCAACCAATCGGCATAATTTTTGTCATGGAGTTTGTTGAAAGGATGGAGATTAACATAGGCTACTTTTTATCCCATAAATCATTTCTCATGGGATATGAATAAACTTAAACAACGCGTGCGAAACCGCGAGCAGCAGCTAATAATATTATAACTTCGAAAGTAACTCTGTCTGTCTGTTACCCTTTCACGCCTAAACGGCTGTACGGATCTTAATGAAATTTGACAGGGAGGTTGATGGGATACCGGGACGGACATAGGTTACTTGAAAAGTGCGTATGAAGCTAGATATAAATATATATTGTAATGTATAATTTACCAGTAATCTAGTACCCGTGACATAAGCAAAACCTCTGCTTAACTTGGGGCTAGATGATACCGTATGGATTGTGCAGCATTAAAAATTCAATAATTGATGTTATTAAGGAAGATACCCCGGTTTTCGGAGAGAGAGGTACCTCTAGTTTCATTATTCTGTGACAAGAACTCAAGGAAAAGATGGACCACATTCGGGCGGGCAGAAAGTCCATTACGGTCAATCGTCTAGACGAAGGCACGTGTTGAAACTATTCTCACGAGTAAACGAATTACCTGCGCTGTATAAATAAAAGAAACTGCCGAGCACAAGGATAAACAGTATAACAATTAAGCTGAGAGGATAAAATAAGTGCTGTGCCGAGTTTTTACGTAAAACACATGCTTGTATTTTAACGCGGTGTGCTTTTAGAATGGACTCATTATGAGCCGTCAATCTCTGAAAGTTTATCTTACCTCGGTAAGTTTCTCCGCGCTACCTACCTGTTTCAGCTTTGTAACAAGGTACACTTGCAGTGAAATTTACTAAGTAAGATTTTTAAAATATATATTTACTTGTGAGTGTATATATCTTTCGCGGGTATCTATGTTATATGTGTTTTGCTGAGGCTCTTAACAAAATCAAATTTGGTGAATTAGGCATTAAAACACTCGCCTGAATAGAATCCAGGAGCCTTAATTAAATTTCTAAGGCCTTTCCTTTCTATATTGTGCAGAACAAAATAAAAAGCGGGGACCGAGTCGGTTTTTTGTAGTTTTCAATGAATTTCAATAACCAGTTAAAACTTGCCTTGATAGACAACATACATAAACTTGCACAAAAATGTTTTGTTGGAATTTAACCATTTACTTACGTATAATTATGGTTGATACAGACCAAGCAATAATGGTACGGTTAAATAAAAAACCTACGAGGATCTGCTCTACACATTCATTTTAAGATGTACGGATGTGTGTTAGCCGATATTTTGCGGGGTATTCGTACGTATTGGTGTGGCTCACTTTTTCAATATCCGTACCTAATGGCCACCAGATGGCAAGTTGGGCAAAGTGATGCTATCAAAAAGCAATAGGCTGCGGTTTCGCCGGTTATCGGGGCACTTTACGCTGCCATCCTGACGTGGGTCAACTTCAGCGTGTTGTACAAGGTTTATGGATTCTTTGTAAAAGGTTTCACGGATTCGGACCGTAACCTCCTTTTGAATAGATGTTTGGAATATTTTGACATTGAGTAGGATTAACCGTTTTGTTAGTAAGTTAGTGGGTTGTTCGTATAGTGATCGTTTGTAGTGGTTTTTTATTTGTGTTTCTAGTTGACGCCAACCACCCAGAATCACCACATATCTCCATAACGGTTTTCATATCAGAACCTACAGATTTAAAACTGTGCTATGGTAAACACTAGGCTACAAAACTCGAGGATTTTTCTTAAACGCTCACAAAATGAACATTGTATCTAATGCCACTTCCGTTTATGAACAAAGGGCCTTTAATTTGAGTTAATTGTATTTGCCACGGTACATGATTACCCACCGAGGGTTTTATTTTCCAACTCAGATAAAATTACGGAATACTAATTCTATCATATCAAATCTTTCACTGTTTTTAATTTACTTTGTTTTGTGTGGGCCAGTAATTTGTTTAGGTGATGAATTTACTAGGACATCGAATCCAGAGAATTGGCACAGAATAACTTTAAACATAATAGTATTGCGGTGAGCAACTAGATTTTTCACCTTCTCAGGGAACATCAGCTTTTTGCAAAAATGCTGCTGCATCTCGCTAGATATCAAAAACTCCTAACAAAAAGTAAGACCACAGTTAGAACATTGCTAACGTAACTATTTGAGATACCTAGGTATTTTCGAGTATTTTCTTTTGCATACAGCAGCATTTTAGAGACCGTTTCCCATTGTTATTCAGTCGACGGCACCAGGACCGCGCACGCCCCACGGCTTATCGCCATCCCCCAGCCGTTGTAAATTAAATAAATATACACCTAATGAGCGGAAATACAATGCATGACTAAGCTAAATAATTGCTTCATCTACTTTTTCGCGAATTTTAACCCGCTTTTGATAAAAATTTGTGCTACATTTTTTGCGCTTGTATTCATAAATCACTGTTTTAAGTAGGTCAAATTGTGGCTCAGGGGATTATTATAATAATGGCGTTGATCTGACGTTTGGCTCATAAATGACGATAAAATTTAAAGGCCATCGGAACCAAAAACTATAAGCTGATTGGTTAGTAATAATAATGAAAAGAGGTATTTTCAATGAAAAATTTTCAACGAAATTTCAGTCTACATTTTTTCCACAGTTTTTTATTTTAAACCACCTCGTATTGGTGACGCTCCCGATTGGTATTGATTTAGATCATGACTACCTCTCATGTTGGATGCAGCAAGCTGAAGACAGAGCGCAATGGCGCTCATAAGGGGAGACCTATGTCCAGCAGTGAACTTATATTAGCTGATGATAATTATAAGTTACCTCTAGATTGTGTGCAGCAGTTTACAGGTGGTTTAACTGTGAGTTCAATATAATTTGGTTGTATTAGTTGTAATATTGTTTGCTAAAATTAAAATACCTTTAAAAATCTATTACGATTTTATGACTGAAGGTAAAGAACTGCATAACTTCATTCGATAAGAAATTTATTAATCTTCAACAACAAATTGTGCATGAATTTGGATTTCGTTTGTCAGTCCGGCAAAATGTTGTCGACGCGTCGTCGCTTGTTTGTATGTTGCTTTGTTATCAACAAGCAATAAAAATAAGCTCTTCATTAAAAATATATTCTGTTGGCGCCATTCGTGACACCGAAAATAGAGAAATAAAAACATATAAGGCTCTCCTTACTGACTTTTTAGTCATTGCGCAGTCTAGTTTGCACGAGCTTACTTGCACGTGTACCGTGGTCAGTCTTTTTGCAGAGTCATAACTGGAAACTGAATTGCGCAAGATGGTGAGGCGTGGCCGGGCTATATCAATAGTATTTTCCATAGTTGTATCGTTTTATTCTACAAAAAAGCACTTTGGTACTTAAAAATGCTACGCTCCAATGAAAATTTATTCAAACTGAATACGTAAATTTTCCAAGTCTCGATTTTAAGATACTCCATGAATTTAAAATATGCGGAAACTATGTTGTTATTTATTACTTTCCGTTAAGTTGGTGCATTAATTTTTATTCAAAGTACCGGAGATGAAAAATGGTCCACTGAATCGAGTTCGGAAGGAAGTTGTCGTGTCGTCGCCCTGACTCTACACGTTTTACTAAATCTATGAGCTTTTGCCAGTACATGGGTAGGTTTTATTATTTATCCGAGTTATAGGTAAGTAAAATTTTCTGTAGGTAGCTTTTTTTTTAGAAGAAATGTTTTCGAGTGAGTGCAATCTGTCACCTACTGTTTTAATTACAAGCTTTTATTCTACTTGCCGTATAGTTTGTGTGGGACAAAGCTTGCAACTAAGTTTTAGACTAGTTATCCTCCACCAATTGAGCTGAAATTTGGCATACCTACTTACGAAACTCAGTTCGGTGACAATGCAATGTCATGGTATCAGACAGTAGGAGACCATAGGAACTTCTAAACGAAGCGACTTAACTCTGTCGAGTTTGGGCTCTATGGATTTCCAAGATAAAGATAGATAAGATAAGAGATTTTTCATAAAAGGTTTTTAAATTTTAAAACTTTATTTCATTAAACGCAACAAGGTCTTATCTTATCGCGATCTATAAAACACACTACGGTTCTTTTGTAGTTTCCGAGTCTAGCATTTGCTCATTTGAAACTGAATTTTATAGGGTTTAACGTAGTTATTTGGCTGCCATGCGAGAAATACGATAACGCTCGTTTCAATAAATAAATCGATTGACTTTCCAAATTGACTCAATTCCCTTTAACGGAAAAGATACTCGTACGTGAGAGTTTAAATTTTAATTTAAAGTAGAGTACCCTTTCTGGGCATCACGGCCATGTGCGCAGTTTTAACTAACAAAAGAGGTTGCTGCTTTCCTGAGTATTTAATTACAGGTCACCCTATAGATAACATGTATTATGTATGGTGACAAAAAATATTAATTAATTTTTAACACGCAAATGATAAAAAATTGTGTAAGAAAAAATGCGTCTAATCCTGCATTTAGCAAAGTTTATTCCTATCTTGTATCTCTTGTAAGATACCTATCCGTAAAAGCTGCAGCATACTTAAATTTCCAGTAAACTTAGGTAAAGATTTACAAGCGAGTTTTATGCAAAATAACAAGAACAACCTCTAAAGAAAGCCACTCGATCGCCTCACAAAGGTTAGATAAGACGAGTTTTTCACCAAATGCGAATCATGCAGCTCTTATTCCTCTGTACATTGATCTGAGTGGGAAAGTACAGCATGTTTCTATCTAACACTTCCTTTGAACTGGTATGTTGGACTCTTTGAAGGGGCTGGCAGCGCTGCATTTTGATAGCGGTATCGATTTCAACACTGAATAGAATTTTACTTAGGAAATGCGATGTTTTGGTTCGACTGGGTTTTGCGTTTCGTACTTTTTCTTTGTGTTTGAATTTTTATAAGCTTTTTTCCGTTTTCTTTATGCTTGAGAACATTTGAAATAGAAAAATTTAGCTTTGAATAACTGCAGCGTATTTGGTTTGATAACACTGGAACGGAACTTACTTAGCTGAACTTCTACCGCTGTATTTATTCAATAGAACACGTGATGATGTTTGATAATATCACATCATGAAAGGAGCTACTTCTATAAAAAACGAACCAAATCCATGAATATCATAAAGAATCAGGAAAAATTATATTAGATCACATTAATCGAACATTCAAAGTATTTGTCTTTTTGGCTCTGATCCCGTCCCCGTTGCGAAGGGGAACGTTCGAGAATTTCAATTTAGGAGAAGAATGCGCCGACATAACATGTGGCCCGAGATATTTTGATAGGACATGTTCTCGGTGAATAAATTTCTTTCAACATATTAAAAAGTTTTTAAACGGTTTTATTTATTATCATAATACCGAGAGTTTTTCTTGGTAAAGACGTTTTTAGCGCAGGTATTGAGAGCAAGCTGAAATTAATTTGAGTCATTGTTGTTTTAATACGTTTCACAGGAATTTTCTTTCATGTTTTTTTCTATTTGAAACCTTTGTTTGTTAAAAGTTAGTGTAAGCTTTATACTATTGGAATAACAAGTTTTTGTTGTATAAACGTTGTGATGCCTGTGATGTAGACATAAATCTTGGATTTATAATAATATGTATGTAGATATGACAACAACATCCTAAGCCAACAGGGACTTGTTTAAATTTAATACTTTTTTGAATAAAAACAAGGGATATTAAAGATAAAATTCAAAGTAATGCAGTGCGAGATATTTCCAACTGAACCATAGGAATTTCCAATTGGTGCCAGGAATGCCTTGCGCCGCGCCACACTGAAAGAAATGCTAAAATCTGCATGTTTCGCCGTCTCAGCCATTTACTTCCCGATTTATGGTGCCAATCTCACACACAGGTATTGGATTACACTTTGCAATTGTACTTTATGCTGATCAAATATCATTTATTGGTTCCTACATATTCTTCGATTGGGGTGATTTCAAATAATCAAGTGAAAATTGACAGATACGTACAATAGGCTATTTGACCACATTGAAAATAAGTTGCAAATTATTTTCATCCTAGTCAGTGACAACGTAACAAAGCATAATCAGGTGATTTTTATTAAAACATATGCATATTTTAGGTAAAAAAACTGGATTAAAATTACACATTTTTTTATATAATATGTTCACGTGACCGAAAACGTGCGTTTGGTTGCATCGCTGGTGATGTCACATCTATCACAGATTACAGTGCGTGTTGTTCTTCTTGTTAGGTGTGGTGTGAGGTGTGACGTCATCGAGTCGAAAAACCAAAAGCGATCGACTCTCGTTAGCGTATCCACACGCAATGAACCTATTAATTCTCTTAATTTAACTAAAATAATTGGACAGTTACTAACGACAGATAAAACCGTTTTCCATAAGCCATATCAAATACATTATGACAATAAACTTCCTTAATATATTTACGAGGGATCACGTCATGAATAAATTTTGTCAGCAAAATTTAGTGATATTTTACGTATGGAATTAATTTATTGTTAAAAGCCATTAGTGCTGATATCCCAACCTTTATGCGAATCAGAACGTTCCCAAATAAGTACAAATCTACTCAATTATAACATGAGGTACCGAAAGGATGAACGTATAGAGTTCATCTTTAGGGTTCCGTAACTCAAAAGTAAAAAAGGAACCCTATAGGATCACTTTGTTGTCTACTTAAGCGGCTATAGCAAGTTATGCGAAGCATCGATATAAACAGTCAATAAAAATATTCGATGTGTTCAAGCGTCCACTTACGTCTGACCCTCTCGCCCTCCCATAACAATTTTACATCGCATAAAATTTCTTGCAATATTTTTCCAGTTTACTAACATTATAAAAGTTATGGATGTAATAAAATGAATAAACATTACAAAGTAGAGAAAGTTGCGAGGTTATTCATGTTTTTAGAAAAATAGGGATTTAAGATTATTGCGTCACTCGGAATTGGTTAGCAGCAATTTTTTTACTTCATTCTTGTCGAGTTCGAATATATGCTCTGAAAGTTTTGCTGAAACTCTATATTTATTTTATTTCAATGCATTTCAAGAATGTAAGTCTACTCGGTTTCTTGAAATCACAAGTCACTGGCCCATCGTTCTCATAACATTGTTTTGTTATACGTTTTGTTTGGGTTATTCCAGTTTTGCTCCCTGAAATCCCCCTTGAGGGGGAAAACTACAATAAAAAAATACGAATTCCAGATATCCCCCTTAAAAATCCCCCTCAAGGGGGAAAACCGTTTTGGTGTGAAAGATTAATAAGCACCCAATCTTTTGGCCCACACCTATATTATAATGTTATTTTGATTAGTTTACACATAACATATAAGATAATATTATAAGGAGAATTTCTTGATCAAAGAGCATAAACTACCTGTCAGACACTATAAAAGCAAAAGATCACTCAGTAGTACTTGGACAAAAGTATTGAACAATTTGCATAAAATCCATCAGATTGATTAAATTGTTGAGCTTCATGGTTTAAAATATTGGTATGCTTGTAAATATCCTAATTTTAGATATAATAACACTGTTCAAGAGTAAATGTATACCAGTTTCGTCAAATTATTGGTTTCTTTGAGTCTGCTTCAGACTGCTTCAGATCCTCAAATCTAAGTAAATAGTTCAGAATATTGTTTCTCCCGCTTTTGAGCCGATAAAAATATATTGTATACCAGATGTACAAGAGTAGGCCTTAAGATTTAAACGTTAGTTCAGGTGAGGCACAACTATATTAAATAGTTAAATAAGAAGTTTTTTTAAAATTCCTGCTTAACTATTAACAAGTAATAGATAATGTTTAGATTCACCCGATCCCGTCGTTTATGAGCAATCACCGAGCTATCACCACTTTTTCAAACAAACAGGGTTGGTACAAGTTGATAAAACCTCCACGTCAGACAAGTGACGACGGTCACGTTTTTAATTACCCGAGACTCATCCGTAACTCCCCTAGTGACAGTCCTCCAATTGTGTACTTTTAGTTGGATGTTCCGCCGAGTTAGGCTTACGTAGGTGATGCGAGCTTCGGAAGTTAAATGAGAAGCGGGATACTGGGCACACACATGGATTAGGAACCTGCTCTGAAACATTGTTTCGTCCCACTCTTATGTTTAAAGGGACTTTAATTTTTGGTACTGATTTTCTGAAAAATATTTACATATAGTTTGAACATTGTTTCGTCCCACTCCTATGTTTAAAGGGACTAACTTTAATTTTCGGCATTGATTTTCTGAAACATAAGGTTTTTTGTTATAGTGCTTACCCGCACTTTGGGTATCTCTAAGAAATGAAAATAAGTACCCAAAAATTTTCGATTTCGGCGGACTCGAATTGAAGATTTTCGTTTGAACCGACTAAGGTTTCGTGGCTTAGTTGGTTAGAGCATACCCGTATTGGTGGGGTGCTGGTTCGCGTTCCACCGAAATTGAAAGTTTTTGGGAACTTATTTTCATTTAATTAGTATGTTAATGAAATGGCCTAAATTAAAATTTATCAAAATTATACAAAAAAAGTAATGTTTATTTATTAGGTTTACAAAATAGTGTACTACTAATACTAGTACTATATTAATACTGTGTAACTACTACTATAGTAATACTGTGTAACTATTTTGTAAACCTATTATACCCTATTAAACAAATCAAAGTTTCGAAAAGCAAACCAGGAATAAAGTTTGAATTGACTCCTACCTTAAATTTTTTGACCAGTAGTAGAAGAAACCAAAAGAATATTCAAAAATTCTATTGCTCTCGCGATTACACACCGTATGTTGGTGTTATGAACTCTACAATCGTTCATTTTCACGCAGCCCAACAGTGATGTATAAAGTCAAGAAGGGTAATAAATAAAATAGCTCCCTTTCCCCAATTTTACATAAAAACGCGTCTCATCCGCAATCTGCATGTTTATGAGGGTGTATTCTATAAACAAGTCAGCATCGTCTTAGTGTGTTTCCACTGCTGCAAATCTCATGACGGTTTCATTAAGGTAGAAAAACGCTCGCACTTATATTAATACGCAATACACTTTACACTTCATGCATCGGTATTCGGTATGTTCAAGTTTATTATCTGACTACGTACAGTGAAATCTTGACTATACAATCGAATCAGTTACAGTCATTCCAAGCTATGTTGCCGAAGACAAACAATACCTTTCTTTAAAAATGTATTAGTCAACCTTTCTAAAATATTTTACCGACGAAAATATCGTCTAAAATATCGTCCGTGATGGTATCATGGAAACAAACTCCCCTAGTGTGCTTTGCTTAGGACAGCAATACACAAAATTGCATGCAAATAAGATAAGAGCAATAAATTTGAGAGCCCTTCTGCTGGTTGTTCTAAGTATTTTTTATTGCAGTATATTTTCATGAGTTTCTTGACCCATCGTCGATTGTTTTTCCATTCAATTAACAATAACAGATGCTCCATTTTTAAAAATGTCTTTTTTGTCCTTTCTTTTTAAGAACATGAAACAAAAGATACATGAAACTATATTGTTTTCTCTCACCATCTTTTTCTGCCTGTTTTGCCACTAAAGCAAATACTGTAAAAAGTTAAAGGTTCCTTTTAAACAGCACAAAACTTTAAATGTACTTCTTAAAAATGTAAATTACATTGTCATAAATTTTAGGGCACTTATAAAAACCATAACTTTTCGGCAATTTTTGCGCCTGTCAGTAAATCGCCAGGGAAGGATTATTCATCGGCGGTGTCCAAACAAAACGGCTCATTGACTTTCTGATTAATTGCAAGGAGAGCGACTGTGACATTCCGACGTGGAAAATAGCAAGGAATAAATATACTGGGTACATAATATTAACGGTGTGGGATTTCACCTCATTATGAGCAAAACGAAGTAGGAAGATACGTGACAATAATTTTATGACCTCTAGCGAATTAGCACCAACGAAAATTATATAAAAATCGTGTTGTTTGTGGCACTTGTAATTCAGAGTCGTCGACGCGAGTGTGTCGTGTTTCATATTAGTAGGGATTTGCCAAAAAGGTACTAAGGTATGCATGCCCCCATTCCTTTGTCGGCCACTCACTGGCAACGTGACGAGAATCTCTTTTGAGATTGAGTAGGTACCTACTTAAACTTATACATTTCGTAGGTAGTATAAAGAGTTCGAGATGTACTTAACGTATACAATTCATAGAAATGTTTACCATTCTACATAGTGGCACGATTGCGGAGCCACTTTGCTCATATTTGAATACGGTTTTGTGGGTACGGTATACTATCCATTTGGTAAGTACGGACGAGTCTTCCTCATTTATTATAGAAACTCGGATTTGTATGATAGCGTAAAGGTAAAGCTGGTGTACACGAGGTCGGACGGCCGCAGCATTGTGCTGGGGAGCCGCGGGCGCGATTACAATGCCCTCTCTGTGACATTTTCGCTAATGGTTCGAGGGTAGGCACAATAAAACGACAATACGACAGGAGATAAGGTGGCGAGTGAAAATTTTACAACGGAATTAATTCAATTCTCCTTGTATAGTGTGAAAGGTAAGCCTCAGGCTTACAAAGTTTTCAGGTATAGTTTCCATTTATTCTCAACTCTAAGGGCCATTATAAAAGCATGGTCAGTCATCGATCTATGTTTGAGTAACGCTTTTCTATAGTAGTATAAACGTCACTCAAGCAAAGGTCTATGACTGAGCAAGGTTTGATACAATACAATACAATTAGGTACTCTTTATTGCACACAAAATAAAATAGATACACAGGACAGGAAAGAACATACAGATTACGTTGTACAATGGGCGGCTTTATCGCTTTGAGTGATCTCTACCAGGCAACCTTTGGGCCCGTACTGCGTTTTAGCTGTTGTTTATTATTTTAAATTCAATCTACAGATATTCACACACACTTCAAGACTCGATTCTATAATCTAAGTTAACTACAAACACTTTTATGTATGAAAACTTAACAATTCATAATAACATAAGAAGTCCTAAGTGACGCGGTGGGCGGAGGTCCGCCTGCGACGCAGGAGGTTGCGGGTTCGATTCCCGCTTTGGGAAAAATGTTTATACGACCTGCAAATTAATATCGGTTCCGGCTGCTCTGAGTATTTTCTAGGTATATTAAAAAAATATTGATCTTTGTTTATATTCTATTATAAGTCTTCTAGTACCACAAGCTCAGCTTAGCTTGCGGCAAGAAGATGCTGTGTGCGTTATCCAGCATTTTTATTTATAACAATAACAGAAAACAACAACGAATCACCAATGTTACCACTACAAAAAAATTTTTAATGATGCTTACTTGCACACGTGCCGAACGAGAGAACGAGATATGAAAATTTGAATTTGAAAAAGGACGGGACGAGAGACATATTTAGACTATAAACGAAAGCAGTCAAAACAAAAAACAACTTACATCTGTAATTTACTCCGGTGATACCATTGTCGTAAAACATTTTCCACAAATAGTTCTTTGATTCTGTGACTCCTTTGTTCACTAAATATACAATGATGATTCTCGAACCGGAAGAGTAAAATCGTACGGTTGAACATTGGTAGCATTAAATTGAAGTTATTACGGGTCAAGTTCATCGAGCTCTTGCTCTAAGTGACTGAAGGCTATAAAACGTCCACTCCAACGTGCTCCTCAATCTATCCATAATCTATACATCACGAGGGACACGCGTTCACTGTACGCCCTGCCCCTGACATTTTGACCCGTGTGCCGTTTTTCAATGAGGATTCCGCGCTTCGCTTTGACTCCTGAAAGGGTTATCCATGTTACGAGAACGCGGGCCTTTTGTATTTTTATCATCGTCGAATGAATCGCTTTAAAAATGTGTCTACAGAAAAATCTATTTGCAAATTTTGCCTTGGTGTTTTTCTGTGCGTGAAGTTTTTGGCTTTAAATAGGTTTGTCGTTGGCCTCTTGGTGGCTTTAGACCGCAAATACAAATTGAATATTAGTATTGTATTTGAATTAAATAGGTGTGTTACTCGGAAACTATCCTATCCAAACAATGAATTCAGAAATCTTGAAATAATTATCTATTAAATGTACGCACACATTCAGGCTAAAACCGTCTGTTTACCTAGGGCACCAAAGCTTGGTTAAACATACCCTCAACACGTTAAGATCTAAAGGTGCCACTTTGATAAAAGAGACCGCAATGCGCGACCGCTGGCATATGCGACTTGGTTATGAACTGTCAAATCAATCGCGGTGGCTTGCGACCGCGTTTTGAGACCAAATGTTAAGGCGCATACCCCAGCCACACTAGCGCCACCACCTACTTTATCTTGGTATTCCGTTAAACAAAGGAAATTTGCCCTCGGTGGCCACCAAAATCTATTTTCGATTCACTGCCTAAACTAAATGGAATAAAACTATAACAGACACATAAAAAAAAAGATTATAATTAATAGGTATCACAAACTGAGCGATGGATTTTTGAAATTTCCTTTGTTTAACGGAATAATAAGATAAAGTTTGTGGCGGCGCTAGTTTGACTGGGGTATGCGCCTTAAACTTCATTAGGATGGTGGTTTACCCAGCGTGTAAATTTGCTTCCGGAGGAAGTTGTTGTGTATGATACTTGTAGGATCTGCGTCACCACACCAGTGTCCTGCAGCTTTTTGTCATTGGATGTCGCGAGTTGTAGTTTTGCAGAACTGTACCTTAACCAAAGCCACACATTGACGACATTTGCGTGCGGTGTCCGTTCGGCGTTGTTTCGTACTCGCTCTCATTCCGCAAAGTGCAAGCTTTTACAGCGCTTGCGTGGTTCGCGTTTCCCGACACTCAGCAATTATTGTTCGTGGATTCTTTACGATTGTTGAATGCTGAAATTTTTTTAGTTAAACACTCACTCTTCTTACGGTACCTACAGTTCTAGCGCTCTCTAGTATTTTGTTTTTTTTGGCATCGAGTACTCCTCCTCGCATAGCAATGTGATACTACTTAGTAACTACGCAAGTTTTAGTGTCCGGTTGTGTTAAGCTAGAGAAATAATCCTGACGTGTAATTAGCACAATAACTTGCGCAACTCGTTATAGTACTGGGTATAAATGAATGAATTGAATGAATGAATGAATTAACACTTTATTGTACCAAAAATTTACATTAATACAAAATAAAAAACATTATATCTATTTTAAAAAAATACAGTAGAAAATGCGGCATTATCGCTGAGAGAGATTTCTCCCAGGCAACCTTGGTATGGAAAAAAGACATAAGGAAGAGTGGTTGATAGTGCACAAAGTGAAGCAACTTACTGAATTTATTTAATACATTACATAACATTACAATAATACCTTATTATCTACTTACCTAGAAACAAAATAAACTAATTAGATAAGTAGGTACTTCAATAAGAAACAATAATAATAATGGGTATAGTACGGAGCCCTCCGACCAAGTGGAATTACGATCTGCGAAAGACTGCAGGCAGATGCTGGATGCGGCAAGCTGAAGACAGGGCGGCTGATGGTGATGATAAGGATAGAACGGTATAGTACGGTACCTACCGGTGGCTTAGTTCGTTAGAGCACGCCCGTTCTGAGGGTGGGGCGCGGGTTCAAGTTTTTAGAAACTTATTTCTTTTCTTACGGTACCTACAGTTATAACGAGCCTGTCTTGACGATATGCCGGCAGACGCGTGCATGTTTACAATGGAATATCTCTAGTTTTTTTAATTAGACAAACTTACCAACAAAATTGACATGTAGCAAAGCGAGTACGAGGATGCGCGCGAGTGGCCCTCCCCCTCCGTGCCCCGCCGCCATCTTGCCTCACCACCGCAGCCATCTACAGCCACGCTTCAGTTTCCACGTGCTCCTACTTCTTCTCATTTTGAAACAGTTGCAGATCCTGTTGGAAAAGATTGACGTTTACTTTGTTTGTTCTGACAGCCTGTGACCAGGGACCGAATTCTGCTAGCCAATCGTTTAACTATGACAGTAGCATCGTCGCAAAATTGTCCATAGATGAAAAAAGTCTAGATAGTGCGTGCGGTGCTATTTACATGGAGAGATTGAAAGAGTTTCAACCTTGACACTTTTGTCACGCGTCCCTCTATCTGTAGTTTCTTTCATCAAAAGGAAAACGGCTAAAATGTGTTATTTTGAGACGATAACATTGTTCAGAAATGTCAGAAATCGTTGTGCAAAATATCATCTTTTTTCTTATGTACTACTGATTTTCTCTTAAGCAATCACAAGATTTTTTTATTATCATCACCGTATTAAGTAAACCTAGATATTATTAATAATATTAATTAATAGAAAACCAAGGGAACTCTTACATTATTTTTGCAAATAAATGCCTTTATTGATGGATTATTAGCAAAAAACTTGATTTTTGCACTCTGTCCCGCTCCTATGAACGCGAAACCTATGCCTATATCCTTTTCACAAAATGGCGTCATAGATAGCCCCCTTATGGAATAAAGCATTGGTGTTCTTACAAAACAAATGACTTTCGTTTTTATTGTTAAATACCCATAACACAAGCTTTGACTAATTTCGGGACAGATTGAAAACTGAACAGCACTGCAACAAAATATTTAATGCCACATATCATCATCATCATAGCCTGTATTAGTCCACTGCTGGACATATGCCTCCCCTAATGCCACATATACTTCGTACTATATATGATATTTAATGTTCTGCTTTTCCATACACAAAACACATTAAAATAAAACATTTCTGTATTCGAAGCTACAGACCAACGAACACCATATATTTATGAAATGCTATGGCAATCCCTGCCAGACCAGAGCGGAGTCAATTTTCTTGAATAATGCAAGAATATATAAGCATAATCGCAATAGATTCCGCTGTATGAATAAAACATTTCCAATGCTTTTACTTGTTCTATTTCAATTCCAGTCTAAATTTTATTTTAGTCGAACCTTAAAATTTACAAAGCGAAATAAAAGAGTATCACTTAAAGCCTAACACGATAAATTTCAGTATCTTTGTGCGAGTAAAAATGGTAAAATATACGTATTTTATTCCCATTCCGGGTGAAAGCCACAGAAACAGTCGAACGTTATCTAAAATATGAGTGAATGCGGGGCTACGTGCGGTCTGTTCTAAAAGAATTTGATATCAAAGATTCGCTGGAGGCAGTATATTCACGGACCTCGCCACTACGTGATGGAAAATGATATAAAAAAGTTTGGAAGAGCCTTGTTTGTTAATTTTACTCATGATTTTGGAACGCGTGCCTTATCTTTCCAATGCACGGAACAGCTACCTAACTTATAGCACTGGATTAAGGTAGGAATATTTCTAGGTTTAGAAAACATTACGAAAAACCTACATCAAAAAAATTGTGCTCTCTCAATTCCAATTTACTTTTCTCGAACCAATAGGTAATTTGGTGAAGACACTTTTTAGCGATAAACCTGCCAATTCTGTAGGTACCTATTGAACTACGTTATTATGAATCCACAAATTACTGTTAATCGGTGCCTATGGACTGGGCTCGCAGTTTGCATTTCGGGGACGCTTCCGATTGGTATTGATATGGATCAGTTGAGTTACCTCTAGATTGTTTGCAACAGTATGCAGTTAGCTCCACTGTTACAATTGTACCTACTCCACTTACTAGTTCCAATATGTTTCTAATGTTAAACTGTAATTCTCTTTGTAACGTGTATGTTATTTATTACTACAATCAAGTAGATTCCTATCCAGTATGATCAGTCACTCTTTGACACTGCTCAAAGGTAATCACAAAATGGATATTATTGTGGTGTCTTTATGCCTTTCATTTGGTTGAATGATATAGGATGTGCATTTGGGGTGGGCTAATGGAATATTTTTTTCATGTTGTGTCGAATTTTTTTCATAGCAGCGTTTTTTAGTACTCTATAAAAAGCAGCCTATATGTTATTCCAGGTCCAGATGTGTGCAAAATTTAACCCCGATCAGTAGTTTTGGCGTTTAACGCCAAACATCTTTACAACGGCACACAACTCACAAACTTAGATACCTATTAGTAGGATAATTTTCAGAAAGGTGATTAAAAACTCATAAAAAAACGTGAGTGATGTTTAAACGTTTTTATCTGAGTATTATGTTTATATTCATTCTGTCATAATCTAAAGCCTCCATTACATGTTGGCCCACCGTTGCCAGTTGAGGGTCAATACAAACGTTTAGTTTATAATGTCATGACTGGTCAGGTGGTAGATGCTGAGTATTCTCAGAAATAAAACTTCATCATTTGTTTCGAACTACATTTTTTAAACTTAAATAAAAAAAAATCGTTCTAAAACAAATGATGACGTTGTTTATTCTAATTCCGTGAATACTCAGCATCAGCTTCTTTTTTGTCTTTTCTTTTTACAACTTTCTTCCGGTATACAACGATGTAATAATTATACGTGCTCATCAAATTAATAGCAGCCGTTGCAACAACTTCTACGTCCATATTGTTCGAACCAAATAAACACCGGTTGATAACCGCGTAGTTCGAATGGACAACAAGAACTGAGAGCATCCAATGTGTATGCCGGGGACGGACATAGGATACTTGAAAAACCCAGCTTTACACAAAACTCGTCTACATTGGCCGCTTGCAATATTTTGCGTAGACTTTCCGAACGTCTAAACGGTAGCACTTGTACTTGCATCGATTTGCCTATGCTTGCATTGGCCTTAGCTCGACCAACATGTATTGGAGGCTTAAAATCAATGTTCAGGTGTGACAACTTTGAAAAAGAACTTTTTTAAACGAGAAGGCACATTATCCTTCTTTTTAAAATATCCTAGACTATATCCCCTTATTTGATTTGACTTCTATCTCAAACTCAGAGCAATAACTAATCTCAAACAATCCGATATAAATCGATAATCTAAACACGAATGGTGCAATGAAACTTCACCGAACCTGGGGGACTACTCGCAAAACAAAAACCGAAGTTTCTAATTCGTTTTCGTGCAAAATCAACTCTTATGTCATTTGCATAAGATAGCGTTTGCACGAAAACGAATCCGAAACTTCGATTTTCGTTTTTACGAGTACGGGCCCTGGCGGCGGCGCAATAACGCACTCGCTATCGTTGTAAGTTGTATAATTAATGCCAGCTCTACATTATGCACTTCCTTTCGGGTTGCGTGTGTGCCACTAAACATAATTTAAACGACTTCAATGGTTTTTAAATGGAAAAGACTTTTGGTTGTGTGTTCAACCACTAAAGCAAAAGTGAAAAAGAAGTGAAGTTAATCAAATAGCATTTTATTACATTCGCTTTTCAAGTATCCTATGTCTCCGAGATATTTTTTACCTCCCTACCAAATTTCATAAAATCTAATCAGCCGTTTAGGCCTGAAAAGGTAACAGACAGACAGATAGATCTCTGTCTGAAAGTAATTGCTTATTTTCGAATTCATTATATTAATATGAATTAGTATGGACGGTGATAATTATCATTAGCTCTAAATTCAGCATGATCAAACATTGTCTCATAAAGTTGTAAAGATATCAAAACAATTAACTTTTTTATACCATGTTGCGTAAAACTGGCCTTCTTTTGTTTATAAAGATTTCAACGTGAAGTTTTAACCCTTTTATAGACCTCTGCCCATTCTTAGCAAAGCGCCAAAGTTATGCCCGCCTGGGTGAATTATTTCAATTTGCAAGACCTGGAACTATGCTAAGAGGCAAACTTTTAAGAGTCTGTTTCGCTTGACTGCTCTTGTGAAGAGATTAAATTGAAAAGGTACGTTTTGGGTTATTGTTAACATTATATTCAAAGGTCTATTATTAAATTTATTTTGTTTTAGTCACTTCAAAGAGTAAAATAGTGTTCTAAAATGGTTGAGGCAGATCAATAATACAATGGGTGCCACGTAGCACTAAGCCGAAAGTAGTTAAAAATAAGTTAACAAAAAAATAAAACGTATTCGAAATTCCCGAAGAAAAAACTCGAATTGCATAAAATTCAACATTATTTCTTTGATTCTATGAATGTTAAAACAAAGAAATACGATATAAAATACCCAAAAATGTATGCTATGTCCCGCTCCTAAGAACGCGAAATCCTAAGCCTATCCTATTCACAAAATGGCACGTATTGCGACCTCTTAAACAAAAGTGGAACATCTCTGGGTCCAGAATCTCCAGAGATTGGCTTATTGTTGTGCTAGCCAATATACAGGGATATACACCGATATACAGGGTGCCAATTGGCACCCTGTATATCGGTGCGTCGGAATTTACTTAAAAGCGAAAAACACTTATTCAGTGTTGCTTAATCAGAAAATTGTCACAATAAACACAATACTCAAATTAATGAATAATCGATTGAAAACATTGCGCTATCGACGTTGCCAGTTGAGCCTCATTTGTAAGAGCAATTATAAACCCGCGTAATCAGCCGGTGCGGTTGCGAACTCTGATTCGGAGCAAAATAGTGATTAGTGACATCGAAAATGATGAGTTGTCAATCTAAATGGGCTAAAACATGATTGACCGCATAGGAATCAAGCAAATTGGTTGAGTGTTCGCTGGTAAAACGGAGTCATAGGCAAAGTTGTTGCGGAATCCCAGCAGAGATTGATGTAATCTTCTGAGTGAAAACGTTACGCTCTATAGATAAAGTTATTTCGTGATTGGGAACGTTGCTTGACGTTAGTTTAGACTCGGTTGGCTCTTTTGTCGAGCCAGAATTTACAAAGATTTCTTTATCACAAAAATCAATTATCAAAGTGACTAAGTTGTACCGCTGTCGATTCAAAAAACTAATTAATTTATGTTCGTAAAGGTGGATTTGGCCGAATTAGTATACATATTATCTTGAGATTAAAATTGTATATCACTCTAGAGTTTCTAAACTTACTCACCAAATCTTATGCCAACAAATACTATTTATCCGAAAATAATTTATTAAACCGCCAAAATCCACGGCGTAAAGAAGTCATCAGAGAGGACTGCATGACGGCCGCTAGAACAACAGCTATAATTATTCGACGTTGACTCCTATAAACCCGCAAAAATAAGTAGACACATAATCATTTACAATAGTAAAAATCATTTATTCATTAACACTAGAGTAACAATACTTTAGTATTAACTACTCGACACTTGCGATGGAAAAATGCAAATAATTGAAATAATAGAAAAATTACAATTTTTTTTAACTTATTTTAAATCATTTTAATTTAAAACTATGCTATCTGCAAATAATTCCAACGAGTAAATTTATACTAGGGTTAGTTACAGACGTTTAGCATGGTATTTGGTCGAATCCACTCTAAAGAAAAGTAACTTAACCATATGCGATGTGCGCATAAAAAAAACAACGGTGTCCACCTGACAAACGCCCGTTTTTTGGCCTCAAAAAAGGAATACTTCCATCTACCAGCCTTCGGCTATCAGAGTTCACATGTCATTCGTCAGCGCCATCCTGTAATTAATGCTGACATGGACAGTGAGGGCTAATGAATGGCGGGTGTAGCGTGTCGTGCAAAAACTGTGACGTCATACACGGGTGGGGAACAAACTGTGAGGAATGTGCGAGTTTGGCACAAGTCCGCTGGACTATTGTACGAAATGGACAGTGGTGGTCTGTGTTAAAAGATACGCAGAGCCGAAATTAAGCAGTTGAAATTCATCATTTACCTATGAAAAGTCAAGGTATCATTTATACCTAAATCAATGAGAAAAAACAGAAGGACCGACGACGCCGCCGTCCGGTGTTGCACATGCTAAAAGTTCCAACTCCGTGTGAGCCCTGGGAGTCACCTCACAGGGGTGGGGACTTTTAGTATGTTTGTCTCCTAACTAGTCCAAACAAAGTTCCTGTTGTCTCCTTTCGTACCATCCCGATCACGATTCGACAGACAAGGGAATCATCTAGATAAAGATTGGGAATAGGTCAAAAATGTATAGAACCAAAGATGTAAAGAATTTTATCAGATTTCCATAACTAGTTTGTTAAATTTTCCTATGACGGATCGAGAGATTAAAAAACTGCACATTCTTTGTTCCCCTACTCCTAGGGCTTCCCGCACGGGGGCACAACGACTTTTAGTATGTTTGTCTCCTAACTAGTCCAATCAAAACTCCGAAGTTAAACGTTTTGCTTTCGACATTTCCACCCAACCCCCTTTTTTGAGCTTCATGGACTAATATGTAGGTTTTTCCACACATGTGTGAATTACTTTTATGTTTTTGAAAAGTGACATTAACACTGATCTTACTTGCAGAAATATTTTTTGAATTTTTTATTAAAGGCGTGATCTCTTATTGCTTGGACCACTTTTATTTATGAGTAGCGAATGAAACTCTATATTATTTTCATGGTGGGATTGATTTAAGTTTGTTTTATAATATTTTACAGTGACAGTTTAGGTTTTGTGCCAACAGAATCACTACCAATGGTAGTAAACTAAACTGAAATTGTTCCCGTCTCTTTTTTTTCGATCGAAAATAAGGGGACATCAATATTTTTACGCTAGTTTAGTTTAGGTTTTGTGCCACCAGAATCACTACCAATGCACAGGAGGGTCTACTATGGTCCGTTACGCACTAGCGGTTGGCCGCGCGACTAGCCACGCGTTTGAACGCTTACATTGGTCGCGAGGAAACATTTACGTTTACTAACCTATATTTTAACTATCTTCTGCCCGCAGCATCACATGCATATTTCACGGATAATAATTATTAGCCTATCTATCTATCGTTGTTAACTGATCCCTGTCAAATTTCATTGCAATCTGTTAAGTCCTATAGGCGTGAGGTAACGGACAGACACAAACAGAATGACAGTAACTTTCGAATTTATAATACGTATGAATGGAGTAGTTTGTCTAATTTTATTTTTAAGTATTTTTTGCGTGCCTGTGAAGTAGTTAAGACAAGAGAGATAAAAAGTTGCAAGAATATCTTCCATTTAAGTATGTACTCATTTTATACCGGATTTGATGGAGACAAAATGAATGATGTCAAGAATTTCCGGCCAGTAGAATTCGGTCAAGCAGATAAGACGAGAGACTGTTCTTAAGATTATGCATTGAAGTGAATGAGCTTTGAACAGATCAAAACAAACGACTTTCAAGGGAACGTTTGGATTTACTTCAGATAATAGTATAAAATCGTTGTTTGTACAGACGAAGACAGAAGTCTTGATTTAAATTGAAAGGAATATCTAACTGTGCGGTGTTTTGCTATAATTTCAAAAGTAAGAAAAATCAAGGGTAGTCTGCCTTTGAAGTGGCACTTCCTGACAAGGCCAATTTAGTTTTGGAAAAGCCGCAATTTAAAACTGGCCTCGCTGAAAAAGGCTATAACTTCATATTAAACCGTGGGAAGTGGATCTACTATAAACGTAAATTTTCATCTCCGCAAAAGTGGAATGTGGCCTATAAATCTAGGTCTCAAAGGCACCAGTAATTTTTGTTAGGGTCCTATTAAAAGCGCACGTTGATCGTGTTTTGAAAAGAACTGTTATTTGATGACGATCTCTGTGGCGATTCGATTTTCGCCTCGGGACAAATATTTGCACGATCTAGGAAATGAAGCCTTACTTACTTTAGTACTTATAATATATAAACATTGTAAACCACATTTTTGCAAATAAATATTTTTTTATGCAGATATTGTTTCGGTGTCTGGGTGTTTTCTATGCTTAATAAACAATACGACGTTTGTGATATTATATGTTGTGGCCATATCCTAGAATTGATCACTTCATGACGTGACCGACCATTTCAGTAAACAGTTGCATTTCAAGATGGAAAATATGCGCTACCCACATCATGATGTGGCCTGACCAGATCACAGATCAACTACTACTTCATGATATGGTTATTTAGTGATCATATCATAAAATAGTACCTGAGTGATCATCAACATTGATGTCATGGAAACCCTACATTATTCATGTGCCCAAACGTTGATTGACATATCATTAAACGTTGACGCTTAAACGATAATAGTCAGTTTTAGCTGACCGTATCACGAAATACAACCATTTAATGAAATGGTCGGCGACATCCTATCCTTAACTTCAGTGGAGGATATGGCTACGACATACATGATATTATTAAGTATATCTCGTATCTAATAGGTACTCAAAACACAAGTTCTGCTTACTTTTTGCTATGATAATGCTGTGTGGATTGTCAGTATATTTATTATCATCGATGCCAGATTCTTGATACCGTTCGTTATTTGAAACTTTTCTAAGGCAAAACTGGAGTTCTACCACCTAATTTACCTCCATCGTAAGCGGTTCGTCTGCACCGGACATAGGTGTCGGCCCTCCACAGCATAATGACGTCATCAATTTCCCTATCACCGGCAATCACGTAAGCACCATAATAAGCTAACTACCACCTAGGCCTAAAATTTACAACACAATATAAATCAGCGAATAAGTATTCCTCCTTATAATTTATAGCACAGTTCTGGTCGGTTGTTTGAGGGTAATGGATGCGCTCATAGATAGCATTTCCTGGCTACCGAGGGCTACCGTCTTTAAATTACTCACTGTACCGGAAGCCGCCAGCCTACAAACCCATTTACCCGTATTCCTCACACTGTTTAGATGGAGATTAGAAAAAAAACAGTTTAGTTTGTAATCAGTTGTAATTGATTCTAATTTGACAAGCGATTGATGGTGTTTACGCACGATACTATAAGAAATGTGAGAATTTTGAACCAGACAAGAAAGCACAAAAATTTATAGTGTACTCGTTTCTGAATTCTAGTATTTTTTTTGTAACCCTTTGCTTACAAAAAAAATACTAGAATTCATAAAAGTAAAGAAATATTGGTGGAAAATTATTTTTGGACACTTGAATCACCGGAGCAAATTGCAGATGTTTGAAAAATTATTAATTTCGAAAGCTTCAATTTATCATTTCATACATTTATGGTCGAGGTCGCATTATAACCTTTTTGTCGCTTTTGTTCGGTATGCAATGTCGAAGTTTGTTATTTTGATCTAATGATTGCTTGGCGGTTGCCTTGTTTTCTGTTATTTTTGGCAGTTTTCGAGAATTTTGTGGCTTTTTTAGCATAAATTGCAAAGGTTTGGTTCATTAACAAAGAAAGCTACATTCAAATAAAATAATTAAATTAGGACTAGCATTTACAATTGAAACAATTGAGCTAACTGCAGACTGTTGCAAACAATCTACAGATAACTCAACTTTGGTTCATTAACATGTCGGCCTAGTCATTAATGTTACTAAAATAATTGTGCTCTATAAACACGTCCACAGCATTGAAATGTCAAATTACAACACGTCCACTTACTTGATCTGGACGCACTTTTATACTATTATCAAATCCCAAAAAAAAACAATTTTTTTGATGATTTTTGAACTGTAACCAAAAAAAAACAATTTTTTGGTTACATTTCTAATCAAATCACGTTGAAGATTTGTTGTCAGATTCTTTGATAACACAGAAAACACAATTATCTCTATGAGCAATAAAGAACGGTATAAAAGAGATAGGAGGAAAATAATGTTTTTTTAAACAACTCGTTGGTTTGTTAAAATAAAATCGAGAGCTCATGCATTATTAATCTAAACTAAAAGGAGCGAGGGGCAAGTTGTAACGCTAAATTTTCCTATAAATTTGGAAAGTGCATGAACATAATAATGTTGTGAGATGCTTATCATGACGATTATTCTTTATAAAAATGAATAATGTATTCCTGCATATTTCATTAAAGATTTAATAAGAATAAAATTAATGTAATAAAAAAACAAAGCATCGTCTAGTCTTAGCAGAGCTTGTAGTATGAGTCACTGAATTTATTTTACCTAATAGTTAAATACATTATATTTGTTAAAAAGATTAGTTATGTATTAACTCTGCAAAAAAAAAACATCAAAACTTTTCAAATTATTATTTGTTCCTATCATAAATATGCACGTAGAAAGGTCGTAAACGAAAACTATTCATATGCTAGCTCCAGGTTTTGGAGTAACATAATCATTGTTTGATCTTATTCTGTTCTCAGGCTATGGTCTGTCCACATATGGTGGCCAAGTCATCACAAAGGAGGTTATCGAAAAAACAGTTCAAGTTTGAAAAAAAAATGTACGTGGACGAACCTGTAGAACATTCCCAGTAATTTCGAAGTAAGATTCAAAGTAATTTCGTGTAATTCGGCGTGGTACAGCCTACTACCACAATTAGTCCTTGTCTCCCCTAAATTTATTATTGGAATAAAAACAACATCATCTACCAGTGTTTTGTTGAGTCTCTTACAACCAATAAGCAACCTGGCTCCTAAAGCTGTGCATCCACCGGATCGGAATTACGTACGCACCGTAAGGATTTGTTGATAGAAAGTAGCTGCTGCCCGCAGTTTCGCACGCCCTTTTCAAGTAGCTTATGTCCGTCCCCGGGATATCATTTACCTGTCAATTGAGATCTTTTCAGTCGTTTAGACGTGAAAAGGTAAGAGACAGACTAAGTTCCTTTTGAATGTATAATATTAGTAAAGATAAAAATAGGCATTAGTATCGGCATATCTACCCAAACCAATGCCACGCAAATTGTGACTTTGCGTACGCTCCAATCCGATCCAGTGGGCGCCCGGCTTATATCTTCTGTAATTTTTGTCGATCGACTATATTTTTTTAAAAGCAAAAGATGAATATTGTTAATGGTGGATTTTTTTAACCAATAACGCAAGTTGCCGTTCATAGCTTTTAGGTACCCATAGCACAAGCTCTGCTTAGGTTGGGGCTAGATGATGCTGTATGAATTGTTCAGGATTGTTATAAACTAGGTATATTTAAAAGTGTCAAAGGAAAAAACTTCAAAATAGTAAAAAACTACTACTACTACTCTTCTAATAGACCACAAAACCTTTTGAAATAATAACGTTGAAAGTAGAAATTAAAAAAAAAAAAAAAAGTAAATTAAAGATTTTGGCCCAGAGGCATGTCCACTCAAGTTCAACTTACATTTGACCGATTTTTTATCAAAGCTCCAAAAATCCAGCATATTTCGTACAGAAATGAATAGAATATGAAATTATGTTTCTCCGTGTTTTAAAAACCGACGAAGCGCCCCGTTAAGCTTTCGAGAAGCTTTTAAGTTAATGAACGACTTCGTAAAAATATATGTTTTGCATCTCGGTATTCCTGTGATCCTAGAATTTTTATTGAACACTGAGAAATATTTAATTTACTAAGTGCATAAGACCAAAGGAGCAGCAGTGGTCTTACTTGTAGCAGTTTAAATGTAAAAAACTATGAAAATTTATAATTATAATATGGCAAGTACAGTCAGCCGTTAACTCTATACTCGCATGTCGCTCTCCATGTCTCCATGTCACTCTACGTCTCTACGTTAGCATGACTATGTATCTACTTAAATGCGGCTGACTGTACCTAATAGCTTGATATAAAATGATTTAGAATGGTTATGTCAATTGAAAAATTTATCAAATTGTGATTGATCGATTGAGTTTAATCCATTAATAGATGAAAAATGATCATTGAAATATTCATCTATTGTTTCTACTAGGTTGTAAACCTATCTAGGTATAGTATTATCTGTGGATCACTTACCTTCATTCAAAACACTATTGAGCTAAAAAAGTTTTCATAGAATCGATAATTCAGCATCCTTACACTCACTGAATAAAAGCCACTTCAAGCTTTTTCTTTAATAGTTGGCTTAAATATTGTTTGTGTTTAACACTTCGTAAATCAATTATGTAGTGTTCTCAAACGCGTGGTACTTAGGAATTAAAGTTTGTCCACTAGTTTGTTCAGTAGATTTAAAACGGTTAGCACAAAGTTGTCGTGTGGTTGATTTGAAGTTGAGCGTGAAAGCGACACAGGTCCAGCGCGTGGCTCGCTTCGCACTGAGTCGGTTCAGCTGCCGCGTCGCGTCGCCCGAGTCCCGAAGACTTTAGTACCAAACGATATGCGCGGATCACTGGGTAGGAGGAGTCTTAACCCAAAACCACGCCTACCAAGAAGCTACACATTTCTTTTTTCAATATGTGTAATTCAATTTCGCTTATGTCTTCGCTGGGAAAGTTGATGCCCCGTTGTCGTTCAACACGATGTTTTTATGTAAACTGTAATGTAGTTCGCGAACCGAGTCGGCCCGCGATGATACGCTCGTGTGATTTTCTTTCCTTTCTCTGGTGCCAATTTCACGTGCTGTTGCTTGTTCATGTCTAGTGGAATAAGGGAGCAACTTGGGATGATGAAGAATAAACATTTATAAACCTCTTTACCTATCTGTTTTCTTTTATCTACCTTATTTCTTTACTTTTGTAGTGCATGAAACAACGGGCCTAACATAATGATATTGGGCTTCCTTCACCCTCGTCACGAAAATTTGACATGAGAACTCTGGTTGGAAAAATGGATGGACACGCGCCTCCAAACCACACGTAGGTACCATTGATAGCACAATTCACATAATTTTTCCCACTAGTACCATGACACAAAATACTCTAGCATCCAGCGGAAAATGCAAGTCCTAAATCAATTCAACGGAATTGCTCATTATGAACGAAGCCTTCACAAACGTTCGCTACATTTTGGTCCGCAAAGGAATTTCCTAAATTATAACAGTAAATTAAGCGTAGTTTCATTTGCGTTACAAAGTGAGTTATGTGTTGGTGTCTTAGTTCTGTCACCACCTAAGTTACTACGGTTCAAAATTAATACACTGCCATAAGGCAGCTCTAATACCAGCGTTCTCAGACTTCTATTTACAGTATCAAATTTAAACTTGCTCGCCCAAAGTAACACCTACCTTGTTCCCTTTAAATAAAGCTTTATTTTAGTTAAAGTTTGTTCAGGTAAATAGGCTTTTTCGACCAGGGAAAATCATTATTAAGTGAACACCTATTTGTTTGTGTCGCATGTTACAGGATACTAATGACGACTGACGTAATCAATAACAAAATTTATGCTAGGAAGCGGGTTCGACAGGCTCAAACAATATTTGAATTTAATACGTGGGTAAATATTTTAATAAATTGTTTTGTTAACAATAATATCCTCATTAGCAAACATTAAATGAATAAATAATGCTGGACAACCCACACATAGCAGAAGCGATGGCCTCAAGCTAAGCAGAACTTATGTTATGTTGGCACTAGACGACTGATATACTTAATAGAGTACATTACATAGATAGCTAAGATAAATATTATTAATATATATACATATAATTATATGTAGAAAATACCCACAAAACTCAGAACAAATATTTGCACATCGTACAAACATTCGTCCCAAGGCGGTAATCGAACCCGCAACATCCTGCATCGCAGGCGGACCTTCGCCCGCTGCGCCACATCGACTTTCGTCCGCTGCTGAATGTGGCTTTCCCAAACAAGGGTTGTTTTTCCATATTCAACACGATTGGATCTATTACGGATTAATGATTGTCGTAGCTAAGTATTACTTAGCTCATTGATTCTCAATCACCAGCGGGCTTTGAACATGGTCAGCATTGGTATTTTCTTTTTACTTTTTTCAAAATATTTTTAAAAGTGTGAAACTATTTGGAAATGTACAAATTAATATCTTATATTGATAAACCATTTGTGCCACCAGGTCTCTTTAAAAATTTTGAATCCCACATTTTACTTAAATTTTTTCATTATTAAATTTATTTCATGCTTTTAATCTGTTATGGTGCACAAAATCTAATGTTATTTCTAATTTCAAGTTAAAAACTGCGGTAGTTACTGAGATATGGACGGCGTCTGTACTTCAGATATCCCATTCATTTTTTTAACTTTTTTTTGATTCACGACAACAAACAATTATACTTACTCAGATCTTACTGTAAACAAAGTTAAACTTAAATAGTTTTACTCTAAGTATATTCAGCCTCATTAACAACGAATTTTAATAATTACTAGTACAACAAAAACGGTAACAGATAGTTGATAATGCTAGTTTAGCAGGATCCTACATTATTTGTGAATAGGTACGCATTTTTTTAAACATATTCAAATCATGTTGAGTTTCTTCGAAACCAATCTTAATATTCTTCTTTCTAGTACTTACCCTACCTATCTTACTGGAGAACATAAGTTTGAAAGAATTTTAAACATAAAATATTAAGCTCAATAAACAACCTTTTAATATTCAGCAACTTAAGCGCTTGTTTCGCTTCACGCTCTAAGTGAAGCGCTTATAAAATTGCATAAAAATGCAACAACACTTTTTCGAATCAAGTTTTTCACCAGTTAGTCCATAATCCTGGCAAGTTTGCAGCCAAGGGTAAGCCAAAGAAAGCAAAATAAAATGTACTGCCTTGTTGGACTTACTTTTACAAGCTTTGTTAATATTTGGGACCATTCAGACTACGTATATAATATGTACATACACTCATCAAAGGTCATCAACTCATAAAGCTAGCCCTTAAAAAGATTAAAAAAGAATCTTACTTGAAATTTTTATGACGATACTTTGTTGAAGACTTTTAGAACACTGGCTTCTGAATTTAGAATTCAGTTCTACAAATGTTAGGTTTTTTTAGGTATAAAAAAGCTATCACCACCAATTTTAGTTAGTAATCTAGTTGCCTGGAAGAAATCGCTTTAAACGATAAGGCCGCCAGTCCCAGTCCAGCTGTTCTTGTGTTATGATTAAATACTACATTCTTTTTTATGGTGATGAATTTATCTAACTATCTATCCTTCTATCATAGGCTCTTTTATTTTGTCCAAAAGTGGAACTCAATATATGCTGCGATTATAATACCTCTATTAGTCCTGACCCCGTTGCCATTTGATGATAATATCGTAGCGTGATCGTGAACTCTCATTTTTGTGTGTGATTTGCGTAGTTCTCTATCCGGACGATAGAGGCGCTGTACCAAAACCTATGGAAAAATATACCGTCACTTCTATGAGCAACAACGTCGATTCTATCGTGAATGAACTCTAGTTAGGTATTTGTTTTTAAAAACAACTACCAAAGGTAGGCTACTCCACCCAACCTAAGTTCTACATAAAAGACGCTTGCTAACTACAAAAAACCTGTTAAAAAATCTTGTTTAACAAAAGATACTTACTATCCCCAAGTTTCTGAGTAAAAGGAGAACGACGGCCGCGTCCCGCGGGGCTCGTTTGAACCGAAGCGATTTTCGCGGCTCGTTCTTATGATTAAGTCAACTCTTTTGGGATTCAAAATCGAGACGCGTAACCTAGACGAGTGACGGTAACTATGTTATGAAAAAGTCAGCTGAATTTCTTTAATAATAAAGTACCTTTTTAATTTTCTTCAGTCCTAAATGTGAGACTCTCCCTGGCCGCATGTCGCCAAAAGCACAAGGTCAAACATTTTGATTTCACGATATTACATCGGAATATGATGAAATATACATAAATAAGATTCATTTTTAAAAGAAAAAACGAAGGCACGATAAAGGAGAAAGTGCCTTCCATTTGAACGAAAAGTTGTTTAGGCAAATTTTCTTTATTTACATTTGAGTAAAAAGAAAACTTCACCTGAACTCGCACGGCAGTATATTCAGCATTTTATGGACGACTTGCCTTTTTCCTTGTCTTTGTGGAACTGGGTTCCTGTAAGATGCAGAACGACGATATGCTTTTTCTCTACATACTTACATAAAAGGGAAACATTATACGTGTGTGTCCATTTGATGTAAAGTCTACCCAGTAAGTGTGAGGCCAAACGAACGTAAATTTTTGAGTTGTCAGTCGCGTAATTTTGGTCGCGTAATTTCTGTTGCGTTTGGTTTCATAGAAAAGTTCTGTTTGATTCACACGTCGACGCAAAATGAGTTACATGCTAACTCACACGCATAGTTCCAACCGAATTGTGTTCGCGGGGGTGAGGGGAGCGAGGAATGCGTCAGTCAGGTACAGATTGTGTGAGCGAAACGTTGGAAAGCAACTGAATAAATTGCGCCCGTCTGGCAGCCCAACAGATTTTCTGCTGGGCAGAATTTAAGCGACCGAAAATACGCGACTCACAACTCAAAAATATACGCTCGTTTGGCTGCAGCCTAAATCATCTTGTACATTGAATTTCATGAGGTATAAATGTTTTTTGCAGACTGGACTTCTGGACCTCACCAGTACTGCATACCACCAAAATGTGCATTCTGATATGGGCTTTAACTCGTAAAGTTTAGATATGCATTTTATATTAACGGGCTTAAGCTGTTAGTAATCACCTAAAATCATCATACTGATAGCTATGCTCATCCAAATTAAAAATACATTACACTCATGCGCCTCACACTCACACTTACACGATGGTCTCCCGTTGCCCAGACTCTGGCTGACTGGTGTCCTCAGGGGACCCCATCAAACATTACATACCGCGCATAAAACTCTTAAAACAAACATAAAATCCTTTAAACTCTACTCCACACACACACACACATACATACACTCACATTGGTCCTCCGGTTGCCCAGACTTTTATGAGATTGGTGTCCTCAGGAGGACCCAAGAAAACTGCTGGATGCGGGTAGGTTTGATCATTATGACAATCTTAAGATGGGCTTTATCCAGAAGTGGACTTTCATGTGCTGGATTACGATGATGAATAAAAATGATTGCTCCGAGAAAACTTCTTTATGTGATGATGTGATGAAAAAAATATTTATGCTTGGGTGTGACTTTCGGACGATTTCTATAGTAAAAAATACTACTATAGCTTTTTTAATCAATGTTTAAAAGGAGGAGGTTCTATGTTCGGCTGTATGTAGGTTCGTTGATTTCTCTGTCATTAACCGATTTTGATAACTGTATTTCGTTATTTAATAGAACATTATCCAGGTGTGCATTTTGTTCCCGAAGGATTAGTACTTATCCTGCGAAAGTTAAAAATGAGTGTAAAATTATGGGATTCGAAGTCGGTTTAAATTTTTTCCAAAACAATCAAATTATTATTTTTTATATACAGTACAATACATTCCTACTCAATACTTATATTATAGACAAATAAAATAGACAGTGCGGATACATTATGATGTATGAAATATGTCCGCATTATTACTACTGCGTTTATTATTTACCTGGCCATCCCAAGCGCAAGTAAAGTTAATTATCACATGTACCATATTTACGACATGGGAGTTCCAGAGCTTAATTTGGTGGTTTCCATGCCAGTGGGTAATTAAACGATTGTTTGCCATTTTGAGATAATTGATGTTGGTGTGTTTGATTTGGACTAATTATCTTTCACGCATTAAATTATTAATTCGTTCGGATTGCATTTTGGGATTGATAATTTAATATTGTCTACTTGATGACCCGTTGTTTTGTTGACTCATTTTATGTTTATTGTTTCTCTTAACAAAATTCTACAAATAATTTGTGTTTTTGAAATAATATAATGTTAATTCATTATCATAGAGTCCACAGGTGAATGCTGGCTTTTATTTCGGTTAACGAATATGCATTGCCATTCAACGTGGCATTGCTGCCAGCATTCTGGGCTCTTTGCCCTCTGGTGACGGTTTAGGTTATTATGTGTACACTATACATACTAGTTGTAATTATTTTATTCTGTTATCTTCTTAAAATTAATATGTCTTCTGAACGTTATATAAAATTTATATATTGTTATAAAATTTATTTCATGAAAACACTTTTTTTTCCATAAGACTCTTTTTTATCCTGACCTGTTTGTTAACCGACCATGACCATGTACCATTTGACCACGATACAGCACGATATCACCAGGTGGTATATGACGATGTGGTCGAAGATGTATCACCAAGGTCTAAATGAGTAGTTTTAGGTACACGCTATTCAATAAAGTATTTTGTAAGCTAAAGTATTGTGTAAAGATTCTATTACATTCCATAAAAATCCTAAATGATGAACTTTTCGGCTATTTCAATATTTTTCATTGTTCTAACCTAATGAAATACCAAAAAGGAAAAAGTTTCCTGTTCCATTTATGTTTGGTTGATCTTAATAAAAAAATTACGAAGCGCATTCCAGCTACAAACAAAATAAAATTACGAGACGAATGAAAACAAAACGGGACTTGATTTTAATATATGTACGTTTTCGCAAACTCGCAATCGCGCTGGTTAAAAATTCTGGCACGCTCGCTGAAGCCAGAAATTACATTCAAAAGAAATATATACACTTTTTTCCAGTCTCCCGACATAACGAAATAAAAGGTAAAGTAAGTAAAACATGTTTACAGAATATTATATGCATAGAAATAATTCGACTAAAGGTGGAAACGCACTACGCGACAACGGAAATGCGCGGCCGCGGCACTTTATGTCAAATTAGAACAAAATCACGAAATAAGCCGCGCGGCCTTTTTCGTCATTTGTTCTAATATTACGGACAGTGCCGCGGCCGCGCAGTTCCGCTGACGCGTAGTGCGCTTGCACCTTCGTACACCTGAATACTGCACTGCAAACACCGCGTAGCAAAGCTCAATCATGTGCATTCAAATATGAGCCTTAACTCGTAAAGTTTAGATGTATTTTATATTGATGGCATCCAGATGACAGCTCGCGGACCACTCGTCTGAAGCTTGTGGGAAGCTATTTTGTCACTGTAAAATTTATCTAAAGATAAATCAGTTAAGCCCATATTTGAATGAATATTTTTGTTCTTCTGTCTGACATCGTGAAAGTCGCAGAGTGAGTTCACCCAGTAGTGGATGAACCCAGGTTTAACTGATTATATGACTCCTAAACTAGTTTTAAACTATAACTAACAACCTACACTAGAACCATACACACCCTGAAGAAGTCCCTCTTTATGGCATGAAACGTTTGTGTTTTCCAGACAGAAACAAATTTCGTAGTTAACTAACTTACATTCAAAATGAATTCGTACAAAAACCAAACTTATTCCATCAAATTGATATAACACATCAAATAAAAACACTGAATTAACACATTGCACAACAATAGAATCAGTTAAGTAGCCCATAGAGCCAGCTTTTCTAGAAATCTATGTCATTACAGGACGCCGCCGCCGTTTGAACTTGCCTGGTGATCTTCATTATTACCTTTAACAGCCTGACTTCACTCACTGCTGGTCGAAGTATCGGTGGAGGCCTCCCAGACTAACGCGGGACCGCAAGGGTGGCAGAAAGGTATTGGACGTCTAGCGTTAAAATTATTTTGACTATAAAGCAATAATTTACAGCTTGAAGAGTCAGGTGGTTTTGTACCAGAATTCGGTGGTCTAACTTGTATTACTTATTAGTTTTCAAGTTCGACCTAAGCGTTTTGTTCACAAATATTTTGAATACTTTGCCAGAACGAGTTATGTAATCAAAAGTTTAAGAAGTTTTTTGTTCAACCTTCGGTAAATCGGGGTTCTATCTTTATTATCTGTTTAAAAGCTTATAAACTTTTTTCTGATTGCCCTATCGGGCTGGGCTTAGATCGAATAATGCCTAACTCATATAAGTTTATAATTTACTTTTGGTGCAACTTTCATATAAGTTTTAATTTATTTTGGTGCAACTTTGAACGTGGCAAGGACAAGTGCGCCCAAAAGTAGCAAAAATATCAAAGTCATACTTTTAGTATGGTCATAGACACAATGTAACAACGACACAACACACACAGTAATAATGTGTTTTGAACCATACTATAAATGTACGTAACCGTCGAACACTTTTGTGTTGTGGCGCTTCAATAGTGTGATTCTAGCTTTATTACGATGAACCAACGGGTTAGCTATGTCTACTTTCTGACTCAATAATATTACTCACTAATCACACTAACCACTAATATTATAAATACGAAAGTTTGAATGTTTGTTACCTACCTCTTCACGCCAAAACTCCAAAACGGATCGGGCTGAAATTTGCACATGGCTACGATATGACGAATATGCACACAGCTAGTAATAACTAAGTAGCAAGTAAGTAGTAGTAAGCAGGTAGCTAAGTAGCCTTTTTATCCCACAAATCAGTTTCCATGGGATAGAAATAACCTTAAACAACGCATGCGAAGCCGTGGGCATAAACTAGTATTACATAAACTTAGACAGTAATTATGTCTCTTTGTCTGTCTGTTACGGTCACAGGTCACGACGAAACGTCTGAACGGATCATAAGGCGCTACCCCGACTCACACTAGCGCCATCTATTTTATCTTATACTCGTCTTTTCTCGAGTCTTTTACTCGTAATTACTTTAAACCTTCGATCAAAAATAAGTAGTTCGCGGCCTCCCCCGTAGATTCCTAGAGCCTTACAAAAATGTCAATCAAAATTGTCTACGTTTTGTTTTGACGCAGACAGTTTGCGCAGAGCCTGACAAGTTTTTTCCATACGGAACAAGAGATTGGTGGAGTCGAATTCATTTTATTTTATTTTGTAAGTAGGTAGGTACCTTCCTGAGAATTATATACCTACCTACTCAGTTTATTTTCTATAAGGATTAATTAACAGAATTCAGGTAAAGATAACGAATCATTTATTGATGAAACTATAAATTGGTGTCTCAACAGTAGGTATTTATACAAAAGGGTCATTTCAGACATACAAAAATTTAAACTTAAAATACAATTTCAGGCAGGCACTCTAGATTAAAAAGAACTGGTTCCTGTCTGCGGCTTTGCACGAGTTTTTTTTACGGGACAAAAAATAAACGTTTTATAAATTCATACTTCTGGTAGAAAGACTAGGTTCTTACCTACCTAGGTAAGAACCTAGTCTTTCTTTTATTAGAGAGTCTACGCAAATGAAATTTTAGGGCGGGCCAACTAGTTATTTTAAAAATCATCAACTAGTAATATTAAACTTATTTTTATGAAAAATATATTAATACATACTAAAAATGAAAAAAAAAATTTAGAAGAAATAGCCTCTCCATTTACCAATTTAGAACAAAATTAATATTTTAACATAGGCAAACCAAACAACAATATTTTATGCTGATTTCACAAGTATATGACTCACATCTCAATATACGGGTAAGAAATATATATAAACTTACTGAAAATAAGAAATTCCATCCTTTTTCAGCACTTTGGACGAGTGATTCTTGCATTTTTTGTACGAGCACTTACCCATGCTTTTTGTCTGAACGCTAAAATGACACTAGTTGAAAAGCTTCCCTAACATGTCAAAATGTTTCTCTTTTGCTACTGAAGGTTGTGGCGTGCGCATTGTGAATCTAAGGGGGGCCGGCAAAGCCGGACATTTTTGATCGATGCTTTAAACAAAGAAATTTTCAAAGATCCCTTGAACCGTTTGGTTCAGGGCAGTTTGATTTGATCCAATGGGTAGAGATGCAAAAACAGAGTTTGGTGGTCACCAAGAGCAACTCTTCATCCGATAATTTCCTGGAGAAGGATATAGTCTACTACGCAAGTAGCAAGAGTGCATGCAAAGTCGTGGGCTATACCAGTGCTAAACTGCAGCGTAAAAGTGGTAAAATAATCCTAAATCAGCGTAAAAATATTGATTTAGTGTGACCAAGCACTAAACATTATGCTTGAAGACCATTCTTTGGCCCCTACGAAGGTACTCCAGTGCAATTAACTTGATTTATACCGGACATTTAGGTACTTATACGACGCTGCTATGGCGTAGCAACCTCTACGACGTAGCACCGTAGCCGTGGTCTCGTAGCAAATTTCCTATAAAATTTTAATGCCAAGAAAATTAACACACAATAAGCTATGTTTAAATAAAAACAGTATTCTTACTACTGAATATATTTGGGGAGGTACCTACACAGATTTTTCACTGAAATTTTACGGGACCTAACGGGAATAGCCTGGAAGAAGTCGCTTTTAGCGAAAAGGCCGCCAATTGTGCCACTAGATATTAGTTAGTATTAAGTTTATGTTTAATTGTTTTCTGTAAATATGATGGTGCAATAAAGTAATAATAATAATAATTTAATCTATTTATAGAAACTCCTCAGCAATCATGATTTTATCGGTCTTCTTTGAGACCATTTATCTGAGTTATTTACTAAACAAAATCAACAGATTATTAAAACATTAAAACTTTTATCAAATACATAAATATGAATTTTGTGATGTGTCCAAGAGTCCTGTAAGATGTACGTGCATAAAGCACTTTAATATTTATTTGATATGAAACTTTTGCTTGTTGGGCCAGTTGAATATTTAAAAGGGGTTATTGTCCAAAACAATAAAGTACGAGACACTTAACATGCAAGTTGGCTTATTCCATAGAACAAAGGCCGAACTGATTTTGAGTTGCGACTCGAAAATATCATAATAACGATGGGCACGAACATGATAATGTTGTTGCAAACCAGGCTATCTTTCACTGGTGTGGTGGATTGAGCAATTTAGGCAACTTGCACAGAATTTTTAGTCTAAGTAAATTGTAAAATCTTTTGTATTTACGTTCATTGTTTGAAGACGTGAGAACTTGTAAGCAGCTTTAATACAATGTAGCGAGATAAAAATCTGCTACTTTTGTCTTGGTAGTGCGTGAAAGTACTTACCGATCGTAGAAACGTTGTTTATCATTTTTAAATTCCAGTCCACTTTGTTCTAGAAATAGCTGTTTGTAACCGTGTTTACCTTTTCTGGTCAAAAAGTGCAGTGCAAACGTGCATTCATCCACTTAATTATACTCTTGTCATAAAATTAGAGATATATATGAATTAAGTGTAAAAAGATTTATGTGATATTTGTGTGATATTGTTTCCAAGGCAACAGCAACAGCTTGCCAGTAACAAACAACTACACAATTTCAGCAGAAACTTCTATATTACGTCCTAATTTACTACAAAAAAAGCCTTTAAGAGGCTGGCAGGCCATTAAAAAGGCGTGAGACTGCGCACCGCTCCAGGCGAATTTGTCAGACGACGAAATTAACACTAGGCGAACATAAGTTACAGCAGCCAGTGATGTGGACCTCCCAAGGGATGTTTTTATCGATATTGTGGATATTAGAGAAGTTTGCAGTTTGGTAAAATCGGTTCGGTCGGAGCGTTGCGGTCATAAGTGCAGTTTAGTTGAAGTTAGATGTTTGGTAGTTTTCATTATTATCACAACTTTCTTGGGTGGGAACTTTATTTTGTATCGAAAGGCAAATGTTTTAATTTAATTGATAGTATACGTAGATAATCCGATGGTACGGCAGAATGACGAGTGAGGGAATAAAGAGTGTACGTGTGTTCGCGCATACACTTGGACACTAAAATATGTCTTGCGCATCTAGCTAGTCTCCGTTGAGAATAAAGTCATGTTTTTTACTTGAATCAAATCGAATAAACTTTATAATCTCTTTTATTTTTTATACCTATTAACTTTATCCCCTTGTGTTTTCGTTACATACTGTACCTAACTTATTTTGCCCGGCCGTTGCGTTCTACTGCTGGGAAAAAGTCTCCCTGAAATCTTTCAACTCGTTACGATCTCGTCCTATCTCACAACATCTTAAAAGGCGTAAATTTAATCTAGCCAACGCTTCTGCTATCGTTTTTAGAATCCTGTAACCTAAAAAAAACTTCAAACCCAATAAATACACATAAATATAATACTTCGATAAATATTGATACTGTTAACAATAATATTAAAAGTAAGAAAAACCCCCTTCTGCAGCCGATTATCAGTCTTGAAACTTTAAACATCATAAAATCGATATACAGCAGGAAGAAGCACAAGCCCAACACTTCTCAAGATGTGGCAATAATTGCAGCGACATGCTCACTGACGATGTTATTAAGTTGAATTGGGGCTTTACACCGGCTATGCACCCCGTACCTTGAGTTCACGCAACGATTAAACTTTAAATTAATGGCAAGGTAAGAATGCCTTGCCAAATACCGTGACGCTTGAATAGGGCGTTATAAATTTTGTTGCGCTGCTTGAATTAAAATGAGTATGTAGATGACAAGCTAATCTTACAAAAAAATTTCAAAGTCCAGATGAAAATATTACTTTGAACCAACGTTACATTTCAACAACTCCACTGATTTCCCAAATTGATTCATCCGCTTGGGAGCTGTGTTGCCACAGAAATACACACGCGAAAGCTTTGCGCACATTAATCCAATACCGCTACCACCCAGCACAAAATTGTGCATTCAAATATGGGCTGACACTCGTTATTTTTAGATATATTTTACAGTGACAAAATGGCTTCCCAGAAGCTACAAATTTCCGCTATGTGTTTATCATCTGATGCTGTCAATATAAAATACACATAAATGTATTCTTACTAGGACTTCCTTGAGGGCTGGTGCCAAATCTACCGCCGCAGAAGAGGCGCAAATATACATTTGCTCCTAAACCCTAGGTCCGTGGGGTAACAAGGGTCGGGTTTTAAAAAAAATATCTGAACGAGACGGGTCAAAGCGACGAGTAACTCAAGAACTGGTGAGTATCTGGCACAGCGCACAATGCAGCCAGCGTCTCGGGGACGCTTTCGACTGGTATATGGTTCAGTTGAGCTACCTGTAGATTGTTTGGAACAGCCTGCAGTGAGCTCAATTATTTCAACATGCTTGTTTTAATTTAATTCCATTATTATATTTAAACTATATTAATAACAATTTTCAAAACATGTTTTTTCTAAAACTAATTATACCAACTTCAGTTCTTTTTCCACCCAACTGGTTATCCCCGCGGAAAATTGTTTTTACGTTGAATAAAATCTATGGTCTAGTTTGGTTTGGCTGGGCGAAACAAAAGATTTTTTTGTCGATTCATTCAGTGAGTCGTAAGTCCGTGGTAGTTTCATGTTTTGCAGAGAAATACTGCTCAACAGGATTCTTACTTGGAAACTGAATGGCACGGAAATGTTATTAAGCTTTTGACTTTTAGTTACCAGTAGTAGGATAATGAAATAGCCACACTATTTTAATAAAACTACTGGTGTCTGGACTTTTGCATAAATACTTCCTGTAGGTTATCTATCTACTTTTTAAGCCTTTCGACTGGCTGAAAGTATTGTTGTCAACATTTAGTTTCATAAATACTTAAGGTATCAGATAATGATACCGGATATTTTTTGAGTAGGTTACTAAATATACTCTTCATTAACAAAGAAAATTACAATCAAATAATAGATAAAAATAATCAAATTATTAATTAAATTAAAAGTGTATTTACAATTGAAACAATTGAGCTAACTGCAAACTGTTGCAAACAGTCTACAGGTTGCTCAACTGATCCATATCAATACCAGTCGGAAGCGTGCCCAAGATGCTAGCTGCATTGCCCCGCGCTGTATGGCAATAGGTAGGTAGGCTTATCTCTAACCATCAAAATCGTAGTACTATTACAGCTATTCTGTAATGTTGGGAAGAAGCTAAGTATTCCATTTTAGTTCGCAAAATGGAAGGAGGCAAACCTAAATTGCCATTCCTAAATAAACTAAAAATCTAGCAAATTGCCGAGCTGAAGTTGTGGTAGAACTGTACAAAGTTTTACTAAGCGCTATATTAAAATCGGCTGGAATAAAACGCAGACCTAATCAGAAGTAAGTTCAGCGAGAGCATTGGTTTCGACGGCTAGGTTGCCGTCTAATCACACGAGTTGAATGGAGTCGCGCTTCAAATTTTTTAGGATACTTTTTGTAGATTTATTGTAAGCTCTTGCCATTGCAACCTGTACACTGGGCAATGGTCCAGCAGTGGGACGGAATAGCGCACACAAGCGAGCACAAGACACAGGCCACACAACACACACACACACAAGACTCTTAAGAGACTGGTGTCCTCAGGAGATCCATCACATAATGTATTTTCACACTTTTGATTTCACTGAAATAAAACTGAATAAAAAATTTTTTTTTTGACTTGATATGTATTATGTCAAGAACCCAAGGAAGGGTCCCCAAGATACAGATTTATCCTAGTTTAGGGGTTAATGATGTAACAATTTTAAGTCTTAATCCTTTTCAATAAACATTGTTATAAAAAAAATAGGAATAGGGACGAAGAAGAAAATATCTATGTTCTTATTCGAGGCTTCACGATTTATTAGATCTTAAATTTTTGTAAGTTTTATGAATTATCAAAGTTTGAACCAAGTAAACCTAAGAAATCTTAACCTAAACTTAACAAAAATGATGATTCTGCAAAAAAATATTTATGACATGTCTATTGAGAGTATCAATAGACATGATACGTTTTTTTTTTTTCAGAATCATAATTTTTTTCTTTGAGTAGGTAGTTGAATTTAACAGATTTTTGTTGAAGGCAAGTAAACAGCAAATAATCTACTGTCAATTCAATATTCATTGATAATTTTGATCGAAACAGTCTGTTTTCCATGAATAGTTATGAAAAAATACAGGTGGACCACGGAATGAAAAAAATGCCCCTGGTACAGCCAGGTGAACTAAGGTGGACCATGGAAAGAAAATTTTTCCCCTGGAACACCCAGTTATCTTGAGGTGGACTACGGAAAGAAAAAAATGTCCCTGGTACAGCCAGGTGTACTATGTAGGTGGACCACGGGCAAGGACCGAAATAAAATCGTTTAAAAAAGTCGACTCTACAGTTCAAGCATCAGAACTTGGTTCATTTGGTCGAATGCGTCGAGAATTTCAATAGGTGGTTATTTCTTATCTTGAACTGGACTTGCTAAAACTTAATCGAAGAGCAGCTGTTAGATGCGTGCTTTACTTTGCAAGCATTGTCTTTTATTGAATTTAGTACCTAGCTAAAAAAAAACCCAAAATCTTTCTGTTTAAATCTCAGAACTGAGAAGCAAACTAGGTTTGAATGTACCAAACTGAGAATTGTATGATGTAATGTGACTTAAGTGCACTTAGATGTATATGGTAAAGTCTGGCTGCAAATGATGATGTTAGTCAAAAGATTTCATTTCGAGTTTCTTTGAAAACGAATTATTTCAAACTTCGAATTTTGTTTTCGGACCTGCAAATGACTGCGGGCAGATGCTGGATGCGACAAGCTGATGTCAGAGCAGTAGGACGCTCGTTTGGAAAGTCCTATTGTGACATAGGCTGATTGTGATGATGAATTTAGTTTTCAAACACATCTACCTACTTTTTCCATTCCGTGGAAAAGCGCCACCTAGAATAATTTCACGAACACTGCTGGTAGCTCGGCACTTGAGTGTGTTTTCGAGAAGAATAGAGTAAGCACAAAATTTTGTGACTTATCTGATGAAAAAGTTCCGACTAAATTTCAAAGACAGCGCTAGGCACGGTAGTTAACAAGCTCTACCGTTCTCTACCCATTCAGTAGAAAAGCGCCACCTAGAGAAATTTCACGAAAACCAATGATATCTCGACACTGGAGAACGTTTTTGAGAGGGTCCTAACATTGTGTGCCCACAAAGTTACTCGGCATTGCTGATGAAAAAGTTTCAATGAAATTTGAAAGATGGCGCTGAGCAGGACAATTGTAATTATGACCTCTTTTGAGCATTGTTCAAAACTAGTGCTTTCTTGACGGATTTTAGTATTTTTTTGTAAAGTGCTTTTTACGAAAGAAGGCCCCTAGACGCAGCGTTTTATGCAATGTGACGTAGAATGTGACCGTTTTTTTTCAAGTGTTTCTAAGTAGCTATCTGATTCTCTTTGTTACCTCGAAGCATAGAAACGGCTGAAACGACTGTGATGAACGTTGTATCGAATTCTACTTTGGACTCATGGGTTTTAGCCACTTTTTGTAGGCCTCCTTTTTACGAAAAAAAGTAAAAAACTGTTGGGGTTATGTTTCAGTTGTCAGTCACATATTGTAATGGTAAAACGTTTTTAGGTTTTACGCCGAACGGAAAGAAGCTTATAGGAAGATCACATTTTTGTCCATCCGTCTAGTCTGTCTTTAATGGCCCATTTTTTCAGAAACGCGTGAAAGCATCAAGTGGAAATAAATATCTAGGCACTTTTCGATTTTTTCACTTTACTTTTACATGTGCTTATACATATAACATTGCTTATTGGTCTTGCCTCAGAGTTTTAGGTCATGGAAAATAAAAAGGCTGAGTACTACTCAGCCTTTAAAACCCGTAGCTAGGGAATCAAAACTTATAGCTTATTTCCCCTTGACCCTAAGGCAAGAACAAGAAGTAATGTCATAAAGCACAACTTAAAAAAATCGGAAACAGACCAAAGAGTATGTTGCGATTATAATCTGACAAAACCCTCCGGTGCACGACTTCAACTCGCACTTGGTCAATTTATTTTCTTAAGGATCAAAAGGAGGTAAGCACACAAACTAACACTTCGGAAGATACAACTTCAATGCAAACAAAAGATAAAAACTCGAAAACTTATATACAGTGCTACTGTGTCTGCCAACTCAAAATAGGAAGGTAATTGGCCCACGGCACAAACACAGTCAAAACAGCGCAAACCTATTTTTTCCAGCCTGTTTGCATACATTGTGTAAACCCCACTCTAGCAAAGTGTCTCGATCGGCTGCGAACGTGCCAAAAAGCCAGCAGCGCATCCATCGTGCCCCGCCATCTGATATTGCGCCTGACAATATTTTACACAACTGTGAAAATTGCAACCGCGACAACTTTTGCAATTTACACGACTTGGGTTGAACCTGAACTATCTCTTATGTTATCAGATTTTTATTTACCCGACTACGAAAAAGTGAGGGTTATTTTAAGACTAGCTCTAAGGCCTTTCCTTCTGTAAATGCAAATAGTCACTATTATTTACGTGATACCTTTACAGTGAGAAAAACATCCTGAAAACATCGTAGAAAAATTATTCATTTAAAAAAAAATAAAAAAAAATATATTGTTCTGACCAACGTGTGACTTTGATAGCTTCCCTCTGAAAACGATGACTGCCTTAACAAACAATTTGTTTGTATTGAAACTAAAAACAGACTTTCATATTCCTTACTATTTAGACTGCTTTTTTAAGTTTTTCGGGACAAACACTAATGCCTCGGGATAATTTTGTATACAATAACGAAATAATTATCCAAATCAGCCCATAAACGACGGAGAAATCGACGAATATACATATACACAATATACATAGAATAATACAAACAGTCGAACATAGAAACTCGTCCTCTTTTGTTTTTCTTTGGTTAAAAGTCCCTTAGTTTCTTTCTTACGCATGATATGATAAGCAAACCTGTGATTGATGTTTTTGCCAAATTCTAGGAAAATATGAATACATTTTAATGCGAATCTGAGTAGATAAGACAGGTTCAGCCCTCTCGATCCTCGCTTGCATATTGCCACTGTAATGTCGCACATTTTCAACCCAATTACCAAGCATTAAGAGCTACGCGTTAAGCAATTACAGTTAAAATGGAGTTTTTAGATTTATTATTTTTGGTTTGAGTTAGCTAGCGAAAAATCTGTGAATTCTAAGTGTCGGGTCATTTTCGTAAGGAATCATGGCTTTTTTGTTAATAAGTTTTGGTCGTACAATGAAGTCTAGGTTGCCTGGGAGAAATCGCTTTCAGCGATAAGGCCGCCAATTGTACTGATCATGTTTTAAATTTACATATAAAGTTTTATTTATGTTATGTAATTTAAAACAAAATAGTTAAATTAATTAATTTTATAATAGTGCAATAAAGTGCACATAATTTCAATAAAAAAACAGAACCGGTGTTATCAAAAATTTACGTTAGCAGCATTATTTAAAATAGAAAGGCTTCAACAAAAAAAATACGATTATACTAGGTAGAGTCTCAGAGTAAAATTACAGTTGAGTGAAAATTTTGTAGCATATTGCTACAGCGTAGCATATGATTGCTACGCCGTAGCATGTCTACGTAGTTTTATGCAGCAGGTAGTCTGTTAAATGTTTTTATAGTAACTTATTACTATAAAAACAAATTAGCTACCTACATAGTTTGTTACATAGTTACACTTAGGGAAAAATTCCAAAATATGTCTTTGGTTTTTTAATATAGATATTTAAATTCCTATTAATTTCTTCATTCTACTGTGAGTCGTCGACGGACCCAGGTAACAAATTTTATTATTTTTAAACCCTACCCTTCTCGCTGTCCCCTGATAACAATTTTCATAAGCTGCTAATCCATCTCTCACGTATACATGCTGTTAGCATAGAAAAACATACCCTATCTGCCAAACACAACAGAAACAAAACTCCAAAACTTTACAGTATGTATCCAACCGTATATAATGAGACTGAAAATGAGACAAGGAGGTTCATACTGTGCGGAAATGAATCACAGAGAGCCATGCATTTGTCGCCTATTCAATGAATTATTCGGTGCCGACCAGAATACTGAATACAATTTGCTAAACGTCTTGAAAAATCTTGAACAAAACTGAAAAAAATGTATTCGTGTTTCAACCAGTGGGTTCAAATATGGTGACTAATCCACCGCTCGCAGTGATAAAATTTTTTGAAAGCTAATCACTCACTCAATTGGAGATGCCTTGTTTTTATTGTGAAGATCACATTTTGTATTTGTCTCTTGTTTATCTCATTTGTATGTCTATCGACTACACGCAATTTTGGGGAAATAGTACAGTAAAAATAACCTTTACTTCAGAAAATATAAATATCAAAATCGTGCTTTTCTGTACAATTTACATACCTATATGCATGCATAAGTCTGGTGGTCTGGTGGTTTGTCTTGAGAAATGACTGAGATATGCAGGTACCTTAAGCAAGACTTCGTTCCACACACCAGGTCAATATGGCCTGTGTAGTGGGGTAACAAGGATTAACTGCCGACATTCTACATAACTGAGACTTAGGCTCTGTTTAAGCTATAATTTAAGTTCACATCGCATTGAATAACATAGGTATGATAATGTTGTACATTATTTGTAAACCAAGCAGTCCCTAATAAATATTAATTAATAAATATCTATGTATCTCAATATTAAGAATGGTTACCAGGATTTACACACCTCTCTCATCATGTATGAACAACAATAAAGCTTAGCTTTGAAATATTTTTATCAAATGAGTGTTATCTCACTAATATTATAAACGTGAAAGTTTAGATGGATGGATAGATGGATGGATGTTTGTTCCTTTATCACGCCAGAACGGCTGAACGGATCTGGATGAAATTTGGCACAGAGATAGATTATAGTCTGGAATAGAACATAGGCTACTTTTTATCCCGGAATTCCCACGGGAACGGGAACTACGCGGGTGAAATCGCAAGGCGCTGCTAGTAATATATATAATATATATAGGTATTATATTGTCCGTGGTTGGTCACCCGTGGACACCAGGCTCTTAAAAACTTAGGCAACAGGGGCAAAGAAAGGACACTGCCTATAATTTATTGAAGTAAAAGCGTGCGAAGCTACGCTTAGAAACTAGTATTCGTTAGTTCTTAACGACTCTTAGTGTCTAACCCTTGTCTAAGCTCCAATATTATAGTGCTTTCCTGTGCATTGCTTGTCATGCAACAATTTAGCTATTTAGATTAGATCTTACCATACTTGTCAGATTTAGGATTATTCTCGGTGCTCGTTTGGGACTAAGCGGCATCGCAAATGTGAGACTTGTCGCTGCGTCTAGTCGCTGCAATGAAACCTCCACTGCTGAACAAAGGCCAAAAATTTATGCCACGAATAGCAGGTCCTGAGCCTTTTTCATCCACCGACTGCTATACTATAAGTTACCGAATTATTAGTTTAAAAGTGATACATCGTTTTTCAAAACTATTACTGGTTTCGTTAACTATAACCTACCATTAGAAATAAAAGAGATAGAAGATAATATGTTCAAAACAAAGTTACGAAAATATCTAACATCAAAAACCCTTTATAAAATTAAAGAATACTTTAACATAACCCCTTCAAAATTTAGATAAATATTGACATTGGATTCCTATTGTTAAGTGATAGAAAAGTGCAATTTCTTTAATTTTAAGTATATTCTCTTAGTAATTGTTGTATGTCCGAAAGGACAAACTGTTGAATTTATAATAGTTCATAAGACCAACTATGATACACAGTTTACAATAAATGATTCTTATTCGTATTTACCGACGTTAACGTACTATAAAGTATTTTAATACCAATGGATGGTTGGCCGCGTGTCGTTGCATCCAGTTGCAGTCGTATGTCGCAAACATGCCTCGTTACTAAACGGATCCGCTCTGTTTCTCGCATTAGTTCAATCTCGATGAATTGGGGCATTTGCCTAGAGAATGGACGAATTTCATTAAGCCGTTGTACATTGTTCTCACATTTGTAATGTGCACTGAGTGCTTGAAAATGCAGTTTGAATATACCGTTACTTGTAGCTTTCAGGCTTAAAGGTTTAAAAAATTAACTTGCTGAAGGCTGGAACAATTTTGCAGAGAGATAACAAAATTTAAAAAACATTGGTACTTTTGTATTACCTACTTCCGGTTTCTTTATTAGAGACTTATTAGAGTGGTCCACCCGGCTTCGCACGGGTATATTCTATTGCCTTTGTTCATCAGGGATAATGTAGGATTCTAATGGTGAAAGATTTTTTCAAATTGGTCCTATATGCCCTATTGAGCCTATTCAATTCAAACAAACAAACAAATCTTTCCTCTTTATAATATTATAATATAGTATAGCTCACTCACTGACCTGAACAGTCTTAGAATCAAGGTCACCAGTGAAAATAAAAACTATTTTCTAGGTCCTACATTTAATTTACATAGCAGATAGGAATTTTTGCGTACATTGTAAGCCATTGATCTAGTGATTGCCACCTGTGATCATTTAATTTGATATCAGATCAATAAAATTATCTATAGTGGCCTAATATTATGTACTTTGTCAATTTTCCAGAATCATAGAAAATAGATAATAAGCGCCAACTAAATATAACTGGCAATATTACTTCATTGCTACCATTAGCCACAACAAAGACCAAATTATCTGTTCAATTTACGTACAAATAGTTACTTCTATCATAGAAACGAGCGCACAAATCAGCAAATAATTCGTGATTCATCAGGAAATTATTAACGTTTCTATTAGTCAAACAAAAACGAATATATGGAGCTTTCCATTTGTACGTTCAATCTACAGGATTGGAGTGATTCGGCCTGATATTTATGTTTGGTTTCACATCCCATGAATGTAGTATTTTTATTCTGACCAGTCTTTTATCATCATCAACCTTTATCAGTCCACAGCTGGACATAGGCCATAATAGGCATAATAGGCCTAACGAGCGCCATAGCGCCTTGTTGAGCTTGCCGCATCCAGCATTTTCCTGCGTCTTTCACATGTCATCATCCCACCTGACCGGAGAACGTCCTTGATTACGTTTGCCCAGTCGCGGTCACCATTCAAGAATACGTTTACTTTAGTGGTTGTCGGTTCTTCGCGAGATATGGCTGGACCATTGCCACTTTAGCTTGCTAATTCTTTGAGCTATGACGACATCTTTAGTTCTCAGTCGGATGTATTCGTTACAAATCCTATCCTGTAGAGAAACTCTAAGAATAGCTTTTTCCATAGCTTTCTGAGAGACTTGAACTAGTGGATCAACCCTACCGTGAGTGTCCAGATGTCAGCTCCGTATGTCATGACGGGTAGGACGCACTGATTGAAAACTTCATTTTCAAGCGGTGCAGTATATTGATATATGGTATATAGATGGTATATATAGATGGCATTAACGAGAAAACTCGACGTAGTTTTCCAAAGTCTGTCTCTAATACCTACTTACTTAAGAAAATCTCTGCTTATTTTTTATTTTTGATGCTAAATTTATTGATGATACGTCCAGCATTAGGCTTTTGTTTTATTTATAGGTTAGCACTATCATAAACAGGTGCCTTAAATTGATCCAACTACCCATTTTCGGTAACTAAAACAAGTCGCCCTTTCAGGGCCTTGTTCCCAACGAACCTCCGATAAAACGAGACAAGGAACAAATTACCTAATTTCTCTTTATGTATACAAAATGAGCTTAAACTTGCTCAAATTGGCCTTTAAACACACTAAAACAATTTGGTATGAAGGCGAAAACCTTATTAGGAGGTTTAATCTAGAAGGCGACTGAGAGCGAATACGCTTCATTTAATTTTTGAATAAATCTTGAGGAGCTTGGTATGGGAGGAAGACAGTGTAAGGTCGCGAGCGTTCATTGTGTCACAGACTGATAATGTTTGAACTTAATTCGCTCTTCTTGCGTTAGTAAATTTTTCATTAATTTAATTAAGAATTAAAGACAAGAAATTATGGCTTCTAATGAGAAGAAAGATTATATTCCATAGGTAAAAAAGATAGTTCTAATTTAATAAGAGTTCATAAAGTCATATTTCATTTTTCGAACAAACAAACCAAGCTTACTAGCCTTCTGTTAACGTACCGTCTTGTACGATTGAAGGCTCCAGAGAAAGTCCAAATAGTATTCTCATACATTTATATAAGTATAATATACTTATCTAGCAATATATTATAGTGCTATACATTGTGTATTGAAGGGGTGCGGTGAGATACAAAAGACCGAAATAGTACTGTATTTCCCTTGACTGGTTTAGTTTACGATTTCCTTAAAAACACTTTTGGGTTTTACCAAATTACTGAGTTTTTTTCAAGGAATGATTAAATTAACAGTTCCTTAAAGCAGTTCCCAGGATTAAGTGACATTCTTCAAAATCAGTGATTTGACCAAATCCTCAGATTTGGTGAACCTGCGTTATATACCTACTCGTATTTGGACATGCAGTTAGTAAAAACTCCGCGATCCAGAACCAAAATAGATGCATAATTTAACAGCTCAGTGTGTGTTTAGTGACATTCAATAGACATATTCTTGCTTTGAAAGTGACGCCTTGGGGCGCAAGGCGAGGCTTTTAACACATAAATTGCATTAATACGTCCCGGAGGATGGCACCTATGACATTAGACAGTAGACACCGGATTCGTATTTATGTTTCGTCTAAAAGTTGTTGTAGGTTTTATAAACGTCCATGGTATAAAACATACTGCACCTGGATCATGTATACTTCAAAGGTTTTGATACAGGAGAAATAAAAAAATCTTCCAAATGCTTTAGTAAGATAGGATTATCGTAAAAAAATATGCATTTATCTGCGTCCAAAGTAAAATATACTTTCAATTCGCATAACTTGAGGATATGATTTACCATGTTGGTAAAACTTTCCCAGACGAGTTCTTTTACTTCAACAGCAACCTTATATCAATAAATTAGTGACAACAATAGACTAGCTCAAAAACTTTGTGATACCTACGTTCCTGCTAGAGCTGATGCGCTTCGACAAATAACAAACAGTGTATTTGGTGCACCGCTGTGTAGTGCTATCGATCAACAGTGATATTGCAGTCTTGTCGTTGACATACCCGTCGTTTTGTAGGCTTGCACACATTTTCGATTTACTGCGTCTAAAGATAGCTTTGTAGTAATTGAATCTCGGGTATCAGGGCCGCTTTAAGGATTATGGAACCCAAACTATATTGACGCTATTAAATTGGCTGCCATGGCCCAAAAGGATTTCTATTTCAAACCATAAGAGACGAATCTTCACAGTAGAAATATAACATGTTTAAATGGAGTATCTATATTTTTTATCACGAGAGTCGAGGAGTATGGCGTAGTCGCAGCAAGGTCTGGAGTAAGTCGATAAAAAAGATTACCGTCTTGACATAGCACAGTTACGGTGGGGTCTAACCAATCGATTAGGCATCCAATCGATGCATCTCATCTAATTGGATGTAGGTACGTTGAGTTTCCTAATCGATTGGTTAGTATCAAACCTCAATTGATTGTGTCAGGCATGGTACAGCGATGAACATAGATAGGTACCTTATCTAAAACATTTACCTTCTTGAAGTGTAGATGGTTATACTATGTAGGTAGAGCTGCAATAGAAACCGCATAGTGGAGTGTCAAACCCCACTACAGCACTGGCCGCCTTCTTTGATACATCGGCTATTTTATCGGGTTGGACGCAATAACAGACTGTTGATTGCCTCGAAGTGGACTCGGAAGATTGATTATTTTCTCGTTACGGACCTCTCAAGACGTGGGTTGTCGCCAGTTGTTTTCTCTAGGCGAAGGCTGGTTACTCTCTACCTTTATACTGGAGAGCTTCTAGTTTATTTGGCTGTTAGTTTATTTATGACGACCTCTGTGACATGGTGGGCGGAAGTCCGCCTGCGACGCAGGAGGTTGCGGGTTCGATAATCGAATAACTGTGTATTGTATTGTTTTGTATGTTATCAGTTACCCATAACACAAGCTCTGCTTAACTTGGGGTTAGATAATGCTGTGTGAACTGTCCAGCATTATTTATTTATTTATGAAATAATATATAAAAAATATTATTAGGCGCTATGACGCTCATTTGGGGAGGCCTATATCCAGCAGTGGACTAATATAGGCTGATGATAATGATAAAAATATATAATTAAGATTGTAGCTTAACTCAGAAAACAAACTGTAGCATTTACCAATAAATCCTATGCACTCCATATAAAAGAAAGAACATGCTTTATTTAAATTAATCATTCGACAAATCCTCGAGGTGAAACAATGTTTTGAGAGATGAGCCTAAACAATGGTTGATGTGTGTAAATTGGTATCGCAAAAAGCGGGAACGTTAATGCGAAAATATTGTTGGTGAGGCCTGCCGACCGTTCGTAGTAGGCAAAGCTCATAAATAAACAAAACTGGATGTACTGTCGAAAAGTTCGTGGAAAAATGTGGAAAAAGTAAAATTTACAGCGAATTCGAGTCGAGTTTTAATTAACCGTGGCTATGCCTTATGGCGCCGAGTTCGGCTATTGTTCATAGTAAAAGATGAATCATATTTGCTGGTGAATTGCAAAGTGAGTTGCAAAATCTATCAATAAATAAATTCAAACAAATTTTCAAAACCTTTCTGTGCAAAAAGGCTTACTACAAAATATCAGATTATTTAGAAGATAAAAAAGCTAGGGACGGGTTTTGCTCCAACTCGAAAAATAACAGCTAACAGGCTAAAGGTTTCTTAGTCGCTTCTTTACTTAAGTCTACATGCCGAAGCGACAGAAATCAAAAGTACCATTTCTAAGTGTGACCTTTTCTAAGTGTACATATTTGTATTGGAAATAAAGAATTTTTTATTTTGATTTTGAATTGGATACTTAGGTACATGCCTACCTACCTACCTTGTGATATATCTTTTGGGTATTTTATGTTTTATTTTTTGAAAAATATTTTACTTTCTGTACACAAAGATTTAAAAAAAATTACATTGAATGCTATATAGAGATATCAAAATTCCCTAGACGCTTTATACAAAACTGAGTTCAAAAGTTCATATAACTTTTTACCCGACTACTGTAGCATTCTGACTTATATTAAATGTGCATGGCCATCTGATGTGCTCGTCTAACAAGGCTGTATATCCCGCGGGGCATGCGGGGCACGCGGGGGATGCACTCGCACAAGGTGCGGTATATCGAGTGGACGTGTGTCACCGAACAAATCTGTGTTTTATTGGCATACAGTAATTACCTTTACCCAAACCATTACCTGGTATAGTACAAGTGGCGACCCTGCCAGTGAAATAAAAATAAAAGGTAAGTGCCAATAATTCAAACAAATACACAAAGGTAAATCAACTGACATCCTAAACTGAGTTGCAAACAGATTTTTCAAGTGAGCCTTAGAACAACGTTCTTAGGCCATAAACCGAACTATAACACACACGTGCATAATAATATTATACACTAGTGATCAATAGAATTATCCTCAGCCATTACCAGACATTCGCCCTCTTGCATAAATAATCGATTTTTTGGTGTTCCATTTAGGTACAAAGAGCATACATTTCGTTCGAATTTATTTTTGAAAATGGAACTGAGCAAGCGTCTCTTGGTCATTGTTGGATGTTTTGTTTGATTCTTCCTCCATGGTAGAATGCATAGACTAGTAAGTATACTTTGGTAGAATGGGCTGAATGGAGTGAGTAGTAAATTTGCGTTGCGGTTTATGCAATAGGTACTTGTTTTTCCTCGCAACTGACTTGAAAAAGTGCGTATGAAACTCGTGAGTAACTTGCTCACTAGACACTCGGCTGATTTTATTCTCTAATTACCCAGTGATAAAGAAACTGTGTTCCGCTAGTAAGCAGAATTATTTTCTTTACAAATTTTATAGACTTAAATACCCTTCGAACATTAAATACAATGGGTAATCGTATGGTTATTGTGTAAAGTAATAAATACGCATCGCAACAAATAAATTATTTCTTGTACAATTTTCTTAAAAAGTTTTGCCTACCCTCAAAAGGGCTCGAGATGTAAACAATAGTTTCAAGTAAGTATGTACCTACGTTTAAGGAAAAGATGAAATCAATCTTTTGGAAAATCTATGAGAACCTACTTAAAAATTTAGAAATGTTACTGTGAAAACCTACAAAAAACTAATTTGGGTTCAGTCAATTGCTGAACTAGGTTACCAAGTTTTCCTACTTAGATATTGGCAGAAGTAGGTATTAGGTAATGCGAATCTGTTTGCGACACAGTTGGGTGCCGGAAGTTGGTTGGTCCCTAATAAGAGGTAGTTCAAACGAACGGTACCTACAAAATCCATCTGATAAGATCAGATAAAAGGTAGTTCAAACGAACGGTACCTACGAAACCCATCTGATAAGATCAGATAAAAGGTAGTTCAAACGAACGGTAGATACCTAAAAAACCCTTCTGATAAGATCAGATGAAAGGTAGTTCAAACGAACGGTACCTAGAAAAACGTCATGATAAAATCTAGTAAGAGGTAGTTCTGTCCTAGGGGTGAACACATTAAAATGGCTATCACAATAGGCCTATCATGGCCGTAGTGATAGGAAAGCCACCAAAAGCAAATAAAATAAAAATAAAAAAAGAGGTAGTTCAAACGAACGGTACCTACAAAAGCCATCTGTGGTAAGATTTAACGAGAGGAAGTTTAAACGGTACTTTCAAAATCCACCATGATAAATACATATATAGGTAGTTCAAATGATCCATACCAACCAATAAAAACCACAATAGCACAATGTGCCAATGTGTGTGTGTGTATAAGTACCTATAGGTTTTTCATCTAAGTAAAACCATCTAGGTACCTATGTAGTTCGATAAAATTCAACAAAAAATACAATACCTACCTAAAATTTACCATTCTAATAAAAATTTACATGCGAATTCGTTTGTAAAGTACAAAACAATACAAAAATACTTAATTGTACACAAGAAAGAGAACATTACAAAAAGACATTATATGAAACAGTTACAATGGGCGGCTTTATCCCTTAGAAGCGATCTCTTCCAGGCAACCTTTGGATGGAAAGAATTAAAAAATAAAATAATACTGACAATAAATTGAAACTACATGAGGTAGTAATAAGTCATAAACATTTCTCAGTAAGCGAATAATTATTGTTATATTCTTTGAGAAACAAAATGTCTTTAACCACAAGTAGTACCTACGTAGAACAAAGTTTGATCTCATTCTTCTAATTACTATTATCATATTAATTTGAATATTATTTACCTATTTGGTAGTTTGTAAAAAAAACCGTTGTATCTTTACTTGATACAATTTAATAAATACAACGTGCTTTTAGAAAAATTAGTACTTACATGTTCTTAAAATCTCGAATTTAAATTACAACAAAGAAAAAAAAAACAGTTTAGTCTGGTTTACCTTATCTCAGTACCAAGTCATGCGGATTGGTAGAAGTGATTAGAAGATATTGATAGAATGTAATTTGTAGTAAAAAAAAAAGGTAACTAAATGTACCTAACCCATTATTAATATAATTTGAGAGAGAGACTTGGATTTTGTCCTGAAGTCTAAAGAAAATAAAATACCGAGTTGAGTTCTGATTTACAAAATAATACAATTGAAGAATAGAAACAGCCAACAAACAAATATTTACAATTTGGACAGTTGAGCTGACTGCAGATTGTTGTAAGCAATCTAGGGGCGGCTCAAATGATTCACAATAATACCAGACGCTGTATGACAAGGCTAATAAGTACCTACCCACGCTGCGCCAGATACATGCTCTCGGTTCACGCTTAAATATCCTTGGATATACAAAAATACATCAAGAGGTAGTTTCGGTGAAAATCGGAACGGTACCTACCAAAAAGAGCTGTTATTTAAACGGTTAGTCAAAAAACTCAAAAAAGTACCTACAAATAACTTCTGGATGACTAAATGAATTTGGATTGCATGGCGATCCAGTGTCAATGGGCATTGGACATACCTACGCTACAAAAATGGAAACGAGCCCTAGAGCCAGGTTGGCGCGTAGAGGAATCATCTGATCTGTTGAGGGAGGTTTGAAATTAGATGCAGGTATGCATCGCTAGATATTTCTCACGAAGACGAAAAAATTAATCCACCTACTTCCTAGGAGATACGCTTACAGGGTTAAGATACCTACGTAAGTGAATTTCAATGAAAGTAAATAACAGATACGAATGGACAAACAAGTATGTCAAAAAGATTGAAATGCAGAATAACAAATTTGTCCAGAGCCGATTTACTTGTCACATTTCTAACAATAAATTTTTGCGAATATACCTATTTGTGATTGCTTTGTAAGTGATCTGATCATAATAGACCACAAACTCAAAATTATGTAGGTACTGCCGAAATAAATAATTAAAATATTTGTGAATCAATATTTCGGTTATGTTCGGTCCGTCGCGTCGCGCGTCGTCGTCGCGAAGGGCCGAGAATTGATAAGAAAATAGTATACATTTTTGAGCAGTACTGTCCATAATTCATTTGTAATGAGCATCACGGGCATATAAAAATAAAGACTAACATTTATTTAACGTGTTACCTACTTAGAATGCTAAATGAGCAACATTTTCAATTATAGAGTACATAATCTCAAAAGAACTTTGTATGCTAAAGCTAATGCTATTTTAATGCGAACAGTTTTTATGTGACAAGTTAAGAAATAATTTCAATTTAATTTAAGTAATTATGCAATCGATTAAATAAATAAATTAAAACATATCACTTTCACTGCCGCGTCCCTTCGGGGCGCACTGCAGAGGCTAGGCAAGGAAAGTGTTAAAGAAATAAAAGTCCTACCTCGACCGCCAGATGGCCGAAAATCGAAAGCGATGGTTGTACTTCACACCAAACACTTCTAATCCAATGAGTAGGCGAACTCTCCCAGTTCAGCCTTGGACTGATATAGACATTGACTTTCGCAGTCCACTACATCATCTGAGTTGACAAAGGATATTAAAAATACTAAATTAAATGAAGCTTGCAATTTGCTTGCACTTACTTACAAATGATCTCTCGTTAGGCACACCAGTTGGCCTAACAGCTGACCATGGTCAACAGTTAATATCATAAGAATGTTGGACAATCCGCACAGCATCATCTTGCCACAAGTCAAATACACAGGACTTGTTATTAACACTGCGAATTGACTGTAAGAACTTTTAATATTGAGTACTACGAGTATGACATTTGTAAAGAATATGTTTATGCCAATCCGATAAATCTTACTTGAAAACTGAAATGAAAACGAAGGAGAAGAAATGAGCACATAGAAAGAGATAAAAAAAAACAGATTTAAACAATGTTGTTGGAGAGAAGTCTACTTCAAGAAGGTTGCCAGAGAAATAAAACTGCGTACTTCATTCAATAATGTACTACACACAGTCTACAAGATTGGAAAGGATAAAGATAGAATAGATGTTGAAAATGATCCAATTACCTGCAGAGCAAAGACAACGACTACAGCAAACAATTAGTTTATCTGAATCGCGTGGGTGGCCACTGGCCAATGAGAAGGTTGTGCAGTGCGATGTCAAAGAAATAGTTAACAACAGATCTACCTTATTTGAAATCAATTTCGGTTGTGATTTAGGTACCTACATAAAAAGATATTAAAAAATAAATCATAATTATAAGGCTGTGGCTAGGAAGGTACCTTTAATATTCCTTAACAAATAATAAGTAGTTTATTTTGTTGAGATTACATTTTGATGTTATCAATCACTACCATATTAAACAATGTACCATAATGTCATGTAGATTTATTAAGCAACTAACAATTTATTAACAGCTGAAGGTGTACCCCGGTTAGCTGATATTGTACCGTGTGGTACTTGCCATTGTAAAGAATTACCAAACGATTACTTTTGTTACGTAAATAACAATGTTGGTTTAACACCTTCCAGATAGTTATTTATAATCTTAGTTGTAAGAATAATGTTTATAGAAAGGTCACAAACAATATTTTGTTTTGTTTTGTAAAAGGTAGATGTAGCATTCTGACTTATATTAAATGTGCATGGCCATCTGATGTGCTCGTCTAACAAGGCTGTATATCCCGCGGGGCATGCGGGGCACGCGGGGGATGCACTCGCACAAGGTGCGGTATATCGAGTGGACGTGTGTCACCGAACAAATCTGTGTTTTATTGGCATACAGTAATTACCTTTACCCAAACCATTACCTGGTATAGTACAACTACCAACGGGGAGGGTTATGTCACACACAATGCAAAGCTTTCGTAAAAATGTTTTTATAAGTGCTTATTATCAACAAAATGGCGGGAGCTCATCAACCTCAACCCGGCCCCATTCACCGCGGTTGCGGCGGTGTTGAAATAATACAGTCATACTCACTAAGCTAACAACTGTGTAACCAAAAAGTTTATTTTGTTTGGTAACTTAGCGAGGCTTATTTGCATATATAGCAACAAAACAATACCACAGCCTAAATTGAATAACTGCGCGAGTTTGTACGAAGAACGTTCAGGGTTTATTAGCATGCTAGAATTCTGGTTATATTATGGAGTTGAATTAAGGTGCGAATGCACTAAGCGGAACTGCACTGCAGCGGAACTGCGCGGCACGACGCGCGGCTCTACGTAAGTATACCGCAGTGTGCACTTGAACTGCAGTAGAGCGACAATACGCAGCAAATTTTGTCTAGAACTAACTAACTCTCATCTTCAGCGTCAAACGTGTTTTTAATTTGATAGTGATAATGAAATGATAAAGTAAAGTGTAAGCTGTATGAAATGTGATGAGAGTGACAAAGATAGAAACAGTATTTTTTGACCGAGCAGTTTCGCGCTGCTTATAGCAAGCAGCGCGAAACTGCTCATCACACTACACGGCAGTGGAACTGCGCGACGCAGTGCGGCGTGACTTTTTTTTGGTGAGTTGGTCAAATTTAACCGTGCCGCCGCGCAGTTTAACCGACCCTTAGTGCGTTCATCTCATACGATTTCACAAACAATAATTGTCCGCGTCATGCCGCGCAGTTCCGCTGCCGTGCAGTTTTCTCACTGCTGCGGTCGTACCCTTAGTCTTTCTAGATCCAAAGACAGTATTACTATTTTCTGTAGGTACGAATACTTCTCTCACTAATGTAGGTAGGTCCTACATATTTGATGATAATATCTAGGTAACTATCTGGGTACGAAACTTCTCTCAAGCTATGTTCAAAATTTTGTTATTTTATTTTGAAAGTACTTTTCATGGGTATGCTGAAATTTCTATTTTGTCACATAAAATCTCACTATCATATTATACTTGTTTACGAGATAAAACTCACTATTGATGATGTCACTAGTAAGTATGCCACCTTCGTTATTCTTAGGGTATGTTTAAAACGAACTGAAAAAAGTTCATTTAGTTCCTGATTCCCTCAACTAATTCAGCTGTAGTCCAGTAAGCTACGACAGTCCCAGTGTGGGTCTGGCAGGCGTGTGAAAACAGCAAAGTTTCCTATAATGAAGATGAGGAAAGACTCGGGGTAATCCGTGACATAGGAGCAAACTTCGGTCGATGTATGTATCTATGTATGTTCAACTTTACGCGTATTTTCCGTAGAGAGGTTTTCGGGGGAGATTGGATGACATTCCCTCTTTAAAGAATCTATTCCTATTTGACTTGGAGTTCTTGTTTGGACGCGGAGTGATTATTTATATCACGACGTGGACCGCTGATAATGAGGTCCCGGGTTCAAACCCGGGTCGGAAACGAAAATTGTCATTGGGATTTTTGTAGCAAGAAAAAGCCACAGTAGCATACCGGAGTCATGAAGTTGGCAGTGCTACAAAATCGTACCTTGGAAAGTGTGTTAAGCCGTTGGTATTGCGTCTGACCTCACCCCGTTTGTGTCGGTCTGGCGAAGCACATTACAAATCGGATTGTGTGAGTGAGGGAATAGAGATTACACCTGTGTGTTGACTGTACTTCAGCAGATCGCTACGAGACGGGAATGATTCGCATAAAAATTTGTATGGAACAAAATTAGCTACGTAACGTGACGCGACGAAACGGGAACCATTCGTTTTTTCCTACACTGGTGCACTATAATAATATTCTGTGCACCAGCCATGTGCATTGAGATAGGCCTCCGTGGCCGAAATTTAGCTAAGGATATCATCATCAGCAGACGAGTGATTTATCAAAATTCCTTTAGCTTGTTTGTTGCTTAGAAGTAACAAAGGGTCCCAGTCAGCCGCATACCTAAATAGAAACGTGCAAAAAACATAATAACCTCTTTTAATAATCTGTCTCCATTTTACGCTACGCGCCACAGTGAAAAGTTTGTTATCATACTCCGCAAGTTTCCCATCTCTTTGGAAGGAAACTTATCGTAGCTATCAGTGAATTTAGTAACTGTTCCAATAACTACTACTTTCTACCTACCTCTCTCAACAAAAGTTACGTACCTGTGCACTGATAATAATATATATTAGGTTGATGAATCTATGCAGGAAAAAAGAATCCTAATGTTATATGTATAAATAAATAAAACCGGCCAAGTGCGAGTCTGACTCGCACTTGGCCGGTTTTTGCACGAAGGGTTCCGTACCATTATCTAAAAAACCGTCAAAAAAATCACGTTCGTTGTATGAGAGCCCCCTTAAATATTTATTTTATTATGTTTTTCAGTATTTTTTGTTATAGCGGCAACAGAAATACATCATCTGTGAAAATTTCAACTGTCTATCACGGTTCATGAGATACAACCTGGTGACAGACTGACAGACGGGCAGACGGACAAACGGACAGACGGACAGCGAAGTCTTAGTAATAGGGTCCCGTTTTTACCCTTTGGGCAGGGAACCCTAAAAACAAACGCTGTTCGTTAATCTTGCAAAATTAACGGCTTGGCCGATTTGTTTTTTGTTTTTGTTTTGTGTGTTCTATGCAGGGGTGGTTAAAGGTTCGTCCATGTCTACAGACATTGAGTGTGCTAGATACGTGCCGCTGCAGACAAAATAATATTATTCTATACAGTGTGTAGGTATATTAACGAATTTATAACAGTGCATACACCGACAGACACAGGACGTGCTGGCGGAATGAGTATTTAGTCTGCGCGGGTCTAACTTTGCACTGTGCCCGGAGATATAAACGGACCTTAAAAAGCCAAAGATTGCGGAAGAAAATTGTAGGTGATACCAAGTTCACGGAGTCATCTAGTTTTAAATAAAAGAAAACGGAAACTTTTAGTAATTAATATTTTTATTCAATAAAATGATTCATCTTATATATTTTTACAACGGAATAAAATATTGTAAGCGTTATAATATTTAGTAAAGATTAATCGTGACCACATTATCATCATAAAATACTTTAATAGTCAACTGATACAATTAGTAAAAAATAAGTGAAATACAATAGTTTAAAAAAATTTAAAACTATCGTAGGTCAACGAATTCATTATGAGTTTGAGCGGGTTACCAAACAGCACTCACCCTGAAGATGCCCCTTGTTATGGGACTACGGAAGACTGATAGGATTATACCTAAAGAATGTCTGATCCTAAAAATCACTTTTGGACCTCTGGCGTTTAATACATGTTCTACAATATTTTAAAACGCGCTACGAAAATTTTATTTGAACCATCGTAACATTTGTACAAATCGGCAAACGTAGCGTAGGACGCCTTCCAACTAGGTGGGATGATGATTTGCGAAAGACTGCTGGCAGATGCTGGATGCGTCAAGCTGAAGACAGGGCGCTATGGCGCTCATTAGGAGAGGCCTATGTCCAGCAGTAGACTAACATGATGGTGATGATGATAAAGGGATGAAACGTTGGTGTTCTTTCAACACAAACAAGGTTCGTAGCTCAAAATCAAATATAAATTTTAAAATAATTCTTCAATGGTACACTTTTTTATGTTTTTGTAAATGCCTGCTTTTTGCATTTAATAGAAGATAACTATTTTCAAGCAAAAGTGAAATTTTATTCATAAGGGTCATTCAAAAATTTACAAACAACTTATTATGTATTCTTAACGCCAATTATAAATCTATATACAAAACGTTTCGATATGTTAGGTTTTATTTATTTTATTGTATTAATTTATCTAAAGAATTTTTACTTACAGTAATTTTAATGACTTAATTTATTTTTGTTTTCAGATTATAATTGCTTGATTTGTGTTTTGTGTACTCAATAAACATAAATAAAAAAATCTAATTAATAAAAGTAGTCTTAGCATGGTCTTTAAGGTTGAACAGATAAAATTGCCATCGAATTTTCAAATTTAATAATTTACGCAGTATATATGAAATTTTCTCTATTCAAACCTAAACAAAAGCTAGGGGCTGTAATACGTGTAAATATATCCTATCAATAGGATACTTCGTAACTTTATGGCTTACAATTTCAATCGGATATTAAAATCCACGTGGGTGAGGAAATTCCTCATCAATAACAATTTTCCAATAATTTGAAAGTATTCAATTCATTAGGTTTTCACTTTAGGCGTTATATATAAGTATGTAATTACAGGATAGTGTATATTTGAAGGCTGATACTGTTATTAATTACATTACCTTTACTAATGAAATAGTTATTTGGTATAAAAATAATAATAATAAATATTGCTGGACAATACACACGACATTATCTAGCCCCAAGCTAAGCAGAGCTTGTGTTATGGGTAGTACTAGATAACTGATATACATAATATAATACAATACATAGATAGATATTTTTTACCATACATAGAAAACGACCAGAACACCCTGAACAAATGTCTGCAGATCGTACACACATTTGTCCCGAGGCGAGAATCGAACCCGTAACCTCCTGCTTCGCAGGCAGACCTTCGCCCACCGCGCCACATCGGTCGTCATGTTTATTTATTTACTATACTATATGGCCGACAATCTCCGCCTACGCACTTGCTCCCCTTAGAGTCGAGACCCTGGGTCCGTAGGGTACCGAGGCTCTCCGGGTTTTTGTAAAATTATCTGAGCATCTGGTCGAAGCGACACGTGACCAGAAATATCAGCATTGCCATACAGGCGGGGCAATGTAGCCAGCGTCTTGTGGAGGCTTCAGACTGGTATTGATATAGATCATTTGAGCTAGCTGTAAATTGTTTGCAACAATCTGCAATTGGCTTGTTTCAACTGTAAATACTAGTTCTGCTTATGCATCCTTATCAGCTACAGAATCCATTGGTTCAATAATACAGGTGTCTTTTTTTTTAATAATTTGGGTCCATTTCCGTCAAAAGTAAAAGATTTTGAAAAAAATAAATATGCAGTTATTGTTTTCTTATAAATCGAGGGCATGACTCCTTTCACGACTTTTCCCTAACTCTCGTGGTTTCGGACTTGGCCATCACCGCCTTTCTCAAAAAACCACCCTAGATATTGAATACTGATCGAGAATAAGTAAGAGAGACTCTTGTATTAGAATCTCTTAATACCTATTATAAGAATTTAGTTATTATTATTAGTAAACTAATTTATTATCTTGAAAAATAATAAGTCTTTATTGTCATAATGGAGTAGCTTAAATTAGTAATAGACTTATAATTATGGAGCTTTGCTCACTTAAAATTAATATCTATATAATCCCACATTATTCAAAATACTACCTCAACAGTAAGGTACCTACCTAACCTATTTTATATAAAGATGACCTATCACTATAAACTAATGTATGTACATACAAATGTAGGTGCATTTATTTTATTGTGGCACGTACGGTCAATTATGTATCTTAAATACTGTTAGATTTTGTGAAAAAACTACGCTATTAAAAATACTCTACGTTAAACCTAAAACGTAAATAATAACAAGAACAACGGTTGGAATGTAGAGAACTGAGCACGAAACAAAACTGCAGTTTGCACGCTCTCCATCTATTTCAAATTTGTTAATAATTTTACGAACTTTGTTGCTGAATTTTTGCTCGTGGGTTGCAATTGTGGCTGAATAAGTTTTATTTCTAGTGGAATTTACTTTGCTTGGTTGTTTTTCTGATTCCGTAGCTAATTCAGTTTCGTCTTCATCATCTGATCTTTCTGCTGAGCTGTACTGATTGTCAGGGCCATCAAGTGGTGTAGAGTATTTGTAATCTTCTTTTTTTGCTTCTGGTGTGGTGTTTTTCATTGTTGGTCCTGGGATTTCTGTGGGGGAAACAATATTTAAATTTTGTTGTGAACACCTCGCCACACACCTTACCCGCTCACTGGGAACAAAAATGAGTACCTACCATAGGTACTTAAACGTTATTTTCGAAGTCATTCAGAGATAAAAGTTTCTTGTAAGTCATTTAAAACGGAATATTTACCATGAATTGATTTTTGAGTTTTCCAATATTTCGGCGCCAGTTTCATGCGCCATGATCACGGAATAACTAAAGTCACGGCGAGTTTGTTTATATTGGTCGACCAACATACCGATCTACCCTCATTCTTTGTCTTATACTACGAACGTTACCACCCTTATTATTACAAATATATTGGAAAACTCAAATATCAAATTATGGTTAAATTCCGTTAAAAATTACTTTTATGTTAATAACCATGATAGTTTCAAAAGTTTAATGTTCAACAATACTTTACATACTTTTAATATGATTGTGCAATACGCCATTGCACGCACAGCTTTTTACAAGCTCGTGAAAACAGTAAGGAGGTTCCGACAGCTATTATTTTACCCAACAACTCGAACAAAGTCGCAAGAAGTTTAATAACGTGAATGTGTGTTTACCCAAAATTTCAATCCAACAACCTGGAAGTTCTCATAGAATTTAAATTCCATATCTACATTCCACAGGAAGATGAGATTTATGAAACGCTTTATGCAGGTACCGAAAACAGAACAATGAAATGTAGTTAGTAGGTACTATTTTAAGCAGTATTATTTGATTAGCAACTAACTTGTAGCTCTAGTTTCTGCACAGTTTGTTCCTTACGCTTCATGTATTCTACCATAGGTGGCTTCGTATGGGAAGAAACGTATTGTGTAGGTTAATAATGATTACTGAACCTACACAATACGTTTCTCCACCTTAGAAATAAGATTAGTGTGTACCTTACCCTATAAGCTATCATTCAAACATTTGTGATCTTATTATACCTACATTCTTGTCTTTACAATTTCTAAGCTTCTCTAAGCTTCTCGTTGCTATTGTATGTCTATTTCTTTAGAGTTATCGCTGACTTCTTAGATTGTTCCTAGGTACAGTTTTTTATTCTAATGTAGAAAAGCTAAATTCGAATGTACATGCATACATAGGGTGCCAACCTCATAACCCTTCTCCATTAGTAGAAGGGTAAAAACAAATTGAAGCTACCATTAGATATATATTATGTACAAAGCCTCACCACCAAAGCAATTACTATCAATTACTCAATTACCATAGAGTCGAATCACGCTGTCCACTTCTCCGAGCGAGTTCTTGGCGACACACCGGTACCCGCCGACATCCGCTGACGAGAGCCTGCGCACCGTCAGCACCATGCGACTCTCGAATAAGCTGATCATTGTGTTTTCAACTTCGTACTTGCTTGATGATATCACCATTTCATCTGTTAACAATTAAAACACGGTTATTTATGATTTTGTATTTATATTTTCAATGGCTAGTGTCAAAATCTAATTAACCTCTGTACTTAATCTATTTACTTAAAGAAATAAGAGTAATCGATTGTTTATTTTATGTTAATAACTCGCTATTGAATAAATAGTTCTCATAAAAGAAGATTCATATACAAAATTATAGATACCTACCTACTTACTATTCGTATCTCTTTCGAAGTTAATTTACAGCTATGCTAGCAAACAACGACTAGTTCATTACGGATGTAAGCCGGTTAACTACGAACCTTATTTGTGTTGGAAGAACACCAACGATTAAGGTTCATAGTTAACCCGCTTACATCCGTTATGAATTCGTCAAACTACGATAGTTTTTATAGTAAAACAACGACTAGGATAGGAGTAAGGTTAGGTAAGTATAAGGTTAACAAATTTCCCACAATGGTCGGCTGCGGGAAAGCGATATTTTCTAAAAGTGCCAAATCGTCGACATTTCCCGGACCCCTTTGACCTGGCCCAAACAATCTCTCCATAGCGATAAATAAGTATGTCATTCGCCGCCTCTCCAAGCCACCTAAGCCTCGAGTGCCTGTTGTCCGCAAATGATAAAGTGACTAGCTTTCTTTCAAACACACTGTAGTACCGCCCGTCGTGTTAAACACACCATTCCACCTCCGCTTTATTACAAACAATAAAATACCTCATGAGACACTTTACCGAGATATTTTTCAATAAATCGTGAGGGAGTCGTTTAAACCGCATTAATTTAAGTCGCAGGCTTCGCCGTGAACTTTACAAGGAAACGATAACACCAGTAACGCCTTTCCTAATCTTTATTTCGATCGAAACTTCGGTTTGTTTACTCCCAGTGTACTCGGCTTTACGACGTGCGGCAAAGATGGCCTTCGAACAAAATTACTCTGCAAAACCCGACCGTTTCATTACAACAAGAAATTTCATCTCAATTAATGTCTAAAATAACAGTGTTATACTCTTAATTACGCTTGAGTGAGGCCTGCTTAATTAACACTTACATGTCAGGGGGCATAACATAGATTGATGACAAACGAGAATGACGATATTGTGCAGTTTGGCTTTCGCGGTGGGTTTCAGGGAAACCGCCAGTCACGGGCAACGGCATGACGAACAATGGCCTGGAAACGCCGCCCTCGACAAAGCCCTTTTCCATCATAACGCAGATGTAAAACAACTTGGGGCCCTAATGCGTTTTCATAATTAACGTTTGAGGCCGCAAAGGCTGTTAGCCTTTTAACTTAAGTCAAATAGTCGCTTCGCGCAAAAACTACTTGAGCACTCACCCTCTTTAATTTCCATCTTCAAACAGAGCTTCGAGAGTTTTAATAACGTCGTACACGCTCTTGTGAGCAAACTACGAGATACCGAAAGGTTTAGAAAATGTTGTCAAAGCAGAACTTTGTTCCGGCAACGAGCATTCGACAATTCAGTGAACGAGTATCGGGCATACCTACCGCACAAGTTATTATGACCGCTCCCTAAGGTCGCACGACTATGCTGCATCCAGTAATGGACTAAGCAACAAAGCTTCTGTAGACCATGTCGTGTCGGCTAATGAAATTATGTCTTGTACGCGAGCTTTATACGTGGCTTTTGTAAACTTCAAAGTACTTACTTTGTTCCGTGGTTGGTTTCATTTGCCTGATTAAGAACCTTTTGTATACCTAGTGTCTTTTAGACGAAGCATTTCAGTTGACAGGCATTATTAAACTGAGCAGGCCTTATTTTAATCGCGTTAAATGAAAAGCATGGCTAATCAGGATTTTAATAAGGAATTGGAAAAGTTTTTTTATTTTATAAAAGCTAATCAGATTTTTCTGTTCAATAAAGTGATATAGCGAATGTTCCGTAATACTGGCTCACGACTATCACAATTCAATCTAAAGTATTAATAAACTAAAAGGAGTACCATACCAACGGTAAAAGCAAAGGTAAAATTATCCGTTTTCTGATAGGAAACATGAAAAAAGTCACTTAGATAAAAAGGGTTCAACTATAACACGGATCTTTAGGTCTTTAGGGAAACCTATTTATAAGATAGGAGAGCCGTTCAAGTCCAACGCTTTTATCCGAAATACGTTTTTGCCGTGATTTCAATTTATTAAAATAAGAATAACAATCTTTGCACGTGGTACGTTGTACGTGGTAAATTGTATTTTTCATATTTTTTTTAACTTGAGCGCACTAATATGTGATACCAACTGAGGCGGTTGTACGAATACTTAATCCGTTATGAGTTATTATAAATTCAATCGATATGCATGCTCAAACGTTATTTTTGCCAAATATTTGAATATGGACCATTTTTACGATGTCACGTTTACAGGTTGACCTCTCGAAATATCCTGTTATGGTAATGCGTCACACTTCACGGAAAGCAAACCCCTCGAGGGCCCTGACGCGGCTCCAGCCATTTGTATTAAAGAACCGTCATTCGTATTGTCACCAGATCCATGTCAGCGAACGCGATTACAAAATTCCGCTAAAAATATTCCTTTTCGTGATCATAAAGTACTTTCAAAATATTACTTTTGGAGAAAAATATTTCGGACGAGTTCTTCGCTTGAGACCAACTTGAAGACTGGCATAATACCTTTAAACTAGCGAATTATCAAGATCATTTAGACAAAGAAATGGGTCTATAGGTATGCGTTTTATATTCATATGATAATAACTTTAAAACAACCGGTGACCTTTAAATCGCCACGCAATCTACATTACATTAGAAATAAGAAAACTTGGAACATTTCTCCGAACGCGAGCCAAGTATAATGTGGAACTTAAAATTCCCCAGAAGCTCAAACCGTGCCATTGAAAATTAACCCGTAAATTTCGCACGACAAGTGCCGAATGGGAAACTTTGCGGACGACGACGGCTGGCTACGAACAGAGCAATAGACGGCCCTATCTGCCTCATTACAGCTCCACAGTAATGCTCGCTGGAGATATTTCGATAGGGTTGGTACTGTTTTTTATCACATCTCTGAACCATATTTTTCAATGTCATCTAAAGGCATTGTTTGAAAGTGTAAAGGCGACAGTCTTTCCAAAATGGTGCATGCAGTATTTTAACTGTTTTTATCGGAAATTTTATTCGAACATAATCTCACCTGATACGAACTTGACGATTTCTTCAATGATAAATTTAGCGACTCGTAATTTTTGTAATAGGTATTGAATGCATTAATAATAAGTAAATACATCATAAGTAGAAAGGCATGAAACCTGGCCTGTCTTTCATTGCAACACCCTAAATGGGTACATACTGTGAACATTTTGTGAACACTCACCTAACTACTAAGACCTGATGACTGTATGAATGCAATAAATAAAATACCGAATACTGATCGTATTTGACGATGTGACCGACGACGTACGACGAAACAAAGGTCTAGAAGACTCACTTTTGTCTTGAAGAGAGCCGTTGTAGTTGGTAATAAAATCACTGTGATAATTTTAGTCAGAGGAATATAATATCCGATAATTCAGTAATTAAAACGATGTATTTAAATAATTAATTAAACCTATTTCGTCAGACTAATTTCGGAGAAAAATGATAAATGAATTTTATAAACACCGAGCGTTCCATCTCTCTAAACTTTATTTTATTAAAGAATTCAAAGTTCTACAAAACAAAACGAATCTTTAATAAAAATGCCATACTTTATCATCCTAGTTTGCTTGGTTTATTTTCCGCTAGAGTAAGTGTTAATGGATTCCCACCGGGGAGACATAACGCGAGATTTTATTATGATACCCTTGAGGTAATTCAACTTTTCCAATGTTATTGAAGCGCATTTGGTTTTATGTGATAGAATTACGATCTGGGGCTTGCGTGACTAAACACGCTTAATGAAATGCAATGTAGTTATTATTATTATCTGTCTATTTGCCTAAGTACAATAATAATATAGTTTACAAGCCGTTTAAGGTTTATGGGTATAAGGATTATGTTTACATTGAACAGTAGATTTTAAATTATTAACTTCAGTTGAAATTACCTACTCTGTGTACGAATTATTATTTAAATTGTAATAAAATATAAAATTTACGATGAAATTAATTATAAGTTAGGTAACTACTTGCGAAGGTTACCTACGAGGCAAAGACCCTTATTATGAAAGCTTTCTCAGTCATGACTGAGAAAATATAACTTGAGAACGGCTTTACCGATTTCATTCATCTTTTTTAAAAATGTTTTACGATGTAGAAGGTTCGTACATTTAAAAAAATTAAGAAAATTGCGCAGAAACTTAGATGATATTAGAAAACTTAACGACTACATTTACTATAATCTTTTTAATGTGAACTTAGCCCCAGCGTTATGTACTCTTTGTAAGCACGTTTGAAATAACTGTCAGTTGTCAGTTTGAATTGTATGGCAGAACAACGTCTGTCGGGTCAGCTAGTAAACGATAAAAAAAACCGAAGCGATACTTTCTTGGTAAAGTAACACAACTACTCATCTATCAGAAAAAGAGTAAAGTCTAATGATAAACATACAAAGTCTGACGAAGTATATCACGCTATATACAAACACTTTAATAGAGCAAGGTTCAAATATATGAAAGTTTCATAGCCTTACAAAGAATATAGTGCGCGACATACTGCTATACGCGGTAATATGAATAAAATATGAATTCATCAGTTGAATAAACGAACGAACGTGTATGAATAACTCGTGCTGTAATGATCGTATCTTTAAATATGAGCATTTCAGATTTCCATAATTTGTAAGAAATAACTAAAAATAACGAAGTTTCATATCTTCTTATATGATAATTCAGTAAATTCAATTTATTCATGATTACATTATCACTAATTTTGGTATGTCAATTATATACTACAGTTTTAAGAATAATCTTGAACGTAACCCTAATTTTTAGGGTTCCGTACCCAAAGGGTCAAAACGGAACCCTTTCACTATGACTTCGCTGTCCGTCTGTCCGTCTGTCACCGGGCTGTATCTCATGAACCGTGATAGTTAGACACTTCGATAAAAGTAAAAAAGGAAGATACGGTACGTTCTACCAGCGCTCACTCAAAAACTGTACCGTGTTACAGATGAAATAATAATAAGGTATCGGATTATCAGAACATTTAAAGTTTGGTGTATCTACTTACGCGGGAAAATATGTGATGCCTTGGGCTTTGTTTTGGAGCTATTTGTACACCTGGTGAACGAACACGAGGGCATTGTCGTGGTGTTTTAGTCGAAATCACACAAAATTATACGTCGTAGCAAGCACGCGTAACACAAACACCACCGCCCGCGCCGCCGGTTTGACTATGACTGAGGTAAGGGAACATAGTTGAACCTAACTTGAGCCATACACTTTCGAGATGGCATCATCCTCTTCTCCTCATCTCCCTTTTTTACTTTTATCGATGGTTGAAATTTTCGCAGATAATGTATTTCTGTTGCCGCTATAATAAAAAATACTAAAACAGAATAAAATAAATATTTAAAGGGGCTCCCATACAACAAACTTGTTTTGTTTGATCGTTTTTGCTTTTGCTCGATATTGATAACGGCAACAGGTAGAAAGTAGAATTATAATAAAACAAATATTTAAGGGAGGGCTGCCATACTAAATGTTTGTATGAGATGATGATAGATGAGTAGTATTATTAAAGTAGACAATCACAATAATTTAGTTTTTAAGAGACTTCTGTGAATAAATTGAGGTAAAAAAATTATGTGGTATTTTAAGGAAAAAATAAATCAAAATTCAAAAATGTATCAATAAAATGAGTTTATTGTTAAAATATGTAGATAACGGACCGCCTCGTTGAAAAGAAAGTTAGTCTCCCTTTTTCTTTTTATATTAGGATAATAAAATTTCAGTCAGTAATATTTTGAAAGAAGTTTAGCATGTCTCTTAAATTAGCATAAAATGCTTGAGATATTGAATAATTATGCTATGACCGATAAAATAAATAAGGTACCGGGAAATTTTTCTTGCTAGCTTGCACAATAATACCACGAGCTTTAAGCTCACCTCTTTAGAGGTGACATGACTTTAAGGACCAATCACATATGTTAGGCACCGCTACTGCCCCCCTAGCACGGGGATCGTTGTCTAGGGTAGAATAGACCATAATGACATTGCATCGCCATACATTGCGTACATTAATGAAGTTGATGGAATGCATTTCCAATAATTTACGCATTGGATGACGAAGAGACGTAATTTTTTTCTATTCTACCCTAGACAACAATCCCCGTGCTAGGGGGGCAGCACAGCAGCCACACGCATCCGCCTCAAATCTTGCTTATTGTACGCGTCCACACGCTGGTCACGCAGCGACATTCATAAGCTCGCAATGCACACACGGTTGGCAAAGAACCTTTTTATGACGATATGATTACTCACTTTAACCAGCAGCGCGGCTACGGCACGCGGTGCACTTACTGGAAGCAAGGCAAGAAAGCAGTATATTTGCTACCCTGTACTGTCCGTTATTTTGTGCTGTCACTGTAATAACTAAAGAACTAAAACTCATATCTACTTGAATGCTTGTTTTTGTGCTGTACGGTAGATTTGCAGTCTACACTACGACCTTTATTTACCGCGCCCAACTCTATTTCAGAAAACTCAGGTAACGCCGAAGGACTCGCGAACCACATCTGACTGGTGAAATACTTAATCAGTTGATCAATGTAGCCGGAAAGTTACTGAATCAGATACCAAGGTACTTATATGACATGTTAGAGAAGTTTGTTCAGTCTTTGATGAAGTTGTATAAAACTTAATGTAATCTAGCGCGTGCGCGCGTGACCTAATTTGGACGATGATTTGAGTTGGACAAAAACTTCTTAGCTTTTAACTTGACACAATATTTACAAAATAAGGAGTAATTAGGTAATAACAAGGAAATAGAAGGCGAAGTTAAAACGTTTGCTTACAGCGTTGCTATTCGCAGCATAAAAAAATATGATACTTCAGTTTGACTTGGCCATAAAATCGCCTACAAAGAGCATTTTCAAGAGATTTTTAAAAGGAAACATTTCTAACAACGTTGGTCGTCATTGACCAAAAAATAGGGAGTTAATATCCACCATTCATAAGAGATCAATTATAAAAGCTTTGTCGGACTCTGTAAGGCACTCGGTTGGAACTAACGAGCATTGTCTTATTCACCACAATAGGTCAATTTCCTTGAGAAATCCCGACTCAATCGTAAATTCAAACTTAATAACTCATTACTTGCAAGCGTTGCCCACGCCCAGTGGCTTGTGCCAATTTTTTAATTACCCGCCGAAGAAGGTATTACTTCGTTCTTTTCTGAATTTTGAGAGAGTATTTTTTGTAACACTTAAATAACCAGGCTTAAAAAAGCTTCTCATTTGCATGGTTCCTTAATTTTAATATTACATTTGAATAATTTTAAATATAAGGCTAAGTCCGGATAAAATAGTCGCTTAAAAGACGACACGTGTTAAACCGTCAAAATTACAAACTTCATTAAATCAAAATCATGTCTACAAAATAATTGTACATAATTCAAAATATTGTTTATTATTAGGCAAAAAGTTACTTATGTGCGATTTTAATATCATGTTTTTTGGCAGTATGGTCATCTATCTCTCTATGGGCATCTATTAAGATATTACCTTAGATTATTAATACTGTGCAAGTAAAGAAATTAAGATCTCTCATATTGTAATAAGATTGCAAAATAAAATACTTGAATACCTTATTAACTAGGTACTCATCAAAATGAAACAGCACGGATGACAACAAAAATTGTTAAAGTAGTAATTTTTCCTGAGAGCTATTCACAAATGGGAGAGAATCTTGAACTTGATAAGTAGAGTAAAAGAAAATCCCTACCATTTGACAACATCGCTATTTTATTTTAGAAATGAAATAAGTTCCCAAAAATGTTTGGCGGGACTCGAACCTGCGCTCCACCCTCAACACGGGTGTGCTCTAACCAACTAACCCACGAAACCTTAGTCGGTTCTACCGAAAATCTTTGTGACCTCTTACGGAATATAGCGCCGGTGGCTGCACCTACAGGGGTAACATTATAGTTCATCCAAACAAGTTCAAAGACTAACGTTATATTTAGTTCGTTTGAAGAGAGGTTTGAATTGAGCCTTTGCTCAATTATTCAAAAAACAAAAAGCTTATCGCTATTTTAATGTATATAAGACGAGCGTCTTCAAAAATGGCATCTAAACGAGTCTCACCGATTAAAGTGGTTAAGAGATTCGCGTGTAGCCAGACGGGGGACGGTCCCGGGGGAACAGTAAACTTGCTTTAGACATGAGACTTGCTTCTAAGAGCTTTGGTTACATGATTCTAGTACGATAAAATTGTTTGACGACAACCTTCTTCTTTTGTGCAAGTTGATGATAAATCTAAAGGTATTTTGACAAAACACTGAGCCTTTGTTACTGCTTTGTCGTGGTAGATTCGATATCTCATAAACCCACCACAACTGAGTTCAGTTCTGCGAAAATAGTTTTTTGTGCGAAATTTATACGGTTGCACGTATGCAATCTAATCGCAAACTACTAAATAAAGAGACGTACGACGATCCAAACCATCTAATCTGGCACGTGAAAGGTGATTTGCCCTAGGTCACGTCGACTTCTACACTTGATGCATAACTTCTTTTCTTGAATTCTGGCCGAGCAATTCTTCTTCTTCCTCCCGTATCCTACTCTGTGGGGTCAGCACTACATATTTGTCACTCTCCATCTCTATACTCACTCATTTCTTACCGATCTCCTCTTTCACATATTCCATCTATCGTTTCTTTGGTCTTTCTTTCCCCTGAATTATGACTGAGCCTAAACAAAAGAAGTGTACTATCTACGTCAAACATTACCGACACCATTTAACAACTCTTGGCGTATTTTCAGTGGTCCATCTTATCACAAAATTGAGATATTGACGCGTCCCTTCTTTATAGTTTGACGTATTTATCTTAGGGGAACATGAAACAAATATTACGAGTGGATGGGATTGAAAGATTGTACACGACACGTTTGTTATGATCATAAGAGCGTTTTCCCACGACGAACGATACCACACGACAAAATGCGGTGACGACTCCGGTCGTATATTTCAATGAACCTGTCGTGCTGTGCGGTGTCGTTGCGTGTGTAAACGGTTCATAGAAATGACGTCCGGAGTCGTCACCGCATTTTGTCGTGCCTCGTGTGAAAACGCCGTAAAACCTATGTAAAGTCCAATTTAATTATTAAAAAGAAACATTACAAAAATGATTTAATAGAAATAACGCTAAGGAAATAAGTAGGTAGGCATCATCGATCAAGGTGTCCACCATAGATTCACGATGAGCATCCTGAAACTGTCTGTTTTAAAAGCGAATTTCGATAGTTTGGGTTTGTATTTCATCTAGAGTCATTTTAATGCTCGGACAGGAAGCATGCCTACTAGGCATGCTTCTTCATTTTTTTATCTTGCAATTTTGCTAGGCAATGCCTAGCAAAATTGCAAAAATCTCTCGTCGAAGACACAAAAAAGACGCGATTTCCTATTTTTGGTAAAGTTTCAATGTAATTTAACCACCGTAATGTACCTACTATCCTCAAGTAATCAGCATTGTTTTTTTTATATCCATTTGTTACGATTTTGACTTTTTTCTTTATTTCTGAATATCGGCTGTTGTTGTTGTGTGAGATTGTTTTACTGACTTCAAGGAGGAAGTTGTTCAATGAAAACGTTGCAATTTTGCTAGGCATTGCCTAGCAAAATTGCAAAAATCTCTCGTCGAAGACACAAAAAAGACGCGATTTCCTATTTTTGGTAAAGTTTCAATGTAATTTAACCACCGTAATGTACCTACTATCCTCAAGTAATCAGCATTGTTTTTTTTATATCCATTTGTTACGATTTTGACTTTTTTCTTTATTTCTGAATATCGGCTGTTGTTGTTGTGTGAGATTGTTTTACTGACTTCAAGGAGGAAGTTGTTCATGGATTTCTCCTTCAATTATGGACCGATTTTAAAACATTTTTTAGTTTTTGTATAGATAATGATCCCGAATTGGTCCCATAAAAGTTCTATTCCCTAGGGATTAAGTATTATTTCGTCGAGCTTAAGAAGAAAATAATAGTTTTGAAAAATTACTATTAGCTTCAAAAATTTTGATGATATCTTCGTCAATTCTTATTAGATTTTATTATTAAATTTAAAATTTAAATGACTTTTCAGTTAGTTTTTTACTCACGCAGTCAATTGAGAGTAAAAATTGATAATATACCTGACCTCACGCATTTGAACGTTTCGAAAAAATACGAGGAAGTGTAAATATATTTAAGAGCTTAGGTACTTACTGGAATCCCGGACCCAGTAGTTGATGGACTTGGGTGAAGACTCGACGTAGCACTCGAGTGTGACGTCAGTGCCTAGTGGTGCCCCCACCAGCTGGTTCGGTACTTGGATCACTGGGTGAACTGCATAGAAAATGCGATGTCTATAGTCTGATGGGATGCAAGTATTAATTGATTAATAATGAAAGGTAGCAATTTGACTGCTCAATGTGTACAGATATTCTTTGACACGATAGCGTTCTCGTGAAATAATTTTACATATAAAATAGAATTAAAACAGGTTGACAGGTTTTAAAGATGTTGACAATGGTTCTACTTTGTTCAAGTTGACTATGGTTCACTTTCTAAAAAATAAATATACCTTTCCCATATCTAAGTACGGTAACAATAGTGTTAAGTATACATAATCGAAAACAAGACTAACACTTCCATTGAGGACAAACATGGAAACACAATCAAGTTTCTAAACTCGCTACTACAGCGTACCTACTCCCGAAACTCGGCACCGAGTCGTGTTTATTTGAAACAGTTTCACAAAATTCAAAACCTACGAATACCAAAACCAAATGAGAACAGTAAGCCTTAAATAAAATATTTGAAGCCATTTCACAAATACATTGTTTACTAAAGTTCTGAGTGGGCCATGAAAGGCTTGAGTAAACAGAACCAAATAACAACTGGACATTTCTGAAACCACGTTTACAAAATTCAAGAGAAAATTCCCTAAATCGTATACTGATATTAAAGTTAAATCTTGCATGAACGCAAAATGTTCGGTCGACTTGACGCGAAGACGCAAACAGTCTTTTACAGGCAGAAAATAATTAAAGCTACTACTTGCTGACATTGAATAACACCATTAATAACACGAAACCTCTGAGAGTTGCCAAGATAAACAACAATTACCCGAATGTCGAGAGCTATTTCTCCCAAGAATGATGCTGCCTGGTAACATTTTCAGGAAAAATCTGTTACACAAGGGAGTGCAAGAATACCAAAAAAGATAGAGACTTTGTAAGTGTTGCGTAAAAATTCATAAAATAAAAACGATCTAATTGAATAATTGGTTGGATGGATGAGATGCTAAAGGTTTAACAAAAAAAGGAAAGCTACATCTTGCCGGTCACGAAGGATTATGCACGTAATAGATACGCATTGCTTTTCGTCCGTCACCTTAGAGCTTACAGGTGTTATACTAATACCTGACTAATACACAGCAATGAGAATTTGTGAGTTTGCGCACTGCGTCCGTCCTGTATCCATCCCGTATCCTTGTATATCCTAGTAATAATAAATTATAAAGGCAAAAGTTTGTGCAACGCCATAACTACTGATTGGATTAAGTTAAAATTTTGCAGTTGTATACCTAGATTCTAGATCTAGAATAACAAAGGCTAGCTACCCACTTTTTTATCCTAGTAAAACGCGAAGCCATAGGTAGAAGCAACTAGGCAATCTAGAAAATACGGACCAACTTCGGGTATCGTTTGGGCTCTATAAATTTGACCTAAATTTGACTTCTATAAGTGATTATTTAAAGAAATAAAGTTATAGACTTTTGACTATATCCAATGCGAAAAATAAATACGAATACAGATCGGTCTCAGTGCGCAAACGCAACGCTCTAAATCTAGGTATATGTTGTAATGATTTTCTGTGGAATGGGCACCAGAATAGATAAAGACAATGTTTAAAACACCCAGAAAAATGATTTTTCAGATATTTACCTATGCAAATCAGCTTGGGAAAGCTTTGATGAAAGCCGCAAATATTTTCAATCACTACCGATTCACACAGCATATACCATACCGCAACTCGCGGCGATCGTGGAAATTCACGTCATTCCGACGGTAAATTAACACAATGCATATCAATAATATTGATTATCAACTGTGAAAATTACCTACCCACCTGTTTACGGTCGGTGTTTTTAATACTCTTAGAGTGGAACTGACCAACCGTAATTGCTACACATTATCCAAAACACAAATCGCCAATGTAAATAAGAAGGATGGTGGACTAACAAGAAACCGTGGTGGCCGAGTCTACCGACTATCTTGGGCCCAAAAAAAACAATTTATATATACGGTGAAAAAGTTATCGCAGCGAGCCCGGCAATACGGTGGCGGTAGGTAGGTACAAACCATATTAGACTAGTGTGATTTATCTACAGCCACTCTAGGGACGCATGGCATTGCAAATTCCTCACAGATAAATAAATATTTAAAAAAAATCTAGCAGCATTTATAACTTACAGTGTACTTTTATGATGATCCTCTTGCTGACAGATGGTGGGATACCATTGCTTGCGATGCAAAGGTAGGCGCCCATATCAGATCGTGAGATTTTATTAAATACCAGTACTTCTTCTTCAAAAACCTGAGCTAAAAAGGAAACAAGTATTATACTCTGCAGGCTCAGTAACAATAGGAAATGAGGCAAGACCTCTGCATTTTTTGTTATATATCGTAATACACAGATTTATTTTTGGAAATAAACTTTAGATAATCATCTTACGTAGTTCATCAGAAAAGACTCGCATATTTTCATAATTTCGGTAAATAGGAAGATACTCCACATAAAATGAATCAAAACATCCATTTATCATAGTCACAGAATGATTATATCGCATTTGTTTTGACATCCCCAACAAGAGGCAGTCCTGAGGCAGACTCAATTGAATGATTAGGTAGGTACCTACTCGTATTATAATGGTATTGTTGACAAAATCATTAATTTCACATGCTTTTTTTCCACCTTTTATGAGTTATCAGGGTTAATTCAATTACCATGCTAAAATTTAAACAGTTTAGTGACGTACCATTAATAATAGTGTAGGTAGGTATACCTGAGGTATCAACCAACCTGGTAAGAATCATACGAGCAAATTCGCCGTAAAAATGTATGTTACCCTAGGTAACATACATTTTCAGGACATAATTATATTATGTACTTATCTAAGCACTCCGAAAACCAATACCGTTTTTACCTGTTCCTTATACCATTAACCCGGTAAAATTAAATTCCCAGACGTATTTCCAACATGGCGTGAGGTCAATCGCTGTACCGAGGTTTTACATTACAGTGAAAATAAATTGTCAGCCTTAATTAAGCGTACCTTTTGTTTTTCCTCCATTAGAGTCTGTAATCACTGAGAACCCTCCCTGTTTCACACGCGGAAAATCTACTTACATAACATATACATATATGTAAATTATGCTCTCCGTCAATCTTATTAGGGATTCCTAGGTGTTTCATTCTGCTTAAAGGCCCAACAGTTAGTGCAAACTGGCTGAAGTAATAATGACGATAACAAACATAATCAATTAAGCTACCTTTCGTCTTGCCGCCATGGGAGTCCTTTATAACAATGTCTGCTCCGTCTTCCCTTCGCCACATGATACGAGGGGCCGGCATCCCGCGGGCTCGGCACGAAACCCTGGCGTTCCCTCCTTCTGGCACCATAACGTCACCAGATGTCTCTTCAGCAATAAAATCAGGCGGTATCACTACTTCTAAATGGCCCATCTGGTAAGGAAAAGTTATTAAGTTTGGATATTTAAACTGGTGAAAAGAAAACGTGGTGGGTGACAGTGAGACAAAATGACTATGAGAAATAACCAGTTGTATTAGATCGACTTGCATGTTGAGCCCTAATCTTGACTTGTACATCAGTGAAGTGTACAGGCTATTGCTGCCGCAAAATCTACATCGAAAGCTCAATATTTAACTGATTCCTCTATTACATCGTTTTTCGTAAATGGCTTGGTATTTCAAACATTATTGAAGCAGTATTGTGTCAAGTGGCATCATGCTGCGTCAACGTCGACATTGAAGCGAGCGGCGCTGTCGGCGAGCACAATTTATGCCGTTATCAGGCCTGCGTATAAATTACATCGCGGCGCAATAATTTAGGTGCACCATGCACGAATCATTACCCGCTGCGTCCCTGTGAGCCTTAATTCACTTTATCTCCCCAATGTTTACTCTAATTGCAATTTGATTCCAGTTGATGTGGTAGACAAATTGACAGATGACTGAATGACCAGCCGCTCGCACCCGTCAATTCATGTTTAGATTGATGTAAACATTAACCAGTCGGTCGTGCAATCAACAGAAATAATTTTCACAATGGACAGCGATGGACAGGAAAATCCCAGTACTAAGTCAAAATTCCAGTGGTCTAGCTACGGTAACTTCAGATTTCTACTATGGGCATGGATGATGAACGACACTTCTGTAGTATTCGCGCCTGCTGAGGTATCCCTGATGGGATTTTATGTACACATTTGTTTAACAACGATATCAGTTGTCTTCATCGGGATACCTATATTGTATTCAGAAATTTGCATTGCACAATACACAAACTGCAATGTTTTGTCAATGTGGGATTTTTGTCCATTATTTCGTTACGTGGGATTTGCAACAGTTTATCTTGTTTGTTTGAAGACTATTTATATACTGGTGCTGACTTCTTGGTACTTGGAATATGCATTTTTCGCTGCATTTGATCCACCACCTTGGCATTCCTGTTCCGAGTTCAATGATACTAAGTGCATGGTGAAAAATATCAATATATCAGTGTTCCAGCATTGCTTAGAAGCAGCATCTCAATTTGATGAAGATTGCGGCATGAAAACAGCAAGTAATTGTTTCTTTGAACGTGAAATTGGCGGATATGTGTCGGGAACCTCCTTCGCCTGCATGTTACCATGGAAAACTTTAATTGCTAGTAGTACAGTGAGCTTCATAATTTATATTTTGTCAATAAAACGGCAGAAGTTCATTCATTTAAGTGCTAAGCTCTTGGCAGCCTATGTTTGTGCTGTGCTTTTAATCTTATTTTGTGTAACATTATCAACAAGTGGGACTTGGTACGCTACAGTCAATGTCATGGATTGGTACCAAATAACTTCGCATGACTTGACGCACTCCATGAACCGTGGCTGCCTTTGTCTTGGAACGGGTTGTGGGATTATTTTATTTTTGTCACAAGATGCCCCATTTCGAAGTCCAGCAACAATGACATCTATTTCTATTCCTTTATTTTCTCTTTTTCTATCAGTTATATTCACCCTTGTTGCCTTTAGCGGTGTTAAAACAATGATATATTTTCATGGCGAGGAACCAAATGTTATTGAAATAGGTGACAGTATATATTTTGTAGTATTCGCCTGTATTTCAGAAATTATGAATTACTTCGAGGGGACTCAACTTTGGGGTTTTGCTTGGTTTTCTGGGATATATTTTTGCTTACTTGTAAATCTTTGGATTATGTATATGTTTTTGAGATCCCTACTACTGAAAATTGAATTAGCCAATAAATATGAAGATTTGAGCTGTGCAATTTTGATGCTATTTATTAATATGTGTTCTTGGCCGTTTTTTTGCTCAGATTTGACTGCAGTACTTACTGATGTTTGTGAGATAATGCAAGTCACAAATAATCTTATATTTTCTTTTGCACTCTACTGGGTGTACGGCTTTAACAATCACAACATTGACATAATTTTTATGATTGGCGTTAAGGCTACCTACTTTTGGAAAATATGTTGGCTCCTTAATCCAATTTTGTTTATAATTATATTGTACTCTAGATGGATGTCAGTGGAAGTAGAAGAATATGATACCTCGTATGTTGTTGAGTCTTTGGGTATGGAAGTGGATGTAGTGTTGGTTTATATATTTTTAGCAGGATATCATCTTATTATATTCCTTGGAATATTTTACCAAATGTATCAATACTACAGGCAGGGAAATTTTAGTAAGTTATTTTCACCCACTGCCAACTGGGGACCGCAAGACAAGATATTTAATAAAAGCCGAAAAATGTTTGTGCCCGAAATAATGACGACTGAGTTTTTGTACAGACAAATTCGAATCCGTGGTTACGGGCAAAAAAAAAGCAAAGTCGTCAATAAGCCCAGGAGGGAAGCATCGAACGAAGCCTCTATTGATTTATCTGAATGGAGTGCCTTAACTTCCAACTAAAGTCAGGTACCATAATTGTTCCTACACGGAGTGAAGGAACACCTTGCATTATACAATAGTTCGCTGTTTAAGAAAGTCTTACTTGGCTTTTCATGGGGTCAGTATTGATTTGACACATGTATTGGCCGCGATCCTCTTCCTGCACGTTCCTTATGTGCAAATTCCATACTGTCTGTCCGTTGTGTGAGACACCAACTCGGTGATTGTTGGTTATTACATGGACGTGAATTGCCTGAATGGCTTTTGTGTCAGCTTTTACCCATCCAACCTGTGAATTGGTATATTTTTAATAAAGTGATAGTGTTCTTAAACATCTTGTTTTTACTGTCAGTAACACCTACCCTATATCCGCCTAGGTTTTGCACCAGACATCTAAACGTAGCATCTCTACCAAAAGGAACAGTTAAATTCATCAGTGGTTCAGCAAACTCCGGTTGAAACGCTTGTCCTGCAAACAAAATTCAGTTAGAAAAGGCATTAAATTACAGGTAAAATTATTGGCTCGTATTTCTTACCAACGAGCTTTGAGTCTAGTCCCAGCATGAAGATAGCGAGTAAGTATATCGACCAGAGTTGCTGCATATTTCTGGTCACGCCAACTCTTTCAGGCTTAACCTGGCCTCGCGGCGAGACTGTAACCGAAAGATAAAAATTACATTAACATTTACCGCACTCGGTCAGATTATGTATATTAGGACTCGGAGGCTACTTTAGCAAACGAATGCCCAGAAAACATTTCATATGTACCTTATACATATCATCTACCTTATACATATATCACATATCAGCCTTTGTTTAGTGTTAAACAAAGGCAGAAAGTAGGTACTTGAAAGAAGTATCCGTTTTAGTCCGGATTTCTTCTATCCCCTCGTTTACATCTATCTAAAACGATCATACAAAACATGCATAAAGCCAGAAGCGGTGGCACATTACGATAATGATACGAGTCACTTTGTATGCCGACACGTAATGATGTCGCGGGATGCCGCAAGTATCGCATTTTGGTCCCTTCCGACACTCTTGTGATGTTCATGATACTTGTGATCACTCAATAATGGTGCGATACAACGCACATTTCTTCTGAATATGTAAAAATACCCGTTTTAGTATCGAATAACAGTGACATGAGTTCGGAAAGCGCGCGAAATGAGTGCGGATGTGATCGCGCACCGGTAACTACTTTTCCTTGCGATAAATGTTTGATAAATATCAAAGTACGAATATAAAACGTTAGGTTTCAGGCCTCGCTTCTATTCTCTTTACAGGATGCCTAATACGAGTGTGCAAAATACGAATACAAAACCAATGTCGTGAGTTCGATAGACTTTTATCTCGCTGAGACGTACAAAAAAGAATTAACATCATTGTTTCTCATTTCCATGATCTCGGGCCATTATAATGACCTGGTCCTTTGGGAGGCATGCGTGGAACCGAAGCCAACAGCACAGAGGCCCTTTATGAGAGTTAATGTAAAGGCGACGGCTAATATTATTAGCCTTGGTTATCACACTTCTGGGCAAACGCCTCTCACTCTCTTCAGACATCACGATCAAAAAACAATGAGATATAAATATATATTCCGTTAAAATAGCAAATATAAAATCTTGAAAGATTAGCATTCGTAATAATATGAAACAAATAAATCGCTATCAAATTACGAATACTGTAGAGGCGCTGCAAGGCGCCAAATGAAAAGAATGAAACGAAAACTTCTTTCGCTATCGTAAGTTTATGCAAAACATACCTTAATTGTGGACTCAGATCTCTACTTTGGATCTAATAACGTTTATATATTCTAGGTATTTTATGACACAGAATCCACATTTTTAAAGTGATATTCAGGCCAGTCTTTTCGATGAAAATAATTGAAACAGGTGTATTCAAATTGACAACGTGACAGCGGATTCAAACCCCTTTTGTAGGCATTAAAAATAATAATCCCCAATCATATCACTGTGCTGTGAAATGAAGCTTTTTATTTCCGAACTGTTTCATTCATTTCATAAAAACATATTTATTTTGTGGATCATAGAGTAGTAGGAAGTAAAAACATAAAAGTACATATTAAGTAACGAAGTGATCTACTAACTTTTCCCTATTCCCGAGAACATAATATGAAAACAATTTACCGGGAATTTTACTTAGGTACAGAAATTTAATTTAATTATTCAAAAGCGCAAACGCACTCAAGCCATATTTTAATCTTATTACAAATCATAATGAATACCCGATTTTTGACTAGTAGGATACGCGAATTCTTGACTCTGGTTGATATAGAGCTAGTTAAACTGTATACAGTCTAAGCTAGGTCTTGTAGTACTAAGCTCACTTTTGTACATGTCCGTTATTAAAGCACCTTTATTTTGTACTAAGGCGCAGAGGGGCTAATCATTAAAAAAAACAGTCAGTTACTTTTAAAATTACTCATCATAAACATTCTTTGGGACATAATTAGAAATCAGATCTTTGCGTATGAAAAAAATCTTGAGAGCAATAGATATTGTAATCTGTGAATATCTCAGAAACCTGACGCTTTAGGACATTATGTTATGGAACATTTTCTATTTATAAAAGATCCAAATTTGTAACTTTCATTGTGTGCAATAATTTTGAATTGAAAATAGATGCTAGGGCCACCTTCATACAAACATCTTCAAACCTCTTTCAGTCCCTGTTGTAGTTAATCAGTAATTTTTACTCGTACAAAGCCACTTCAGTAAGTATGTACGTATTTATTTATTTATATAACGACTTAAAGATTATGATACCTAACAAAATAAAAATAATAATAACACCCAAAAACCACAGAGGTTTGTAACGGAGCTTTACAAGTGAGCCAATCTTGCGATAGTACAAAGTGTGATTTGATTACAGAAAAATAAATACATTAAACGACGTAGGTATTGTACGTAAGCTATGCAATAGCTATATTATTAACATGCGTTACAACAGAAATAATTATGAGGATAACCAAATGGCACATGTTTTCCTACTTAGGTAATTATATTAGGTATTAGTTATTTGCTTATCCTCAACTTAGAATATTAGGAAGTAACCTTTATAGATTATATTATTTCTTATTCTAAACATCATTATAAGTAGGTAAGTACCTAGTTGATATTGAAATTGGGCAATTGATTCAGAAACATTATTGATACTTACGTAGGTTCGATGTAGGTACGATTTTAATTTATCTTTGATGTTTTTACGTATTATAGTGTCAAGCAGTTCGTTTGGTAATTCATTTATAAGCCGAGTGACAAAATAACTGGCTATCCGCTCGCCGTATGCATTGTTTGTGCGCGTAGCGATTAGTTGGTTTCGAGCAACAGCTCGTGTATGTATAGGGTGACTAACAACATGTCAAATACTTTCATCGAAGAAATAATTTCGACGTAGCGTATACTTAAATTAAGTGTGAACAGGCAGTACTCCACAATGTTCAAAGAGACCCAATTCATCATCACTAAATTGTTGAATTCCATTTATACTTGGGTACAAAGTAAAATGGCCGAAATTGCTACTTGCTCGATCTATAATATTATTTTTTATCGACATTCACTTCAATGCTGACTGGTTTTTGGCAACTTCATATAAAAACAGTTGGGCTTTTTGGGCAGTCTATTGCGAGAAATTAACCTCCGATCACCACTTTGTAGGGCTATTATTATGTCAGGCCCAATAACTTATGAAGAACAAAGAGCAGGAACGAAACAATAACATAATAAAACCGGCCAAGTGCGAGTCAGACTCGCGCACGAAGGGTTCCGTACCATTATCTATAAAAACGACAAAAAAATCAAGTTTGTTGTATGGGAGCCCCTTAAATATTTATTTTATTATGTTTTTTAGTATTTGTTGTTATAGCGGCAACAGAAATACATCATCTGTGAAAATTGCAACTGTCTAACTATTACGGTTCATGAGATACAGCTTGGTGACAGACGGACAGACGGACAGCGGAGTCTTAGTAATAGGGTCCCGTTTTACCCTTTGGGTACGGAACCCTAAAAATTATCTCCAGATTGAAACACACCTACTTAGGTACCTACCTTGTCAAAACTTCATATAAACCGTAAAACCCATCAAATTATTTCTAAAATTCGAAGACCTTGTCTGTTGACACGCACACTCAAAATGACGACTGACAAATTGATGCTGTCTATCGATCAGTTAACGCACTAGCAATGCCATCTAGAGGTAATTGAACGAATCGGTAATTGCTCTTCCCGAACATACAGGTCTCAGGAAAATGAAAAATAACGAAATATTAAAAAAAGTATTTGATTTTCATAAAATCCATAATACAAGTTAATTCCCACGAGGTCCCAAGTCACCCCCTAGTACACATATAACGTGGCACCCTGTATAAATAAATAAATACTTTTTATCATCGTGAACATCAATCAGCTCCGGATCACCCACTGCAGGGTTGAAGCCTCCTTTTGCTTCTAACAGCCGGGAGGCTTGTGCATCTTGCATCCAAGTTCATCCAACAAATAATTTTAGAAGTGAAAAACAATCAATACTCGAGGCAAAAAGAGAAGAAAGAAGAAAAACAATCAATACTCAAGTGGATAGAGCTGTCTATCCACTTGAGTATTGATTATAATTCTTCTTCTACCTGAGTCAAGAATAACCGGTAGGTATTGAAATAATTTATGAAGTTCGCTTTGGCGTACTGTGCATTGTCTATTTCTTGAGGCGACTAGTTTCACGAGCCACGGTCCAAGTTAGCCATGGCAACAAAGTTGGCGTCGGAAACTTCCGACTGGTTTCGTCAGACCAGACTAAACTATAATAATATCTACCTTCCAACGAGCGCCTATCAAAACATATAGACTAAGCAGATTTTATACAGTTGAACCTACTGTGAGAGCTTATTCCAATGCCTGCTTTTACTTGAAATTCTGCTTTCGTCTGTTTTAGGGTTCCGTATTCAAAAGTGGCAGTGGGAAAATACTGTTAAGCCTACGCCACTCGTCGCTTTTATATCACGTCACAGCCCTATACTCTTTAGACGCCAGTTCAATATTTCGCTAGTTCCCTTTTGTGCAACTGAGGTTGCTCAACTTGCGTTATAAATAGCCAATATATCGTAAAATTATATTTAAAAAAAAAACTATTCTTAATTTCTAGTCCAATTCTTAATGTGGAAACCGTAAAGTGCGAAATCAACGCACACTTTGCTATTTCTTTTTACTTGTACATTGTAATTTATTAGTAGAAAACAGGATTCCTTTTTTACCTTCATTGAATATTATATGAAAAAGAAAGTCTACTTTAAATGTTATACGAAATAATAGTAGATTTACTTCGAAGACCTTAACTTGTTATAACTTAGGAACCTTGTTATAAAACTACGGAAAATAAACAACAGAAAACAGGGTTATGCCTACAGGAAATAACTTATTTCGTGGAGCGTGGAACGACCTAAGATTTGCGGCGAGAAAAGTTTTCAAATTTTCCATAGTTTGCGACACATTTTCATAACCTCTTGGCAACTTATTTTAGTTGAAAACGGGGTAAATATTTCATCACAAGCTAAGAAGTACTTAAGTATAGATACGTACTTAATTTTAAAATTGGTTAAAATTACCGTCTACCTATTTATTATAACAGAGGTAGGTCCTAACTACCTAATTGAAGCCTATGTGATATTAACCTACGGACTTAAGTAACTTTTATTGTTACTTAAACGTTTTATCTCCCCTTCTATAACGGAAGCGCTGTGTTAGTGCTACCATGATAATTGGCAGCTGATTACTTCGAAAATACTCCGAAAACACTCCAAAAAACTTTCTCCCCTTCCTCAATAGACGGAAGGATACGGACAATCAATGTAATTAACACCTTCTTACTAACAAATCCCGGGAAGAATGTAGTTTGAAGTTAGAAAACTCTTTTGTTGAAAATAACCTTGCGACTTTTACCACTCAGCTATAGAGCTCAGTTTTGCTTGGCATCTCCTGTTTCTGCCTAACAATGAAATAGGAAGCTTTCAGACATATCCTTTAAAGAATAAACGGTTGCCTACCTAATTGGCCCGTATGCGATTGATCTAATATCCAAAGATAAGATTAATTTGATTTAGTTAACACTAATAATGAGATGAGGATTTTAAAATAAGATATATCAATGCGTAGGTACAAGCATCAAATACAGCATTAGATGACAGAAACACTAGATTATTTTAAATCGAGTGTATACATTTTGATTTCGAATGAAAATATTAAAAATATTTCTCACTAGCAGCGCCTTGCGGTTTCACACGCGTAGTTCCCGTTCCCGTGGGAATTCCGGGATAAAAAGTAGCCTATGTTCTATTCCAGACTGTAATCTATCTCTGTGCCAAATTTCATCTAGATTCGTTCAGCCGTTCTGGCGTGATAAAGGAACAAACATCCATCCATCTATCCATCCATCTAAACTTTCACGTTTATAATATTAGTGAGATAGAACTGACCGAACCCATTTTTTGAAATCTACTTACAATACAATATAACAATGGTACCTACAAATAATAAACAAAAATCCTTGGCAAACTTTAAAAAAAGTTACGGATTACTTTAAATCCAATAACTACTTAAAAACTACAAAATAAACAAACACGCATCCCAAACTTAATCTGTAGAGAAAAAAATCGATTGCTGTTCGTTAGTCTCGCTAACACTTTTAATCAAAAACGGCTTGACCGATTTGTTTTTTTTTTATAGTTTCGTTTGCTATATTACACGGGTGGTTATATAGATTGATATTAAGAAGGCCACATCACATCACGCTTTCAAAATGAAAGTGTATAACTATTATTTAGGTGTCACGTCACGCTAGATTATTAAGCATGTCCCATAGAGTTACTTAGTATAATTGATTTGATTTATGTAGGTATAAGTATTATGTGTATTAGTATTTAGTTTAAATTTATGTATATGTTGTAACTTTAAATGTTAAGCACCGCCATCCCTTCCTTGTCTCTCAATTGTTCTGGTTGCCTGGAAGAAATCGCTTTAAGCGATAAGGCCGCCGAATCCTTTGCTTTCTTTAATTTTACACAATCTGTTTTTCTTTTTAAGTTATGGTGATTAAAGAATTATCTATCTATCTATCTATAGATAAAAAAATAGGGAATTGTGATATTGGGTAAATGAGTTGAAAAGCCAAGCTAAAGCGAAGTAGCGAGTAACATACCTATAGTATAAAATAACAAAAAACTAACCTTACATATGAATTCCATAAAAAGCTCCTATTTTCCCGCGTCAAAGTTCCCGGTAGTTTTCGGTCCTAGGGGAGCGATCGGCAGACTCGGCGGCGCGGCACACACTGAGACTGAGCGATTGTTCAACGTTCATTCAACATTTAACATTCAGTCCGCCGGCTCGCCGTAATTCTTAAGCAGATGTCCGCGTGATCGAACTCACATGAGCTTAGACAAGCTTCGGTTTCACTTATTGAAAAAAAATCATCACATTTTACATTGTGGACGTTGCCGGTTTATTATTTTTGTCGCAGTTGCTCTTTCGATCGAGATGGATTTTAAATCTTAGGTTTAAATTTAAATCATCACTTAGCAAAATATGCAGCAAATTACAATTGTTAGGCCTGAAATGCACTAGCGATTGGCGTGATGAGACGTGCTGTTGCGGTACCAAGGCCGCAGTAAATACGGTTTGCCGCAACGGCACGCCTTATTCCGGCCATCATCATCAGCCTATAATAATAGTTCACTGCTGGACATAGGCCTCCCCTAATGAGCACCATAGCGCCTATTCTTCAGCTTTTCGTATCCTGCATCTGCCAGCAGTCTTTCACAAATCGTCATCCCACCTGGTCGGAGGCCGCTCTACACTACGTTTGCCGAGTCGCGGTCTCCACTCACGAACACGTTTACTCCAGCGGCTCTCGGTTCTTCTCGAGATATGGCCAGCGTTAAAGTATTTTTATAATACATTTTTTTTATTTGGCCCCGACACAAAAAGGGTTGTTATAAGTTTGACGGGTATATCTATCTGTGGGTTGTTGCGACATCATAGCTCGCAAACGGATAAGGGGGCATCAATTAATTACGTGAGGTGTTTAGGTTGAAAAATCGCCAAAATCACCTCACGTAATTTATGGGTACCCCTAAGTTAAAATACCTCTAGCTACCCGTGCGAAACCGGGGCGGGCCGCTAGTAATATGATAAAATAGGTGGCGGCGCTAGTTTCGGTCGGGGTATAGCCTAAAAGATTTTTTTTTAATAAATATTGCTAGACAATTCACACAGCATCATCTTCTGAGCAAAAGTGTGTATTATATATTCAAAAACAATTAAGAAGGAACATAATCAAAATCAGTAACAGAATCCGGTAATCCAATAGGTACCTTATTGCTGGGACAAGCGCGTTTTTACTCTATGCTTTATCGTTTATCCGTTAACTTCATTCGAATTCTCTGGGCAGCTCAGAATATAATTTTACTCTGGCTTCAGAATCCACTTAATGAAAATGAAGATAGAATAATTAGCCGTCTTCGTTTAATTTCCAAAGTTATTAATTGAGGCGTTTGAGTGCGCGCCGCCATCATCTGGACTCAAATGAACGGACTGGGATTTCTTAACCTGTACGCCAAATGACTTCCTTTGTGAGGATATTTTCTATGGCGATGGGTTAAATTTCCTTGGTTTCCTTCTTTTATTTGCATTTTCGCACAATTATATCTATCAAAGGCGAAAGTTTGGTTGTTAATTGTTTGTAAGTTATCCATTCATTATGGAACAGCCTGTATATACTAAAAAACTGAAGGAATTGTCATACCTATCTGTGTTATATGTAGGAAGTAAGCTTCGATTATTACCAGCAAAAACTGATGAATAAACTCTTATGGCTAATTATTATATTGTTGATTAACAAAATAGAAATTAATTTAAATGTTCTTTAATCAAGCCCATTTCAAAGGTGAAAGCATATGAAACTCATCAATGCTACTTCTTCTTTGGAGGCTTGAATGGCGCATTATAACCATCATGAAAGTTTTCCATGTAAGTCCAAGGGGATTGCAGATCGAAGGAACGCATCTCTTGGGCAAAATCGACAGGTTCATACACCAACTTCTTGAATTCGTCATCGTACCTGACTTCAGTGTAGCCGACCAACGGGAAGTCCTTTCTAAGAGGATGACCTGTGAAACCATAATCAGTCAAAACTCTTCTCAAATCTGGATGATGGCTGAAGACTACACCGAAAAAATCATATATTTCTCTCTCATGACTTGCAACTCCTTTCCAAATATTAAAAGCTGAGTGGAGTGGGGTCAGCTCGTCCGTGTATGTCTTCACTCTCGCGCGCGACCAGAACCTCATGCTTAGGATGCAGTAAACGACCTCAAATCGGTATTTTCGGCTGGGTACATCAATTGCCGTGGCGGTGGAGCAAACGTTAAAACATGCAAGCTGATGATTGAACATGAATTGGAGCACTGGGTTCAAGCCCTCTGGCGCCACCAATATCTCCAGTTCGTCGGTATGTTGCATTTGTATCTTTTGCACGTATTTCGGCATGCATGCTGCTGTATACAGACCGAACTCGTAAAGTTTCTGGCGCTTCGGATTGTCATGTTTCCTCAATGTATGACTTTCGTACTCAATTGGCTTGAGGCAGAAAGGATTTTTAGTTTCAACATCTTTGCCTTGTCCTAAACCTACCTGTGATGCATGGAGTTTGCGGTTGAAGATTGATAAAAAACCTCGTTTAGGAAAAGATAATAACATTTTGCACCAAAACGCAAAACAAAAAGCACCAAAACAGATTCGCACTGACGTACAATTGTCCATTACCTGTCAATGTCAGTTAATGTTGTACAGGTTGAGGTTTTATTCTAAAAGAAGCACTCGTAGTACTTACACAAAACAATGATTTTTTATCGGTACCATACAGGATTGGTTTTTGAGATGGGAATGTATGACATCATGAGAGTTAAAGAAATGTCGTGTTAGAAGCTTTGATAAAAGTAAACAAACACGTCAAGCGCGAGTCGGACACGCGCAACGAGGGTTCCGTAACTAAACGTTATATTAATTATACAAACAAAAGACCTTGTTTCTGGCCAAATATCATGATTCTAGCTCAATGGGAAGTAGGTACCAACCCTATAAATTTTGGTCAAAAATAATGCTTTTTTGTGATTAGACTTCAATATTGCAGTGTAGGACGCCCTCCGACCAGGCGGGATGACGAATTGCCTATATTAGCCTATATTAGTCCACTGCTGGACATAGGCCTCCCCTAATGAGCGCCATAGCGCCCTGTCTTCAGTTTGTCGCATCCAGCATCTGCCAGCAGTTTTTCGCAAATCGTCATCCCACCTGGTCGGAGGGCACCTTACACTACGTTTGCCGTGTCGCGGTCTCAAGAACACGTTTACCGCAGCGGTTGTTGGTTCTTCTCAAGATATGGCCAGCCCACTGCCACTTCAGCTTGCTAATCCTTTGAACTATGTCGATAACCTTGGTTCTCTGTCGGATGTATTCGTTGCGAATCCTATCTTTCATAGTAGGTAACTCTGTATGGATGACGAGAAGACTAGACGTAGACCTTGCTTCTTGCCAAATTTCATGGTTCTAAATCGACGAAAAGTACCAGACACGATAGATAGGGAACTTTCCGCTATTTCTCATAGTTTTGGATTAAAATACACACTCCCATCTCAAACAGCCAACCTGTATTAAAGACGATGGCCGCGCTGCTTTATTTAGATAAACACGCAACACAAAAAGGCTCGCAGTCCAGAACAGTGAAATAGGTATAGGTCACATGCGGGATGCGTGTAAAAAAAACACCTAATATGGAATGTATCAAATTTCAGTATGCACATTTTAAGGACCTATTATTGGTTTTATGGATTTCAGGTACTTTAGGTATGCATAATCGTCTATTCCGCAAAATCTAAAAATAATTTTCCCAACTCTTAAAACCGCAAGCAAGTAGGTACTCGCGCTTACCTCAAAAGTTTCGCTTTTGCAGTATGACAATTATAATAAAAGCTCCGCTGGTTTTATCAAATTATGGAGATAATCTAAGACTGGTAGAAACACAGCGTAGAAAGAAGCCTTAACTCTTCGTACGGATGAAGTTTTCCAAAAGTTTCGACAAGTGTCCCGCAAGACTAGCACCTTCAAAGGAATATCTACTCTTTATTTGAAATAGGAATGTTTCTGGTTTTAAATGTTCATATAAAAGACAGAGTGACGTCCATCTACGGGATGGTTCGACTTTATATTAAAAATCCATTAAAAATAATAGTCTGATTTTAAAACGACCGTGAAAGACTAATTTAATACCTAGGTACCTAATGTCTATTGCAAGTTAGCCGGTTAATAAATAGGTGGTAATTTGCATCTAAGGCCCGTATTATGAAAGCTTGCTCAGTCATCGACCTCTGCTTGAGTAACGATTTTCTATGGCATAAACGTTCCTCAAGCATAGATCTATGACTGAGCAAGCTTTCATAATACGGGTCTAAGTCTCTTTTATCTTTGTTATTTAAGTTTACCTACATTCAAATACAACCCAACATTCGAACGCAAATATTTTTGATATAAAACTTATTTGTTGCCAAATGATATATCAAACAAAACTCGCCATTTATCTTATCCAGTTCCATACATAAAACAGAAAGCTCAGGCTGCACTTGATTCAGTGTTTCCCGCCAACCTACTCCAGATTGTGCACCACAACACCGCTACTTCCGGCTTCCGGTTTGGCTGCGCTTGCGCGATGTGGAAGTGACGTCACACCAGGAACATTTCATACATTCGAAAGTGGTTAAAAACGTGACACAGAAACTCACTCAATAACATTAATTATGGCAAAAGTAATCCACAAAACAAATGTCTTCTGCGGAAAGGATTTTATGCAAAGAAGTTTTCTGTAATTCAGGAACTTCAGAATCTTCTTTGGAATTTTCATAGCCTACCTATAAAGGTAGGTTATAAAAATTCCAACAAATATATAAAGTTATGAGAATATTTACTAACTAGTGTATGATATAAATAAAATTAGCTTTCATTATTTTGGTTCCCATCGATTTTTGTAGTTCAGTTTGCTTCATTTAAATTATAACAGCACGTGCTCACTCCCAAAAATGTTAATTTCACAAATTGCAAGTATTCATACCTCAAATATACGAACTATGTAATGCAAAACTAAAGTGCGAGGGTGAATGTACATAAATTATATTAAAATAGGCGCCCTAACCCACACGTTCAACTCGTTGGGCAGCATTTTAATATTTAAAACGTGGAAAAGGTGATGTAGCTTGTATGCTAAAAGGTTCAGAGATTGTTATCTTTATTTTGGTAACCTTAAAACGGCATTTTGTTTCAGGATTGTACTGTACCTGAAAGATTTCTTGCCCTAAAAATCACTTCTGGACCTCTGGCGTTGAATACATATATTTTTACAAAACTCGAAAACGCGCTATGAAAATTTTATTTGAACCATCGTAACATTTGAACTCCTGCACTGATTTTTAAATAATAGTTATAATGCCCTCAATCATGTCATCTTTTAAACAAAAATCACCGCCACAAGGTTGTTTGTCTCTCGATAATTTATAGGATAAATTTTGGAGAATGCTAACAGGAACTACATGACCTGATCCCACCATCCTCCTTCCACTCCAGGACAAGCAGACGCACAGTGCATTACCACCCCTACTTTTGTAGTTCTGTTGTATCGGTTAATGAAATACAGAGCATTTTTGTTTAAATTTTCAACCCCAGTTTTGAACCCCTTAGAGTTCGAATTTTCAGAATTCCTTTCTTAGTGCTCACTTTCATACCAAGACCTACCCACTCTTAGGCTTACTGGTTTAGGCTGTAGCTTGTCTATAATGTCAGAACAAAGAGTTTTATATTAGCATAGATTATGTGATTTATTTTAATTTTCCAATTAGTATGTGACATGTATATGTATAATGTAGGTATCTGTACAAACAATTATGGTGAGCAAACGAAATAAAATAAATTGAATAAAATTAATCGTCTGAAGATTAACTTCACTAGTCCCCCAGAAGTCTGAATTATTAACAATAATCAAATCAAATTCAGTAACTGTATCTCACGCCGCGTCCTGTCGTAGGCGTTATCTAATAATACCTGAGTGGTTTTGTGCCTGATTGGAATTCTGGCTGGCTTCTTCTCTCATAAGAGCGTGGGTAACATAAACTTGTATGTAAATCTGTAATTAAATCATACATCTCAATTTTCTAAGGTCTCAAGAACAGAACAGAGGAATCACTAGATATCAACTAAGACTACCCAATGGTCAAAAGTATTTTTTTAAAGAATACTTATGTAGTCTTACGTTCTTGGTCGTGTGAATAACAAATAGTAAATAAATCATGAGTAATAAATTATGAGTTCTGATACCGAACCGTCACGCTCAGGTCAGTTACGCTGAATCGAGTATAGTCGGCTCATGTCGGAAACTTCAAAAGTTTTCACTATAATCGTGAAATCATCAAGTGTGAGGGGAAATGTCGCAACCTGTATTTAAAGTTTTGTTTTAAATGAAATGGAACCCTAAAAATGTTGCTAGGTGGTTCACATTACTCTGCTTTTGGGTGAATTTTCCTTTCCGGCCGCAAGAGTCTGTGGTGGCATACTCTAATCTAAACGGACGTGTTCTTTAAACCCCTATTTATACAATTTTGAGTAGTATACTTAAAAATAAGTAGGGTATGGCAATACTTAGTAATATAGGAGAACAATCTTAAGCTTAGTTTTATACAAATATTGATCTGTACCCCTAGCACGGGGATTGTTGTCTAGGGTAGAATAGACAATAATGACATTGCATCGACATACATTGCGTACATTATTGAAGTTGATGGAATGCATTTCAAATCATTTACGTGTTGGATGACGAAGTGACGTAATTTTTCTCTATTCTACCCTAGACAACAATCCCCGTGCTAGGGGGGCTGTTTCTAAATCACAGTATGTGTATATTGTCACATTGTATATTTGACGACCTCTGTGGCGCGGTGGGTGAAGGCCCGCCTGCGACGCAGGAGGTCGCGGGTTCGATTCCCGCCTTGGGACAAATATTTGTACGATCTGCAGGTATTTGTTCCGGGTGTTCTGGTCGTTTTCTATGTATAATAAAAAATATCTAGCTATGTAACGTATTGTATTATGTATATCAGTTATCTAGTACCCTTAACACAAGCTTTGCTTAGCTTGGGGCTAGATAATGCTGTGTGAATTGTCCAGCATTACTTACTTTATGTTTAGACTTAGATAGGCAAATAATATTGTATTACATTTTTTTTATATATACTATACTATACTACCAACGCGGTTTTTTTGACAAACTAATGAAATGCTATTTATGACGAAAGAGGATCTCATTAAAAATAATAGTGTTTATAACGTAGACCGTATAGGTATCATTTCGTTTAAAGTTTAGTGAAAGTCACACACAGGTTTACACCTAGGTTTAAGTTACCTTAGGCTTAAATTTGGTGAATCAAGCCATCATTTACTGAGTAATATCCTAGAGTATCAGGAGATTCTAAGCAAACTGCTTGTGTAGTTACCATAAATTTCAAGAGTTATGCAATAATGATACTACATGGAGCTACGGGGCCATTTATGTGGTCAGAGAGACGTAGCTTTAGTCTTAAACTAGTAGTTCTAACAAACTATTATAGCTTTGGTATGGTTAATTGTTCAGTAAGATAGAACTACAAAATTCGCAATTTTATTTACTTTGTAGCAAAACAAAAGATTGGTTTCTAGTTGGTTATGATATTATATACGTGGGATACAAATTACATAATAATATTGCACCCTAGACCAAGACGGAATTATGTCGAAAACTGTGAGTGACAACAAAACGTAAAAAAACTGTTTCTTAATAAATTTAAACCCAATTTACAAAAGCTTACTTATCAAACTGCATGGTTGCAAATCTGACCTTATCTAATGCCACTAGCCTTTTCGAAACAAGTAAACTCTGTGGTTTACTTTTTTCTTTAAGTGATGTTAACGATGCTTCTTTATCGCCCCTTTAGCGATAAGAACCCTTAAAAAGATATTAGGGTTTTTAAAGAAAAATTTGGTAAATTCGCGGTAATAGAGTTTCTTATAACTTTAGTTCTAAAAAGCGATCTAGTATTTTGCTAAGTTTTTTTTGCAACGTATGAAATGAAAGAAAATGAATGATTAGCTGATTGACTAAACAAAGTTGTGGTATTAAAAAGTAGGTATGTGCAGTATTGATAATTTTCATTACAAAAATTATCTTTGCAAAGTACAGTTAGCTGCGAAAATATGTATACACTCCCATGTTTTGAAATGTGACTGAATATTAAGTATACCTATAGTCAGTGTGATAATTTATATATCGTATTCTGACAAGAGCGATGACTACTCAGTATGAAAAATGTGTGCGTAGACTTCTTTATGACAAGTTCCAAGTAAAATAAAAGTGAACACTTAGGCCCGTATTATGAAAGCATGCTCAGTCATCGAGCTCTGCTTGAGTGATGTTTATGTCTAGTTTTGAGTGAATACTAATTTTCAAACAATGCTTGGGAGCTCATGTCAAAATCTACACTCACTCAAGTAGCCGTCAAGAGCGGATTTCCTCCGTCCACGCCCTTGAGTAACTGCTTAGACATATTATTGAACGGTTACCAAGCATTACTTGAGTAATTAACGCTTGAGTAGAGATCACATAATGACTGCTTAAGTAATGCTTGGGGAAGCTTTCATAATACGGGCCTTAGAAGTATATACATATCTGAGCAGCAGTACATCAAAACATCATAGAACCATTTATCATATATAAAATAAATACATGCAGTACATAGGCGTATAGAGTATTTTAAAACCCTAACCGTTTAACAAAGTTCCTTTTTAAGGACAAAACAATATTTCTCATGGCTGTCATCATCTTGCAATGGGAGCACAATCTGTTACAAGTTTTGTTTACATGATCTCAGCTTCCAGAGATTAAAACAAACATACTCGAACAAGTTGCCTGGTTTGTTTACATTGGCCCACTTGTTGTTGGATAAAACCGTTATGTTTATATAATATTTAGATTTTTAGTACTTACTTACTTTCGGTGCATACTTTATACACAACAATTATTATTAAACATTTTATGATAGTAAAAAAGGTTTTTTTTGTTTTAGTAAATAATTTTCACAACCATGTACTTATCACAATCGGTACTTAGAAGGTAGTTAGTAGGTAGGCAGGCACCTAAATATGTTTCTTTTCATTTATTTTTTGGTTTATTTATTTGGAAAAGTATTGATTTTTTTAGGTTTTTTTAGGTGTGCTTTTTTACCATAACGGCCGCATCTGTTCTGTATAAAAGGTTCTTAAAAATAATTATAAAAACATTGCGATTACATAAGTACCAATAAATAAATAAAAAATTGTTTATTTTGTTCAATTTGCTTGCATGTACATTTATATGTTTTAGATTAAAGATATCGGGTAAATATCTTAGTCTATAGGTAATTGCACCATGGAAGGGCACTGCAGAACAGTTTGTGACAACTGTAGTGGATAGATAATTCTCTTTCTGAACCAATATATTGGCCAAATTAATAATTATTCTAATGTAACAATCTACTTATCCTCCGCCATAGACCAATAGTTATCTACGTACAATTTAAAACGAAAACCGAATAAGTTTCAGTCAGTCCCGTTCTTGCACTTAATTCATTTCATAATGAGCTAAAGGAGTGCATATTTCATCGGCAGCGGGGCGCGGGGCGTTAAGTGGGGTATTTTATTGGCTTATTATACAATATTCTAAGCTAAAAATCGTGGAAAGAGTACGTTTTTAATTGGGCTTCGGTCTCGCGTGGCGTTGACGCGAGGATTATTCATGACCGCTTCAGAGCCAAGAGTCGCCCCGTAATGCTGCGAACCATTTTTTTATTATTCCCACCCCAATTTAACTTTCTGAAATATTGACTTGAAGATTTGCGCTTTGTATTTAGAAGCTGCAACAAACTTTACTTTTATTGGTTCATTTACCGGTACGGATTGGCTAATAACAAGATTTGCGAAGCTTCACATTAAACAGTAACAGATACCTGTACAAATTCAGGGATTTGCGATCTCTATGAAGTTTCCTTGAATTTGTACATCCAATGCAATTGCTAGCAAAAGTTGCATGCTAAAAGAGTCTAAGCCGACAAAATGGCATCACAACACGTAGAGGAACTCAAAACCTTAGTTTACTTGTTATGTTAATTGTTCCACCTCTTCTGGGAAAAGTAGTAATTGAGCCAGTGGATGCAGCGGCAATGTGGCGTCATTAGTGCGCTTGTATGGGATTACCTACACCTGTTTGCGTTTGTAATAGTGACTACTACTAGTGAGTATTCGGTTATTTTGTAAACATAGAACAAAACATTCATTAAAGTAAAAGTTTGATGTAATTTACATGAACTAAAACCGACTCTGAATAGCTATTAAGCTTACTAATGAAAAAGCTATTTACACACCTTTTAAGCTTTGCTGTTCAAATAGTCCCTTATAAATACCTTGAGAGTAGGTACCCTTTCAAACAAAGACAAATGGAAAGAAAAAAAAAAACAATACAACCCTCTAGCTTAGAACCTCCTTCTTTTATTGGAATACCGTTAATATTATTTGATACCAATTTTTCAAATACAAATTAAGTACCTTGTGTATAATATTCATTAGGTAGGTGCCTACACTTTCCTAGTGAAAACCTCCCTGCACCTTCAAAATATACATAATATATTTAATGGTGCGGTAATATCATAGTCTGACAGCCCCTCATAACTTTAATCAAAGGTGCTCTGTAAGGAGAAGAAGCCCATCTAAATCAGATACGTAGATTTTTTGTAAACACATACATTCTGTAAAGGCTACCCCAAAAATAACGATACCACAGATATTCATATCATTCCATACAATATTTCAAACAACGCGATCCTGGCAGGCTAATTTAGCTTTCCGAACCAGCGGGTCGGCACACTGAATTTAAACATTCCTTCTAGAGCCACGAGAGGGCGCCAGAATCTATTTCACGCACATTACGCCCATGACTTATGAGTTATTGCAGCTGTAAAACTCAGCACACGTCAGTCCATTTGCTTGATTTTTTGGTTTTAATTTAAAAGCATAGGATTTTTGGCTGAGCCCTGAACGTGCGGGCGTATATTTTACGGTTTTTACTACGACAGATCGTGAACTGTGGTCGTAGGTATTTGGATTACAATGCAAAACCTGTAATGTAGGTATTGAAAATAAATAAATAATGCCGGACAATTCACACAGCATTATCTAGCCCCAAGGTAAGCAGAGCTTTTGTTATGGGTACTAGATAACTGATATACATAATACAATACATAGATAGATATTTTTTATTATACATAGAAAACAACCAGAACACCCTGAACAAATGTCTGCAGATCGTACACACATTTGCCCCGAGGCGGGAATCGACCCCGCAACCTTCTGCGTCGCAGGCAGGCCTTCGCCCACCGCCACAGAGGTCGTCAAAAAAATAAAAAGAAAGAAATAGAAAAATATTTAGCTAGATCTCAAGAACGAAAACGCAAAATGCCACAAAATATCGGCATTAACTTACGGCACCTTCAGATAGATGGCACTACTGGTTTTGCTTCCTACAAACGGGTACAAAAGTTCAATACTACGTATTTTTGACAGTTTTGGCACAGATTTAGCTGTACATAGATTTTCCCGCTTCTAACCGTGCGTGGGTCCGTTCTGCTTGTCCTGTTGACTGGACCACCGTATTTTTTTCGGTAGTACTGCTGTACATCCAAAAATATCAATTGATATCTCTTTAAGCTCTATATAGACGTAGGCACTTGCAATGAGCAAATATTCAATTTGCAAATTTATTTCCTTACCTAAAAATAAAATATAATAGGTAAAAATGTGTACCTACCTATGTTTGTGGCTAATAATTTTCGCTCATGAATTTTCTTCAGCAAGTTTATGACTGCTAGAAGATATAAATGACTCATGATGTCCGCTATGTAAGGTTAGGTACTTGTGATGCCCCATCGCCCGTGTCGAGACAACTCGGCGCCGGGTGGAGGAACGACCAGTCAATGGTAGCAATGACTCCAATAGATCGGGACTTACAGGGTGATTTTTATCCTTTGACATAAACAGACGGGTTTTATATTATGTTCTGTATGTCTGACATCTGTATGATCGTAGCTCCCAAATGGATATACCAATTTTATTTTGATTTTTGATTTTTTGCTTTGGAGATGTGATTTCATCAAAATTTTTAGCGTTTTGCTTTATACCTAGTGCGTTACTCGTACTGGGTAAATCGAATAAGCAATCGTTCGAATCCTGCCGAAATCGAATTTTTTTGAGATATTATTAAAAAGTTTTCATCGAAATTGTTCTTAGCTGTTTCGTTTTGCATTATAATTTTATTATGAGTTTTACTGTGTTCAAGAAAATTTATCGGGGTTTCAGATGAATTCCGAATAAGCATAAATTAAAGTGCTGAAAACAAGACATACGTATTTGGGATACGCCGCCGTCACTAATTTCACGCAATTTTTTTTGTTTTTAGATATTATTAGAGCAAGTGAGAAAATCGTCTGGAAACTGAAATTATAAGTAAAAACTGATATTCAGTTGGCCTTCACGGTGGTTCAAAGGTCGTTGTTTCTAACTTAGAAGTTATAAACCTAATTTCCCCAAAACATGATAAATCAGTGGTAGAAAACATTGTTTATAACTTATAACAGTAGCCAATTTGCGAACTCTGCCTGCTTTTGACAGGATGACGGTAATGAGTAATTTGCCATCCTGCTGCGTTTAGACTTTATATTATTATTTGCTTTTATATCTGGTATTTAGGATTGAACTAAAATTAAATCATTCTAGCTATAGGTTCCTCTTCGTACCAATAACGACCTTAATTTTATTTGTTAGTTTGTACACTATATTAATAATAATACCTATATTATTAAAAGGATAGTAGTCCTGCCTGCGTAAAATAAAACTTATTCTAACTACTTGCGCTGTATTACGTTTGCTGTATTTTTTTTTGTCTTTGGAGAAATTAGGAGTATGGTGAAGTGAGGTAGAGCTATTTTGCTGATGTCGAGGAAGGAAACACTACTTATCGGATCTTGCAGGTGACACGACCGACAAATCGGGACATCAGGTACCTCGTGGATCCTACTGGATGGGTGGCTGGGAGTCTCACACAACACTGAAGGGCACCAGTAGCAGCCCTACCGTGAGTGTCCACGTCCCAGCTCCGTAGGTCGTGACGGGTAGGACGCACTGATTGAAAACTTTCGTTTTCAAGAATTGTGGTATGGATGACGGGAAGACTCGACGTAGCGTAGTTTCCGAAACGCTGCCCAACCTAGCTGGATCCTACTCTTGGCCTCCATCTCGAAACTGTTTTTACTCAACCCAAGAAAAACTCACCCCTTGTGAACAGACTAGATGTATTGAACCTTAACTAACAGGTCAATGTGGAGGAAGTGAGCTCCTTACGATAGGTAATAGCGATGTTACATCTCAAAATATATAATGTGACAGTGACTAATCAGGCTGGTTTCTATTTTGCTTTTCGTTACGCGGGCAATACGCGGAGCAATTGTAATACATATTTTTTGGTTGAAAATCCATAAATAATCCTGGACAATCCATTCTGCAGTATCTAGCCTCAAAGTAAACAGGGCTTGTGTTTTGGGTTGGTACTATATAAATAATAAATACCGAATACATATTTATACATTCATAGATACACTTTTTTATTTATATACTAACACTCAGAACACCGCTATCTAATATCTGCAGGTGTCAGACTTTTTTCCCCAAACGGGGAATCCGGAATCGAACCTGCAACCTCCTGCGTCGCAGGCAAATTTTCGTTCACTACACCATAGAGGTCTTCAAATAATCAAAAGAGAAATTAAAAAAAGTTTGTACTGCTTTGTGCAGAAAACCAGATGGGTCAGCCCAGAGCAGCTTTCGGTTTGCGGCTTTGCACGAGTTGTTTTTATAAAATCGTTCAATGGTTGCTAACCCATAACAACTGATTTATGGGATAAAAAGTAGCCTCTGTATGATTCCAGGTTGAGATCTACACTTATGCCGAAATTTCAGCTCAGTCTGTTCAGTAGTAGATTAGACGTAAAGAAGTAACAAACGTCCATCCATCCAAACAAGTTTAGACACGGTTGGACCGTGTCCAAACTTTCACAATTATAATATTAGTTTGGTAGTGTGATGGTGGTGGAATGTCACCTGATCACAGGATCAGGTGACATTCCACCTTCAACACTAAATTATAGATGAAATGCCTGTAAAGTTCAAGCAAGAGTGGTATCAGATTACTGATTCCACTCCATTACACTTAAATGGTAAGGAGCTAAATTGTAAAAATCGTCATCGCTTGAAGTGACGGTAAGCTTAACGTAGGGTCTTATGCCCTATACTGCTACCTACCTACCCTATATACCTACCCTATGCTGCTAATCTAAATAGTCTTACTGACCTATAATAATTGTGGTATTTTAATATATTAGTACAAAACCGTTCCAGATAAACAAGCTGCCTACACTACATAATTAAAGTATCATGCACACTAACAGCTTCTTATGTAAAAAGCTATAGATTCATGATATCACAAAGAATTTGAATTACATTTGTAAGTAGGCAAATAATAATCAAATGAAATAAGATCCAATCTACAATCTTATTACGGCGTACAACACAAAAACGATTCTGAAACCTTCCAAGTCAAATAAGCTCAGTTCTGTCCTGCTTCTATATCATCTATTGAATAATGCCTCTCATGTATATCTGTGTAGTGTTTCATATCATTTCGAGACTTACCTACTCGATGTCCCAATAAAGTTTGTCTGGGATCTTTGCTGCCACATAATAAAGTATTACAAAAGCCAAAGACCGTCATTGTTGCTGGTACTTCAATCCGGGGCGCGTGGAGCGTTTGTGCGGGCGAGTTGACTGGAACGCTGGTGACGAAATCATTGTCAAAATTATAGGTCAGTTTTATTTTTTATATTTTCTGGAACCATGAATGGAATACCTAGGAATCAATTATGATTTAGATGATTTTATAATTATCTTACACGTGTGAAAATAGATTTTATTAATTTTAATATGAGAACGTTACATTTGTTGTCGTACCTACTCCAAGTCTATATTTTTTTAGGATAACTTAATAAGAAAATAAAGAGTTACCTCTATTTTACATAGAATTCAATTTCTGCTCATTAGTCCATCTAAAACTTAAGAAAGTCTTGACTGATTAAATTATTTTTTATCGCTCTAATACAAAGGAGGTTTATAAGAAATAAATGAGAAAAATATGTAGGTGATACGAAATTCACGGGGTTTTCACGGAGTATTAAAGAATCTATTGAATCAAAGAATATTGTCAAAATAATTGTGACTGAGCCATCATAACACATATTTAATAAAAATTATTGATTGTCCACTGATAATTCTAACTGGACCACAAAACATTACATTGTGACAAACACGTAGGTGTGACGCTTTGAGTTAATCTCATTACTAAAAAAGGACTAAACACTTTTGTGTAACTCACATTTTTTTTCATATACACACGACAGCCCGACGGCCTAGTGGGCAAAAGTTACCAAATTTTGAGTTCCGCAATCATAGAGACGACGGCGACGTCGTGGCCAACTTCGGCGTTGATGTCAGGCCGAATTAGATTATATGATAATTATTTTCAACCCTTCAAAAAATATTAACAGCTTGTGTCCGCACATTCGCACGCGTTGTACCGGGATAAAAACTAGCCTGTATGCTAATTCAGGCCTAGAACTATATGTATGAAAAGTTTTAGCCTGACCTATCTTGTAGCTTTTGCGTGAAGAGGTAACAAACATTCAAACATGTAAACATCCAAACTTTTGCATTTATAAATTAGTGTGTTCTATTCCACTAAGAATATCTATACTACTTATTACTAACGTGTTTTCCAGAGTGTAACATGTTGTACATCATGTTTTGACGGAATTTGTACGTAACGAGGCCCAACGACAATACTTTAGATGTATCCATGATTTTAGCGTAGGTGTTTATAATAGCATTTTGTGTTTCCCGTGGACAAATTAAGAACGTTAGTCCACAGGCACGTTAGTAAATATAAGAAGAGTTATTTTATACTGATGGTACAAGGTAATAACGATTGCCTTACTAAACAACTCGCCTACTGCGGTTTTGTAAAGTAGTCTGGTGGTTTTGTAAGGAACCGCAGTAAACGCTCCTCAAAGGGTACAAGATAAGGTTTTATGAGTTCGCCACGTCGTCGTCGTTTCTATGAGAAGTCCTGAGAATTTACGCAGTATAGGTTTGTTTAGGTTACCAATTACAAAACCGAGTACATACATACGAGTTAAGTTAACCATTTTATATTTTTATGTAGTACCTACATTAATAATATACGGTAGGTACTTCTGTACGAATTGTTACAAATTGGATCAGAGAGCTCGGATAGATACTGTTTTCAAAAAATTCTAGGTTCTAAGGTTTTTATTTATTATACTCTGGGTAATTTCTAAGAAATTAATAAATCCCAAAAATTTACGATCCCGACGGGATTCGAACCCGCACCTTCCCCTTCAGCGCAGGGGTGCTCTTTTTTCCAACTAAGCTACGTGATCTTATCTAGTCGGCCCGAAAATCTTTGGGAGTTCTTTCGGCACTTACGCCGTCAGCGCCACCTACAGAGGAAACAATGAAGTTATCCAATTCTGCTCAAAGACCAAATTTACATTTAGTTCTTTGACGAGAGGTTTTGCCGTTGCTTGATTCTAAGGTTTTTATTTATTATACTCTGGGTAATTTCTAAGAAATTAATAAATCCCAAAAATTTACGATCCCGACGGGATTCGAACCCGCACCTTCCCCTTCAGCGCAGGGGTGCTCTTTTTTCCAACTAAGCTACGTGATCTTATCTAGTCGGCCCGAAAATCTTTGGGAGTTCTTTCGGCACTTACGCCGTCAGCGCCACCTACAGAGGAAACAATGAAGTTATCCAATTCTGCTCAAAGACCAAATTTACATTTAGTTCTTTGACGAGAGGTTTTGCCGTTGCTTGATTCTAAGGTTTTTATTTATTATACTCTGGGTAATTTTTTGGGTAATTTATTAATTTCTTAGAAATTACCCAGAGTATAATAAATAAAAACCTTAGAATCAAGCAACGGCAAAACCTCTCGTCAAAGAACTAAATGTAAATTTGGTCTTTGAGCAGAATTGGATAACTTCATTGTTTCCTCTGTAGGTGGCGCTGACGGCGTAAGTGCCGAAAGAACTCCCAAAGATTTTCGGGCCGACTAGATAAGATCACGTAGCTTAGTTGGAAAAAAGAGCACCCCTGCGCTGAAGGGGAAGGTGCGGGTTCGAATCCCGTCGGGATCGTAAATTTTTGGGATTTATTAATTTCTTAGAAATTACCCAGAGTATAATAAATAAAAACCTTAGAATCAAGCAACGGCAAAACCTCTCGTCAAAGAACTAAATGTAAATTTGGTCTTTGAGCAGAATTGGATAACTTCATTGTTTCCTCTGTAGGTGGCGCTGACGGCGTAAGTGCCGAAAGAACTCCCAAAGATTTTCGGGCCGACTAGATAAGATCACGTAGCTTAGTTGGAAAAAAGAGCACCCCTGCGCTGAAGGGGAAGGTGCGGGTTCGAATCCCGTCGGGATCGTAAATTTTTGGGATTTATTAATTTCTTAGAAATTACCCAGAGTATAATAAATAAAAACCTTAGAATCAAGCAACGGCAAAACCTCTCGTCAAAGAACTAAATGTAAATTTGGTCTTTGAGCAGAATTGGATAACTTCATTGTTTCCTCTGTAGGTGGCGCTGACGGCGTAAGTGCCGAAAGAACTCCCAAAGATTTTCGGGCCGACTAGATAAGATCACGTAGCTTAGTTGGAAAAAAGAGCACCCCTGCGCTGAAGGGGAAGGTGCGGGTTCGAATCCCGTCGGGATCGTAAATTTTTGGGATTTATTAATTTCTTAGAAATTACCCAGAGTATAATAAATAAAAACCTTAGAATCAAGCAACGGCAAAACCTCTCGTCAAAGAACTAAATGTAAATTTGGTCTTTGAGCAGAATTGGATAACTTCATTGTTTCCTCTGTAGGTGGCGCTGACGGCGTAAGTGCCGAAAGAACTCCCAAAGATTTTCGGGCCGACTAGATAAGATCACGTAGCTTAGTTGGAAAAAAGAGCACCCCTGCGCTGAAGGGGAAGGTGCGGGTTCGAATCCCGTCGGGATCGTAAATTTTTGGGATTTATTAATTTCTTAAATTCTAGGTTGTTGAATCCATCGTTTTCGCAAAGAATTTTCTGGCAAGTCTGAAGTACCTATATAAATTTATTAGAAAAGGCTCGTTCAAAAAACTCTCATAACATTAGACAATTCCAGCCAGCTATCACTTTTTAATATTAGTCTTTAGGTTGGTTCCATTTGATGAAATGCTTATAATAACGCACATACGCCCATATCAAACAATATTGGCAAAATTCGTAGAAATTTGTCCCGGTTATAAAATAGAGTCACATAAATAATTATCATTTCAAGATGATCTAAATGATTCGCTATTCCTCAGAGATGTGTTCGATAGCGGCAAAATGACAGACAATAATTAGTATTTTCAAACGATTTTTAACTGTTTTGATATCAGAAAGTTGTTCAGGTTTCCGTTGCGTTACTTTTTTTAAGTCAAATAAAATAATATCACAGTAATCCATAATTGCTAAACAAACATGAGATTAAATAAAAAATTAAGCTTATTAATGAAGAAAAGCAATCATTATTTGTATTTTAATCAAGAACTTATCCACTTTGTTACTTTTGGGTAACTTTGCTTTGAAAATGTTGTGTTATATGTATGATAATGATAAAACAGTATAGTTATCGCATTTTTTTTTATACATCCTATTAATACTACAAGAAAAATATAAAAATACTTACAAGCTAGTGCCCTTTGTAAGAACGGAATAAAAATTAAATTTTCTTAGAGTTCAAACCTGAGACAGTTACAAAACATAAAGTAGCAGTTACGCAACGGAAAACGTAGCTTGGTTTATATTGTTCAAAACTTTCTATATTTCTTATTTCGAATCGGAAAATCCTAAAATCATGATTTTTAGAAAAAATAAAGAAACCCAAAGTTTCTACCTCGATGTTGTAATTCTTCAAAACCAAAGATTACGACGCTTGAATCCTTTGATGCTTTGTCAACTTGCTTTTGTATTTCCATTGTGTAACTATATCATTCCACATATACATAACCAAACAAAATGGAAGTAACGTTCCTATGGTACGCGATCTAAAATTATTTGTGTTTTTTTTTCTAAAACAGTTGAGGCCACAGGTGACTCAATAATTCATTTAAATACAATATACAGTACCTAGTCATTTCGTAAGTTTTACTTTACAAAAACACAAGGTTACAAGTCTAAATCACAGTTACAAAATTGAAGTAATATACACCACGGCGCTGCAGTCAGCATGTAGGTAAACGAGTTTGCTAGACAACCTGCCGTCAGAAACAGGATAATTCGTAGACTTGTTTGTTTATACGGAACAACATACACTCGCTACATACTAAGAGCAAACTAGTTTCTGTGGGCATTTCAAATAATACGACGAACCTATTTAACTATCTCGTTGTTGAATAGTCTGAGAGAGAGATTTAGTTTAGTCATGCCAAGACCGATGCGTCGCGAGGCTAGGCCATCCAGCATCTGGTTCAGCTCCTCTAGCGAATCCACCATTGAAATTGTAATCAGAGAATCGTAGGTGTGAGACGTAGTCGTCATTTATGATAATGCCCTTTCCTTTCTAGTCCAGCGTCTTAAACATATTTGTAAGATATATATCTGTAAGGCACCTGTCTCACTCCTCTGCGCAATTAGATCGGCTTAGGCTGCTGGCCCTATACTTGGACACTCATGGTGACGGCTTCGTAGAGACACCTCAACGCCTCGATATAACTTAGCATCGCTGTAATTATTCCAGAACAGCAGAGTCAAAGGCCTTCTCATACTCCACAAAAACCAGACACAGGGGCTTATTATACTGTTCGGACGTCTATGTACTCTATCTCACTGTGTCAATGTGGTCTATGGTGCTGTTCTGGTGGCTGGAACTCGTCGAGTGTCCTGGCGAGACGATTCCTGACCACTCGAAAGAATAGCAAAACTACAGACTATTGCAACTGTGTGCAGCAAACCACCTTGAATAAAACAATCGCTCTCAAAAGGTATTGTCGGCACACTCCCGCCAAGTGACGTCACTGAACACGTCACTCCAACAGCAGTAATGGAATTCTCATGCTCTTCTCGCCCTCGGTTTTGCGGTGCTAGTAATACACACTTTAAATTTCCACCGGTAGGTAGCCCCGCAAGCGTTCCAACAAGAAACTTTCGGAAACTTTTAAAGGGATTCAAATGGGCCTTATTTCAAACTTTATCTACTGAGTGACGGTGGAGTTATTTTGATCCATAATAGTTAAATAACTAAGATTTTTTCTGTCTCAGTGACGGAGCAGTGACCTAAAGTTTCTGAACTTAGATGTTTGGCTTATGGCATAAAGCTAACTAGGCGCTCCAAGCGCATAATCATCAGATACTAATATTTTTAGAATTTACTCGTAAGAATCACTGTCATCTTTCGCAGCTAAGATTATTTTTGTCACGCTCTACCATTTCAGAAGCGTCGCAAAAGATGACTAACTCGCTCGGTACATCCAAATTTCGTCATCCTAGTGTGAGACCTAACTGGCGAAAATAGGGTTCTGTTAGCGAAGTGGAGCAATCACGAATTGCTATTTTATTTTCTTCCCGCATCCGCATCGCACTTTAGCGTTTTAAAGATATTGCTAATTGCAGCAAAACAGTATTATAATAAAAAGTAGCATTCCGTTCGAACGGAATGTTCGCGGTTGATTGGATTTGTTTCGCTCTCCATTCAGTCCGCGACTGCGGTTTGATCCAGAACACACTGCAGTTTTATTTTTTCGCTTTCTATTGGTTCATTCACATGTTGATAAGTCATCGCAAAAAATCCTTTATTATTTATGACAGGTCCGATATGACTAGGCTCACCATGACCCGGTCAACATGTGGACCATTGCAGATTTTCCAAAATCATGGAATGAAGCTTTTGGAAAAAAATTGTCCTTTTAAAATCCTTTATTGTAGAAATTCGGAAACTCTCACGGCAATGTTATTTAAATCTTTAGTTTAAAACAAAATATTGTAATTGATTCATCCGTATTCATCTCTGTTTTTTGTGGAGGGTTAAAAATAATAAGGCAAATGAATCCATACTGCGGCCACTATTGGAATATCTTTTATTATGTTCAACTGTGTAATTCTTGGTGCGGTTAGGAAAAAACCTTGGGTTCCAACGAAACTCGTTTCCAGTGAAACACCACGGTTAACCAATGACTACGATCGGCTCCCAATATGTAGCGCTTTTTTATTTTCTGCCATTATTGTTTGTTCTTTTGCAACTGCTCATCTACGTATTGAGCAGAGTTCCATTGTTTTTCTTCAATTGATTTTTGTGGAGTTTCTTTTCTTTACACCTTTCCAATTGTGGATTTATTCGCCATTCCGCTGTTGTGCAAAACACTCTTCTTATTTCCAGTAGGTACAAAATAGAGTGTTAATTCTGTTTTCTCTTTTGTGCTTTCGTAAATGTATCTACCTAACTCATACAAGTATTGTAGGTTACCTCTAGTAGACAATACAATAAACGTATGATAGAGCTACTTCTTGTCTAGTCTGTCTACTTGCCAGTGACTGTCTCTTACTTTAATATATACTTAGGTGGACATCTCTTTAGGGTGCTTATGAGATGTCCTAAATTCATAGACTGGTGCGTCTACAAATTTACCCTTAAGGAGTCGTGTTCAAAAGCAATCCAAACTGACGAAATGCTATCCATTTAATCAGTCTTAAACCATCAAATACCAGGCAATCCAGGCTTGTTCCCACATTAAAGAAATGGCCACTCATCAAGTTGCCAATGTTTGGCCACAAAAATTCCGTCCAAGCATTTCAATTAAATCTTGAAAGGTTCTGAGGGAATGCCGTCGAACAAAGTGCCTCCTGCTCATTATAATTTAGGGGGTTCAGCTGGACCATTCACGTTTCTTTCACTTCCGAGTAGTCATGAGCTAATTATGTTATTATCTGTGACAAGAAAACAACCTTACTGGTCTTAAAATTTGCGTAAGTTAACTTTTTGGTAGTTTTGCTTAGCTATGGATTGCTTAAGCATTTGTCGGTAATGCGCGATGACGAAATACACCACATCAAATACCTATCTAATGTTTAAGCTTATACTGGAAGTCAAAGTACTTACGAATTTTAATAATTTCTTTATATCAAAAATCAACGACTTATTATAATTTGTGATTGGCAACACATTCCTCTGCAGAGTCGTTGCCGTTCATTTCCAAATAATAATAAACTCTAAGATATTTATCCCTAACACAGAAAAACAAATAATGTAATAGGACTACAATTTCCGAATACAAGAGTACCAACTTAAATGTAAGTTCAATAAAACTTAATGATTTTTTTCAAAAAACAACAAAAATCTTCCGTGGTCGTGCTAGAAAGTATTACACGAGCTTAGTGATTTGTAGGGAGTAAAATATACGATACTGGCTTTATCCAAATTATTTTAGCCACACCACTGAGTAATGTACCAATAAAATAATTTATGTTAGTATTAGATCCCATTAATCTAAAAGAAATATAATTTTTGGTAAAATCCCGTACAAATGTTATACAACTGACATAGTCATACCACTGACTTAAAGTCCCTATGGCTTTTAAGTGCAAATTCAACAACTTTGCTAGCCGATATCTGCCAAAGGTCAACCCAAATGTCATGATCGGTGATCGTTCCTACCTGTGTTGAGGGCATACACTCACCAACTCTCAGCTTTTGTAAATGACGAATGTCTGGCGTCCGCAGGCTCTAAGCCTAATACAATATAGCAAGAAGCCTTAGCCATAGTATGAAGTCAAAAACGTATTCCGAATCTGACAGTTATTTGTCGAATTTACTTTTAGGGAAAATCAGTGAACTTGCTGTTCGAATCTCTAAGTTAAACAAAAGATTGTTCAGGTAATTAATCTCGGTAGAATTCTTTTAGTCCTGATGAGACCGAATCAAGGAAAATAACAGCGATCCTTTAACTAGCCAGAGTTTGGCGACAAGGGTTCTCTTTTGTGTTCTCAAAATGATAAAAAACTGTTTTTAATCTAAAATCTGTAAACTTAATTAAAGAAATTATTTAATAAATAATTTCTAAATTGCGTTTAAAATCAGGAGGTTGCTAAAATTAATAGACCTGAGGTTTATATGAGGCTCGTCTTCAACAGTGGACCTAAACTGATTGTTAAAAATAATAAATCATCAAGTGCGAATCGGACTCGCGCACCGAGGGTTTCGTATAATAATTAACCTTGCTTCTTACCATATTTCATGATTCAAGTCAACAGGAAAGTGCTCTGCAGGTTTTGTATGCACGTGATTCCTTTTGAAATTTCAAAATATCCGGGCATAAACTTTTGAATGTTTGATTTATGTCACGGCTCCAAGAGGACTTGAGTATTTGATGTTAATGTCAGCTCGAAACGATACACATTTCTGAGAAAAGGGGGTTGACAGACCGGCGGACAACAAGGAGATCCTATAAGGGTCCTTTTTCTACTTTTGAGGTACGGAACCCTAAAATTAAGGTTAAACTATAGATAGAGCTGTGAACCACACCTTTGCTCTCGTAGAAATTTATGTTTTTACAAATTTTTAAATCACATACAAATTTCAGACATATAAGGCACATCTAGGGGGTATTTTTGTTAAAAAAAACCTTTAAGCAACCGAATTCGGAGTGAATTATTATAAAAGCGAAAGTTTGGTTCGACCAAAAAATTGTAATTTTCCATAGAAACTTTACCACCCTTAAGAAATGAAATAAGTCCCAAAAATTATCGGTTTCGGCGGGATTCGAACCCGCGCCCCACCCTCAGTACGGGCGGATAATTTTTGGGACTTATTTCATTTCTTAGAGATACCCAGAGTGCGGGTTAGCACTATAACAAAAAACTTTACCACCCTTTTTAACCCCTTCTAGAATAATTTTTGAAAATACTAGATTGTTTATCTATCTTTATCTACATACCAATTTCATTTCACTCACCATTTCATCTGAATAGGTTTAGTTAGTTACTGAGATACGTGGTAACAAACAGTCACAAAAACATTCGCATTTTTATTATTAGTAGATTTCTATTCCAGGAACCTCTCAGCCGGATTTTCGTCTAAAGTGTCATAGAGATAAAAGATTTACCACAATGTAGAACCGGAAGTAAAGTCTGCGGCCCGATTCCGAAGAGATTTCGATAATCCGAACATATCTCAGATGTGTGAATTGTCTGTGTGAATTGTCCAGCATTATTTATTTATCTCAACCTTAGGTCACAGAGATCGTCTGTTAAATCACACTCATATTACAAAAGTGAAAGTTTGGATGTTCGAATGCTTAGATGTTTTGATTTTTAGGGGTACGGAACCTCAAAAGGAAAAAAGAGGGTTCCTTTTTTCCTATTATGATCACTTTGTTGTCCGTCTGTCCGTCGTACAGGTAGTTTCCGGCTTCAAATATAAGTAGGCTACATTTTACCCATACATCAGTTCCTATGGGATAGAAACGACTTTTAAGCTTTTCCATAGAAACAAAGCGGGCAAAGCCGTAGGCAGAAACCAGTATTAAAAAAAGTTTGTATTTTATATGTATAGTTGTTTGACTTTGAATGTTTGTTAGTTCTACACATGGCGAAGTAACATTACCTAATCTGTAACTTGGCATGAATAGGTAACAAACATTCAAACTACTGAACGACTCGGGCTGAAATTTTTCATGATTTTAAATCAGGGTGATTTAAAATTAGGCTACCTTTTATCTTGAAAAATCGCATGCGAAACCGTGGACAGCAGCGAGTATAAAATAAATAAGTTTTATAAAATTGTGGCCTCGTATTCGGGTTTCTAAACGACTCAAGTACGGCTTTCGAAAGTAGCGCAAAGTTTGAAGCATCCGTGCAAATTTAAACGGACAGTCGGGTTGCCGCGAGCCGAGCAAGGGAATTCCATTTACCTGGCTCTAACCTACAGGTCTTAGCGTGACTAGTTTTCCGTATATCTAGCTGCCCAATGACTGCTACACTTTGCGTAGTTTGGGACTGCACTTTTTATCGATACTCTCTATTATAAATTATTATTATAAAATAATAAATAAAATCTAAATTAGTTTCAATAGCGTATCATATCCTTTATCCTCCCTTTATTCTTCATCCTGTCCAGAGGAGGGCGATACTGTACACGATACAGTTCTATACTTTTAGCGTTAGTATCGTTGCATTATGTTTTTTAAGTTTATAAATACATATTTACATGGAATCAAATATACTGTTTTTGTATATTAAGAGTTCATCAATCATATGAATTGAAACGTTTATAAATTCAAAATAATACAGGTCTATAATTTTATGCGTACCTATAGTAAAAATAAGATTCAAAACAATTGTATAACCCTAAAAAAAGGCAACATTTTAAGTTGTGCCCACTTTGTTTTAGTGAAGGAGATAGGTCAACGACCCGTATAGCTATCTGGCACCGAGTATAGCTTCACACTTTAATGTTTAGGAAACACAAAAATCTGGATACAAACTCGAAGAGCATTACCTAAAACCAATATTCGATTTATTGACAGAAAAACCACTTTATCATCCCTTACCGGTTTAACTTGTAAGCGCAAGGTTTTTTTTTAAAGAAATTGCGGTGGTAAATCTCTGCGGACCCGTTATTTCTCATCTGGTGTGTTTGCTTACGTTCTAAGACTGTAAGCAATGCGGGTAGACTGTAGACCTTAGTGGCATTCCCATTGCAACGTGAGAGGTCATGGTATTATGGTCAAGACTTCAGGATCTACTGTTTATCTAGATTATGTGACAACTAGCTATGACACTGCACCAACCTGCAGTTTCACACGGCATCGTTTACCCGGATAAAAGTAACATTTTTGTTACTATAGTGCGTAGGCTCTCGCACTCTGGGTAATCTCTAAGAAACTAAATGAATAACTAGCTAAGCTACTGCACCAACCTGCAGTTTCACACGTAATTGTTTACCCGGATAAAAGTAACATTTTTGTTACTATAGTGCGTAAGCTCCCGCACCCTGGGTACTCCCTAAAAAATTAAAAAATAACCCAAAAATTTTAGATCTCGGTTTTTTGTGACATTATTTTATACTTTTAATGCCTATCCAAGACCAAATAAGTCCTTACGTTCAGGCGTGAAAAACTGACAGAGTAATTTGTGGTAATAAAAATTTGTCCTCATTCGACACGAGTTTTTCTCAGAACTTTTTAAACTTTCGCGACTTGTTAACATATTAAAAATTATTTATCGGGTATTTATCACATCTAGTCGCCCTGTGACCACGATCGCTGTAACTTATTAGAAACGTTAGAAGAAAACAAAAGGTAAGCGATCAATAACCGATGAATTATCTTTAATAATTTTTCTCAGAAGTCAATATATGAACGGGAGAACAATAATTAAGTTGATTTACGTATCTATCACTGCGGATTTTATTGAGCTTTTTTTTTCTACTTTCGGTAGATCGTAAAGCTGAACACATGTAATAAATCAGCCTGTAGCTAGTAGAGCTCTCGCTGCAGTGATTTTCTGTATTACATAGTTATCAAACCGAGATGCCTTATAAACCAGAAAATGGTACAGTCAAGTTATAAAAAGAAATACGGCATTCGTCTGTTTATTACTGTGCATTAGTTATACAGCTTCCGTAGTGTCGCCTCGGCATGAAATGGGAACTAATGAGATTTTGATGTTTTTTTGACTGTGCTTTTATTTTCTCTGGTAACATGAAGACGTTGTTAGTGAAGTGTAAAGTTCCACTAGGTTATTCTCACGATCTCAACTATGACGTAGATATCTGGGACACTGTCACTATACCTAATGTAAAGTACATTAGGTATAGTGACAGTGTCGTAAGTGTGTGACTTATACTTACTTCGTTTAAGGACATTTTCGGGTTACGTGTTTCAAAATTAGTGTTAATTTAGGTTATTTATCTGATTACTTACTGGAAATTTACTTCGTATAAAAACTGTCATAATGAATGCCAGAAATTTATGGGAATAATTAAGATAATTAAAATAAAGAAGTGCCATCTTGAGTGAGACAATCAGGTAGTGGACGTGTGTGGGCTGATAATGATGATGAGACTTTCTGTCTTAAAGCTGTTATTGTATTTTGACCTGGAAAATATAATAAACATTGATATAATTTTATAGAAAACTACCTTCTGCCCGTTGCAGCTTCGCACGCATTTCACCGGGATAAAAAGTAGCCCGTGTCTGTCACAGGGATACCATCTACCTACCTGCCAAATTTTATCCAGATCTGTTCTGCCGTTTTGGCGTGAAATGGTAAGAGACAGGCAGACAGACAGATTTAGGTACTTTCTAATTTTATTTGTATGAAGTATGGATAAGATTCTAGCTATACTTTGGTTTTATAGTATTTTCCAAATCATTAATATCATGCAAAGGAAGGAAGTAAGGCCTTAGCACAGCAGTGGGATAGAAAAGCAAATAAAAAATAAGAGATTTTTGATGAAACCAAGCATTATAAAGGCGTTGAATTATAACATGGTTTTAGTTGCGAAACTCGCCAACAACGCTGCATTTCTGTTACGTCTGGCTCTTCATCAGAGTATGTGCAATTATTAGCAGAAAGCTTATACCGACACCCGTTAATTAATTAATTTTGGCAAAACACTACGTAGGTAAGTTTAATAAAGCAATTTCTATGCAACTGCACACAGTCCTGCAGTCTAAGTTGCGTTTTATGTGCCATGAGCTGGGAAGAGGCGGTATCGTAGAAGACAAATTACATTCTAAGTTCTAGTAATTTTCAGTGTTACCATATCACCAAGTCAGCCCTTCTCCTGTAACAAATATTTTGACTAGACCTGTCACAAATCTGGACGTTTTTGAGTGTCTACAAAAATGCACGAAAACATAGAGTATCGATTTTAACTGATTTTAATTTCATGGTTTGCATTTAATGTTTTATACAAAACCTGTGGTATCCGTAGTGGTCCCGGCGACTAAGAGAAAGTACTAGTGGAAGGGCAGGAGCTTCTTTCTGTGTATTTTTAACACCTTTACTGCGATCAGAAATCTGGCTACAAAGCGTGGTGATTTAAGCAAAACCCCTCTGTCTTGTTGGCACGCTTATCTGTGAATGTAAGTGTGCTAAGGAGGTTCATCATAAAAACGGTTCCGAAACCTAATACCTAGGCACTTTTTCAATCGTCAAAACCCACAGAATATCTATAAGCCGGCCAGAATGTAATAACAATGAAGTAGAAAGAATACAAATAAGATAATTATTTCGTAATAACAGCCTGTGTAATATGACAACGGGGAGCACATTGTAGAAAATGTTGGGTTTAGAGCATAATCTTTTTGAGGCCAGAATATTACTCCGGAACGGGAACGGGGTAGGTTTTACCTACATTTTTAAAACTGGAACCAAGGAAACTGAGGCTGGACTCAACTTAAAACTGGGATCGCAATTAAATACCTAGATGGCTTTCTTAGTTAAAATGTGTCGTTTTTAATATATTTTTCAAGTTTTTTTTAAAAACTGTCAAAGAATCAGGAAAAATTAAGTAGTTCCTCTCTACGTACTCTCTACGTAAAATCTACCACTATTGTACGTACACAGTAGATGGATATAAAAATGTTTAATACTGTTGCAAAAACTGTTACTTTTTCTCCGGGCCGGGTCCATCCCGCTGCCATAAGAAGAAACCCTCGGCTCGGATATACAAAAAGGACCCTTCAGATTTACGAGCGCAGTGCACACTGAGAATGAATTTATTTAGCACTGGCTAAATTTGCTACGAATAAATTCACAGGATGGAATTATGCAAGGGTATTTATCATAATCATGAATTTTATGAGACGTATATTGAATAAAATAGACATTGCAGAGTTTTTTTCTGCCCGTTTGGAGACGAAAAAGGAAAGGCCCCTTCTGGTTGTTATCTTTTCCTTTTTATATTGCTATGGTAACGTTACATAGTTCCCTCTTTAATGTCCGCTAGTAAAGTAAATTATGATTATTTTAGTTACTCTCTGTAAAACGAGAAATAATTATGGCTATCTCGCTCTCTGATAATATGTGCGAGTATTCGGCTAAACCGGCACTGCGAAATCTCGCCGCGCGAATTTTTTTCACGCGGATTAATAATCTGCGTACTAAATTAACGCACAGTGAAAAAACTTCTTCTAAATTCTGACAGTTTCGACCTAGTTCTCAGCTGCGAGTGCCAGTTCTGTACCTACTGTAAGTCATTTTAACGGTTTTAGATATTTTTATTAGGACATAGTCAAGCAAAACGTAGCTGTAGCAAGTCTGTTTTGAAATGTTCAGTTGATTCCATATTATAATAATTGAATTCAAAGTAACAGGCTCCAAGATTAGAAGATTGGATTGAACTAAGAAACAGATGTTTCTTAGTTTATTTACTAATTCTGAAAAAAATGTCGACAGAATAAAAAATAAAAATCTCCTAGATCAAGCGACAAAGTTGCTAGAGCGGCAACACTGCCGCCCACGCCACGCGAAATTTTATCCGAAAAAAAATCGCGTATATTTTAAAACACAGATTTGGTTGAGGACTTCCGCGCGGATTTTTTTCCGAAAGTGCGGATAGCTTTATACAATTTCCATATGTTACAGAATCCTGGGGACAAAACCGCGCGGTGAGATTCCGCAGGGCGGAGTAGATAAACCCTATTTGATTGTCATTCAATCATTTATTTTTGAACTTAGATGGCACACCACACTGCCGTGCTTGAATGAACTGTTGTAGTTCCCACTTCAACAATATCGTTCACTACTTATCTTGATATTGAGCATTAGTAGGAATCGTAGTCCAAAGATAAGATTTAAAAGTATGATCAACACTAACACCTAGATTAAATAAAGACGGCGTAATTCCGATAGCCGAGGACCGAAGGTAGGTACTAATTGATATAGAAAAATATACCTACCAGTAATTTTCTTAACACATGTCTTAAGAAATTAGTATGGTTTTAATGATAAAGTTATATTAAAAGAGTACAATCCTACCAGACGGTACTTAATAGGTATGTAGGAGTTACTTATTCACATGCATACCATATCCGATATGATGGCTTTCCTCTGTCTAATAATCGTATAAGTAATTGAACTTCGAGTAATTGACAAATTCGCAACTTTTTATTAAACATATCAGAGCCTTGCGGTTTCACCCGCGTTCCCGTGGGAACTCCAGCATAAAAATTATTTGTGCTATTCCAGACTATAATCTATTTCTGTGCCAAATTTCATCCAAATCCGTTCAGTCGTTCCGGCGTGATTGAGTAACAAACATCCATCGACCTTCGCCTACCGCACCACATCGGTCGTCAAAATACCTTCAGATCGTACAAACATTTGTACCGAGGCGGAAATCGAACCCGCAACCTCGTGCGTCGCAGGCGGACCTTCGCCCACCGCGCCACAGAGGTCGTCATATAGTAGAAATAAGACGTAGGATAAGATACGCAACATAAATGTCTGATATCAGAAAGACATCTGAAATGGTAAAACCATCATCAGAAAGACATCTGAAATGGTAAAACCATCACGTTTTCACTTACAAAGATTTTCATTCCTCAAAACCTATTCTCACATTGCGTATTCGTGTCTGTCCGTCTGCGTAGCTTTCTGCATTAAACATGAACGTCGGAAATTATCGCTAACAGTGGTCAACTTATTAAAATATATTTATTTAAATAAATATTACTAGCTTTTTTTCTTCTTGCCCTGTTAGTTTTTCTGGGATGCAACTTAGTGTATTAAACATTGATTGATTAGTAAAAAAGGAAAAAGGTATTTTTTGAAAAAAAAAAAAAATTTTTTATCAGTTTGCCTCAACCGGTTGAGTTAAAATTTGGCCCACTTGTGTAAGTATCGGTGATATGAACTTCTACTCTGTAAAGTTGTTTGCAAATAGTCAATTTGAAACGCTGAAAAACACTGGACTAGCTGATACCGTAGTCGTTAGTTTTTTTTTGCGATGGATTTGTGCCTTTGTGGTTGCATTGTTGTTTTCTTCAACCTAATGTCGAACTACTTTTTTAAGTCTATACAAAGAAACGAGCAAAGCTCTCTGCTTCAGCTTGGACGAAAAGTCGTTTTTCCTGTTATCAAGGTATTGTTGACATTTTTATACTTCTGGATCATAATCTTGCCAAAATAATATGTTTACATTTTTAAATATGGCATTTCTATACTTATTATTTCTGGGTTATAGACGTTTTTACATACCGACATTTGTAAATATCGACATTTCTATATCTCGGCATAAATAGCCTTCGACAATTTAATTTTATAAATTCGACATTTTTATACCTAGTTATTTTTCCTGATAGACCTAAGTCGCCAAAAGGATCATAATATGTATCAATGTGATCAATTGTCCGATTCAAAATATTCATTAGGTCAACTGATCCGGGGAGTTCGAGCGGCCTCAGTTGACTAAAGACCCGTAATGCAATGTGAGAGTACCATTGAGCAAGTCTGATGACATAAGAAGACAAGACAAGACAAAAGGTTTTTAATATGTATTGGACAAATCTTGCACCTAAATTTAAGACGAGTTATCCTCAACCGATTCAGCTTATCAAGCTGGTCTGATGATGTAGACAAAAGGATGCCATATAACTCTTAAACAAAACGACCTCCGTCGGGTTTGGGTAAGTTGGGTTTATCTTCCCAAGCACTTTGGTCCTAGATGATTTTAAAAGATGGTAATTAAAAAAGTTTTTTAAATCATTAGAAAACATGTTTATACAAAACTCGACTAGTGGGAAGCGATTATGAGGTCTATTAAGGGCCACCTAGCCTAAACGATGCTGATTGAATCTTTTGTTTTGTTTTTATACTAGTTTCTGCCCACCGCTTCTCACGTTTTATTCTATGGAAACGTTTAATGGTTATTTCCATCCCAAGAGAACTGATTGATGGGATAAAAAGTAACCTTTGTGTTCATTACGGATGTAAACGGGTTAACTACGAACCTTATTTGTGTTGGAAGAACACCAACGTTTCATCCCTCAACGAGGGACTTCTCCAGGGTGAGTGCGGTTCTAGGCGCGCGGCCCGCGTCCCTCCGAACACTGCACGTAAAACCTATGTGTTAATCCGGGTGTAGACCTACATACATATTTGCAAATATGTATGTTGTATTATGTTTATATGTTTGTTACAAACATACATTCCATTCATTCATCTATCCATCCAAAGTTCCATTAGTACATCTTTGCAAAATTACGCCCCAATTCAGAAGTTGACGTGAAAAAGTAACAAACATACATTCCATTCATTCATCTATTCATCCAAAGTTTTATTAGTGCAAAGTAATAGTGTTAAGTATGATTATTAACTTCTCTTGCAGAAACCCAAATTACTATAAACCTGAAAAAGCTGAAAAAGGTAGTCAAATTCACACCTTCGCCGTTCGCATGATAAAAGAGTTCATGAAACATTTAATAAACATTTACGATTTGATTCAATTTATATGTATTTTGTAAGGTAATAAATACATCTAAATAAAATCTAAACTAACAATTGAAATAAATATCTAAATCTTTATCTATCGTATTTATAGTCACATTAAGTATAAACCTATTTATAATAAATTTTCATCAGACTCAAAAGCCGTCATAACATTAATAATATTTTCTACTAAGTACAAAATCTATACAATTTAAAGTAAGTAAAGTGTAGTTAAGTGTTCTTTGTTTCATCACAGCCACAATTTTATTTCTCAGTTTAACTTTTGTTAGCAAACAAATTACGAAGCTCACAAGAGTTATCAAGTTCTTTCTTATCAAAAGTATAAGTTCCTACCTTCGATAAAAGTAAAAAAGGAAGATACGGTACTTTCTACCAGCGCTCACTCAAAAACTGTACCGTGTCACAGATGAAATAGTGATAATGTATCGGATTATCAGAAAATGTAAAGTTTGGTGTATATACTTACGCGGGAAAGTATGTCATGCCTTCGGCTTTGTTTTTTGTTTTGGAGCTATTTGTACACCTGGTGAACGAACACAAGACCATTGTCGTGGTGATTTAGTCTATATCACACAAAAGTATACGTCGTAGCAAGCACGCGAAACACAAACGCCACCGCCCGCACCGCCGCGCGCCGCCGGTCCGACTATGACTGAGGTAAGCGAACATAGTTGAACTTAACTTGAGCCATCCACTTTCGAGATGGTAATGCCCCATCTCCCTTTTTTTACTTATATCGAAGGTTCCTACAGTTTTTCAGTTAGTTCTATATCCTTTCGTTCTTTTTCTTGAGTCCGCCGATCTTGAATCATTTGTAATAGCATGTCAGGTACCCAAGTGACAAGCAATATCACTAGGAGAAAGTTCTGTGCAGTTATACAAATGATATAACTTTCCGTAAAGTCTCTGATCCAACCGAGGAAATATCCCGTGGGGGGGACAATGATGCCCATCGACAACATTCCTAAGCCGACAGCAGCGGGCACTTGGTCCAGTCGACAATTTTCAGAGATAGACAAATTTCGTGCCACAATGATCATACTGCGTCCAAGCCCGTAGAGACAAGACATGACGATCAGGGCGATCAGCTGTGATTGGTATGCCAAAACTGAAAAATATCAAAAATTAAATCAAATTGAATTAACAATTCAGTTGAATTACCTGTAGATTGTTTGCAACAGTCTGCAGTTAACGCAATTGTTTCAATTGTAAATACTAGTTTAATTTAATTATATTATTTGATTGTTGATGACGACCTCTGTGGCGCGGTGGGCGAAGGTCTGCCTGCGACGCAGGAGGTTGCGGGTTCGATTCCCGCCTCGGGACAAATGTGTGTACGATCTGCAGATATTTGTTCAGGGCGTTCTGGTCGTTTTCTATGTATAATTAAAAAATATCTATCTATGTATTGTATCATATTATGTATATCAGTTATCCAGTACCCATAACACAAGCTCTACTTAGCATGGGGCTAGATAATGTTGTGTGAATTGTCCAGCATTATTTATGTATTTACTGTAATTTTCTTCACTACATAGTACAAAACAAAGTCGCTTCCCGCTGTCTGTCTGTCCCTATGTATGCTTAGATCTTCAAAACTACGCAACGGATTTTGATGTGGTTTTTTAAAATAGAAGTGAGTGATTCAAGAGAAAGGTTTATATGTATAATACATGCACCCGTGCGAAGCCGGGGCGGGTCGCTAGTTGTTAATAAAGGTTTCCATTAAAAATTAATTATTTCAATAGATATATAAAAATCATCTACAAATTTATACAGAAGCTCACGCTATGTCTCTTACTGTCACATTAGGTGGTTGCTAGGGTGTTTTTTTTTTAAGTTTTACGGGATAAATACTAATCATTCGGAAAGAAAATTATATGGGACCACCCCGGCATCATTCTCTATACAATAATGAAAGAATTATGAAAATCCAACTTCTCTGTAAAAAGTTATGCGTGACCTAACATAAAAAAATATGTACGTGTCGACTTGAGAACCTCCGTCTTTTTTTCTACGGTTGAAAATGAACATTAACCTTTTTATCAACTAATGCGTGCAATAACTAAATCTTGTTATTTGTTATTTTATATCTAGGTGCGTGCTTTGAATAGCCCTTGAAATGATCAAAGGTACGCTAGATAAGTTGTTATCAGGTGTTATCGACCCAATCCACTCGGTGGGGTATAAACAAAAATGTGATCGACAAATTGACAGGAATATAAAAACAACGCGTAATAATATAAGATACCAGCCTGTAATAACAGCATTTCGAGGTTATCTGTAACCTCAAAACCTTGTTGTTGCGAGAAATAAAAATGTTATCCAAAGAACTTATGAATTAATTTATTTATTTATTCATTAATTGCTTCTTTGGGGTTTATTTATTATGAAAATTATTATTATATGTAAACACGTGTCGTCAAAGATATTTAACGAAACTAAAGAATTTAAACATGGGCAAGCAGCACCATGCAGTAGCAAAAGTTAAAGATAAGTATATGCAGTCTATCTCCCATTTACTCCCTCCCCATTACTCCGTCACCAATCAATCAAAAGGTGAAAAAAGTGGTAAAATAAACGATAAAACAACAACAACGTAACAAACAATGGTAAATAAGGTCTACATTCAACTCACTTTGCCTGATAATGATCAGCCACACACACGTCATAATAAACATCCATCTAGCCTTTATCCGGTATTGGTCTTGAATATATGGCAGTACAAGTCTTCCAACAATATCGGCAGCTGCGACAGCAGACATACAGAACGCTACCTGGTTCCTATCGAAGTTCGCAGTGTTCTGAAAATAATGGATTTTCAATGAATACACTTAAATCAAAACGACTACAACCAGGTACAAGTTACATCCAGCAAGAAGCTTACACATCAATACGAAGAAACTCCTGATTCTGTAAATGTGTCACAAAGATGTGAATACAAAAGAATAGGGAATAGCAGCCAGAAGGATAGACTAAGAGACTAAGAGGCTTACGGACAAACCGAATTACGGTTTAGGTTAGCTTTAAGATAATTTTAGTAAAAAAAAAAAAAAAAGGAACCAACGGAAAAACGACAGCCTAATTCCAAGAAATTAAATAAGTTCCCAAATAATTGTTTTACGATTTCTTCACCCTGGATTAAAACATGAGCTAAGCAAGCAGCGAGAGATTACCGCTTAGAGATTACCCAAAGTGCGAGGGCTTACGCACGCAAAACAAAACGATAGCCTAATTGTAAGGCTTACCTTCAAAAACAGCGGAAACAGCATACTGAAATTCTGAACGGACGTGGTCGCAATCGCTGTACCGAAAATAACGTTCAAAAATCTAGGGCTTTTCAGAAGCGACAAATCAAATAATTTGATTAATTTCTGTAACGCTGTCGTCGGCGGTGGCGCCGGCACTGTGAATCTAGTGGTTCCTGAAAATACAAATAATAAAGGTATTAGTTAAAAACTTGATATACAATATGCAAATAGAAAATATTGCTAGGATTATAGCAGAAAGTTCAATTATAGTTGTTTGAGCAACGCCTTTCATGTAGAATCCGCAATAAAATTGTGTACCCTTGTATCACTTGTACTTATTAGTTTTCCAAATACTATGGCACTCAATTTGCAAGCTTTTATTTTAAAAATAGTTAAATTCTACTCGTTCGTAAGTCTGCTTACCATTTACTCCATTACCCGCTTTTACAGTCTTGTTTGTATTCAATTCAATATTACTATTAAACGTTTTTTGGTTCCATTCATTTTTCAATTTATTGTTACCGAGTTCAGGCTCAGTGCCTCTTCTATTTATGTTAAGATCTTTGTAAGTGTTCGAGTTCTTTCTAATGACAATGTCTTTGTGTTTTTCTAATAACTGTTGTTTTTCATCTATCACCACTTCTTCTTCAACTTTCTTCATGTGCCATTCTACAGGTTGTATAAGTAATGTTCCACAGATCTGCAAAAGAGCATAATTATGAAAGTGATTTAAGATTATACCTTTTGAAACGAGTACTACTGCCACTTATCGCAAATATCCCGAATAATTTTTTTTAATGTCGCAAGTAATTTTATTATTCCATCGACTCTGGATAAAGAAAGTTATCCAAACATGTCTCACTTGGTACTAGATAGCTTGGCAATACAGGTTGTTGAGTTATGTATCTCCTTCACACAATCAAAAAGGTGAAGAACTTAAAATTTTGCATTTTTAGGGTTGGTACATAGTACAATACAATACAAAAATTCTTTATTGTACACCATAAAATAACATAAGAAAGAGACATCACATAAGATAAGTACAATGGGCGGCCTTATCGCTTAGAAGAGATCTCTTCCAGGCAACCTTGGGATGGTACCTACAGCAATCGCAATACAAGCTTCACAAGAGCAACTCTACTTTGATGTGGTAAAAGCGTCCCACATACGCAATATCAAAATTAATAGTTACCCCATGTAAACTCAACGAGGACAGAAGCAAGCACGCGCCTCTGTAACCGTAATTTTCCAAGAGGTACCTCACTAAGTGAGGCATTAGGGTCTGTCCCACACCTGTTCCCACATTGGCAAGACCCACAGCGCGACTCTTCTTCAGCTTGAAGTAACTATTTATAGCCACAAATGAAGAGTTCTGTATGAAACCCAGACCGATACCTGAAACATAGAACGTTTGTTATATATATGCAATCGATAGTTCCTGTTATTATATCGTTCGGTTCAGATTTCAATGGAAAACATCATGCTGTACGCTCACAGTTTAACAGTAGGGTATTATAAACAGGTCTATGTTTACAAAAATGATAAAACTATTCGCCAGATTCTTCATCCACTAAGATTTTGATCTTTCATGTTTCTGAGATTTTTATTGATTTGTGCCTCCTTTTAATCCTCCTATTTTTTATAATTCATATTATCAAAAGTCCTTGCAGAAACAAATGTCTAATAATTCTGTATATTATATTGACAGACAGAAAACAGCCATTGTATATGCAGTTAGTCATAATAAGCGGCGACCCGCTAAAATGTGCGATTATGAGGCATCATTCACGTGACACACCTCACTGATTGTGTAAATGGAATGGATACATCAGGTCGACTTCTCGATAGTACTTACGCAAGACTTATAGAAAGAATTCATATAAACAAAAGGGTAAATTGCAGCAAAGGAGAATACTACGGATTGTTATGTTTGACTCTTGTTTTTCGTTAAAATGGAACACTCACTCGTTTTGATCTAGTTACAGATTTATCACATATAATAAAGAAGTTTCTTTCATGAACATTATATTATATGACATTATTATTTGACATAGTATTACCCGATAAATATATTTATTAAACTGGCTCAATTCCCTTTTGTTTTTCTTATAGTAGATATATATAGGCCTGGAAGTGGGACGAGTCCGGAATAACTCGATTTTTGACGTCAGCTTGGATAACATGAATAAATAATAATTGAGTTTTCATCTAGACTCTGTCTATAGCTTATTGAAAAGTAGACGGATAAGCATCAAAACCGTGTCTTTTAAACATAGTGGAAACCTTTATTACATACAAAATAAAAGTCAATGCAATCTCACCTAATAGTAATCCATAACTAAGTATTAAATGAAAAATATTCGTAGCGAAACCACTGAAAAATATCCCTGCCGTACAAAAGCAGGCACCAGTCACAGCAACGAACCTTGTCGAGGTAAGTTTGACTATGGCTCCGGCTATAGGGCCACCGAAATTAGTGACGAACAACATGGTACTCATAACAATCGCAGCCCCTTTTGTATTGTGTCCCATTGCTTCTAGTTCTTCACCGTATAACAAACTGAATAGTGACAACATTGATTGATTGAAAATCTGCAAAACAGACAGAGCAGTTAGAATTTAGAGTCGCTATATAAACGAACCCGTAATTTTGTCTTGGTAACTATCGGGGGAATGGAGATTTTTCCCATTCGCATATACTAAAATTGATGCGACATAAAAGTAGTTATATCGCAGGGCAGTGATAAAATAAAGAATTGTCAATTCCCTGTAAAATCGTTTAATAATATTTTTTCTTCGACAATATAATTTATCACCGCAGAAGTATGAAAAAATTCGCTTGGAAACTCATCTAAAGCATCTTAGCGTCAAAATAAGTTTTCCGAAGGAACCTACGGATCGACTCTATTATAGAAAGATTTTAATAAGATTCACTCTACCTACACACTGAACCCCATCACATATAAATAACAACACCTGTACCTACATGTATTTCATGCAATAAACTATACTTTACTTTACAGCTCAGCGGGTTGGTGCGGGATTTCAGTGTATGATATTAATACCCCTACCGATAGTGTTTTTTCAACTGGTCAGTGACCCGTCAACTTTCGTTTGTAGATAAGATGAATGTTGAACCGAAGCAAATAAAACGGCTTTGAAAACAACAATGGTTATTTATTGCAAAGTCAAAGACACCTTACCGTTCCAACCTTATTACAAGCATCCGTGCCTTCTCGTCAGCGCGATCTAGCCGTGGGTCGCAAAAATTTTATAGACGTACCGCCCACCAAGTACATAACTAAATATTCTTAACTTAACAAATATGACCCGCCCACCATGACATGAGAAGCAAGATGTACACGAAAGGTGAAAAAATCTAATTAACAACTTAATTTACAACAACAAACTTGAATTTGTACATTATGTGGACATTACACATAAAAATTTAACATAACTTACTTCTTATATAGGTACACAGTAGTAGTTATATAGGTACATACAGTCCACGTATAAACAAACTGAACATGACAACGCAAATTTAAGAATGTAATGTTGTGATACTTACATTGCTAAGTGCCGTTCCTATCAGTACCATCCATCCCCATCCACCATCAGGAGGAACCAATTTGACCACTTTCATAGTTCGTGGTTTTGCTAGTAAACTCTTTTCACTCGCCATTTTGTTTTATTTATTTTCATTATCTATATTTATTTCTTATTCATAAAACGCACGTCAGATCTGAAACAAAACAAATACAGTGTAAGTATCACATTAAAAAAAAAACAAATAACAGTAAATTATTTTGTTTTGATATTCTGATTAATAATATGTTAAGGTATTTATTTGCTTAACAAGCCGTCAGCATGGAATTACACATCGGAATGAAATCAATACCTGTACAGTTTCCGGGTCACTTAATAAACTTTATTGGAATTATTATTTTCAGTGTTAATAACGATCAATTAGAATATAACATCAATCTAAGCCACCAGGTTCAGCCCAGTCGTTTAAACGTTCAGTTATTGAAATACCCAGATTATCTAAGGTTTTTCTATTACAGTGCGAAAGCCTTCGCACTCTGGGTAATCTCTAAGAAATTAAATTAGTTCCCAGAAATTCGTGGCTTAGTTGGTTAGAGCACACCCGTACTGAGGGTGGGGCGCAGGTTCGAATCCTGCCAAAATCGAATATTTTTGGGAACTTATTTTATTTCCAGATTATCTGATAAAAATATAAAATACCTTTAAAATATAGCACTATATATATATAAAATAATTGATTTTTTTTCAACAAGCTTTGTCTGAGCAGAATAGAAGCCACTGAAATCTTTAGATTTTCTCGAAAAATACTCAGAGATATGTATGTACAATATAATTTCTTAATACTTTCAGCTCTCTTAGCCATTGTCCACTTTCTTATCAGCAAAGATTATTTTGCTTAAGCAATTGTATAATACTTACAATGTATGTAGGTACTCAGGTTTGTATAAAACAGGATACCTTATGGGTGACAAAATATAAAATACAATTTCAATTTTAAAATACTTATTACACGTAAAACAGTCTGGAGACAAACACTTCAAACCCAGATAGACCATACAATGATGTAAATGAAAATAATTATGTCACTAACGAGGCGAGGAGGGTGTGTCACTAAATTTAACAAACACGTATTATCACGAAGTTCAGGAGTGATAACCCTGGCCTAAACGAAAACAACTGGAGTACCTACCTAAGCATTTGGACCGAGCAAGACCAAGTTATTTTTCTTAAATGACCACCCAGAAGATAAAATTTGAATAAAAAGCATATCAATGCTTAAACTATTTTTGCACGCCTTTCTGTACGATAGAGAAATAATTCTTGACTATTATTACATATGAGTTCTAGATCCAAAATGTCTTTGATAGTTTAAATGAGAGATTAAAATTGAATAAACGAAATTGTTACACCTGACAGACAGAGTTCCAAACACCGAGATCCGACGAAGGACGAAAGTCCATAATGTAGGTACTCCAGTAATGGAGCTCAAATGGAGTTGGGCTGGACACATTGAATAAGAATAAGAATAAGAATAAGAAAAGCTTTATTTATAGCATTTACAGTTAGTTTCTTAAATTACCTAACACAAATATAAACCACTTATCTACTTAATATCTATGAAATTACAAAACTTAAATGCTATAAAATGGCGTCCGACTCAGCATTATGTTGTGATAGCCATTGCACATAGCTATCACAACGCTGATCTTCCGTCGGAACCACAACCAACACGTAACGTACACCAACACAAAATAGAGAATATATGAGGAGCACGAAAAGGTCCAGTAAATTTCAAATTTATGAATACAATATTTACATAAACATTCCCTACAGATACTAACTATGTGACATACCTAGAACTATAACAAACAAATAACACTTTGTATAATAAAACATTTGTTAAATAAATAAAAATAAAATAAACCACAACAAACTACAAATACAAAATAATAACAACAAGGTTATGTACAAAAATAAGCAGTAAATATAAAAGCCCGATTTTTCCCAGCTACAGCGGCTAGAGAGAGAGCGAGAGAGTAGCGGTTGTAAAGCTCTGGGTAAAGCTTTCACACTTTTACAGAATCGAAATTTCATTTATGAGATCTTCTGTGCTTTTCTGGTGTTCTAAAATAAACTTTTTTAACTTAGCCCTAAAAGTATGAAAACACCGAAGATCCCGTATAGGTGGCGGAATATTGTTCCAGCACTTTGCCGCAGCGTACTTGAAGCTGCCTCTAAAAGCTGCCGAGTGATGACGTGGCGTCGACAGCTGTTTCGAGCATTTACGTAAAGATCTCGTTTTAGACACCCAACTGAGTCTCTCATATAAGTACACAGGCGTACGGTACTTAATCACGCCAAAAAGTAAGCAAGCGAGGTGCAGCTTTTGACGCGCTTTCATTCTGAGTATAGAATTTTGATTCAGAAAGGGAGTGACATGAGTTCGGGAAGGAATTTTGAAACAAAAACGAGCGCAGGCGTTTTGTACTCTCTGAATTAAGCGCTGCGTACGGCCCAGCAGTCGAGGTCCCGTTACCGTGTCCACATAATTAAGTCTAGAGAGTATCAGGGATTCGACCAACTGAATTCGTAGCTGTTCGCTTAAGTAAGGTCTGATGTTATATAACACCTTTAGCTTATAAAAACAAGATCTGACGGACTCGGTAGTGTGTTTTTCGAATCTTAAATTACAGTCGAATAAAAGGCCCAAATTGCGTGCCTCATATACTCGCTCTACAGGCTCTCCCAGAAGTAAGATGTCTAGAGGTGGATTGAAGTTAGCAAGCTTATGTTTAGTACCTATTGCCAAATATTTAGTTTTTAATGGATTTAGCACCAAACTATTCCGTTCCGCCCAGTCAGCAATCCTAGCCAGATCCTCATTGAGCTTCAAGATAGCAGCACCTGCATCCTCTGGCCTAAAAGAGATGTACAACTGGACGTCATCAGCGTAAATGTGATACCTACAGTGCTCTATGTAGAGACAAATATCCGCAGAGTAAATAATAAAGAGTAAAGGACCCAAAATTGACCCTTGGGGCACGCCTCGCTCGACAGATACCTCATCAGAGACACTAAAAGTTCCATCTGACTTAGGTAGCCTAACATACTGACGTCGTCCACTCAAATAGCTATTAAACCATTTAACAGCGCTAGGGCTGAGACCGTAATAGCTCAGCTTGGACAGTAACAGGGTGATATTTAAGGAGTCAAAGGCTCGGGAGAAATCTAGAAGAACTAACAGTGTTATCAACCCCTCATCCTGAGCACTAAGGATATTGTCCGTAATATCTAATAGGGCAGTGGTGGTGCTACGGCCCTTTCTAAAACCTGACTGCACCTCTGGCAATATCTTATTCGTTTCAAGAAACTCAGTCAGCTGATGACATACTACTTTCTCGAGTATTTTTGAAGTGCAAGGTAGTATGCTTATAGGTCGAAGATCTTTAATAACTACTGGTTCTGAAATTTTAGGAAGCGGCGAGACAGAAGCAATTTTCCAGGAATCAGGGAAGGTGGACGTGGTTATAGATGTATTTACAATAGAAGTCATTAATTCAAGAGTTTCCGGCAGGGTCAATAGTAACATCTTAAGGTTAATTTGGTCCGTACCTTCAGCGTTAGATTTAAGCGAACTTATAATTTTCGTTAATTGATCACAGCTTACTGTATTTAAGTTAAAAACAGCTTCTACGTACTTGTGATATTCAAAAAATGTAAGCATAGATATATCAGTACGGGGAATACCAGGAACATTAAGAAAGTGAGAGTTTATTAAATAAGGGTCATTAAATTGGGGCGGTAGTTCACTAGCTTTTGGGGGCAAAATTGATGTTCTTAAGTTTTTCCATAACCTTTTAGGATCTTTAAGTTTACTATTAATATGTTGATTAAAATAGGCAATTTTTTCAAAATGTAAAGCTCGGTGAACCTCTGCTTTAAGATCTTTATAATAGGACTTTTTTGACTCTAGTTTAGTTAGTCGAAATGTGTGGAGTGCGTCGTCCCTGAGTTTCATCATCTCCTTCACGGTAAAGGTGATCCACGGATAACCGCGATCTCTGAGGACTATAGTTTTTAGAGGCGCGTGAAGGTCGAATAGCGAATGCACACTACGATTAAACTGCTCTACCATCTCATTTACATCATTCATTGACGCAATCGTCTTCCATTGCATTGTGACTAAGTCATTATGAAATATGTCAAAAACAATATCATTTAGAGGCCTAAATGTAAGAAATCTAGGAGGTATCTTATCGCGCTTAATCTTAAATTCACATATTATTAAATTATGTCCATTCGAACGCCCAACAGAGTCATCTGTTATACTCTTCACAGGCAAGTTAGAGCATACAACGTCAATAAGTGATTGCGTGGTATCCGTGAAATGAGTAGGCATAGTAACTAGTTGCGAGAGACCTAAGCATTCTAAGAATGTTTTAAATTTATGCAGTTTGCAGTTATCATTAATGTTAAAATCACCGAGTAAAATTAAATGATCAGAACTAGGAAAAAAATTAATAGAGTCGGTAAGTGCATCGAAGAACAAGTCGGTGTTCAGGCGAGGCGGCCTGTAGGCAGTTCCCACGACTAGTTTCTTCCCCTTTACCGACAATGCTACCCACATCTGCTCTACAGAAGCGTATAGTGGATCAACTGGATGAGCCAAAGTACGTACGGCTACCCCGTTCTTAACATAAAAACCAACTCCACCACCTCGTCTAGCAATAAAAGAAGGTCTAGGTATATGACGAAGTCGGTAATTAGGTATTGTAGGAGCTTTATTATCATTGCTAGAAGTGAGCCATGTCTCGTTTATTGCCACCAGATCCATAGAATAACGACTAAAAGCTGCCACTAAATTGTCATGGTTTGTACCTAGCGATCCCGGGTTATACAAACCAATTTTTAAATTTTTATCTAAAACCATTTTTTATCTGATAAATAATGACGGTCGAGAAGACTTTAAAATACTGCAGATTTGTAGCGAAACTGACATATAGAAGGAAGACAAGAACACAAGTTGGCATAATATGTGCTTTAAATCTATGACAACAGTGTTTCACAAATATAACATTACATACTAAATTTTGCAGCGTTAATAATATATTTCTGAAACATATGACATCAAAATAACTACATAACATACAATTAAAATAAGATAAATAATTAAAAACCGAACCAATACGTGTACATTTATAGGAATTAGAATATGAGCGGAGAACTAGGTCGAACCGAAATGAAGTGCAGGTAGTATACAGGTAACATCTTAGACTATCGCTTAAAAAATAACTTATATTAGAAAAGTACATTGCACACATTTCAGTAAAACATATGTAAGATACATAGTAAGATACATATGTTTTACTGGATAACGTAATATGTAAATAAACATAATATAACATAGAGAAGTTAACCATTTTTAAATAAGTGCTATTATTAAGATGCAAGTCAAACTGGCTCAGCTCCAAAAACCCGTATTACTTCCTCCATTGATCGGAAAAAGAATCGTTCCTTACCTTCAGCTTGCCGCGCGAAAACTCTACCTCGCGCGGTCCACGAGAAACGCCATTGATGCTTCCGGCACTCCTCACGGACCCGGTGGAAAAGCTGTCGATTAGCGCGGGTAAGCCGCTCATTTAGGAATATGCGATTCCGCGGTGTTGCAGTAGCTCCGACGATAGCGCTGGGGTCCCGGCCTCCGTCCGAGAGCGTGAGGTTGCGGCGAACACGCGCCGCTTGCAGCATCTGATCCCGCAGGTGACGGCGCGTAAGGCGCACGACGATACGGCGCGGTCGCGGTGCCACGCCGCCGGCGCCCGTGATCTGCGCGACCCCGGCGCGCTCGGCGTACACGATGTCCCGCTCCTCCAGAGCTACTCCCAATTTAGAGGCAAGGATAGTAACTGTGTGCACTATGTTTTCCCCCTTTTCTTCCGGGAGATGCCCAATCTCTAAGTCAGACAGAAGAGAGTCCTGCTCCCGCTCATCAATTTCTTGCTGCAGCAGCACAATCTTGCGCCGCATGTCCGCAAGCTCGGTGGACGGTGCCTGGCGCTCCTGCTCGACCGTTTCAAGCCTTTGCTCTATAAGGTCCACTCGTGTAGAGAGACCTAGCATAGAGGACCGAAACTCAGCCATTTCGTGTCTGAACTCACGCATCTCCTTGATCCATTCAGCGAGCTCCCGGTGCATTTCATGTATGTTAAGGGCAGGTTCCTCCTCTGTACGCGGGGCGGCGGGACTTCCACTCTGTATCTGCACGGGTGTTTTCACCGAGTCGTTCTTAGCAGCAGGGGCGCTGACATTTTGCCTCACGGGGGTATTGTCGCCTTTCCGTGTCCTTACGGTGCACTCGGGGCACACCCAGCCTTTAACCACAGCCGTCGACTCAGATAGTGACACGCATCCTTTGTGGTAAAAACCTTTACATTTGTCACAACTAGCGGCATCTATTGGCTTGATGAATTTGCCACAAGCTTTGCACTTGTTTGACATGTTGGTTGGGTCAAGAATAGTACTATGAAACTATCGATATTGAGTTAGTTAAATCGTTCAAAGAACTTTAAACAGATGGCGCGAGCAATTATGCGACTATTCATCGGAAGATGGCGGTAATTTATATAGGGACTTCCCAGCAAGTGATGTCATGGAGCGTTGAATCAACTGAGCTTTCACTGTCTGCAGATAGTGGGCGCTAATAGTACTCTGCTACTCGTTCATAGATGGCGCTGGAAGATAGATTTTCGTCGACCTGCTCCTTGGTGGTAGAATATTATTGAGATCATTAAAGTTCCTCTACTCAAAACTAGGTGACGCCAAATAAGCAAGTATGTTCTCGTTTACCACAATGAGTAGAGTACAGCGACAGAATAATTTAGCGGTACCCTCACAGTGGAAAAAACTGAATTCGTGATCTAGGGTTTATTACCAATTCTCAGCAGTCTAGAACTCGCCACACTAACACCGACACTCACACAAGGGCACCAAGCGTTCACGGTTCTGTTGCACTCACACTTATAACAGTCTATGTGGTATTTACTACAAAAGTGAATATTATTTACGGACAGAGTATCAGCGTGTTCGCGTACGTGACGCTTTATCTCCGACGACCGGGAAAACGCCTCACACGCTCCAGAAGGAATTGGACAAAATGTTACAGCAGCGTGTGAGGCGTTTTCCCGGTCGTCGGAGATAAAGCGCCGGGCACAGAGCACCGAGAGACAGGAGCGGACTCCGGGATTCGAGGTGCATACGTGTCGACGGCGGATGGGCGGCGTCACGTGCTTCTAGAGGTGTGTTCTTTCCAAACTATTTGGGGTCGGTTCCCCTTCGTCGATTTTTCCAGAATCCTAGGGCGTGTTTGTATTGGTTGTTTTTCTTTTGGTATAAGTTCACGTTTGTTGTCTCAGCTGGATTAAGTGTGTTAGGGTTTTCATAGTCTGTAGGTAGGGAGTGAATGAAGCCGCATCGGGAGATTTTGATATATAGTATTAGGTTAGGATTTGGCTTAGGGAAGCATAGGGTCAACGGGAGGCATTGGCAAGCGAGGTTACTATAAACTTAAATTCCACGGGTTCATTTTGTAAATAGGTCCGGTGAGAGTCGGCTGGCCTTTCACCCAGAATAAGCCTGCCCAACCTAGGCACACTATCTATAATAATTGTGGTCTCGCTAGCCTATCCTTTGCATAACTGGAGAGTTTATTTAATTTTTATTATTTATAAGATAGAAAACCTAGAATGTGGAAAGTTGAAATTTAGAGTGCGAGTTCATTTGCAAATCAGTTCACCCCAGTGCTCATCACCATTTGAGATCCAGAAACTAAGGGCCTAGCTCTGTTTTCATTTTTATCTTTGTGGAGAAAATCTCTTGAGCGCCCGGTCGGAAGTGGTGATCATCACTGAGCGGTCGATGCATTACCTAGTGGTATATTAACTTGTAAAATTTAGATACATTTTTTAGCTTAACAATAGCCGGTGTGTAAACATAGTAATAAGGGTAGTCTTAAAGAGTATTATAGAACCATTGGTGTTTAAAGAGTGGAAATTATTGTAGAACTTGAATATAAGGTATCAAAGAGTTTATATTTTTTATTTATAGTGATAGTTCCCTCAGAGGTAGGACAGGAAAACTTATCCCGGATTCCCGCTCAAATCTATGCTAGCCTGGCAGAGCAGGAACCCGTGACAATGGCAATTGCAAGGTGAGGTGATGATAGGTGGACCCAAACAGTAACTGATTGGTGGCCAATTATGGGCAAAAGAAACGTCGGACGCTCAGTTACAAGGTGAGTCGATGACATAGTACGCGGGGGGCGTCAATGGAGGCGGTTAGCACAGGGCCGTGGTGGAAAAAATTGAACAAAATTGTGACATCTCATTTTTGGTTGGGATTTGTGTAGTTCCATGCCTGCACGATAGACGCACTATACCAAATTCCAAAGAATATCTTGATCTTGATACTATCGTCAAACCGAATTTAGGTCTCTGGACTAAATTAGACCAAAACACAAACAAATCTGTACGAGACTGATATTTCTTTAATTCATATTATGGCGTTACACCGACCCAGCGGCGCCATCTATTTTATCTTTTATTTTAGATTAAAGTTATTCAATATTTCGGCTAAGTAATTAATTTGTCTACCCAACTGCCTCCTAATTTAGTTTATTATACCTACCCATTACGGGACCTTTAATTTAGCTTAAAAAGTAACAAGAGTTTGGTCGGCTTGGACTTTGGCACTACTTGTGTGTCCCGGGGACGGACATAGGCTACTTTTTATCCCGGAAAACGCGTGCGAAGCCGCGGGCAGAAGCTAGAAAAAAAAATGTTTGCGTCTAGCAGCTTCCTTCTTTAAATTTTAACACGTTCACTGCGATCACCAATCCGGTATTTAATAATAAATAATAAAAAAAATTAATAAAATAAGTAGATGATCTCTCAAACAGGATTGACTGAGTAGACCTTCGTGGTACATCGTCGGCTACATCGTCACTATCCGTGAAGTGAGATTTTGGTTAAACTATTATTTTTTTCAGTATAAATTATATTAAATAATGCTGGACCATTCACACAGTATCATCGAGCCCCAAGCTAAGCAGAGTTTGTATTCGGGGTACTTGATAACTGATACAGGTAGGTACTTAATACAATACTTTTCATATAGATACATTTTATTACACATAAAAAACTCCAAGATCTTTGTACTGTGTAATTGTACAAACGTGTGTCCCGAGGCGGGAATAGAGCCCGCAACCCCCAGCGTCAGAGCTCAATCAAAGTATAAAAAAATTAAACAAATATATCACGTATTTTAAAAAAGCCAGATATTAACTTTCTGTGCAAACTCATATGTAGGAAATTAAATAGCGACAATTGTACCCGGAAGGGCCTCAGCATCGTCGTATTATAACCGCAATCTACAAGAGGATATAATAAGTCGAAGATTATGTAACACTGTGTTGTAGAACATCTCTACATAAGTTGAATTAGCATGCTTGTTCTCAAGACCTTAATTTCTATATGTATTGAGAAATTAACGTTTTAATAAAAAAATTGATGTAACACTGCGATTTTTTTTCTATCGACAATGTTATGTGGAATCGTGTTTTCGAAACATGTGAACGATAGAGTAAGTCCTGAACTTTACTATATAAATTTCAATGTTAAATATTCAGTAGTTTGGAAGATATGGAGATACCTTGGAGTTGATTTGAGGTAGTAGCTATGTTTTATCCTGGAATTCCCATGGAAACGGGAACTACGCGGGTGAAACCGCGAAGAGCTGCTAGTAGTGCTAGTAGTACCTTAATATAATACCCGACTATTTTGTAGTGGTTTAACCTTTGTACCTACACCAAATAGACATTGATAACGTCAGAAGGTACCTATTCGATTGTACCAGCTGGCCGTTGCCTAAATTATGTTAGACATTTATAGCATTGAATCCACTCTTGAATCTCTAATTTTCGTCATGCAACAGAAAATTTACGTTTGCCAAATAATGTTACCTACCTGGAAACGTGTTATTGTTTAACGTTCCCACAGAATATTAATTATAATAGAATCTAATCAAATCTTCTTAGTTTTGTGGACGTGCTATTTATTGGTAGGTATCATATGTACTTTTACATAAACAAAAAAAAAACAAAAATAAATTGGCAATTACCATAGTTACATTCGTAAAATCGTCTTATCTGATACTGTTAACATAAATTTGATAAAAATGTCAATGGAATTATCCTAAAATCAGTCGATAGCTTATGTAACTTAGCACTCTACATTTTTTGTGTAACATTACTTAAGATGGCAACTCACAGTTACGTTATAAAAACGTGAAAACCATTGTTAGCACTGCAATTTACTATGCAATGTTAGTATCATAAGGTTAGCGGCAGGTTAGCACTAGGTAGGTACTTTTTACTTGTATTAGTAATTAAATAACTAATAAAGTTAAAATATGAGTGTTTGACTAGATTATGGAGTCAAACTTCTACATTTTAATCGTGAAATAAAATGAGCCATTTTGTTTATACGTTCCTATGGAATTATTACTTAGATATGTCGAAATTTTCAAATTTATTTCAATGCATATTGACCGAAGAAACATTTCTGAAACGTTGTTGATAAGGTATTGTATAAATTATTAAAAGCTGTCGCGATTTTGTTTTTCATACAAGTGTGGATAATTGTCTGAAAGCTAGTATGGACAGTGTCGTCAAGTATCCAGGCTGCAGACACATATTCGAAAAAATAAAAGGGGGTCGCGCCAGCATTAAAATTTTACCACATATCTACCAGCCACTGCCTAGTAGAAGGTGGTACACCCAAAAACCAAAGTTTTAATCATAATTAAGATTCTATAAAGCAAGATCCACATACCTGTGACTTTGTTATAAAGACTGTTAGCTCACTGAAAAATGTAAAACAAATCCGCACATCGGAATCTACACTCGGCATCGCGTTTACTGACTCATTCTTTAATACGACCGTACCGTAACACCGTCATCAATGAAATGACATATCACAATATATCATTGAACGAGCCTGTATGTAGGTACATTAAAATTCGGTGAGCAGATACCAAAAACGTGCAAAAATACGATAGTACCTATTCGATCGAACTTCGGATACCCTACTGCTCTACCCACACACGCTGAAGTGATTTCGTTGGCTTGATCCTTGATAATTTCAAACACTATTGCCATTTGTATGAGTGTGTTTATCATGCTCAAGACTGCTGAAAGTTTAGATGAGTGTCTTTGATAGTTTCTTTAAGATTTAGGATTATCTTTATTTAAGCAATTTATTGACAACATAAACAAAATATGAGGATAAAAATGTTTTATAAAAATTCCGCACAAAATTTTCTCCGATAAGGTCTAACAAAATGTAGTTCGTGTGTGTTGTGTATAATTTGCAATGGATTGTATATTATTTTTGACTGTTATTGACTTTTGTATTTCGGCCGTTACTATAACAATGGCATCAGCGCAGTGGAATTAGCGCCCTGGTCAAGCGACCGTATGTTCAACCGCTGATAATGATATCGCGGGTGTAAATCCTGAGTCGGGCCAGAATTGTCATCGCGATCATTGTTGCAAGAAAAATTCACAGTGATAGCCTGGATTCAGGAAGTTGGCGGTGTTAGACCCCCGTGCCTCGAAAGACGTTAAGCCGTTGGCCCTGCACCTGACCGTCTTCCCGGTCGCGTAGGTTTGCCATCCCATCGTTTTACGAGAGTGAAGGAGTGCACCTTTGTTTGCAAACACACTTGAGGACTTTATTATGTCCTACACATTTGGATACCGTGGTGCTTCGTTGAGACCCGCCATCGTGGCCGAAGATTCGGCTAGCTAGGAGGACATCACTGTCATATATTTATTATTTTATCTTGTAAAGACCTTCGTGAGTCCACACCACAATGAGTGACGATGTGGCTGACGATACATCACGAACGTCGAGGACAGCCATTCACTCTTGATATCTTACGTTAGGGTAGGTACATCTCGTCCGCGAAAAAACTCGTCTGCAGAGGAGTTGTAGGTACCTTTTCTAAAAAGGATACGGGACAACTCGTCCGAATCAAAACTCTCTTGGTCTCTGTCTCACTAGCATAAAAGTGAAGCCATTATTAACTTTATAGAATAGCAACCAAATCGATTGATTATTATGTAGGTGACGGGTGCATGTGAATTATGCAATACAATCTAGCCAGATCGATATTTTCTGTTAGGTACATGATAAAGCAAGGTCAGTTGTAAAAGTATTTATCTAATCCTTCCAAATAATCTTATCGTTACTTTTTTGTATTACATATCTTAGGGTGATATTCTCCGAAAGAAAATCGGCAATTAGTAGCTATGTAAATAAAACTTCTGTCAAAAACGACAGTGAAATGTAATCGTTCGGTTATCTTTTTGAAGAATTAATTTTGCCTTGCTATTAAATTATTGTCTACTCTAAATTTAGCACGGTTTTTGTATTCGATAATATTAATCGAATCCACGAAGTCACCGCATGTTTTCGGTCCTGAATGGTTGTCAAATTTATCTTATCAAATAGGTATCAGCACTTCAAATAAAACATCTAGGATTTTTTATTCAAATAAGTAGGAAGGAGGGACTTTGGTCGATAAACTTTATACGTGTTGTGTAAGTCCGAAATCCACAATAATAAAAAAAAAACTAAATCCAGAAACAAAACGATCAAAACTCGTCTTGATGACTAGACTACCTAATGTAGGTAGGTATGCAAATATTGAACTTAATCGATATATAAGGATAATGATAATTCACTGACACTGCGTAAACTGCAGGCTTCCCATCATCACGAACACGTTCGTAAAGAGGCCAAGGCTTATTTCTTAACTTTTTATAACAAATCATCTCTGATACTAATGAAAACACACGTTTGTCCAACACCCAATGAACTACTCAAGACCAATCTCCCACCCACACAGCCGCTGTTGATTCAGAGCAGACCCGTTTTTAAGTTACATTTCATATTAATCCTCTCTAAGAAATGATAAATGAATGAAGGCACCTACAAACAAATAAATAATGGACAATTCACACAACATTATTAGCCCCAAGCTAAGCAGAGCTTGTGTTATGATGTTGTGATACATAACTTTGGCAACAATACCATCAAGAATTCAGACCTGGCGTCTGCACAAACGTGTTCGTGATGATCGGCAGAACCTACAGCTTACACAGTGTCAGTGAATTACCAATAACCCTGTATAAAAAAATAATGCTAAAATTACATAACTCAAAACAAAACTCCGAAGTCTCCAAGTCACAAACATGTTTATATAAGTTCTATTTTTGGGTTTTTCAGTGGTTTATAATACAAAACTTCGTGCTACAAGCATTAACATTAATTTTAAATGTTTTGTTTTTGAAGTGTCTTTGAAATATCTAACCGAATCCTATACTCAGCGACTTAGTTCTACCATTTTTCTAGGTTTTTGTTAAAAAAATATTGTGCGTGTGTTAAAACACAGTTCTTTAATTAGTTTTATCTTTTATGCTAGTCCGTAGTTCGGAAACTATTCGTGGCACTAAATCCAGTTGCCTGTGTTATCTTACAGCGCAACATGCATTGCCATGTAAATTCAGAGCGGAGCAGTCCTCGTTAATTTGAGTCTTGTCAAGGGGCACATCCCTTTCTTAGTAAAGTAGAACATAAGTACCGCCGCGCTTGCTTTCACCAGTTCCTTAAATGGCAATTGCCTTGGTATTGCGAACTTGGAAGCTTTGAGTCTTTAGGTATTCCTCAAGCATTTAGATCTAAATTTGCATCTAGATTTGTATTTTAAGATAATGTGAGACCAATTCTTGTGAGAATCCAAGCTAGTTATAAGACGTATAACAGATTTTCAGGCAGATTGGTACCCAAATGAAACTTCCGAAATGAACAAATAACTGTATTGATAGGCTTACAGTATTTTGGGATAAGGTTTCTAGAGAAACAATCGTTCGGCTTCGTGAGTGATTGTCCTATGTCCGATATCTGTCTCACTCTAACTCAAATCAAATAGCATTTTTAACGGTGAAATGTGAGCGTTTTGTACCATTTTGAAATTCAGAATAACTGCGCAAGTTTTAAAAGAACATGCCAGGCTAACGTGGTTGACTTTTTTTTCAGTATGACGAGTCAAAGTTAACTTATCGAAAATGATAGATGCAAAAATAGTTCTTTTAAACTATGGGCATTATGTTTTTATTTTATACAAAAACTAATGATTAGGTTATTTCAGTTTGTAATACAAAAATAAAAATCACAAAATATTGACAATGTAGTCACAGCAAGATTGGGGCCGGCCGGAGAATTTCTGATTTTCAGTAAAAAAACCTTTAACTCAGAAACCATTGGAGATAGACCTGTAAATTTGTGGTTTTTCTGGGTCGTCATGAACCCACCTGTCTAGCGTATTCGTCTTGACGTTGAGTTTCGGGACACCAAGTAGGTATAGTCGTTGAATCGTAATCAGCCCGTTTGTAGAATAGATAAGCCGATTTCAAAAGAAACGCTTATTATTGGGAATATCTATACTATATCATACAAACAGATGGCTAGGAAATGTTTAGTCATAGATAATATTGAATGCTGATCGTTCAACAATCGGCACAGGTAATTAACTGAATTGCGCCGTGTTGCAATCGGGCTAGGCAATCTACAAACGAGATGATTCTACGATCCGGCGGCGAAATATGTACGAATATAATAATGTTAAAGTAAGATTAGTTTTTTTTTATAACTTAGTTACATAGAGTTTGTTGGCTGAAGCGAAGGCACCCTGATAATTAAATAAACTTAAGTATCCATCTAACTAAACTAAATACTACTACATGATCGCTTTTTACTAAGAGGTAAAAAAAGTTGGCATCATCTGATAATGAATCTTAAAGAATGGTTTAAGATTTGAGACTAATTCAATGTTGACGTATAACCAACCCTAACCCAAAACAAAATCCGACGTACGTTTATCACCGATAGGTACCTACCTACTTGAGAAACAAACAAGACTCCAAGCATCCAATTCGAGGAAACGAAAACTGCCGAAGTTAAATTAAAATTGAGTTTAATTTGGCTTGTTTCCGCGATAAATCGATAATTTATTTCTTCAGGCTATGTGCAGCTGTGTTACTTGAAAACAGAATTACCATAGTAAAACTTAAATCCGGTAGTGCATTTAAGTCTGAATTAGGTAAGACGGCAAACATTCACTGATGGACAAAACTATCCAAACAACCAGGAATCAAAATAATAAATATAAAGTATGGTTAAAAAATAATATTATAAATTTTCCAGAAGCTAATAATGGTATTAGCTTCTGGTACACCTGTACACCTGTACCTGCGTACCTAACCACCTTAAGAACTGATCTTTATCAGCATTCGAATCCGTTGTTGCAAAAATACAGTGACAACTGTTTTGAAAAATCAATTACAGGCCTTAGTCTGAGTTTATACAAAAAACATTCGATAAACGTAAACGAGAACCATTGATGTTTTCCACGAAAAAGGCTTAGAATGATAGAAGACACAAACGAAGTGTAGCCAAAAAATGCGATAAATAAGTCTCTTTTTCCAATTTGTATTAGTGCTATGCCTGACAAACATAATTTCACTGAAGTTGAAATTATGTTTGTCAACTCACTCACACTTAAATAGATTCGGTTTTATTTTCAGTTTTCGTTGAGTTCTACACTTTATGCAGAACTGAAAATAAATCATAAATAAAAAGATGAAAGAGTAGTAGGTGATGCACTGCTACCAAAACCTATCGCACAGTCACACAGAGCGAAGAAACGAAGAAGCAGAAGTACCAATAGAAGTACATACGTACCACGTAGCCTAAAAGCGTAACACATAGCTTCCGCAGAGCGCTTAGCACGGAATTCGATTCAACTAATGCGGCCTAATCCTGGCCGGAGGACGTAAATGGCACAGGGCACATTCCGGAAGGCCATGTGCAATTCGCAGTTGGTGATTGATGATAATCCCTAGCACATCTGTGCTGCGAAACAATGCACTCGCTGTTGTGATAGAATTTTTCAATGCCTCAATTTAGGGGTTTGCCTGTCATCTGGTTTCGATGGGATGATGGATAGATAAAGAATGGCGGTAGTGCTGGCACGTCCCTCGTGGAGTACGGTTTTATTCAACGACATGGATTTTAAGGTTTTTTGTTATAGTGCTTACCTGCACTTTGGGTATCTCTAAGAAATGAAATAAGTACCCAAAAATTTTCGGTTTCGGCGGGACAAGAACCCGCACCCCACCCTCAGTACGGGTGTGCTCTAACTAACCAACTAACCCACGAAACCCTTAGTCGGTTCAACCGAAAATCTTTAGGACCTCTTACGGACTATAGCGGCGGTGGCTCCACCTACAGGGGTAACTTTACAGTTTAACGAAACCTGCTCAACGACCAAAGTTACATTTGATTCGTCTGACGAGAGGTGTTGCCTTTGCTCAATTCTAAGTTAATTTCTAAGTATTAATTTATTCTGTGCAGTCTTTTTTAATCTTGTTTTTTTCTATTTCTCTAATCCAAAATGTAGTTATGGTTGTTTAGGATAACATTTTCCAGCGTATGCTTTGGCATAAACAGCGGTTTTGTTTAGACAACTTCATTAAGTATGACTCGAAGATCGCTACAAGAGGTAAAGTAGTACCCCCGACAACAAAAACAGCAAGTTAAAATCATATTTTACGCCGATAACTCTCTGTAAAAATATAGCGTGTTTTATTCTAAATAAATCCCCGCCAGTTCCGGTGTGTAGTTCTTCGAGGCGGAACGGGCGGAAGGTGGGCCTTGCGAACAGGATGGTGTAAGATAAAGAGAACATTTCCTATCCAAGTCTGGGGAGATTTAGCAACATTCCGAGACGCCCGCGTTCTGTGTCAGCCAAGTTATACAGCGCCTTTTTGCGGGTGAAGGGAAATTGGGTGTTTTTTTGTTTTAGATTAGGATACATAAATTATTAGGAGTTCAAGTTTCTGCAGAAAGAGCTTTTTTGGGTAGGTAACTTGGAAAATCATGAAATGTTGTAATTTTTACAATGAAAATAAAAAATAAGCTTGTGTATCTGCCCCTTAATCAAAGTGATTAGTGTTGCCGTATTAAATAAAATAAGTAAATGAATAGAATGTCACAGCAACAATTAAACTTCTGTTCTTTCAGACTTCAGATTCAGATTTAAATAACTTTATTTCTTTAACCGTTTTTACGCCCGGCCGAATTATTCTAGGAAAATAAGGACTGAGACAAATTTATTAATAATAATAAATAGAAAATGAATAAACCCATATTTCTTATTTGTTAATAAACAAGAAATATGGTGTTATTGATTCAGTATTTTTTTTTGTCCAACAATGGCAGAAGAATTTCTTTCCTGATAGTGACAAAAAGATAACTTTTTGTAACTATCAGGAAGGAAATTGTCAATCTAGAATGGCGTATGAATTACACTGATAAAAATAATTTTATCGGTGAAATTCATACGCCATTCTACTGTTGAGATAATCTCACAATCATTTGATGCTCTTTTGTTTATTGCTATGATAAAATAATGCGACCTATTTTTTTGGCGTGGAGCAGGAACTGTGCTGTCTTATCTATTTGACAAATCAGTAGGTGGTAGGTGTATTTAAGAATCAACTATATTGTTTTAAATAAATGTTGTAGCATGTTTTATTTTTATCAAAACTATTCGGTATTTTTTCAATGATATGCGAGAATAAAGGAAATATTGTGGGTTTTGTAGTTAATTGTTTAGAAATAGAATCCATCACAAAATGATTATTCTGGTTCTTTAACTCCTCGTTTGGAGCCAACTCAGGGCTTGGTTTTTCGACTACGGTAGACTCGCAGAAGCCCTGATCAGGGTCTACCATAATAACTACCATAATGAAGAACCAATTTATACTCTAATCAATGCACGGTGATGTAACCTGTGTTTTAAATCGCCATATAAAAGGAAGTGGATTCTCTATTGAAAAGTAATTAATTCCCAACATAACTAAGCCAAATGCAGTCCAGAGACTAGAAACTAAGGGCACAGCACAGATGCTATTCTCTTCTCGAACACCCTAGTATCAGTTTGCAATTACAGGTTCCAATAGACACCTGCACACAGGTACCTACAAATCTTGTATATCCCCTTAGGCGGACTCACGAAGCATATTAGCTAAATCCAGTTAAGGTTCCACAGTATATCAACCGGGGTCGTATTAACAGTTTACTACTGAAGCTACTTGCCTAGGCAAGGGCAACGGCAGAGCCGTACCTAAGCTGTAGGTGAGGTAAGCATACTTAGCTAGCTTATCGGAATAAACTCCTTTGTAGAGGTTGCTTGAGTTGGTCATAGGACTGCAGCCTGCAGGTCAATACGTTATTTTACTCTATGAGAAAAATCTACAAATATATTATTGAGCACCATGATTTTTTGTAGCATATCGAATGGTTTAGAAATCCATGCCGACAATTTGCAAACACAGCGTTCTGCCTATTTTCACCTTCTATTATTTCCTTTTCAAAACTTTTAGCTCGCTGTAAAGATTCGCCGCTCTTTTCCATTGATGCGGAGACAGGTGCGTGTTGAAACTTTTTCAAAGGCAAACTTTGCAGACAGACCCTCTATACGTTTATACTTTTGCGCTACAAATTTCTCAGCCATTTGCATTTTATTGAGTGTGTAAACAATCGCTTACAATCAGTGATTGTTTTATTGGAATGTAATGTTTGTATAACACGTAGAGTTGGTTTTTGTATTTTGTTAATATCAATCAGAATGAGGTCAACAATTAATTTAACGAAATTCACCTGGTTTAATAAGCATTTGTGGAAAACTGTTAGTACTCAAATAATAATATTATTGGTATAATATTGAAGTACTCCTCAATATAGGTACGTCATATTTATTTACATATATATTATGCTAGATAACAATAATGCTGTATTATTATTACATGAAGATTGTTTGCAACAGTCTGCATTAGCTCAATTGTTTCAATTGTAAATACTTGTTGTAAGTTACATATTTTATTTTATTGTTATTTTCTTTGATTATATGTATATATTTTTATTGTAGAGTATTACATTTACTATGTGTATTTATAAAAGCCATACATACATACATTTATTATGTGTATATCGATCGAGGCATAACTGGATGCGAAAGGCACAGGACAAAGGACGCTGGTAAAGATTTAAGGAGGCCTAAACCCAGCAGTGGGTGACATAATGAGCTGCTATGATGATGATGATGATGAAAGTCCCTACCCACACTACCACTTTTACGAAAAATCTTTCACTGTACAAGCTACCCTTCTATGGAATGCTCTGCCCCTGGACAACAGACGTGTCAAATCTCTCCTCTTTAAAAATGGCTTCATCAGCATTATCTATCGTTGTGAAAAAAGGACCACCTTTTTATGTTTAGGTAAGTTTATTATCATGTTTGTAGGTTTTGTAGGTATTATAGTGTTAAGTTTAAGTTTTTTTTTGAGTGCCACCGTCTTTATTGTTCTTAAATGTCCAGTCCATGCCAAGGTTGCCAGGAAGATACCGCTCGGCCGCCTTCGTTCTTCGTCTATATACTCGCAGCATTTATTTTTGTACTGTTTTCTGTGTTTGTGTGGTACAATAAAGTATCATATAACTATGATGTTTATTTACTACTATTTAACGTTATTTAGTTTACAACGTAAGTATTTTAAATGAGTCAAAATATTTGATTGTCTTATACAATCAGATAATTTGTTAGGATGTCTAATTATTATAATCCGTTTCTCAAAACCTCACAGGAGTTAAGTGAATGTTTTTTGCTACAAGGTAATTTTTGCATATCAGGCAATTTTTATAAAATGGACATTTTAGTGTTTGGGTGTTTTTATATGTACCCGGCAGAGCATGGTGATTCAAACGATTCAAAACTCCAATTGCAAAAAAACTCTCGCCCTCAATTAATCCGATAGATTCAACTCAAGAGAGCAGCTATCTTGAAACCCTCTGCTGTCAACTGCATAGCTGTGCTAAAGTGATTAGTGACAGTGTACACTGTAGTTAACTGCCTGTGGTGCGTTTCGGAATGGCACTGCAGTGGAATCGGAATCACGGTATCGGATCGAGTCTTGTTCTATGCGAGTAAAGCAATTAGACAAACCTATTCGGATTGGTTTGGTTTCGGGTTTAACTAGGTACTAATAGATATCTTGTAACTGCTTTTTCCGGTCTCTTCTAACCTATACTGTTGCTTACGATTGGCAATAAGAATTGATTTTTATTTTAATCAATTAATTAACTTAATCATCGATGCTTTGTTTATTTTGTGTGCTCCTTTTACGCACCTGTCATGCAGTATAAGCTTCAGAAACATGAAATACGAAGTTTCGGATGACGGATCGCACGAAACAGCCTTACCACCATGTTGATTTGGACGCATCACTATCTATCAACTGATACCTTTTATTTTGTATCACTAAGGAATGAATGTCCAACCTCTTTCCTATAATTTAGAGTCATCGAAAGAACGGATCGGTTGTTTGCCTTTTCGTGTTATCCGTCATCCGTCAACTTCGTTTGTCTATTTTTCAAAGTAGACCTATGCATTTCCAAATCTTGGTTCACAAAAAGTTAAATCAATATAGTCTCATTTTCTATCTAAGCTACCGCCTCCATTAAGTCCTGTCATGGGAAACTAATCAATTTCTACTGTCTCAACATAAGCGATGACTGTGTGTTTCGATGCCAAGTCGCTACCATCCCGAACGCGCCATAGAGCATTCAAGCTTGCACCAATAATTGTAGATCAATGGATGGGTCAGCTCGATTCACTGCCAACGACCGGCCTGTGGCTCTCTGTTGACACTTGCTCTTACGATTGAATCCTGAATTTCGAATCGGACTTCGAAATGACTAGCATATTCTCTCAAATTGAAAAACGATGTGAAAAAAAAACAACTAGTCTGAAAAGGAGACTTACTTGGGACTATCAAATTAAAGTCACAAGACCCTACACAGAACTTTCTTATTTTAACATGATATCCCACTGACATCCTCACCGTAATCATCATAATCATCAGCTTTTATTAGTCCACTGCTGGACATAGGCTTCCCCTTATGAGCGCCATAGTGCCCTGTCTTCTGCTTGCCGCATCCACCTACCCGTGAAAGGCGCTATTTATTCGGTTTCAAGGTTAATAATAGTTTCATATTTCATTTATTTTTGCTTGCATGAAGGTACATTCCATCTTATTTCTAAGGTGAATGGTTAATATTATTAATATTTTATATATAGGAATATATCTCAATAAAAGGAGCACAAAAGACAATGGTGGTTATTGTACCTGTTTAATTTTTTTATCTATTGATAGTGCAATAAATAATATTCTATTCTATTAAAAATGAAAGACTGTCGGTTGCACAATTTTTAGTCTGGTAAACAATTTTGTTTGCAAGTTCAAATAAATTAACCGGCCAAGTACGAGTCAGACTCGCGCACGAAGGGTTCCGTACCATTATCTATAAAAACGGCAAAAAATCACGTTAGTTGTATGGGAGCCCCTCTTAAATGTTTGTTTTATTTTTATTTAATTTAATCATTTATTTTTAAAGTGAATATACCTATAACTAAATATTCTGTGAATATTACAGGCGTCTAGGTACCTGTTGCCGTAATCAATATCGAGCAAAAACGAGCAAAAAAATCATGATTTTTGTATGGAAACCCCCCATAAATATTTATTTTATTAAATTTTTGTTATAGCGGCAACAGAAATACATCATCTGTAAAAATTTCAACTGTCTAACTATCGCGGTCCATAAGATACAGCCTGGTAACAGACGGACAGACGGACAGACGAACAGCGGAGTCTTAGTAATAGGGTTCCATTTTACAATCAATCATCTAAGCATTATGAACATTAAAAGCAAAAATTTTATTTTGCTAGGATTAATCTTTCGTTGTCGACATAGCTCAAAGGATTAGCATGCTGAAGTGGCAGTGGGCTGGCCATATCGCGAGAAGAACCGACAACCGCTGGGGTAAACGTGTTCTTGAGTGGAGACCGCGACTCGGCAAACGTAGTGTAGGACGCCCTCCGACCAGGTGGGATGACGATTTGCGAAAGACTGCTGGCAGATGCTGGATGCGGCAAGCTGAAGACAGGGCGCGATGGCGCTCATTAGGGGAGGCCTATGTCCAGCAGTGGACTGATATAGGCTGATGATGATGATGAGGATGGTTAATATTTACTAACAGAGAACGACAGCCGAGAAAGATAGCTACTAACGTTCCTTATACGCCTTTCTAAGTCTTATCCTCAAGTTAATAAACATCTCGATATACACACATTTACTATCTTTTTCACTTCTCTTGCTCGAAAAGTGTATCATAATAGTGTAGCTTAGCAGGCCTAAAACTCGAGTTTAATCCCTCGGGCTAAAAAGTAATTTTTCTTTTTAATTTTTGTCTAAAATCATCAGCCAGTACAAAGCATTCGTTCTCTTACATAAAAACTCGACTTCTTGGTGCTCCGTCAACCTTTTTTTTGAAAATAGAACCGTCTTGGTGATGTTTTATGAAGGTTGATTCTTCCCTTCATGGTAGAATGCGAACTCTTTCGTTGCGGGTTAAATAGAGATTTAAAAAAAAAGATGGTATTGGCGCTAAATCTCTAGAATTTTCTTCATTCCAAATCACAAACTTTTACGTTTAACTTCCTGACTTTTACTTCCAAATTGTGAACGTGAAAAATGTCATCAAGTGATAGTGAAGATGCTAATATGCAAATGGAAGAAAAGGGCAAAGAAATAATTATGAATCTGTTGCCGACAAAATCACGTGGAATATATTTAAAGAGTTACGAAAATTTTATGAAATGGAGAGATGAGAAACGTGTGGATTCTTTTACAGAAGGGGTTTTTCTCACTTATTTTGATGAATTATCGAAAAAATTCAAATCGTCGACTCTTTGGAGCACATATTCAATGTTAAGAATGACCTTACAAACGAGACACGACGTCGATATTAAAAAATATGTAAATTTAACGGCTTTACTGAAGAAATTGTCCACTGGATACAAGGCAAAAAAATCTAAAGTCTTGACGACACAAGAAATCGAAACATTTTTAAATAACGCTCCAAATAAACAATACTTGGCAACAAAGGTAACCTACTACTTATGTACTCAACTCAAACTAAATAAATAGATACCTACCTACATACCTAAATTATGTACCTAGGTTATTACGATTAATAACACACTTATTTTTTTGTTCAACAGGTTGCTTTAATTTATGGAATCAGCGGTGCATGCAGAGGAATAGAGCTTGCTAATATAACGCTAGAAGACGTAGAAACGGATACAAACCTACAAGCTGTGAGTCTGCCGAACACGAAAACAAACAAAGAGCGTAAATTTGTCATCAGTGGAGAATACCTTAATATAGTTAAAGCCTATCAGGAGTTACGTCCCACTAATGTTTCAACGTTTGGATGAATATGTCAACTCAGCTGAAGCCGCACTCAGATCTTAATAATGCACGAAACTCAAGCATGAGTCGAGTCTCTCCAACTTTTACTCCACAACAATCAACTCAAAATATTACACACACATCCCAATCACAGAGAACCGAAATAAAATTGCCCGGGAAAAACATATCACTAAACATTCAAAATTGCTCTAACTGCACATTTAATTTTTAATAAAATTTCTGAAAATTGTCTAATTTTGAATTGTTTTATTTTCTCGCAATCGAAGTGAAAAGTAGAGTGTTTTACTCGGGCCAAAACCACCCATTATAACTCGGTCTTGTCATCCTCCCTCGCTACGCTCGGGAGTATAACAACCTCGTATATAATGGGATGGTTTAGTCCCTTGTAAAACAATCTACTATTGTTTGCAGTGTGCCGTAAAACTTGCGCTTTTACGGTACACTGAACAAAAGACGGTAATAACTTCCCCCTCGAGTAAGACAACTGAAAACAACTATGGACTCCTCAGGAACAGAGTGCATTGATGTCCAGAAAGGTATAGTTTTGGAACTTTTTAAATGGAAACTTTACGGGACAGAAGTCCTTTCTTTGCCGGCTGCTTTGTTTTCAAGTTTTATTCAAATTTTTAAGTAATTTGGCATATTTAGTTCTCCTAGTTTTTATTATTGATGTCTGAAAATAAGAAGAAATTTGAAATTTGTGAAACCTTACCACAGCTTTAACACCTTTTACCACATATAAGCAAACCAATGATTATAATAATTACGATTACTTGTTTGTGCAAAAACGCAAGTTCAAATACAAGTTTTACGGAGCGTAAAATCGTGAAACAACAGTAGAAGTTTCAATGCATTGGTAATAATAGCGCAACTGCCTCAGACATTGGAAGATGTTAAGTTATTGCTATATAAAACTATAGAGGGGTGCAAAGTGTTTCGAGTTGTTCGTCGATTCGCAGATATACCTATCTCTACCAAAGGTTTTGGTACGGAAATAGATAGAGTAAAATAAGTTGAATGGTAAAAGTAAGTAGGTTGATCTAGTTTTTCGTATCTACAATTCCAGTGCGTGAGAGTCCTAAGGCTTTTTGGGCCACATAGATGCCTGCTTTTCACAATTTTTGTAAATAATAGATCACTTATTTTCATGAGACTTCTAAAAAGAAGTGATATTTACTCTTCTTGATGATTTTCAATCTTCTTGTTGTTGGGTAATAGAAATACGTTTAGATAGATAGATAGAAACACATTTATTTGGACAAACAAGTATAAAATAAACAAGCTCAAAACAAGAAGCTTGTTCCACATCCTGTTTTTGTTACAAGTGAGATTCACAGAGGAATCAACGAAGGTGGTTAGTATTTTGTTGAGGAGATAATTATTTACGGCAAAAATGGCTCATTTTGCTGCTCAGCACAATGGCTTGCTTCCCCATTATGCATGTTGACCTAAGCACCAGACACCGACAAGTTAACTGTGGCGTCACTTGCAAAGTCCCCGTTATTTATTACGTCTGCTGCTCGCTTGTCACTTCACAGTGTCTATTGCCTTACTGCGTTATTAGTAAAACATGCTTTACTCATGATTTCTTACGAAGCAAATGCTGTTTTTTTTTTATTAAAACATTGGAATACCTAGGTAGAGCGATTCTACATAAACTCGTGCGTGGCTTCATAGTATTTACGCAATCTAATCACATAAAACGAAACTAAATTGGGAATGCGATTCACAATTGAATACTTACTAGAAGGTCGTCTACGTTAGAACAAGCCTACTATGTAAGAAAATACTAGTTTAACTACAGGTTTCACGAAAAAAAAGCGTCAATGTAGCGCGCAATAATAGAGAAAACTACTCTACCAAAGTAGTGATTTAAAAATAACATTAAGATGCATTATGCCGCTCATCTCACATGTCCCAGTTACAATTGCAGCCTCTTAGAACAGCTCATACATCGCATACAGCTAGAGTAATTAACGTATCAACAGCTTATCCAGCCACCTGCGACAATACAATAATTCGCAGAGTTGACGCAGGTAGGTGCAGCTGTATCATGATGGAACAGGGCGATTAGTTCTATAATATTCAATAAACCGCAGCTATGCAGCCAGGGCGTGCATTTGACAGAATCATCCTAATCACATCGATTTCGTAGTCGTAGTCGAGAATCTGAATGGACAACTCCTGCAATTTATATTGAAGCAAAATTGAGGAATGAGAATGGTACAAGGTTTGGAATATTAACAGGCTCACTTTTTATGTGAGAAAAACTGTTTTCTATCTTTCTTTAATTATGGACAGCATAGCGTAATTTTTTTTGTCAGTAAATAAAATAAATTATCATCATCATCAGCCTATATTAGTCCACTGCTGGACATAGGTCTCCTCTAATGAGCGCCATAAAATAAATAAAGCTGGACAATTCACACAGCATTATCTAGCCCTAAGCTAAGCAAGCTCTGCTTAGCTTGGGGCTAGATAATAATATATGTGTAAGTGATAAGTGTTATGGGTACTTGATAACTGATATACAATGAATAATGTTTTTAATTTTACAGCGATATCAATTCGCATAAAGCACGATGCACGACAGCATAAAAGTAGCTAGTAAAAATAGAGAAAAAGAAAAATTGAGACATTATACGCTACTTGAGTATGCTAGTAGAGTAATGTATTTTCTGACAATGATGATCAAATTGTCAGTCCTGACTAGCGTGAAAATCATAAATTTGACTTTTATCTCTTCCTTTGCAAACATATTATATCGCTTTTAACATATATCTCGTCTCTCTCTCTATCCAGTAGGTATTTGCTTAGTGCTTATAATCTCCAAGCAATTAATATGTATGTCACTGACCAAACTAATTACAGGCTTACCTTACTGTGTAATGACAAGTCATTTGCAGTACATTATCGCTCGATGCTGTATTACTGGGATATCCTCAGCTTTGGGGATAACGAACGGTGACCATCTGAGACCGTTTGAGTTATTACATAGAAGGGTCTAAGGTACGTTTCTCTGAAAAAAATTATAACTTTATTTCTAATGATTTTTTAATTTGGTTAAAATAACAAGTAATTAATTGTAAAAAAGCAAGTCCCCAATATAGTTATTAGCTTCTTTTGGCAAAATGAGAAGGCATACGCCTCATCAGCCGTTTGAATTCTTTGGTAACAAAGAGAATCAGCTAGCCACACAGAAACGCTCGCAAAAATAAACCACCGCGCCGGGTAAAAAAAAAACTTGGTGTTTAGCACACTATTTGATACTGACTGAGGACATTGCTAAAGTACAGACGACTTCATAAGAAAACCAAGTAAGGTACAACTCCTGTATTTCTTCCTAGTCAAGGTTAGGAACAGTCATGGCTTAATCAGTTAAAGAACCGTGTCTATGACAACTGAGCCTGGCTCATTTTAAAGTTTCGGAATCTACTCAAATGTCAATACTTACAGGCACAGTCTTCGAACCGATAAAGCCATGACTATTTCTTTGTCTGACCGACTGCTCGAAATCGATATCGTATTCTTTGATTACTTACAAACTGCTATCGCGACGTTCAAATCAAGACTTGACATTTGAAATCCTAGAGCTTGAATAAAAAATGCTTGCGTTGCGCTGCATTGCAGTTTTCAGAGTTGAATGGAAAGAATTTGTTTTAGCTTGATTGAAGTTTGGTTCTTATAATTCTGTTTGGTAAAATCACTTTTCACAACTACCACAAGCAAGTGTTCTACAGATATTGAATGTGATTGGTAGATATTTGATTCGTTTAGTATTTTTTTTTATTTCACATCCGAAATGTCTTCTTGACCCTTTACTATATAGAGAATTTTCGCGATTACCAACAGTTCTGGCGAGACTCATTTCCTACATTTACAAAGTTCAATGGCTTTCCTTTGTCTCGGTCGAATGTGCTCCTATTTCACGTTTTTATTGGTACTAATACTGTACATGGATAAGTTTAAAGTAGACAAGACGTTCTTTTTAAGCTTGCGTGAAATATTCTTAATTGGCTCGAGTTCGCCATTCTATTGGCAATTAGGCATTGAAAAAAAACTTTAGTTCTAAATACAAAACCAAGTCAAAAGCGTTTAAGTTCCCATAAGACAATTGTAATGTCTTAAATCCAATTAAAAGTTACCTTCGCTAAATCCTCTGTGGGGAGGATTAGAACCTCAAATATACGCAAGAAATACATATTTTATGTCGTCGGAATAAAAAGTAAAGATGGAAGAGTGGAGACCTCGAAGGGAAGTGTTACCGCATCAGTATTCCGGGCACCATTCGACGGGAGGAAACAAATTCCCAAAATTGAATTTTACGAAACGAGTTGAATACGACACGGGGTAGACAAACTTGGTAAAGAAACGAGATTCCTATCATTTTGATACGACAATGACTTTGTTTGAATCTTGTGGTAAAGTGGCACTAAATCAAGATTGTAAAAAGTTTCATTTTGGTTAAAAAAAAATGCCCGTCGTCAAGCATGAGTTTTTCTTCAAGATAAAGATTTATAACTTTATTTCAATTAATACAGTTTACTAAATAAAAACAGACCACTATGGGTTAGATGCAGGTGAAGAGTTAATCATAAAAATGAATAAGAAATGCAATAAATGAAACATGTTCAAATAAAAAATTCAAACAGGTTAATGCATCGTATAATTACTAATAGGAGCTTAACAAACAGGGCGTGTCTAAAAGCATATCCAATATGCGAACAATCAGTACCCACCTAATAAAAGTTGTGACATAAAAACTCTAAAGATAAGTAAGTGGGAGCATGCATCAATAAGGTTCCGTGAAAAGTTTCATATCTTGGCTGAATGCTAAGATTCATTTTGCTTGCACAGCGGCTGTGCACTCACCAAGTAGGATATTGATGGCAGTTCATATTGGATATTGGCAGCATTGGGGACCTAAACACTGTTTATTATCTACGAGCAGACTACGAAATCACTTATCCTCTAACGTGAGGGAAGTTAAGCTTATTCATGAATTTCTCGTTAAACTGTTTGTATTTTCTTTCTTGCGTTTGTTCCAAAATTGTTAACTAAAGAAAACTGTTCTAAAATGCTCTAAGTAATCTCGAATAAAAACAATCATGGTAATAATTTTCCCTGAAAAAGCTTTAAGTTTTCAGATAAAATTGAACAAAATATCTAGTAAATAGGTATAAAAGATTAAAGCAAACTTTACGTCTCCAAAGACGTCTTAACAAACGAAATAAATTTCAAATTGCAAAACAAACTCAGATTTTTAAAGATATTAATAACAAGCGTAGAGCTTAACCGTCTGAAAACAATATTAAAGGATTTATTTAAATCGCATTTAAGTATCTAGACAGGGACAAGAAAAAAATAAGCTAGATAAATAGGATTCACAATCTTACAAGTTTAAGTCGGTAAGATAAGTCGGCGGGTATTAAATTCAACTCTTTGTGCAATTTAACAACTGCAGCCACAAAGATAATTCTCAGATATCCAGTCATTGAGCTATGTTAGAGTTCTCATTATAAACGACTTTGTGTTATGGCCCTGGTAAAAATGCAATGCAGTTGTATTTCTGACGCATAATCAGCTAGTGGAATTTGCAAGCATCAGGCTATAGTTCAATTTAAAAATAATCACTACATCATCATCATTATTATAGTCTACAGCTGGACATAGGCCTCCCCTAATGAGCGCCATAGCGCCCTGTCTTCAGCTTGCTGCATCCAGCATCTGCCAGTAGTCTTTCGCAAATCGTCATCCCACCTGGTCGGAGGGCGTCTCAACATAGTTACATAGTTGGTACATAGTTTAAAACAAAGTCGCTTCCTTCTGTCTGTCCCTACGTATGCGTAGATCTAGTAAAACTACGCAACGGATTTTGATGAGGTTTTTTTAACAGAGAGTGTTTCAAGAGAAAGATTTATATGAATAATACATCGCCATTGCGCCCGTGTAAGGCCAGGGCGGGTCGCTAGATCTCTATATAAACGACTTCGTGTTACGGCCCAGGTAAAAATGCAATGCGAATGTATTTCTCACATATCATCAGCTCGTAAAATTTGAAAGAATCAGGCTATAGTTCAATTTAAAAATAAATATTTTATCCTACTATTTTAGCACTGACGAAGTGTTTCAGTGTAGAGAGGAAATGACATCATCAGCGCGTCAACGCGTTTCACGACTCCAACATTTTGGTCACACAAAATCATTTTATTACTTTTTTTTTGACTCTGTATAGAACACTGGACATGAGCGTATATTGTGCTCTCTTGACCGGTGTTATACGAGGCTATTTTTAATGATCTTATATGTCACTCAATTATGAACGGCCTAACATATTTTGTGTATATTATACTTTATTGTGGTCTAATATAGACATTATATTAAATTTCATTACTTTCGTGATTTGTTTACATAGTCAATTAGCGATAAAAATTTGAAAATCTCTACCATCATTTCAGAAAATAAGTCACCGCTCTTTAGCGAGCGGCATTCAGATCGCAGCTATCGGAACACTGACTTTAGGTCTTTAGTCGGATACCCAACATAATGAGGTACCTTTTGTCTCCAGAATCGGTAACTCCGTTTCGAGAGTTAGTTGAACGTTACAACAAAGTTACCGTTCTCGGTTCTGTTGTCATCGGCATAATGAGGCTTCACTTATATTTAACCTACTTCGAGAATGCAACAAACTTTTTTCGGTCATAATTTTTTTCAAGATTAAGCTAACGAGCGCGCATTCTGGGACGAATTTTATTAGTTATTAGTCATTGGTGAATTTTCTTGCTTTCACGTCGTGCTTTTGACAGTAAGACTATTAATTAGACCTGAATGAAAAACATTGAATTAAGAACACAATACCTATCATACCTAGATATACGCTTATTCCCAGTAGTTCTGTGCATCAAAAAAATATCATAATTGTAAAAATGTTAGGCAATGAAATTCAGCAAATGCCAAAATGACAGGAGACGTCAATATAATAGAAAACATCAAAACTGAGAGAGAACGTCAAAAATGACGGAAAATGTAAAAAAGACAGTAAACATATCTCATAATTTAAGTTGTCACAAAACTGAAATATAAGATACCTACCAACTAGACTAAACTCAATAATTTAACCAATTAATGTTCAACTAATTCAACCCTCAAGCTTAATTTTATACTTCATTCCATTCAAATAATTATTTGTCAAAAACACTCAAAACTTCAAAGCTTTACTATATAGATGCCTAAATTTTAATTACTTCACACTAGGGACGAAAGTAATTAGCAAAATTAAAGCACGTAGGTGAGCTTATGGTCTTAAAAGTTATATTAGAAAGAGCACTTTATCATGTCAGGCTTTTAACAGGCCTTTTAATTTCTCTTTGTGCAGTAAATTGAGACATTAAATCGTTTACGTCAAAGTATAATAAGGGAGAAGTAAATGAAACGTTCAGGCCTACACGAGCACACGCGGCAGATGCGATGTTATTTGATCGAGTTACATGAAGGTAAGTACGTGGAAGAAGAAAATTTAAATGGTGATTGGGACATGATAAAGACCTAACACCGATAAGAGTCAAGACGTAGGGTACCAATTAAAAAAAAAAGATTTGTGTAGGCAACATCATTGTCAGGGTCGAGTATTGTAGTGTCCTGATGATGTCTCGTGGAGAGGCTAAACTAGTTGACGATTTGCTTTGATAGGTTTTTTCATATTTTGTAGTGGTTTGGTTTTTTCTTCTACAACGCGTACTACATTTTGTTAGATCTTATCGGAGACGGTTTTGTGCGGAATTGTTACTTAATATTTTCATTTTTATATTTTGCAACGGATTTCCGCAAAGACAGATAGACACAGACAGATAACATGATAGACATTTAGAGGTACAACACGTTAAAATGCGCAACTGTATTGATACCACGCTTTTAAATCTATATTTAAAACACAAAATACAAAAGAATTGTGTCCGGTATGCTTGTGTCGGTCTGGCTCGTTTTCCTAGATTCAATTTTAAAAATTTGTTCCACTCGCAGCTCGCATCCTGAATATCAATGAGAGGAGTTATGAGTCGTATTGTCTTAGAGCCGAAGCAAACTGAGAGCATCTTGCAGCGCGATTTGAGAAATTTGGAGAAATATTCGTGTAGCCACTGATAAATCTGAAATGCACACAATTTATATGGACGTTGAGTACAGAAGGCCAGAACGGAAAGTACTGTTCTGGGGAGACAGGTTCTTAAGAATGCTATCGCCGTCGCGATGTTAGCAAGTTAGAATGGGTTTGTTTTCTTTGGACCTCAAAACAGGAAAATGAATACCTAAAACTCACCGAATTCATAGAGTAGCCAAAAGTTAAAAGTCAATAACTTGATTTCTTTAGGCTTACAAAATAAGTAGGTACTTAGGCAAGTCAAATTTTATACATAAACAGCTGTAAAAATATTAATTGTTATCAAACAAGAAACAAAATCTGCGTTCCACAAGCAATAAATCTAGCTAAAGAGTTATTTGTCGCAAATCGTAAACCATTTTCTTTGAACTTATGATAACATCTGCTGTACTGCATTTGTATTTTGGGAGCATTTGGGAAAGTGTAGATGTATAGTTCTTTTTTTGTATTTCCCAAGTGCGCCAAAAATAACAGGTCTTAAGATACTCAACCCTAGACTTAACCTTAAGATACTTATCCATAACCAACGACGAAACTGATTTCCGCACTCTCGATTACGAATTTTTAAGCAGATTACTACTCCTTCAGCGTAAACAGTACAAACGTATCGAATTTATCGGCGCAATAATACATTGCTGGCACGACATTCGCACGCCGTTCTGCGGAAATTGAATGCGAACTATCGGCATATGGACGGACTGACATGGCGACATGACACAGACGTGTACATTCCGCTGACTATCTGTCCGGACGGGCGGACAAAGACAGTCATCTACTGTCTATCACAAACTTGACGTGATTCAATTAGCTGTTCGTAGGTTTTTTTTCGACCTCGGATCGTTCAATCGAATGTGTGTGGCAGATAGCTACGAGTTATCAATGCCATTGATTTTTCCTAAAAGGGTTTGCTTTGCTTCTTTTATGAGTTTGAGTAAAGTCGCTTTATTCCGATCCAATCCTATTGGTGGTTCAAGATTTTAACAAACTTACGCTACGCATGAATTTATATGTCAAAACTTACGGTTAGAAAATCATGATGCGTTCTCAGGATTGTTAGGCAAATCAAAGTACCCTTTTTTGGGCTTAGAAAACACCATCAATTAATTTAATTTTACAAATACAAATAAACTTTTCTAGACACTGAGCAATCGCAGAGCCCTGCTACTAAAACTTTGTCGACAGACTATTACGCGATTAATATTTGCGTTGATCGTAAATTTGTATTAGCAAAATATATTATTTTGCGTTTGTACAAACTTTAGATACGTTATATTACTATCTCGGCCTAAAAAGCGAGTAAATCACTTTAATTATTGTTGCTTCATGTGTGCTTCATTAACGAAAATTTTACGGCATATTTATTTATCATTGTTCGAAATTCTGTCATCCAATAGTATATAATAGAATAACCTAGGACGAATATTTGTTGTAACTCTATGAGATTACTTATGAGATAGTGAATCCAGCAGTGGACTAATAAAGACTGTTGTCGATGATGATGATCGTAAATACTCAGCAAATAAATAAACTCGTTAGAGTAGTTTTGAAAAATTTAAATTGAAATAGCTCTTTATCGGCACAACTGAGCTTCCATGCTAAAAGAAGACATTAGATATAATAATCTCCTAATAGGCACTATGAACTCCAAATAACTACATAAACTTCGAAACCACGTATCGAGAAGTTGGAAAAAGATTTCGAAAACTAACTTCCAATAATCCTTGTTAGTCCATTGTACAGAAACTTGTTTTCAGATAACTGAGGCGAGAAGTTGCTATCGCTACAGTCACTACCAACCAGTGCCAAGTGCGTTGGTTGGTACTGGTTTCGTGGCAGTTCAGAATGATAGCCATTATGAGTAGGTACTTAGGTGCTTTTACCACTTTTTATGACAATAAAAATATGAGTAGGTAAATGCTTTTACCACTTTTTGTGGGTTCTTTTCTCATTTTGGAATCATGTTTGAGGTTTTTAATAAATATAATAATTCATCCAACCCGCAAGAAGAAATACCTAGTTATTTTTATTAAATACTAGCAGCGCCTCGCGGTTTCAACCGCGTAGTTCCCGTTCCCGTAGGAATTTCGGAATAAAAAGTAGCCTATGTCCTATTCCAGACTATAATCTATCTCTGTGCCAAATTTCATCCAGATCCGTTCAGCCGTTCTGGCGTGATAAAGGAACAAACATCCATCAATCTATCTATCCATCCATCCATCCATCCATCTAAACTTTCACGTTTATAATATTAGTGAGATGAGATTGAGAAAATTAATAATAGGCACTACGGGAAAATGTTTCATTATTTTGATTGTTTGTTTATGTTTTTGAGTTTTGTGAGAAGCGTATAAAATATGTCAGGATTCTTGTGACCTTTATTACTTTTGAACAATTTAGCTTGTATGATTGTTGCCATTAAAACATTTTAAAGTATGATTTATATGTTTTGAAGTGTAAAGCCTTTTTATGTTTTTCAAGATCTTTTTTGTTGTGTTAGTTTTATACTTAAATGTACCGTCATTATCATCATTTCAAAACCTTTTTTTTGCACTTTAGTTCATAATTTTGTTATCTTAAGATTGTAGGTATACTTAAATAAATCAATAGATAATGCTGGACAATTCACACAGCATTATCTAGTCCCAAGGTGAGCAGAGCTTGCGATATAGGTTCAATTAATTAATTATTCAATGTACTGGACGGTATAAGTATAACTATTTGGAGGCACCTGCAATGATAATTATTGCAATGTTCTGTGAAAATAAATAATTTATATTTTATGTTTCGATTAATCGCGGTGTTTCGCTTCTATCATCAGTCGGTTAGCATTTAAATCGGCTATTATAATAAAAATTGCACCAAAGTACATCCGAGTATCAAGTCCGAAAGCCACCAGCCAATTGCTAATTACTCGGTCGCTATTCTCGTTAAGCTTAAATTACGGAAATAGTAAAATAGTGCTTTGTGAAATTAAGCAAGTTCATAATGAATATTTATTGGTTTAATACGGACCAGCTGGGTACTGGCTAGCAACACTGGAAGCAAACAGCTCGTTACAATCACTACCAATTGCATGAGAATTTCCAGTAAGTGCTATTTCGCAGCAATTCTGCTTTTGCTAAAAATCAGGGAAACCTTCACGATAGTTTTTATTGATGTCGATTGGTTATCATGGAATAGTGCGTTGGTATATTACTTTTTATGATTTTATCTGCTCTATTTTTATTTTCCGACTGGCATTGATATGGATCTCAGCTACCTGTAGATTGTTTGCAACAGTCTGCAGTTAGCTCAATTGTATATACAAGTTTTAATATAATTTTATTATTTGATTGTAATTTTCTTTGATAATAAAGATTTTTATCTATATAATAAGTTGGTATCTATCCATATTTCCGTACTATGATTATAAATTCGAAAATAACTCTGTCTGTCTCTCTGTTACCTTTTTCACGCCTAAACGAATGAACGGATCGCAATGAAATTTAGCAGGAAGGTAGATGGATCCCGGGGACGGACATAGGCTACTATTATCCCGGAAAAGCACATGCGAAGCCGCGCGCAGAAGCTAGTATTATATATATCTCACAGTATGCGTCCGATTTCTGTCTACTTGGGATTTGTTTTTCGATCATTACTTGCCTGAAATCTTATTTATTTTCTAAATTACTATCCGCCAGGCGTTCGCTTTTATTCTGTATTCTTCGTTAAAACCTCTTGGTTTAGTCAATTGAATTTTCTTCAATAGAAATTTATTGGATTTTTTATTGATAGACTCTTCTTAGGTTGGTATGCATTTTCTGACTAAGTCTGAGACGAATAATAATATTAATATTCTGCTAATGCATAATATAAAAGCTAATGGCGACATCGTAAAATATAATAAATGAAATTAAATAGAGCTGGAAAAAGTTTGACAGTCACAAAAAGCTTAAACAGTAAACCTATCTATAAACAAATGATGGAGTCTAAAGGTGTTAATTTTCTATAGGACGCACTCAATAGTGTTATCGTTAACTAAAAAAGTGAGTTCAGTCCAGAAATATCAAGTTGATGCATCGATATTTGATCGACTAAGTAAACTAGGCTCCACATTGCGCCGTGACATGGCTTTTCTTCGAACAATTCGTTTCAGCGAGTAATTCATGTTTGTATTGTATGTTTGTTCTGCATCGTTTGTTTTAATGGAAGGATTTCCCAGTTTTTAGGGTTCCAAGTTCCTTATGGAACTAATTCTAGCTTCGGTTTGACCTACTTTCAGTCCGTAATTAACTAAAAATCCGTTTTATTCCTCACATCACATCAATATTTCTGCCCTTACCAGTCCACAGCTGGACAGGCTTCCCCGGATAAGCGTCTTATTGTCTCGTATCGGGGGTAGTGCCCTAATTGGAGATTGTGGTGCTGGGCATGCAGGTAGGAGATCACAGTTCAGTGGTGGATCAGTTCTGAAGGAGGCGCTGCTACCCGCCTTTGATGCCCCGGGTTTATGCCTAAAGTAAGGACACTATCTTTCTTTGAAAGCCATATTAATATTGTTAATATTTAAGTGTTACCGTTAGTTATCCCTAAGAAAATAAAATAAAATAAAGCCTAACTACTCGTCCAAATTTAATTTATTTAACTATGTCTAAATGAAAACAGATCTGAAAAAACCTAAAACAAGACTACCGAAGTGAGTCCCTACTTCTTCTGCAACGGAAAAGGATGTCAGTTGGTAAGAAGCATTTCTACTGAACCAAGGTAGGTGCCGTATCAAAACCGTATTTCTTGTGGGGACACCGTAATACGTTTGTTTGTTCCGGACCGTAACTTTCTTTTTATAAAATGTCTTCAAGTCTCAGGAGTTACGTAAGTTAAGCCGACCCAATACCAGCGAAATTTGCTAACGTACCAATACATAGGAGTAGTTTAACAGATACTGATAAAAATACAAAACACAAGAAACAGCGCATTTCAAAGAGGAAACTCGTTATTTCATTACTTAGAACCCTGGGAGGTATTACATAAATGAGTTGGTTCATAATTTCCAGGTATACTATGCTAGTCTGAAGTTATTGCAAGTCGTAACTTAAATAACTAACTTTTATAAGTTAAAGTCTATTTCGTTACAGAAAATAAGAGAATTAAGTGATACACTGAAATAATCAAGCACTGTGTTCGCTACAGTTCGATAAGAGAGAGAAATCTCTAATTCAAAGACTGGTATCTTTTTAGAGTTTGAATATATATCTCTAAAATTTGAATTGTCTAAGTGCTTATTTTGTAAGCCTAAAGACATAAAGTTATTGAATTTTGAATCCTATTTTGTCTTGAATTTGAGAAGTATGTATGGTAGGAATGCTCAAAAACTTACTCAATCAAGGCAACACCCACTGGTGAGATCATAGTCTAGTGGAAAATTACATACAAACTACGTCCACTATCCCATACAATTCTTGACTTTTACCTTTCTAATGTTTTGTCAGGAAAATTATACAAGGGTTTAGAGTGGCCATAAGTCACTCCATCTGTTCAGTCTATAATTTTATACAGTCTCTGGTTTAGATCCATGACATGCTATAGATCGTGACCGTGTAGGTGTCTGGTACTTTAAACAGGGAGCGTGAGAGTGACATCAGCCGTCCATGATGAGGCGGTCACGATAAATAGCCCATAATACACTTAAAGAGGACTCGAGCCTAATAGCTAAGGGCGTAACGTGATTTGCTCCTGCTCTATTACCTTATACTCCGCAACTATTCCGCCGACAAAGGAGGGATCTTAATATAATATCGACGGTAGAAGTACGTTTACGTGTGCGTTGAATTTGAAACGGAAAATGGTCTTGCAAAAGTTTACTAAGCCTTGAGGTGGGTATCGCTTTCAAAGAATCGCTCACTGACTTGTTACGTTTTTATGGATTTGGAAAGCCGCAGGGAGTAGGTAGGAATAGGTATCAACTACAACTAAGTTTAAGATTACTGCATTAAAAGATAGGTACCTATTGAATATAGATACAGGAAAACAGGGCCTAACTAAAAGGTTCCGGTTTTAGCTTCAAATCATTCGGTGCTAGGTAGAGGTTAACCTCTACCTCTTCAAACAGGTAAATGAGGTAAACAATGACGATGTCATGATGGCTATTAAGAAGGCAAATGAGAAGCTTTCAGTTTAAGTTCGTGATAAAACCCTCACTATGAACCTTATATGGTTAAGTGGATTAAGATAACCCTATACAGGCAGTCAACCAAGAACGTAATTTAATATTGACTATGAAATTCACGAACAGGACCTGTAAACTCGATACAGTATCCAAGCAATATGTTGATATGACGTGTATTGACGTTTCCGGGGAAGTTGAATGATATTATTAGCTACTGAGAATTAGGTACCTATCTAATGAGAATTCCTGAGAATTGGTAGAGCAATTCAAGGGTTAATTCATTAGAAGTGAATTCATAATTGAAGGCTTATATGAAATTATGTATTTTCTACATATTAATAATAATACATTGCTGAATAAGGAATGACACCATGGGCATTAATGATAAATTTTAGTATGGCATCCATATTAGAAATACTATAGATAGAAATAAAATCCGTGATTTTTAGGGTCATCGTCACAGAAACCACTGAATAAGGGGCCTACTCAGAAAAGGAAAATCGAAGTATCTTCTTCGTTTTCGTATAAAACCAACTCTTATGTCGCTTGCATTGGATTGGCGATTGTACGAAAACGAATCAGAAACTTCGATTTCGTATTTGTGAGTAGTGTACTCGCCGAAGCTTCGCCCAAGCTTCTACATTTCTGAAAAACACACATATTTACCATGAAATAATGTCGCAATTCACTTTCATTGGTCGTTAACAACTTTTTTGTTTATCTATCTGATTTGTTTGCTTTTCGTCTTCTACGTTAAAGGATTACTCCATTTATTTCCAAAACCAGCGGAGTCACTGTAACATAAAGACTTGGTCATAAGCGGATCCATTGATTTCCCTGTTCCTGAGCACAGCAGCTATCAGGGCAGTGCGGCGTGGCATAACGGACTTAAGTGCACTTTGCAGGGCGTCCAGTCAAACCAACTAACATGCCAGCCGACTGATTACCTTGCTACTTGGTTTATACGTGATGATTCTATTTAATTCGGAATAGGTGGCACAAATAGAAACTCCATGTAATTGTTGAGCAGACCGAATGATTTATTTTATAATGCAGGTACCTAGAACATTGTAGCTGGATCTACCCACATTATTGCTAGGACACTACAATCCTCCACCGTTAACTTAAGAATACCTACTTATCCTACATAGTTACAACTTACATCTACCTAGTTACAAACTTACATCTAGTTACTAAACCTACTTCTTATTATAATATATACATATTGCAGACAGCTAAGTATGTACGTATCGTTAGAACTCAGATAAGTAGGTATTCATTTATACTACTATGAACTTTATAAACAACTTGAAGGTAAGAGCAGGGTATACAAAGATATAAGTAATACACAACAACACAGACAATACTTATTACAACTACAATATTATGTTTCTACATTATAACGCTTACAATCTAACTTAAAGTCTAGTCTATGTCTAAGCCGTACCTTTTTACAGGCCAGCGTATTCTTTTATTGGGAGTCACGTCTGCCTCGATAACGGAAGGTGTTGGATGTACTATTGATGACTCTTTTTGTTCAGAACCTTGACTGATATCTGGCGATACCTGATCAGACCCTTGTTCCATCGCCTCCACCGATATAATAGGCTCAGGAAGCTGTCGCCCGTGCGACGACGTTGGCAGCTCGGCCATGGCGGTCGATTCGCCGCCAGTGTTGGTAGTGGACTCACTAGGGAATACGCATGTGCTCCTACGTCTCAGTTGGTCGATATGTCTATGTGCTGCGGCGGCTGTGCCATCGGACGATTTAACCGCGTAATTATTCGTGCCATCCCGACCTGTGATTTTGCCTGATACCCACTTGTTACTAGACCCAAAGTTTCTGTACCATACCGCCTCACCCGGGTTAAATTGCCTAGCCCTTTTCGCGTGTTCGACCGCTGCGAATTCACGGTCACGCAATTTACGCCCTGGATCAGGTTTAATAATATCCAAACGTGTCCTTAGATGCCTACCCTGTAGTAGCTGCGCTGGGCTCGCGCCGGTCGCACAATGCGGCGTGTTGTGGTAAACTAACAAATACCTTTGAATCGCTAATTCCGGATCGACTCCTTCTCGTCGAGCCTTCTTTAAGACATTCTTTACTATCTTAACCGCATTTTCCGCCGCGCCGTTGGAAGCCGGATGATACGGCGCTGAAAACATTTGATGAATGGCATTCCTCTCTAGGAACGTTTTGAACTGACTGCTTGTGAATGGTGGTCCGTTGTCGGACACGACCTGCTTTGGAATTCCCCACCGCGACCACGATTCTCGTAATTTATTTATAGTTGTTTCAGCCGTAGTACGTTTCATTTTGAAAACTTCAATCCATTTGGATCTTGCATCGATTGATACAAGATACGTTTGGTTATCGATGGGTCCTAAGAAATCTAAATGTATTCTCTCATAAGGTGAGTGCGGCCACCGCCAGGGCGAGGGCGGCGCACCGGGCGGCGCCGCGGCCACGGCCGCGCACGTGACGCAGGCACGACATGTCGCTTCCACGGCTTCGTCCAGACCTGGCCACCAAACATAACTGCGCGCGTAAGCTTTTGTTTTCACAATGCCCATATGTGGTTCGTGCAATTCGCTAAGTACAGATTGCCTACATGATTCTGGAATCACCAGCCTATGTCCCCACATAACGCAACCTAGTTCTATGTACAGCTCGTTCCGCCGGGTGAAATATGGGTCGAGTTGTTTTATGCCTACGGCTTGCGGCCATCCGTTTTCGACATAGCCGCACACGCGGCTAAGAAGTGGATCTCGTGCCGTTTCGCGCCTTATCACCTCCCCATCGAGCAGCATCGCGTTGGTTGCAAAGTGTAGGTAAGTCTGCTCCGGTGGCTCCTCCACACATTTCTCTTGAACCGGCAAACGTGACAAAATGTCTGCACCGTTGCTATGCGTACCTACATACTCTATTGCAAAGTCATACGCTGATAAGATCAGCGCCCAGCGCTGCATACGGCTAGCGGCCATGGTAGGTATGCCCTTTTGGGAACCAAATATACTAACTAGCGGTTTATGATCCGTCTTTAATTTGAATTTCCTGCCAATAAGATATTGGTGAAATTTTTTTACACAATAAACTATTGCTAGCGCCTCACGGTGAATCTGAGCGTAGCCCTGTTCCGCCTTAGTAAGTTTCCTAGAAACGTACGCGACTGCGCGCTCCACCCCGCCGCCGCTGCGAGAGATCTGCGACAGCACGCCGCCGACGCCGAGCGCGCTCGCGTCGCACGTCAGCACGAGCTCGCAAGCCGGGTCATAGTGCGCCAGTACGCGCCGCCCCATCAGCATCTGCTTCACGCGCTCGAACGCCTGCTGGTGACGCGCGCCCCACTGCCACCGACTGCCGCGATGCAGAAGCTCGTGCAGCGGGTGGAGTATACCGCTGAGTTTAGGTACAAATCTGGCGTAAAAGTTAACCATGCCCAGAAAAGATCGAAGCTCAGATATTTCCGTTGGATTCGGCATGTCTTTGATCGCGCGTAGCTTCTCAGGGTCCGGCCGGATGCCGTTCTTATCTACGATGTAGCCTAGGTATTTAACCTCTTTCGCAAGGAATGAGCATTTTTCTAATTTTACCTTCATACCTGCCGATTCTAACCTACGTAAGAGCGACTCTAACGCCTTTAAATGTGAGGCTCTGTCCTTGTGAGTTAATATTATGTCATCAGCAAAACACTGAACGTTAGGAATATTCTCTACCAAATTACTAACGATACGCTGGAAAATCCCACTGCTGGACGACAGGCCGTACACCAGGCGATTGTATTTGAATAACCCACGGTGGGTATTTATGACGCAGTATTTTTTTGAATCCTCCGACAGGCATATTTGATTGTAAGCTTGCGATAAATCGATTTTTGTAAATTCCTCCCCACCCGCTAAATTTGCAAGCAAATCGTCGACCTTCGGCAGCGGATACCTATCGACCAACAGAGCTGGATTAAGGGTTACCTTAAAATCTGCGCACAGACGGAGTCCACCATCGCTCTTGTTTACCAACACTAGCGGCGTCGCCCAGTCCGAGCAGTCAACGGGTTCGATGACCCCGTCGCGCAGCATCGCGTCGAGCTCGGCGTCGACGCGCTCGCGCAGCGCGTAGGGCACTGGTCGCGCGCGGTGAAACACGGGCGCCACGCCCTCGCGCACTCGAAGCGTCGCACATCCTCCCGTATATCGACCCAGACCGCCGCTCCACACTGCTTTATGTCTGTCGAGCATTTCCCGAATAACATCAGTTACAGGTTCTATTTTAAAATTATTTTTTATTTTAGAGCTCTGAAGGACAGGTATTTGTATGCCTAGCTCCGCGAGCCACTGTCTACCTATCAATGTTGTCACAGCCTTATCTATTACAAACATTTCTAAATTCTTCTCGCAGTCTTTGTACATAACTTTGGCCTTCATTACACCCAATGGTCTTACTTTAGATTTGCCATCGTAAAACATAAAAACATACTTAGATTTTTCTAAACTTATGTCATTGAAATAGGTTTCATACGTCTTTTTACTAATGCACGACCCTGGCGAACCCGTATCTACTTCCATGGTGAGTACTCGTCCATTCACAGTCACGTCTAGACTCACCGGCTTGTAGTCGCCCAACGTCAACTGGAATAGCGGCTCCTCCACGTCGTCGCCGTCGTCCGAAGCCGACTCGCTGGCCCCCGCTGGCCGCACGTAGTGCGCGCCGGCCTCGCGCCGTCGTCCGCTGTCGCCTCCTCGCTTATTGTACCTTGTTCCGCTGCTGGGCTTGGCAGACGTATCCTTGTAAGGACAAACCCTCTTTAGATGGCCCTTATTCCGGCAACTGCTGCATACAAAGTTTTTGTATCGGCATCCATCAGACTGATGCTGCCCTCCGCACGCTGCACATCCGCGCCCCTGGGCAGGTGCGCTCGCCGCCGCCGTGCCCTGCGCCTTGTGGAATCGGCCGCCGCCGCCGCCGCCGCCGCCGCCACGGTCCGCCGTCATCGTCGCCGCACGCAGCACGTGCATTGCGCTCGCCCCGCCGCCGCCGCCGCTGCTGCCACTGTTCCTGTTCGGCGCCGTTGAGTCCACGGCCGCCGCATCTCGTTCTGCAGCCTCCAAGGACGTAGCCAAGTTCAGCGCCTTGGCGTATGTTAGGTTACATTCCGAAAATAACCTTTGTCTGATAAGGTCACTGCTCACTCCACAAACAAATTGATCACGCAAATTATCCGTTAGCGTTTCCTTGAACTCGCAATCTTTAGACAGTTTTTTTAGGGCAGCGATGTACTGCATTACACTCTCGCCGGTTTCTTGGCGCCTTTGACGAAAACGATAACGTTCCGCCATGACAGATGGCTTGGGTTGTAAATGTTCACGAACAATTGTCACGAGTTCATCGTAGGTCAAATCCGTAGGCTTCTTTGGATTGCACAAATTCACCATTAATTCGTAAACACTGTCACCAACTAGCGATATTAGTGTGGGCAACTTCAATTCATCTTTAATCGCGTTGGCACGAAAGTACATCTCGACCCGCCCGCAGTACAAGCTCCAGTTACCGCACTCGGTATCAAACTCTTTAATTTTGCCGACCGCCATCGTTTGAATGTAATCACAAGGTCCTGAGACACTAAACACGCAATATTTATAGCTTTTACTCGTCGCCAAATGGTTTATACGTGATGATTCTATTTAATTCGGAATAGGTGGCACAAATAGAAACTCCATGTAATTGTTGAGCAGACCGAATGATTTATTTTATAATGCAGGTACCTAGAACATTGTAGCTGGATCTACCCACATTATTGCTAGGACACTACACTACTTTTCCTACTTAAGTTACTGATGAGTGTTTCTTCAAGTTTTCATTGCCCTTGTTCGTATTGATGTTGTGAACTTAATTAATTTTTTGATCAGAGCTGCTGCGTTTATACTTTAAATAAAAAAGTTGTTGAGCATAACAAAAGAAAATAGTTGGTGTAAAATAAGCCATATCAAAGTGGTATGTGTGGATTATTTTAAATTTCTACATTTGCATATTTTCGGGTACAAAATAAACACGAATAAAATGATCTATTAAAACAGCGGGGCAATGCAGACAGCGTGTAGGGCACGCTTCCGACTGGTATTGACATGGATCAGTGAGCTACCGTAGATTGTTTGCAACAGTCTGCAGTTAGCTCAATCGTAAATACTAGTTTTACTTTAATTCTATTATTTGATGTAATTTTCTTTATCAAAAGACTATTAAAATCAATGTAATAAATTTATCAATTCCAAATACATAATTTATTCGGTTTCAATAGATAATTTGGCATTCGATGTGAAATCGAATGATCGATAACTTTTGATCTATGTTGATAGAACATCGCAATTAACATTATGTAAACGTTTCAACGCTCCATTAGACGTCATTAATTAATTCTCGCCACATATCGCTAAAGTAATGTGTTGGTGTTGGATTTTGGGGAAACTTTGATGAGAGCTGATAATTTTGAAAGCAAAATAAAAAAAAAAAACATTTAATCGAACATAAAACTAAGTAGATACCCTATAACTGGATACTTTTTTCAGTTCCCAGACGCAAAACTTCGTGATAATAAAAAATAGCTGAAACTGAAAATATGACTTATACTGAATAAGTCATATTTTCAGTTTCAGCTATTTGAAATTACCAGTTCCTTCGGTAGATCAGACACGTACAAGGTACAAGGCGGTTAGTTTAAAATGAATGGGCTCCTATTTCGATAGGTGATCGATTCCCTATATTTAGGCCGGGGATTGAAACCACAGGTTCCGATCCCGAGGTCCCGAATTGAGGCATTTGAAAAGAACACGGATTTGCTTGGAAGATATGGGTAGCGACTGCGATTCATCTGAAGGGGATTAGGCTTAGAAAATAAAGATTAGAAACATTGGTTCTATGTTTTTTCACCATATTCTGAAGGCTTTTGGAAGAATATTGGAGCATAGGTACCTACTTATTTATCGTCGGTGGAGGCCTTATTTATTTTATGGTTGCTCGTCGCAGGTTGGCGCGAGATATTTTTTTTCAGATGAGTTTTTTTGTGGTTTTTGATATTCTTTGCGTTCCACAAAAATCTAAATATTTGCTAAAAATCTACATTTTTCCAAATGCTCCCAAAATAAAAAATATTATATTTATCATAAATTCATAGAAAATGGTTTACGATTTGCGGCAAATTACTTTTTCGCTAGCTTTATTGCTTATGAAACGCAGAAAAAATTCAAAACCATAAAAAAACTCACGCCATCCGCGACACCTTAATACATTCCTTATAGTATTTTCCGTAAATTACAAAAAGTAGAGATAGAAAATAGGGTAAGCAAAATAATAAAAAGGGGTAGTATGAAATAACCTCCACAAAATTTTTATGATAGCTCATTTTAAATTTATATATTTTCAAGTAATCTCGGTTTGCCGGCTCGAAAAAAACATCAATTAAGTGAATTTAGTCCGGTAACGTAGCAGTAGGAAGCTAAGAGGAATCCCACTAAGATGGATGATGTCATTTTCCCCTTCATTAAACCCATTTAGGTACTTGGCTCGAGCAGTCAAAATAGTTCTTGAAGTCACTTATAAGTGTGAGTACTTTTTGTGCATTTTATAGGATATTAACCTATTCCGAAAAGAGTAACAATCAAGTACATCAATGTAAACGCTTGTCAGTGAAATCAGACTTTAAAAAGTGATGAAACAAAGGTGTTAAGATTTACCACTTATTTTATAGGCACTACTTTAGACTAATTCTATTCTACCTTCGTCTCTTTAGGAGGAAAAAATCAAGATTAATTATAATTTTTTCTTGTTTTTGACGACTTCATTTTTATATTTACAACTTCCGTTATACCATTATGGTAATTTATTGTTCACGAAAAAATGCTAACAAACTCTTCCTAAGACAGATTTCCTATACCAGTCTTCTCTAGTCAGAATTTCTTTTAATGTGCCAGTTAAAAAGAACACACTGTAAAAAATAGAATCGTCTAAAATTCCAACTTAAACTGTCATATTCACGCGGACACTAGCCTCTGTAACTTAACTATTCCAAGTTATACATTTCCCAACTAAACCAACACTAACCTTGTATAAAAGGGATCTTACCCCGCTGGTCAATTCCCGGCAGTTGACATGTATCGCGTTCCTAAAAGGCGATGTTTGAGAGTCGGCTCCTTTAACTGGAGAGCACTCGAGAGCTCGATTTGGGAAATCACGTTACAGGCCCGGTGCGCTTTGGCTACATTGTTGTGAGCATTGTTGTACTTTTTTTTACATAGGCTGTTTGTTGTGTTTGTTGCGGCATTTTGAATATAAGAAAACCAAGGATTTGGAAAAGTGGTGAAAACGGTCAGTCTTCTTTAAGCGCCAATATTTTCAGCACCAACTACTCCACACTTTCAGCTCCGACCATCAACTTACAATTACATTACAAATAGACATACAATTAAAAGTATTCAAATAAAAGTCAAGTTTTATAGGCGGAAAACCTAGTAATTGAAGTACGATTTTCGAATAGAATTTCCGACAAGCGAAGAATATTTAACACTTGGATATATGAGAATGCATGGTTGTGAACGCTATTCTCAATATCATAACCATAGTGTATTCAGTATGCAAAGCACGTGTCCACTGCCCGGATTTTGATGCGTGCTACAACCCGCCTTTCATCTACATAATCCTTCAGGTATATGTATTTCACTATAAAGCCTCGCTGAAGATATTTAAGAGAAGGTTGCTACAAAAATAGACCTTAATACCAATCCGTAATTTTTATAAATTGTGGTCAAGATTAATTCTTTTGCACGAATGCCTAATGAATCTTGAGTGTCTTTGGATAAATTAAATGCATCGTGCTTGTAAATTTATAGATTTTGGCCGCGGTTTTAAACGCGTTTTTTCAAAATTTAATTTAGCGTGTTTTAAGAAACTATATACCGAATTAAAATTCCTAAATAGTGAAAATGGATTTGGAAACAACATTTAGATGTAGAGCGATCTAATTTTTGAAGTTGCGACATCTAGTTAAAAATTAGAGACTAATTTAATTTGATATAAGAATTAAGTATAAAATTAGCGAATATTCACCGTAATTTTTGTAGCTAGTTGTTATTATTCAAAAGTAATATGTTGTTTTTTGAGCTTGACGGAATAAATACCCTGGGAATATTTTTGATTCTCTAATTCGGGTTAATTTCCTAAATAATGGCGAAATAATTTTTAAAATCGACGAACACACATAAATAATACATGTAGCCGAACACAAAACCTCATCCTGAAGTCGGAAAACAGTAGCATTTATCTTTTTTCAGGTTTAGAACATCTTTGCAAAATTTGAGCCTGATCCGTTTTGTAGTTTCAGCGTGAAAAATTAAAACACACAAACCCTGACATCCATCGAAACCTTCGCATTTTTTTTATTCAGAAATGTTGAGGTCAGTAAATCATTCTCCATATTACACAGATCCAATTGAAGCCCAATAAGTAATTATTGAAGAACTATAGAAAAATCCCAACTTGGTCCTTGCTTTTTAACTTTTTTGACATCTAAAAGAGCGAAGGCCTACAAAATGTAGCTAAGAACCAACCTTAAAGGAGACCAGCCAAGTACTTTGACATCTCAATGATTAAAATTGCTTTAGCCATTTTGATCCTTGGGGAACAACCCGGACTCGCCCATTTCTCCATGCAAAACTCGTGTCTAAGTATATACAAGCGCAACTGTGTTGCGCTATACGTGCAACCGTGTGTGTGACGTCTTGTGTCATTTCATGAATATACCGTGTGAGTGAGACAGTTGCTGACCAATTCAGATATGCGTCAGATAGGCGTAAGTGCCGAAAGAACTCCCAAAGATTTACGGGTCGACTAGATAAGATCACGTAGCTTAGTTGGAAAAAGAGCAACCCTGCGCTGAAGGGGAAGGTGCGGGTTCGAATCCCGTCGAGATCGTAAATTTTTGGGATTTATTAATTTCTTAGAAATTACCCAGAGTACTATAATAAATAAAAAACCTTAGAATCAATTCAGATATGTTATTTTTTATTTACCTTTCACAAAAGATAAAATTTACTATAAAACAGAAAAAATCGTATGTCCATGATCAAACAAACCAAACCTCTAGCACTATCGGCGTCGTCAGTTTTAATAGTATAATTTTTTTTAGGCAAAACATTTTTTTTAAATAGCCAAGATGCTTTTCAGGTTTATAAAACCCAACAAACTATTGCACTTGGTTCCCTAGAGAACACAGTTTAATAAAACGTATAGAATGGATACTCTTTGCCCACTACCTGACCGAGCTTGCTCACCCCCCCCCCCCCCCCCCCCCCCCGCATTCTAGCGAGTTCGGTTTGCGTTATAAATGCAGGGGATGTACGTACAGCGCACAATTTTGTGTAATGATTTAGACACCCGACGCCGACGACCCTGTATAGTATATTCTCTGCTTGGGGTTAGAATGCCCACCAACCACATAGAAACACTCGATAAACAAAACCCACACCTAGCGTGTAAAAATATGACTAACCATAGATTGAACTTACTTTTTCTATTTAAGTCTAGCTAACTCACTCTACGCTCACAAAGCTTATTAAATCTAATAAGCTGAGCAAATAGATTAACTAATGTCTGCAGAAAGCAATAACTAAGTTTTGCAAACTTCAATAGTTTTATGATTCAAGTTGTTGTTATTTTACGAGTTAATAAAATTCAATATCGGAGGTAAAGTGTGGCTTCTGCTAAGAAACTCATGTTTAACCAACAGTCTGAAAGGAAGTTATTAGTTTGATTGGTTATTTTTAACCTACGAAAAGCAAAAGAGGAAGAGGTTCTATGTTCGGCTGTATGTATTTTCTTAATGTATGTTCGTCGATTTTTCCGTTAATTATGGACCGATTTTGGAAATTCTTTGGCATAAAAAACTATCTCGATATGGTCGCCAAAAAAAAGATCCGTGGTATAAATATCAATATTTTCGAGGGATTCGATCTGTCCCGAAAATTAAAAAACAGTGTAAATTCTAATTAATTTTTAGTCAGATTTTAGTTTTTTCCTAAAAGTGGCGATACTGTCGGTAAGTATTTTAGGGTGCATTCAACAGCATCCGTTTTCCATGAGCATTATTTTTCCGTCACGGGGTATGTAGTTAGGAGCAAGTTGACAAACCCAACAGTATTCTGGATCCAGTAAACGACTGTGTCCACTTAGTAGCGAAGGATCCGTAAAAACGGTTAAAAATGTGTCAAAGTTAAAAAAAGAGAATGAAAGGAAGATTCTATCCTTCTTTTAAAACTCTACTAATAACGTGGTTTACTATACTTTACAGACTATGGAACAGATACAGGTCCAAAGTCAATAGTCTACAAAGCCCAGTTTGGCCGATCATTCAGACGCCTATGTCTGTTATCTCAAAGCCCAAGCGGAAGCGAAGTGCTCTTTATTTTGCATTGTCTCCGATATTGTGTATTGAAATGAGCTGAAACTATTACGGGAATAAATATGAATCGAGTCCGCTTTCGCTATATTGTTTGATAATACGTGTATGCCAAAGGCTTGTACCCAGTGAAGTAAACAGTTGCTTCATTACTTAAACCTGCTCGTAACATGAAAATCAAGCGCTTGAACTTTCCAAGCTTGTATTTTTAATGTTAAAACAAATTGTTTTGTTAATCTTTGATGTTGGAAATAAGATAATAAACTGTTATTATTATGTTGTTGTGTGCTTTTATTTTTTCTTTATGTTAAGAAGTTTCTCAAAAACTGAGTTTTTTTTCTTTAAGTTAAGAAGCTTCTTTATAACTGTGTTTTAACAAGTATGTAGTTGAAAGTTGAGGTCTCAACTTTCAACTAAATAGAAGTAAAGTTTTAAAGCTTCATACACAGAATTAGGTAACTTAATTTTTAATTTTAGTGATAGGTATTGTTTATGATAAATGAAGGAGTCGATCCAAACTTACGTTGACGACCTCTGTGGCGCGGTGGGCGAAGGTCCATCTGCGACGAGGAGGTTGCGGGTTCGATTCCCACCTCGGGACAACTGTTTCTGGTCGTTTTATATGATAAAAAATATACATCTATGTATTGTATTGTATTATGTATATCAGTTATCTAGTACCCATAACACAAGCTCTGCTGCTGCTTAGCTTGGGGCTAGATAATGCTGTGTGAATTGTCCAGCATTTATTTATTATCCAGCATTTATTACGTAACTTGACATTAAATGAAATACGAGTAACTTTATTCGGATTATTCCGCTGTCCACCATCGATCAGCCTGTCTTTAAGTCGTGATGAAAAAAAAAACTATTTCTAGTATAACAAAATTCTGCAATGTAGTAATGCCCGGACGGTTCCATCACGGTCTATGGCCGATAACGCTAATCCGATTCCAAGTCGCCGTGGCCCATCCGGCCGGTACATCCGTACAAAGAATTTCCATTAGCTGACAAAAAATAAACCTTTGGACACTTCTGCGAGGCAGTGTACCTTGCCGGCTGTTAGAGGTTTGACTCTCTTTTCACATACGGAGGTAAGTGGTATTTAAATATCAATACAAAGTTTTTTTAGGAGTTTTTGATATTTATTTGCGTAGGAGAATTTTCCAATAGTATTGATAACCTCGAACTTTAATGAAAGCTATTTAGGTTTATCTTAAAACTTCAGAAGTAAATAGTCAAGTAAGTAAATAGTAGAAGTCAAACAAGAGACTGAAAATAATTTTCTACCGAGTAAAAATAAACCCAGAATACTTAACTGAAAAGAATATCAACAAAACAACCAAAACCAATCGACTGAACTCCGATTCGTTGAAGAAACAATATTTATAAAGTACATCTTAGATATCTTTGCAGAGCTTTATTCAGGAGGCAATTAAGTCGTGAATATTTCTCGATATTAAAAAGAAACTGCTAAAAATCGAGTCATTTTATATGAGCAATCATTGTACCTACTTGCAAGCTGGCGCTCCGAGATTTTGGGATAATATGGATAATCCACGCTGCTCGAAATGAAGCCCGCAAAAGATCCTTTTGCCGCTCATCCAACTCGAAAATTATTTATTCATTGCCCTGTTTATGACTACGATTATGCTGTTACATACAAAGCAATAACGATAATGTAAAGAGCGTGTTTCCTGAAATGGTCGCTCGTTGTGTCGCCCGTCGAATGACGAAGGTAACATGAGCCTACCTAATATATTTTTATGTGTACCTATTAGGGTGGGCGGTGAATTCGTAAGATGGGACGTGATAGAGGTTTCGTAGTGGTTACGATCGAGTTTGAATTAGTTGAATCCTGTAGCCACTGTCGCTTATTAAGGGACAACTTTTGTCCCAGTACACCAAAAATATATTATAATTGCAAAAATGTCAATATGAAATTTAGCGAATGTCTAAATGACAGCAAATGTAAAAAATGGCAGACGTCAAAAATGACAGAAAATGTCACAAATGACAGGAAACGTCACAAATGACAGAAAAATACAGGTAACTGGGAACACTGATGCTTATTATTTGACGGGACAGACGGACAGTTCTTCCTATAAGTCATCAACAACTCCTATTGCCTATTACTGGTTCATTCTTGGGCACGACAGTCCAAGCCAGTCTCACTATCTTAGTATTCCAAATGACGAAACGCCCGGCTTTAAACTCCAAGCACGAATGCACACTCGCAATCGGAACTCATAATGATAAGTGGGCAGTGGAAACTAGTCTACAGTACCATCTCAGAAGCAATAATATTGAACTCGCAAGCACCGATTCACAATATCTACTTATTATATTCCCTAGTTCTTGTCTTTGGATCAGAACATTTATTACTGTTTTATTGCTTGTGGAGTGGTCGAGCCGGGGCCAGAAGTCAACAAGAGGTTATTATGTTGGGACTGGTGAAAAATGAACAAGAAAGATTTTGCATTCTGCATTTGTGGCGCGGAGCATTTTTAAAACGTTCAAGACTTGAAAATTAATTCCAGATTTTGTTGGGAAAGAGGAAAATGTGGGATGATTTGAGGTTTTCGGATGGAGCGTCTTTTAAGAGAATTAAAAGTATACGAATAATGAATATTAAGCTTTTACCAAAATTGGAAAGTATTTTTTATTAGTATAATCTATGCTGTTCTAAAGTCGCTGTCCCACCGCTGCGCACGCTGTGTACGGCTACCTACGTGGGTTCGTTTGATTGACCACGTGGGTCTATGTTTCCACTGTAGCACACACTACACATGAAAATTAACAGTGCGGCGGACGCTGTGCAATGCCACGCGGCGCATTTTAGCCACGTGAGCTCACTTGCTCGATAACGTGGGTCTACATTTCCACTGCAGCACACACTATACAGGCGTTGCTTCCCCGCACGTTCCACTTCCTGCAGTGAAGCTACGCACGAGTGTTCCACGTGCATAGTGTATACCGCGTGTTGAGCGTTGACTGCGTTGAGCTACGTGGGTGCCATATTCGAGCAAGCATGCATGTAGCGATAGCGTCTTAACGATCTTAATCTCGTGTTCGTGTGTAGCGTGTTCGTGAATTGCATTGCAGTGGACGTTATCACATACATTTTCTTGCTATGCGAAGCTAGCCACACGTGCGTAGCGTCTCCGTGCGTAACAGTGGGACTGCGGCTTTAATGTTGTATTTTATGTCCTGGTTTTTAAATGCAGATAACATATTAAAACATTATACTGTATTCACTTATATTTCTTTTATAAAGTTTTATTTATAAATATTATCTCTTCAACGAGTCGAACGTCATGAAACTACCGGAGAGGAGTCAGATAAACATAATACATAATTTTAAATGAATAGTCGAGAAATTGGTCGTATTACGTCGAATTACAAGTGACAACAGACAAAAGCTTCCTCCATAAAAACTTTGATAATACAATACCTCTATAAAAAAAATTCTACAGAGTAGGTAAACAACAAGCTTGTTTATAAGAAACCCCGAGAAACTGCTTAGGGTTATTTGTGCCAAGAATATCGGTAAAGAAACAGATACCAACTTATTCCTTGGGTTAAAAAGTATTTCGAAGAAAGAAATCCTTGGTGTTATGGCATAATGCGTATAAAGGTACCTTCTGTTGGGATTTATGTAGGAGGCCTCGGTTGGTTTATGATGACAATGCCGGGCTGGAGCGCCGCGGGCGCCACCTCATTTCCTTACTGAAAGTTATAAAAACATATTGAAAATGAGGTTCTCGAACCTACCGAATGCTATCTTGTTTCGTGATTTGTTTGTTTTTATGTGAGGGAATAAACGTATTTTACAGAAACACCTTTGAGTTTTACAATGTCAGGTTTCTTTGGTTAGAAAAGCAACTGAATGTGTCTTTGCATTATTTTCAAAGACTTTAAAGCCGGGTTTCCACCGCGAAAGGATAATGAGCGGGAAATGACGAAAAGATAGGTGGGCGGAGTTTATATCAACATTTTCTGGTTGCTCACTCCTTTCCGCTCGACTATCTTTGTGCTCTCCGCTCGACTTTTTGCTGGTGGAAATAAAAATATGTATTTTACTATTGCGGGTTAAAATGGGTCCGCTTCACTCGCGGTGGAAACCGGACTTTAGTGTGTTTTTAGGGTTCCGTACCCAAAAGGTAAAAACAGGACCCTATTACTAAGACTCCGCTGTCCGTCTCTCTCCAGGCTGTATCTCATGGACCGTGATAGTTATACAGTTGAAATTTTCACAGATGTATTTCTGTTGCCGCTATAACAACAAATACTAAACAACAGAGTAAAATAAATATTTAAGGGGCTCCCATACAACAAACGTGATTTTTTTGCCGTTTTCATAGATAATGGTATGGAACCCTTCGTGCGCGAATTCGACTCGCACTTGGCCGATTTTATTTTAGAGTATAAATCAAGCAATTTCTTTTTAATTGACGATTTTGAAGAAGGTTTCATACATTAAATTCAAAATAAACCGACGAAGCTGTTATTTGTTTAATTTATCTTTTGGTAAAAACAAGACTAAGATATGCGACCTATTAAGGTTTAGTTTCATAGAGAAAATACACACACACAGATTTTAAACCAAGATCATCATAATAGACACAAAATAATTGCACTAAATATAATGTAACATTTATCTTCATGAGCTAAAGTCTCCAAGTTAAAGCAGTAACACGTATTGTGTTCATCATAATTAATTTAAGTTACCGAAGTAGTAACGCGAAAAGTCGTATAATTTAGTTAACAAGTTTGTTACTTGCGTAACTCGGTATTTAGCTGAAGCTCGCTTATGAAGCGGCTCTAAATATTAAAGAGAGTCGTGTTTAAGAAGTTGAATTACAATTTTCTTGTCACTTTTGTGCATATGCATACTACAAGGAAAGTTGAAATTTGCGTGGTAGTAGAAAGAGAAAAACAGCGTCTTTTTACAGTTGCAGTAGAATTTTGAGCGTTGTTTACTAAATAAAACCAACCAAGTGCGAGTGAACTCGGACACGAAAGGTTCTAAACCATAGTAGAAAACTTTTCAGCAAAAAAATACATACATATAATTTGTTTTTTCTTATAGTGGCTGTTTCTTTTAATAGAAATACCTACACACTCTGTCAAAATTTAATTTTTCTACTTTGAACCTTTCAAGAGGTTTATAGTGATTGTTAAGGTGGAGGATTATTTTTTTAATACTTAGATACCTACTGCCGCGCTACGGAGTAACTAAGTACCTAAGTATCCCAAAAACCCCTGTACAAAATGCCAATGTTGAAAGAAATTAACGATTTTTGAATTGTACCTAATGATTTTAAAGTGACAATTATTATTTTAAATATTATGAAAAAAATATCATGAATGTGTTCACAACCGTTCTTGGATTTTTATTATTAGGGTTAATTCATACTCCGATTATATTTTTTGCTCTTTTAGTGTTTTTCAAAACATCATAAAATAATGTTTGGAAAGCGTAAAAAATATAGAACAAAATCATAGTGAAAGGCATAACTTTACAAAATGTAGTTCAAGACTTCCAATTAACACGACACAGGAGTTAAAAAGAGCGAAAAGAAAGCTCCAGTAACGGCCGTTATCCGTTGTAAAGGCACAAGTTGTTGTCTAAGGGCCACTAGGTACAAAGATTGTCTTGACAAGCCGCCCGCCCGCTCAGTGCGCTTGGCCCATCGGTTCTGGGCGGACGTTACGCCCCGCGCTCCTTGTAGCACGACGAAACGCTACGAGACGCTACGAAAACTCTACGAACTAGCTACGCTTCTAAAAGATTGTGAACATTTTAGTTTTTTAGATTCGGATTTGATTTTGTTTGTGAATGAAAAGTTTCAGTGTATTTTTTGAGAGAGTTCGTAAGTATTAAATTTTTTTATATTGATGATCATTTATTATTATTGTTATTACTTTTTCAGAATATATTATAGAATAATTAAGCTTCTGTGAATCAGGTTAGCAAAGCATAAAACCAAATGATACAATCCAAATAACATAAAGGGATAAAATCTATATCCATTGTTCGAAATGCGGTCACTATTTTATTATAATATCGGAGACACAAAACATGATAAATTATTCTGCGTCCTTGGCAGGTACGTTCGATATCATGTCAAAGTCAGAATAACAAAGAAAATTCCGTCAATGATGCCTTGGTGGGCCCTCAATTTTATTCAGCCTCCTTTGTTTTCCATCCATGAGCCTTTCGCTAAAATCGCTTTCTAAGATGAAAGCGAAAATAATTAGTGGGTTGTGATGATGGAGCTATTGACTAAAAAGCTTACGTGTTCATATAATAATGAAATAAAAATCACTTTAGATTATTTAAGAGCTTTTTACTTTGAGTTGAGATCGCTGATTTCATTTTTATCGTTTTATTCTGCCCTCCACTTGGGTATCTCTAATTTCGCGCACTTTTCTAGCAATTATTCATGTTTTCATACTATTTCTTTTTATATAATAACATAAATACACATATTTATGGCGGTTTATAGTGCTGTTATAGTGAAAAACAATAGTAAATACTTTGTGATTTAACAGAAGGCCTAAATTTATGCCAGGTTCACAGTATTTTAATTTGACTAGTCCAAATTGTGTGATAGTTAAAATTTAAACGGCTACAAATACAATAGAAAAAGAACAGAAACTACTTATAGTTTTTAGGGTTTTGTGTCTCAAAATGAGAAACCTGACTCATATAGGATCAGTTATTGTTTGCTTGTCAGTCAAGCTCCTTTTTCTCAGGAACGCAGGTAACAAGTTGAAATGAATCAAATACTATTTGTACAATGCCTTCGCGCTGTGTATAAGTCTAACTTCTATGTCATCGCAATCAAAGAATACAGCAGTTTGTACGAACATAAAATCTACCTATGGAACCTTCGGTGCACGGGTCCGACTCTCACTGGGCCGGTTTTATTTTTAGCTCTTATAAACCATCATCAATCTATGCTAGGTTATTGTTGGCTCCCGTAATGATCCCAGAACGCGTTGTCTTCAGTTTGTCGCTACTTGGATCTGCCAGACGTAATGCGGCCGTCCCACATTTTGGGGTTCCGTACCCAAAGGGTAAAAACGGGACCCTATTACTAAGACTTCGCTGTCCGTCTGTCACCAGGCTGTATCTTATGAACCGTGATAGTTAGACAGTTGAAATTTACAGATGATGTATTTCTATTGCGGCTATAACAACAAATAATGCCGCTATAACTAAAAAACAGAATAAAATAAATATTTAAGGAGGCTTCCATACAACAAACGTGATTTTTTTGCCGTTTTTATAGATAATGGTATGGAACCCTTCGTGCGCGAGTCCGACTCGCACTTGGCCGATTTTATTTAATACCTACCCACCTAATTCTTTTGAACCAAAAATAGCATTTTTTGGGCCCAAATAATATACAACAAACAATGTTCTGGACAGTGTAAAAACGATAAGCCTCTTAACAAAGAGCACGTCGTACCTAACCAAGGATTATTGACGGTATATACACACTGAACATATATTTTCAATGAAACCCATTCAACCTCAGCTCAGTTAACCATTTATTTGCTAAATAAACAGAAGTTCAGTTAGTTTCAATAACAAACGGAAAACTTTTCAGAATCCACCCTCATTAGCCGGGCTACCTAAATAAATAATTCGCGGGATAACGTTCGAGAGGGTGCAAGACAAAATTTACAGTTTTTGTGAACCTACGAAACAGTTCGTTCAAACAAACTAAACAAAAAAGTTACAATTTTTTTTTTTTTTGTTTTCTATTTTACTTCGCCACTGCATTGTTTTGTCTTATTTTAAGGGAGTGGCAAAAAGTTTTAATTTAGCTTCTCATATGACTATCCTGTAATAAATATGAAAGTCTGTGTGAATGTTTGTCACCACGTATTTTCGTAACTACTTAACTTATTTAGATGAAATTTCGTATGTAAATTGTTTAGGTTCTAGAACAACATATAGGATTATCATATTTTGAAAAACTTGGTAAATTTTTGAAAATAAGATAAACCTATGACCTATGTCTGAGGGGGTTAAAAAGGGTGGTAAAGTTTCTATAGAAAATTATTATTCCTTGTTTCGATTCGCTCAAAACTCTCGATTCACTCGTATAACCCACGAGACGAGTTGGGGTGGTGCAAATTCTTACCCAGCACCACACGGCCGGCACACGGCACACTACCCCTAGGTGGTGAGCAATCGATTTCTCAAATTTGTATGAAAAAAGAATATTCCCTGGTTCGCACATTCACTCAAAACATGGTAAATTCTTGACAACATCTAATTTGATTTAAAGTTCAAAGCAGTAAACCCATGGTGTTGAGACATTGCAGTGAATGTGAAACATGGACACTGGACAATTCACACAGCATTATCTAGCTCCAAGGTAAGCAGTGCTCGTATTATGGGTAGGGACTAGATAACTGATATACTTAATAAAATACAATACATAGATAGATATTTTTATTATACATAGAAAACGACCAGAACACCCTGAACAAATGTCTGCAGATCGTACACACATATTTTGTCCCGAGGCGAGAATCGAACCCGCAACCTCCTGCGTCGCAGGCAGACTTTCGCCCCCCGCGCCACATTGGTCGTCTAATGGCGTCCTAATGAGATAGGGCTAAGTATAAGTAAGTAAGTATTTATTTAACGTTGCCCTTCAAATATATATCCTTCTCTGAAGGAACTTTCTGAGAGAAAGTAACATCAAACATATAGGTACTCTCGCACATCTACATGTATTTCCCGAACTTTTACTAACAATGTTACTTTCGATAAACAAACATGAAGGCAATTGATTAGCAAGTAATTACTCGGCCTTGGGTCATTCTCGAAGTTTTGGGACACTGCTAACTCAGAGCAAATATCACCTTATAGCTACACGTGTTAGATTAATCAGAAAGAAGCCTGGAGATATGTAAGAACGTGTACGCATTAGGCGCTTAGAAGTGCGCACTTTAGTAACGCGTGTTTAAATAAAACGTCAAGTGCGAGTTGGACTCGCGCATCAAGGGTTCTGTATAAACTTGAACTCGTAAGTAATCAATTTTTTTTTGTGACGTAATAACATGTTTACGCTTTTTAGATTTTTCCCTTTATTTGTGCTAAAAGACCATGCTTCTTGCCAAATTTCATGATTCTAGGTCAAGGGGAAGTATCCTATAGGTTTTGTGTGCATGTGATACCCTTGGAAAATTCAAAGAAATTGAGCATAAATCGGCTGTAACTTTTGATTGCGTTGACTTAGATATTTGTTTTAATTGCATAATGATGTCTGAACTGTCTGTTTCCTATTTGTATAAATGTTCCATTTAATGGTGGAAACTTTGCTGGTTTAAGTGTTACTTTAGTAGTTTTTCTGTTTAGTTTATAAGAACTGTTTGTTTCCCAAATAAAACAAAATAAAATAATAAAATAAATTTGATTTATATTGCGGCTTTAAGAGGTTACGAATGTCGTTCCTGAGAAAAAAGGGTTGACAGACGGACAGACTTACAACGAAGTGATCCTATAAGGATTCCTTTTTTCCTTTTGAGGTACGGAACCCATCAGCGGTCCTTTCACGCTAAATCAATGGATCCATTGCCTGTAGGTACTATTACTTACTATAAGATTGGATGGGTAATGTTTTGTTTCCATCGAGTTGCAATAGATTGTAGGGTGGTGGTTTTCGACCGAGGTTTGATAAAGAATAGATGATTGCCAGTCCCTAGCAAATAAAGAAACCCATAAATTAAAAACGAAATCAATGAGAGGTTTTCTTTTTGAGTATTAAAAAAAAAACATAGTTTCCAAGAACTCTGTAGATGGCGTTGAACTGACTACGTTACTAGGGTGGTATTAATAAATCGTACTAACCCGGGTAAGTACTATGGCGGTTTCGTTTTATCTTGTGGGTTTTTGAATCATTCTATTTACATCATTTTTTTATAGTACTCTCGCGGATTAAGTTCGGTTCATTAATACCACCATAGGTGAAAGCTTGAAAAAAAAACAATGCGTCACGTCACCGTCACCTAATGCTCGTTGACAAAATGACAATGGTGTCCTGTGCTTTGCTTTCGTTTGCTTGAGCTTCCAAATACAACTAGTTTTCTCGCGTTTTGTTAAAATTCCGTTTGTTTGTTCGTTGTTTTCGTTAAGTTTTGGTCAAACGAAAGCAAAACACCCTGAACACCGTTGTCAACGAGTATTTGACGTGACGGAATGTTTTTTTCAAGCGTTTCGTTCGTTCACTCTCGCGGATTAAGATCGATTGATTATATAATACTAACCCTAGTAACGTAGTCAGTTCAACACCATCTACCGAGTCCTTGGATACTATTTTTTTTTTCTTTTTTAATACTCAAAAGAAAAACCTCTCATTATTTTGACATATTTTTGACTAGTAAATGCCTAGAGTAAGTACAAGCCAAGTAAATGGAACAATAACTACATCTAACAGCGAAGGCTAATGGGGCGTGTTACACAGTCAATAAATAACTTTGTGATCCTGCGATACTAGAAATCACAAAGTATCGAATTCGGCTATTACACGAGTGATAATATTATCGTCGGCATTTCTTTGAATTTACTATAGTGAAGTCGTGTTTATGTTTTCGTACAAGAATAAATCACTGATTTAGTCTATGGATTTAGTCTATGGATATCAGATTATCTAGACGATAAAAAATCTTGGGACGACTTTTGCTCCAACTCGAAAACTAACATTCTAACAAGTTAAAGGTTTCTTGTTCACTTCTTTACTTTACCTTAAAAAGATTGAAGTAAACAAAAAATCAAAGTGATCACTTTATTTCCTAGTTTTACATTATATGTAATGTAAAACTAGGAAATAAAGTGATCACTTTGATTTTTTGTTTACTTCAATCTTTTTAATTGTAATTTGTATTTTGTGACGTGTCCAAGAGTCCTGTAAGGTCTAAAGGAAATAAAGCACTTTGATTTGATATTGATATATTTGATGGGCTTCTTCCTGTACTGAAGGGAATCTCTTATAAATATTAATTTTGTTTTATTTATAATTTGTATTTTTCAATGTTAGCGCGCAGATTTCAAGATTTCTGTTTATTCTGTAAAATTAACATGATATCGTATATTGGTTGCGTTGATCAGTCGTCATTTTCGCTGTTTCCTCTCCCTCTCTATCACGCCACTTTCCTATGACGTCACTTTCTGCATCTAGTCAGACGCCTTATTGCGAATAATATCGCGTATTTCAAGATTTCCGAATAATCTTCGATACTGCGATACCGTCTATTATACTATCAGTATTATCGTGATATCGTGATAAATGTTGACCGTGTAATACCCCATTTCCTATTCCCAAGTGTCAAATGAAAGAGGCAATCTATGTGCTAAAGGTTACCAGGGATAATAATAATAAAAACGTTTATTTGAAATGATAACGCTGATGATTTCCAACTGTCTTTTTATTAGATTGAAGTTAACATGAAGATTCAATGCGGAACAACAAATAACGTATTGCAAGTAGACATTTATAAATGTGTCTTTAGGTAATCGAGATTATCAGCTTGACCTGACCTATTGTACTTTGTACATCCTGGCCACAAGAAAGGGGAAACAATGTTAAAAGTTAAAAAGAGTCGCTGTTACGTATGTAATAATCCATTCTGAACATGACTTCGTAAATTTTTTGACCATTCTATAAGGAAAGAAATATTTAAACTAGTATTTAAAATTGAAACAATTGAGATAACTGCAGACTGTTGCAAACAATCTACAAGTAACTCAACTGATCCGTATCAATACCTGTCGGAAGCGTGCCCAAGACGCTAGCTGCATTGCCCCGCTGTATGGCAATGCTGATGTGTTGTGCCAGATACTCACCAGCTCTCGGGTCACGCGTCGCTTCGACCAGACGCTCAGATAATTTTTTGAAAACCCTGAGAGCCTCGGTACCCCACGGACCCCGGGTCTCGACTCCAAGGGGAGCAAAAATCCTGACCTCATTTTTATGCGAATATTTTTGGTGTTTAGTTCTAAAACACTTGTGTCCGAAGCCTGAGAATTAAAAAAACGCTCTCATTACCTAATCAATCTCCCAGGCCATATTATTTACAAGGTAATTGATATATTAATTATGCAAATCCCAAAGCGGGAGCGGGGAAGCTAATAAGATGAATAATTAAGAAAGTGCGATCCTCTCGTCGAGTCATTAACGGGCATGTTGTTGTCCAAACTTATTATCGTATAATTTATGACCACACATTACCGCTTAAGGCGCCATTAAGCCCCCGGGGGGGGGGGGTTAGAATGGGCTGGGCACGTGAGGGTGAGCTTTTTTTGCCAATGGCTCGTTTAATTTTTGCTTCACGCTGCACTCCCTTATCACTTACTTAACCCGTATTATGAAAGCTTTCTCAGTCATAAATCTATGCTTGAGTGACCATTGAAAAACCTTACTCAAGCATAAACTGATGACCGAGGAAGCTTTTATAAAATGGGCCTAAGGCCCGTATTATAAAAGCTTGCTTAGTCATCGATCTATGCTTGAGCATCGCTTTTCTATGGCATTTTCTATGGCAAACGTTACTTAAGCACAGATCTATGACTAAGCAAGCTTTCATGATACGGGCCTTAGACTCGCTTGCTTATGAATTACTCAACTACCTGTGTGTACTTATAGTGAGTGAGTAATCAAACAATTCAAATACGGTATATTTTAATATCAAAAGCGGTTAAATAAATATGCCTAACAATTCTTATGCCTAGAGCCTTTTTGGACGCGAGTTAGACGAATTTGAAAACTATATAATATTTTGATTGTTTTGAAAGAACAAAAAGTACATATTCCTTAGTATTTACACTGTTTATTTAAGTTTTCGGGGCAAATACTTATACCTCGGGAATATTTTTTTATAGGGATACCTCGGGATCATTCCCCATACAATTTAGAACAACAACAAAAACTTTGTTGACCTAGCTAGATTAACGTATCTATAAGCTTTTTACTATCCCGTAAACAACGCATGCGAACCCGTGAGCAGAAACAAGTCTTCCATAAAAGTAAAAAGTATTTCGTCTTCTCCAAATCACCCTGTAACCAGCATGAATATACCTAAAGAGGAAAACTTGGCTGGTGTACTACCTCAGGTCGTTTTTGGTCTCGCCACGTGCACTCGTTAATTTGTTCCCGTCACAGATCATAAAATGTTTACTGTTTTCTATTAGCCTCGTGAAGTAAGTCGTACTGATAAAGCTGTGGGTTGGATTAGGTCAGTACTTACACATTTCTTTATGAAAGACCTTAGGGTTCATCTCGTTAGGACACTATGGTGGCGCCACCGGTCACGCCACAAACAAAATGTGAACTGTTGTATGGAAGGTACCCACCTGGTATCAGCTTAGTTGCGAAACCAAATTTGTTGCCAGCAACCAAATCACCCGCTGGTGGCGCAACCATTAATATGATAGACCTATTTGGCGTCTCACTCACCCCACCACGGTGGTGGAGTCTGTTTTGGTGTTTCTCGCTTTGCAGCTCAAGAAACCACGAGGTGGCACGGCCGGTGGCGCCACCATGATGTCCTGATGACATAAGGCCCTTAGTCACGGCCTTAGTGGTTGGTTAGGTATTATTTTGCTTACCTAAAGCCAGTACTTCGTTATGCATACGTAGTGACGTCACAGCGTAGTCTTCGCCATGTTATATTTTACTGTGGTTACGAACTAGCGTCGTTCCTGAAATCATAAAAAATGGAAGGAGGTAGGTATCTTAAGCGCTTAACTTCACACTATCACGTTAAATTAATATTATATTTACTAATTCTTAAATCAAGACTTGATAAAGAATTAATGAATGCGAAAGCTTTGATGTAGTTCGGATAAGTTGTATATTTGTTACCTCTCCATGTCAGTTTTGAGAATTTCGGTTTGACAGGTTTCGAAACTCATATGGTCTCGCTATGTCCGTTCTCCTTCTTTCTTGAATATCTCAGAAACTACCGCAGCTGTTAACTGAAATTTAAAATAATAATAGATGAATATTTTCAGTACTAATTGTGATGTCGAAATTTTAAGGGCAAGTGGGGTATCAAGTAACATGTATGAATTTGTTGCTATTGGCCAGATATTGCCAGAACTTGTCCAGGAAAACCACCTGCAGGGCCGCGATTTTTGTTCTAAAGGTTAATTTATAAAGCTTATTAACGTCTGAAAAAGTCAAAAGTTTTCTTACTTTTGACTGAAGAGGAAAATAACAAATTATTTTGATAAGAGGGGTTCAAATATTCTTCGGACAGGTCGGACATTTAGCAATCGGACTCTGCTTGACACGTTTGTATTTATATTTACCCACAGGTTTCTACTCTCAAAAATAAACTTTACCACTGATGTAATACAACCGCTTTTCATGATACCCTCTACGTGCACAAATCGAAAGAGTTGTAGGAATATTGTACTCTAAACGTCTGTAGTCAGATTTCAAATTCGCTTGGTTAAAGACGAGAGTGTGTCCTGACTGGGAATCACTCGTGCCAGAATAAGCCTTATTCTGAGCGAGGTAGAGTGTTGTTTTACTAATTGCAGGGTATCTGAAGATTACCTAGACATGCAGACGACGATAAGCGCCGAGTCGTTATAGAGGTTGTCGTAGCGTAGACCCTCAAAATATAAACATCGTCCAGATGTTGCAGATAAGCGAAGAGAGCTTTTTGACCTAATGGCAGATTACTTTAGTCGAATGTGTTGCGTGCTCGCCCCTCCGCGATACCATGACTTATTGAATAGCAAATTCTCCCACGATCTGATAAAGGTAAAAGAAAGTTTCTTTGAGAAAATGAAAACCTGCTTTTTCGTGTCGAACAGAATTATGTTTTCCTTTTTAGGGAAGATTCTTTTGTTGCGTTTTAGATACAAAAGCAAAAATATGATTTGTTTTTCTAAGTCTGTTAATCACGTGTTAGAAAAGTTTTAGAAAATCTTTTTGATGCGTCTTTTATGAGTAGGTTTAACTATCGAACAATTATTATAAAAATTTCACTTAAAATTTCATACAGAATAATGGAAAAACAACATTAAAAACAATATTTGATGTCAGTAAATTTTTTATACGTACAACTACAATACTATTTTTTATAGTTATTCTGTACTACAGAATTAAAATCTACATCAATTTATCTTTGACTTGAAACACTGGCCTCTAGACTAGAGGCCTGGGTCGCACGCAATATTTCTGGTACCTACTTATACAGGGTGTTCGGCACAAAGTTTGTTATATGGAAACTGGGGCTAGTTAGAACCTAATGCAATAGTTAAGCGGCTTTTTAAACCCTCAAAGGTGTTTTGGCTACTTTTAATATTTTTAGACTTTTTCTTTCTTTCCCAAATGTGTTCTATAATTAGGTATTTAGATCTCACGTAAATTAAATATTTAGGAAACTAGGAAGCCTAGGTAACTTAATAAAAACAAAAAGTTCCAACTTGTGTGCTGCACCCTGTATATCTAACGAAATTCATGATAGAGTCCACAGGTGATCGGAATGCTGGCTTTTGCTCCAGTCAGCGAATTAACATTGCTATTCAACGTGGGAATGCAGCCAGCTTTCTGGGCATTACAGCTTTTTTGTGACTTTAATTTCAGTTATTTTTAAGTTTAGTATATTTTATGTTTGAAATTAAATGAAAAAAAGTTATATTGTTGCTGTACTCTGTACCTATTTATTGCAGTTAAATATTAGGATCTTTCCAAATTTTTATTGTGTTTCTAACCTTATTGGTTTCACGCGTCTGTCACTTATGACGCATCACAACACCAGACTATAAATCATGAGCGCCATAGCGCCCTGTCTTCAGCTTGCCGCACCTTCCAACATCTGCATGCAGTCTTTCGTACGTCGATATACCACCTGGCGCGAGAGTGTCCTACACTACGTTTGCCGTGTCGCAGTCTCCACTCGAGAACTCGTTACCCCCGTGTTGCTCGATTCTTCTGTTTATAGAAACACAAACGATAAGGCTATCGTATTAATTTCCAGTGTTCACAACTTGCAAGGTTTTGTCTGCTAATTAGGTTGTCCTAATGAATACAGGGTGGTTCATTCGCAGTGACTGGATAATTAACAGCGACGAGATGGGAAATATTAATATTTATAAACCACGGGTACGGGCACAGATTTAATTACAAACCTAGCGTGGCTATCGTGATTTCACTCTGCCGCCGCTGATATACGGTTCTGTTCGTATATAGGTATGCGTGCACATCATGCTTAGTAAGCCTTCAAAATTCTTTGTAATAATAATATGTGCCAAAATGAGGTAAAATCTGAACAACGGTAAAGAAGCTTATCTGGGCCTTACGTACCACCTCAGAACGACACATTTTGGCATTTTGTCTTTGATGAAAAATACTACAGATGGACGGACACGCGCGTGTCAAAAGTTTTTAAGTTGAAACCATTTTAATAATAACTCCGTACAAATAGCACCGCACGCACTATCCAGAGTTTCTTTCATCGAGAAAAAATATCAAGCATAGAGATTATTGTCTAGGTTATAAGAGAGAAAAAATACGTCGCATCCTCATTGAATGCGTAAAATATTTGAAGTTTATTACTCAACTTCAATGACCTACCCAATGTAAATTTTGTCTAGCGTTCCCTAGACAAATAATTGCTGTGCTTGGCTTACTAGACATTTAGATTAGAGATAGTTTACCCGTAGTCCAAACAGTTGTCACTGTACTCCTAAATCCCTGACCGATTTTTTAAAGACACGGAATTTGCTCACAAGCTTCTCTGTCATAGATCACTTCTTTCTTCTTTTGACCTCTTTGATAAATGCGTCTCAAAGACTCTTTATAATAATCTAAATATAAATATCAACTTTTTAAAAGAGAGATTAGGTGCAAATGTGAGAAAATGATAATTAAAACTGCAAATTGATTGGTTTGATATAACTAAAAACTGACTTGGAATCCCTCAATTTTACACTTTTTTTATTTGCGGGACAAATCGTAATCTCTCGAGAACATTATCTATACAATAGCGAAATAATTATCATAAAAAACACATTGAACGTCCTCCCTTTCTGCGAAGTCGGTTAGTAAAACATTTAACAAAGCGATAAAATATTCCCATAGCATTCATGAATAAATATTTTCAAGCTGTTAAATTTTATTTTGGTTTTTATGGCTCCAACAAAAAAAACTGGGTTTTAACAGGGATTTAATTTTTGTACAGCGAGGCATACCCAGATCGAATAAGGCGATGTTTTTATTACTCTGGCCCTTCCTATTAGCCACCCTTGTTTGTTCACAATTTCCGTTATCAAAAACCTTATTGGGATACAATAAAACATGTGTGAATAATATAATAATAATAAATCATTAATTTTCTCTTCACAAAAGGTTTTCTTATCGTTAATTGTTTTAGAGTCATAGCCTCAGTATAATTAAGGTACCTTTATATTGTACACTTTATATGTTATTAATAAAAAAAATTACAATCAAATAAAAGAATTAAATTAAAACTAATATTTACAATTGAAACGATTGAGCTAACTGCAGACTGTTGCAAACAATGTACAAGTAGCAGCAAGTTTGTATATTATTGATTTATGACAGTTAAGAAATCTATATCTGTATCTGTATCTGTATAGCTCGATGTAGTGATGACACTACAAACACCTGTTTTTTTTACACTGGTGTCAGTAATAGGTTTTAAAACCTGTGTTACTAGTCAGTGCCCCTTCCACAGAGTTCGTTAAATTAGATTTTAATTTTTACAATGCATTGTGCCTCATTATAGAGATATGAAGAGAATAAAAGAAAAAATAATGCAGGACAATTCACACAGCATCATCTAGCTCCAAGCTAAGCAAAGCTTATGTTAAGGGTACTAGATGACTGATAAACTACAATACATTACATAGATAGATATTTTTTATTATACATAGAAAACGACCAAAACACTCGGAACAAATATCTGCAGATCGTACAAACATTTATGCGAGGCGGGAATCGAACCCGCAACCTCCTGTTTATACGAAGATTGAGCTTCGCCCCCCGTTTCACAGAGATAGTCAATGATGTAGTACAAGTAGTGTTACATATTTGTGGACTCATCGATCAAGTTATCCGAACCTGCTCGAATTAGGTACTTATTACATAATATTAGTCGTCATCATCATTATCATCATCAGCCTATATCAGTCCACTGCTGGACAATAACAATAATATTACTTGTAAAATGTCTGCAGATTTTGTTCCAAGTAATCAATGCAATACCAAATTATTCATAGGAGAACTTTATTATGCAAATAAAGAGCACCTTCAAAGATAAGCTCATACCGAGGCGCTGTTTCAAATATTAATGCAAAGCGCATTTCTGTTTATTAATTAACTTTGTCACATACGGAAATTGTTTCAAGCGAGCTGCTCAAGAAACTCCACACGAATTGCAAAATGAAATGAATGAAGCTGCTAAGTATTAAAATCGAGACCGTTGTGCATAAAGCGAATTTGTATTTCAATATTCATGAGGCGGTAGTTTTGACGGGTGATATCATCATCATCATCATCAGCCTATATCAGTCCTCTGCTGGACATATATGTCCAGCAGTGGACTGTCCTACCTATATCCTATAGGCCTCCCCTAATGAGCGCCATAGCGCCCTGTCTTCAGCTTGCCGCATCTAGCATCTGCTAGCAGTCTTTCGCAAATCGTCATCCCACCTGGTCGGAGGCTTCTTTCGGAAAAAAGTTAGCGGCGAAGCCACAGACAGAAGCTGGTATCTAATAATGCATCACGAATATGTTGGCATACGAGCACCGGCTGAGTGCGACTGCCTTAATCTTCAATCATCCCCAAATGACCTGACATTAAATGCAAACGACCCGAGCGATATAAAACGCGTCGTAGAACACAATGAGGGTAAACATCGAAGTATACGCGTCATAATCCTTACATCAAAGATACAGATAAACCTCCAGAGCGATAGCTAAATAAAAATCAATATCAGTATCGGTTGTGTTTGTTTCTTACAGTCCATTTGCTCTAAGAACGTAGTGCTTTCACAAAGGGATTTCTCAGGCCCTTATTTCGAGATCCTTTAGGGCCACACTTGAGGAACGGCACGGCGCCTTTAGGGTCCCGCTTCCGCCCCTCCGAGAAATGCCCGAGATAAGAGAGACGTTTTGGCGCCATTCATGTTTATGGCAGGGCAAATGGCCCTAGAATACTGCGCACTTATTATAAACAAGTAGGTTCTATGGCAAACTCTTAAGTATGAATCTCTGAAATATAAAATTATTTTATGTACCTACCTACGAGGCAGTTTCACCTGTCTTATAAAACGCACTTTTTAAGGACAATTCACACGTACCACAACCACGCCACATCGAAGCGACAAAAAGTAGTTAGTCAGTGGTTACGAGTGAATAGTGTCGCTGCAACTTTTTGCATTTGTTTTGCTACAAAATGTCGATGTGGTTGCATTGACGCTAGTAGTTGCGATGGCCGGCTAATGCGCTGTGTGGGTGTTGGTTGCGATGACACGGTTGATTTAGACGGCAAAATGTGAATGTGACCGTGTGAATTAAACAATTAATTTTCATACAAACTAACACAAGACCACATGTTGTCGTTGTTGTGTGGTTGTGGTAAGAGTTAATTGTCCCGACGAAAATAACGAAATGTTACAAAGAAAGAAATCTGTCTCGCCATGGTAGATAGGTGTAAAAGCATTCAAACAAGTTTAAAGTGCAACAAAATCCAAAACATGAATGGAAGTAGCGACCTGAGATTGCTTTTCTGCCCAATCTTTTCAAAGATTCGTGGGGTTAAGAGATTAAACGTTGTTGTTCTTCGAACGCAAATATGGTTCGTATTAAACCCGCTTACTTTCATAGTTATTTTATCAACCTACGATAGTTTACCTACAAATTTTTAACCTGACACGTCAAGTTAATTTATAATTCAAAGAAATTGAACCCGTTCATTATTATTCATGTAATTAGTCGTTATTTAGACGAAGGGTATTAAGTACTTTATTTGCAAAATGTAGTCACCGTAAAATTTTATGGGGACAGTTTGGTTGGGGGCCCCTAGAAAGGTCATTAACAGCCTACCTATACTGAGGAGCTATCTATTTACGTTCGAACCGTTGATTTCAATTACTTCCCTAACTGCTTATTGTACTTACCCTTTATTATTATTAGAATCGTTTCCTTTGATTTCCTTTATTGAAAATTTAGGAAAGTTTATTAAAATCGTATTGTGTTTAGTGTTCTTTTATCAGGTTTGGTAAATTCAAGATAATAGAATAGTAATAATACCTACACGTATTTGATCACATTACTTCACAGATTCCAGATCAATACGGGTCGTTTGGTACGAATACAAAAGTCAACATTGATCTAATTATAAAGATAAATAAAAGTAGGATGACAAGCATTTCAGTAGCTTCCCTGGCTCCAATTCTGCTAACAAATCTTTTTACTATGACAAAAGTATTGTCCCAGAAACGTCACGTTTCACCTTTAGAAGAAACTCTAGTTAATGCGAGCAGTGCTGTTTGCACGGAAATTGACAAAGACATAGACATTCATTTATTTGCTACTGCAGTACAAAACATACATAAAAATTACTTTGAAAAAAACGGAACAGTTCAACACCGAGAAAGAAAACATATGCACAAAATATTTTTCAAAAAGATGGACTGTATTGTGTTACAGCAGCAAAAAGGTCTCGGCTTAGCATAAATGCCTTCCTACTCAGGAGTAGATAGGCGCTGATATTCTGCCGAAACCATACCATACCAAAGATAGTTATAACCTTGTCACTTCATTTATACTTTCTTCCATCTAAGATGCTATAATTTGGCGATTAAAAAAAAACTATAAACCGACTTGAAATTCCTAATTAATGAAAATGGGCTTAGAAGGAACACTTCGATAACGCGATGAATTTTTCAAGTGGCGACATCTAGTTAGAATTAGAGTTAGACACATGGATGAAACGACAAATGAAAAGACCTTTTGTTTACGCCTGTTGCCATGAAAACGATTTGTTACCGATTGTGAAAATTATCATGTGATAATACTATTGATACGTTTTACGCCGCACATATCAATTCCTCGAACTCCAAATTCAACTTCTTTAAGAACAAAGAACCTCCTCGTGAAGTCCGTAAAAATGTCATTCTATGACGATACCATTATAATAGTGAAGCGATTATTTTAGCAGAATAGGCCCCTGATTAGGGATGCTAATTTGTTCGTCGATAATAACAAAATACAGATGGTTTAGATGGTTTGAAATACCTAACACATTTTGGCTGTGAAGTTTGTGACAACAAGTCCTGAAATATTGAAGTGGACCCGTAGGTCGATCGTTTGTCCCCCAGAGCACTTGTCAAACAAAGTTTTCGTTTTATCAAACTGGTAATTCCCATTTTTTGTTTTATTGCCGGTAAGCTCAGCGGATTTATGGGCAGACAATTTGCATTAATTTCTCATTCATTACAGATCTCTTGAAATTCGAATGTGTTTTTTGCGAAATCGAGTGTTAAACTGGCAGATTCCTTGTTTGAGATATTAGTGAACTGCTTTAAAAATAACTGTTTACTTTAAAAAGTGGTATTAAATCTGCTCCTGTGTAAAAAAATGAAGTAGAATAAGGTTTTTTTTCTTCATTCTATGAACGAATCTTAACCACCCCTGCAAGTCAGGTCCTTCCTTGTTGAACACTTTATGTTCAATCTTATCGTGGCTACGCACGTGTCGTTTCTATGGAAACGTTATAAAGCTATTTCTATCCCATAGTAACTGTTTATGGGATAAAAAGTAACCTTTGTTTGATTCCAGGCTTAAAGCTACATCTATGCAAATCTTAAGCCATATCTGTTCAGTAGTTTTGGCATGAAGAAGTAACAAAAATGCATGCATTCATCCTTCCCTCCAAAACCCCTTAATTCATCAATCCAAACTTTCGCATTTATTTTAATAGTGGAAAGTGAAAAGATCAACTCCTATTGTCATCATCATTACAATACATTTATATAGTATCAAACTTGTAAACCAGTAAAATAGTTGGCACATTGGAGACACGACAAAGGAAGAAACATCTAACATCCTGACTTGGTCGGAAACCGCGCATAGCTTAAGTGACCCATTAATGAAGATTAATTGTAGGCGATGCGCTATACCCCTCGCCTCGCCTGGATTGTATGGCAAGGTTTTAGGGATGTGCTAGCGTATACAATACAAAGTCTATTTTACACAAAATATTTTTTACATTTTAATAAATAATAATTTATGTAACTCTTTTTAAGTACTTACCCATAAAAAAGCTCTGCTTACTTTCGGGCTAGATGATGCAGTGTTGTTTAGCAATAAATCACCAAATTTTGTAAAGTTATTTAGATTTCGGTAGAACAACTTCAAGCTTTCGATGAGTTCTCTATTGCATGAGGTAACTGACCTGACCAGAAGGTTTGTCTACGCTAGAATCTAACAAAAATATAATAAATAAATAAAATAAAATAAAATTCCTCCCATTTCTGTTATACTCGTATGTAGATCGCATGCGATGGCATTGCGTCTTCTGACCAAATAATAGAGTTTTAAAGTTAAGTTTTCATGAATACTTCTCGTTATCTCGTACTTCCAATAATATTTGTATATTCTATTTTTGTAGAATATTTGAAATCGCATTTTTATTCTGTCCTATTTTCGACGAAACTCGAAAAACTAAAAAGACTATTGCAGAGTCCACTTCACTAAAACTTTATCCCATCCCTATGCACTACGGAGATACAAAGGCCTTTTGCATTTAACATTCAAATATTGAAACACGTGGGCTTCAGTTTGAGTACAATCAATCAACGAGTATTTTAACGAAGTTTCAAAATTGTGTAATTTGACATCTGTGTACCAATTTTGAGTTCATGTTTTATTTATGTATACTTTGTTGATTTGATTTTGATTAGGGTCCGGCGTGAGAAGGTAGGTACCTGCTTTTGGTGGGCAATTGGGCGTTTGTAATTATGGAACGTGGTTTTCTATTCAATGGTTATGGTAAACAGTGCGTTGATGGCTGTTTTATTTCATATACACGGGATTATGCTGAATCGGAATTTACTTAGTCAATTTCCGGAAGTTCTCTGCCTTCGTTAGTATTTTAAAACTGGCTTAGGTAAATCTGAGAAACTATAAAAATAAATAAAGCTGGACAAATGGCACAGCATCAATTAGCCCCACGCTAAGCAAAGGTAGGTTTTGTATTTACAGGAACTATATATGTAGTTAAGAAAAAAAATAAAAAGTTAGAAAGAGGTCGCTCATAGCTAAAAGGTGGCGTTTGTACTTCGTCTACTCGTAACGTTTAATTCTGTACTGTTTTCTGTGTTTGTGTTACCACACAAACAAACACAGAAAACAGTACAGAATTGAGTTATAGTTATATACCACACAAACAAACACAGAAAACAGTACAGAATTAAGTTATAGTTATATACCACACAAACAAACACAGAAAACAGTACAGAATTGAGTTATAGTTATATACCACACAAACAAACACAGAAAACAGTACAGAATTAAGTTATAGTTATATACCACACAAACAAACACAGAAAACAGTACAGAATTAAGTTATAGTTATATATATAACTATAAATAGGCAAAAATCAATAAATATAAAAAATACCTATTTATGATATCGCATCTTCATAATCAATAGTTGCGCTTTTGGTCGTGCAGTGTATGCTGTAATGCTATACTCGTATGCATTGCTCTCTCACCCTGAACTTTCCCGCGAGACTTCTCTGTCTGCTTCGATCAATATCGGCTATTCTCACTATCACTACAAGATCCTGTTTTATTACATTTGGCGTCATTCCGCTTATCTTGCGGATGTGTTAGTTCCCACTCCGCAGTAATCGAGTGAGCCCGCGGCTAACGACACTTTGATTAGAACAAAGCATTAACACATTTCGCTTCTGGCACCGATTGAGGAAACGGTTTGATGGTGGCTGTTACGATCTTATCTTTATTGTGGCATGATAATTTGTACTGCAGGGTTGTGGTTGTCGTAATCTTGGGTTAGGAGATGGGGTTCGATAGGTCGAATCTCATTGCGAAGCTTCAAAGCGATTTTTTTTGGAGGCTTTCTTTTTTTTTATTTCATGGCTAATTTTTCATGCCTGCATGTTGAAATGAAATAATAGAAATCCTTCAGATCCAAGATAGATTTTTCACGAGGCCGAGAAGCTCCTTAATGGGTTACCATGGATTCTACTTCTAACCGACTTTAGGCGGAGGTTCTATGTTTGGCTGTATGCATTTTTTATGTATGTTTGTCGATTTCTTTTTCCCTCAATTACTTAAAAATTAAAAATCTTTCATTATTGCAAAGAAAATAATCCCGAAATAGTCCGAAAAAATTGATTTCCAGGGGAATTCTATTTTCCCCGTCATGCATAAATAACAATTATTATTTTTAAAAATGTCGACTAACTGCAACAAAGATGATATGTTCGCATTTTGAAGTATATAAAGTTTTTTCTTGTCTTGTTGTTTATTGGTTGATTTTGAAGTGGTCTCATAAAAGTTTGATCCTTGAGGAATTTATATGTGCGCCGCAAAAGGAATCTACAACATCGTCGTAGCATAATTTTCTCATTCACTGGAAACAAAATTGTTTCCATGGCAAATGATGTTCAAAGCGTAATAGACTTGAATTTAACTAGATGTCGCCACTTGAAAAATTTGATAGCGCTTTCGATCTGTTCCGGGTTTAAAACTACTTCCGAACCCATTTTCATTATTCAGCAATTTGAAGTCGGTTTATAGTTTTTAAAACACGCCAAATTATAAAAAATCGTTTGATTTTTATATCTAAGATGTTTCTATAAAATGTATTCATTTATTAAGACCTTTTTTGGTTCATTTTCAAATTCCTTTCCTTTTTTAAAGACACTGTCTATTAAAAATAAAATAATTTCGCAAATTTCAAACACAGCTTTCTGTTCTTGACATTGTTCCTTCGCCACAGGGAGCTATGAAATTAAACATCGAGCTCTCAATTTTAGCAGATTATATTCTGTAAAGGGTATTTTCACTACCTTAGGGACTCAGCCAAGATTGCTATAGAAATACGCTATTGGCAAAGTGCCGATCCAAAATGTCTTCCTAAATCTCATTATTCATAGTAGGTAATAATAAATCTAATTCACTTAAAGATCCCTCGGCGAAGAAAACCATTTCATTACAACCCTAAACGCATCTATAGTTCGAAACCGATAAACCAAAACATTGTTGCAAACTGTAGGTTCAAATCTCTCTGCATGCGAACGACGCAAACGCCTGGCAGGGGTTCCTGAAATCATTTATCTAAAAGCTGTTCCTCTCCGCCATCAAAACTAAATCAAGTAGGGTGAGGTACATAAACCGACCGCCCTTGCAGTAAGATAAAATATAAAGAGAAGTTTGATTCACTCCTACGTCACCTCACGTAGGGTCCCCCCAGCCCTCCATAACGACGTCTTTATATGTAACTTCTCGGCTATCTCTCTATTTGACTACGTCTCATATCTCCAACTGGAGAGCACTCGGTGAATCATTATTGGAAAACTCCAACATAATTTTATAACTCAAATATTCCTGTATCCAGAAACGTGCTATTGAAATCTTATCAGTTTCTTAGCGACTATAGAAAGCTTAAAATTATATTTTTTTCAGTAAATGAAAACCGTTTAAGTAAATTGCTCTTCAGAGTTTTTCCTGATGTCGTAATTGTGACATTTGTAATTACTTAATCCCCTATTAAATTCTTAATTACTACGGTGGCGGCATGTTCTGGAAAAATAATTTGAACAATCTTAGGGAATATCGAAGTGGCCTGGAGGTGGAGGTTCATCTCGAGATAAGCGGGGGGCGGCATCTGGCTCGGTAATTAAGAGCATCTGCCTACGTTCAATTTTGAAACGCTTCGTGGATGAGACTTGCCCCGCGCTCGGTCCATTCTGGGGGTACGGGCAAATTGCTAAACTTTCAATTAAAGAGTTGTTATTCAAACCGCTCTCTCGATGAAATTATATTTTATTTTACAATGAAAACTCTTATTAGTACTTGTTTCCTGCTGTACTTATTTAGCCGCAGCTTTACAATTTCCTCTCAGGAAATTACGTGAATTTATGAATAGATCGTCTATTTTAAATTTTCGTTTTAGATTACTCAGAGCTCAAATTTGATGATCCTATCATGGATTGCAAGTTTTCTGTTGTTCCTTGGGAGTTGGGATATAAATTGGCTGGAATTAAGCTTTTATCTGAGCGCAACCACTCGATCCCTCTTTGGAACGATCCAATGAATAGTTTTTGTCTCGGGGCCTTTATCGCGCAACACTTGACACTCGCTTGTGATTTATTATTATGTAACACGTAAACTGGCATTGTTAGTATCATTCAACATTATCTTTAGACAGGTCGTTAAAGTGATTTTTGTTGCTAGTTAAAAAAGTATGTCTATTCTACTAGCTGGAAGAAGAAAATGAGAATAGGAGAAAACATATTTTCTTTTTTCGATAATCAGTCATTTACCACCTTCCCTTAACACAAGTTTGGCCCAAATTAAGAAGGTATCTAATGTTATTTGGGGCTCTATGAAGATAGGTTTTAAAAGTATTTCGTTTTATTTATTTATTTCTTTTTGTTGTTGATTGAGCACTTTCTGAGCAAGACTATTTTTATCCACCGTTTATATTTTTTTCTGAACCACGTTCTTTTGTTTCAGCAGAAGCAGCCTGTGGTGCGATTTCAGCCGAATGAGCGCCCGCAACGAGAGGAGGGAGCATGCTGGTGCATCTCTTGATACTTAGCACCGCGTTCGCGGCCGCCAACACCGGAAAACACGGTCAGTGACCCCCAAATCGTATAAAACCCTTTTTAAGAACCTCATGTTATTATTCCAGCAGGAAAACCTCGACAGAGAAATCATTCAACAACCGAGTGTTCCACAACGGTAGATTTTTTTCTAAGTTGTCAAAATTGAGGTTTTTGTCATCATTGGGCGTAGTGCCTTCACACTTTGAGTAGTTTCTACGAAACCAAAAGTTGTCAATATTCAAAAACTCTTTGAATGTTTCTAAAACTATTTTGTAAGTGGAAAGCCCTGTTCAGCGATCAGCCGTTTATTCTACATTTTGTGATAGTTAGAAGTTATCTTCTCCAAGGAAACTCACAGTCTCAAACTTCCAAGCAGTTTGCATAAAAAAATGAACGAAGGCCTGCTTAGAGCCAACCTTCTTTTCTTTAGCTTTAACTAAAGAAAAGCTAGCGCCCTAGAGTTTTGCTACATACCACCTAACCGCATAAATAATTCAGTGTGTAACAATTCCGGCGTAAAAATGTGGATTTTCTACACCAAGCAAGTTCAATATTAAATTAATGTTCCAAACGGTTTAGTAACCCTAACTTCGACGAGGCAGTTTATAGTATGCATAAACTATGAACTTCAGAAGCATTCAGGAGTAGGCGAACCAAGACGGATAAAGTCTATAACGACGATAACAATACTTCGATAGTTTGAGATCGTGTCAAACTGCATTTAAAGTTTGTTTACTGTTACTTGGTGTATTAAAACCGGCACATCTTTGATTTTCTTGCCTAGTTAAAAAGGATGTTAAACTGCTACTCTCTTATCTCTCTTATCTAAGCTACTTAGTGGAGTTAGTAAAGGCAACTCAAAGTCAAAGTCAATAATTTTATTTCTATACGCTTACAAAATAAGCACATAGGCAAGACAAATTTTATACAATAAACAGCAGCTCACCCTGAAGAAGTCCCTCGTTAAAGGATGAAACGTTGGTGTTCTTCCAACACAAATAAGGTTCGTAGTTAACCCGCTTACATCCGTAATGAATTCGTCAAACTACGATAGTTTTTATAGTAAAACAGCAGCTCGTTTTTAGTTTCAAGATTCTTGATTTCACATACTTTTTTTTAACTAACATCCTTTTCAATTACTTTTTTTGCTCTCAATATTTAAAACATCTTTAGAGGGAAACGGCACACCCGCTGTTGTTTGCAAATAATAAGAACACAAAACTTTGCGAGTTAAAAAATTTCGCGTAAAATTTGCATAAACCTTACGGGGGCTGCTCACTTTACTTTTTATCTTATTTGCTGAAGTTTTAGGCCAAAACTCGATTTATTTGCATTTTTATAATGTTCATAAAATCGATACAAGATCAAAAATGTTACAGGAACTGAACACCAAGAACGTTAGAGGTAATACAGTACTTGGACATATAAACTCTACTGAAAAGTCTTTCATAATTTTGAATAAACCGGTATTTTGGTTGATTACCTACTACGTCACCTGTTATAAAAATAGATACATATAAGGATAATTACCACTAGAATTTTCTTGCTTCATTTCTCTGTAGCAGCTTTATTGGACGACAACACACAAACTTTTGAATGAATAATAAGGATTCGATTTGTTTTAACTTGGTTTTGAGGTTGTTCGGTTAAAAGAAAAGTTTGTTTCTAATTGGTGTAAGTTTTGTTATTATAATTATTGTTATTTTTGTCTAAGGTAAGGTAAGTACGGTAAAAGTAATATTATGTAAATAATAAATAAATATTGCTGGACAATTCACACAGCATTATCTAGCCCCAAGCTAAGCAGAGCTTATGTTATGGGTACTAGATAACTGATATACATAATACAATACATTACATAGATAGATTTTTTTTTATTATACATAGAAAACGACCAGAACTCCCGGAACAAAACCAAAACAAAACAATACCTGCAGATCGTACAAATATTTGACCCAAGGCGGGAATCGAACTCGCAACCTCCTGCGTTCGCATATGTCTTATAAAGTATCTTCTTTTTCGTAATAAGGTTAGTTTCAAATTCAAAAAAAACTAGCGGACGACCTAACATACAATTATTCATTTTATTTTCAAAGATGCCGTCGAAAAAGAATTACAGCTGTAAGACTCCCTAATAAAGCAAAAAAAGTTCCGGTAAAAAGATTCACAACAGCCAACCGTACCTACACAATACAGGCTGAGGGGTATTAAAACAATTCTATTGTGAAAATGAAAACAAGTCTCAGAAAGAAAACAGCGTACAGCCTTCGTGAACTTAGAAGCGAATCCCTGGAGGTTTATGTCTTTTCGGATCAGAGGCTTTAGGGGACGAGCGGCAAACTCCTTTCCCTCATAAATATTTACTTTATGAAATAACGCCTCGGGCGTCACATACCTACTGATATCAGGTGGTAACTGCTACGCGAAAAAAGGAACTGAATGTACGACGCGAAATCACAATGTTGTACAAAAAGTCTCGAAAATGTTTAAGTTTTCATAATTTCAGCATCAGAGAAATATAAAATGTTTAGTACAAAAGTATAGTCGATAGAATAAGCTAGTTTTTGACCTGCAACATTAGTCATCTGACCCTATGTGCCGTGTCTTAAATTACACTCATGATAAATGTTCAAAAGGTATGAAGTAAAAGTGTTACGTATCGAACGTAAGGTACTCGTAATTGCCAAACCACTAAGAGCTTCGCTTATTGCTTATAGTGCCAGTGGCTCGCTTAGTGACTGAGAACAGACGTAGCAGTGGCTAGTACCAGGTGGCTGAAAGCGACGCGCCTCGCTAGGTGCCTGTAACTCTGTTTGCTAGGATCAGTCACTAAGCGAGTCGCTTAGTTCTTAGTAATCGAGGCTTTGTAGTGTAGCATTAGCTTAAGTGTAACCTAATTATACCACGGATACTTATCTACCTCATTTACTTTTACAGAATTCGATACATCAATTGGTCATCATTGAGTCCGCGAATGAGTTAATGTATTTGGGTGAAATTCGAATACGTAGAGCAAGCGATTAGTACAAAGCGTGTTTATTTATAAATTACTAGCTTCTGCCCGCGGTTTTGCAAGCGCTTTTGCGGGATAAAAAGTAGCTTATATCCGTCCTCGGGATACCACCTACATTCCTGCCAAATTTCATTGAGATCCGTTCAGCCGTTTAGGCGTGAATAGGTAACAGACAGACAGATAGACAGACAGAGTTACTCTCAAATTTATAATAATATGTATGGATTATAATGGATTATGACACTATTGATATAAACGTACGTATTATTTGAACAGATAGGTAACGTGAAAATAAACAATTAAGGGCTTCGATTTTACTAACACACAAGACATAATGCACTTCATAGTTACTTTACTGGTTTTTTTCTAGAAAGTGAAACGTTTGGCCTCAAAATATTAAAATAAATTACGGAATTGTCATTTTGCCTCTCAACATCAACATAAATTATGTCATCCCGCACCGTGAAGCATGAGAGCCTTTGTGAATTACCGTTAATATTAACAACAATAGAACTTCATATTCCATCAAATAGCCGAAGCCAAAAGCTAACTTAATCGTATAGGTAATTGTACATACAATTCCACTTTCCGAGTCTATCAATATTGATGTGCGGTGCAGAGCCCGGCTTCCGCACTACTCGAGTGTTGACGTGCGAAATATGCACGCGGTATAGTTCCGCAAAAATATTTGTAAGCTGAAGAGCGTCGCTAACTCTTTCACTGCCCAGCCTCTGCATAGCGGCCACAAGGCAAATATCTGCAGCGCTGTAAGGACTGCAGCTGAGAGCGCGGCGGTGCGTCTGTCAGTTTTACGTCTTACGCTTACGTCATTTTAACTTGAGACTATGCACTCTCAAAGAAGATAGCAATTGACTCTCTTTTACTTACTAGCAGCACCTCGCGGTTTCACCCGCGTAGTTCCCGTTCCTGTAGGAATTTCGGGATAAAAAGTAGCCTATGTCCTATTCCAGACTATAATCTATCTCTGTGCCAAATTTCATCCAGATCCGTTTTGGCGTTCTGGCGTGATAAAGGAACAAACATCCATCTATCTATCCATCCATCCATCTAAACTTTCACGTTTATAATATTATATATATATATATTATAGTGAGATTATGACGATTTTTGGCCATCTAAGTATTGAGAGAATTTGAGTGTTATAAGGTAAATAGGTGGTAGCTTTTTTTGGAAAACGCCGCAATACTCTCAATGATTGCTGAAGAGAGTTCAGATTTAAAGGTCGAAAGTTTGACTTCGGTACTTTGACTGGACTAGTTAGGAGATGTAAACATGCTAATAGTCCCCAAATCTGTGAGATGAGCCCTGGGGGCCGGCGGGGCTCCATGCGACAATTGCCACGGAAGTTACTTATATGGCATCCCCATGATTTAGGTAGTGGCGGCAGGACGGTGGCGTTGATGTAGCAGAAATAGTAGCTTTCGTACCATCATGTGATTATCATTTGACAGACGAGGGATTCATGATATAGACAACGATTGTGATTAGGTAAAAAGCAAATTTTACCTAGGTGGTATAGAATTTCATTAGCTTTTAATAAATACTATAACCAAATTTCGTATGACGCATCAATTACAAGAGTTAAGCAAAAAACTAAAAAACGGGACCTTCTTTGTGCCTTCCCCCATTTTTTCATACTTTTAATATTGTTATCTTCTGTCCTACAAAGACTGCACTAAAATGTCAATTTCACACAACTATCTTGGTGGAACTGTAGCGATGTGTGTGCGCTTGTGAAAAGTTACATCCAATTAGCGAAAATCGATGATGTGCAAGCCTCAACCGACCCAGTGAATTTGAGAACTGCTGTCATTGTCCAATAATGGATACTACTTGCACACGGCCGCATTGTTTGCATCTAGTGAAATGAGCAGTTTTAACTTTCATGAATAAATCTGTTCATACTAAGGTGCAAACGCAATGAGCGGAACTACACAGCAGCGGAACTGCGCGGCACGAAGCGGCCAATTATTCTTTATATGAAATCGTATGAGAAAGAACGCACTACGCGTCAGTGGAACTGCGCGGCTTTTGTGATTTGCCCGAATCTGACGCGCAGTGCCGCGTCCGCGCAGTTCCACTGACGCGTAGTGCGTTTGCACTCTTACTGAAAACGTTCGCGGTTTTTTGCTGTCGTCAAAATGGTAATATTGTTATTTTCCTTTGTGGTCCCACTGCTGGGCAAAGGCATCCCTTCACTCCCACCAACTGCTTAAAAACCAAATGAACGCTAATCTAGAGACTTATTTGCGTTTATCTCAACATCCAAGTTTAAGTTTAAGTGGAAAGCACACTAATACCTATTATAAATGAGAAAATTTTAGATGGATGGATGTTTGTTACTTCTTCACGCCAAAACTACTGAACGGATCAGGCTGAAATTCAGTAAACGGGTAGTTCTAGGCCTGGAATAAAGCGTAGGCTACTTTTTGTCCCATAAATCAGTTCCCATGGGACAGAAATAACCTTAAACGTGTCCATAGAAACAACGCGGGCGAAGCCGCGGGCTGGAACTAGTATAATATGTGTCTTGTTAATTGTGATAGGAGTTATTCAAAGTAAATTAGGAGAGAATTGTATAAGCAACAGAAATACCTGTCTTTTCCGTTTTCCCTGACACCGAATATTTTTAGCACCGTCCATATTTCATTGGAATGCACCAAATGTCATATATTCTGCTGCTCTGTACATTTGAGTTATGCCACATAACCTGTATGACGTCACATTCCACCTGCTCACAATGCATTCATCTTTGCAAATATGTCATCGCAAGCTTTATCTCACTATAATAATATTATAAACGTGAAAGTTTAGATGGATGGATAGATGGATGGATGTTTGTTCCTTTATCACGCCAGAACGGCTGAATGGATCTGGATCAAATTTGGCACAGAGATAGGTTATAGTCTGGAATAGAACATAGGCTACTTTTTATCCCGGAATTCCCACGGGAACGGGAACTATGCGGGTGAAACCGCAAGGCGCTGCTAGTACATAAATAAATGTTATTCGTATTTCGTTGATGAATACTATGCGAAGTTCACGTCCATACAAAGATTTGTAAATAGTTCTCTTATAGCATATTGAAGAGCAATACAAATCGTATTGTCTACGCGAGCGAGGCCGCGGGCGGAAAGCTAGTATTTCATAAAGCATCATTTCAAAACGAACGTACGTAACTTAAGTAGGTAAGCCACACAAATGAAACAGGTACCTAACCACCTCCGTTAGGTTTACTTACTTAAGATATGAAATGAAAGGATCCAAAAGGCAATGAATGTCACCTTTACTGAAAATTAATTGTCCAACAAAAGCTCCCGCGACAAATTCCCGACTCTGTGCACTGCCACGTGAAAACAGGAGTAATGGTAGGCTTGCGCCACTTCAAACAAGCTCTGTAATGTATAATGAGCTTTATTGTCCTCTTTTTTGGGTTGAAAATGTCATAAAAACATCTGTTATGGGAGTTGATAAAACATCTGCGTTTAAAATTAGCAATTTTACTAAGCATTGTTTGCTTCCTCTTGTTTATATACGATTTTGAGAGACTAAAATATTTATATGTGGAGTGGGAGGTTCTAAAAATAAGCGAATCCCGCGGTGGGTTTCGAACAAAGACATGCTGAAAATGTCTTTGGTATCGAACCACAACCGCCTGTGTCGCAGGAGCTGCGTCACTGATGTCGCCTGTTCATAAATCCTTTTGTCTATTATTTTCACATTTGTTTCGCTGAAAGTTTTAGAAAATTTGTTTGTTACCATTGAAAAAGTACAAAATGTACATATCACACTAATATTATAAATGCGAAAGTTTGGGTGTTTGTATGGATGTTTGTTACCTCTTCTTGCCAAAACTACTGAACGGATCCGGTTGAAATTTTCCATACAGGTAGTTCTAGGGCTGGAGTAAAACAAAGGCGTCGGCGATCGGCGATCGGCGTTTTATCCCATAAATCATTTCCTGTAAGATAGAACATAATAGCCTTAAATAACGCGTGCGAAACCGAAGGCAGAAACTAGTAATGTATTAGGTGGCTAATGGAAACTTCTATTTAGAAAATGGGTCTACTATAACAAGTTTAAGCAAAACGCAAAACACAAAAAGTTGTGTTTTGCGTTCTTAATATTTTGCTACAATTTGTAAATACAATGATGCAAATTTTGAAATAAAGTACCCAAGAACCCAGAGAGTACAAATATCATTTGAAATCCACTCACGAGTACGGAATAAACTTTTCCGAAAGATCTCAAAATTACACGACCTCCTAACAAGTCCTCGAAAACAAGACGCGAGTTCTTTGAAATGTTAATTAAGCAAAACGAAAGATTTTCTCTGCATAATGGAACATAGAGAAAGATTAAATGTTGCCTCTTTACTTCCCTTTTTTGTTTGGTTGAGATTGCAAGTGAACTGGCGTTAAAGAATAATTATTGCAAGAAACTTTAGGAACAGCTTGGCAAGTGTGGTCACTAAGCGAGACAATAATTTATCATCTAAACCTAATCAAAAGACGACTTACAGCTGGTTGTTTGTTTGTGCGGTAATAACCACTTTATTAAAGATAATAATAAATCATTTATTCATCTCTTCAAACAATGAGCTAAGGTTCAGCTTTCGCCCATAGCAACGCGACCTTACGCGAGGCAACTTGAGATGCCGCAGCATAGCTTGGTGCCACGGGGGGTTCTCGTCTGTCGATAAAATTTGTATCTTTTGTGTAGTAAATAAACTTATATTTTACATCACTATCTTAAAAAGTGCACGCAGCGTCGCGTCGTCGCATAAATCGCGTTACGTCTTGGTGTCAGTTGACCCTAACATTTAAAACTGGTGATGTCTATTTTGGTGTACGATAAAGCGTTTTTGTAGTTCATTGTTTGGTATGAATACAATCAACGATCAAAATAAAGTGCACGTTTCACGTGCGTGTGGCTCGTTTGATAGGAAAAACATATTATTGTGATGTAATAGGCTGGTTATCTGGTTATCCTATAACCAGATCGGCAAAAAAAGCTTTATTCGTAGTAAAAATCTGATGTGTAACTATTATAATTTTTGCCATAGAGGAGCTATAAGCTAACATAACGTAAATTTTAATTGTTTTTCGGGTCTCCTGTAAAGTTGAAATTTTGCCCTTACGCTACTCTAGTTCTAAACCCACGATCGGCATGCGAGTGGAAATCCGCATGACAAGAGAGCCCTTAGAATCGACAAGGGAATTTAAGTAACAATTTGACAAGAGATTTGGGAATTCAGCAAAACAACCGTTGCAGAGTTTTTTATAAGTGTAGAAGTGTTAATAGGGGTCTTAATATTTGTATAGGTATAACCAATCGACGCCCTCTGTGGCGCGGTGGACAAAGGTCCGCCTGCGACGCAGTAGGTTGCGGGTTCGATTCCCGCCTTAAGCCAATTATTTGTACGATCTGCAAGTATTTGTTCCGGATGGTCTGGTCGTTTTCTAAGTATGTTAAAAAATAACTATCTTTGTAATATTGTATTATGTATGTATGTATATCAGTTATCTAGTACACACAAGCTCAGCTTAACTTGGGGCTAGATAATGCTGTGTGAATTATCCAGCATTATTATTATTATAACCAATGATGTTATACATATAACCTTGGGTATAACCACAGAATAACTACATAATTATAAGTATGACGTGAACATATTTTTTTTTACAGTTTGCATAAACATAAGTAAAATATTTTCAACCATAATCGACTTTTTTGAAGGTACGTAAGGTTCCCTGAGGCTGATTTCACATACAAAAGTAACATATTATTCCTTATTCACGTACGATTATATCACTGTAGCACATGCTGGAACAATCTGGTGTTTATTCCGCCAACATGAAATACATCCTCTTTGCATTTGGAATAATAATTTTTGTTCGATTCAATTCACCAGCTAGAATTTCCCTAGTTTGTAATTTTACCCGTTTTATGATTTTACATATAACGGAAAATTGGATGGGAATTCGTTTTAAAAAGATTCAAACCTAAGGGAAAATATTCTGCGAAAATATTAGTTCTGAGGTGGTTTTCTAGATAAATGTTGGTACGAGATAATAATTATGTTACGAATGCTTATGACCGAATAAAAATAACCATGTAGTAACTTCAATTTACACACTTAGAAATAGATAGTACTCCCTAAATGTACTCCCATTTCCAATATGCCACCATTTTGCGTTATTTGTTCCAATCAGCTTACGAAAAATAGTTCGTATAACTGGTGAACCCTACAGAATATGTTTGTATATCACACGAAACAAAGGAAAACTCTGCCAATAAAGGCAATGTCAATAATTACCTACTGGTATTATAGTCTCTGATCCGAAGTTGCGGCATTTCCAAGTTATAAGGGAGTTGGTTTTTCGTGAAAGTGAAATACTGAAATACATTTTATTAATAAAATCAATTTACATGTAGGTAAATTTTTAAACAGAGAGTTAATTACTGCATCGTATTAAAATCAAATAAATTAAAAACATACTAATAAATGGTATACACCCATTTTTAAAAAGCGTCTATTAGATTCAATAATGATAATAAAGCACAAAAATATGAAAATGTTTATCTAATTGATAAGTGCCATGATGACCGAAAACTAGCAAAAAAATCACGTTTGTTGTATGGGACCCCCCATAAAAATAAATTTTATTCTATATTTTAGTATTTGTTCAGAACCTAAGCAAATGCACTGATGTTGCTGGTGACATTTGATACTTTTAAGTTTACCTACACGTCCGTATGACAAAATAACATTGCGGATACTAATTCATGGTGTTCAAACACAGATGTAAAAAAATAAAAACTTTGAATTGAAACAACTCTTGCAAGTGAATTTTAGACCAGTTATCCTCACCCGATTGAGCTAAAATTTGGCATACTTATGTAAGTTCGGTGACAATGACAATGCAATATCGTCGTACCATCAAGCTGGTCTGATGAGTGAGACGGAAGGTTTTAAAAAATATATGTGGGATAAGTCTTGCAAGTGAATTTTAGACCAGTTATCCTCAACTGATTGAGCTAAAATTTAGCATACTTATGTCAGTTCGGTGACAATGCAATGTCGTCGTACCATCAAGCTGGTCTGATGAGTGAGACGGAAGGTTTTAAATATATGTGGGATAAATCTTGCAAGTGAATTTTAGCGAGAGGAGCCACCGGCGCTATAGTCCGTAAGAGGTCCCAAAGATTTTCGATTGCACCGACTAAGGGCTTCGTGGCTTAGTTGGTTAGAGCACACCCGTACTGAGGGTGGGGCGCGGGTTCGAGTCCCGCCGAAACCGAAAATTTTTGGCAACTTATTTCATTTCTAAGTGAATTTTAGACCAGTTATCCTCAACTGGAGGCTCGCATCTGACGCACAAAAGGCTATTTACGGCACTGGATCGGATAATGATTATACCCACACTAAACTTAGTTAAGCACAATTTGTGCAAACAAACAGCTCGGAATCAAGATAAATATCGGTAGCATGATCGTCTTAACCACTAATTAAAACTTCCAAGTGGGAAGATGTTACCCTCTTGCAAATTGAGCTCGTTTAATTGTGCCTCCCTTAAGTCGTTTACATTTATTGCCCTAAAAAGTACCCTTCCGCATCAATGAATATTACATTTGAGACACTGAATTCATCAGTAAATAATGTCACGGAATATGATAATTTTTAGGCAGGCTATTTGAGACCGTTGGAATTATGGACAAAAATTTGGAACGATACCATAGGAGATTATGTACTTCTTACAAGCGTAGGTAAGTTATGTGTATGTTTAATCTTACTTACCAACTTCCGAAAGAATGGGGAAATGAAATTTTGCATAGATGTAGAACGTAGGTGTAGACCTGGAAAACACTAATTTTGATTACGTAAAATCAGTTCCCATTGAAGATTAATCATTATCGTCGCATTTATAATATGATTTATTTATTTTATTATATAAGAGGGTTACACGTTGCCATAGTAACAAAGCGTGCGAAGCCGCGAGACAAACTAGTGTAGAATGATATTGGATTCTGTCAAATATCACTTAATATGTATGCCAATTTATTCTTGAATAAAAACAATGGAATATTCGTTATAAGATAGCCGGAAAAGGCAATTTGTTTCGCCTTAATAACTTATTTAAAAGGACTGAAAATTGATTACGACTCCCAATGCTAATGTCTTTATTCTGTTCTTTTAACTTCTCAGAAGATACATTGAACCAAATAAAACTCTCATTTCCTAGTACTTATTTACGTAACACAACAATTAAGAAGACAACAGTTGACGATAAAAAGAAAAAACCTCTCAATAAAAAGAACTTGTTGGTCGCGGTGTAACAAAGACCTCGCCAACTGAGCCCGGGGATTTATTTTCTTACGATATCCCCAGGTGGAGTGACGAGTCCTTCCAGAGGTTGAGTAGAAGCAAGAGTCTGTGTAATTTTAACGCCTTTACTGCGATCGCCAATCCACCTGCCAAGTGTGGAGATTATTGCAAAACTCCCCAATGTATGGGGGGCACGTTAAACAGTGGACGTTTGAAAGCTGTCAAGGCACCTCTCAATAAACTACTATTCAGAAGCATTACTTGATACCTGAAGCCACGCCTGAAATGTAGTTTATTACTTGTTCAGGAGTCTATGGACCCATTTAGATTATTATATTATATGTAATAAAACACTGTTTACCGTGTGTTTTACCGGATTGATCGCGTATATTTTATATTTTGTTTATAACCTGACGTTTCGGAGGCTTTTCAGCTTCCATGGTCACAGGCAGACTATTATTATATGTGATACACTATTATTATATGTGTGACTATTATTATGTGTGTTATATGTGTGACTATTATATTGTGTATGGCTGATATTATATGTGTTTAGAAATGTCACTTGTAAAAGTAAATACCTACACAGATTGTGGTGAATGCTAATTGCCCGTAACGTTATCATCTGCTGTATCTATTTGTCGACCGTTGCCGTAGGTTATTTATCGTCATATTTTTGATTGTTTTGTGTCGTATAATGTGTTATCTTCCGTGACGTCACCAAACGGCTCTGTCGGAAGACCACCGTTGGTTGTAAAGTGTTTACAACTAGCTCATGCTGAAACAGGGACCGTTTTGTGACTCTTATCGACAGTAGCTTAGTCTCTTGTTTCTAAATAATGTCTGTATCTGTTGATGGAGTTACAAATAAACAATATTCTATTCTATTCTATATGTTTACTTGTGTTAATATAAATGGTTTTTACTTTCATTTTAAATGTCTTACCTGTTTTACAAACGTCCGTCGTCCATGGTAGCCAGTTGCGATCTAAACGAGCTGACTGCCAACTACGTAATTGAGTCTATTCATAGTTGAAAAGAAAATCGGGATCGCATGTATTTACCGTTTATTTCATACGAATTTTGTGCCGTTTCAGGGCAATCCCTAAAAAATATTAACAATATCTGAAAAGAATTAACTTTAGTTTCTCTTCATACGTCCCGGTCTCAATTACTTGTTTCAAGTTGCACGCGTAACTTGATGAAAACGCTGGACGCAGTGGACGCCATATTGCTCTGTGTTCATGACGTCAGTTGGATGTGAGACCTGAACAAATACGCTGATGTTGCTGATGACAATTGATAGTTTTCAGTTTGGCCTACACAGCCGTATCACACAAAAAATTGGCCCTACTACTTAAAGATAAAGATACATTTATTTGGCAAACAGGTACAAACAGATATAATAATAAATTAAATTCATTGTGTTTAAAAATTTATTAAAAAACGGAAAACTTTGAATTGAATTTTAAAATTCATTTGGTTATTTTATGATTCAAAATGATCATTATGAGAAAAAACTAAAAATAGGCTTAGGCAAAAGCAGTCGGAAAAATGATCATTTTGAATCATAAAATAACCAAATGAATTTTAAAATTCAATTCAAAGTTTTCCGTTTTTAATAAATTTTTAAACACAATGAATTTAATTTATTACTGTTCGGCTGACTGAGGTTAAAACGTTAAAAATATCAATTAAATGTCACATAACGCACCAAAACGGAGCCTTTTCCCGATTTTTAAATCTTCATCTTTTGCCATCTACTATGCACTTCCTAGGGATATATGAACAAGAAAAGTGACAGCAATAAAATGTGAACAAAACGCCACACCGAGTCGCACAATGACGGACGGGGCTAGGCGCGGTGTCAAGTACAGAAAATTATGTCCATTCATCCAGTGGAGGGATTACGTGAAACGGGGTCGCATCTTCAGCATCCGACTTGCTCGACGACAAGTTAAATCCGAACACGACATAAGCCTGCTAATTAAAATGTTTGTTATACTTTACACGTCTGGGATTAGTGCGATATGGCACTTGTCATCTGTGATAGTCTTTTTGATATTAGAAACTTCGTGACCTTTTAGTTTGAAGTGTAGTCCAACGTCGAAAGTCTGTTTTATTAGCAGAAACTTCCAGACAAGAAAATTTCTTGGAGAATAATTCGGAAATGCAAAATTTACCTTATCAAAATTTTATACTACAGGTAAGTAACAAAACTCTAAGTGGTTGTTTACAAACAAAAATTAAGATAAACCCAACAAAATGCGCGGCTGAATCGTAAATTTCGAATTATAAGCACGATTAAGAACAGAAGTTTAGAAACAGAAAAGTTTATTTAAAAAATTAACGGGCATTAAAAGTAAAATCGGGCGTTTTGGAAAGTTGTCCGCGGCCGACAGAAGTAAGAAGTAAGAAGAGCTGGATAATGTCCTCTGGCACTAATTAAAACTTTCAGAACAACGAGAAAAAGGGTTGAGAAATATGGCGCTTGGCGGATAGAAGTGTAGTAATAGCGCTTGCGGACCTGCTTAATTTCTTCAGTTTTTCTTCCCTGGGGCTCGAATTATAATATTAAAACACGATCCCGCCTTAGAGCACACCGCCGACGTCTCATATTTTATTGACACGCACTTGAATTTAACGTTGACACTTTTTACCGTTGCAAATTCACTGTAAAAGTCTTATTTTGTTTTTTGTGACTCTCATTCCTACAAATGGGAAGAAGAAGAAATAAAAAACAAATGGTGTTTTGTTAGTACATGCTTTTGTGTCGGGTGTTATTATTTGTCGCTCTCACATTTCGTCAAAGTAGGGGTTCATGGCTTTCTAAGCACTACACTTGTTGGAGATTGGGACGGGCTACAAAATAATGTATTTCTATCAATTATGCGTATACGTATGAATTTACTGTTGTACTTAGCTTTAGGTTTAGTTTATTTGTCTAGACTACGTTTAAATAACAATAGAATTATGTTTCTCGTTTTTTTTTTCAACTACAAACAATGTGCCCTGCAATGGGGAAGATGCTGCCTTCTGTAACACAGTTTTTTTTAAAACATTCAGAAGGCAGAGCTGCCCAGAACTTCCTATTTTTTTTTGTGTTTTTCAAAATAAACATTTTCAATTTCAATTCATACAATAGTTTAGTACTAACTTAACTAATTATTTTATCAAACTATGAAATAAAGCCGAACCTGCAACCAACCCTACCTTAAGTTGCCCATACTTTTTCTTGGCACCGTATTAATTAGTTTTCTCATCAATCATTGCCACTTTCACTCGCGAACCCGCCGCCATTTACATTGTTACAAGTCGAAAGGATAAAAAATTGCCCTTAGATTTGCAGCACTCTGGAATTACTCTCAGTTCTTTACGCCCAAGCCAAAAGTACTGTCAATCAAACTAGGTTCAATGCAATGCTGTAGATTTTTATGGTAGGCACCATCTTTTTCAGACTTGCATTACTGTACTGAACCTTTCCTTATTGACTTAGCTAAAAACTTTTTTGCCACTTGTCCAAAAAGACCAATACTACAAAAAAATCGAAAGGTGCCAGTTTTAATGGTTTAAACATGTTTGTATCATAAAATCTTCGAAACGAATGAAGATAAAATTGGCATATTGTAGCACGTAATTAGATAGAATAGCATAATATGCTATTTTAATCTAGGATATCTCGATATAAACGTGTTCTTGAGTGGAGACCGCGACTCGGCAAACGTGGTGTAGGACGCCCTCCGACCAGGTGGGACGACGATTTGCGAAAGACTGCTGGCAGATGCTGGATGCGGCAAGCTGAAGACAGGGCGCGATGGCGCTCATTAGGGGAGGCCTATGTCCAGCAGTGGACTGATATAGGCTGATGATGATGATGATGATGAATCTAGGATAACGTGTGAAGCTGCTGACGGAAATTTGTATGTACACAAATCTACAAATTTAGTATGAATGTGAGCGTAATGTAAACTTTCAACCTGCAAATTGATGGACAGTCAAAATCAGTCCTAAATCTATACTAACCTAATGTTTTAACATGTCAATACTTTAATATTACAAAGAGGAGAGATTTGTTTGTTTATATTGAATATGCTCCGAAACTACTGGACCGATTTGAAAAATTCTTCACGATTAGAATCCTACATTATCCCTGATGAACATATGCGATAGAATATACCCGTGCCAAGCCGGGGCGGACCGCTAGTCTCATCTCACTAATATTATAAACGTGAAAGTTTAGATGGATGGATGGATGGATGGATAGATAGATAGATGGATGGATGTTTGTTCCTTTATCACGCCAGAACGGCTGAACGGATCTGGATGAAATTTGGCACAGAGATAGATTATAGTCTGGAATAGGACATAGGCTACTTTTTATCCCGAAATTCCTACGGGAACGGGAACTACGCGGTTGAAACCGCGAGGCGCTGCTGGTAATAAATAAAGCTACAAAATCAATAAGAACCTATACGGGTTAATAAAGAAGCTACAAATTGTTGTTAGATCAAAATCAATCTAGAGGTACCTAACTCTATGTTCTGTGTCGGTCGTCACATCAAATATCAATTAGATTGAACCCGTTAATATTTCCAGCGTTCAGCAAATAAACAATCTCCTGCAGCCTTCGTTCAATAACTAGACGGGCGTTTGCTGTTTCATCGCAATCTTTTGCCTTCCTGTCAGCTCGCCATGAGCGCAATTAGACACAGGAAGCTACCTTAGGGCCAGCTCACACCGAGACGCGACGCGACGCTGCGCGCACTTTTAAAGATTCAAAATATAACTTTATTTTTTATTACTGTACTAATTGTGGGGAGGGATGTATTTATTTGTTTATATTTTGAGGTAAACCACAGCGTTACACTACATTTCCGTTAAAATATACATAACGATAAGGCCAAGAAGGAAAAGGTATATGTTGCGTAGGTATGAGAAGAAGGAAGCAAAGCCTAAAAACAGCAAATACCTAACTCTGGTTTTTCACGAGTGTTTCAATCGACTGAATTTCCTACATAAGATACCTTCTAAATGGTGCTCCTTGAAGCCTGAATAAATGATGGCGGACATCAGCCGTAGCTTGAACGGGAGTGACGTGTCTGGTGATTCTATTCACGGAATTGAAGATTGCAATTTGAGGTAGTTATATTCTCGATTTAAATTGCATTGGAAATTATCAAGCGGAAACAGACATTCATAGACAATTATCCCTGCTCTTGTTGAATTCTGATAATTATTTGAATTTGCAGCGAACAATTTTTTAATTTTTACGAAATGTAAAACTTTTAGTTTGGTAGGTTTTTATCAAACGATATAAATTCTAGGCATTAATAGATAATCCTTTTATAGTTAGCCTAGGCGCGCGGTGGATATTTTATTTTAATTTTTGATAGTTGAGGATTGTTACGGACGCATGAACTTCTTGACGGGCGAGCGAGCCTGCTTGGATGCAGTAGAAACGACCAGTGACGATGACGTGACGTTGGTTGTTGGTTTAAGATTGTGAAAAGAAAGAATTGTAAAAATTAATACAAGAAGATATAATATTATGATTTTGGTGAACTACTTCGTTTGCATTCCATATAGTGGCTTATCTAGAGTATCTATCTACTCTAGATATGCCACTATTTGGTTTTTATCCCTGTTGACTCTATACCCGAGGGAATGCAAACGAAGTAGTTCACCAAAATCATAAAATTACAATATTTTCTTGTTTTTTTTACATTTCTTGTAGTAGATTTTTTCGACGGTACTAGGGTATAAAAAGGTTTTTGCAGTTCTTCATTTCAAAAATTGTAGATTTAAGGTGTTCAAAAGCCCTCCAAAAAATAATACCTCAGCGCAATTTCATTACATTATCTATAAAAAACCTGTGATGTTATCAAACTTATTTACAGACATTTGTAAGCACCTCCACGAGTAAGGGGACAATTAAACTTGACATGAGTAATACATGATCCCTTGGATCCACAACACAAAAATACACACAAGCTTCAAAATGAAATTTCTTCGGAAGTTTCGTCTTCCATAGATCAAAGCTGCAAATTGGAAAAGGAATGGATAAAATGGACTTTCCAATGACCCCTGCGACTACTGATAGTTTTTATAAAACCCGTGCAAATGAGATAAATTTAATAAATTCACCGAGAAAATTATATCACTGGGCGAGTACGATTCAACGTCACGCGATCTCTAATCTCACTAATATTATAAACGTGAAAGTTTAGATGGATGGATGGATGGATGGATAGATAGATGGATGGATGGATGTTTGTTCCTTTATCACGCCAGAACGGCTGAACAGATCTGAATGAAATTTGGCACAGAGATAGATTATAGTCTGGAATAGGACATAGGCTACTTTTTATCCCGGAATACCCACGGGAACGGGAACTACGCGGGTGAAACCGCGAGGCGCTGCTAGTGGAGTAATAAAGTTAGAAAGAAAACTTTGCAATGGAGGCGCTTTTGCGTATTTATTATCATTGCCAGAGTAAGAAGACCTCGATGTTGTTTTCGTTTTCTTTTGTAGCCGTGGCGTGGTGGGGTCCAAAGTGGGTGGTCTTGTTGTGAAATCTGTTTGTGCTAAAGTCGTCACGTGCTGCTGCTGATGAGTCTAAGACGTGATATCACTCAGTCGAACGTGACTCTTCTTTTATTTCAGTTCTCGCGCCTAAAACTAGGCGCGTGTTTTATCACATGTTGTTGGAGTACATTCTACACATTAAAAAGTTTTGTCTCTTGCTAGGTATGTCAAGTGTCTTAACTTATAACTTCGCTTTAGGAATTGCACAAAGAATACAAAGTACCTAGCCTCTCAATAATATTTCCCACCTACTCAAGCCATATTCTTCCAATTATTAAAATTAAGAGTAATTATCATAAAAGTTTTCTAAAAGCCATCAGTTCTAACCAAAACATTTAATGAATGCAAAATGGCTGCTTCTTTAATTGAATTATTATCTTCCTCAAAATTATATCTCAAGAGGGACTCCGAGGAAATTTACTAATGAGAGTATTAAATTCGTTTTTATCCACTTAGTGTCACTTCAGAAAGACTACGCGAACCTACAAACACGCTGAAAATGTAAATCAATAGACTAGGCTAGAGGCCAACCATTTCATAGTAGGACTAACGAAGCGACATACAAAGTCTAGACTATTCGAAAACATGTAAAAGTCCTCCGAAAAAACGGGTCACAATACCGGCAAGCTGCGTCGACCACATTAATAATTTATCAGCCGCATGACGGCTGTTTGCTAATAAAGCGTGGATTCGCTTGGAAATATTAATAAAAGCAGCTTGCTACCGGAACCCGGCCTGTCGGAACCGGCGGCGCGGCTGGCCGCTCCGTGACAAATGACCAGATGCAACTTCGTAGTTTCCATTTGAATTTAAACAAATATCCAATGATTTTGGCTAGCGAAACAATGGATATAGAATTGTGATTAAGTAGAGTCATTTAGAACTCGTAATCACGATTTATCATCATCATTTTAGCCTGGTATCAACAACTGCTGGGTATATGCCTCAATTTGCCAGTCTTTTCTGTCCTGTGCTTCTCGCATCCACGTATGTCCTGCGATCCTGGAGATAAAGTTAACACGTAAACATGAATATTTTTAAAAGAGAGCAGTGAGAAACTCCTATGGCGCGCTTTTTGAAACAAAGAGTCAGATTGGCGTCAAAATTTTTCAGAACTCGTAATATTCAAATACCATACCAAAATAATCGAATTTCATATCAAAACAAGCCCCTGCCTTGTTAAAATGATCCCTAGATTATGAGATAAATCATTTCATTTACATCTGTGAATCCCTCCATATTCTCCGAGAGTCGTAAATGTAGAGGTCGATATCAGATTTAATAGTCATATACGTTTATGACCTCAGTAACCTTTACTTTGTGGACCTCCAGCGGCCTTGGGTTGCAACATTTGCTAGAGCTCGGTTTACTTTACTTACAACGAGATGATCAAATTGTATTTAATAACCCCTTTAATACGATTATTAGGGAACTGTATAATTTACAAACCCGTATTGGGAAAATGTCACTTTGACAATTAGATGTGTTATTCTCATTTTGTTTCTTGTTCTGGACCATAATGCCAATTACGAAAAGCCATCGTACACGTACATCTAAAACTTCTATACTGTCAGACGTGTCATAGGATATTTTAGACTAAGTTCGGTCTAGCGATCATAATAGGGCTCATGATAGAAAGGACATCAATCTCTAGTCTATTGTCAGATGTCACGTAATCATCATTATCATCAACCATAATAATACCAGTCCACTGCTGGACAAAGGCCTAATGAGCGCTATAGCGCCCTGTCGTCAGCATGCCAGCTTGCAGATTGTCTTTACTGTCAGACGTGTCGTAGGGTACCTACTCAGGTCATATTTTTGAATTATTTCCCAGTAGTAGTCAAGTAACCTAAGGTGGTAGGTTAATAGAGTTGTAAAAAAAGGAGTAAGTAGATAAATAACAGAAGTAGTAAGTATATTTACTTACTTTTAGCATACAGATAGAACAAAAATGAGAGTAAAGCTTTGATCTCTTGATCACCACTAACACACTTGATCAGTACCTACGCTGCGGTCTGTCATTTCGAATTATTGTTTTTCACACCGCAGCGAGATAACGCAGATTACAGGGCCTGGATTCTGCTAACCAATCGCTTTACTATCATAATGGTATCGTTGCAGAGTCGTCCATAGATAAATGAAACTCTAAATAGTGATACATAGAGATCCAGAGATTTGCAATTTTAAATGAATTCCAAGAACATAAGATTGTATAGTTTTTTAATTGCGTTAAAGTTAAACTTTAAATTCAAAATTGCTTTTTTTAAAAACTTTGTGAGACTATAAAAAAACTAGCTACTATTGCTAGTGAGTAATTTGGATTCTACAATAATGCAGATTAAAATAAATACAAATTCGGAGGCTGCACTGCATATTTTTTTATCCAATTTTAAATGCAGACTTTCGTAAATATTTATTCACTTTTTTTTTAAATTGACATTGAAGCATCCTAAAAATTCTTGGGTCAACCCAGGAATTTTTGGGGGGTTTGAGAAGGTAGCAGGATGTCAAGTGACGACGACGCACAGCGGTGTCCGTTTGTAGGAGAGTGAACCGTCAGAATTTGACAGCCCTCGGTCAAAACTCCTCACACAAGGAAGTCAAAAGATATCGAGTTGGAGCTCTCACCATAAATTTACTGCTTATGGCAAGATTAACTTCTACTTAGCTTGGGGCTAGATCATGCTGTGTATTGTCGAGCATTATTTATTTATTAATTTATATTTAGTCGCCAACAATTCTTAAATTCTTTATTGTACACACAAGAAATATATATACATAAAGTTAGCAATTAATGGCTATGTACAAAGGCGAGCTTAACCCTAAAAGAGTTTTCTTACAGCAAACAATGATGTTGGTGTAAGAACAAGGAATACAAATCTCTATTCGTTTTACTCTATCTAGGCCATACTGATTTATTATTCTGTAAACATTACGATGTTGCGCCTGAAAGTAAAATATTATGAACTCTTTGAGGCACAGAAAGATGGGTAATTCCGTCGAATTTATGATCGTATCAGCGTCAAAATTGCGGGCTTGAAAATTCGGACGTAAAAGTGTGACAAACATTGAATTAATGTATATGAGCCATTAGTGAAGTCATGCGAAGGATCATTGTTTTTGATGTGTTAAAGTAATCCCATCCCACTAATATTATAAATGTCAAAATTTGGATGAATGGATAGATAGATGGATGGATGGATGTTTGTTACTCAATCATGCCAGAACGGCAAAACGGATTTGGATGAAATTTGGCACAGAGATAGATTATAGTCTGGAATAGGACATAGGCTACTTTTTATCCCGGAGTTCCCACGGGAGCGTGAACTACGCGGGTTAAACCGCGAGGCGCTGCTAGAAAATAATAAGTGTTGCCACTCTTAGCAAACGATCAGGATTTAAAAACAAGTTAGTGACGAAACAAGTGATTATCCTAATTTTCTGAGGTAATTGTGTGTTTCCACTACAATATTTGACGGATTACGCAGGTGGGCAAAAGCGGTTCCCTTTCGTCTTTCATTCGATTCGGTATATACCTAGGTCATATTTTTAATATTACCACTCATTATTTTTAACATTATTCTGATACGTAGACGTGCGTCGGGTTTCCCTCCAGAGATGTTTCCATGTTACCTCATAAGGCGACGGATTACATTTTAGCCTAAAAATGCTAAACTATGAAAGCGATTAGAGATTTTCTCCTACGCGTAGAAGACGCGCCGCAGCTATGTCGCGACACGTCGGAATAAACAACGGCAAACCATTGTTATTGATTTCAACGTGTGCCTATATTCTCATGGGCGATATATTCATCCGTTACGTAACCAACCATTAATTATAATGTTTATTACAAAGCAATTAATGTCAGTTTACCATGGTTGTACCAACAGTAATTGTGCTGTAGATCGAACTCAATCGATTATCATCAACACAATGTAAAAATGTAACAGTATGAAACCACTGTGTTGTAACTCTGGTATAACATCAATAATGTGAAGACCATTGTATGTTGTATGCATGTTGTAGTTGATTCTACATAGTTACTACATTTTGCTATTAATTTCATATCCAGCTTTGTATTATGTACCTACTGGCTTCTATCAGCAGCCTAATTTATATGTTATTTCAAATCTAGAACTACACCTCTGCAAAATTTCAGCCCAATCTGTTCAGTAGTTTTGGCGTGAAGAGGTTACAAACATAAACCTCCATAATAGAATAATAAGTGTGATATCTGTTTCGTGTGGGGTAATGGTTTGTAATAAAAAAGTTTGTTCCTTTACTTGAGTCTATTCAATATTAGAGACACGATTACATTAATTAATATTTACGATAGTCTACAATCCTCTTTATTAAGATATAATAATAATAATAAATATTTATTCACAAAAGATAGGTTTACAAAGTCGGTACTTATAGGCTATTTTAATGCTACTCCTAACGATTGCTGTTATTTGTATTACAAACATACCTACTTGTATCAAACCTATCAGGGTCAAAGATATAGACACCTCGCTCTAACTAAGTTTACAATAAACTTGTGTTTAGACACGAGGGCTCACACCTTCTCCGGTGACTTTTAAGTTCATTGGTAATAATACCTACAAAGATTTATACAGCGATATACATAACTATATGCGGATTAGATGAAGTGACTGAAGCTCTCTGCTTAGCCGGTAAATAATGCTGAACAGCGAAACGCGTTTGGTATGCCTACTCTTTACTAACCTGTGTCACTACATCAGCTTACCCATAACGAGCTAACATGTTGGCCCGTAGGTTTGCGCGTTGCAGTGCGCAGGTGAAGACGACCCTGTTCAGAGCGTACTGCCAGTCTTTCTACACGTGCAGCCTATGGATCAAGCATACGCAGAAGACCTGGAACGCCCTTCGCGTCCAATATAACAATGCCTTCAGGTGGCTGATGGGGTTGCCGCGCTTCTGTAGCGCATCAGGCATGTTCGCGGAGGCGCGGGTCGACGGGTTCGCTGCGATCCTGCGCAACAGAACGGCGTCGCTGATGCGCAGGGTGCGCGGCAGCGTCAACAGCTACCTGCAGGTCATTGCTGGAAGGCTGGATACAGCCTCCCCTTTTATGCAGCACTGGACGAAAGTTCACATTGGTTGTTAGTGTTTAATGTTTTATTGTAGTATGTGTTTTTCTCTTTGTCTTTGTATGTAACTCGTTATATGGACTGTGTTGTGATGTGTCTGAAATAAATGTGATTTATTTATTTATTTATAACACAAGCTCTGCTTTCTTTAGGGCTAGCTGAATGATGCTGTGTGGATTGTCCAGTATTATTTATAGTATATATTTATAAACATATGTATCAATGATACATTAGAATATCCAGCCAGGTTGCTAACTGAGTGGTAACTCAAAACAGCTGCCTCGGATTTTACTTTATAAGATCAGATCACTTTCATATTTTAACTTCACCACAGCCTGGCAGCTGGCAGTGCGTTATGAAAGAGTTAATACGACGACCTCTGTGGCGCGGTGAGCGAAGGCCTACCTGCAACGCAAGAGATTGCGGGTTCGATTCCCGCCTCGGGACAAATGTTTGTACGATCTGCAGACATTTGTTCAGACAGGGTGTTCTGGTCGTTTTCTATGTATAATAAAAAGTATCTATCTATGTATTGTATTATATTATGTATATCAATTATCTAGTACCCACATAACACAAGCTCTGCTTAGCCTGGGGTTAGATAATGCTGTGTGAATTGTCCAGCATTATTTACTATTTATTTATTAATAATCTAATTATACTATATACTATACTACTCTGTATTTTGTTAGGTATAGGTAGCACCTACACATTTCATATAGTGTTTTGTATGGACTGTGTTGTCTGAAATATAAATAAGTTCATTCATTCATTCATTCAAATTAATTACATTGTGTTTGTTTAATCTGTCTAAGTTTTTCATTTAAAACACTATTATGTTAGTTACAAAGCATTAAAATTCACCGAATGGCATACGAACATAGAAGTGTCCGAGTTCGGTGCTAAAACAATACAGTAGGTACGCAATACAGACGTAAGCAATACAAAAGCAATACCTAGCAGTACCAGCGAATCCCATCACAAAACCGGGATATTTTGTAAGCATTTTAGTACGGCCCAGACTGTGACGGTATTGTGGACGCTGTCGTTGCAAAATGACAGTTTTTATTGCCTTCGCGATACTGTGAGGCGTTTTACAGTCATAGTTGTATCCTTATACGGGTAATGTTTTGAATAAAAATACGTGCGGATACCAAGCAAAAGCCAGCTTCAGTTATCACGAGAGTCTTTTAGACCCTTTTGCATAATATTGTAGTCAAAAAGTTCCTGAATATGACACGTACTTGACTCAAATGACTTATGGTGAAAAGTATATCATGAATCAAACCTAATGTTGCGGCAAGCGTTATGAAAGACCAAAGGGTGTGCTTCAAATCTATTCCACAAAATGTTCAGGCTATTCAAACAGAAAATGAAAAAGCAAAATGATGTATAAATGCTAACACAATAGCTGTTCAGTTGTGGTTGTGCCTCTTGTGGGTCGTTACCCAGAGAGTATATCGCTTGCTTGCCTCTAACGCACCATATGTCCGGGTAAACTGCAATTTTCCCTCTTAGGGTGTTATGGTCATATTCAAAAGTATCAAACTTGGGCACTTAAGTTCTGGTTGGTAATGTTTGTTTAATTTCAGTTTGTTCTATAAAAATGGACCATTAAGGACTGTACATTATAAAACGTGAAATAAGGGAGCTTCGGTTCGTTTTTGTTTTTCATAAACTGAGAGGAACTAAGTTAAGCAGAGGTCTTCATTTGTTTTTAGGTAATCAAGATAACACATTTTGTACACCACGGCAAATTAGCTTTCTGCCTTGTTGCTACAGTTAACAGCGAGAAAACCCATAAAAATCTTAAGATTTCCATCGATATAGGCTGATGATGATGATGATGATGATGAAACGATATTGCCCTTCGACCAGGTGGGATGACGATTTGCGAAAGACTGCTGGTAGATGCTGGATGCGGCAAGCTGAAGACAGGGCGCTATGGCGCTCATTGGGGGAGGCCTATGTCCAGCAGTGGACTGATATAGGCTGATGATGATGATGATGATGATGAAACGATATTGACAAGTTTTCTATGCTTTTCCTGAGATATACCTAGTTATTAGGGTAATATGCAGTAATGTATATGTATGATACGCAAAAATTCAACCCGATTCGTTGAGTAGTTTTCGCGTGAAGAAGTAACAAACATCCATCCATCCAAACTTTCAACGTGTGAAATATCACACAAATATTATAAATGCGAATGGTACGTATTTATTATTTACTAAGATACTAAGATATACCTACGAGTAGATGAATATGCATAAGTAACTTTATCGTAGTTGGCTGCAATGATTCTTAACCCGATCGAACAAGTTCCATGCCAGCAGTGTATCCTGGCGGTCTAGTTATCACTTGCAAAGTTGTGGTCTAACCCATTTATCGACACAGAATCCGCTTAAACCGGTTCGAAAAAACTCTATGTCTACGATGTAAGGGTTTACGTCGTCAGTTGCATAGGGACGCGATACCTTCACATCTGTAGGTATGTCATGGGTATAAAGCTTTTTCTGGCGTTTCTGTTTAAGCCGATACTGTGTCGATAAATGTGGTGAGACCTTTATTCATGTCACTTCACATTTCTAAAGTTGGTGGAACAGAGCAAGTTGAAGTGGTTAGTTGACACTTTGTTGCAAGGTCTCGGGAATGAGGTGGTACTGTCGCCGACAGTATCGCAGCCAACTTTGTTGTTACTAGTGATAAGCTCGCAAACTAATGCAACAAGGCTCCACGCTTCCGAAACGTCTGTTTCATTTGCTTATCTTAAGACTTCACTAAATATGCAATTTTGCTATATTTTGATAGTAAAGCACGAATTTTGGTGTATTTAAATTTTATGTTCAAACTATTTAATACTGTTTACCATTTTATCTACAAAACTTTGCAGTGGCTTTTGTTCAGAATAGTAAATTACTTTTGTTTTGTTTCAGGAGGTGTTGAAGTGCCGGAATTCGGGGAACCCATCACGAATCTAACCATTCCCTTGGGACGAGACGCTACCTTCGAATGTATCGTGGTCAATCTTGGAAATTTCCGGGTATGTAATTTCTTATTCCTATTACGAAAAACTCCAGTTATTTATCCAGGGATTTGCTTTATCAGTCAAAATCGTCGAGTCGCGTTGTTTTTATCACATCCTAATAATAAAACTGGCCAAGTGCGAGTCGGACTGACGCACGAAGGGTTCCGTACCATTATCTATAAATAATTTATTCTGTTTTTTAGTTGTTATATCGGCAACAAAAATACATCATCTGTGAAAATGTCAACTGTCTAACTATCACGGTTCATGAGATACAGCCTGGTGACAGACGGACAGACGGATAGCGAAGTCGAAGTAATAGGGTCCCGTTTTTACCCTTTGGGTACGGAACCCTAAAACTATTTCAATTAGGATGTCACATTCCAAATCTAGCATAAAGTAAATTCCGGATTGACGCCCTACGAGAAATACGTGCCCCACTGTGAAAAACCTTATCACCATTATCTATTATCCTACCTATCCTATGTGCCAACCATGTTTACATAGACTACCTACTTTTTTGTAACATCCATCTGGTAGGCCCGAAACTGGGCTTCAGAATTTTTAATAGCCGATTCTTTGGGATTCACGTAGGCCTCGATAAAACAACTAGGGCAGGAGCAATTTTGCATATTAATTTGTCTGTCATGGAAATATACAAAATTCTTACGATAGTGCTTTGTCAGGCTTTATTGCGAAAATATTAAGGTTCTTTTAGTAAAACATATGACACGTGTCTCAATGGAGTAGCAAGCAAATGATTACCTACAGAAATATTATGAATTCCTTACAGATGAATTCATCAATATATATTTTTGTATTATAAAGGAGTAACTGATTCACTGACAGAAAATGCACAGCCCGAACCACTGGCTCTTTGAAATTGGGAGTGTTTATTTTTTTACAGATCAGAGGTGGACTAATAAAGGAATTTTGAAAATTTGCACTTAAAGGGGTTCATAATAGGGGTTGAAAGTTTAAACGGAAATGCTTTGTATTTCACTTCACCAACTATTAACAATAGAACTAAAAATATATATGTAGATTCGTTTTACATATCGAACACACATTTTTAACAACGTTTTCTGAAATTCTGAAGAACATATATATCTATGGACACGGCCGTCATTTTAGTGATCCGTGGAAACGTACCTATATCGTCCCATCCACCGAAGATGGTTCTTCGACGTAGCACTAAAATGAGTTAGTTTTCTATGAACTTGTGTAATTGCTTATTATGTTCTACATACTAGGTATGATGCTGTGTGAATTGTCTAGCATTATTTATTTATTTTATTATTGAATTATTCATTTACTAAGGAATACCTAAAAAAACTACTGTTGATAAATCAAATTGGAGGATAGATAAGGTGTCAGAATGGTTGGTTGATAGGTTTGATGATGCAGAGAGCACTGAGAACGTTTATCTATAACCGTGAAAATATTAGAAGCAACCTGAATTCCGAAATTCGTAATTAAATTATTAATTTGCCAATCCCGCAGGTCGGCTGGGTGAAAGCTGACACGAAAGCAATCCAGGCAATCCATGAACACGTGATCACACACAATCCCCGAGTGTCAGTATCCCATAGTGACCACTCCACTTGGTATCTCCACATCAAAAGCGTCCAGGAGGAGGACAGAGGACAGTACATGTGCCAAATCAATACCGACCCTATGAAGAGTCAGGTAAGACCTGCTTGATTGTTACTGATTAGTTTTCATAAGTTTCCATAATTTTCATAAGTGGTGCTTGCAAGATCGGTAGTTTCTACGCGGGTGGTCATGGAAAGCTGCAGGGTGTTTCTGTGTGTTCAACGCCACTATATCTTTTGATAGCACGATTTTGAGGGTTGATCCAAACTCAATTTTCATCGTCCCTCGAACACAGGTCAAACGTTTATAGTGAATTATTAGTGAAATATTGCCATTCGTAGCTCGAATAGTATTTTAGCCTTCTAAACTATCCTCATGAGCCAAGTTGTTTATATTGTCTACGTGCAATTTATTGCGACTGCAGTGGCCTACAAAACATTATGCTCGTCGAGTTTTCGAAATGATTATCCTCATATTCACTTTGTTAGCTCTAGATACTTTTTTGTGTTCTTTTAATACAAAAGGCAGCAGAAAATTGTGTTATGCTTTGACAAGATTATGCTTGGGAATGTTTTGTGTTGTGTGAAGTAAGTTTTTTAATTTTTCTAGAGAAAAGTTTCATTTAGCACCTATCAGTGAGATAACAAAACTTTTAGCCCGGCCGACTAATAAAGGGAACGTTGAAAGTATAAAAGATCCCCCGTACAGGGTACAATCATGTCAGTGGCGCGAGCACTCATCTCGTCCATTATACGTAACGTCCAACAGAATTGAGTGGGTGACTTGATGGAATTCAATTCTGGCAATTTGCTACTTTCTGAGAGATAAGTTTTGTACCTTTGATACTGGCTAGTTTTAGGGGGTTTTCACTCATTTATATCGCGTACGAGACAGCGTGTCAGATAAGTTTGGGTTTTTTCTCTTAGATAAGATTTTAAATTCTTTTTAGAAAAACACATAACGACAGTTCTTTGTAGGCTTTTTAAATTTTGCAAAAAATATAGTTTCTTTTTTTTCAATTACTTTATTTGAACACTGAAATTTCAGTCATCAACCCGTGGTATCTGCGATCGTATTATTTTAGATAGACGACCTAGAATTATTTTCGCACAGAATGCTCAGAAAACAGGCTATTAAATGTAACAAAATAGATACCAACTCAATATCATATTCACGATAAATAAAATTACACACGTTATTTGTAACTAAAATGATAATCAGCAGCCCGAAGCGTTCCATTTCAAATCAAAATAGATATAAATATCTTTAGTAAATAAGTAAACATTGACTTGCAAAGCAATTAATTCTCCTGCACAGCTGAAAGATAAATCAAATATCATTACGTGATTAAAAACGGTTGTTAGAAGATTGCTTCATTGCTGCACTGTAACAAAACGAGTTATTGAACTTCAATTTGCATGCTGTGATTATTTTAGCTTTGCGCATAGGTTGGAGAGTTTCAAACTTTACAAATGTTTTGTAATCATAACGAAAATTCCACACGACAGTGATAATGTTGTTTTTTTCTCTTTTACCAATATTTACGCTTTCTTTAATCATCAATAAACAAAATAACCAAAATGTACGGTCTATAAAAAAAATTGCGAGAAATCTAGGCTGGAGCCTAGGCGCATATTTTGTAAACTGAATTAAGAAGGAGTCCAGTCCTCCAGTCCTTCAGAGTGAAGAGTTCCCGTTGACACCTTTGCACATTATCCAAAATGGCCGCCCAGCTTTTTATGGAGTCGGTGACACAGGCTACGAGTTGGTGCCAGGTTGGCGACATTTCAGTGTATGCCAACCAACAGTGCTTTCTCAACTTGTTGGCGGCCCGTGCTGACTTTGTTTTGTAGATTCTATGAGGCTGCGGAAAGGCTTTCAACTTACTGAATTTAACTCACAATATTGAAAAAAACTTTAACACTTACTTTCGAAACCAAAGCTTGAATACAAAAAGAAAAACTAAGAGACTATAAAATCTTTCGTACCTAGCTTCTGCGTATTCTCTGAAATTGATCAGTAAACCTGGTGGTGCTCCTTGGAATCAATCTGATGAAATGGCGAGATAGCATCCGGTTTATTATCTGTGTCGCGAATGCTTGCTTTTGTAAGAGGCTGAGTTTTTAGAATGACACCAAGGTTCTTCCGCAGTTTGACATGGGTTGATGACCAGAAATATTCACTTCTGCAAAACCTTTCTGCTATATTCAAATTGAAGAATTTAAGGAATGGTGTTCGTTTGTTAATTTTTTTACACGTGATTAGCGAAAGAATCTTATCTAACTTACAGTTTTTTCGTGGTTTCGCTACCGTATTCAAACGCGTCGGTTTAATAGGGTGTAACAACAGAAGACACATAATACAAAGTAGCTCTAACACATACCAATTCCAATATTTCTTTTAGATGGGCTTCCTAGACGTAGTGATACCTCCAGACTTCATTCCTGAAGAGACGTCTGGGGACACAATGGTGCCTGAAGGCGGAACAGCCAGGGTGTCATGCAGGGCGCGAGGAGTGCCTCCACCCAGGGTCATGTGGAAGAGAGAAGATGGACATGAGATCGTTGTGCGTGATCAGACTGGAGCAAAGGCTAAAGGTAAGACATGAAAGCACTTTAGATCATTATATTCTTTTTGTACAAAATTTTAAAACATTTTTCACTTCTATTGCTCAAAAAGTGTCAGTATAGAGTAGCATAGCGGTCGTAAAATTCGTTTTTTTTTTATTTTTAAAATTCGTTGAAATTATCAGCCAGTACAACACATTCGTCTTTTTGCATAAAGACTCGACTTTTTGGTGTTCCATTTACAAAGAACATACATTTCATTTGAATTTATGTTTGAAAATGGAACTGAAAGCGCCTTTTTGATAATTTTTGAATGTTTTGTATGGTGATTCTTTCTCCATGGTAGAATGCGTAGGTAGGTAGGAAGACACAAAAAAGTTGGTATCAATCAACGTGAAATCTCTAGAATGTTTGCTTACTACAGATTTAACTGAAGATGAACTGACTTATTTAATTGAAAATGATCATCAAGCTAAAATTAATTTAATAATCTGCAAATGGAACATAATTACAACGTAATAATCAATATGATGCTAACGGTTGCGGTTGAAATCACGTGAAAATGCTATTTATATTATTTAACGACTAATGATAAATTCGTGAAGTAGAGAAGTGAAATCGGTGTGGAATATTTACTGAAGGTGAGTTTTAATTGTTCTTTTTTCTCACACTCGAAATGAAAAGTATCGTATTTCACGCATGATAAAACCACCCATTTAACACGGTCTTGTCATCCTCAAGAGTATAAACATCTCGTCTTTATTAGGGTGGTTTGGTCCCTTGTGGAAAACTATGCTATTATAAAATTTTATTACAATATTTAAAAAGATTCTTTCACTTGTACTACCGGTTCTACCTGCAATTGTCATTGGTTCTAATACGTTCATTGCACATAGCGTACATGCCCGAGACCATCTTTTCTTAACTGCGCCGCGGCACGTGGCGGCGCGTCCCTTCATCGGGTCCCACCACAGAGAATAGGCATTGTATGGGTTAACCAGAATTACAGTATCAGAAATTCTTTTTAAATACGTAAATGTATTACATGATTGTAAATTATGAAAATTTGTAAGTAAAGTCAGTACCTAATTTTAAGATTAGTAATATTACTATGTAATATTACAAAGTAATATTACTAATTTACCTAATCTGTGGTAATGTCGGAACTGGTAGATGGGAAGTTAGGTAATATAACAGAATTAATAATCTAAACCTAAATTAGGTACTGACTTTACCTTACAAATTTTCATAATTTTACAATCATGTAGTACGTAGAAACGTGTATTTTATAACAACCAATTAAACAAAAAACACTAACTAAATAACGTAAAACTCAGTTTCTAGCTCCAAGGTGTCGAAAAACAACTTTATCAATGTAACTCCTGTTTCAACAGGCGGCGCCGTCCATTTCCCCAACTAGCTTGAGAATTTAGCAAAATATCATTTTCCTAATTAACTTGAAGGCTATATGTTTATACAATAAAAATAAATCTAGAGATGTTTCTATAAATTACCCTTCTGAAAACGTAATTGGAGCTAGGGCAGGTAACTTAGGGATTTCATCGAAGTAAATAAAATAAGTTTATGTGCCGTAAGTTTTATTGACCCTTATAAATACGTAAGTCGTTTTATTACTATAACCGCTGATACATTTATTTTATCAATTTAGCTTTCCGGCAAATAAATATTGTACAGGGAAAAAAAGAGAATAACGATAAAGCAATTTTTTTTTCATATTTCTGTGGCTTTCTCAAATATTTCAAGGAGTAAAGGACCTTTATAGTCAAGAAACTTTTGTATAAACTTAGCACAGATAAATTTCAGGAAAAAGCTCATCCATGCATGTAGAATGACGTAGAGCCATGATGTAGCACTGCTACGAATTACTACGAGTGCTACGAAGCGCTACAAAACCTCTACGAAAACGCTACGAAAGCGTAGCAAAAATACATCTTAACACAAACGAGCCTTGAAGCAATAGAAATGGAATTCTGTTAAGGAATTCAGATCCAAGAGTCGTTTACTCTCACATTACTTTAAGTTAACAAAGTACTAACTTGTTATACTTTTCCATTAGTCGCGAAAGTAGGTGAAATTTCGTAAATGAAAAGGCCATAAAAAGTCTTAATAATGGCGCAAGGACGGCATTGTTTTTCCAAATAATATGTATAATGCGAGATTCTGTGTGACCGCATTTGCGGGCACAATGAGCCACGCTGACTGTTCCAGGGATGAGTTTCGCGTCCAGTATTGTTTAAAGTTTGTCGTAATTAGTAGAGTTCTGCGTTGAATGGACTCCTAGGTCTTATTATACAGCTGAAAACGTTTGGGACTGTGTATTTTATGTGTGATTGTCCCCTCATTATCAAACCAAGGATGTTTTAGACGTGTGTTACGCCCTACTGTACCATAATGGGCTAGTTCTATTGCCTTGTAAATGGCACTCATTGTCGGTATAAGCCGCGCGCTATAGTAGAATCGGAGCCTTGTAATAGTAAATATTCTACGTCAGATTTCCCATGTAATCCAAAAAACAAAGTTCTTTATTTATTTTAGACTAAACAGAACTTATCTTAACTTTGTCGAAGTAAATGAGCGACTACTTTGTCATCCCATTCTGACTGCGCGCAGATAAAATGTTTATGCAAATACCGTAATGTAAATATAACTACTTTCCTGCGTCTTAAGAGATTCCAATGCAATCAGCTTCTCGGATTGCATGTCTATTTGAGGCAGGATAAGTGCTACATCTGTTGAACATCGTCACAAAAATAAAGGAACAGAATACTCAGAATGGTCGGTTTACTGGGTTTATAGCATGGAATTATTACATACAGTAACAGTACCAATATAGGGAGTGGGTGCGCCTGCACCTCTGACTTTTTGAGAATATGTTTTTATGAGAACAAACAATTATACCTACAATGCTACTGGCCCATTGATATCATAAGATATTTTATAAGATATCTTACTAATACGACTGGCCTTGAAGAAATATTAATTACACTTTGCAGTATTTTTATCAGACAATACGTTAGAATTATTTCCCAGTAGTAGTCAAGTAGCCTATTATCTAGGTACAACAGTTCCATCTTTATAAGATTCCGTCTGCCAACAGTTCTTACCTACCAAGGTGAAGTAGCTGAAGCTGATAAGACACTGAACTAGTACTCATAATGTATTCTTTCTTGTACTATAATATTAATCTACTAATTTTTAGTAGCGGTGCTTCATAGTAGTTAAAAATATCCATATCTACATTGAAAAGGTCCTAGCTTGGTTGTGGGGTGCTGATTACTTCTATTAATATCAAATAAAAGAAATATTTGCGTGCGCAGTGGTTCACGGTTTTTATTGAAAAAGAAAGAAAGATTGATGAACGAAATGAACACAAGAATGAATGCATGAATGAATGGTATTACAGATAAAAAATAAAATTAATGTTTCAACATATTCCCCTAACAGAAAGAAAATGGCTGACAAAGCATGACATGTTTAGCATTAAACAGTTAGAATAAATCTTTATCAACGAAACAGTTTTTATCTTAACCTAGAAAGTACAAATTCCTTATCATTTACTTATATAATATTAACGATAGCTTTTTGAGAGGACTGTATATTTTTAAATCGATACTACACTAAGAAATGACAGAGGAACAGTGTCCATTTGTTTTAACATTCATCAAAGCTAATAAATTTAGAACAATGTGTGATACATTAAAGCTTTTTAGAACTTAAGAATCAACAATTATGCCTTTTGAGCATTTAGCAACATACTTATACTATAATTCTGTGAGGCATATACTAACAGTAATGACTTATACATAAACAAAGCATACATGATGCTATCATAATACACAGCTACATATTTACATACAAGGTTAGGAATATTATACAATTATTCCAGCTTAAGATACCTACAATATTATAATAATTATGCACTACCCTTATATTATAACCTAATCTATAGGCAAAATGCATATTTTGGTAATAGAAGTTTTATGGAGATTTCCATTAGCTTTCTTAACTTGTAAGGCTCTTACAAGGCCGTCTGAGCCTTCATATACCTGGGTTACTCTAGCCATAGGCCAAGTCATTGGCGGAGTATCTAGCTCACGCAGAATAACCAAGTCACCTACTTTAACATTTGGTACACTATCCTTCCATTTAGGGCGATTTTGTAAAACATTTAAATATTGTTTAGACCAATATCTCCAGAAATGTTGCTTGAGTGCAGTACATTTTTGCCAAAATTTAAGTCTATTGTCCGGTAAATTGGTGACATCTTGTTCTGGCAGGCAATTTAAAGGAGCACCAGTGAGAAAATGCCCTGGCGTAAGGTATGAAAGGTCCTCAATGTCAGATGACATAGGGGTCATTGGCCTCGAGTTCAAGATGCCTTCAATTTGCACGAGTACAGTATAAAGTTGTTCATATGTCAACACATGAGAGCCTAGTACTCTTTTCAAATGATGTTTTACACTTTTAACTGCGGATTCCCAAAGTCCGGCAAATACAGGTGAATAGCTGGGAATGAAATGGAACTTTATGCCTAACCTAGCGGCCTCACTTTGAACCTGTGTTTGATGACATTTTGAAGTGTTTAATTTATATAGTTCAGTCAGCTGAGTGCTGGCTGCCTTAAAAGTACCTGCGTTATCACAATATACATCAGTTGGCACATTGCGCCTTGAAATAAACCGTTTGAAGCTTGATAGAAAGGTATCTGTCTCTAGATTGGAGACCAACTCAATATGAATCGCCTTTGTTACAAAGCATACATAAACACAGATGTAGCCTTTAGTTGTGATTGAGCTTCTCACTCTTGATTGCTTAACTGGTACTGGACCAGCAAAGTCAATACCTACTTTCATGAAACATCTGTTTTTATTTACACGGTCACAGGGTAAGGACCCCATTAATTGCTTAGCAGTTATACCTTTGTGCCTAAAACATATTGCACATTTATATACAAATTTCTTGACCAATCTAAGACCATTTACTATCCAATAGCGTTGTTGGAGGCTGCTGAGGACAAGTTTTTGACCTGCATGAAATAGCTTCAAGTGCTCATTTTGAACAATAAGCTGAGTAACTATTGATTCCTTTGGTAAGATTATCTGGTGTCTTTGACTGTATGGTAGGGAAGAATGCTGTAACCTACCGCCTACTCTGAGGATGCCCCCAGCATCAATGAATGGGTTCAAAGATTTTAAGTAGGAAGATACCTGCTTACCTGCCCTCAACAAAGTTAGATCTTGTGTAAGATATTTTGTTTGCTCATTTTTGATGAACAAGTGCAATGCATGGCTTGCCTCTGTATATGTCACAAAGTTTTCCCTTACCTTAGTGGAACCTGGCCTAGCATTCTTGCAAAATCTAATTACATAAGAAAGTATATTTACTGCCTTATTTATGTTGGAATATTTCTCTATAAGAGAGCTTAAAAATGTCTGTGGTTTGTCTTGAGATGCTGCGCAAACAGACTCATTTTCTTTGTAACCTTTGACCTCCGGTAAGTCCTGAGGTTTGTCATAGCTGTAGCTAGTAATTATGTAATCTATGTTACATAAAAAGGATGGCCCAGTCCACCACAGTTGGTTACCCTGCAGTTCAGTAGGTAAAACGCCTCTACTCAAACAATCTGCAGGATTCTGATCAGTTTTTATATAGGACCATTGGAATGATTTTGTGCATTCATTTATTATTCTGACTCTGTTAGCTACATATGCATTTAGCAACGCAGGATCAGTCTTTTGCCAAGCCAATACTACTTGAGAATCGCTAAATAAGTTCACGTCTTGGATTGTGACCTTTTTGCCTAATATATCGAATACCCTTGAGCTTAGCTTAGCTAAAAGCAGTGCGGCATTTAATTCTAGGCGTGGCACTGAAAGTTTCTTGGCCTTAGGGGCAATTCTTGATTTTGAACAGAGTAAAGATACTGATACCTTATCCTCATTGTCAATGACACGCAAATAGATCGCACAGCCGTAAGCTGTGATTGACGAGTCTGCAAATCCCACCAATTGAATCAATCTATTATTTACAGGGCAAACATTTCTACAAGATGTTATAGGCTCCATCAGTTGGAGGTCATTGTAAAATTGTACCCATTCCTTTTGTAAAACGGGAGGTGGATTTGAATCCCACCCTACATTATGCTGCCATAGCTTTTGCATTATTATCTTGGCTTGAACAAAGACTGGCCCAGCAATGCCCAAAGGGTCATAGAATTGACTTACATAACTCAAAATTTGTCTTTTGGTTTTAGGAATTTCATTACATGGAGGGCATGATATAATAAATGAATCACTATGAATATCAAACTTCAAACCTAAGGTTTTTATATCCTTGATTAGCTCTATGTCCCCAAAACTCTGCTGTTGTTCAGGAATGTCGTCTAAAATCAACTTGTGATTAGCTGCCCATTTGTGCAAATCAAAACTACCTTTTTTTAGTAAGTCGGTTAATTGTGTTTTGGTTTCTATAATATTAGACAAGCTATCATCAGTGTGTAGAATATCATCCACATAAGTGGAGTTCAGCAGAACTGGGGCGGCAAGTGGGTACTGATCCCCATACCTATGAACTAGTTCTAGTAAGCACCTGGTTGCTAGCCAGGACGAGCTTTTTAAACCATAGCTAATGGTTGAGAGTTGGATGCATTTGATTTGCTCATCTGGGCTGCTCCGCCACAGCAGATTCATTAAATATCTCTGACTTGGGTCTATAAGAATATTGCGGAACATACGCCTGATATCGCACACAAAGAAATACTTGTGAAGCCTAAATAACAATAGGATGTCAAACAATTCTTGTTGGACTATAGGTCCATTTAACATCAAATCATTTAATGAGATTTTGTTACTTGTCTTCATTGAACCATCGAACACAGTTCGAAGTTTTGTTGTGACTGCATCCTGCTTTATGACTGCATGATGAGCAAAGAAATAGATTGGATCTTTTGAAAGATCATAGAGAGTAATGTCTACATATGAAGCATGACCTAAATCAAGATATTCCTGAATAAAGTTTTTGTACTCCCTATTTAGTTCTTTGTCCTTAAGCAGCCTTTTTTCTAGATTTAAAAATCTTTTTAGTGCCAGTCCTAATGAGTCTCCTAAAATATTGTTCATATCACTAAGTGGAATTTTCAAAGGCATTGATACCTCAAATCTATTGTTCTCTAATTTGACAGTTTCTGTAAAATATTTTTCACAGTATTGTTGCTCAGATGTATGTTCAGCATATGTCTGTGGGACCTTTTCAGTTTCCCAAAATTTGACTATTGTGTTACTTATGTTAGATTCACATTCCTGGCAGAAGAGGCTAACAGCAGAGTTGGGACTAGAGTTTGAGGTGCTACCAGCTATTATGTAACCAAACAGGGTATTGACAAGTCTGGGTTGCGCAGCATCTTCATTGCCTAGTATCTTCTCTGACAGCTCATCCCGCGGTAACAGCGCCTGGAAAAATACATCAGCACCGAGTAAGATATCTATGTCACTTGTGATGTGAAAGGAGTCATCGGCTAACCTTATACCTTTGGGTATTTTAATTTTTGATAAGTCTATAGGACTTTGGGGTAATCTTGATGTAATTTGATCCACTACCAGTAAATTGACCCTTGCCTTATATGGGTAAACACATGAGAAGACATCCAAATGAATGGCATGTTGAATAGACCTCTCTGTATTGGCTATGCCAACTACATTGGTGTTGTTGGACAATAGCGGTCTACCTAACTCTCTTGCAACGCCAGAGGTTATAAAGGAGGATTGGCTAGCGGAGTCTAATAATGCTTTGACGATGATCTCTTTGCCATTTTGTGAGATGAGCTTGACCTTTGCTGTGGGCAAAATAACTTGAGTTGATCGGCCCTGGCTATATGCACTAGAATTAGTCACCGAGGACACATTGGGTACCTCACTCTCTAATGCACTAGAGTTATTTACTGAGGCAACATTGGGCTCCTTACTCTCCATGTGCAGCAAAGTATTGTGGCCCTCCTTACATTTTTGACATTTAAAATGGAATTTACATTTGTTTGCATGACTATTGAGACATATTTTACACAGTTTTTTACCTTTAACGAATACCATCCTTTCTTCAACAGTCGCTAGCATAAAGCTAGGACAGGAGAAAATCTTGTGGTTCGCCTTACCACAGAAGTTACATTGCTTAGAATCAGCTGTTGAAGCGGCAGCAACCACCCTCGTCGACTCCTTGATGCTTCTTCCACCTTCATTATTCTCTAAGGCCAAAGCACGCCCCTCTAAAAATTGCAAAAGCTGAATTAAAGTGGGTTGCAAGCATGGTTGCCCTGTTGTTTGATTTAGCGCCAGGTGATAAGCATAAGAGGTGGTAGGGTCAAGTTTCCTAACAAGGAGACAAATAAGTATACTATCCCACGAGTCAATGGCCTCTCCCAAGTTTTTTAATGCAGCAATATGCTGTTTAGTGTTGGAGATCAATGATCTCAGGGCAGCGGCTGTGTTTTTGGCGCAGGATGGCATATCTAATATGGCACAAAGATGTTCGTTTACAATTTTAAACTTATTGTTATATCGTTCTGCAAGTATCTGTAAGGCTTCCACATAACTGGTACCTAGAATAGGTAGATTCTTCACCAGGTCATAGGGCTCTCCTTTTAAAAACCCCCTGAGGTACATAAATTTTTGGATGTCACAGAGGTTATGGTCGTTGTGAATATAAGCATTGAACAATTCAATAAATGGCTGATATTCAGAGTATTTTCCCTCAAAAGGCTGTATGCTTACGTGCGGTAATTTAATTTTAGCGACAGAAGTAGTAGCAGGCGTGCTTTGTGCCGTTGCCGGCTTCATTGACTCTTCGAGCTCTTCGATGCGGGTGCGCAAGGCAGCCATACACTCAAAGCAGCATGCTTCCGTAGACGTAGGGTCTTCGGCGTGCTCACCTAATTCAAGATTATATTGTTCGTACTTACCAAAAGAATCAATAACTCGTTCTTCCAACGTTTTGAGCATAGCTATGGAATCCTGTGCAATCGTGCCCGCGTTTATTTTTGTATAAATACGGGTCAGCGAGCCCTTCATGTACCCACGACGTGCAACAAGGGCTGCCATGCCTTCGGCAGCCTCCAACTCATCCGTTTTGGACATGGCGAATATTGATGTGATGACGCAACGCTATTGTGAAATTACAATGATTAGATATAACCCTACAGTACAATACAGCTAAATTACACGCAAACACTTAGAATCCGTAAAATACCTGTTGATTTTGACAAAATAACCACTTCTGTTCTCAAAATGTTTCGTAAAATTTTCTTCTTTTATTGCAAACAAAATGGCGATATCGATCGTCCAAACGAAAAAATGATTTTCCCAAACGCAACGCACACTACACTGGATAAACACAGATGTCGCCGCGTACGCTCGTTGTTGCTCCCGAGTCGGTAACCGACCGTGCTCGTAAACAGTGAAGTTAGCCTCTGCCGCCTCTGCCGGAGTTGACGTCACGGGGTCTCGCTGCTTGGATTGGTCGAAGTTACGTGTTGGCTGGCGTCTGTCACTTTGCGACAGACCTACAGCGAACTTCGCTCCACTCACCACCGACCCGATGATGCGCGAGCGCGATCCGTCTATGGCCTCCGATCGTCTCCGAAAGCCTCCGATGTCCGTCCGAGTAAGAAAAAGATCTCCCTCCCGGCGTTTGCACGGCAAGCTCAATGGCTTTGCGCTGAACTTCTTGCACTGGCCCGATGCAAACCTCCACTTGTACCAGGTTCCTCTGCCGGCGAAGGACCATGAAAAGGTCCTAGCTTGGTTGTGGGGTGCTGATTACTTCTATTAATATCAAATAAAAGAAATATTTGCGTGCGCAGTGGTTCACGGTTTTTATTGAAAAAGAAAGAAAGATTGATGAACGAAATGAACACAAGAATGAATGCATGAATGAATGGTATTACAGATAAAAAATAAAATTAATGTTTCAACAACATTGTAATAAGAGTCTCTCTATCCTCAATTACCAATGTGAATTACTGAAACAAACGTATATCTATTACTCAACATAAGTCATTATTGTTATCTACAAACTTTTTGCAGCGATCTTAACTAGACTACACATAACAGTCTTTATTCTCCATTGTAACAAAGTTCTCCCCAACATTCGATTACTAAGGTAAGAAGATCTTCTACTCATCTCTTTCTTGCGTACTTACTTTAAGCAGTGATGAAATGTGACGAGTTAAAAAGGTCATTATGAACATTGATATAAGATTCTCTTCCAACAGTCCTCACCTACCAAGGAGAAGTACTGAAGCTGACAAAGATCTCGCGCTCTGAAATGGGCACCTACTTGTGCATCGCCGGTAATGGAGTGCCGCCCACTGTGAGCAAGAGGATCCATATTAGTGTACACTGTAAGTGATATTTTATCATGGCCATTGTGTTACAAAACAGCTTCTACCCGCGATTGTGCACGCGTTATTTCCGGGTTAAAAAGTAGCCTATAGATACTTCAAGTCAACTAATGTAAGAAATTAAATAATATCCCAAAAATTATCGATTTCGGCGGAACTTGAACCCGCGACCGTTGCTGACGGCACTAGAGTCCGTAGGAAGTCTCAAAGATTTTCGACTCGGCAGGTACATGATTTCGTAGCTCAGTTAGTCAGAGACACTGAGTTGGTAGTTCGCGGGTTCAAATACCGCTGAGAACATTTTTTTTTTTTTTTACATTATTTAATTTCTCAGAGATTACCCAGAGTGTGAGGGCTTACGCACTTTAATAACAAAAACCTTAGCATTCAACATAATTATGTAGTTCTAATTATTGTTTAGAAACATTCTACGGTTATTTTTATGCAAATGGCAACCTGATTTAAGGAATAAAATTAGCCTTCATATTGTTATTCCTGGTCTAGATAATCTACGTAAAGTTTTAATCCGGCCTTTCAGTTTTTTTGGCGTGAAGAAATTACCGCGAGGTTCCTTTTGTGCAACTGAGGTTGCTCAACTGCAAATAGTTGCGCAACCGGGGCTTCCCTTTTGTGCAATTAATTTTGTTCCCTTTTGGTAAACTCGATAAACAGACATTTTGTGTACATCACGCATTTTGCATTTATAATATTAGCCTGACTAGCTTCTGCTTGTAGCTTTGCACGTAGTTATCAGGTTAAACAGTTATACATTTGGAAGTGTAGGACTATACATATGCAAAGTTTCAGCCTGATCTATTTAGTATGTTTGATGTTGTCTTGCCCAAATATTATAAAAAACTTTCGCCTTCATAATTTATTTGTAAGAATCTACCTTGTGCCCGCTACTTCGCTCACTTGTTCATCTCTTTGACAAAATTTTGCTTAGCTGCTCCGGCATACAATTTACATAGGTAGATTCCTTTTGAAATTTCATTTACATCGTAAATAAACTAATAGGATATTCGCGAATAGATACTCATATACTCATTTTACAGCCATAAAAGTGTAGCATTAAATATCATTTGATATTTTTCGTGAAAGAAACATTTGGATGGCTTCATTAATTTTTTACTTAATTATGTTGGGACCCGAGTAAGTATCTACGCAACAGGTAGGTTAGGTAGTCTTTCCTTCTGTCTGACCGGTCTAAATAAGAAATCAATTTGTTATGATGCAGTTTAGCCACCCGCCCCGGCTTCGCACGGGTGCATGTATTATACATATAATAAAAACCCTCCCCCTTGAACCACTCTTTCTATTAAAAAAACCGCATTAAAATCCGTTGCGTAGTTTTAAAGATCTTGGCATACATAAGGACAGACAGCGGGAAGCGACTTTGTTATATACTGTGTAGTGAAAAAGGAATTTTAAAAAATCCATCGAGTTTTTTGTGACAGCAATTTTAATGCCTCAGTAGGTAATAGTTTTATATCGTACTAGTTCATGCCCGCGGCTTCGCTCGCTTTGTGTGTATGGAAACGTTTAAAGGTTATTTATATCCATGGGAACTGTTGTATGCGATAAAATAGTGGCCTATGTTTGATTCCAGGCTTAGAGCTTCATTTGTGCAAAATTTCAGCTTGATCCGTTCAGTAGTTTTGGCGTGAAGAAGTAACGCGCATCCATTTATCCATCCATTTAAACATCCAAACTTTCGCATTAATAATATTTGTGTGATGGTTTAGGCAAAATATTCAAGTATTTTGTTTTGCAAAACTAATACAATGTGAGAGATTTAAAAAAAATCGAATACAGAGTTTGACAGCAAGAGCAACTTCGTATCTCTGCCTAAATTAAACAAAATAAAACTATTAGGGGCATTAAGAAAGCTTATGGTTCACAATCCTTTTGTTTTCTTGTTTTTGGTAAGACAAACTGCCCAATGACCTTTTGAAAATTCCTTTGTTTAAAAAAAAAAAAAATTCTTGGCGGCAATGGTGTGCGTCGTAGATACGTTAAAATGGTTTAAAATTAAGTTTTTTTTCCACGTCGTTCTTTGTTTTATTTGATTTGCCGAAGAAACTTTAATAGCAAATGAGTTTCTATGTTTAAATGATTATTATTGTTTGTTTTATAGCCCGTAGCATGAAATGAGCAACAAAGAGCTTTTCTTTTGTAAGCTTTTGTATCAAATTCAATTTGCAAAGAGCATTATCCTTTTATTCAATTGCTAATTTAATTGAAGATTAGTTTCGTAAATATCCTGTTTTGACTCATTGAATCCACATTCTTTTAGGTCGTGATCAACTTCGTCGCTCTAATGCATTGCAGTTTTATAGTTCTCACTTCGATCTTCTTTTGTTTTCTGTGCAGTTCACCCCGTGATTCAAGTTCCAAACCAGCTGGTGGGGGCGCCACTGGGTACTGACGTCACACTCGAGTGCTACGTCGAGTCTTCACCTAAGTCCATCAACTACTGGGTGAAGGATCCAGGTATGTACAAACGTCACTTAGAGAATGAGGAAGTCACCCTCGTTAGGGTAAACTAGCTGTAAGATCAAAGTCAATTGAGTTCCTTTTATTTGCGACAGAGTCATATTTTATTGTTATTATATTATTTTTACGTTTTAATAATAGACAGTGTAAGACAACCCCTAAAATCAGGGTTTATTTATGGTCTTTCGATTTTCAAAATATAGTTGTCTAAGGTTATTGATTGGATTTTGTAATGCCAAATTGGTTTGTAAGTTTGTACCTTCGAAACAAACTTAAGTACATAGATTTTGTTTATCAAGTGGCAAAGATTAAGAAAGAACCAAATAGCGTAAACTTTATCATCTTTAAGACAACGGTATTAGAGCTTTATTAAGTTGACTGTACCATCCGCGATAAAAACAAATTATAAGCAGTCATAAAACTCCTAGGTGTCTGTTGGAAGTTTTTACATTTTTCATAAAACTTTGCCCGCCAAAGTAATATTCTAATATTCAATTTAAAAGTATTTTCTATAAGGGGACATTAGTAATATTATAGTGAACTCTCCGAAACAATGATTGAAAAACCAAAAGTCCTTTTGTCTTTATTTTACTGTTTTGCAATAGAGGTAGATCAAAAATATATGTATATAAATATTAATCACGTGCTCGTTGACATCGGTTGCCCTTTTTAACCGTCTTAAAAAAGGAGAAGGTTCTCAATTTGGCTGTATGTTTTTTTTATTATGCTAGTTTTTTTAGTATGTTTTTATGTTTTTTTGTCCCAATAAAAATGTTACTGTCGTGGGATGACTTTTTACTCCGTAAAACATAATATCGTCGTAAAAATTTAAAGAATTACGACTTGCTACAACATTTTGGTGATACCTACCTTAGCCAATTGGTTATTAACTTTAAGATTATTTCGTTGTTGTATTAAGATTGATTTTGAGGTATTCTCATAAAAGTTTTATTCATGAGGGTTTTCTATGTGCGCCGTAAAACGTTATGTATAACATCAACACACGATCATTTCAGAATCACTGGTACCTAATGGTTTCCATGGCAACGGTAGAGTATTAACCGATACTAAAAATATCAGAAAAAAACAGTTTAAGCTAAAAATAAACTATGGGCATTTTCATTTTCATTTTGATTTCTTAATTCCACCGTAGGTATCTGTTGATACACTTGATGTCGTTGTAGTCTAAATAATTTTCTTAATTTAACACCTTAGTAACTAAGTACTTAATTAAAATGATGTATACAACATCACAAGTTTTGTGTGAAGGAAGGAAACACCATAAGGATTATATGCAGAAGCGAGAAAAATAAACAGACAGACAGTGATTCCTTTCCCCCATTGAGATAAAAGCCAATAAGGTAATTACTATCAGGGGAGGCTTGCGTCCAGCAGTGGACCATTATAGGCTGTTGAGTAAGCTAAAAATATATGAAAAGTTACCCTATCTTCCAAACAGGAGAGCTGATAATCCCGTCAGAGCACCACGAGATGACAGTACGACAGAAGTCGATGTTCGAAGCTGAGATGACGATGACCATTAAAACGATCCGTCGAGAGGACCTCGGCAGCTACATCTGCGTGGCCAAGAACTCACTTGGCGATGTCGAGAGCAAGATTAGATTATATGGTAAGGATTTATCTACTTTATAAAATAGTTACACGTCCTTTATTTTATTTGTATTGTTTAAAGAAAACATAAAATGTACCTATAGGAAAAAATGACATGTTTGAATCCAAACTAAAAGCGATACTCATAAAAAAATGTTTTTACGAACTTGACGATTTCTTCAAGGATAATTTAAGGCCTGGCCTGTCTTCCATTGCAACATCCTAAATGGATACATACTGTGAACATTTTATGAACACTCTCCTAACTAATAAGACCTGTTGACTGTATGAATGCAATAAATAAAATACTGAAATACTGAAAGATTATATCTACACTATACCCACCCGTTGGACCCTCCGATAGAATTTTTTTCATCGACTGCCTCGTTGGTCCAGCGGTCGCTGATCAAAAAGTTGTTAATGGGATTTTTTTTGTAAGAAAAACTGTAGCAGCTCATAGTCATGAAGTTCGTGGAGTCACACCTTCGTGCCTCGGAAAGCAAGATAAGCCGGTGGGCCTGTGCCTAATTTCTCTCTCTCTTTCTCTTTTCTTTCTCTCTCTCTCTCCAGTACGCCGTCTGATCGAAAATGGGAGTGAATTAGTTAAAATTGAATTACCTGGTAGATAAAAAAGAACGACTAATCAAACCCTTTTAAAACATCTGATAAAAATTAATTGCATGAAAATATTGTTGAATGTCAGCATTTTACGCAATTAAAATATTGCTCGAATAAAGCACTCGTATAAATTTGTTCTGTTCTCTTTTACATACCTATAACAAGAGCTTTTTTGGTGCATTATTAAACAACAAACAACATTAAGTATTTTAACAATTTTTAACAAAAAAAAATTGGAATGATTTTTATCTATATTCCAGGTTTCCCCCTTGAGGGGTATTTTCAACTGGAACTCCTATTTTTTTCATTACGGATGTAAGCGCGTTACCTACGAACCTTATTTGTGTTGGTCATATTTTTTTAATCTAGTTTTCCCCTTCAATACCACAAAATAAAGCAAAAAGAAACAGATATAAACATTAAACATAATAGTACAATGGGCGGCCCTTCAGAGCGGATTTCAAATTGGAATAACCCATATTTTTACCAGTATTTCACATTTTTTTGTTGTATATATGTTTATTGAATGTATTTTCTTTCTTTCTTTTCTGTCTTGAATTCCTTTGTTTAAATTAAAACATATATCTGGGATTCTACACCGAGTCTACAAATTCACATTTATTGACAACATAATTTATCCCGTTCTATTTATCCGGTCCTGTTTAGTGTTAGAGCCATGTTTCAGTTTTATGAAAACCAAATCAATCCGTTACTGCGGCCTGTGGTTTTGTATCAAATATTGTTTTAATTGTATTGCCATAACAGTTGTTTCTATTTGTATTTTAACTCATCTTTCAGCGTTGTTGTTATTGTTATACATTGTTTTCACTGATAATAACAATATGCAGACAATGTGGTACGGCAATAATAAGTTCGGTGCAAACATAAGTACTATGTTTACCATAATCTTACAGAGTTTTGACCACAGACATTTAAAGGTAAGCGCAGCGCGCAGCTAGTATAATGACTATGGTGTTAACATTGTTTTTTAAGGTTCCGTACCCAAAGGGTAAAACGGGACCCTACCACCCACTAAGACTCCGCTGTCCGAGTTTTTTCGAAAATTATTTCTGCTCGCTATGAATTTGGACGTTATGAGCGTTGCTCCGATTCACTTACGAACTTTACTCAATATTGTTACTGTGTTTGTCTCAGACATTGCAGAAACAAGCTTCTGCAATGTCGCACAATCTCTGCAATACCATCCATAATATATTATTAAACATAACCTATAATTTGCGTATAGTATGCATATTTAGTACAAAACCGCATGAGCGAGTTTTATTCCCTCTAGCCTTTACGCAGACGTTCCAAAAGTTTATTCCGTTCTCTCTGTTCGAGTGGGAATAACCCGTCTGCTTTTACTTCAGTTGAATTTAGCCACCAGATGAACGATCTCAATATTATTTTGGCAAAGATCTCGATTTGGGTTTGTAAAATATGTATTCGAAATAGGTCCAGCTTCATCGCTTACTACATTTGACTAGACAAGATTACATTTATTAATATTCTGTAAATAATAATAAAATTTACAATAAATCACCCACTGCAGCAGCGCCTGACCTTTTCCTAATTCCTGTCAGACTTATCTTAAAAATATATATAGTTAGAGAACCATAGGTAGAGTAAGATATCTATAGCCCGCCCGCACAATGGGAAATAATCAACGAGAATGTAAAGGTAGGCGGCGCGACCGCGACCGGAGTCCGAAACAGGAGATCGCGACCGGTAGTTGTCATTTTGCTTTGTACGGGCGGCGATCGCCTCGTTGTCTTCGATCTCAAGTCTCAGTCTCCTGTCGCTGTCACACGCGCGAACTGGCACTCGTACAAAGCTAAATGTCAACTACCGGTCGCGGTCTCCTGTCTCCGTCTCCTATCTTGGTCTCCGGTTTCGGTCGCGGCGCGAACTTAAAAAAATAACATGCGGATTTTATGAGAAATGTTACGTGACTTTGACAAGGCGTCCGTCACATGAAGCTCGCGTCCGGATCGGATATAACTTAGAATGCGAATAAACAATCATTGTTTTTTCTCGACAGAAATACCAGGCAACGACCGACATCCGTATCAATATCCGGAAGTGCGGATGACATCGGAAGATGAGTACGGAACTGATGCATACGATGACGAAGACCACAACGATGTAGACAACGCCAAATCGAACAGGGTACCGGACCGCGCTAATAAATGGTACTCCAACGACGGAAAAATCATAGTTGCTGATGCAAACATCGCAACCACTGTTGCATCACTAACTCTGCCTGTGGTTTTAGTATGCCTTCTCAATTTAGCGCTTTAATAATATACATCGAAGATTTATGATTTTGTTTGGAACTCTTTTTGTAAGATAGCTAGCGGAGCGGGTGTGCTGTAAAATGCATGCGGTGTAATACTTATCTTGTCAAACTAAAGAGTGCTTACCGACAAAAGGTGGTCGATAAAAGGTACACATACTTATCAACTTGGAAACGTATTGCCATCGTATCGCTTCATTGCCAAAGCAGCTGGAAATACACATTTGCATGAGCTCCTTGCTTGCACGTGCCACCTATTGTAATGTGTATACACTAACCTGTATCTGACAAGCGAGTAGATGGCAAACAATTTGATTAACTGGCACGTAATATGAAGGAGGGGGGACATGGAGGGCTGCACGTGTGAATGCACGCGACAGCTACAGCTGTACAGTAGCCGATGACTTGTCGCCGTTGGTCCAAGACGTATACATATATTAATATGTAGTACGTATTGGAAATACAGGCATGGAAGAACACAAGTTGCATGCCGGTTTAACTTTCAAATGTTCTCACTGTGTGCCAGTTACATGCCTTTAACTGGTATATCCGCTACTGTTCCGTTTTGTGTATTTCCAAAAACAAAAGAATGTGCTGATTTTATTGCTCGGAATTTTCATACATTGGATTTTATACAACTGGAGCAATTCTCATATGGGGTACATAGGAGAGCGACTAAAGGATGACTCACGCTAGACCATGTCGGGTCCGAGCCGAATGTCGGCCGTAGCAACGGACCGTGACGACTCGGCGACCATGCTACGGCCGACACTCGGCTCGGACCCGACACGGTCTAACGTGACATTATAGAATAATCTTTTTCGGAGTTGATATGTGTGCAAAAACCTCACGTTTACTTTACAGCGAAAGTGGTAGGTAGACGTGCGTTTCCACCTATATGCGGCACGTATGTTCTCTTTGATAGAGTTCTAGTTTTATGCAAAGAACTTTTGTATCTAACTATCAAATGAGCTCATAACTACAGTCGGCTACTACACTATAATGCTTTATAATTTAAAGCATGACCTCTGTTTTAAGGATACTCGTGGATCGCGTTTAGTCAAACAATAGGTACCTACCTAATATCTCTTTAGTAAGGCAAGGTACCTACTATATAGTGGAACGAGCTCGAAGGATTCTGGCAAATTGAATTTTAGTTACAGCTGACTTATGTTTTAAGGCATGTAACGTGATAATAACTAGTCTTAAATAATGTTGTAAATAGTTTATCATAGTAATTATAAAACGTTGTAACGATTAGTAAATATGTAATTAAAAAATACTTCTCATACTGTTTCTAACTAAAAATGCGCAAGACTTTTAAAATTGAATTGATTACTGTCTATATATGTATAATATTGTCTATATATCTGAATGTGCCATGTATATTGCATATAATATATACTACTATTGTTTGCATTGATTCTTGGCTAATAATAATACCTACATAATGCCTAAAACATGGACAAAAAATATTTTCTTCGTCCATGACCTAAAACATTAATATTATAAAAAAGTTTGATGCTCAAATGGACTGTTCTAGCGTAATTAGAATATTTATTTTATTTATAAGTGAGGCAAGTTCTTTCACATTTAATCAGTACATCTGTTACAGAATTGTTTGTTTTAGAATACAATATATCTAACCGTTAATAGTTACTGAATACCTATATACAATTTATGATCTTTAAAATGCTTCTTCTCCAATTGCAACTTTTATGGTTAATGCCTTATTTATTAAAAAAGATTAAGAAAGCTATATACAATTTTGGCAAATCAAGCATAAAAACAAGTGCTTAAAGTTGCAAATGGAGTAACTTTCCGCGTATCTTACCGTAGACAAATAAATTGTATCTTCCGAAAAACGTAATGTTAACCTGATTGTTACAAAAAATATAAATAAAAACCTGGAACACGCCCGTCGTCTCTCAATTTTCCTAAAAACCTATTTCAGCTAAGAATTACACACGTAATTTAATATGTCACAAGCCTGCTCACTAATTTTCATATTTATCTGTAGGTGACTGTACTGAAAATATTAAAGGTACTTATGTATGTATCACAGGTAAGGTTGTAGAGTAGATTTTTTCGTATTTTGCACTGATTTTTGTTTCATGGTAAGTTCAAAGCTTTACCTTTAAAAAGAAGTTTAAACTGTACTAATTTTTGGTTTTAATAGGATCGTAAATTTCAGACTATATAAAAGGCCTCTGTCCAGCAGTGGTAGTCCACTAGCCTATGTTAGTACATAGGCTGATGATTATGATGATAAAAAGTCCATATAAAACTAACACAATAAGCACACACAGCTTAGACTTAGTAATAACGAAAAAACTTCTAAGTATGACAAAGGCAGCACTCGGTGTAGGTTGCAAGTTGCAAGCACTGAAGGCACCCCTACCCAGTGCCGCAGTAAGTGACCATCCAGGTTGTCAGCCATCGCTGCCAGAAGGCGGTTGCAGCTTGTGCACAGCGAGCTCGTATCAAAGCTGTCGGACGCCCGCGTGAGCAAACATGTCCGATGCACTGTACCAGCGAAACGCGTAACGCAAACGGAAGGCGTTATTGAATTGTAAAATTCAATAACGCCTTCCTCTGACTTTTTGTGTAAAGTAAGCTACAATTGGTGGCCGAGTCAGTGGTGACAGAGAGACGGTTGTAGGAGCAGGGGACGTCCGCCGGCGCGATGGGCCGACGACATTCGAAATACCGTAGGCTTCCCCTGACCCAGACTACCGCAGTGATTGTACTTAAGTGATCATTTATACAAGCTTAACAATGATTTTCAATACTAAATCACTGGTAGGTATAATATAGGTGAGTTTTTTTAAGGGCCACTTAGGCCAAGTCTGACACCGCAAGAGTTATTGAAAAGCCATGCCAAAAGTTACGTGCTCGACTTTAAAAATAATGAGTTCTGCATTAAAAAAAGGTACAATTTACTATTTTTCTTAGAAAAAAAGTTAAGTTTTTTTTAATGTTAAAAATTAACATTTTGAGAGTCGATTACGTAACTCCTAACCGAGGTCACTCCGCGAAGCCTGTGAAGACCCCAGGAAGATTCTGCGCTTCTGGACGGAGTTAGGCTGGCTGCGCTAGCAGAAACCACGCACAATGGACCAACTTGAGTCTCAGTGCGGATACAAGAGTACACTTACATACATACATACATACATACGTAACTCCTAACATGAATTTCGATAGCTCTCACGGCTTCGGACTTGGCCTTAGTGGCCCTTAATATAAACTCAACCAAAAATAATATATCTATATCTGTTCTTTTTCTTCAGATGGTGCTAACGAAACCTGCTATAAGAAAATGTAGTGTAATGTGTACCTAATACTTTTATTAAAAGCTTTTTTAATTGGATTTATTATTTTTTATCAATACGTGTTCCTATAACCACACTAAATACAAAAAAGTCAATGTTAATAACGGTGTTTCATTGTTGGACGCAGGGTGTTTCATTGTGTACACATAGGTGGACACAGTGAGACAATTCCACTTTTTTATAAAAACACCTTTTTTGGATATGTATCTATTTATTTATGAAACTTTATATGTCATATTATACCTTAATAAGTAGACTATCCAAAAAAGACATAGAAACAAAAATGAGAGAAATATGAGACTTAAATTTTGGTGTTTCATTGTTGGACACTCGACCCTAGTAGTGATGTGTTTAGGTACCTCAAATTAATTAACAGAAAAACGTAAACTTAGCCTCGTCTTATTGGTTTTTATCTCATGGGAGGTATTACTCATAATCCCCACGCTGGGCATGCGGGTTTAGGATCGTAGTTCGGTGGTGGATCTATTTTGCAAGAGGCGCTGCTGCCCACCCCCCGGTGTATGTCCCTTAATCGCCTCTGACGACCCCCACGGGAAGAGTTGGGGTGATGCAAATTCTAAGCCGGCACCACACGGCTATTCTAAGCTGGCACCACACGGGTTGAAGCGGAAAGACATACATATCAACCTTAACTAAATTAAACCACAACATTTTCACAATGCTATGAATCCACATAAAGTACAAAATTGCTAACATATTTAAATATTTTTATTAACTTGCATACTGGCAAAATGCATTAATTTGCCGGGTTCAATTAATAATTTAATTTAGCATTCAGTCAACACAGTATTGAAATATTATATTGCGAAAGTGACAGAGCGCCATTTGTAAAGCTTCAGGTGAAATATAATTTTCTTGCTGTTAAATTGAGTTTCAATAGAATTTGTTTTCAATTTCCTTATTTATTTATCTTTATGGATTCAGGAAGAGTTCAGGCGGGACGTAAACCTGCAATCTTCCACCCTGTACGGCGATGCGTTGCCAATTACCTACTACGCCACTATGGCCCGTGCTAAAAGCTTGCTCACTCATCGATCTGTGCCTGAGTAACGATTTTCTAAGACATTTTCTAAGACATACTCAAGCGTACATCTATGACTGAGGAAGCTTTCAAAATACCTGTTAAGGTCAACCACCTGACAAGTGTAATGTTATTAATTATGTACCTTTGTTGTTCATTGTTGATTTCGTGAGAATAGATATTATATATCATTCTTATCACTTGAAAAGGTGCTTTTCAGTCTGTAAATATAATAATACTTAGATTTCTTGTTTTTCTACTACCTATTCTTAGAATTATCTCATCTAATGTGATTTTATGAATTGGTTCATGCCAATGTTTATTTTCAATCTGTGGATATATTCTATTTCTTGCACATTATAATAAGATTACTTACTTTATAATGAAAGTTTCCGTGTTGGTTTTATCATTAAATACTATTCCAGAGCTGGTAATTGAGCATTTAGACCATTAAATCCAAATTTCTATCTTAAAAATATCTTGAGCTTGTTGAACAGTTCTGATTTTTCTGATGCGAAATTCACTATTTATTATTAAATTTTCTTACGATTTCAACATGAAATTGTCGTAATTACATTTTGACAGATTGTCATATTTTTGTAAACAAGGTGTCAAAATGTCTTGGTTCATAGAGGAATGTGGTCAGGTTGTATACATTTCGCACGGAAACTTTTTATCAATAAGGTCTCGTTGATGTTTCTCTATGTTTTTTTTAGTAAAACCTTAGTAAAAAACATTAGTCAGTGAGTATTCGAACTATTGTTTTGGAACTTCGGAATTTGAACGCTCGAGCATATATAAGGTGCTCGAGTCGCCCTACAATTGAGTTGACTCCCGGACTTCAACCAGGAAAGTCATTAAGTACTTAACTAATCTTCATCAGCTACCATGCTCTAAACTCTTAAAGAAAGTCTTGAAGAAAGTCTTAAAGCAAACCTGGACACCCTAAAAGATTCTCTGAACCTTTGGTGACGAGGACGGGGCCTACCACCCGTCTCCTGGGCCCACCGGAAGACCTTGGTTCCACTTCCGCTGAAGAGGACGGAGCCTAACACCCGTCTTCTGGGTCCACTACTACACCTGCTGTAGAAGACGGAGCCTAGACCCTGACTCCTGGGTCCACCTGAAAGCCCAGATCTTCTCCGGAGAGCCTGCTGTGGGAACTCGTAAACCTACTCACACCCGATTTCTTTGCAGTTAAATTCAATAACCCACGGCCTTCCAGCTGCAGCAGATCCGGCTCCAAGCAGTTCCGGCCTCAGTCAATAACAGCTCCATTCAGTACTTCATCATCGCTGACCAACTTCTAATTCCGGATCCCTCAATTCTAAAAATAAGGTTAGGCTAAGACTCATCTCATTTGTAATTCCATCTTTTAAAATAAATCCTGTAACAATCTTAAAGCCTTTTCTTTTCTGAAACTAATAGGATCTTTATTAGGCTGTACGTAGGAGCTCTTTAGTCTCCTGCGGTACGAACTATAGTACGTAAGAGACCTTCAGTCTCTTACGTTACTTTAATAACTTGTGCGTAGAGAGACATTCTATTACGTTACAGTTTGGCGCCCAGATAAACTAGAACCCCTCCCCTTAAATTCTCTAATTTTTTTCTCTAAATTCTAATAAAACTAGCTCACTCTCCTAGAAACTTTTAACCCCTTTGGACACTATTTGAATAACTTTTAACCTCGATCTCCTCTTTATCCTTTAATATTTAAATTTTTTTTTGACCCCTACTTAGTTTCATTAGTATTCATAGTGCATTTAATAATTTGGTAGTTTATTTTACTAACCTCTTACTTTACAGCTTTATGCTCATATTTATTTACTTTACTTAAAACTTTAAACTTATCTTTAACTTAACTGGAAACTTACATTTTTAACTTTAAAAAAAAAAGATTTTAACTTAACTTTATTATAGCTATCTACTTAGCTTAGAATCTTAACTTAAATAACTCGAGAACATAGGACTTTAAACAGCTTCCAATATGTCTAAAGATATAAAACTATACACAGCACATACTAAAAACACTGCTCATTATAATTTGAGGCACACATTTAAAGAATTTAATGTAGGCGATATTGTCTGGCGTAAGAATTACACTCAGAGTAACGCTGGTGCGTATGTCAGTAGTAAACTAAACCCAAGATTCATTAAATGCACTATCGTTCAAAAACTTTCCCCCCTAGTATATATCCTGGAAGATCCTAATAGTTCTAGAGGGAAATGGCACATAAAAGACTTTAAAACCTAATATTGTAAATAGTGTATAAATAATGTAAATTTTATTATTATTTTTTAATTTTAAGTTTTTAGGTATATATTGTAAACTCCACAAAACTATACAATTTGGCTATTTTTTTTTAATAAACGGGCGGTTACACAAACCTGACAAATAAGCCTATTGTGTCGAGCGGTTTGCTCAAACTCGTTAAATAAGCCTATTGTGTCGAGCGGTTTGCTCAAACTCGTTAAATAAGCCTATTGTGTCGAGCGGTTTGCTCAAACTCGTTAAATAAGCCTATTGTGTCGAGCGGTTTGCTCAAACTCGTTAAATAAGCCTATTGTGTCGAGCGGTTTGCACAAACTCGTTAAATAAGCCTATTGTGACAAATATTAAACTCTTCTTAAAGCGTTTTCCTTGAATAAAGAGTCTTCTTAAACTCTTCTTAAAACGTTTTCCTTGATTATAGAGTCTTCTTAAACTCTTCTTAAAGCGTTTTCCTTGAATAAAGAGTCTTCTTTAACTCTTCTTAAAGCGTTTTCCTTGAAAAAGAGTCTACTCAAACTCTTCTTTAAACTTTTTCTTGAATAAAACGTTCTCTTTAAACTTTCTTAACTACGAGTTGTCTAAAACGCTCGGGATACGAGTATTTGCTTCTCCTTTTTATAATGGGTCTTCAAACAGGTGCGGGTTACGACACCTAATTAAAAAAAAAGCCTTCGTTAAATAATTAATTGAATATAGTTCTTGTGGAGTAGTGGTCATTAAATGTGAACCACAACCCCTATGTGTGTAATAATGTGAGTGGTTGGTGAATGTATGGATGATGTATGATACGGCAAGGACTTATTCCTAACAAAAAAAATTTTTACTGCGTCAATTTTTTTTTCCGGGTTTTGGGGGAAATGTAATGTTATTAATTATGTACCTTTGTTGTTCATTGTTGATTTCGTGAGAATAGATATTATATATCATTCTTATCACTTGAAAAGGTGCTTTTCAGTCTGTAAATATAATAATACTTAGATTTCTTGTTTTTCTACTACCTATTCTTAGAATTATCTCATCTAATGTGATTTTATGAATTGGTTCATGCCAATGTTTATTTTCAATCTGTGGATATATTCTATTTCTTGCACATTATAATAAGATTACTTACTTTATAATGAAAGTTTCCGTGTTGGTTTTATCATTAAATACTATTCCAGAGCTGGTAATTGAGCATTTAGACCATTAAATCCAAATTTCTATCTTAAAAATATCTTGAGCTTGTTGAACAGTTCTGATTTTTCTGATGCGAAATTCACTATTTATTATTAAATTTTCTTACGATTTCAACATGAAATTGTCGTAATTACATTTTGACAGATTGTCATATTTTTGTAAACAAGGTGTCAAAATGTCTTGGTTCATAGAGGAATGTGGTCAGGTTGTATACATTTCGCACGGAAACTTTTTATCAATAAGGTCTCGTTGATGTTTCTCTATGTTTTTTTTAGTAAAACCTTAGTAAAAAACATTAGTCAGTGAGTATTCGAACTATTGTTTTGGAACTTCGGAATTTGAACGCTCGAGCATATATAAGGTGCTCGAGTCGCCCTACAATTGAGTTGACTCCCGGACTTCAACCAGGAAAGTCATTAAGTACTTAACTAATCTTCATCAGCTACCATGCTCTAAACTCTTAAAGAAAGTCTTGAAGAAAGTCTTAAAGCAAACCTGGACACCCTAAAAGATTCTCTGAACCTTTGGTGACGAGGACGGGGCCTACCACCCGTCTCCTGGGCCCACCGGAAGACCTTGGTTCCACTTCCGCTGAAGAGGACGGAGCCTAACACCCGTCTTCTGGGTCCACTACTACACCTGCTGTAGAAGACGGAGCCTAGACCCTGACTCCTGGGTCCACCTGAAAGCCCAGATCTTCTCCGGAGAGCCTGCTGTGGGAACTCGTAAACCTACTCACACCCGATTTCTTTGCAGTTAAATTCAATAACCCACGGCCTTCCAGCTGCAGCAGATCCGGCTCCAAGCAGTTCCGGCCTCAGTCAATAACAGCTCCATTCAGTACTTCATCATCGCTGACCAACTTCTAATTCCGGATCCCTCAATTCTAAAAATAAGGTTAGGCTAAGACTCATCTCATTTGTAATTCCATCTTTTAAAATAAATCCTGTAACAATCTTAAAGCCTTTTCTTTTCTGAAACTAATAGGATCTTTATTAGGCTGTACGTAGGAGCTCTTTAGTCTCCTGCGGTACGAACTATAGTACGTAAGAGACCTTCAGTCTCTTACGTTACTTTAATAACTTGTGCGTAGAGAGACATTCTATTACGTTACACAAGTCAAAAATGTTTGGAACGTTCTATGGCTCTTGTGTTGTTATCAACTTTTTCCTAACGTCAAACAAACTACAGTAACCAAAATAAACTAAAATTGAGTTATCAATATATTTTTACTCTCAAGGGATCAAAGATTGTCGTCTTAAACCCACGCAGCTGAATCCTAAAAGCTCAGTCACCTAAAGCAATGTTTTAAATAGCTGTTAATAATTAATAAAAAATTGTGACCTACCTGTGTTTAAAAGTACCTACTAAAACTTTTTGCGAAGTTCGTATGTTCGGATGGATATTTACGCTAGAAATGCTGAACGGATCGGGCTGAAACATTACATACAGGCATTAGTCCTGAAATAAAACATAGGCTACCTTTTATCCCATAAATCAGTTCCCATGGGATAGAAATAATCTTAAACATCGCGTACGAAGCCGCGGACAGAAACTAGTGTTGTATATATATTAAATTTAACAAAACAACCAATACCGTAATACGATCGACCTTCTTTTTTCTCGTAAAACACTGACGGTAAACAGACAACCAGTTGGGCAAATGAACTAAGTTGAATTAGCTTTTGCGTTGGTTTGAACACCCGATATTTTGATACTTTTCAGTGGTCAATATATATAGTTACTAGCAGCCCTACCTATACGTCATTTAATAAGCTATCACTTAATTGAAAAGCTTTTTGCAACCATTTTGCGTTAAGCAGCTTAGTATTAATTAAATTCATTCACTTATTGAAAATATTTCACAAGCGACGGTTATATAATAAACGATAATTCTCTTCATTATTTATTGAAACGAACCTCTTATACTTTAGGTGAGTACCTACTATAAAACTCTTATTAACACATTCACTGCCCAGCCTCAAAAAGTTAATTCCTGAAACAAATGATAAGAATAAGAAAGAATAAGAAATACCTTATTTTTAGCTAAAAACCAATACGATAATAAGTACTAAAATGAAATTAAATTACCAACACCTTATAACTATATCATAATACCCACTTATAAAATATCTTAAAGCTACAAAATGATAACCATGATAACCAAAGTATTTGACAATCCCATCCAACATTACCACAAAGTTCCAAAGCGGAACAAAAACATCTTATGAAAAGGCGTTTGGAGAAAAAATTCCTAGTAATTTCACATCCATTATTTCACACATCGTGGTTACCATTATTACTAATCCACCGTCCTGATTATTACTTACCTATTCCTCTGTGATTTGTGTTCCAATTTCCCGTAATAATCCGCGAAAATACGCCTCGATTACAGTCTCGTAAACACTTGTTACACAGTCGCAGAATGACTATGGCATCAATCACTACTGCCATGTGAAATATGTGTGGCAGCAGGTTTACTTCACACAAATTATATTATACAGGGTTATTAGATTAAATTAGTGACCATACATGAACTGCAGGTCCTGCCCATCATCACAAACACGTTCGTGAAGGCGCCAAGTCTTAATTCTTAATTTTGGTATTGGTAATGGGTACCCATTACCCATTGGTGGGGTATGGTGGGTGGTAAGTAACTGAACGTAGGCACGTTCAGTTACTTACCAGGGGGCCTACTGCCTACGTTCTCGAGCGCCGCCATTCACCATGAGAATGCGTCCCTGTGCTAGTCTCAAGGGCTCAAGTGAATAAACATTGAAAACTTGACCACATCACAAAGGTGAGCGTCTACTTTTGAGTGACCTTAAGTGACAGGTACGAAAATACTACCTTATTCCTCTAGAGTGACTTAGAGGTTCCAAGTGTTATACAAATGGTACCAGCCGTTATCTATAGTCTATGACAGGGCCTCGCTTAGATTGCCCAAATTAAGAACGCTCGCGAGTTACCCGTCACGGCGAAAAATAACCATGATTATTCAAGTCTTGTTAGGTTATGATTACGAGAACGTTGCGTTTGCAAGTATTCCTACGAAGTGGATAACCACCTGACTTTGAAGAATCAGCAGATATTTGATGGATTCTTGCGGCATTCTGGGTGAGTACGAGTTTAATACACAATAAAATGGAGGATTTAAAATCGACGTGTTTTTACGAATAAACTGTAAGTTTGTTTTCATTACAATATCATAAATGCGTATGTTTGGGATGGATGTTTGTTACTGCTTAACACCAAAACTACTACACCGATAGAAAAGTGGGTGACTTAACGCAAATATAGTTCTACGCGTGGTTTACCTAAAAAAAACTATCCGGTATCAACTAGTTCAAAGCGACACGACGTATATTTATGGATCTCAAAATAAACATACAGCTGAATTGAGAACCTCTTCAAATTCTGAAGTCTGTTAATAAAAAAAATATTCATACATTTGGTAAGATCCTAGTCAGCCGTAATTTTTTTGACAGTGTTTTGTAGAAAATAAGCTTACTCTACCTCACCTTAATTCAAAGGACCGATAAGAAACACTGTAATTACTATGAATTGGGGAGGGGGGGCTACCTAGATCTATCTTAAACTACCGTTTAATTAAAACTTAAGGAGACTAACGACCACATGTGATACAGGCCCCAACTTTGATAATTAACATTCCTGTAGAGGCGCGTATTCAGGTTGGCCTTATCTGGATGATTAGGGCTTGATTTTGGTACAATTTAGATATAGGTTGTTAACAAAATAATCATAAAGTATCTATTAAATCATACATCATACTTCGAATGAAGATAAAATAATATAGTTATGATAACGTCTTCAAAAAAACCATTATGTTCAAAAATGTTTCTACAAATGTTCCCAAAGTGTTTGTGTGTTACTTGTTCCTGGACTGCTTTCCGCAACTAGGCCACAGATGGGCCCTTTTTGCGTGACGGGTGGTGGGCTGCTAGTTTAATCACCCGATGTCCTCTAGGAAGGCCAGCAGCTCGCTGACGCCGGTGCATGCCTCCCTAGGGTGTTTGTTTGTTTTTATGATTATAAAATGAAGTAACATTATTAATGCTCCACCACATTATTAACATTATTAATGCCACTACCTTATCTGCGCTAATGCAGATAAGTTCCAAAGTTCTTATATTTAGATGTTAGTTGAATCTTCACACCATAAATGGATGGGACTGCAATTAAGAAATGTCAGGTCTAGAACTATATTGAAACCTGAAAAATTCACAGCTCAAATGTGTACAACAACTTAGAATCGAAATCGAAAGGAACTTCGTTCCATTCGGGTGTCCCTTGACACCTCTCAAGTTTTTTTTTCTTTATCGATACGTTTGTATGTCCATTGGTAAAAATTTAAATACCTTGCCATCCCGTCCCGGTCTGCGTTGGACTTTAGACTGAGATTTCGCAAAGATATAGTTTTAGAAAGTCCCTGGTTTTAGACTTAGAATTACATAAGACCTATTTTTTATACTGGTAAAGCGCGTGCAAAGCTGTTGGCGAAAGCTGGTAGTACATATAGAAATAAGTATATATATATTATTCATCTCATTAGCCACACGCATGTGCCCGGCGGACTTGCGTTATTGATACTTGGATTAACTTCCTGGTGATTTGTGACGGGCCGGTTGTCCCGTCTTGCCGCTCAAGGGTACCTATCGATCCTTTGGCCCGGTAGGGTGAATCTAAGATAAGATGTTGCTGAATCACTATACGAGTCATGCTAGACTTTGTTGGCTCTTACCAGTATGATGGGCCTGTGGCCATCAAAACTAATAAAATAGAAGAGTGGAGGCGTATCTTGCAATATTTACCTCCTGAGCACAAAGAACGAAAATTTAATTGAAAATATTATACTTTATATTTTAGATACAATGTTTTTATTATTTCCTTAAAACTATGTTTGGTTACGAAAGGGATAAGTCCAGGAACTTTAAATTAGCAAAACTAATTCGTAAAAAGTCAAACAATCTCAAACTTTACATTAACTGTAGGTATAAATTACTTGTCTAGATAAAAAATAATATAATAGTAAGTACCTACCTAGTCAAAGAAAATTTGTAGAGTATTAGTATTAGAGTTGTTAATATATATCTCTGCAGAAAAATTAGGGATGCTTGACTTATTCCCTTTTGTTGTTAACCGATTTGTAACTTACATTTACTGTGTATAATAGTATAAATTACTTGTCTCAATTACAAAATAATATAGTAATAAAAAATGTATTATTAATTAGGTACATCCTTACTAATATTATATATTCAAAGTAACGATGTCTGTCTGTCTGTGTGTCATTTTTTCACGCCTAAACGGCTGAATGTTTGACAGGGAGATTAACGGTATCCCAGGAACGGACATAGGCTACTTGAAAAGAGCGTGCGAAGCCGCAGGCAGCAGATAGTTTTCTATACTTGTAGTACAGAATGATATCGATTTACTCACGATTTGGTTCATCCGATTAGGAGCTACGATGCCTCAGACAGATAAAAATTGTACACACGTTCACGTTAAATGCATTTTTGCGTCGGAGGTTAAAAATGGCGTTGAAAGTAAAATAATATATCTAAGATACAATATACTTACTGTATGAGTAATCACAATTATAATATAAAATAAAACCGGCCGACTACGAGTCAGACTCGCGCACGAAGGGTTCCGTACCATTATCTATAAAAACGGCAAAATAATCAAGTTTGTTGAATGAGAGCCCTTAAATATTAATTTTATTCTGTTTTTTGTTGTTATAGCGGCTACAGAAATACATAATCTGTGAAAATTTCAACTTTTTAACTATCACGGTTCATGAGACAGACAGCCTGGTGACAGACGGACAGACGGACAGCGAAGTCTTAGTAATAGGGTCCCGTTTTTACCCCTTGGGTACGGAACCCTAAAAATTAAGCAAGTTAAAGCTAGCATTTCAGCAGTTGAGCTAACTGCAGACTCTTGCAAACAATCTAAAGGTAGCTCAACTGATCCAGATCAACGCCAATTGGAAGCGTGGAATTAATAATAATTACTTACATACCCACTTTTATTCATTATGAATCATCAATGAATCCATTGGATTTCCGGATCATACGAGTACATAACAGATGCGGTTTTTAATGTGGTAATTGTGATAAGCATTCAACTGGCCCAGTTTAACCTATAAAATAATACAATTTTATAAAATTAATCCATCTTGCTTTCAGTACGAAGTTTACAGTGGAATAACGGTAGAAACTTACGTTGCTTCAGCAATTCCAAAACATAGCCGAAGCTACGCAGCTTCGGCTATGTTTTGGAATTGCTCCAACTCGAAAAATAACAACTAGCAGGCATAGGTTTCTTCGTCCCTTCTTTACTTTAGTCTACATACCGAAGCGACAGAAATAAAAAATATCACTGTATCCGTGTCAGTATTTTATTTTAAGAAAATGACCGTTTCTTAAGTGTACAATGTTGTATTAAAATTTATGGAAATAAAGAATTTTTGATTCATTGATTGATTGAATAAAAATTAACCTAGGTACCTATGTGTTTTATGAGTCCAAAATTTCCCTCTCGTCTTCAAGAGAACCAGGTTGTAATTTAATATTGGTAGGATAGGATAATACTGCTACTTCATTGGGAAGGTCTCTACCTCCGTAATTGATAGGATTATTATTCTCTAACAACCACAGACTCAATTGAAACGTAGACGCAGATAATTAGGCCCGTCCAGTTGGCAGCCCTGAACGACAATGAGTTAAAGAGACAGTGGGGCCAACACAAAGGCGTGAAGCTAATGGCGCATGCATAATCCGCGCAAGTCTCTCTATTGACGACTCTGCCGCGACGTTGAACTACCAACGCACAAGAGTGATGAAACCAGTGAAACCACTTTTTATTCTTTTTAGATCTCTGTATTCTTTTTAGTTAACACTATGTTGGTATTTTTTGTTATAGTACTTACCCGCACTTTGGGTATCTCGAAGAAATGAAATAAGTTCCCAAAAATTTCCGGTTTCGGCGGGACTCGAACCCCCGCCCCACCCTCAGTACGGGTGTGCTCTAACCAACTAAGCCACGAAACCCTTAGTCAACCGAAAATGTGTGTGTGTGTGTTCAACCGAAAATCTTTGGGACCTCTTACGGACGGACTAAAGTAAGAGGTCCCAAAGATTTTCCTTAAATGTGGTTGTGCCTTCGGCTATGCACTATAAAACTAAAAACTTGTTCTTAAAGTTTAACAGTTCTTTATACAAAACCTCCTTACAAGTAACGATGGACTACAAGCTTCAAATTGTGTCCCGGACCAGTCAAAAACACAGCGACATGTTCAATAGAAGCGGAATATGTGGTAAAGCCACACGTATGTTGCATACGGGTGATGTACGGCATAGAACAGGGTTACTGATGGTACTGTGGAGTTGACAGACGCAAGCTTTGGGGCTTGTGTAGACCAAGTTCATATTGTAGGGTTTTCTGGTTTTCAGTCTAAGTATTTTTTTTTCTAATAATATCTATATATATATAATATCTATCTCTGATAATGACTGGGAAAAACTAGGTCTATAATAGGGAAGACGGTGTTTATCTGATAATGTAGACTTCAGAAGAACTGTACTTTGTAAACATATTTTTAGAACTCAAATTCTTATAAATATTTACCTGGAATGAACAAATAAACCTGTTTTGTGTGCGAAAAATTAAAATGGAACACAAGATGCTGAAAAATGATAGCACATGGAAGAGATCTTTATGATTGTGTAGTTATAAATCAAAGTTGAAATAGAAATATAAAATCATCTACCCTGAAGATGAAACTAAGGCACAAAACTATAAAGAAGCACGGAATGTTCTGTACTGCCTAATGCCTTTTTGTTTTTCTGTGTCCCAGGTCGTCGACAGAAGATGAGCAAAGTGACATGAATATGCGCTTGAAAATATGAGTTCTTTACGGTAAAAGTGTAATCCTGAATTTAACGGCTTACCTACTCAACCTGTCAGCAAAAATATCCATTGTTCGATAAGGGGCTTGAGCCCGTCTATTTCATATATTTGCTTGATTTTTTTTTCTTTTATCAACCAATGCACATTGAATAACATAAATAAATCATATAGGTACAAATAAATAGATACCTAGGTGTTGAGGTGTTGCCCAGATGCTGAATACAAAGTGAAACATTTTGAAAGCATAGTATACAATACAAATGTTTTCAACAGAACAAACTGAAACAAAATACGTAGCCCAATAGGGTTCTTAATTTCGTTTCCATTTCATTTCAACAGACAATTAGAAAAGGGACTCCATAGTTGTTCGGCAAATTATCTACCCGGATCAAAATCCAGCGTAAGACAATTTTGTGATAAATTTATAAACCTCCTTCCTGTAGGTACCGAATAAAGCAGGAAAACAACAGCATGAAACATTTTCCACGTTTATACATTCCGGTAAGCCAAGGTAAAGTTATAATTGATGAGTAAATCTGTAACAGTTAAGTCCCTGGATATTGAGTTGTAAAAAACTCGCAGTTAACATTAAATTGGAAAAAAAATATTGTTGCGTGATTTTTTTATTACCTATCATAAGCGCTTTATGATTATTTGAGCGTTCAAAATATAAAAATTTAAAGCCCATTTGCCGTCAAGTAATCTAACGAAATTACTCGGTATAAAATGGAAGGATCTATACGAAAATATATTGTGTCCAAACAAGTTGGCCTAACAGACCGATAGACCTAAACAATGCATGCATTCGCCGCTGACCACAATAGAAACAGGTAAATGATAAATAATATAAAATAATCTAGAAGGGTCTACTCCGTCTCTCCGAGGTTACAAGTCGTATCCGTGTGTCGGAACCGCAATTAACGTATGACCTTTTTGAACCCCGCACTAATTAAAGAGGGGTCGGAACGCATGTGGTTTGCTAAATGTTCATGAGTAAACATGTTTTTTTACTTCATTCCGCGGAGTCTGTAAGTCGTTCTAATGAATTTTACAATACTCCTTGTAATATTTCACAATCAAATGAGATGATTTTGTATCTAAATACCAACGGGGAATAGGTATACTTGTCCTTCCGAGTATTTTGTGTAGCTTAAATGGCTTTTTTCCTGCCTAACCTATCAATATGGAATTTCTCCTATAAAATACTACTTACCTACTTGACGTGACGGCTTAGATTTTTAGGAAATAGATAAAGTGTAAATAGGTACTCTTTGATAATAATAAAAAAGGAAGATACGGTACGGACGACCTCTGTGGCACGGTTGGCGAAGGTCTGCCTGCGACGCAGGAGGTTGCGGGTTCGATTCCCGCCTCAGGACAAATGTGTGTACGATCTGCAGACATTTGTTCAGGGTGTTCTGGTCGTTTTCTATGTATAATAAAAAATATCTATCTATGTATTGTATTATATTATGTATATCAGTTATCTAGCACCCATAACACAAGCTCTGCTTAGCTTGGGGCTAGATGATGCTGTGTGAATTGTCCAGTATTATTATTATTATTATTACGTTCTACCAGCGCTCACTCAAAAAGTGTACCGTGTTACAGATGAAATAATGATAAGGTATCGGATTATCAGAAAATTTTAAGTTTGGTGTATCTACCTACGCGGGAATATATGTGATGCCTTGGGCTTTGTTTTTTGTTTTGGAGCTATTTGTACACCTGGTGAACGAACACGAAAGCATTGTCGTGGTGATTTAGTCGAAATCACACAAAATTATATGTCGTAGCAAGCACGCGAAACACAAATGCCACCGCCCGCGCCGCGCCGGTCCGACTATGACTGAGGTAAGGGAACATAGTTGAACCTAACTTGAGCCATACACTTTCGAGATGGTAATGCCGCATCTCCCTTTTTAACTTTTATCGAGGTAAATACTAGTTGTAATTATTTTATTCTGGTATCGTAATTTTTTTAATAAATGTTCTATTACACCTAGAGCTTGGAATATGCCCTTTCAACAACCCACAATAGAATCCATAGATCCGTACATCCACTTCGTACACCTCTAGACACAGGAAACTTGGCCAATTTTAATGGTCACACCCACACTGTACCCACGGAGGGAATAAAACAGGTATCCAAGTTAGTTCCGAACTGTGCATTAACACATATTATCGGATAAGTTCCGAACAGTATTTCCGAGTTTCAACTCTATTAAAAGTTACGTGAGAGGAGGGACGCTATACGAATGTTTTGTTCCCGTATGCGGCAGGTGCGATAGTTGTCTTTCCATTTCAGTCTGCAATTCGGTTTCGGTTAGTTTAATGTATGCGGAATATGGAAATTATGCGTGGAGAACTTTTTACGTTGATGAGAAGAGGAAATTTATATTTTTTGGGATAGGACTGTTTGATAAACTATGATTTGATTTTTGATGAAAGTTATACTACCTGTATCGTATATTAGTATTCGATAAGCGTAACCTGTTTATTGGGACATTTTATAATAGTACGGTGAAAGTAAGTGCCTCGTTGGTGTAGCGGTCAGCTTGTTCGACCGCTGATAGTCAGGTCCTGAGTTCGAAGCCCGGGTCGGACCATTACATTCGTATTTGCTTTTTTTTTATTTTTTGGTAGAAAAATTCTTAGTGGAGTCAGGAAATTAGCGGTGTTAAACCCTCGTGCCTCTGAAAGCACGCTGACACGACCGTTGGTACTGCGCCTGGAGAGAGGTCAGGCGCAGTACCAACGGTCGTGTCAGTCTACCACCGTTCCATCGGATTATGAGAGGTGCACCTGTATTTGCGCTCATACTCACTTTAACATGTCCTGCGCACCTGGCTAATCTTCGTTGAGACTGGCCGCCGTAGTCGAAATTCGACTTGGAAGATACCAGTAACATACCGGTAGCAGTTTCTTAATTTGTATCAACCAACCTCTACTCCATCTTCTACGATAACCAAATTGCGTGCCAACAAGCGTTGTATTATGGCAAAATCCGAGGCACATTGACGACCTCTGTGGCGCGGTGGGTGAAGGTCTACGTGCGATGCAGGAGGTTGCGGGTTCGATTCCCATGTTTGTACGATCTGCAAATTTTTGTTCAGGGTGTTATGGTCGTTTTCTATGTATGATTACAAATATATATTTATGTAATGTATCGTATTATGTATATCAGTTATCTAGTACCCATAACACAAGCTCTGCTTAACTTGGGGATAGATAATGCGGTGTGAATTGTCGACTATTATTAGATTAGATTAGATTAGATTCATTTATTGGTACAAAAAATATACATGTCAACCATTTCTAATAAAAAACAACTTATTTAAAGAAAATAAATAAGATTACCTAAATACATAGTCGTCATGAAATACACTGAAGTAGGTACCAGTGTCATACATACATAAAGTAAATCAAAAATTATTAGTTTATTGATGTAGGGCTAACCTTTAAACCCAAGAACTCCTCCACCGTGTAGAAGGTTTGCTCGATAAGCCACCTTTTTAACCTTGACTTGAATATGTTTAAGTTGGGAGCCGCAGTAACGGAACTAGGTATCCGGTTGTAGATGTCCGGCCCCATGATATGAGTGAGCTTTTTTGATTTGGCCAGCCTGTGTGCCGTCCGTGCGAGTTGTTCAGCACGGCGCGTCTCATATCGGTGGTGATCTCCTAGCCTAGTGAAGGAACTAAGGTTAATCCTCACATAAATGGCAATTTGATAGATTACTATGCATGGAAGGGTCATAATACCTAGTTCTTTAAAGAATGGCTGCACGGAAGTTTGCCGCGAGACTTTGACTATGGCCCTAACCGCGCGCTTTTGCATACGGAAGGCGCGCTCCCAGTCGGCAGCGCGCCCCCATAGTTCCGCCCCGTAGAGTACTACGGCATGCACTGTAGCGAAATAGCAGGACCTAACTACATTCCTCGGTAGAAACCTAGACAAGCGCCTGAGAGCAAAACACGCACCACTCAGTTTTCCGCAGAGCTTATCTATGTGTGATTCCCATGTAAGGCCTTTGTCTATTTGAAATCCAAGAAAGTTTATGACGCCTACTTGGTTCAATGTCGCTCCATGGACAGCGACAATGAGTCTTCGTCGTCTATTATTATTTATTCAGTACCTAGTGAACGTACCTATGAGGCTGATAAAGAGGATGGTATGGTATGACCATCCAAATGTGTCCATCTCACTAATCTCACTAATATTATAAACGTGAAAGTTTAGATGGATGGATAGATAGATGGATGGATGTTTGTTCCTTTATCACGCCAGAACGGCAAAACGGATCTGGATGAAATTTGGCACAGAGATATATTATAGACTGGAATAGGACATAGGCTATTTTTTATCCCGAAATTCTTACGGGAACGGGAACTACGCGGGTGAAACCGCGAGGCGCTGCTAGTATGAAATATGACGGGTCACAGAGCCCACCCTTGTTGCCATCAAGGACCGTCACATTTGATAGGCTGTCAAATGTGACGGAATACAAAATATTTTTAAACATACTCGATCTGAACTCATAATTATTAGTACTATTTAACGGGTATTTATCGCGTTTAGTTAACTGATTTTCCCGACATTTCAACAGGTTTACACACTGTAATGGTCACGGTATGACGCAATATGTGATAGTTACTCGGCTGACTCACAATAACACTCATTTACACCTCTGTGGTTTAACTAGTGTTATTATTACAAGATTTTCATTGTAATATTATTTTAAGTTGGTAATTAATAACAAAGAAAAAAATATATATTAAATACCCGTTAAAAAGTAGGTACTAATAATTATGTAGATACAAACCTTGCTGCCTTTCAACCAGAGATGTGTTACGTTGCTATGTTTCCAGCCGACCAATAGGAACGGTCTACCATCGCGTCATTTTGGTCACCTATGAAAATGGAGCGATCCTATTGGACGGCTGGAAACGTAGCAACGTAGCACATCTCTGGTGGAAAAGCACCCGAGTAAAGGTTCGACTCGGTCAATATGTAACAGAGCCATTAAATACCCGGGAAAACAACAAATTAATGTGCCTACCAATCACTTACACGTGATTACAAGACCGCGCTTCCTTCTTGCCAATGAATTTTCAGCTGTACTTACATGTAATTCAAATTGCCTGAGGCCTATAATACATTACATTTCCAGCATAATTCTAAATTAATTGTAAATAACGTTCTTTGTTTCGCCGCTTATAAATCTCTTGAGTTATTATGCTCGGGACTCCCAGTAGGTAACACGGTACCTATTTGCTTTATTAAATTTTACCCGAACAGTCTTCAAGAGGTGAATTTATTTCTCTGTCTGTGAGTGCTGGTTCTAGGGATGGAGCGGTGCGATTCATTACACTCTGGTCAGACATAAAACATTTATGTCGCCTTCATTTAGGTCTTCCGTAAATTGCTGATTGTGGACAGCATTCAAAACGGTTAACTTTGAACTTATTATCCTTTGGTGCTTTTAAGTTGAAGATGATTCGAGATGGGTAGGCGCAAGTTTTTTTTTGTGCATTTAAATTTTTTCTGCGTTCCACAAGCAATAAAACTAGTGAAAAAAATTCATTAATTTGTATGTTGGAAAATGTTGACGTTTAGCACAAAATCTCTTATTTTCCCTAATACTAATGATCGAAGCTGGTTTTCATGAGTTCGTAGAAAATGGTTCGTATACCATTTTCTATGAACTCATGATACTTGTGAAAAGCAAAAAATCACAAAAAAAATTATCTCGCGCCAACTCGCTTCGAACCACCTTAACATAAACTTTTTTATACACTTCTTTGTATAAAACAAAATATATTTTCTGGTTTTTAGTCAAGGAAAAGGTTCGAAAAACACAATCTTCGAGTTAAGTTGGTATACTGGCAGTCTACTATTTAAAGAACGACGAACGAAGAAGACTACTTGAAAAAGATCGATGTTCGAAATTTGACTTCATGCGGTTCGAAATTTGAAATTCTCATCCGTCTTCGGGCCGGTTTCATCGCATCCCTAGTTTCATTATTCTCCGCTAACCCGCGGATTAGATTAGCAGCCTCGCAACGAGAAGCAATATCTACTTTCATATTGCTTACAAGAGGCGTAAATTTTTTATGGATTGTTCCAACACGCGTTTGATTCTTTGTTATTCCGCTTAGGGATTTTATTCGGGTTGTGATTTTTATTATTGGAGATTAAATGGGCTATTTTTGTTGGTTTGTTTAAAATTCGATAAGAATTTATAATGATGAAGTGATAGGACGAAATAAAAATTTTAGGAGTTCGCTAGACTGACTTAGAACCTTATGGTGACGCCACCGGTCGCGCTACCGTGGTGTCTCAGGCTACCACGCCAAAAACACCAAAACAAACACCACCAACTAACTGGTGGTGGAGTGAGTGAGACGCCAAATAGCTCTATACATATTAATGGTGGCGCCACCAGCGGGTGATTTTGTTGCGAATTGGTGGCAACAATTTTGGTTGCGCAACCAAGCTACCAGGTGAGGTACCCTCCATACAACGGTACACATTTTGTTGGTGGCACGACCGGTGGCGCCACCATGGTATCCTAATGAGATAGGGCCCTCAGAGATGTTTAATTTCCAAAACAGGTACGTATACAGATTTCGATCTGCTGAACCGAAAAATTGTTTTCCATACTTCAAATACCAATGAAAACTAAAAACAAAGTACCGTTTTGAAACCCTCGGGATTACACCAATTCAATACGAATATAGAAATGCTTGTTATTTATTGAGACACGGTGTATAAACTACGTGAGGTGAGGCGAGACTCGAGACTCGGGACTCGAAAGCCGATCTCTGCGTAGAACAAACATTTACAAAGTGAAATGTAAAGCATTTGCAACGTTTTAAAATAGGTAGTGCTGAAAATTCCTTTGTGAGCTCCTGTGACCCACCATAACGCTTTGCTATTTGAGCCATAGTTGAATTAAGTGAGTTGATACGACATCATAATCACATCAGCCTATGTTAGTCCACTGCTGGACATAGGCCTCCCCTGAAGAGTGCCATAGCGCCCTGTCTTCAGCTTGACGCATCCAGCATCTGCCTGCAGTCTTTCGCAGATGCTGGTTGCAAATTATACGCCATGATACTTCTTATACATCGTGGTATTACCGTCTTATCCATACATAATATTATAATCACGAAAGACATTCTGTCTGTCTGTCTGTTACCTTTTCACGTCTGTCTGTCTTTCACTGTCTGTAACATTAAATAACTGAACTGATCTTAATGAAATTTGGTAAGGGGATAAATCGAATCCCAGGGAAGGTGATAGGCTACTTTTGATCCCGGAAAAACGCATGCTAAGCCGTGGAAATCAGCTAGTCTACCATAATAACCATCTCCTTATGGGTTACAAGGGTATCGCTTATCAGGATAATAATTATTTTATGTGAAGTTATTTCTGATATTGGATTCAAATTTAGCAAGTATATTTTATTGCTAGAAGGATTTTGAGCAAAAAAATACTTATAGCATAGGTATTCCAAGTAAAAGCAGGAAGTTTAGTAAACTCCGGATTCTTTCCCGAAAGAAAAAGTTGAAACCGTCTTCACCAATACAAATATGTGTTCAGATCGTGTAAGTTTAAAAATATTTAAAATAAATAAATAATGCTGGACAATTCACACAGCATTATCAAGCCCCAAGCTAAGCAGAGCTTATGTTATGGGTACTAGATAACTGATATACATAATAATAACACAATACATGAATAGATATTTTTTACTATTCATAGAAAACGACCAGAACACCCTGAACGTCTGCAGATCGTACAAACATTTGTCCCGAGGCGGGAATCGAACCTGCAACCTCCTGCGTCGCAGGCAGACCTTCGCCCACCACGCCACAGAGGTCGTCAAAGAATTGTTTTGTAGTAGGCACTTACATGTAGGTATGATAGTGAAATAGATGCAGGTATCACAGACTCGGCTGAAACTGAGCGCCAGATGGCATTCAGGAATAATTCCGGAGCAATTTCAGCGACAAACGGCGCGTCTGCCACCCGCTCGTCTTCCAAATGCTGATTATTTTAGGAGTTGCTTCAACGGTTTTGCTGCTGAAGTACCTAGTTACCTAAGTGTGGCAAAAAAGCTTATATTATCACATGACACTGCTCTTTACACTAATATTATCCCACTAATACCTTAAATGTCAAAGTTTGGATGTATGGATAGATAGACGGATGAATGTTTGTTACTCAATCACGCCAGAACGGCTGAAGGAATCTGGATGAAATTTGGCACAGAGATAGATTATAGTCTGGTATAGTACATAGGCTTTTTATCCCGGAATTCCCACGGGAACGGGAACTACGTGGGTGAAACCGCGAGGCACTGCTAGTATTATATACATACAGTTTGGAAAGATGGATGTTCGTTACTTCTCCATGCCAAAACAACTAAACGGATCGGGCTGAAATTTTGCATAGATGTAGTTCTAGGCCTGGAATAAAACATAGGCCTGATCCCAGAAATCAGTTCCAGTGGGATAGAAAAATCTTTTAAACGCGTGAAAAACTGAATGGTTCGAATGATTTGTGTAGTCGAATAATTGGAATGAAATCATTCATAGTCGCGCATCTTCAAGTTTAATGTATGTGTGTGTCCTGAATTAACATATTATAGCCTAATTTCAGTAAAGCTAGAGCGAAGCTACGTATTAGCGATAAGTCGCAAGATGGCCGAACGCCTACGACTTGAATTTCTGAGCGATATAAACACGTTAGCCTGAATATCAAATTTCTTTAAATTTTTGTGTGTCCAAGGAAATCCCAAGTGTGGTTTTGAATCATTTTATGGATTTAATAGATGTACCATAAGAAGCAGTTACCTAAAATATTTTATTTCTTAAACAAAATCGCACTAATTAATAACTAAACAGTGACGTTAATCATGTTAGTTTTATAAGGGTGGTTTTTCTGATGGATCTTTTTGTGAGGTGCCTCCTCACAAAAAGATCCATGAATAAATTAATTCACGCAAAGGAGCTAAGAAGTTAATCATATTTATATATTCAAATGCTACTATGTCACCGTTGTAAAGCTTTTTGGAGGCATCGAAGTAAAATTATGTATATTTATTCAATAAAGTCTCGAAAAATATTCAACTAAGGTTCCGCGGGGGTAACTGATGCGATTTTCCCCTTTGTTCTCATTTTCCATCTCATATTTTGTTTTCAACTTCACTGAATATTTTTATTACGTTTTCTTGTCTCTCAACACATGAGTTACTCTCGTGAACTCCTTGTGGTTTCTGCGATGTTTCCGAGCGCGTTGGCATGCAAAAAGTTATTAGCAGAACTTCCGTTTCACATGTGTTCATACGATTTTTTGTAAGTTTTCCTTTCTCCACGTTTTCATTTCCATTAAATAAAATATATTAAATAAAACCATTTTTTAATTAAAAGTCAATTTATGTAAAATATCAAATACTGCACTTAATATTAAATACACAGTATAAAAATTAGTCATTAAATAACCCGCCCCTGACCATTTCCGGTGCAAAGGATGATAATACATTTAAATACTTTTATTATTTATTAGATAAACACATTTTTTAATTACTTAATATTCAGGTGAGATAATTACTGAAAGTCCACAGAGGACGCTTTTAGCAAGAACCTTATATTAAATTTATAAAAATAATAAATTGTCCTTTTTTTTGTATTCAGTATTTCGGCCAACCTAAAATAACAGTACATGAACCATCGGCTGATACTTGACGTCATAATCTTTTACAGACAGATTTTCATGTGAAAAAATACTGGAAATGAACATCGATAATACTGGGTGTAAAGCGATTCGTAACAAAACCATAATATCCTATGAAAAATTCAACCACCGCTTGCGATCAGGGACCGTAAAATCTCGCTGGGAAGCCCTAAGGAAATACCTACTATGAACAGGTGCGGGGTAAGTATCTGAAAAATTATTCAAGAGGGGGAAAGATATGTATTAATATCTACTTATTAGTATTTTATAAAGCTAGTAAGTAAAATGCTATGAGAGACTGTGAAAAACTACTCCTAAATTGATAATTTCAAAAACCCAGTAGATTTGTTGCGAATTAATTCGTCGACGATAGTTTTTATAGCAAAATATAGTATAAAAATTGATTCCTTCGATTCTCGTATATTTTCGCCTATAAATAGGTACGGACATTGTAATTTTCGGTCATGTCACTTTTGAAAACACCACTAAAAAGCATAATAATAACAATCATTTTTCAGACCACAGAAAATTTACAGATTATATTTATGCTACGGTCCATAGTAATATATACCTTAAAACTAATATAAATACAGTATTAAAAAACCCCAAAATTAAAACACGTTTTTTATGATTACGGTGACGACGTAAAAAGTAAAAAGCAAACCAATCTCAAATCTAATCCAACCCACGAAAGTATAATTTTCTGTGCAACATAACCCGAGTTCAAACTCCCTAGAGTCTCTTCCTGGCTACAACCCTGCAAACATTGACTTGAGTTTGACTCTCCCTCAAACGACTTGTTCGATGCTAGTTCGACGTTATCTTATTCATAAGATGCTTTCTGAACCTACACCTATAAGAGCGCATTCATATGTAAACCAGTTCCTCTGAATCACCTGCTCATCCACTAGGACCTGATTCATCATCATCATCATCAGCCTATATACCCCTTAAATTGACTTCTGTAACAAAATGGTTCACGAACTTCCATTGACATAGCAAGCGTTTGTGCAATCAGTAAGGGGAAATAAAGCGCTCGTAACAAGCAACGTGACGTTTTTAAATAAATATTTTTTTTTTCTTTCTTCTTTCTTTCTAAGTACTCAGTAATTACTTCTTACATCAATTTTTACAGGGTATAGGTATAAACACTTTATCACAGATTCATTGAATGTACCAGTGCCGGATTCGGTTGAGCAGTGTATCATCAAACCCAGGTACCCAAGGTGGATCCTCGGTTACTCACAAGCTCTCCTGAAATACTGACCTCGTACGGGAACTTCTATTATTTTAATTATCAATAGTGTATTTGGACCCTACATTATTACATATATCTAAAAAAAAGTACCTGCATACTCGGTTTTATTACAAACAGATTTGTGTTCTTGTTTTGCGGCGTACACTTATTGTGAATGTGAGTGTATTAAAGTTGAAAACTCTTTGCTAATATAGGTTATTCACTGATCAACTCTTTTTGTACGAGTATCATCGGTATCGAAAATCTTTTGAACAACTTTTTGTTTACTTTCTCTTGGCCGGCTTTCTATGTGAATGCCGTCAGGAGGGTGAAAGGTGAAAAATACTCCGACTTAGAGGTTGTAGGTTCCATTTTACATAAAATATCTTGGCTTAGCGAAGTAAGGTTTCGTCGAAAGATCAGATTGCCCTAACACGAAAATGGAAACAGAGTTCTCAACGGAGTAAATAGAAAAGCAAAGAGGGTTGTTATTTATGATGATGATAGTGCAAAAACTAGATTGCCTTTTTACAGAAACAAGAAATAGCTTTGTATTCTTCAAGCGACAACCTTTTGTTGGCTGGGATCACCTAATTCACCATGTGATATATTTCATTTATTTAGAAAGTTTTCTTTACATATTTTCTTATCTTTTCTTCATATATATTAATCTCATTTCAATCTCCGTTAATTATATGGCCCGAGATCATGGAAATGAAAAGTAAATAAAATAAATATAATGAATATTTATAATGAATTAACTTACTCTATAATATAATTAAAGTCTGAAAGCGATAACAAGTGGACGGTGTCAAAATGAAGTTAGTTATCAACTTCATTTTGACACCACAAATATTTTTTGTCAATGGTATGAAGGCAGAAATTATTATACTTACTAAGGTCATTAGGAGAGGCCTATGTCCAGCAGTGGACTAGTATAAGCTGATGATGATAAAGACAAAGTCTTATTTTTTTACCTTTTTTGATTAGAGTGCAGTGTTGGAGGATGAAAAAAATCACGTCGTATTTACCATCGAAACATCACGACTTCAGTTACGACTGATTATCGGTAAAATACACCCACCTCACGAATTCTACCTTCAAAAAACTAATTCAAACGGACTAGAACCGAAGGGCGACTTCTACGACCCTCATCATCCGCGATTAGCCCGGATTAAACGGACAAATGGAATGTGTAATTATCCAACTAATCGCGTTCACGACACACATAGCTACAGCGATCATAAACTTCATATTAAAATTTATGCTAGCTATTTGTATAGTTTTAATTGTGATTGTAAATTACAACCAAACAGAACTGAAAACTTTTCATATACAGGGTTATTGGTAAATTAGTGACAATACGTGAACTGCAGGTCCTGCCCATCATCACAAACACGTTTGTGAAGGCGTCAATTCTAAATTCTAAAAAAAAATATAAGTCACCTCTGATACTAATTTAAGTTGAGTTTCAAATAAAACCTCTCTAACGAACGATTATTGAATTGCGGGGGGTACCCATTACCAATACCAAAATTAAGAATTAAGACCCGGCGTCTTCTCAAACGTGTTTGTGATGATGGGCTGAACCTGCAGTTCACGTATTGTCACTAATTTACCAATAACCCTGTATAAATAAAATAAATAATGCTGGACAATTCACACAGCATAATCTAGCCCAAAGATAAGCAGAGCTTGTGTTATGGGTACTAGATAACTGATATACTTAATACAATACATTACATAGATAGATACTTTTTTATCATACATAGAAAACGACCAGAACACCCGGAACAAATACCTGCAGATCTTACAAATATTTGTCCCAAGGCGGGAATCGAACCCGCAACCTCCTGCGTCGCAGGCGGACCTTCGCCCACCGCACCACAGAGGTCGTCGTATAATTGTAATATAATACCTAAAAGTCATTATTTTATTGTGAAACTTAATTCTGTCCTATTCTGTCCGGAATTAAATGTAGTCTTTATCTATTCCTAATCTAGAACTACATCTGTGCAAAATAACATCTGAATCCGTTGTAATGTTTTGGTGATAAGAAATTAAACATACATTCATTCAACCCTTTTGCAATAATACATAATGCTGGACAAACCACTCAGCACCATCTAGCCCCAAACAAAGCAGAGCTTGCGTTATGGATACTAGATGGCAGATATACTTAATACAATAATTTACATAGTTTTTTTTTATTATACATAGAAAATACCAGAGCATCCGGAACAGATATTAGCAGATCGAACATTTGTTCCAAGGCATGAATCGAACCCGCGACCTCCTGCATCGCAGGTGGACCTTCGCCCACCGCGCCACATCGGTCGTCAACTACATAATCGTCATCAATAGCATAAAGTGTGATTAGTGTGATAAAGCCCATAATACCCTCATATCTATGAAGATTATCCTACCATGATGGGATAATCTGGACGATTCTTAGGTATCGCATCGCACATCAGTCTATGTGGACTAGTACTAAAGTGTCGGGCTTTTAGGTTGACACGGTTCCATCCTATTTTCATAACACCGCAGAAACGGGGCGTAAAATACTTGCTATACATTGGTAACAAAGAAGAAATCCATAAGTTTTGACTTTACACATTGTGTAAGCATTGTATCGAACCAATGGGCGGTTTTCGATTTGCAATAAAAAGAAAAAATAGTTCCAAATGTCTCGATAGATGGCAGGGGGCGTCAACTGGCAATTAGGGTACGTCAATGCCAAATGAAATGAAAACAACCTTACATCAAAATGAACCGATTTGGAAAGTTTAAAGTTTTCCTTTCATTTTAAATTTTGACGTAAGGTTGTTTTCCTTACATTTGACATTGCACACTTGGAACTATTTTTTTTATTTTTAAAAACGCAATTCGAAAACCCTTCGTTGTGGGTGATGCGCTCCAACGTTTTAACTTTTGGTTTGGGTCCTTATGCAAAGTTGGTAACGCGGTCGAGTGTACCGCTGTGGAGAGTCATTGCCGGGAATAAACAAAACTGTTGAAAACCAATTCATTTACCGGCACTTGATCCGATAATGACCAGATCGCTGTTTAATTTAACTTTCCGTTACTGACGATAATTTTGGCCTTAATTCTCACATAGGTAAAGTTGATATTTTTTCCCATTTTCAAGGGCCAATTTAAGGTCCGTATTGAAAGCTTACTCAATCATCAATCTATGTTTGAGTAACGCTTTTGTATGGCATAATCGTCACTCAAGCATTGATTTATGATTGAGTACGCTTTCATAATACGGGTCTTAGTCTTGGACCGAGGTTTATAATAATATATAATATACTAGTTTCTACCCGCTATTTCACACTCCTTTTACTGGGATAAAAACCGTCTACCTCCCTGCCGAATTTCATTTAGATTCGTTCAGCGTTAGGTGTGAAATGGTAACAGACAGAATAACTTTTGCGAGGAGGGCAACTCTGTGACTGAAACGGTGTGTATATGTATTATTAGCAGCGCCTTGCGGTTTCACCCGCGTAGTTCCCGTTCCCGTGGGAATTCCGGGATAAAAAGTAGCCTATGTTCTATTCCAGACTATAATCTATCTCTGTGCCAAATTTCATCTAGATCCGTTCAGCCGTTCTGGCGTGATAAAGGAACAAACATCCATCCATCTAAACTTTCACGTTTATAATATTAGTGTGATTGCACCCAGAGTCATGTATTAACCCACCCCATCAAGGATGGGATATGTTTACCTATCATAAATACTCATATAATTATCTTCTTGGTACAGACGGCTTGGCATTGCCGATGCGACTGTTGAAAACTACTAAGGCTGTACAGTATCCCCATTGTAAGTAAGTAAGTATACTTCATTCTGACGCGCACTGACTAACCGGTGATATCACAGGCAGACTATAGTTATAATGTTATGAATTAACAATAGCCATTTAGTAAGGCCAAATTTAGACCTTTACATTATTTAGTCCCGAAGCCCTTTGACCGTTTTGACCCATAAAATATCAAGAACGGTTTCGACTATTATCCATCACCTAAAGCCACCTAAAAACCTTGTACCTAATAGGTCGTTCACAACAACCAACATCGTTTAGTTGCCTACTTTCATACAGCCTGTCAATACAGAGGCCTTAGTCTGAGTTTATTCTAAAAACATTCGATAAACGTAATCGAAAACCATTTATGTCTTAAACGAAAAAATCTTAGAATGGTAGTAGACACAAACGAAGTGTAGCCAAAAAAATGCGATGAATGAGTCTCATTTTCATATTCGTATTAGTGCTATGCGTAGAAGCAATGAAGTTGTAATTGTTTGTGAACTCACTCATACACAGATTCGTTTTTATTTTTGAAGTGGAGTGGAAGCATCGTACTGTTGGCAATGTCGGTGATTATTAACACTATTTGCTCTTGTTAAAGCTGACAGAATTTTCTACATTATTTTCCAGTAGACTGTACCAATTAAATATAATTTGAAAGTCATAGAAAATGAGTAACGTTTATGTTATTAAAAAATAAAGGTAGCTATTTACATCTGGTAGAGATTCTCGGGTATAGATTACAGTCTCCTGTTTAGTGTGGATGACGTCATTACAAAATTATTAGTTTGCAAATGGTCGGTCTCTTGCAAATTCTGTTGCTGCACTGACAGTCGACGCACCACCCGGAATAACGCTCAAAAATCCGGCCTGTCGACGTTAGCCTCAAGCGAAGAGATGGAGATGGGAAAATCGAGCTTTTAAAATGCCTTTACTTTTTTAAATCTCTAAGGGTATTCCAAACTTAATCAATTAATTATTTCTGCAACGACACAAACTATCTGCTCTGCCAACCGCTCAAATCCATCACTTATTTGATAAATGGTATAACATAAAATGAATACCCCAGTAAATTGACCACCCATTCTGATAAGCCGGGTATGCAATCACTCAATTCAGATAGCGGCCAGTTACCAACAAAACGTTCGCAGTTCGTCGGCTCGTAGCACCCAATACCGAAATTGCCCCGCACCCCATCAGCTGTCTAGTATCACTTCGGATATCTTGCAGTACAAAATGGGCTTTAAGCCTATTGATTAAGATTTAATAAAGCAAATTAAATAATTAGCGATAATGTACATACATTATCTCAACTCACACAACAACCTTTGAAATAAATAAAGTAAACCCTACCTACTACGAAAACTTTTTAATAATATCCCAAAAATTTTCGATTTCGGCAGGATTCGAACCCGCGCCTCACCTTCAGTACATGTGCGCTCTAACCAACTAAGCAACGAGATCGACACGTGCCTGGTCGAAAATATCTGGGACTTCTTACGACTTAAGCGTCGTATTATCTATCATATCATAGTATCACAAAGAGTGGAACTCCGCAGAATTCATGCTTAGAGCAAAAAAACATATGGTAAACGTATTATTTGGTATTTGACTCTATTTCAGAAAAATCTAAATAATATGTACCATTGAGAGTGCATTTGCAAAAAGCAGTCTGAAAATGTTAATTTTAGTTCATACAAGATAAAGTTAAAAACTACAACCCGACTACTACGTGAAAGTTATAAAAGTTTGAAACATTTACATTGACAAAATAGAATGACGTATCGGTCATATTTGATAGGCATAGAGTTGAAAATTAAAATAGGTCGTAGGTATTGTAATTTTTCTCTATGGGGCCTGCAGCCTGCGGCTACCTAAACTTTAATACGCGTTTTGAAGGCTTATTCGGGGTCGGAGCCCTAAATCCTATAGCCTATAACCATCGGGGTATTGAGACGAATCAATCGATACATAATTTGTTGAAATCGAACCAGAAGTTTCAGCGCTACGTGGGAACAAAGAAATCGGCCACATACATACAAACATACAAATATACAAACATACAAACATAGGGTGCTAACCTCATAACCCTCCCCTGTTGGTAGTCGGGTAAAAATAACAAAGTAAATTTTCAAAGCTTTTTGCTTTATAGGGCGTTACTCGCACTGGGTAAATCTTCTACGAAAACTTTTTAATAATATCCCAAAAATAGTTCGTTGGTTAGAGCGCACCTGTACTGAGGTGAGGCGCGGGTTCGAATCCTGCCGAAATCGAAAATTTTTGGGATATTATTAAAAAAAATTCGTAGTAAATTTTCAAATTCAATTCAAACTTTTCAGTGTTTCAATCTGTTTTTAAACCACTCAAAATATAGTAGTAGTAATAATTTTTTTGTATTTTTTTGTGGTTCGTTAGCACTACAGAGTCTAATTGAGTCACTTTTCAAAATTGGGTGTTGGTTTTACACCCAATTTTGAAAAGTGTAGTATTTAGTTTCCTGCATTTGTAGTGAAAAAGACGCATTTTAAGCAAATTCTGTTAAACCTCCTTGCAATACCTATTCTAGGACCAGAGTGAGATTTCAATACAGAAGCACTGTTATTAGTTCTATGCCAGGGCCAAGTCACAATTAACTCTCAACATGTTTCAATTTCCACCGTCGCCTAAATAGTAAATCCCTAGTTATTAATATTTAGTTGGCTCGACATTTGAGACACAAGCACAGGCGAACAGTTGCACAAACTCGTATTGTAAAGCTCTTTTCATATAGCAAAACAAACACTGAACACTGACCTACTTCGACGGAAAATAAATAAATAAATAATGCTGGACAATTGACACAACATCATCTAGCACTTAATAAGCAGAGCTTGAGTTTGAAATTGAAAACCAAAAAAAAATTGAATCTCGCACCAACCCGCGTCGAACCACCATAGGGGATGAAACGTTTGTGTTATTCCAACACAAACTAGGTTTGTACTTAAACCGCTTACTTGTTTCATAATAAATTCATCAAACTATTACTTAGCAGTTTGTCCAAAAAACTGTTCGTCCAAATCACGTTTTGTCCAACCATATAATCAAAACATAATTCATTTTAATAGACTCCAGGGTTCCCGAGATCTCTGCTAAAATACATAATGGGCAAAGCATTTTCATGATTCTTTTTTCGATTTTTTTTTCTCAATCGTGTTTTTATGTTCAAGGAACGAAAGAAAATATTGATTTTTGCATAATTTGATCCCGTGAGTAGGTACTTCGATGTATGCCCAGGACAGGACAACCAAACCCGTTAGATTCGCCTTTCTAAAGGTTCGGTTATAAATATTATATCTGTCACAATATGCACATACCCTTACAAATAAAGGAGCAAAGTTTAGCGCACGGCAAACTTACTGCATTTTCCTATTGATATCCAACGGTCGCCTCCGAGAACTTTGATAGAATCAGATACTTTGATCCAATCTTTATACTACAAGTCGGATATTTGATCATACTTTTCAGATTTTCAAAGTTTACGTGAAGAATAGAGTTTATTTTCAGAAGTTTAATAACTTACAGGTTGTTTACTTACTCTTATTATTAATTTGTTTAAAATACATCGAGTGGTATGTAAAATACTTTTTCACTTCTCTTGCTCAAAAAGTGTGTCAATTAAGTGTAGCTTAGCGTGCGTAAAATACGGTTAAAAAGTAATTTTTCTTTTTAATTTTTGTTTGAAATTATCAGCCAGTACAAGACATTCGTCCTCTTACATAAAGACTCGACTTTTTGGTGTTCTATTTACAAAGAACATACATTTCATTTGAATTTATTTTTGAAAATAGAACTGAAAGCGCCTTTTTGTCATTGTTGGATGTTTTGTATGGTGATTCTTCCTCCATGGTAAAACGTGTAGGTAGATATTAACTTTGCGTTGCGCGTAACGAAAACACAAAAAAAGTTAGTATCAATCAGAGCGAAATCGCTGGAATATTTTTGTTTGATACAAATTTAAGTGAAGATGAATTTGGCTTATTTAATTGAAAATGCCATCAAGCGAAAATCTATTTAATTATATGCAAATGGGACGAAATGACAATGAAATAACCAATTTTTTTTTCGATTCGCTAAACAAATGCTTACACGTTTGCCTTTTTTTTTTATACGTAATAATAGAAAAAAATTGGGAAACATTTATAACTTTTTAAGAAACCTATTATATACGAGACGAAACAGATATGGTACTTTAAGACTAACGACAAATTCGTGAAGTAGAGAAGTGAAATCGGTATACCTACTCTGTCCATGCAGTTATATTACTTTTGACAACTCGAGAGACAATCCTCCTTTCCAATTACCTCGTAAAGTAATAATGCTCTACCGATTCGATTTTGTATGAAAATCAAAGAAGATGTAATTATTGCTCTACATTTTGGTTTATTTTACAAAATATACATTTTGGAATCTGACAATTTACTTGCTACTAGTTTACGGCCGCGGTTTTGCACGTGTTTTTCTAGGATAAAAAGTAGACTGTGTTCTTCTCCGGGTTATCATTATACATATTTCTATCCTTGCCAGATTGCATTATGATCCATTCAGCCGTAAAAACTTTACAATGTCAGTAACGTGAGTACTGTAAAGTTACAGCAACTCACGTGAGTTGCTGTAAAATTACAGCAACAAGAGTTTCAACTATTAAAATTAAATACCTACATTCGAGAGAGTTGAAACTCTCTCAAAGATATAACTCTCTTTGGCATTGATATTTTTCGAGCCAACTGATGCCCATCACTAATAAGGAAATATCTATAAATAGAACAGTATCTATGGTATATTTCGTGACTTTATTCCGATTTCATTAATTCAGTCAACAAATAGGGACTTCATAGAATTGCTTTATGATTATGTTTGTGTCTGTTATTATGTAAAAGGTTATAGCCGGTCCTTGTATTTTTCTTATAAAATAAGTCTTTTTTATCGGTGTCATAGTGAAAATTTTGTAATGTATAATATGCTAGGTATTTTTGCGAAGTTATATTTCGGTTCTCAGAATCATAAGTTAAAACTTTTCCATCTGTTTCGTTGATCAAGTAGGTACTGCGCAATAATGGTAGAGAAAGGAAAGAGAAATGCTATAAATAATTTTTATTACTTCCCTGATATATAGCTGCGAGAATTGTTTGATGAAGGAATATTCAATTGAATTTTAGTTCTAGTACGAGTTAAAAAAAAAATCATGAGTCATCGGTCGTTTGAAAAGTTGTGCTGAAAAATTCTTAAACTATTTCTGTAGTTTTTACATTTGTGTGACTTTACGTTGTACCGACGACTGTTGATAACAAGAGCTCGCAGATTCGGTTCCTGCAGCGTGACATTATGTTTAATTTCCTGTTTTGGATTCTGGTATTATGTTTGGTGGTTTCAGTTTCTATGAAAGATTATTTCTGGCTTCGAGATAATTGTCATTATTTTTTTAATTAAGAGAAAATATGGGTATTTATAGAAAAAAAGAATGACAATTTATGTATATAATTTATAAAGGGATTTTTTACTGAGAAATATAGCAACGGGTAACCCGTTGGTTGCTATAATTCGCAGTAAAAAAGGGACGCGGAAGAAGCGGCGAGTATCAGTGACAGGTCATATTAAATGAGTTGAGCTACCTGTAGACTGTTTGCAGCAGTCTTCAGTTCGCTCAATTGTTTCATTTGTAAATACTAGTTCTAATTTGTTTCTTTTATTTGATTATAATTTTCTTCGTTAATAAAGTTTAATTAAATTAATTAGGTAGAAATATAAATCACTATGCTGCGAGACTTAGGGAATACTTATCGTGAGACGTTAGGAATAGGTGCGTCTCTCGTGAGTCGTGGGGAATAGGTGCGTCTCTCGTGAGTCGTTGGGAATAGGTGCGTGTCTCGTAAGACTTTGGGAATAGGTGCGTCTCTCGTGAGACTTTGGGAATAGGTGTGTCTCCCGTGACTCGTTGGGAATATGCGCGTCTCACTCGAGACGTTAGGAATAACTATAATAATAATAATAAATCGTTTATTTTCTCTTCACAAAAGGTCATCTTATCGTTTAATTGTTAGTTAGATGTAATGATGACAGACCAATACCTGTTTTTGAGAGACTGGTGCCACTGATAGGTGTTACTAGGTATAGCTCAAATGATTGTATGGTTTTAAGCTACTTGTTCCGGGTTTTGTGGTTTCTTAGCTATAACCGACCGGTTACTAGCAAGCAAAGCCTCAGAAATAGTACACAATCTCTGACCTGAATTCCATACAAATATGGACAATAGCGGGAGGTATTTGCGAGTGTAAATTGAAACATGTCGGCTGTTAATTGTGTCCAGGACCGGCGTAGGATAATCCCCTCGACCTTCGCCACTTGACGGGTTAACACCCTGTTAATAAACCTGAGGAATCTCATTTCACACTTATTTATAAATGGGACAGTTTGGATGTTTGAATGGATATTTTGTTCACGTCAAATCTAGTAAACGGATCTGGATTAAATTTTGCATAGATTTATGTAGGCATTATAACTCAATTGATCACTGATTTTTTTTATAAGAAACTTTAATATCTGACGACCTCTGTGGCGCGGTGGACGAAGGTCCTCCTGCGACGCAGGACGTTACGAGTTCGATACCCGCCTCGGGATAAATGTTTGTACGATCTGTAGATATTTGTTTCGTTTTGGTCGTTTGCTATTAATAAAAAATATCTAATTGTGTATTGTATTGAGTAGGTACATATAGGAGTATCTGGCACAGCGCATCAGCATTGCCATACAGCGGGGCAATGTATGGAATTGATATGGATTAGTTGAGCTACCTGTAGATATTGAGCAACAGTCTACAGTTAGCTCAATTGTTTCAATTGTAAATACTAGTTTTAATATAATTCTATTATTTGATTGTAACTTTTTTTGTTAATAAAGTATAATCTTTATTATGTGTATCAGTTCTCTAGTACCCATAACACAAGCTCTGCTTAGCTTGGGGATAGATTATGCTGTGTGAATTGTCCAGCATTATTATTATTAATATCTTTAGGCCTCTTTTTATCCAGGAAACAATGTGTGCGAAGCTGCGTGCTGAAATTAGTCTTTTTTACACTTACACCGAAAGTTTTTAGTAAGTGTAAACCTGCTTCAAAAGGATTCCAAGACAAGTTTGAAAGACAAGAGGTGCTTGAGCGTTTATAAGGGCTTGTTTTTAATCTTTTTAATGGTTCTTATCCAGTGAATGGTTTATTGAAAGTTACTATTTAATACTAGCTTCCGTCCCTTACTTTGCTTTATCTTTTCTTAGTATAAATTTGGCTATACTTAGATTATTAGTAGTTTCGAAAATTATTCCACCATTTTTTGAACATTTTTAAAAAAATGATTTTTTCATAACAGATGATATATTATACGAAAGTTAACACATGACTCAGTGTCGCCACGAAAGCTTCGTTAGGAGTAAGTTAATGTTGACTATAATAGAATGTATAATACTTAAAATGTAATACAATATTATTTGCCTATCAAAGTCTAAATGTAATGTGGTTTAGATACAGGTCAATATTTAGATGAACTTACCCATCATACTACGTTGTAATAACATGAAACGAATTTTCTATCAGAGCTTAATACTTCAATGAAATTACGTACTTAAACCTAGAGTCTCGTTTAAGATCATAAAAAATAATTATAGGATTATTACTGGGTTTACGATACAGGGCGTTCGTGTTCAGAGTTCTTTCTTGATAACCAGAGAATATTTCCTGAAGATAGCGCGAAGTAATCTCAACGGGAATTATGTTGTTTTATTTTATTTACTGCCTCTTACTTTTGCGGAAAGCTTTGGACGTAAATGTTTTGCGCCGTTTTCGTGGCGTATTCTCGATTTTAGCCATCGTCCTATAGCTACACCAGATTGTCTGTTGCTCTTTGTTCCTTTAGTAACTATTGACTTTGTGAGTGTCTCACTGACCTAGAAAAACTGAACGCGCAAGATATTGTAACTTGTTTTATAATAAATATATATATATAATAAACTCGTAACAAGTGTAAGTTGTGGTGAACAATAAGATTTCGAAAGATATTCCATAATAAAATCCAATTTAATACATGTTTTCAAATACTAGGATAAGGATAGAGATTTAAATTATTATTCAATCCATATCGTGAAACTAATTTGTTCTGGTAATTGAACTTGACGGGAAAAATCAGCTTGTATTATGGAATGCAAGCACTGCTTAGCTTGGGGCTAAATAATGCTGTATGGATTGTCCAGCATTATTTATTAATTGATTTACTGTGATAACTGATCCTAAACTTCCAAAGTTATAATATTCTCTCAAGTTAACGCTGTCAGATCTACACCCGAGCTTTTTTGGCCTTTTCTGACGTGTCTATCTGAAAACACAAACAACTGTAAGGAGGTTTACTCTGCATATAATAATTGCTCGGTGGAGGTTAATAAAATAAGAAGACAGTTTATATCACATGCTCTACATGTTGTCAGGCAGATTATGCCCCTTCGTAAAGTCACGCTAGTATGTAGGCAGCTATACGTGTCCAATTACGAGTGAATCACTCGAAATGTCCTCTTTGATCTTGTTGCGAACAATAAAAACTGGGTTGGGCCTGGAGGCACAACTACTGACAATGCGACCGTAAAATATATCGGCGTTATTTTCATGTTTACTTTTAGTGTTGGGCCATCGATCCAATCTGAATAAATGCGGCTTGGTTTATAGTGTGTCTGTTTTTTATACTAACAGGGTTGGGTAAAACAACACGGGTTTACTACGGATGTTTACATTTGCAAGAGTCCAGATTGCGTTACTAGGCACGCAGCGTGCCGTGAATCTGAAGCGTGCCGCACGCTTACTAAGTGTGAGGCCAAACGAGCGTAAATTTTTGAGTTGTCAGTCGCGTAATTTCTGCTGCATTTGGTTTCATAGAAAAGTCCTGTTTGATTCACACGGCGACGCAAAATGAGTTATATGCTGACTCACGCGCATAGTTCGAACCGAATTGTGTTCACGGGGATGAGGGGAGCGAGGAATCCATCAGTCAGGTACAGATTCCCCATCTGGCAGCCCAACAGATTTTATGCTGGTGTCATACAAAATTTGCAGACCGAAAATACGCGACTCACAACTCAAAAAATTACGCTCGTTCGGCTGCAGCCTAAAAAAATGTAAAGTAAAAAAGTAATTCCGAGACTGTATCCGCTGGGTAGACTTGTAATTTTAGCAATTTCCTTTATTTTTCTGTATCATCTAGCCCCAAAGTTAACAGAGCTTGAGTTGTGGAATGACAAAATTGAATAACTGTAGTTACAGAGAGCCTTCATATCACTTTCTACTCATCTATTTGCAAATGGCTTTGTTAAAAAACTTAAAAATTCACAAAATATGCAAATGTCTCTTAAATTAAAAAGTGTGATCTAATAAAAACGTCAGCAGTAAGCCTTTATGAAAACCAAGCGGTAAATAAGGCAAAGGTTCCTGCAGTAGCCATTTGTCCCTGGGAGCAATCGCGGGAATGAGCAAAAACAAGTGAAAATAAAGTGAAAACGTTGTTATTCTCGTGTGGATTACTTCGTTCCTGTTATTCCAGTGTCTCTGGAGTACTCGGATTAAAAAGTATGAACTTAACGACTTACGTGTCCTCATACCAATGGATCTTGATTGTACTAATTTTGAATCGTGTTGGTACGAGTCTAATATCTGGGATTTATCGCATATCTTTTATATATATCTATAAATATGTATCTATACGAATATTATAAAGAGGAAAGATTTGTTTGTTTGAACTAAATAGCCTGCGAAACTACTGTTATTCTCTAAGTCTGTAAGTCTGGTCAAAGTGACGCGTGACCCGAGAACTGGTGAGTATCTGGCACAGCGCATCAGCATTGCCATACAGCGGGGCAATGCAGCCAGCTTCTTGGGCACGCTTCCGACTGGTATTGATATGGCTCAGTTGAGCTACCTGTTGATTTTTTGCAACAGTCTGCAGTTAGCTCAATTGTTTCAATTGTAAATACTAGTATTCATTTAGTTCTATTATTTGATTGTAATATTCATTTCGTAATTATTAACCATGATATTTTTTGGACAGAAACCGTCTACGCCATCTTCAAAGACCGATGATGAGGATGATTCTTTGATCCTAGTTGCGCAAAACTAGAAGCTACCTAGTTGAAATTCATTCGATAGTAAATAAGAAATTTGATCCCAATGGAGACACCGTAAAATCCAAGTTTTCATAACAAATATTACGTTTTCCTATTATGGCGAACACTAATCGGTTCCATTAAAGTTTGTTACTACAATTATTTCGGGCAAAGACTATTTTGTTCCATGCTGCGATACTGAAGCCTCTGTTTCTCTGAAAGTATTTTAGTGATATTAATATTGAAATATTTTCATATAAAGATTTCATGTTTCTCGGCCCTCAAGTAAAGTTTTAATATGTACGACCTTTTATTTATTTGGGGCATCTGTCTGTCTGTTACATTTTCGCGCCGAAACGGCTGAACGGATCTTAATGAAATTTTACAGGGAAATGGTATCCCGGGGACGGACATGTGCTATTTGAAAAGCGCGTGCAGCAGTAGTAGTTATACTATAAATTCAATATTCGTCAAAAAACCTGATTGAGTTTGTAAATATATTTCTAAAGAGAAAAGTACATTATAAAGGATAGGTACTGGTATAATTGTATATTCATTGTTATATGGAAAGGGATGGTTTGTACCCTTGAAATTTAAACCGGAACAAAATAATGAGTATAATTTTCAGGGGCAGAGAATCAGAAATAAGCGGACTCCAAGGGAACCCTATCAGAACTTCAAATAAGATTCAACGACGCGTGCTTATAAGGACGAATTTAGGTTAACTCTTATCATTTGTGACGTCATGAACCTATTCTGCCACAAGAATGGGCTCCGATTTTGTAAAGTTTGTGAGCGCCCGCAACGCATCTTCTGTCCTCTGATAATACAAGTGATAAATCGCCCAGCATCTTACACCTTATAAAGTACCCAATTTACTATAAAATATTGTCGTGGGAGCCATTATTTATTTATTTATTATCAACATAAACTACGCATACTATGAACTGTTCATTATTCCCGTGGTATTTGTGGTTGTATGATAAATCAATTGTGTGATTTTATAGTTCGCACTTTATTAACACATGAATATTGCCTGTCTAGAGCACGCATAATAGTTTTCATGACAATATCCGATAAAAAAAAACCAAATTACCTTGTAACAGAATCATTTATGCCCTATTTCGATGATATTATTTTATTACCAAAGTTATTATATTAAAAGTTATATATATTTTATAAAAATTGAATGGCAACATATTTTGTGAAAGCTTGTTCATAAATGTTGCCATTGAAATAAAACTTGTTACACCAGAATTCACAAACTGTAATAAGATGGAAAGACTCAACTCACAAATTATTTTCAGAGAGTCAATCAAAATTATTATTCGGCAGCAGGAGTTCGGTTGCTCTGGTTGCTTGAAGTTTCAAAAGCATTGCTATTACAGAATCGTGTCTGTCTCTCCACTTCTCCAGTCTTTGTTAGTCTGATGGAATATTAACCAGACCAATTAAACTATACCATTAGATATCTATATCTTTCTTTTACAATTGGTATTGATAAAGGTTTATGGAGGTCAAAACAATTTCCATTAGACAATAAATGTTTAGACTGTTTTAGTTCATAGTTTTATGTAGCGTAGAATAAATTCAGTACTAATTTGGTTTCGATAGGTAGGTAACTATTACTAGGCAATTTTAGTAATTGGCTAGCGACACTAACTGTAATAATGGGAAAGTAGGATTCAGTTAGGTTGGGCAGCCCTTGGGAAACTGACACACTGATTGAAAACGAAAGTTTTCAATCAGTGTGTCCTGTCCTGTCATGACCTACGAAGCTGAGACGTGAACTCACGGTAGGGCTGGTCCACCATTTGTAAGTCGCCCAGCTAGCTATGCTCGGAGTTTCTCTGGAGGTTAAGATGCGTAACGAATACATTCGCCAGAGAACCAAGGTTACTGACATAGCTCAAAGAATTAGCAAGCTGAAGTGGCAGTGGGCTGGCCATATCTCTAGAAGAACCAACAACCGCTGGGATAAACGTGTTATTGAGTGGAGACTACTCTATCGGTAAACGAAGTGTGGGACGCCCTTCGGCTAGATAGGAAAACGACCTGCGAAAGACTGCAGACAGATGCTGGATGCATCAAGCTGAAGACAGGGCGCTCATTAAGGGAGGCCAATGTCTACAAGTAGACTAACAAGGCTGATGATGATGAGGTGCATATTAGTAGGCAATTTTAGTAAATGGTTCGCGACACAAACATGGCCCATGGGAAAAAGTTTATTTCACGCTGATAATACTTTGATTAGTTTGACAAACGTATTACCAATTTAAAATAGCCTGCCAACATTCAAAACGTAGGTTAGCAAGGTAGCTGGGTCGATCCCCAGTGAAAAGCCCAAACCTCCCTTTATGGCCATCGTAAAAGAGGTAGGGTAAGTAATTTTATCACTGGCTAGTTCCCCAGATTGAACTGAATTTAAATTTTCCCTTGCATTTTGCTCAGGAAATGAGACAGCGGCCGAAATGGGGTGAAAAATATTGGTGTTTATAAAATATAGTGTCGCTAAGGAAGTTGTTTTGTATGGATAATGGCGTATATATTCTGCTGGGGCTTTCAAAAGGTTATGCACATAGAAGCTTCTGAGATGCTTCGGTGCCTTGTCAATATTTGTGAATATTAAAATATCAAACCAACCATGAAATGAGATTATTTTCTCGTTGAATTATTACATATCGGAAGAATGAAGCATGACTATAGGTATAACCCAGTTATGGCGACTCATGTTTCTTTCCTTATTTTCTTTGTCATTTATTTCTTCCGCTATAACTTCACTTCATTTGTGACATATGTGTCGTCATTTGGAAGTTTAATACGGATGTCAAATAGGCCTTAAGATGGCAAGTAGTTATTATCTAGAGACCGGATTATATGCAACAGAAAAAGCTCAAAATATGCATGAAATATGCACAAAACTTAATGAAAAGGGTCAAAATATGCAACATTAAATAAAAAAATAAATAGACTGCTCTTGACTTTAATTCTAAATCACATACAATTAGTATAATATCGACAGTAATAAAGAACTATTTAATATTTTGTGTTTTTGTAGACTTAATCAATCGGATACTGTTTCAAATGTTTCAAATACGGCCGCAAAACTCAGCGTATGACTGTCCCTTACTTCTGAAAACCCGTTTTTTGGACGAATTTGATGACTTGACTCTGGTAGTACATTCGTATAAGCCAAAGACCGAAATTTCAATGTCAAAAAATTTAATTTCATCATTCCAAAATGAAAAAGGAATTCAACTACGTACGAAATTTTCGTTTCATTGGATTAGAGTAGGTAGCGATCGAACAAAACGAAACGAAATTTCGTAATGAAGTAAGGCTCCTGTGTACGAAAAACAAAAGACGATCGTGCCAGCTTTTAGTAAAGGATTAACATAATACAATGTTAGATTTAATTTGTTCATTTTATTATCAATAACTATCCTACCCGGAAATACCTACATTACAAATATAGCAAAAATATGAATCATCACAAGATTTTACGTAAAATGTGCAATTAACGATGAAAATGGGCTACATAATATGTAAATGCATATACAAATATGCAATTGCAAATAATCCGGTCTCTACTAATAACCATACCATTGGCACTTAGACTGATCGTGTACAAGGTAACGGGTTAAAGTCTCATCAACCTCGAAACTTCAAACAATAACCATTGGGATAGACACTTAAACCTAATTTAGGTTCTGGTTCGATGTTCTTAGTAGTCGACAATCTGAGCAAAAAGGAAAGCGATGATAAGATCCTGCGATCTCATGAGTAAAAACCGGTATTTTTAGATGTTATGGTGACTGGCTATTTAGTCAAGCGAGGTAATAGAGGTTTAATGTGGCCAGTTTCAACGGAGACTTTAACTGGCCTTATGCGTACCTAATCATAATACCAATACAAATGACGACCGATATGGGGCTTCGCACGCGTTGTTTAAAGTTATTTCTATCCCATAGGGACTGATTTATGAGAGAGAAAGTACGTACTCTCCATTCTTTCAACTAACTCTATGCCAAAAATCAAGTCGATTGGTTGCTTAGTTAGGGCGTGAAGGAAGGACAAACAAACAAACGCATTTATAATATTAGTATAGACAAATTATTATTATGTACATAATACACAGCATCGCTTAACCTAAGAAACAAATGCTTTGGTGGTGCTGTGGTATTATATGAAAATTTTAGAAATGCAAAATTTTCATATCGGATACCATTATAGAAAATTGTATACCATTATGGTATACATATAAATTGTATACCATAGTATACAATTTTCTTACTTACGATATTCATTGACATAAGTAGGTATACGAAAAACATAACGACTTTGTCGGTTTTTATCCCAGGTGGTTGATTACAACAATTATTCCTGCCATCGCAAGCCACGTTGTAAACAGCTCACGTCTGCCGGCGGTGAGCCTTCAGTTAATAATTCAATCACTCTTCTGAGAGCCCTGAGAGGCAGGCAAACGCACAAATATGCAAATATGGGCCAGATGATACTTACCAACTTTTGTATTAAATTTGTGGGTTAAATCTTGATATGCGGCCGAAGGGTCAAAGTTATAGGGCATTTGTAAACAGTACTTCACAATATGTACCTAACTCAAATGGATCTTTAGACTTCTTTGGCACAGCGGGCGAAAACCGTATTTAATTAAGTTAGCTTTTTGCCTATTGTAAATGCAACTAACGACAATAAAAATGAAATATAAATCATTTATTTTAAAAATAACACAAGCTAAAATATCTTTATTAACAAAGAAAATTAACAATCAAATAAACGAAACAAATTAGAACTAGTACTCACAATTGAAAAAATTTAGCTAACTGCAGACTGTTGCAAACAATCTACATGCAGCTCAAATGATCCATATCAATACCAGTTGGAAGTGTCCCAAAGACGCTAACTGCATTGCCCCGCTGTATGGCAATGCTGATGCGCTGTGCCAGATACACAGCTCTCGGGTCACGCGTCGCTTCGACCAGACGCTATGATAATTGTTTTAAGCTAAAATTAGACTATGCCTATTTGTACAAAAACAATCTAAGACCAAAGGAGTAAATTCAGCATTTTGCTGTAAACCTGATTGAATTAAGTCCTGTCATTTTGCGTTTAAATGCAAAACAAAAATAAGCCTATTTAATTCTAAAAGGTACAATTGTAACGGTATCTCATTCATTTTCCACCATCTAGGTTACTCCTTCTTGGCAGCCTGAACGAACCGCTACAGTAAATGGCGTCGTAAAACACAAAATTATCCTTATCTCAACCTTTCTGTAAACCACTTCCGGCGTAAATGAAACCAGATATAAAACCTTAAATTACAAATAAGTAATAAACCCATTATTAGATATGGCAAGATATCAAAAAGCTATAATAAATTCTAAATTTGTTGTAAAATTTTATACGATCTCTCGTTCAGCTAAACTGAACTTTGCGGACGATACGAAGTTTATGTTCTATACAAAGATACCTAGTAGTTATATGAATACTTGAGAAACATATTTAAGTTGAATGAAGTCGCCAACACTTAGAGTTCAAACTTTTGATAAAGCTCCCATGTAAATGTATATCCAATTGCGATAAAGAGCTTTTTGAAAATTCATTTAGGGGATTAGTTGAGAATTAGAAAAGCTTTTGTACTAAACTCTCTCCTTCGTTGTTTACTAATTCTAGACCAATATAAATTTAATTAAAATGAGTGTTTTTGATAAATGTCTATTTCGACAGGATTTTCTTTAAGGCTGTGGTATGGGTCAAACTAGCGCCGCCACCTATTTAATCTTATTATCACGTTGAAAAGAAAATTTCAAAAATCTATCGCACAGTTTGTGATACCTGATGCTTTTTTTAATGCCTCTGTAATAGTTTTATTCTATTAGGTTTAGGTAGAATATCGAAGTTGCCCTTGGTGGCCACCAATATCTATTTTCGAAACTGAGACATAGAATATAGAAAAATCTGAAAAAAGATATATATTACTAATTAAGGATCTAGTCTCGTCAAAGTTGCATTCGGTTACAAAAGTCAAAAGTCAATAACTTTATTTCTTTAGGCTTACAAAAAAGCACTTAGACAAGTCAAATTGTATACATAACAGTTTTATAAATAGTATTTATCAAACAAGAAACAAAATGTTATTGATTTTGTTCGCTTCAATTGTTTGTCCACTAGTGGAAGAAGCGAAAAATAAACCACTAGTAAGTTTGTATAATCCTTAAAATACACAAATGTACACCATAAAATAACATTACAAAGAGACATCACATAAGATAAGTACAATGGGCGGCCTTATCGCTAAGAAGCGATCTCTTCCAGGCAACCTTTGGATGAATTATTAACTGATTTTGAAAATTCAAGAATTTACAAAATTACGTTAAGTTAAGTTAAGTTTCATACAAAAATTATTCCTGAGGTATTTGTGGGTATTAGTCCAGCAAAACTTAAAACAGTGTAAAAGTTTACAAAACATTCAAATTACGTACATACAAACATTTATTCTCTGATCATTGTGGTATAAGTATTTTTATACGAAAGATAGATATCGCATCTGTAAATATTTGCATCCAAACAAAACCTTCTCGTTTAAGTCACGGATTAACCATACTTATATGAGAATAACGAGTTAATTTTATTTGACGTGGAACGTTTAAAATTGCATAATCAGCGCTTGCCAGGAGGCATCTTGCCAGAATCCTGTAGTGATAAATCTCACTGGATTCCATTGAATAGAGACTTGTGCGAATTATTAACGCCCCATTAGTCTCCGCCAAACGTCTTTATTTGTATAGAAAATCTTATTGAATCCTATATATATATACCTACCTACAGCGAGAATTATAAATGGTTTATCGGCTCTCCGTGCTCGCATTAATCAGATGCCCTGCTCTGCTTGTTATCTTCGCACCGATCGGATTGTAAGATAAACGACGTTTAATCTTCAATAGGAAAAAATAACTATTGAATAGTTGACGGACTTGATAACAGAAAGAATGAGAAACAGACAGAATGAAGAAAAGAAAGAATGTGAAAAATTTGAAACAAAAAGAAACGGAACGTTATAATTAAAGTTGTATTATTGACGGTATATATGCAAAATTCAAATTACTTGTAAAGACAAATGTCACCTCAGTCTGCCTGTGACCATGGAAGCTGAAAAGCCTCCGAAACGTCAGGTTATAAACAAAATATAAAATATACGCGATCAATCCGGTTAAAACAGTGTTTTATTATGAGTTCTCGCGAAAATAACCTTAGAATATACTACAAAAAGAAATGTGAAAATATTTCAATAGACCGATAACGGAATTATAATATTTGTTAGTAGGTACCTGTTGTAGTATTTGACAAAAATTACTTTTTCCGAGTAAGTCCCGTCTGGTCCGGTGGGTAATCTGCTCCGATGCCGGGGCAGATCCTTTTTTCTGGCAAAGCTCTTAAGATTTCAGCAACATGCGAACTTTCTCGGCCCAAAATATATCGCATGTCCCACACGCGAAGGATGTTCTGGACATCAATCGCTCCTGTCCTAATAACCGTTTAAATAGCAGAAAGATTTATGGAAAATCCCCAACAAAAGAGCCCTCGATCCTACTCCGATAAATCTACGCACGAAATAATACGATCCCAAGCGATTTGTACTAGGACAAAGATTGTTTCGGCCGCTAGGTAATAAAGGAAGCTGAGCATTGAGCAATGAATGAGCAAATTGGTCTAAAGCACGATCATGACTCGATTAAAATTATGATGGCTTCTCTCAAGATTACCTAGAAATTCATTACAGTTTATTTCATGCATGTTTGTCCATTAAAAAGGATTTGATTATGACTCGAAAAAATTATGACGGCTTATCTCTCAGGATTACCGAGAAAATCATTATAGTTTATTTATTTAATGCATTATTATTATTTATTGTAATGACAACAATGACAATGTTTAAGCTAAAACCTTTTCTGTAGTGTAGAGCAAATAAATAAAACTTTAACTGTCCTGTAATTAAATACAACTTTTTTATCTACACTAATATTTTAAAGAGGGATGATTTGTATTTATGTATGTAACGAATAAACTTTAAAACTACCGGACCGATTTTAAAAATTCTGTCACCGTTAAAAAACTTACTTTTCGTGAAGTAACATAGACTATGTTTTATCCCGGAATTCCCACGGGAACGGGGACTACGCGGGTGAAACCGCGAGGCTATTATCGGTGTTACAATTTTGAGGTATTTATTACATCATTATTAATATCAACATTGACATTTGAAAAAAAACTAAAACGTTTTACGTATTCCCAGTAGTTTTGTGCTTATAGAACTACTACTGCGAAACAAAATTGTCCCAGTAGTCATTTGAACATGCGGAAGTATATGCGATATTGCCAAAGGAAACTTTATAGAGAAACTAAAATCTTGTCTTTTCATTGTATGATTTGAGAGTTTAGATGCAGTTTGAACTAATATTCAAACTGTATCTAATCAAGGTATGTAGGTAAATTAGATTGGACAAAATTCTTGTTTAAAATAATAAGGAAACTTATAAATCATATTATAAGTTTACAACGGCTGGGCTTCGATTCGTAACTTGTGTTCCCATTAAATATTTTATGGCCCTACAGCCTGTTTCTGTACGAAGCCCCGGGGGAACATTTGGCTTGTTTTATAGGTTACATCACGTCTTACATACAGCTACAGCTGACGGATCTGAGGAACACTAACTAGTGAAATTACGATGGCTTTAAACATTTTTTTGCTTATTTGCAGAAACCTATTGTTTCTTTTTTGGTGGTTAAAAATATTACAATCAGAATACTAATTTCAATTATGAATAAATATTTTTCAATTATGTAGTATAAATATTATATTGTATTTTTACAGATACCACGCATGCGAATAAATACAAAAAGAATACACACTCACCATCCGCCAAGCGTGGTGATTGTGGGAATACCCTCTTTCTTTGATTCGGGCAGTGGACCTCGCCGTATGTCCGCATACCCAGCGCTGGGGTTATGGGTATTACTGGGGAGTAATACCGATAACCCCGGCGGGTGGGGGATGACAGAGTCGTTACATGTCATAGAAAGTAACAGTAAAATAGTCTAAAATAGTCAAATTCCTTTCACTTTCATAAAACATAAAATAAAATCGGATAAATTACATTGTTAATAATAAATTTACCCCTTCCCTTATTCGAGTCTTCCAGATCCACGGGCTGAGTTAGAGGGGTAGATTTTGACGCCGCTACCGACACGACCTAAAATAGTTTAGTTTTAGGTTCTTATCAAATTAATATAAGGTAAGACAAACCGAGACAAAGAGACTACAATAAATTTGAGTACATACACACAAAAAAATCTAATAAAAAATAAACAAAGCAAGCGTCTAGGTGTTCTTAAAAGAATCTGTCCTGCTGAGAGCACTTACTCACAATTTATCTTTCTGAGGATTGCTTTGCTTGTAATCTGTTATGTGCGCGATCTAAGAATTGATGTAAAAAATGACGGGGTCTTTTTGGACCGCTGCTGCTCGGATACGGATTGTGGATTCTTTAAGGCATAAATAATTGTTTGCAAGGTTCAAAGACCTTGTAAAATCTGACAGATTTACGGATTTGAATAACTGAAGATTTTTTTTGTCATGAGAGTCCATTAGGTCCCAGTTTCTGACATAAAAATTTGTTGAGAGAGGCCCCAAGTCCTCCTACAAGACACCTTTAACATAAATCCTCAGGCCAACTCTACTATTATACGTGTCATAGGCTATATAAGACCAAGTTCGGTCTGGCGAGCCTTATTAGGGCTCATGATAAAAATGATAATCCTTGATGTCTAGTGTCGATGTCATCGAAATCGATGAGCCATGAGGACTATATAGAGATATTTTAAATTATTTTTTGCGGCACGGAGACCACTAGAAAAGCGCTCAGCGTAAATCGTTACTTGTTTCTGCTATTCGTCCATTTCTGTTTCATACGGATACGGAACCATGCACATCACTGTCTCGGCTGGGGCGTGAGAAACGCGACAAAAACCACCCCCCACTCCACTTTGTTCAGCAGAACCATTACACAAAGCATTATTCCAAATTACATCGCAGACGTTACGATAAAATTTATCCGATAAGATAAAGAAATGTTGTTTTTCAATTGTTTTTATAATAAAAAGCAGAATGTTAAAGTTTAAATTGGATAATCCCCTAATTTGTTTTATTGCGTTAAGCGCCCACTTTATTTGTGTTGGGGTGAACCGAGTGACCTCTGTCGACTTTAATATTGAATTAAGGCACAAGGTACAATTTATTCAGGGAAAGCTGCCTGCGATATACGGTCTTCTAAAATCCTATAGTTCCTTTTAAAAAACGCATGTTTTTAAACTAAATAAATTCGAATGGCTTTTCAGTAAAAAGCTATAGTTTATATGCTTTTAACTTTTCCATTTTTTGTACCTCAACTTTTCCACCTAAAATCTGATAGGATCATAGTGGGTATCAAAAATTTTAGCTCATTGGATATAGATTGGATATCGCTAGGATAGGAATTAGGATACTTTTTAGTACATCTATGGATTAAACACTTTACGATTAAAAAAACTATAAATAAATCTCGTACAATTTAAATATCTATTTAGAATTAGTGCGTGAAAGACATGTTTCTTTTGTTGTTTTCTCGTATCGTTTTGTCGAATAGAAATTAAAATTCTTTTTTTCTGGGTTATACCTATAAATTACCAGGTACCTATACAGGGTGCCACAAAACATGTGTACTAAGCCGACAGGGGGTCATTCTGAACCCCGAGGGGATCAACTGTTGTTCTACAATTTTTAGAACATCTATAATTTTTTTACGTTCTTAGAACATTTCTAACATTTTTATCATTGTTTTGAAATTTCAAGGGATTTAACGTTTATCTCAAAAACCAGCACAAAACATTCGTGAATAGAAATAAAAAAACTTAATATTTAAACAAATAATGTCCAGACGGGTTTCAGAACCAGTAAAATCCGAATGGGGGGTTAAATATACGTCATGTACGTTGCACACTGTAGACATTAACCTTACCTGCATATTAACTTACGACCGATCTTCCTGATTTACATTAGTACCTCTCCGAGTTTAACCTCGTTACTTGCTATGCATTGTTCGAGACATGGTCAAAGATTCCTTACATTTCATAAAGCTGTTAAGCTGTGACCACACTATAGAATCTTCTAGTGTGTATCGGGTGGTAATACTCGTAGACCTTTACCATTCACACTTTTGTACTTACCTTAGCAATCTATTAATATCATTATGTGTATGTATTAGAATTACAATCAAATAATAGAATTAAATTAAAACTAGTATTTACAATCGAAACAATTGAGCTTACTGCAGACTGTTGCAAACAATCTACAGGTAGGTCAACTGATCAATGTCAATACCAGTCGGAAGCGTCCCCAAGACGCTGGCTGCATTGCCCTGCTGTATGACAATTCTGATGCGCTGTGCCAGATACTCACCAGCTCTCGGGTCACGCGTCGATTCAACCAGATAGACGCTCAGATATTTTTAAAAAATCCGGATAGTCTCGGTACCTCACGGACCTAGAGTCTCGACTCCCAGGAGAGCAAATGCGTTGGCCCTGTCGAGACCTGCATATTTGCGCTTCTTGAGATCTTCGGCCAAATCTGTCGCGCCGCACCAAATCACGGAAATCCTAGGATCTTTTTAGGAATTTGAACTTATTTTTTAGTTTTATTGAAGTTAAAATATTGTAACAATGATTGGAATGATACTAATGATTCTGCTAAGGCTTCTAGCAAAACAAATAGTGTTGCTGTAATTAAATTCAATGCCCAGTCTGAATTAAACGGATAGTGGCATTTTAATATCTCAGTTGTATTTACTGAGACGCACAACAAAGCTCTTCGCGGATTAAATTGTTTTAATAAATAAAGGGCAATGAATGTAACGCGGGGAGAGTTCTAGAAATAATTCATTACAAAGGCACGGGTTCGTGCCTGTTATTCATATTTAAATTGCAAACTCGTGTAGGATTCTCTCGTCGCTGTCGTATTACCTACCTATAAATAAACAAAAACTTTGTGAGTGCTTGACCATAGTTATGGTTTCCTGAGTTATTATTTGAGCCATATTACTATACTGTATTTTATATAAAATATATTAATTTTATATATACAGGGTTATTGTTAAATTAAGCGTTATACACTTACTAGTGGTTTATTTTTCGCTTCTTCCACTAGTGGACAAAACATTGAAGCGAACAAAATCAATAACATTTTGTTTCTTATTTGATAATAATTACTAGTATTAAGCTGTTTATCTATAAAATTTGACTTGTCTAAGTGCTTATTTTGTAAGCCTAAAGAAATAAAATTATTGAATTTTGAATTAGTGACAATACGTGAGCTGCAGGTTCAGCCCATCATTACAAACATGTTTGTGAAGGCGCCAAGTCTAAATTCTAAAAAATATGATATGTAAATCTCTACAGGTGAAAAGTTATACATATTATACCATTTTGTAATTATGGATAACTGCGCCAACTTTTAACAGAGTACTGCCATTATAATTGTATTATTTAGTGCATACCTATAGAATTTCTCATTAGTTCGGTAACTTCCATACATCATAGAACAGAATCGCTGCCAAAAATACTGAGACCGACTTTTTTATCTTCGCTTGGACGCTCGTCAGAGAAGAAAATTATTACCGAGCTGGAAAAAAACCCGAGAAGAGGTCAGGAAAGAGCGCACAAAGACAAAACACCCGAATCAGGGCACTCCAGACGATCAGACAACCTACATCAAAGAAGCGTTTTACTTTTGTGACATAATTGTACCAATATCTGAGGGGTTTCTTTGAGCTTTTGTGAATCATTTTGGTAACGAAGGGGACACGACGTAATAAGCCTTTTACGGGAACACATCGTCTTTATAAAACATCATCTTTGAATCATTTGTGAATGAGTATTCCCCTTTGAAGAATGATCTTTGGTGAGGAATGTGGCCACAAAAGTCTTTTTATTTTATTTGTATGAATACTAGCTGCCGCTCGCGGCTTCGCACGTATTTTTCAGGTAGCCTATGTCCGTCCCCGAGATAGGTACTATTAACCTCTCTGAAAATTTCATTAAAATCCGTTCAGCCGTTAGGCGTGAAAAAGTAACAGACAGATTGACTGTTACTTTTTTCGACTTTGCAATTTATAATATTAGTATGGACAAGCGAGTGAAGGAGATAATTAAGACCTTTTTCAAACAAACGAAATCGGACCAGTTCGCGTCGCTCGTAAAAAGGAATGGAAATCATCTGATTTCCATCGCACCACCGTCATTTTTATTTTTATTTGTTTTATTTGGGAAACAAACATACAAACAAACAAACAGTCATCTGGTTATCAAAGAAAAATCGAAGTTCTACAAGTACGTTGGTACCTATTAGTGCATTCCTAAACAATCATATCAGAGACTATTCTCCCAGTGAACATATTACTAGATAAAACGCAGGTTAACGTGCGATACTTCATATGCACGAGGATTGTTCCACGTAACTACACTATTTATCTGGAGTTCGTGAGTTCCCCCTATGGGCTAGGGGGAGCTCACACGTGTTCTATTGTTTTAATTTCGTATCATAAATTCCGACTGCAGTTTAATATACCCTACATTTGAGCTGCTGCAACAGTTTTAGGATTAGCAAGCTGAAGTAAATAAATAAATAAATAAATAGCTGGCCATAACGCGAGAAGAACCGACAACTGTTGGGGTAAACGTGTTCTTGAGTGGAGACCGCGACTCGGCAAACGTAGTGTAGGACGCCCTCCGACCAGGTGGGATGGCGATTTGCGAAAGACTGCTGGCAGATGCTGGATGTGCGGCAAGCTGAAGACAGGGCGCTATGGCGCTCATTAGGGGAGGCCTATGTCCAGCAGTGGACTGATATAGGCTGATGATGATGGTGATGATGAACAGTTTTAGGGCCTTCTAAGGTATACTTAATTAATACTTTGACTGTTTTGTATAAGTTTTAGAGTAGCACCTATGTTGTACTTGTCGAGTTGAGTATTAACGCATTCACTGCCGCGCATTCAGTCCGGATGATCGTGTGCATCGAGGGCCATGAAAGTATTACTTGTATTAGAATACCGCCTTCACTGCCCAGTCTCGGCGGTGGTGTGATCCGCAGGGGCGCGCAATTGATATAGTTACGATGCTGTTTGATTTTTCTTACTTGACTAGCTTCTGTCCGCTGTTACATAAGTTTTCCCGGGATAAACATTAGCCTATATTTATGTAATTCAGGTCCAGAACTTCATGCGTACCTTTAAAAACTTTGATCTTAGATTATACACACGTCTACTCAAAATGTTACCTTTTTCTGTCTTTATCTATGCATTATGTTAAGTTTTCAGTTATCTAGTACCTATAACAATAGCTCTGCTTAACTTGGGGCTAAATGATGTTATGTGAATTGACCAGCACTATTTGTTTATAACATGAGTAGCATACAAGTGACTCGTGTGTACTTATTATGCGAATAAGAAATCTAAACATTTACAACAAGCTTTTTGGTGAAAACACGAAGTTTCTAATCATAGCAATCCGGCTTCCATTAGGGGTACACTTAGCAACGAGCCATCGGACGAAGTGTACGATTCTCGCCAGTTTACTAGAGAGCTCCAGGGCGTTAGCGTCGTGAACGCTCCACAGAAACATATCGCGGTAGATATTGCTTTTTTATAATCATGGTTATTTTCGGTGGTGTTTGTATTTTTTGTAATTTACAGTACTAAACTACTTACCTACTCACACTTCTATTTTATGTTTAATGGTGTGGTTTCCATAAAGCTTGTTTTAAATGTTTAGATTACTTATTCGCATAATAAGTACACATAGATAAAACTCTGCGGTACCCATGTACCGCTGAGATCTATCCTCGGTGTTTTTATATTTTTAGTTTATATTATCAACCTGCCTCATCTTGTAAAGAATAATCACGAGATTGTACTGTTAGCTGAAGATACTTCATAAATTTTTTAAATGAAACAACAAAACACAAATTTCGATAATATAGTAAAACAGTTCTCACTTCGCCTAAAAGGTTGTGAGTCGTAATTCGTGGCGGGGTAAGGCTGCTAACAGAGCGACTGGCGGGCATTATTAACGGACCATTAGACCGCGTTCGGCGCGCGATCCTTACGGCCTACAGACTTGCGTCTTGAGACGCTGAGCGAACGGAGCGCTAACTTACCTATAGTAGATCTAGCTAATACCCTTGGCTACAAAACAGTTATCACTTCGCCTATAAGGTAGTGAGTCGGAATTCATGGCGGGGTAGCGCTGCTAACAGAGCGACTGGCGGGTATTATTAACGGACCATTAGACCGCATTCGGTGATCCACAAGCTTACAGACAGCTAGGGCAACTCCGTCCTGAGACGCTGAGTGAATTGCGCGTTGACTACTACTACTAACTGTTAGAACTAGGTTTTTAAACTGATTTGGTGGACTTTTTTTTGCCTCAAAAGTTAAAAATACAAAGAAGTGTCTAACACTTCGATAGCCCACATGCGACGCACATGCCTACGTGCACCGGGGCGCACCGCCCCGCGGGCAGAGACTGAATGCCATGCCCTAGCGTCTGGCGCTGCTAGAGCATGGCATTCACTATCATCTGTGTGTTTCCCAAAAGTCTTGAACTATATGTAGGGAAAAGTTCTCTTCTTCTTCAAATATGTGACAATATTGTAAATACTATTTCTAATTTGTTAGATGAAACAAAGGAAGCTATTGATCGAAAAAAAGTCAGACCTTTACCATAGTTATTCCTGTATTAAGTTATTAATCCTGTGTGTATCCTATTATTCTGTGTCTTTACATTACATATTTTGACGGCATCGGCATGACGTCATGCCTCAGTATTCTTCGATTGGTGTTCAACATGTCATGGCGGATCGGTGCATTTTGTAGTTTCATTTTATCAAAATAATAGTCAATCTCGATCCGAATAAAAAAATAAAATACGTGTTTTATAATCTATGGCTCAGTTATAATTCGGTAATTAAATGCATAATTATGGTGATTATCATTTACTATCATCATCCCTATTCACGATAAAATAAATAAATAATGATGGACAATTCACACAGCATTATCTAGCCTCAAGCTAAGCAGAGCTTGTGTTATGTACGTACCTATCTACATCTACCAACTCTGCAGTCCGCAGTAGTAAAGGACTTTTCGAAACAGTTTCTGGGCCTATTCCATACCAAATTCATGCCGCAAAACAATGAACACAAATACAACCCCGTACATTTATGCCACATTTCCAACCAAACGCATTCATACAGAAGCTGCCAGAGTCCATGAGACAAGCAACGTCATTTCGTATCGACGCGACATGCAATTCCATGAAACGGTACCCTTTCGAGTAAATTGGCGACCGCACTTCCGAAATACAGCAATAACCGACACCCATTGGGCATTATACTGTAAAATTAGGCCAATAAAGTATAAATTGCGGGTTTTCGAGTTTCGTGGACTGACTAGATACCCACGCTTTGTTCGTGAATGGGTCTTCTTTAAAGTTTGTGATGAGTAGGGTTGTAGTGTTATCTAGACAGATAGCATTGTTTCAATTTATGAAGAGATACCTACATGAATTGGAATGGTTCCCATCTTGTAGCGAGACGTAACGTAGTGAATTTATTTGACGGCATTCAGGATGCCAATACTAAAGCGGCGCGATAAATGAAGAACGGTTTCAGTGAGGCCGTATCCGATCTGTGTCCCATCTTTGTAATAAAAATAGACTACGTGAAATGTACATAATATTGCTTATATAGGAAGTAAGTGCCATCAAACGAACTCTACATAAACCGTCCTTCGTGGATGTAATGGCCAAAGATGTGGCGCTGCTTACAGCTCAACATGTTATTGCGTCCGTGTACATTGCATGTGCATTGCGTGTCCTACATAAAAGTGTTAACGTTAAATTAAAATCGTAGGTCGGTTGGTATCTACCGGGGATAGGTATCCCTATCATTATATTGAAGAAAGACTATGGAAACTTCAGTAACGGGCTCCTCAACTTCAACATAACTGCACAAACTTTTACCTCCATACAAACTTGTTATAAAGGAGCGCGACACCTGGGGTTACGTATTCTTGCATTTCGTTAGGGGCTCTTGTACACCAGAGATGTTCTACGTAGCTGCTTGATTGATCAACCAAAAAGCATCGCTTGGATCGCTTGAATTCAAAGCTAATGTAGTGTGTGGAAAAGCACTTTACCTATGCCCAATAATTCAGCTATAAAAAATCTAGTTTATAATTAACTGAGTTTTTTATGGTAACAGCTTAGATGAAAATAAAAAAGGGAGATTAGAAACTAAGTCCTCGAAAGTGGAAGGCTCAAATTAGGTCCAATTAGGTCCACCCACCTCAGTCATATGGTGCCACCGGCGTAGGTGTTTCTGCTATTTGCAGACCGGAATAGAAGTATACGGTACATTCGTGTGTAAAAAGCTTTCCATCTTCGTTGTTCATTGTGTTGGTATAAATGGCACAAGATTGGAAATAGCGTGTATTTTTTTGTTAAATGTTTTTCAACAAAAAACAAAGATACAGGCTTTGTTGAGTTAGATTTTTTTACTTTTATTCAAGGGTAGCGTCTCAAATCCTAAAGTTAAGTTACCTACTCTTTGATGTAAAGTCTAAACCGGCGCCGTCATTGTACTACCAGTAGTATTATGGTAGTATGGTACCTATGTTATCTCAGCTCATAGTGGAAGGAAACTCGAGCCATACTGTAGTCTCTTCACCGAAGCTGCAGTAACTTTTATATAAACACGATGTAACAGAGCAGCCACCTGGGAGCCTGGGCCACCGGCCACTAATTAACGAGCGAACTTGCAATAACAACTAAAGACGAACTTCCTTAGATATTCTTTTGTAAAAAATATTAAATGCGATACTTTTTAATTCCACAAACTTGTCTAGTTTGTGGAATTAAAAAGTATCGAAAAATTAGCTTGAACTATTTTTTTTTGTTTTTCTACCGACTACGAAAACAGTTGATATGTTTGACTGTATGTTTTTTGTATAATTATAAATGTTCGTCGATTTTTCCGTCATTTACGGACCGATTTGGATGTTTTTTCGCACTTTTAAAGAAAATGAATCTGAGGTGGTTCCACAAAAAAATGCCGAGGGAATAGTAAGTTGGTTATCAAGCCAAACTTTAAAAAAACAGATTAAAAATAAAGGATTCGAAATCGGTTTTTAGCTTTTGCAAAACAATGAAATTATTTCGAGACTGTACCTACCATTGACATAAAACAAGAGGACAGGATATAAAAGCTTTAAAATTATCCTGTGGTTTAAATCTACGGAATTCGGAAAATAAAAATGATTTCCACTAAGCTCAGATTCTCAAAAAGATATCAATGAAAGAAAAGAAAACGTAACTGGAAAATTTTGTCAGCATTCAAAGAAATTTCCACCTAAACACCAGTAAACACACCACACCGTTACACACAAGATATTTCAAAAAATAAAAATACAAAGATGACACGAATTCTAACGCCAAGTAAAAAATTCAAAAGAGAGAAACGTCTTGTTAGCCGTTACAACTTGGCAACTTCGACTCTCTAGAAAAAATAAAATAAAAGCATCTCTCGTCACGACATAGTGACTCCGAAGATATGTACTGTGCATATTGTTGGGTTATTTGTTGGTTTTTTGGTAAACTAACAGCTTCATCAGCATCATCAGCCTCTGTTAGTCCACTATTGGACATAAGCCTCCCCTAACGAGCTTCATAACGCCCTATCATTAGCTAACTCACAGCTTGGGTAGTGTGAATTGCAGAATCAGGGAAAACAATGGGATCCAGGGGTAAGGAATCCGTTCTAATCCAGCTCTACTCGTAGATCCTGACTAATCCTTTTACAGTTTTGAGCTGACTCGGATACCTATTAAGAATTGGAACCTATAGTGCCCTAATGACGCCCATGATTCGATGCATATGTTCACTTTTTGCAGCCGCTTACCCTTCCACGTCACTGACTGGGGTGCTCGAATTCAACCTCCATTCTCTATAATACTATGTTGAATTTTGAATAACTGTTCGTTCACCCTCCGAATATGAATTCCAGAGTCACTACACCTATTAAAACGTACTACACCAACAAATATGCATATCCTACACTCGGAGACGTGAGTTTATGTAGGTGTGACTTATGAATGGGGTTCGTATCTATGAGGTAGTGAGGAATACTTGGTGCCAAGAGATTTCACGACGTCATACCCTTATCCTAACTGCTTGACATTTTGTGGGGTTACATTCTATAACTATATTGCTAAGGTGAAATAAAGTCAGGTGTTTTGATTAAGCTCCAGTTTATAGCTCCTTCCATGATAAGTAATAGGTTGGCTTTTTAAAACGTATAGAAAATAGAATATTATACAAGTATACATCGCCCGACTGGTATTGATATGGATCATAGAGCTACCTATAGATCGTTTGCAACAGTTAGTAATAATAATTGTAAATACTAGTTTTAATTTAATTCTACTATTTGATTGTAATTTTCTTTGTTAATAAAGATCATTTAGTATACCTTACCACAAGATATTTTTTACATTTTTATTTTCGAGAAAATTCTTTATATAAATCATGGAAAAATAAGAGCAATTTCAGCCTAGCGAGCCGTTCAATATCGAGATAAAATCTGTAATTTCTAGTATGTCCTTCATCAATATTCGTTATCTATCTGAGAAAGGACATTCTATACTACTTCTACTATACATTATCTTATCACCCAGCCCAAAGTGTGTTCTCAAAGAGATCTTAAGGTGGGCCTGAACCTCTAAGCTCCCATACAAACGTACTATTCGATTGACTTGGAAACTACGTCCCCGATTTTAATGAAATTTTGCATACATAATCGGATAAAAAATAGCTATTTTTGTATCGTTTTAGTTTTTATAAATACATAATCATCATTAAATTAGAGGGAAAGTAATAAAATCGCTTGAAAATGGATAAAAATTAATTTTCTCTCTCAATTTATGATGATTATGTATTTTGAAAAACTAAAACGATAAAAACATAGCTATTTTTTATCCGATTATGTATGCAAAATTTCATTAAAATCGAGGACGTGGTTTCCAAATGAATCGAATAGTACGTTTGTATGAGAGCTTAGAGGTTCGGACCCACCTTAATATAGATTCTCAGAAAACCAATCTTTAGATATGATCTAATGAAACGAAACACGTGGAAGATTAAGAAAAAAATTGCAGATAGACCTAGGTGGTCGTTGTTACGGCCACAATATTTCCAATGTAGAACCATAAACTACCCACTCATGTTTACGACGCCTGAAACACAGAAAAGCTTTTTACTTAAATACTATCTGTTTCAATCTTCTCATAGCACTTTTCCATTAATTAAATAAGTTACTATAGAAATAATTTCACAGAAATTCTGATCAGTTTTCCGTATTTTGGGGCGCGCGGGGGCGTTCTCCGACCTGTTTAGAAATCAGGTTGTCATAAAACAAATTCAATTGAGTTTGCTTTTATTTTTGGATGTATATAGGTACTACTATAGCCCTCAGGTGTTAAGAGTAGAGTACCTGTTTTGAAACAAAAGGGCAGCCCTTTTTGGATGTCCTTGACTTTAGGAATCATTCGCATATAGTTTTTTTGACATTCTTACTAAAAAAATACTTCACTGTAATACTACATAAAATAAATCCTGAGTTATGTAACTTGATTTTTCTGTTAACTGTACATTAAAGCAAATTAGGTATATGGTCCCAGTCGACCGATTCAAAAATGTGATCCGGTAACTGGGACCGCGGTCCTAGTTATGTATGGGCCCAGTCGCCTGTATCCTCGTATACCGTATGATAAAGCTTCTCTGTCCCCCTAGCATAGCGTTTTGTTTTCTCTACTAGATACTACTAGACTAGATACTAATTTTATTTGAGAACATGTTTAACATGATGATGTGCATTTATGCATACGAATATTTTACTGTTCTAAAGTATTCAACTGTTCAAATGTTTTGATATTTTATGGAGGGTTCCATGTATTTATTTCTGTATGTTTGTCGATCCCACCATCAAATATGGACCGATTTGAAAAATTCTTTCGTTCTGGTATTGAGAATGATCACGAAGTTGTACCATATAATTTTATTCATGAGAGATAAGTGATAGTTCCATAACACTTAAAAAACTGTGTTTATACTATGTTTTTAGTTTTTATAAAAATCAAATTATTGCGGACCTGAACAACAATCACTGTGCCAAGTACAGCGATTGTATACTTGTTTTAATTTGATTCTATTCATTAATTTTCAAAATTTCAATTTCAATATACCCACCGAAACTAGCGCCGCCACCTACTTTATCTTATTATTCCGTTTAACAAAGAAATTTTTAAAAATCCATCGCACTGTTTGTGATATCTATTATAAACTTTTTTTACGCCTCTGTAATAGTTTTATTCTACTTAGTTTAGACAGTGAATCGAAGTTGTCCTTGATGGCCACTTATTTTCGATTCACTGCCTAAACTAAATAGTTATTTAATAAAACTGTTACAGAGGCATTAAAAAAGCTTATAATAGGTATCACAAACTGTGCGATGGATTTTGAAATTTCCTTTGCTAAACGGAATAATAAGTTATAGTAGGTGGCGGCGCTAAAGATGGCGTCCGAACGCGGCGGAGTGTGCACGTTTGTTTTCGTTCGTTTGTTTCGCGTTTGGAATTAATTCAGAAGTCGGTTTTTTTTTGGTTATAGTGTTCTTGTTTGTGGGTTTGTTTTTGTGTTGGACTGTGCGGTTGATCCGATGGACAGGGAAGGGAGTGCTGGACAATCCGCGGCACCGGCACGGCCTGGCGGGCGCGCCGAGTGCGCTGGCGCCGAGTTGGCGGGGCCGTCTGGCGCCGCTGTGGCTGGCCTGGCGGCTGAGCGCGGTCAAGCGATGGATGCGGAGGTGTTGTCGCCGGCGGACAGGTTGCCAGGAGCGGAGGCGGTGGCGGGCACGTCGGCTGCGTGGCCAGTAATGGCTGCTCGCGGCCGTGCGAGGCCCGCTGCCGCTGCCGCTTCGGCAAGAGGTAGGTTATGGCGGTCGCCGTCAAAGCGCCGGTATCGTGCGGCGGAGGCTGAAACTGACGGTTCGTGGAAGGAGGACTCGGAGGACGGGGAGTCCGGATCTCGGGGGCCGTCAAAGAAGGTCTCCCGAATGGTTACGCGGGCGATTAGTATGGCAAGGGGCCGCGGGAAAGCCACTGCGCGTGGGCGTAAGACCACGGGTGACATGAAGGAGGTGGTTGACCTGACGGCCACTTATCGGCGTTCTACGCCGACTGCCTCGGCGATTTTGCCACCGGCGCAGGACGGAGACGGCCCGTTAGCGGCGGCCGTAATCGTCGAAAGGGCCACAGCGGCCGTTGAATATATTGCGGAGGTGGGACGCAAGTCCAAAAAGATTAAGGGGGAGTTGCTCGAGGGCCTCAAAAGAGCGACCTCTGCTATCACGCAGGCACTGGTGGAGCTCGCAGCTCGTTCGGGGACAGAGGAGTCTCGCTTGGTGGCGGCGGAGAATGCCCAGCTCCGCACCGATATGGCAGAGCTGCGGCGCGATATGGAGGCCCTCAAAGGGGAGCGTCAAAGGGCGATCTGTGCCGCCCCTGCTGCTGCCCTGACGGAGGACGACAGGCTCGGTCGAGCCACTTTGGCCCAGATAGGTGCCATTGTAAACGCTCGACCTGAGCCCCGAGAGGAATTACGCCTGCGGCCGCCGCTTGCGGGCGACAGACGCATGACGACATATGCGGCGGCATCTGCGGCCGGGCGCCCTGTGCGTTCGGCGCTCCCGGTCCCCGTTGTGACGGTGCGGGCCGCCCCGCTCACCCGGGCCACTGTGCCGCACGTGCGTGTGGCGCCCCCTGCTGGCACTGTGGCGCGCTTGGTCCCTGCGAGGGCTGGGCCCGCTGGAGTTCCTGGGCGTGGTGCGCCTCTTGCTGGCATGGTGCCCGGGGCGGGATCTGGGGGACCCTCGGTGCGGACTGGACCCACTAGGGCGGGTGGCGCGGCTCGCGGCGGCGTGCCATCTGCTGGGGCTGCCACAAGGGTGTCGCGCCCTACCGTAGTGCCGGTATGTGTAGCATCGAGTGGCGCGACCACTGCACGTGCTGGACTGCCCAGCGGTGCTTTGGTGCGCCCTGCGCCCGCGTCTGTGGTTGTGGTTGCCGGGCATGACCCAGAGCGCCGCGCCACAGTCGAAGAGGAAGAGAATGACGGTGTCGGCGACGACGAGATAATGCCTGGCGCTACGGTCGAGGCGACTTCTGCCCGAGGCCGCCGGCGACACCGTGGGAAGAGGCAGACGATGGCGGGGCGTCGTGTGCCTGACGCAGAACTCACGGGGACCGCCCCGTCTTCGGCCCCTGCCAGGGGACCGCCGCAAACAAAAGTGCTGCCACCTAGCCAGTTGGCCGTGCGCAAATTGCGCCCGCCGCGCTCTGCTGCGGTGGTCCTCACCCTGCAGCCCGCGGCGGTGGAGAATGGGGTAACGTACGCACAGGTGATCGCCGAGGCGCGAGCGAGGGTGGACCTTGCTGCGCTGGGCATACAGCGCGTACAATTTAGATGTGCGGCTACCGGGGCACGCATGTTGGAGGTAGCGGGTGCGGGTGCCGAGGCTAGTGGCAGGGCAGACGCGCTTGCCCGTCGACTGGCTGAGGAGCTCGATTCGGGGGTGGTGAGGGTGTCAAGGCCGGTGAAGTCCGCAGAGCTGCGGTTGTCTGGCTTCGACGAGTCAGTCACTGTGACAGAGGTCGCAGCGGCAGTGGCACATGTGGGTAAGTGCGAAGTGGCCGAGGTCACTTGCGGCGCGGTGCGCCCCGGACGTTTATTCGGGGCGTCTGCAGTCTGGGTGCGGTGCCCGGTGCTCGCCGCCAGGACGATCCTACGGGCAGGGCATCTGACTGTTGGTTGGGGGTCGGCCCGGGTGGAGTTGCTCGAGACGCGGCCGCTCCGGTGCTTCAAGTGCCTGGAGCCTGGGCACACCCGAGCACTCTGCCCATCTGAGGAGGACCGCAGCGATCAGTGCTACCGCTGCGGAGAGGCCGGCCACAAAGCCGGCACCTGCACCGCCAAGCCACGCTGCACCCTGTGCGTGGCGGCGGGTAGGCCTTCGGAGCATCGGTGTGGCGCCAAGACGTGCACTGCACCAGTAAGACGAGGTGTACCAGCGACTAGCGGTGGCCCAAGGGCCACATCGCAGCCCGAGTGCCCGACGCCCCCCGGTGCAGGGGCAGGGCCAGAGACGGTTACCATGGATGTGTCTTAGATGGCCACATACAGATTCCTGCAGACGAACCTTAACCACTGTGCACGGGCCCAAGACCTGCTGGTTCAGAGCCTTGCGCAGTGGCGGATTCACATGGCGGTCGTAGCAGAACCCTACCGGATCCCGCCATACGGAGGCTGGGTGGGTGATGACGACGGTGTAGTCGCGATTGTCACGCGGACGGCTGCCGGGGCGACGCCGTTGCAGCGGGTGTCGAGGGGGAGCGGGTGGGTTGCCGGAGAGGTGGACGATACGCTTATAATAGCCGTCTACTTCTCCCCTAACGCCCCAATCGCTCGCTTTGGGCAATATCTGCGCGAGTTGGAGACGCTGGTCGCCGGTCGGCGCTCCCGCCACGTACTCGTCGCCGGGGATCTCAACGCCAAATCGGCGATGTGGGGTTCCCCGGTGACAAATGCGCGAGGCAGGGAAGCGGAAGACTGGGCCGTGGCAGGTGGGTACACGGTGCTTAATCATGGGGGTGTCAACACATGCGTGCGGCGGACGGGCGGCTCGGTTGTAGATGTCGCGTTTGCAACGACAGAACTCGCGCGCCGCATCTCAAATTGGGTGGTCTTGGAGGGGGTGGAAACGCTGTCGGACCACCGGTACGTACGATATGATGCTGCGGCTCTTTCTGCAGTTCCGGTGGACCCGTGGCGTCCCTTACCGGGTGATCCACCGCGCTGGGCCATCGGTAAGATGGACCGCGACTTGCTGCTTGAGGCCGCAGAGGTGGAGGCTTGGGCGTCGGGGCCCGTCGTTGGTGTCGGGGAGATGGACATCGCAGCAGAGACCGAGTGGCTCCGTGGGGCGCTAGAGCGCGCCTGCGATGCTGCGATGCCACGCCTTGGGCCCCGTACCCCCAAGCGCCGCGTGTTTTGGTGGTCTGCGGAAATCGCGGCACTGCGGTTTGATGCCGTCCGTGCAAGGCGCGCGTTCACCCGCAGCCGCCGCCGTCATATCAGTCGCCGGGACCTGGAAGAAGAGGACCGCCTATACGCGGCGTATAGGGAGTGCGTTGGGGCGCTATCCTCCGCCATTACAGCGGCCAAAAATGCGTGTTATGAGGAACTATTGAGTTCGCTCGACGCGGATCCTTGGGGGCGCCCGTACCGCATGGTGCGGGACAAGCTACGGCCGTGGGCGCCGCCGCTCACACAGAGCATGCGGCCGGAGATGGTGGACCGGGTGGTCTCTCTCCTGTTCCCGCCCGCGGACGACCTGCTCCCTCCGCCGATGGAGGGGCCGGGTGGGACGGGAGGAGGAGAGGAGACTGACAACGTCGAGGTCCCGGAAGTGACGTCAACGGAGCTGGGCGCGGCACTGCTACGGCTACGAGGCCGCAAAAAGGCCCCCGGGCTAGACGGGGTTCCCGGGCGTGCGCTGATTGTGGCACTCGACCCTCTCGAGGAGAGGTTTAGGGCGCTGCTTAACGCGTGCCTTGTGCAGGGCCACTTTCCTCGCCAGTGGAAGGCTGGGAAACTGGTCCTGCTGAAAAAGATAGGTAGACCGGAGGACTCCCCGTCCGCCTACCGACCGCTCGTTCTTTTGGATGAGGTGGGCAAGCTTTTTGAGCGCATCGTGGTCGCCCGCCTTGTGCGACACATGGAAGGAGTGGGACCGAACCTCGCCGACGCCCAGTACGGGTTTCGGCGTGCCCGGTCCACTATAGATGCGGTCCGTAGAGTGAAGGGGATGGCAGAGGAGGCGATGGCTGACCGGGGGATGTTAATGGCAGTTTCGCTAGACATAGCGAATGCCTTTAACACCCTCCCTTGGGCTTGTATTGAGGAGGCCCTCCGGTACCACGGGTTTCCGGGGTACCTGCGCCGCATCATTGGCGCCTATCTCTCCGAGAGAGAGGTCCGGTATCCGGCGCGGGAGGCGTGGGATGCCAAGCCCATGACGCGCGGAGTTCCGCAGGGTTCGGTCCTCGGACCCACGCTGTGGAACATCGGGTACGATTGGGTGTTGCGGGGAGAGTTGCCGGATGGTGTCAGTGTGACCTGCTACGCGGATGACACGCTGGTCACTGCTTGCGGTGCTGACTTCTGCGACGCGGCCGAGCGCGTGACTGCGGGAGTGGAGGTTGTGCTGGAGCGCATACGGCGACTGGGCCTGGAGGTGGCTCTGCCAAAGTGTGAGGCTCTGTGTTTCCGCGGGCGGCGGAGGAGACCGCCGGACGGTGCTCGTGTGATGGTGGGCGGGGTATGGATCGATGTCGGGTCAGCAATGCGCTACCTTGGCATCGTCCTCGACCCCCGCCTAACATTTTGCGAGCACTTCCGGCGGCTCGTGCCGAGACTCGTGGCGACGTGCGGCGCCCTCGGCCGCCTGCTACCAAATGTTGGTGGACCGAACGCGGCGTGTAGGCGGCTCTATGTACAGGTAGTGCGGTCGATGGCACTTTATGGGGCACCCGTGTGGGAGGACGCCTTGGGACGAGTAAACAAGGCTCTCCTACATCGGCCACAGAGGGTTATGTGCCTCAGGGTAGTGCGCGGGTACCGCACCGTCTCTTTCGAGGCGGCGTGTGTGCTCGCCGGTTGCCTGCCCTGGGAGTTGGACGCCCGTGCGCTCACCGAGGTCTACGACCGCATTGTAGTGCACCGGACAACGGGGGAACCGCTGCCGAGGGAGGGGATACTACGCTGGCGCATGCGAATGCGTAAGCGTCTCCTTGTTCGGTGGTTACAAGCGCTCGCGGAGCCCACCGCTGGAAAAGACACCATCGAAGCGGTGCGGCCGGTTCTCGAGCGTTGGGTGACGAGGGGGCACGGAGTTCCCTCCTTCCACCTTACGCAGATCCTTTCTGGGCATGGGTGCTTCGGAAGGTATCTGTGGAGGGTGGCGCGGGCGGAACCCACGCCAGAGTGCCATCATTGTGGGTGCGCCGAAGATACGGCGCGCCACACGTTGGTGGAGTGCACGGCGTGGGCGGTGGAGAGGGCGACTTTGGTCGCAGTGGTCGGGGAGGACTTGTCGCTGCCGACCATTGTACAGGCCATGGTCGACAGCGAGAGGGCGTGGGACGCCGTCTCTGCCTTTGCGGACGCGGTGATGACCGCCAAAGAAGAGGCGGAGCGTATTCGTGAGCGTGACCCGGAGGCGCGACGCGGGGGGAGGCGTGCGAACAGGCGGCATACGGCGGTTGCCGGGCGCCGGGCGGCGGACAGCCGCCGTCTGCCGCCCTGAGAGTGGTCTTCGAGCGCGAGGCATAGGTGAGGCCTCGGGTTCGAAGAGAGTGGAGAGGGAGGGAGCATGTATAGTCTTTTCCTTTTTTTATGTTGTGTCTGTTGCAGGCAAGTGGCTGCAACTGGTGGGCTGGCGCAAGCGTAAGCGTGTGGCCATGAGGCGCGCCTCGCTGGCGAGGCGCGCCTCATGGCCACGCACATCTAAATGTTGTCCGCGGGAGGCGGCGGGGATGGACAGTGCCGATCAACAATAGGCTGTCGGTGCTGTGGGCACATAGTGAGCGGGCTGGAGGTGTACTAGGCCGCGCGCCCCTGTGCGGCCGAGTACACTCCTAGGAGCCTGTAGGATTTGGGTGCTAGTGAGTAGCACTCGAACTCGGAGAGATCTTCGGGCGCGAGGCCTGGGGAAAGGCCTCTGTCGCTCGAAGAGGAGAGGGTTAGCTGCCGTGTTGAGTGCCCCGACACGACGGCGCCATGAGGAGGAATAGATGTGACGACGTATGAGTGGGCCATGAAGCCATAAGGTTTTATGATAATGAAAGGTGATGGATGGCACGAGACACGCGGGACGCAACCTGCGGTACTCGTGCACAGGTGTGGGACATGCGGGACAGTGATGCGCGCGCTTGCTTTAGCTGAGTGTGCGCGGCACTGTGCCCGTGTGACTAGAATGAATGTATGTATGTATGAACATGTTTGAGTGAGAGTGTGAGTATATGTGTGTGTAAATGCGAGACCCACACCTGATAGTATGGGGCGACGGATTTGCCCATCCGGACATGCCCATCCGGACACAGAGGTCGACATACGTGGTTACAACGTCTGTCCTGTCTGTGTCCTAATCGGGGGGAGGAAAGGTGACGGATGAACGGGGTCGGCGAGTGTGTAGAACGGTGGGCTCGCCGGCCATGTATGGGAGGAAGAGGGGACGCCAGTCGACCCACGGTAGGTTATAATGTTCCCGTGGTTCGACAAAAATGGCGAGAGAGGGTTACCGGAGAGGTTTTAGTGGGTATTACGTCCTTCTCAGGGCGTCGAGTCCCACATAATTCTGGTCCCCCCCAGACCAGTCTATTCGTAAACGAATTTCCTCGCCGCATAAAAAAAAAAAAAAAAAAAAAAAGGTGGCGGCGCTAGTTTCGGTGGTGTATTGCGCCTAAGATGTTTACTGTACAAAGGTGGCGTCACGTCGCGTAATCCCTCAATGACATAATCTGGCATTAATACGAATAGATAGCTGACCTACAAAGTTCCTGCCTGACTTAGCCCGAAGTCCTCACAGTGCCGTTCTTAGAACGTGCCAACCTCAATCCCAACAGTATAACCTGGTTGATTGAAACCAAACCTGGTTGATTGAAACCAAACCTGGTTTCAATTCCAAGGGGTCTACTTTGACTACTTACCACTAAAAATATCTGTGAGGCAAAGCCATCGTCACTTTTTATTTTTATCCTATCTGAAATTATGTAGAGTTTGTATATTAGGAAAAATTTAAGTAGAGAAGTGCGTAGGCGGAACACTTTTTACTTTTTTTTTCTCTTAGTCCTGAATACTGATAAAATACAGCCCGCTCATAGACGAACGGACAGATAGACAAGGGGGCTTAGCGATAGGATTTATGTTGGGACCCTTTGCGTTCAAAACCCTAACAAAATCATCAGTCCAGGATCGGTCGTCCTTCGTTCGCCATCCGTCAACTTGTTAGACCTCTTGTTTACGCCCGTTGCGTTGCCGTAGAAACCAATAGACCAGTGATTGTGAAAATTAAAATGTGATATAATGTTTTAGATACGTCACCGCACTTAAAAATTCCTCCATTTACCATCAGAAATTTGTTGAGATCCGTTCAGCCGCTGTTAAGTTGAAAAGACAGACATACAAACAGAATTACTTAAGAATTTATAATATTAGTACGTTCAAAAATCAAAGCTCAAAGTGCTTTATTTCCTTAAGACCTTACAGGTACCTAGTTGTAAGTAAAACTAGGCAATAAAGTGATGATCACTTTGATTTTTGGACCACTTCAATCTTCGTTATCCTCTAGATAATCTGTAATTTTCTATTAAGCCTTTTTACAAAGGATATGTTTGACAACATGTTTTTTTAGCAACGAGTTTTATTGTAGAAGCGTGTACATAGCCATTTAAATGATACATTAATTTAGCCTAGTTGTGGGCACAGTACGAGTAAGTATGAATTTCTCATTTTACTCTCTGTTTTATCAAGCCACGGGCAGACGCCAAAAATCATCATAAACCGTTGAAAGATAGTATCGCCCAGGGATAGGTAGGTGCTTGTTAGGTCAGTACCTAAGTATTGTGACTTCGGGCAATTTGGCACAGCGAAATGAGTTCCCATAATCCGAGTCTCGGATCTATTACCGCCGGAAGAAAACAAGGGATCAGAATTAAAGAAAAGATTAGTAATTCGCCTTCTAGAAGCTAGAGCGAGAGCTGGGGCGTGAAAATATATCTCAATGACCAAATTACCTATTGTGGTGCTTATTAAGATACTCACTTAGGTACCTACATCATTTGTGCTTTATTATTGATTTTCAAAACCTTTTTGTGATTCCCAAGACTTCGTGAACAAAGTTAATTTTTTTTGTATTTTTAGGGTTCCGTACCCAAAGGGTAAAACGGGACCCTATTACAAAGACTCCGCTGTCCGTCTGTCTGTATGTCCGTCTGTGTATCTGTGAACACATGTAACTATAACGGTACAACAAAATTATAATTTGGCGTGTTTTTTTTAAAAAGTCTATAAACTGACTTCAAATTCCTAAATAATTAAAATGGATTTGGAAGGAGCACTTTGATAGCGCGATATAATTTTTCAAGTGGCGACATCTAGTTAAAATTCGAATCTAATTTAGTTTGACGTGATGAGTGATGGATAACAGATGAATGAAAAGACCGAAGAAGTGAACTCTCGTTGCCATGGAAACCATTTGTTACCGATTCTGAAAATTATCATGTGATTTTAGATACGGTGATACCTTTAGTTGGTTTAAGATGCGTTTTACGGCACACATATAAATTTTTCGACGATCAAACTTTTATGGGAATCTCAAATTCAACCTTTAGATAAACAACAACGAAAGAATCATCATACAAAAATCTATTAAAAATGCGAAGATATCACCAAAACTGTTGAAACTGGTCATGATTTTTCAAAAGTACTATGTTGTTTTTTATTTAAGCTTCACAGTATAAATATATACATACTATCCCTCGAAATTACATTTTTAATGGACCAATTCAACGTCGTTTGACGGAAAAATCGATGAACATAAATTAAAAATTTAAAAAATACATACAGCCGAACATTACATTACATTCAGAACTCCTTCTGAAGTCGGTAAAAAACGTTTTCAAAATAAAGTAAAAAAGTCACCGCCAGTTCTAAATCTACCTAGTGAAGTGGCGCAAACGATAAATCTTGGCAGTTTCTTCCTCAGCCCTGCAAAAAGCTACGCGTAATTAATTACCAGAGGTCAGAGAATCTAATCCCTGCGCCAGACGTTTTTTTGACCTGCTCTAAACCGTTGAGAAGAAAATCATTGGGAGATGGCTAATTGATTGCGATAAAGTGCGAATCATTTCTGGCAGTCATTTGTTTTCTTGGCAATGTATTTTTGGGGTCGCCCCTTCCCCTCGAGGAAGCATATGGGCACTTTTCCTGTCATGTGAATTTCCGCCCGCGGGCTTATCAGGTCCGCGTGCGGACCACCCGAAACCTATCATTTCATGTGTGTTTTCTTATCTACAGAGTGTTTTCATATTATACAGAAGTCCGAAGAGTATAATTAGCCCCTGTGTCTGACCTTTGTGGACTATGAAAAGGCCTTTGACTCAGTCGAAACCTAAGCTGTTCTGGAATCCTTACAGCGTCAGTATATTTATAAAAACTTGTTGTATGATACGTTCAGTAGCTTAGGCATGAAGTAAATAAATAATGATGGAGAATTCACAAAACTTTATCTAGCCCCAAGTTAAGCAGAGTTCGTATTATGGGCACCTAATAGATAACTACTATACAGATATATATATATATTTATATATAGAAAACAACCAGAACACCCGGAACATATATGTGCAGATCATACAATAAATTGTCGCAAGGCGGGAATCGAGCCCGCAACCTCCTGCGTCGCAGGCGGACCTTCGCCCACGGCCTCACAAAGATCGAAGAGAGAACAAACATCCAAAATTTCGCATTTATAATATGTTCTGGTTCATTTTATCCAGAGAAAGCAATATTTGAGCATGGTTCCGCTAAAAGCATCACGTTTGAAACACAGACAGCTCCCAGATTGTTACCAAACAAGTTTTTTCTCTTATCGAACTCAGCGTAGCGCAATTTATTAATTTCCATCAAACCAAGAAAGAAAAACGTGTTTCTCTACAAATAACTCTCGGAACAAGCGTCTGATAGTAAGAAAAAAAAATTAAACATCGCCCGAGTTGAAGATCTCTGTAATGATCTGCGCAGAGGAAGCATTGCACTGAAATTGTTTTCGTTTTCCTTTCAACTCTAAGTTCCGCCTGGCGACTAAAGTCCCGCTTTCGAGTGGAAATACGGGGCGCTTATCTACTGGGTACTATCCTTCTTTCCTCTCGTATTATACCAGATAGACCGGAAAAACAGCATTGCCTAGGTATCTGATTTTTTTACAGGGTAGCAAAAAGGTTGACTACGCTATCTTTGACGACCGATGTGGCGCGGTGGGCGAAGGTCTGCCTGCGACGCAGGAGGTTGCGGGTTCGATTCCCGCCTCGGGACAAATGTGTGCACGATCTGCAGACATTTGACCAGGGCGTTCTGGTCGTTTTTCTATGTATAATAAAAAATATCTATCTATGTATTGTATTATATTATGTATATCCAGTTATCTAGTACCCATAACACAAGCTCTGCTTAGCTTGGGTCTAGATAATGCTGTGTGAATTGTGCAGCATTATTTATCTAGAGATAGCGGTCACTACCACGTTTGGGTGAATGTTTTTTAATTCAACAATCCAAAACTATTGAAGGGAACGGGGTGTAATTTTGCACAGATGTAGGTATTTTTTATCCCATAAATCCATTCTCGTAGGATAGATAATTTCGCAACAAAACCTACAGATTGGAACATTTTGAACAGAGGAACGAATCGTCTCAAGTTCAGCGTGTGATTGTCGTTGTCGATACACGATTTGCAATAATTTGCATGCTAAACATTTCCATGAAAACAGGCGAACCCGAAGGCAAAAACTACAGTACCAATAAACATTATGGAATCCTCGCCGAAAGCTTGTGATTACAGCCCTGTTTTCAGAACCATTTATAAGTTCTCTTGATAAAAACTTTTATACATTTTGAGAACAAATTTTAGTCCATTGAGTATAATGTACACAATCCCCTAGGGAAGAGATTTTTTTTTAACAATTATGTTAGTAGCGTTTACGCCTTTTGTTTATAAATGTAGTTGCTACCTATGAATAAATAAATCTATGTATATAAAAATGAACCCCTATTTCTCCTGGTCACGCTATATCTTGAGAACGGCTTTACCGTTTTAATTCATCTTTTTTTAAATGTTTTTAATTCCTCGCAGAAGGATCTTACATTAAAAAAAATTAAGAAAATTGCGCAGAAACTTAAAAAATATAAGAAAACTTAACTTTTATTATAAACTTTTTTAATGTAACCTTAGCCCCAGCGTTATAAAATATACTCTGTGCTAAACACGTTTGAAATAACTGTCAGTTGTCAGTTTGAATTGAATGACAGGACAACGTCGTCTGTCGGGTCAGCTAGTAATAAATAAATAATGCTGAATAGCTAACACGTTTCTATAAGCAACATCCGCATGCAACCCGCAGTCGAGATACTCAAACTCCTTTATTATATGTATATTTACATAGGTATTTAAATATTGTGAAAAATAATTCATGAACGCGAACAGCGTGAAACGAGATGTTACGTGTATAATTGTAAATATGACGCAGAATGGGTAGAAAATACGCTGTTGTGTTTTATGTTCCACAACGTGTATAAATTAGTCAAACAAAAGGCTCTTTTCTATTTTAACGTCTTAGTGAGATTAAGGAAAATAAAATCCCGTATCGATTGCTCATTTTTGTGTCAATGAAAATATATCTATAAACCCATAGGCAAAATAATTTCCTAGTCGTACCTACGTATATACTACGATAGGTAGATATAAAATTAACATCCAAGTTAAAAAAAAAAGAGTCTTTTTAAGTATTTGAAAAGTCACCTCCGCATCTATAGCAAAGCATAACAACTTGAAGGGTCCATTGTCTTTAAGAAAAATGTGTCTGGTGGCAAGTCATCTTATTTTTATCAGGGCTCTTTCGCTTGGTTGCTTTGTCTGAATGCCAGAAATTTATTGCGTTGTACAACCACCGACGGAGGGAGAGGAATTAGCCGCCTATCAGCAAGAAAACTGTACCAAAAAATATTATATACGAGTACGAGGTTAGATTCTTTATAATCACACCAATATTATCAATGCGAAAGTTTGGATGGATGTTAGCTACTTCGTCACGCCAAAACTACTAAATGGATCGGGCTGAAATATTGCATAAAGATAGTTGTAAGCCTGGAATAAAACAAATGCTAATTAATCAGTTCCCATGGGATATGATGTCCTCCTAACCGAGTTTCGGCCACGGCGGCCAGTCTTAACGGAGACTAGCCAGGTGCGCAGGCCATATTATAGTGCAAACACTCGTGCACTATATATGGTGCACTCTCGATTCCCTCACTCTCATAATACGATGGGACGGCAGACCGAGGACATGCCGGAGAGAGGTCAGACGCAGGACCAATGCTTAACGAGCTTTCCGAGGCACGGGGGTGTAACACCGCCAATTTCCTGACTCTGGGCTGCTATTGTGAATTTTTCTTGCTAGAAGAACGCCAAGAACAACTTTTCTGTCTCATGGGATAAAAATAACTTTAAACAACGCGTGCGCAGCCGCAGTAATCAAATTAGCACTCGATAACTACTGACCGACCTTACAGAACAAAGGCAGATGTGTAGGTATACTATCAAGATAATTATGACAAACAATCAACATTTAATCTGTATGTGAACATTGACATAATGTCCACAATTCCCGACAGCGGACATAATGCAAACACGGTCACGAAGGCAGGTTCGATAGCGAATGAAGCCTCAGTGAACCATGAAGCAGTGCATCCATCATCACGAACTTGGCAGTCCTGCCACGCGTGTAAATCGAACAACATTGATCAAAAGTCACTATTCCAAACTATTCTCCCTCAACGTCGGATAGCGTGTATATTTGGAAACCCAAAGCTCGTTCCAATTTTATTTTCACGCCTGCAGTTCGTAGATACGATGAAACTTTCATCGGAGGCTTTCACTAGACGCGAATGTAACATAAATTGTGGACGGACGCGGTGCCGACCGCGTCGCTCGCCAGGCTGTTTATTTTTTTAAAAACAATATGGACGAATGCTCCCTTTCAACTAGGTAAGTCGATTACGGAATCTACAAATCGAACGCAAGTCCATAAATCATCAATAGTGCAATTGTTTAGTAAATAACGATTCAAGCAAATAAGCTTCTTACATGAAAAATGTGTGGTCGACAGTACTTTTGCCTGCCTTTAAAAAGTGGGACGAATCTAGAACTATTTCAGCATAAAATTTGAGTTTCCGTGTTCGTCTCACTTTGGGCCGAAGTCAGTGGGACGAATCCAAAACACCTCAATAATAATACAGCGGGGGGTGGGCAGCAGCGCATCTTGCAGAATAGGTCTACCACCGAACTGCGATCCTCAACCCGCATGTCCAGCGTGGGGATTACGGGCACTACCCCCTTTGAGGTAAAAGCTAATAAGGCGACCATAAAGGGGAGGCCTGCGTCCAGCCACTATAGGCTGTTGATGAGGTTGAGGTTGAACGACTTAACTATTTATGGTAGTGTAGTGGTATTTACTAACTCCTAGTACACGATTTATTTTACTGCGACTGGTATGTTTATATGTAATAGGCAGGCAAGTGGTTTATCCCCTGATAATGCAAGTTATAAAACTCAGTCTCGAAATTATACCCAGAAAACTATTTTACATAAAACCACGTCGAAAATTGCTGTCTCTACAAAATGTAGCATAACACTGGTTAGGTACTTACCTTTATACATAGTAGGCAAGTATCAACCATCCGAAGTTTTCTCAGAATATTTGTGTACGAATAATTTAGTTACGGATCCCTTCCCATCGTTATCAAGTAATGGCAGTTCTACTAACTGTATTCGAAATTACATACCAATATTTGCAGCTCTCCCTCGCAATATTGCTTCATGTAATTTGAGTTTATTCTAGGAACATGTTACTAATTCCATCTCCTAATTGAAACGTGTTGCAAGGAATAAATACAGCGTAGTACCCGCATTACATCGGAGCTCTTTGGCCCTCTAGTTACACGTTTTAGCTGTTTGCTCTATCTACAGAGAGCACCCGTTTAAGGCTCATTCAGAAAGGCAGGCCTTTAAGATTATTTTAGACGTTACTTGAAACAAGAATTCAAATTGTTTTGAACGGTCATTTGAATTTTTAGGAAAGGACGTGGTACGGGGTACCTACCTAGTTAGCATAGAAATATCTTACGAGAAGTTCATCGGTAAATTCGGAACAAAATTGAAGCAATAACAAAAATCCGGTAATACACTTATTAAGGTTTTTTGCTATAGTGCTTACCCGCATTTTGGGTATAAGGAATACACTTATTGAATAACTACTCCTTTGGGTATCGCAAAATTAAATTTAATTATGATAGTATTGGTAGACGGTTGTCAATTACCAATCGACGACCTCTGTAGAGCGGTGGGTTAAGGGCCGCCTGTGACGCAGGAGGTTGCGGGATCGATTCCCGCCTTAAATAAATATTTGTACGATCTGCAGGTATTTGTTCCGAGTGTTCTGGTCGTTTTCTATATAGTAAAAATATGTCTAAGTAATGTATTTTATTATGTATATAAATTATCTGGTACCCATAACACAAGCTCTGCTTAGCTTGGGGCTAGATAGGATGTGTGAATTGTCCAGCAATATTTATTATTTATTTATTTAATAAGTAAATAATATGAAAGCCTTTTTAAATAACGATAATTGAATGGAGGGGGGTAGCTAATACCAATACCAACTTTAAAATTTATGACCTGTCTTCATCACGAACATATTCGTGTCGATGGACAGTACTTGTCTAAGGTTTTTTTGTTATAGTGCTTACCCGCACTTTGGGTATCTCTAAGTACTTGTCTACGCAGTGTCAGTGAATTACCAGTATCCCTGTATATCACACCCAATCCATTAGTCTGCATAAGTCTTTGCCAGACGAGTCGAGCTGTTCTGCGAACCGTACTTAGAAGCTGCTTTACACTGATTTAGATGGAGAGAAATTTGTCATGAACCAAACAGAATCGGCTGCTTTGAAGATTTGATGTTGAGATGGGTATTTTGCTCTTCTTTGGAATTAACCTTTTTACACACATGCAGTTAAGATTTAAATCGCTTTTCGATATAAAAAAATAATATTCAATTCGGTAAACATTATATTGAAACTAGCTACAACCTGTGCGGCCTCGCAAGCTTTTGTTTGGGATAAAAATAAACCGTGATGCTAATCCAGGTTTCAAACTACGTCGCTGCAGAAATTCAGACCGAAGCGGAACCCTAATTGTTTGATAGTTATCCTGCTATTCCGGGCTGAGACAAATCCAACAAATTCATTATCATCAGTTCAACAGTACTTGAGTTATAAACAGTTAACTATGTTGTATTTATACATAGATTAAAGTTATTCCACTTTCTTATTTACTGCCGAACTATTAATAGTTCGACTAACAGTCAATTATGGTAGTCCTAATGCTTTACCGATTCGATTTTTTTTTGACAATCGGTTTTGTTTACGAAGAAGTTGTAATAGATTTGGTTATTTTTACTGAACATATTCTATTATTTTTCAGACTTTACTCAGGCATCTATATGGAAGGAATTCCTAGTATCTATGTGGCACAGCTGGCGAAGCCTGCGATACAGGAGGTTGCGGTTTCGATTACCGCCCTTAGACAAATATTTGTACGATCTGCTAATTATAATTATTTATTATATTTTTGTAGGGTTCTTTCAGCACAAAAATACAAATTACAGGTGTTTAAAAGGTAAAATGTGGCTATTATTAAGTTCCCCCTTTTAGAACAAAAATATGTACAATAGGCTACTTGACCACTACTGGGAAATAATTCTAACGTATTGTCTGATAAAAATAATAGAAAGTGCAATTAATATTTCTTCAAGGCCAGCCGCATTAGCTATAAAAACTAATTTTAAAGTTTGAATAAAATAATAGCGCGCCAAAACGATAATCTCTGTCATGGCTCCCGTTTTCCAGCTATGACGTCACCCCGCCATACCACACCTAACAAGAACTCATTGACACTGTAATCTGTAATAGTGTAACGTCACCAGCAATCCAACCAAACGCAGAACGTTTTCGGTCACGTGATCATAATAAATCAAAAAATGTGTAATTTTAATCCCGTTTTCTTACCTAAAACAGGCATATTTTTAATAAAAATCACCTGATTACGCTTTGTTACGTAGTCACTGGCTGATGAAAACAATTTGGAACTTATTTTTGATGTAGTCAAATAGCCTATTGTGTATAATAATAACAAGCTAATATTCGGATATACCACAGATAATTGCACTATAAATTAATTAAAACCAATTCTTATTATAGGGTTACCTACCTCAAAAAGAAAAAAGGAACCCTTAAAGGATCACTTTGTTGTCCGTCTGCCGTCTGTCAACCCTTTTTTCTCAGAAACGCGTGGAGGTATCGAATTTAAATTCACATCATATACTCAAGTTCGTAACCTCTTGGAGCCACAATATAAATCAAACTTCTAAGTCAACACAATCAAAAGTTAAAGCGGTTTATTCCCAATTTTTTTGAATTTTCCAAGGGAATCACATGCACACAAAACCTCGGGTACTTTCCGTTGACCTTAAACCATGAAATTTGGCAAGAAGCAAAGTATTATAGCACACTTAAAGGGGTAAAAACCGAAAACTGTAATATTGTAGGTAGTCTAATCACAAAAAACATTTTATTTGATTCTCGCCATGGACCAAAACCTATAGGGTACCTACTTTCCGTTGAGCTGGAATCATGATATTTGGCAAGAAACAAGGTCTTATAATTATATATTTAAAATAATGTTTAGTTACGGAACCCTCGTTCCGCGAGTCTGACTCGCACTTTACGTTTTATTTAAGCTTGATTGTACTCTGGTAAATACTAAGTAATTCTCAGGGAATAAAATGTTAATGGGACCAATTCGGGATCATTTTCTTTACAATAGCGAAATAATTTTTTAAAATCGATCCATAACTGACGGAGAAATCGATGACCCTATAGAAAAGAAACATACAGCCTAAAACAAAACTATCTCTCGCCAGCTTTTAAAAAAATTATACCTTCGTAATATCTGTGGTAATTTCGACTAAGTACTTGAAGTCCTGCCTTATCTCCATTAAACTATGTTAGTTCTAGTTAAGTGAACCTCAAATTGATAGCGCTTATCTTTATTTATACCGCACACGCTTATTGTTATTGATGGAATCATTCTATCTGAATAGGTTTAATTAATATTAAGACTGTTTTGCTTAGCTGACCTTTACTGTAGGTATCTTGAAGGTGAAAGAGATAGATCGGTAGGTACAACTCTTATGAAACAATGGAATCAATCACGTTTCTTTTTTGTTTCAGGAAGAGGTCCACGAAAAACGTTTATACTACACCGGCTCCGAAGGTGGCTTATTCCTTTTCACCACTGCCGCTCGAAAACGGTGACTTTGTTGCTCAAAAACAGTGAGCAAAATCGAGTTTGGCGCACATGCGTATTATAGGACCATTTCAACGTGTTGAAAAAATTTATTTTAATTCAGAATTATGCACTAAATTTCGATGCTGTAATAAGTTATTGATACTCTATGGACGGCACTGAAACATGTAAAAACAAAGAAGTATATCCATTACTAACGTGCTGTTTTCTTTTTAATTTTCTGAATTTTCAGTCTGCAGCTATGGTTATTATCATTACAGGTCAAACGAAAATAGTTATTTGCACAACGGAAGTTCTGCTGAAAATTTTGTATATAATATTTATAATGATTTAATAGTAATTTTATCAAAAAACTTTTAAAGGCGTTCGTAGCCTGTTGAGTTATTTATTAATTGGTCTAGTACATGTAGGTTAAAAACAGTTAATAACAGTTAGTTTGTAAAACTTTTGTGTTTAAAAAAAGAACTTTGTAAAACAAACAAACAATAACAACTCAAAAGTCAGGTACTATATAATTATGTGTGTGTCGGTACATTGGTGATATTAAGACAACATCTGTGGCACAGCGGGCCAAAGGTCCGCCTGCAACTCAGGTGGCGGGTTCGATTCCCGCCTCAGGACACATCGGAGATCGTACTGCAGATATTTGTTCAGGGGGTATAAGTACCATGTATACAAAAAAACTATAATATAAGTAATGCCTGTGGTCTATACAGGCGAAACAAAGCCAGAGGTAAATGTATAAAGTATCTAACAGATAGCTAGTAAGGTAGTAAAGGTAGTAGGTAAGTTGCTCTGCTTAGATCTGGCTAGATGATGCTGTGTGAATTGTCCAGCATTTTTTATTTATTTATGCTGTTCCTATACTTTATATCTATTTATACCTATCTAGTTGGGTAAAGGGATAGACTGTCTCATGGTCATTGTTATTTATTGCAGTCTGAAGATTTATTTACATTTCGTATCCATTATCCTATCTAAATGACGTGCTTTATCGTTATTTGTCCAGTTAATGCGATTTTTACTGCGAACGATGATAGAATTTTTGCGAATGGTTGTAGTTTATTTCTTCTAATATATTTGTTTTTTGTGGTACCTAACCTTGTTTTTTTCTGTTATTATTATCAGTTTCTAATAAGTTTTCATTCATAAAAGTATTTGTTAACAAAATAATAAGGATCCTAGAACGTAGTCAATAACCTCAGATGTCTTAACACAAGGTATGGTTTATCGCAAATACAAACTCAATTCAATTTAATAAATCAATATTATAATAAAGTTCTACTCTGCCAACACACAACAACTCCTTTCATAAAATAAACATACCCAAACATGGGTATAGGTACAGATATTTACATCGAACCGTATCCCGGGACGTCTTATTAAAATTATCGGTGTCGAAGCGAGCAGTAAGTGCCTTAGGTGACGTTCAACCCAACACCCCCTTTATCATATTTATGGGGAAGTGTCCTGAAAATTTTCCCTGTTACGTATTTGATTTTGGAGGAACTCGCCCGGGCTTGTGAGAGTTGGTTTGGCTTATTTTTTGTTGTTTGCTCTGCGTTGTTACTGTATCGTTTTAGGAGAATCGAATAATAGAAGTTTCAACTGAACAAGAAAGAAGTTCATTCATACATTTTATATACATATTATAATAGTGCTACCCACATATTTCGGTTTGTATTTTAATTGTTAGGTTAATACCGAGTAAGAATAACGAAAATTTTTCATTCCATGATTTATTTTCAAGGCTCGTACTTATTTAACCCTTTTTACGTTTCCCAATTTTACGTGCAAACACGTAACTTTATTCAAATTAACTTTCATATGATCCTGCGTAAAACGAAATTAAAATTCCTCAAAGGGGGATTTAGCAGCTCAATGGAATGTGCTCAACGTTATTGCCAGTGTATTAACACACCCACTTGAAATTTATATTTCATAGGAGTCACCTATGAACATTTTATGGCGTTTTGTGATATATCTGGTCAATAAAGAGCTTTTATGATGATTTTCTTGGGAAGCTTAACGACGGATTGATAATTGAAGCTTCGTGGATAACTTTATAAGGCACGTACCTGCTTAGATATAGGTACCTACTTACTTAAGTAGGTACTACGCCAATCCGAAATAATTGCGAAAAAAGTTTGTATGTATGAGAGACAGGCCAGTTGCAATCTTATGTAAAACATGGTATCAGTGAAAAATGTACTCTAAGACAATATGCGAGTTAAGTACGTATCAGAAGATTCAGCACATACTGCAGATTGGATCGGGAAGCCTTCACCAGATTCTTCACGTGCATCTTCGCGTGAGGAGGATAGTTTCATGCTGGGTGCCGCACAACCTCACCGATGCTCTAGAAGCGATTTAGAAGCGAGAGGATGATTTCAATTTGACTGGCTATTTTGTATCAATTTCTTTACGGAAAAAGAGAAGTATCAACGCCGAAGTATACTACCAAGTGTGTGGCAGAAATTTTCTTTGTTGTGAGCAACAAGCGACCAAACACAGGACTCCTCCAGTTAGCACGCCGGTCACCTTCCTTAAGGGGGTACCATACGACGCCATTTTGTGACAAGGATAGACATAGAATTTCGCGTTCATAGGAGCGGGACAGGGCATAGCAACGCAAGCCCAAAATTCAAGTTTTTGCCTAATATCTATGAATTAGGACATACATACAAAAAAAACGGAACATATAAAATGCTCTTTGTATATACTTAGTTCAATTACCATGCTTATTCTCAAGATCTTAACTTCTGTATTTATTAATAAATCAAGGTTTTTAGCAAAAATTTAGAGGTAACTTTGTGATTTTTACCCGACTACCAACAGGGGAGGGTTATGATGTTAGCACCCTATGTTTGTATGTTTGTATGTATGTGGCCGATTTCTTTGTTCCCACGTAGCGCTGAAACTACTGGTTCGATTTCAATAAATTATGTATCGATTGATTCGTCTCAATACCCCGATGGTTATAGGCTATAGGATTTAGGGCTCCGACCCCGAATAAGCCTTCAAAACGCGTATTAAAGTTTAGGTAGCCGCAGGCTGCAGGCCCCATAGAGAAAAATTACAATACCTACGACCTATTTTCATTTTACACTCTATGCCTATCAAATATGACCGATACGTCATTCTATTTTGTCAATGTAAATGTTTCAAACTTTTATAACTTTCACGTAGTCGGGTTGTAGTTTTTAACTTTATCTTGTTTCCTATCGAGAAATTTTTATGGAATCGTGGTCTCGAAACATATGATCGAATTTATAAATTAATTATGTAGTAGTTAGTTTGGAAGATATGGAAATAAAAAATCAGCTAAAAGGGATACAATTATCGTCACCAGAAGATGTGCTCGCAGCGTTCAAGCGGGCTGTAAACGAGGTGTCTGTGGCGGACTGGAAAAAGTGTTTCGAAAACTGGCGCATGACATAACTTTGTATAGAGGCTGGTGGGAGTTTTTTGAAAAGATTAATATCAAAATATTTTACGTAAAGAACACTTTATTTTATTTCCGCAAAACTTTCAGAGTTTTCCACGTAGTAGTCGACTTCACAAACATACCTATATTAATTGAGATACTCCTACATTGAAACTCTATAAGACGTCCACTACTGGACATAATAGACAGACGCTCTTCCACAGATCGCCGCTATGACAGTTCCCGAGCATCATAATAGACAGACGCTCTTCCACAGATCGCCGCTATGACAGTTCCCGAGCATATATGCTATATGTATCTCCAGTAGTGGACGTCTTTCCGGTGAAACTATGCCTAGAAACGCTTATTAATGATATCTATGTAGTAGATAGATGTGGGCTGGGCTTATAATCACTTTCCAGATAATGTGATCTAAGTAGCCTACTTATCTACGTAAGTAGCTTTAAATTGAGATGTATAATGGGAGCCAGACCATTACGAGACTATTGAAAAACCATTAGCTCTATCTTCAAGGCTTGATAAAATCTATGAGTCGTCTACAAGCGCCATTTTTACATTTAACTAAATGAAAACTTGTACTTAGTTAAGTATAGGCTCATATATTATTAGCTTCATTCCTGCAATGGCTTACCTACTTAGAAAGCTTTTCTACATCGTTGTGTGGGAGTGGAAGAATGGCGTAAACTTACGCTTTAAGAATTCCCTTCGACTCTGGGAACTATTACCGAAAACTGCTACTTTGACATAGTTTGGAAGGTTTTTGATACGTAATATTAGTTTGAATTTTTAAATCAAGCTTTTTCCTCCTTATTAGAATCTCTTGGCAATAAGTCTGGCAAAGAACAGGACACAAGGCTCTTTTAGGCTGTATTTATTTTTTAAATTTGGTGTCGAAGTAGCCCCAAGTGTAGTACTTTGACCCAACGTCTGACTGCATTGATAGTCAATGATATGTCAACACAGGGTTACTTAACACCTAAAAAAGTTTCATCCAATTGTGATGCAATCACATAGATCATGTGAAAGTATAAAAACCAATAGGTACAAAACGTAGAAAATCAACGTATATTTTTGTATTCCTAAATATAAACTGTTACATATTTTGCGTATTACAAGTGAAGTTTACATAAAAAATAATAACAATTATTTCATTCAACATTAGGCACTTCGATCCACATTTGACATAGGAACTTTCATAATAAGAACATTAAAAATCATCAAAATACCTCAAAAAATCAAATATGATGGAGTCTATTCAGAATAGCGGTTCTGCCAACTCTTATGCTGCGCTTTTTGCGTTTTTCTTCCCGATCTAACTCCAGAACCAGCCTTTTTGAGATCATTTCATTGTAATTGTAAATTTTCTCCCTCCATTATCTTTTTTGATAATATCTAATCATGTTTTCCATGTTTTCTCAATCTAATATTACGCTAGACTGCTACGATGCGCTAAACGCATGCTACGATGCACCTACGTCAATGCTATATAACTGCTACGATACCGCTTCGTCAAACCTACGATGTCGCTTTGCCAATGTTACTTACGCACTAAGTACGCCACAGCTATGCAGCAATATCAAATTTACCGTTATGGATTAATATGCGACAATATTCCATGAACTTATAACGCACTTCACCAAAGACGATTCTACCCTTACGAGACATTCAACGACCGCTATGAAAAGTTTTAATAAAATGCTTCGATAGACGCAACGCTCAAGTTAAATCTCTTTTCGACATTGATGGGTCTTTATGAACAAAATTATCAATGCGTACGAGCAAGTCTGTATTCAAATCACTTTATTTTAAAGAAATGTTCTTTTACGAGATAAATAGATTTATTGTATTGATAGATGGGTAACATGGACAACTTGGCAAGGACTGTCGTAATTAAAGAATGTTGGCCGACACAGGAGTAGACAATAGGGTAGAGCAGGTATCATTCATACAGTTTTTTTTTCTCAAGCACCGTAAAATTAAAACTGATTTAGCTACCTAAATTATTATAGTTCAGTGTTAATACTAACAAGGCTAAGCTATAGTAGTTTCTCAAAAAAATGGAAACGTATGAAACCTAAATAAATAATAATAACTACTTTATAAACAAAAATACTCGTTAAAATTAACCCAAAATCCAACAATGTAAATCCAAAAATTACTCACAAGGAGCGCAAACCTATTACGGCTTGTCCTAACGAAGCTGGCGGCCGCATTGCCCCGTCATCCGACTACGACGGTTAACCTAAGTGTATAGGCTGGATTCGCGCATACAAATACGAACGCTTCGGCGTGCTTAGTTTTATTGATATGGCTGCTGTATGAATGCGACCTACTCTCCTCTATTACATGGTTCGAAAATATTGTAAATATATCCGAGAAATAATGGATATCAATAGGTAGACCTAAGTTAAGCAGCTGAAAGGGTAAGGCGATAGATAGAAAACCAAAAACAATGAATTATACACAATGCATGCAAATTGATGAACTGTGGCAAGCAGGTATTATCGCACCTCCAGTAGTAAACTGTCATAGTCACCCAGCAAGCTATGGAGAGAGCTATGCTCGTAATTTCTCTGAAGGATAGAATTCGTAACGAATACATCCGACAGAGAACCAAGGTTATCGACATAACTCAGAGGATTAGCAAGCTGAAGTGGGGCAGTGGGCTAGCCATATCTCGAGAAGAACCGTCAACCCCTGGGATACATGTGTTGAGACCACGACTCGGCAAACTTAGTGTAGGACGCCCTTCGACTACGTGGGATGATGATTTGCGAATTTGCGAAAGACTGCTGGCAGATGCTGGATGCGTCAAGCTGAATGCGCTATGGCGCTCATTAGAGGAGACCTATGTCCAACAGTGGACTACTATTAGGTTGATGATGATGAGTCGTAAACTGACTCAATCCAAAATTTTGGTGAATAGGGTTAAGTATACAGAACGATTCAAATAAAATCACTTTGAATTTTGTAAATAGCTCTTTATTTTGCAATAGTGTGATTTATCAAAAACTGTTGAGTCATGTTTTCTTAATTTTCCAAAAAAACATGAATTTTAAATTGAGCCAGTTAACGACTGGATTTGCGATTGTCTTGTCAAACTTCGTCTTAGAGATACCTACCTACATTACAACAGAGCCACGAAGTTGTATCAAGGCACCCATTTGCCGGCAAATGAGGTTGCGCTAGATTGAAGCACCTAACGGAACCAAGTGCCGATAGGGTGTCAATGTGCTAATGATGCACACATAATGTAACCATGCATAACTATCGAAGCTGTAGAGGCGATGGCACTGAAAATATAGAGCAAGGGTATTTATGTTTTTTAGGGATGTCACAATCTAAAGAGATTATAATGGAATACATAGTATCCGCGGACTCTGCCTCAATAGGCTATTTGACTACATACATTGAAAATAAGTTACAAATTGTTTTATCCTAGTCAGTGACAACGTAACAATCAGGTGATTTTTATCAAAAAATATGCCTATTTTAGGTTAAAAATTGGATTAAAATTACACATTTTTGATTTATGATCACGTGACCGAAAACGCTCTGCGTTTGGTTGCATCGCTGGTGACGTCACACGTATTACAGATTACAGTGCGTGTTGTTATTCTTGTTAGGTGTGGTGTGGTGCGAGGCGTGACGTCATCGAGTAATGTCACCGGAGCCATGATAGAGATTATCGTTTTGGCGCGCCATTATTTTATTCAAACTTAGATTCGTTTTTAATACGACTGGCCTTGAAGAAATATTCATTACACTTTGCATTATTTTTATCAGACAATACGTTAGAATTATTTCCTAGTAGTAGTAAAGTAGCCTATTTTGAGATGTGTTGATACAGGTACCAGAGTTGATACCTTACCTACATTGCTATCTGGACCAATCAGATTTCCTATTTTCTTTCTATTTCCCAACGTTGTTATTTGCGTGTTTTGCAGCGGAAAATCAAAATCGATAAAATCGTTTTCGGTCTGTCTCCACACCATTTTGTAATCTAGCGTGAGGGTGGACCGGGCGCATCCAATTTTGCGTTTACATTATCTCTGTTGTTGCAGCCCCATCGCCTTGAATTTCCCAAGGCGGGTTCTGCACGAAATCCTTTCGGAATATAATTTGGTGGAAGTTTAATTACGATTCGACATAGTTACGAGATGGATCTTGATTTAGATCTGTGTAGTAACAACTTTGTTGGAATTAGTAGGTCTTAACAACAAAGCCGTTATAACGACCCTCTGGGGTATTAAACGTTGTACTTGTACAGAAATAATAACAGTTCTATGAGGAGCAAAAATAATTCGCCTAGAGGGCGAGCTGGTTTACAATTTATTTTGTAAGTTTGGTAGTTACTTGCCTACCAATTGACTATAGTACCTAGTAAATTGTATTCGAAAAATCGGTCTACAAGTGGAGTATGTTAGTCTTAGTAAAACAAATAATAAAAATCCAATAGGGACCATTTTATTCATTTAGAAATTGATATAATACACTTTACAATTGACGAAACAAGTGTTTGTATGGCCGGATCCTAGAATTTAACATTTAATATTAAATCCTATGAGGAAAATAGGCACCTTTTCATTCGTGTGCCATGCTTTGAATGATAGGAAACTGACATTTACATATATACAATTTGAATAGAACTATCGGAATCTAATCCATGTTGAATACAATCCCAGATACAATAGACTATATTTTGCTTCTCCAAATAACAAGAAATGTCACCCCTATAACGTGGGACATTCCAACCAACTCCACAACTAGTGAATGGAACATCTGAACCTGTAATACATTCTGTATACAGGGTTATTGCACTTACACGGCGTGAGCTGCAGGTTCTGCCCATCATCACGAGCACGTTTGTAAAGACGTCATTATGTGAATCACCCTCCCATACAAAATTATGTCCAAAACCCAATGAATTACTAATGACCGATCTCCCACTCCCATTTATATCCGCATCATCATCATTGGCCTATTTTACATCTACGAAAGATGATTTAAGTGGCATCAGTCTGGCTGAGGACATACACAACCACTGATAATTAAGGGTAGAGCCGTTCAATTTTAAATAAACCCTCTCTAATGAACAATTGTTGAATGGCGGGAGGTACCTACCCACTATATCATTTTACTAATTTTAACAATTAAGACATAGCGTCTTTACTAACGTGTTCGTGATAACGGGCAGAACCTACAGTTCACGTAGTGGCAGTGAATTACCAATAACTCTGTTTATATAAATCATACACCACTATACATTCTGGTGCTCGAACCACAAAAATATTGCATTCCGTTACATATCACTGGTTACTTCTTGAACTATACATTGTTTCATTTCTTTTAGTAGAAGAAGAAATCTAAAACCACATAAATAACGCGATGCTTTTGGTTTTAGATCATCTGATTGAAACAGACACTTGTTTGTACATAAATTATATAGCTAGACTATTTATACCAAGCTCTTTTTATCCGGCCACACTAACTTTTGTTTAAACGATGCATAAAAACATCCTAAATTTTCATTGGTAATTTAAATTATCTATTCCTCTTAACCAACATTGAAAAGCCGTAAATTCTGTTTTGTCTCTAAGTTAATAAGGCCTATCCAGTAAAAGAACACCAACAATTAACGTTTTTGAGCGCAAAAACATAGTACACTTACAAATAGTACGTTTATACATACTTATGTACCGAATTAACATTTATGTACTGAATTAACATAGCAATAAAAACAGCTTTCACAATTGTTTTGTGTGGGCTAAGTTATGTACATTATTTACAAATTTCTACACTATTTTCATGCCATTTTTCAGACTCTAGTCTAGAATATAGAATTAGGTAAGGTACTTATAGAAAATGCTTTTTTAAAGCTCTATGAGCGCACGGCAAATTGTTAGAAAACATTAACTGTGACTCACAAAGTGGTAAGCAGCTGAGAGTACGAGAAAAAAAAACAGAAATATTATACGGAGACTTAAAAGGTACTCTTTCAATTAGACTATCCGAAAGAAGAGTGCCCATGTGTATTTTGAAATAATTCTTATGCAATTTGTTCGAATCTTTTTAAAATCGTAAAATATACCTTGTATTTAACTTTAAGTTTTTGAATCTTCTGTGCATAGTTCACACGTAAAAAGAGTTTCAATTTTCATCATCATCGTGATCCCAATTCCAATTTAAAATTTTCATTATCATCGTGGTCAAAACAGGTGTTAGGGGGACCCTCTCGAAACATCTTTTATAGGATTGAAATTGTTTCTATGTTCATGATAAATGCTTCACTTCATTGCACTCTCTTTAGAATAGTTTAAAAAGCACCTTTTGTACTGTTAAAAATTTAAAATTGTAAATGCTTACGAGTATTGTGACATCAAACAAAATTGCCAATTTCGCCAAATACACGAGCATCTGTTTACGGAAAGTGTGCAAGTACAGAGAATGAGTAAACGTGCAGAACACGTTACTGATAATGACGGCATCCGTAGTGCGTAGGTTAGGTACTATGAACTACAGTTGTAGGTAGGTATAACTTAGCAAAGCGGAGAAGGCACGATAAATATAGATCGTGACTCATGCGTGCTTTGAAGCTTTTTCAACAGGTTATGCGCGCTTTGTAGAAGCCACGCCAGCCAGAGATCAATGCTATTTTTATTCGATGAATATGAGACAGTGAAGTATACTCCGTCCACGCATTTATTTTCTTTGACTCGATGAAATAATAAATATTTTCATACACACTCGATAAACATCGAAGCTTTCGTTAGTACCAATACTTTTCGAGTCGATTGTTTTGCGTAACTATTCTTCAAAAGAAGCAGTCTTAGAAATATTGCATTCTCTGTTCCTCAATGGGCGAAACGATACTTGTAATTTTTTGAGTAGCGTTTCACCCATTAGTGGGCGGAAATAATGGGCGATTCGAGGCTACACCAATTTTTCATTCAGTCAAATAAAATAAATGTGTGGACATATCATAATAAAGTTACTACAGTAACAACTCATTGGAATGATATACGAGTATGAGCCAAATGACACACAATTTATCAAAATGTCATCTTGTCTTTTCCTTATTCTAGCTAAGACCACAAACGGGAAAATGCATGTGCAATGTGCAATGCAACAAAAATGTAAAACCATTTCTTAACAAAAACATCAATCAATTTATGTTTATCATACAATTTATTACTTAAATAAGTGGTAAATACAAAGTAAATGAAAAACTAACCTGGTTAGTGCATTTTATACAATAAGTGTGTGAAAATACATGTGCAGATTAATTCAGTTCTATCACCAGAGCTCATTAGACTAATTTACTAGATGATAAACACTGGTTTTAAGAGTTGTAACAATAAAATAAAAAGCATAAACCTTCATCATGCCTGTTCCGCTTTGCTTTAAAAACAATAACAAGTCACAGATAAAATATAATGATAAAGTAGGTACATTAAATTCCTCGCACTTTTAAACCACTCCTTAGATGGAATCGTTTGAATCACGTCCTAGGGCCGCCCACGCAACTAAGTGTCCACGGCGGCACTTCATTCGACACTAGCTGTGGTTACTGTACGAGTGAATATTGTTCCGCTTAATACTAGTCGAAGCACTACTGCCGTTCTTTTCTAAGCCCAATAAGAAGTCTTCCAATAACTTGGCTAGAGCTTTGCGCTTGAATCGCATCGATTCGTTGATCACATCACGAATCACCTCCTTTTTGTGTTCGATGCCGCCTTTCAATTGTTTCAACTGATCAAACAATTTGGCAAAATCTGAAAATAAATATTAGGATTTAGCATTGTAGCTATTAACGCGAGGGCTCTCGCCTCCCACAATTTAATATTTGGCGCAGATATTTTATTATAATATGAATTTAGCTAGCAACTTACATGAAATTATCGCATTTGAAACCAATTAGCGTTCTCACTCACGCCCACTATATTTTAAAGGTAGTGTTCATTCAGTATCAAAGCATTCCAAATGGTAGTCAGTTGTTTATAAACGAAGGTAGATTTTCCCACGTATCACTGCGCTTGTTGATTTGATATGATTTTACTGATTGTGGATGAATAAATGAGTCACTTGATTATGCGCAACTCCTGCGAAATCTTGCCATTGTACGCTTTTCTCCAGCGTAAAAAGTAGTCTATGTCCTTCCCCGGGAAACTGTCTATATCCTTGCTAAATTTCATTATGATCCGTCCAGCTAGTTAGGCGTAAAAAAGTAACAGACAGACAGTATAAATTCAGATTTTATAGTATGGAAGAGTATGGATTACCTTTGCCTGGGCGACGGACCGCTTTGAAAGCTTCAATCCGAACATTCTGGTTGTGTTTTTTAATATCAGCTACTTCTTTTCTAGTGAACTGCGGCGGTGGTGGCAAGGGCGGTGGTAGTAGCTTTTCCGCCTGAAATTTCAGAAAAACGATTCAGTACTTGTTGGTATGCCAATATAAAATATAGTAGCAAATGAAACGGTTTCAAATGTTTTAGTGTTGCCAATAGATTAATTTATAGTTTTATGATATGGTTTTGTTTCAAATGGGTGTTACATCAGCTTTTTATCTCTTTGCTCGCATACCCTTGCAGAATCACAATCATCAAAGTTTCTGCGCGTCTCTTTTGGTGACTATGTCTATGATGTGGCAGGTTTTTGTTGATAAACCACTTTAATATCTTTGCTTGTAGAATTAATCCTTCCAGATCTCAGTGATCTCAGGTTTCTGCGACTGTGTATTGGTGACTAGGTATTCATATAAAGAACGAGGAGTTGACAGTTTTTTTTCAAGGGTGGTATTATACCACCCTTATATATAGGCCTCGCAAGAGTTGGGAGGCCTATTACCCAAACCCCGGCTATAGGCCTCCTAACTCAGTGAATTATTCTGACTTCAGATCGTGAACGATAATGATGAAAACACTTGTCTAGCCTACCTTTCGTTTCCGTTTTTTCGCCCTCGCATTGAAGTTATTTTCCGCAGCGATCCCTTGCAGGATCGCGTTGATCTGTAGTTCTTGCGTGTCGTGCAAAGGCGGCGGTGGCGCGACTACTTGGGGCGGCGGCGTCGGTGGTTCAGGCGGCGGCGGAGGCGATGGCGACCGCGGCATTTTACTGCCCATTGTTGTGTAAGCGTCTGGAATAAGAAAATCGTTTTGAAGGCATCTTTTCACGAAAAAATATACTCGCTCATCTTTGGGCACTCATGTACTCTTATCTCAATCTCAGCTCAGATCTTCTGACATCAATAAGTCTAAGAAATAGATTGTAAAAGTAGGTTTACGTATCGTAGATAGCTCTTAGCGTTTGTGCCCTTTTGAGGAGTGGGCTCTGTTATAGGCGATTACCTTAACATCAGCAGCGAAAACATCAGCTGGGCCATCTGCTTATTCCGTCTAATTACTAGTTTGAAAAAGCCTAATCTTATTAGAATTTTTGGTTTAGCTACACTGCGAAGCGATGGTAAAATTCAACTTTTATTACCCATTTCTAAGTATGGTATGATTTTCCTCCAAACAACCATAAACAAACGAGAAAATTATGTCCTAGCCGAATTTCCCTGACGACGGCGGCCACGACTAGCCAAGTGCACAGGACATATTGTAGTACAAATGTGTGCGCAAGCACAGGTGCACACTCTCTTAATCCGATGAGACGGCAGACAGAAAAAATAAATAATCTTGTTTAAAGAAGTACTAAAATTAGTTAAAAACTCACCTCCATTGAGGAATGGTTTGACAACAGGCGGTAGATTCGGCGGTGCATTGACCAGGGTCGAGGCGGGCGGCGACGCTGGACCGACGGCCGGCCCGCCTGTGTCCACATTCGGAGGTTCCTGAAACACAGACAAATTTTGTAAGCACTGGTGGGAGGGTATGCCGAATTGATGATAGTAGGTGGATGTTCCAATTTGAACCCTGGGATACCCTGTAAAAACTATTAGGTGTGAAGTAATCATTTTATTTAGATTTGTGTTATCTCATGAGTACAGATGCTACGAACCTTCAGTCGAACTATTTGGCATTCGACCTATTTTTCTATTAATTATTATTATTAATGGCTATTTTTCAACTTTTAGTATTTGGCCGTTTATTCACCTTCAGCTATATCGGCGAGAGCGGTGCGGCGGGTTAAGACAACGGCACGAGCGGCGGCACAGGCAACGGTGAAGGCAGCGACTGGACATAAATCATTCCATACCTCAGGTGGTCTCCCAGATGGCAAGTCGGAAGGCACGGGCGCGAGCGGCGAGGCGGGCCGTCGCTGCGACAGTAGCGACAACGGAGACATCGGAGACATCAGCGACATCGGCGAGAGCGGCGCGGCCGGGTGAGACAACGGCACGAGTGGCGGTACAGGCAACGGTGAAGGTAGCGACTGGAAACAGCGTGATCGGATTATACTTTTTGTATAAAAAATATTTCTGTCTATTCTATAGTATGGAAGGTATATGAGTTAACAGGCACTCAAGAAATGTCCGCAACAGACGAAAATGCAAAGTTCAGTCATAAAAGGGATCACGCTACCGCTTAAATCCCTTTTCAGTAAAGCACAAGACTTTCAGAGCCATGTTTTCATACCTATGAACCACCCTTAATTTTCTATATAACACAGATGAATGTTTCAAAACAAGTCATCACATGACTAGTGTGTAGTAACTTACAGTGATGGGTACTGGTGACATCAGTGGTGATAAAGGCGCGGGCGATGACGGCCGTCTTGCCACAATATGTTGCGGCAGAGGGCCGACCTTGCGTTTGGGAGGCAACTTCAGACTTTCTGCGCCTCGTTTACCGCTAGTAGCGCCGCCTCCACTCCTAATCGCGCTAGCTACTGGATCCATGCTGTCGGCTTCGTCGACCATCATACGCTAAAAATAAATTATAAGCACATAACACATGATCACAATTGTTACGATTTTTTAGAAGTTTTCGACCGATATCTGTTCGACGTGGCGCAATAGTTTTAGACTTGCCCACTGTGTGGATAATCATTCAAAATTGCAGTAAGAAGTCCATCTCTACGTTTTAATTTCATAACACTAGTGCAACACAAACTAATGTTTAAGTAGAATGTGGTGCGGTAGTGATTAAAATAAAATAAAATAATTTATTCAAAAATAACTTAGGACTAACACGATAACAAAGACTGCTTGATCTTATATTTTTATGGGATAAGATAATGCATGTGCCTGAACTAGGTAAAAACCTGTTTTTCAGGCAAAGAAAGTGCTAAAATAGAATAAAAATCTAATAGACTTTTAATCTTTATAAAATCAATGCATACTATAAAAGCGTGCGTTGCTGCGATTGGAAAGAATATACTAGAGTTTATAGAACACCAGCAATTATGTAAACAAACTCAAGCAAAGTAAGAAATCAAGATAAGAAATATGTAAGCAACATTTCTGCTAACATATTTCTTATTTATTGAAGGGTCTCAAATCGACAAGGACTACAGTTTTGTTTTCACATAAATCGAGTCCTGAATCAACACTCCTTTTCTCTGATTCTCTTAGTTGAGTATTTGACCATACACTTCCATCTCAAAAAGGTACCCTGTAGAATAAATGTGCCATAATATGCGTAGAATGACCACATTTACTAACCTTATCAATCTTGAAAGGATTGCCGAACATGTGTTGCCGCACGGGCTGCGACTCGATCTCGCGAAGTTGCGGCGTCATTCGTTTCAGATACTCCTGGTAGTTGCCCATTTGAGCGACGGGCATTGAGTGGACGCTATCTTCGTCTACCAGTCTTGTGTGCACTAACGATGGCTGTAGGAAATTCGCTCGCATTCTGACCACCTGAAATGCAAATTGTGTGATCATGATCAGGTGTTCCGGTAGTGGTACCGTATGCAGAAAATTTGCGGATTATTCAGCTTCGCTTACATGGTACCGCGACAAAAGAGATATAGGTAGCGATTGCTTTATTTATGGCAACCTCAGTGGCGCACCGGGCAAAGGTCGGCCTGCGACACAGGAGGTTGTGCATTCAATTCCAGGACAAATGATTGTACCTGCAGGCATTTATTTCGGGTCTGGGTGGTATTTATGTACATAAATCAGTTATTTTGTGCCCATTTTGTGCCAAAACCAGCTCTGCTTAGTTCAAGAGTAGATGATGCTGTGCGAATTGTAGTAAAATAAATAAGGCTGGACTATTTATTTTATTTATTATAGTAGATGAATTTTCTATATTGGATAAGTAGTTTCGGAGATTACCCCCTATACCGAGACTTATTACAATAGAAACAAAAATTTTGACGCAGTACATACCTGATCTAATAAATCTCTCCTCTGTATATCGAATGGATTTCTATAAGTATGAGTTTGTGTCTTATGCCGGCCCCGAGACAGCCCTACGACGAAACCTCCGAACTCGTTTAACTGATCGCGGAGCGCTGTGAACTTGTCTTGTAGACAAGGATGCGATATCAAGTCTTTCTTGAGCGGCGATCGAGGCATCACTCGAACGCTTTCTGCAGCCTGGAAATCATACAAAATTATGTTATTATATTACTTCTTCAAGAGAAATAATAATATTTCCAGTCACCTCTATGAGCCTGCAGGGGATTATGGCAGGGGATTATTAGAATAAGCCGATTAACAAAAATTCAGGCATACCCGAAACTAGAACCTTATACAGCTTTTGCAAGCAAAGAAATTGATGTTTGAAAACCTAACTAATTATAATAATTATTATTATTATTAAGAGCCTGTATTCTCCCACGGAAGGGCAAAGGCCTCCCTTTCCAACTTTCATTCATCTCTATTGTCGGCCAATAAAATAATAAGTTTTTGCATGAGGAAAAACTTCAACAATGCACAATTAAGCGCACACGCACAGCGAAAATGTAAGTACCTATTCAAAAACGGACGAGAGACAATCAAGCAGATAAAAAATTGAGAAATTTGCGGTTATTCTGAAACGATGATAATATAACTATGGGGGACTAACGCATTTATAAGAATTGAGTAAGCGAACAGATTTATGTAGTAAAATGTAGAGAGTAAAGAGATATTATTATATTTTGATACCTTTTGGTTATTACTTGAAGTAGCCTTATTGATGACATCCGCACAGAGCTTCTCAAACTCTATCTTGGCTTGATTCTTCAGTCTTTTCAAATAATTCAGTACGGAAAAACTCAAAGAGTTGTCCTGAGTATCAGGTATCAAGCTTTGAAGGAGCGCAGCTGAGGCACCCATTTTAGTGAGCGCTCTACGAAGGGGCTGTAAAAGAAACATAAAAATTTTGGTAAGTTATTTTATTACATATCACACTAATATTAAAAATGTTTAAGTTTTGATCGATGGATGTTTGTTACTTTTTCACGCCAATTTGCTGAAATACTACAACGGGCTGAAATTGTGCATAGGTGTAGTATAAACGTCAGGTTATAAACAAAATATAAAATATACGCGATCAATCCGGTTAAAACAGTGTTTTATCATAGGTGTGAGAGGTCACATTACAGTACTTTTTATCCCATAAATCAGTTTTCATGGGATAGGACATTAATTGAATCTTTATTGATTTGAAGGTTACATAATTTTATCCATAGGCTACTTTATATAACGGAAACAACGCGTGCAGAACCGTGGGCAGAAACTAGTAGTCATAGAGGACCGATTTGGCCCGCCGGGCGAAGGTCCGCCTGCGACGCAGGAGGTTGCAGGTTCGACTCCTGCACTGGGACAAATGTTTATACGGACTGCAAATAGTTTTTCTCTGTGTATTTTCTATACATAATAAAATATTTCTATAGCAATATACAATATTACATTTCGATTATCAGTCATCTGGTACCCATAACACAAGCTCTACTTAGCTTCGGGCTAGCTAGATAATGCTGCGTGGATGGTCCAGCATTATTTATGTATATAAATAAATAAACTGATGTAATAATTTGATCATACCACAGTCAAATAACAGCTTCGAAGAGATCAAACCAATAGCACGCACCTGCACGTAATAAGAAGGCATTCTGTCCAAATAGTGCTGGAAAGCCATTTTCCACTCAGGTGTCGGTTTACACCGATGAACCTTGAACAGATCATCGAGCAGCGGCAGCAGCATCGGGTAGTTGTACGGCAGTACGAATAGATTCACGCAAGTGAGGTTCGTTGAAGCCTTCAAGTAGCCGAATGGGTGGTTCATTTCAGAGTTCTTGCAGCCACTGTTTGCGACGAAGACCTGAAATTAAAATGGTATGGATTTTTTATGTCCGGTGCCGATAGCGTATGCTGACCATATTTTTAAATGAATCACACAATAATAATCCCACTAATATTATAAATGTGAAAGTTTGGATGGATGAATGTTTATTTTATCACGTCAGAACTGAACGGATCTGGATGAAACTTGGCACAGAGATAGATTAATAGTCTGGAATAGCACATAGCATAAACAACGCGTGCGAAACCGCAGTTAGAAACTAGTACCATATAAGTTGGTTCCATTATCATTATGCTACCAGAAAAGTTACCGGGACAATGGCGATCTCTGTTGACGGAGGCCAAGATCCAACTCTGGTCACGGCCAAGCAAGTAAGTACCAGAAAAGTTAAAATTGACGTATAATTGACCTCTATTATACAAGCGTATACTTGTATAATGGAGGTCAGTGTTCTCCCCACATTCAAATATTTGAACAGGTATAGTAATAGTGAATATATAAGAATACTAGCAGCGCCTCGCGGTTTCACTCGCGTAGTTCCCGTTCCCGTGGGAATTCCGGGATAAAAAGTAGCCTATGTCCTATTCCAGACTATAATCTATCTCTGTGCCAAATTTCATTCAGATCCGTTCAGCCGTTCTGGCGTGATAAAGGAACAAACATCCATCCATCCATCCATCTAAACTTTCACGTTTATAATATTAGTGAGATACAATAGTACGTGAAAATCATTATGAATTCTCAGAAGTACGTAGTGGCTGCGCAGTAGCGTATTTTAAGGTTCCAAAAGAGCGCGGTGAGCCCAATACTGCGCAGTTTCGCATTCGAGGCCATGTTCACAGAATTCATTAAGATCTGCGCGCACTCTACAACAATCATCAAATTCACCAGTATTTTTAATTGAATCTACTAAAGTGGGTTCAAATGCGAGGTACAAACTCTTACCGTGAAGACATCTTCAACGGCAAGAACTTGTATTAGTATTATTATAACTACATCATCATCATCCACTGACACATTTTACCCACTGCTGAGATAAATGCTCCCGAAGTTTGAGTGAACCTTTTCAATCCTGATTTCCTCTGATTTTTTGATTTTTTCTCTCGATTTAAACATACCTGCCAGCAAATTGTAGGCTGTTTCCTTGCCAGGATGTACTGTGTCAGTGGACTAGGCTCCAGCTCATACTTGTCGAATGGCAGGTTATCTATCACCATCGGCTCCTGGCTGGAGCAAGTGAACTTCACAACAGGATGCGCTGAGCGAGGAGGCTGGAAAAGATGTTCGTTCAAATAATATTGGCCCAGCGGAAGACAGGCGAAAGTTGAGACTGCCAATTACCGGTACAATTAGATTAAACCCGATTTTTTGTCAGGATTTCATTGTTTATACCAACAAATCGTGGGACGTTCTCAAATTGGATTTGCATATAGGTATTACAACCTATCTCAAATCCAATTTGAGGACGTCCCGTCACTTGAAAGCTCAGTGCTTTAAGCTTTTTGATAAGTCTGTGGCGTTGAAACTGTAGTACAACTGAGTAGTTGAATTTGAGAATCACACGTGTGCCATTGGCAAGATGTTTCATGTAAGTAATAACAAGGTAATACTTAATGCTTTAAAAGGTTATCATAAAATTTTAGTAACAAAAGGATTACGTTAAGGTTTAGTTTTATATAGTGTTTCCAAAATTTTCTTATTATATTTGGTTCCAACTTCTCCGACACCATATTCCAGATTAACATAAGAATTTCAAGGTCAATAGCTGCTTTAAGCAAATAATGAAATAAATCGACATTATCCTGCAACTACAATAGCAACGTTTAATAAACCAGGAAAACTCACTCAATTTCAAACTAAATTCGAGTAAATTTTCCTGCTGATAATTTTGATGACAAAGTGTTTAATTGTCTCATGCGGTCTACAATATCGACAGATAAATAATAATGCCGGATATTTTACACAGCATTTAGCCCGAAAATAAGCTGAGCTTGTAGGTAAAAAATAAAAGGTTTTTCTTGTGAGTCACAAAATGACAAATAAGGTACAAACAAATATAAAATTACAACAGTAACATCAAAAGACTGTCACTCAGCACAATGCACACTTGCACAGTAACGATGACGCTCCATATTGTGCGCTGGTTTTATGCGACACCTAGAGGGCGCAGCAGTAGCTGTGACACGCGCGTAAAACAAGGACTAACAAGGTAAACACATTAAAATATTTACTTGTTTAAACTAGATGTACCTACTTTCGACCATATTGACGCAATTTATTTGATTTTAACACCTAAATAGTAAATAATGCTGGACAATTCACACAGCATTATCTAGACCCAAGCTAAGCACAGTTTGTGTTATACACTAGATAATTGATATATTTATTTTACATAGAAAACACCCAGAACACTCTGAACAAATATCTGCAGATCGTACAAACATTTTTCCCGAGGCGGGAATCGAACCCGCAACCACAGAGGTCGTCAAATTACAAGTGATTGTTTTGAAAAAACTAAAAACCGTCATAAGTTATTTAGTTTTGCTGGAAAAATAGTAATCCTACAGAAATAAAAGAAAATTGTATGGGACCACCCTAATCATTTACTTTACAAAAATCAACCGAATCATCAAAATCAGTAACAAGACAATTGATAGAGAACTGAACATACAAAAAAATACATACAGAAAAAATATACCTAATTTCCTCCGTTATTCAAAGTCGGTTAAATAAGTCTAGTGCACCTAGAAACTATAATGCACGCTAGAAAAAGCTCTAAATACCTATTCACGATCAAATATTGCCGTATGCGGTGCTGGCTTAGAATTTGCACCAATCCAACTCTTCCCGTGGGTGTCGTAAGAGGCGACTAAGGGCATAGTATAGGGCACCGGGGGGAGCGAGCAGCACCGCCTTTTGCAGAATAGATCTACCGCCGAACAGCGATCCCCAACCCGCATGCCCAGCGTGGGGATTATGGGCACTACCCCCATGAGATATAAGCCTATAAGGCGATTATCAGGGGAGGCCTGCGTCCAGCATTGGACCATTACAGGCTGTTGAGGATCAAATATTGACAAAGAGGTGATGACAGGATAATCTTGCGATGGTACAAATACCGGGCACTCACCAAAGTCGGAGCATTAGGATCGGACCGGAAAGACTCCGGTATCGGCCAGAAACCCACGGCAAAGCCTTTCTGTGCCACCGTCCTTGGCACATAGATGAGTCTGCGACAGGAATGCCACGCTTGAGGCGCGGTCGAACTCGCGACGGTGGGTGTTTGGTACGAGCCTCCATTCCAGCGCTGAAATAGAGATAAATAAAATAAGTAATGCTGGACAATTCACACAGTATCACACAGCCCCACGCTAAGCATAGCTTGTGTTATGGATACTAGATACTAACTGATATACATAAGAGGCGAACCTAACGGATTTGGTTCTCAAACTAGTTAGGCCTAGTTTGATCACAGAGCTCGCGAGATCACCGTTTGTAAAAACTAAATTTTTTTTCTATGAAAAATCTAAAAATGGCAATATTTTTTTCTTCAAAATAAAACAGAAAGTTCCTAAGAACAAAACCTTCTAACTACAAAAGAAAAGGTAGCTACCCTTAAGGGGCCAAAAATTTGCCCCATCCTGTATAGTATAGTATACCACATACCAGTTTTTTTTCTTGCAGTTTTGGGTTTATCTACATGAAACCAAAACAAGTCATGCAATGGATGTTATCCATTTATATATGAACTAAAGAGCCGATAAAGTTGCTTACTGAGGCTCTTATCAAAGGCTGTAAAGATTAACTGTTTCATAGTAAAACTTGAGTTTGTTAAAGTTTTAAGTTTTTTTGACTTTAAAACGAAAAAAAATGCCGTACAATCCACACAGCAAGCATTATCTAGCCCCAAGTTATTTAGAGCTTGTGTTATGGATACTAGATGACTGATATACATAATACTTATACATTACATAGATATTTTTATCATACATAGAAAAGAACCCCAGCCCAGAACACCCGAAACAAATATTTGCAGATCGTACTAACATTTGTCCCAAGGCGGGAATCGAACCCGCAACCTCCTGCGTCGCAGCCGAACCTTGGACCGCCACGCCACATCGGTCGTTAAATAACAACAAACTACTATATTGTATATGTATAGATATTTAACATAATTCATAATCTTTATTTGCATGAATGTATGTATTGTGTGTTCTTAATTTTAAATAAATCCTTTTTTTTCATTTATTTATGTTTCACAGTAAATACCTACTCATTTTATCTTAAAGCTAACTTAAAGCGTAATTCGGCTTGTCCGTAAGCCAAAAAAAAACCAAAAGCCAAAAGTCCGTAAATACAAACTACCTTTTAAGGTCTGCTGTTACTACAAGCAACAACTTAGTAAACATTATTGCAATTCGTTCAAATAACCCTGCACAGCTTACTGGATAATTCGATAACAATCGTTGTGGAAAATCGTAGGTCTTATTAAACAAAAAGCACTGTTATGTCAGACAGCTAAATATAGACATGGGAGAAACGCGACGATACAAAAAGTTGAAAATTGATCATACCTATAAATTACCGGGAATCGTGCCAATTTCATAATTTAACAAGCCTCGAAAATCGACGTAAATTGGCGGACATGTCTTTCCTCTACGGCTTATGCAATGGATATATAGATTGTTCGGAATTACTCTCTAAAGTGTTATGTTTTAACGTACCCAAAAAGCGAACTAGACATACCAAAACTAAACTATTCGCCGTTTCCAATACTACCTCCAACTATGCTCAACATTCACTTATTAGTCGTCTGCATATTAATTACAACAAAATATTCAATGATATAGACATCTTCAACATTAATAAGTTGGAGTTCAAACGTGATGTCCTACTAGTTTTGAATGATCTAGAGCGGGGTGAATACGGGCGGGTAGGCGGGGTACAGTCAAACCCAAGTATTAAGCAGGTGGATTAATAGTTTTATGTTTATATTGCATGTTTATTATTGTTATTGTTATATATTACAGTTAGTTATTGTAAGGGTTATACTTACAAGTGGAAACAGTTAATTTTATAAGCTTTATATTTAGTATTTTATTTTATTTTTTATTTCTTACGTTATTAGGCAGCTTCAATTTTATTACTCTGCAATTGAGTTTATCTAAAGTTAAAGCTTAAGTTTAGACAGCTTAAATAAAGAGCATTGTTTTTTAGTCCTTATTTTCTTAGTTTTATGTCAATATTTTATTTAAAATTATGTTAGCAGTTCATAACTTTATTTGTAGTGATAGTCAACTTGTTTTAATTTAATTTACCTAGATAAAGTAAATCCTGTATTGGCCTTATGTCTAGTGAATAAGTTTGTCAATTTTAGTTGTTAAGGGCTGTGGATTTTGTTTTATAAATAAATAAATAAATAAATTTTGGTTCCAATTGAAAAAAAAAAAAAAAAAAAAAAAAAAAAAAAATCTCCGGCAATCGTCAACTCAACTTACGATTGATTGATCACGCAATATTCATGATTATATCATTGTTAAACGGGTCACTATAATAGATCTAACTCTCTCTCTAGCACTTAGACTTAGACTTAATCTAGTTATACCTTAGTTTAAGAATCAGCATGCAAGATACGTATAGGTCGAGCATACTTTACTAATCTTGACCTACAAATCTAATCGAGAGGCGAGGTTTTGTGTTAATGCGATTTGAGTTAAAAATATTGAAAGAAAACGGGATCTTAATTATTATTGGCTCACTAAAATGTGTTTGAGCAGTGTAATTAAACGCTTTTAGATTGTTGATCGCAGCGGTTTTTATTTATAGCTGATTCTACACGATTAATCGGTCAGCATTTTAATTATTTAGATAATTGAAGTTATCTTTGTCGGAAACACTCATCCAGGCAAAAGGAGATAAGATGGAGCACGCCGCACAGTATGTAAACAGTCCCCTATCTACTACGACTTATCAGATTGTGATTTTACTTTCTTACGCTACGAACTAAGCAGACGTGTTCTGAAGTTGAAATGACGCATCAGAGTTTCGACCAAAGAACGTTTGGACGTTTTCATTTCAATGAATTCCACTAAATTAATCGATTCTTAACGAAAGTACGATCATCTCATCACATTTTGGAATATTACCTTTGATGAAAGAAACTAGATGGAGGGACGGTGTCACAATTGATAAGTTTGAAACCAATATATCAACCTCTCCTTGCAAATTAGCACCGCACGCACTACTCCATACTTAAAAATACAACTCATGTTTTGGTGTCGAAGTTTGAAATATAATTGTCAGCACTTTAAGCATTGTAGGAAAGAGTTCCAATCGACTAGTAGTGCAAATTCGTTTTATAGGTTTTAGTAAACTTCGAGTCACGATATAAAGATGTGAGAAAAATACATTAAAATAAAAAATATAAAAAAAACAAGCAGTAATAAAGTCAGTACTTGCCGGGGCAGATAATTTTATTTATTTAATATCCAGAAAACAACCCATGAGCGTTGGAACGAAAGTCGGAGAAATATTTCCCTAGTAGAATTTCTCTCCCAGTACGGTAGAAGGTAGGTATATTCCCTACGTCCATCCATCCTTCCATTGGCCTCTGAACATCTACGGAAAATTATGTTGATTCCCTACCAAGTATAGGTGTATATTACCTTACCGGTATGTTACGATAACAGATAACATTAAAACTCTATCGCAAATGCGCAGTTTGAACCACTCGAATAAAACCTTTTACGGAAGATGCAGTAAGTAACGAGGTCAATGGCCTCAACTCGACCTCATTGTTTTTATCATTAGACCGACATACATAGAGATCAACCCATTGCGTTTTTGTACGTGAGTGAGTTGTAAATTTTGCAATGGGAATTTAAATTATGCATAAAAAAAACTTGATTGTTTTTCGAAGTCCGTCATAAATAAATTCGTTGGTACGTACAACGTAGAACTTACATAAATATTTTTAAGCATAAAATAATACTGATCATTTCCAAACAGTCATAGTTTTAGGCGTCGTCGCGTAAAGATAGCAACATACACTTCGTAGTAAAAATTCCCCAAGCCCATTCAAACTGCAAACCAAGAACTTGTTTCTTTAATGTAGATATGACATGTGATAAGAACCACAGTACAGCGATAAACTTAATGAAACTCTAGCTAGAAAAAATACCTTGCCAAGCATGATACCTACCTACATATAGGTTTTTTACAATAAGGTGTTAGTTTATGTATGCTAACATGCATGAGGTATGCATGATCAGCTGCTTGAAGGCTAATTACAGGTTTCCACTTTTAGGTATTTTTTACAAAATCAAATGGAGTAAAGAGTAGAGAAACGACAATAAGCAATAAGAAAAAAACATGAAATTTATAGATACCTACTTGGTACTCTAAACATATAAAAAAGTTTAATTGAAAATAGAATTAGGGTTAAAAGTATAGTATTTTAGTAATGTGTTCATTAAATTAAATAAATGTAGTTAAAAGTATAGTACTATTTTAGTAATGTGTTCATTAAATTAAATAAATTTATGTTAAGCTACTTAAAACTTAATTAGGTAGTTCTATTGCCGACCAGAAAAAAAAACTCATCTTTGCTACGATTTGAGGACATTCATAAATCTATGGGCTGCACCTGGCTGAGACTAACGCGAGAGCCCAGCATCAGCAGTGGGTCGACAAGGGCTACTAATTAAGGTGTTTCGATAAGTGTATATATTTTCGGCGTTCTACATTTAATAAACCGATAACCCACGCTATAACAAACTTCGATTCAATAGGGTAGTTTCCTGGGTAAAAAAAAATCTAGTTAGTCCGTCTCAGTTAGATATCAGAAGACATAATTGGACACATTTTTTTTTCTTTACTAAATACAAAATGACAAATGTAAAGTGCGACAAAGTTTGAGAGTTGGGGACTCGTGATAAAAAGTGTCGCAAGGCGTGACGTCACCTCGAATTTGGGGTCGGGCCAATAGTTGTTTTTAGGGTTTTTCTAGCGAGAAAACAAACAGCCCGTACTTAGGAAGTTGGCGGTGTTACACCCCCGTTTCTAGAAAAGCACATTGGTCCTTGTAGCCGTCGCGCGTCGTTTGGCCGTCGTGTCGGTCTGCCGTCCCATCGGATTATGAGAGCGAGGGAATAGAGAATGCACATGTGTTTGCACAAACACTTATAACATGCACCTGGCTCGTTAAGACTGGCCGCGCCGAGATCGAAATTCGGCCAGGAGGAGATCATCATTAATTTACGATAAGTACCTTTATGATGATATTATGATACTATTTTTAGAGCCTGTGAATTTCCTCTCCAATGCGCGAAGCACACTGTTGTCTAGGGCAGAAGAAGTTGTTATCGAATGTGTATAAATATATGAAATTCTTTCCACTTCAATAATTAACGTTATTTATGACGTAGTGATATAATTTTCGTATTTTCTATCCTAGACAACAATTCCTGTGGTTGAGCTTCTGGGAAATATGGTATTATTTATTGATAAGGCAGCAAGTACGTACTTTATCGTAAAATAGTAAAAGTTGCGTGCAACATTAAAATGATATGCTCACCCCATTCCTATCACCGTCCACATCCATCTCTTTCTCAGGTTCATGATTAACTTCCTCCTCGCCTTCTTTGTTAATGGCGCCATCTATCGGCGGCGGGTCAGGTCCGATCTTCTCGAAGTTGATAACGACCCCACTTTGAACTTTCTGCACTAAGCTGTCAATGCACTGCATCAGCATGCGATGGGATGTTATGCAGTAGGAGCGGCCTGTGGAAAAATGAACATTAAAATATTGTGGAACATCAAGGAACAAGTTTCATAATGATTGAAAAAGATTTTAATCTCGATCTCAATTTTTATTTCTGTCTCGGCAAATGCTATGTCACTACAATGTGTGCGTACAGATAAATTTTGAACTGAACGAAATGTGGGACAATTAGTCTAACGAAACGTAAACCAGACTGAAGATATATGTTATTCCATGATATATATGTATACGCCCGTTTTAGATGGAAGAGGGCAAACGTCAGACATTAATAGTTAAAGTTGAGAGTTTGAATGGGTAATTTAAATAAACTTACATATTTCCCATAGAAACAAACTAACAAATTAATTGTTGTCGAGTTTTTTCAGAACAAGGTGTGAGATATGAGTTTTCACAATCCTGTGGCGAGCGATCTATGATAATTTAAGATCAAGATCACAAATAATTTTAAATATTTAATTTAAAAAAATAGTAGTCGAAAATATTAGATAGGTTTAATATATTACTTAAACAAAAATAACGAAAGCCTGGCACAGGATAGACCTAAGCTAAGGCTAAGGACATGAATCAAAGTATCTTCAGTCTAGTTTGTAGATCTTATTTTTATTTATTTCTCTAGGTTTTGTTTATTTATTTATAACTAGTTTCTGCCCGCGTCTTCGCACGCGTCTTTTCTATGGAAAAGTTTTAAGGTTATTTCTATCACATGGAAACTGATTTATGGGATAAAAAGTTTTATTCCAGGCCTACCTACCTACCTATATGCAAAATTTCAGCCCGATCCGTTCAGTAGTTTTGTTTTTCGTGAAGAAGTAACCAACATCCATCCATCTACCATACTTTCGTATTTATAATATTAGTGTAATTTGTTATTAATTCCGAAATGGGCCAGCTTAACCACTAGCATATAATTCTGATAATGTTAATATCATTGAATACCTTGACACTAAGCATCTGCTGCTCTGTTCAAAAACTTGTCAATCGGGTTTTGTAAGGGTTTGCAATTTCAATCGTAACAATACGATATTCCGAGTGAGCGTGTTAAGAAATATGAAGATCGTTTTCGTAGGGTCAAAATACAATATCACACTAATATCGTAAATGCGAAAGTTAGGATGGATGGATGTTTGTTACTTCTTCACGTCAAAACTATTAAACGGATCAGGCCGAAATTGCATAGATGTCTCTAAGCCTGGAATCAAACATATAGGCTACTTTTTATCCCATTAAACAGTTCCCAAGGGATAGAAATAACTATAACCTTTAAACTGTTCTATAGAAACAACGCGTGCGAAGCCACGGGCAGAAACAAGTCACCAATAATTGTATCTTAATTCAAGGAAATTATTCAAGTGCTCTTTTTCATTCATATAACAAGATAAAGTTAAAAACTACAACCCGACTACGTGAAAGTTATAAAGGTTTGAAACATTTACATTGACAAAATAGAATGACGTATCGGTCATATTTGATAGGCATAGAGTTGAAAATGAAAATAGGTCGTAGGTATTGTAATTTTTCTCTATGGGGCCTGCAGCCTGCGGCTACCTAAACTTTAATACGCGTTTTGAAGGCTTATTCGGGGTCGGAGCCCTAAATCCTATAGCCTATAACCATCGGCGTATTGAGACGAATCAATCGATACATAATTTGTTGAAATCGAACCAGTAGTTTCAGCGCTACGTGGGAACAAAGAAATCGGCCACATACATACAAACATACAAATATACAAACATACAAACATACAAACATAGGGTGCTAACCTCATAAACCTCCCCTGTCGGTAGTCGGGTAAAAACGAAAACATGTGAGAAAAAACGGGGATATTATTGTCGTTCCTTGAATTTTCAACTGGCTTCAAATAATTTTCCTGGAAAATCTTAGTACGGGAAAATTTACGACCTTTGATTTGACCCCGCCTTCCCTTACGAAGGTTTCAAGGAAAGCGGAGGCGTCAGAGTTCTGAGAAAATCTTCAATGAAACTGGCTCTCAGATTCAAATCGATACATTTTCCAGTAGCAGATCAATGACTTTAGTCATAAAATAAAAATAATCGTAATACTTCTTTGAAAAGATGCTTGCAATAGCATTCAAACAATTTTGACAGATTTATGTGTAGGTATTATAAATATATTGTTCATTCAGGGAATCAAGATCCTACGCAACTAAGGATTCACTTTTATAAATTAACTAGCAGCGCCTTGCGGTTTCACCCGCGTAGTTCCCGTTCCCGTGGGAATTCCGGGATAAAAAGTAGCCTATGTTCTATTCCAGACTATAATCTATCTCTGTGCCAAATTTCAACCAGATCCGTTCAGCCGTTCTGGCGTGATAAAGGAACAAACATCCATCCATCTATCCATCCATCTAAACTTTCACGTTTATAATATTAGTGAGATAGTATCTAGCCGCGGCTTCGCCCACGTGGTACCTAGTGTCTACATTAACAAAAAACAAAAAAAAAATTACACACTCTTGGCAGACTTTCCATGAAACAATTGAGCTAACTGCAGACTGTGGCAACAAACAATCTACAGGTAGCTCAACTGATACTATAGCAAGCTGCCACAGACGGTGGCTATGCTATTTTAATATATATTTTTGCACTCAAAAGCTCTGCGGTCGTCATGTCCGACTATACCAAAATATATCGTCTTATATCTGTCGACATATTTTGGTGACGTAATAAAAATATACGTTATAGCTGGGTCTGTGCTCGCTCGCCGGTTACTATAGAAAATATACCGTAATATACCTTGTTGTAATTTATATTAATGAATATGTACATATTACAGCTTCGTCTATTGTGGGCTTTAATGGATTACCAGTGAATGAATTTAAAGAACTGTACCACTAGTTCTACAGATTACCTATTACATCCAAACTTACTTATAAATTCACACAAATGTTATTTCTATACATTACTAGCAGGTGATAGATAAAGAACCAACAACCGCTGGGTTTAACGTGTTCTTGAATGAAGACCGCGACTCGGCAAACGTTACCTAGGACGCCCCCGGCCAGGTGGGATAACGACCTGCGAAAGACTGAGGGCAGATGCGGCAAGCTGAAAGCGGCACTATGGCGCTCATTAGGGGAGGCCTATGTCCAGCAGTGGACTTATAATAGGCTGATGATGATAGATTACATACCTCCCGTGACTTCACACATCGCATCGATAGGAGACGAGTCTGAAGGTACAAGACCAGAGTCCCTCTCCACAGCCGGTGTGCCAGCCAATCGGAGCACCAACGAGAACAGTCTTTGGTCCCAGCGGAATGGTTCACGGGTCAACTCTGAACCAGGTATTGGGCAGTTCATAGGCAGGTTGAACTGTAAAAAGAAAAGCTTTGTTACAAACTGTTCATAACCATCTCATCATCATCATCAGCCTCATCATCATAACCATCTATGATTGTAAATATAATTTGGTAATATTGAAAATATTATTAAAAATTGAGTTCAGAAAACCCTAACACAAATGGTAATCCTATAATAATAAAAACTGTGTAGGACCACCTCAGGATCGGTGCATAACGCATGTGACTTCAAAAAAGCAGACTATTTATGATAGTATTTTCTATTGATACCTGCATATTTATTTTTGGTCAATATTTTAAATCTTTTTTTGATTTTTGGCCTAAACTGTCCCACTGGAAGCAAAGGGCTACCATCCCTTTCTGACAGTTATTTACTTGTATGTCCCTTTTGTATGTGCCAATTTAAAACTGTTGTTCCTTAAACTGGGATATAAATGAATAGTTAGATGTTTTATTTTGTTTTTAACACAATATTTTAAATGACTTAAATCTACATAGTTCTTGGTTGGTGGACATTAACTAGCTAGATAATTTTCAGATGATTTATTTTTAAAAAATATATTTTTTGATTGTTTTTTTATCGTGTTGGGAATCCAGACAGTACATTTTCCATTGTTGAAACTACCTCATTCATTATAAATCAGTATAGAGTATCAACGGGTTAATATCTCACCGGCACACACACACTACTATTTCTCACAAACAACCAAACTTGTATAATAGGTAGATAAGATTGATAAGAACACATTTTGTTCATACCTATTGTTATGGCAGCAGCAACCACATTCATTTGGATTTGATTATTTCATATAAAAATAATATCAAACTTACTTCTTCCTGAATCCCAGCATTACTTGACAGCTTCCCCCCATCTGTGATGACAACAATGACTGAAGGTTCAAGGTAGAAAGGACACCTGCCTTGGCCATAAGTATCAATGCCAGTCTGCATTCGGTTGATGTTCAAAACATCAAATGCATGCTTCAAAGCGGCACCCATTGTGGTGAGCCCTAAGCATTGTAGGTTTTTCAGCTCATTTATAAATGTTGCCAAATTCTCTTTCCACCCAGCCTGAAAATATAGGACAACAATGTTTAGATTAATATCCTTAAACATGATTTTAATTAAATTTTTGTGGTTTTGACCAATTAAAATATTCCTAGGTAAGTGTAATGTACCTATATTTTGATAGATAGATATAAACATTTATTTGCTTCTGCAACACTCAGTACAAAGGTAGTGAAGGTATAAACATAATATGAAAAAAAATTCAAGTTACCTACATAAGTTGTATGATTAGGAAGGAAGGTAATGCCTTGCATAAATGAACCCATAAAAGTTAAACTAAATTACGGAATGATGAACAAGCGCATTGAACTTTATGATTCTTGTAGTATAGCGCAAACAGTTCAAATTTCCCCCCCAAATCGCCATTTCGCTGTGGGTGGGTTCGTCCAATAGGAAGGCGCGACGAGAGCGCAGTAGCGAACCTCTGTCGCGGAGACAGCAACGGCGGCGGTTCCTCCTGTTTACGTCGTGCCGTCTATTTCAGTAAAACTCGCAAAATCAAAATATGTTATGTTCTTCGTTTGCAGATTACAGTGCTTTCCGTATGGACACTAGACGACCGGCGTAAATATGCGTATGCTATGCAAAAATACAGAAAATCTTGGCTAACGTGTACATTCTGTTATACTAACCTTGATGTTCGCGGGTGGTTCTTCGAAAGTTAGAAGCATATATCTGTCCCCTCTGCTCTCTGGAGAACGCTGACGAACCTACAAAACGATTTTCATGATACTAACACAATAACAGGAGATAAACAAATCGATCACAAAAACGAACTTTTGACGAGTCGATGACACTGCACGTACCTTTACGAACGTTTCCACGGCGCCCTTGGCTACATCTAGTAACGTAGGGCGTCCGCCTAAATAAGCTCTTTGGTTCATAGAAGCAGATGTATCTATTAGAAATACTATGATAGTCATAGTGAAAATTAGCTAAATGTCCTTGAAGATACATTAAAATATGCGCACGCTATTATAACTGAGAACAAAAATGGCCGCTACATAATTCGCCGACTCGTCAGGAAGCGACCACCCGACAGCCGCTTCGACGAGCAGCTGAACAAGCTACGCCACGAAGACTCCAAAAGTACCACGTGACCTAATCATACGTTCGGGTATTCTCGGCCGCCAATAGAAATTCATTCGGCTATTTCCGTCTCGTAGCAACAGGGTTACCACATACAGTTTATGTTTTTCCGCATATTTATTTATAAATTTTTTGATGATGACATCTCAATATGGTTTTATTTGCAGATTTTTGTTTGAACCTTGCTTCTTCTAAAAAAATTATGATGATAGATAAAGAAATAAACATGATATCATTTCGTTTCGTTTATTTTTCATTATGGACGCGAATGTGTGTGTTGTACCTATCCTTATGAAGAGCAACAACTAATTGATGTTTCAAGTTGATTGAGCTGCTAGTTTTTGACAGAAATGCCAATAGAGATCTATCAAGCTATTTGGAATTAATCGTCTTAGGCAAAGCGAGAACCCCTGATTATTAGTAATATAATTTATAAGTGTAATCCGACGGCATTGAATGTTATAGTAATAGAACGTAATTACGTGACTGAAAAGTGAAAATCAAGGTTCCTAAGTTTCTATTTTATGAAACTGAAAAAGCGCGTACCTACGCGATAAGCAATAAAATTTTGTTGAAAATGTGAATAGAGTTCGGTACAAATCCGACCAGCAAAAGTATAAATCAATAATCAAGGCACAAGTCACATTATATCACACTAATACACTACAACAAAGTTAAATTATATCGTACCTAGTTTCTGCCCGCGGCTTCACACGCATTGTTTAAGGTTATTTTTATCCCATGCGAACTAATTTATGGGATAAAAATAGCCTTTGTTTTATTCCAGGCCTAAAACTAGCCTATTTATATTATCTGTGCTCTATTGTATGCAAAATTTCAGCCTAATCCATTCAGTAGTTGTGGCGTGAAAAGGTAACAAACATCCATCCAAACATCCAAGGTTTCATTTAGGTAGGTATAATATTAGTGTGAAGTGTGATGTAACGTAGAAGAGTGTGAGTTTTGAGACTAACAGAAGGCAAAGTCTGATGATGATGATGTTGTTTTAAAGTATCAAATTATGGAAGTGGACTATACTTTTCTATGAATGCATTTTAAATTGATTTTTAAATTCAAATAATGTCTTCTTTCAGTAAAATGTTCCATCTACAATATTCAAGGTACTTTCCCTCCATGTGGCATGTCCGTGAGACGCCCTGTATATACCAAACTTTCTCTTGATAATTAAAATTACTTGAATCTAATCACATCATAGTCATCATCATTATAGCCCGGGATCACCCTCTGATGGGTAAATTCCTCCTATCACCAACTTCACCATCAAAACAGAAATCTAATCGATGCTTTGATTTCCTTTAGCATTTGGAATCAACACAATATTTTAGTCAAGTAAGTTTTCCCGAGCATATGGGCAAAACTGAAACCCTGGCAGTTCAAGAATACTATGCGTAATCAAAATAAAAGGATGTTGTTTTTGTCCAAATAAAGATATAATGAAATTAATCGTATTTATGTTACAAGAATACTCTTTCTAAGTTTATAGTATTGAATAGAATCATATATATTCATTCTTAGGCTGTTATTCGAATAAGCATTATAAAAATAGTAAATCAGTTGTATAAATTGCGGTAAATTTGAATAAGGAAGTCTACTGATACTGAGGCTCGAAAAAATACCATGATGATGACCAAGTTATGAATTTGCTACATTATTTCCCAATTTCCTATTGCAAAGAAAGATTCCTATTAGATTAGTGTCAGAGGCAGTTACTTTTGTAACTGCATAAAAAACACATATTATATTAAAATCATACAGTATCTTTCATTAGGTACTTATCGACATTTACCAGGCTAAATGTACATTTTCAGTTTAGAAAAGTTTTAGAACAAGTTAATGCATTAATGTATGAAATGAATAAATAGGCCGGTGAAATGACGAGTGTAAAGGGCTAATTAATATGTTTTACTGAGTTAGTAGAAGAACATCAGCTTTGGCCTTTGTCCAACAATGGGCAGAACACTTTATGATTTTACAAAGGAAGTAGAGAGAATTAAATGAAAGAGTGCGATTTATCTAAAACCAAGTACCTAGGTAGGTAGGTAGGTACCTAACTTTCAGTTCCCAGTTTCAAGCCCTTTCCTATGGTTTCAAGCGCTTGCTTGAAAAGTGTAGGCAAGACGACGCGACGCGCGACTTTTGCTAAGGAAATCGTACTCATGAAACCTAACTCTTACAGACAGACGAGATAGATTGCAGGAACACCAGCTAGGTACCTGGCAACGGTCTTTAAAAATGTATGTCGCATGCGCGGAGCAGTCACAAGGGGTAGGGGGAGAACACAAGAGGCACCCTAATGCGGGGGACGGTGAATGCACCACACCGCACACGCACGAATACCGCTTCATACCCATAACGTACCCCCAAGACCTTGGGCTCCCGAATTATTAACAATCCTTAGACCCCGTCTAACCAACACCGACCCTGCACCCCCTGCACCCTTACTCAAAGCCCTTACTATAATATAGTAGTAATATAGTAGTAATATAGTAGGCTTTGAGTAAGGGTGTTTGCTACATATTATGTAGCAAACAATAATTTGTAAGCTAAGCTGCGCAGGTAAGACGGAGCGTGTGTACGGCAAGACTGTAGCTTGCGCAGGCCCGGAAAAATGGCTTGTGCAATCGTTAACATCCTGAAGATTCGTTTGCGCAAATTTAATTTGCACGTGTTTACTTGAGCGTGTGTACTGTACGGACAGTCATTCAAACCGTGATTCAATCGGGCAAAGAGTTTTTGACGCGTTGCGTTGCTTGTGTGTTACTTTTTATCAGCGAATAATATAAGAAAACCCCTAATTAATAACCGGCCAAGTGCGAGTCAGAGTCCACACGAAGGGGTTCGTACCACTATCTATAAAAACAACAAGAAAACTGCGCAAGCAAGACAGAGCGTGTGGCCGAGCTACTCGATTGGATACCCCAAAGACGCCCCAAAGAATTTTAAGCACGGGATGTCCAAAATTATGTCTAATATAATCAAAATTTATACCGAAGGGGATCTCTTTTTTCATTGTCAAAAATTTGATGATGACGTTTTGTTCCTGTGTCGAGAGAGATTTTATGGTGAATTTTAGTCAGTGTGGCCGTTTTAGCATGGTTTTAGCGCCCAAAGTCACCGCATTACGTTACGGCTGCCGCCAGTTCAAACGGTAATAATAATAGCCCGGCCCCGACTATGGAACGAGGAGAGGTAATCGTCCTGGAATGGTACGCACTTTGAGCGATTTTGTATTAAATTTTGGTATTCAGCAATTTAATTAAAATAAATTGAAACATTTACCCCCCGAATACGCAAACGCAACTCAAATTTAAGCAGGTCTCAAGTCGTGATTTTTTGACAGGTTTCAATGAAAGACTGTCAAAAGTCGTCGTTTGAGACCTCCTCAAATTTGAGTTACGTTTGAGTATTCGGGAGTTAGCCTTATGTTATACTGATAATAGTTTCCGTCAATAATTCCGCAGCGTACGCGATATAAGGATTTTCTTCACACCTTAGGTTACATTATCGAAGTAATTACCTATATGGATCCCTACCTAACTTTAAAAAAACTATTATATCACCTATGTTCATAAGCGATAGTGTACAATTCTAATAGTGAAAAAAGTTTTCAAAGAGGTCCAGTAGTTTCGGATGGATCTTTTTAATTCAAACAAACAAACAAATCTTCTCTCTTTATTATATTAATGTAGAGCATGAAAAAGTATTTATTGCGACATAACTGTAATAGTTAGACATATGGTATTGCAGACGTTTTTGTAGATAATGATGTCTTCTATAAAACTGTTGTACCTACATCACTTTGCTGTATTTTCAATAATTTTCTCAGGTAACGCGATCTCACGATTTTCAGCGTTTCTGTTGTATATTTTAACATGGAAAAGTAGTTATTGTGACATAACTGTGATAGTTAGACACATGGTGTTGCGGATTTTTTTGTAGTTATGAATGTCTTCTATAAATGTAACTGTATTGCATCACTTTGCTCTATTGTTACTAATAGACACTAATATAAATAGTTTTGACTATTTATATTAGTGTCAGAGGCGCTTACTATTATTTTCAGGCATTGCTTTTTTCAAATATTTTCCAAAACTGATATTGTTGTCATATTTTGGAACGTTGTTGTTTGTTTGCGTTCGGTTCGGAGCCAGTGTTGCCGTTGCCGCGCTTTTAGGCGGGTCAATATGTCGCTACAAGGGCAACCGTGGACCATCGCCCGCCATGCCACATTGATCGTCAAGTATTATGTATCTCATTTTCAATATGTTACGCTGGCAACTCCGATAGAAGCAGAGCATGCAGGAATTCCCCGATTATGAACATTCTGTGTAAGTTTTGATGTCTATCTCGCTCACTGCTATCAAAAATGAGTTAGACCGAGAATTACGTACGTATTGGGTGGGCTGGGCAGTTTCGGAGGAGTTCAATTTTGTCTTCCCCGTACTCCGAGGAAGCCAAAATGCTAGTCAAGCTTTATTTGCAAGTTATTTAGGTAGGTATCTACAATCCTCCTCATCAATTGTGATGACGGAGACTAAGGTAGGTTTATAAGTAGGTTTGTAAGCCGCACAGTGTTATCCACATTCCTTATGGAGGTGGCCATGCACTGTCATGTGGTCAATAAAGAATGAGAGGTTTTCGTTTTACATTTTTAAAAAGAAAAAAATTAGTTCCATGTATCTCGATAGATGGCAGGGCTTCAACTGGGTTCCTACTTAGAGGAACAAGGCACTATGGTATGTTAATGTCACATGAAAGAAAACGTCAAAATGATAATCGGTCGATCGCTTAAAAGAACAAGGTACTAGAGGACTACCTCTAGTACCTCTACCGGTGTGAATGAGATAAAAATATGCTTGTAGCATGAGAAGAAATCAGATAGAATGAATGTTTCTCTGTCACAACCATCGTGCCAGTTTTTTCATTGTTTATGTCTGAACAATGAAAAAACTGGCAAACAAACTTGATTTTTCAAATGCTGCAAATAAACAAAGAAATGTCACTATGAAAGTGACAAGACAGTGAAGCAAACCCTTGAATTTTTATGGATCATTAGTTCTTGCCCTCGGCTTTGCTTGAGCAGGAAATTTTCTTGAAGAAAGCTATAGGTATTTATTTTACTAAATCCATTCATCTCACAAGGCTCAATCTCACACGCTAGTTAAGCGTCCAGAGCTTTACACGCTGCGCTGCTGGTGGTCTTTTCTGCGAGTCATAATAATACTAGGCTCACGCACCACCCTTCACTATGCTTGTACCTAACAACAAAGCAAAGCAACATTTGGTTGTGCCTTTCGGAGAATAAATAAAACAAACAAATAAGTGCATTTTTTTTAATAGAGAAGTACTTTTAAAAGAAGGTTTATTCATAGGTACATTATAGGTATTAGTTTTCACTGCCTAAATTACTAATACCTTAGTCCTACAAAGGCATTATTTATTTGACATCAGAAATAATTAGAAACAAATACATTTCTTGTTTTTTATTTCTTCGTTCTGAATATCAATTATTGTCCTTTTCCCGTTGGAGTATTCAAGCCTGTTGTTAAGCGTTCCAAGAAAGCTTATTTCGATGACTTGACCTCGGTATCCACCCTTGTTTTTATTACTGTATGGCCTGCAACAAAATAGCAAATATTTTACATGCAGATCACAGGAAGCTATAATGCCTGAGTGATACAAGTCATTTTTCAGATGCAGTAGGTGTGCTTGGTTAACCACTAATTTGAGAAGCTCTAAAACGTTAAATCAAATCCTGACAATATGTGAATGTGCAGTGGCTTACAACAGCGCAAACACAAAGTACTTTTTATCCCACTAATATTATAATGGTGAAGGTTTGGATTGATGGATGGATGTACGGTACTCTCTACTCATATGAATAGATCTGTATGAAATTTGGCATAGCGATAGATTATAGTCCGGAATAACACATAGGCTGCTTTTTATCCTTTTACTTTTTTTAAATAAAGACACTAATAACTAAATAGACTTCTCATTGAAATGAGGTAGATACTTAACTCAATTCTTACCTTTGTTAGAGCAGATAATTCATTTCAGCGAAAAAACGAATGGACGATTCTTCATATAGCAGAATACGTGAAATTGTCAATACTTTGTTAAAATTGGTTTTGCGACCTTTTTTTGGGCGAAGAAATTCTTCCTGTAGATTTGTGTTCTTTTATAACCGGCGGCGCGGCGGCGGCGCAGCCAGAGAAAGAACATTCGATTCCAGAACTGACGAAGGACGGGAAACCACTAAAAACTTGAAGAAAATCTTGAAATTATTTTGGTTTCTCAAAGATAGGAAACGAATGTAGTGTTGCCACAGTCAAAATTAAAAAACTCCAAACCGAACTTAAATTTTGTCCGAAATATATGATTAAAAGATGTTTCGTAAAATATCCGGAAAACTGCAAAATGATATATTGCAAGCTGAAATAGGAACAGTAATCACCTTTAAAACTAATATCACTAGGCATAAATAACGTATAAAATGTATAGTGTGTTTGTGACGCCTTCATTTATTTATATAATAAAGGTTTACCAACAACATACCTACCTACATATTTTTTCATTCACTTAGGTATTAAAAACTGAAATAGGTCCTTTTCTGATATGCAAGTTACTTACCTACTTACAGGTAAACCCGACATTTTTAGGTATAACCTTCACAGATCTATTCGATTCTTTTTTCAAAACTTTATAAAAACAACAAATCATTCACGACTTGAGACGAAACTCGAGTGCCGCCGCGCCGGCTCGGGTTACTGACCATGCGCAGCTGTTTGGGACGACATGTTGTACTAAGATGGCGGAGATTTTTTGTGATTGTGTGACTCGTTATTCAGTAATAATACATCTCATCTCATCTCATTCTCGTCATCGTCATTCAAAAATACATCTGATTAAAAGAGTTCTTCATTTGAACAAAATAAAGCTCAAAACCAAAATATTTTTAATTGGGACTTATGTCCCCGTTTTTTACGATTTTTACGTACCATAACCGACGGGGACGGGACTTAATTATGTCCCCGTCATCGGTTTGATGTTAGAAGGTGAACCGATCACAAAATCTGCCAGTTTTAGCATTAAAAAAATGCGTAAATGGCAACACTCAGAAAAAGTTTGTTTTCCCTTCATTTGACATAGACATACCCTAATCGCCAGTTGACACACTGCCATCTATCGAGATATTTAGAACTAGCTTTTTTTTTTTTAATACGAAACGAAAACCCCTCATTGATCTCCTACGGGAGTGGCATAGTCACTGTGTGACAAAACTCCCTTAAAATTAATAAAGATATTAAAAAAAAATATTTTAGTTGACATTGACAGAAATCACAACAAACTACGTAGGAATAAAACTACAACTATTCAACTACATACTACTAAAATCGATATTTCGGTTTGAGCGTTGCTGAGGTTGGTCAGCGACATCTAGAGGAATTTTTAGATTTGACTAGCGACTTCTTATTTTGTTGAACGGCAACACTGTTCGGAGCTTTTTCCAGGGTGTTAACAGCTAGTAAAAATCATGCGTCATACAAAAACATACCGTAAATTTAGTTCCCACAATCGTAAATAGATGACGCATTTATATATTTTGGTGAAATAGAACTGGGAACACTAAGATATTTTCACTTGGCAACACCTTAGGTAATGAAATTGACCTTATTGCCATCTCAAAGGGATATTACTTTAATTTAGGGTATTTTCGGGGTTCTGTGTTAAGCTGCTTAAAGAACGAATAAAATAATTTCATTATGACGTGAGTGATCACGTCTGATCACGTTCACTCACAGGAAAGAACGGTAGTGTAGTTCAATCAGTCAAATCCGTCAAATCAATCAATGTCTGTCGGTCGGTTTCGTTCGCCCTTACGTTGTAAATAAAAAAAATAGAGATTTACATTTACACAGCATCTATGTTGACTGCTTCCAAATCAAGAAATAGTTAGTAATAAAAAAAACTTTAGCGAAAATGATAGAATAACTGATAAGTATGTAACATAAGTAATACTATGATACTGGTGTTCTTGTAAATCATAATAAATTACAAAAGCAGTGCATTCACAAAGTAATATATTTTCACACTTAAAATGTTTTGGTAATGTTTTGACAACTCATAAATTATTCTTCGAAAGTTCAAACAAATCCAAGGAGATTTATTTGCAAGTCCAAGGTTTTATAACAGAAAACAATAGAAAATCACAAAACCTTTAGGTATGAAATGCAATTTCTTTGCACCGCACAAGTATTCAGAACGACTATTGAACACCATCCAATACCGGCTTTAGTTGTAATTTTTTTTATTGCGAAGCAGTGCATTCACAAAGTTATATATTTTCACACTCAAAATGTTTTGACAACTCATAAATTATTCTTCGAAAGTTCAAACAAATCCAAGGAGATTTGTTTGCAAGTCCAAGGTTTTATACTTAACAGAAAACAATAGAAAATCACAAAACCTTTAGGTATGAAATGCAATTTCTTTGCACCGCACAAGTATTCGGAATGACTATTGAACACCATCCACTACCGGCTTTAGTTGTAATTTTTTTTATTGCGATCAACACTATGTCGGCTTTAGTTGTAATTTTTTTTATTGCGATCACCATAATGTAAGGATATTTTTTTTTCGGAGCTGGCAACTCTGACATCTTGCCGACGTTCGTTTGGCGCATTTTTAAATTTTCTTCTCACCGCCGACATTTTGATTGTTCTCGTGTTCTTCTTAGCGTCGTGTGTGTTTCGTGTGTTTATGGTGACTTTTTTACGACTTGGCTTTGTATTTACGGACTCCGATACCCCAGACACTTGACTTGACTGACTACGGCAACCGACTATTGGACTTTCGATTTGCTTGACGATTATGGAAGCTGAAAAACATTGTTGTGTTTCTAATTGTACAAGACCACGTAAGTACTCTAGTACTAATCAATTATGTTTTGCTAATTTAACTGTTAATTATAACCAAATTAATTAATGAAATGAACCATCATGTGTTTCTGATGCTATTCTTTGTAATTTTTGTGTCTTGACATAACCTAAAAAAAGGTTGAGGGTTTACAAAACATTTTGTTAAAATTTCTACCTTTTTTTCATTATATCGATAAACTTTCTTTGCATTACATGAAATAACAATTTGTATATTATGCCGACCTTTACTTTTGATACAGAAATGTTTTATGTAACTAAACAAGTTTATAGTCAATAATATGATTTGTTTAACTTTCTTTGTAGGCTCCCCTGGTACACCACTGCATGGATTTCCCAATCCCGTTAGTGATCCAGAAAGGTTCAGATCTTGGCTGTATGCTGTTGGAGGTGATATCTTAGCACTGGACAATCAGTATATTTATAAATATCGAAACATTTGCCGCAAGCATTTTGAACGAAAATATTATTTGGGAAGCAAAAGGCTATCAAATTCTGCAGTTCCAACCATAAACATGCCCGGTAAGTAAACATTTTTGTTAATAAAACAAGCAAAATAAAGTCCTACAGTCTATTGGGACAAATTTGAATTGAAAATTTATCTACACTTTTATTTTAAAGAGGAATGATTTGTATTTTTGTATGTAACAAATAAACTTGAAAACTACTGGACTAACAATATTTCAAAAATTCTTTTGTCATTAGAAAGCTACATTATCACTGAGTAACATAGGCTATACAATATACCCGTGCGAAGCTGGGGTGGATTGCTAGTTATTTATTGAATAGATGCATTTTCAGTCACAAGAAAATATGACTTCTAAAATAATAAGGAAAATAAATGGATCCGCTGGATTCCAACCCTGCCTCCAAGGTTATTAGTATGAGTTTGTGTATATCCATTTGTGTTAAATATTTGTTATTATTATCTATTCCAGGACTGTTTGCCACACAGAGGCAACCAATGGCAGATATTACAAGAAACACTCTGAATGTTGAAGAAAATGTAGAGATGCCATCAACATCCAAAGGTATATCTTTTAAATATTTAATACTATATTGAATGATGATTGTAAAGAGGGATCATTAAGGAGGTAAGGGGGCTTCATATTGAGGGAAACTCAAATTTTAACCCTACTTTGTGATTACAAATCTATTTCTTAAAATTACTCTGTCTTCTGCCTTTTCCATGTTTTAAAACTATAACTATATTAATCAGTACTAAGAAAAAGTTTCTCAAAACACCCTATTGGATTATTTTAATTACTTTGATTTAGTTTAATTAATTCTGTAGCATAATTTATCTTTTTTTTAGGGTCACAAGTTCCACAAAGCCCAACTACTAATGTTCCTCCCAAAATCACTCTGTGTGTTGGTAAGTGTACTTGCTTACGATATTAAATGTTGCACAATCATAATTTGTTTATTCTATACTGATGACAATCATACAAGATTATTTAATTTTAAAGAAATATTTAAAGATGTCTCTATTTCCCCTCTATTTCATTTAAACATATGACCAGAATAAAAAAGTGTTTCAATTAGCCTTGAGACCACAATGAGCTTGTTGAGATATAGTACCATTCAGTATTTTTAATTTCAACTGCAGATTAATGCATACAATGTACAGGTAGCTCAACTGATCCATATCAACACCAGTCGGAAGCATCTCCAAGACGCTGACTGCTTTGCCATACTGTAAAACTTGTTCAGACGACGTAGCAAATACCAGTTCACATCGTAGCATCTCTTTTAATTTAGATCAAAATATTTAATGTGTTTAATTTTTTAGGTGGCGATAAGAAAAAAGTATTTTACAAGAAAGAAAATTTAGCAATGGCTCGAAAAATTGCTAAGTTACATTTACCAAAAAAAAATATGCCGCTAGATTGAAAAAAGCAAAAATTCTTTCGGAAAATTGGACAATGGCAAAGAAAACCAGCGAAGTTTGGCAGATCATGCTCTCGTATTTATGATACGAGGAATAGTAAGAAATTATAAACAGCCCATCAGCTATACCTTCTGTTTGTGAAGCACAAAAAAAATGAATTGGCTCGGCAAATTAAAGAAAACATTACAAATCTACAAAGTGTTGGCTTTACAGTAATGGCTACTGTATGTGACCAAGGAGCATCCAATGTGAGTGCCATTAATTATTTAATTGAGGAAAGGAGACAAAAACATTTAAAACAAAATGTTGAATGTGATGAAAAAGAGGTTTTTGAAGTCAATAATGAAGAAGTTATACCATTATACGATCCACCTCACCTGATCAAAGGGATAAGGAATAATTTGATTACCAAAAATTTGATATGTAAAATTAATAACCAATGGAGAAAGGCTAAATGGAGTCACTTAGAACTTCTTTATCAAGAGAACCCGGGGTATAAAGGGATCAGATTAGTCAAGAACTTAACAGAGGCACATGTAAATCCTCAAAAATTGAATAAGCAAAAAGTGAAATATGCTACTCAAATATTCAGCCAAACCGTAGCTTCGGGTTTAGGATACTTAGCTGGTGAGTATTTTTATTTCTTTTTTGATTTCTTGTATGAATAAGTTAACAGTTCTCATACTTGTTCCTGGACTGCTTTCTGCAACTAGGCCACTGGTGGGCCCTTACAATTCCTTTGATTTTCATACAAAGTTTTCATCCAGCTCTCTTGAAGTGAATTCTGCATGTTATAATTTCTTGCTAATAAACAGCTCGGGAACTAAAAATTCATCCAGAGTTACTTCTAATCAAAATGGTTTTTATCTTAAAAATCATAGTGATCAATTAAATTTTACCCTGATTATCTGTTTTATTAGGTTAGCTTTTCTACAAGTGCACAAATATAACATAATTATGAGCAAAATTTGTATGAAAAGCAAGCAAAAGGTCCACCTTAAACAGCTTTAATTTTCTCTTTAAAACAACACTAGAAACGCACCATGGAGATGATAAATAATAATGCTGGACAATTCACACAGCATTATCTAGCCAAGCTAAATGGTAATCATAAGTAAATGTAATCTTAATTGGGCCTTATCAGAGCAATATAATATCTGTGTATCTTTCGACCAGCTCTGTTCATGCCAAATGTTTCATTAAACCTACTAACAAATTATATCTTTTCAGACAAAAAAATATTACCTGAAGAATGCAAGGAGACTGCGGACATTTTGCTATTCTTCGATAACTTATTCGACTCAGTCAACGGCAGTTTTCAAAATTCAAAAAACAGAAGTGGAAAAGAACTTCTTCGTCAAGTGACACCTTCTTGAAATCATGAAAAGGTTTGGAGTGAATCAAAAAAAGTCTTAAGTAGTATGAAATATGTAAATTTGTCTGGAAGGCTATGTTCACCACCTTCAATATCAAACTGGATCAAAAGTTTAAAAAAAAAACTATTCATAAAATACAATTTAAAATCTTTGTGGTTAAGGCATTTAAATCAAGATCCTCTAGAAAACTTTTTTGGTACTATTCGAAGTCACGGCGCACAAAACACAAAACCATCATGTGCGGCGTTCGAAGGGGCATTTGCGTCTCTATTATTAAATAATATGAACAGCAATTACTCACCAGGGTCCAACTGTGAGAGAGATACATGTAGAGCTTTCAAGCAAATAAATCAATTATTGAATGAAAACCAAAATAAAAAAGAAAAAAAGACAACTGAGATAGACTTTGGACATATAGATGCAAATGTAATAGAAGACATTGCAATAAAAAAAAATAACCCCAGAATAATAGCTGCACTGGAGTATGTAACTGGATATATTTTGCGCAAAGCATCTGAAAAAATCTTTAAAAATTGTAAAATATGCCGCCATGATTTGTATTCTCGTGAAACCAAAGATTCAAACATAAAAATAAGAGAATTTCAAGGAAAAAATTGGTTAACATACCCTTCCGACGAATTGCAGACCTTTTTCTCAGAAATACAAGATGTGACGATTAATATTTTAAGAACCTCTAGTAATATTATTAATTTAAAAGAATATATAAAATTAGTATTGTGTATATGTACAAGTAGTTCATTTATAAGTTGTAAAAAACATAAAGAAAATTTGACTGATTTTATATTCGATTTAAGCGCAAGATTTTTTATATGTAACTGGTGCCGAGATACAAATAAACTGTTAAATGGCACCAGATCTGATTATGATAAAGATGATGAAATTCAAAATATATGTAAAATGTATTACGACAAACGAAAAAAGAAATAAACAATAGTTTGTACAATAAGTATTAATTGAATTATTTTTTCACAAACCCTTTTCCAATACCCACGTTTTCGAAAATATTTGATTCGCCTAAAAAATAGAACAGTCCTATTTTTAACTACAAAAATAGGACTGTCATATTTTCTAGGTGAATCAAATATTTTTGAAATCACGAAATTAAATGGTTATTGATATGTAGCTGTACCGGTATGTACCTAGTACCTACTATACAGCATGTTAACACATATATATATGACTGAAATTAGTTTCAACAATTTCAACTAGATGGCGTTACTAGCAAAGTATTAGCTGTGGCCTCTATCTCAGTATATATAATGTACTCTGTGGCTTTTTCACTTTGTCTGCCGGCAGCACTGCCGCCTTCAATATCGACCGCCCGCCCCGCCGCCCGCGCCGCCGCCGCGTATTTTGCAAATTTTGCAATTGCACCAAATTTGCACTGTACGATTTTTCGCGCTCGCTCATCGATAGTATAGACGTCTTCTTTCTGTATTAATATTGGTATCAGCGAGTTTTTGTCAGTAATTTTCTTACAGCCAAAATCTCGAGGGTGAGTTCCAAAATGGATGAGGTGGTTCAACAATTGGAGTCTGCGGCCATCAGAGAGAGGGAAGGGAGTAATTTCGAGAGCTACTACAAAAACAGAGGAAGGACAGGGAGTCAAGACGAAAGAAGAAAATGGTTATTGGAGACCCAGAGACAGTAAGATCTCGATTTTTTTCTTTTCGTTAGCTGGTTGGCATTTCATGGCCTGATCAAAATAAAATTCAAAGGTAATGTACCTACAAACTTACCAATATACCTACAAATACAACCTTCTCTCAGGAAGGACGAAGTAGAGACAGGATGAAATGTAACATTGGTAGCTCACCACTACAATGCTCAATTTTTTTGCTAACATGTAGGTACAGGCGGTCTTCAAGTTTAGCCTAAAACTGATAATTCTGAAAGCATTACAAACCCATCCAAACAAGTCGATCTGTTATAAAACTATTCTACAATGTCATTCATGACATGACACACCAGAAAAGAAATAAATATCCATCAAATTAATACCCACACATACTACATTTTTAAAACATTGATGACTATACCCAAGCCAAACTCCTTGTAGAATTTTTGTAAACTAAAGTTTAGGTACCTACCAAATTTTATTATCACTAGCTGCTGCCTGCGGCTTTGCACACATTTTTCAAGTAGCCTATGTCTGCCCCACTAATTACCTCTGCCAAATTTAATGAAGATCTATCCAGCGGTTTAGGTGTGAAAAGGTTAATGAATGATAGAAATAAAGATTTACTTGTTAATTGTAATGGTTACACAAATTACAAGATCTGTTATAACAAGTTTAATGATTGTCAAATGTTCACTATCACCACCCCTTTCTATAGTAACAAGCGGATAACAGGGTTGGTTCACTTCTTGAAATAAGTTTATGTTGATAATATTTAAGTCTTACTGTTAGCACAGACCAGTGAAATCTAGCTTCGCTGTCCGTCTGTCACCAGGCTATCTCATGAACCGTGATAGTTAGACAGTTGAAATTTTCAACTGTCTGTTTTTGTCTTTCTGTTGCCGCTATAACAACAAATACTAAAATACTGAATAAAATAAATATTTAAGGGGGCTCCCATACAACAAACATGTTTTTTTGCCGTTTTCATAGGTAATGGTACGGAACCCTTCGTGCGCGAGTCCCACTCGCACTTAGCTGGTTTTATTGATGTTAGTATACCAAAATGTGTTTATTATGTTTGTGATTTTTAGTTGATACCATTATTGTCATATTGAAGTGATTACCTAAGCAGAATCCACTGGTGTGTAATAAAATAATAAAGTCCTTTTTATGTATCATATTATGTATTATAACTTTTCTATTCGAAACTGTCGGAATAAAAGGATTATGCATATAAATATTAACAAACTTTTTATTTTATTTATTTATTGCAGATTCCGCAAACACAGGCAAGATAAAAGCAGAGGCATACTTGCGCTGGTGCAAGCAGCTGAAGAAGAGTTATTCAGCACTCCTAAGGTAAGAACATTTAACTGTTCTCTTCACATAGAGCCCACCGGTGATCAGAATGCTGGCTTCTATTTCGGTCATCGAATCAGTATTGCCATACAATATGACTATGCTGCCAGCATTCTGGGCACTCTACCTTTTGGTGACAGCTTAGATTCCTATGAAATGAATATGAGTGTACTTGACGACTTCTGTGGCGCGGTGGGCAAAGGTCCGCCTGCGGCATAAGAGGTTGCGGGTTTGATTCCCGCCGTGGGGAAAATATTTGTACGATCTGCAGGTATTGGTTCCGGGTGTTCTGGTTGCTCTGCTTAGCTTCGGGCTAGATAATGCTATGTGAATTGTCCAGCAATATTTGTTTATTTATTTACTTATTAATTTGTTGTTTTAAAAGAATGTACACGCACCTAAATCTAATGTTTAACGTTCTCTAAAATAAATATAACCCCTGATATAAATGATTTAGAATGAATTAAATAATATAATAATTAGTTAAGTTAGTACATAAGCTTAAGAATAATGTATGTACATTCTCATTTAAGTGAACTATGTTCTTTTTGAGAAATAAAATTCTTTAAACTGAATTAAATTGCGTGTGGTGCCGGCATAGAATTTACACCACCCCAACTCTTCCCGTGGGTGCCGTAAAAGGCGACTATGGGACATACACCGGGGGGCGGGCAGCAGCGCTTCTTGTAGAATAGATCTACCACCGAACTGTGATCGCCGCCGTCCCTCATAAATAAATAAATAAATAATGCTGGACAATCCACACAGCATTATCTAGCCCCAAGCTAAGCAGAGCTTGTGTTATGGGTACTAGATAACTGATATACATAATATAATACAATACATAGATAGATAGATTTTTGATTATACATAGAAAACGACCAGAACACCCTGAACAAATGTCTGCAGATCGTACACACATTTGTCTCGAGGCGGGAATCGAACCCGCAGCCTCCTGCGTCGTAGGCAGACCTCCGCCCACCGCGCCACAGAGGTCGCCATGCCCGGCGTCGGGAATATGGGCATTACCTCCCATGATATAAAAGCCAATAAGGCGATTGTCAGGGGGAGCCCTGCGTGTTACTGTGGGCCAATATAGGCTGGTGAGGTGAAAATTAAATTTTATCCTTTTCTTTTTCAGGCACGTTGGACACCATCAGTTTATGTGCATGGATACCAGCACATTGCGAATTACTGCAATGTGTTAACGAGTTCCGAGTGGCTGTTAGAAAAGCCTCATGATTTTGCTGAGAACTGGCTTATGGTTGCTTGTCCTAAGGGTGTGCGTATGTTGGTGATTGCCTATAAGGTATGTCTATAATTGAGTGTCTATGATTGAGTGATATACCCCGCCTGTAATATAAGTTATTTATTTATGAATTTTGAGCCATTGCTGTCCCATCGCTGGGCAAGGCCATTTTCTCCTGCCACTCAATTATAGGGTGTTCAGTACAATTTTTGTCATATGAGAACTGGGAGAAGGTGTAACCAAGTGTAAGCTTGGCGGCTTTTTTAACACTGAAAAGCCTCTCGGCAATTTTTAGGATTTTTTGCTTTTTTTTTCCGAAATTTGAACTGTTTAGTGCAGAGTTACTTTATTTCTAAGAAATATCGTGGCTTACAACTTTGTCTGAGGCATGTTCGCCCTTTCTAATAAAAATATGAGACCTAGGTAACTAAAGCAGCTATGGGCATGCATAGTGTTGAAAAATTTATATGATGTGATATTAAAGATACCTAGTCTGGATGTCGGCTGCCCGTCCCCATAGCAAAATACCATAAGACATGTTACTATGGAAAAGTAACTAAAATAAACTAACCTAGCTGTATCTTCATTGGTAATATATCTAATTATTCGAACCGCATAGGCTGCTGAAATAAGTCTGCTAATAAAAAAATTCCAGGGCACAACCAAATTCTTCAACAAATATGGCAACTTCAGATTTGAATGTCGCACTGCACTGCCGGGCGGTAACCCTTTTGAAATCAAATCACAGCAGAACACATGTGTGTTGGACTGCTTTTATTCCGAAGCAGCTAAGACCATATTTGTTCTTGACATCTTAGCTTGGAACGATTGTGTGATGACCGAAGGGGAGGTAAGTAGAGAGAGAAAGCCATTATAATGACATTTATCTAGAACGTATGTAGCTAAATACTATGTTATAATTGTAAAAAGAAATTTCAATATTTTTCTATGGTTCCATGACAGTGTCGGAACCACCCCTGAAAGTTTGGTCCATTATTTCTGTTACACCCTGTATACATATACAATAATCCAACAGAACGCGCTCCGTACATCCAATCTGGGCATATATTTTGGGTGTTTGGATTATCGAGGTCCAGCTGTATTAGTTATTGGTACTTAGTAAAATTTTACAAAATTACTATTGCAATTAACTATAATCATTAAATATTTTTTTGTATTTGCATTATTTACCATTTTTACACCATTTTATGGTATTTTTTTAGGCTGTATTCCGTCAATACTGGATGGTGAACCATCTTGAAGCCATTCCTGAATTGAAGCTGTACACAAAGAAGAATAAAATGATCTTCGAAATCCTTCCTAAAATACCATGCACCACTGAATCTCTGAACAAGTAAGTAAAGGTGCCATTTAACTTACATCCTGTCTAAGCTTCGAACATAATGGAAGGAAATGCTATACCAACTACATAGGTACAAACGTTCTGAACAGTGTTCAACTGTAATGTAGGTGCACAATTATTTTGCGAATGTGAGTGTAACTCCGCCTCTGTGTGCATACGTGTTTACCTCATCTCCCCCTAAAAAATCGGAGGGAGGTGCTCGGAATCATTTATGTATAGCGGTTGTCCTTCTTTATTTTCGGGTGTGTTCAAGTGTCTACGCTCTACTAACCTCCTAATACTACAACGCCACTCAGATTAAGCGTGCCTGAAGTCACTAATTATTGAACGATTTTAACAAAAACTATAAAAAATCGGGACTTGAAAGCACATAACACCATAAGTGTGGTTCTAGCTTTATATGAATTTATTATGATTTTGTTTTTTCTATACAAATATAAAAGTTTCGAGGGATAACTTAAAAAATACTTTAAAGATCTTAAGTAATTTTGACGGGTTTTTCGTAATTTAAAGTCCAAAACTTAGTGATTTTGTAACGATTCCGTTCACGCTTCATAAATTTAAACTTTCGCGCCACGCGTTGGCAGCATTGGGCCTATGCGCCTTTAGACTTGACAGGACTCTTGGACGCGTCGCAAAAAACAGATTACATAAGTAAAACTAGGAAATAAAGTGTACACTTTGATTTTCCACAAAGGATATGTTTGACAATTTGTCTGAATGTATTTATTGATATTTTTTGCGACTCACTTGGAGTTTTGTTTTGTTCTAGAAGCGTAGGTACCTAGGTATACATTTATTATTTTTATTTAATATATTTAAGTAACAAAATCCACAGTCCTGATTCTACATAAACTTAAAACATTGCCCTTTAAAATATACCTACATTAATCTTGTGTAGTCTAGTTATGGGCACAGCGAGTTAATTCTTATTTCTAGTATTTAAATCGAACCGATTGATATTTCTATGAGTACAACAAGTACAACAAGTTTTCATAATTATATTTACAAGCGACTGTCATTATGTTTATTTCTTTGAATTTATCACGTAGGGATTCTCTAGGACACGTACCTATTATAGATTGCACGTTCTCTTCTGCAGCACCAATACGGTGTTAATATCTGCAGCGTTCCTCCACAACAGTATACCATAAGAAATTATACTGTGAAAGTAGCTGAAATAAACATGTCTAGGTGTATCCACGTCTGTAAGATGACGATTTTTTTTACTGCATACGCTGCAGAACTAAGTATCTTCGATAGCTTATCTACGTGTGTGGACCCCATTGAATTTTTCTATTTATGGTTATTCCTAAGAATACGGTACTGTCCGTAATTTTTACTGATTCTTCTTTTACGTTTACATCAGCCTTAACTTGTTTTACATTAGGTAAAATAAATCTAATTTAATCATTAAATCTTATCATTAGGATGAAAAATATTTAATAACAATTCCGTGCAAAACCTCTGATAAAATCCAACAAAATACAATTAATAATTCGTGAATGATAATAGTCAAATTCTAAATCCTATCTTGCAGTTTCCTGTCAGTATTCCCGTATTTCAATAATAACCAGCCGCCGGTGGATGGACTGCTGTTCTACCACGCCAAAGCGCAATACTTCTCAGGAGAGACACCATTAGTTGGCTGGCTGTATCCGTACATGTTGTCAGAATTGTTACAGGAAGGTGAGAAACGTTATCGTGCGAACAGAAATCTGTTCAAAGACCACACCAGACGGAGCTATAATATATTATGAATATAGTCAGCTACATATTACGGTATAGCAAGCTGCCACAGACGGTGGCTAATATATTTTTGCACTCGTTGGCTCTGCGGCCGTCATGTCTTACTATACCAATATATATCGTGCTATATCTGTCGACCGACATATTGTATATAAATAAATAAATAAATAAATAAATATATAGAAAATAAAACGTGATATACCTTGCTATGATTAATATTAATATATGTTATAGCTCCGTCTGTTATGGCCTTTGTTAAAATTTTCGTCGATCGGATACATCCTGCCGGAAAGGTTAAGTATTTTTTTAGTTCCATTATGGAAACAGAAATCGTTTTTTCCTAGTCTCACCGGGTGGGATGGAATTGAAATGGAAGATTATAGCGTAATCGCACTGCCCGCATGTCCAGCGTGGCAATTAGGGCATTACCCTCGTATGATAACAGCCATTAAGGCGCTTATCAGTGAAGGCCTATGTCCAGCAATGGACAAGTAGAGACTGTAAATTGTGTCTAAACTGATGATTAAAATAAAGCACAATTCTCTTCACAGACCTCAACATACATAAAGCATACCAACTTGAACAGCCATTTGATTATGTGAACTACTTGGACTTCATTGAAAAGTTTGAGGCGCGTACTGCAAGGAAGAAACAACGAAAAATATTTGGTCCAAAACCATATGTTAAAGACGCAGAGGTATGTCTATGCATTATTTGGCAAACTCACCTGCTTCATATTCATAGATATAATCCGGTTAAACTTCAGATATCTACAGGGGGTGGAAAGAATCTATGGGCCCTGGAGGGGAACTACCTTAAATCCTTTAGCTAGCTCATTTAACTGGAAGGAAACATTCCTTTATTTTTAAAAAGAAACATAATTGCATTCAAAGATTTTCTAAAAATTCCTTGTCTCAACTGGGAATCGAACCAACTAAAAATAAAAAAAAATAAACCCTCGCTATTTTATTATGCGAATCAGTAGGATTATTGTTCAGGATCTACACTACATCTATTTGATTGTCATTCAAACTACCAAAAAGAAATAAGTTTGGCTCGAGATCCACTTTGGGTATAAGACTCGACTCAAGTCTTTAAAGTCGCTCAGCAAGTTATGGAAAAAGCTTCAGCTTCTTTCTTAATGGCGCCGCTTGCTTTTCGCTACGACTCTGCCAGTGTCATGGAAAAAGCTAACGAACATATCCGTTAAAGAACAAATTATCGACATAGCTCAAAGAATTAACATCAAATTTTCCCCATTAATTAATCTTATTTTTTTAGGAAAATAATGCTGCGAAGTCCATGCCCACAAATAACAACGCAAAATCTGCCGAAACAAAGGTATGTAAATAAAGGCCCTCTGTGATGCTGGCTTCGGTCCCATACATGCCTTCCAAAAGACCGGGTCACTGTAATGCTAATGGCCCAAGATCATGGACATGAGGAAGACATGAATCCTGGACAATTCAAAGCATCATCTAACACCAAGCTAAGCAGAGAGTTTGTGCTATAGGTGCTAAACTATTATGTAGTCTTATTAACACTTCCAGTGCCCACGATGTACGTATCCGTCTTCACTTCGTCAGCCAACTTCTTGACACCGGGCTGCTACTATTCATTTGTCTTGCTAATAAATTCTTAATAATAATTTCTGCCCGATCCAGAATTTGAACCCGGGACCTCATTATCAGCGCAGTGGTTCAACTCGCGACCGCTAGACCAACGAGGCATGGTTTATACACGAATACTGAAACGCTTTAGTCTCGGTTATCTTTAAGAATTTATTTTATTTCAGGACTATGCTCTGGGGCCCATGCCTGTTGCCACATATAACTTCTATACTGCCCAAACATGGGTATGTGGCAGCTTAATAACGTACTTTTGTTCTATCAATACATAAATAATGCTGGACAATTGACACAGCATCATCTAGCTAGCCCTAAGCTACACAAAGCGTGTTTTTTTTTAAATAAAAATTATATTAATAAATAAATAATGCTGGACAATTCACACAGCATTATCTAGCCCCAAGCTAAGCAGAGCTTGTGTTATGGGTACTAGATAACTGATATACATAATACAATACATTACATAGATAGATATTTTTTTATTATACATAGAAATCGACCAGAACACCCGGAACAAATACCTGCAGATCGTGCAAATATGACAAATATTTGTACGATCTGCAGGTATTTGCAAGGTGGGAATCGAGCCCGCAACCTCCTGCGTCGCAGGCGGACCTTCGCGCATAGCCCCACGTCAAAAAAATGAAATGATCACTAACTTTGGCAATGACTGATGCATGGGCGAAAGCTAAGAAAATGTATACTTTCCTTGTCTAAAATTTTGTTAAATTTCAGGGGGACAATGCCTTTTTTGCACTGAAGCGAGGTGCCAAAGGATCTTATAAATCTGCAATCATGGAAGCAGAAACTAGCGACGAGCTTGATGTAGCTGTTAAGAGCTTTGAAATGGAATCAATGGTGGCTGATATTGTAACCGAAGAAACTTAAAATATTAAGATCAGCTTATTTCAAATGGAAAAATCCTTGAAAAGTAACCTCTATCACGAAATCCACTAAGTGCAAGATACAATGACCGAAAGTAAAGTAAATACTTACTTTACTTTTATTAATAGTTTTTTTTTTGTAATTCGGTTATTAATTTTATTGAATTACCGAAAAAACAATATCACAAATTTTAAAATTATTGAGGGAAGAAAGTAAAAGTAAAACTGCACTCAGTTTCGGGTGATAAAAACGCCGCTCTTTTTCTGTGACGTCACCGTTCAGTTTTCAACTCAAAGGGCTTCTGTTCTGTTTCTTCAAACAAAATCAAATTAGAGACAAATATTATGATAAAAGACATCATGTTTTTTGTTCGTGTGTTGTCTAATGGGTTCATTACTTTATTCAAACTTTAAAATTTATTTTATAACGTTACAGTATAAATAATTTACTTTCTTTCTAAAAAGATATCCCAAAGCTTCATGACAAGACGGAGAACGGTGACGTGACGTCACGTTTAGAAATTTTTCGATTGAGTCTTAACGTATATTTTAAATTATTTTATTTCACAATAAAAACATAAAAGATACAATAATAAATATGCAGATGTATTCAACACAAATAAGTTTCGTAGTTAACCCGCTTACATCCGTAATGAATTCGTCAAACTACGATAGTTTTTATAGTAAAATGCAGATGTAATTCTATATCAATAGAGAATAAAAATAAAATAATCAGCTTTTTTGAAGTTGTTTAACTTCAAATTACAATTTTTTTTGGGCCTTTACGATCAAACTAACAAATGAAAAATAACTTTCACTTTTTACGAAAAACGCATGCATGTGCATATACCATATTCAATAAAGAGCCAGCGGAGAATGAACTGCCCGTACCTACAAACGTAATATCCAATGTTTGATAAGGACCAAAGCTTAATATTGTCTAGTTACAGAATAACAACATGTCAAGAATACTTCAAGTTTTCTGTCATCATTTTTGGTATTACGGTATTATTATAATTCGTGCCAAATTAACGGCTAATGTTGCTATCGCGCACGCACGCACGCGCGCCCGCATTAGCTAAAGAGAACGATATTCTCGCCGATTTTTGCACCACGAATTGAAGCTGCGAGCAGCTGCATTCGCCGGGTTCGTTATTAAATTTCGCTAGGGGGTTTCTCCTTACTCTAATTCAGAGCTAGTATATACCGGCGTGCTATATACTCATATGATTTTGTCAGTACATTTCTTCTTAGCACTTGATTAGACGCCTGGATTATACCCACACATTCCGTCTCGAATATCCAACTGCTGCTTCTACATGGGCGCCTAGTACTGTCGTTTTGTCGTTAACGTTGAGACGACCTCTGTGGTGCAACGGGCGAAAGTCCGCCTGCGACGCAGGAGGTAGCGGGTTCAATTCCCGCCCCGCTTATTCCAATTGGTAGGAATCAATATCTGCAGATCTTACAAACATTTATTCTGAGGCTGTATTGTTCTGGGTGTATTCAATGTACTGTAATAAAAAATATCTTTAAATAGCACAAGTTTTGCTTACTTAGAGGGTAGATGTATTCTTACTTCGTGTAGTTTTTAGCTGCAGTGAAACTCTTTGTGGTCTTTCTCGAGTGAAGGCTATTTTTTGGCTTCCCATACCATAAATAGAGCGTAGCAATAGATTACTCCTTACGAATTCTTCTTAATGTTAGTGTTAGGCATCCCATAAATGTAAAATGCACCTATGTATGTGAAATGCCTCGGCATTAAGCCCACCCTTCGTATTCTAGTACAATAAAGTTTTGAATTAATTAATAAATGTTACGTCTATCCAGGCATCTGACCTTTTGTTGCACGTATAGTGACGTTAGACCTTGTCCTGTCAGACCTTCGAATGCTTCCATGGGAGCAGTTCTAATACATACTGACCCTGTTGTCACTACACTGTATTATTAAATATCTATCGCCTCGTCATCTCGATATTATCTCTGGAACTTCTGGTAGCTTGTCTATGGAAGTGCCTGGTGTGTTCTCGGCCTCATAACTAAGGCACTGTATGAGAGCGTGAAGGTCTGATTACTATGTGCGGTGGGGTACATAATCGTGGCTGTGACACCATGTGTTTCCTTGCCTTATGTGGCATTGCCAACATGAGATTGTGGCCTTTATCTTGTTTTCTAAGTTGCTTAGATTAGTTTGTTGTCTAGAGTTAAGCTTAGGTATTTAACTTCATCGGATAGTTTGCTGAGTATCGAAAATGAATGGTAGTTCATAGATTCCTATGTACCATTTACGGATATTGTAGTATTTATTGTTTGTTGCTATGTAGAAGAGATCTTATGTAGACTCTGATCTCTTATGTGTGATTTTATATATTTATGTAGAGTCTAGTCAAAGGCAAGGCTTTTTAGACATACTTGCATTTTGCGGTTAAGCTGGCTTCAACCATAATATCGTCATTTACTTTATAGATAAGTATTGTATTACCTACCTTTCGAATTTCTTAGACTAGTGTGTGGATGTTTCCAAACAGTGTTTGTATAATTTATACGTATTTTAGGGTGATAAAGGTAGGGTTGTCAAAATTAGATAAGAAAGACAAAAAACTCTATAAGAGGAGTATTTTTGAGAAGTCTTTAAATAATGGTGTTAGCCACAGACACAGTCAACCGTCAAATTTAATTACTATTCGATGTTTTCAACCTGTATTTAATGGAAAGTAGTTGTGTGTAATAAACAAATATGTATCTACTTAATAATAAAAGTATGTAAAAGCATATGTATACAATTAAAGTTTAATAATTTATCCAAAAATCTATACTGACCAACAGCTGTTCTATGTATATCACCACAGAACAAATATCCAGATAGAAACTAAATGTGTATGTACCGCGGCTGGAGGCGAAGGTGTATATATCCCCCATGCTCTCGCCGCGAACTTTAGCCCGCTCCTGACCGCTTTCCGCGTGTAACGTCAGGTTATAAAAACGCGTTGCATTTTGTTTGTTATACATTGGTAAGAACTTTTTGTCCCAAAGTGTCTGTTATTCTTTTAATAATCAATATATTTTTTGCTTTGTATTATTTTCATCAAAACATAAGCGGGCGACTGTGTGTCTATTGCGGCTTTAATTTGACGCGCCAGACTTGGAGTGGTGGAAAGACGGTTTCAATACAAATCGGCGAGCTCTTAGCTTCTATCTATATATTTGTTCTGTATATTGACTGTTTTTATTTTCTATATGTTTAAACCTACCTTACTATAATATGTATAATAAAAAATTGTTTTAATATACCAAAGTTTGTGTAGATAAAACAAAACGTACCTATGGTACCTACCAATCTAATTTGTGTTTATATATTTATCATCGATGTATGTAGTGTAGTAGTAAAAAATATCATTGGATTAAATTGAATTATACTGATCACACAATTCTTTGATTTTTATCTAGTCACTATCATTCATCATATAATTTTGATTCGTTGTCATTGGCAATTGTGTCTGGTTGCCAACAGTAGTGTCCAACCAGTGGTTGGACGCTTTTCTGCCAGTGTGTTAACGGAAAATAATTGTAAATATCAAACAATCTTCATAATTTTATTCTGAGTTATAAAATTATATTATATTTTCACCAGAGCCTAGTTCGTTATCTAGCAGGGTGTAGGTACTATGTGTAGGATAGATTGGCCTGGGAAACAAGATGTTGGAGTCCAACTTACACCCCTAAAGTATCATCGTATCATCATCATCAGTCTATTGACACATGAACGGAAGATGATTAAGTTGGCATAAGTATGGTTGGGAGTCAGTCGAGCACTTCCGAAAGACCCGTTCTGCCGTTCTAATTGAGACCACTGTAAGTCACTTTTTTTTAAATGAGTTAGTACAGTAAAAGAGGTCGCCTTCTTTAGATCAATGCTGATTCCGAATATGTATGTACCTAAGTAATAGTACTAATAACTCATTTAAAAAAAAAATTACTTACAGTGATCTCAATTAGGATGGCAGAAACGGTCTTTCGGAAGTGCTTGACTGACTCCCAACCATACTTATGCCAACTTAATCATCTTCCGTTCATGTGTCAATAGACTAATGATGATGATGATATAATGATACTTTAGGGGTGTAAGTTGATATCCAACATCTCGTCTCCCAAGCCAATCTCTCATAAATTCAGCTCATGACTCCTTTCACGGTTTTTCTCTTACTCTCCTAGTTTCGGATTTAGCGATCTACTTTCATTTGAAAAAGCCACCCTGTATAAGTAGATACATTTCCTAGACTCTATAGTAGACAATACCACCGTAAGAACTCGGCGTGACACTACGTACACGGACGTACCTTTTAAGTATCTACGTGGTAATGATTAGTTTATTTCGGAAGAGGCAGATCTATGTCTATGACTTAACCAAGTCAAAGGCTATGTTTTATCGTTATACGGGCGTGAAGCCGCTAGCTAAAAGAACAAACTTAACTCTTAGATATTCAGATTCAGGACATAAGGAAGGGCTATGAAAACCTTAATGATTATTTGGAAACCGTAAATCGCAACATTTCTGTAATCTGCACACATAGAATATTAATTTAGGGGATCGTAAAACTCGATATTGTGCGAAATGAAATTGTAACAATCAGTTTTATTTGCGAGTCGTAAGTCTCGTAACGAATCATCGTAGAATTGTGATTGAATACTAAAAATGTATTACTGATGGATAACAGCAGGGTTTTTGAACCTATTAATTAATTTGCAAGTAGGTAAATGATTTTGAAAAAAGGTTCAAACCGACTTCGAGAAGAACAGGAGGAGTTTCTATGTTCGACTATACAGGGTTATTGGTAAATTAGTGACAATACGTGAACTGCAGGTTCAGCCCATCATCACAAACAAGTTCGTGAAGGCGCCAAGTTTACCAATAACCCTGTATACGTTTGTTTATTTTTTTATGTTCGCCGATTTGTCCTTTAATTGTTGACCTTATTTTCATGATTCTTTGGCTGTTGTATATATAGAAGGTGAAATCGAGATGGTCCCATAAAAAATTATTCCTGACGGATTAGGCTTTACTAAAGTAGACTTAAAAACTTTTGGAGGCATAAAGAAAACGTCGCAAACTTTCGTCTCTTATTAGGATAGGATAGACCAACAATCCATCTCAGAGATTTTCATATGAAAATATTTAACGACAGCCTCACGATAAGTTAAAGACCAATCTTGTCTCGCATTAAAACAGAACAACGTCTATCATGGCTCAAGAATACACAGGTTGCCCTAACTGAAGTATCCCAAACACACGGATGGACACAGCTTTTGTTTTTGAAAACAATATTATCTTTTCAGATAAATGCCTACTTAGATACACAGGGTTGCAGAATTCGCTACCTACATTATACTACGCTGCTTAACGGGAACCCCGTGCGACCATTCGGATGCCGGATACATTGAAAAGTTTTATACCTTGACACAATCACTACATTTAGGTTAGGGCCCTAACTTATTAGGACATCATGGTGGCGCCACCGGTCGCGCCACTGCCTTGTCTTAATCTACCAAGCGAGAAACACCAAAACAAACATCGAGTGGGTGAGACGCCACAACAGCTCCATATTAATGGTTGCGACACCAGCGGGTGATTTGGTTGCCGGCAACAGTTTTTTTTGAATTCTCGGAAGTTCCTACTACGGAGTGGCGAGATAGGGCCCAAGTACCTACTACGAAAAAAGATTTAAAGAAAACACGATTTTAAGAAAAGTGGTTTTACTTACCACTACTTAACTTATGTCTGTCACTAAATTCTCCTACCGACCTATGTATATTTGCATGCCCTAGATTTAGGCAAAACATGTATGGTGCTGACCTATTATCATTCTTCCATCTCTGTGACCCATGTTTACAAATAATGAATTTGAATTTGAAATTTGAATAACTTACTTAAACTAAATACCTAAGACCTATGGAGAGAGCGATGATCACAGAAACCGGAACACCCTGTTTAATAAAACAAGAGAGTTTTATCGCTATCATATAGCGTGGCTAAGTGCTGGATACGCCGCAAGACGTTTGTCTCGAATTACTCTTTTTATTCTCGCAGATTTTATTATGGTAATAACGCCAGACCAGAAGAGCTATGAATTATGTGCTTATTCTTTATGTAACGAGGTATCTATTCATAATAATACCTAATCGCGCCTGTACCTACGGAAAGAACACGTTAAAAAAATTCATGAGACCAAAAGTTGTAATCAAGGACAAACAATAATAATCTGAGAAATTAAATAAGTTCCCAAAAAAAGTTCATTTCTGTGGGACTTGAACCAGCACCCCACCCTCAGTACGGGTGTGCTCTAACCAACTAAGCCACGAAATCAGTACTCGCTGAGTCGAAAATCTCTGGGACTTCTTACGGACTCTAGCGCCGCCGTTAGCAAGTTAGTTCATTGCGAACTTATTTATTTTCTTATAGATTACCCAGATGCGAAAGCTTACGCACGCACTATATTATCAAAAACCATAATAATCATTTACTCTTTAGAAATATACTGAAAAAGGTCGGTAGCAATCGAAGTTTTAAAAAACCGGCCAAGTGCGAGTCGGACTCGCGCACGAAGGGTTCCGTACCATTATCTATAATAAAACCGGCCAAGTGCGAGTCGGACTCGCGCACGAAGGGTTCCGTACCATTATCTATAAAAACGACAAAAAATGAATTTTTTAGTATTTGTTCTTATAGCGGCAACAGAAATACATCATCTGTGAAAATTTCAACTGTCTAACTATCACGGTTCATGAGGTACAGCCTGGTGACAGACGGACAGCGAAGTCTCAGTAATAGGGTCCCGTTTTTACCCTTTGGGTACGGAACCCTAAAAACTAAAGTCCTCGGACCACCACCTGACTTATGTGCTGAGTACCTTGTACCTGTATCTACTGATTACATAGGTTAAAGGGGGATAAGTTGATTCAGAATTAACTTCTGAACCTACCTACCTACTTGTGTGTTCTGTGATATACATAAATATATAGATCCCTTACACCTGGGTCTGAAATAACCATTCTATAAAATTAAACACCCAATTATGAATGTAAATTCGAGGCAAATAGGCAGTACAATTTCGGTTAAGTACCTACTTAACTACCTACTAAACTAGGCTATTTTAATAAAAAAAAAACAGACTATAACACCAGATAATAACATGATAAAGGGCGGTTTCCCTTGTTTACCTATTTAGTTAGTAAAATGAGTGAGATTTTTTATTAAAATAAATACCAAATTTTGTTTTGGGACAAATATAAACGTAATTTTTTTTACGAACCAAGTCTTTGTAAAAGTAAAAAAGGGAGATGAGTCATTACATTACCATCTCGAAAGTGTATAGGGTAGTCGGACCAAAAGATGACCACCCCCCAGTAGATGACCGAAACGCACATTTTCTCGAATTATAAGAATTGAGTGGTACTCCCTGTAGTGGCGTATTTTTTCTTTAGAAGCGGCAACAGTGTTCCCTCTTTTAAAAATTAATACATCGTCATTGGACCCTCAGTCACGCTCCAGGACCTCATTTTGTGCGGACATGTTTCGGCCATCGCCATTTTGTATGGAGAACGAGCTAAGGTGAGTTAACCAGTTTCTTAAGCTTATGAGTGGATTGCCGATTTCTTGATATAATTAGGCCCCATATTTTATGTGTTCCCCTGCATTTATGACTATTATCTCAACTAGAAAATCAAAGAAAATAAGTAATTTTTAATACGGTTTTCGAGAAATTTGCTGTTCAATTACTGGTCTAAAAAAGATACATAAAATCCTATTTGTGACCGAGCGGTCAGAATTAGCTCCGACCTGCAAATTTTGTTTGGATATTGTAGATTGTATCTTTGATTTTTTATTGATTTTTTACGTGTTTCTTAATGGTTTTGGATACATAATTCCATAAACCAAAACATGACCGGAGGTTAATTATAGAAAAATCGTTGTTTTGGGCTGTTATTTTTTAGCTGGTCATTTATTGTTCCAAACGCTCTATATGTGACTGAAGAAATTTGTTCGTTCATAATTTGGACCTAAAAACCTAATTGTGACCGGCTGATTCTGACTGTTGCAATAAAACTGTTGCGGAATTTTATTAGGGTTCTTCGTAATCAAAAGTAGACTTAAAAAACTCATCCTGACATAGACTTGTTACACAATTGTTACAATGCAGATAAAAAGTATAATTATGACTTGCCTAATGGTATAAACGTTAAAACTTAAGATTCTTAGATATTTTTTGATGTTTTATAAATTAAAATGTGTAGGTACCTAGCAAGGGGTTGGAATGTTTTCGTGGACTGATTGTTATTTTCTTATTTTTTTAGAATGATTGTTATTTTTTCATCAAGCCTTAAAAAATAAGATAAGTAAGTAAGTATTATGTGCAGACTGATAGTTATTTGTTTAGACTGATTATTATATGTGTAAACTGATTGTTATTTATTTATCAAGCAATTAAAATTATGATAAGTACCTTAGTATGCAGACAAAATTATGTATACGGAACCCCACTTCTTTCAAATAAAGTCTCTTGTTATGAAGATTTCGCCTTTTATTTGGTCGGTCATAAATAGGGCCGATTTCGGTCAGAATTAGTTCCAAACCGGTCACAATAAGGGCCAAAGTAATTTTTTTGATATTTTTGCAATTTTAACTTATTTACAAATAGTTCAGAGTAAAAACAGTTTATCTGGTTGATGCACCAAATATCTACCTACGTATACAACCAAAAACATAGAATATTCCTTGAATAGGAGTTGAGTTAAAAAATAAAACAACTTGAATTCCGCTTAATCAGTCATCTATTGGTCCAACCACCCTAGCTCAAGTTAGGTTCAACTATGTTCACTTACCTCAGTTATAGGGTTAAGTTTTGTTTATTTGTTTTACGAACCAAGTCTTGGTTCTCCACACGCAAGTAAACACACTAGATGTTAACAAAAAGTTTAAAAAGTAAACACACTAGAGGTTAACAAAAGTCAAATTATAACAAACGGATGAAAAACCGGTTGTAAGTGCCTTTACTAGACTTGGTTTGCGCGATAGCCTTTTTGAAAATATTTTTTTGTCCGGAATTTTGGGTCTCGAACTAGCCGAGTGACTTCCATTCGTGTCGTCATTGATGACGGTTCGTGTGATCAATTGGCAATCAACTGCAATTTAAATACAATTAGTTTGACCATTATACTCCCCTTATAAGAGAGACGATTCATTGCCGACATTGTACTCCTTTGTAAAATTGCACAAGGAGAAATTGACTCTCGACAGCTACTTGATCACATTAAAATTAAAGTCCCAAATAGATATTTAGACATAATATTCATCTAGACATTCCGTTCAGTTTCACAAATTATAGGCAATACTCCTTTCTCAGTAGTAGCTACATCCAGCGGTTTGGTCGATATCCCCGACCTTGATTTAAATTTATTCGACAAGAAATCGTAAAGTGTTAAAAAATCTCCTGACAAAGCGCTGGTTTGATGCGTCAGCATCTTAACACAATTCTACTGGTTATCAATCAGTGAATATTATTTGGCCCTTTTTTTAATGTTTTTTTTCTCATCAGTTCGTATCTTGTATAGTATCTTGTTAATTATTGTTAGTAATTTTAATTTTTTTTAAATATGTTAGTGGTTACTCTTAGTTTACTAAATTCTTATTACTATTGTTAACTAGAGAGAGCTGTGCCTCCATTTTTCCTCCGCAAGCAAGCAATTTTGTAGCTACTAGGTATTTGCGAGGACATATTAGTAGTTAATAGTTTTGGTGTAAGTTTATAAAAATAGAGTGTACAACTGTTTTTTCTCTAAATAAAATAATATAAATAAATAAACCTGCACAAGTAGTCAGGAAAGGAGACTTGGATCTTGGCTTAGTGCTAATATTGAGCAATGAAAGAAGATTCCTTTAATGCTGCCTACAGACCTAATTTCATAGCTTTAGCAAAAGTTTACAAGTAGGTAGGTAGATAGCTAAGATGATCGTGAAGTACCTTACAAAGGAAGCTAAGCTTAAAAGCGCTATCAAAAAGTTTAGAAGAGTTGTTCAATCATCTATCCTACTTCTAGGTAAGTAGCTATATAAACACGAATTGGGCGAAATCGAGAAGTGAATTTCGCAACAAACGTTACGTTACCTACAACTTCGCGTATTCGAACGGACCTATTTATCCCATGAAAAGGAACTCGTAAAACTTCTGTACTAAAGTCCTATGAATCAGCGGAAAGTTCGCCACCAAAGAAAGTCCGAGTTCATGACAAGGCTTTTCTACTCTTATAAAGCTTTTGAAGATAGCATCGTCCGTCATTTCGTTTGAATAATACGCACGACAGTTTTGTTGAGGCGAAATACTGAAACACTAGTGTTTTTTTTTTTACTTTTTTACACTTAAGGGAGGTATTTGATTTTGGAGTTTTGCATTCATCAGCATCATCATTCGCAGCCGGATTTTACCCACTGCTGGATATAGGCCTCCCGAAGTTTGTGCCATCTACCCCGGTCCTGTGCTAACCGCTGTCATTGACGTTCTCCGAAGCGTACTATGTTGTCGACCCACGATGCTACCGGGCGTCCGCATATAGCATGTGATATTTAATAAACTGGAAAATGGGACAATGCAAGCTAATTAACATTTATATTAGCTTCAAAACTACTTTGGTACTTATTTGTTGATATAACTTACTCCGATGCTAATGTTGCTTTTGATGCCATTAAGTAATAATCCTGAAAGAAAACCTCTGCAAGACGCATTCCTCGACCTGAGTGTTCGCATAGAGTAAACTTTAGCCTTCCGGTAGAAAAAATTGAGAAAAATATACCTACCTACCTACCTTCCAACTTCCAACAGGTACATAGATATTTTTCGCACAATGATGTTAGAGTACCTCTACCTACTAAAATTTTATTTGCACATTAGGAACACATCTCGGTATTCATGGAGCTTTCAAAGTTTCGTGCTTTCTTTTGTAAGCGTAACTGACCTCTAAAGTTAAGAGGTCAGGTAGGACTTTGTTGGACATTTTGGTTGTACGCTATCGCGGCTCTGCTTACAATATTCATGAACTTCCGCAACCTCTGTAATCACTAACTTCCTTGTCCTCATTGGATTTTTTAGCAATCTTGGGAAATTGAGGTGTTTGTTTCTAACCTTTTTTGCAAGTCTGATATAGATATCTTTCTTTTTTATCCGTCTTTTGAACTTTATCGGTTGATTTGGTGTTTTGCTCAGCATTGTCACCAGCCATTGACACCAATAAAGTATCTATTATGGTTATTTTGATACACACTGCTGGGTGTAAGGCCTCCTCAATTTCATGCCAGCTCAATCGGTTTTGTTCGACTGTAATAGGTACTCATTAAAAAAAGAAAAGAAAAATATGTTTTGAACAATATTTTAACAATTCCCGTTTCCCCATCTCAAGTAGGCAGGTAAGAATTATTTTTATAATAGAAAAGTAAGTATTTAATATCCAAAATTTCCCTGTTGCTAGGTACGGCGCGGCGGCGTAGCAATAGGGAAAAATCTCAAATAAATCTGAGATTGATTTCTTCAATCAACTAATTACAATCGAAGGAATACTTAGAAGGATCATCATTCCTGTTTTGCATAGAAATTTTACCCATCCATACCTACTTACCTACTACAAAAAATTTAAGATGCGAAAGTAGTAGGTACCTACTTAACTCTCTGTCTGCCTGTTACTTTTTCGCGCCAAAACAACTAAACGGATCTGTCAAGGACATGCATTTTACCCGGGGAAGGATATATCCTTCTCTTTATCCACGAAAAGCTCCGCTGCGAACAGATCACGGGCATAAGCTATTAAAACATAATTACAGTACTGGTAATCACTTTTACAAGATACGCTATACTTTCATCTATTACGGATCTGACGCAACGGCGTTGATGAAAACACCCGTTATATCCCTCGGGTGTTCGCGACGCGACGCCTGTTATTGTTTACCCTGACGATGTTATTGGATATTGTGTTATTTTATATTTTATCTCGATAAAACTAGCTTCGCTTAGAATGACAAATAATGATATCTGGATTTCTGGGTCGATAGTCTGATATCTGGTTTTAATTTCACAGATACAAGCTTTTATTGTTAGTAGGTAGTGTAGGTACAACTATAATAAGCAACTACCTATTTACTATTTCGGGATCTTCCGACTGGTCTGAAGTTAAAAACGGCTAAAGTAGATAGATACCTACAGGAGCAGGCACTTATCTACAGATTAAGGCTTTAGCTGATAACGGATGATAAATATCCCAATTAAAATGCCTACGAGTAACGGTGTTCGTAGCCCCTCGTAGCCCCTGTCTACGAGCCCGTTGTGAAGAAACGAATGGCGTAATTTTCTTATGGGCGGGTGTCGTGACGTTCATTTCTCAGGATTCTGGCTATCGTGCTCCACAAACTTGCCTTGCTCCATTTGCATCTTGGAAGGGACAGTGAAAGAGCTTTTAAGTCTTCTGTTGCAATTTCAAAAGCGAAAGATGAGAGTTTTTGGAGCAATTGACCCACTTGTGTGAGAATTTTAAGAGCGCTCTCTGTAAAAATAAACAAAGTTTTTATTTGTTCATTGCTTTTATACCGCGCACGTTCGTTCGATATTAAAATGAAGAGATAATCTTGTTTTTCGGCGAATATCATCGATAGTTTAAATCGTGTCATCCATCATTTTTGAATGTGCCGTGTATTCTTGTCACATCATCGCTTCATCGCAACGCGGAATACTGAAACGACAGTAGGTACAGTCAGCTGCGAAGATATGTATAGATACACTCCCATGTTTTGAAACTTCACTGAATATGGTAAGTGTATAGTCATGGTGATAATTTATATATCGTATTCTGACAAGAACGATGACTACTTAGTATAAAAAATGTGTGCGTAGACTTTTATTTATGATAAGTTCCGAGTAAAATAAAAGTGAAAACTTGGAAGTGTATACTAAAATGAACAGCTGACTGTATCTATTTTACGAAGATTAGCCGATCTACATTTGTGATGTTGATACACCGATGTACGTGCCCTTTCATCCTTGCAAGATAAAACATCATTACTTACAAGTGTTTTATTCAGTACCTAACGTTATTAAGAACCTAGAGATAATTTGCTAGGTGGGATGAAAACTACTTAAGTAAGATTATTTATGACTACTCTTATAATAAGATATTAACTGAGTTTTTCTTGTATTAGGTATCGCTTCGGTTAATGAGAAAAGCGTAGAGGGAATAGAGCAATTTGAATGGGTGACCGCTTAGTGACTTTCAGAGAGTTCAAATATCGGTAGAATATCATTATCAGCCTATCACTATATCTACCGTCGCCGCCGGATCGACCGTTTATTGAATGGCTAGGTCGTTTATAAAAGTGCCATTAAGTTGCCGATCGTTGAACGATCGCCGAAACCGACGTTCAACAACATGGCTAAACATCGCTTAGCCATCTCGTCGTATGAATTTAGTTAGGTGTTCTCCACATAGTTAAAGTAAAATATGAGAGAATCAAGAATAAGTGATCTATAATAACCTATTTTACCATAAATATGTCCTTAAACCTGCTGTCACTTATTAGCTTCTGTGTAGAGGGGTATTGTTTGGATCAAGCTAGCGCTACAGTGGCAAAAGTGAACGACGGGTAATTTCAAACAATTGAAATTACCCGGCGCGTCGGCTTCAACGTTATCCGATTCAATTGGGCTGACCATCAGTCGGCCAACTAATTGAACTTTGAACGTTCTACAATCGGCCTAGGCTAATTGAATGGCACCGTTTTGTAAACGCCTATATAGCCGTTTTACAAACAAGCTGATTCAACGATCCGCAGCGCGGCGGCGACATATGCATATCCCTTGTCCACAGCTGGACATAGGCCTCCCATAATGAGCATCATAACGCCCTGTCCTCCAGCTTGCCGCATCCAGCGCCTGCCTGTCATTCGAAAATTGATATTCGACCTGGCCGGTAGAATACTAAGAAGATACGGACTTATAACTCTCTCAGAAACTGCTGTTAATATCATTAATAGCCTTACATTGTTTCCTAGAACTAAGCATGAACAGTCAAGCGTCGAAGTAGCTCCGATAATTATCATAGCAACGAGCTCGTAAAAGCTATTTTACGCGCTTCGCAAGAACGGTCGCTGCTGACGGCTTTCAAGCAATAAAGCACCGATGTTATCAATAAAAATGACGCCGTTTTCTTTTACCTTAGACATTGTAAAAGGATGCATTATGATATATCCCAATAAGGATGCATTATGAATGTGAACGGGGGTGGTTCGACAGGGGTTGGCACGAGATTCAATTTAGTTTTATCATGGCTTAATGGCTTACGATATGCGGCAAATTACTTTTTAGCATAAGGAACGCAAAAAAACTAAAAACGACACAAAAACTTAAATCTCGCGCTATCCCGCTTCGAACCACCCTACGATTCTTGCTATTGTGCGAACAAACGACGAGGCAAGAGAACAGAAAGTAAGTTCGTTGTTAACCCTCTCGTAGGTATTTAAAATGAATCCGTCAAACTACGATAGTTTTATGGTAAAATTATAAAGATTCTTCAAAATATAAGAGTACCTCAACCCTAAGCTGATTTAAATGAGGCAGTATTAGGTAAACAACAAATGGTTCCGACCTTTATCTACCGACCTATTTCTGTCTGAGTTCAAAACGACTAAGTTACTGATTAAAACGTCCTAAACTATCTGTTCACCCAGGATTAAACTCTTTGATTGCTAAGTAGACACGACATGGGTTTTATTGAAGTTTTTGTTCGACACATTTATGCTACGACGCTGATGTCTCATGCTGGCTAGATTAAAACTGTCACTATCGAGTAAAATAAACTTATTTTTATACGGGACTATATAGGAATTTCAATAAAAACCGAGTGCGTTCCCTTAAAATTCAAAATCACAATAATATTATACGTAAATAAGACAGTTAGGAAGTTTGAATGTTAAGATGTTGGGATATTTGTTACCTCTTCACGCCCAAGCTACTGAACGGATCGGGCTGAAATTTTGCTTACAATTCTAGGCCTAGGCAACAAAACATAGGCTACTTTTTATCTCATAAATTAGTTCCCATGGGATATAAATAACCTTAAACAAAGCATGCGAAGCCGCGGGTAGAAACTAGTAAAAAATAAACCACAAGTAACTCGGCACTTCTCAAAGACACAAAAGCAAAAGTAGGTTGCCTCATAAATAGCGTCTTTGAGAGACGACATTGTTCAGCACAGTCGACAAGTTTCACGATCGGTTCTCTATCAAAACAAACTTCAACTATGTAAGATATCGAAGTCCCTTGTAAGAAAAACTGTTATAATCCAGGTGAGAGGCCTACTTACTCATTCAACTCGCGTGGATAAATACCACGTGTCTCCAAAAAACTCTACCATTTTGTTCGCTTCAAGGAGAATAGGTTTACAACGTTGGAAGTGTGAGCGGCGAGGATTTATTCTTGTATTGCTGGATTAAGCCATGCTTTACGATAAGCTGCCCTTTCTAGCTCGAATTGAATCCTTAGTTTTTATTACGCTGGCATTAGAATTCCAGTCGCCACCATCTTAAATCCGTATTGCATTTCGTTCCTTTCAAACCGATCGAGTGTTCGTCTCTTTAATAATCCGATTATTTGAGATGGAAAAGTTTTATGTCAGCACTATTTTAACTTAAGAATTTGAAATGGCACCTGTAAAACCAACTTGAGTAGACAGTTGAATTACAGCATATTGGCAGAAGATAAATGTGTTTCTAACTCGATGACTTATTCCACTTACTACTGTTGTAGTAGGTATAGCAGTATAATTAAAGGATGTCATTATGCTGGAAGACCATTACAGTTCGGAAGGAGAAAGCCTCCATAATGAACCCCACGATGAGATAGCGCTGTTTTCCCTGCACTAATTGCCGCACACTTATTAAGGTCGAGACGTTGCTACTAAAAATGCACTTTCAAAACAAAGAACCGGCTTTGAATAGCTAGTACAAATTCCGAAGCTTTGTTACCAAGGAGCAAAGTTCACTTGAATGGCTGTTCTGTTTCATTATGCCACTGTTCCGGGATAAAAGATACGGCGTATTTGGAAACAAAAGAAAGGAAATTGGTGTTTTTATTATTCACTCACGTAACTAAACAATGTAGAGTGCTTTTTAAATCAAAAGTACGTGTCTATGCTATGTCATGTCTGTCTGTTATTGGCGGCACATACATAATATTGAATCTGTCTGGTCTGTTTCTGAATCTGTTTGCATACCTGTAATATTGTTAATTGAATTTTGACTCTAGTATAAAAATATGGTAAAATCCCAGTGAACAATTGATTGACACTTTAGCTCAATACAAATGATGGGAAAACGTAGATTCTCAAGTAATTTTAAGACTCTGATCCTCTTCTGATAATCCCGATTTAAATAGTCAGACAAAATAACCTAAAAGTTAAATTTTATTCAATGTCCCAGTCCCGTAATGAACGGAATTGACCAGATACTCGGATTAAGCGGCCCATCGATTTCGACAATGAAAAACAGTTCCGTATCTTGTTTGCTGATAAGTTTAGTGGAAATAAAATGGAATTAGGCGTTTAAATTGAGTGGAATCGAGGCCGAGTTGGGTCTCCCATACGTGGATGGAATATTTTAAATTCCGGTACGGGGTATTCGTTACTGCAGATAGTTTCCGGATGTCTGTGTCCCATTCTGCTTTTTTGGTAAATAGCTTGAAAGCTTTTAATATTTAAATATGGTTGAAGTAATTTTGAGCATTGTTTTTGGGGATGTTTTTGTTATTGATTGATTTTTCAATATTCAAATGGCAATTTCTTTTAATTTAATATCAAGATTATTCAAAAGCCTTATCGTCCCCAGAGGAAATTTAATAAGAAAGCAAATGAAAAGTAAGTTTTTCATTCATACCACGTTTTACCTGGTTGCCATAAAGATTAATATCGCCATTATCGAATCTTCGAAGCGTTTCCGTTTAAGTGATTACTTATTGATTGCTTTTTAATGATACTTCTTACGAATTGCAATTCACAAGCTGTTAGCATTTTATTCAGAACGGTAAAACTTGCCAAATATTCAGCATCTATTTACTCGACTCTGTAATAACTTGGAACTTGCTTGTGATACATAAATATACTAACCAACATGCCTGGCCTAAGTTTGCTTAGTTATACGTTCACATTGATGATGATGCTGATGCCTTCCTAGCCGAAGATCAGACTCAACGGAGACTTGCAGAAATTCACGTTCACATATATGGTCAAAGGAGGTGCTGAAAAAAGTGACGACACGTCTACGCCGTAGCGGCATACGTAGAGCGTTCGTAGCACTCCGACCGTAATAATTCTTTGCTTTGAGTGATGTGGTGTTAGAGCAAAATTATTAGAAGGCTAGCGGTCCGTCCCGGCTTCGCATGGGTATATTCTATAGCCTATGATACAGTGATAATGTAGCTTTCTAACGGCAAAATAATTTTTGAAATCGGTCCAATACTTTTTAAGTTTATTACATACATAGGTACATACAAAATTACAAATCTTTCCTCCTTATCATATTAGTGTTTATGTTGGGCATTTAATTTTCATCTAAGCTTATGAAATCATGGATTTCTGATTTTATAAGCTTAGATGAAAAATATATTTTTACACACTAACACTTTATTTCTATAGGCCTAAGACATTTTTTTTTATACTTTATTTGCTATCAAATTAGTGAATAAAGTGTTGATTGATTTTCTCTTCACTTATTTTTTTATCCACCAGTCTAAGAAGTAAGAATCATCGTTGAACCTTTAATTTAAATACGTACTTAAACTAAAGGTTTACTTTACCTAGCAACTTTCAGAGGGCAATAGTAAGTAAAATACCGTCTTAGCCCACTCCAAAACATCACTGTTATATCACTACTATCAAGCATTTTGTTTGATAAATATATAAGTCAAGCGTTTTGCCACCATCTCATTTAAGTAAGTGAAAATGGGGCCTAAGATAGAGCACGCTTTCTCAGAAATACCTTATTCCCTCTGCATTCACCTGGCGAACACTAGATTGAACCACAGACAGCCAAATAGAGAGAAACATCCTCTTCAGTTTATGTAGCGATTCCAACGATGCATTCATCCGAAACAAATATGACGCCGAGGAAATATTTGTGAAATCACTGTATTCCATTTATGTGCATTGGACAGGGAAAAATGCTGAAAGGGGAGTGCTGGAATTATTCACCAGCGTCAGACCGAATCAGCGGCGGGTAGTCGAAGAGCGCAGGGTAGGATTTAGTGAAATCCGACTTTATACCTCTCGAAATAAAGTATTTAAATAGCTTTAAGCCATGGTATCTGTCTTAATCTCACTTCGAAGAAAAATGCTATTTGCAGAGCACAAGCAGGATTTAGTAAATCCGACCTTTTATACATACAACCCGTATTCGATGTAGGTATTCTTTCAATCGACGAAATCAAAATCGCATGAAGTTCTCAGTTCGGTTTGATGTTGCTGTTTTTTTGGATTTTAGTGTTTGATATTCGCCAATTTTACGAAATCTATTTCTAAAGTATTTAAGCCAGTGGTTCTGTAAATAAAAATCAATTTGGGTTAGTTCATTTCGTCTAAAAAAGCAGCTGGTCTAAAAAGTAGCTGGTCTATGTACAAACTGGTTTTAGCACAAATGGTCTAATTAGACGAAATTATACGAACACATTTATTTTAGCCTGAAGACTATTAATTATTACCTTATCTGTGCCTGAAGTGCCTGCCTAACTCGAACTCAAATTACCCCCCCCCCACTCCTACTTCCATTAATTTCGTCTTTAACAAGAAGTTTACTTATATAACAAGTGTTATCTAGTTCTAGGTGTTTATCCGAGTCGAGGCTTACACAAACATCGAGCCGGGATCTCTGCTCTCCCCTCGGAGAAACAAGCCAACTTTCCTATTTGTGCGCTCAATTTAATGCCAATAATATGATTACCTACCCCTAATACAATAGCTATAGTAAATAACTAGCCTAGACTTACTTTGTTTTACCCTCAGAGGAGTTAAAGATAAAGAAGGTAAATCAAATGTTGGGTTCACATCAGGGACCACACACTGATGCATTGATGCATTGATTTCGAGATTCGGAATAGTGTTTTAGTAATTTCGTCGAAACCTAACTCTAGTCCTAAGTATGTGATAGGTACTTTTATGATGTCATTCCGAATCGGTAGGAACCGATCTCAAAAAAGTTGATCGGAATTGGCGTCCAACTTTTGCCTTCATTTACCGTAAAAGATGCCAAGTGGCACTTTATACGACGAGAAACAGAAGTCAAATAGACTTTTACATCGAGAAAATTCAAATTACGGGCCAACTGTAAGCTCGTCCAGAACAACCCGCGCACTACAGGCTGTTTTGCAAGTCAATTGGCACCACATTCTACCGTATTCTTTTAGTACGTATTCCCAAAAAATTCAATCTACTATTAAATTATCCTTTTGTTCCACACTAAGCCGGGCCCCACAACACGACTACGAAACTTTTTACCCACCATGTCTTTGTTTGCTTTATTTTGTCCCATGGATTATTTCACAGATTCTCTGATGCACTTTCTTCTGGCCACAAACATAATAAATGGGTTGATCAGCGTCCTCAAGATTCAAGAAAATATCCAGGTCTTCTCATTCGAATTAGGAATTCAGAAACTGCAACCATATTTTATCCAAGATGGGTCAGAACAAAACTCATTCAAAGTTCTCCGATATTATTTGAAAAATTTTAAATGAATATTTTGTTTAGTCTTAAGGGAAATCACTATGCATTTGAAATGAATGTAAAACAAAGGTGAGCTGTATTTTTACTCTACAACAAGCTTTAAATTACCTTAAGCTTTATTAACAAAGAAAATTATCTCATAAGAAAATATCTAATAATAGAATTAAATTAAAACTAGTATTTACAATTGAAAGCTTTAAATTAAAATATGATGAATCAGCATTGAAAAACTTATTCGTTGTCAATTTTTAACATTCAGGCAATACGTAACAAAAACTAAACAAAAGAGCTTTTTAAGTTGACCTCTGCTCGTCGTAACTTCGCACATCGTAGTTATCAAATGTTTTTTTCTTATCAAAACTTACTGTGTAGGCAGTAAAAGTTCAGAGTACACTATTTGGCCATTAAGGGTCGAAATTTGAGTGTATCTTATCTGCCGCGTAAAAGGGCTAAAAGGGGCATCCGAGTAATGTTTCAAGTTCCTGCCACTTTGAAGATAGTGACGTAGATTGAAAAGCTGACGCAAGGAGGCTTAATGGTGTGTTTTGTAATACGAAATGTAAGCTGAGAGCTTCGGGTTATATGCAAAGACAAGGAATGTCGGGTAAATATTTAATCTGCACACCTTACTCCCTGTGCGAGGTGGCATTGTGACACGACACTCCAGCGAGACGGGGAAAAAATTAGCAAATAGCGCACGTTGGAAATTTTAATTATAATTTAAAGCAGCAGGAAAGCTTTTTTACAATTCCTTGTTTTCTATGTTTTTTAAGGACCTACCTACATTTGGCTTAGGTATATTTGAAATCAAATCAAATATCAAATAATGCTGGACAATTCACACAAACCCAAGCCAAGTAGAGCTTGTGTTATGGGTACTAGATGACTGATATAATTAATAGATAACATTACATACATAGATATTTTTTGCTAAACATAGAAAATACCCAGAGCACCCGGAACAAATATTTGCAGATCGTACAAGCATTTGTCCCAAGGCGGGAATCGAACCCCCCAACCTCCTGCGTCGCAGGCGGACCTTCGCCCGCTGCGCCACAGAGGGCTTCAATTTTATTAATAATTCAAACAATTTTAATAATTTGCGAGAGTTAGTTATTGCTCCATTGGTAGCTCCCTATTAGATAGTATTAGGTATTAAATCTGTTCTATTAGGTATACTTTTGTTTCATAAAAGGTCAAAGTCTATTTTGCTCAAGTTTAAATTAAAGCTTGTGCGAACGGAAAGCTTAAAACGAGTTTTCACAAAAACACTCATTTATCTCTGTTCTTATAAAACGAAAAAGAAAAACGTGAACATGCATGTGAAATCTCTATTTATTTTAATTTATTGCTTTAGCTGTGGATGGTTATTGAAAGGTTCGTGCGAAAAACTCGCCAGCTTTTATAGGTTCATGGAACGGGATTGTCTCATTTTTTACCTGTGCGGTCGAAAATGTTCCAATGTTTTGTGAATAAAATGTAGGTGCAAAATATAAATTGTTTTTTATATGAAGTAAACGTTTATTAGTAACTACTATATCGGTAAAAGTGATTTAAGATTGTGACTCTAGGAGAGAGGTAAAGTTTTAGAACAAAACTTAAATCTAAACAAAATTTACACGTTCGGAAAGAAATGGGTGTTTAGCTTAACAAAAATTCTTTTTACTCTAAATTTTCAAGTCTTAATTTACAGCCTCGGTCGAATCCTAAGCGATAAATTAAATAACTTACTCTGTCTGTAGCAATAACTCGAAGCAACTACACGAAAACGCGCTCTACCAAATTAGTAAGACGTGCTTCAATTTCTGTTTCGTTTTACACTTTCTTTAAAAATGTTTTTCAGGGGAGTTTTGAAACGTTTGTCGCGGGTGTGATTAATGAGCGGGGCTCGTTTGTCGTCGCTATGAAGATAAATAGTTTGCCGGCCGACTCCCGGCAGACCCGCAAAAAGTAGATCTTTTTGTGCGGTTAACGGGGCCAAGAGAATTTAAAAATGGTGAGCGATTTCTGCGTAAGCATCTTTTGGAATTTTTAGTCAACTTTGTAGATAGTTGACCTTTTTGTAAATATTTTAACCGACTTCAAGAGAAGGTTTTATGATCTGTATGTTTTTACCGACTACCAACAGGGGAGGGTTATGAGGTTAGAGGCCTATGTTTATATGTTTATGTTTAAAAAAACAACGATTTTTTCCGATTTAAAATTTTGTTCCGAATTTGGCACATTATCACGACTAGCTACAAAGATTTTGTTGATATCTTCGCCAATTCTTGATTGATTTTGATGTTTTTTTTCTTGTTTAAACAACAACACAACGCCTAGGTTATTTCTTTTTAAAAATCTTTTTCTGTGTCGTTATGTTTAAAAGTGCCATCACAGATTTTTTATGCTTCTATCTTTTAAAAATCAAACGTAAAAGTGTTTATATCATTATTATAAACACGTTTGTAGAAGAATTTATTGCGCTCATTCGTTGCAGTGAGTTCAATATCGTATTTTCTGCCGCTGCTCTATGAATATTTTGGTAAATTTTATTACATTGGATGGATGGAGTGCAATCTTGCCAGTCATGTCCACAGAGATATGGCAGCGTGACCGATTGGGAGTGCTAGGATGAAATTGGATGGATACTGTCAGGCGTAACGTGCTATCATAAAAACGGACGCCCTCTGGAAAATCTCGTTAGTTTTTGCCGTTTGAACATAACATTGTCAAAAGTAACGCTTATTTTCAGACCAACACGAACTTGATCTTCCTAAATAGTTTACCAAAAGTTAATTATAAAAACGATAGAGCCCGCGACTTCTGTTATATGTAGGTGCTATCAACCATGTATCTTTCTCATACTATTTAACAAGTATTTATCGCGGTTCATCCCGGGACCACGACAGTGTGTAAACCTGTCGAAACGTCGGGAAAAATAGGTAAATAAACGCGATAAATACCCGTTAAATAGTATTAATAATTATGTGTTCAGATCGCGTAAGCTTAAAAATATTTATGTATCTTTCTATCAAAAGACGGGTAGATAAACTTGTTTTGCCAAAACTTTGGTTCAGCTCTTATTAGCTCTTCACAGACAGAAGACGTCATAAACTCGCAGCAAAAGGCCACTATGCCAATATTGTTCAATAACTGAATCATAAAGCAGCCTATTGTGGCTGTACCTACCTGTGGATGTAACTGGGACATGTCATTTGAGCGCTCGCCCCAAAGGCCTGTGCCGTGCGATAAAGTGGGAAATGCAATACCATTCACAATATTATACAGGGTTATTGGTAAATTAGTGACAATACGTGAACTGCAGGTTCAGCCCATCATCACAAACAGGCAGGTCTTAATTCTTAATTTTGGTATTGGTAATGGGTACAATAATAGCAGTTCAATAATCGTTCGTTAGAGAGGTTTTATTTGAAACTCACAGCTGTGCCCTGAATTAACAGAAGATATGAGATGAAGAGAAGAAGATAACTCGTTGGGTTCCAGGCAAAGATGTTTTTTCATTTAGTATCAGAGGTAACTTATATTTTTTTTAGAATTTTGACTTGGCGCCTTCACGAACGTGTTTGTGATGATGGGCAGGACCTGCAGTTTACGTATTGTCACGAATTTACCAATAACCCTGTATATTGGTATTATAAGCTTTAGCAGATACAGGTACAACTCGTTAATTAAACTGGTTTAACGAAGCTTGGCTGCCGCTTATTATTTCATCAGCCTTTTATTCCATTCAGTGAGAAGCGGTCGGGAAAGGAAACGATCGAAGGTAATTGAATTGAAAAAGGTCGACGTCAGAGCACATTTTTGCCTCGCATAATTATGGGATTCAAACTGGCTCGGGCCTGTTGTTTCATAAATTTAACTTGAATATTAATTCTCTAGAAATACAGACAGCTCATGCATCCTACTTAAAGGCGAAAGACTGTGCCGTATTAAAGATATTTGTGCGAAGACATAGCCGGAAGAATGTACGGAAATTTGGCACACAAAATGTTCTGCACCTGGAATACCAAAAATAGGCAACACTTTATTTCGAAAAATGCGTACGAACCCGCGAGCAGAAGCTAGTTATTTTAAAATTAAACATAATTAATATTTCTCTAGCTAATTTTCATAGCGCATCGCAACTCGTGCATCTAATACGGTGCAAAATAAGGTAGGAATATATCCGACTTAATAACACTCGCTGGTTGCGAACGACGAAGCTAGAAACAATAGATTACGAATATATCTATGCTCCTACAGGAAACAACGAAGGTTTAATCAGAGCAGACTGTCAGTATGAAACAAACGCGTGTACGAGCCGTCACTAACATAATATTGAACACGACAGGAAATATTACTGTAATGAAAAAATACTATCATGTCTGCGAGCTTCCAGCTGTGAGGGATTTTAAGGGGCTGTTCACACGTGCGATATTTCACACTGATTGACAAAATACGGTATGACAGCGCTCTCAATCTTCACACCCTTGAAGAGGATTTAAATGATTTTTGGCTAGTGAACAACCCCCCTTCGAAATACCGACTTACTTATCCTCTCTTAAAAGTTATGCGTGACCTGGCCACTAGCAATTAATTTATTATAGAACTCGTAAAGGACTACAGAAAAACACTAAAAATTAATTCTAAGGTTTTTATTTATTATATGTAGTACTCTGGGTAATTTCAAGAATTTTAAGATCACGTAGCTTAGTTGGAAAAAGAGCAACCCTGCGCTGAAGGGGAAGGTGCGGGTTCGAATCCCGTCGAGATCGTAAATTTTTGGAATTTATTAATTTCTTACTAAACATTAAATTTCAACATAAAGTGTTTAAACTCCGACACTTGTTTGGAGCCCGATCGGGGCTCAGTTTTACGGCTACGGTAGACTCGTATAAACCCTGATCGGGGTCTACCATAGTCGTAAGCGAACCCCTAACGAGCGTGGGTCCTAACGAGTGAATTAAGGTCTAGTGTTTTTCCAGTAACAGGGTGCCACAGCGTGTGCTGTGGCATGATTTTAGTATTGGCATAGTCATAAAGCAGAATAATAATTAATCGTCAAATTTCCGTTTCTTATCTGGATTTCATGTAAGTTTCCCCTTTGTACACAGAAGAACGGGAAAGTTTCAGTGACGGAGCGAATCATATCATATTACATTGGTAGATAATCTTAATGGATGAGCCGTAAATAAGGCGGAGGCAACAATGCATGAAGGCATTTTGTGTATATGCTTCAATAGAAGACGGACATGAAGAAGTATTACTGCATGAGTTATATAAATGTGTAGGTGTAGGTTTGGACACTAAATAATAATGATAATGCTGGACAAATCACACAGCATCATCTAGCTCCAAGCTAAGCAGAGCTTGTGTTATGGCTACTAGATAACTGATATACATAATAATGTGAGCTTTAATTCATTTATGGTCAGAGTTCCAACTGAACATCTGTCGACCTACTTAAGCGCAGAGTTTTGGCCGAAAGGTGTTAAGTTCCGACGGTTCACTGGCCGCCTGCAAGGAGACACCGCACGCCGTGCACCGTCGTCAGCTGACACCCTGATTGCGTCACGTCTCGCCGTCAAATAACGTGTCTTTAATTTTAGTTTTTAATATTGTATGTATGTTAGTTTTAAGGTATATATTACTATGGACCGTAGAATAAGTTAAAATAAGATCTATAACTGTTCTATAGTCTGAAATAAATTATTATTATTATTATTTATTATAATACAATACATTACATGGATAGATATTTTTTATTATACATAGAAAACGACCAGAACACCCGGAACAAATACCTACAGATCGTACAAATATTTGTCCCAAGGCGGGAATCGAACCTGCAACCTCCTGCGTCGCAGGTGGACCTTCGCCCACCGCGCCACAGAGATCGTCGAATTGAATCCCTTTAGCGTGTCATTGCCGCACTAGGCTTACTCAGTCGGTAAGATAGCTAATTTGTATTAGCTAGACATTTTAAGGGTTCCGTACCCAAAGGGTAAAACGGGACCCTATTACTAAGACTCCGCTGTCCGCCTGTCAGTCTGTCCGTCTGTCACAAGGCTGTATCTCATGAACCGTGATAGGCAGTTGAAATTTTCACAGCTGATCTATTTTTGTTGCCGCTATAACAACAAATACTAAAAAACAGAATAAAATAAATATTTAAGGGGGCTCCCATACAACAAACGTGTTTTTTGCCGTTTTTATAGATAATGGTACGGAAGCCTTCGTACGCGAGTCCAACTCGCACTTGACCGGTTTTATTTATTACACATTTAAACAACAACAACTTATGAAACAATTGACAATCAACCTCAATCAATCAATATCAATAAATCACTCAGTATAGGTACTTATACTCATAAGGCAGTACCTTACTTTTTACTGTTATTTACTTACCAAAAAACCTAACTAAAAGAAGAAACAACGACATGACGTACAGTTTATTCATAGAAAGATGATATAAACTTCCTACAAACAAGCCTCTTTCCATATATTTTCCTACTTATTTGAACAGAATATTTAGTCAGTGTCCGTTTTCACGCGCCATTTGCTCTAGGCTTCGGTTTCCACGCAAAATATCTGAAAAACGTTGCTTATTTTTTGGTGTAACGAAACGTATGACGTGATTACTAATTAATCAAGCTACTGATGCAAGGTAATTGATTAGAGGATGTCGGTGAAAAGGCTAATTAGTTTGGGTTAGAGGAGAACAGGGTAGTACCATACATAAGATATTGATATTGAGCTGGACTTGTTAGCCTGACTTTGTTGGGCGGATCTGCCTACGTAAATTTTCCTAGTAGAAGGTAATTCTTGGAGAGGCAGATGTATCGACTTTGCTAGAGCAAAGGTATAATAGGGCACCTGATGTTAGGTAGACCTAACACCTAACACCATTTTTAAGCGCTGCACTATGACAGTGGTATTGTCATAGAATTACATATTTGGATGTTGTACCTTGGTTACCCATTCCACTCATCCAATATCTCCAATATCTTTGTCCAAAGTACATTTGATCAAAGAAACTGGATGACTTCGTCCAATTTACTAGCAACACCGATATTTGATCAAAGATTTGGATACTAGTTTCTGCCCTCGGCTACGCGCGCGTTGTTTCTATGAAAGCGTAAACAGGGTAATTCTTTCCCACGGAAACTAAAATATTATGGGAATTTTATTGTATTTGTGGCGTACAATTAAAAGTAGTGTCATGTGTTATAAAACTTATAAACCTTCCTATTAAAATTGGTTCAGTAGGTAGTTTACTTGCTAACAGTTTTCACACCTGTGAAAGGGAGTTAGTGTTCGGACCCTCATGACACGGCAGGATTTCGATTAGCTGAGAGTGATAATAGATAATATATGGGGGTGAGATCGAGAACAGGCCCTTTGTGATTTGGAACACGTTCCTCCCAGCAATAAAGTCTATTGTCAACGGGTTTAGGAACTTAAAACTGTGCACCTTTGATAATGTCACGGCCTAGTGGGAAAAACAAACTGTGATCCGAATGTTCCGGATTCGATAAGAAATTTTTTCTCGCAAAATTTGTTTTGGCAACACGTACTTACTACTCTAACCGCAAAGGAAAATATCGTGAGAGCAAGTCACGTCAGATCAACACGTGTGGACCATGTATTTCCTAAGGATTATGATCATGGAATTTTCGTCGTTTCGGCACGCCATGTTGTGGAATATTTTGAAGATCGAAAGATGGGAACGGAACAAACCAACGCCTAAACTTTATTTGGGGGAACTCTCATTTATTTAATTATGTTATTCAAAATATAATATAACATGTAAATAAATAATACTGGATTATCTATTATGTTATTGGATTATCTGAAATAGAATAAAAAATAGGCATATATTAAAATTGTTTATTTTGCCTATCTAAAGCCAAAATATAATGCAATTATTATTTTGATGATTTGTATTTAGATACATTTCAATATTTATTTAAAGCAACCATTGAGTTAAAAGTACGCTAGTAATAAAACATTGATTTTCTTACATAGGGACTATTGTCGGTGCGGAATTGGACGATATCTGGCTAAGCATTAACATCATTGATGTAATCATCTATGAAGTATAAGTCTTTTTTGATAAGATTTCATTTTGAGTACTGTTTATATTTACAAATAGGGAGCTCAGTTGCTTCATGGAAGCTTGTTAAAGGAGCGTACGTAATTGCCCATAAATGATTTCCCTACCTATCGTAAACTATATGATGGGATGTGTAATTTGTTCTTGTTTCTTGTATTTCTATTGTAAAAGTCACAATATTTCAAAACTGGCAGACGTGTAAGATTGAACAATAATGTTTTCGGGATTTTCGGTAGGTCCACACGGGTTATTGAATAACCATGGGTACCTTTACTACCATCCACAATCTGAACCCACGCAGCTGTTGCCGACAGTGTACCCGCATTTATAAATAGGTGCCCGTGCCTATACATTCATAAAATACCAAATGAAAACTTGCTCGGAAAATTCGTTATGTATAAACAGGCGTTTTATTGTTACGTTCTATTTATACAGCGAAAGCTTTTTATATGGTCAGTAAATGTTTTACTGGAGACATGCTTTTGTTTGGGTTTAATTCAAAGCAATGAAATGTGATCTGTTGAAAAGTACCTACCTACATTGAAGTCACAATAGAGACCTTCTGAATAATACTTTATTCTTACATAAGCTGTGCCTTATTCGTAGGTACGTGTTGATATGACATCCATCAAAAGTAGAATAAGCTACCCGCAACAGCTTTCTACTTTGAAAGTCTAATGTAAAATTTTACAGAAAATGACAAAAAAATTACAGTGATTTGTCTAAATCTTGGTCAAAACTGGTGTGCGTGTCCCGATCACTGAGGGTCAAAATACGTATTAGTCATTGCTCATTATGCGTTTTAGTCGTTTGGCGTATGTGCCATTCTGCGTATTGTCATTTTAGCCTAATATGTCATTATGCGTATTGGTAATTCTGAGAATTAGCAATACGGACATTTCGCGTTTATGTGATTGGTAAATATGAGAATTCTGAATTATTGGTCATTATGCGTCAGAACCTCAAAATGAATCCAGCTGGATATGTCTACCTAAGCCGGAACAGACTGTTAAACGGACAAAAATTTACGCTATTTGAACACATAATTATTATTATTAGTAACGGTCTACTCTATATAACGGGTATTTATCATGGTCACGGGATGAGTGATACCTTGAACACGACACTGTGTAAACCTGTTGAAACGTCGGAAAAAATAGGTAAATAAATGCGTAAATGTTAGACAGTACTATTAAATAGGTTTCTTATTCACTGGCGCTAGTGGTTTTAAGTAAGCACAAGATGGACACCGGTGGGACCAAGTATGCATTTACATGATGGACACCGGTGGGACCACACGGCCGCGAGCCAATACTTGACAGCTATTATTCCCAAATCGGACAAAGGCGACCCATCACAAGCTCAGCTAAATTGCCGGTATAACAGACCGTCCTTCGTTCATACAATACCTGCAGAATTTTCTGTTTTATTATCACGGATTGAGGTACATTTGTGAAAGACATCTCAATAGGAATGATCTAAAAATAACTGACAGCTTGTGTTGTTTATTCACGTATTTCATGTACTAGTATTTTAAGTATGGCATTACGAGGCATCTTATGCTGGGTACAGACCAAGCGAGCGAGAGCGAGCGAATGCAAACGATTGGGATTTGGCAATCGGTACGTTAGTTCCATATTGCTTTGATGTAGCGACAGCCGCCGGAGCGCGGCTGAAGACGAACGAAGGCCCTTGTTTGGACTCGCTTGCTTTCGCAATGACGTCCACACTGGTACTTTTGCGTTCGTTCGTTAGCCTTCGCTCGCTCTCGCTCGCTTGGTCTGTACCCGGCATTACTTTCCTAGATCTGTATGATACTAGTTTCTGACCGCGGTTTCGCGTGCGTTGTTTAACGTTATTTCTATCCCATGGGAACTGATTTACGGGATAAAAAGTAGCGTTTATTTTAGGTATCGAACTATCTATATGCAATTTAATTGATTCGTTCAGTAGTTTTGGTGTGAAGAAGTAACAAACATTCAAATATCCAAACATCCAATCATCTAAACATCAGTGTGATACAAACATCAGTGTGATACCTAGGTGATATAGTACGCAGTGACAATCAACACTTTATCACGTTGTTTACTCAACTTCATTTTGTTTACCTAGTAAGACAAAATATCAAGGGACATAGGAACCTCTAGTATCCCTTCAATATATTTTTATTAAAATATCCTGAAACCCAGAACCGAGTAACAAACAATAATAACTACACATAAACCTAGGAAACTTCAATCCTCTCCTAACCAACACTATCCCAACAGAATAATTGGCAAAAAGTTGAACGAAGCTGTAATCAAGGGATCAAGACCCCAATCGACCACAATTGGTTCAGTTTCAGAAGCTGCATTAAAAGTTGGAGCCGCGGTGGGCGCCACTTTAATCGCACTCTTGCCGTCACCTGCAACCGACAGATATAAAGTTATTTATGGTTTTATCTTTATCTGGAATTCGGTAGATATCTGAAAATAGAATTCATAATTAAACATATTATATACAACTTTAGATGCGTTGCGATAATGATGTCCTTCTACTCGAATATCAACCACGGGGTGGCCTGTCTCAACGGACCCTGAACGCCGGACATTTACAGTGCACAAGTGTGCGAGCAAACACAAGTGCACTCTCCTACTCAATCAATGTCTACTAGACATTTTTTATAAAACTATATCTAAGGATGGTAAATGTTGGGACACTCTATTCCGTAGTTTTATGCTTTCTAGGCTTCGATCAAAAATAAGGAGTTCGCGGCCTCCCCCGTAGATACCTAGAGCCTTACAAAAATGTCACTCAAAATTGGGTTCGTTTTGTTTTGACGCAGACAGTTTGCGCAGAGCCTGACAAGTTTTTTCCATACGGAACAAGAGATTGGTGGAGTCGAATTCATTTTATTTTATTTTGTAAGTAGGTAGGTACCTACCTGAGAATTATATACCTACCTACTCAGTTTATTTTCTATAAGGATTAATTAACAGAATTCAGGTAAAGATAACGAATCATTTATTGATGAAACTATAAATTGGTGTCTCAACAGTAGGTATTTATACAAAAGGGTCATTTCAGACATACAATAATTTAAACTTACAATACAATTTCAGGCAGTCACTCTAGATTAAAAAGAACTGGTTCCTGTCTGCGGCTTTGCACGAGTTTTTTTTTACGGGAAAAAAATAAACGTTTTATAAATTCATCACACTCATCAATAGAGAGTCTACGCAAATGAAATTTTAGGGCGGGCCAACTAATTATTTTAAAAATCATCAACTAGTAATATTAAACTTATTTTTATGAAAAATATATTAATACATAGTAAAAATGAAAAAAAATTTTTAGAAGAAATAGCCTCTCCATTTATCAATTTAGAACAAAATTAATATTTTAACATAGGCAAACCAAACAACAATATTTTATGCTGATTTCACAAGTATATGACTCACATCTCAATATACGGGTAAAAAATATATATAAACTTACTGAAAATAAGAAATTCCATCCTTTTTCAGCACTTTGGACGAGTGATTCTTGCATTTTTTGTACCCATGCTTTTTGTCTGAACGCTAAAATGACACTAGTTGAAAAGCTTTCCTAACATGTCAAAATGTCTCTCTTTTGCTACTGAAGGTTGTGGCGTGCGCATTGTGAATCTAAGGGGGGCCGGCAAAGCCGGACATTTTTGATCGATGTTTCTAGGCCCAAAGAACTTCATAAAGGTTCGCCTTTATAATGTACTAGCTGACCCGACCGACGACATGTCCTGTCATTAAATACAAAACAACTGACAGTTGTTTCAAACGTGCTCAGCAAAGAGTATCAGACTGGGGCTAAGGTTACATTAAAAAAGTTTATAATAAAAGTTATGATAAGTTATAATAAAAATAGCCTAATGTTCTTCTAGTCCAGAACCAGAATGTGTGTAAAATTTCAGTTCGATCCATGCAGTAGTTAGTATTGGTGTTATATTCGGCTAAATATCGTCACAACGGCACAAATATTCGCGTTTTTAACAATAATAAATAATACTGGAAAGTCCACACAGCATCATCTAGCCCCAAGCTAAGTAGAACTTGTGTTATGGGTACTAGATGACTGATATACTTAATATAATACATTACATATTTATATATATTTTATTATACATAGAAAATACCAAGAATACCCAGAACAAATATTTGCAGATTACGATCTGCAAATATTAGTCATTAGCCAAATATTTGTCCCAAGGCGAGAATCAAAACCGCAACCTCCTGCGTCGCAGGCGGACCATCGTCCGTCGCGCCACATCGGTCGTCAAGTATACAAATATTTTATTTGCAAACCATATATGTACAATGTGAGAGATCTTAAAAAAATCACCTAGGCTAGGTATTAGGAGCCCTGTTAGGGCGCAATGCGTCATAATGTTAGTTATGATAGGATATGTATGAAGTATGATTTTATTGAAATACTTTTTTTAGATAGAAGATTATAAGATAGTCTTGATTAAAGCTTCAATAAAAAAATTGTGCAATCAATATGGAAATGAGTTTTTCTTGTGAAGCTATTAGTTTTTGCATATTAAATGCGCTTTATCTTAAAAACATAAAGCACTCAGAAAGCCTTTTGCTCCTCATTTATGTTAATAAAGATACTTGGAAGTTAGTTTTACCTACCACTTACAGATGGTGAACACAAAAAGGCCATAAAGAGATTAAAAATAGTAAATAAACCTTATTAAAAATGCAACAATATTTTGAAATCGATTTTTACAACGCAACAGTAACGCTTGAATAAATTAACTACTAGCTACTGTTCGCGGCTTCGCACGCGCTTTTCAAGTACCTTATTAGCCATCCCCGGGATACCATCTCCCTGATAAAATTCAAGCGATGGATCTAAAAATAAAACGGACTTGTAAGTCCGTTTGTATTTTGTATATGTACACTAAGTACCTACTATTACTAAAGTTAAAACTATACAAAAAAGAAAACAATAAAAAAATATAATAATAGGGTAAAATGAGTCCCCACCTCAGTGTCATCATGTGTAGCATTCGGCTAAGCCCAATGCTACGCTGGTTTTCAGGTTGAACCCGGGGAACTAAATAAAGGGTCTACCACTAATTGTGAAGCAAAGCTTAGAAAACCTGCTGACTATATCGTAGTACATTTTCATGCCTAGAGCCCTCTTATCATCGCATTTGAAGTGCCAACCTACGTCGACTCTGACAAGATTATCGTCTCTATGACCTACATTTCTATTTTACAGTCAAAGGTTACATCTCCATTACGTTCAAGGTAAGCAAGTGACATATGACGCTCGCAGGTAACTTATCCTATTGGAATTCCGCCACAAATTACCTTTATTAGTTAACCAAACCCACATTAACCGGTTCGTAGCTAGCGCTGCATACCTTCGTTAAGGTACGACATTGGCTGGTAGTATGAAGGTTTACCTATATAAGGTATTACCTACACCTACAGTGTAGGTATACCGCCTGGACGGCCACGTAAAGTTACAAGTCTATAGGAGGTGTCAGAAAACTCACATTTTCTAGTGAAGCGTTGTGAATCTGATTAATCAATCAATACTCATTTTAAATAGTTATTTTTCAGTTGGCAAGAGACATCATTGATTTGTTTAATAATTGTTTAATAAAAACGCAATATAGCAGTAAAGAGTTTTTAGAAAACAGCTACAGTCACCTGGACATTAATTTCCCCACGAAGTTACCTCACACCATCGTAAAGTCACCTTAGATTCAAATATTATTTAGGGACCATATTATCTCTCGACTATTGCCCCTCTACAGCAAAATTGTATTTTTCTTGACAAGTCATAGCTTATAACTACATCTAATTATGTATCATTTGTGAATTTATTATTTGTGTGCCTATTGACAATAAATGATCTTTATCTTAATAGTGATAACCATTGTATGAACAATCGGCTGTTAGAAAGATAGGTACCTATCTTTTTGTTTTCAATACAAAAATTTGTCGCGGGTTAGCGCTTTTTTTTTTGTAGTTTTAAATTTTAACTGCGTTCCACAAATCGCAAATCGTAAATATTTTTCTATGAACTCATGATAAAACCGACTTCAATTCACTGGTGTTTTTGAATCATTTGAGAAAACACAAAATCTACATTTTCCCCACTCCCAAAATCAAAGTTGATTTTATAATAAGTTCATAGAAAATGGTTTTACGATTTGCGGCAAATTTTTTTTTTTTTTTTTTTGACAATAACAAAAAGAAAATCTTTTGAGTCTAGACTAAAAACATTTTTTGTTGTGTAATGGGTGCGAATTTGCTGACAAAAGATATAATTTTAATTATTGATTACCTGACCCGAGAGCTGGTGAGTATCTGGCGCAGCGCATCAGCATTGCGCATCAGCGCATCAGCGGGGCAATGCAGCTAGCGTCTTGGGCACGCTTCCGACTGGTATTGATATGGATCAGTTGAGCTACTTGTAGATTGTTTGCAACAGTCTGCAGTTAGCTCAATTGTTTCAATTGTAAATACTAGTTATAATTTAATTCTATTATTTGATTGTAATTTTCTTTGTTAATAAAGATGTTACTTTTAAATATTACCTGATGTACAAACTATTATAGCTGCCGTTTCATATGCTCAATTCGCCAGGCAGTCATTAACTGCGACAGCAGCTGACCTGCATTCGAAAGGTCACCGCTTACAACTCCCGCTAGATGTGTTTCATCAACCAGCGTTACAATGTTTTGTATCAATTTGTTACTTTGGTATTGGGTTTCCAGCAATTTATGAAATATTGAAATAGCTGAAATCTAGGTTTTTAGGGTTCCGTACCCAAAGGGTAAAAACGGGACCCTATTACTGAGACTTCTCTGTCCGTCTGTCCGTCTGTCACCAGGCTGTATCTCATGAACCGTGATAGTTAGACAGTTGAAATTTTCACAGATGATGTATTTCTGTTGCCGCTATAACAACAAATACTAAAAAACAGAATAAAATAAATATTTAAGGGGGCTCCCATACAACAAACGTGTTTTTTTTGCCGTTTTTATAGATAATGGTACGGAAGCCTTCGTGCGCGAGTCCGACTCGCACTTGGCCGTTTTTATTGTATAGAAACCTCGCTTGAATCGCGCGTGTTATATGCAAGAGGTGCATGCAATATCGGAAATCCATTGTTATTTTAACGATATTTCAGGTGGTTTCTTTATAATATCATCGGACAATTCGCCACTTACATTTATTTTTGTTACTCAATCACGCCAGAACGGGTCAACAGATCTGAATGAAATTGCACAGAGATAGATTATAGTCTAGAATAGTACATAGGCTACTTTTTATCCCGGAATTCTCACGGGAACGGGAACTTCGCGGGTGAAACCGCAAGGCACTGCTAGTAGATACTAAATAAAAACTTGATTTTTACGCCGCTTTCTCTCTCATACGCCAAAACTTAAAACATGCAGAAGTCCACTTGCGCGAGCCTTTACACCCGTCTCACATTACCGCGCGAAATCGAATTTGCGGAGCCGCCACTCAAGGTGGGTCCGCAGCGTATCCGCGACAGTTTCCCATCTGTTCCGCATCTCGTACAACGGACAACGTTATTGCGAAACACTTGCGGCACCGCACCTAAGGTACCGCGCGGTAGTGTGAGAGCGCTCTTACACATTGGAAGTTGCTAGCGCAAGTCAACTTCAATTTCAATTTTATTGTCAGTCGATGAATAATGACAGTTTTCAAAGAAAATATTGCGCGCTTTCGCTCCCGCTGCCTTTGGAAACCAACTCTTACGAAATCTTTTCCTACCACTTATCACAAGTAGGGTTAGTTGTACAAAAACATTAATACGACGAGAAAGTACCAAACCAAAAGCCTTGAAATATGGAGGTCTACGTAACGCGCCAACAGGATCAACAAAAGCTTGGGTTCAAATACATAAATTCCGTATCTGCCCTGTGAAGGTTGCGGAAAGTCCGCGGTCCGGATAGAGGTGGCTTAGAAACGGAGTAGGTAGGACCACTCGTTTGCGACAAAAGTATCACCTTATGATATGTCACGTGTTGTGTTTGTTAGTACTTTTACAGCTAACAAAAGAAGTACCTACATAAACCATTTAGAGTAGCAGAATATTTTTTTTAGAAACAAAAGAAACACGTGTTTTGTGAAAAAAATCGCTAAGAATAATTGTTATAAGAATTTTATGATATATTTATTTAAAGAAAATTACAATAAGAACAGAATACAATAACTACAACTAATATTTACACATAAATCTATTTTCTAAAAATCTAAGCCGTCACCAGAAGGCAAAGTGCCTAGAATGCTGGCAGCATTGTCACGTTCAATGGCAAAGCTAATTCGTTCACCGAAATAAAAGCCAGCATTCCGATCACCAGTGGACTCTATTAGGAGTTTTGTTAGATCTTTGAATTTTATATAAGAAAATGTAGAGCCACGCTTTTATTACTTACCACGCAGTCTAAGGCCCGTATTACGAAAGCTTAATCAGTCATAGATCTGTGCTTGAGTGACGTTTATGCCATAGATAACAATAAAATGTTGCATTAGACATCAGAAAATTCCTCAACATAATAATAATTCGATCGGTGGTTTTCTTAAAATTTACCCTTGATTTATCGCCTATCCAGTTAGTACCCCAGGTGATCTTAGTAACAAAAATTTATTATTTTGATAATGTAATAAAGTTAAAAACTACAACCCGACTACGTGAAAGTTATAAAAGTTTGAAACATTTACATTGACAAAATAGAATGACGTATCGGTCATATTTGATAGGCATAGAGTTGAAAATGAAAATAGGTCGTAGGTATTGTAGTTTTTCTCTATGGGGCCTGCAGCCTGCGGCTACCTAAACTTTAATACGCGTTTTGAAGGCTTATTCGGGGGCGGAGCCCTAAATCCTATAGCCTATAACCATCGGTGTATTGAGACGAATCAATCGATACATAATTTGTTGAAATCGAACCAGTAGTTTCAGCGCTACGTGGGAACAAAGAAATCGGCCACATACATACAAACATACAAACATATAAACATACAAACATAGGGTGCTAACCTCATAACCCTCCCCTGTTGGTAGTCGGGTAAAAAGCGTTACTCAAGTATAGATCGATGACTGAGCAAGTTTTCATAATACGGGCCTAAGTTTTACAGGTACGGCGAAAGTTAGTAAATGTTTATTCGGGGTCGAAAAATCGGTGTTATCACCGCCAAGGGAATGATGCTACCGAAAACTTTATATTGAAACATGTATAATTGAGTAGTGCAATATAAGTTATACTGCATTAAAAGGTAGATTGGCCATCCTAAAGCGTTTTGGTTCAGTGGATCGGAAAGATTTGTGCGGATAGGATGGACAGATAGCCAGGAAACATCACTTGTGGTTGATTTATAGAGGGGTTGGAAGCTTTGCCTTCCTTTCACATCAAATAGAGAATATTCTGTCACTAAAATATAGCGGGTTTCGGTCCGCTGTCGACTCGTAGAGTCTGTTTAAATGTTTAGCCTAGCAAATTGTCAGTAGGTCACTTCAGAGCATTCCAGGTTCAATAATTGAGATTTTATGAAAGCCACTGACGACTCAAAAAAAAGCATTCACTGGTTCTCGGGCGTTATTTTACTTTAAGAAATTAATAAGTTCCCAAAAAATTTCGATTTCAGCAGGATTCGAACTCGCGCCCCACCCTCAGCACGGGTGTGCTCTAACTAACTTAGCCACGAAATCGTAGTCGGTTTCGTCGAAAATCTTTGGGACCTCTTACGGCTCAAGCGCCGTTTATCGATTTTTATTCATACGCGTGGGCTATACTACAAGCTTATTTGCAATGAACTCCCTACTATATGGGGCAAGTCCAACAAGAAACACCCAAATGGTCAACAAAGTTATGAGAAACCTGTTAAGCTTGACATGCTCAGTGGTTTTTTCCCTGCTACGTCGGGCGTAGCATAAGGAATAGACTTTGCAGCTATGAATAGACCCAAGACTCGTACAAAGTATACATTACACATTACAAAGTACACATACACACACAGTTTCCAAGACATGTTGATCCTCGCTTGCATTTTCATCGTGCGCTTTCAACCCATTTGAACTTGATGAATGAAACCCGTCTTTGAAATTAAGCTGTAGTTTGTATGTACTAAACATCAGCTTGCGTACTTCAAATCTTCTACTTAATAGTTATTAATAGTAGTTTTAAGCATAAATCGTGACAAACATAAGTATGTCTGTCACGATTTATGCAAAACGGCATAAATAAACGAAAACCTATGCACCATATACGAGTAAGTAGGTACTTATAGTTAAAATACTGTACCTACTAAAAGCACTTACAGTAAAACTGATTACATTAAGCAAATGTATTTCACAGATCTCAGGCTAAAAATGTTTTGGTAGTATAATTTAAAACCAGCAAATAAAAACAAACGCAATGTATAAACAAAGCATTTATTTTCATTTATTGATAACACAGTCGAAATTGATATGATATCCAAGTTAGAAGTGTTTGAAATGAATAAAAAATTTAAAGTTTTTGTCTTAGAAACAGTTTTGATACAACCTCTGAATAAAACGCAACTCAGATATTTTATGCACGTCTCAAGCGACAATTTTTTTACAGATTTTGATTGAAAACTGTCAAAAAACGACGACTTGAGACGTGTATTAGGTAAAAGATTTTGTGAAGTAGGCACTTAAGTTGGTTCTATTGGACTCGAAGCCGTATTTCATGCAATTGTGTTCAACCCAGTAACTAGATTCAACGAACCATTTTTTCTGCGCAGTATAACACGAACAACGGAGTTTACTCAAAGACTTGCAGAAGTATTGCATTGCACTTGTTTTTCTAGCTGATTGGTCGCCGCCTGTAACGAGGGGATATAAAAATAAATAGACGGTTGACTTATAAAATACCTACTTACAAACATAAAAATGTTTTTCTATCGTGATCGTTACTCGTGAATTATCTTGCCTTGCCGTTTATTAGAAAGATTGTTGTAATCGAAACAAATAACAACTTTAATACCTATATTCATATTAAAATTAAGTCACCAGATAGTCACACAATTACATAAAATAAAATACAATAACGTATAATCACGGTAGGTGGAGGACTGTGGATGACGAAACGGACTGATTAATCTAATAAATAAATAGATAATGCTGGACAATTCACACAGCATTATCTAGCCCCAAATTAAACAGAGCTTGTGTTATAGGTACTAGATAACTGATATACATACAATGGAATACACAAATAGTTTTTTTTACTATGCATAAAAAACGACCAGAACACCCGGAACAAATATCTGCAGAACGTACAAACATTTGTCCCAAGGCGGGAATCGAACCCGCAACTTCCTGCGTCGCAGGCGGACCTTCGCCCACCGCGCCACAGAGGTCGTCGAATCTGGAGTGTAGAAGAGGTAGGTATTACTGGGGTCACATGAAGCAGCTGGTTTACAGCACTCCCATTAAAAGCAGAGAAGAGCTAATGTAAAAAGTAATTGCCGCGGCGAATCAAATACGAAACGATCGCGATGTAGGTACTAAAAAGAACAACGCGCAGTGTGGCTTTACGTGCAACGATATGCATTGAGAAAAATGGTGGACATTTTGAACAATAAATTATTTAATTCATATCAATGATAAAAAAAATGTTTTACTTTATCTTATCTTAATCCACCGTTACTATCCCACTGTTGGGCAAAGGCCTCGCTCCATTTCGTCTCATTTTGCCTTGTTTTATTTCATAATTTGTTGTCTGTTGATCTTTGTACAAAAGTCCCTAATTTAAATGGTGAATAACATGACAACAAAAAGAAACAGACACATAGGCTTTGGAGGAATAAATAAAATATTAGTGTATTATGTATAAATATGGGAGTAAATTTATTGGTATTTATTTTAAATATTTGATCAGCCGCAAAAAAACGGCTAAAAAATTATTTGGGCAGCATTAAATTATGTTTTTGTCGGCTGTAAAATAAAAACTACCAGCAATACTTGGCCGGCAATAAAATTATTTTTGGTCAGAAAATAAATAGTATGTTATTTTTTTACGTTTCGTTACATGCTGTCTTGTAGCAACCAAAGTACCATTTAACGTAGCATCAAATATTTCGAAGCGCGTAGCGCGAACCTCGTAGCATACTCGTAGACTGATTTGGCATTGGATGTTTAGTTATAAACTAACGAAAAAGTAGTTTCGCCGTGCCTTGTGTCACCACCACCATGGGATTCGTAGCTTCAAATATTTCGTAGCACGTAGAACCGCGTATCATACTCGTAGGCTGATTTAATTGTAGTCATGTTATTAGATATTGAATTTAGGCACAAAGAAAATACGAATGAGTGGATTTACTTCACAGCAAACTGTGAAGACACGTTTTTCATGGTGGTAGTGGCACAATGTAGAGCAAAAAGTTTCGCATTTCGATACGAAACTATTTGCTCTGCCTTGTGCCACCACATGACTTCAACGAACTAATAAGTAGTTCAAACAGTTCGTACCTAGCGCGTAGCTCGTAGCCTACTCGATAAATGTTGTGCCACCACAATTCGTAGAAATCTTTCTTAGCCAAAAGTGAAGATAGTAATATTTCGTACTAGCGTTCCGCCCCGACTTCGCAAGGGTATATTCTAACGCCTATGTTCATCGGAGATAATGTAGGATTCTAATGGTGAAAGAATTTTTCAAATCGGTCCAGTAGTTTCGGAACTCAATTCAAACAAACAAATCTTTCCTCTTTATAATATTATTAGTGTAGATAGGAAACGCGGGTTCAAAGAACCAAAATAAAATACCGATTTCGTAAGCCTCTCGCATCTATAATAAACACAAACCCTCGACAATAATTATTATTCGTCGACTAACTTGCCATTGAATAAAATAATAAAAAATTGCTACTCCTTGTACCACTATAGGATCATCATTATCATCTCAGACGTACGACGTCCACTGCTGCCTTCTCCAAAGATCGCCACAATGTCCAGTCTTGCGCTGTTTGCGCGGCTGCAATCTTCACCAGGAGGTCGTTCTGCCTTGTGGGAGACTCTCCCACACAGTGCCTTCCTTCCTGTGCGTGGTCACCACTCGAGAGCCCCAACCATAGGATAGGTTGCTTCAAGTCTTTCTTGGCTGACGATAAAGCTACTAGAATTTCTCGCTGGTAGCCCCAACTCGGCAGTCTGAGAGCGCGGTTGGGTGCCGCCGGCCGCGCGCGTTCGCATCCCAACATCTCGAGTTCAACTTCACTTTTGTGTCGGTTTAGTTTAAAAGGATTGTTGTATTGTAAGTATTTACTGTTAAATACCTTTTAGTCAATAGAACAAGATAATAATTACGTGATAGACGGGCAGGAAATGAGGCAGGGAGATTTTGAAAACTTGCGAAAAGTAATTTTACTGTTTTTTTTCTGCGATAGAAATACCCAAATCTCCGTTAATTTGGTTATGGTTAAATGTGACATCATGTCTTATTATTTTCACATCTTAATCTGAGATATACTTATAAAGCAGTGTGGTTGTTAATTTCAAATCTATAATAAATAAGTCGATCGTAAAAGATCAATCACGAAACATGATACTTTCGTACACCAAAATTTTCGAAATCAAGACAACGTTTATTCGTGTAATCAAAAAATCCTCGACTCGAATGATTTATTCTTCTTAAAAGTTCTTGTTTTTCAGGTAAGGCAATTATTAGCAAGCTGAATAATGTATATTAGGCATCTTGTTGAAAACAAGCGCGAGGTCAACACTGCCCGTTCCTCAAAGTGGGAACGGAAGGAAGCGAGGAATTAAACCTCCGTGTAAAAATATGTAAATCAACCATTTCTCATTTCCATATCGGATTATCTTTAGGATTCTGTTTATATGGTTATATAATTTGGGAACGTAAAACCGTAGGTGTCGCGACAATGGCTAGTTTAGTAGATTTTAGGGTATCTGAGACAATGAGCTATAATTTTCTGACTTTCTTTTTCTAACACTAACAAGAGACAAAGTAGGTTCACGAAAATAAACATATTTATTTTTCAATCGTCAGACTAAACTTGGTTCATTCATACCTAGGAATATCATGCATATTAATAACGTATTCAAATTTTCATTTTAAATATTGAATAAAAAGTCACAGTTTTTATTTTTATTTTATGTATCTACTAAAGGTAGGTACGTACATAAACATAACGTAACTATGTAATACTCCTTCTTTTTTAATGAAGTCTGCTTTTATACAGTTTATTCTTAGAAATCGATGCAAATTAAATTTTTCCACCTATTTTTAAAATTTTTTCAACTACATAGTTCTAAATAAGCTTAAAAAGTTATTTAATGATGGAAATTATTGGAACGTGGCAAGCTTTCCTAAGCACATCACGCGGAAGTTCTGTTCATATCGTAACCGCAGAAATTTGGTCCAAAACGTTGATCATAGTTTACCAATTTAACATGAAGTTTGGAAGGCCAAGTTCCGCTAAACACAAGACAAGACTGGTAACAACACATTGACAAACTTTAATAATAAATTGCACTAATATTATAAATGCAAAAGTTTAGATGTTTGGATGGTTGTTTGTTACCTCTTCACGCCAAAACTACTGGACGAATCGGGCTGAAAAGTTTCATCGGCTCTGGCATCAGGCTTTCCACGACGATCTCGAATCAAAACTAGTCCTTTATTAATTTTGCTCTATGTGTATCACGCCAAATAATTTCCTAAACTGTTTAGTAGTTAAGAAGATCTTAGGAAACAAGCATTACTCACATCTTCCTAACTTTGGGATTTTTAATATTAATATGATTTAACATAACATTTTCTAACTGAAATTAGGTAGGATCTGACAGCTGGTGAGACTCAGTGAGAGCAATGCAGCCATAGGAAATCTTCCGATTGGTATTGATACGGATCAGTTGAGCTATCTCTAGATTGTTGGAATGGTCTGCAGTTAGCTTATCTATTTCAATTGAAAATACTAGTTCTAATTTGTTGTAAAATTTGATAGGTAAAAACGTAAAGTCCTGAACAACTCTCTTCTATCTCTATGCCTATAAATACATATATAGTTTTGGATTGCTATCATGTCTACCCAATTACATAAATCATTGGACATCGAGATAATGACTGTTTCAATTACTGTATCTCGTGATTCCTTGCTAGTATAACTTAGCATGGTTTCTATTACCATATGTAAATAGAGATTTACATAGATTTGTTCCAATTTGAGGACCCAATCTACAGTCAAATGCATCATCACGTTTGTGTTAATAAAACATAAACGTGATAGTAAGATAAAATAATTTAAAAGTTTTGAAAGCTAAAAACCGAACCTAATTTCATAGTATTTATACTGTTTTTTAAGTTTTTCGGGACAAATGCTTATCCCTCGGGAATAAAAGTATTTATGGCCTCACTTTGGGATTATTTTCCATAAAATAGCAAATAAAATATGCAAATCGACGTTTGGTGGTGAAATCGACAAACATACATTAAAAAAATATATACGAATATATTATACACCCCTGGTCTTTTGTTTTTCGTCGATTAATAAAACACTAACCCCTAAAAATACTTATAAAAATCTGTCACATAAAAGCTGTAGCCTACAGATATGCAGTGATTTTTCTAACTCTGACTTATGTCAGCAGAAGAAAACAAACAACTCGTATTGATCGTGTTTTTTGACAGATAAATCAGACAGCATCTTCGTCAATTAACTTTGACGTGTAATGTAAGAGAGCTCTGTCAAAATGTCAATAAAAATGTAATTTTTTGATTATCTTTTCGGAAAACATATGCTTTTGCTTAAAGTTAATAGTGGTTTTAAAGTAAATGTGTAGGTAAAAACCACTCTTATAAACGAAGTGGCAATAACCCTTATTTGAAATGAATTTTTCGTGATTTTAATATTTATCAGGCTTTATCTATGTAAATTTATTTTTCCTCGTAAAAAGGTAGGCTCTAAATTCTGTGTGAGTTTTTCAAGGATTAATTTTCAGCAGCCAACCATAAAAACAAATTGCACTAGGGCTGTATCTACTTGACTTAGTCTACCTACGAAGACATTGCATAGTAGAGATAGATGGAACAAGATGATACAGATGATTCTCTGGAGTTACATGCCCAATTTTCAACATGATCCAACTATTTTTTCTTTTTAAATTTAAATGTAATGTATGTTTGGGACAATACACGCAATATTGTCCAAAAACACTGAATTCATCTGACAAAAATTTAGTTTGGTGGATCTTCTTAGAATAATTTGGCGTGTTTTAAAAATTCTAAGGTTTTTTATTTATTATAGTACTCTGGGTAATTTCTAAGAAATTAATAAATCCCAAAAATTAAAAAACTATAAATCAACTTCAAATTTCGGTAAATACCTAGTATTCATCTATGTCTCCAACTGTCACATTAGTATATGTTGCTAGGGTGGTTTTTAAAGTTTTACGGGATAAATACTAATCCCTCGGGAATAACATTTATATGGGACCACCTCGGGATTATTTTCTATACAATAGTGAAAAAATTATCAAAATCGGACTACTCTGTTTAAAGTTATGCGTGGTCTAACTAAAAAAAATAAAATATACGCGTTGACATAGAACCTCCTTCGTTTTTTCGTCGGTTGATAAAATATTATACTCAGACTTTTATCCGTGAATCGCATATAAAATTCCTGCATTTAAAATATTTAAAATTTAAATTAAAAAAATCAGCGGATTTCAATTATTATAAATCTATGAAAATTGATTTGAATGAATGGTTCTCGTAAGTAAACAATGTACGTTACCTCCGAATCATTGAACTAGAGTTTCACGTTCAGCTTGGTTTGTATTTGCACCGTTTCCCAAAATGGTACAAAAGCACAAATAAGCAATTATTATCCACGTGATGTTAATTGGCTATCTGGCTTGTGGGTTTAGCGCAGCGCAAATAATGTGGTCAAATATAGCAATTTTGAAAATAACGAGTTAATTCCACTTCTGACTGCAGGATTTTGGAACACATGTTCTGAAATTTGCAATTAAAAATAATCGCGTGTAAAACACATCGAAAACATTTGTACAAAGAGCATTTAGATTTTCACTTGTTTTAAATAGTTGATCTACAAAGGTCCTTGTAAGCACGAGGCGCTTTTGGCTGTTTGAAATTAAAAGTGCTTTTGTTTTTCTCGCACGTGAGTCTGAAAATGTTTTCGAAGATTTTTAGGCCCACGTTGCGTGAAATTAGGCACTTCATCTCTGTGGAGTAAAGTACCAGGTTGAAAAATACAATCGGTTGTAGGTAGGTATCTGCCAGAAAAGAAACCGAGCTAAACAGCGATTTGAAGAAATTAATGCGAATGTTTCAAAAGTTTTTTGGCTAACGGGATCTGAACACGGGTGTTTATTTCGTTAGTTTTACCTATGATTTTGACGTTTCAGCAGGTTTACATTCTGCTGTCCGCGATAGTATAAAACGAAAAAATAAGTACCTACCTACTCGAAAATTATTAAATAAAATAAAAATATACAGGGTGGCACGTAACATGTGTACTTAGCCGAAAGGGGGTGAACTCCGAAGGGATCAACTTTCGAATTTCGAATAAACGAAAAATCTTTTTTATTCCTATTCGTGTTCTTTTACATGCACTCTTACAATATTAAATATTATAAAAAATATTGCAAAATCATGAAATATTACAAAAATATTATGTAAATCCTTTGAAATTTCAAAACAGTAATGTAAGAATAGCACTTGACGTGAAAGCATTTGAATATCAAGAAAAAAAAACTTTTTTTTTCTCAAAAAGTAAAAACTGTTCGATTATATTAGCCGAAAGGTTCTTTCGGCTTAGTACACATATTTCGTGGTACCCTCTACAATGTTAATCGAAAAAGCTTTATGCCCTAGGTTACTGAAACTTGCTACAGCTTAGGCTTTATGTTGACAAATGAGGTCGATACCAACATCGAAGCATCGCATCTCTGCTCCGCTACCAAAATCCATTCATTTAATCTTGTGACACCAGCCATCATTTAGTCCGTGTAAAATTCTCGAAGCTTGAGCATTATTCGCGGTATCACCGGATAATCAAGAACCGGGAGACTGATAAATGCCTGTGAAGCTCAGGAACTCAGGACATAAGAGACAGTGCTCTGTGGCAAATCTTGCGAAACTTCGATAATGTTCCTCATGTGTGTTGTTTTCTGGAAGGAAATTCACTCCTGGGCCTTTTCGTTTCGCTAATACTTGCTTAACAATTTAAGTTTTCAAAAATTCTTGTAAGTCTTGTAAGTTTGGTTAGTTACGACTGAAAGAAAGTAAAGATTCAACTGACAGTTGCATACCTTGATTTGCGTTTAGGAGAGTTGATGAGAGTAAATATAATTTACAGTTAAGGTCCTCAATAGATTCATCATTCTGTTCCTTCCTCGTAAAAAATACTTACAAGCCTCGGAATGAATGAAAGCTGGGGGGCGAATTAACGGAAAAGTAATTGCAGCAAATGGTTAACGATTTCCTTTTCCAAAATTGAATCCCGCGCCTACACGAAACCTACAACCATTAGTAGGAACTGCTAAAATTCGTCGAAAAAATTATGTGATATTTGTCGAGACCTCCTCTCTCCCCCATGTGAGATTTGGTGAGATTTTGCTCGACCTCCCTAAACGTAATTAATGAATGCACCCAAATAAGTGACCGCTACTACAAAACGAACGATTACCCATCTCATTTGTCACATCGGTAGCGTAACTGGTATGACAAACTGAATATATTTATGCAAATGAACGACGACACATATTAGAAACCTACTTATCTAGTATTGCATCGCACTACTACCTCGACGGCACTTGTACACAACGCCTGAAGGGCACTTTGAGCTCAGTCGCCTGTCGCCCTAACAACTCGAAACTCTACTCTGGAGCACCCTGTGTAACCACTGGAGCTTGACTATGTTTACCAATATGTAATGAACTAGTTTTATGAGCACGAATTCAATAATTTTGCTATCAACTTTTATAGAGGTAGGTACCTTGTAGGTAAAAGGAAAAATCTCTAAAGAAAGGTAACCAATTTTACTACCTATAAAAACTACCTATCGTAGTTTGACGAATTCATTACGGATGTAAGCGGGTTAACTACGAACCTTATTTGTGTTTGACGAATTCATTAAAATTAGTGTTCCTCCAACACAAACAAGGTTCCTATAGTTAATCCGCTCACATTCGTAATGAGCAAAGTAACTAAGGAAAGAGGAATTGAGCAGTTCCAGGATTTCGTGTTTTTGATAGTAACTATAACTTAGAGTAAGAACTATACAAAACACGAATTCTTGTTGGCGACCAATAGTCTCGGTCGTAGAGGAGATTCGAAACAAGTCTATTACTTATAACAGCTTAACCTTGTCGTATACAAGAACCCTACAAGATTAAGTACAAACATGGACTTGGCTAGCCGGCACTGCCATGCTCTCAGCTCAGTTGACCGTGTCCACACAGCTTAAGATTACACGAGTTGCTCATCTTTCCGTACAAACGTGTAAGGGTAACTAGTACACTGTTTGATGTTAAGTAAGGATAGTATGAATAAATCTCGTCATCGTCTAGGTTTATATACATCCAAGAGCGTAAAAAAGTATGCATTAAAATCATCCAAGCTTCAAAACTTTCGTATTTCAACACTGATTTTAGTCTAACGCTGGGCGGGAAAGAATAAAATAAAATAGCCCGTTCCATGTACTTTGAATACAGAAATACACTCAATAGTTGTTTTATAAAATAACCATGGTGCTAAAAGTCTGTTCACATATTTTTACGCGGCCGTTTTCGGAATGAATTATTGTGCATTTCACCCTTGCGCGCGGGTAGTATAACTATATCAGCTGAGATAGCACACATTTAGGCCTCGCCTATCAACGAGTCCGCGCCGTCGACTAGTTAGTTAAGCACACCAAAGTCGGCAACATTACCTATTATTTAATTTAATGTATTTTCTATATTGTAATTTATTTCATTTCATTTTAATTTAATTTTAGTACCTAAGGAATACTAACACTAATTATAAGGTCATTTTAGCATACGAACTTACTAACAAATTATGGATCATTGTAGTCCGAAATAAAGGAATTTTATTTATTTTATTTATTTATTTATTACCGACATATACATAGAGTGGATATCGGCAACATTATTTTATACATTCATGTCAACGACAATTCCCGCCGACATCTTGCGCTATGTCCGCAATAAAATAAATGTCAGCAGCATGCTTAAGACAAATGTTGGCATAATGGAGTCTTCACACCAAAGCCGTTGGGCCACCGACAAGTTGATAAAACACAGACAGAACAGAAATTTGACGCTAACCCGCCACCACTAACATTAAACTACACACCAAAGTCGGCGACACAGCTCCGGGCTGTGTGTGTGAAGTCTGGTGTGTAGTTTTTTTTTTGGCTTGGTATAATGTAAGCGACAATTGACGACGGCATGTCTGTACAACAACAATGTGCGTACACCAACCCGATGACACAACCCGGCGGCTTTGGTATGTTAGATAGATGTGAAGCCGCCAACATGTGGTCGACCAAGCTACTATAACAGCCAAACCGCGGGGCCGTGTTGCCGGCTTTGGCGAATTTGGTGTGTAGACTGCTTTAGGCTTATGTTATCGTACAGCATTATCGGTTTCTCAATATTGATATTTTATATAACGGCAGATGAGTCAACCCGAGGGAGACGCACGTAATTTATCAACTAGCGGGGTACCTCGCAATGTGAAATGTCATCGACATTGAACGTGTGAAAGCCCCTTATGGCGCTTTTAATGCCTCTTATGGGGTTTTCCGTCACAAAAATATTATGTAGATGGGAAATAAGGTTATCTTTTATGAACATAGGGTTATTGTTTTGTAGAAACAATGATTCACGGTTAATCAAACTTAACGCAGAATATTTATTTGCTGACTAGCTTTTTCGATTGCCAAGTTTTTTTTTGTTGATTTGGGGTGGAAACTGTGTTTTTTCTTGATACAGCTATTGTTTCGAACGGGATACAATTGTTTGGAGCGATTTCTGTGAGGTCCTTTTACCTCTATTTTTTGGCCTACTACCAAATAAAAAGATTTAAGGCGAAACCTACTCGCACTAGCGTCGCTAGTGTGCATCGGGGTACGGCCGTCATCGCTATAAAACAGGCAGCATTTTTTTCTAAAACAACGTTTGCTATCTTCAAGTACAGATCCTGCATCTAACTGTACATTTCCTCTAGTCTTCCCATTAACTCCACACCCCCTGAAAGCAATTGAATGCAAGAAACACTGACTAAGAAAATATAGATACATACATAGATATAAATAGATAAGTCTTTTTAGTACCACACAAACACAAAAAATTATACAGAAGGGAATGCTGAGAATGCTGTGAGAATTTTCCAGCATTATTTATTTATTTATTATTAATTATGGATATAATCGAATGGTTTCTCATTGAAAAGTTTACATATTAGTTAGTATTAGAAATGGTCTCAATATAAATATTTGTCGTTGTATCAAAAATTGATAACATAATGTACAATCGGCAAAAGATCTGCATAGCCAGTTTAAAAATATTTTGCTTTGAGTTGGTTTTGGGTAACAGTACAGACGCAAGCAGCAAAATAAAAATGTATAAAAAGTACGATAGTCATTTGCTCGGAAGCTGGGTGTGAAACCGCGCGACCACCTGCCTTCATTAATAACCAGTAGGTCTTCTAGGTATCTATCAGCGACCTACTTACAACCGACAACAATAGGAACCTACACTGCTCTTATTGTCAAATTGTTTGATATAACTTTATATTTTCCCCATTCACGTTTTTCCGAGTGGTTACCGTCCACACATCGCTGTGTGGAAACCGCCCCGGGCAATAAACACAGCAAAATGGAGGTAACGGATGCTTTTTGGGGTAAAACCAGGTAAATCGCTTTACGAATACTGATGAAATTATTTTTGGTTACGAATTTATAGTTGATTTTTAGGGTTCCGTACCCAAAGGGTAAAACGACTCCGCTGTCCGTCTGTCTGTATGTCTGTCCGTCTGTCACCAGGCTGTATCTCATGAGCCGTGATAGTAAGACAGTTGAAATTTTCACAGATGATGTATTTTCGTTGCTAATATAACTAAAAATACTATAAATTAGAATATAAACAATATTTAAGGGGCTCCCATACAATAAATTTGATTTTTTTGCTCGTTTTAGCTCGATAATAATAACGGTAACGGAAGACACTTGAAATATTCAGAGAATATTTAGTTATCCATTCAATTTAATTTGTCCCGAAGCGGGAATCGAACCCGCAACCTCCTGCGTCGCAGGCAGCCCTTCGCGCACCGCGCCACAGAGGTCGTCTCTTTGTTGATCATCATCATCATGAACATCGTCGATAACCTACGATAGGTATCCAACGTTTCCTAGCCAGACTTCGCGAAGTTTCTTAGCCACACAACTTCGTCATAGTTTCCCACTTGCCACCCGCGTTCTGCATGACTGCAGTCTAGCGAACTTCTCTGCTCGCGTAAATGACAAACTGTGTTGAAGCAATAAGAGGCTTAGCGGAGCGCAGCGAGCCGAGTATTGCAATATCACGTTCCTTATGTACATAGTTACATGTAATATTGGGCGCATTAGGCCTTGTGCGATATATTCAAGGTGATTGATGACATTACATTAGTTATGGACGAAAACCTCTTTGAAAATCTTTACCTTAGCAAATTCGAACACCCTCTACCATTACTACAGGTGCAACAATGTAACATATAATTTTTCGTGTCTCATCGATATCCTCTACCATTACTACAGGTGGAACAATGTAACATATCGCACCTCTAGTAGTAAACTGGCTCATTCCAAAATTCATGTTTTTCGGGAAGTAGGAATTAAGGGAACGTGTTTCGGCCCTCGACAGTTTTTGGTAAGTCACACTATAATTTTATGAAATAAAGAGCTATTTACAAAATTTAATGTCTTATAGTTTCTGATTGACTGGGCGATAGAGTGCACTTTTTTGAGTCGTTTTGTATACTTAACTCAATTTTGGATTGAGTCAGTTTACGACTGGAGGTACGATATCATTTTTCGTGTCTCATCGATATCCTCTACCATTACTACAGGTGCAACAATGTAACATATCATTTTAGGTGTCTCATCGATCCATCATGTCAGACGTCCCATCGGATTATGAGAGTGAGGGAATAGATAGTGCGCCTGTGTTTGCGCAAACACTTGTGCACTATAAAATGTCCTGCTCACCTGGCTAGCGGCCAGTCGGCCGCCGTAGTCGAAATTCGGCTTGGAGTTTTATTTAGAAGATAAAAAACTTGGTTTCTTCGTCGCTTCTTTACTTTTGTCTACATAACGAAACGACAGAAATAAAAAATATCACTTTGTTTCCGTGTCACTGCTTGATTTCAAGAATTTGGCCTTTTCTAAGTGTGCATTTTCTTATGTAAGGAAATAAAGAATTTTCGATTTGATTTGATTTATCATCGTCAGTCTCAGCATATAGAAATGGCATCGATCAGTCTACCTAAACTTTCAATGGCTTCTTTATAGTTCTCAAGCATAAATATCGATTTCCAAAGACGGATCACTAGAACCATAACTTTCGAAGAGCACTTATTCAAAACTTTCATCAATATAAAACGATAAAGCTGTTTAATAAAACTAGCTTGACCGCAACAGACGTGGTTTGCCAATTTCAAGTTGGAAGCAATATTTTCAGGCTGCTTGATTCAGAATCATACGACTCGAATGAGTTAGTAGACATCCCAGTATTGATATATTATTAATTAGTTTCTGCCCGCGGCTTCGTAAGCGTGGTTTAAGGTAATTTCTATCCCATGGGAACTGATTCATGGGATGAAAAGTACCCTATGTTGCTGCCTATGTTTATTCCAGGCCTAGAATTACCTTTACGAAAATTTCAGCCCGATCCGTTTAGTAGTTTTGACATGAAGAGGTAACAAACATCCAAACTTTCGCATTAATAATATTACAGCCGGTTTTTCATCCCCTTGTCACATCGTGTGTTTGTCAACAATTTGTCGGTTGCTAAAAAATTGTCTAATATAACAATAGTTTAAACACATCGTTGACGAGATCCGGGTCTCGTCAACGATGTGTTTAAACTATTGTCAAAAACAACAAAAAACCGGCTGTTAGTGATTTAACATTATTTCTACTTTTGAGTTAGGTATATGTCAATAGGTAATTCGGTCTACAACAGCGGTCTCGAATGTTTGGCTGAACTTTTATTTTACTTCAACTTATGAGATTAACCACATCAGTTATCTTTAAAGCTCCTTGTTCCAACGATAAAAATAAATAAAATTGAAAACTACGAGATTCTTGGTAGGAGTTACATAAATCGCAAATGGCCTCGCCGAGTTTTCGACATCCCTTCGCAATCATAAAATATTGGTAAACTCGGAAATGAACTGAAATTGTTATTGGCTAACTTTTAAAAGCTGAATTTGCTTCGTGAACTCAATTACAAGTGTGGGCTGTATTTGATTTCATTAAAAAAAAAATTGAATACAGCCAAAAGGTGTTGGCTAAGCTAATTCATTTATCTGATATCAGTGCTAGAATGGTAAGAGTCGCAAATGATATGGGATGTATATTAGTTTATTTGATTGTATCTTAGCTACAAATAAAGATTTTCTTATTCTTATCTTACTTCAATTGGCATCATGACTTAGGTTTACGTTCTAGGCATTCACACTGATGTGTTCACATGATACCAAAATCCGAGGTTTTAGTATTTATTCCGAAAAACTCAAAAAACAGTTAAAAACTAAGGACTCGATGTCGGTTATTAGTTAATGAAACACTAAAATAATCACATTTAAAATGAGAGCATGCTCACTAAGGCACAGGCCTTAGTTAGGTAGGTAGGCGACTATAGATAAAACTACCTACCTCAAGTACATCGGGTATCATCCTTTGGAAAACTGCAAAAGAGTCATCCAAATTGATCCGTAAATGACGGAGATATCGACGGATATACATAAAAAATACTACCGAGCATAGAACATCCTCCTTTTTTCAAAGTCTGTTAAAAATATGTTGTAAGTCTATACAATACTATGGCCCGTATTACGATCAGAAGCTTAATCAGTCATAGATCTGTGCTTGAGGGACGTTTATGCCATAGAAAAGCGTTACTCAAGCATAGATCGATGATCAAGTTTTCATAATACGGGGCTATATATCGCTAGCTTCCGATAGGACTTCCGGCATCGTTGTTGGAAAAACTCTACCAATTGAGCTGCTGGAAAACAAAGCTTGTAAAACCACGCGAATATAAAAACCACGTTTCAACGAAATTATCCCCCCTGTCAAAAGAAAGGTAGCTTTTTAATTGAGATAAGAGGTGTCACAGCAGGAAGGTCAGAGCAAAGCATTAACTTGTTTCCAACTCGTTACATGTGATTAAAACTTGGGTGGAAGCGTCTACTTAGTACCGTTTTTAGTATGTATTAACATTTTGTTTGAAATACGAAACGGTAGATGGCTAATCCAGAGCAAATTTAAAGTTTTACGCTTTTTATTTCGATTTAGATGTTCTTTTTGGGAGAAACCATGCTGAAAAGTCGGCTAAAATATACTCTTCAGCTCACATTAATTCCTCTGCTGAACGTGCCTCTCCCAAATTAAGGGGTTTTACCACTTTTACTAACATCATCACGCTTGACAGACACATTGGTTTGTTCCACCCATGCAACCAAACTAGACAACTGATTATCTATGTGGAAAAAAAATCCTCGCGGACAACCAGTTACCAGGATTGAATTTTTATACCATCCACGTAACTGTATTCGATAATATAATAGTCCTGATATTTATCTCATTTAGCCAGCGTCTTGGGCACGCTTCTGACTGGTATTGATATGCATCAGTTGAGCTAGTTAGATAGTTTGCAACAGTCTGCAGTAACCTCAATTGTTTCAATTGTAAATACCTACTAGTTTTAATTTAATTCTATTATTTGATAGTAATTTTCTTTGTTAATCAAGATTAACTCTCATGTGGACATGTGTCCAGTTATCGGTTATGTCCCCGTGGAAAATACTTTCTACATAGACAACCTTAAATAATACATTTTGTCTGATTTCGCAAGCAAGATAATTCAACAATAACTCGTTATTGCCAATTATCTAGATGATACCGAGGTTTCCGCTTACTAAAGAAATGGCGTTAGAAGGTGATTCGGCATTATTTCCTTACATTTTCACAAAGACGGGAGAATAGAGGCCTGCTACACCTCGTTAACCGGCTATTCTACCCTTCGGGTCTGGCCTCTGCCTATGTAGAGGGCGAGAGAAACCATTTTCCTAAGAAAATACACGTTGGAAACACACTACAATCACCTTTACAGCCTTAAACTTAACCTTTAAGCAAATCGCTTAAAGGTTTGTGCTTTAACAAGGTGTTAAGCTTTTACAACAAAATGAGAACTGACAGTGGTGCCAGAACGTCCCAAAAGGGACGATTTTCGTCCTTTTAGACGCCGCATCGTCCCTTCGATGTCCGTTCTCAAATTCCGTCCCATTTCCGTCCCTTTTCAAATAGCCAGCCACAATAACTTTTTAAAAAATAATGCGTGAAACGAAACTGACGACGACGCGTGAATGCGACAACTTCTGACCGCTGCATGTAAGTGTATTTATTGCCTTTTGGGTTCGATCAAAAATAAGTGTTCGTGACCTCCCCCGTAGATACCTAGAGCCATACAAAAATGTCACTCAAAATTGTCTTCGTTTTGTTTTGACGCAGACAGTTTGCGCAGAGTCTGACAAGGTTTTCCATACGGAACAAGAGATTGGTGGAGTCGAATTCATTTTATTTTATTCTGTAAGTAGGTAGGTACCTACCTGAGAATTATATACCTACCTACTCAGTTTATTTTCTATAAGGATTAATTAACAGAATTCAGGTAAAGATAACGAATCATTTATTGATGAAACTATAAATTGGTGTCTCAACAGTAGGTATTCATACAAAAGGGTCATTTCAGACATACTATAATTTAAACTTAAAATACAATTTCAGGCAGGCACTCTAGATTAAAAAGAACTGGTTCCTGTCTGCGGCTTTGCACGAGTTTTTTTTACGGGACAAAAAGTAAGCGTTTTATAAATTCATACTTCTGGTAGGTAGGTAAGTACCTAGTCTTTCTTTTATTAGAGAGTCTACGCAAATGAAATTTTAGGGCGGGCCAACTATAGTTATTTTAAAAATCAACTAGTAATATTAAACTTATATTTATGAAAAATATATTAATACATACTATAGACGAAAAATTTTTTTTAGAAGAAATAGCCTCTCCATTTATCAATTTAGAACAAAATTAATATTTTAACATAGGCAAACCAAACAACAATATTTTATGCTGATTTCACAAATATATGACTCACATCTCAATATACGGGTAAAAAATATATTTAAACTTAGTGAAAATAAGAAATTCGATCCTTTTTCAGCACTTTGGACGAGTGATTCTTGCATTTTTTGTACGAGCACTTACCCATGCTTTTTGTCAGAACGCTAAAATGACACTAGTTGAAAAGCTTCCCTAACATGTCAAAATGTTTCTCTTTTGCTACTGAAGGTTTTGGGGTGCGCATTGTGAATCTAAGGGGGGCCGGCAAAGCCGGAAATTTTTGATCGAAGCCTTTTGGGTATATTTTTTCATTAAAATCATAATTAATTAATATTTTCTTTAACCGTCCTATTTGTTCAAAAATCGTCCTTTTTCCGACAGCGGATCGTCCGAAACTCGGTGAAGGCACTGGCAACACTGGAACTGAATGAACTATTGTATGGATATAACAAGGTAAAGGTTTCTTGTTCGCTTCTTTACCTTAAAAAGATTAAAGTGGCCAAAAATCAAAGTGATCACTTTATTTCCTAGTTTTACTTATGTCATCTGAGTTTTTTGACGTGTCCATGAGTCCTGTAAGGTCTAAAGGAAATAAAGCACTTTTAAGAGGTGGCCATACCACCACCTATTATTCCGATCGACTCTGCTATTGGTACTGGTAGTTTAGAGGTGAGTATAGTCAACGTTGAGGTGAGACACGGATCACCCGGCAACCGAAACGTCTGGCTAAACGCATCAGCTCTGAACGTCGTCCCCACCGGGAGATGTAACATCTTTGTTATTAATAAAGAACCATTGAACCATTGACGACTATGTAACACCCCCCCCCCCCCCTCCCCCTCTCTAAAATAAACTACAATTGCTCCTTTTTTCTACCCCATCTTGCCCCCTCGCTACAGTTCTAATTTGTTTCTATTATTTGATTGTTATTTTTGAACTATATTAAACTAAATCAGTGAGATTAACGTAAGCAGGCAAGCAGTACAAAAAAATTGAATAATCTGGTTATTGAAGTCTGCCTGTGACCATGGAAGCTGAAAAGCCTCCGAAACGTCAGGTTATAAACAAATATAAAATATACGCGATCAATCCGGTAAAAACAGTGTTTTATTCTGGTTATTGAACTTATGATCTGACATCCGTCCATAGTAAATACTATTTACCAAATAGGACGAGGAGGCATTAAGGCCTCGTTTGCACGAAGCTTATGGTTTCATAAAAACCTACCTTAATAATTGTGTCTAAAATTAATTAGTCCCAAAAATGCAACTTTGTTATAAAAGGACAGATTCGTCACAGATCAATTAGCTCAGATTCTATTTTACCTTACGTTGTCTGTTTTTAAAAAGTCAACAGTTATTTTCTATGTTTATGGTTTCTTGTAAGATACACCATGTCTTGCACCATGACCCATTAGTTAATGGGCTTAATAGCACTCAAGGAACAAATAAGAAACGACCCCTTCCCAGCCCGACACGAGTACTCTATTGATTACACGTAGGCGTAGTTTATGGCACGAGGAGTCTTTTATTTTTATAATAAGTAAGTAAGTAAATTATTTATTTGTCACATGAAACACACACATACAATTGGCTTTAACAAATCAAATTTTTACATAATTTAAATAAAAAAGGTAAAAAACAGGATGTAGAGGCACTTCTTAACCGGATAATCGGGCTTAACACATAGAACCTACAATACAAAGCACAATACAATACAAAGTTTATTATCACAACCAAATATACGCGTGTGTAGCAGTGGCAAATGGGTAATAGCTCAGTGATAATATTGCTCTATGAGCAAACACTGATTTTCAGCTATCACCTTCAATTCCGTTAATAGGTATTGCATACCTATTAATTTTATACACTTTAGCTCGACTAATGGCATTATCCAACGTCATTCTTAATTTCTCGATTACTTAATAAATTAAAATTAAAAAACACACAAACACTGAATGAACTCCTTTGACGACTTCTGTGGCGCGGTGGGCGAAGGTCTGCCTGCGACGCAGGAGGTTGCGATTGTCGATTCCCGGCCCGGGACAAATGTGTGTACAATCTGGAGACATTTGTTCAGGTCGTTTTCTATTTATAATAAAAAATATCTATCTATGTATTGTATTATATTAAGTTTCTCAGTTATCTAGTACCCATAACACAAGCTTAGCTTAGGGCTAGGTAGTGTTGTGTGAATTGTCCAGCATTACTTATTTTACTTATTTATATGGTACTGATTAGCTAGTATGGTTTTTCACAAAATCGAAACGGAATAGTTTTCGTTTACTACTGACATGCTAAAGTTGTTCCTACTGCTAAAATGCAAATAAACGCACAAAATCAATCGAAAAGCATAATTAAGTTCGTAGAAACTATGAAGTAGATTGCTGTCATACTATGAATAGTTGTTTCTGTCAGTATCCGGTAAGGGCGTTGCAAGGTGTTTAATGTGTGGAGGAAAACGAAAACTTTTATAGTGTTCGTCAACTATGCAAAACTCGTAGGTAAGGCTAACTGAACGAACAGACACAAAAGTAGGCAAAAATTTTACAACTTAGTAAAGAGAGCAAAACTGCTGATTAAAAAGGGTAACCATGAAAACTTAATGGGCACTGCAACACATGTGGTGACGACTGCCGACCTACGAGAATTGGGTCATAAAATTTTGCAGCACATAAAATGCTGTTATAAAACGCCGGTGTTAAACCAAGTTTGAACCGAACTGTGCCAATCTCCGGTAGAAAATACATAGATAATACTGCTAGCTTTGAACTAACGCTGCCAAGAGTGATAACATCAGCTTGAATGAACTCTTTCCATTTATCAGGAGCATACATAAAATTGAATTTAGTTTTTAGATATGTGTATTTTATGAATTATGTTGATTATCAACAGGAACTCAATAGATATAAATAGGAGGCATAATCTGTAAAGTAAAAGGTTTATATTCTTTGTCACAAATTTACAAACAAGGTACAAACAATAACTGTCGTAGTAAGCACGTTTTCTTTTCATTATGTTAAGCTTGTTTTAGTATGTTCATTATATTCATTACGGATGTAAGCGGGTTAACTACGAACCTTATTTGTGTTGGAAGAACACCTCGTTAAGGGATGAAACGTTGGTGTTCTTCCAACACAAATAAGGTTCGTAGTCAACCCGCTTACATCCGTAATAAATTCGTCAAACTACGATAGTTTTTGTTCATTATATGTATTTCCTCACCTCACCTTAACAGCGTATAATGGTCCACTGCTGGACGCAGGCTTCCCCCTGATAATCGCCTTATTGGCTTTTACCTCATGAGGGGTTATGCCCACACTCCCCTCGCTGGGCATGCGGGTTGGGGATCGCAGTTCGGTGTAAATTAGTAGTACTTATTAACGATTATCTAATGCGGGTTACAAATAATGCTGCCCCGCTTCGCAGAGGCGGTAGCCTCAATACTCCAGTCATCCCGTGACCACGACATTGTGAATAACAGGTTGAACCTCGAGAAAAACAGGTTAAATAAATATCCGTTTCAGCATCATCATCCGCAGCCGGATTTTACCCACTGCTGGGTATAGGCCTCCCGAAGTTTGTGCCATCCACCACGATCCTGTGCTAACCGCCTCCATAAATACCCGTTTAATAGTATCTACTAATAATTATGTCTTCATGGCGTAAGTTTAAAGATATTTAACGATTTTTAATCTGTTCTAAAATAAGAATTTTAACATTTAAAGGTTACGACCGCTTCTATTTTCGTGTTTCCACTTTCCAAGAGAGATTTCCCCGGCGACGTTTGCTCTAAAACTTTCTTCTTTAAAATTAATATCTTTCTAAACCACACAAACTGTACAACTATTGGACAATAAATTAAACAAGATTTTACTGTAAAAACTATCGTAGTTTGACGATGTAAGCCCATTACGGATGTAAGCGGGTTGACTACGAACCTTATTTGTGTTGGAAGAACACCAACGTTTCATCCCTTAACGAGGGACTTCTTCAGGGTGAGTGCGGTTCTAGGTAAACAAGATTTATTCTTGAAGTAGATTTAGCTAATTAGGTAAAGGTATAAGTACTTCTGTTCATCAATTTTCGAGGTAATCAGTGAGCGAAACGCACGCTCAGCATAATTCGAAGGCAAGATTTCAGACGTTGATAACATGACTAACGAGTATTAATGACGTGCTTTGCTCAAAGCTTCTCGCTATTACCACACCAGCTACTAAATGCTTTGATTATCATCATAACTGTGTATCTAATCACTCATTCACAACATAACACGTTGCAACACACAAAATAATAACTTCATATTCAGTAGATATTAACTAAATATAGTTAATGACATAACCTTACACCATCGAGAACTCAAAATTATTACTCGCTGTTATTAACTTTTATCGTCATAGCTTAAGAATGTTTGCATTAAGTACATAATTAGTACTAATGCAAACAGCGACAATTAAAATTGCAACAAAACTTAAAAACACCACAAAAGTCATTTAAACAGGGTATATATACAGGGTTATTGGTAATTTACTAACACTAAGTGAACTGCAGGTTGTCCCCATCATCAAAAACACGTTTGTGAAGACACCAGGTCAATATATATGTCAATATTAGATGTGATATGAAATCATGGTAAATATCCCGTTATAAGTAACTTTTATGTTAATAACCATAAAATTCTCTTAAAGAGACAATGTAGAGACATGAGTGTTGCAAGGCGATCAAATAAACAATGTTTTATCTAACAAAAGAAACAACAGACTCCAGAGCCACTAGACTCACCCGTATCCGTATCTCTCTCGATTGCTATCAAATGTAGGACGTTGTCAATAGGTACACAGATAGGATCGATTAAAAGCTGGACAAAGCTCATTGGATGTGATAAAACAGTCGCCAAGCGGGACTGAGACCAAATTATACACACATTCATGTTGCTGCAGATCTGGACAGCTCCACTATACAGCACAAAAATGTGCATTCAAATTAATAATAATAATAAAACCAGCCAAGTGTGAGTCAGACTCGCGCACGAAGGGTTCCGTACCTACCATTATCAATAAAAACGACCAAAAAATTGCTGTAGGGAAGCCCCCTTAAAAATTTCTTTCATTCTGTTTTTTTAGTATGTGTTGTTATAGCGGCAACAGAAATATATCATCTCTGAGCCCCCTTAAATATTTATTTTATTCTGTTTTTAAGTATTTGTTGTTATAGCGGCAACAGAAATACATCATCTGTGAAAATTTCAACTGTCTAACTATCACGGTTCAGGAGATACAGCCTGGTGACAGACGGACAGAGAAATCTTAGTAATAGGGTCCCGTTTTACCTTTTGGGTACGGACCCCTAAAGACGTTTATTTGAAACTTATAAAAACTAAATAATTGCATGCTTACTTAAAACTACATTTTTTCCTTAAAAGTATGCAAAAGAGAGAGTAGGAAACAATTATATATAACACTAGCTGCTGCTCGCGGCTTCGCCCGCGTTTTTTATGTATCTCATTTTTCGGATGAATATAGGGCTTATGAATGACACTCATAAATAACGTGGCTTTCTATTGGTAAAAGAATTATCAAAATCGGTTCAGTACATCCAAGGATTACAACCTCACACACTTTACTTCTATATAATATTAAATTAGTATAGTTTAGGTAACATAATGAACCTTGATCTACACACTAGGATTCCCTGTGTCGTGTATATCAATACAACAGTCAATTCAATTCAATTCATGTATTCATACTATAGATTCACAGGGAACACTTAGTCAAGTCATAGACCATACAGTCAAGATAGATAAATCTAGACAGTAACAGTGTTCTCGTATCCTACTCAAACTCAATAACTTTATTCTTTAAGCCTACAAAATAAGCACTTCGACAAGTCCAATATTATACTATAAACAGTTTTATAAACAGTAACTGTAGTAATGACGACCTCTGTGGTGCGGTGGGCGAAGGTCCACCTGCGACGCAGGAGGTTGCGGGTTCGATTCCCGCCTTGGGACAAATATTTGTACGATCTGCAAGTATTTGTTCCGGGTGTTCTGGTCGTTTTCTATGTATAATAAAAAATATCTATCTATGTAATTTATTATATTATGTATATCAGTTATCTAGTACCCATAACACAAGCTCTGCTTAGCTTGGGGCTAGATAATGATGTGTGGATTGTCCAGCATTATTTTTATTTTTCATTATTATTTACGCGGGAAAATATGTGATGCCTTGGGCTTTGTTTTTTGTTTTGGAGCTATTTGTACACATGGTGAACGAACGCGAGGGCATTGTCGTGGTGTTTTAGGCGAAATCACACAAAATTATACGTCGCGTCGTAGCAAGCACGCGAAACACAAACGCCACTGCCCGTACCACCGCTGCACCGGTCCGACTATGACTGAGGTAAGGGAACATAGTTGGACCTGACTTGAGCCATACACTTTCGAAATGGTAGTGCATCATCTCCCTTTTTTACTTTTATCGAAGGTAATTATTATCAAATAAGCGGTTATTGATTTTATTCACAATTTTTTTTTGTCCTATAATGGAAGAAGTGAAAAATAAACCACTAGTAGAGAGATCATAACACTAACCTATAAGATAGAACACAATGTTCGGATTGGACCACCCGGGACACCGTCGCCAGCTTTACCGTATTTTGATAACATAACGGCGTGGATTTCAATAAGATATGAGGGGACCATGTAGGGACGTAAGCAATTTCCAATACCATTTCTTACGTGTTTATGAACTGGGATAAGGATTTGCTGATTTACTAAATAATTCGTTAGAATTCTCGATGTGGAAAAACCAGGTTTAAATGTTAGAAGAAGCTAAGAAATTGAAGCTTTTATAGCATTGTTCATCCGTTAGTCTTAGTTTTTAACCGACTTGAAAAAAGGAGGAGATTCTATGTTCGGTTGTATGTTTGTTTTTTATTTAAGGCTGCGACCTATGACGCCGTTTTGTGAAAAGCATAGGCATGATTTCACGTTCATAGGAGCGGGACAGAGCAGAGCGGCGAAAGTGCAAAAAAGTTTTTGCTGATTATCTATTAATTATTCAAAATATAAGCATGAAATAGAAAAACTAAACGATAACTGTACTAAAAAAATTAGTCTGGCTATGTAATTTGTAAAAAATAATGTGGTGTTGTCGCTGATATTTTAGAGGAAAAAAAACGGTTAATTGAAATTAACCGTTTTTATACGAAATTTGTATTTTTTTTAATTAAAGGAACCAGTTTACTTTCATTTATTCTATTCAATTAGTGGATTTCTACAGATGTTTTCCCTACTTATCGTATTTTTTTAATCTGAACATTTACGTTCGTTACCTTAAAACCAAGTGGTTAAAAATACACATTTTGCTTGATTTTTGCATGAATCACCCTCTTATCCACATAATATGTTCTTATGTATTGTATGTTTAAAATCTTCGTCGTTTAAGGACTGATTTTGATGATTCTTTTATAATTGGATAGAAAATAATCCCGCGGTGGTCCCATAAAAATGATTCCTGTGATGATGAAGAATTAATATTTATCACGCAAAACTAAAAAAAAAACTGTTTAAAACAAAGGGATTCGAAGTCTCGTTAAGTCGTGAAGTTTTTAAATTGTTATAGGTATTGTAATAGGTTTTTAGTTTGTTAGTATTTTAACATAGGTTCCTTTTAGTGATTTGCATCAGATTAATACTAAGAAGTTCATCAGTACAATGGCGTGCCCATTACATAATTTCAAAAGCATATAGGTAGGTTATATCGTTTTCCTTCGTAGAACCTCGGTGGGTCCTAAGATAAACCAAAGTTGGCTATTATAACCCAACATCATAATCAAAGTTTTATCGGTATCAAGTAAACAGAAGACTTAGTTCATAATTCAGGTCACGGGCCTTGTGGTTTAATCGGACCAAAGTTTGGGGCGTTAATCTACTAATGTTCGGATAAGAAGTTGACTGAAGTAGCACGCATCGGCTGAGATGTGAATACTAAATTCCATTACTTAAATATGCGTCAAGTGTCCTTTTGCCTCTCCATTTTGTGGGCAAGTGGTTGACCAGTTTGAATACAGATATTTTACGAGTAGGCTGTTTATGTTAGTACTTTTTTATGTTTCTTAAGTTACCTTATAAGTGCTTTAAAAGCAAATAAGCATTATGTAGGTATACCCCCGGCTCCAATAACGGTTAAGATAGACAGATAGATAAATATTTTATTGTACCACACAATTGTAATACACAGAAAACAGTACAGAAATGAATTCTACGAGTAGACGAAGTACAAAGGCAGTATTATCGCTATGAGCGATCTCTTCCAGGCAACCCAATGTTGCCCCCGTTTTCATTGGTGTTAGATTCATAGCCAAATTTTTGACTCAATGTTGTAATCTCCGTTTCATAATTCAAAATGAAGAGTTCCTTAGAATGCAGTTCAGTAGCAAAATACTGTGTTTCCAGCTTTTAAACGTTATTTCCCAGCCGATTTACTCAAAATGCGGTGTAGGCTTTGAAACGTTGATGTGATTTAGCAGCAAGCCGTTATTTTCGCAGGGGAACTTGACGTGCCGGAGTGCCAGCTTGGATCTCGTTAGAAACTGGCGGAAAATTAAGCCCCGTCCCGACTTACTAGCGGCTCCGTTCATTGCCCATTAACCTCATAATAGGTTAAATATGGTAAGGAGCGAGCGCTCACGAATAACAGAAAGCCCTCGAAGTTTGCCCATGTAATGGGACACTATGTTTGCCTACCGTAACAGTTATGATCTAGTTTGGATGCCTCGTGAACTTATCGTTTCTAACTAGGTAACATGAACTGGAAGGTAGTTCAGAAACTTAACCTCTATGGCTTTTTGTTATAGTGCTTACCCGCACTTTGGGTATCTCTAAGAAATGAAATAAGTACCCAAAAATTTCCGGTTTCGGCGGGACTCGAACCCGCACCCCACCCTCAGTACGGGTGTGCTCAAACCAACTAAGCCACGCAACCCTTAGTCGGTTCAACCGAAAATCTTTGGGACTTCTTACGAACTATAACTTAACCTCTTGAATTAGGTAAGTACATAATCTAAAATTAAGTCTAATATTTCGCATTTAAACAGATTTCAGATCGTTTAAATCGTTAATTTATATGAGTTCGAGCCATTTTGAATCCAGTTTCGTTGCGAATCGAAATCTGGAAGGAAATAAAGCAAATTGCCGGAACGAAGTGATTAATCCGTTAACGCTTAAAAGAGCTATTGTTTTTAATTGTAATCATTAACAGGGGCTATTCGTATTTTATTGTTATATAGTATTAAATGAATCCCACAAGCCATTAAGAACGTTAGGATCTAAAACAATTGATTCGGTATTAAATTGCGCTAAGTAAATGCATTTTTGCCGTACTAGCACCGTATTTGTAACATTTTTTAAATTTGTGCTACTTATTTTCATAAGCTGTGATATCACATGACGACCTCTGTGGCGCGGTGGGTGAAGGTCCGCCTGCGATGTAGGATGTTGCGGGTTCGATTCCCGCCTTGGGACAAATATTTGTACGATATGCAGGTATTTGTTTCGGGTGTTCTATGTATAATAAAAATATCTATCTATGTAATGTACTCTATTATGTATATCAGTTATCTAGTACTCTTACACAAGCTCTGCTTAGCTTGGGGCTAGATAATGCTATGTGAATTGTCCAGCATTATTTATTTATTCATATCAATATTCCACGTAAAAAAAGTTCTTGTCAGTATATTTCAACTTTTTTGTCAAATGTATATATCTAATTAAACTACCTACGTGCCGAGTGTTGCAATGCAGACGCAAATAAATGAAAAAGAAAATGAAAAATGAAAATCTTTATCTAACTGAATTTTTCACCACCCGGTGCGATCTGAACCGAAGTAATTATATTTAACTCGTATAGTGACTATCTATTACATTTTCAGAGTACACAGTCATTATTTGACCTACTTCTCATGTGAGCCCGAGTGGATTTGAAATTAACTTCTGTCACTCAACCGCTTTCGCGGGCGTCTCGTAATTTTGACTCAACAGAGTAACTAGAAATAAGTAACTTACCCGACCAACGACCGATGTGGCGCGGCGGGCAAAGGTCCGCCTGCGATGCAGGAGGTTACTGGTTCGATTCCCGCCATGTGCAAATATTTGTGATTATTTTGGGTATTTCTATGTATAATTAAAATTAATCCCACTAATATTATAAATATGAAAGTTTGGATGGATGGATGTTTGTTACTCAATCACACCAGAACGGATCAACGGATCGGGATGAAATTTGGCACGGAGATAGATTATAGTCTGGAATAGAACATAGGCTACTTTTTATCCCGGAATTCCCACGGGAACCGGAACTATGCAGGTGAAACCGCGAGGCGATGCTAGTATAAAATATAATCAGTCATCTAGTTACCCATAACACAAGCTCTGCTTAGCTTGGGGCTAGATGATGCTGTGTGGAATGACCAGTTTTATTTATTTTATTTTTTATTCAAATATATCCTGTGACTGGAACAGTTCAAACGAAGAAAAGTCTTTAAAGTCGCCCAAAATCACCAAAGGCCTCGACTTCCAATTTGAGACTGAATTTGCATAAAATTGCTGTCGACTTCCCAAATTAGGATACCTTGTTCGTGCAATCTTACTTCTTGATTGCACTTCTATTTTATTAGTACGATCAAAGAATTCAAAATTCAAGGTTAACACTTTGATTTCACTGTATCTTTTTTTTTAAATTTTTTTTAGGAAAACTTACAGCTAAACACAACCAAAAATTAAGTGTAAATATATATGGACGGCCAATTAAAAGTTTTCACAGATAGTTTGAAAGCACAAATAGTGGACAAACAAACAAAATACCTAGATTACTTGTGAAGTTATGAAACGAAGAAATGATTATTACAGATACGCTTAAGGTTACTGGGAGAAGTGTTAAACAAGTCAAATCTTTGAGCTCAGTTGTGACAAGAAATAGCGTCTGTATAATAAGGTATAATCCTCCCACCAGAAGACTCATTCTCTAAAAAGTTCGAATTCGAACTTGAATTCACTCAAGTGACCAAATTTCCTCCTTTGTACCCTTTTATTTGACAAGTTCGAGTTTCAAGTATCGAAACGATTTGTGAATTCCCTTACAGAATACCAATTGTACGTCAATCTTTAGCCATAACCTCACTCAACTTATGTAGTTCATTTCATTACTACGCTTGTCAGCTCGTCACCGGGGTGCTACAAGCGTTATCAAGAGGTTCGAAATGAGTTTATAGATTGGAGCCTGCAGGAGAGATACAGTCTGAACCAAAGGGCAAATTTGTCGTTTGATAGCTGCCCTGTGTGTATACTTACTGTAGTGTATGCAGGTTCTATATGCCATGCATACATACACTATCTCGTGTGTCCATATATCGCCAGGCAAGCTGTCATTGTCATACGTCATTGACAGGTGACAGATAGTCTGACGACGTGAGTATCAGACAAGCCCGGAGCGCGGGAATGCCAGATGATCTGGGGCCGTGGGCGGGCGATGTGCTACTTGGCGATATGTGAACAGTGGCGAGCTAGTGTGTGCATGCATGGCATATAGAACCTGCATAAACTACACTTACTAAATAAAATACCATAGAGTTTCAATTAGTGATTTGTATAGGAGTGAAGTCTCTCTGTCCGCCCCCTGTCAGCCGTATGGTGCTTAGAATTTGCACCATCACAACTCCTTCCATGGGTATCATTACCCCCCATGAGATAAAAGCCAATAAGGCGATCATTAGGGGGAGGCCTGCGTCCAGCAGTGGACCATTATAGGCTGTCAAGGTTGAGGTTGAAGTTGTCCCTCTGCGTAAAGCTCGATTTTGCATTTTATACGAACCAAGTTTTGGTTCCTCCACACACAAGTAATGTTGACAGCTAACCCTATCTTGGTTCCTCCACACACTAGAGGTTTAATGGGTGTGTTGTTAAAAACTCATTTGCATTTAGGATTCGACTTAGCATGAATAAAGGCGGCTATTCCAACCCTGTCCGTCTCCATTTACTTCAGGCAACCGAGCCTGATTCTGCAACTGACGGCATCTCGACGGACGTAGCACATGCAATTTAAAAAGTGTGCCAAGTGTTGGACCACGTTTTATAAACGGTTCCTTGAGACCTCATGTACTCGAGTTTATGCAAATACATAATCTATGTACCATACTGCAGACCTACATACATTACAATAATCATTTAACCCGAGGTGGGAATCGAACCCGCTACTTTCGACGGCACAGTACCTTCGCCCCTTCAGAAGCAAGCATGATAATACTACCTACTCGACTTTTTATCGTAAACAATTTTCATTGTAGGCATTAAAAGCTCCATTTAAAAGCTCCCAGAAGAGTTTCTGGGAGGTTTAAAATCTACCTCCAAATTGTGAAAAATCAAAACAAGCAGAAGGTTAACTTTCTGAATTTTCCATCTGGCTGAAAATACAGACATAGGTACTTTTTACGACTTGAAGCTGTTTAACATAACCTAAATAAAAAAGTCATTATGAAACTTGTGTTTCTCCGCCTGTAATCTTTGTATACTTATCAAATTTGCCTTTCCAATTTATAATATAGAACTTTTTATAAAGGAGCTAGCTACTACATGCGGCTTCGCAGGCGTTTTCTCGGAATAAAAAGTAGCCTCTGTTTTATTCCAGGTCTAGAACTACATATATTCAAATTTTCAGCCCGATCCGTTCAGTAGTTTTCGTGTGAAGAGGTAACAAACAAACAATCGTTATAATTACGATCCTTGACGCAGAAGGTTGCGGGTTCGATTCCCGCCCGTAAGACAAATGTTTGTACGATCTGCAAATATTGCTCACTCAGCATTTTGCATTTTGGGTATTTTCAATGTATATAAAAAAAAAACTATTATTGTAATGTATTGTATTATGTATATCAGTCAGTCACCTAGTACCCGTAACACAAGCTCTGCTTAGCTTGGGGCTAGATGATGCTGTGTGGGTGGTCCAGTATAACTATTTAATAAAAAGTGTGATTGAAATAAAGGATTCCATATTCTCCCGTTGAACTCTAGTCTAAGTCGTTTGTATGCTGCACGCTAAGTGTGCCATATCAAAAAACTTTCAGATAAACATTATCTGGTTCTACGTGTTTTAAAACATTAAATGAAGTGATTTCTCTTCAGAGCTTTATTTTATTTCTAAATGCTCTCCTAAAATGACTGAAATAGTAAGAGATATAAGGTAGTACCTACTAAAGAGAATAAGTGACCACAACGCTTTCCCCAGAGCGTCTAGTAAATAGTATTCAGTGCAGCCCGTGAGCCAGAGAAAATCTTAAATTATGTCATACATTTTTTCTGAAACTAGTTTTTGTAAACTATAGACGCCACATATGTACATTGGACGTGGATCGCTCCGTAAACTTCGGAGATAGGGGGGGGACTGACAACTTTTCGATTAATTTTAAAATATTATCGAAAAGTATGAATCCTACAGAAATTTCTTGACGTCCTCTGGTGGGCGAAGGTCCGCTTGCGACGCAGGAGGTTGCGGGTTCGATTTCCGCCCCAGGACAAATGTTTGTATTATCTGAAGATATTTGTTCAGGGTGTTCTGCATCGTTTCCTATGTATAATAAAAATATCTATCTATGTATTGTGTTATGTATAACAGTCATCTAGTATCCATAACACAAGCTCCGCTTATCATGGGGTTAATTCATGCTGTGTGAATTGTCCAGCATTATTATTTTATTACTATGAAGTAACGAGAATTGAATACTCGTAGCTACAAAATATAGTATAACATTTTAAGGTAAGACCTGCCACTGTAATGTCTTCCTGCATCCGTTCCTGAGTTCGTCCGAGCTTAATTCAGGGTATTCAGGGTGTCCATGGCTAACGAGCTGCACTCGGAATAGACGACCACTCTGAGAGAGATGTTTAACTCTAATGGGACTGATTTTGAGCACGAAATCTCATCTCACTAATATTATAAACGTGAAAGTTTAGATGGATGGATGGATGGATAGATAGATAGATAGATAGATGGATGGATGTTTGTTCCTTTATCACGCCAGAACGGCATACCGGATCTGGATGAAATTTGGCACAAAGATAGATTATAGTCTGGAATAGGACATAGGCTACTTTTTATCCCGAAATTCCTACGGGAACGGGAACTACGCGGGTGAACCGCGAGGCGCTGCTAGTCAAATATAAATGGAGCTAGGTATATCTTTAGTAGCTCGGTAGCTCTTTTCTGTAATCTATGATAGTTTTTGTAAACAAAGACGTTCATGTAGGCAAAAGGTTCAAAAGGTGTGGTCATAAACTGAAAACAATAAAAAAACGAGTTGACAACTAAAAACTAAATCAAACCTTCAACAACGATTTATTGCACACGTGCAGCGAAAAACGGCCTCAATTAGAGTTTGAAAACGGACGAGACTTATGTAAATATACTAAAATGATAACGGTCAACATAAAAAAAAATTGCAATATTTGCGATTTGCGCTGATGATGAGTGTCGTAAAATATTTACCACCAATATATTTCTTTGGTTTTGTAACCCGTTTGTTTGCAAAAAATATCTATGAGTCGAGAAGCGAGTATAGAGACATGCGACCGTTTTAGAAAACGCTTCGGTGCTTCCAATTTGTCCTTTTATTTTCTCTTTGTGCAGAAACTGTTTTGCAACTTGTGAGTAAAATGTAAGAGGTCGGGTTTGTGATCGATTTTCGCACGCCCTTTCATTGACGGCTCGCATTCTTTATCCAGCCGAGGCTAGGACACAGACATACCTACCTGAACAGACATATAAATTAAGGTACCTTACAGACAAAGTGAGATGTAATAAGTTCCCAAAATTTTTAGTTTTCGACGAGACTTGAACCTGCACCCCACCCTTAGTACGGTACGTGTGTACTCTAACCATTTATGCCACGAAATCACATCCCGCTGACTCGAAAATCTCTGGGAAATCTTACGGACTATAGCGTCGCGTCGGTAGCACCACCTACATAGAGCACACCCGTACTGTGGGTGGGGCGCGGGTTCGAATCCCGCCGAAATAGAACATTTTTGGGAACTTATTTTATTTCTTAGAGATACCCAGTGTGCGGGAAGCACTGTACCAACAAGCACTATTCACACAGCATTATCTAGCCCCAAGCTAAGCAGAGCTTGTGTTATGGGTAGGTAGGTAGGTACTAAAATGACAGATATACTTACCTACATAAGTACATTTTTTATAAGACATTGATGAAATAAATTAAATCAACATCATAATAGGTAGGTACTATTATGATGTTGATTTAATTTACTTATAATGACTATTACTTTTATTTTGTGTAATTTTTAAAATAATTTCTGTAGTTCTTACATAATTTTATAAATATTGATTATGTGACCTGTAGACCTTTGAAAGTTATGAATAAATGAACAATAAACAAACAACTAAGTACATAGAAAATACCCAATATAATATAATTTGGCTTTTTAAAAACTACCGACTTAAAATTCGTAAATAGTGAAAATGGGTTTGAAAGGAACACTTCGATTACGCGATCTACTTTTTCAAGTGGCATCTAGTAAAAATTCGAGTCTAATTTAGTTTGATGTGATAAGTGATGGATGACACATGGATGTAAAGACGAATGCAAATACCTCTTATTTACGCCCGTTGCGACGGAAACCATTTGTAGGATAGGAACAGCATCATTGCGTAGTCTTTTAAATTTTTTGGATTTTTCATCGTTACACTCAGGTTCAAAATGTTAACCACATACGTATACTGCTGTGTTTTCTTGGAATCCACGCTTTTTCTCTGCGGGTCGCTTTTAGCCACTCCCTCGTTCTTAGCGGGTCTGGTGGAAATCTGTAAGTGCGTAGATATCGTTCTTTCATTCATACGGATTTATTTCATCGACAGTGTCAAGCCCTATTGAACATTTTTGACATGAACGAATGGAAAATTAAAGATATAATTCGACTTATATTTCGGTTACCGATTGTGAAAATTATCATGTGATGATGTTTTAGATAGGTACGTTTAACGGCGCACATATCAATTCCACGATGATCAAACTCTCAAATTATTATTTTTTATTCAAACACAAATGAGTTTTAAGATTAAGAATTGTCGAAGATATCACCAAATTTTTTGTAGCTAGTCATGATGTTTTAAAAGAAAAATGTTTTTTTAACCTTTATGTTTGTTATTTAAAAAAAAATTGACAAATTCTGGATCATTTTCTATAAAGCAAAATAATTATTAAAATCGGTCCACAATTAACGGACATTAAAAAAATACATACAGCCAAACATAGAAACACCTCCTGAAGTCGATATAAATAACCTACAACCTTTAGTTCACATTAGGTAGACCACTCTAAACCTTCACCAAAAGGCTCCTAAGGCCACGTCATTTCGAATATTATCTCTACGTAACCTATCCTGGATTTAGATTAAACCAAACCGGGGGCGTTTTACGTATAGTGGTCTGCAGGGGTCCAGCCACATACGAACCTCGGCCAAATGAGCCGAGAGGGGCTTTCGAACCCATTTACAAAGCCCACAAATCCTAGGAGAAAACATTGCACGCTTTTCGTATAGGATCAAGTATCTTTTGGTTAAATCACGCCTGTTTCATCTCGTTTGTTGTAACAAGAAGTAAAAGTAGAATATTGGTAAAATTAAGAGGAAAGGAGTATAGTTTTGTTTTTGCTTGTTCCTACTTGTACGAGTGAGAAATATAAATAAATAAATAATGCTGGACAATTCACACAGCATTATCTAGCCCCAAGCTAAGCAGAGCTTGTGTTATGGGTACTAGATAACTGATATACATAATACAATACATTACATAGATAGATATTTTTTATTATACATGGAAAACGACCAGAACACCCGGAACAAAGACCTGCAGATCGTACAAATATTTGTCCACCGAATCGAACCCGCAACCTCCTCCATTCTGCCAGCTGCATATCAGAGGCCGTCAAGTCACTTTTCCATTGCTTTTGATGGTCTCGTCATTTGCAGGCGAACCATGTCAGCAGATGGGAGAAAATTTCGGTTAGCAAACCGTCTGGAAAGATAAGGCACATTTTTTCACGGGTCTGTGTAACCCATATCACTCTTGCACATGCTGTACGCAAAAAAGGTTTTTGCTGATAAGTAGATGTCCCTTTATCCCCACCATCAAGCACAAAAACTAGGCCAGATGAAATAAATTGTGCCCATTTTCATAACCTCACAAAAATATTTTTGTTTCAGATTTCACCCGACTCGAGACAAAATGTGGACTGTAACACCAACAAAGCTTTAACGTAACTAAGTTAACGAAACACCAGTAGTAAATTGTAGCATAACAATAATATTGTGCCTAGAAGAAATAATAAACGCCAAAATTTACGTTGTAAATTGGAGGAAGTTTGTTCGTGAAGTTGCTGGATTTTTAGGCAACATTTTATGTAATGTTTTATGAATGAAATGTGTCAAGATTTATGAAAAAACGTGATAAGTTTAAGTGAAGTGTTACATAGAAGTGTCACGATGTTGCCAGTGCCTCAGGATCGTATGTCAGGCCGTCGGAGCAGCAGCATCGTCAGCCGGACGCTGCTCGGCCGAAGGGCTTCTGTCTACGCGACCGGACAACACCAAGACCCTGCAAAGGTATGTCAGATTAAAGACATTATTATGTAGGTACTAGCTTCAGCCCGGTTTCTAACACTTTTTCCACGATGCAAAGAAGCCTATCTATAAGTTATATCCTTTGATGAAAGTAAAAAAAGGGAGATTAGGTACGCTTCTCGAAAGTGGAAAGATCAAATTAGGTCCACCCACCTCATGTTTGTGTTTGTGTATTGTTGTCTCCGGTCTAGGTACGTCTTTCCATATTTGTTGTTCATTATGTAGTTTAATTCCACAAGATTGGATGTTGCATGTCTTTGCAATGTCATCGATTAGGATTTTTAAAAAGAAAAAAATAGTTCCGAATGTCTCGATAGATGGCAGGGGGAGTAAACTGGCAATAAGGATACGTCAATGTCAAATGAAAGGAAAACAACCTTACGTAAAAATGGATTTGGAAAATTCAAAGTTTTCCTTTTGTGTTGTATTTTTATTTATATGAGTAACCTAGTACCCATAACACAAGCACAGCTTAGCTCGGGGCTAGACACAATGCTGAGTGAATTGTCCAGCATTATTAAAATATTTTAAATACGTTACGTGTGCTCTACATAGCTAACATACACTACATACATAGCTTACATAATTTACGCTCATTAGCACTGGCTTTAACGTAAAAATACCTGAATGTATAAGTAAATGGAAGTTTTAATGATGGCGGAACACAGATTAAATATAAGTTTCTTTGAACTGAGCTCTAGAAAAAGCGTGGAACTTTGTGTTATAAATGGTGTGGACCTTATACTCTTATTCAAAAACCTGAGTATGTTTAGTATACAAAGGGTTTACAAATGTAATAAATAATGCTGGACAATTCACACAGCATTATCTAGCCCCAAGCTAAGCAGAGCTTGTGTTAATGGGTACTAGATAACTGATATACATAATATAATACAACACATACATAGATATTTTTTATTATACATAGAAAAACGACCAGAACACCCTGAACAAAATATCTGCAGATAAAACAAAAACAAACAAACATTGTCCCGAGGCGGGAATCGAACCCGGAACCTCCATCGTCGCAGGCGGATCTTTGCCCACCGCACCGCAGAGGTCGTCATAGGTATTTCGATACGATCTTTATCTAGTGTAGATCGTCCTAGAGGTAAAAAATATACTTGATTCTTGCCGTCTGTAACGAATTAGCCAAATGTTCTAAATTTTCCTACCTATGATTTCTCAGGCGTATTGAAGAAATCTGCAGGGAAATACATTACTAGGTATTAATAGCTGTCTGCAAATGACATCATTAGTTGCTCTTCCTTTTACATTTTACGTATTTTTACATATTTTACAGAGTATAGTACAATATAGTAAATTTAATCATTACACAAGCCTATCAAATCAAATGGAACAATACCAGCCCCCGTATTGTTCGAAATCTTAATCAGTGTGTTCAAGGCATTATTGTTTACCAATTAAGCTTCTATTGTGTTAATGTCTTTGGCGGAAATACGTAGGATTTAGAATAGAATAGAATAGAATAGAATATTATTTATTTGTAACTCCATCAACAGATACAGACATTATTTAGAAACAAGAGACTAAGCTACTGTCGATAAGAGTCACAAAACGGTCTCACATATCATAAAATATATATTTTATTTCATTTCATAGGTATTTTTAATAAGAATTTTAAAATACGCATATTTTTGATGTGTATTTTATTTTTACCCTACAAAAAACGACACATTTTGGGCTGTTTTTGCTCTACTTTTGTTGAGACCGTATCTCTTGAACCGTAATTGGTAGACGGTTGAAATTCTGACAGAGTATAAATCAGTATTGCCACTATAACAAAAATTATAAAATAAACTACTTAAATATTAGAATTAAAGAGGGCTCCCATACGAAAAACTTAATTTTTTCGGCAATTTTTGCTCTAGTCGACGCTGTATCTCTTGAACCATAAAATAGGTAGACAGTTGAAGTTTTGACAGAGTTAAGATTACTTTTGTCGATATAATATCAACAAATAATGTAAATAAAATAAATTTAAATAAGACGTCCCAATGTCCACTCTAAGTTGAGTACCGATCACTGAAGTTAAGCAACTTTGGGTGCGGTCAGGACTTGGGTGGATGACCGCGTCATGATGGCTTTTCGCTCCAATTATTTTTAATGGTACGGAACCCTCCGTGTGCGAGACGATTCGTACTTGGCCGGTTTTACTTGCAATATTTCCGTAACGTGTTTTAAAATATTGCAACAACACGTAAATTCAGTCACAAAAGTAGGTCAGGTCCAGCTATAAAAGCTGCTGGTACGCGACAACATGTCAGCTGTTTCCTATAATCTGACATTGTTGACAAATACAAATCGCTCTCTCAATACTTAGGTTTTGTGACTTGTACAGTTACAGTTGCACTAGATTCAATACAGAGAATATTAAACAATTTTAAGAATGATTTGGTAGTGCCAAAATTATGTATAAATAAAAAATGAAATTAGAAAAAAACCTGTAGATTGTTTGCAACAGTCTGTAGTTAGCTCAATTGTTTCAATTGTAAATACTAGTTTTAATTGAATTCTCTTATTTGATTGTTATTTTCTTTGTTAATAAAAAATAAATAAAGTAAATAAAATATGTAGTAAATAAAATAAAAAGTCCCCAACGTCTAAAAAAGACAATTTGAAAAAATTATGTACACTAATTTGAAAACACGTTGTTTAATGAGTTTTCTTCTTATAAGCCCATTGGATACTACTAGTGGGTCTCTCTTTCCTCCTTCACTAAATAACGGTACGTCATGTATTCTGTCTGAGAATAAGATAAAAAAAATAATACATATTTGTACTGTACAGCGTACAGCGATCGTGGTGAAGGGGCGAATCGATGAACTCAGAGTTACAACCGAAAATTGACGGCAGTTTCCACGACTACCCTCAATTCGTCTTCAGAATCAGGAATGTCCGTTCACATTACGACACACATCCAGTCGACCCGTGACCACGATCGCTGTAACGCAATAGAAACGTAGGGGAAAATAAAACAAAAAGTACGCGATAAATACCCGATAAATAATCTTTAATATCCATAACCGAAATTCCCTCGCGACCTTTATTATTTATTCGAGATCTGGTTCCTGTTCCAGTCCAGCGTTGTTAAGGGATTTAGGTGGCACAGCTGAGCACGATCTGCATTATAAATCTACGAGTACGTACACGAACACAAGTCAATTACGCAGAGGTGTTAGATCCCATGCTATCAATCTGGAATGGAATTACATACAACGTAATGGCAACCTGCGATCACGGATTAGTTTATTGTTCCATTTGGGAGTGTTTCCGCTGATTGCGAAAACATTTATGATTATGATCACAGATACAATCGTATTCGTTTATTGTACGACCTTTTGTAATAGTGGGTAATGAAAGCGCTTATTCCCAGTAGTTTTGTGTTCTGTGCTATAGTTCTGTAGAAAACTACAGGGTCCACTCGCGGATAAATAATGTCACAACGAAAGTATAAGATAGGGCGTGTGATCAGGTATATGTATGGAAGCATTTGAGAGAAGAGATCCTTCGCGTCTATGACACAAGTTTTCTAAACTTAGTTAGAGCGAGGTGTTGAACCAAATGGTGAAATAGGTCTAAAACACAATATTGTTATTGTACCAATAAAGTAAGATTAGTAAGTAAGACCTTCAAAAATAAATGATTTTATTATTATTATTATTTAAATTATCTTGTGCCTACTACCCAACCCATAACACAGTTTCAGCTCTGCTTGAATTGGGGCTAAATGATGACGTGTAGATTGTCCAGCATATAGATAACAACCATGGTACATACCTGCAAACAGGAATTACAAAAACATGTTACCTACCTAACTACATATTATCCAGGTTTATTTAATTTAATTAATAAGTAAGAAGGTCAATCGTTAATTGTTGGAAAAAAGTTAAGTGGTCGCGAGGTCTACTGTTCATAGAACTACTACTTAGTTTAAGATGTGGGAAGGGATCATATGTTATACTTTCCCAGTAGGTACATTTTTTTAGTTATGGCACAGTTTTTCTTATACATGAGACTAGACTCTTAATTATAAATAAATAACTAAGTAGAGTGAAATAATTACATGAAATTAAAGCTTCATGAAAATAGTCAAATCTACGAGTGAGTGGTTTGAGCTCATAAAAACAAATTGAGGAGACGGTTTCTGCGACAGATCCTTTGAAATCATCAAAGAAGTTTAAATTAACTTGCTGGAGTTGAAATAACTATCCCAATTCAAATTAAGGGTCGCTCTTTTGTACAATATTGTCGAGGGAAGATGTTTCAAAATCTCTCGTTTATAAATAAAAATATATAATAAAAATTTTATCATTGGACATTTTTATGGTTGGGTAATTTTATCATTGGCCATATATATTGTTGGACATGGCTTTGGACATTCGTCTTTTTTGACATTTTTCTATTTAGAAATTAGTCGTGCGAACCAAATCAACTTATGTAGGCATGTTTTGTTATAAAACAGCTGGTAACTACATAATCTATTGTGTGTTTCAATCACCATGGGAAAACTGGAATAAGCCAAACTAAAAATCTGAAAATCTAATAAGAGTCAAATAAAAAATGTCAATAGAGCAGCCGATGGAATAATTGAAAACGGATTTCATTTGAATTGTTGATTTTTCTCCAGCAATCAAAACAATCAATGGAAAACATTGGATCCCAATACAATTGTAAATTATTGTTTGTAAATTATTCAAGTATTTTGGTTTTGCACACAAACAAAAACGTTTTATGTAGTACCTACTTAGGCATGTCCACTTTTACAGCGGGACATTGCTGCCAGTGTCTTAGGGACACTACCGATTGGTAAAGATTTGGATCAGTTAGCTACCTCTGATTGTTTACAACAACAGTATGCAGTTAGCTCAACTGTTTCAATTATAAATACTAGTACCATAACCCACGTACTACATAAAATAAAATCTCCAACACTATTGCTGCCGAATGTACCATTAGCGTCTTGGGGACACTACCAGTTGGTAAAGATTTGGATCAGTTAGCTACCTCTGATTGTTTGCAACAGTATATACAATACAGTTAGCTCAACTGCTTCGATTATAAATTAATACTAGTACCATAACCCACGTATTACATAAAATAAAATCTCTAGCTCTATTGCTGCCAAATGTACCATTACGAGGCGTACGATGATAATGTTGCGTACGTTGCGTACAATTTGTTTGCCTCTGCGACTATTGCCCATTCGTGCCATACTTCGCGCATGATCGTGCCACAAAATGTCTTGAGAGAAATTAAAGCCCCTTATGTAGACCTCATATTTGCACGTATTCTGGTATGTAATGAAAATCAGGCTTATCTTTATTCAATCGTGGTACTCTGGCTACGTAGTTAGTGGAAGTATCTGAACGTGTGGCATTGCCATCGAGCACCTACTTAAGGAAAGAGGCTTAGAAGTTTGGTAAGAACTTAGTATGTAGTTAAATCCAAAATTTCAATAACATTCAGAAATTGTTTGGTAAGGTGGTATAGTATTTTGTATCCATGTTATAGAATAGATATCCACATTGTGCAGGTATAAGATAGGGGTAGGTGTCGCGGCGCATCCGAACGGCCATCGGAACAGTGCGGTGTTTCCGAACAAATTAAAAATGTATAAATTCAATATGGCGACTACAACAAGACAACTCAATTCGCCTCGTCATTATTACCACTCATTGTAACAATTTTATTTAATACAAATTTCTAAACTCAAAGGAATCTTTAATTTTGGCACCAACCCGAAAGTAGCCGAACCATTTTGGACCTTCAGAGCCGACTACAACGGACCTACGCACGCACAACCATTGTCGGTGCCAACGGTCATTTCGAAGACAAAGAAGATTTCCAAGAGATGAAAAGAGCGCTGTCCTGAGACACAACCGATCACTACGAAGACGGTACGGCCAGCCCTCTATCCTATCCACAAACGCCTATCCCTACTTGTTTTAACATCCGTGGTAAACTGTTTCAGTGTTTGAGCCGCAGTGAGTTTCCTCGTTAGCAAGTGTCTAGCAGTGTGTGCCGTTGCCAGCATCAGCTGCCGCTTACGAAACGTGAGTACTCCACCTTTCACTAAACCTCCAGGATGTCCGATAGGGAAAGGTCCCGTTCTCCTTGTAAAATAACCGTTACGAGTGATGATGCTACAAACATACTTTTACGCGATCTTGTTAAAAAACGCTCTATTGTCAAAGGCCGTCTTACACGCTTCTCTAACTACTTACAGGCAATAAATACCGATGGAATTTTGCCCGAAAAAACCCGCGTAGAACTAAAAATACGTATCAAAGCAGTCGAGAGGTTATCTAGCGAATTTAACAATGTTCAGTCACAATTAGAAGAAAATGTGTTAGCTGTAGACTTCGAAGAACAAATGAATCAACGAGATTCTTTTGAAGATACTTATTACGAAACTCTGGCTAGGGCAGAATGTATGCTTACTAGTGGAGAGATTACCGCGAGTTCCAAGAAGGCAACCAGTGAGTTTTGTAACGTAAAATTGCCAACAATCACCATACCTACCTTCGATGGTTCATACGAGCGGTGGCTAGAATTTAGGGACACCTTTCAGTCACTTATTCACAACACAGATCACATCACCGCAATCCAAAAGTTCCACTACCTAAAATCGTCACTAAAGGGCAGTGCAGCGTTGGTGATCGAGTCAATTGAGTTTTCAGCTGCGAACTACGATGTAGCATGGGAACTGCTGCTCACTAGGTACGACAATAGCAGGCTATTAGTTCATAACCACGTCAAATCGCTGTTCAACATTCCATCGTTGACAAAAGAGGCACCAGATTCACTGCGAACACTTATCGACACGGTTTTAAAGAATTTACGAGCTTTGAAACTGCTCGGTGAACCCGTAGAATACTGGGACACTCTAATAATATACATTATTGTAACTAAGCTAGATAGAACCACTGAACGCGAGTGGGAACAGCATAAGTCCCTATTTCTAAAAAAAACTGGTGACTCCAAGTCAACAATGAAGGTTGAAGTTTTACTAGACTTCTTGAGAGACAGGGCGGACATGTTAGAAACGTTACTAGTGTCACACGCAAGCACTAGCTATCAAAAACAAAACATAAACACACGCAGTAGTAATAAAGTGCACTGTAACGTTTCTACCAATAATCCGTCCGGTCAATCAAAGAAATCACTGTGTTCACTTTGCACTAAATCTAATCATCAACTTTATGCATGCCAAACCTTTCTCGATTTAGATATGAAAGACAAGCTAGAACACATAAAACAAAAACAGTTATGCAAGAACTGCTTGCGCGCGGGGCACGCACTGACTGACTGTCGGTTTGGTCCGTGTAGGAAGTGCAACAAAAAGCACAATTCGCTAATTTGCGACAGCGAAGTGAGCGCAGGTGTCACTCCTCCAGCCCCAACTGATAACGTGAGGTCGGTTTCTATGCACACGTCCCTCCCCGCGTCGCAGCTCACCCCTGCACAGCCTGATCCGTCCATCATAACATTAGGTGCACACACTGACGTTCTATGCGCTAATTATCAATGTGTGCAACCAGTCCTGTTATCTACGGCCGTAGTGGAGATCAAAGATAGGTACAACAATTACCACACTGCGCGCGCGCTCCTTGATTCGGGTTCGGAGCGTTGTATCATTACTCAAACATTATGCGATAAATTAGGCATTAAATTAATACAGTCCACTCAAGAGATACGAGGGGTAGGAAACTCGATCTCACAATCAACAAAAATATGCGACGTTGATGTTAGGTCGTGTATTAGCTCCTACAGTATGCGATTAAAATGTTTTGTACTAAAAACCATTGCATCATCATTGCCAGCGATACCCGAACAATATGCCAAGTTCGGTATCCCTGGTAACATTCAATTAGCTGACCCCGAATTTCATAAATCTCGAACAATCGACATCCTAATAGGCGCGGATATATTTTGGGATTTAATAAGCGAGGGAAAAATAAGTCTACCTAAAGGTCCCGTCCTACATAACACACAGTTAGGCTGGGTCGTATCGGGTACCTTAAATATTATGCAAAAAAAGAGTTACATGCGATGTAATTTCACCCAATCGGCCGATGAACAATTACGTAAGTTCTGGGAGCTTGAAGAGGTACCTACGCTTAGGGATACACGGTCTGAGGACGAAAAGGCCTGCGAAGAACACTTCGTCAAAACTACGACCCGCAATAATGATGGGAGGTTCTGCGTCAACATACCTTTTAAATCCTCACCACAAAGCTTAGGCGAAACTTATCCTCAAGCCCTAAATCGGTTTCTAGCATTGGAAAAGCGATTACAACGCGATCCAGAGTACAAAAGGCTATACAGCGACTTTATACAAGAGTACGTAGCCTTAGGTCACATGACGCGTATTGACTCTTACAAAGAACCCAACTTTTTCTTGCCGCATCACGGCGTACTACGCGAACATAGCACAACCACTAAGCTAAGGGTGGTATTCAATGCCAGCGCCGCTTCGAGTACCGGAGTCTCACTTAATGAGCTACAGCTAGCCGGGCCTGCCATACAGGGCGACTTATTCAGCATCTTACTACGCTTACGACTACGTAAATACGTCGCGTGCGCGGATGTTGAAAAAATGTACCGTCAGGTGGAGATAGCCAAAAATCAGCGGGATCTTCAATTGATTGTGTGGCGAGATCATCCTTCGCATGAAATAGGTATTTACCGGCATGATAGGCTAGTATACGGAACCGCGTCGGCAGCTTTTATGGCTTGTAGATCCCTAAAAGAAACCGCGGCTAGTTATCCTGACCCTAGGGTCAAAAGAATTATAAACGAAGATTTTTACGTCGATGATTTAATCACATGTTCCGATGATAAAGCAGAGTTACTCGATTTATGCGAAAAAACTTACAATGTTTTACAATCGGGCTGCTTTCCATTGCGAAAATGGGTTTTCAATTTTAATTGTGACGATCACGAGTTTCATTTAAAAATATTTAATGGTACAAAGCCATTAAATCTAGACGAGTCGTTTCATTCCAAAACATTAGGCATAGGATGGAACAACTCTTCGGATGAATTCCATTTCAAATCAGAATTTAAAAAGGAAAACAACGTAACAAAGCGATCAATTTTGTCTCACGTTTCGCAAATATTCGACCCCTACGGTTTGCTAAGTCCCACTATCATGATTGCAAAAATATTATTACAAAAACTATGGTTATTGAAATTAGACTGGGACGACGCCTTACCGCATGACGTCACTCAATTGTGGAACCGGTTTTCCAATGATTTGGCCATGCTCGAGTCAGTACGAGTGCCGCGGCACGCTATAGGTAGCAAGCCTAGCTATGTACAGCTGCATATCTGTACCGATGCGTCGCAAGTTGCGTACGGGGCTGCCGCTTATCTTCGCACAGTGAGCGATGATAGCAACGAAGCTAGTGTTAGACTTTTATGTTCCAAGGGCAAGGTTGCTTCGTTGAAACCAGTCAGCATTCCACGGACGGAGCTGCTAGCAGCGTTATTAGGGGCTCGTTTGTATAAAAAAATAAGCGAATCGCTTGATTATAAATTTAACAAAATAGTCTTTTGGACGGACTCCACCATCGTATTGGGATGGTTACGTATGGCTCCCAATTTATTAAAAACATTCGTACAAAATAGGGTAGTGGAAATTAACGAAGTTACAAAAGGCTTGCCATGGAAACATATAGCAGGTACCGAAAATCCAGCCGATCTAGTATCGCGTGGCGCGCGCTTGCCAGACCTAGCTTCTTCGGCACTGTGGTGGGAAGGACCACCTTTCCTTCGCAGGTTCGATTTTAATTGCGACGACTTGACGTCGGCAAACGGTTCAGTCGCGATGCAGGACGATCTACCCGAGGTAAAATCAACAACAGTGAATGTTTTCCACACCACACAAAACGATGAGATGTTTCCGTTCTCTAGGTTCTCCCAGTTCGAACGAATGAGGCGTTCCTTTGCGTATGTACTTCGGTTTGTGTATAACATACGAAATAAACTGAATCCCAAGTCGGGTTCGCTCACAGTGGATGAGCTGAGAGATTCCGAGCTTAGATTAGCGAAAATATCTCAATTGGAATCCTTTAGCGAAGAATACGCGTTAATTTATACTAATAAATCGTTAAAAAAGACACCGAGTCTTTATAAATTAAATACGTTCCTCGACAGCGACAAAATAATGCGTGTCGGCGGTAGGTTGACGAACTCTAACGAATACGATTTCGATAAGAAACACCCTGTTTTATTAAGTGCAAAACATCGATTTTCAGTTTTGCTCATGCGACACGAACACCAACGAATGCTTCATGCCGCTCCTCAGGCGCTTCTATACGGCGTTCGTCAACGTTGGTGGCCTGTTGGGGGGAGAAATCTCGCGCGCAAGATAGTGAACGAGTGCGTTGTGTGTAAGCGGCTGAAAGGTAAAACTTTAAACCCCATTATGAGTAGTTTACCCAAGAATCGGTTAACTCCTACCTACCCGTTTAATCAATGCGGGGTGGATATGGCAGGGCCTATACTCACTTTGAACCGAAAAGGCAGGGGTGCTACATTGCAAAAGTCTTACGTCTGTTTATTCGTTTGCTTTGTGACTCGCGCGGTGCACTTGGAGCTTGTTAGTGACTTATCCACGGAAGCATACATTCTCGCCCTAAAAAGATTCATTTCGCGGCGCGGTAAACCTCACACAATACACTCGGACAATGGGAAAAATTTCGTTGGTACCTGTAATGAATTAAAGCGTTTTTTACAAGTTTGCTCGCCTGACATAACTGAATTTGCAGTCAGTCAATCGATTAATTTTAAATTTATTCCCCCCTACTCACCACATTTTGGAGGTTTATGGGAAAGTGGAGTAAAATCGTGCAAACTCCACTTAACACGCATTGTCGGCAACGCTCATCTGACATTTAAGGAGTTTACCACGGTTTTAACTCAAGTAGAAGCTATCCTCAACTCCCGTCCTTTATCCCCACTCTCATCTGATCCCAATGATCTTCTTCCCCTCACACCAGGACACTTCCTGGTTGGCCGACCGCTCACTTCGCCGGTATACCAGGACATGCGAGGCGACCCTGGGACACATTGCAACCGGTTTCAGCGGGTCGAGTTAATCCGGCATAATTTTTGGACGCGATGGGCGAAGGAATACATCTCTGAGATGCAGATAAGATGCAAGTGGAGGGATAACGTCGACAGCCTTGAGCCGAATACTCTTGTTGTTATCAAGGACGACAAGCTTCCCCCACTGAAGTGGTCACTAGGAAGAATAGTGAGCACCATCAAAGGAAATGATGGTGTATCCCGCGTAGCTGACATAAGGACAACTTCAGGCATCGTAAGGCGCACCTACCCAAAGATTTGTCCACTTTTCATGGAGGAGGATCCGTCGACGGGGTGACAAGACGCAGCCTACAACTTGGAGCTGGTGCTTCCAAGGCCGGGGGCATGTCGCGGCGCATCCGAACGGCCATCGGAACAGTGCGGTGTTTCCGAACAAATTAAAAATGTATAAATTCAATATGGCGACTACAACAAGACAACTCAATTCGCCTCGTCATTATTACCACTCATTGTAACAATTTTATTTAATACAAATTTCTAAACTCAAAGGAATCTTTAATTTTGGCACCAACCCGAAAGTAGCCGAACCAGTAGGTGATAGGGTTGCAATCAATAACTTAAACTGGGGATAACGTTAAGGGATGCTGAGAGCAGTGGTAAAAGCTCCGAAGAGATTAAAATAACCAAACCCGTTGAGTGATGGTAGAACACTGAGTTTATTGTTTCCACAGTACCTAATTGCTTATTGAGATCAATGCAAGCTAAGCTAAATTTACATCATCATCATCAGCCTATATCAGTCCACTGCTGGACATAGGCCTCCCCTAATGAGCACCATAGCGACCTGTCTTCAGCTTGCCGCATCCAGCATCTGCCAGCAGTCTTTCGCAAATCGTCATCCCACCTGGTCGGAGGGCATTAAATTTACATGAAATGTTCAAATTGAAATGTACCTAATGGATGTAATTATGCAATAGCTTGTACAACTATATTGCCAGATTTAAAAGGTCCCATAGCAGCCGTATAATAATCCACTTGCAAATTCTCAGCGATTTATTCCCGCTTTCTTTGCTCGCTCAAATAAATAACCTTTTCTAAGTGTACAGTTATTGTATCTATATACGAAAGTAAAGAGCTTAAATTTCTGAATTCTTCTTGCTTTTGATCATAAACAATCCCTTGGTACATCATATACCCTATAACACTGCCGCAAACTGTAAAGCTACCAATTGTTACCTTAACGTTAATAATTCATGAACATGGCAATGCCAATGATATCGTATTCAGTTACATTAGAAACCAACATGTATTAATATACATCTACATACATTCATGAATAACTGATCGCAGAGATAACTAACGTCCCTTTAAATATATACGAAGTTTTCCTTTATTGGCCTTGTAAAGATTGTCTTTAGGTGGTATAATGTTCTTAGGGTTTTTGAAAGAGTTCACGCACGATTAAAACAGTATAATAAAACAGAGGTCACAGGTAACAATATACAGTACACGATAATTTACATGAAGACAGGTTTGTCATACTTCCCTTCCTCTATATGAAAAATGTGCCCTGTATTTATAAAATTTTCTTTTCGCCGGGTTTTTAACAAAATATCTGAGCGTCTGATCGAAGCAACGCGTGGCCCGAGAACTGGTTAGTATCTGGCGCAGCGCATCAGCATTGCCATACAGCGGTGCAGCCAGCGTCTTGGAGACGCTTCCGACATACTTATGGATCAGTTGAGCTTCCTGTACATTGCTTGCACCAACAACAGTCTGCAGTTATTTCAGTTGTAAAATACTAGTTCTAATTTGTTTCTATAATTTGATTGTATATTTCTTTGTTAATGAAGACATTTTCTTTGTATTCTATATTGATGATGATGTCCTCCTTTCCGAAGTTCTCCACAGCAACCAGTCTCAACGGATTACCTACCCACGCAGTTTTTTTTTTTCAGAGCTTGTGTTGTTGGTACCAGATAACTGATATACATAATTTATTACAATACATACATAGATATTTTTTTATCATACATAGAAAACGACCAGAGCACCCTGAACAAATGTGTGCAGATCGTACACACATTTATCCCGAGGCGGGAATCGAACCCGCAACCTCCTGCGTCCTAACCTCCCACCGCACCACAGAGGTCGTCAAAACATTACAGAAAAAAGTTCAATCACACAGGCTTTGTCTGCTGATTTGATTCGTTTTCTTATCAAAAGTGTCGAAGTCAGTAGCAAGTATAGAATATTAGGTTTCTCACCCTAAAGTTTCATCCATTTTTACTGCAAGACGGATCTGATATAACTCTTTTGCACCCTCTTCGACACGCTATTGACGAAGGGCTTGAAAGGTTGAGTTTGATGGCTTGCTTAGGACGAGAGCAGTCATTTTTTACGACACTATTTGTATTGAATCGACAGAATAGCGAAGACAATTTAGCAAGCCTTTTCGTTTGAATTCAGATTTAAGATTCGTTCAATTTCTACTCAATACAAAATCATTTCTTTCATAAATAAAAATATAAAACAAGTGACAGGTGCCGTGGTTTCTGTTTTAGCTTAAACGTTATACTGTATAACAAAAAAACTACGTTTAGACGCACATTGACTAATACGCATAATGACCAATGAAAAAAGCATCATGAATACGCAAAATGACCAATACGTTAAATGACCAATGGAAATAACATATTTAATACGCAAAATGACCAATCGCAAATGACCAATACGTGAAATGACCAATACGCCAAATGACCATTACGTCAATTGACCAATTTTTTAACCTCGACGCAATAGTCTTCCCTTCTACATATAATTGTTAAATTAAATTAGGAAATAAGCAGAAAATGTATCCCAATAACAATACTTACTTACACTTACATATACTTAATATCTAAAATAAAAGGTAACAGTAAAGTTAAATAAGTATCTAAAGTGGTTACGTGCATTGAGGAGACTAAAAGGCGAACCTAGCGTGTTTGCTTGTCAAACTAGGACTAGATCTCAGTACTCGAATTACATAAAATTCTACATTTTTTCTTTGGTTCCTTCTAAAAAACAAGATCCGTCAAGTGTGAGTGTAACTCGTGCGCCGAGGGTTTCGAAAATTTGTTATTCTATTTTTACGTATAACTAACCTCTTAAACCCTTTGAACACATTAAACACCATGGTCAGACGAGTGTGTCTCCATGGTCAGACGAGTGTGTCTATTCTATTCATTCCGATTGCAAAAAGTACCGTTTGGAGGTTATGAGAAAAGTTTTACCGCCAATGCTCGAAATGGCATTCCGGTTTGAATTTTATACAAGGTAGGTTTACCAAATATTCCGAAACTAGAACAAAGGAATGTATATGAACGGAAAACGTGAAAAGCTTTTTATTCCTGTCTTCTAAAGTTCTCTGTGAAAATTCTGTTGAGTCAATAGAGTAGAAACGGAAAGACAAACAAAGTTGGACTAAAGTAATTATTTTTCAGTTAGCAGCTGACAGACACACTCTTGCTCAGTGTTGCCGTAAATAAAAATACTGAACTTTAATCAGTTAATGAAAAACGGTGAAAGGTCGTATTTTTTCTGTTCCAATGAACGTGAACAGATGGACAGAGGCGGAGTTAAATCGACAAAGTTGGGACAACTGGTGATGCTGCCTATTCATGGGCGGACCACAACTTTGAATGAAAGCATTCAAAACTTGTCCGACGGGACGTTGCTCCACCGGACCGAATAGGCCCCTTGCAAACAATTAGTATTCAACTTTATATCTAAAATCTAAGCTTTTAAAGCTAAGAGCTTAATGGAAGACCTTGTTGTGTTCTTTAACAGAGCTTTACTTGAAGGTGATTAGGTACCTTAGATGTAGTTATTACCAATTCTAAATAGCTGCAAAACCTACAGTTTTATTTAGACAGCTAGAAAAACTATAAAATCGGGGGAAATTTCACCACATAGAAACCGGTCACACCTGGTCACCCTATGTATAAGATACCTAATTTTAAGTTTAATGCTTAAGTGGGTACACGATATTAAACAAGGCAAGGAAAATAAAAGCTTCTTAAACTACTTAACTAACTTAAACACTTGCTAACAAAGTCCAACAAAACATTTCCTCGCCTTTCGTTCTCACAATACTTTATCTTTGCGGCACGTGTAGGTACTTTAAAAGCCTTTGGTTTCTGGCGTGTAAGGGTACAAATCTTTTCAGAGCGTAGGGCGAAGTAAATTTTCCACGCGTCAATAGTGTCGGATTGTTCCCGCATTGTTGGATTTCGTGCACACATTTATTTGTCTGGGGGAGTCTACACTCGGCCTTATTGCTTTTACAATTCCCTCCGGCAAGTGTTTAATTAAATTTGGATTATAATTATCTTTTCGGTGGAGTTTTATGGATGGCGTCTATCGAACTTCGAAAGGCATTGTTTGAAGTCATCATCATCATCATCATCAGCCTGTATTAGTCCACTGCTGGACATAGGCCTCCCCTAGTGAGCGCCATAGCGATAGCTAGTTTCATAGCTTGTTTGAAGTGAATTATAGAAATAACGAGTAGGTATAAATTAACTAGTGTTATTTAATTCTTTTATTTGATTGTAATTTTCTTTGTTAATAAAGATTGTTTGGTATAAATTATACATGTTTGAAATTGAACAATTTTATCTCGGGGATAGGGGCAAGGTGACGAAGATGATACCCAATGAGTTGATAGGTTTAAAGATGGTTGATTTAAGTCAAAAGGTTTTTCATGCCATGACTCTGTGCTGGTCAACGGAGACACTTGTGTGTAAAGCTTCTCGCACACACGGAAACCACCTCTGCAGCACAGCATAAAATTGGGCAATTAAATATGGTTTATAACTCGTAAGATTTAGATGAATTTTTAATGACGTCATCAAATGACAGACAGCTCGGAAACCACTCGTTTGAAGCACGTGGGACGCCATTTTGTCACTATAAAATAATATCTAGAGATAGCGAGTTTGAGTCCATATTTTAATGCATATTTGCGCTGGGTGGCGCTTTATTGGATTAATGTGCGTACTCCATACTCCACGTGAAATCATACCTACAGGTTTGACTATGAGTAAAACCTATCTCCGCAATCCACCTAAACCAATTTTTTTATTGGAGTTTGTCGAGGGTTTTATGCCTACTCTTCGCACTTCTGATACCTGCGTTTTGATGGCAGTATCAGAATGGGCGGGCGGGAGTGTCCCAAGGGTGTCAAATTGAGAATGCCGTCAACGCTATAAATCTGTGATCAATCACTTCGGCCACGCCATGCTGCGATAGGGAATATTGCTTACTTACTTCCATCTGTCTTCCTTCCTTCATAATTTATTTTACTTTGGTAGAATACCTACCGTATTCTATTATGAACAATTATCTAATACTATTCTTTTGAATGGAATAATCTATCCACACTTCTTACAACGGGTAGATCAGTTAAAGTAAAGCTTTCATGCATATACCTAAAGATATTTTGATAAATGACTCGGGAATGTTTTCTGTTTTTGCAGATTCTACCCTAAAGTAAAAAATTCGCTAATTTCGCTCAATATTTCTTTTAACTAAGCAAATTATAGGGTACAACATTGTACTCAGTAATGTTCTTGGTATCTGCATATAAAGATATTTTTGATAAATGACTCGGAAATGACTTTGATGTTTTCTGTTTTTGCAGATTCTACCCTAAAGTAAAAAATTCGCTAATTTCGCTCAATATTTCTTTTAACTAAGCACATTACAGGGTACAACATTGTACTTAGTAATGTTCTTGGTATCTGAAGCTCTCAGAAACAGGGTTTGATTAGTGTTCTGTTTCGTGGATTTTATTTCATACCAACAAACAACCAGTTTGAAACTCATCGTCACGGCCGCTCCCGAATTTTGGTCCCTCTTGTCCTTAATTGGCTCAGCTTTTCCATTAAGGGATAAAAGGATGTGAATTTTCTTAATGAATAGATGGTTTACATCCTTCCTGAGTAAATAAGTTGGTTGAACGAAGGGTACGTGTAGGTTTTCAGGCTTTTATTGGATTTTGTTTGGTAAACATTGGTTACATATTTTGAAGTATGTATACGTACTACCTTAGTCATGTGGTGCTGGCTTAGAATTTGCACCACCCGAACTCTTCCCGTGGGTGTCGTAAGAGGCGATTAAGGGTGTATGTCCCTTGGTCGCTTCTTACGACACCCGGAGGCAGCAGCGCCTCTTGCGGAATAGATCTACCACCGAACTGCGATCCCAACCCGCATGAGGAGGAGAATAGAGATTTTCTATAAAGGTAGTACAACAACTCAACTCAACAACCTATAATTGTGTTTTGTTAGTCTATGGCATAGACAGAGATTAGAGAGCATAGACTCTATGCTATAATGTTCCACTGCTGGAGGCAGGTCTCCTTCTTCTTCGGATCCTGATAATCGACTTATTCGTTTATATCTCACGGGGGGTAATGCCCATACCTAATCTCCACGCTGAGCAAGAAAATCTCTAGGTATAAGTCCAATAATTCATACAACATCACCTCCCCTGTGATAGGGAACCAGATTCTTGATTGAATACTACAAATTATATATTTTTGTAAATACCTACCTACATATTTTCGTTGGAAACACGCAGACCCGGAATAAATATTTATAACAACTATGCTCCTTCAAACGATAACATCGATGCACATAAAATTATTTCTGAAGTTATCGCACCGATGAATGTCAAGGCCTTTCATCTACGATACAAAAACAAAGCTCGCAGATAGATTGATGAGGCAATTACCGCGGTGCAGATCATGTGTTAAGGACATAGCACACACATCCCGCACCGCGGGGGCATGCACTAATAGGCATTCAAATATGGGCTTAAATTCGTAATGTTTGTGCACATTTTACAGTGACAGCATTAAATAGCAACCAATAATAATGTACCTATTAATTGAATGAGATGAATAACCTCTTTCAGTATGGTGCTCTAATTTGGAAACACCCTTTATACATATACCTATATATAATGTGTGTTCGGTGCCCATTGAAAACAGATACAAAAGAAACAATGAAATCATTGTGTAGTATTGATAAAATAAAAGTATTCGTTTTTAAGGTTCCGTACCTAAAGGGTAAAAACGGGACCCTATTACTAAGACTTCGCTGTCCGTCTGTCCGTCTGTCACCAGGCTGTATCTCATGAACCTTGATAGTTAGACAGTTGAAATTTTCACAGATGATGTATTTCTGTTAAAAAAAGTAAAAAACAGAATAAAATAAATATTTAAGGGGGCTCCCATACAACAAACGTGATTTTTTTGCCGTTTTTATAGATAATGGTACGGAACCCTTCGTGCGCGAGTCCGACTCGCAGTTGGCGGGTTATATTATAAATTTGCGCGATGAGAATTATATAAGTAGGTACTTATTGCGTTTTTATATCATCATCGTCATCAGCCTACATTAGTCCACTGCTGGACATAGACCTCCCCTATATAAGCGTTTTTATTTATTAAAGATTTATTGTATGTATAACAAATCCTAATAAATAAGCAGGCTTTTTAATTTGTTAGTTTTTCAATCAAAAAACAGTAGTGGTATAGGCAATGTAGAACTCTACCACTCAAACTGAATGAAGCACAATCTACAAATAAGTAGTTACCTTACCTATGTGTCTCGACTCTTACACAATGTCCTGTGACAATAAATTTAGGGCATAATTAAAGTTCCTGTTGGACGTTGACTGATATACAGCCTCTTTGCAACGGACACTGTTTCACCGAAGCGGAAAAAATGAGGTAACGGTCGTCACGTTTTCTACCACGATTTATAGGGCAATCTAAATTTAGCTTTTTTGCAATTTCCGCTCATAAAAGGAATTATCGTGAGAAAATTAAGATTTTTATTAGAAAGAACGCTATTTCAATTATTCAGCAAAAAAAACATACATAGGGAGGTGCCTATTCATAATTCATACCTACTCAAGAATGTTTATCAAATCCACAGGGCTTTACATTCGGCGTATTGGCCACATGGGTAAACACAAAGTTTCTTCATAACTAAAATAATGGCTAGTGTAGGCAAATTGTAGTTTATGTTTTTGTTTCAATACAAAACAAATGTTTCTCTTTCAAACCTACCATCGTAACTAATCAAATAAGGAAATTGTTTGAGTTTTCCTGTATTTTCCACGTTCTGTTATTAATCTGATACGACTTCGAATAAAAGACGATACCGACAAATTGGTTTTATTAATGAGTTGTTTGTAATTAATACGTAACAGTCACATACTTTTTTTTATTTAAGTGGGATAAATAGATAGATAAAAAGATATTATTTCATTTAGTCACAAAAAAAATGAAAAGAATTGACGGCCGAGCGATTTCTTCCAGGCAACCAAAGCTTATAAGACAAGATCAAAGGATGGCGGTACAGGTGCTTATACTAAAGTAAAACGAATACAAACATTAAAAAACTAAAATAATCCTAATACGTAACAACAAATAGCTAGTGCTGACTTTTAGGGACATGTTAATTACCTCCTCAACCTCCTCAACAGCCTTTAATGGTCCACTGCTGGACGCAGGCCTCCCCTGTGATAATCGCCTTATAGGCTTTTATCTCAGGTTAAGTCCCTCAAAAGTATTCGTACCCTGTCCTTTTCAAAGTGTGATGAGATGTGGGTTTCTTATCGATTATAGGTAGATCGTTACATAGTCTGACGGCTTGTGCTGCTGTAAAAGAGACGGTATAAAAGGAGATTTTCTGAACTGGAAACACCTTAAACAAAGGGTCTGAATATCTCAGAGAGAGGCTACGAAATGAATAAAGAAACTGGAATGATTGAACAGTATAGAGAATGGAAGGGAAAGAATGTGCAAGTTTCGGCGCTGGCGAATGGGAAGGCTTTTAAGCTGGGTTCGGTAGGCAGACACATGGTCTTGCGGAGACCAAAGATAAATCGGATGCACAGATTTTGGAGGCCCTCCAGCTTATTGAGCTGATCTTCTGTGACATCCAAATAACACGCATCCGCATAACCTAGTACACTACAAAATATCACCACTGAATTGTATCACATTAAGTATATTATAAATGCTAAAGTTTGGATGTTTGTTACCTCTTCTCGCCAAAACTACTGAACAAATCGGGCTGAAATTTTACACATGTATTACATCTTTATGTATATACAGGGTTATTGGTAAATGAGTGACAATTACGTACGTATTTTCACTAATTTACCAATAACCCTGTATACCTTGAGTACCAAATGGATGACCATAAAGAGAAAGGAATTTGGCACTCTTTACACAATTAATTTCACAATGAATTCTAAGGTTTTTATTTATTATAGTACTCTGGGTCATTTCTAAGAAATTAATAAATCCCAAAAAAATATAAATTAAATCAATTCAATTGTGCTTTTTTCAAGCGTTTATCACCTTTTATGGGGCCTTTCGATGTTCGATTGGCGCCACCTATCTATTTCATAGAGAACCGAACAAGGAAAATGCGCCATTTCAACGCTTCTACTTGGGCGGGAGCACTATCGCCGCGAAAGGCGGGCGGGAAAGTTCCCGTAGGTTTTGAATTGTGCCGATAGATGGCACCGGTTGAGAATTGTCGATTTAATGCGAGTTTCTCGGTTTAAAGGTGCTATAAGAAAATAACCATGAAGGTAATATTATGAGAAAATATATACCTACACATATATATGTAGTATAGACCAATGCATTTACTTAGCAAAAAACACTTTTTTCATTTCATTTTTGTAGGTGACAAGTAGCTTTTATCCGGGACAAAGGGTCTCGCGTTAAATTTCACACAACGCCAACGGACGAAGTTTTGTTACATAAATCTTGCTAAGAACGAATCTTTGCGAAATCTTAGCCACTATTTAGAACAAATGAAAGCTTTTTTGTTTAAAACACAAAAATGAAAAGTGACACAGGTCAAAAAAATTCAAAATTCAATAACTTTATTTCTTTAGGCTTACAAAATAAGCACTTAGACAAGTCAAATTTTATACATAAACAGTTTTATAGATTATCAACTTCGATCAAAAATAAGGAGTTCGCGGCCTCCCCCGTAGATACCTAGAGCCTTACAAAAATGTCACTCAAAATTGGGTTCGTTTTGTTTTGACGCAGACAGTTTGCGCAGAGCCTGACAAGTTTTTTCCATACGGAACAAGAGATTGGTGGAGTCGAATTCATTTTATTTTATTTTGTAAGTAGGTAGGTACCTACCTGAGAATTATATACCTACCTACTCAGTTTATTTTCTATAAGGATTAATTAACAGAATTCAGGTAAAGATAACGAATCATTTATTGATGAAACTATAAATTGGTGTCTCAACAGTAGGTATTTATACAAAAGGGTCATTTCAGACATACAATAATTTAAACTTACAATACAATTTCAGGCAGGCACTCTAAATTAAAAAGAACTGGTTCCTGTCTGCGGCTTTGCACGAGTTTTTTTTACGGGAAAAAAATAAACGTTTTATAAATTCATACTTCTGGTAGGTAGGTAAGAACCTAGTCTTTCTTTTATTAGAGAGTCTACGCAAATGAAATTTTAGGGCGGGCCAACTAATTATTTTAAAAATCATCAACTAGTAATATTTAAACTTATTTTTATGAAAAATATATTAATACATACTATAAATGAAAAAAAAAATTTAGAAGAAATAGCCTCTCCATTTATCAATTTAGAACAAAATTAATATTTTAACATAGGCAAACCAAACAACAATATTTTATGCTGATTTCACAAGTATATGACTCACATCTCAATATACGGGTAAAAAATATATATAAACTTACTGAAAATAAGAAATTCCATCCTTTTTCAGCACTTTGGACGAGTGATTCTTGCATTTTTTGTACCCATGCTTTTTGTCTGAACGCTAAAATGACACTAGTTGAAAAGCTTTCCTAACATGTCAAAATGTCTCTCTTTTGCTACTGAAGGTTGTGGCGTGCGCATTGTGAATCTAAGGGGGGCCGGCAAAGCCGGACATTTTTGATCGATGATTATCAAATAAGAAACAAAATGTCATTGATTTTGTTCGCTTCAATTTTTTGTCCACTAGTGGAAGAAGCGAAAAATAAGGACCTACATAACCTGAGTTACTTAAAAACCAAATGCTTTTCCAAGTAAATACTTTAACGAAGCATTTACTTTAACGAAGCATTTACTATTCATGAGTGATGTTTACTAGGTATCAAATCAATTTAGAAATAGTATATACAATTTTACAATTTTATTTTATACAATTTTGTAGGTATAAAAAACCTTTCTAAGGTAGGTACGTACCTATAAATAATTTGGGTATTAGGAATGTTATCTTAAGAATCCGGCGACAGCTGCTCGCAACTTCAATTCGTGAATTATTATGTCCCTTAATACCAAAAATGATGACTGAAAACTTGTTGAATCTTCGACATTGTGTTGTTATTCTGTAACTAGACAATATAAGCTATGTTCCTAAACAAACAAAACGTACGATATTGTTGTTTTTAATACAAAACAAATAGGACGAAAACATGTCATTTTAGACGTAAAAATATGTTAAATTCGATTTTGCATATTTTTGCTTACATTTCATTATAGGTGTGTATTATTAAGAAAAAAACCAACCAGGGACCTAGATATATACTATTCGAATACAAAACACCACATGATATAGTAGAAATATGCTCGAATTACAAATCATTTTGGTAGTACGTTTGTATGGACAAATCATCATCCGCAGGCCTCTTAATATAACACCTATAACACAAGATCTGCTTACTTTGGGGCAAGATGATGCTGTGTGGTGTGGGTTTTCCAACATTATTTGTATACAAAACTTTCTTTCTAGATTCAAGATTATTTACACTCTTTGATCATTGATAGGTACATGTCTAGATATAGACTGTTATATCAGCGCCGTAAAAGCGTAAAAAAATAGTCCAAATGCTGGTCTCTAAATCTTCAACCCGTGCTCAATTACTTTTTTCTTTGAGCATATTTTGTAGACACTCGACGCTATGATAAATAATCACTACTTACAATTGATATCATGGTTGCCTCTTCTTATGGCTGATAGTGATAACGCAAACTAACGCTCTATCTAACATACAAACAAAACTTACCCTATCAAACATAAATAAAATAAATAAATAAATGATGCTGACAATTCACACAGCGTGACACATTGCACACACACATTACATGCTCTACACACAGATCCATAATACACATAATCGCGTCGACAAAGCCATCCAGCCCCAATCAGAGGCACCTAACACAGCTGGTTCTACAGATTACTGGAGATTAAACAGGAAGTCGGTGAAAATAGGTCTTTGTTTACTTCGGGATCTCAATGACTTACAATACAATACAAGTAATTTGGTTCAATGGTTGAGTTTGATTGTTTTGTGTGTTTACCTATCCGAAATTTTGTTTCCAGATTTTGGAGACGGGACAAAATAATGGTCCAATGGCTTATAAATGTGGGCCATTGAATCTTGCCCGCCTAATATCTAGGCTGCGACCAAGTTTATCTATATCCGTACTAATATTATAAAGAGGAAAAATTTGTTTGTTTGTTTGTGTGTTTGTTTGAAGGGAATAGGCTCCTAAACTACTGGACCGATTTGAAAAATTATTTCACCATTAGAATCAACATTATCCCTGATGGAGGCTGATAGGCTATAGAATATTTTCAAAAAAAATAGGGATCCGTATGAAAACTTCGGTACCTAATGTAACCCAAGGTGTGAAAAAAATACCATAAGAAATCGTTATATCGCGTACGCTGCGGAAACGATTGACATTAGAGCAAAGTGATGTACTACAGTTTTATAGAAGACATTCATATCAACAAAAAACTACTATACCATGTTCAAATATGTAGTATTAACGCCGAAAAATCCTTATGTACCAATATTACTGAACTAAAACTAAAGTATTTACAGCAATAGAAGGCGTGACATTTATGATTGTTTCTATGATGTCAATGTGTTAGAGTGCACGAATACTTACAGAGGGACTGACGTCTATGACAACACTTCAGTTATTTTTCTACTGGGATTCCGTCCCTTTCTTCGACCATGTTTATCGGCTTCAAAGTTTTAAATAGCTCCCTCATGCATAGCATGTTCGGCTACATTGCGTGACTCTTGCTTTATTTTAATTACATTTATTGCATGTTCTAAAAAGCTTTCGTAGCTACTTAAAAATACCATGAATCAATCATACCATGAAAGATTAAAATATCTACACATATCATGCTGTGTACCTACTACATTGTGTTAGGAACATGTTTTTAGGCTTTAAGTAAACATGAGGTCTTCAAAATTATCTAGTAGCAGGTAGTGTAGATACCTCCTTGGTAGCTAGGTAGATATGTTAAAACAAACAATGACCGACTCGCCTTGTATTGCGTGCTCTACATTTTCATGTGCGACTTTGACAGGCACTCTACGGGTTTATTTATTTATTTGACACATAAAACAGAACACGATCATAATTAAAAAAATACAAAGACACAATATTATGATCTAGATTGGATCCCCAAGTATAAAACACAGCACACAGCAAAATGTATACAGAGTAAGTTTTGTGTAAACTAAATATTTAAACCAAAGAACACAAATGTAACTAAAATTTAAACTTTAACGTTAGATAGGAAATTTTTAATCAATGAAACACTACAGAGCTGATTTCGCTACTTCGTCAGTCGTGACGTCACCCTCAGTCGTGACGTCACCGTTAGTTATATTTTAGAACAAAGGAGTACGTATTTTCAATGCTTAAGACTTGTTTTATTTACACCTAGATAAATGCACACTTTTCGCGAGCTTTTATCAGAGTAAATAATTGTTTATAATGTAATGTCATTATTTTGTTGTATAACCGCGCTTACATCCTTTTTATTCAGTTCTTCATTTACCCCATCTCTCAATTATCCATGTCATTATGTTCATCTTTCATCCTATCTCCTCTAGATCCCTCATTTTCCTCCATTTTCTGTCATCTATGTCGCTCATTTTCCATCGTTGCTCTGGGAAGCGGTGGACAAATTTTCAAGTGAGTGATAATCCATCCAACACTTCCCGATACACAACGGTACCTGGCACAAGCTGCACATCAGCCTGACCTGGGAGCGTTTATGCAGCATCTTGCAAGTCCAACATAATTCATCATGTGGTCCTGCGCCTGACCTCTCCCCGGTCGTGTCGGTAAGCCGTGCACTGGCTTAACTGGTTTGTATGGGAAATGCCTTACGATTTGTGGCAAACTAGATAATTTTATTACATGTAGATCGCAGAAAATATTAAAAACCACGAAATTATTTTAATTGCGCCAAAGTTACCTAATCCAACCACCTGAAAATACGTATATTTATTAGTATATATTTAATTGGTACCCATATTACAGCACCAGGTGATGATTAACCTTATAGTCCACGCGATTGAAATCGCTTCTCTTCGAAAAGCTTCTCGAGATCAGCTGACCCCGGTTGTAAGAGTCGGAAATTCCATAAACCCGTCTTCACCATGGCTGCACCATGGAGCAGCTCCTAACAGTAGGCAAATACTAAAAAACCTAAAATATTTTGCTCTACAATTTAAAAGAGATCTCCTAATTCTCAAAAACATTCGTTTTATCAAAATAAAATACAATCTCGTTAGCGTTTAATTTAGCGCACCTAATCAACGGCTCTGTTTATTATAACTACAGAAATGAAATTAAATTGTAGGTACATATATTATGTAGGTACTCGAACGAGCTTCAAAAACCATTATCAGTTATGCAAAAAGAGATACGTTATTACATATTTTGAACCTTAATTCCATCAGAGAACAGTCCAAATGGAAGACCTATAAATGCACTCTAGCGTGAGAAATTAATTCCAGATATCGGCGGGAGCAAAAAACATGGTTAGAAGAGATGTGTTTTCGAATGACCAACTCGCGCGACACATGCAGAATGATTGGGTCCGCGTTGTTTGATTTACTCGACCTATTTGTTACCGCCTCGATGCACATCGCTTCTCCCTGTTTTGTTTCTATGTTTACCTTTTGCTATATTTGTTGTTTGTCTTTCATATTCAAACGCAATGCTCAGTCAAATTCTAGGTAGGGTAGAGTCCGGATAAATGCCCCTGGAAACCGAAAAAAGGCTTTGGCTAACTACAATGTAGCCTATAATTTGGCGTGTTTTAAAAAACTATAATCTGACTTAAAATTCCTAAATAGTGAAATGGGTTTGGAAGAAACACTTCGATAGCGCGATCTTATTTTTCAAGTGGCGAGATATAGTTAAAATTGGAGTCTAATTTAGTTTGATGTGATGAATGAGTGATGGATGACTCATGGCTGAAACGATGAATGAAAAGATCTCTTGTTTACGCCTGTTGCCATGGAAACCATTAATGACCGATTATGAAAATTATCCTGTGATGATGTTTTAGATACGTCTTAGGGCGCACATAATCTATCAATCCCTCGAGCAACCAATTTTTATGGGAACAGCTCAAATTTAACGTTTATACAACAACGAAATAATCATCAAAATCAATTTAGAATTGGTGAAGACTATCACCGAAATTGTTGTTGCTAGTAGTGATTTTTCAAAAATGTTGTATTTTTTTTAATTGGCGGGATAAATGCTAATCCATCAGAAAAACATTTTTATAGGACAAATTCAGGATCATTTCCAATCCAATGCAATAGCAAAATAATTTTCGGATAAATTCGATAATTTTTGGAAATCGAAGTAATCATACATATAAAAAAAAATACGAAACAATACTTGAGTGCGATTTTCGTAATTAAGAATTCTGGCAGTGGGGCCACTGAGGCGACTATCCGGACTTTACCTTACGTGTTCTTTGATCCGTATGATCCTTATTAACCCACATGATCCGATCGCTTACGATTGTACCTCTACACTTGATTCATTATTCATACGAATATCGCAAGGAAAATGACTACACCGCAAACGTCGAGCGATATTTTCAGTTGGCATTTTATTTGATCTCATGTTATTATTCTACTTGTTTTTAGAGAAATCCTCAAGAGCAGGGCTCTGCCTAATCCGTTGTTTTGTAGATATTTTGTACGTTTGTGTTTTGTGAAGTCAGTCGGGAGGTTGCTTCAAATAAATTGTCTGTATTCTGATATTCTCTGCTCCTCTAAAAAGTGACTTTTCACTCGGTTCTAGAATCGAAGATATTTTTTGTAAACAATGACTTATGAAAACTTAACAAAACCTGATAACAACAGCAGCAGAAAACAGTAAGGTAGCAGAACAAAGACGCTAACGCATAATTGTGCATGCGCAGCGAAAAATGTGCTTAATTGCGCTCGAAAACGGACAAGACGAATGTAATGACGAATGAAAACTATCAAAACCAGCGATTAGTTTGATGATAGTAGCGTCGTAAAATATTTTTCGCAAATGTTTAATTTGTTTGGTCGTGAGAAATTTTTGTTAACAATATGATTAACCATTTTGTTAACCATACACGCGGGGAGGTCCCCGCGTTCTGTTTCCGACAGTGGAAGCTTAGTGAATAAATCGTGTTCAGTTGGCGGCCTTCCGCAATAAATACATAGATAGAGGCATGTTATGACCTGAGGATTGTGGATACTGTGCGGCGCAGTGCTCGTAGGGTTTCCATGTTTACGATAAAAAACAAATTCGGACGAAACTGACTTTTCTGTTTTAGCAGAAAGGCTTGAAATATCACACAATATTTAGTTATACATTCACTTTAAAATAATGATTAAATTAATATAAAACAAATATTTAAGGGGCCATACAAAAAACGCGAGTTTTTTGCCTGTTTTGTAGACAATGGTACGGAACCCTTCGTGCGCGAGTCCAACTCGCACTTGGCCAGCTTTTTATGTTTTACTATAATTTCAAGAGCATTAAGCAAGCCCACACCTCCCTCAAAAAAGTGTCCAATGCTCCCATAGCATAATTTTTACAATTAACTTCAAAGTACAGTTATTTGGGCAAACTTTTTACAGTGGAATGAAAAATACTTATACAATGGAATGAAAAAAGACCAAAAACACATAATTATCTTGCCGGTAGAAAAACGAGAACATTTTTTTAATCTGAAATCGCGACAAAATACTTACTTACTTTGAAGTATCTCAAATCACAAAAAGGCTTGTAACATTGACAACTCAATGAGATAACCAATAGTTTATAGTAAAGGTAACTGTATTTTTAACGACTAAAATAAACTACAAAACCAAAAGTAAAAAAATAAAGCACCGTTGTGGAATTAAGGGGAGGGGGGTCTGATTGGATGCCCATACCTCCCGACTGCCTAATGATCCCCTATCTCCCCTACATCCCTTGCATGCAGGGGACTGGCAGCTGAGGAAGCTCGGTCAGGTATAGGAGGAGGAGTGTCCATTACGTAAGTATTATTAATATTCTCTGCATAAACTTACACCGCACCGTAATCAATAAGTAAACCTATGCTAGCAAAGATTTATGAAGTCGGTCAAGTCCAGTTTTATCAGGTCACTATGGAAACCCTAAGCGCTAATAGGTCACGTGTCGCCGCGCAATTAGCCAGCGGGATTGGCAATTGGAACCCGGCGCATAATTGCATTTACCACTCTATTTGAACGGCGATAAAAATGAATTTGGAATTAAAGTTATCAGATTTTATTCAGTTCGACATAAATTAGGATATTTTGTTTCAGCTGTGGGAGAATGTTACGAAAATACTGATGATACGACAAGAAGTCTATTTTGATCATAGAAGGTAGGAATAGACTAGTCCCACTTACCTATGCAAGGTATGCAATGCAACGCATTGTAAGGGACACTTGAATTTGTCCGAAAACAAATGGCCCAGAGACATACTTCTAATCGTAGATACCTAACCTACACCACGCCATTTAAAGCGTCCTAAGCTGCCTTCCTACTTGTCGCGCCAGATCAGCGTGGGAAGTAAGGGAGGATGTCCAGTCCACACGCTGTAACACACTACCTCAAGCACCCACCACGGTCACCACGGAAGACCCTATGACACGATTAGCTCTATCATAGCACACGCTGAGTGGTAACCATTTTGCCGCATCTCCTTTATTTTATTTTTAAATGTTGTGTGCTATTAGTATTTTATGTGACAACATAATTTTTTTTGTACCTACGTTTAGTTTTGATATTACTACACCATGCGTACGCATGGTATAGTAATGTCAAAACTAAACAACACACAACAACAACAAAAAACAACACTGGGTGTACACCCAGTGTACGTATTTCTAGATCTTAGCATCGTAATCGTAACCCGTCTCGCCTTAGGGTCAGTTCACACCGAGACGCAATATGATGCAACACTGCGCGCACTTTTTAAGATAGTGTTTCAAAATATAATTTTATGTAACAAACAGATAAAACATTTTATTGACATAAATTGAAAACTGCACGAGATTGCGTCTCGGTGTGAGCTGACCTTTACGTTGCATACGTCTGATCAGTTTCGTTTCGTTTTTTGTTCCTGCCTAGAATCAACGATCTTAAGTACCTACTAACGTCATAATATGACCTGAGAGAAATTTACAAACAATCAGAACCCTCCTTGTAGTCGGTTAAAAAAGCCAATAACCATAATAATATGACTAACATGCCAAAGTGGATCATCTACTTAGTTTTTTCAAAAATTTAATCAAGATTACTTAGATCCCATTATTTTAAGAAACCCTTTTTACCCACACCTCCCCACTGAAGTTCCGAATAAGAAAAATAACAAACAAATAGTTGAAAAAGACATATTATACTGTAGTATATAACATAGATGGGTACTGAAACCACCAAAACTTTGTAATGACCCCCGAGTTTTGGTACCTGTCGCGTTTGTTGGAAGATGTTATTTATTCCTCTGTTTATATAGGACCGTATTAACATATTATTACTAAAGGGCAACTTCCGGTTACTTTACCATGGCTACATAAATATAAAGTGAAATTACACCTTACGGGCATGCAGTTCGATAAATAAATGAAACTTGAGCTAAGATGAAAGAAAGAAATTAAACAAGGGAGACATTTTTCACGCTGAAAATGAAACGACCGAGAAAATTAAAAAACCTGGGTCAAGTATGCTACGATACGAAAATAAAATGGGTTCCTGTCTGTATCCCAACATATAAAAACTGTTGAGTATCGTGATAGGATTAACCAATTTTAACTTAATTACATTATGAATGAAAGCGGGTTAACAACGAACCTAATTCATCATTCACATTCATCCCTTAACATTGTAATAGTAAAATAACCAGACTGAGTCTACTACTACTAATAGGCTACTTGACTACTACTGGGAAATAATTCTAACGTCAATGCGTTAGAATTACTCTGACAAAAACAATGCAAAATGTAATTAACATTTCTTCAAGGCCACGTGTTAGTTATAAAAACTAGTAATTTAAAGTTTGAATAAAATAATGGCGCGCCAAAACGATAATCTCTGTCATGACTCCGGTGACATGACTTGATGACGTCACACCACTCACGTTGTTCTGCAACAACACGCACTGAAATCTGTGATTGGTGTGAGGTCACCAGCGATGCAACCAAACACAGAGCGTTTTCGGTCACGTGATCATATATCGTTTTTTTACCTTAAATAAGCATATTTTAATAAAAATCAAGAAAATCCGCTTTGTTACGTTATCGATGACTAAGTTGAAAACAGAAGAACAGAAAGTTGAACACACTTAGAAATATTAAGAAATTAATAAATCCCAAAAATTTACGATCTCGACGGGATTCGAACCCGCACCATTGCATGTAAATTTAGTCATTGAGCAGAATTGGATAACTTCATTGTTTCCTCTGTAGGCGGCGCTGACGGCGTAAGTGCCGAAAGAACTCCCAAAGATTTTCGGCTCGGCGAGATAAGATCACGTAGCTTAGTTGGAAAAAGAGCAACCCTGCGCTGAAGGGGAAGGTGCGGGTTCGAATCCTGTCGAGATCGTAAAATTTTGGGACTTATTAATTTCTTAGAGATTACCCAGAGTACTATAATAAATAAAAAACCTTAGAAATATTATACAAAGGAATACTTAGTTACCCAAACAGGAAGCGACAACTGGCGGTCTTATCGCTCAAGAGCAATCTCTCCCAGACAAACTTGAATATTACCTTGAAAGCTTCATCGATAGGGAAGTTTGAAGTCGATTCCTATCATCCCAAAAACATTATGCTTTTAGGAAGTTCAGTTTATACCAAACATCCTAAAAAAAATTACCTAGGTGTACCTAGGCTATAAAACACCTAATTTAACTAACAACACTTCCAACTTACCGTTGTTAATTATTTAACATTCCTATAAAACACCTAGGTAATTTAACGTTCAAACTAAACTCAAAATATTCTGAGTGAATACTCAACGCAAAACTACTTCAAAAGTCCATGCACATAACAGCTTGTGCAGCTCATTTGTATGTACACTTACCTGCATGCCATGCTTTTAGCGGAACCCTAATGAGATTACGCAAAGCATTAAGTATTATGATAACATCAAAGAGGCTGTTTATCAGAGAGTGTGACCGGGGACGCGATGGAAACAGCCTAGGGTTGCCACTCAGCACACAAACAATACCTACCCGGTACTGATAGTATGGAAATTGGTTGGTTGTAGGTGCGGAAAGGTTGTAGAGAATGAAAGAAGGTATATATATTATTTATTTAAAATATATAGTATCGAACCCCTTTTTTGGCACTTATTACGGTGTTAGAAACTCGTAAGTATGTCAAAAAGTCAATTACTTTATTTCTTTACGCTTACAAAATAAGTACTTAGACAAGTAAAATTTTATACATAAACAGCTTTGTGGAAAGATTGCATGGAGCACTCTTTCCACAAAGCTGTTGACATACTTACGAATTTCTAACACCATAATAGGTGCTAACTCATTTAGTGGAAGGGAAGAAATGTCTGGTTTAACGATTGATACCGACAAATAAACAAGTCGACGGATAAGAGTTTCTGAATGGTGTGTTTTGTGTGCGATAGATTTCAAGTCGACGGATAAGAGCTTCTGAGTGGTGTGTTTTGTCTGCGATAGATTTCAAGTCGACGGATAAGAGCTTCTGAATGGTGTGTTTTCTGTGCGATAGATTTCAAGTCGACGGATAAGAGCTTCTGAATGGTGTGTTTTCTGTGCGATAGATTTCAAGTCAACGGATAAGAGCTTCTGAGTGGTGTGGTTTGTGTGCGATAGATTTCAAGTCGACGGATAAGAGCTTCTGAATCTACTAGTAAAGTCTGATAATGATGATACAATTAAATAGAAAATGTATGTACCTATTGATGATAACATAATACTGAATAATGTTATAAAAATTTCAACGATATTAGCAGCCCTGCTTGCAACAGGTACAGCAAGCCGCCATGTTGACACGTACCTCTGCACTAGATACTGTGTCGGGCTCCCTAGAGAGCAAGACGAAGTCGACTACTATACATATAGGTATGTGGAATTAGTGGACGACCTATATTGATTATAGAATATGCCTTTAAATAAATACTTTACAGAGTATGTAAAGAAGCTACCAGAGAACCGACATTGTCTGCTAAATTAATTATCTATTAAACCATGCGCCTAGAATGATAGTTATGCAAAAAAGCACCACATAATATGTAAACAAATAAAACAGGAACGATGAAATTGACGTGTGAAAAAGCAGTTGTATCGGATCAATGATCCGTTGGGAACTTTTTGTTTGATCAGATGCAACCAATCTGGTCATATTATCAGATGGGAATAACCCGTGGGAAGTAGCCGAAACTCTTCGATTAATAAATTAATTGAAGCCTACTCTATTTATAAGTAAGTATTTTAGTAAAAATTCAAACTTATATTTTCACTAATATTCACATAGCCTGCTCTAGTTATTCTAGCTTCTCTGTTCGATAGCAATCCCTCCCCCATCCACAGACGAGGACAATGCTGGCCGCAGGGACTTCGCCCGACCACTATAGGAATCACTATTTTCAATCATTCTCGAAGATATTGCTTCGAGTGAGAGAAAATTGCACTAGATATCCCACTAACATTATAAATGTGAAAGTTTAGATGGATGGATGGATGGATGTTTGTTACTCAATCACGCTAGAACGGCTGAACGGATCTGGATGAATTTTGGCACAAAATGTCTGGAATAGCACTTTTCTGCTGGCTACTTTTCATCCCGGAATTCCCACGGGAACGGGAATTACGTGGGCGAAACTGCGAGGCGCTGCTAGTGACTAATAAGTAATAAAGTAAGCAGTAGCAGATATTTTGTCAGTTTAATGAAATTGGTTCAGTATCGGAGCGTTTTAAATCTGTTGATGTCGTAAGATATTATGTATAAGACGAGATTTTTACGCACGTCGTGTTTTATAGGCGTAGGTCAGCGCACCGCTACGCATTTATTTTTCTACTTTATCGCGTTCCTCCATTGCTGAAGGTTGTGCCTGTCCTGAAACGCTTTCACTGGGACGCTGACAAGCTGCTTCCATAACTAGGTACTACTCTATCTTCGGCCTGTTTCAAGGCTAGAGGAAAAGTCAGTCCGATTACTGCTTTCATTTAAAGATAAAGACATATTTATTTGACTCAAAGAACAGCACAGACGGAGAAGTATAAAGTCGGTAGGTAAAATACAAAATTGAAGAGTTGGTACTCAGGTAGATATAGATGGATGACAGAGAATATCTGGCTGGGAGAAGTTCACTTGCATTAATTCTAAAGAAGCCTAATTTCAGAAGACAGCCCAGAACATGTTTCGGAATTCGAATCAGAATTCTAGAATTATTCAGACACATTGCCAGCAAAACTAAAAAAGGCTCGTGGCCATGCTTGTGGCAAAGTAGACGGTAAACTGTGGCAACATCGGAACTTTTGACTCTATGCGCGTTTTGAAAAACCCATCGAGATGGAAACTCGTCAACCATTATTATCATGATCGAACCTGACGAGCAGCAAAATAGGCTATTTGACTACATTAAAAATAAGTTCAAAATTTTTTCATCCTAACCAGGAACCCAAGGCATCCCATCACTAGTATCTTTAACACTCCTTTCTGTAATTCTAATAAAGGCCTACAGGCTCCGGTAGTTCAGCTTTGTAAACAATATAACAATATTGTCAAACAAGCTCCTGATATAGACATATTCAGTGATAACCTCAATAAATTTAAAATTAAAGTGTTGGAACATTTCCAGCATGAGCTCCTCATTTCATAGATCTGATTATTATTATTTTTAGTTTAAATTATGTTTCATAAGCTTAACGACCTACATGTTTCATGATCTCTATTTTGTTTTGTTTTATATAGGTACTGATTTGATCTCATTATAAAATAATATTATAGTATATAATTATGTTAATAAATAGTTTATTTAGTTTTTAATATTTTCGAACAATGTTGTGTCCGCCTGTTATTAGCGTATATATTAGAACCTATTTTATATAACTTACCTATCTATAAGAATGCTCTATGTATACGCTGTTGGCGTTCCTTTCTTAATAAATAAATAAATAAATCCTAGTCAGTGACAAGACAACGTAACAAAGCGAAAACAAATGATTTTTATTAAAAATATGCCTTTTTTTAGGTTAAAAATGGGATTACAACAAGATAAAGTTAAAAACTACAACCCGACTACGTGAAAGTTACATTGACGAAATAGAATGACGTATCGGTCATATTTGATAGGCATAGAGTTGAAAATGAAAATAGGTCGTAGGTATTGTAATTTTTCTCTATGGGGCCTGCAGCCTGCGGCTACCTAAATTTTAATACGCGTTTTGAAGGCTTATTCGGGGTCGGAGCCCTAAATCCTATCACCATCGGGGTATTGAGACGAATCAATCGATACATAATTTGTTGAAATCGAACCAGTAGTTTCAGCGCTACGTGGGAACAAAGAAATCGGCCACATACATACAAACATACAAATATACAAACATACAAACATACAAACATACAAACATAGGGTGCTAACCTCATAACCCTCCCCTGTTGGTAGTCGGGTAATTACACATTTTTTGATACATGATCATTTGATGATCAGATTATCGTTTTGACGCGGCATTATTTTATTCAAACTTTAAAATTAGTTTTTATAAATACGACTGGCCTTGAAGAAATATTAATAACACTATGCATTATTTTTAACAGACAATACGTTAGAATTATTTCCCAGTAGTAGTCAAGTATTGCGTATAGCACCCGAGACGTCTTCATTCTGATGATAATCATGTTGCAACTGGCACAAAACAACACCAAAATGTGAACATTTTTAGCTGGAACTCTGCGAAAACCTTTTACTATAATTAAGACAGATGTGTGTGAATCGTTATCCCAATGGAAAAGTCACATCAATTAAAACATTCGTTGGAAAATAACTTTTCCGACAAAAGGATTAGTATTTATAAGCTTCTGAGTGGGGAAGCTAAAACAATTTAAAATTGAGAATTGGAAATTGGTAGGTGTCAGTTTAAATTGTAAAAACAAGATAGGTAGGTATCTAACACTACATTACTCGTTTTAATATGGTGTCGACTGAGTTGGTACAAAACTAAACTACTTAATTTGACAGCACTAAAAAGACGGAAACGGATGTTGTGTGAATGCCCCTAAAAAGAAGTATGGTACGTACCTACCACACTATGGGTGGTATGGTACTACGTACCTGCCATCAAAAGGTACTTTTACTAGTTGTATAATGTAGTAGATAAACTCTTTTATAGAACCACATAAAGTTAAAATTTAAATACAATAAACAAATAAATGTTGAGAATCGATTAAGTACAAAGGATGGCCTTATCGATATGAGCGATCTCTTCCAGACACCATTGGGATGGACTGGACTTAGTATAATAGGGTCGAAGAAGTTATCAAATCACACTTATATAGTAAAATGTGAAAGATAAGTGGTTTGGACGGTTGCTACCTCTTTATACCTAAAACTACTGAACGAATTGGACTGAAATTTTCGGTAGTTATAGTTCTATAACTGTAATAACATACAGGCTACTTTTTATCTCGGAAAAACGCATGCGAACCATCAAAGTAAATATCTGACAAGGAAAGCACTCAATATTTTTGTTATATTTAGTACAATTCGGACAAAAGGTCAACGTCAACCCCCGACTTACATTATTTACAAGCTCTCAAAGATTCTAACCTTAAAACATTCATATTCTGTCACAAAAAGTCGATGTTTTCTCGCAAAAGTTTTTCCTATGCAAATGTGTTATGTTTGGAAAAACAAGAACTGTTCGGCACACATCATGCTGAACGTGAAAATAATCTTAAAGTTATTTTAATAATAGGTATTTTGGTGACTATACCTACTTCGTCCACGCATTTATTTTCTTTGAATGAATGGAATATTTCATACTTTGCTTCTTTTTAAACATAGGTGAGTAGTTAGTTGAGTTGTAGTTAGTTCAGTTGAGCTACCTGTAGACTTTTTGCAACAGTCTGCAGTTAGCTCAATTGTTTCAATTATAAATACTTGTTTTAATTTAGTTCTATTATTTGATTGTAATTTTCTTAGTTAATAAAGTATTATTTCATAATAGGTTCGATATTTATCGAGCCTTTTCTATATACGCGTAATCTATCGGCTCAATAAATATCGAACCGACAGATTACGCGTCTATGGAAAATTTTAAAGAAGAAAATAAATGCGTGGTGACTTTTAGCCGACTCCGGAGGTCAGTCTCAACAGAGAATGCATGGACGAAGTATAGGTACTGTGTAAGAATCTATATATAATAAGAATCTCTCTATCTAGGCAGACATAGAGAGACCGAGACCATGCACCAGGAACAAAACTATAACTAACAGTATAGTTTTTTTCTCATAACAATATTACCTATAACTGTAAAAGTTTGTATGTTTGGATGTTTGTTAGCCCTTAACGCAAAAACTACAAGTTCGGTTGGGTTGAAATTATTCATAGAGGTATTTCTAGGCCTGTATCTATCCCTATCAAATACGATCCCGAAATAACGCAATCGAAGCCGCTGACAGAAACTAATAAATATTAAAAATGTTATTTATAAGCTACTCGTCGGATCTTAGATAAAAATGGAGTAGATACCTACCACTTACTCGAAGCAAGTACGCTCAATAAAACTTTTGTTTCGCTCCGAAGAGCGCAATACGATATTTTTCATGAGATGACCTACTTTATCGTATATTCGTTCAAATAAGCCTTCACAGTATTGGAAACGTGTGACGGGTGATACTTAAAGTATGCATTGCCAAAGAGATATGCAAAATAAATCGTGCACTTTGACCATCTGCTATCTATTGAAATGTGAAAGCCATCTGCTGAAAATTTGATGTGCTCCTTGTCGTCGTTTCAAATAACTTTAACGTTAGGTGATTTGAAACACCTCAAATACCAATAAGGTAGCCTGGGAGAAATCGTTTTCAGCGATAAGGTACTTTTTGTTGTCGATTTCATTGACAGAGCACTACTTATTCGATTTTTTTTCTTTCGTTAATGGTTCTGCATCTTGTCGACGCAATTCTGCCAATGTCCGTGCTAAGTGTCATAAACCTTTCTGAGTTTTTATAACCAAAGTTCCAAAAGATTAACGACAATAAAGATTAACAGAGTGATCCGAGGATGTGATTGGGAAACCATAACCTTTAATAGAAAATAACACAAATAATACAGATAGCTATCTAATTTAAAAGATAGGCTAAGTGAATAAGAAAGGTATGAACAACTAAATCTAACTTTACTTGTTCGATTGGAGCTCTTTTCTACAAACAATTATTATATTTTAAGCTCGATTCCAAAACGATTATTTGATTACTATTATTATTTTGTTTTTTTGTTATGCGAGTCCTTACAACTCTTCTCGAGCTTCAAGAACGTGTTCGTGATGATGGGCTGAACCTGCAGTTCACGCAATGCCAGTGAATTGCCATAAACCACCAGAGATGTATACCAAAGTGCTTACCTTAAGGTGGGTGCGAACCTCTAATTCCCCACACAAACGTACTTTCCGATTCATTTGGTAACACGTCCCCGTTTTCAATGAAATTTTGCATATACAACCAGGTAAGAAATACTATGTTTATACAGTTTTAGTTTTTCAAAAAATAAAACATAAATCGCTTGAAAATTAATTTCATGAATTTTCGCTCTCGGTACAAACATACCTAGCTATTTCTCCGATTATGTCTGTAAATTTTAATTACAATAAAGAGTGTAGTTTCCAAATGAATCGGAAAGTACGTTTGTATGGGAGCATAGAGGTTCGCGACCACCATAAAAGATGTTTTATTTTTCTGATAACCTATTAGTTTAAAGAGCCTCTATCAAATGAAGAACTAACCTCATAACCCTCCCCTGTTGGTAGTCGGGTAAAAAACAAGTAAGTAGGTATAATAATCCACAGGAAATTGAGTGAAACCCAATGTTCCAATTATACCTATTGTTTCATCAATGAAACAAAGCCTAATGACATGACATAGCGTGTCTTTGTAAACACGCAAAGTATACCTGTTGAATTCGTTCTTCGATTTTCGACTTTATGGACTGATATTTGATATATCAGGCTTCATTTTTTGAAGAATACTCCGTTTATTCAGGAATGTGAACGTAGATGAATAGTATTTACCGGAACTTGAAGTCTGTTTTTTCACAGAGTTTTTTAAAACACTCCAAATTATTGTTGAAGTCTTTACAATCTTGAAGTTGGAATATTCTATAGATTGTGGTCCCATGTAAAATAGTTATTGTAAAAGTTAATTAAACGTCGTACAGGAGATAGAAAAAAATAAAGGACATGTAACACTAGGTTGAATTAGGATTTTACAGCAGTTAGGGCGCTTCAACACCGGTTAACCGCGGGGGTGGCAGACCGCTTTTCCAGTAGTAATAAACAACCGATTCTGATAACCGACACCAAACGTCGACCGCGGCGGTTTCACCGCGCGGCCAACCGCAATTACCTTAAGGGCCTTAAGTTTAGGTAGTAGAAGGAAGTAGGTTTAACGATTGTTAGACTGAACATAAAGCGCTCCCAAACGCTTGGGCTTAACACATTCCGCCGCTCATTTTACTTCACTACTGAGAAAGCATTATGCATGTGAGATCCTCCTCAACGGTGTAAGACGCTCGTGCCTCGGAAAGCACGTTAAGCCATCGGTCCTGCGCCTGACCTCTCCCTGGTCGTGTTGGCCTGCCGTTCTATCGGATTATGGAAGTGAGAGAATATAGAGTGCACCTGTGTTTACGCACACACTCGTGTACTATAATATATCCTGCGCCTCGCTTGTATCTGTTGGGACTGACCGCCGTGGCCGAAGATTCGGCTACTATACGACTTACGTCCACTGCTCAACGTGCCTGCACCAAAAAAGGAGAGTATTGCTATTTTCACACGCCTGGCAGACGGAGAAGTGATCGTAGTGGAGTTTTTGAGTTTAGAGTTTTTTTCTGGTTATTTTCTATGTTTTATAAAAAAATATCTATCTATGTAGACAAGTAGGTAGGTACTGTATAATCTGAGACCTTTATTAACAAAGAAAATACAATCAATTAATAGAAACAAATCAGAACTAGTAGTTACTATTGAAACAATTGAGCTAACTGCAGACTTTTGGACACAATCTACAGGTAGCTCAACTGATCCATGTCAATACTAGTCGGAAGCGACCACAAGACGCTGTATGCCCCGCTGTATGGCAATGCTGATTATGTATATCAGTCATCAAATAGACCATAACAAAAGCTTTGTTTAGCTTGAGGCTAGATGATGTGTAAATTGTCCAGCATTATTAATTTAATTAAATAAACAGGAGGAAGCTGCTGCACTTCCTCTGGTCGGCCATGGCAGTTAGCTAAGATATCCAAAAATAATATCTCATAAAATGACGGGTCATAAAATTTAGTACGATGATAACCGCATCATTCACAAAGTTCACGTACTACGGCTTCCGGCCCCGGTAGGCCCAGGTGTTATTTGTCCACGGTGCGTGATGAAAAACACCCCTGTGGTCGACCTGCATTCTTTATGACCTCATACTCACGCCTCCGGGCATGCCTGCTTTTCAAGGGTAAAAGTGGAGATAATCTCACGAGGGCGTGTTTGTCGGGACAAATGCGTAGGTTACCTACTATTTTTGTTATGTACTTAGATAGCGTAGATCAGTTCTATGTTTCCAAGTTAGTTTTTCTTGAATAGGCTGAAATTGTAAATGTTTTTTGCAGCCTTTGATATCTCTAAGGTTACCTTCGGTTTAACACATTTAGGCATTTATTTCACGTAAATTTTAAAATGATATGACGAAAATTGGATCGGGGCTTAGCATAAATCTTGCCCATTTTCAACCAATTTAAAATAAAAACGCATAATTTTTAATGTTAACTTCGTAAAAGAGGTTAGGTATTTTTAGATTTGGTTTATCGGAATTCTCACGTTTCAAAATTCTTCTTTAGATATAGAGAATATTCTTCTTTTGAGAATATAATATTTTTCATATTATTATTAAACTCTTGCGAATATTCACCTAAATAGCCATTTAACTATGGCACATTAATAGAATATCAAATTATGAAATTTTGTGATGTGTTCAAGAGTCCTGTATGTAAGGTCTAAAGAAATAAAACACTTTGATATTGATAATGAAATTTAGCAGAGTGGTAGATGGTATCCCGGAGAAGGAAATTGACTGCTTTTATCCTCGAACAGCGCAGGCGGAAGCTCAAAATCGAATGTAATTTGTTTTTTTTTGGCTTAATTTTGGTGAAGTCCCAAATAAAAAGTTTGTATGCTTCACCGGCTCTACCAAAAAATAGTCTGCTTATGACAACAGTTTACATGAACTAGATAACATTAACAGATAGCAATTACTTTAGTGCCTACTATAATACCGATATTAATAAATATTTATTGTTACTTTCTTTGTCTGTAATGGAGTAGGTACTGCTCCGATTCAAATTTTTTTTTTTGCGGCTTTGTTATTTCTGGCTGAGTGATGCACAACGTGAACGAAGTCGCAGACGGCCAGGTGGTATAAATTAATACCTTCCTCAGGTGTAAGAAAAGCCAGGTGTGAGTTCTGTCAATGATTACGGTGCGGAGTGCGCGGTTCTGCGGCAGTCGAGCGCCATCCCTACGCGAAGCCGCCGGGGCGTAGCGAACTCGCTACGAACTCGCGCACGCGAAACTTACGAGTTTTCGTACTAGTTGTGTACTAGGTGTGTTACTTTGCCGTAGAGTGTCGTAGGTGCAAAATGCTGTAGGCGTAGAAATTGTGAGGTTTTGTGTTGGAAAAGTTTGGTTGTAAGACTCGTGAATGGGATTCCTTTCAATTGTTTTGTTTTAAGCGCTGTGTTAAGCTTTTGTGTGATTATTATGATCACGTCTCCATTTATTTCATTTCTATCTTAAAGGTATCTCCCTGAATAACCCTTTGATATATTTAGGTGTGATCCGATATAAAATATGTAGGTGGGCTATATTTAATTTCGTCACGTCACATTTTCGGGACACACGTTCCCCAGAGAAGAGGCTGCTCAGGATATTTATTTATGAATGAAGAAAAGCAATTTAGTACATTTTGTAAAAGTACTTTTAACAATAATTTTGCTTACTTGAATTTAAAAAGTGTGTTGGAAAAAGTTGTATCGCCGGATTGGGCCAAAACGTTTTCCCAGCTATGGGAAAAATCCTCAAAATGCAACCTATAGGCGGCAGCTGCAAATTAGGTTAGGTACAGCCTCGCACGAAAGTGCTTGGGTAGGTACTCAAAACCAATCAATCATCAGCTGATGATAAATCATCTTTTGCAGATGCAAAAAGTGTCAGTGATGATGATGATGACAAATAAAGCTCGGAAAATGTTCTCATAGTTTAACATCAATGATTACTAAGAACGAGTAATAAATAAACAAATATTGCTGGACTATTCACACAGCACCATCTAGAATTTTTTATTATAGTGCTCACCCGCACTGTGGGTTAGGGTGGGGCGCGGGTTCGAGTCCCGCCGAAACCGAAACTTTTTGGGAACTTATTTCATTTCTTAGAGCACCATCTAGCCCTTAACTTAGCAGAGCTTCTGCTATGGGTAATGATTATGGATAACTGATATCCATAATGTTAATATCATAAATTCGAAAATAATGCTGTCTCTCAGTCTGTTACCTACCCTTTCAGGCCTAAACGGCTGAATGGATATTGATGAAGTTTGGTGAGGTCATAGATTACTTCTCTGAAAAATACATAAGTTGCTTGTTTCCGAAAAACGCGCGCGAAGCTGCGCTTGGAAGCTAGTACTTGAGGAGGGTGCGAACTTCTAAGTCCTCATATAAACGAACTTTCCGATTCATTTGGAAAGAACGTCCCCGATTTTAATGAAATTTTGCATACATAATCGTAATATAAGAAATAGCTATGTTTGCAACGTTTTAGTTTTTCAAAAAACAAAATGATCAATATATGAGAGCGAAAGTAATAAAATCGCTTGAAAATGAATTGAAATGAATTTTCGAGTTGCTGACGATACGGACAAAATTTAATGACACAGTGTCCCAACTGACACTTTTGATTTTAATATTTTTTTTAACGTCGATTCGGACACCATCTAAATTATTGAAGCTGTTGAGTCCAGTCAGGTAAAAAAAAATCTAAGGAAAATTTAATAAATTATCCAACATTTAATAAATTATGATAAAGCTAATCAAATTGCTTTTCGCTCTCATTTAATGATGATTATGTATTTTGTAAAACTAAAACGGCACAAACAGCCATTTCCCGATTAAGTATGCCAAATTTCAATACAATAAACGCCGTAGTTGCCAAATGAATCGGCAAGTACGTTTGTATGGGAGCTTAGAAGTTCGCATCCACCTCATAGGCTCCTCGCAAGTGTAGCACGGAGACTACATTATAGCAAATTGGCTCCTCAATCGTGTAATATGAGTCTATTTCACGCACATTAAGATTGTATGCCGCAGAACACGAACTAATTGTGATATATTAACGAGGCCGTGCTGATTCATTACACTCTGCTGAACGTGACTCGCATCGATTTAATCTCCGTACAGCCGCTTTATGCTACAATAACATTAAGCTGGACATTTCATACATCACCTAAGCAGAGCTTTCAATATGGGAACCAGGTGACTCCCTCATCTCCTCAACAGCCTATGATGGTCCACTACTGGACGCAGGCCTCCTCCTGATAATCGCCTGGTTGGCTTTCATCTTAAGGAGGGTAATGCTCTTAATCTCCACGGGATGATGTGCATGCAGGTTGGGGATCGCAGTTTCGGTGGTAGATCTTTTCTGCAAGAGGCGCTGCTGCCCGCCCCCCGGCGTATGTCCTTACGCCCGAATACTCAAACGCAACTGAGATATAAGCACGTCTCAAGTGACGAATTTTTGACAGATTTTCATTGAAAACTGTAAAAAAATCTGTAAAAAACTGTAAAAAAGTCTTAGTCTAGTCTTACGACACCCATGGAAAGAGTTGGGGTTGTGCAAATTCTAAGCCTGCACCACACGGCTAGACCAGGTGGCCAGGTGACTAATAAATAATAAGAAATTAATAAATCCCAAAAATTTTACGATCTCGACGGGATTCGAACCCGCACCTTCCCCTTCAGCGCAGGGTTGCTCTTTTTCCAACTAAGCTACGTGATCTTATCTCGCCGAGGTGTAAATCTTTGGGAGTTCTTTCGTTGTTTTCTTTTTTATAAATAATATATAACAGATTGAGTTTTAAAATCCTCAGTACACGTTCATTCACTGATGAACTTGAACGTGCCTCTTCAGAAGAGGATTTCTGCTATAATCGCCACTTTTAGCAGGAGGATTGATGATCCTACAGTGCATGTTTTGAATATACACTTGTAAGGTCTTACACATTTAGAAATTATAAGATACTAGCAGCACCTTGCGGTTTCACCCGCGTCGTTCCCATTCCCGTGGGAATTCCGAGATAAAACATAGCTCGCTCCCTGAAAAGTAAGCTTTCTAATGGTGAAAGAATTTTTGAAATCGTTCCAGTAGTTTTTAAGTTTATTCGTTACATACAAAAATAAATATCTTTCCTCTTTATAATATTAGTAGGTACCTATAGATTGATATTTGTTAAATGGATTTTATTCCATAGATCGACGAAATAATGTTGATAATTATATGAGACATCACGGTATGAGAACTGATAATAGAGGCTAACATGAATGAAGTCAAAATGCTGACAGAGAATAGCTGCACTATTCTCTGTCAGCATTTTTACCTCACCGTACATATTCCTGACGATGAGAAGATGCTGCTCTTCTGGTAGGCTACTTTAGTCGGCCCTTACGATGTCCACAGGGGTTGAGCCGGAGTGTTCTGGTCGACGGTCGACCGCCATGAATCTAATACATACTTAAAATACCTTATTATTATAGTAACATAGAAAACACCCAGACCCGAAACGTGACGTGAATGTCTACAGATCATACCACAATATTGTAACAAAAGTAGTTGATATTAGATACGTACTCAATACTCAATATTTTTATTGCAAAGATGTTGTACGTGGGATCTTAAGAGGCGAACCTAGCGTGTTTGCTTGTCAAACTTGGACTGGACCTCAGTACTCACGGGATTCCCGTGGTTAAAATCTCGAATTACAGAACATTCTACATTTATTCTTTGATTCCTTCAACGCAAAAATAGAAAATACGATAGAAAAATATCATGAAATTACTCTGTTTTGCACATAATTTGGGCGAGATCTCAGGAACCCTGCGGCCTATTGAAGTGACTTACGTTTCGATTCGTAGGTTATTACTTGGTTCATTCTGACAGTTTTTTCATAAGTTGTGTAATTTTCTTTAAAATAAGCAATAACTCCATTTTTGTACTTGCATGTCGCGCCGCCGCCGCCGTTCCAAAAACGCATGCTCTGTCCCGCGCTTTTCACAAAATGGCGCACAATGCGCCCTCTTAAAGATAAAGTGTTTCAAACATGCACCCTGCTAGGGGCAATATTTAGCTAGGTTGTTAATTGTTACAATCTAACGTCTTATTCTAATATAATAATAAAGAAGAAGACAGATAAATAATAATCATTTAATAATAGTATTTAGGCTTTATCTATCCTTATTATTAGTGAGATCTAATTTGGATTGATAAATTTAGATAGGTACTCAACCGGGTAGTAAATTCGAACTTTCATGAATGTAGTGAGTACAAAGTAAGAAAGCATTCATTTGTAAATTTTAATTGGTGAGTTTGAGAGAACCCGAAAGTTTTTTCTATTTCAATCAATTATAACCTTTAAAATTTCTGAGAAATATCTCCCTCAAAGATTATTTTGTATCTTTTAGTTTAATAAGACTAAAAAGGATAAAAAATATAACATTGAATATAAGAACAAATTATCCTCCTACAAACTTGAAAGTTGCTTTTGACAGGTTGCTGGGTAAAGCAATTAATTTGGGCCAAATTTGTTCCATTGTTACCTTCAGTTATCCGTAAAATGGTCCAGAGTTATATAAACTGGGTCAGTAACTAAATTGAACTTGACTGGTCAAGGTAGCTCGGAGAAGGTTGTTGAAATCGTATTGTAGATGTAGAGGAAGCTTGTCGATCCCTTTTCAATTAATTTAAAGAAACTCAAACATTTCTGTTGGTTAATATGTGCTCGACCCCATAAGGCTCTTTAAATATAATTCGTGATAAATTTTGTATGAAAATTTATTTTTCGAGATGTATTTGGTACCTATTCGAATTCAACCGTATGTATGTAACTGATCGTAATTTGGTTGAATGGAAATGATAATTATATCTTCCACCCTTTAGTCTGAGTCAATAAAAAAAACATTCGATAAAAGTAATCGAGAACAATTCATGTCTTACACGAAAAAGTCTTAGAATGGGTAGTAGACTCAAACGAGATGTAGCCAAAAAAATGCGACAAATACAACTCATTTTCCTATTCGTATTCGTGCGTCCGTATGCGTGAAAGCACTGAAGTTATAATAGAACTAACTTAAGTTGTGCATGTCAATTCACACATACATAGATTCGTTTTTGCCTTCGAAATCAAGAGAATTGATGAGTGAGCTTGTTTTACCTCTATGTTTGACATATTTGGGTTAGATTTGGTACGCTCATAGATCGCAGGGGAAATACTTTTAATATTTCGGTGCAAGTACCGAGTGAAATCTGTTCCCTTGTGTTCTTCTTTTTCTTAAAGCACCACTTGAAGGCTATGATCAAGCTAAGTCGTTAGTGCTCCATCTACTTTCTTTTATAATATCAATGCCGCAAACGTGACTGCCGCTGATGTCATGTCAAGGTGCAACAAATCACTCAAAATCGTTCGAAAACTATCATCGAGTTTGTAAGAAACGATTGGCTCGTTGTCATTCTATGAAAGGTAGTTCCTCTCGATCCGGTAGGAGGCACTGCATGGACCTCAGTTCTCGAAATCGATGGCAGTATTCGTAAGATAATGCGTAGTATCCGTACTGGACAATGGATGGAACCACTCTGGACAATGGATGGAAATTAGACAGATTTATCCTTGTTTTCAATATTATTTGCATGATTCTGGTTATTTTGCTCTCGCATTTGTCATCATAATTACTTGCTACATTTTAGGTCAGTCCAGGGTTTTTGTATATCGTGCTATTAGTGTAGGTACGTATAATGTCTGCAATTAATCTCTGCGATTGTTAAAAGAGAAAATCGTATTACTGCTTTGTTGCTGCAAAACATGGCTAACGGAACAGCAGATTGATAAATTACCTACTCCAAAAAGCGTAAATTTCTCAAATAATTCATGGACAAGAACATGCCTGATCGGGGACTCTGCAAATAATTCAGGGTCCTACATTTCCTATTCAGGATTCGGACGGTTATTATTCGGATATGGTTCATAGATTTATCCTTGCGATATTATCTGCCGTTTGGGTTTAATCTCCCACGATTGTGAATGCCATCCTTGAATAGGCAATAGGCGTATCCGAACACAAATTGCTGGGGTGGAATGCGTAATAATGAAATTGTTTTCTAACTAACGAGAAACTGAGGGACGTCCTCGAGGTTCTTGCCGAGACGTTTGCTAAATACAACATATTTTATCCTAGATGCAAGCGCTTTGTTGACGACCTCTGTGGCGCGATGAGCGAATGTCCACCTGCGACGCAAGAGGTTGCGGGTTCAATTCCCGCCTTGGGGGAATTGAACATTGAAAATATTTGTACGATCTGCAGATTTTGTTCCGGATGTTCTGGTCGTTTTCTAAAAATATATATATTCTATTTCATTATGTATATCAGTTATCTAGTACCCATAACACCAGCTTTGCTTAACTTGGGGCTAGATAATGCTGTGTGAATTATCCAGCATTATTTATTTATTTATTTATGTAAGCATACCGCATAAACTAATTTTGGCTATTAGCTTGATTAAGCATAAGCCATGCCGAGAAATAAACCCAAAATCGTAATAATAAAAATTATTAATGAGTGGTATGCGTGTTAGACGCATGTGGGACACCCATAAGCGAATTTCATTTAAACGACATAAAACTGATGGTATGGACACATAAAAAGTTCATAAAAGTCGATCGTTTTCTGAAATGACACTGTAGATAAGTACTTTGCATAGAATTTGCCTCTGAATACATGAAAAAATAAGCGGTAGGCCGGTTGGGTGTTTTCCTGAATGGTTTTTCATGGAAATACATATACTGTGAACGTGTGACGTATGGACGAATTCTCTTGAAAATACTTAGGTTTAAAGATACTTAGTCCAATATACCTTCTAATAATTCATTTATGATTCCTTCCTGGGCTGGGGTTGACGCATAATACTGGCTGATTGGTGTAGAGGACAATTTTCACATAATACCAGTTGTATTTTCCTCACAAGCAACCATAGATTCTCCGAAATGACCTTCAGAACTCAGTGTTCTCATTTGTGACAATGTTCAGGAGAATAAGTGAAAGATGAACACATTGTAGTGAAATGTGAGGAATGCGGACGCCATGGCGGGACCGACCAGACATCTCTCCACCTATCATCGGGAGACGGAGCCTACGGCCAGTTCGGTGAGTTTATGAGCTACCATGAACCTCAAAATAATAATAACAATAATTAAATAAACAATCCACACAGCATCCACAGCATCATCTAGCCACAAAGTCAGCGTGGCTTTTGTTATGGGCATTGGGAGTAATATTAAACCTACCATACTAACTATACCGACTAAAATTATCTACCTAATCTATAAAGTTTATCAGTTATCGCGATTTTCAACATACTTTGAAAAAAGGAGGGGTTCTATATTTGGCTGTACCTATGTACGTTTTATTTTGTAAGTATGTTCGTCGATTTTTTTCGTCAATGAGAATGATCCCGAGGTTGTCCCGTAAATCTTTTATTCCCGACGGATTAGTATTTGTCCCGTAAAAGTTAAAAACAGAGTAAAATTAGGTTTTAGATTTTCCTAACGATTATCTAACTAACAAATGGATTAACCCAAAACTTTAAATATCTACTTACTGGTAAGTTTAGCTCAATCAGACTAACTAAGGTATGTGCCACGGAATCAGCTAAGCAAGCACGGACGTGCGGGTAGTACTATTCAATGAGGTTCTAAAGCTTCGTTGTACTAAGTCTGAAACTAAGAAATTTATATTCCACTTCGGAATAAAATAGCACCTTTTCTCAGGAACCTTGCAGACACAAGACCAGCCAATTCATTTTGTAGCTTCAACAAGCTGTGCTATCATATTTATGGAGAAAATTCTGTGCCTATCCACTTGATTATTTCCTTTTACTTAAGAGGGTGCATTGCGCGCCATTTTGTGATAAGGATAGGCATAGGATTTCGCGTTCATAGGAGCGGGACAGAGCATGCTTTTTTGGAACGGCGCATGGGCAAAAATGGAGTTTTTCCTTATATACAAGAAAACTACACAACTTATGAAAAAACTATCTGAAGGAACCAAATAATTAGTAATAACTTACGAATCAAAACATAAATCGTTTCAATAGACCGCAGGGTTCCCAAGATCTCGACCAAATTATGTGCAAAACAATGCAATTTCATGATTTTTTTTTTCGTAATCATGTTTTCACGTTTTCAAAAATGTAGAATTTGGAATCCCGTGAGTACAGAGATCTAGTCATAGTTTGACACGCAAACACGCTAGGTTCGCCTCTTAAGTCACCAAGCATCCTTCCTACTTAGTATCCAAGATAATAAAAGTAGGTTTCATACAAACTATCTTCTAAATTAGTACATAACACTTAACAAACAAACGCTACGTATGTTTCCCATTGCTACACTTTCGTCCGACTAACGAGCCAAACTGAAAAACTTTTGTACATTAAACGGTCTGCAGAACGAGTTTAGTTTTAAACTGGACTTCAATGTTTCCACAGAAAGCTAGTTACTGAGCTCGAATTGTTTTAGTAATGGAAAAGTTAATCTAGTTTAAGCTTAGTGCAAGGATATGAGACACCTAGTTACCAAATGTTTAATTGACAAATAAATTCTCCTGCTCTTAATAAGAAAATATCATAAATATTTCTATTCGTATCCTCAAGAATCAATCAGATAGGGAACAATACAGGTAGGTAGTTGAATGAGGGCTTTGGTTAGTTTTCATAACAATCTTTATTAAACGGAGCACAGAGCTTTTTATTACAAAGTTAGTGTGCGAATAATAGAGCAACCGAGCTTTACTAAACTAACTTTGATGTAATCGCGCTTAGGTTTAGCTCGGTTTTAGCTAAACCCAACGCTTTGAGTAAGATTGGAGAGGAAATTATAATAAACGAGAGATTCCTACTAAAATCTTTATTCACAAAGAGAATCTTAATCAAATTATAGAAACAAATTAGAACCAGTATTTACAATTCAAACAATTGAGCTTACTGCAGACTATTGCAAACAATCCACTGATAGCTCAACTGATTCATGTCAATACCTGCTCGCCTCGCTCTGTATAGTGATGCGCTGCGCCAGATTTTCAGCACACCAGCTCTCGGGTCGCTTCGATGCGCTAGCTCGAGATTCCTAAACGGTAGAGCAGTTCGTGTACTTAAATTTAAAAATATAGTTTATTTAATTTGATGGGCATATATCAAGTAATACGTCAGATATCAAACCAATCGCTATTTTATAAATTTAAAAATCATTTTTGGAACGAGAGAACAGTGTCTTCTAAACATCGTATGACTCATCTGGATCCATGGTCGGCCATATTGTGCTCAAACACTGCACCATAATAAAACTATTTATGCGAAAGTTCGTGTCGTTGTATGTTTGGCCGAAGAAAAAGGTCCCGATTCCGCTAACCAATAGGTATACTATGAGAATGGTATCGTCGCAGTATCGTCTCGTAGAATCCTTAGATGAACGAAACTCCAGATAATATGTACGGTGCTATTTACGTAGATTGAAAGAATGGTTTCAAACTTTTAACTCCATCTGAAATATCGTTCATCTAAGGTAGAATAACAAAACGTGTCAATCTAACGATGGCATTATCATAGTAAAACGACTAAGTTTAGCAGAGAAATAGAATTAACCCCAAAGCCAAAATTACTGAATGATTCGACCCGAAATTTTACACACAATATACCTGGGCCTAGAATAGCGTATGGGCTACTTTTTAGGGTTCCGTACCCAAAGTGTAAAACGGGACCCTATTACTAAGACTCTGCTGTCCGTCTGTCACCAGGCTGTATCTCATGAACCGTGATAGTTAGACAGTTGGAATTTTCGCAGATGATGTATTTCTGTTGCCGCTATAACAACAAAGACTAAAAAACAGAATAAAATAAATATTTAAGGGGGCTTCTATACAAGAAACGTGTTTTTTTTTTTTGCGTTTTTACAGATAAATAGTACGGAACCCTTCGTGCGCGAGTCCGACTCGTACTTGGCCGGTTTTATACATCAAATAACACACGAAAACCCGCGGGCAGAAGCGAGGTCGTAGTAAAAATAAAAACCTGCCAAGTTTGTTAAAACTTTCGTGAATTAAACTTGTTTTTATTTGTCACTAAGCGGCTCCGCTCTCCTTTTCATTCCACTATGCAATTCCCTTTTAGCGGCATACGGGTCGGGTTGGAATTTTAATTAGATCATTGTACTCATGCCTTATTTAGATTGCCTTGGTCTCTATTCACGATGCACTGCAGGATTTTCTTCTTCACGTACTACGCTTAGATAATTGGTTTTGCTTATTAAGTGAAGAAAAGTTGAGTTGTTCTCGACTCGTCCCACTTTGGGCTAATACAGTGGGACGAGTCAAGAAACTGTAATTTTATGCTAAAAACGTTCTTGACTCGTCCTATTTTGAGAAGTTAAAAAGTTAAAGACAATTAATTAACACTGAGCCTTCTGGTGACGGTAAATAGTAGTTGTAATTATTTTATTCTATTATTATTCTAATGTTCTTAATAAATATTTTACCATTAACATTATAACATTACCTTTTGGTTTTAACACGTCGCACACAATTCACAGAAGTACTAACGTCAGTGTTATACAAATGGTGATTCTGGAAATAGCTAGGTAGAAATTGGCAAAATCGAAAAGGCTGTACTCAGAAGTGTAAGTGTGTCTCATAAGTGTGCCTGTTAGATTAGATAGAATTTTGTTGAAAAAAGGTACCAAGGGTTTACCGCACTTGGTACCTGGGAAAATTAAAAATAGCAAGGTCAGTACTTATATGTATGTCTAAAGTAGATAGTGTTTAAAAAAGAAAACACGCTTTGGTATTTTCAGGTAAATTACATTATATAAACATAGGTCAGTATAACCTTTACAATTCATATGATGTAGATTAATTTAATTGGTTACTAACATAATGTAACAAAGCTCATATGGTTTCAGTGGACTGGCTGGTGTGGTTGACCTTAGAAACTCGCTTGCTAACTGGTACAAAGCTTTATTCTCAGAATCAGTACTTAACATTCAGAGAATCAGTTCTAACTAACCTATGTAGGTATGTTACTGTTTAATTAGAATCTCGTATTAGTACACGCAAAGCCCGTAGGTAGGCTTATACGTACTGAAAAAATAATAGAGAGTTTCTGTGGGACTAAAATAAAAGCTTAGTAATAGAGTTTTATGATGCCTAAACTTTTGCTGTGAAAACATGTATCTTACTGTATCGTACTTTATCCACTTTCAAATTAACCAATGCAATGATCATGATTTCGAATATTCCCTCGTTAGTCGTGGTTATGACAAATCAGCTGTGGTGGGATTTTAATAGCTTGAATTCAAATTATGTCCCGTTCGTCCCACCAATCGTCATCGATGCGTATTATAGGGACAAACGGGATATCAAATAACTTAAAATATTAGTATCCCATTAGTCTTACCATTATTATTATTTATTATTTTCATTACCATTACGTTTAGACAGTTTGGCACCATTAGGTACGTCAAAGTGACAGCAAATGTCAAAAATCAGCCATGCGAGCGATTAACCATCACATATTTCAAGGCAGAATCTAGTATGCAAATACTGTGGGAAAATCCAACAGAGAGCAGAGCGTAACAGAGAGGGAATAATAAATACTCGTAAGGCCTCGTTCGGGCCGCGTGGCAGTGCGGTACAGCCCATCCATCAATCATGCGCATTATGGGGTGACCCGGGTTTTTAATCACTGGTTGGATGTTTATATTTGTTCTCGATTTGAGCACGCAAGCTTACGCATAAATACGACTTGATTATATAAAGAAACAAGCAGATTTTTTATGTGTTAAGATTTGGACCTGGAATAATAGTGTATTTTTTAACTAGGGACTAAACTTAAAGATAAAGATAAACATAAACTTACCTTCAGTAAAATATTGCACATTCTTTCACTTCACGAATTTGTCGTAAGTCATTAAATATACATTTCACGTGATTTCGACCACAACAGACATTTTAATTATTTCTTTGCCCTTCTGTTCCATTTGCTTATTGTGAATTTAATTTTAGCTTGATGACATTTAGAATTAAATAAGGCACGTTCACCTTCAGTTCAATTTGTGTATACATATACAAAAATTCCAGAGATTTCGCACTAATGCCAACTTTTTTGTGTGTAGTAGTAGTACCTACCTACGTAGGTATTCTACCATGGGGCCTACGCATTCTACCAATCAATAACGCTCCTTTTAAACAACCAATAAACACCAAGAAGGCGCTTTCAGTTACATTTTAAAAAATAAATTCAAATAAAATGTATGTTCTTTGTTTATGGAGCACCAAAAAGTCGAGTATTTATGTAAGAGAACGAATGTTCTGTACAGGCTGAATTTAAAAAAATTAAAGAGAAAAATTACTTTATTAGCCCGCTAAGCTACGTCATAATGACCCACTTTGAGGAAGAGAAGTGAAAAATTATAAGCTACCTTTTATCCCCAAAAACTGCATGTGAAGCGGCGAGAAGTTGCTAGTTATTTATAAATGTTCTTAAAACTATATACTAACATTGAAATATTTGAAATATTATTGCGCAGTCAGCCTATTTCATGTTAGATTAGTATTAGGTATGTCCTCCATATAAAGACAAAAAGTAACCGTAGGTATTTCTCACTCGAAATAACCTGAACATAAACTTCAGCTGTTATGTCTACGAAACATCGACTCACTGTATTTACTTTTACTTACACAAAAGCATAATCTTTTATGGCCCAGACAAAAAGTGTTTGCGTTAGTATTTTTCGGATATTAATTCATTTTTCTCGCTTCACATGTATTTCGGCATTTATTTTCAGATATGTCTGGGAACAATCCATCAATCTATACAGGGTGTAACAAATGGGGGGAGGGTGCACCTGTGATAAAGGATGTTAGGGCTTTAATACTTATCAATAACATCTGCTCTACAAAAAAGAGTGTGTTCAAGATTTTAATAAAAATAAATCAAATCACCCTTGTGTAAAGTATTCTAAAGATTGGTGAAACAAAAAATGCCCTTTTGAGCTGGCGCTCATTAGTCCACTGTAACAATAATATAGGCTGATGATGACGATGATGATGACCATGGTTATTGCTGGTTAGATTTTTTGTTTAGCGCCCTGTCTTCAACTTGCCATGGTAATATTCGTTATAAGTACTTTTAGAGTGTATAACTACACACACTACATAATAACATATTTCAGGGCCGCTATTTGTGACGTATCGTCTTAAGAAAGTATATGTCTAGTAGTAGACATTTGTGGGCTGATAAGATCGTGATGAAAAAGTTTTACCTTTAAGGCATTTTTTTTTATAATCTACATCTAAATATTTTTGTAAAAGAACGTCTTAAGCTTTTATCTACTAGTATCGAAATACGCCTTTTAACCCTCGAGGATACTCCAGTCAAACCGTTATCAAGTTTTTGTGTATATCTCACAAAATACCCACCTTTCTCTCAAAATGTCTATCAAACGACAACGATACTTCTAACATCATGTTTTAGCATTTTTATTGGCGTTTTATTTTAGCATTTTTACCTTAATAACACAGAGGTCCTGTATTATCAAAGTATTTTGCCTACTTAGGTTATTATTTCGTATAAATAATGGTTTATTTGAGGTAATTTAAATGTCAAAATGTTAATAGGATGGCAAAGAAAAAATTAGCAAATACCTACGCAATCATCACGAATGAAACCTAGTTTTTACTTAACTGAGAAATAAAGACCGAATCAAAGTCAATGCTTTTAGTTTATTAAACCAATTTAATCTTATTTTCGAACTGGCAACACTGATTCAGATAACGAATCTAAATTGTGTGGGGACAATTAAGCTGTTAAAATTAACGACCATTGTTTGAACAGCGGTCAGTCTCGTATGGATACTAAAATAAGCGATTATAGATAACTTTCACGCAATATGTCAGTTTTGTCACGGATAGTTCAATCATACGAGTAGGTACTTTGTCATTGTTACTGTCGTTTTAAACCGACGAAACGAAAAACAAAAGAGGAGGAGGTTCTATGTTCGACTGTATGTATTTTTTATGTATGTTTGTCGATTTCTTCGTAAACAATGGACCGATTTGGAAAAATATTTCCCTATTGTATGAAAAATGGTCCCGAGGAGATGGTCCCGTATTTTTTCCCAAAAATCTTTAACAACTGTGTAAATATATACTTACTATTACAAAGGAATCGGTTTATAGTTTTTTCAAAACAATTAAATTATTAATATCACTGATGTTTTATGATTCTGATATTTGTACTTTCGGAACCTATCTGGTACCTAACTAAAATTAAGAAGCTAATTTTTGCACCCAATTTTTGAAATGTGCAGGGAACGTATTTGGTAAGTTAGTAGGGACTTCGCTTATCTATTTCAATGATTATACTCGATAATATATGTGTTCCGTGAAAAAATAATATCGTAAGAAGTTCGAAGCTGAAAGAGAAAAAACGTGTTAGAACCTCTTGACTCTTGCTGCGTGAAACAAATCAACCCGTTAACATTGCTAGGCTAAATTCATAACACCCCGGTTCTTTTTTTAAAAACAACTCTACTGCGCCATTTTTTGTCTCATAAAATACCAGTAAATAAACTGATCCATCGAGCCGAGTCGTTTGTTTCCAAAACGTATTTCCTGTCGAGAGCAGCGTTCTTGACGCTATCGTGATAAATTGTCTGATCATAAAGGTGTTCTCACTTGTGTTGGTGCAATATTTGAAGATTTCTTCAAATAACCCAGTCACAAAATGGGTACCTATACAATGTAAACATATACAGGGTGTGTCGTAAAGAGTGGTCAATCCTTTACCTACGGGAAGGGGGCAACATAACTCCACAGAAAATTAAAAAATGTACCCAGTAAAAAGTTGTTGTGTAGTTGGTTTTAGAGTTATTGACCATTTTCAAAAATTTTATCTTTTTTTACCAATGTCCATTCTTTATGATGCCAAGGTTAACTAACAAAATTGTGTTTTGCAATTTTTTTCCAAAAATAAGACCTCCTGTTGTGAAAGAAAAAAGGTATGAGGTATGGTTCTCTTAATGACCTATATATTTATATTGGATACATTTTTTATTTTCTGAATAGTTATAATGCTGCATAGCCGTAGGTAAAGGATTGACCACCCTTTACGTCACATCCTGCATAACTAAGTCCCGCTTGTTTATAATATTTTTAAGCCGCTGTATATATTCAGAAAAATAAAAGATGTACCTATATGCCCAATAGAAAGTAAGACCAAAAATAAGACCAATTGGAAGCATGACCTACAATCAACTTTACTCTCAATAGAAAATGAGACTGGAGGGAAATAACCATAAAGTACGAACCAACTTACCCTCCGCTTTTTCTTTAGTTAATTTCACAGGTCATTAGTACACGTGTCCAACAGCTTCCATATTGATTGCCTCCATTTCGATATATTAACTCCATTTCTCCACCTGATTTCGTCGCCAGGGTCCGCAATATTGATGAACCTGATACCAAATGATCGTATTTTCTGCAAAAGCCCAGCCTGAGTCGGGATTTATTTTACTGATACTGAAGGTAGGTACTTCTGCGTAATAACGGCAGATCCGTAAATTCAAATTAACGTTGTACACGAAGATATTTTCCCATTCACATTCTTTCTAGTTACGTTTTATACGGTAACCTTACTAACATGAACGTTGTATAAAGCGCCCACCCAAGGGCTGAGTACCTACCTACCTTCACACGTTAGTAGTAAACTGATTAAAAATCTGCTCTTCTGGTAGATATGTAAGTAGGTTAATAGTTACCAAACCAAGTTGACCTGCGTCCATTTTAAGCGTTTATAACGTGCATGAACTATAAAGTGTTACTCTATTTTGAGTGGTGGTTTACCGAGCTTACCACTACACACCGTGAGCCCCTCGTACAATTTTAGTAATTCTGCTAATTCATATCACAATATGGTTTTTTTACTGGAACACTATAGGGCACCTATATCAAAATATTACTATGCTTAAATATTTTTTACATGAATTGAATTTTATTTTCGTTTATTAATACATAATAGACAGACATAATATTACGTTCACCAATGAAAAGGCTTGAAGGTTCATAAGACAGTTTAAGACTGTATCTTCTCTGTATTGACCTGTTTTCCCCATTCTGTTATTTAATTAAATTAGACGAACTTCGATACAATGAAATGCTCCTTGCATAAAACTGAGACGATAGGCATCTAAAAAAAATATTTTTCTACCAATTGCGCACTCAAACTTGACCAATCATTTTTATTCCTTTTTTTTCAATAGAGTAGTAGTAATTTTTATTAAACATCAGCTCCTTTTTGGTGAAAAAGAGGGTTGAAGTTTTTCACCCCTCTGGTTGCCCCATACTGTCCCAGTCATAAAAACACACTGTACCTATACAGATACGCTTCCTCTTCCAGATTTACGTTTAAATACTCTGAAGATTCCGCAATTTATAGGACATTTATTTACGATTAAGCTATTAGCATCAACAACAGATGCTATTTCAATCGCCATCGGCACGTTGGATTACTTAATCGATACAATAGGAATAGAGTTACGCAAACGAACGCTTAAGTGGCGGATCTTGTTTAGGTAGGCCTACGCCTCGATCCTGACAATCTACCTAGCATTAACTAAACATAGAGTGGATAGGTAATTAGATGAACAAGTCTAGTGCGGGGGTTGTGCCCACCATCCGTATTTCATAGAAACTTAGGCAATTTTGAGGACGCACTAGGAAGGTACATTATGGTTTGCTACGGTGAATTCGAATTTGACCGCTGCAATTTATTGCATCCACTACCTTTTGATAACAAAATAACGCAACTTATATATATGCATCTATAGTTTACAGGAAAAATATAGAGGACTCTGTAAATAGAACACTTCAAAGAGTCATGAAAATCTTATAAGAATTGGCGAAGACATCACCAAAATTGCTGTAGCTAGTCGTGGTTTTTCAAAAGAATGATGTTGTTTTTAGTGGGTTAAGTCAACGAATCCCTCGGGAACAAATTTTCTATGGGACCAATCCGGAATCATTCATACAATCATTATACAACAGCGTAAGATTTTTTATAATCGGTCCATAATTAAGAAATCGATGAACACATAAAAAAAGATACTGGACAGCCACCTCCTGAAGTACCTAAAGGAGATATTTTAACTAAGATGGAACAATGAGATAACCAACGGGCTACCATATTCTCCTATAGCGAACACCCTGTGTGTCCTTTCAACATCACAGTCATTTTTGAGATCAATAGTTCTGATATGCAATAATTATTTACATTCTAAGGTTTTTTGTTATTATTCTAAGGTTATTTACATTCTTGTACAATTTTCAATATCTATATTTTTGCGGAGCCTCATGTATCCCCCCTGTAATTACCACAACCTCATCTTTTCTCATTATTAAACATTCTGTGTCCGTGTAAGTTCTCTTAAACCACAAGCTGATGAACACAGCAACACCATATCGTCCGTAGCTTATGTTGGTGACCATCATACCGTCAATAGAGCAGCCTGCTTAGGTGTTGCTGAGTTAAACAATAATCTGATTCATATACAGATTGAAAATCTTTGGTGATGACAGTACACCTTGTCTTACACCACATTCCAATCTGTAAAAGTCTGATTTACCATTAGGTCTTACGTTGGATTGCCAACATTTTTTACTCGTAATAATCAACACCTGCAAAATCATTAACTTGTGTACCGGGTGGGAAACTCAGCGATCCGTTATTTTAATTAGATTGCTTGTTAAAATGTATTTATTTAACAACCGAGCTTTGCCTCATAAGCATTTTCGATGGATATTCATATTACGGGTTGTAAAATGTACATAGGTAATTGACTGAATTTGTGATGGAGGTAACCTCAACTTGGCTGGCACACCACCAATACATGCATCATTTCAAATGCTGTTAACGACATTTATGTTAAACTAGCAGCGCCTCGCGGTTTCACCCGCGTAGTTCCCGTTCCCGTGGGAATTTCGGGATAAAAAGTAGCCTATGTCCTATTCCAGACTATAATCTATCTCTGTGCCAAATTTCATTCAGATCCGTTCAGCCGTTCTGGCGTGATAAAGGAACAAACATCCATCCATCTATCTATCCATCCATCCATCCATCCATCTAAACTTTCACGTTTATAATATTAGTGAGATTAGTGAGATTGTACGCTATTCATTGTATAACTAAAATTTTAATACCGGTAGGTGCCTACTCTTAACGCATTCACTGCCCAGCCTCTCCGCTACACAGACCAGGAGATTGGCATGTGCTTTATGGGTAGCACAAATGAAAGTGATAGTTTATTATACAGGGTGCCACGAAACATGTGTACTAAGCCGATAGGTGGTAGTTTTGGATTTTTTGTTATTCTAACAAATATTTAGGCATTACTATTACTATTTTATAGTAGCTATACTCGGAGTTTCTCTACGTGATAGAATCCGGAATACGGATATCTGAAGAACTAAAGTCACCGACATAGCTCGACATAGCAGAATTAGTGAGCTTTAGTGGCAGTGGGCAGGTCATATAGCTCGCAGAACTGATAACCGCTGTGGAGTTTATGCAGATAAAATACTACAATTTGATAAAGGTATCTTAGCTCTGGAAATTACTCACGTCCTATTCTTTCCACAGCTCCTGACGGAGATCAACGTGCAACTGGCTCTGTTCCGCGACCTGCTGATCCACATCGGCCAATCACACGACAGTCCGGAGCTGCGTGAGCGCGTACGCCGGCTGCGCCGCGCCTGCGTGGAGGCCACCAAGCAGACCAGTCTGCTAGTGCTGCCTAATTCCAAAAAGTAAGCAAAACACTTGATGTACCGACGACATTGTAGCGGTCGCAGGGAGTCAATGGAAATACACCCTGAGGAGGAGAAGTGGAATAAAAAATATATGTTCAAGTTTTGTCTATTGAAAATGGGGAAAACTGGAATGGAAAAAATAATCATTCCAGTTTTCCCCCTTAAAGATCCTCAAGGGGGAAAACTGGAATGGAAAAAAATAATCATTCCAGTTTTCTCCCTTGGAGATCCTCAAGGGGTAAAACTGGAATGGGAAAAAAAGGCCTACGTTTATCAGTGGATTAGGCAAAACTAAAAAAATCTGCCTGTTTTTTTATTTCACACATAAGTCTCAAGCGTTGACGGTGCGATGTGTCAATAAAGGCTTGGTCTCTTGATCATTACAAAGTACGTTGCGTACTGCTTACACTTTACCGCGCCCGCTGACGAAGACTTCGACGGATCAAAAGACCACTGCACCACTGACGTTTTTCAAACGACTATGTGTCCGGCACCGCAGTACGCAGCGTGCTGCGTATTGATCAACAGACCGGCGTAAGTAGTATCATACTTATCTACCTACCTGTGTGTATACTGACATACAATACTGGGCCTCCTTTTACCTGCCAAGTCATTCGGTCCTCTTGCTCTACCCAAAAAACCTGTAAGTATAAGTAAGTTGGCTATCCTCACTAAAGTACCTTTTACAGATTCTTTTATATATTGTCTCGCATAATATTTTTGAGAGTGACCTGCTAGGCTTAAAGCTCGTAAAACAACATTTATAAAAGCCTGTTATAAACGTGACCTCGAGCCCAAAAGTGGTTTACGATGTCCAAACCTTCAGATTAGCTTTGAAAGCTTAATTTGGAAGACATTAAACTGCTTTCCATGTTTTGCCATGCCCGTTTTTATTGCGTGACTGTCACGAAATATCACTACAAACTCGAAAAGGGAGGTGTAACCTTCTTTTCGTTTTAATAACTGCTTCAGCAGTAAAAGCTTATTGGGTTTCACCTCGGTAACGATAAGTATCTTAGCAATTAAGAGTTGAGTAATTCAATTGTCTTTAGAAATATTTTAAAAGCGAAGAAATTACATCTCTCTTTTTTAAACTCTAGGAGATCATCATGAAAAATATTTTCAATAACTCATTAGGGTTATTGATTCACTAGAACTCAAGCGCAAACTGCAGTTGGCCATGCACTACTGCCTAATAATGGCATAAAGTGAAAAATTCTACCATACTAGAAACTATTACTATAAACGACCCGAATAACTATACGAGATGCGGCCGTAGACATCACTTACTGTTTGACTACCACACTCCAGGACACAGCATGCCAACCATGCTCATGAGCATGCAAGAGTTAAGGCGCGCGCCGTGTATGCATACACGACGCGCGCTTAAACTCTTGCTCTAAAACTCTTAAATAAGTTTCTATTGGAGTTCTAATAGTAGACCTGTTTAATGACATCCTTCTGTCTATTTATGTCTCTATATTGCACCTTAGTTTAAATTAGTTTGTAGTGTACTCTAGATAGCATTTTGACGTAAACTGTGAGCTTCTATTAAGTTTTAATAAATAAAATGTCTAGAAAAACTTGCTATCGTTTTGACGGATATACATTAAAAAAACATATATACATCACAACTTTAACTCTATGACCTCGCAGCATCAGCTACGGCATTTATTTGACCTAATTGTATTTAGGACTACTTGACAAATAGTGAGAGACTCTGCCTAAGGCCTAGTTAATCAATATTAAATGGATGCTTAGCCTTCCCAGCCCATAAATATTGAATAAGGAACCGTCCAGCAATGTGCGGATCCGAATAGTGGCAGAATCCTTTGCGGCGGATCTAGCCGCCCTCGGGGTCAAATCGCTCAGGGCTTAGATTAATGCTGGACCACTTTTGGATAAATAGTCCCTTATTTAGAAAAGAGGCCTCCACCATCAGATAGGAATAATAATACTCAAGAGAGAAAGATGTGTAAACACAACCAATTTACCTACGTATTCCAGATACACATGAGTAAAAAGTGAAGGAAAAATATATTTATTTGTCAGAACGATAAACACACATTTAAAAAAATAAACCTTAAACTAACAGGAAAACTGACAAAATCGGTCTCCACTCGCCATGTGTTATGGTAGAGCAGATCATACCATAGATAGCGCTGGTCTTGCGTGGAGACCGTTGAGCGTATGGTTACCTCATAAACACATACAAACAAAAATAAAATTTAATTATTAAATCACATCATCTGCCTATAGGTACCTACTAGTCCACTTTTGGACATAGGCCTGCCCTAATTAGCTCCTATCGGCTCTTATCATTGCTGGGCAAAGTTAAAGCTTTTCCATAAATTATAGCATTTTCATACGTCTTTTGTTTTAAAATAACAATGAGATTTCCGAAAATACATACAATATCCAACAAAACACAATATTGTTTCATTTTCAGTTTACTCTGCGTCCTCTGCGTCTCAATCCGAAAACGACCACATTTGACGTAAGCTCTTTATGAAATAAGTAGGTATTATAGTAACTATTGCTAAATAAAATAAAAAGAAATTAGCTGAATTTATTCACTGGCAATTTTCACACTCTGTTATTTTGGAAATTCGCTGTCAATTTTGACATTCACTGTCATTTTTGACATCAGGTGTCAAATATGACATTTATCTTAACTTATGAAATACTTTGCGCAAAATCACACATAATGAATGGTCCAGTCAACTGTACCGGGGAAGATATATTTAACGGTAGTCCAGTGATCCAGTTAACTGGACCACGGAATCAAAGAATCTTTGGTGGTGCAGATAACTGGACTACGGAAAAAAAGTTTTTCGGTGGTCCAGTGAATTGGACCAGCTGAACGGGACCACGGGCAACGAGCGAATTTATTTACGTTTCTAGGTTCACAGGCTTCTCTCCACGGGATTCTCAGGTAGCTAATTAGTAATTACGCAAGAACTGCGTGGGAAATACGGAACTAATAAATCTACGTACGTAATGACCGGTTTTACTACTTCTATCCGAATATAATACTACTCGTAAGTACTTGTAGACTTAGGAATTTCTACTCTAGGATATAAGTCCGTAACAAAACAAAGGCTATACGAACTTTACGCATAAACATTTATGAGATTCTTTTCTTTTGTCTAAGAAAACCTACATTAGTTGGTTTACTCGTAGGATTTATTTTATTGGTTGCTTATCAGCGATACTCATTGGTCATTCTCACCGTCTTCAAAAATTCCGAAGAACAAACAAAAGAAAGTTCATCTTGCTTAACTTTACTAATTGTTTTAATTTGTAGGCAGAAGGTTCTGACAAAACTTTTTATGAAAAACACTGAGTTTGTACTAAAAACCATCTGGAAGTTTAAAGTATGAAAGTTGTTGTATTTATTTTATCATTGCCATTGTATTGTCATGAAAAAACCTAATAACGACTAGGTATATTCTGCAGCTTGGGATCAAAGCCACGAAGTTTCATAAGCAACACATCAATCAGCGTGCCATGATCTGAACGTGATCCGACCACCTTTGATTGAACGTTGCCAGATTAGCCACACACATATCTGACTGTAAGCATCCTATTTTGTACTCTATTTGGTAAATAAATACATAGGTTTACCAGATGTTAGGATTTAGCCTAACATGGCCGGCTTCCAGGGGTTTTTAGAAAATGACAAGTTTTTGCTGCTAACATAACTTCCAAATACCTGACTGAAACAAAACAAAATTTTGTAGGGGTTCGAGCCACTTGCCGGCAAGTTATATGTTTGTACCTATATGCTAGAGCCAAAATTAAATTAAATGTATTTACTGATTCACATAACACGATTCATACAATAGAGTAAACAAGTACATATACACAGAATTAATTTAACAATAAGGGTACATACACACACAGCGGAATTAATTTGTATATTAAATTTGTTTGCCAAAAGGATTGATGAGGCTTGATATCAAGTGCCTTTGCAGGTGACTGCAATATCTATCAGCCACAACCCTTATCAGACAGATAATGCTGCCCAGCATCCTGCGTTTTGTAGATGTTATCTTATTGTGAATCACAGCATGAAAGTCACACGTGTGTGACTTTTATGCACACATCAATTCGCGGCCATCTAGACAGACAGGGAAGATTTCGCTGGGCGGCGGCCGCGTGTAGCGAAGACCATAACCCCGCTCTTCTTGTAGTTGTATTCAAGCCCGTGGCTTTCAGCGTAGCCCTCGTATACACGCAGTAGCCACCTAAGCGCGCACACCAATTGGCACAGCAGCACCATGTCATCCGCGTAGCTAATTTTATAGATCCTCTGACCATCGATGGAGCACCCCACATGCTGCTGAGCTCGTCGATAAACAGGCAGAAAAGCTTCGGCGAAGATACGCGGCCCAGTTTTACCCCACATTCCAATCTGTACGCCCAAAAGCTGGGCCCCCATTTACTAAAAGAACGTTTTTTTTATCTTAAATGTCAGGATATTTCTATAGATGTCAGGCTCTTTGTCAAGGTTTGCAGTGTGGCATCTGGTAACAATCTCACTAATATTATAAACGTGAAAGTTTAGATGGATGGATAGATGGATGGATGTTTGTTCCTTTATCACGCCAGAACGGCAAAACGGATCTGAATGAAATTTGGCACAGAGATAGATTATAGTCTGGAATAGGACATAAGCTACTTTTTATCCCGGAATTCCCACGGGAACGGGAACTACGCGGGTGAAACCGCAAGGCGCTGCTAGTAATACATACACACATACATTGCATGTATTGTTATCTAGGGCAAGGCTCACACGGGCAATAAAAAGGTCGCGTACTCTAGCGTATGAAACCACATGAATTCGATGTGACATTTTATGTTTTCCTTTAGTATTCAAAGCATAGTCTCGTAGCTACGTAGGTACTTTGGTGTTTAACTCAACATAATACCGATTTACGGTGTGTAATGTAAGGTAGGTGAAATATACTTGGGACTATAACTCAGAGAGGCTGTATTTCAGACGATATGAGACGTAAATGTTTTGTTTTGAGAATAATGCGCGTTTCTGAATAGGGAGAAAAACAAAATGTAAACTCTGATTATTTGAGTCGTGTATACGGACTTTGGTGATTTATTATTCTTTTGTGGAGTGAAAATTCATTCCTACGGATTCGCTGGTGGAAATTTCGGTGACTCTGCTTTTTGTGTGGCTATGGCTGAATATTTTATGATCCATGCAACAGGGTGGGCGAGGTTACAGCGTGCTTTTGCTGATTTCTACAGTGCATGTAATAAATTGAAATGATAACCATTCTGCTGTTTTAGAGTTTGAGGTAAAAGTGGTGAACGATTTGATGTGCCTATAAATTTTATTATTTCAAAGGGAAAGAGATTGATGAACTGAAAATCAAAGATAACTCATTGTTCATCATTTTCTTGTTTGCTGAACTTATGTTTGTATTCAAATAAACTCAGTAACTCAATTCTCCTCGCGTAATTGTAACCAAACCGAATACGTACCACATCAGAACTTCAAAACAACAATTTTGTATCGCGCGGTTCTAACGTTTCATATTCATTGCGGTACAAATGAACAAATTTCATATAAAGTACATGATTTGTTTATAAAGAAACAGTTGGTGATACCATGATTTTGATGAGGCATGTATTGTGTTGAAGTTTCAATTTCTGAAAATTGTGTACAAATTGCAATTTTCAAAAAAATATATCCTACGCTGATCTCTTTTAATTCGAGGAAAAAAATATTTTAATGGCCATAAAACACCTTGAATGTCTATGCTTAAAAGTGTTTTGGACACAGGCTGTGAAAAAAAATACATTAGAGGTATGGACCAAATTACGCGTGCCAAATTGCTCGCAAATACATTTAAAATGTACCCATCTAGGAATGTGGTCAGGATATAACTCTCCGTGGGACACACAAACAGCGTAATACATGGCTGTTAAATAATTCTGCTGATAATAAACTCAATCCCGCCCTCACTCACAAAGTGACAGCAACATGTTATACTACAGAGTGGTGCCGGTAATCTGTGGCAGAAAAGAACTGGGCTGTATTCGAAACTCAAAACTTACAATCTCCACGAGAGCTAGTCAAGGTATGCGAGCGGGGAGAGAGGGGAAGGAGTTAAAAGCGGTATAAAAATAAATGCAAGCTCAGGGTGCTTCGATCCACGTCAATGAACAGGTAGCTCAAATACGTTTTTTTTTGTAGGCGGCCAGTATTACGCGGCTTACACCGCGCCGCTTGCAAACCGTTCCCGCGCGATAGCACACAACATTCTGTACATCATTGAGAAAATTTTGAAAGAATAAAGATCTACTAACTAAAGCGTCTCCCAGGCGCGGTGTGGCCCGCGGTGGCACTTTGTAAAAGTTTTAAAGACCCTACGGCTACGCCGTAGTACGTAGGCAGCTTCGTCGTAGCAAGCTACGAAATTCGTAGCAACGAGGAAACATTTTAAAAATATTATTACACAAAAATGTAATGAAGACTTCGGAGCAATTTGGAGTAGGTAATTAAACGAAGCCCCTTTCCCTTCTTATCTTACCACATCCCTGTAAACGGTTGTTTTATTCAGGTCGACGGGCGAGGCGTGCACGGAGCAATCCCAGCTGGTTCTCTTGTACTTCATGGCTCAGCTGTTGCTAAGGGAGCTTGCCAAGAGCCACAGATTAGTGCAGTTGGTGCCGATGGACATGACTTCTTACTATGGTGACTATTAAAAGAATAACCTAATTATAATAATCAGAATTATTTATAACTAGTTTCTGCCCGCGGCTTCGCACGCTTGGTTTCTATGGAAACGTTTGAAGGTTATTTCCATATTCTATGGAACAGTTCCTATGGGATGAAAAGTAGCTTATGTTTGATTCCAGGCTTAGAGCTACATTGATGCAAAATTTCAGCACGATCAGTTCAGTATTTTACAAGGACCCATCCCCTTTCAAAACACGCTGTTCGACAATTTGTGACGTCAAATATTTACTTTTTATTGTATTCTAAGACTTTGAACAATCTTTATAATTTGTTAGCTGGGAATTTGCAAATATTGTTCATTGAAATTGTCACTAGCAGAATTGTGTCTAACCAGACACATATTGCCATTAACCAAGAATCATCATCATTATCGACGACCGATGTGGCGCGGTGGGCGAAGGTCTGACTGCGACGCAGGAGGTTGCGGGTTCGATTCCCGCCTCGGGACAAATGTGTGTGTACGATCTGCAGACATTTGTTCAGGGTGTTCTGGTCGTTTTCTATGTATAATAAAAAATATCTATCTATGTATTGTATTATATTATATATATCAGTTATCTAGTACCCATAACACAAGCTCTGCTTAGCTTGGGGCTAGATAATGCTGTGTGAATTGTCCAGCATTATTTATTTATTTATTTTTATTTATTTTATTATCATCAAAGTAATTCATTTTTAACAACGTTCCGATCCATTCCGATTTCGCGCGGATCATAAACAAAAAAGGTATTTAATACAGATTAAGAATCGTTTGTTGGCGATATATCCGATGGGCATGACAGTACAACTCTATAATGTATACGGATTCAATTAGGTATGTATGTATAAGTACGCGGAAAATATAAACCAACAACATGCGGTGATTTGATTTTTCCGACCCCATGTTTGCTGTCTTTTATCGAGTTTCGGAAACAAATGTGATTTCAAAGATATCTCGAGTATCTGGATGCGAACTCGGAAATATCGAACGAATAACTTTCCTTTGTACTAACCGCTCAACCAATACTTTTCCAACGAAAACTTTTAGCAAAAGCTTTGCAAGCATTTTGAGTGTGAAACTAAAGGTATATAGAAAAAGAAACTCGAAAATCTAAATGGTACAAAGGCGAATAGTTGGTGGTTGAGTAGAGCTTTGGCTAGGTTGCATCTTCTGATCTTTTACGAGTTGGATGCAGTTTTCTCTGCGAGTGCAATTGGCTCTAATTTACTTAGGCGAGCGTGCCAAAGAGGTTTTTACAGCTGTGTGCGGTAGATTGTGAACGGTCTGATAGTTCAGTTGTAATTTCATTTTTCTAGCAAAAGTTTTCTAAACTGCAAGAATGCTGCAATTTCAACTTGAACATTGCTTATTTTATTATACTTAACGTGTTCCGTTTTGGCAAAGAAAATACCTTGTTATCTATAACCACAGACATATAGTAGTAGGACTGAAGTGTAAGTATAGTAACAACTAAATAAATTACCTTCATAATTAAAACTAAAAAAAACGTATAACTTTTAAAATAAGAGGAAGTTATATTATTTTTAGTTAAGTTATATTATCTAATGCCAGAGCGTGGTAGCTATGACAAATTTCCCTTGGGGTGTAGTTAGGAGACGATATGTTGGAGTCCACCTGACTCCAACATAATTATCGTCTCGCAAGTCAACCTATCCTGCACGTGGTACACCCTGCTAGATAACGAACTAGGCTCTGGTGAAAATATCAAACAATCTTCATAATTTGGTAACTCAGATTTTTTATTATAGGCCTACAGGATCCCACTGCAGGGCAAAGGCCTCCCTTTCCTCCTTCCACTTTTAATCATGAGGAAAGGGGCTTAGACAGGTTTTCCCACCGCGCTGGTCCAGTGCGGGTTGGTGGGGAGTGCTTTTTGAGCCTCAGATCAGAATCAGTACCTCTTCAAACAAGGGGGTGGCATGTCTAGTGATGCGCTTTTAGCTAAATCTCGGACACAGTGGCGAGTTTCAACGAAGACTAGCCATGTGCACAGTACATATTATCGTGCACGAGTGTTTGCGCAAACACAGGTGCACTCTCTATTCCCTCATTCACATAATCCAATGGGACCGCAGACTGACACGACCGGGTAGAAGTCAGGCGCAGGACCGCTTAACATGCTTTCCGAGGCATGGGAGTGTAACACCGCCAACTTCCTGACCCCGGGCTGCTACTGTGCATTTTTTAACCATGTCTAGTATCGGAACTACGTACATATGTGTTAAAGTGTGTTTATGATAAGGGTCTTATAGGTACCATAAAGCCAACAAATTATTTTTCGCTTCTTCCACTAGTGGACAAAAAATTGAAGCGAACAAAATCAATAACATTTTGTTTCTTATTTGATAATAATTACTATTTATTAAGCTGTTATGTATAAAATTTGTTATGAAAAAGCTATTTTGCTTATTTTGTAAGCCTAAAGAAATAAAGTTATTGAATTTTGAATTTTGAATGCTCTACAACTGTAAGATTAGATCGCACTATATTACTTTACTCGGCTTCCTTTTTCTTACGAATTCTTTGTTTCCCAGAGAACCGCGCCGGTCCTTCGAACTTCGGCAACGTAATAAGTCAGATCCTGCTCTGCAAGCAGATTACGCCAGATTTTAACCAGGAGGAGCTATGCAGCATCGCCAAGGACACGCAGGAGATAACCAGGATAGTCAATGATATACAGGAACTGCTGCCGCAGCAGGAAAACCTGACTCATTTGGGTGAGACTTTGTTCGTCATAGTTCTCTTTCAGTTTCAAAGTTTTCTTTGCGTCATGCTACGAGGCCTTTGCCTGACAGAGGATTGATCCGACATGATGGTAAAAAATTATAATGCTATAAAAAATTTGAAAGACTCCTCGATTTACCTCCCAACTAACTGTCCCCGAACCCCAGGACACATGTTAAAACATAGAAATTGAACTGCTTCAATATGTACTAAATAACACATGGAATTACATGGTACTTTTTATTTAATTCACTTAATTTATGCTCATTCATAGAGGCTAATAAAACTTTAACAGTATACTTACTTCAGTAAATAATGATTAAAACAATTAATAAACTGGCGCAGTGCATCAGCATTGCCAAACAGCGAGGCAATGCAGCCAGCGTCTTGGGGGCGCTTGCGACTTGCATTGATATGGATCACTGGAGCTACATATATGTAGATTGTTTGCAACAGTCTGCAGTTAGCTCAATTGTTTTAATCGGAAAGGCATGTTTAAATCTGTTTCTATTATTAGATCGTAATTATCTTTGTTAATAAAGATACTCTATATCCCAATAATTCTAACTATCCAAATTTAAATTAAAGTGAGTGTGTATGGTGATTTTCTTTGACTGCGATTGCAAATCATTGACTTTTCATATCAACAGAAGTTGAGAAAGCTGAAGCGCTTTCAATTCAAGGATTCCACAATTATGCTATTTTAGCAAAAGCTGCTTGTGTAACGTAATAATTCTCGCCCCAGTTTCTGATGAAGCCAATCAGAAAATTATTTCTCAGTGTATCGATTCGTTCTCAATTAACTCTCTCAACTTGATGTAATTTATACAGCCTGCGAGACTCTCAGCTCTTTCCCGAAAGCTCAGTGCTACAGCTGGCACGGAATATGTAAATAACTGGAGCTTTTGAGCGCCATTGGAAATAAAAATAAGACCCTATTTTCGTTCGTCGTCATTTTAATTATACAGCAGTATATGTGTTTATTGCGATTTTTTTATGTCTTCGGTCGCGGGTAAAGTAAAAAGCCTGCGTCTAGATAATAGATTGATGGTTTAAAAAAAACTAGAACTAGACTGCTGTAGATACAACTAGCAAACTCGATGCTAAAGCAACACTTTAAGGCCAGGTACGTAAGTGCCAGTGCGCGTCTGCCAAGCCGCCTCGCGCCCGTGCATTTTGTAGGTTTTTAAACATAAGAAAATAATGTTATCAAGTCAAACTCTGCTAATTTTTTTAAATATTTGGAGCGTTTACTACAAAAAAAAAACAATAGTTCAGTCATAATATTTAAAACTATATATGACAAAAAGGGGTAACTGGGATTTTTTCTATCGAATGAAGTCCATTACTTCTTGTTACTGAATGCGACTTTGACTAGACTAGATCTTTAAGTAATATAATATATCTTTTTTCAAATTTGTAAACACAATTTTCTATGATTTGAAAATCACAAGTGTGGCCTTTGCTGAAAAACCTAGGCTTTATTTATTAAAAACAACTATATTCTCGTTCCCACTGTAAATTTTAAAGCCTGTAATTTGTCTATCTGTTAGTCTGCACTAGGCAAGTAGTAGATGGAGATGGAGGTGTTCTCTTGTCTGCAATACGTCATAATTTAATATTTATTCGTGTTTTCTGAGAATTTTACCGAGAGACAGGGGCTTTATCTATTGACGAGCCTTACTGTAAGCTTGTCACGTATTTCCAAAACAACACAGAAATTCTACTGTAGGAAGAGTTACATTTTACAATGATTGAAGGTGCTTTGCGCAATACAATATACACAAATGACGCTTATGTTATAAGACCGATACCGGGAAAATGTTATGTGCTTCTTTGGGATGGATTGAATAATGTAAATTTCTAAGTAGGTACTAGAAACACACACATTTTAACGAATACTTACCGTAAAAATGTTTTCTTTTGAGATTTTCCAACTTTTCGTGAACGTCTACTTCTTAACGTTCATTTTCACCCAGCGATAACAACACGCTCTCTAGGTTAACGCATAGGTCATAGTTATGTGTTAAACGTTTATGTTAATATTGTTCCTTGGAATGACCCCGACAAAAACCATATCGATTGAAAATTCACTAAAAGCATGGAACGTCAGCTTTCAGGTAGAGCCTCCGTTTACTAGAACATTTCAAGTGGCGACTTAACACCTCTGTGCTTGTTTCAGAGACCAACATAGCATTAAAAGGCGAGGAGATGAACGGCTTATGGAGGAACAAGCGGAGGGGTTCCATTTACAAAGGCATGGGCGTACTCTGTTGTGTGTCACGACCAAACTACCTCTGAGGGTGACAAGTGTCGCCTTCCGGCAGACCGCTCCACGCATACACCAACTCAAGTGATCTGTGAAAGTGCTATCACGAATTTACTGTGAACCCTTTTTAAAAGATGATTGGGCGAATTAAGCCTTTGTTTCGTCTAATGAACGGACGGATGAGAAAGGAAAAGTACGAAATCCGAAGTTTGTGGAACGGACGAATTTTTGATCGTGTTTTGAGTTATTATTCTGCCTTCGAGGGAAAGGGTCAGATCTTAAATTTACGGGAGAGTAACACGTGCATAGAAAATGAAAGGGTCCACTTGTTTATAAAGACGGTATGAATACTGTAGAAGTTATATCTCAATAGATCAATTTAATGTAGCGACTTAGATTTATGATGTAGCAAATCATCACGTTGCCTGGAGTGGGATCAATTGCGTTAAGTAGTGTTCATGGTATTACTAATATTATCAATTTGTCGTGTTCACTTTGATATTCAAATACATTTCATATGAATTCGCTACGTTACGCACCGCGAAAATGCCTTCAGTATTTAGCGACATACTTGCTCGTCCATGTTGAACTCTACCTGGTCGCCTTAGGGCACTGATTTCGTTAAAAAGTTCAAACCGCTTAACATAAACTAGGGGCAATATGCAAATAATTTTAATGTAGTACGCACCCAGGAAAAACGTCTCTCATTCCATTAATTAAACTCGTATATTATACACAAAGAAAAAACATAGGTACTTAAGCATAAATATGTACGTCTTATGATTATCAAGTCGCTCGATAGGTACCTACCTAGACACAATAATGTTGACATACTATTGGTCAATAAAATAAAATAAGATAACTTATTTATTTCTAGATCTCTATTTAATTAAGGCCTAGTCATGAGTTAAACTTACATAATCCATTACTCTAGTCAATTATTATAACACCTTAGAAAGGCATCATTAACATTAGCCAAACCTACTCAATAATACCTATATATGAATATTTAAAAGATTCAGATTAATCTAACAAATTTTCAAGATAAAAATACTCTGCCATTTTAAAATTTTCATATCATACCATTCATTAACTAGTACCAAACTTGTACCTACGTAGATTTACAATTAAAGTTTATTTTATAAATTATCAAATAAATTTTAAATAAAACTGATTGAGGAAACAAAAAACTTACCAGTAATTATTCTTCCTGAACTTCTCTAGTGATGTAAACACCTTCTGTTAATAAATTGTTTTTTTTAAGCGTTCGAGAGACTGAGTCTTTTGCACTGAATAGTATAAAACGCTTGCCACACCAAAGAACTAAATATTACCATCTTATTATAGATTTTTTTATATATACGTACAGTTGGAATCCCATCACCAAATCGTTTATTATAGATTTTAGTTACAGTTACAATTACAGATTTTAAGCAACAGGGTGTCACGTAACTTGTGTACTAAGCCGAAAGGGGGTGATTCTGGACCCCAAGGGAATAAACTTATAAATAACGATTTTTTTCAAGAAAATGTGTTCTTTCCTTTCTTTTCGTGTTCTTCTATACGCACTCTTGCTTTATTTAACCTCATAAAATATTTTACAAATGTTTATTTCAATAAAACCAGTTTTTATCCCGAAATCATTAAAAAATGCAAATCTTTTCTTCAAAATTATAATAATTATGTACGAATACAAGTAAAAGAACACATATATGAGGAAAAACGGTCCCGTTTTTTTTATGTATGCAATTTAAAATATCGTAGAATAAAAGATGATGCCCTCGGGTTCCAAAAATACTATTTTTCGGCTAAGTACAAATGTTTCGTGCCACCCTGTATGGAAAAAGTTAATATTTTAAGACTAGAGATGAGACAAATTAAGCAAAATTAAACTTTAATTGTCACGTAAGAAGGTACCTTATAAGCGATGATTAGAACACCATGTTCGGAATTAAATAGTTGTAGGTAGATTTATTTATTGATTTATATAAAAATAGAATGCACTAGTCTACCATTTTTGTAATAGAGCATAGTAACTACGTACATCTTGACTATCTAGTCGTTTTTATTAATCGTCTAATTATGAATTGTATTGACGCGTGTAAATATTTATCATCCTAATATAAATCCACTTTTTGAAGTGTTGACTGTGATATACTCATAATAAAAAAATATAATACCTATAGAAAAACTAAATATGCATTAGAAAATAATAATATTGATGAATCTCAATATCACGTGTTTTATTTATTTTGTTCCCGCAATCGCAGTGACATAAAAATAAGCATTTCAGACAGACGATCTCTGTGGCGGTGGGCGAAGGTCTGCCTGCGACGCAGGAGGTTGCGGGTTCGATTTGTGCCTGATAATTCACACAGCATTATCTAGCCCCAAGCTAAGCAGAGCTTGTGTTATGGGTTAGATAGATATTTTTTACTATACATAGAAAACGGACAAGAACCAGAACACCCTGAACCAATGTCTGCAGATCGTACATACATTTGTTCCGAGGGGGCAATCGAACCCGCAACCTCCTGCGTCGCAGGCAGACCTTCGCCCACCGCACCACATCGGTCGTCATTATTATACTTGATAGGTACTACATTCCTCCTAAACACAACCGCACGATGAAATTCGATAAAATAAACACACCCTAAGAAAATACAGATACAAGCAAATAAAATAAACAGTTGATTCACCAGCTCTTCTACACACTAAACACTATTCCACTCCGTCAATGTGAGACGATATAATCATGGCCAGAGTATTTGGACAAGCGTGTTCGAGCCACGATATTGAGCAGTCGATTGTGTTTAGAGAACAAAAATAAAGAAGTCGATAGATAGGCGTAGATAAATTCTTAGTGACGAAAAAAGGTGGTTCTCTATTATGTATTTTATTTTTTTAAGTGAGAAATCGGAGAAATCGAGGATCTCCGTGAATTATGAACCGATTTTCAAAATTATTTCGTTTGTATAGAGGACGTTCCATAAAAATGGTATCCTGAGGGATTAGTATTTGTTCCGTGAAACTTAAAAAAAGTTTGAAATTAAAGAATTCGAAATCAAGTAATAGATTCAGGCGTTACTTTGCGGAAATCCATTGCAAAATGTAAGGATGAAAATATTTAGTAACAATTCCGCGAAAAAAACCTTTTCCGATAAGTTCTAACAAAATGTAGTCCGCGTTGTAGAAAAACAACGACGCCAACTACAAAATTAAAAAATACCTATCAAAGCAAGATGAACACCTCCTGCGTTGCAGGCAGACCTTCACCCGCCGTGCCATATCGGTCATCATTATGAAAGTAAGCCTAACTACGACCCTTATTTGAGTTGGAAGATCGAATAAATTCCTGAAACTACGATGGTTTTTTAAATACAAAAATTATAAATATTAAAGAAACACATAGGTAACAGATCAATGTTTAATTTTTTTCGTAGATGTCTCCTCTTGGCCTCATGTAGGGGATTCCCGTTCGTCCACCGTTGCCAGAAGCAGTATCATCATGCCTACTTCTCGAGGGCTTGTACTCATCATCGTCGTAGCCTAGGAATAAATATAATAAAATCCATAAACATTTATCAGACAACAAACATATATTTTTTCTCATATGTAGTATTTTACTACATGTGAGAAAAAATCTAAAACCGTATTTTTAAATGTTTACTTTTAATGTTCATAAAATAACAAAGTAAATTTAAAAATTCAATTCAAAGATTTCAGTTTTTTTTTCAGTTGGAAACTACTTCTCCGATTTTAATGAGTATTTGCATACATAATTAAAATGCTTGATGAAATAGCTACGTTTGCACCGTTTTCGTTTTTCACAAAACAAAATCATCAAATGAGAGCGAAAGTAATAAAATCGTTTGAAAATGAATTGAAATGAATGATTTCGCTCTCATGATGATTAAGTATTTTAAAAACTAAAACGGTACAAACATAGCTATTTCTTATTCGATTATGTATTTAACATTTCATTGTAATAAAGGGTGTAATTTCCAAATGAACCGGAAAGTACTTGCGTATGGGAGCTTAGAGGTTCGCATCCACCTCAACAAATCGGGTTAAAAGTTCGTACACCTTAAGTTCTTGACCTGGGATGACATAGGTATCTTTCTATACCAGAATAACGGCGAAGCCACGGTCTGAAGCTTGTAAACAAATAGATGCTGAATATTGTCAAACATTCACAGTTCACACCTACATGGTCACGCTGGCCTGACCTTAAAATATATATGAATTTTTAAATGATATCTACTTGATATTTGATATTAACACAAGTCACCAAGACTACAAGTCTTGGTGACATTGAATTTTTGCATAAATTTTATGATATACTTTGCATACCTATACTAATAAACTAGTATTATATGTATAAATTATCTGGCCGTCTCCCATTGCAACATCCTAAATGGGTACCTACATATTGTGTGTATTCTATGTATATTAACTATAGTTTATAAGCTCTGACAATCTTTATGAACCATAACATGATGCAATAAATAAATGATGATGAAGTAGACAGATCTTGTGTTATAGAGTACATACCAGACAGATATAATATTCGCAGTATGTGCTTATACTTTATAATTTATATATATGTATATGTCACCGTAGGATAGTAAAACCCGTAAAATTATAAAAATCCTAGGCACTTTATAATTTTCCGGAAAATAATCAATTGGGCCGCGTCACTTACAATGTAACGGATTAAAACACGTCAAATTATGATTTTCCGAAATCTTACCGTAAAAAAATAAACTATTAAGTGACGGAACGCAAGACGCCCGCTGATTGGCTGATGGGCGCTAGCCCGCACCGCCATCTTTTGCTGTCATTCATTAGACGCCCGAATAGTAACAACAAAGTTTTCATGGTCTGTTTTTCAACATTTAAGTGTTTTAAAATAGTTTGTTCATTACTAAAATTGGAGTTACTTAGTTGTAAATTTAGTGGAACAGTGGTTAATAGTTTTCAAACTGTTCGTAAACGAACACAAACATGAGCATCGGCCACATCGACCAATCAGAGAGCAGTTTATTATTTTACGAGTGACGTGATCGCCATAGATTTCGTAAAATAGTAAAACAAGGCTGTGATTGGTTCACAGGTTTGCTTGTTTATTATCTTACGGATAAGCTTAGAAAAATTATAAATTTACGTATTTCAATGCGTTAAATTATAAGTGCTTCAGTCCTGTTGATTATTTTCCGGAAAATTATAAAGTGACTAGGATTTTTATAATTTTACGGGGCTTACTATTTGTCGGTGACATATATATACATATGTTATGTTTATATATATATAGGGAGAGACCACATAGAAATTATTCATAAAATTATCAATTTTAGACACAAATAAAAGGTAATAAGTAGAGCCTGGTATTAAATGGGCCATGTTTCCCTCGGGTTTTTATTTCTAAGGGTCGTAATAAACTGGTAATAAAATATTTCCATACTGAAAATACCGTAGGTAATTCAATTTAGCTGATACTCACCTTCCTTGGAATCTCGGTATCGTCTTGCCATAAGGTTGTTTTTTACTTTGAAGCGGCTGTTTCGATTGCGTTCTCTGTTTTGACGTGCCTTTTCGGGAAGCGAAGGAGATAGAGCATTTATTTTTGATATCCTGCAAACAATTTACACATTTTTCAACAGAATTTAGAAAGGTTCTCAATTCAGCTGAATGAATTTTTATGTGTGTGTTTATGTTTTGTGACTCGATATTTTTTTCAATTGTTGCCCGATTTGAAAATAGTTCCAAGGTGGTCACATGATTTTATTTCCGAAGGACTACTAATTATCCCATAAAACTTAAAAAGTCGGTTTTAAATGTTATTAAAAACATCGAAGTTACAACCATGTATCACATGGAAAACTGAAACACTAAGCCGCTGTACAACCCCACGCACGGAGACGTCACGCACGTGTGTCGCTTCGCTTTGCAAGAAAATGTACGATTATGTGATAACGTCCACTGCAACCCACGAACAGTTGCGCACGAATACGGGATGTGACGTCATTGCTACACGCGTGTCTTGCTCGAATATGGCATCAACGCAGCTTCACGCTATCAACGCTATGCTCGCGGTACACGTAGGTAGACCCACGTTGTTAAACAAACGAACCCACGTGGCTAAAATGCGCCGCTTGACCGACCGAGCGGACAACGGTTTACCTACGACAAATTTCACTTTTTTCAACAAGTTCAAAAACGGAGGAGCGAAAAAGCAATTATGTATTTACTAGTAGCGCCTCGCGGTTTCACCCGCGTAGTTCCCGTCCCGTGGGAATTCCGGGATAAAGCCTATGTGATATTCCAGATAATCTATCTCTATGCCAACTTTCATCCAGATCTGTTCAGCCGTTCTGGCGTGATTGAGTAACAAACATTCATCCATCAAACTTTCACATTTATAATATTAGTGGGATTAACTCACATTTTTAATAGAGTATCTTTGCTTGCACTCTTTTCTAGGGCTGCTGGGTCTATAACTACGAATACTCTAAAGTATTCATTCAAAGGGTCCTTTGGATCGCGCTGGCCATCATCAACCTGCGAAGTACCTAGTAAATTATTGGGATTTAATACATGGTGATTTCTTTTCTGAAAGTCTTTAGGCCTCTTTCCGTGCACTAGCTCCTCTATCATATCATTTCCTTGGTTAGTGGCCACCATATCATAATCTCCATAATAATCTTTTGGTAATTCATCTCTTGTTAATTTAATTTCTCCAAATTTAGTTTTAGTTTCTTCCTTATCAGCTTTTTCAATAAGATCTATGATTTCCATTTTTTTTAGAAGTCCATTCATACTATTGACTTCTATTTTTTCTTCAGAATCATCCTTGGACTGATTATCTTCGACTTGTTGCTGTCTCGTTTCCAGATCATCTTTTACTTTCAAAACCTCCAAAAGATGAAGGACGTCTTTTTGCTGGAGGTGAAGACCATGAGATGTTATCAATGATGCTAGTACAACTGTGAATCAAGAAACGTGAGCTTAGTAGCAATATTTTTAATCATATTTTAGTAATGAAAATGTGACCGAAGCTTTACCTACCTGTAACAATTGCTCCGAGTTTCAACATCACTAATTTTCATCACGATGAAGTCGTTTCAACTCTCGTAAAAATACATTTGAATGTTATCGTTATGTGCAATATTATTCAAAACCATATCAAAATTTCATTTTCTCTTATCGTATATTTGTTAACGTTGTTTAATTTTGCTCTACTTCTATTGTAATAATAATATGTAAGCAATTTAAGTCAGTCTCGTTTATTCTGCAGAATTTACGTTCTGAATAACTTGCTTGTTCATGTCTAAAATAAATTTTGGAGTATTAATTAGGCTGGTACTCCAGAAAATGGCCTATTGTGGCTGTTCACAAAACATGAATGCATCTCGTCTCGTTGCGTTTTCGCAGTTTCGTTCCAAATGGTCGGCATTTTTAAATTATGTTCTTTCTTCCATTCCCCGGAGCATGCTGCAATGCAGACATCTTCTAAAATAAGAAAAACTTTATTGTTCTCTTGGGATATGAGACTTACAGAACTTGGTCATTTATTCATTATTAATGAATGAAAACGCCGAAGATAAACATACACATGACTTCGAAATGAGAAGATACGACAAATAGTCACCTATGTAGGTAGTAGGTACTACGAACTTTTTAATAATATACCAAAAAAATTCGATTTCAGAAGGATTCGAACCCACGTGGTAAGGTGAGGCACGGGTTCGAATCCTGCTGAAATCGATTTTTTTGGGATATTATTAAAAAGTTTTCGTAGAAGATTTACCCCAGTGCGAGTAACGCACTATAAAGCAAAAAAGCTAAGTACTAAGAACCATATTTACTATGGAACCCTACATATTTAAACATTTTCTAGCGACATACCTTTTACCTACCTAACCTACCTAATGTAAATTCTTCGTTGGCTTTATATCACCGCTTAAAGAGAGTTCAACACCGAGTACAAAGATACTAAAAATTTATAAACGAGAGGATCCATTAAATTCACCAACTAATTTATTCGTATCAAATCCACTACAGATTTGCATATAAAACGATGTTTAGCTGCACTATGTGCCTACGAAATTATTTAACTATTTGCTTTGAAATAATATGTTAATAGTAATTTGGACTCAAGTATCATACTGTATGTATGTGTATGTATACGCTTCTACAACAAAACTCCTAGTGAGTTGCAAAATCTATGAATAAATAAATTCAAACAAATTGTCAAAACCTTTCTGTACAAAAAGGCTTACTACAAAATATCAGATTATTTAGAAGATAAAAAAGCTTGGGACGGGTTTTGCTCCAACTCGAAAAATAACAACTAACAGGCTAAAGGTTTCTTAGTCGCTTCTTTACTTTAGTCTACATACCGAAGCGACAGAAATCAAAAGTACCACTTTATTTCCGTGTCAGTATTTTATTTTAAGAATTTGACCTTTTCTAAGTGTACATTTTTGTATTTATGGAAATAAAGAATTTTTGATTTTGATTTGATTTGATTGACTCCATATTTATATAAACTCTTACGATAGCTGGGTTCTTACCATTAAACGGCCAAATAAGGAGCCTTCCTTATTTTGCCGTTTCATGGTAACAAAGTAACGAAAAATACTTCATTTTCTTATCTTATCTTCTATTCAAAACCATAACATTAAGTGGCCTAGCCATCTGTAAAAGCATGAAGGTGGCGTAATAGGTACTATATAGTTATTCTGTGGTAATAAGTCCTTGAGTCAAGTCTTTGAATCATAGGCACTTGAAAAATAATTGCAATTTGATATGTTTTCATGTCAAATATTCGTAGAATTTTGTGAAATTAACCAGTCATTAAACACACGCAAAGCTTTACTTACTCTCCCTTTACTTTGCATACGAAAATGTAAATGAGAGTGCGATCACCCTAATAGCTGAATTTACTCGACGTAGGGATTGTTAGTTATGTGTTCATCGAGTAAACATTGGAAGTCCTCGTAGTGTGTAGTCTCGCAGGTGGGTCTCGTTTTCACATGTCGTTTCAATAAACGGGTTGAAACTACATGTGAAAACGAGACCCACTGCCCACCTGCGAGACTACACACTACGAGGACTACCAATGTTTACTGCTAATAAAGCTTTATATAATACACTTTTCCACGCGAACGAAGTCGCGGGCATAGCTAGTAGATTTATATACTCATTTTTTCAACAAAATTTATAGGCCTTAAATTCAATTCAAAGCAAAATATAAGGATGAAAATATTAAGTAACAATTCCGCGAAAAAAACCTCCGATAAGTTCTAACAAAATGTACCTAGTCCGCGTTGTAGAAGAAAACGACGCCAACTACAAAATGAAAAAAATACCTATCAAAGCAAGACGTAACTAGTTTCGTCTCTCCACGAGACATCGGACACCACAATACTCGACCTTAACAGTGAGAGCGCCAAGCAACAACGGCAGAGTCCCACCAAAGATGTTGCCACTCCGAGCTCCGCGCGCCAAGTCCAAGTTTTTTTCGCGGAATTGTTACTAAATATTTTCATCCTTATATTTTGCAATGGATTTCCGCAAAGTAACGCCTGAATCTATTATTTATTCAATTCAAAGCTTAAAAATCGAATTTCATTTTATAAAAGATAGAACTGGAAGGTTATTCAATTTACTAATGGTTTATTTTTGTCGTAAAATTATTTTATCTGGCATTTTCGCAGCTAGCATAATTTAATTTAGCTGTGGTTATTTACACAAACATTCACTTAACCAGGGTCCGTCTTTCATCAAACTTTACGACAGGGTTACTCATCTTGACTACAGTATGTAGCTATGCAAGCTCTCATAACACTTTAATAAAGCTTTATTTTAGGTAAAAAGCTACATAAAAAAGCACATGTACCCCCAAGGGTCCTGCCAGAAAATCAGCATTGCTCAACTTAGGTAGAGTAACATTAAGCTGAGGTGGGGCCTATTGGTTCACTGGGCAGGCACACGATATAATATATGGTAGAGTTTCAGATAATTCTGAAATACCTAACTATGATATGCCATGCATATATGCATACTATAAATATATTAGCCTTGTGGTGCTGGCTTAAAATTTGCACCACCCCAACTCTTCCCGTGGGTGTCGTAAGAGGCGACTAAGGGACATACACCGGGGGGCTGGCAGCAGCGCCTCTTGCAGAATAGATCTACCACCGAACTGCGATCCTCAACCCGCATGCGCAGCGTGGGGATTATGGACATTACCCCCTCTGAGATAAAAGCCAATAAGGCGATTATCAGGGGACGCCTGCGTCCAACAGTGGGCTTAAGGCTGTTGAGGTTGAGGATTATAATATGAACTTAATTAGCCAAAATATTTTAACATTCCGACGAAAAATACGTTTTTTGTAGGCATCCATCTAACAAATCATTACCTGTGCGTGAACAAACTGACAGAATTATTCAGTGTGGACTGTAGAGGCAGGCAGTGTAGATTGGTTCGAGCTATCAATACATTTTGCGTGAATAAAACATCGGCTAAGTTCGCATGCATGTTTAGCGATCGTTCGTCAAAGTTTGGTAACGTTAGTATTTTATAGTGCCTCCGTCGGCCTCGCATGATGAATAGGGGCGTAGCACGCAAATAAGATTAATTATGAAATCTCAAAGTCAAACTTATGTTCTCGCTTTAAAACACCTGCTTATAGGTTGACTTGATAAACTGCCTTCACGCACTGAACAGTCACCATAAAACACCTTTTAATTTGGATATTAAAATACGTCTCCGAAAATGTACACAGCAGCTTGAGCTAGCTACATCGTACATAGCTTGAGCTAGGTACGCCGTAGCTGTAGCATGCTACGACATAGCTGTTGCGTGCTACGTCAAAGCTGTTGCGTGCTACGCCGTAGCTGTTGCGTGCTACGCCGTAGCTGTTGCGTGCTACGCCGTAGCTGTAGCATGCTACACCGTGTGGGTAGCTTGAGCTTGCCACACTGTAACTCTATTGTGCTACTTATTTAAGAAATTCCAATTATCAGATGAAGTTTCTACCTAACATAATATAAATAGTCTTTGTTGTGAGTATTCCGCCCTATGGTCAGGTGGGAAGACGGACTGCAAAATACTGCTGGTAGATTCTAGAAGCTGAAGATAGGCCGCAATACGGCTTTCATTAGAAGAAACCTTCTCCAGCAGTGAACCAGCATAGGCTGATGTGAGTATTCCCGCTCTATATTCTCAGACTCTATTTGAAAAACAAATAGTGATACTCTGTAATGGAGCACTTGGCAAGCCGACCGTTATTTTCAAAGACACCCTGGCTTCTGTACAATATTTTTTCTTTACTCTCGAGGAAGTGATAAAATACAGTCGTAAATCACAGCTCTCATTGGTGCTCGGAAGAGGCTCGAGCGACTAAAAAATCGGTGTGAAAACTGGAATCTGCTACTCTACTACTCTACAGGAAATAGTAGGTATCAAATGTATCTACTTGCTCTTATAGAGTTTAAATTAATATATAAAATACAAATTTTAGAATTCAGGTAAAAGCTACCTGAATTCTAAAATCTATTTGTGTGTAGATCTATGTGTAGAGACATGTATAGATATTAAACCCCTTTGTCTCTTTTAAACTGTTAAATTATACATGAAATTATAAATTAATCTCAATTTCTGACGATATGTAATAGCTACCGGGGCCGGATTCTGTTAACCAATCGCTTTACTATTTATTTATATGGCAATGTCATCAATACACTTATTAAAATATTTACAATGAACACATATATAGTTTCTTAGTATAGAAGGTGTGCTTCTAACAGGCAAGCACAGCATTTACTTAAGGTGCACCAACAACAGCTAAAAATTATACTCTGGACAATTATATATACAGAATTAAAGAAAATACTATGAAAATGTTATCGTCGCAAAATCGTTCATAGATGAAAAAAACTCTAGATATTGCGAGCGATGCTTTTTTTCACGGCACAGAGAGATAGATTGGTTTCAATCTGGACACTTTTGACATGCGTCCCTCCATCTGTAGTATCTTTCAGCAAAGGTAAAGTACCAACATGTGTCATTTTGAGAGCCTAACCTAACCCATTGTTATGGTGAAGCGATTGTTTTAGTGGAATTTGGCACCAGTCTACATGATGTTACAGAGTTGATCAACATCGACAATGTCGAAGTTACAAGTACCCTTCACCCCTCGTAGACAGTTACAAACTATAAGCAGGCAGGGCTATATCGTCCAACGATATTATCAAGCGCTTCGGAACTGTAACGAAGTGATTTCGGTCAAGTGAAGTTGGAGCAGTTAATTTGTTCGGAAGTAGTTTAATCAAGAGTTGCGTGCCGTAAGATCGGATTTGCAGTAATTAAAGAAGCCGGCAAGCAACGTGGGTCTTACCACCAGTTTCTAACGACGATTGGTTGAGATAGATTGTAAATGCTTTGTTTTTAGTCTTTTTTTAATTGTGGCTTGTAGATAGTTGGCCGTGTCAGAATTTAATATGTAAAGTATTTTAGGAGGGAAGCCATTTCTATATTACTGCCTAATAAATTAGAATATCACTCAAAGATTAGACTCTCTTTTCTTTATTTTACTTACTCTCGACCAAAACTGTTCAATAAGTGTCATTTTATTCGGCGGTTTGAACAAGCTTTTCCTCTTTAACTTTTGAAATAAAGTAAAGCATAACTTATTGCGTGAAATATATGTGTACAAAGACGTTTGAGGTATACGTAATGTTTGATTTAATGTTTTTCTACCGTTATGTGTGCAAAGTCTGCATTACAATGTCGTATTGATTTTAATTAAAGCAATTATGATATTGTTGAAATTAAACTAAATTTAAATTAAATTGGGGAAATATAAGTGAAATTTAAAAATTTGTAAAATAGGATAAAAATTGATGATAAATATATATGATTTAAATTAAGAACTTAAAAAATAACGAATATCACGGAGTTGAGTAAATCTTTGTCAACAATAAATTCATTTATAGTACAATAATATTTGCTAAAAAGTATAGTTTTAAGCTTTCATTGGAATTCCAATTTCGGCAGTAATTAAACTAATTTATTATTATACATACTTATATACCAAACCAGAGATACCATGCTCATAATTTTGGTTTTACTATTTATTAAACAGACTTCGTGGTTGTCACGCCTATTGCGGACTGCGAAATCCGAAGGTCGAGCTCTGGATTATTCTTGATAAACCTAGGTGTCTCCAAAATATACAGTGATGGAAAAGTCAACATTTTATAATTCAAGAAAAAGAATTTACAAGAGTCAGTTATTTTAAAGTGAAACAAAGTTCTAATGTAGCGTTTCTGATACTTAATTTTTTAAAACATCTGTGGGATTTCTCTAAAACACTATTCCATATCTGATATTGTAGGCAATTTTGGCAGCAGAGTCGCATTTAAAAACCGTCAGCTAAGAAGTTATTTGTTATTTTCCAATAAGACGATGGTAGGACCGATGGCTTCGTATATTGCTTCCTCAGATTAACAGAGCTTCCAGTTAATTTCCTACGTTCAATTCCGGGCTGCCATTTACAAAACATCCTCCTAAATAACTGATAGCGGGGTCTGAACAACTGTGATCAAAATTTAAATATTTGAACATGTTTAAATTTTTTGGTGAACCACTTCATTTTATATATCTCACTTACATAATATAATAATATAATATAATATATATATATATAATATTATAAACGTGAAAGTTTAGATGGATGGATGGATGGATGGATAGATAGATGGATGGATGTTTGTTCCTTTATCACGCCAGAACGGCAAAACGGATCTGGATGAGATTTGGCACAGAGATAGATTATAGTCTGGAATAGGACATAGGCTACTTTTTATCCCGAAATTCCTACGGGAACGGGAACTACGCGGGTGAAACCGCGAGGCGCTGCTAGTTAGTTTATACTTTTCAATAAAATATTTGGGACTTTTATATCCCCGAATATTTTTTGTGAAGTATTTTGTTTTATATTCCGAGACAGAAAACACGAGTTAACCATTAAACAAAACTGTAGGTATCATAAAGTGCGATAGTATTATATAATATCTGAGCATAAAAAATCATAAACTTTCAAAAATAAAACGTCAAGCAAGTGCTAGTCGGACTCGCGCAACGAGGGTTTTAATTAAAAGACCTCGTTTCTTGCCAAATATCATGATTCTAGGTCAACGGGAAGTACCCTATCGGTTTTTGGTCCATAGCGAGAATCAAACATTTTTTTGATGGTTTTCGGATTTTTCCCTTTATTTGTGCTACAAGACCTTACTTCTTGCCAATTTTCATGAATCTGGGTCAACGGGAAGTACTCTATAGGTTTTGTGTGAATGTGATTCCCTTAGAAAATTCAAAACAATTGGGCATAAACGGCTGTAACTTTTGATTGCGTTGACTTTGAAGTTTGATTTATATTGCTGCTCCAAGAGGTTATAGATACGAACCTGAGATTATGATGTGAATTTCAACTCGATACCTCCACGGAAGAGGGTTGACAGACGGACAAAAAAGTGATCCTATAAGGGTTCCTTTTTTCCTTTTGAGGTACGGAACCCTAAAAATACGAAAGCGCGTCTGACCAAAGTAAAAACCTACAGATTTAATTTATCTAAAGAAGAGCGGACTACCAGAAAATATTTAGTTAGCAAGTAAAGTAAGACAATTAGTTATTTGTCACAAAAAACACACCTACAATCGGTTTTCACATAAGAAAATAGCAAAATTTTAACGAAACCTAAGTATAAAAGGTAACAAAGATGTTAAGGACTTTTCAACCGGGGAACCGTACTTACACAAAGAAACTGCCTACAATGCAAAGCACAATTCAATATTAAGTTGATTATCTTAAATTTAGTTTAGATAATCAACTTAATATTGTATTTTGATAATCAACTTAATATTGTATACGCGTGTGTAGCAGTGGCAAACGGGTAATAAAAATAGCTCACTGATAATATTGCTCTACGAGCAAACACTGATTTTTAGCTATCACCTTCAGGGTGGAGAGGCAGTTAAGGCGAGCCCAGCAACACACGTCTGTCAGTCAATTTACCCATTGCCAACAACTATACTAAAAGTTAAATCTACAAAAATCGATTAGGTACACTACATTCAAATACCTATATCTATTTAATATACTAACTACCTAATATATATAATTTTAAGATGGCTGGACTCGCACAAAATGTTAATTGCTACGAACTCTACCTCATGCGCGGCAGATCCGCTTTTGCGAATTTATTTTTAAATCTAATTTAGGGGCATGTAACCGACACGCACTCCCGAAAACACCATTAAAACTCTTTCACTCATTCACTACCCTCCATCTCCAAACCGCTTTACTTTCATTTGCTACGCTTGGTACACATCCACCAGGCTACAGATGAAGAGTTACAGAAAAATGTTGCATTATTTTTTGTATTTACTCTCACTTTCGACTGGTATTGATATGGATTTCATTTAGTTATATTATTTGATTGTTATTTTCTTTATGTGTCTTCATATATTCATGTAAATATCTATTGAAACAATTGAGTTGTTTTGAAAAAAACTGATTAAAACTAAGGGAGTTTTAAACAGTTTTTTAAAGTTTAAAAACGCAGTAGTTATTTAATCCCACTGGATTTTTTTTTCTGGATGATTACAATTTTAAGGGACCACCTCGGCAGAGAGAAGAGTGGCAGAGTGCCCAGAATGCTGGCAGCATTGTCACGTTGAATGGCAATGGTAATTCGTTGACCGAAATAAAAGCCAGCATTCCGATCTGTCTGAGTCTGTGTTATCCCTGTGGACTCTATTAGGAGTTTTGTAATCTTTGTATATTGCGAAAAAACCACTTTTTTATTCCCGTGTTGTATTGAGTATCGTTACAAAAATAACTAAGGCAAGTAGTTTTTCTTATAAGGTTAGCTTATTTTGTCTTTAGCTGGAATGCACAGCACAAAGGATGTTCAGAGTTATTTTAACGCAGATGAAACACGGCTTGCGGAAATCCTGATAAAGACGTGGGAACTTGGTAATGACGTCTTAATGACCTTGCCTCTTTCTCTTGAATTTAATTTGTGTACTAACACGAACAAGCTGCGGTTATCGATAAAAAATAATCTAGATTTATTATTTTTTGGAATTTATATTTTAGAAAGCAAACACACTATGATTTTATGTTAACTCGATTATTTATTTATTTATTTGTTTATTTACAAATGGACTTACAGTTAAAACCAAAACGTCCAGGAGTCAGGTATTATGGTATTATATATTATGGAGGGTACCAACTTTCTAAGGACAAAAAGAAATCGTTTTTTTTTAATACATATACTACTACTTTCTACGTAGGTAAATGTATTGTTGTTATACAGTGGTTGCCTGAAAATCGCTTTCATTGGTGACGTCTGTTTTACTTTTTCTTTAGATTTTTTTTTGTTGTCTGCCATTAATGCCATCAGATGAGATAGAGGTCAAACGAAAGTAGTGTCATTAATATTTCAAATCTCACACTTTAAACTCTCGGTTTAAAGTGTTCACTGCTAACTAAGAGGTATGTTTCTTAAGAAATATTTATCAGTTAACGAGCCCAAAATTCTCGGAAACCCTGCGGCTACTGGGAACTTAATGCCATTGTTTACAGCGTAAAGTTTCAAAAGCTGCTGTTAGATATTTTGATTGATTTTCTTCCTGTTGAACACTTAACTTTTAGTTGATTCAGCCGGAGTTTCACCGTGAAAGATAACGTCACGATCACATCCCGAAATTGTCGTCAACCAGACTCTAGGCTCTGATGATAATCGCAAGTCGCAGATTAGTTAGAACATAAATTCAAGAAGGCTGCAATAAGACAAGTCCGTGATGAGATTAAATTCAATTATAATCAGAAATTCATGAGAGCGATGTTCCTCAAATTGCCTTCTGTTTCAAATAAGGCTCTATCTACCTACAAATTGATTGGATTTTAATCAGGTCACTTGTTCTATTGGATCCAAATCAAAGTTTTACACGACCTCGGTCCGAGTTTCAGCCGCAAATTCACCGCAAACTAGGTGAATTTAATTATATTGACATTTTCGACAAATCTGCAAATTATCAATAGGTAGGAATAATTTTAAAGCGATTTTATTCAGAGCAAATTAGGTATATGTTATGTGCAATTTAACTAAACCCAAACTATACTATTGTCAAAGAATATATAATAATACTAACTTATGGTGTGGTGTGTCACGACGACGCGTCACAATCAAAACTCACCACTGAAGTGTAGATCTACCTTTATTAATATACCTATGTAGCTTCTCTTTACGGTATTTGACTTCAACGACGACGACCGACGTGAAGCTATGCCACGAACAGACAAAAGACCCAAGCAAATTGCAAACCGTAACCGACGTAGCAAAGTGCTACGGCGTAGGTCATTCGGACTCTACACAAAAATCATCGTAGCAAGTCAAGACATACGAGTAAATAACTAAAACTCACTTGCATGGCGTCGAGTTTCAGATATAGTTGTAAGCAATATTTATTGAAGATAGGATCTTAAACCGACAATATTAAATAATGTAAATTAGCGTAGTGAATTTTAGTTTAAGTATAGAATGTTTGTAAACAATCCGCCCAGGATTGTTTACAAACATTCTATAACGAGATTGGCTAAAATATAGGGCGACAAAGCCATTGATGTCGATTTGATTGGTCCCTTTTGTACGTTCGGAATGCATGGGGTTAATTTTTATTATAATAATTGAAGTTTTGTGGAACAGTTAAGTAAAGTAGTCTGTCTGTACTCAATGGTGTCGATTAAAATATCGCTGTTTGCAAAAAAGCTGAAGCTGAAGTTACTTACCCTTTTGTCTATGGCTTTTTTTGTTAAAATGTTTATTCCTAATTTTACTTCTTGTATTTTGAAAGTCATCATCATCAGCCTATAGTGGTCCACTGCTGGACATAGGCCTAATGAGCACCATATGCCTAATGAGCGCCATAGCGCCCTGTCTTCAGCTTGCCGCCAACAGTTTCGGGATATAACATTCCCCTGTCTCACTCCTCTGCGCAGTGCTGCTGGCCCTGTACTTGGACACTTGGTGGCGGCATCGTAACATCTCAGCACCTCGATAAAACAATAGTCTACTTGGCATGATTGGCTTTTTGAAAGTAAAGACAATAAATTATTCTTCATAATTATTTTATTAATTAATAGGAACACAAAGAGTTGGGATGATATGTCCCTAACCAAAACTCAAAACATTTTTAGTTAGTAGTACCTGTGCAGCTTCTAACAGTGAAGTAAAATTGGATACAAAACGAAATAAGAAAAGTTTTAGAGCTGAATAAAAATGTATTACATTGATAACCATAATTCGTTGTGTGCCAAAATAGTACCTTCCTCTACAGATGGAAATAATTAATAATCATGTCTTCAAAATTCAGGTCAATACATTTAAAACCAAGATAAATATGACTGGACGCTCTAATGAAGTTCCAAACATTAAATATTTACGTAGGGTGCCCCATGGTTAACTTTTTCTTGGTTATTGAATCATGTTTTCATAAACTTAAAATCACCTCTCAGGAGCTAAAAGTTCGTCATTTTGATGCAGTCCGGAACATTTTTCGCACAGTATCATAAAATTCTGCAATATAAAAATGTATTAGGTACTTTGTGTCGGTAGGTACACACACAAGTACAACAATTGTTGTATAAAAATTGTGAAGAAGTGTTTTTGTCACAAGACACTGCCACGCAATAACTGAACCTAGAATTTTGCATGCAAAATAATAGATACATAACATTATTAGCGTTTAATCGTAGAAAAGACGTGCAAAGTCGTGACCCGCAGAAAATAATATAATAATGCTGGACAATTCACACAGCATTATCCAGCCCCAAGCTAAGCAGAGCTTGTGTTATGGGTACTAGATAACTGATATACAAAATATAATACAATACATTGATAGATATTTTATGTTATACATAGAAAACGTTACAGCAAACACAGAAAAGTAGATCAATAAATAACTACTTACAAGGTTGTACTGCAATCTCAAAAGATCCATAGCCGTTTGATAGCTGTTTTCCCTGGGCGCGTTTCTCTCCATCAAGAGGACAGTTCTTCTGGCCAACTCCTCAAGCTGCAGCAGGCCACTAGGCTCCGAATGAATGCTGTCGCGTCTTGAGAATCGAGTGCCCCAGTTGTGGTGGCTTCGAGGAGCAGTCCGGGCACTCCTTTCTCCATCCCTGTGACATTGCTTGGAATTTAGTTTAACCATTTCTCAGTGGCAAGAGGCAAGTGACGGTTACGGAATGATGGATCAGCCTAGATTGGGACGGGTTTTATACGAAGTTACTTTTTAGGATATGCTACTCATGATTCAAAGTACCTACGTAGGTAATATTTTATTGGATCATTAGTAAAGGTTGTGTTTACAAATGGTTTACAAGATAATAATTAAAAGTAGGAGCACAAATACTAAAGAGTACTTACGAAAATGCATATGCTAAAAATGAATTAGTTAATGGGATAAAGTACCTATTTAACTGAGAACCTACTTACGTATGTATCCATCATTATAAATGGGTAAGTCGGTACCTGATTAGGTCGACCCTTTCTATCACAGGAAATATGAAATAAGTGGAAATAACCTAAGACTTCTTCAGGTGCTCGGGGAGCTCGTTGAAGAAAATAAGGACCGACTCCTCTCATTTATATCTTACACTAGTTTCTGCCCTCGGCTTCGCACGTGTTGTTTCCATGCGGCAGATTTGGCAGAAGAAATATGCAGGTCTCGACAGAGCCTACGCATTTGCTCCCCTTCTTGGAGTCGAAACCCTAGGTCCGTGGGGTACCGAGGCTCAATAAGCCCAACACCCTCCTACCTACTTGTAGAATAATCCTGATAACCAAAGTACCGAACAAACATCAATAACACCCGCGCATCTATAAAATATTTACCAGCTCAATCTAATGTTGTTTGTTGTGAAAGTTAGTTAATGCCTAGCTGAAATATTGACGTTGCCCTTTAGATAAGCCGGGTAGTTCGGTGGTTGGCGCGCGACACCGATACCTAGGTACCTACTGTGATAAGCCGGAACCAAACCCTTCTCGCTTGTTAGGATTGACAGGATTAGAAAGTTCGTTTAAATTTTAGCCGTGGGACGGCTATGGGTCTTTTCACTCTTTGCAATAGAAACATCATGTCTGTTATATGAAAATTCATTCCATTATATACCTACCTAGTCCTGACCTAGTCTTACTTTTGACTGCCCATTATCTCTATTTCAGCGTTATATCATGGGGTGATAAAGAAATAAATGATGCGTTATTCTGGACAAGCCCTTATAGCAGTTTTCTCTACATATACAGGGCGTCCCACGGATATGCCACATGGAGGGAAAGTATCTTGAATAATTTGAATTTAAAAAACAATTTAAACTGCATTCATAGATATTTAAATAATTACATGGTTAAACCGGGAATCGAACCCGTTACACGAGAAAAATAATCATTAAATTGATTGATTTTGTATTAAAAAAAATCAAATTCATGGTCTTCCTTTTATTTCTGACACTATGTTACTTAGCAAAAAATAATCCTTAGGTATGATGAAGCCCTTCGATCGGTATGATAAAGCTACAGGATGGTTATTTTTTTCGTGTAACGGGTTCGATTCCCGGTTCAACCATGTAGTACCTAATTATTTAAATATCTATGAATGCAGTTTAAATTGCTTTTTAAATTCAAATAATGTCTTCTTTCAGTAAAATGTTCCATCTACAATATTCAAGGTACTTTCCCTCCATGTGGCATATCCGTGGGACGACGACGCCCTGTATAATAGGTTACGGATGACCTACGTATGTAGGTCATTAACACATTCACTGCCCAGCCCAGCGACTCGGACCCGCAGATCGAGTTCTGCGTCTTTGGCCATGAAGGTGATAGTATATCCCGTTCACTGCCTAGCCTCGGCGGCGCACTATGGGTCAGCAGCGTAATTATCGTGCCAAAAATCACTTTGACAAAAGTTAGATTTCTACATTTTTCTCAGTGAATATATGAAGCAGGATGATTGAAATATCATATACCACAAAAAATATGGTATAATAACATATTTTAATAGCGATAGCTTGAACTTGAATGTAAGGAAGTAAATTGATTGATGTAGGAAAAATTGTGATCCTCCACTTTCAGATCGATTTTTTTACAAATATTTGTTGATAAACTATTACTTATTATACATCATTAAAAGCGCGGTACTTAATACTTTCCACCTTAATCAAGTATATCCTTATATGGATAAGAAAATTAGCTTTTACAGTCAATTTTTGAAAGCCCTCCTATTTTTTCAGATTTGAAAATTCAAATTGAGTTTTCGTATTTACCGCTGTCTCCCGACAAGGAGTTACGACTACTATAACGTTCCTTGATCTGTATACTAATAGGATTTAAACTAAATTTTTGCCCCAATTTGCCCCAATTTGACTTAGAGGCAAAAAAGTGTACCGTGGGAAAATAGGAAAAATCATGAAAGTGGATTTTTTGGAAAATTTGGTTTAAATTGTAGCATATATCCTGGATTTTATTCACTTGATGACCTTAAATTTAGTATTGAATGTTTTATTTTAATAAAATTTAATTATTTTTGACGTAAGAAACATGGTTAACTAAATTTATGAAGGTACTTATTTTATAATTATTTCCGCCATAAATAAGAGAAAAATCGCATAATTTGATAAAAATTATCACCATATCAACCGCAATATTTAGTTTCTTAATAAAGAAATAAATAAGTTATCAATTTTCAGTGGAAAATATTTCGAGGAACGTGTGCAAGAAACCGCAATGGAAATTGTACAGATTTCCATTGTCGTGTGCAAATACATATGTTATCAATTACTGTCACTATAAAAAGGAATTCAGGTTCCAACTACAAACATTAAACTGTTTTGCTAGATTTGTGCAAACAAGTGTATTAATAAATCAAAATGTGTGAATTCATTGTATCAAAACGCGAATTATGTTCTTTTTTATTCGAGAACGATGCCACTTCGGAAAATCTTCTTAAGTATTTGAAAGAAAACTATAACTTAACACCAACTAAACGCCAAAAAGTTCTCGAAAACATACAACAAAATATATTACAAAAATTCCGTGATCGTTGGTCGAAAGCAACTTTTTGAACCAACTATATTTGTCTTTTTTAGTGATTCGTTTTTAAGCTAATAATTAGCACTAACCTTCAAAAATTTGGTGAATATACTCAGAGTAATGCCCAATTACATGTTGATAAATATAGGTGGAATTACATGCCCTCTTCTGTACACAAGATCTTACTCCACGGAGGAAATATAATCATTTTGCTGTTTTACCTATTGGACAATTGTCTGAATATGTTCAAGAGTCCCGCTATAAGGACTACAAAAATAAATCGATTGCAGTATTCCAGAAAATGCTCTAGGTCGGCTACAAATGAGGACGTTTTTCATTCATCTGATCCGTATATCTCTAGCCTAAGGAGACCAACCGAAACTGTTCCGAAAGAACTGTGGCAGGAAGCTATATAAATCTTTTAGATTCTTAACCAACAAAACCTTGCATTTACTTTTTTACGATTATTAGAATTTTAATTACATAATATTATTGTATTTTATATTTATAAAAGTACTTCTGTTATAATAATTATTTACTAGTTTCCAATTTATCTTCTTTAATAGGTTTTTTATTACTTATTACTCTTTAAAAAGTAAGGTTTAATTTAACGTAATTTTTTTTATCTTAATTTATTTATTAATGTATAAGTATTATTTTCTATTATGTAAATGTAGAATTTTGTTTTAATTACGTCCATTGGATTAGTTAAAATCCAGCAAGAAACTTAAAAAAATATACTTTTTAAGTTTAGTGGCAATTTTTTAATACTAATAAAGAATTTTTATTTATTTATTTTTATTTAATTTATAGTCCATATATCTAAGAGTATAATTGCGAAAGATTCATTAAGATATTTTGAAAACTGAGAAAGTTACAGATTTTTGACACGATAATCACGCTCCTGTCCCATAGTGCGGCGGGGCGGTGCGACCCGCAGCACTATGGTCGGAAAATTCAATCTCCCTTTCATAGGAATTTTGAAAAAAAAAGTTCCTTTTTTTGGTGTTTTGAGTATGCAGTTTGGTTGGAAACGTAAAAACATGGTATAAAATAGTAGCCACGTGGCTTTTTTTTATTTTTTTATTCCTAAAATATGGGTTTGTAGGTTTTGAATGTATGAAAATGGGTTTTCTTTTCCTCATAACTCCTTTCGTTCCCGCTCGGTCGGGATGAAACTTATAGATATTATAAACCAACCCACAGGGAAGGCATATGACCTTTGACCTTGGTCCGGAACCGTCCACTCTTCAAGATATGAATAAATTAAAAATGCCTATTTGGGCCATATTACTATGTGGTGTAAATGTAACACAAATGAATATTTTGTTTGATTTATATACTTGATATTATTACCTAACCTTTAAGAAAGCCAAACGACCTTTTACCTTGGTCCGGAACCGTCCACTCTTCAAGATAGGAATTAATTAAAAATGCCTATTTGGGCGATGTTACTATGTGGGGTAAATGTAACATAAATGAATGTTTTGTTTGATTTATATGCTAGATATTTTTACCTAATCTTTAAGAAAGCTGAATGACCATAGATCTTGTTCCCGATTGGTCCCGTTTAAAATATATAAATTTTAAAAGTACGTATTTAGGTGAAATTATCATTGGCAGTATATGTGTCACAAATCAATTTTTTGGTCATATTATTAGGCATGTGATAAATACCGACCCCAATTAGCACATAAATATGCTAGAATCATCACCATCCAGTCTTTGCTTGTAATTACTTTGCCCAGATGCACCGTCAAAGCCCCATTTACTAATAAGGGTCAAAATACTGCCGGCTTCAGTTTCAAGAGTTTTGAACAGTCTATTCACAGCAATATCTAAAATGGATTGCAGTTTTAGTTTGACTTCTGAATCGGTTATGGTCATATCTTCTTTTTCCACGTAACATTGTACTTTCTCAGTGAGCAAAATATCATATGTTGGGAACATATCACATCCCATATCTTTTGTAGCCTTCTTTAAAGTAATATATTGCCAATTCATCACTCTTTATCTGATCAAGTTTTTGTTGAAAAAACTCTAGCCATTTAATGTCTGAATCTAGCCAGTCACCAAACTTCTTTAAAAAATTGAATTTTGAGCTATTAGTGGCCCACTAATTGTTGAGTGATATGGTAAGACATGATGATGAATCAGATGGTGTACCTAGTACATCGTCAGTATTTGCAATGCCCATGAATGTGTCCGTGTCAACTGCCAAATTGACCCCTCGAAAACAGTTTTCCGACCTCAGTCTATTACAAAAAAAAAGAAGATCTACTTGATGCAAATGATTTTGATACCCTAGCTTATGCTTTAGTTAAAAAAGCTAGCGAAAATGAAAATCAAAAGGACTTTGCAGAGTTACTAAAGCATTTAATCAAACATCCTGAAGATGCATCAATGCTGCGTTCTTATCTTAAACCCGTAAAGAAAAGGTGTCCGGCCGATAAAGCCCTAGGTATATCTACGTCACTTAACTTGTCAAAATGGCAATATATTACTTTAAAGAAGGCTACAAAAGATATGGGATGTGATATGTTCCCAACATATGATATTTTGCTCACTGAGAAAGTACAATGTTACGTGGAAAAAGAAGATATGACCATAACCGATTCAGAAGTCAAACTAAAACTGCAATCCATTTTAGATATTGCTGTGAATAGACTGTTCAAAACTCTTGAAACTGAAGCCGGCAGTATTTTGACCCTTATTAGTAAATGGGGCTTTGACGGTGCATCTGGGCAAAGTAATTACAAGCAAAGACTGGATGGTGATGATTCTAGCATATTTATGTGCTAATTGGGGTCGGTATTTATCACATGCCTAATAATATGACCAAAAAATTGATTTGTGACACATATACTGCCAATGATAATTTCACCTAAATACGTACTTTTAAAATTTATATATTTTAAACGGGACCAATCGGGAACAAGATCTATGGTCATTCAGCTTTCTTAAAGATTAGGTAAAAATATCTAGCATATAAATCAAACAAAACATTCATTTATGTTACATTTACCCCACATAGTAACATCGCCCAAATAGGCATTTTTAATTAATTCCTATCTTGAAGAGTGGACGGTTCCGGACCAAGGTAAAAGGTCGTTTGGCTTTCTTAAAGGTTAGGTAATAATATCAAGTATATAAATCAAACAAAATATTCATTTGTGTTACATTTACACCACATAGTAATATGGCCCAAATAGGCATTTTTAATTTATTCATATCTTGAAGAGTGGACGGTTCCGGACCAAGGTCAAAGGTCATATGCCTTCCCTGTGGGTTGGTTTATAATATCTATAAGTTTCATCCCGACCGAGCGGGAACGAAAGGAGTTATGAGGAAAAGAAAACCCATTTTCATACATTCAAAACCTACAAACCCATATTTTAGGAATAAAAAAATAAAAAAAAGCCACGTGGCTACTATTTTATACCATGTTTTTACGTTTCCAACCAAACTGCATACTCAAAACACCAAAAAAAGGAACTTTTTTTTTCAAAATTCCTATGAAAGGGAGATTGAATTTTCCGACCAATGTGCGCAGGGGCGGCGCGCACCGCCGCCGCGCGGGTCGGACTCGCAGATCAAATTCTGCATCTTGGGCTATGAAAGTGTTATGGAAGGGAGAGAGGCAAAGCTGCACGCACAGATAATATCACACTTCACGTCTCATCATCAATTCACACTCGTAATGTAGGTAAATGCGAAATTTTGGATGGATAATAGAGGTATGCATGCTTGTAACTATTCCCGTCAATAATATTAAAATATTCTCTGCTATTTGTTCGCTTAGTTTCCCTCAAGCAAGGATCTCGCCAATATAATGTCCAGCATTATTTATTATTTACCTGTGTTATCTACCTTTCAATATTAGGTAACACCTGTTTTGCCATCTATTAGCGAGTAGCGACGACGGTATAATCCATTTACAGTAGCGACCACAGAACAGAAAAGTAAGTTTCTGTTCTGTGGTAGCGACCAAGCAAAGCAAATAAGCTAGTAGAGGCAGATGGCAGCACTATAACCACTTGGCGCTGTAAGTGTAACTAGTTTGGAGAAGTCAAAGCACACATCAACGTCAAAAAAGTACTACTATCAAAGTCTTGTGTCGCGGACGTCATTGCATGTCAGCTTCATACATAGCCAACAGCCATCAAAATTCCAATCAAATCAAATCAGAAAGACGAGTCGACGACACCTCATCTTTTCAAGTTTCTTGTAAATTTTGCTGTTGAAGTTATTCGATGTGATTTCTACATGTCTTAGTGCAACTATTCAAAAGATATCGAAATGTGGGATCCAACTCATGTGCAAGTTACGGTTCAGAGGGCTCGTGGACTTCTAATCAAAGGTAAAAATGGTACGAATAACTGTTTTGTTACCATCTCTCTAGGCAAAGATAAATTCCAAACTTCCGTTAAACACAAAGCAACTGAAAATGTAGAGTGGATAGAAGAGTGTGAATTGCACATTCCCTCTCAAGGAAACACCGCAGAAATCGTACTAAAAGTTTACGACGAAGATATGATCAAAGATCATTTACTAGGTCAAGTATCGATTCCGTTAAAAGACCTCGATGTTTACGAGCGTCCACGAAGCCGCTGGTATACTCTGCAAGGAAAACCCGGTAAAGAAAAAGACAAGAACAGAGGCGAGCTTGAAGTCAAAGTCTCCTTTACAGTGAAGGAAGGAAGTCTAACTGACCTCAGCAAAAAAGACAAGCACAGGTCGTCATTGTCTAGCCTCGCGCAAAACGTTGGAGGAAGTCTAATGAGCATTGGAAGTATTGAAAAGCGTAAAAGCATCAAGAAACTAGCAAAAAATCTTGGTTCTAAACTAAACATAAACAAAAAAGATAAGAAGAGTGACTCCTCTTCCCTTAGTGGAAGTATTAGCAATCTAAAAAGCTCTGCAGTATCCACCCCTGACCATTCCACACCAAAACGAGTAGCTGGTGAAGCTGACCCTGGAGTTATAAGTGAAGATGAAGATGAATTTGCTTTTGATGACCTCTCCCATAAGAGCTCGGGTAGCTCACTCAATGTTCAATCCTCGAATGTGTTTGTGCCTCGTAGCAGCATCTACAATGCATCTCCTGTTAATGCATCGTTAGAAAATCTAGGTGGTGGAGAGTTCTTAAGAAGATCGACCAGCAGCAATTTGGCTGTTCCAGAAAAATCTGTTCCACAAAAACCAGTACGCCTCAGCCTCGATACGTTCACACCACCACAACTACCCACACAAGCCATTGATAAAAATGATGAGTGGTCTCAGAAGTTACTTTCAAACTCCCGTAAATCACTAAGCCAAACAATGATAGATAAAGAGAAATCAGCGAGCCTGGAAAGGAACAAAAAGCTGGATAGTCCAAGCTCTCTGAAAGAAAAACCAAGCCCTAAGTTCTTCAAGAAATTTGGAAATAATAATAAGGCAAAGAAATTACTCGAGGAAAGGATTATTGTGGGTGAGGAGAATATAGCTGAAGAGGAGACTGTGAACCCAGCTTTCAATAACATACCTAGAACTGCACTGCAGCAGTTTGAAGGTAAATCAAGAGAGGATCTGATTGTTATGATCTACAATATGCAGAAAGATGCAGAGTCAGATAAAAAGAAAAATAAAGACCTTGAAAACTACCTGGATGAGCTCTTGCTCAGAGTAATGGAAACCACTCCAAGAATCCTCCAAAACCCTTACTCTCAAAGAAACAATAGCATGCACATTAGAAATAAGTAACTTGATACCAATCATTTATTTATTAATATTACAAGCCTTGTGTATTGCATGAGTCCTTGCATGCCTCATGTAATGTTTTATTAGTGTTCTTATTTACCTTTCAAAAGGGAATGTTATGTTAGTTTATTTAATTTACCTTGTTTTTATTTTAATTTTTTATAGCTCATTGATTAAAAAAAGAAAAGATTTAAAATAAATCAGATGAAGCTAATTCAGTAATCAAACTTGTTATTATGACTTAGATGTGCCTTAAAAATTCTGTGATAAGGAAATTGATAATCTGATAAAACGCTCATAATATTTTTTTCTACAAAAAAACGATTATTGAGTAAAATTAATTGAATGCTATTGAAGCACTTCCAGTTTTTGCTTGAACGGCGAACAAGCACCTATCTAGATTAATTTAAGATAACTGCTGATTAAGTATGATTTTTTATAAATTTTCTTTTCATTCTATAATAACTTGTGCCAAACTTTGTATACATAATTTACATTGTTTTGTGGCAGATATGTTTAAAAGTAGGTATTATTAATCTAACTATAAAGTAGGTTCATATAAAAATAATTTATTGAGTTCTAAAATGTTTAATTATTAGCAATAAATGCTTAGCTTGAGAAAAAATACAAACAGCAAAGGCATTATGTATTGTAGTATCATATCATCATCTTTGTGATAACATGTGACTCATTGTACAAACATGATATTGTGATGCCCAATGAATGATTCATAATTCTGAATAGATTTAAGTAAATGTTGTTTGTATGAGTGTGAAAGAGACAAGATAACATCACACATTAATAGACTCTTATTTGAGTGACTATAAAGATTGTCTCTGATCAGAAGTCACCCAGCACAAAAATGTGTATTCAATTAAGGGCACTCATAATTTTCTAGATACCTACCATTTTACAGTTACAAAATGGCTGCCCGCAGGTTCAAACGAGTGGTCCGCAGGTATTCTGTCATCTGATGCCGTCAATATAAAATACATCTAAATGTTACGAGTTAAAGCCCTTATTTGAATGCACATTTTCGTGCTGTGATGCAGTGGTGCTTTTTGGGTGTGCGATAAGCGTTAAAGGTGTAGAGCTATCTAGGAACAAGTAGTAGATAAATATTCTGAGATTAGTGCAATTCCATCCAAGAATGAGTGATACCAATTTATGACTTCATATAGATAGTCAAAGAGAAATCTTAATTTTTAGTATTTGTGAAACTTTTTAGATATTTTTGATTGTATTTTATAGGTACAGCCAGATAATGTATAATTGGCAGAGATTAATTAAAACTTAGGTACATATACCTACTTTAAAATGTTAACATACAATTCTGGAGTAGTGTAAGCTAGTTAAACTAGCCAGTTTGATCATTTAAATTATTAAGCTTACTTATTATTTACACTGCCGGCTGGCCCTTAAGGGCCTATACTACGCCATTTTGTGAAAAGGATAGGCATAGGATTTCGCGTTCATAAGAGCGGGACAGGGCAGAGCCCCAAAAATCAAGTTTTTGCTTATTATCTATTAATTAGGAAAATATTTTCTAAAAACGCAACTTAAGAAATATTCTTTATACTTAGTTCAATAGGCTATTTGACTACATTAAAAATAAATTCCAAATTGTTTTCATCCTAGTCAGTGACAACGTAGAGTCCTTTTCACGAAAGAAGCCCCATAAACGCGGCGGCGCTGTCGGCAGTGCGTTTGTATGAATTCAGTGAAAATAGCGTAGAATAAATTTTAGTTCCACAAATTTCCGCGGGACTTCTTTCATGATAAGGACTCTAACAAAGCGTAATCAGGTGATTTTTATTAAAAATATGCCTTTTTTATATAAAAAAAATGGGATTAAAATTACACACTTTTTGATACAAGATCACGTGACCGAAAACACGATGTGTTTGGTTGGATCGCAAGTGACGTCACACATCCTCAGATTACAGTGTCAATGAGTTGTTCTTGTTAGTTGTGGTGTGGCGGGGTGACGTCATAGCTTGGAACACGGTAGCCATGACAGAGATTATCGTTTTGGCGCGGCTTTATTTTATTCAAGCTTTAAAATTCGTTTTCATAATTATTGGCCTGGAAGAAATATATATAATTACACTTTGCATTATTTTTATCAGACAATACGTTAGAATTATATCCCAGTAGTAGTCAAGTAGCCTTTTACCATGCTTATTCTTAAGATCTTAACTTTTGTATTTATTGAGAAATTAAGGTTTTAGTAAAAATTTAGAGGTAACTTATTCTATCGAGAAAAATTTATGGAATGATGTTTTCGAAACATATGACGATAGACTAAGTCCTGAACTTTACAAATTCATTAAGTTCTAAGTTAAATATTCAGTAGTTTGGAAGTTATGGACATCCGGCAGTTGATTTGATGTAGTAGGTATAGGCCCTTAAAAAGCAACGGAGGCCCCTGCAGTAGGACAATGGGGACTAAATATAATAATAAATTAGAACTTATGCAAAATTTAGCTTCACACAAAATAAGAATATATTTTTAAGTATAAATCTCTAAAGCATGTAGCACTGTAGGCTATAAAAATAAGAATGTGTGTCATAGTTTTTAGAGGAACCTGACCATTGTATTACTAGTTTCATTGTTTTTAGGGTTCCGTACCCAAAGGGTAAAACGGGACTCTACACACACACACACACACAACGGACAGCGGAGTACCTAAGTACTCCGCTGTCCCTCAGTCAGTCTGTCTGTCACCAGGCTGTACCTATCTCATGAACCGTGACAGTTAGACAGTTGAAATGAAACAAATGATGTATTTCTGTTGCCGCTATAACAACAAATACTAAAACACAGAATAAAATAAATATTTAAGGGGGCTCCCATGCAGCAAACGTAATTTTTTTTGCTCTATAGTGATAACGGCAACAAGAATACGCTTGAAATATAACACAAATATACACTTTAAAAATAAATAAGTAATTAAATTAAAATAAAACAAATATTTAAGGGGGGCTTCCATATAACAAACAGTTTTTATAGATAATGGTACGGAACCCTTCGTGCGCGAGTCCGACACGCACTTGGCCGGTTTATTTATTAAACTATATTTGATGTTATTTTAATGCTAGAACAAAATAAGAAAAACATGTAACTAGACTTATCATAATTTGTCCTTTTGAAAAAATCCACCTTCCCACATTTTAGACTATATAAGTACCTACGTATGCTAGGTACTGTGTCTTATTCTCTATGAAATGGCCTAATGGCTTTATGATTTATTATATCTATACTATGCTTTAGTTTATAAGAAAAAATATCATTTATTCCTACCTACTTATTCACTAACTAATATTAAACATGGATTTTTAAATATTGTTTTATTCTATAGCTGACTTACCTAATTGTTTCTTTATTTTTTGTTAACCTCAGGCATTCATTATAGCTCACATACCTATATAAACAGGATATAATATAGTTTTTCCTTTATTTTCATTCAGGCAAAGTAAAATAAATTACTCATTTGCTTAAAGTGACAAATTTTAATTAGTCATCCCACAAAGATCAATATTAGGACCACTTTTTATTTTTTGTTTATGTAAATGATCTCCCTTTTTAAGCAAAAGATCTCTGTGATATAGTCTGATACTTCATTGATTTTTAATTAGTAGGATATATAATGTTTTTCCTTTATTTTGATTTAAGCAAAGCTAAATAAATTACTTATTTGCTTAAAGTGGTAGGTAAGGATCATCATCATCAGCCTATGTTAGTCCACAGCTTGACATAGGCTTCCGCAAAGACCGCCATAGCGCCTGTCTTCAGCTGTCAGAGCAGTCCCTCAAAAAAAGCAATTAAAGATTAGAAAATATTTTATTGCTATAAAATTAGAAAAAAATATACACAATTTATTTGTGACGACGACTCTTTGCTGTGACCACTACTGGTGCTGTGGCTCCATATGTTCTTTGTGATAGCTTATTGAGGTAATAAATAGTGATGAGGGAGAAAATCAGGCTGAAAAAGAAAGAAAAAACACTTTATGCACTCACAGGAACAGACAATCAATTATTAAATAAATAATGCTGGACAATTCACACAGCATTATCTAGCCCCAAGTTAAGCAAAGCTTGTGTTAATAATCTACATAGATTCAATGGAGGTGGCAGAACTCAATCGAATTAAGGTGTCTGTATAGTGATGATAACACTGCTTTGTCACTGGCATATTGTGCTTTAAATTAGCCAGCTCAGGACTTTCCTCAAACTTAACCCGCTCACTGCCTAATCTCTGGCTATAGCAGCGCATGAATACATTCAGACACAATGAAGGTATTGACACAAATTTCTTACTATTACATAATACATACCATGTAGTAAAGCAAATCCGGTGAACCATTCCCGATGCAATCAATGAAATAATCATTGAGAATACAACCTCAGGCAGCTTCAGTTGGTAGTTCTTACCAAATAGTGTGGCTTCTAAGTTACCAACAGCCTGAATAATAAAATGATAAGGATATATATCATCAGTCATGAGCACAACAGACTTCCTTCTTTTTCTTTATCAAATAGACAAAAGTCTATTTAATGAAAGAATGACAAACACCTAGTCCGTATGCTTGCCACCTTTTAGTATAAGTAGTTATAAAAATTAATTCCAAATTGGTTGTACAATGTTCATATACAAACTGCCCATACTTATTCAAAACTTCACTCTGTGGCAGCATCTTTTTACACACAGTTTACATTTCTTGTCGATGTGAAATCTCCTTCATCCATCCATCATCTTTCAATAAATAATACTTGCAATTTTATCTGAAACTCGATGCCAAGCAAGTGAGTTTCCATTTATTGTCTGGTGGTTTGTTTACAACCATTTCACACCAAGTTTGGCTAGTGCATAGGTACATACTTTCTGTAGAATTTTGAAGGCAATGTAGTGTTATAATAGTATACGGTGTAACTCTAGGGTCTCTAACGGTATGATGTTCAACATTTCTTGAAAAGGATACAGTTACGAAGAACATAAACATTACAGATCCCAGGTATCCCCCAAAAATTATGGTGATCGGGGATTTTACCAACTGTGGCTTGTACATTTGCATCCCAGAGAATATCAGAAGAGTCAGGATAGACGATAACACGAAAGACGTGGCACTGTTCACCGCTAAAACAAAAACATATTATCTTAAATCTACAGAATAATAAATAAGTTATTGGTACAGATACGATAGTTTACCCATTATTCTATTGAAATTGTCTGTTTTTACAAAAATAATGATTTTATTTTACACAGAAAACAAACAATTCAGCGATGGAACATGCGGATTATTGTGCTAATCAGTGTTGCCAGATGAAATCTGAAAAAAGCAGTAGAAATTTTGTTAAAAAAGCAGTAGATTGGGAAATAAGCAGGTAGATTTTAATATGTTATAAATTAGTACCTATGTATTGTGTTTTGCGAGTATGCAAAAAAAACATACAACAAAGCTACTAACCCGTTTTTTTTTAAATTTAGGATGCGTTTTCTTTGCCCACATTCCTAAACTATGTAGCTTTGTGGAAAGCGAGGCCAGGCGGCCTCTCGGCTGTGCTTTGCTCACTTCTTTTCAGTCTGATTGAACTTTGATTTGTGGTTTTGGACATATATTATTTAGTGCACAGTAGAGTAATAACTGGATAAACAGTCTCACTCAGTTTGCATTTTGCAAAAATTTATCGAACGAACGGACCGACCAATCAATCGAAAACAATGAACAGACATACCAAGACAGACAGAAAGCAAGTGAAAGCTGGAAGGAAGAAACGAAGGAACATGGAACTCTTCAGTTTCATTCATCTGTTTCAGTTTTGTGAAGTTTGTGCCATTGGTAACTTGTCACGTGAGCTAAAATAAAGACATGGAGTCACTTGCTAATGATGCTCGGAAAAAGCAGGTAGATTTCACAAAATTTGAGCAAAAAATCAGTAGATCAGTAGATGGTTCAAAAAGCAGGTAGATCTACTGCTAAATCAGTAGATCTGGCAACACTGGTGCTAATATGAATGAATATGTCAGTGTTGCCAGACGGAATCTGAAAAAAGCAGTAGAAATTTTGGTAAAAAAGCAGTTAGATTTTAATGTGTTATAAATTAGTACCTACGTATTGTGTTTATCGAGTATTTTCATGCAAAAAAAAAACATACAACAAAGCTACTAACCCGTTTCTTTTGAAATTTAGGAAGCGTTTTCTTTGCCCACATGCCCAAACTGTTTAGCTTTGTGGAAAGCGAGGTCAGGCGGCCTGTCGGCTGTTCTTTGCTCAGTTCTTTTCAGTCTGATCGAACTTTGATTTGTAGTTTTGGACATATTATTTAGTGCATAGTAGAGTAATAACTGGTAAGACAGTCTCACTCAGTTTGCACTTTGCAAAACTTTATCGAACGAACGAACGGACCAACCAATCCATCAATCGAAAACAATGAACAGACATACCAAGACAGAAAGAAAGAAAGTGGAAGCCGGAAGGAAGAAACGAAGGAACGAACAAAACAAACTCTTCAGTTTCATTCATCTGTTTCAGTTTTGTGAAGTTTGTGTCATTGGCAACTTGTCACGTGAGCTAAAATAAAGACATGGAGTCACTTGCTATTGATGCTCGGAAAAAGCAGGTAGATTTCACAAAATTTGAGCAAAAAATCAGTAGATCAGTAGACGGTTCAAAAAGCAGGTAGATCTACTGCTAAATCAGTAGGTCTGGCATCACTGGAACATGTATGAGTATGACGTCTCGACTCGACCGACCGACTCATAAAGTATATGAGTCGGTCGGTCGAGTCGAGCGCGAGCGACAAAGAGTATACATTAACTACGTAAGAGCGAGTGAGTGGAGGTAGTGGAGCCAGTGTTGCCGGCAGTTATTTTATTATCTTTGCCGGCAGTCAAATGAGAGGTTTTCGTTTTACATTTTTAAAAAGAAAAAAATTAGTTCCATGTATCTCGATAGATGGCAGGGCTTCAACTGGCTTCAACAAGGCACTATGGTATGTTAATGTCACATGTCACATGAAAGAAAACGTCAAAATGATAATCGGTCGATCGCTTAAAAGAACAAGGTACTACAGGTAGTGCATATACCCATCTCATTCACACCAGAGAGAGATAAAAATATGCTTGTAGCATGAGAAGAAATCAGATAGAATGAATGTTTCTCTGTCACAACCATCGTGCCAGTTTTTTCATTGTTTATGTCTGAACAATGAAAAAACTGGCAAACAAACTTGATTTTTCAAATGCTGCAAATAAACAAAGAAATGTCACTATGAAAGTGACAAGACAGTGAAGCAAACCCTTGAATTTTTATGGATCATTAGTTCTTGCCCTCGGCTTTGCTTGAGCAGGAAATTTTCTTGAAGAAAGCTATAGGTATTTATTTTACTAAATCCATTCATCTCACAAGGCTCAATCTCACACGCTAGTTAAGCGTCCAGAGCTTTACACGCTGCGCTGCTGGTGGTCTTTTCTGAGAGTCATAATAATACTAGGCTCACGCACCACCCTTCACTATGCTTGTACCTAACAACAAAGCAAAGCAACATTTGGTTGTGCCTTTCGGAGAGTAAATAAAACAAACAAATAAGTGCATTTTTTTTAATAGAGAAGTACTTTTAAAAGAAGGTTTATTCATAGGTACATTATAGGTATTAGTTTTCACTGCCTAAATTACTAATACCTTAGTCCTACAAAGCATTATTTATTTGACATCAGAAATAAATATAAACAAATACATTTCTTGTTTTTTTATTTCTTCGTTGCCTATAATTACAGCTGAATATCAATTATTGTCCTTTTCCCGTTGGAGTATTCAAGCCTGTTGTTAAGCGTTCCAAGAAAGCTTATTTCGATGACTTGACCTCGGTATCCACCCTTGTTTTTATTACTGTATGGCCTGCAACAAAATAGCAAATATTTTACATGCAGATCACAGGAAGCTATAATGCCTGAGTGATACAAGTAATTTTTCAGATGCAGTAGGTGTGCTTGGTTAACCACTAATTTGAGAAGCTCTAAAACGTTAAATCAAATCCTGACATTATGTTAATGTGCAGTGGCTTACAGCAGCGCAAACACAAAGTACTTTTTATCCCACTAATATTATAATGGTGAAGGTTTGGATTGATGGATGGATGTACGTTACTCTCTACTCATATGAATAGATCTGTATGAAATTTGGCATAGCGATAGATTATAGTCCGGAATAACACATAGGCTGCTTTTTATCCTTTTACTTTTTTTAAATAAAGACACTAATAACTAAATAGACTTCTCATTGAAATGAGGTAGATACTTAACTCAATTCTTACCTTTGTTAGAGCAGATAATTCATTTCACCGAAAAAACGAATGGACGATTCTTCATATAGCAGAATACGTGAAATTGTCAATACTTTGTTAAAATTGGTTTTGCGACCTTTTTTTGGGCGAAGAAAATTCTTCCTGTAGATTTGTGTTCTTTTATAACCACTTCTTTGCGATATTCCCAAGAGCTCGGCTGTTTTGTTGACACACGCTACCAATATTCACCTTTAAGCCAATTCTTGTACGTCTGCTTGTACACATTCATTACCATCAGTTTTTCATAGGCTCAGAGTCAGGCTCTTTATCATATCAGCACAAACACAACCAGTTATTAACAATAACTCGAACACAGCAAGATAACTTTATCGGGTAGAATATAACTTCACCAACAGCAAAAACCGGCGGCGCGACGGCGGCGCAGCCAGAGAAAGAACATTCGATTCCAGAACTGACGAAGGACGGGAAACAATTAGTCTATGACGGGAAACCACTAAAAACTTGAAGAAAATCTTGAAATTATTTTGGTTTCTCAAAGATAGGAAACGAATGTAGTGTTGCCACAGTCAAAATTAAAAAACTCCAAACCGAACTTAAATTTTGTCCGAAATATATGATTAAAAGATGTTTCGTAAAATATCCGGAAAACTGCAAAATGATATATTGCAAGCTGAAAATAGGAACAGTAATCACCTTTAATACTAATATCACTAGGCATAAATAACGTATAAAATGTATAGTGTGTTTGTGACGCCTTCATTTATTTATATAATAAAGGTTTACCAACAACATACCTACCTACATATTTTTTCATTCACTTAGGTATTAAAAACTGAAATAGGTCCTTTTCTGATATGCAAGTTACTTACCTACTTACAGGTAAACCCGACATTTTTAGGTATAACCTTCACAGATCTATTCGATTCTTTTTTCAAAACTTTATAAAAACAACAAATCATTAACGACTTGAGACGAAACTCGAGTGCCGCCGCGCCGGCTCGGGTTACTGACCTTGCGCAGCTGTTTGGGACGACATGTTGTACTAAGATGGCGGAGTTTTTTTGTGATTGTGTGACTCGTTATTCAGTAATAATACATCTCATCTCATTCTCGTCATCGTCATTCAAAAATACATCTGATTAAAAGAGTTCTTCATTTGAACAAAATAAAGCTCAAAACCAAAATATTTTTAATTGGGACTTATGTCCCCGTTTTTTACGATTTTTACGTACCATAACCGACGGGGACGGGACTTAATTATGTCCCCGTCATCGGTTTGATGTTAGAAGGTGAACCGATCACAAAATCTGCCAGTTTTAGCATTAAAAAAATGCGTAAATGGCAACACTCAGAAAAAGTTTGTTTTCCCTTCATTTGACATAGACATACCCTAATCGCCAGTTGACACACTGCCATCTATCGAGATATTTAGAACTAGCTTTTTTTTTTTAATACGAAACGAAAACCCCTCATTGGTGAAAAAGCTCCGACTCGAACGCAAAAGTGTGTAAAAAGATGTTGCCACAGAGTGAAGTTTTGAATAAGTATGGGCAGTTATTGAAATCATGACTCGGAATCTAAAAAAGATACGCGCGAAATTCAAATATTTTAGCGGTTTCTAATACTTTCTGCGTTCTGCAAGGAATTAAACTACCTAACTAACCAGGCTAGCTGATTTTTAGCATTTTTAGCACTAGAAAACTTTTACTTTTTCTGACAATCAAATTTGAAAAAAAAAACGCGTTTGGGAATAATTATTATAAATTAATACCGGAAATAAGACAACTGTCAATGTCAGAGTGTAGGGAACGCATTAGTTAGCAGCAACCGAGCGTTTTACCCTGACTGAGGTCATGACATGACATCACTCCGAGCGCGCTCGAGTGTAGGTTGTGAACGCACCCCAATACTGATTGAGGTTTCAACCAATTTTATTCTCTCTGGTTTCATTCAACAAAACAAAACAAACGTATGGTAGCGTTTATGTAGGTATGTTTTGTTTTGTTCATTTCATAGACTAATAGTATACAGAATATAAATTCTATACTCATTGGTTCTGTTTGTTTATATGTTTTACAGATAGCCTTTATCTTTGTCGTTCTTCGTGTTATTTATGCAATCTATTTCTGATATGAATTTCAATAGACTTAGACGTACGAATTATGAATATCTTACGTCCACACAACACGTTTTCGCTATTGGCAAAGTCTTCAACTAAATATTTTGTAAGTACCAACCATTTCTTACTTCGTCGTCTGACTTACTTCGTCTGAGGTACCCACGAGTAATAAAAAGATGTGATAACTTTTGAACACACATGCTTCTATTCTATCCCTTGTATCTTGCATCGAGTTGTACCTATTTTGCAAGTGTTTGCAAGGTTCAAAACACAGGTATGACACCAAGCCGGCAGCTAAACCAAAAGCCTTAATTACGTCTTCTTTAAATATTTCAGACTTCAAGTACTCCTGAAATCAGAATTTACGAAGTGGGGCCCAGAGATGGACTCCAGAATGAAGCAAAGTTTGTTCCAACAGATGTGAAAATTGAACTTATAAATAAACTTACTGACGCTGGGTTAAAACATATTGAATCTGCAAGGTAAGCAATAAACTAAATGGATAAGTTAAATTTCTACTATTTGTATCCCAATTATTTAAAAATAACCATTAGCGATGGATGAATGGTTAGGTAGGTAAGTTGGAGAACTAATAACTTCATCAAATAATATGATATTATGCCACTTCTTTACTTAAATATACTATATTTTATTATTTCATCAAGTATGTATAGTATATTGTAAGACTTTTATTACTAAAGAAAATACAATAATAATTACAACTAATATTTACACTTAAATCTATTTTCTAAAAATCTAAGCCGTCACCAGAAGGCAAAGTGCCCAGAATGCTGGCAGCATTGCCACGTTGAATGGCAATGCTAATTCGTTGACCGAAATAAAAGCCAGCATTCCGATCACCTGTGGACTCTATTAGGAGTTTTGCTAGATCTTTGTGTATTCCATGTGCCCCAGGACCCCAAGGACCTAGGGTTTCCACCCCAAACGGCTCGAATAGGTAACCTCGGTCAAGATTAGCGTATTTCCGCCGTTTGAGGGACTCCGCTGCAACATCAGCGGAGTCCCTCAAACGGCGGAAATACGGCGGAAATACGGTCTGCGGAGCCGGCCCTTACTGATGTCCCTGCAAGATGAGAAGGTGCTAGGGTATCTACACAAGTGGCATCCCAAACTAAAGGCCGACCCATTTTCCAAGGAATCAGAGTCATACCGTCAGGCCTTTTACCATCATCTCGCATTAGGCCACGTGGTTCGAGAGTAGCTGCCATACTGACGCTGGTAAAAGCCCGACGGATGATGTCATTAATTGAACTATGACGGGACACACGTCCTGCACTAGAGACACATGCCAGTGCATGGTGACCGAACTTATCAACGGTTTCACCGCACTGGCAACGGTGTGCAACTAGACAGGGAGAACCTAAACGCAAAGAGGTGGCCACCCGAAATGTGTTATTGTCTAAAAGGGTACCTAGATTTTTAGAAGGCAAAACATATAACCAAAGTCCTGATTCCCACTCGGAAACGGCAAGTAAACGAGCGCGTTCTGATGAGCTGGTAGACGTATTAATAAGGTTTTTCCGTACCAACTCACATAGCGGCTCATCCCACAGTCTCTGAGAAGAAAGAACTTTGGGCATATTAGTGCTAGGACAGGCTATTTTCCAAGACGCTAATGATTCATCGAAACCTGTTATTTGACAATTTTGTGAACATTTATCCAAAATTTTATGAATCAGATCCTTTGTACCATGAACTGAAGACAAAAAAGCTGGGAGTGAAACACTAGAAATTTCGCGGACACCTAGACCCCCCAATCTGATAGGAAGAGTGGCCTGGTGCCACGCTCTGTCATCTAAAGGTATATTAAAAATTTTGATTAATGTGTCGCGCATGATGCTGTCCAACTGCTGTGTAAGTTGAGGATATTTCCAGAGTTGGGAGCATCGTAAAAAGTAAGTGAATTTGGGAACAAAAAGGCAAAAACGTAAAATAACAAAAGCCACGTGAACATTGATGTTTTGCAATTTATCGGAAAACGAAAGGAACTTTTGAATTTTTTCATTTATAAAATCAGGCAAAGACTCATCCATGATCGGAGATCCTAAGAGGCAAAGCGAAGATTTATCTATCAACTTCAGGTTTGGGGCTAAACTTTCGAAGCGACTCTTTATATTTAAAAAATTAGTATATTGTTATAAATTGTTGTGGGGCGAACCAGGATAAGATTGGCACAGGACCGTGTGGAGTGGCACAAGAGTTTGGAGGCCTATACCCAGCAGTGATTGAAGTCAGGTTGTGGATGATGATGATGATGATGTATAGTATTGTATTAAATATATTAGTTGTACCCTTAACACAAGCTCTGCTTAATTTGGGGCTAGATGATGCTTTGTGAAGCAGCCTTATTATTTAATAGGTATTAATTCCCTATGGCTTTGCACACATTGTTCCCATGGAAATGTTTAAAGTTGTTTCTATCCCATACAAACTGATTTATGGGATTAAATGTAGCCTATGTTTGATAAATGATAAATGAATTTTATTTCTGTTACACTAAGTGGTAATGTGTACAAGTCAATCTCTGGTATCTTTAGTCTGCCATGGTTAGGCTTACAGCATTAGGTACTAAAACTAACATGCGAATAAAAATAAGATAACATATTACAATCCAATAAATATAATATTCTAGTAAGCAAGATCAATCAATAGTATAATGATTTATAAACTAGAATAATAATAATAATAATAATAAATTTATTCATCACAAATACATGCATCATACAACAATCACACTAACTTAAAATTATTCTTATTCTATCTAATAATCTGTTAACACTAGGTAATTATTATTGTGATCTCACTTTGATCTCTACACTAGGATACCCTGTGCTGTAGAGTCAAAAAGTAGTATGGTTCTAGAGTTGCATAGATGTACTGAAGTAATGTTCGGATCATACTTATGTGACTTTATGATCTTGCTTGTATCTTAAGTTCCGTTAGCACTATATAGTTATTCTGTGGTTCAGTTCAGTTCCGATGACAAAAAATAAAATAAAATTCCTACATACCTACCCTACTTATTTATGTATACATATACCATCACGTACTTGGATACTTAATTACCTACAGTATGATAAGACGGCCTCCGTCTCATCATAGTTTTTATCAATAAGCCATGAATGTAGGATCTTTTTGCAAGCTCTTCTAGTTTTAGGAAATATTTTAAGTGTTTTATTTATTTTTGTGTATAAGAAAGGACCCAACCAAGCATAAAATCTACAGAAAAATTGTGTTCGCCTAAAGGGGAGTTTCCATTTGATGTGTCGGAAGGACATGACAATTTTAGACGGCGCTATTTTATGGTATTTTAAAATGACTGACATAATGAAGAGTTGCCTTACTGTCAAGAGGTTACATTCTCGATAAAGAGAATATCAATAATGTACCTATAATAATATTAATAATGAATGTCAATGATTCTAAGGTTTTTATTTATTATAGTACTCTGGGTAATTACTAAGAAATTAATAAATTAATAATTTCTAAGAAAAATTAGAAATTATTCTTAGAAATTACCCAGAGTACTATAATAAATAAAAACCTTAGAATCAAGCAACGGCAAAACCTCTCGTCAAAGAACTAAATGTAAATTTGGTCTTTGAGCAGAATTGGATAACTTCATTGTTTCCTCTGTAGGTGGCGCTGACGGCGTAAGTGCCGAAAGAACTCCCAAAGATTTACGGGTCGACTAGATAAGATCACGTAGCTTAGTTGGAAAAAGAGCAACCCTGCGCTGAAGGGGAAGGTGCGGGTTCGAATCCCGTCGAGATCGTAAATTTTTGGGATTTATTAATTTCTTAGAAATTACCCAGAGTACTATAATAAATAAAAACCTTAGAATCAAGCAACGGCAAAACCTCTCGTCAAAGAACTAAATGTAAATTTGGTCTTTGAGCAGAATTGGATAACTTCATTGTTTCCTCTGTAGGTGGCGCTGACGGCGTAAGTGCCGAAAGAACTCCCAAAGATTTACGGGTCGACTAGATAAGATCACGTAGCTTAGTTGGAAAAAGAGCAACCCTGCGCTGAAGGGGAAGGTGCGGGTTCGAATCCCGTCGAGATCGTAAATTTTTGGGATTTATTAATTTCTTAGAAATTACCCAGAGTACTATAATAAATAAAAACCTTAGAATCAAGCAACGGCAAAACCTCTCGTCAAAGAACTAAATGTAAATTTGGTCTTTGAGCAGAATTGGATAACTTCATTGTTTCCTCTGTAGGTGGCGCTGACGGCGTAAGTGCCGAAAGAACTCCCAAAGATTTACGGGTCGACTAGATAAGATCACGTAGCTTAGTTGGAAAAAGAGCAACCCTGCGCTGAAGGGGAAGGTGCGGGTTCGAATCCCGTCGAGATCGTAAATTTTTGGGATTTATTAATTTCTTAGAATGTCAATGATACTGGAAATAAGGGGATGTCAAAATTAAATTAAGAAATATAGTTAAAGTTTATCATTTAAGAACTCATCCACGGTATAGTATACTTTTTCCTCCAATAGATTGTTCAATTTGTTTTTAAATGCGATCGAATTACTTTCGTAGCATATTGACAATGGGATTTGTGATTCCAGGCTTAGAGCTACATGAATACAAAATTTCAGATTGTTCAGTAGGTTTAGCATGAAGAAGTAACAAACATCCATCCATCCACCCATCCATACTTTCGCATTTATAATATTAATATGATAATTCATTACACCATCTGACTCACTGTATATTTGCCACCACGACAAAATGCGAGTTTTAATAATGTAGGTAGACCATTGATTATTTGTAGGTCACAAAGCTATTCCTTTATCAATAAATTTTATTTCAGTTTTGTAAGTCCTAAATGGGTGAAGCAAATGAGTGATGGTGTAGATGTGATGAAGAGTCTCAAAAGAGTTCCGGGAATCAACTACCCAGTACTTATACCAAATTTAAAGGGATATGAGACTGCTGTAAGTTTTTCCTGATTTTGAACACTGCTAAACCCTGAAGTTACTAAGTTGTTTCACTCAGCAACAAAAAAATAAAAATAAAATGTTCAGTAAAAAAAAAATGTAGGAGCCTTCCTTATCATTTACTCTCTTCTAAACCTCTCATCTCAACTGAATGCAATAGCTAAGAGTGGAGTGTTTTCTTCTGTTCACTAACGTCCAATTGAGAATAAACTTAGCCACTGCTTTAAAATTGAGCTTCTTTTAACTAAGGTGGTTAGTTGCCCCACATTATTTGAAGTTTTTAGCCATTTATTCTATACTAGTTTCTGCTCGCGGCTTCGCACGCGTTTTTTAAGAGGGTGCAATGCTTGCCATTTTGAAAAAAAAATTGCCAAAAAAAATATTTAGAACTTTATGTAATTTGAGTTTTTAATCACGGAAATCCCGTGAGTACGAGATCTAGTCCTTGTTTAGATACAAGCAAACACTACATATTTTAAAACTTACGCGATCTGAACACATAGGTAATTATAAATACTATTTAACGGGTATTACCGTGACCACGACAGTGTGTAAACCTGTCGAAACGTCGGGAAAATAAGGTAAATAAACGCGATAAATACCCGTTAAATAGTATTTATAATTATGCCAACACGCTAGTTTTCGCCTCTTAAGGTTATTTCTATCCCATGTGAACTGACTTATGGGATAAAAATGGCCTATGTTTTATTCCAGTCCTGGAACTACCTGTGTGCAATTTCAGCCTGATCCATGTGATAATAATATGTTTCTAGATTTCTAATGATTTTAACAATTTTATGTATAGATAAAATGCAATATAGAGGAGGTGGCAATCTTCCCAGCTGGATCTGAAGGCTTCTCGCAGAAAAACCTCAACTGCTCTGTAGAGGAAGGTTTGAAGAGATTCAAGCTTGTGGCAGACCAAGCTGTGAAGGATGGGCTTAGAGTCAGAGGCTATGTGTCTTGTGTTGTTGGCTGCCCTTACGATGGACCTGTCAGCCCTAAGGCTATTGCCAAGGTTAGTAACAACTAGAGATGGGCCGAACATGGGTTTCACCGAATACGAACATTCGGCCGAATATTCGGTAAAACTTTTACCGAACCGAATATTCGGTACATTTGATTCCGTTCCGTCGTATATGAGATGTCACATTTGTCTTAAATCTCAGTAGACTATAATTAAGTTCCTAACTCTTAATGTGTAGATTAAGTGATTGATCTCTTAAATTACAACCTGAAAAGTACAAACAAATTACTAATTTTCTTTATAAAGAACTATATTGGTTGAATAGGATAGGTTTAAACGTTTAATATCAATAAATATATTTTGCGACGCTATGCTGAGTAGAAACTAGAAAAAAATAGTACCTATTCATAATCTACTAAGGTGTTGTGATTTGATTCAGCTAACACAATAAAGACTGACCGAAATAAATATCTTGTTTATTTTCCGTCAATTAAGGCCTGTTTATATATTATTTTAAAGAGTTAACACAGAAGCCTAATCCCAAAACAGCTAGATACCTATATTTTGCATTAAGTTATTATGGATTCCTTGCCTACCCTGCAAGGGATCCGGCGTGAAGATATTGATTGAAGTTATTATCTTTTTACCAACCTACTTTAATTGAAAATAAAGCTTCAGTGACGACAAAATCAGAAAGCTACACTCTAAAATACTTACTTCACATTACACTGTACACTCAAATCATGATAATACACGGGTCTTAACAGTTAAAACTTTGAGTATCACTTTGCCGAACATTAGGTGATTCAGCCGAATATTCGGCCGAATATGAATATTCGGTAAAGCTGCCGAATATGCCGAATACCGAATATAAAACGAATATTCGGCCCATCTCTAGTAACAACTTGAGTGAAACACCTTTAATAATTAACTTTAAAAAATTTGAGATATTTATAGAGTCTACACACCAGCGTTGCCGGCCCGCCACTAAGACCGGTCTACCGCAATATAAGTGTAGCAGCACTGTCAAATAGTACAAACATATTAGGTATTTCTACCTGTTAGAATAGAATACTTATTTTAACTTTTAAAGTAGAATTGTGAAAGTAAATAGATAATAATAGTTAAACTAAACAATTCAGATAAGCAGCAATATTTACGTCCATATCCCTATATCTGCAATGACGTCATAATAACAAGTACTATGTTATTTTGGTAACAGATAACAGAGCAGCTGCTATCAATGGGGTGCTACGAAGTTTCCTTAGGCGATACCATTGGCGTTGGCACAGCGGGGTCGGTGCGACGGCTTTTGAAAGAAGTCTTGACCGTGGCGTCACCTGAACAACTAGCTTTACACTTCCATGATACTTATGGACAGGGCTTGTCCAATTTACTTGCTGGGTTAGAGGTGAGAATCATACCCTTCTATTATTATAAACGGTAAGGTTCGTGAAGATGTGAATAGGTCTAGAAAACTTAGCAGTTTTGAAAAAGAATGAGAGGCGACTAAGGGATATCCACCGGGGAGCGGGCAGCAGCCCTCTGCTGAACAATTCTACCACTGAATTGCGATCCCCAACCCGCATGCCCAGCGTCGAGATTTTGGGCATTTACCCCTATACAAGATATAAAAGGGTGTCATTCATATACAGGGCGTCCCACAGCAATGCCACATAGAGGGAGAGTACCTTAAATATTGTAGATAGATCATTATAAAAAAAACACCTAAATTTAACGATACCGATCAAAAGGCTCAATCGTAAGGATTTTTTTCCAAGTAACATAGCATCTTATATAAAAGGAAGACCATGAAATTTTAAATGTATTTAAAATAATTACGTATTCCTTACAATTAATCTAGTTTAGCAAATTCTCAAAATGTGTCCCATTCTGTTGTATACTAATCTTCATTCTCTAAATGAAAATATGTTTTCGGGCTTAGTATTTTGTTTGCATAAAGTTATGGTGTAAGTTTATATAAAAAGAGTGTACAACTGTTTGTTCTCCAAATGAAATAAAATAAATAAATAAAATACCGGGTAATAAAATGCCCGAGAGCCCTGTATAAATATTATTGTCATTTACTGATAAGAATGTGTGGTGTATAACCTTTACACGCCACTATAAAGTGACCCTCTTATTTGTATAGGTAGGTATCGATTAACTATCGACATGAAAGCTCATACTACATTTTTCACCACCATGCCCTTTTAAATACCTATTTTTCTTTCTTAAAAAGTGTGTACTTAAGGCCCTATACTACCCTAAATCATCTCCGCCGGACCTCCATATCTTCCAAACTTTAAATATATGTATGGTAAAGTTCAGGACTTACTCTATCGATCATATGTTTCGAAAACACTATTCCATAAAATTTTCTCGATAGAAAAAATCGTAATGTTACCTCTAATTTTTACTAAATCCTTGATTGACAGTCTTGAGAACAAGCATGGTAATTGAACTAAGTATGAAGAACATTTTATATGTTGCGTTTTTTTTTCAAATAATGATCAAATTGATTTTTGGGCTTGCGTTGCTATGCCCTGTCCCGCAAACATGCTCTCATTATCCGTTTATTTACAAGCCTGATACGAATTCTTTCGCAAACAAACAGCGCAATGTTTTTGAATTATTATTAAGCGTGAACAGCCGCGCCTGCTAATTACGTCATCGCGATATATTTATCGTAACTTGTTTTTGCAGTTTGGAATAAAAACTGTGGACTCATCTGTGGCCGGGCTGGGCGGGTGTCCATACGCTCGCGGGGCCAGCGGCAACCTCGCGACTGAGGATCTAGTGTACTTCCTGTATGGCCTTGGGGTCAACACGGGCGTTGACCTCGTCAAACTAGTACAGGCCGGACGATACATCTCCAACTTCCTCGCCAAGCCGCCGGAATCGAAGGTCAACCGGGCCTTGGGGGATAGATTTAAGGATAACAAAGAAGTCGCTAAAATTGCGTCTTGTGATATTTAAAACAGGGAATTTTTAGTTACTTATGGATTGGTATTTATTTTTATACGCATTTATTAAAATAAATATACTTGTTGTTAGTTTGTACTTTGTTTTATTTGCATAGCGACCGACCCGTGGCATCGTGGTCATGGACGCTATAGCTACCTCGACGCGGCAAGTTTTTTTATCAATTATCATGCGAAGTGGGTACGCCGTGCCAGCCGGCTCACACTAGTGCAGCAAGCGCGCTTCGAGCTGCTCGCTTTATATTGAATTGACCTTATTTATTCGATATGATCTTGAGCGGAGGTCGTTAAACCTTTCTTGCATTGTGCCAGTACTATCTCTCGCGTCCAGTCGTGTCGTGCTAGAGAGCCAGTTTTACTTTGTTTGTTTAAAGTTTTTAATGGAACACGCGTAAACTCTCAAAATGGTCGAAGTGAAGATAACCGAAGACATCAAGATCGGCGGCAACAACCCGTGCTTTATCATTGCGGAAGTCGGACAAAACCACCAAGGTGATATAGAACTTGCAAAAAAGTTGATAAAGGCAGCTAAGGTGAGTGTTTTCGCGTTTATTTGCAAACTAAGCTCATTGTGTTGTTCATTGAAGAATCAAAACAAAGGAAACTTCCGCGTCTCCCGTTACCTACCGGCAAACCAAGAATTTTTCTTCTAATGCTAAGATTTCACGTAACTTATCTAGGTTTTAAGTGTTCCAAATCATTGTTATTGTGCCTCTTATTATATCATTTAACCGCAATTAACTTCTTAAAATAGTTTAATTATCTGACGGTGATGCAACAGATTCAATTATTCTTGTATGTAGCACAAGAACAATTTCATAATCACAGTAGGTAGGTAGGTACTTACATTCTTTCCAATTAATAGTTGTGTTATGTTATGTGTAAATCTGTTCTTCTAACTAGCTTCAGAACGATATTTTTCAGGATGCAGGCGCAAGCTGTGTGAAATTCCAAAAGACGTGCCTCAATGAGAAATTCACAAAGAAATATCTGGAGAGACCTTATGACAACCCTAATTCCTGGGGTAAAACCTATGGCGACCACAAGAAGCATTTGGAGTTTTCAGAGAGCCAGTACAGAGAGATTTTCAAATATGCACATGAGATCGGAATACTGTGTACTGCCTCTGCTATGGATATGGTACGTACCTAATATGAATCTTATTATTGACTAGGTTTGATAGGTATATATGCTAGGTTTATTAATATCTACTTGTTTACACCTAACTTGGTCGCTTGCCTTATAGACGAGTTTAAGTAGGTTCGTCGTAGTAGGTAACTAAGTAGTTTGATTTGATAACCAATACTAAAGTCCATCAAACTAAAACGAAGAACACAATAATCATGCTGCTTCTCTTCAATTAAGAATTAATCTACGTGCAACTCACGTAAATGCATAAGAAATGTAAACATCAGGGTGACTGACTTGGGGCGTACTAATGAGACTAAGTGATTGTTACTTAGTAGGGATCTATACAAGTAGGTACTTATTGCGTTACGTATTACCGACCGAATCTAGCTGAAGCTAGAAGCTGGATAGTCCCTTTTTGATACGTAGAGTAGGTATCTGAAATGGGCTAACATGTTAAAACTAGATTTGCGTAGTTGTTCTTGTTTGCGTCATCGGAAGAAAACCAATGACGAAACAATTTTATAAAAAGACAGGTAGTTTCTGAATCTAAAAAAAACTGGTGACATTGCAGGTGTCCTTTGACTTTCTGCTCAACAACAAAGCGCCGTTCGTCAAGATTGGCTCCGGGGATTCCAACAACCTTCTCTTCCTGAAATACGCAGCTTCTAAGAAAGTACCGCTGATCATATCAACCGGGATGGTCGACAAAACAGCTGTGAAGACGATTTATGACATTGTGTCGGCTCAACACAAGCAGTTCTGCCTGTTGCATTGTATATCGGCGTACCCTGTGCCGTTTGAGGATTGCAATTTGACTGTGCTTCAGGATTACAAGAACACTTTCGATATTCCTGTGGGTTATTCCGGGCAGGAGGTTGGAACAGCGGTGGCGCTTGGTGCAGTGGCCTTGGGCGCTAAGGTAAACACTTGGTACTACCAACTTCTGCCTCAGCTTCGCGCGCATTTTTCCTGGATATAAGCTAGCCTATTTTTTAACCCTGATTCCTGTCTCCTTACCAAATTTAATAAAGTTCCCTTCAACCACGAAGAGGCGTGAAAAGGTAACGAGAGAGAGAGACGGAATAGCTTTCGCATTTATAATATTTGTGTAGTATGTAGTATGGCGCTCGTTATGGGAAGCATATGTTCAGCAGTGGACTAACATGGCTGATAATGATGGAGTATGGATTGATTGATACCACTCTACTCACAGCTATTCAAGGTTTCCGTGTTTTTTTTTCTGGGATAAGAATTGCATACAGGTTTAAAAGTAGTTTATGTACCTATCTGTAGAGCAATCTGTAAATACTGAGTTTTTATTTCTAGATTTTGTTTTGTTTTTTTTTCAATTATGTTCATGTTTCATGTATATTAAAAGAAGTAAATTTCTCTGTTCTAATATTTCACACCATAGAAAAGTTATGGAACAGTAAAATATGACAAGCGTATTGTCATATTTTAATTATTATTGTATCACATAGATACCTTTTTGTTTTATTACCGACGCGTTGTAGATATCTAAGGTACATTTGTTCGTAAATATTGGGTTCTTTATCTCGTAGATATTTCTGGCTATCAGTCAAGTGATTCAGATACGTTTTATCTCTGAGTGATTATCAAACAAAATAATGCTTACGATTGGGTTGTTTAGAGAATTTCTCAATTGACTCAGTGCGTGGCAAATCATATAAGTTTAACTTCGTAGTTTAACTTCATCATTGCTTATATCGCAAGGTATGGTCGCCCGTTGACAGTTTCTGAATAAATTGATACCAAAGATTCATTTGAGTATCGTCTAGTCTTGCCAAGGAGGGCGTGATAATTAAGGGCTTAAACTCAGCAGTGGTTCTTACAGATCTGTAGATTCGGGATTATCACAAGTTGTTAAATTGGTCATAATAAAATCGTTACTGGAAATTATTGTTTGAATCTATTCTCGTAAAGATAAAAACAGTAAATTATCGTAAACTACCCTCATAAAAAGCAAAGCTTCGATACCTATACCAATACTTATACCTACTTACATGTGTTAATATCCTTATTTTCAGATATTAGAAAAGCACATAACCCTAGACAAGAGTGCGAAGGGGACAGATCACGTGTGCTCGCTCACTCCTGCGGAGTTTCAGCAGCTGGTTCGTGACGTCAGAGTTATAGAGGCTTCCCTCGGCACACCTATCAAGAAGGTGGTCACATCAGGTAAATGTCAACAATATAAGTTTTTACGCAGTAGGCGGCCTTGTAGCCTTTCCACGTTCCAGGCCATTTTTTACGTAGGTAATTTAGTTCCGTCGCAAAAATTCTATTCACCTTTTTTCAGAAATATCGGTTAATATTCGTAGTATTTAAATTATTAAACCCTTACTTACTTATAAAAATCTATTGCCTTGTACCAATAGAAAAAAAAACGGTTTTAATAAAAAGTTAGAGATATTACTGAGAGTTAATTTTTCAACCACATCTCTTTAGTCTAGTTGTCTCGCAAAGTCCTTTTATTTATAAAATCCTATTATATATTTAAGTCCTATTAGGATTTATGTTTTGCGCCCACTCGTTTCTCATTGAGGCGTGCAAACACGAAAATGACTGGATATATTGCCGGAACCGGTAACTAGTAAATTCCCCACTTATTAAAGGCCCCTATACTACGCTGGGTGGACCCTATATTCATATCATGCTAAGAATGTGTCTAAACTGTTGAGAAGCATCTTCCTTATGAATCCTTCTTCTATCATGGCAATACAAACTCAAAATTAATAAAGAGTTAAGTCTCTTTCTTTGTGGTATCCATTCCATGCCTAGTCTTAAGAATCCGGCGACAGCTGCTCGCAACTTATATTCGTGAATTATTATGTTCCGTAATACCAAAAATTATGACTGAAAACTTTTTGTATTAACGACATTGTGTTGTTATTCTGTAACTAGACAGTATAAGCTATGTTCCTTTTGAACAAAACGTAAGATATTGTTGTTTTTAATACAAAACAAATAGGACGAAAACATGTCATTTTCGACGTAAAAATACGCAAAATTCGATTTTGAATATTTTTGCTTACATTTTATTATAGGTGTGTATTATTAAGAAAAAAACAACCAGGGACCTAGATATATACTATTCGAATACAAAAACCAACATGATTTGGTGGAAATATGCTCGAATTACAAATCATTTTGGTAGTACGTTTGTATGGGCAAATCATCATCCGCAGGCCCCTTAACGTAACATAATTATCTTTCTGCTTTGAACCGCTACAAAGTCTTTCTGTTATTAGAATGTAGAAGTGCTTACTCGGCGCTATTATGGTGGTCCGGTCCCAAAATCGCGAACATGAATTCAGAATAAAGATTGCATCCAAATAGCATACCGATTTTTATTTTTTTTAAGTATTTTTATTCGTTTAATTTATTAGATTTCATTATCCTTCGGTTTTTCATCTAATGATACCCGAAACGTTCCCAAAATATGAGTACCTGAATAATCATTATTTGTAAACTACTGGAACGATAGGACGATGTGTCACTGTGGCCTTGCCAATCACATTTTGCCCTGACCTAAAATAAACATTTTATTTCTCGAATGTTATTGTAGAATATGCATAAGATAAGAAGGTAAAATGCAATGATAATGACACCTTCAAAATTGTTACTGCCATGCCGTTAAAAATTCATTAAACGTACAAGGTAGGTGGTACATGTAGATAAGACTTGTAACATTGTTTAACGTTATTATGTGTGTATTTTTATTATGTTGACAAAAGGACTAAATTGTTGTTTGGCTGCTTTATTTACTGTGAAGATACATGCCTATTTACATTATTGACGACCTCTGTGGCGCGGTGGGCCATGGTCCGTCTGCGACGCGAAGGTTGCGGGTTCCATTCCCGCCTCGGGACAAATGTTTGTAAGATTTGCAGATATTTGTTCAGGGTGTTCTGGTCGTTTTATTTGTATGTATAATAAAAAATATCTATTTATGTATTGTATTGTATTATGTATATCAGTTATCTAGTACCCATAACAAAAGCTCTGCTTAGCTTGGGGCTAGGCAATACTGTGTGAATTTTCCGGCATTATCATATTATATATTACATGCCTAGATTCTTGTTTGAGGATCATGTTTGCGACAGCCATAACATCTATAAATAACACATTCTAACTAAAAAAGTAATCCACTTTTATTAGGACTTCTACGGCAATACATTGTAAGCAATTCGTGTTTACTCGCGGTAGGTCAACCTGCCACGATAGTTGTAGATGGAACATTTTACTGAAATAAGACATTATTTGAATTTAAACTGCATTCATAGATATTTAAATAATTATATGGTTGAAGCGGGAATCGAACCCGTTACACGAGAGAAATAATCATTCGGCGCATTCGGCTTTATCATACCGATCGAAAGGCTTCATCATAAGGATTATTTTTTGCTAAATAACATAGTATCAGAAATAAAAAGAAGACCCTGAGTTTTAACATTTGATGTGAAATTTTGTTCAAAAAAATGAAAAGCTGGCATTGCCGTAAGGACATATAACTGACATTATCATAAGTACCTATTACTAATAAATGTACCCACTTGAGAAGTACGCATCATTTCCATATTATAATTTAAGTGTATGATAAAATGATAGACATACGTTTTTTTGTTTTTTTTTAGGTATATCAAGAAACAATTCTCATAAACAAAAATTTCCATTTCGAGATTAAAATCTGAGCTACTTACGTTTTTACAGATGAACACACATGCTAGCCATGATATTAACAAAAAAAATCACAAAGGAAAAAAATCATATCTCGAAAACTAAAAAAAAATTGCAGAACATACATGGGGGTCCAATCGATAGGTATTGGTGTCCCCAGACCACAGACTTTCGCTGGTACAGGTTGCATGGGACACCCTGTATATGTCGGGCCCTATTTATTTATCGACCCCCAAACCGCCACAAAGAAAGCTGCTGTTTACGAATTCCGATCAGCGATGATTGATTTGCAGTGACCTTTTCAATTATAAACTGATGCATTTGGCTATTCGCCATTTGAACCGATTCCTAATGATAATATTATATGATATTGGGTTCGCTCAGGGAGATTCAATGATAGATATCTTTGCGATAATTAATCATTTTAATTTCATAACATATATAGAATGGTAGTTTTTATCAAAATGACTTCTATGAACAGGTAAAGAAAGCAGATACAAAAACCCATTATGTGTTATCATCATCAGCCTATATTACTCCACTGCTGGACATAGGCCTCCCCTAATGAGCGCCGTAGCGCATTATATGATATACTACATATGATGATATGATGATATTATTAAATGAAGAAATATAAGTAGGTATTATGCAGTTCTAAGTGCCTTTCCGTCAGCGTTTATCTATAACAAAGCATAACATCTCAGAGCACGTAGCTAAAACGTGCTTATCAATAATTAACAATACACTGCCCTGCTTCTGTCAACCTGTCACATAAAGCTTCAGCCAAACCTGCACGTCAAACACGTGGGATGCGGGAAACGAAACGGGAGCATCAACAACGCGAAACTTAAAAGTTCCCGCGTCGCGGTCGCGTAGGGTGCAAGGCGCCATTTGAATCGCTATTGCACGGTTGTCGCTCCCGCTTTGCAACAGGGGCGGGTTGTTTGACGCGCAGGTTTGGCCGAAGCTTTATTATTTATGGGGGGATGTTATCTAACATTGTATCTTGAGTTTGAACGGAGAATCAAGCCTCATGTGCCTGTACTTTCAAAAGATGCGAAAGAGCAAATTAAAACCGATAGTTGTTTTTCTTTACAGAAATTCCGTGCATCGACAAGCTTCAAAAATCCCTTGTCATGGGAAGTACGAAGAACAAAGGTGACATTTTGTACCCCGGCGATGTTAAAATTAAAGTGGCTGAGCCGAAGGGTTTGAATGCACTGCATTTCGAGGAGGTCATCTACAAAACACTGGTTTATGACAAGAAGGAGGATGAACCTTTGAACGAAGGCGATTTTTGCTAAAGATGCTCAATATATAACTAACCTTCGATATAAGCTAGTGGGTAAGAAAATAACAAATTAATTTTATTCCTTGAATGTGGCGAACAATCGTATATTTCATGACTGTTACTCATAAACACACACGTGATAAAAGCATAATATTAAGTGCATAGTAGAATAAGTACCTATTTTAATGTGTAATCGAATTTATACCGTAAATATATCTATGTAAATTATGATCATTAAATATGCATACTTTTTTCCCTATGTAAAGTTTAATCATCACTATCGTTAGCTATTACTAAGAACTATATTTTTGTATTAAATGTGACTATATCACTGACCTACATATAAGTATTTATTTTTTATTTTGACCTCAAATCACAAACCAACACAAATATCCAAATATCTGCGGTTAAAGAAAGAATATGTATATTCGTTTGACGTCAACACTCATTCATAAAGTTATTATTAAACTTTTATAAGTTTTGTCGAGCCAAGTTTATTTTAGGACCAAAATGTGACGATTAATCAGTTATTCATGTTGTTTTTGACAGAAATCATTGAATTACTGTGAACAGCGTAAAATGATAATTCTATTTCCATGTATCTAATCGGTCTAGCTAGCAGTTTCCTAATGTTAACATCCCTAGGAGTAGCTTTGAACATGAAAAGAAAATACTTTCGGGGCAAATTGCGGTCATCCTTTTCAAAAACAGAGCGCATTCGGGTCTACTATCATCCAGCTCTCGGGGTGCTTTCGTAGTCCCTGACGTATATTGGCGTTTTATTTTTACGAGACGTGGTGAGGGACGCGGAGAGCTCGGCATGTGGTGTAATAGAGCACAAGTGGGTGAGTGTTGGCTGCGTGCCCGCGCGGCCGCCAGTCCCCGGAGCGCCGGCCGCACCGCCGCCTGCGCCGCGACCGCCCGAACCTTAACCCCACTTATAAACCACAATAGGTACCAAACCAAACCCCGCCCGCCTCAGCGATCGCTGAAATACCTACTTTCTCTCTGCTAGAAAGGGACCTGTGGATTTAGGTCGCCCGGTTCAGTGCTAGCAGCGGGATATTTTTATTGGCGCTCGTACGCGCCGAGAAACATTTATTATTAGGTACCTTAAAGTTCATTCCATAAGTGTGCGTGGTTTCCTTGTGAAGCTACTGAGCTGAGTGTTGGCATTTAGGTAACGTTGACATTTGTAAAGTGCATTTGTGAGGATGCATCACTTGTATCCTCTGGCGAAGGGTGACCCGCTGTGTCCGCTGGGTTTCCACCCGCAGGTGCGATGGCCGACGCGGTGCAAGCGGTGCTTCCGTGATTACAAGGAGCACGGCGGCGCGAGGCGGAGAGAGGATGACTTCACGGCGTCCACGCCGGCTCTTTCGACTAGCTCACCAGCGTCACGGTCAGCATACTTCTGTCTATTTATCTGATAAGATAAGATTATTTTTTTCGTATATACCTACCTACTCTTTGGTTTCTTCGAAAACTTAAACTCGCTTGTGGTGATACGTAATGCTCAAAAAATTGGGAGTATGTAAACAAAAAGAGAACTTCCGCCAAACAGTTGGTTGGCCTGTGCATTATTATGATAGCTCGTCACTGCCAGCATTCAGGCCTGTATGTTTAACTCGTCTCCTTTGTTTTCTTCCTTTATTGTATAGTCTATCTCAATGAACTGATAATGTTAAGGTAATGATAAAGGTAGGTATGAATGATATAGGGTACTTTAACCAGACTGAAAAATATCTCGTCCTCAAGACGTAAAGTACCAGTAGTCTGTACCTACCAGACTGATTTAGTTTAAAATATCCAACTCACAAAATGAATTTCGACGATTACGCAAATTAACTGTCCGTAATTTATCAGATTTCTATAAATGAAGAAACGAAAGTGTACAGTGGCACATATCCAAATTCCTTAACGTTTTTGTGAATTGTTTGTATTAAGGACGGTAACTCCGATGTTTGACGCAATAGCCGCCTCCATAACGCGTATGTTTACGTAAATACAAAACTGCAGTACTTGCTTTACAAGATTTGGCATTCTGATCAACACTAGCTAAACAATCTTCTAGCTATATTTTAAAGATTAATTTTATTAATCGGGTTATTTATCGCGTACCTTTTTTTTTTATTTTCCCCTACGTAAAGTACACTAAACGCAGGGGAAAATAAAACAACACAGATTTATTTTGAGATTCAGTTTCTGGAAGCTGGCAATAATTAAATAGCCCAGCAGTGGGTGATTGTGTGGGTTCGAATTAAAAGTTGTCAAAATCTCACCACGTTGACACCATGGGGTACGGGGTAAAAGTTGCCAAAAACATTACGTGATTAATGAATGACCCCTTAGGACCATCAAAGCTGTAACCTAGCAAAGTAAGTGGGTTGAGAACCTAGGATCCTGAACTTTGTACACAATAGGCAGGAATCTACCATGCTAATGAATGAACGATGCTTACGACTGGGTAGGTAAGTTCACGTACTACAAAATAAATAGTTTAGTGGTACAGAAACAGTTTTGAAAAACGATGTCATCTGTAGTAGTTAACACTGTGTTAAAATACGATACGAGTACGATTATCTAGCTAGAGTAGGTACCAGTACTAAACATCCTTGAATTAATATTGAACTTTGTTTACAACAAAATTCATTTATAACGGGATATTTGCCATGATTTGAGCTTTGAGCAAAGCTCATATCATTTTAAATATCCCGTTTTAAAAACTTTTACGTTATTAACCATGATAGCTTCAAAAAATTTATTTGTTGACTCAATCTACTCAATTTAAAAATGCACCATAAAGGTGCATTTTTTTATTGCAAACTGTGCAATTAACTTGAGAACAGGGACCTTGAGGCTAGCAGCAAATCATAACAAACTAAAATATTGTGTAAGTCTTTGTTTTGACCGGATGTTTTTACCTATCAACTTCCTGTTTCGTCGACAATAGTTAACTCATTGTATGCTTCACTATAGTTTCAGTTCAGGTTTTTCATGGTCAGTTTTTCTACCCCTACATGACAGCCGTTTATCAGTTCAATCGTATACCTATAGCAACGTGTTATGCCAAACCGATTTTTCTCCTGTGGTATTTTCATAGATTTTAGTGCTTAGGTTAAGTAGGTATAGATCCAGGGTACCTACCCACTCCTATGGCTCAGCGACCTGAATTAGGTAAGTCGACAATTTCGTCATCAGCGTAGCAAAAGAAGGCGGTTTGTCCTGTGCAAGTTATCAGCTTGTAGCTCTCGCATGCGTCTTCTATGACATCATTTAATATCTTCAAAATTAAACACCACAGTTAATAAGCTTATTGCCATCACAAATACGCAAAAGTCGTGATAATGGGGTAACCTCACTTCATTATTATAGCTAGATAGACTGAGGTTCATATCCAACCACAGGCGGTAGCCGCGCTGATGATGTTAGAATCTACACAAATTGGACCAGATCTGCAAAATTTTAACAAATTTTGTTCACCCCAGGAATCGTGACGAGGAAAATGGCTCAGATAGTGGAAGAACGGGACGAAGTTGGTCATCCAGCACAAACCTCAGTTCCCTTGACAACCCCAAGAAAGACGCATTCTCCTCCGGTAGGTAAACAATCATGCAGAAGTTAAAAATTTCTGATAGCAAAACATAAGCACTACCTACTAGGTATAAGCACTACCTACTAGGTAGTGCTTAGCTACTGAGCCTGCTACCTACTAGGACAATTTTTACTCAGAATGAAAGGTGGCCGTGTGGTGTCAGCTTAGAATTTGCACCAACCTAACTCTTACCGCGCGGGTTTCGTAAGAGGCGACTAATATGTATATAAGGATATATTATGTGGATAGAAAACTCTTTATTGTACCAAAAATATAATACAGAATGAAATAATGGTGGCGTTTGAGTAACTTATGGAAGTGATATCCACAGGGTTAACATAAGCGCCTCTTGTAGAACAGATCCACCACTGAACTGCGATCCCCAACCTACATGCCCAGTTTGGGGACCCCATAATGATAAGAGTCAATAAGACGCTTATCAGAGGTGGCCTATGTTCAGCAGTGGACTGGTAGATGCCTAAAGGCTGTTAATATGATAGTGATCAGTGGGTGGATGAAGATGGTGATATTGACCACCGATGTGGCGCGGCGGGCGAAGGTCCACCTGCGACGCAGGAGGTTGCGGGTTCGATTCTCACCTTGGGACAAATGTTTGTATGATCTGCAAATATTTGTTCTGGGTATTTGTACTATGTATAACAATGAATATCAATCAGTCATCTAGTTACCCATAACATACACTCTGCTTAGCTTGGGGCTAGATGACACTGTGTCAAAGACATTTTCCACTGTCTTTGTACTCCAGCATAATTTATTTATACTTTTGCTTTAAGTTTGATCGTTTCGGGTTTGCACGAGTTTTTTTTATAATTTATTCTGCGTTCTACAAGGAATAAATATATCGGAAAAGCAATTTGCCGCAAATCGGAAACCACTTTGATGAAAAAATAACATCGGTTCATTGGTGTTTTTGCAGCATTTGGAAAAATAGAGATTTTGGGCTAAAATCAACTTTTCCCAAATGCTCCCAAAAAATTAAACCCCAATTCTTTGTAGAACGGTAGAACACAGAAAAAAATTAATCTCGCCCCAACACGAGACGAAACTTAAAAGTAAATCATTTTTTAAAGAAAGTCTTAAAAAAAGAAAGATTAAATAAACAAAAGCCTTCAAAATTAAATCAAATTTCTTATAATACAATATCATTTCGTAAGCCCTTATATGGCCCAGTGTGAGACAGATCGACCCCGACCTGAAGGTTCCTGAAGGTCTTGAGTTTAAATAAAGTAGTGGTATAGGAACCGGTGCCGTAAGTTGTAATTAACACGTCCAACTTCAAAGGTGAAGGCAATTTACCGTTTTGAGTCACTGTATACAATCAACATTAAGCTTCGTTGTGGATTGGCGGTGTTGTGAATTCGTGCAGTTTTTTTATATAATTATTTTCTGAAAATTGTCTTGCATTATAAACAATTCGTTTTCGTCTGTGCTAATATGGGGCGTTATTGGAATCAGTAGTATATTTAACATGTCCTGTGGGTATTATATCGGTAAGTGTGTCACCAAATTTGAACATTGATGAAAGCCTGCCTAATATAGAAAAGAGCCCGCCATTCCACAGTACCTACTTTCGATAAAGATGCAAGTTACGCAGGCAGACAACCAATCATTTTTTTGCATATCCTCCGTCGACACATATTTTTTTAGACTTAGTGAAAGAATAAAAATTTTAGGGTTCCGTACCCAAAGGGAAAACGGTACCCTATTAATAAAACACTGTTTTTACCGGATTGATCGCGTATATTTTATATTTTGTTTATAACCTGACGTTTCGGAGGCTTTTCAGCTTCCATGGTCACAGGCAGACTGAGGTGACATTTGTCTTTACAAGTAATTTGAATTTTGCATATCTACCGTCAATTAGACAACTTTAATTATAACGTTCCGTATGTACGCAGTAATCACTAACAGTGTCTTGATGGGTTGTACCCTATTACTAAAACTCCGCTGTCCGTCTGTCACCAGGCTGTATCTCATGAACCGTGATAGTTAGACAGTTGAAATTTTCACAGATGATATATATCTGTGGCCGTTATAACAACAAATACTGGAAAACGGAATAAAATAAATATTTAAGATCCCATAAAACAATCGTGATTTTTTTGCTCGATATTGATAACGGCAACGGGTAGACGCTTGGAATATTCACAGAATATTTAGATACATATTCAATTAAAAAAAAATTTAGACAACAAATATTTAAAGGGCGGCTCCTATTCACCAAATGTGATTTATTTGCCGTTTTTATAGATAATGGTACGGAACCCTTCGTGCGCGAGTCCGACTCGCACTTGGCCGGTTTTATTATTTTACTTACACATCACCATCTCATATATGGCGACGAGAAATTATTTATAATCTATATATAATAAACTATTCGTGTGTCAACACTCAGGTGCAGAGATTACCGTAGTTGTGATCGCGATATTGACAAACGTTCCCACTACGACGTTTGTCAATATTGCGGCTGCAACCGCATTCCACCAGTAGTGCTTTAAAATAACAACCTTTGACGTGTACACAATATCCTTCTCTCCTTGCCTGCAATTTCCCAGAGTTCAGTAGAACGAGCTCGTCGTGGACGTCGACGCCGGACCTGGGGGCCAACGACAGCGACAACACGACCGCGGTTACCGTCAGCCTGAAACTGCCCAAGCGGAGACTCACGGGGCCGCTACCCGCACTGGATACGGGACAAAATAATGTTGGTAAGCAACGCTTCTTTTTCCGCACACGATCAATGTCCAGCCCACGATTAATTTAATCGCACGCCCAATTTTAATTCCACGACTTAATTTATTTTTTCATTATTTAACTAGTGTCTTAGCAAGTCCAACGTTAAAACATATGCGGTGGATAAAAACTTAGTTTTTTTTATATAGAAAGTAAAAAGATTCAATAATTTTGAAAACACGAGTTATAAATATAATTGAATGTCTACTTTGCAACATAATAATATATATTTTTTATACATAATTTTTTATTCACTTATAAAGGAGAAATAACTTGGCTAGTCTCACATTTGTTTTTGATTACGTTGATAATAGTCCCGATTTCGATGCCTTAATCCGAAGAAACAATTTTTTTTTATTATCATTAACCTGTTCTGTCCTACTGCTGAGCAAAGACTTCGGATAATTCTAAAATTCCGAATTGCAATTACTATACACTAGCTAAACTCGATGTAGAATGTTTGTTAACAAACCTCCCATATTAAACCTAAAATTCATGCATACCTGTTGCTCGGAAGTGATATTCTTGAAATAGTTACTAGTTCTCTATACGGAATATAGAACAAGAGTAAGTATACTTATTGTATCTAATTCTAACGTGGGAGAACTGTGATCTAACTAAACAAACGTCGCCTTTGGGACCGGCATTGATAATTGTCTCCTGGGCAATCAGACTCTAGCCAGCCCAGCATGTATTCTCTTCCCTTGTAAAAGAGCACATTATTGACCGTCTGTATGTTCGCAGACTCGAGCACGGTAACGTTACGTCGGCCGTCGCCGTCCCCGCCGCCCGTGCCGGTTCCTGCGCCCGCGCCGATCACCATCAACAAGAACGACTCGCTAGCTGAACGAGTGCGGAAGGTAAATACTAAATACTTAACAATAGGGTAAATGCATGTCACTTCAAAAAAACTGAATATTTTTGTTCTCTATTAATATAGAAATGCTGCATACTTATTTTTGTATACTTTTATGTTTTTATTGTGAAACTTAATGATTGAAAAGTACCATAATACTAACAAACTAATACCCAATATTAATTACGGATGTAAGCGGAAGAACATTGGAAGGAACGTTGACGGTTGGAAGAACACCAATACAAATAAGGTTCGTAGTACACCCGCTTACATCCCAAGATCCTAGGAGCCTACGTACGTATATACAACTATATATCTTTGCCCAATATGCAATTGCATATCTAGGTCTGACCAAGCTAAAAGATATTACCTTCTGTTAATTTAACTTTATCTACAAGTCAATAAAACAGTGCGCGTGTTTGCACTTCATTGTATTGCAATTCATTCAGCAGTCAATAGGCAGTTGCTTATAGAAATAAAACCGGCCAAGTACGAGGCCTGCCTTCGACTCGCGCACGAAGGGTTCCGTACCATTATCTATAAAAACGGCAAAAAAATCACGTTTGTTGTATGGGAGCCCCCTTAAATATATAATTTATTCTGTTTTTTAGTATTTGTTGTTATAGCGGCAACAGAAATACATGATCTGTGAAAATTTCAACTGTCTAACTATCACGGTTCATGAGATACAGCCTGGTGACAGGCGGACAGCGAAGTCTTAGTAATAGGGTCCCGTTTTTACCCTTTGGGTACGGAACCCTAATAAACTATCTGAAAATATTCATCCCAAGGCAATATTTATGTGCAGAAGTATTAGTTACCTACCTTACCCATTTGTTATACGAAGCGCAGAGTTAAACGTTGTGAACTGGATTTAGATTTAGTTCACCTTGAATTGTCTCAAAAATTGTGAATTGAAATAAATGGGTCAGGTCAATAAGTGGCCGTTGAGCAAATTCCTTCAAAAAAAAATAGTGTGAATCTGTGCTAAGGCGAAAATTGATGATAAGTTAAGCAGCGAGTTTATTTTTAGTGTTTTGATTTTTTTTTGCGTTTAACAAAGCCTATTCTAGCCGAAAAGTTATTGTCCGCAAATCGTAAACCATTTTCTAATAACTTATTACCTAATTAACTTATCATTTTCGATTTACTGGTATTTTTGAATAGCATTTGGGAAAAAAAGGTTTTTTTTGGGTTAAAAATCAATATATTCGTTAATGCTCCCAAAATACAATTGAAACGAAATTGTTTGAAAATTGTCGTAGAAAATTCTTTAAGACTTGCTTTAAGAATTTTCTACTTCTACTTTCTACTTTCAACTATTTTTTTTCCTTGTAGAAAGCTAAAAAATTATAAATCAGCATTAAAAATAAAATCTCGCGTCAACACGAATTGATCAACCAATAAAAGTTAATAAGTAAATAAAGTTGTGAACAATGTCTTAACCACCAGATTCTATGTAATATGATTAAATAGGATGTATCTGGAAATAGCGTAGGTATAATTTTATTAGGGATGAATATTTTTAAACTTACGCGATCTGAACACATATTTATAAATACTATTTAACGGGTATTTATCGCGTTTAATTACCTTATTTTCCCGACGTTTCGACAGGTTTACACACTGCCGTGGTCACGGGATGACTGGCGTACTCGAGCGAGCTGCCGCCTCTGCGAAGCGGGGTCAACATTTCTTGAAACTACCCTCACTTAGTTTTCGACAGTAGGGATGACGCTCGGACGACACACAACACTAACAGTGTCCGCGACGCACTGAGTAACCGGACTACGACGAGTACACTTGGCTATTATTAGGGATGGATAAAAGAAGTCATTATATGAAATTACAGAATTAAAAATAATATGTTACTAGAAAAATATGTATATAACAATCGTATCTCCTCAATGCTTTGGCGGGCCCCGATCCTAAATCCATCAGTTTACGACGTTGTAATTTAAAATGTCGGAATGAAAACAATGCCGGTTCAGACAAGTCTCTGAATGTATCTGTTCGTCTATTCCTGAAAGAAACTCCTAGCTCAAAATAAACATAAAAGGTCGACATCGAAGTTACTGCCAGTGCAGTGCAGAGCATATAATTAATTGAGGAAATGACCTACTTATAGCTTTTCTCCTTCTCCAAATAAATTGCGAAACCGTCAAGATGTTTGACTTTATAAATAGACCAATAGCTACTAAAAGGGAATCATCTCGACTGAGGCAACGTTTCTGTATATGCGTACTTATTCAGTTACTTCCTGCACGTGTATGCCACCCTGGTACTAAGATAAATCTTGTGGTGGTAAATGGCACTTGAACAGCGTTATTTTGGAGGTATTGTTTCGTCCCAATCTACCCCCAGTGGTAGGCCCAGGGGTAGATAGACGAATTTCAACTCTAAAGTTTTATTAATACGACACAATGATTGTAGCAAATTCGTTTCATCAGTGGCTTCCCTTCCTATGTAGGTGAAGCGAGGAATCAACATTGATCTGGGTTTGTTACGAAAATGAGTCGTAAATCCGTTCGCTTCTCATTTCGCTGGGTATTTGGATACGTATCAACTAATTTTAGCATCGTTTATTTGTCTTCGAAATTATCTTGATGTAGCGTAACGAAGCTACCTAAACCAACGTAATACCACAGAACTATATCTTTTATGTGCGTAATACAATAAGTAGGTACATAATAATCTGACAAGTTAGGTGTCGAATTGACTATGTATGGGATAAAAAAGCCTGCCTATTTTACTTTACATAATTAAGGTATCACTATTTGCCCGGTGAATCGCGTTAGGGTCAATAAAACACACATACAGCTGAACATAGAATCTCCTCCTATTTATGTAGTCGGTTAAAAAAGTGGTTATTCCGCGGGATAAAGTTATTTTGTTATTTCCCACTTTGCAGTATCGTAAATTGCGATTTTAGATTTTAAATATTTAAATTTACATAATCTAAATCTCTAAATCTCTTTCTCTTCTATAAAGGTTCAAGCTTTTTGCAATAAGTTGTAAATAGATTTATATTTGTACCTATAATTGAAGTGTCAGTGGAAGTGCCACTTACATGACTGTGTTATTTTTAAGAAAAGGAGCAAGTCTTTAGAATATTTTTATTTTTCAGATGCAACTAATAAAGTCCCAAAGCAGTAGTTTTGAGAAGGAATCCAGCATGGAAAAGGAAAGGGAACGCAGAAGTTTATCGAGAAGCAAAGAAGAAGAAAAGACTGTTCGGTTAAAAGAAGAAAGAGATAGGTCTGCTAAAGAGGACGTTAGTTTCTTGATGCAGGTAATCGACGTAGAATTTATGAACTCGCCGGGTACTGACACTGACCGGCGGCGTCACGGAGCGTAATGTAACGTTTGACACAACGAGCGTTCGTGCAGTCAGTACTAGGAAAGAAGGCGTTCGCGAGCAACTACACGGATTTTTGACGTTTCATGCCGGGTAGAGACCAAGCGAGCGAAGGCTAATGAACGAACGCAAAAGAACCAGTGTGGACGTCATTGCGAAAGCAAGCGAGCCCAAACAAGGGCCTTCGTTCGTCTTCGGCCGTGCTCCGGCGGCTGTCGCTACATCAAAGCAATATGGAACGAACGTACCGATTGTCGTATCCCACTCATTTGCATTCGCTCGCTCTCGCTCGCTTGGTCTGTACCCAGCATCATGCTCGCTGCGAATGGTACATTAACTACAATACGAGTACCCGGCTTTAGGGTGAACAGCAAAATGTTAACAAAATAGCCAATGTTATCTTCATAAAACAAATTATTATTGTAAACTAGCTTTAGCATGCAGCTTCTCTCGCGTTTTTCCGGATAAAAAGTTCCTGTGTCCGTCACTGGGGTACCGTCGACCTCCCTGCCAAATCATAGGCGTGAAAAGGTAACAGACAGACAGAGTTACTTTCGAATTTTTAATATTAGCAGGTATGGATAAATAATTGTTAATTTATGAATGTATGTACTTAAGGGTTAATTTATAAACCTTGTTTGTTCTGTAAGAACACCAATGCTTGATCCCTTAATGTTTTTAAAAGTTTGAAACTCGGTGACGAAATTGGCAATGCATTCCCTTCTCCTTTTCCGAGATTGTTGAATGGTTTTTAGGGTTCCATACCTCAAAAGAAAAAAGGAACCCTTATAGGATTACTTTGTTGTCCGTCTGTCAACCCTCTTTGGACAGGAACTCCTTTCACAGGAACCCATGGAGGTAATGAGTTAAAACTAACATCAAATACTCAGGTCTGTAACCTCTGGGAGCCGTAATATAAATCAAACTTCTTAAGTCAACGCGATCAAAAGTTACAGCCGTTTATGCCCAATTTTTGATAAATTAATTTCCAAGGGAATCACATGCACACAAAACCTTTAGGATACGTCCCGATGACCTCGAATCATGATATTTGGCAAGACACAAGGTCTTTCAATTTTCGGAACCCTCGGTGCACGAGTCCAACTTGCACTTGACGTTTTATTTTTATCTTCCACAGGTGAAAGAGAAAAACCGTAATTCCATAAACTCGAAGCCCCCATCTAGAGGGGGTCCTTCCAGAGACAAGGAGGAATCAGACGATGACGTCAGTACATCGGGGACAGCCACCACCGAAGGCACGCTGGTGGATGCCAACGATAAGGAATATCAGGTAATTATAATCCACAAGCATTTCTCGCTTAGCTTCTTCTCCGAAGGATTACTCAAAACTTCACAAAAACAAAAGTAATTGCATAAACTCTAAGTCGCCAGCTAGAGGCCTTCCAAAGACAAGGCACCACTGAAGGCAAGCTGGTGACAATGATAAGGAATATCTGGTAAGTACCTAAATGACCAATAAATTAAGTACCTATACAAGGGTATTTCTCGACACGATAAAAGCTAACAAAGCGAATCGAACAGACACCTGAGGAAAAATTACCGCCAACTATGTCCCCCCTCGAAAACCTGCTCTGCATTTAGACTTATTTCCTTATGTTAATAGGCACCCCCAAGCTAGAGTGCAATTGAAACTTGTGGGAGAGCTATTAACAGATAACCTGAATAGAAATTCGTAGTTACGAAAATTATGACGTCATACCGTAAAAATCCGTATACCAAATTCGGTATTTCAGTCAGCAATCGTCACTTTCTTGTTCTTATGAAAACTTGGCAAAGTATTTTGTTTAAGAACAACATTAAAGAGACCACGTGGATTACCTTAAACGTAACGAGTGCTAATACGAACTGAACTTGCTCCAGATGCAAAGAAATGGGTTCTATTTATAGCAGCATACGGCTCACGTTAGCCTTGTTAACCTGCATTTTGTGAGAATGTTTTCGGGAATCTTTGTTTTACGACTCGACGTCAAATTAGTTTGATGGAGTGAATCATTGGATATAAACGTTTGGTGTAAACAAAACCTTGGTTCAAAATGTTTTCATAAGTTATTGAACGCCACAAATTTCCACACCGAAAGTTTATCGTAAACAAAATAATTTTGAATATTTCACACTATATTCGATAATTGTTCTCATAATAGTTAGCTGTCTTCCTTTTTAGGGTTCCGTACCCAAAGGGTAAAACGGAACCCTATTGCTAAGACTCCGCTGTCCGTCCGTCTGTCCGTCTGTCACCAGGCTGTAACTCATGATCTTGATAGATAGATAGTTAAAATTTTCACAGATGATGTATTTCTGTTGACGCTATAACACCAAAATATGCTTAAAACACAGAATAAAATAAATATTTAAGGGGGCTCCCATACAACAAACGTGATTTTTTTTTGCTCGATATTAATAATGGCAACAGGTAGACGCTTGAAATTTTCACAGAATATTTAATACAAACAAAATTGAATATCTAAATTTTTCCATTCAATTAATCAAAAATTATTATATTTTTTCCTAGGAGCAAATAGAAAGTCTGAAAACAGAAGTAGAAACACTAAAACGTAGATGCGAGAGAGTAGAGAAAGAGAAAAGCGACATTCTCCTTCGTCGACTGGCCAACATAGATACAGCAAATAAATACACGTCTGGAAGATCGTCTGAGGTACTCAAACTGCAGCAGAAGGTCAATGAACTGACGTCACAGAATGAAGATCTGAGAGATGAGAAGAAGCATTTGTCGCTGAAGGTTAGAGAAGTTGAATCTGAGTTGGAGGTAAGCCCTGTCATAATAATAATTTAATTTAATTTCAGAACAAGATCCTTAAACAATTAAATTTATAGAATAAAAATAGTCAGGTACATACACAATACAATTAAAAACAAATAAGATAAAAAATACTTATTGTACCTACCTATAAATTCACGATGTATAGTATATGTATGTATCTGTCTGTATTATGAATATATTCTTTGATATGCTCGCTTCCAGTCTGAGCAGTAGATACTCGCTACAAGATGTCCATTCTAATGTTTGGGACGGACACCAAATCGCATGATTTTTTTTATTTTAGATTTTTGTTCTCCTTAAGGTCATAATGAAGAAGTCCGAAAAGCAACAGATTTCACGATCTATTCATCTGATTGATGTATCTGACAAGTTTAACAAAAAATCTAATTTAGGGAATTACAGCGTTTCTCTAAGTAAACAAAATTCAAAAAATTCAAAAATTCAATAACTTTATTTCTTTAGGCTTACAAAATAAGCACTTAGACTAGTCAAATTTTATACATAAACAGCTTAATAAATAGTAATTATTATCAAATAAGAAACAAAATGTTATTGATGAAATAAGAAACAAAATGTTATTGAAACATTCTTCGAAAAGGTATAATTGTGGACGTAGAGCTCATGGAATTAAGCCTGTCCTTTTTTTACTCGTAGGATAAGATTGAGACAAACTTTAGTTTTCCTAAAGAAAAAATACAATTTTCAGTCTCGGCCGTCAGTAGAAGCGCAGACTCGTCAAATCGAGCAGTTAAGAACAAAGTTGCTCGCGGCAGAAACTCTGTGCGAGGAGCTGATGGACGAGAACGAAGACATGAAGAAGGAACTGCGCGATTTGGAGGAGGAGATCGAAGAGATGCAGGACAACTTCAGGTAATTTAGACCGTGCGTCGTGCGTGCGATGGTGAAGTTAAGTTTCCATCAACATAGGTAAGCCACAAGGTTGATAGTGAAGTTTCCATCAACGCTGGTGGTCAAGCAGTTAAGAACAAAGTTACTCGCGGCCGAAACTCTGTGCGCTGATGGACGAGAAGGAAGACCTAAAACGAAGGAACTGCGCGATTTGGAGGAGATCGATCAGATGCAGGACAACTTTAGGTAAGAAAGACTTTGTATGTACCTACTTAGATGTGATAAAGTTTATTTTTAAGTAATCTGGTTGACGAAATCATACATTTACGTGATTAAATGCGTTAAATGGTAGTGTGACTACTGCTGATTATTTTAAGTAAAATTGTAAAGTGACTAGAATTTTTATAATTTTACGGGTCTACTACCTACCACATATAAGCAAAGACAAGAACAAAACAAGGATAATATTGAGGGCATACATAGAGGGCAGCTTCAAGTACTGAAGACCATAGGTTCTGTGTATGAAGCTAGGTTTCTATTGTGTAACTAAATGAGCTGATTGACGAAAACGAAGTAACATCACGAAGTAGTACGAAGTAAAAGTAACTTGTTACTTCGTACTAGTACGAAGTAAAAGTAACCTGTTACTTCGTACTACTTCGTGCAGGTAAGAAGGAATCGGCGTAATATGGAAAAGGACAACAACATCACTGCCTGTTAATAAATAAATATTGCTGGACAATTCACACAGCATGAAGAAGATATGTAGTTTTTACCAACCTCAACCTCAACAGCCTATAATGGTCCAATGCTGGACGCGGGCCTCCCCCTGATAAGCCTTATTGGGTTTTATTTTATCTCATGCCCATAATCCCCACGTTGGGGGTCGCAGGTTGGTGGTAGCCTGCGAATTCTGCAAGAGGCGCTACTGCCCGGCCCCCGCCGGTGTATGTCCCTTAGTCGTCTCTTACGACACCCACGGGAAAAGTTCGTGTGTTGCAACTAAGCCGGCACAACACGGCTTTTTACCAGTTATCTTAGAACTCGCGAATCATTGCCTTCCTGACTACTGGTTTTGATTTTCTAGTCTTTAAATGGTTTGAATTCGTTGCAGAGAGGACCAAGCGGACGAGTACACGTCACTTCGGAGGGAACTGGAGCAAACAATCAAGAACTGTAGAGTTTTATCGTTTAAGCTGAAAAAGACTGAGAGAAGAAACGAACAGCTGGAGTCGGAAAGGGCTGATCAAGAAAAGAAACTGTTAGAGGTATGTTATGTACAACAATATAATTACTCCTTGGAGGCATTGACAATGTCTAGTATACTCTAGGTAGTAGCTTAGTTTAACGTTCGCATTTGAATCAATATACGGCGCTAGTTTTGCTCACTATAGCCATGGGCCATCATACACTTATCAAAATTCAAAAAAAATCTAAAATTCTAAAAAGCTGAATCATGGACTCAATCATTCTCTTGAATAGGTGTAATATTGAGGTGACGCATTAGTTTCGTTTTGACTCGTATACTTTACCTACCACTTCTTTAATTTGATAGACTCGCCATTAGTGGTACCTTTATAAACGTCCTTTTCCGGTAAACCATCTACTTGTAAAATTTCATTAAAATTCATTCAGCCGGTTTAGAGGTTACTGACAGAGTTACCTTACGTTTTTCCCTACAGATAGTTGGCGGTCAAGACGGCATGCAACGTGAGAAACGCATCAAAGAGTTGGAACAAGAAGTGGCTCGCTACACCGAGGTGTCTGTCCGACTGCAGAAGGACTTGGCTGACGCTAACTCCAAGCTGGCTAACGCCTCGGGAGGACCGCCGGCTAACTTGAACAAGATACATAATGTTAGTGATGGGGTAAGTATATTACAATAAACAAGAAGTGGCTCACTACGCCGAGGTGTCTGTCCGACTGCAGAAGGACTTGGCTGACGCTAACTCCAAGCTGGCTAACGCCTCGGGAGGACCGCCGGCTAACTTGAACAAGATACATAATGTTAGTGATGGGGTAAGTATATTACAATAAACAAGAAGTGGCTCACTACGCCGAGGTGTCTGTCAGACTGCAGAAGGACTTGGCTGACGCTAACTCCAAGCTGGCTAACGCCTCGGGAGGACCGCCGGCTAACTTGAACAAGATACATAATGTTAGTGATGGGGTAAGTATATTACAATAAACAAGAAGTGGCTCGCTACGCCGAGGTGTCTGTCCGACTGCAGAAGGACTTGGCTGACGCTAACTCCAAGCTGGCTAACGCCTCGGGAGGACCGCCGGCTAACTTGAACAAGATACATAATGTTAGTGATGGGGTAAGTATATTACAATAAACAAGAAGTGGCTCGCTACGCCGAGGTGTCTGTCCGACTGCAGAAGGACTTGGCTGACGCTAACTCCAAGCTGGCTAACGCCTCGGGAGGACCGCCGGCTAACTTGAACAAGATACATAATGTTAGTGATGGGGTAAGTATATTACAATAAACAAAAGGTGGCTCGCTACGCCGAGGCGTTTGTCCGACTGCAGAAGAACTTGGCCGACGCTAACTCCAAGCTGGCTAACGCCTCGGGAGGACCGCCGGCTAACTTGAACAAGATACATAATGTTAGTGATGGGGTAAGTATATTACAATAAACAAGAAGTGGCTCGATACACCGAGGTGTCTGTCCGACTGCAGAAGGACTTGGCTGACGCTAACTCCAAGCTGGCTAACGCCTCGGGAGGACCGCCGGCTAACTTGAACAAGATACATAATGTTAGTGATGGGGTAAGTATATTACAATAAACAAGAAGTGGCTCGATACACCGAGGTGTCTGTCCGACTGCAGAAGGACTTGGCTGACGCTAACTCCAAGCTGGCTAACGCCTCGGGAGGACCGCCGGCTAACTTGAACAAGATACATAATATTAGTGATGGGGTAAGTATGCTACAATAAACAAGAGGTGGCTCGCTACACCGAGGCGTTTGTCCGACTGCAGAAGAACTTGGCCGACGCTAACTCCAAGCTGGCTAACGCCTCGGGAGGACCGCCGGCTAACTTGAACAAGATACATAATGGTAGTGATGGAGTTACTTAGGCATCTCACACCTACATTTATACTTTCCGAAGCAAAGCTAAGAGAGGTGTTTTAACGTGTGTGACGTGCTGTCTGTGGGATTGAAGCTCCCATACGGACAAACCATTTTTTGTAACAAAAGTCAACATTCTCTATTTATGTTACAGCAAAAGGTATCCCGTTCATCCCTAACCCGCGGCGGCAGTCAAGAAGACCCAGCGCAGTTGTTACGCGACTTACAAGACTCTTTGGAACGCGAGGCGGACTTGCGCGAACAACTGCGGAATGCGGAAGAAGAGGTGAGACTTGCTTAGCTGTTTTAGACCTTATTGTTGTGTCTACATAGCTGTGGTATTCCTGAATCTGATTTAGAATTGTGGCTGTCATTTGTTTTGCTAAGAGACCGTTTGTGAGAAGCAAATTTGCCTGCCAACTTGCTGATTATGTCTGCTATTGGTCTATTTTCCATAAACAGCACTAAGCGACCTTATTGCCCCACTTAAGAATCAGGAACTTGTATTCATGATACCTATATTACTCTCGCTTAAATACATAGTCCATACCTACTTCCTAAATATCAATAAATCACACTCTTCATCAACTTCTTCAAAGATTAACGATCCAACTATTTAGATGTTCCCACGACGTAATCGAGTCGTACACCCGTAACTCAGCCCATTAAATCATATTAATAGAGTTATAAATCTGTTAAACCGACGAGTTGATACAGAATTGCATTTCGGTACACGATCCTCGTATCAGATAGAAAACAAAGAGTTCAGGAGTAGAAAGCCAACTGGCGTGCTGCCAAATCATGGATGACTCAACAATACGACACAAAATAACTACACACGTGAATGTTTCCACGATAAATGTTTGGTGATGTTGTCTTGTCTCCACAACAGGCTAGTCGGTACCGCAGACGCGACGGGAGACTCAGGCCTTTGCTCGTCTCCCATCCACCTCAACCAGACCTTATTGCATCGCAAAATGTTAGCAATGCCCTCGAGAACATTGAACCGAATACAATCCAACGAATGCTTGAGATGCAAGTCACTTTAGAAAGGAGCCTATCAATAGGCATGAATCACATCTCTATCGGGGTGAACCAAGTGGCTCAATCACCACAGGATCTTATAAACGCCTACTCGCAAGGCAGCCAAACCGATACAGTGCTGGTTCATGACGTAGCCACTGATACTCAGAAAATTACGCTAGATTCCAGCGTGCAGTGCATGACTGATAACTCTGAAATGTATGCTCAGACAGAAGCACCGTTTATGAAAAACAAAAACGCTCAGACTGATTTTATTGGTGTCAACGGCGTAGCGCAAACTGATAAGACGAAAACAAGAAATGCGTGTCAGCAAACACCAGCAAAATACAATAGTGATAAAGGTTTGCAAGTGTCTAAAAGGAGCTTTGACAGTGTTGATGTTAGCACTGAAACTGTGTTTAACACGAGTGACAAAGCAGTTGGGATGGATGCTGTTTCAAAAGATACTGAGATCTTATCGTTCAATGATAGAAAGTCAAGAGCAAAAGAGAAATCTGATAGTCCACCTCTATCTTCCGAAAAGGAAACAGAGCCGCATCACTACTCATTCCCCATGGTCTCAATCTATAACCCCCTTGCAGTAATGTTACCGAACATAGGTACTTATGAAGATGACTTATATGTGTTGGTTTCGTTTATTGTGTACATAACTTCCCGTGATGTTCTTGTTCTTGATTAGAATAATATTGATAATACATCTAACGAATTTCCAGGCAAATAACTTACGTAAAACAGCATCTCGGGTCGAGGAGGACAATGAGTCCATGCTTCTACAGCTGAAGAAAATGGCTACCAAAGCCAAAAGTATGTCAAATATTATAAAGAATCTGCTGTGTTTGCCTGACGTAACACTCATTTTGTACGCTGTACCATACTTTCCCAATAAAACTGCATAAATCTCCTTCATTCTCTGAGCTTTTTAACATAAAAAACATTGTGAAACCTCGACTAACACGCTTCTGTAAATACTCTGAACTTTAAAGGCGAATCGACGGTAGCCATTTTCTCCAGTTCGGTTAAAACCATACAAACTCAAACCTCTTCGTACAGAATCGTAACAAATCGAATGATTCCACTAATTTACTTTTGCATTAACAACTGCATCTTCTATTATTTCATTTCTTTAAGTTTAAGCATCAGTACAAGTTCAAAAAATGTAATTACTTCAGGTCGAAAACTTTCGCCGACACCGCCGGCTAAAAGGCTTTCAATTGAATCAGTCAATAACAAAGATGAAAAGTCAGAAGATGAAGATCCAGCCGAATTGCGTCTACTTCTGGAGCTCAATGAACAGGTAAGCTTTCGTAGCAACAACCTTAGATATCCTTATACATTCTTAGTAATAGAGACCGAGTCATCTCCAAGATCGATGGTCGCGCGTTAAGCCAATTACAATTCTCCCTGCGATAATACCGTGGTTTGAAGTCGCACTCAGAAAGGTGTTAAAAAGTAGTCCATGTAAGATTTTATACAGGTTTATTAAGGGCCTATACTATGACGCCATTTTGTGAAAAGGATTGGCAGGATTTCGCGTTCATAGGAGCGGGAGAGGGTAGAGCAACGCAAGCCCAAAAATCAAGATTTGCTTATTATCTATAATTAGGATATTATTTGAAGAAAAAAACGAAACATACAAAATGTTCTTTATCCTAGTTCCATTACCATGCTTTTTCTCAAAATCTTAACTTCTGTATTTATTGAGAAATTAAGGTTTTAATAAAAATTTAGAGGCAACTGCGTTTTTTTCCCATCGAGACAGTTTTATGGAATCGTGTTTACGAAACATATGAACGATAGAGTAAGTCCTGAACTTTACCATTATATTTACATTCCTAATTTCAACTGTACTGTTCAAACAGTAGTTTGGAAGATATAGACATCCGGGGGAAAGTCGCACGAACTCCCTTATTGGGCCCTATTTGATAAACTTTCATGAATTACCCTTACCACTGACTACAAAACAATTATTTTTTATAAAATTCTGTGCAAATTTGAAGGAAGCAGCAGTCTTACGACGAAAGGTAGAAAGCCTAGAATCAGACAAAGACTCACTGCAGAAACAAGTAAAGGAGCTGAATGAGAAAGTGACATCTGCGGCCAATAAGACCAATGCGAACGCGGTCGCTGCTAGACGGAATACCACAACGACTAAGGGCAATAACTTGGCTGAGGAGAAAGTAAAGGTGGGTCTTAGTTTGGTTATTCAAATAACAAAAAATATTTTGTTAGTCTTCAAACTATAATCTCATGAAATGAAAAGAAAGATAAATAAGGTGATGCAAGCGAAAACATTTCAGATAACCAACGTAAATATGTATAAATAACGAAAAAACTAAATGTAAGACTTTATAGGTAGGTTCAATTCGAAATGTTTAGAATAAAAATGAAATGAAATGTTTTTAATATTATAATAAATAAATAATTTAATTTAAATTTATCAACCATATTATGAGGGATAAAACAGCGCTATGGTGCACATTACCCCTAATGTGGGCCATAGCGCTCTGTTTAAAGTCTAAGGCCAGCGGTGGACTAACATAGGCTGATGATGAGGGATTAACGATTTAACGTCACTTACATGTTTTCCTAGGTATTAGAAGATGAAATTGATGAGCTCAGAAAGAAACTGATTGAAAAGGAAAGAGACTGCGAAAGACTGCATGCCGAACTAAGCCTAGCTCAGAAGAAACCTAAAGGGCTAATCAAGAGCAAGTAAGTTACATTACATTCGTAATTTAAACCAATTTCCCTCCATTCCCTTGGCTCCTCAAAATTACCTCACTTTATTTATTTATTACTTGTTATCTATTCTTATACTGTTTTGTCAGATCGTTAGACGCAGGAGAGCTCCCAAATTTAGATATGAAACGGCAACTGCAAGTCATTGAACAAGAGGCGAGTGTGTTGAGGTCCAAAACACAAAGTCTGGAGGCCGAAAATGAGAAACTACAAGCTGAAAACAAGAAGTCACAGGTATTTTCGATCAATATTTGTATTTCTTATTTTATCATCATTATCCTTTCAAATGTTGTTATTGTAGCCTGTATGTTATTCTAGGTCCAGATTTTGATGTGTGCAAAATTTTTGCCTGGTCCATTCAGTAGTTTTGGCGTTCTCTTCGGCCAAACCTCTTCACAACGGCACAAGGATTGCGGCCTTGAAGTAGGCATTCATAAATTTTCTTCTTTTATTTTCAGTTGCTAAAGAACGCCAAATCGCTTCGAGCTGACAAGTCACTAGAACTCAGTACCAAAAAAATCGAAGCTCTTGAGACTGAGTTGAAGGCAGCGAACAAAAAAATAAAAGAACTTGAAAATAATCTGGACAAAGAAGACAAGACAGAAAAGAAAGTACGGTTTGGTGGAGATATCAAGAAGGATACTGAGGTGTTGAAGACAAAGCAGGATGAACTAGAGAAATTAAAACTTAATTACGCTAAGGTAAGGTTGAAAATGCTTTTTATAATGTTCTGTTTACGCGTAGGTACGTCACTCAATTAGTTTTAGACTTTTATAGCACATTGGAATTTCTTTCAGCTTGAAAAAGAAAATGCAAAACTTCAAGCAACATTAAAAGCATTGAAGGATGATGCAATAAAGTCCTTTAAACCGAGAACGGCCAAAAGACCAACGGATTTGACAACCAAATTACAAATGAAAAAAATGGTCGAAGATCTTGAAAACGAAATTGGTAATAAAGCTTTCCGACGCTCGAAGTAGATTTATTTCTGGAAAAAATCGAATTCTTGGTGTACATGATTTGTTTTTCAGGTGAAATGTACGTAGTGATGAAGAATGCCGGCCTATCAGAAAACGGAAATAACAACAAAGTACAAATGGAAAAAGACATAGATGACATAAGAAAGAAACTGTCTAGAACCGACTCAGAATTCACCAACGAGAAAAATAAGCTGCAGACAGAAATATCCAAACTAAGAGATCTCAATACGAAACTAGAGTCGGACAAAAGTGCATTTACAAGTAAAGTTAAAACGTTGGAAACTAATTTCACTGATGTCACTGGGCAATGTAACACGTTGAAGGATGATAAGAAGAATTTGGAAGCTCAGATCAATAAACTGAACTCTGATATTAGTAAGTATTTGCTAGTTATGCTTTCTTTCTATATACTTTCTGTATCTATATTTGTAAAAATGACTATAGACTAGGTGTAAATCTGTTTAACTAAAATATATTGCTTGTTTTAGAAAACGCTACTTCACTCCAAACAACTATGTCAGATTGCATGAAAAAAATAGAAGAACTGAAAAAGGAAATGGATGCGAAAGATAAAGAAGTAGACAAGCTAAAAAAGCAAGTGGAGAATATAAGCAAACTGGAACAGGACAAGAACAAATTGTTGAAAGAAGTAGGTACACTGACTATTGGTAGGTACTGTAGGTGTGAAATAATAAATAAAATCAACCAACAAATGATAAAATTTATGTGTTTTAGGTCGGAGATAAAACAAAAAAGATAGGTGAATTAGAAAAAAAACTAAAGGATTCAGAAGACAAAGTAAAAAGAACAGAGAAACTGCTCTCAACTAAGAAAGATCGCGTCACAAAATTAGAAAAAGAGGTGAGTTTTCTGAATACGTAACAAAGTGTAACATGTTATTATCAAAAACAAGACTCATCCATGTAGTTAGAAACAAAACAAACGATATAGCTAACAATTCTTTGAAAAAAAAATCTAAACTAACATTTCCATGCATTTATTTATACTAGCTATCAGAAGAAAAAGTACAAACCGAAAACCTCTCAAGCAGCCATAGACGTCTTTCAGTTGAACTTACTGGCGAAAAAGACGTTTTACAAACCAAACTTAACAACGCCGAAACTAAGTTATTGAATTTAGAAATGGACCATAAAGAAATGAAGGCTGATTATGATGATCAAATAAACAATTTGGAGTCAGATTTGGCTGCCAAGTGCACTCATATCAAACAACTGGTACTTGCGTACTTTACAAATATGGTTTACCTTGTTGGCATGGCATATAGACCCCTTTAGAGCAGACGTTAAACCTGGTTATCCAATGGCGATACTACAAGGCTTTTGAAAGATGAAACCTACCTCTACTATACTGGATGTGTGTTTCTTACGTATGCCACTGTTTTTTTTCGAATTTCCTTATTCCTCAATGCACGAAAAATATAGCACTGCAAAACCTGCATCCATTTCTTTCATGTAGCGGCACTGTTATGTACCTACGAAAACTCCCCGAGACCCAAATCAAGTACATACAACAAACAAACCAAAGATAAGTAAACAATTGACAATATATTTTCTAGGAGGAAGCATTACGGGACACATCCAATCAGAAATACGATGAAGCAGTGTCCTCAGTAGAACTATCGCAGATGCAGGACAAACTCGACAGAACAAGCAAGGACCTTCAAGAAAAGCAGGACGAGTTAGAAACAGCCAAGCGTGACCTTGAAAAGACTGAGAAAGAATTAACGTCTTTGAAAACTGAAACTGCGCAGTTGAAATCTGATATTGCTAAGTTGGAGAGCGAGAAGAGAGAGCAAGAGAATAAGTTGCAAGCTGAGAAGAAGGAGTCTAGTTATTGGGAGAGCAAGGCTTCGGAGTTCGAGACAGATCTTCAGGTAAGTTTAGCATGATTAGGTGCTTCATAGTAAGAACAGACTGATCCCACGCCACGCTACGTATGCGACGCAATGTCGGAAACGTCGTGTCGTGTCTCTAGCTACGCCATATTTTTTACTAATTAAAGCGTCCAGATCTCATAATCCGTCGCATACGTGGGACCAGTCTGTTTCTAGCTTCATTGCGAGACCGCTCAAGACCGAGATAATGATGGAAGTTTTCTTATTTTATCCGTCTGTTTATAACTTTAGTACTTAACTATACTTTCATTGAACTGAACTCTCGAAATTAAATTTCAAATTCCAGGCAGAGCGTAAGAAGCTGGAACGCATACGCGTCGCTCACGACCGTGATATAAAGAACAAGGAAGCGGAGTTGGCAACACTGAAAGGCAAGCTGAAAGTCCTAGAACAGAGCTCAGGCGCCGGGGCTAAGAGGATATCAGATCTCAAGCAAGAGTATGAAGAGACTGTCAAAAGTGAGTTTTAAATTAACCTAGTTTTTAACTTGCTATTATTGCTGATTATGCTTGAAGGAAACAGAGCTGGTAAATATGATGAGCAAACTGAAGTTTCTAGAACAGATCTCCGCTAAGTGGATATCGGGTTCACAAGCAGGAGTAGACACGAAGAGATATGCCTGTGTTTTAAATTTAAGCTTGTCTGGACCCACTTTCATCGTCGAAGGTGATAAAATGGATCTTAATTTTTTTTACAGCGGAAGTATTACATTTAAGAGACGGGACTTGACATAATTTTACATTCATGTTTTTGTTCGGATTCTATTCGCAGAACTAGAACATTCGCTGGCAGTAGAAAAGGCTGAGTATGAAGAACTGACCGGAAAATATGAAATCTTGGAAGAGGAACATGTTGTTACCAAGGCAAGGTTGACAGTCGAAAAAGAACAAGCTCAAAGGTACAGGTTTCTGAAAGTTTAATGATTATAATTTGAAGTGATTTAACTTGGTGTTAAATTAATATCGTTTTATTTCAGTGAGTTGGTACACGTCCAGAAAGAACTGAGTGCAGCTTTAGCTGAAGTGAAGAGCCTGACTGAAAACAACGAATCACATTCTTCGGCGTGGGAGAAAGAGAAGGCTGACCTTCAGGTGATTTTATTCACGATATTTTTTTTATCGTTTTATTTTGTAACGAATTTCTCTCTGACACGGCTATCTTTTGCTCCGGAGAAATTATTTATTACATTTCGTTGGGCTAAATCTTGTCGCATTCCTGAAAAGCACCGCTGCAGCGCAGCACAGGAATGTGCATTCAACTAGAGGACTTAACTCTTAACATTTAGATGTATTTGTTTTTGGCATCAGATGATAGACAGCTCGTGGGGCGCGGTTGAGGGTTGTGGGCTATTGTCATTGTCAAAGATATCTAAAAAAAAACCATAACGAGTTAAAGCCCTTAATTGGATGCACATTTTGCAGTTTCGGGTGGTACAGTCAGCTGCTCAGATATGTATACACTTCCAAGTTTTCACTTTTATTTTACTCGGAACTTATCACTCGCACTGAAAGGTCCTGCCAGAAAACCAGCGTTGCTCAACCTTTGGTAGAGCAACATTAAGCTGAGGTAGGGCCAATTGGTTCACTGGGCTTGTTTATAGATTTTAGGATAATTCATAAATACGTGTATAAAGTGTTTGTGTGCGCCAATAAATAAATTTCTTTCTTTCTTTTTATCATATAAAAGCACATTTTTCATACTCAGTAATCGTCGTTCTTGTCAGAATTCGATATATTTATCACAATGACTATAAACTTACTATTCAGTCAAATTTCAAAACATGGGAGTGTATACATATTTTCGCAGCTGACTGTACCTATGCGCCTGTGATCTATGTAGTAAGATAGATTATTTTCGACATTTCATACAGTATTTTCTGAGGTAGAATGTAAAAACTGACAGCGTATCGCCATCCAGTGCGTAAAATCTTTGAATTTAATTCCTTCAACTTCATTAAATTACGTATGCATACATTTCTGTAAAAACAAGCTTCACAAAAATTTGCCATGAGGGGGCTGCCGGCTGGTCTCATACTTAGCAAGGTATAAAGCCATAGGTATCAAGGCCTTATTGTTGGTGACCAAACTTCCGTACCAACGACGCCAGCCTCTTTCAAGCCTTGAGGGAGGCTGGCTGGTGATAAAATGTAGAAAATAAGATATTTTTAAATTAGTTTTGTTTTGTAACATTCGAAAATGATTTTGTTTTTTAGTCTGAAATAAACTCTTGAAAGAAATGGACAGCTTTTAATTTGGTCCGCAACATAATGGTGTCAGAAGTGGGATATGTTATTGTATGTATGTAATGATAATGTATGTCAATGTAATAAATTTATCTTTTCCAGAGCTCGATATCATCCCTACAAGAGCGGCTATGCGGCGGCGGCTGGGAGGTAGAGAAGGCGAGACTGACCGCGAGACTGGACCAACGCGAGCGCGAACTGAAGGACGCGCTCGGACAGAGGGACGTGTTGCAGCATCACCACGAGATGGCTAAGAGAGAGGTACACACAGAAACAACAGTATAAGTAATTTCTTAAAAGCTGACGCGATCCTCTTTTGTTCTTCGTATACTGGGGTCGTCTCCTGGATTTGTCAAGTCAGCTAGGATAATTGTATGAAATTATTTGGCGTGGTTTAAAAAACCATAAACTGACTTAAAATTCCTAAATAGTGAAAATGGGTTTGAAAGGAACATTTTACATACATAAAAAAAATACAGCCGAACATAGACCTCCTCCTGAAGTCGGTAAAAACAAAGACAATCAAATCTATACGAGCAGTCGGTATCGTAGTTATGCGAAGCAGCTATGCGGCGTGTATCGGGAAGGGGATTTTTATATTGTTCAAAGAATTATAACTTCTTCAGATATTTTCTGATGGTGTTCCTACTCGTGAAAGCTTTAAATAATAAATATGTATTAATCAAATAACTTAGGGCTCTTTTCATGTCATGCGGATTTCAGCCCGCATGCGGAAGTGGTCTGCGTGTGGGCCCTCCGAAACGAATCCGAAACGAAGCCAATTACACATTATGGCCTTTACACCGATTTTTTTTCCACAGTTGGAAGAATCCAAAAAGATGCTCGAAGACTACGAGCGCGTTTCAAAGATCCAACGTAACCTCACAAATGAGAACGCAGTACTGGAGAAAGAGATGGCGGCAATGAACGCGCGACTCGACCAGGCGGAGAAAGCGAGACGGGCTGAGATCGCAGACACCAAAACGAGATATGAGGGACAGATGAACACTATGAGAGATGAGCTCAAGTCTTTGCATAATCAAGTGAGTTGTGCTAATTTTTGGATGAAATTTCTTGGCCATGTGAAATTTTCTCAGGGTATTTGTTATTGTATGAACCAAAGAAAATTTTAACTTTCGTCAGCGGCTTTAATAGCTAACTAAGGTAACTACATGAACAAGCTTTTTAGATAATCGTCTAAAATCGTAGACAAAATCTGATCTTTCTAATTTTTAAACCGAAAGCAAAGAAGCATAAGTTTAAAATGACTTGAATGACGGTCCTTGTGATTTTGACCATGAAACAACAAGTATACTGTTTTTCCTGAACCGTAGCGCTTGAAAGAAATGATGACGAATGCAGAGGCCTAAAGGGGAAAGTATAGACTCCTCCTATAAAGCTTGTACCAACCCGTTATTGAGCTAATGCCACCCCGTTATCTAACGTTCCTGTAATTTTGATCATTCCCCACTCAAAATTTAAAGTGCAAAGTGCTTATTTCTTTTGTACCTTACAGGACTCTTGGACACGTCAGGTAACTGTCTGGTTATAACTGAGATTCTGGTCAAACAACATAGACTATAAAAAAAATGATTTCAGCGTAGGTATTTTTATGTGACAGGTGTCGAGATTCAAGCGCGAGAGAGATAACTACAGACAGATGCTGGATGCGGCGCAGAAAACAATCGCGGAGATGAAGAGTGGAGACAAGAGCTCCAGGACTCCTAGGCTTTCGATATCCAGCACTGATGAGGTGTGATTTAGTTTCGACTCTATTTCGTTTAGACACGGATATTTTCGTCGCATGAATGTCTAATACAATTGATATTATTGGTACACGTCCATTTAAACGGTTTTTCGAACAAAAGTAAAGTGAAAAGTAGGTATGTAAATGATGTACCCAAGATGTACTAACTATAAACAATCAAAATCATTAAATTCTCTCTGATTCCAATGATCGAAGCCAAGCTTATAGCTAACCAAAATCTGCTCTAAATTATCTGTAATATAAATCTTCGAAATTGACGGTATGTTTGTGCTGCTTTAATTTCACACTCACCGCGCTATACCTACACATTATCTTTATTTCCTAGGAGGAATACCGCAACAAAGTGGCTACACTAGAGCAGCAAGTAGCCTGCCTGGAGGACGAGCTGTGTGAAGCGAGATTGCTCTCGTCCAAACTCAACACAGAGCTCGTCAGTGAGAAGTCAGCCGCAGAAGTGCGCTTTGCGGAGATGCAGTCACGGCTCAATGAGGTATTATACATAAGTATACCAAAAGCAAATACCTGCAAGTGGCCCGTGATCTTAAATACTTCAGATCACATATAAAGTTTGGATATTTTTCGGTGGAACACAACATTTAACCTATCTATCTTTTCCAGTACGAAGAAGACCGTCTCCTCCAATCAGGGCGCGCCCGCGTGGCCGGCATGGCTACTAGAATGGAGCTCGCGTGGCACAAGGAGAGAGACGAGCAACAGAGACTGCTGCAGGAGACTTCTACTCTCGCCAGGGACTTGCGGCAAACTCTCTATGAGGTGAGATATATTGTACAGAGCGCAGAGATTGTCTCTTTTATCAGGCTGCGCCCCCGTGGTCGGCATGGCTACTAGAATGGAGCTTGCGTGGCACATGGAGGGAGACAAGCAACTATATTTTTTTTTTAGTGTACGTATATATAGGACTTGTTGGATTAAGTTTCAACAAAAATTTTATGGCTTTAAAATTATCGTAGTTTGACGAACCACTACAACTTAGGAAGGTTCAGAGTAAACGCGTGATTTCATTATAAAAATTTAATTGATTCAGGTGGAAAGAGAACGAGATAAGGAGCGGTTAGATATGAAGAGAAGAATAGACCAGCTCAAGAGAACCACAGAGGAAGAAACTGAAGAGGCTAAGAAGAAGGTTTGTAGTTAGTCTAATTGTAGTGTCAAAGAGAAATAGACAGAGTACCTGAATATTAACAGTTTTTTAAACGACACGATTTTGGTTTTTTGTAAACACAACCCCATTACAAATTCCAAGCGCGGAAACTGCGATCGCAGATGACATCTCGCATTGGAGAGTATTCTGTTGCGCATTAACTCCCTGTTTAACGTTTTCATTGCCCATGACGCCCTTAGCTCTCTGGAGCTGCAGTAAAAGCTGGGCAGTGAATATTTTAACCAGGCCTTACATCCTCAACTCCAAGTATGATTTTTGGTGCTTGACAGCTGAGTTTCATAATCTTAGGTGTGGATGGAGCTGTTCCCTCTTGAGACCCGTCTATTGTCTGGCACTTCCTACAGTGTTCATGTTCCAGTCTCTTCTACAAAACTATCCTAGTACGTGGTTTCAGGTAACCGAGCTGCAATGTGACCTGTTAGAACTGAGAGACGCGCACGCTAAGCTCCGCACAGCCAATGAGAAGCTGAGGCGAGATAAGGAGAGGCACGACCGAGACCGTGATCAGAACAAACTGCTGGTTGGATCGCTGAAACGCGCTCAACAGGTTAGTTATTTGATTACCTCGGAAATTCACGATGTCTCTATACATGTGCTTGCAATAAGTAGTCACCTTACTGGGGGCTTTAGAACCTACATTAGAACTGAGAGACGCGCATGCTTAGCTTAGACATTCGCGTAGTTCCCTGTCCGTACGACAGAGGCGCTGTACCAAAACCTATGAAAAAAGAGACGTGACGTTTCTTTTTACTCACGTCTCGATACTACTATAGTCAAATGGACCTGGGACCCAGAACAAACAGCTGGTACCGCTGTAACGTGCTCAACAGGTCAGTAATAATTTGGAACCTCGCATACAATAAGTAGGTATTGTCGTCGCGATCCAAAGGTAAGAAAGAATTGAATGAGGCAAGCTATCAGATGGCAGCAGTGTTCTTCTGTGATTTAAACACCTCCAAAGCACTGACGAATCCACCGGCCAAGCGTGGTCATTATGACAAACCCCCCCTTGTGTGGGGGAGGGGAGGCATGTTCAGCAGTGTATGTAATGTGCTCATAAGGTTAGAGAGATTCGTTGCTGACTGTACTTATTTGAAAATCAGATAGAATATTTGAATACGTTCTATTTTTTTCTGCAGGAGGATGACAGAGTAATCACACAGCTACTAGAAACAATCGACGATCTCATGAAACAGAGCCCTGATTTGTTCCGAAACACTACTCCTGTTAGACCAGAAAAGAATCTTATGACTCCTACACCACCAAGAAGAAATAGGGTAAGTTTTCTTTATAATTGAGAGATGGCTTCGACGTTGAATACTTTCGTGACAGCGCGCAACGTTAAAAACCCACCTTTTTTGATATAAAACAGGAGTAATTTTTATCATAAACAAATAATTTTAGTAACACGGGCATTTACATTTCTATTTCGTTCCCTTTGCAGTAAATTGACGAAAGCATTTTTACTTTGACGCTATTTGCCCTCCGCAAATAGAACAGCCCTCAGCGAATAGCTTGAACGATGGCATCTGCTTATGAAAAAATGTGTTTCACGCGTCACATTTGTTTGAGGATACCATATGCCTCCGATTCAATTAAACACTACGTTAAATTTTTGTAACTACTACTCTTATCTTTATACCAGTCTTCAAAATCCCGTTCCCGCTCCGCAACACCCGAAAGCGCCAATGAGAGTAACGCCAGCGACGCGGCCGCCACTGCCGCTCGCTTGCGGCGTCTTACGGACGAGCTGCGAGCTTCTAGAATAGCGGAGAGGCAGCGCAGGCATCAAGCAACCACCAATAGAAGGTAACTAAATCGAAATGATATTACTCACAAAATTAACCAACGACCTAGTGAAGGCACCGACGAATACTGGCTGTATAGGTCCGATTATCTGGCGATTTTTGGGTCTCCGCAAAAATGATCATCAGTCTTTGTTAGTCAGCTGGGCATAGGCCTCCCCTAACGAGTGCCATAGCGCTCTGTTGCCCAAATCGCTTCTGAAGCAAAACAAATTGATTGGTGGTGGTAGAGAGCCGTTTTAGTCCGTGTCATCGTATAAACCAAATATATAAATCCGCTTGCAGCTTGTAATTGTGCCAATGATGATGAGCTCAATGTCATATTTCCAGAGCGATGTCAACAGAACCCCGAGACACGCTGTCGGTAACGCCGGCGACGACGCGCACGCCCTCTCGCGCGCCCTCGCTGAAGAAACGATCGATATCGTTGGAACAAACTACTAAAGAACAGGTACGACCTTAACAGGTTGTAGTGTGTTGAGGAGCTATAGAAATACTTTTTTCTGAAGACGTCATAAGTTTACAGAAATGTATGTTATGTTATGCGCCATGAGTATAAAAGCCTGTTTCTAAAGCAAAGCTGGGCTCAAAGCATATTATTAGGTCGGTATGTAAAATCTACTGATGATACTTAAATAATTTTTCGAATGGCCATGCTGGTCATGTTAAGTACTGATTCTTACTGGTTATTTTATCATATCTACGCTCAGCTGCGTTTTGCTGGAATTATCGTTTTCATTATAAAATAAGGGCCACGAATAATTGACATTTACAGAGTCTCATTTGGAAGTCCGTGGATGACAGCAGTGTATCATCAATGCAGTCTTTGGATGGCGATGCGTCCGAGTCGAGGCTTTTCACGATGCAGCGCGATGCTAGCTTGGACAGGTAAATATAATCATAACACAAGTTGTAGCTATTATTCCATGAATCAATATTTTAATTACATACGACTTCTAATATATTCATCGACACAGTTTTTTTTTTAGATTGGCATTTAAAGTTTTCAAAATCATTATAATTTTAAAGTGAAAAGTTAAAAATAGGAATTTGAATATTGTGTAATTGAAAAATTTATATTTGCTTGCCTATGTTACACACAATATAATAAAACTGGACGTATTATAACTTTTAGACCTACACGTAACATTTATGCAAATATAATATATATCTAGCAAATAAAAATCTTTAATATTAAAGTTATAACCTTTCATAATCATTATCAGCCCGTATACGTGCACTGCTGAATATAGGGCAAGTTATATACCTCTATAGAAGCATAATTCACTTCCATTACGTAGGTAAATGACTATGAGCTCATAGTCTCGAATATGATATGGAAGAACACCATGATGTTTGATATTCCGCATGGTAAACTTGTTTCTAGTCGATTATCCGGCGGATCGGCCCAGAGCGAGATACTCCCTACGGAAAAGAAGAAGAAAAAGAGCATATTCGGTAAACTGAAGAAACTAACGAAGTCACGATCCATCGACGATCAAGTTGAACCGGAGACCGTAGAGTTTAGACCCATTGGCACTGTTTCACAGGTAAATTAACATTTCAGGTCAAGTTAAGGCATTAAGTAACTTTTCATTGCCCTTTGAAAAAACTGATTCTTTCTACTTATAGAAATGTATCATGTATAGCGATGAATGCAAAGGAATTTGTGTTTCTAATTCGCAATACTTCTTTTCAATAAAATATTTTGTTATTTCAGGGATCTGATTCAGACATGAGCGCTGCTGGCAGTAAAAGAGATTTACGAGGGCGACTTTCAGACATGTTCAGTAGAAAAGGAACCCTTTCTCGAGGCAATAGGTAACTCACAATCATCATAAATCCTGTGATCTCTATCGTACCGATATATTTTTAGCAATACTATTTGCATTGCAACTAAATCCTAAATCGTATTTATTTACAGCAAAGAACTATCACCAGAGCGGCCTGCGAGCGCGCTAGGGACGGTTAGCAGTGGATCCCGATCCATGCTTCGCAATGCGAGCAATAGCAACTTACCCAGAGCTTCGCCCGCCAAAAAGGTAACATCTCTAGGTCGACTATGACTCAAATTTGCTACGATGCTACGAGCGATTGATTTAGACTCATTTTCTATCAACTAAGTACCTATTTGCGCTTCTTGCCCGTGGTCCCGTTCTCTGGGCCACTGATGTTGGTGAGACAAAATGTTGTCCTATATTATATAATCAGCCGTATATAACAATTAACAGTGGGCTAAATTAGCCCACTGCCTTCCCCCATTCCCTCCATACATCTTGATCTTAACCCGGTTTCCTCCGGTAGTCTATTGAATTACTTAAGTACACATCGTTTTTGTTCCAGAACGACGTCCAGAGCTCGCGAGCGTCAAGCACGACTCCCGCTGCCAAGAGGAAGGGGAACGGGAAATAACATAATATCGTTATATTGCTTCACTAGTGTATTTATTCATATTCCTATGATTTTCCACATAGCATGTAATATCACAATACATATCAATTGTGTACAGTACGCTCGGTATTACTACACCGCTTTGAAGTTAACATTTTGGTTTCATACTAACCCTTTGACTGATGGATTTTTGACTGATAGGCTATTGTTAAGCAGTTTTGTTTTTCTGGTTTGCATCAGTAGGAACAAAACACTACTTAGCAACCGCTTAAGCTAAGACACGTCAAAGGGTTTTTACGAAGAAAACTCGGCTGGTTTTAGTGTGGTCTAGTTATATCAGCAGAGCTGTATGTTCCGTATAACTGTCGAATTGAAAGCAGAGACGATTATGAGAAGCTTTCGAAAGTTATACGCGAATACCGACGCCCCGTCACAATATAAGTATGTGTCCGTGACGCCCTATTCCTTGTCCTTAGTTCCCTCGATAAGCATCGCTCTGAAGTGTGAAGGTTGTTTCTTGAAACGAGTAAACTTTTGGCTATGTTGCTCTATCAGATCTATAGGAATTATTAATATTACTTCGAGACATAAATGTGTCCTTACATATAAGAATCGTTTGTTTTTTCCTGATGAGATTTTATGTCAGAATGAGAACAAATCACTGCTTAGTTCACAGATTTTTTATAAGTATGAGAGCTAGTTTCTCTGGTGTATTCGTATATATTACTCGCGTCAAGAAACGTCACCTTATCACACCGGGAGATTCCGTGCTGGAGTTTGTAATGTACATGTAATTTCGTAATAAAATTATCAATTAAAATAACAGTGTTTAACTAAACATCTATTCAATTTATAGTTTTTTACATACAAAATATCAGTTCTTACAAAATGCGAAACGAAAAAATGAAACCTGGTATCGATGCATAGGTTAATGCTTTGTCACGTGGCTAGCTTTGGTCCATGAGGTTTGAGTCGACGCCGGCTGCGCCAGTCGAGTCCTTGAGGATTGACTCGAAAATGGGCTGCAGGTCGGGGAACGATTTGATTTGCGTTACGAAGTCCATCAAGTGGGGGTTTTTTTCTGTAAAATAATAAATTTTGTGGTGATTTTCAATTGCATCGTCTAGTGGTCCAAAAGTGAGAGCTTTGTGATATGTGAACCAGATGGTTGATAAACTTTACTTTTCACTATGGCAGTGACATGTTGACAAAACTCCTTTAAAAAAAATAAAGAAAAGCTGTCTAGTCAATTAGTGAGTAGAGTTTTATTTGATGCTAGCGTATGTTCGCGACTACGTATGCATTTTGCCAAAATAAAAAGTAACCCTTATGTTAATCAAGAACTACATCTCTGCAAAATATCAGCCCGCTCTGTCCAGAAATTTTGGCGTTTTTGCTCAAACATCTCTAAAGCTCATCTTTCGCCTTTATAATGATGTAGATTTGATACAAGTGACAACATATGCCTTCTTTCAACAACGTACCCGCTTCCGGTATCTGCAGCAAGGCAGCCGCAGCGCGTAACGCAGATCGCTTCAGTTCGTCTTGTTTCTCGTATTCTTGCTTCACTGAGTTCGCCTTCACTTTCATTGTACACGTCGCTCTGAGTGGCTCGACTAAGCTTTCCAACCCTGGAAGAAGATCATTTTTTAATTTTTTAATTTTTTACTGACGTAAAGCAGAACAGTACCCTATTAATTCCGTTACCGAAGCATTTGTCTATGTTCAAAACAATGTATTGAAACGTTTTAGTAATAGAGAAAGCCGCTGTCATGTCGTATAAGCAAGCAAAAGAGACCGCATTGAAAATTGGGCTTTTTAATGCATACTATTAATATATAAATTATGTAATAGAAAAGTTTTCTTCTTTAATAACAGGTCAGACAATAAGAGGTTTGCATAAATGCATTTAAAGTATCCCACTGTAGGGCAAAGGCTTCTCTTATCACAGTTATCACTCATTCCATTATTTTTGGTCTTCTTAGATTACGTCCCTTTATAAGTTAAAATATTAAATAATACTCACTCTGCAAAACAACAGCGGGGCAGAGCTGCGCAAGCCTAGCACACATGAGATACGTCAGCATCTTGATATCGTAGTGGTCCCTCAACCCATCCTCCACGTGCCTGAGGAACTCAAACACGTCCAGTCGGTCCAGGCAGGTTCCCAGGAGTGTGTACATGCACTCGAACGCAGCCTTACGGATGTCTAGACCGTCGTCCACAGAGTGTTTGAACGGGCCCATTTCTACTTCACGAATGAGCTCTTTCTGCAAGAAATGGATTGTACAAGTCTTGGTGAATTCCGACGTCTGATATACAAGAAATACAAGGTGCGCACTCTGAATATAATTAACAGCTCTGCATCATTGATGATAATGACGTGTAAAAAGAATCATCAGCATTAGCGAGCACAGCAGTGGTGAGAGTACATTGGTCAAAAAGCATTGTTTATAGGCACTAAAACACTCGAAAAGGGCCCACCTGTGGCCTAGTTGCGGAAACTAGTCCAGAGACAAGTAAGGCACTGCAGTATTTTTGGGGCAGGTTAATACATTATGAGTTTACCACAGGACGCTAAGCACGTTGGATATAGAATATCCACTTGGTGCGCTGATCTCTGTCAAAATATAAACTACGATCCGCACTCACCTTGACCTTAGTCTCAGCATAGACGGTAGGTAGCACTTGCGGCAACAGATCGCGGATTAGCGACGGCTTGTTGTGCGCCGCTGAGTTGAACGCGACTAGAGCGACGCGCCTCACGCCGAGTTGCGGGTCGCAGAGAGGAACTAATAGTTCAGCCATGCACTGCCGCAGGAGGGGATCGATTTCTTGAGGCTAGAAAAAAACAACGTTTCCTAGTACCGATTATGTGATATGAATTCGATGCACCGAATTTCAGATACAGCTAATACAACGGGCGATGCGTATTTCGAACCAAAACGATTTCCGCTCGCTCCGCGACACCATAGACGCTATATTAGGAAATATAGGCTTATTTTAGCTTAACCGAGTTTAACGAAGTCAGATGTGGCGCGGCGGGCGAAGGTCCGCCTGCGACGCAGGAGGTTGCGAGTTCAATTGCCCCCTCGGGACAAATGTTTGTACGATCTGCAGATAGTATTTGTACAGGGTACTCGTCGTATTCTATGTATAGTAAAAAAAATACTATCTATGTAGGTATTGTATTATATTATGAATATCAGTTATCTACCTCATAAGGCTAAGCAAAGCTTGTGTAGCTCTGCTTAGCTTGGGGCTAGATAATGTTGTGTGAATTGTCCAGTATTATTATTATTTACATTGCGCGGGAGATTGTATTTTAAACCAGTCCACCTTAACTAAAATTTCTGGTGAAGTCGGTCCTCACTTACCTGATCCGAGATAGTGAACTTGACAGCAGTGACGGCCGTCGTCCTCGTGAGCGGTTCGTGCGATCTGAGGAACTCCTTCAGTTGAGGCAAGAGGCTGGCGGGTTCTAAGAGGCACAATTTTCCTAAGCATTCTGCTACCTAGAACAAAATTTGTCTTATAAACATCATTTAAAATAAGATCATCAGAAAAACCACGACCTTTTCAGACAATGGTTGCTTTGTTGTAATGCTAATCATTTCTCAAAAGGTTCTCAAACTTTTGAATAATTCTATTTTTTTGTCAAGAAGAATTGGGCTCACTTACTTCCAGACAGGAAATACTAAATCAGATCTTTAATGAATAACAAACCAAAGTCGTAACACGCTTAAGCAAAATAAAGTCACATTATTTTGTAAATTGTTTATTTGTATGATGTATGACAATAAACGATCTGAATCTGAATTTGAACCATGTGTCCATTAAATTGAGAACGTGAGATCGGTTTGGCCTTCACCCAGAGTAGATATGGGAGAGGCTCTTTAAAAATATGTAAGTTGGTCATTTGATACGTTTCGTTAGAAAGAAAGAAATAAACAGGTACTGGTTTACTGGCAGTAAAGCAAAGGAAGAGAAAAGTTCTTGAAACGTAAGTCTAACGTAAGTTCACAGAATGGTACTTACTACATTACGAGATCCTTCCTCCGCGCACTGGCAGTGTTTAGACAGCTGCACCCAAATCTCGGGGATGAACGGCCTCAAGGCCTCCACCCCTTCGGGAGAGCACGACTCACATGAGATAATCTGCAAAAAGGAAACTCGTTACAGTTTAAATAGTTGTATTTTAGATATGTTTTTTTATCTATTCTTTTATGTATGGTATACTATCCATTTCTTTTTGGATATTATCCATTTCTTTGGTGTTTTCATATAAGGTCCTGAGGGGTTAATCTCTTTAGCAGTCCGGATGTTGTGTCTTTCTTCATGAGGTCATAGCCTGCTCATTTGGCTGGAATTCCAATCGTCAGGCATAGGCAATGTGCATCTTAGTTTGGTGGCGATATCTTCCCGAACTATCGGTGTCTGCAGGTGGTGTGAATGCTGGTCATTTGTTATGAACCATGAAGCGTTTGTATTGTGTATTGGTGTATATACCCACACAATGCATTTCTGTTATAATGATAATTATGGTAATCACGTGATACATGGAGCTCTTCTTCCTCCCAACCCCTCCCGCCACGGCCGGGCACCGCGCCGCCACCGCCTTCGGTGTGTGGTCTTTCATATAAATTCGTATGATATAACTCGCTCGCCTTCGCCTCCGGCCTGGCCGTTCTGTATGTGGAGGCTTTTATGCAAAATACTTCCCTATGCCTCTTGGAGAAAGCCTCGACTGATATCAAATAAGTACTCACCTCCCTGAGCGAATGCAACAGCAGATACTGCCGTTTCGGCTGCGCTTCTATCTCTCCCAGGATGAACGGTAGGAACTTCGGCAGATTGCCGACCGCTACCGACCCCAGCGCGTAACTAGCCGCTGATTTCACTTCCTCAGATGATGACGTGAACGAGTTGAGAAGCACTTCTTGTAGGTTCGGGATTGAGCTCAGATCGCTGTAAGAAAAAACGAGTGTCAATGTTTCTATGTCGTCGTAGCGTAATATAATGGTTTCGAAATAGGACCTTTAGATGTCGCGGGCACTGATGCGCTGTTTTTATTTAATGATTACTCAGCAGTACATTGATAAGACTCGAGCGGGATTAATCGCGTTTGCCAGGGCTCACGATTATCCCAGTGTACTTTCTTACAGCATGGCGAGCGAAGCGAGCCGTGCCTTTGTGTTGCTCTCTGGCCGCACAAGACTTTTTATGTATACTAATGTCCCAGCCTACACGTTTTTTTTAAATGTTTTGTTGTCTCCCTCCTATTATAGGACTGCGTAGTGTATAGATCACTCACAGATGGCGTCCGATCTCTGCCAGCGCCAGTAACGCGAACATGTGCTGCGCGTCTCCGGGCGGGCTCGCGGCGTCGCGCAAGAACCCACGGACCACGTCCAACGCGTCGTTGCCTCCCTCTACCACGACGGCTGCTACGCACTTCGCTAGCGAGTGGAAGGCCTAGAAATTAGGAAAGGTTTGGTGTTATTCACGCGATAGGTGCTTAAGGCTCGTCTACACGATGACGCCGGCTTACTGTCAGGCGGGCACCGAATAGATGTCGTGTTCGGTACGCCGGTATAGTGTGGCTTTAGTTAGTCAATCGCTTTACCTTGACAATGGTATAGTCGCAGAATCGTGGTAGTGCCTGTTGCGCTATTTGCACGGAGAGATTGATGGAATGGTTTTAACCTAGACACTTAAGACACGCATCCCTCATCTGTTATTTATTTATTTATTTCAAGCTTAATAATTAACTTACAGACTACTTGGTCCAAAAAGTTAACTATCTTCTATGATACAAAACAATAAAACTTCAGGATAGAAAACTAGTGAAAACTTAAATAGGATCTTAACTGATTATAAATTGAACTTAAGCTGTCATCAAATATGTCCACATGTTGGAACTCCAGAAGAAACTTGTTACCTGTTACTTGTTAACTGTTATTTCTTTCATCAAAAGTGAAATGCCAGAATGTATCGTTCTGAGACGATGCCATTAGCATTAGCATTGTTATGGTGAAGCAATTAATTTCGTGGTATTAGGGTCCAGGACTTGACTTTGGTCAAATAGCTTCATTGGAACTTTTATATAAATAAAGCACACCGAAACGTTGCTATGCAACATGACTTTACCTGTACAACTGTAGGGAGTGGCATAAGTTTTTGAAGCCATGGATCATTTCCAGTATAAGAGGATGAAGATAATAACTGTACCTGTTTGATGTGATGAGCGTTGGCGTTATGCTCGTGCAAGCGCTGGACAGGAGCTACTAACAGTGCCAACAGCTCGCGTCGGGAACAACCCGCCACGTCGGCCGCTACTAACGCGCTTAGCACGCCCAGCATTGCTTTTAGAGCTCCACCTTTCAAAACAAGATTTATCAATCAAAACAATATAACATTTAGTCATTATTTGGGTAGATAAATATAAAAAATGTAGTTGTCCAAATTGCAACACCGATGTGATCGATATCTTATAATTATAACTGAATAAAATCTCAACACAATACAAAAGGCGGCGGTAGAATGCCTGGGACAAATCGCTCTCTGCGATAAGGTCGCCTTTTGTACTGTGTTAAGTTTTTATTCAGATACTAGATAGACTTTTTTATTTATTTATGTTATACAATAAAGTGTTAATTCATTCAAACATTTCACCTGAATTATTTGACTTTCTAGATGCGTTTATCACGTTTGCGAAATAATAAATTCAAACGGAGAAAGTGTGCATAAAAAAATCTCAAACAATCTCTCTTGGGTCCTTCAGATAGTTGGTCTGCGTTTTTATTACCCAATCATGCTTATTATATATCCTGCGAGTGGTTTGATATGGCTTCTGAATAAGTTAAATATTAAATCACGAATGGGGTAAGATAATTGTACCTTGCAGCAATGGCGACTTGGCTAACGCCAGTATATTGGGAGTGAGTGCGTGTCGCGCCTCCTGAGTCAGGGCGGCAGGGCACTTGATGCACGCGCCGCGCACCAGCGTCAGGGCCGTTTGCGCGCAGTGCAGGTCAGACTCGTTCACCAGAGCAGGGACCTCCATTAGCACCTGTACATGGATTTTTAAGCTTTAAGGCCGATTTACAACGAACCATGCAGTTTCAGTGTAAATCGTTCCTTAGAAGGGTGCTTCTCTAAGACCCCCATACAAACTTATTTCCGATGCATATGGAAACGACGTCCCCGAAAAACTAAACGGTACAAACATAGCATTTTCTTGTTCGATTATGTATGCGAAATTTCATTGCAATAAACGGTGTAGTTTCCAAATGAATCGGAAAGTCCGTTTGTGTGGGAGCTTAAGGTTCGCACCTACCTTAATATCTAGTTACAAAATGCTATATTAGAATGATGGTGCAAAGGCTGCGTGACGCGGAGCGAAAAAGGCCAATCACATTGTGGAAATACACATTTCGTCATCCCGTTTGTGCCTGATAGCCCGATTCCACTCGGCTCAGAGTCAGTGAGATCGCATCACTAAACGATTTAACTTCTTGACAACATCTACGTTTTTAGGGTTCCGTACCCAAAGGGTAAAAACGGGACCCTATTACTAAGACTTCGCTATCCGTCTGTCCGTCTGTCACCAGGCTGTATCTCATGAACCGTGATAGTTAGACAGTTGAAATTTTCACAGATGATGTATTTCTGTTGCCGCTATAACAACAAATACTAAAAAACAGAATAAAATAAATATTTAAGGGGGCTCCCATACAACAAACGTGATTTTTTTGCCGTCTTTATAGATAATGGTACGGAACCCTTCGTGCGCGAGTCCGACTCGCACTTGGCCGGTTTTATTATTCCCAACCGTGGCCGAGACTTGATACGCTTATTATCAAAATATATAATTTAGGAGTTGTATCAATTCTACAAGAGGAAATCAAGGAACAGAAATCAGTTATTCAATATTTATATTAAATAACTAAGAACACTACAACAAAACACAAAGACAGGCTACATAAGAACAAAAGTTTTCATACCTTGCTCAAGAGTTCAATGCTGATGGAATTGCTGTAGTTCGTCACCAAAGTATCTAGTAGAACTAAAGTAGACAATTTTAAGGCTCTCTGGTTTTTCCTCAGGAAGGAACCTAAGATAGGCACTGCATCAGACTAAAACAAAAAACATAGTTAAAAAAAAAAACGAAAAATTGTAGCACATAAGTAACAAATACATACCAAAATAGGTGTCAAATCAATCCTCAAAGGAGAAGAAGCAACTTTAGTCAATGCTTTCACGGTAGTTAGGCGCGTAATTTCGTTGCGTAGGCGCTCTAAGAATATTGGCAGGCACACTGGCAGTTCAGACTGAAAAAATAATAAATATTTTAAATGTTCTCACGCCGAGAAATGGTTACCAATGTACCAATCGACGATACGTACTTGCAACACGTCTCCGAAGTGGCAGAGGAGTTGTCCACAAGCGGCGATGGCGCGCTCTTTGACTTCCTGGTCCATGTCCGTGGCTCGGAGCCGGACCATTGTACACTCGTACATGGCGGGAACGAACTCTAGCACCTGCGCTGATGGTGGTTCCACCTCCATAGCCTCTTCTACGGTGTTCACATCCAGGTAATCTTAATGAATAATAGAAAATAATTTGCATCACATTTTAACACAAGGCTGAAAATAAAATGAACTTGTTTCGTGTGAGGTCATTGATTATATTTGGCTGGTAATCAACAGTAGGTTTCCAGTCCAGTGGGCAGGAATAGCATGTGTTTTTTTGTAAATAATTTGACATCACACAAGCCAAAGGTTCAATTTTGTAGAAACTTATCGCCAAAAACAAAGCAGCATTTTGCATGACACGATGTGCTAAGAATATTGACATGTTACATCAGGTGAGATTGTGGTTAACGAAGGTCTATAAGACCATAAAAAAAGCACAAGATATATATCATATATAAAATTGTAAAACTTACCCAAAGGTCGCATAACTTTGACCAATGTTTGCAGCACCCTCAAAGCTTCAGCGGTGACCTTGTAGAAAGGATCGTGTACGCAGGCCAGCACGGCAGGCATTAGCGCCGCCACGTGGACTTGCATCGTTTGCACGCTGTGCCCGCGGACTAGGCAGACCACGAACACGAGGGTCTCGATCTTCATTGACGATGCTGTTGTTTTATCGCTGTAGGAAATATGTACAATGTTGTTTCTGAGTAGGTTGTACATATATGAGATAAAAGCCAAAAGGCGATTATCAGGGAGACGCCTGTGTTCAGCAGTGGACCATTATATGTGTTGAGGAGTAGGTTGTATTATATTTAGGCAAACGCCGGCATCAGCGCCGTCACGTGGACTTGCATGGTCGCAACACTATGGCCTCTGACTAAGCAAACAAAGACAAGTGCATAGATTAGTATTGCTTTGATATAGGAATATGTGTCACGTCACGGAAATAGGCCTGCGGTACAATACACCCAAGGTTGTCCTGAAAGCATACAACATTGTAAGTGATTTCCTACGATTTATTGATTGTATTTATATTATAAATATATTTATTGAGTGTGGTGAGTGAAGCAACCCGCAGACGAAGTGCCATCCTAGTGTGGTGGGTGAAGCAACCCGCAGACGAAGTGCTATGCTAGTGTGGTGAGTGAAGCAACCCGCAGACGCGCACACAGCTTGGCGAGAGAAGCGAGTGTGTGAGTCTATATTAGTCCACGGCTTGACATAGACTTCCCTTTATGAGCACCATAGCGTCCTGTCTTTAACTTGCCGCATCTAGCATCTGCCTGCAGTCTATTGCAGATCGTCATCCCACTTGGCCGCAGAGCGTCTCACGCCACGTTTGCCGAGTCGCAGTCAACTCAACAACACCTTTGTACGTAGGAATAGTGGTACTCACGTAAGCGCGGGAGTGAGCGCGCGGATGACTTTCTCTGCGTGGAGGGCGAGGCAGCCGGGCGCGGCAGCCAGCAGCTCGCGCAGCAAGGCCAGCGCGCAGCCGCGGGCGCGCACGCTGCGCCCGCGGATCACGCGCAGCGCGCCGCGTACTACGCCGGGTACCTTGGTAACATAGAGTTAGTAAGATGATGAAGTAGACGACTGTGCATTTTATTTATTTTTGGCGGGTTATGCTATGTAAGGCCCTTACGCGAGCCGCAAACCCACACCACACCCAAACAGCGCTGTGTGGGAACAAGACGTCATTTCAGACGTTTCACGTCTCCACTGTGCTGCTTCCCTGATACAGTATACAGCCTAAGTGATTTAAAAGTGCACTCTACCCTCTTCCACAGTAGATCTTGCGGCGAGTTCGCGGTCGGCTTGGCATGCTGCATCGAGGGCGGTGGCCGCGTTACGCGCAGCAGCGTCGTGTACGCGCAGAGGATGTCGCATTTCACGTTCTCTTCACGTTCTACAAAGTACATGGTTTTTTATGTAAATAAAAAAAAATTGTGGATGTTCCGCATCATAACTAGCTCAGACTGAAATATACTGCCCATTTCAAAAGCACAGGGAAAAACCAACAGATCTTGCATGAACTTTTATCACGAACACATTAATGAGATTATATTATAATTCATTAAATCAACAGTTAAATATAAATATGTATACAAATTTTGCACAAACCTTTGAATCTGGCGATCAAAGCAGGTGAAACAGTCATGTACATATCAGGTAGAAGTTCGTGGCGGGTCGCGATGACGGACTCCAGGCATTTGGCAGCTGCACGTCTCACCTGGTAAAATAATATTATTGTTACTTTGGTTCTAAAAGTTATATCGGAGTTACTTTAATTATATAAATGAAAGGATAGAAGCCCTTACTCGCCCTGATGACGCTTTTGGATCAAAATTTACCATTGCGTTTATTTTTAATGGTTACTCAGCAGTGATCAATGAATGGGCATAAAATTGAATTGAAGAAAATCAATGGACTTCATTACTCATGTTGACATTTATTTACTTTTGATTTGTGAGTTTTTTTAAAACCTTAATCAAAATCCACGTTGCACGATCATGACTCAATTTTTATCTATTCGTGTGGGCGCGTTTGCGGAACTCACGATGTTCCAGTGCGGCCAGCGAAGCGAGTCGTACTGTGCAAGCAAAGACATGCCGTCCTAGTCACCCTAGCTAGTCTGACACAGTGTAGCCATAGCAAGTGAAGCGAGCCTATGTGTATTGACATACTTTCCCACACTAACTAAGATGCTATGAAACGTTAGTTTTAACTATGGCTGGAGCGATACTTGGCAAAGTGGTGTTCTTTGCCATGCCATAGCTATTGCTAAACGTACAATCCCTTATGGTGTTTCCTTTTTCCTTTGGTAATAACAACAATACAATACACATTATTGCACTAAAAAATACAGGAAAATATTGATAACAGAGTTGCACAACAAGCGGTCTTATCGCTAAGAGCGATCTCTTCCAAACCACCTTGCTAACCTTGCTTGACCAACCTTAATAGCTTTTGTATTGAATGTATTAGTTCTATTCCAATTAAGAAAATAACGACATCAAGTTTATTATGTAATACAATAAATAAATTAAATACTAAAGGTCATCTGTTGGAACGCACCTTCCAGGACATGTCGTCATCATCAGAGTACTCCTCGGAGTCCGAGTCCGGCTCGGCGTCCGGCGCCACGCTCTCGTCCTCCATCTCCTCGTCCTCTCCGCCTGAGTTCTCGTCCTCGTAATTGTAGTTTGGGTCGTAGGTTATCATCTTTAGGCAGAGCTCGATTATCTGCGGAAATTGATACAATAAGCTGGGAGTTAAATGGGTGATGTGCTTGGGCCATCGGTCGTTAGGTACGGCAAGGCGGCGGCGATGTGAATAGGGCCACAAGCTTGGTCAGGCGGCCCTTTTAATAATAAGTTCTTATTCTCATCACCACACATATTAATATGCCCACTGCTAGGTTGGAGGGTCAATTCTCACGACCACCGCGGCCACAACAGTTACGCTTATTGTATACAAGCAGCGCCTCGTAGTTTCACCCGCGTAGTTCCCGTTCTCGTGGGAATTCCGGGATAAAATGTATGTGCTATTCCAGACTATAATCTATTTCTGTGCCAAATTTAATCCAGATCCGTTCAGCAGTTTTGGCGTGATTGAGTAACAAACATCCATCCATCTATATATCCATCCATCCAAACTTTAACATTTATAATATTAGTGGGATTTCACAGTACAATGGGAAAACTTCACTGGTTAATTTTTTCTAGTATTTGCGTACACTTGTGAAAAGTTATACAATTTATTTTTAACTAGCTGCTCCCGTGGCTTCGCACGCGCTTTTAATAGCCTATTTCCGTTTCCGCGTATACCATTTACTTCTCTGCCAAATTTCATTGAGATCTGTTCGGCCGTTTAGGCGTGAAAAGTTAACAGACAGATAGACAGACCGACGCTCTTGCGAATTTATAATATTAGTATGGATTTAGCCAACTCTCTCCCACTGCTGGACAAAAACTTTGCGTATGTTCTTCAACTTAGGCAGGTGTTTAGTTCAGCTCAAAAAACCAATACTAGCATTAAAATCTTCCAGAGCTTAGGCCAGTGGTTGCATTGTAATCTTGGTCAATTTATTCATCTCCTGACAAACACATGGATATTAGGACTTACGGTAGGGATATGCGGCTGGACCTCCTTAGGGCACTTGAGCACAAACGCCTCGAGAGCCTGCAGGCAATGTTCGCGTAGCTCCTCGTCCGCGTCAGTCGAATACTCCAGCACTTTGGGCGCCACTCGCCACAGTTGCTCGCCGAAACGATGGCCTGCTTGACGGCTGTAAATACCTTGGTGTTTTAGGATTCATAGAATTTTTAGAGTCATATATACATTTCTCTTCTCTGGCAGGGTCAATGTCCTAAGTGTAAAAGTTACAGCCAAGAAATGTTTTTTAAAGTTTTTTTTTAATCATTTGTTGTGTTATGTCATGTAACATGTCGTTGGGTCAAGAAACTAAAAAAAAAACTAAATTAAACTAGGTAATTAGTTTTTTTAATGAATTTAGAAGTTGTCACAATTTATAACTTTTATACAGATTTTTAGTTTGGATTGCTCATCTCTTTTTTTAAGTGAATTTTACAAGTAATAATTTATTTAGAATAAGTAGTTATTTTATGGCATTTCAAACACAAGAAAAAAAGATACGACGATATAAAAGCGAGATTTTGGGTGATGAAAAAAACTTCTGAGACACTTATATGACACTAAGTTAGTGACCTAAGATAAGTCAAACAGTTATAAACTTATGTAACTATTTCAAACTAACTTGGCTTCAGTACCTACTCCATTATCAGAAAATAGGGTTTTATCAGTCAAAGCTGCTATTAATAATAAACTATCTAAGTACTCCAAGAACCTGTCTTTAGGCACTGCAAATTAAATACAAATATATTACATTTACTTTCATTACAGAAATTACCTTCATAAATAGAAATAAGCTCACCATATGGATGCAATGCACTGTATGTGAGTACGGCTAACACAGGATGATGTAGAGGCGCCCAAACCTTCCAATAGGTGATCAATCAATTTGTTGTAGAGAGATGAGTTGCAAGACATTACCAAGTGTGATAATGCAACGATTGTACGCTTACGAACAGCCTGTAAATATTGTATTGTTATTTTACTTTTACATCCACAAAATGAGAATAATGTCATGTGACGAGAAGAGTGTTAGGTTTGAATGTGGAAGGATATAAGGGGAGAACAAGACCGAAAAATAGATGGATGGATTGTGTGAAAGAGGATATGGTTAACAAAGGTATAGAGATGATAGCAGGATTGATACTAATTATTATTTCTGTATTATCGTTTGTTGATCTTTATATTACCTGACGAGGTGATGCAAGTTGTGGAAGCAATGAGTTCAGGAGCATAGGGTGGAACGATATAAGTAGGCCACCAAATCTACTTAGCAAATCAGCCAGGATATCTAAAGCTTCTAACTGGACAGAGACATCTTCTTGCTGAAAACATGTAAGTTTTGTTATTTATGTACATTAATTCACACATATTGTATCATAATATTTAATGTTAAATAAAAACTACTTAAATATTATAAAATGTATGTCAGTAAAAAGTGGCCAGAAATCTAGAATCAGAATTAGGGCAACAACAATCACATTAACCAGGTGAGTAGTATTGGGGCCTATTGGCCCACATGGGGTCTATACAAAGAGACTGGTTAATTGGGTCTATCAATACAAAAAGTAAAAAATTACACAATTTAAAGTCCAATGATCATTTTTGTATAACCCTGTAATGTCTTCTGCAGCAGAGCTGCACTGAAAAACTCTCCCTTTACCAGTGTGCTCTGTTTCTATCACTATGTTCAACTATACTCGTCTTTTTTGCTCTTTCTAGTATTCTTAGATTCAAGATCTATAAAACATCTGTACCTTTTCAATAGCACTGCTCAGCTTTCCTGTTATTTTTTTGCACACATTAGCTGCTAAGGTATTTGAGCCAAGCGGTAGTTCAGATATGACAGTCTTCAAGCCAATGCTGCTAATGTCCCGCAGCTGCTCCGTATCCGAGAGCATGTTGGCACACAGGGTGTCCACAATACCTTCCACTTGATACTCCTTCACTTTGTTTACCAAGGGACCAAGGCTGGAAAAAAACAGGTTCACACAGCTTCTATCTGGTAGTTTTAATATGTATGTATCATCAGATAAAAGTGGGTGCCATCTATATGATGACACAACAGAATAGATAAGTACATTAATTGTGCATATATTGTAGAGGTCTGTTTGTAGCTGTCAAGTAGAAAAGAACTAGAGGTTGTACAGAGATAAAGGCAAACCAAATTGCAATTCATTCAAGCTGCAATAAGGTTATTATGCATACCATTTGACTGCCAAGTTTTGAACTTCACCGTTTTTATCCTCCAATAAACGAAGTAACATCTTGACAACTTTCCTCTCAGAGTCATCATCAAGCTTGATACTATCCTTCTGAAGCTCAGTCATCAGATCATTCGTAGCCATAAATCGGAAGTCTTTGTCGTTAGAAGTCATCTGAGGTAATAAACGATCGTGTTAGTCTCGACCGTGCTCCTAGCAGCAGCTTTTTATCTGAATAGGAACAAGTCGTGCACCGGCTTACCTTCTCCAGAAGATTTGCTATTTGATAGGACACACTAGCCATTTTGTAATATTTATTTGTTCTTGTGGTTTCAAACTAAAAATCAAAATATGAAAAATACATCAATTCTGTATTATAAAAGTCATGGAATTGAAATGAAAATCTGACTTTCGCGATCAAATCATAAATTCACTTTGCTGATTTGAGCTTGATGTTTTTTTTTGGTATCAGCTATTTTAACGAATTTTCGTAGGTTGGCATAAAATGGAAATTGTTGCCAGTTATATAATTCGCAAAGAATCGTGCACTATCATCGTTTGTATTGGGCCTACTCTCCAACTTTTTTTGTGACCGCTACTCGACGTAAGATGGCATTACAAGCTAATAGACTATGCAAAAATAAGATCTGTCAAGTGCGATGTTCCGAATGTAAAACCACCAACGGTTTTTAGACAGAGATAGAGCTACTTATGTAGTGTACATTTATGATGTTTTTCTGATGGATCACTCTGCAACCTCAGAGCAATAACTATTGCTCTGAGTCTGCAACATAGAGTTATTCTAGTACTATATTATCTCTATGCTCTGCAAGCTTCGGAGATAGTCCGTAACGGCACGGTAATGTTATCTATACAGTATTCTGTCTTCATACAAACGGCCGGAACACGAGTCATAACTGTCACCTCATGTGAGGGCGGGATCGTGGTAGGTACAACCAGTCGGGGATGCGCCGCGCGCCGCAGCGCAGTGACGAACGAACTTTTGTTGGTATGAAACAATTTTTTATCTAATCGAATGTTTTTTTTTGTTTGACAGAATTGTCATTACGAATGATAAGTTATTGATTTTTCTTTTCAATAGGTAAAAAATGTTGTAAGCAGTAAGCGTGCAATTTGAGATTTTTTTATTTAAACAAGGTACTTTAGTTTTATATTCAGCTTAGAAATAAATAATAAAATTAAAATAAAACAAATATTAAAGGGGGGCTTCGATACAACAAACGTGTTTTTTTGCTGATTTTATAGATAATGGTACGAAACCCTTCGTGCGCGAGTCGGACTCGCACTTGGCCGGTTTTATTATCATTTATTTTATATTTATTAAAATATATAATCACAAAACTAGAAAGAAATTCAAGTAGGTAGGTACCTAGATGAAATTAAAATACTGCAGGCGGGCAGCCCTATCGCGTGCTTTTGTTTTGTTTTGGTAGGTAGTTATTTCAAGGACATGGCCGAGTTACAATACTGTATAGATAACATTACCGTGGTAACGGTAATTTTTCGACGAAAAAAAAAACATTTTAGATTCTAATGTAGCCCCAACCCAATGAAAATAAAGATTAGATCAATGCCCCAACCCACCCCTATTAGTTAAGCTTCGCTCGCACAGCGCAACTGGAGGGTGAGGCTAGAATTTAGCATATTTTTGGCTAAACTAGCTAGCCAAGCTAACGTAAATCATCATCCCCACTACTGAGTCAGGCCTGCACTCTTGTGCCAATTCACATGGTCCGTTTATAAATAATATCTCGCGAAGAACCGTCCACTGTTGGGGTTGGTGGGGCGTGTTCTTGAGTGGAGACCACGACTCGGTAAACGTAGTGTAGGACGCCCTCCGGCCGTGGGCTAACGACCTGCGAAAGACTGCAGGCAGATGCTGGATGCGTCAAGCTGAAAACAGGGCGCTAGGCGCTCATTAGGGCCGGCCTATTTCCAGCTGTGGACTTTTCTTTTTTCAGGCCTAAACGGCTGAACGGACCTTAATGAAATTTGGCAGGGAGGTAAATGATATCCCGGGGACAGACATAGGCAACTTTAAAAGTACATGAGATGCCGCGGGCTGCACCTAGTATTGTAGTAAAAAAAAGAAAGTGGAATAGGTTCAATAACTACGTGTTGGCGCTAGTTTCGCTTATGCCACTCCACACGGACTATGTTGTTTACCGTTGCCTTTTTTGACACAGATTACGAATATTCTTTATCCTGTTTTTTGAATCGCAATACAAAACAACGAAACTAAAACAAACATTTTGTTATTTTAAGTATTTATTTTAACTTTTAGTACAAAATAAAACTAGTACACAGGGATACATCTCAAACCTAGCATTTGCAATGTTGAATAGTCCGAGGCTTACGACGATAAGTCTTCTCATTTGTACTATTTTAGAACTATAACGTCACACAGTTCAGCTCATATTCCCCATCAAAAAATAAAAGTAGTCATGAGACATACAAAACTGAATAATTCAATCACTCTTCGAGTCAATCCTAAAATAATTATTTCTTAATGACATGACAGTATACCATTAATCTATACAGAGCTATTCCTGAAACATTTTTACATTACACCTTAATTATACACATTTTGAGGTTTGGAGCGGCATTCATTTGAGTTTTAATTCAGGCACAATCAATCCGTGCATTCCAATGTTCAAAATACATAAAATACTCGTTAAGATATTCAGAGATACAGGGAGGCAAATACAAAAAAAACTTCTATTATAACGAAAACTAGGGAGGCATGAAATAAGTAACCGATCATGTAAAGCAAGGGCATAGATTTGATAGAAGCAAAGGAAGAATTACCTTTGTTTATTACAATAACAATTTGCGACAGGTATAATTAATAATTAGATATAATTTATAAGATAAAATTGGAAGTGTTCCAAGTTATTTATGTATTTTAAACATGCCTTGTTTTTATAACTTTTGCCTAAAAACGCAATAATACGTTCGTTTTCATTAATTATAATGTTAATACCTAACCAATTTCATACATTACTTGTCCAATCCTTATTTACATTTTTTAATTTACATTTTTTTATGTCAAAATGGGTACATGCAAACACAAAAATAATTAAATACCAGTTTACTTTAAAAAAAACTGTAGAATTTTGGTTAAAAGGATATTTTGGTCAACAACATTAACATATACAAAATAATATACTTGAACATGATACGTAATTTTTTTTTCTTCCCTTGATTTTTAACAAAATATGCATGCAATAAATATTCATGCAAATAAAAAAGTAAAAGTGTCCCATAACAACTGAAGTTTATATGAATTGTCAAATTATAAAAATATCATCATCCCATTCATTTCTCCATGATATGTTTTTAAATATATGGAGGTAGATGGTTCTGGAAGTACATCCAATCATCACTTATCTACGTCAGACAATGTCCCATGCCAATTGTTGAAAAATTATACTACCACAGTCGAAATTTCCTACATGGAACACTTCTAAATTATTTATTACTATTTTCCATTTAACACTATTCAAAAAATATTGCTAGTCATAACCATTATTAGTAACCGATTTTACGTTTTTACTATTTTAATACCGTATAACATCGTTAGTAAAACTATTTCTCGTTTGCTATAGTGTATTCTCACTCCTAAACCATTAGTTCCAATTATTATGCAAAAATACGTTTGGTCCTGTCTTTAATGTAATAGAACGGCATACCCATTCGTGCACGCAGTTTTGGTCGCCAACATCGCTACCCATTGGCACATTAACCATATGTAAATACTGCTTACAACAACTTTCAACATTATTTTCTGTCGCGTTGTTTTGCAATGTCAGTTTAATAAAAATATTTATAAGCTGTATTTATGATTGTGTTAACGCAATAAGATAGTGTTGGCCACCAAAATCTATAATATCGTGTGAGAATGAGCCTGTACAAATAACACAATGTCTGCATTAGAACTTATTGCATCTGTCAATAAGAACATCCTTAATATTACTATCTAGTATTGCAATTATTATAAACTTCGACTTTTTATAAGGCTGATTATTAAATCATGTTTTAGCATATAACTTTGAGCATTTTAATTTTTCTAAGCACATGTGCCATGCCAACTATTGAAATATCTAAATTATGTGTAAACCCGCGACCGTAACTATACGATAAATTATAGCACCAGACAACGGTTTGTTTCATGATTGATACATATATTGTACCTCAGTTACTCTTCTCTTTTTATGAGTATAAGCTAAGCTATCCAACTCATCATTATACTTTCGAATAATTTAATATTGGTGTTCATAGTTTGTGTGTTTTTGGTATAAATACAATACTGCAAGTTAAATATGATATATAAAATCTATATAAAATACATTGGATTAATCAACAATAATGAAGAATATTTTAACTTGTTATTATTATTAACTAAAATCACATTAATAAAAAATGTGTTTTTATGTGTACGAGATTTCAATACGATATACTTTTAGATAAGATCAAAGACAAAAGAAACGCGTGCCTGTGTTAAAATTTTTGATTGATATTGCTATACCTATGTACTCGCACACAAGATCAAAATTATACATAATTCATTTTTTTATATCCAATAATAGCATAGGAGGCGCCGATCTAGGCAAATATAACGCGCGTTTCTTTTGTTCTCTAGCAACAGAGTATAAACCAATCGAATTGACACAGCATCCGTTTTACAGGATCTGGCTTTTTTTCCGTGATGGCGTGTGTAGTTGCAGGAGCGAGTTCACACGACCGTATTCAATGGATCAAGAAAACGTTTGTTTCCAGTATCAACGGATCCGTGATAAAACGGTCCTGTAAAACGGATCCAATACGTGAATGTCCCCTTATTATAATATCGTGTAGGATAATTATAACATTTTAAAACCATTTGGTATAAAATGATTTAAGGTCATTTTGTAAAAAAATATGATTTTTGTACACAAAGTACAACTTTCAATTTATACTATTTCAATAACACTATTTCATTAAAAGCCTGATACAAAAATGTACAGTACAAAATCTATGTTTTACTCTTATCCATAATGTTAGACCTGGTTCTTATGTTACTGAACGTTATATAGTTTAGGTCAAATTTGTTAAGTGTATAGCCATAGCAAAGCTATGATTACTCTATTTTTCAAGAACTTTGGTTAGCTAAAGCTTGCCTATTGCTCCCAGAGCAAAGAACTAGTAGCTGAAGCTAAATAATGTTCTTGCATAAGGTTCATATTAGTTGTAATGGCCCGAAAATACAAATTGACAGCTATCGGCAGTATATTTTCAGTCTAAGGAACATACTATGTTACTTAACTATGTCTAATAATAAAACTAGTTCTTAATAGTAATATTTGAATTTATAAGCTTCTGTTCTAAATATTAACTACTTACTTAATCGCAAAATTATTGCCAAGTATTTAAATGTGACTAATAAAGGCACATTTTTCAGGCCATTTCAACTAGTACATTGTTTGCATTTGTTTATGCAAGGCAGTTACAGTTTATGGTTCCGTTATAAAAATATTAAGAAACACTTTGCAAAGGCTTAATAATATTCATAAGAATTTCCCAAAGAAATGATTGACATTATTCAGAATGAGCATTTTGCAACACCTAAACAAAACAAAAACACGAAACAACAAACATTCATCAAACGATCGGCGCGTAAGAACGATCCCCTGCGTCGCGCCGTCACCTAAACGTGCATTTCAGACACTAGACCTAAATGAACACATGAAATACACGCGCCGCGCGGGTCGGAACGGTGACAATAACCTACCTTTAAATAATTACAAATCTTATACGTAAAATAAACTCAATAATATACATAATTACATTATATATTCGAAAAAATAACAAAAAACCGAGTCGCCAAGACGAAAAGGCTGAAAAGGACTCGCCAAATATAGCGAACGCGACAAGGGCACGCGGCCGGCGGCGGCGGTGCGGCGGGCGAGACGCGAACAAATCTATTTACATAAAGTACATACAGGCGAACGACAGTTTCCGTTGGCAGTGTTCTTAGTGAATTACGCTATGAGGCGCCGGCGCCAGGGCGGCGGTAGCGGCGGCGCTAGATTCGCGGGTGTCACATGGGCGGTCGCTCCCAGTCCACGGGCGGCGGCGCGCCCGGCCACGCGCCCCAGCGGTCCGCGCCGCCGCGTCGTACGAACCGCTTCTTGAAGTGGTGGGGCAGCGAGGGCGAGGGCGAGCGCACCGCGCCGGGCGGGGCGTGCGGCGCCGCACCAGAACCGCCACTTCGCGCCGCCGCCGCCGCTGCAGCCGCCGCCTCGCCGTGCCCGATGCCCGAGTCGGGCGACGTGTTGCACGCCTCGTCGGACCGCCGCCGCTTATCCTCCATCGCGGTGGAAGCGAACGAAATGATCTGGTCGAAGCGGAAGGCGATGCGGTCCTGCCACTTCGACTCGTCCACCTCCTCGGCCGCAAGCGTGCGCTCCTCGGGTGGCGGCGAGTCGTCGGGGTCCTGCGGCTCGCGCTTCGGCACGGCGGGGGCCAGAGGGGGTGGCGGTGCGGGCGCGCGCGCCGGCGGCTCGTCGGCCAACGGGGTGGACGTGTTGGAGTGCGGCTCCGAGGGCGGGGAGCGGCGCCGCACCTCCCCGCCCGCCGACTCACCGCCGCGCCCGCGCCAGTACTCCGACGCGAGCACGCGCGCCTGCAAGCACGCCGCTAGACCTGCCACAACGATACAACACTCAGATCTCTATATGCATCTCGGTGTATCAAGAAATAGGAAATTTATTAACACATCTGAAAAGTACGTTACGTCATGACATTTCTACCGAAGACTACAGCCGTAATTAGCTCAGCTCTTCGATTCGAACTTCAGAGTTTGACTCTTGAGTCAAACTCTGAAGTGCGACCCACCGCAGAAATAATACCCGGAGACTCTTGAGTCTCCGGGTATTATTTCTGCGGTAGGTCGCAAAGAACTCAGACCGGACCGCATGGTCAGTTTCCACCAGCCCGTTATTTAGTTCGTTCACTGTTGCGCATTCGTGACGCATTTAAAGCGATTTTTGGGGGAGAGGCCAATAGCATACCTTCCAGCGGTTGATGTTGCGAGTGCTGCGGATGCGGCTCGTGGTAGGTCCTCGCGCTCATGTTGACTGCTGCGTTGATTATGCTCTGGTTGGATATCTCGAGCGTGCGTTCGATCTCGCCGTTCACAAGGTCACCTATGGTGCGCGCGCCCTGATTGGCTGGTGGACCGGTCAGCCGCTCCGCTGATAGGTGCCGGCGCAGTGCAAGTTTAGCTGGGGAGACCTGTAGGGAATTCTATGATTGAATTATGTAGAACTTTTGAAATAGGACAACTACGACCAATACTTTTTATCTACTTCATTCTTATATTAAATGTGAAAGTTTTAATGACTTTTTTATAATCGTCACGTTAAAAATACGGAACGGATTTTGCTATATTTTGCATATATTTAGGCCTACAATAACAAATAGGCTACTTTTTGTCCTGGAAAATTGACACAAACTAATGATTTCATTTCATTGCCATGGTTGTGTGCGCCTTGAATCATTCATTACGTTACAGATGATGAACTCATTCCACAATACTTTGGTATGTGTTGTTACTTTGATAAAATAGAAGACTTACCTGTGTATAATCGGGCGGTACATGATGCATCCTCGGGTCGATATGAGCGCCGGGCGGTAAGCGTGACATATCACGTTGCATATCCCGGTGTATTTCTCTCGGCATCTCGCGCTGCACATCTCTTTGCATGTCCCTCTGCATTTCTCTCGGCATCTCGCGGCGATCGTACGGGTATCTGTCGCGGCGGAATTCGCGAGCGCGAGCGTAGCCTTGAGCGTTGGATGATGCCGGGTTCTGTAGGATCTGAGATGGTTGCGAGCGCTGAGTGTGTTGTGGGTGTTGCGAGTGTTGAGAATGCGAATGGTGAGAGTGCTGAGAGTGTTGTGAGTGCGAGTGTTGAGAGTGAGAGTGTTGTGAATGAGAGTGTTGCGAGTGTGAGTGATGAGAGTGCTGCGAGTGTTGAGAATGCTGCGAGTGTTGAGAATGCTGCGAGTGTTGAGAGTGCTGAGAATGCTGCGAGTGTTGAGAGTGCTGCGTGTGTTGAGAATGCTGCGAGTGTTGAGGGTGCTGAGAATGTTGCGAGTTTTGCGGGTAAGGATGCCCGCTCTGGCGCACGTATCCATTCATGCCATGCGTCGGCGCCGGCCTCGCAGCTTTCCTCTGCTCTTGGTCTTCGTTTAACACGGACGTGATAATGCTCTTCAGGCGGTCCTCGAAGTTGATTACTTTAGGCGACTCTTGCACTTTTTGATTTGTCTGATTGATGACGCTGATTGGCTTTTGAAGCTTGACCGGCGAGTGCCTGTGGGCTAGGATTTGCCGGTCAGCTTGGGGTGAAGCGCGAGAGATGTGTGACGGCCGATGCGGTGTCACAGATTTGGGGTAGCGGTCTCGGTCTCTATCCCTATCGCGATCGTCTCTCGCGTAGCCGTTGACTATAACGTTAGGCTTCGTATGTTTAACGGCTTCTAACTGTCGTCCAGTTTCTAAAATTTTCTGACCCAGTAGTTCAGGGTTCTGTTCCTCAAACTTGATGATCTCGGGGACGTCGGACCATTCTTCCGAGCGCGAGCGGTAATCGCGGGATTTCCTTGGTTTGTTGTTGACAGTATGTGGCTTGACGGTGGCTACTGGGACTGTAGGGAGAGTCGGCGGGATTATAACTTCCCTCTTGACTTCCTTCACTTCTCCAGCCCTTTCGATCTGACCGATTTCATTCTGCAAGTGACCCACTTGGGCGTGTAGTCGCTTCCTGTGAGCTAAAGTGGCGGTGATTTCCTTCAGAATGCACTCGTGAGCCATGTTCTGTGTGATTTCCACGTCGGCCGGTATGTGCCCGAGTTGTCGGTATTTCTCTGTTATTTCAAACGTCCTTTGTTTCACTAGCGACGCTTGTTCCGTTTCGATGTTATTTACCTGTTGTGCAGAAAAGACATTTAATTAAAATTGAGACTTAAATCAGGGTTATTGACACGGAATCGGCTTAAGGCGGTACCCCGACTCACACTAGTGCTGCGCCGCCGCCGCCACCTATTTTATAATTACGTTAAACAAAGGAATTTTCAATAAACCATTGGGCAGTTTGTGATACCGATCATAAGCTTTTTTTCATTTATCTGTAATAATTTAATTTTCCTAGTTTAGGCAGAGATACGAAGTTGCTCTTGGTGGCCACCAATTTCTGTTATCGCATCTCTGCCTATACTATACTAAATAAAACTATTACAGATGCATTTAAAAAAGCTTCAGATAGATACCATAAACTGCCCAATAGTTTTTTGTAAATTCCTTTATTTAACGTAATAATAAAATAAAATAGTAGGCGGCGCTAGTGTGCACCGCCTTAAACTGGTTAGAAAAAAGTGATAAAAAAAATGTTCAATGGTGATTTTACAATGGAAACCAAAAAAGAGAATAACATACCTGCGCTTGCAATTTGCTAGCTTTACTTTGCAACTCTTTATGTCTGCCGACGATTTCCTTCGCTTTGGCCAAGAGATCCACGGTGTTGCTCGCGTGAATACCGAGCTCGCTCATTCTCGCCTTGAGCAGAGCCACACTGTCGCTGATTAGTAGGTTTATCTGTTTGTCTAGTTGTGAAGCACGGGATTTTAGTTTTTGATTTCTTTCCTGTAACAAATAAACAATTGTAATACAATACAAGCTTCTTACGGCACAGAATTTAGTAAGAGATTTCCATACAACTACAACCCTTCCAAAAGATGTCCCACGCCTAGTAAGCCTATTATGGTAATAGGTACCTTTTCTTTATCAATTTGCTGGCGAACTTCATTAGCGTACTCTGGCGCTAATGAACTTGAAAAGAGAGGAAGAAACAACTGATCATGGAACATGTCCAGTATTAGCTGTGCTGTGCTGAGCGAGTGTGGTATTTCCAACCATGAGTGGAGTTTTTTTGTAGTTACGAAAAATTCCCAGTAGCAGTCTGGCCAGAGTCAGGAAGTTGACGGGGTTACACCCCCGTGCTTCGGAGAGCACGTTAAGCCGTTCGTCCTGCGCTAGACCTATGACCGGTCGTGTGGGTCTGCCGTCACATCGGATTATAAGATTGTGGAGATAGAGAGTGCACCTGTTTTTGCACGCACTTGTGCACTAAAATATATCCTGCGCACATGGCTTGTCTGTGTTGAGACGCCGTGCCCAAAAAAGTTCGGCTAGGGGGACCCCTTAGTATACTTAAATGCGTACCTTTTCTTTTTCAATTTGCTGTCGAACTTCATTAGCGTACTCTGGTGCATTCATGCGTTGTATAAAGGAGAGGTACTGGTCACGGAACATGTCCAGTAGTAGTTGTAGACTGTATGGAGTGCTGGGAGAGTGCGGTATTTCCAACTCCGAATGGAGTTTGTCCGCCGGTTGTAGCGCTACGCCGAGCGCGGATAGGCGTTGCTCGACGCAGCCGGGAGGTGGCGCGGTTACCTGTTGAAAGAAATTGATATTTGACTATTTGTTAAGATGTAACGCAAGACCCGCCCTTCTAGCGAGTCTATTTGACGATAGTAACGAGACGTGATCGTGACCTCTCCTTTTTTCCATACAATTTTTCACAGCGCCTCGTATCGTGCGGACGTGGAACTACGCTCTCGATCGCTTTACGTTACTTACGTAAAGATATGTAATCATCCCCAGGAAAATGATGGTTTTTGAAATAATTTGCAAGTTCGAATGATACTTACGTTACTAACGTAAAAACGTACAAATCTATATTTAAAATTGTATAAAACTGTTTAAAGATAGAAGTAATGTCTGAAAATGCTTATCATATTTTTAGCATTAAGAATTGCGGTAAAAATATTTTTTCAGCACTCACGCTCGAAAACGGTAACTTTGCTGCTCAAAAACAGTGAGCAAAATCTGGTTTTGCTCAAGTGTGAAAATTAGTCAAATCAAATATCAAAGTGCTTTATTTCCTTTAGACCTTACAAGACTCTTGGACACGTCACAAAAATTCAAATTAGGTACATATGTAAAACTAGGAAATAAAGTGATTCCTTTGATTTTTTGTTCGCTTCAATCTTTTTAAGGAAAAGTAAAGAAGCGAACAAGAAACGTTAGACTGTTAGTTTTCGAGTTGGAGCAAAAGTCGTTCCAAGATTTTTTTATCGTCTAGATAATCAGATATTTTGTAGAAAGCCTTTTTACACAGGAGGGCAAGTATCTCGGAATGAGAGATAGTAAGGTATAAAGTTGTATAAACCTTTATTTTGGCACCCTAAAACTTGTCTCAAAAATTACTTATCAGTCAACATTAAAAAAAAACTATTTTTTACACATTTATTGCAAATATTTCGTTTCCTATGGGTTTTTTGCTATTTGTATTTATTATAAATATTGTAGAAGATTAAATTATCTACAACTTTTGTTTAAACATTTTTTTATATTTTGAACCACTTACTTGTTCCTGGACTGCTTTACGCAACAGGTGGGCCCTTTTTGCGTGACGTATTTATATATTTTGAATATTTATTTTGAACCATTTTCGACCAGTTTATAGCCGACAATCTCTCATTTCGAGGTGAAATCCTTAATTTTCCTGGACTAATAGTATTCAATTGGTTGAAAAAAGTAATTTGTTTCTGACATTCGACTTCTTCTATAAATCACAAAATAATTTCTCGATACATAGAGGTCGAGGTGAAAAGTTGTATTTTAAGAGCTCGAGAGCAAATGTTTTTTGTTGCGTGCCTTTTAAATCCCACGCTAGCTCAGCAGTCTACTTTAGAGCCACTCGCTACGCTCGTGATTCTACTCTAGAGTGCTTCGCTAGCTCGGGATAATATCGGCACGTCAACAAAAAATCGTTTTGCCCACTTGTTGAACAAATAACTATTCTATATGGTAACTGATTATTTTCGCAAAATATTGACGCTGCTAGTTTTCAAAAAAGTAGTAATTTTTTTTTTTGAGTTTGTTGAATCTGCTATGAAATGATACCTAGATGTTAAAATCTTACATGGTGGATCCTCCACACATGATCCATGCTTGCCTAAACTACAGCAAACTGTTAGCCCTTTGAGTCGTCAGGTGGTGAATTCAATTCATATATGAGCTGCGTTCCAGCTATGAACCATTTTTACATCCCTTCTCGATAAGTACTCGACACATCCACGATGGCTAATGGAATTCCAATAGTTGAGACGTGATCGAAAAGTCGATGTCTCGATCATGCCATGCCAGAATCACCCCCCTTAGTTAGATAGCCATTTTCTTTCGTGGGCCTCGATTTTTATAAAGATGTTAAAGATATTCCTACTCCAGACAAATATTTTTGTTTGGTAGGTCACATCATATTAATTGCGAAAGCTTGAATGTTAAGATGGATGGATGTTTGTTACTTCTTTAAGCTAAAACTACTGCATGAATGGAATGATGTTACGGACAGATGTAGTTTGAGATTTGTTGGCTTAGAATGGACAGCCCTTCGGTAGAACAGACAAAAATTACATTGGCTGCGTAAAATATTTGAAATTAATTTCTTTAACTTTCATAATTTACGCAATGTATCAAATTTTCGCTATTCTCTTCAAGAAAAACTTGTCCACTACGCTATCCTCGTTCATGTGTATCATATTTAATCTATAAAATCGATTCCAAAAAACAGTAGTAACTACTTGGCTGCTAATTTATAAATGATACTCACTGCGCCATTCTGCACGGTGGAAGCAAGGGTGGTGTTATGCAAAAGGTCCAAGCCAGCGATCGCGGCCGGTGTATTCCTGCGACGTTTCGCGCGCACCGGTCGCCGCCGCACGCCGCTAGCACTCGCACTCCGCTTGTTAGCACCGCGACTTCGGCGACCTAAGGAGAAACGATTGTTATTATAACGGTTTTAAACTAGCTTGGTATAGGCATTGTTGTTCATATCGAGTCTACACACCAAAGTTGGCGATATAGCCTGGTAGGTTGGTGCGACATTGCAGTGTAAGAGTCACCTCACACAGAGACGCGACGCTGCACGCACTTTTTATAATAGATTCAAAATATAACTTTATTTACAACACAAAAAATTACAAATTTTATTTACATAATACGAAGCTGCCCGCGGTGCGCGGCGCCGCGCTGTGTAACGCTTACGTATCGAGATGCCTCGGTCGCGCCTTCGTGTGAGCTAACCCTATCAATATTGTAGGCATCCGACAGTGTTTTGTCAATTTGTCGGCGGCTCGTCCACTTTGGTGTGAGACCATAAGGCCCGCGAAATACAACGTTTTGTTTGCAAAGTACTCAGTTTGGCTGGTCTTGCTTGAAAATGTTATTTGTCATTTGTTTAGACTTGGCTTAGGGCCATTGGAATACATTTCACATCCATCGTTTTGGCTAATTTTAACACATTTATAATGTTAAAATTCCACAGCCAATGGCTCGACCGGAATTTCTGCTATTTCGCAATGAATTTCTACCTCAACCTATGAGTATAGTTAATCATCATTTCTTCTCAATCCTAACTAAGTTTGGTCTTGAATTCGCGTTTATTTGAACTATTTACTTGGGCCAGACCAATGCCTCTACCAAGCAACGATGTGACTGAAATTGATGTGACTGACCTGTCGCGCCATTGAACCCGTGACAAGAAACTCAGGTGACCTGGGACTTAATACTAACATCCCATACTACAACAACGTATCTACCTTTCTACAATACCTAGTAAAAAATCTACCCATACTTCACCAAAATTGCTGGAACAGCGCTCAGTAATTCTTTTAGTGAGGTAAGTTTGAAAATATATGATTGATTATTATGAGGTAACCAATAAATACTTTTGATGAGACTGTGTTAAGTCTTGCAGAGGCTACTTTTATGCCCAAGACTTGCACAAAACTGTTCTACAATGACTACTACATAACTACTTCATAATTCTATTCTACCAAAATGAGATGAGTTTCATCGCATCAGCGCTAAAGGTTAATAATACGCGTCGACTTGAACACAGTTAAAATATAAAGCAATGGATGAGTTGTCAATGAACAAAAGAAAGCATGATGAAAGCAGCCCCTGCAGAGATCTGTGTCCTGAGGTATCCACTCGAGCACGTGTAAAGCCGCGTCTTCACTTGCCTGCTGAGCGAAAACTTCGTTCAGAGCAAACATTCGCAGAGTTTAACTGATCACCTCTGAACATACGTAGGTATTAAAGGTTCCACGATAAGTAACTATTTTTAAAGCACCAGTGTCTCATGAAGTATATTAACAGAATAGTTACCTTATGGGTCAGGGCACATTTAAAGCAAATTTGGAGACTGGGTTACGATACGGTATCAGAATCTTCGAAAATTTCCTTCCGTCCCCTTTTACTGAGCCTTTATCTGAAGATAAGATTATTATAAAATTATAACCTTTTTGTTGTAAAACCAACGACTACAACCTCTTGTAAGAGAAGATAACTTGATTCGCGTACGGCCCGAGTGGGCACGTTTTGGTATGCAATTCACAAGTCATCATAGACGACCGAATGATTTTTTTAGTATTCCCCTGAACGAACATTTGCTTGCATCGAAAAGTTCAGACGAAGTGAAAACGCGGCTTAAGGTAATAAATAAAGTTACTGGAGTCTGATGAGGAGGCCCAGGGCGCGCCCCACTCGCGTGGCGCGGGCTCAGGCCCCGGCGGCGGATCGTCCGCATCGCTGCTTTCCTCCTCCGTCTCGTCGCTGGAACGCCGGACGACGCGCCGCTTTGGAGCTGCGCGTCTTGTTCTGCCATTCTCGCCTCTGTAACAATGATTTATGGTTTAGTGTTGTGTAGAATTTTGTGATTTGTTGAAGAATGTTAGTAAAGAAGACCTCTGAAACGTCCGTGGATAGAAAAGTATCCAAAGCACCGCGCTTGTTAGAAGTTTTTAAATTCTTTTAGAATTGTTTTGTTTATAAATAATATTGTCTATAGATTTATTGGTTCCTTATAGCTTTAAAATGGTATATTTTTTTAGAGCGTAGCTGAAGCAGTGAGCAAAATACAGTGTGTCCCTGGATAAAGTGCACCCCAAAATAGGGTGAAACAAGATCAAAAATTATCGACAAAAAAATTGAAAAAAAAACGTTGTTATTGAAGAAAAAAAAAATTACCCTCTAATGACTCTATTTACAAAAAAAAATATTTCTTCCAAAGTAGTGGGTCTATTTTATTAAAATAAAAAGTCAAAATCATGTCAAATATGTGGTAGTGACAATAAAATAACAAATAACTCACAAACCATTTGTTATCGTGACAAATCACGTCTGGTGTATGGGAGAAATATTTATTTTATTCTGTTTTTTAGTATTTGTAGCGGCAACAGAAATACATCATCAGTGAAAATTTCAACCGTCTAACTACGAGTATTACGGTTCATGAGTTACAGCCTGACAGACGGACAGCGGAGTTTTAAATAAATAATCATAATAAATAAATAATGCTTGACAATTCACACTGCATTATCTAGCCCCAAGCTAGGCAAAGCTTGTGTTATGGATACTAGATAACTGATATACTTACATAATATAATATGGTCGCCCTCTTACACCTAACATAGTTCAGCTTAAAGTTCCTAGAATTGTTATGGTTTGGTTAGAAGAACACTCGCTTTTAAGAATATGGTTAGATAACAAAACATAATTTTAGTTAAAACAACAGTAACCTACAAAACATATTAAATAAGTCACAGTTTAAGGTATGACCATGACAAATAAAACAAACAATTTTCCTAGAAACCCAAATAGAAATACTATCGTTGAATGAACTATGATATTACCCACTAAGGTGTAGTTTACTATCACGCCATAGTACAAAAACAACCAGCTACCCACTCGATTGGACCACGTGGGCGTTATCGAGAACAATAGAGCGTATGAGTTCGCATCGCTTTCGACTAGTGCGCAGTTTGAGACAAAGGGAAATGTGGCTTTATCCACTCATTTGTAAGAAGGAAACTGCTGGTTGAAAGGTCAGTTTCGGAACATTTTTACATTAAAGAGAATCTAAACTTAGTTACTTTACAGCAGAAAGTTGGTAAGTAGGTCAACAACTCATATAACTGGTGAAGTGCAAGACCAGTCCGTTGGAAAAGTCTCTAAAACTTGAACAAAACAGCAGTCTTAGTATAAGTCAGCAGTTTAAGGATAATTCATAAATACGTGTATAGTGTTTGCCTTTGTGCGCCAATAAATAAATTTCTTTCTTTTCTTTCTTTCAGTCAAACAAAACATCGTATGCTACGGACTCTGTGTCAGTAGAATGTCCTGCGAAGGATTCTGGCTTTGTAGCGATTTAAATAAAAGGTGTCTGTACACAACACCAAATATGTAATTTGAATTTCGGACAAGTCCAAGAGTAAGGTCTAAATGAAATAAAGAACTTTATGTTATCGTATAAAACTTTGGCGGATTTGAGTATAGATCGTAATGAATATCCCATGGGGTTTTCATGTTTCTTATAAGTAAATGCATAGGTAAGTACATAACATGTTTCTATGGTATTTACCTGACTGGCCGTGGCCTAGTGATTTTCCTCTTGCGTTCAGGCAGCGATCCTGTACTGTGGTTGCTGTTGCCATTGAGCAGGTCTGGCGTAGATTGCCGGGTCGGCGGTGCGCTCACATTCCTTTTACTGCTACCCTCACCGTCGTCATAACCATTTTGCAGGCCCTGGAAATGCCAATGCTTGTATTTGAAAACTGTGCTGGGGAAGTTGGTTGTAGTAGTAATAAAAAGAGAGTAAAACTGGAGCTTTTTTACTTAGCTTTTAAGAATTCTCATAATATAAAACGATTGAAACAGACCCGTTTGCTGACCTTGAGTTTCGGATTTTTCAGTCTTTGGAAGTATCTCTCCAATTTGGTCCTATCTATAATATGTAAATAGTACGAGACCGGCTTGCCAGTCCATGAGACGGAGCCTTTGAGCGGGGACATCTCGCTGACGTGCATTATGGTCCCGATGTCGCTGAGGTTCCTATCAGTTATCCTAAAGTTCAGTGGACAGAAACTCTTCGACGATACAATTTTAGCTCCGTCTTTCAAATCGGCGAATCTCTCTTTCAGCTGATGGTCTACGTGCGGTCCGAAGGCGAAGTTATTCACGAACACTATGGTCGCTGCATTGATTTTTTCTCTATGTTCGTCCATAAGAAAATCGCCTTTTATTAATTTATACTCTCCAAATTTTTTGCCGTACCACCTCATCCATGTTCGAAAGTTTGAATCCATGAACTGAAATAATAATTTAGTAAATCAATCGCCAAGTTCTTTAATTTTGACCTAAATGATACAAAATTTCTCAAACTTCACACAATACATCGCATCGTCTCAAATTGCAAGCTTTTGTTTTATTTACCTCGGCATATCTACTAGGTACTTCAGCCTTTTCAACGCCGAGGCATATCCGGCAGGGGGTCGCCGCCGCCATCTGCAGAACCACCTGTCCGACCCCTGAGCCCAAGTCCACAAATACATCCTCGGCAGTTATCTCTATTTGGTCTATCATCTGCGAGATCAGCTCGTATGACGTCTCACCGTATACCTGCAAATTGAATCGTCGCGTACCGTGAGAACAGGTTTACTCAAGGACTTGTTAGGAATTCCATGATTTAGGTAGGGGATTTTGGAGGTCGACGATCTGAGCAAAAAATAATCCCTGCTTCTAAATTGCTAAGTCTGAGGCATTGATGGTTCATTTGTTCGTTATTCACGAGCATTTGCAACCTGTGGGTTTGCGTGTATCCTACATATTGATTAAAAAAGTAGTCAGCGATTATTAACCCAGTTTATTGCATATTTAGCTGTTTAATACCAATCTAGTTCAATAGTTTAGAGTTCAGTGGTAAAAAAAATCGCATAATCTATTTCTTTGCCTTTAATTTCCTAGAAAGCAATTAATAAAGTAGTAATTAGTAAAGTGTCAACGAAAATCTAACCACAGGACAGTTACAAACACTTCTAATTTGCATTAACTGCCAGTGAACTTAACTATTTAAAGCCATTGTGAATACCGAAAACAATAGTAAGAAGCGACTTTTAAATTGCGGAAAATATACATGAAATGGTAAAAGCGTGTCGATAGATCTGCACAATAACATGTGATTAGTATTCCAACTTGTTGAATTGCTGTCGAGTTATTGTTTATTGATTAGCAGGTTCACTAACCTCAGGTGAAAACGGCTCATATTGGTTGAGTTTGTCTGGGTCAGAGACAGCTTGGTTGTACGTCTGCTGTAAAATGTGTTTCAGTAAGCCTCTCGATGGGTACTTGTTTAGCCTTTGAGCTGGTAATGAAGTGCCTTTTTCCTGTAACACAATGTGCAATCATTTTAATGACTATTCTAATGATTTCAATAAAATTTGAATGTGAAAACCAATTGTTTTGAAATAATAGCACCTCGATCTTCAGATTTCAAACGAGCATGTTGCTAAAAATACCTAGTTTATATTTAGAAATAAAAGTTAAATTGAGTCAAACAGTATCAAACCTTCGCCCTTCGAACATAAATTAACTTTGTGAAACCTTTAAAATGTAACTCCAAGAATACCTTACTAACAAAAAAAGAAATTGTTATAAAAATATTTCACAACCTTGACATTGCGAGAACGGTTAACCCGTGTCTGATCGATCCAGTGCGTCATTTAAGAGCAATGTCGATGACCTTCAGTTTGAACTTGATTCAAGGTCCTCTTATAATAAAGCAAGTTATGAATAGGTACCTATAGTGCCGTAAATGCTAGCGGTCATTAGCATTTTCTGCCAGCTAACGTGAATGACAAAGGTCAGGCTCAACAAATAGCTTCCCACTTTTTTGTTTTTCCGCTTGAGCCTCGGATGAGTTCAATTTAGGCAGTGAGAACGAAAAGACTCTGTTTTTATAATAAACCCACTTTCACAGCTTTCATTTAGACTTACATAAACCCTCCCTCGGTTTGACCTACTCTACTAGCCGGGGGAGCTTGGCTTGCTCTATATTTTTGATTGCGGGCGACGCGGTCCCAAATTTTACGGAGCCATCTAAAACCATTATGATCTTTGGTGCAGACACCGGTTATCATACTTAAGGTTATCAAGTGAACACCAATTCGGCGATGCAATTTGGTAGATATATTTATAACCAGTATAATTCGCGTGATTTAAGCTCAAATTGTTGTCTGCGCCTAAGTAAGACTGCATCAAACAGTGTACGTACACGTAACATTTAGTAGCATCTTCAAGGATGATACTAGTAAAATGATATGAATGGAATCATTCGGGTCGATGGACTGACAGTGATACAATGGCAAAACTATTTATTATACAGCGAGCTGCGCGCGAGTTGAGCTTAACTCGCCTGCACTGTTGCCCAAACAGCCCATATAGCATTCGTTTGTACAGTAGATTGCGTCATTCCGCACTTCCACCAGACTACGGCTCGGTGGAAATTAGAAAGTGGCTGCACATCAAACTCATGCATGCCATAACACCATGAATATATCTGTTTGTTTGCTTATGTTAGTGTTGTTTTGCTCTTTGCAATATGATTACATTGATTACACTCTTCGTATGCTGTACGTATGATGCGATATGGTCCTCAAGCCTTTACTTTATTACTACTCAAAGAGTACTAAATATGCATTCAATACCACTAGGTTATGTACGTGGAATAATTGAGTACCTTACGTATACATAAGTACAGACAACAAAGTCAACAACGACCTTGCTTAGAGTAGTCAATGTACCTATATCATATGAATGTATATACTATACATACAATTCACTGATAAAGGCTTTGTTTGTTCATCAGACATTTAACAGTCTTCATATAATGAGTCTGAGTCGGTACTCAGTTTGAGGAGCAAAGAATGGTTCGTAGTTAGCCAAGTGCGCACTTGTACGTAGTGCATAGAGAGGCTAAAGAAACGCTGCCCAAAAAAAGGTCATTAACACTGCGTGAGACATTCGCGTCGCTTAATATTGCGGTCATCGCCCCCGCAATTTATGGTCCCATGTAAACCACTCAGTTTTACGATTATTGCAAACTTTTTGCTTCGTCTTATTTAATTATCCTGATTCAGAGTTATTGATGTGATGACCGCACTGAAATTAAGACAGTGATTAAAATGTCTTTATGAAGAAAAGTTTATCATAATATTGGGTTGGGTGAACTGGGTGGGACAAAAACATTTCTTTTGTATTATAATTATTGACTACAGAAAGAAATATAGGATACATAATACCCGGGAAAATGTAACCATTTAAGGTTAACCCCGGGGCATAACCCTTCATAGACCTCTACACGTACAACTATAATTTTGCTTTATGCTATTATGTAAAAGGGCTAGAGGGCATGTACCTACTTTAGCCCGAGGCGAGTTCATTGTAGTTCGCCTTGCCTCACATCTAGGCTGTAACACTACTAGGTATTCTGTAAAGAAAGAGCGGGCGGGGTGAGGCGGGGGCGTCAATGACAACCGCCGTCCTAGACGTAGCGAGGGGTCACGGAGGCCGAGATAAGGTCATAAATAAATTACACACCTATTTTGCCTCTACGCTTAGGAGATTAGGACGGTCGTCGGCCCGTACAAATTTACTAAATTATCCAGAAGGACCTTAATTTACAGTCATATAAAATTTCGATCTCATATTTTTAACTTGATGTTTTATTCGGTTAGGTGGCAAAGTAATACAGTTTACCACGTGTTGTCAAGTTTAATAAACGTTGCACCTGCTCTTCACCTGCTCTTTGATAGGTACATTCTTTAGTGGTTTTTTTCGTCCCCACTTGCACCCTTCCCGTATGGGTGGCCCCACGAGTTTTGTTGGACGTAAATAATAACAAGGTACGCGGATTTAACGATAGCAAGGTGGAGAGAAACTTTTGATTTAGGTGTAACCGCCTAATTAACTTACCTTTTCTTGTTTGTTTCTAACTGGTTTCAAATATGTAACACAACTTCCTTTCTTTTTTTCATTGTTTATGTTTGTGTGCTTACTAACCCAATATGGATCCTAGATATCCAAAATAAAGAGATTTTATTTTTATTTTAAAAGGTTTTATGATCCTGTTTTCTTACTATTTTTTAGAATTCATATTTTTTTATGCTTTTGCAAATCCATTTTTGCGTTGACATTAATCACCTTTAAAAGTTCTACCTACATTAGTTTTTTTTACGTTTTATTTTTGCTACTGAAGTCTTAAGCTTAGTTTAGTCTAGCTAGGCATACCATTATTAATGTTGACTTCAAACACCCGGCAGTGAGCTAAGCGTCATAAATTTTATGGACCGCTATTTTACTGTTTTCTTCATATGCGGTTTTTTTTCGCATTACTATTACTACAACAGTAAAGTATAAGCGATGCTGCTAATGAATTATGTACATATATTGTCTTTAGTAAAAATTATGGTAGGCGTACGCCACAGGTGCCTAATTCTTGGAGTTCATTATAAAAATAGTATGCATCGGGTGTGTGTATAAATAGAATTAGCGTATCGCGGCGTCTGCGGACATCGATCGTTGCGTCCTCGCCGCCATCTTGGCCCTCGTGTCTCCCTCCTCTCTCCGACCCCTCACTGGCCCACATTCACCGAACTCGCACAGTTTCGCACATGCTATGCTATTCTACACAGCGCAGCGCGTCCGACGCTCTGTCTATCTACAGAAATATCTTCAAGGAGAGCGAAGCTTCCGTGTTTTTATTTTTAATTTCGTACATTGCCAGTGTTAGTCTTGCAATATTCAGTTCCTTGTTCTAAGGTTTGATGTGTTTTGCACGTAGGTAATTATTAACTACTACCGAGCTAGGAAATGCCGTTATTACAGTAGGTATAATCTATGATTAGATAAGTCAATCAATGCAATGTAGTGTTGATAAATTCATAATTTCGGACTTATTTATTTGTTTTAGAATTTGATAAATTCATTATCTGACCTATTTATTTTAGCAATATACTCAACGAGTACAATGAATTGGGTCATTTCGATAACATAACATTAGGTAAAATGAAAGAGTATGAAATGTAACAGACATTCTGACAACCCGTTAATGTTTTTATTTTATTGTATGTCGTTTTAACGCATCTGGGCCAACTAGACTTCAAAGTAATCTTGTAAATCAGTTTTACTGCTACATCACAGAGGGCAGTGATGAATTCCACAATTTTAGCAGGAACCGTCATAATTATAACGGATAATAAACTGCTATAGTTTTTCGTTAGCTAACTGTGCTGTATTTGAAATCATCAGATCGGAACGCGAATAACACGTGGTTCTACCACGGAAGGTTACAAATACAAAAATAATCCAACTAAATATAACTTACCAATGCAACTACGGAGTCGATGGCTCGGTTGAAGCGATCGCATAGGGCTCGCATGCTTTCGTAGGAGTGGGTGTCGTAATTCGTCAGTATGTTGTTCTCGAGAGCTGCCCTCATTTCTGGTAGGTCGTCGCAAACCCACCTGCACCAAATTTATACGAATGAGGTCACATAGCAAATGTAGTCCTAATACGAGTGTTATCTGTCAACATGCACGGTGGAATTCAGGTCAACTACCTACTGGAAAGGGTGTCGATCGTTGTCGTAGCTATGGGGAAGTTTATTTACATTAAGTAGGTGGGTCACGTGCCGATGACGTGATCTACCCATCCCCGGAACCTCGTTCGGTAAATTATTTGTAAACTGCGAAATTTATATAACATGAAACAAACTGTAAATCTCCTATAAATGTACTATATATTGTACTTTTATTTTAAATGAAAAAAATATAAACGAAAACGGGCGTCCATTTATTACATGAGGCGTTTAGGGGGAGGGGGGTGAATGTCAAGCTAAATCTCACCCAATCTCACGTGGGGGAGAGTGGTGGGCAAATATCACGTATTTGCCCACCACTCTCTCCCACGTGAGATTTTTTCCACGAATTTTAGCAGTTTCTACTTCCTAATTATGATATTCAATTTTGTCACTGGTCCTATATGCAACTCAATCCAGCACAGATTAACATATTTACACTAAAATGTTCGTTTCAATTTTAATGTAAATATTCGTTTTTCACCTCACCAATTCACTCAGGTCGAGAAATCGCCTAAAGCAACAATAACTAAACGGAAACCAAAACAAAGTCTACAAGAGCACAATATCACTGGCAAAAGAATAGCAACTTAATTTTTTATATCCAGAATTGCATATTGGATCGGTTTCAAGGCCACATGCTAAACGACCGCATGTAACAACGTACGTCCGGACGAAAGGAGGTCAAAGTGAAGGCTCTTATCTCATGCATGATTCTAGGATTATCGGCAAGTAAGCTATTAGCAAAGATGTTCGCATTAAGACTTTAGCATCATTATAGTTATCAAGAACAAATTTACGATTAATTTGACCTCGGCTTCGCGTGTGTTTTTCCTTGTAAAAGTTGTTATCCCAGCTGTGGAGTACGCTAAAACCATCATGCTATAATTGTCAATTTTGAAAGCCATTTCAATGGCTTTGAAAGCGCTTTGAAGGGCCTTCAATACAATTGCAAAAAAATATTACATAGGCCATTCAAAGGGCTTTCAAATGTGGTGGTATTAGCGTAATTCTACAGCAGGTCAAGAACTAGGTACTGAGTTAAATGGAGAGTTTGTCTGATTCATTCAGTAGTTAAGACGTAAAGAAAATAAAACAACACGCATCTAGATATATAGAGAATTAGAGACTTGCAGGGGGGGGGGGTAATTTATAGGGGGATAAATAATTTAAAAACGTTATAGAAGTGTTTGTGCACGAGGATTAATATAGGTTAGGTACAAGAGTTTTTGAAAATGGAAAGAGGTGTGAAATTTTTGATTGACCTACGTACGCCGCATATTATGTATCTATTTCTAACACAAGCTCTGCTTAGCTTGGGGCTAGATGATCCTGTGTGGATTTTTCAGCATTATTTATTTGTACGTCACAAATACCATAAGATCCACACGATCGAATCATAAGTAACTATTGGGTAGGTATTGTTATTACAAGTGCAGCATGCATTGTTATTGTTTTGTTCATACCTTATGGTTTCCACTATCTCCAAGGCCCCATCGTGTTTGTCCTGAAACAAAGCGTTACATTTGAAACGGCTATCGCGCGTGGCTTGATGTTTCTTCGATTGACGACAAGCGAGCGACTAAATGAAGCAATACAGTCGCGTAACCGCGCAAACTATACGATCGGTTCTAGAATCCAGTTTTTTTTTGTCAACAGGCGATTTACAAAACCAAAGATATATTAGGTAGAAAATATTTAATGGAACTGGTTTCATCAGAGCAAATCGCAATGTCAATGCAATGCAATGTCCCGAAATAGTTTTTGGATTTGACAGCTTCATTCATCGTTTAATTCATCTCTTGTGCGCTTTCGAACTTGAAACCTTTTTCGTTAAGCGTGTGCAATTATGCGTTGTGGAAGATTTTATTTTTAGCTGTTACCTTGCTGCTGTCTGTTAGGGTCCTATCTTATGCCGGGTACAGACCAAGCGAACAAAAGCGAGCGAAGGCTAACCACCGAACGCGATTGAACCAGTGTGGACGTCATGGCGAAAGCAAGCGAGCCCAAATGAGGGCCTTCGTTCGCCTTCGGCTGTGCTCCGCCGACTGTTTCACATGTGTTCGTGTGGTGTGGATACAACAGCGAAAGCGAGTGAACGTTCGTCATCGATCGTCGAATCCCACTCGTTAGCCTTCGCTCGCTTTAGTTCGCTTGGTCTGTACCCGGCATTATATGGACACCATGGTGGCGCCACCGGTCGCGCCACCGTGGTGTCTTGAGCTACCAAGAGACACCAAAACAGACACCACCACCATTTGGTGGTGGAATGAGCGAGACGTCAAAAAGCCCTATACATATTAATGGTTGCGCCACCAGCGGGCGATTTGGTTGCCGGCAACAAATTTGGTTGCGCAATCAAGCGAACCGAGCTGCCAGGTGAGGTACCCGCCATTCAACTGTACACATTTATAGTTGGTAGCGGGACCGGTGGCGCTTCCATGGTGTCCTCAAGAGATATGGCCCTTATTGAAATCAATTTTTGTGAAATTTTCATACATCTCTTTGTTTACAAAAAATATATTGGATTATAGAACCGAATATAGAACACCCGAACGACCCTAATAAATCATTCTCTATAACTGTGAATAATAATAATAAATAAATAATTGGGGGAAAATAAAATGCGGCAGTAATAATGACTGACAGTTGTCTTTAATAGTTGTATAAAGGAGGAACAGAAAGTCGTAATAATGCGCAGGTACCTATTTCGAAGAGGACCAATCTGCAGACACATAATGCCAACTAGCTGATCTGGATAATTGATCATCAGCATCAGCATTGGCCTTTAACAAACGGATTATAGATAGGACTTCAAAAAAATCCTTTATGATAAGAATACCTTAACAGCACACATAGAAATACATCCACTGCTGAACATGCCTCACCAAAACAGAGTTTTACCATGAACATACTTGGTACCAGTTCCAAGCATGTTGATGATGAAACCCTGCTCCACTGCAATCATCAGTGATGCAGTGAAGGTGTTGAAATACACAGAAAGAAAGCTCCTACCCTTCCTCTGGTATGTTACCTTAGTTAACTCTTACAATATCCAGAGGCTGAGTCAGAGGGGTCTATTCTTAGGCCACAGCCTTTTAATAATGGGATTGTATTATCCTTCATTAATAAGTAGGATGAGATAAGTTAGGTGAGCACCTTTCAGCCTACAATACCAAGGAACAGCAGCAGAACAGCGAAAGCTGCAAGTAAGGATTGTACTTTGCCCGGGAATACTGCATTTTTTTAGTAATAAATACCTACTTACAGTACCAAATCAAACTGGCTCGGGATCAAGATGCATGGAGGGATTTCAATCTGTGTATAAAACTTCACTTTTCTAAATAAATTGAATAGAAATGAGTAGAATGAACTAGAAATAAAATAGAAATGAGAGAAAACTTAAAACATGTGCATAGAGTTGTGTTGTTAAAATATTTACCTACTAGGGCAGAAGCAATCACTTAAGGAAAAATTCTTAACTAAGCCAAATTCTGATACCACTCTTTCTACCAAAACATAGACAAATAGGCCTTTTCTTGATAAAAAATGATACAAGAACTTAGATTTTGAATAAGTTCACTAAAACTATCAAATATTTCTTAATTATACCTATGTATGTCTATAGGCCGTAGATGTGATGTGATATGTTCTTTGATTGCTATAACTGGCTAACAGTGTGTAACTAATGTTGGTAAATTTGCAAATACACAGTGGAATTAATTGAGTTTTTATCGACATACATCTACATAGACACTTGAAGAGTAATAATGAATAAAATAAATAGCACCTGTGTATCTTACCACCTTTCTGTTTCATACACAGCTAAACTTTAAATTTATGTGACTGACTAAAGTTTTATCTTTTAATTATGTATAATGTAATATATTATTTTATGTTGACTACATACTTTAACTACCTAGTAGAGTTCAACCTGTTTGGAAAGTAAATAAGGTTATGTTGTTGTGGTGATTTATGCAGTAACAATTAGGTGTATCTAAACAGTGTGATATTTGTCTTGATAAAAGGCAGTTCCAATGTTTATTACAATAATTAAATGTACATACACATGGAGAGAAGAAAAAAAAATAACCAAAATTTAGGGTTGATTTGTTTGTAAACTTTCAACTTGCACAATTGTTTGAATTTCAGTTGGGGTCGACAAATTAAGCTAAACTACGCAACAGTGTACAGGCATCTAAAAAAAGCCGACACCTTGACAAAACACGAGGTCAATACACTCTTCCACCCATGTGACGTGAATTATCTAAATACGATACCTACAATGTGATAAACAGATACCGATATGAATAATTATCGTTTCATCTACCCACTACAAAGTAGGTAGCTGTTTTACCGAGCTAAAGCGTAACTGGGTATGCATATTTTAAGCTGCGTGGAATAAATGCGAAGAGTCACGTCTAATCACCACTGCATTTTGAGGTTTTTAGAAACCATTAGTTGATCAAGTTACATCATAAAACTAAACAAACGTTTGTTGAATCGTTGATTATGTAGGAGGGCAGATTAGTGAGCGTATGTAATCACAACCAATACCAATAAACAAGAAGAGCTAGTAGATACAAAATAATTCTTACCGAGCCATGACCTGAAGTGAGGGGCCATGTATAAACAACAGGTTCCGCGCCTGCAGGAGAATGCAGGCGTAAATCCAGAGCCATGATAATAAAACCACGGCATTAAAGCACACACTTTTCACTTAAAAACTAAAAATATCACTAAATACACTAGGTAATAACATAATTTCACTGCACTTTCACACACACACACTCCGAGCAACCGGGCGCCATGTTGAAATAATTTTACAAATGGCCGCTATTTCAGTGTTTCCCTGATGGCACAAATTCTGCTTTCCAAAATGATAAAAAAATCGGAAACACTCGGTGTGTTGATGGCCTTATCATTTTACAAGTGGCAATAACGCAGCTGTTTGGTTTGACACTATCAGTGTCAAGTCAATCAAGTGTCAAATTAGTAAACAAAAACTTGTTACATATTTTATTCGTAGTCTTTGTTTTATTCGTACATTTTTTAACTGAGTTCAATTCTTATAATTTTTATATCTTTTAGCTAAACTTCAGCTTGTTCTGCGGTGAACCAGACTGAAGTCGAAGAATTATTTCAATTAGGCACTTAAAAACCTACAAATCTGTGTGAAACCACAACAATCTCATAGGTTTCATCAGATCACATCGCATCACACGGAGTGCCCTATATTTTGTTTTCCCCTTAGAGTTATATTGTCTGAACTTAATAAAACATTATAATGTCGGACTCGGAAGGTTCTGATGAACAGATAAAAGACCTATTGGAAATAAAACATGAAATACAAAAATATAAAAGTAATCCAGCAACTTCAGGAATGTTTGTATCTGGCTGGGATGATGCAGATCAAGATGTCGAAGTTGTTGAAGATCCCAAAGGTATGTGGTATAATTTCATTTAATCATAGTACATTATTATAAATCCCTAGTAGAATATTGCACCCCTAGAATAAAACAAGGCAGCGCTAAGTCAAAATATCATGTGTAATTTTTCAGTAGTCAAAAAAACATTTCTGAGTTGTATAACGAAGTAAGATCTTGAATGTTTCATGTAACGAATCCAATTTGAATGAGTATTCAAGAGTTTGTTTGCATCAAGCAATGGTTATAATAAGAATTGAAAAAAAAATGAATTTCCCAATAGTAAAAAAGTCTGATACACATTTGTAAACAATACTGTATTATTTCAATACCGTCACAGTAGAGTCTGTATTATTTTGTTATAGTCACAGTAGTCAGATGTAGAGAGCTGCCAATTTGGTTGAAATTCTGGAATTCATGGTAAAATTTTGCAGATACAAATGCAAAATAAAATAATGATTTTGAGAATGTTCGTATTATAGGTTATTATGAGAAATATAAGGTATTTTACTCTATATTATGAGAAAAATCTAAATTTTTTTTTTTTTTTTTTTTTTATTAGCTAAGGCAGTCAGAAAATATTAGCTTTTATAAAATAACAAAACAAATTTTAAAATTAAAATCAGAGTTTTCAGTTTTTAGAGTTCCATACCCAAAGGTGAAAACAGGACCCTATTACTAAGACTCCGCTGTCAGTCTGTCTGTACGTCTGTCAACAGGCTGTACCTATCTCATGAATGTGATAGTTACAGTTGAAATTTTGACAGATGATGTATTTATGTTGCCACTATAACAACAAATACTAAAAACAGAATAAAATAAATATTTAAGGGGGCTCCCATACAACAAACATGATTGTTTTGCTCAATATTGATAACAGCAACAGGTAGATGCTAGAAATATTCACTTAATATAGTCTTTTAATATTAATTAAAATTTAATTAAAATAAAATAAATATTTAAGGGGCCTCCCATACCACAACGTTTTGCTGTTTATAGAGATAATGGTACGGAACCCTTCGTGCGCGAGTTCAACTCGCACTTTGCCGGTTTTATTTTCTGTTTTAAATAATGTTAAGGAATTCCGATACCTTAACATAATTTCATCTGAAATTTTAAAGAAATTATCAGAAAATTTAAAGTTTGGTGTATATACTTACGCGGGAAAATATGTGATGCCTTGGGTTTTGTTTTTGAGCTATTTGTACACCTGGTGAACGAACACGAAGGCATTGTCGTAGTATTTTAGTCGAAATCACATAAAATTATACGTCGTAACAAGCACGCGAAACACACGCCACCGCCCGCGCTGCCGCCGCGCCGCGCCGCCCCGGTCCGACTATGACTGAGGTGAGGTGAGGACCTGACTTGAGCCATACACTTTCGAGGTGGTAAAGCCTCATCTCCCTTTTTTTACTTTTATTGAAGGCAATTGTTTGAATCAGTGCACATCATTATGCGTCTAATGTGGTACTGGCGGACGATAGGTGGACTATGATGTCAATGTGTGAGTGCGTACGCGTATTTACAGAGGATAGGTAGACTATTGAGTGCTTTACTTTATTTCTTACTGAGACTCCGTCCGTGGAATTTCTCTCGTCCCTGGGATGCACAAATTTTATTTCAACGCACATTTATGCGCAAATATACATACGTATGCTATCTGCCCATATAAGTTAAATTTGTGTAGGGTCATTCGTTTAGAATCTTCCTGCTGGCTGAAAGAACGTTACTCCAGCAAAAAACGTAGGTATTTTGCGTTTTATTCCAAAACGGGTACATGCACATTTTTTTTTACTTGACGCACATTTAGGTACCTACAGCGTAGAACGCACTTACTATTTGTGGAACTCACTTCATTCTAGAAGATACTTTTCTCCTTGGGTGACGCACACATAAGGTAGAGCGCAGACTTGAGTCGCGAAGGTTTTAAGACAGATTTTCCTCACTCGGAGTTTGAGCGTCTTTATAATTTTTGTATACCTAGCAATCTGTCTTAAGACTATCGTGACTCAAGTCTGTGCTCTGCCTTACGAAACATTCATACATCCTTTTGCATTTATAATATTAATGTGATGTAGGTATATATTATTGTCAGTACGTAGGTAATGAAATTATGCTCAGTCATCGATCTATGCTTGAGTACCTAACGCTTCTGCGATAGAAAATCGTTAGGTACTCAAGCATGTATATTTCGATGACTGAGCAAGCTCTTCTCTTGTCATCATTTCAGCGAATCCTGAGAATTATGTTTTGTGGGCCGCTGAAAATGGTGAAACAAATTTGTTGAAAGAGCTCCTGTCAGCACAACCGAGTCTGTTGCACGTACAAGATTCAGATGGATACACAATGTTACATCGAGCAGCTTACGGAAACCACGTTGAAACTATATCCTATTTGTTGAGCTTGGGGGCTGATGTTAGTATGAAAACTGAGCTTGGATGGACTCCACTTCATTCAGCTTGCAAATGGAATAATTTCCAGGCTGTTGCAAGGTTGTTAGCAGCTGGCGCAAATCCTAGAGCTCTCTCCGACGGAGGTAAGTCTCATGAGTGTGTTGTTTAATTTGGCTATAGGTACCGTTAAATATTTAAAAAGTAACTGCCATAAAAATATTTTTTTGTTTACAGAATTAACCCCTTTGCATTTGGCATCTTCAGTAAGCCATTGTAAGTCCACTCTATTAATTTTATTGCTGCGAGAAGACAATTCTGATTTGGCTAAAATGGAAAACAAATCTGGTGAAACACCTGAGCAATTAGCACAGCGTAATGGAATCTACGGCCCTTTGTTTGAAATGATTTGTCCTGCAGCATCGTACATTCATTCGTTAGCATTTACTTGTAATCCATATGTAAGAGAAACTGTAACATCGGAACACTGATTCCATCTTACTAGATAACATTTGGTTATTATCTAAGATAGGCCAATTTCCAGAATCACCAAAAAACTATTTCAGCTACAAATATTATTGAGATATACAGGGTGGAAAGAATCTATGGGCTCTGGAGGGGAACTACCTTAAATCCTTTAGCTAGCTCATTTAACTGAAAGGAAACATTCCTTTATTTTTAAAAAGAACCATAATTGCTTACAAAGATTTTCTAAAAATTCCTTGTCTCACCTGGGATTCGAACCAACTAAAAATTAAAAAAATAAACCCTCGCTATTTTATGCGAATCTGAAGGATCTATCTATCTGTGGGTTGTTGCGGTTGCGGCATTATAGAGCTCCCAAACGGATGATTTTGATTGTTTGTTTTGTCAAAAGCAGACTTGATTGAGTGTTCTAAGCATGGAAAATAAGTGTGTTATTTTTTTTTGTTTAACCTAGGTATATCTTGCCCTTGCGAAGCCGGGGCGGGCCGCTAGTAAGTTATATCACTTATTGAATCGAGTAACATTATACAGGATTTTTTTTATGTTCAAAGATTAAAACTATTACCTAGCTAGCTAATAAAAATCCATTATAATCATGATGCATTTTTTTTTCATTTACCTACAAAATATGTTAGAAAAAACAAAATATATGACAAGTAGGCAAAGATTGAGTATTCTATTTAATATTAAGTTGTTAGGATTTCCAATAACATTAAAACGATAAATAACAGGTTTTATCTATATCTCAGGTTTTAAAACATTTTACGACCTTCACATAAAACTCTTCAAACAATTATCTAGTTCATCATTACTTTTAAGATGCCACACCTTCATGCATTGCACCATGGTTGTGTTTGGGGTATCAGGTAAGGCATTATGAAACACAATAAAACCGGCCAAGTGCGAGTCGGACGCGCACGAAGGGTTCCGTACCATTATCAAGAAAAACGGTTAAAAAATCACGCTTGTTGTATGGGAGCCCCTCTTGAATATTTGTTTCATTTTAATTTAATCATTTATTTTTGAAGTGATCTAAATATTCTGTGAATATTTCAAGCATCTACCTGTCGCCCCCTTAAATATTTATTATATTCTGGTTTTTAGTATTTGTTATTATAGCGGCAACAGAAATACATCATCTGTAAAAATTTCAACTGTCTAACTATCACAGTTCATGAGATTACAGCCTGGTGACAGACGGACAACGGAGTCTTAGTAATAGGGTCCTGTTTTGCCCTTTGGGTACGGAACCCTAAAAATGGCCAAAAGTTTTAATAGGTTTGTACTAGATCCAGCCATGTTTGATGCAAAATTTCTGTAAACAAAACACAAATAACGAAAATTCATGTTTGGCGTCGAGTTTCAGATCTAATTACCAGAAATATTTATGAAGAAAGATCTTCAATCAACAAAGAATAAAATACACGGGGCAATATAATTCGTGACCTTAAGGTTATGTTTACAAACATTTCACATCGAATTTAGCTGGAGTGTAGCTAATAAAACTTCAATTAATCATGATACATTTCTTTCATTTACAAAATAAACAAATATCAGATAAAAATAACAAATAAGACAAGTAGGCAATCAATCAATCAAGGTTTAAGATGGAGGATACAATTTAATAATAATTCGTAAGGATGTCCAATCTAGTGTTCATATTTATCGAAATTTACAGGTTTTATTTACACCTCTGTTTTTACACATTTGACCTTCACTGATACACTTAAAACTACATTACAAACAATCAATGCTTATAAGCCCTAGGTGCCATACCTTCAATTACATGCATAGCACCAGACACTAAGTATGTGTCTGTATGTAAATTTTTCAAACTTACTATTATGTTCCTCCTATCAATCTTTTGTAATTCAGCTAATGTCTGTCGTGTTTGGGGTGTCATGTAAGGCAATATCAAACACCCAAGGCCAAAGGTTTTTAATCTTATACAATGTTTCCATAACTCTTTCAAATCATCGTCTTTGATTATTGGACAAACAGGCAAAAGATTTATAGCATTCAGACATTTGGTTTTTTGACGGTCTGTTATTGGATAGTCTGCCTTTTGAAAAGGAGACAAAATAACTGCACGCCAAGCTGTATAAATCATACCGTCGGGAGGGTTAGATATTTTAAGCAAAAGTGGAATCAAATTTTCATACAGGCCAGAACGCAACAAATGAGGGATCAAACTACGAATTATTTTCATATCGCCAAATTGACTGGCGAGGCTAGCTGCAGTTCGTAACCCTTCTATGTTGCCTTCAACATTTTGCACTAGCTGTTCCAATGCTCGGTATTTGTCTTGCATGAATGTTAATACTACCCACGGCATGTCTATGTTCTCCAACTTTACCTCACTTAATAATTCGATAAGAGATGTCCATAGTGCGTCTCTTTCCTTATTTGTTACCTTTATGGCAGTATCAGACTCAACTACACTCATTAAGCATTGAAGGGCTCGCAATTTTTTACATTTATTGAAATCAGTATCATCATCAAAAGCAATTCGCGATAAGTATATTGCGCCCATTTTTGGACACGTTGCCTTGAGAATATACTTGGCAGTAATTAATTCTTTAGTTTGTAATGCTGCATCTTTGACTTTCTGAGCATCACTGCCTTTATTCAGCAAATTTTCCAAAATTTGTATCCTTATGGAACTAATATTAATGTTATTTTTGTCAGCAATCTCATTAGCAGCTCTGTTAACGTCATGGCGAGCGATTTTGTTTACAAAATCTGGATGGAGGTACATCGCCCGTATAAGTTGTGCTGGTTCTGTTGATAAACGGACGAACTCCTCACAGGCCCACTCTATTTTATAGAGAACATGGCGCGTAGAAAGTGTTGAATGCAGTCGTTCCATTTGAATAACTGCTCGGTTCCCAGGTTGAAGAGCAGCCCAGCGTTGTGCAAACTGGTAGCAAAGGTGTGCTGCGGCTACTTGGTCAGCACCGCGAGTACATCCTTGAAGAACATAAAAAAGACAAGCACCCGCCCATTCCATATTTGCTATATGCCTAACACAGCGATGTGCTGCCCGTAAAAGTGGTTCTTCCCGGCTTGTAAGTTTCCATGGTTCGCTGTCTTTAGAATCTATATCATTTCCATCACGATTCCTACAAGTCATCGTTTGTTTCAAAGCGTTGCTACAGATCATGTCTTTTGCGATTTGCAAATCGGCATCAAGCGACAATAAGGCAACTGCTGGCAGCCATCGTTCGTATGTTTCCAGTGTTATCTCAGATTTCAAATTAGACCACATGTCTTCACGTTTAAAAAGATGAAACGGTAAACGGTAATATCCGATTTCTGGAAACATTCCTTTGACCGAAAACAATTCAAATTCGTACTGTTTCGGGGTACTTATTCTCCGATATTCCTTTAAGTAATTCAGTAAATAATACTCTTTTACACTTTTGGAATCTGGGGATGTACCAAAAATCAATCTATGTATGCAAAGGAACACTTCGTAATAATATGGGTTTACTGAAACAGTACGTCCATGCAGTGTTACTTCGCCATTCTTCCAAAAATCTTTTAGCACATCTTTGAGAAAATCTTTATTACTAATGTTGTCCCAAATGATCAGGCATTTACTGAGTAGACTTGTGTCGTGTTCATTATGAATATGTCGACAACCTAATTCATCACAAAATATCTTAAACTTCAACTCCCATGTTGACAGCAAAGATATTAATTGTAAAGACAACCCATCATTCATTGAAACCTCAAGTGCGCGACAAAACTCGATCAGTCTTTCACTAGTGGTATCTGGATGTTGCTTTAAAATATAAAACAGTATAACTTTAACATCCCAGGTTTCTTCATTGTTTTCAGGAAGTGCTATGTCCGACATATTAATATTGAATTTCGATTTTAGTATGTATCGTGGAGGTTTTACAGCATTACCTCCATGCAGATTGGTTTCAAATGATAGCGATCGGCGTATTATGGGATTGGACAAGTACCCTGTTAGCTTAGGAGGTAAAGATTCTCCTTGTCCTCTCAAAATCTCCATTATGTAATACTCCTTTTCGGAATCATCTGAATTATTTAGGAGAGCCAGTAAAACTGTTGTCAACACTTCATCTAGTTCTTGAGCAGCTACTACTTTTGATAAAAGCTTTTTAGTAATTTCATCTTTCATTGCTATTAAGTCTTCGCCAAATAATCCATCATTGGAATCACCAAGAATCTTTGATAGGATTCTGAACGGTATGTAATCACACATACCATGCATATTATTAAGGTAATTTTTATGTGATTTTTGGCAAGAAATACAGTAATCGATAAATTCATTGATAGCATTTCCTGATGATATTGGTAAAAACACGTAATTAAATTTCCAAGCTACTGTCAGATTTTTTATAGTGATGTTTGAATGTATTAATGCATTTAAAACCGACAAGCCTGTTATCAAATTGTGCAAATGTTCTTCGTTGCATTTATTTATGAGCTCAATGAGTATATTAAATGCATCTTGTAATAAAATTGCATTTTTGCCATCCTTAAACTGAGTTAACACCCTGTCTAAATTATTTGATTCTTCTTCTGATGTAATTAAAAGTTCGACTAAGTTTCGAACTTCATGAACCGCGGATACGCCTCGAAGCAACGCTATCGGAGAAGATGGCCGAGTTAGTGACGGTGCGAGTCGCGTTATAATACCAGAGCGCCCTGCGCCTTTGTTTACGCTTGAATTTATTTTATTTGTACATATATCTTCCTTGTACAAGTTATTCACATTCAATTCAATGTTGTACGAGTTTTTCAAATGATATAAATTATCAATGTTGTTAATCTGAATTTCAGTTAATAAGTGTGTGCCCTTCATAAAATCGATGTAGTTTCGTTCAATGTTCTTGTTGCTCATATTGTTTCCGTTCATTACTTGTTCGTATTTTATCATTATGGTTTTCACTAAAATATTTTTTTCTTTTGTAGGTAGGTTGTCGCAATAATCCAAGGCTGATTTGGTGTCATTATCTTCTAGACATTTATTTACGTACAATACATTACCAAAGTTTGCATAATTTGACATTACCATAGTTATGGCTTTGAGGTCATTAAGATCCACCACTGAGCCTCTAACAACACTGTGAAGCACAAGCATGTAATCAGTGCATGTTAAAGGAAAGTTATATTTTTTTAATACAACTTTTAAATTTGCGTAGTTAATCTCTTTTTGGATTTCTTGAGCAATAATCAAATCTGGACCAGACACTGTAAAATCTTTAGATGCAGTTGCTGCAGCATTGACTGCTAACTTGCTGACAGTAGGATTCCATGGTACTTCCAATGTTTTAAGCACATGAAGTAAACACTCTAGCTTATTTTTTGGAGAGTGAAAAGCTGCAAGTATCAGTTCTAGGCGATTTCCATCAACTACACCACCACTGCTAGCAGTGTCAGTCTCAACAAAAGATGTTAGAACTTCATCTGTATCAAACAAATGCCTAGTGGCATATGTAGGCAAGTAATCTTGCAAAAAGGCTTCCAAATCTTCTGTATAGCAACGGCGCAACATTATGAGAGCAATCTCGTTTGGCTTTTGGGAACTAAGTTCACTAAGTAAAAGATTTATTCTGTACTTTTCTTTCAGCTCCATTATGTAATTAATTCTATCTTTAAGGATATCTAAGTCATCCATTGAAATTGGTCTGACACAGATTACTTTCAATGATGATTCCAGCACAACCATAATTTCTTCTATGAATTTGATCCCTATTTTAGGCCAATATGCTGAACTTTCCAAAATGAAAATCCTCTCCATTGCCCATCTTACGAATAAGTCTATGTAGAATGGATTTTGCTCTAAAATATGTGGTGCAAAATTTTTTAACCACATTATTATGGACCCCATCTTGGCATTAGAAGGAATTGAAGCCAATATTTCAATTACTTCATTTGGACTGGTTGATAATTTTACTGCTGTGTATTTAAGCCAACACATTGAAGCAATATCTAAATCCAATTTTGAAATAAACATGATACACAATTCTTTTACATTTTTGCTGAACATGTTCACACCTTCATAAGTGGTATTTGCTCTAAACTGTAGGTATTCTAGCAAATCTGTTTTGATAATTATATCTGCAATTGTGCGAGTTAGATTTTCATCATTATTTGAGCATATTCGTTTTTGAATATGATACAAGTATGGTTTGAAAATGATGTGATGTTGATAAAGTTTTATAGCTGTTTCAGTGAGGAAATACAAATCATCAATACTTTCAAATAATGATTGCAATCTAGGGTTTGCTTTGTCACCTGTACTTGATAAAATAGTTTCAAGTATTGAATTCAGCTCAGCCACTAGTGCATCCTGAGAAGATACTTTTTGAGAGATGTTGAGAGCTTCCAGGTCATGTCCATTTTCTGTACTCAATGATGTAGATATTCTGCCACAGCATAGGAATACCTGGAAATAAAACAGCACATAAAATCTATAACCTGTAGCTTAAACTGTACGAGGTATATAATAAATAAATAATGCTGGTCAATTCACACAGCATCATCTAGCTCCAAGGTAAGCAGAGCTTGTGTTATGTTAATTTGTTGGGAACAATGATTTGTACAATATATTAGATTCGATGCGGGTGAAGACTGTATGATGCTAATAGTAGCTGAATAAGGCATTGTTTTCTAATGCTGCATGCTTGCATATAATGTTGTCAACATTCGAAAATATGGTTTAATTCGGCTACGATTACTGTCACAATGGTCTTCCCCCATGTGGGCTCTTACCCTGACATACCATAAATAGCGAAATAATAATGGTGAAAATAAAAAGATTGTTTACCCCTTCTTGGTTGCTTGCAAGGTAGTAGAACACATTTTTGTGTACTACAACTGGAACATAAGTCTTCTGGTTTTCAAATTCAAAAACAATACTTGAATTTTCTAGATCCAAGACCCATATTTTTGATTTATCAGCCAATATAAGATGATCTCCCCAATTCAAGACATGTTCCAAGGAGACACTTGAATACAAAATCTCCCTTTGTTTGGTTATGGGGCATATGGAGAGAATATTTCCCTCTTCAATGGTAATCTGTAATCCATTATAAGAATTGCTTGATTCTTCAAATGATCCTTTCTTCAAGGTGATACAAAGCTCTTCACAGCCATCTCTTATTTTCTCTGTGAGCTCCTCTGTACTCAAAGGGTTTAATAATTCTTCTCCACTATCAGATCTAAAGAGGAAGTAGTTGTTAGTCACTTGATGGAACTTTATTTTTGAGTAATTTGCTATGGTAAGCTTTAGCTGTGAGCCGTTTAGCAGGTCTGTGACCACGATTTCACCAGATTCTAGTATTATCCACAAAATATGATCCTGAAGAGCAGTGTCTGTGATTTCTTCATTGAGATTGAATATTTGATCTTTTACTACGTTTCCTGTATCTTGAAGGTCCGTTATTCGAAAGCACTTGAGATTTTCAAACAACACTAGTTTGGGGTAGAAAAACTTAGCTCTTAGTGAATTTGAGTTACTAGTCTGATTTATCTTTTTAATTTGGGATAGAATAACAGTCATTGTAGATTATTTGAGAATAAATTGTGCCAAGGAAACAATTACTTTTTGTTTTAAAATTGTAACCGTTGATCGACAAAGGAAGGATGAATGACGTTTGCTGTTTGTTTTGAACGGGACTGACATCTAGCCGGGTGCTCGCGCGAAAAAAAGCTTTTTCACACGAGTGAAAAATGGCGAAGAAAAAAAAAAACTTACTGGTTAGATACTCGTCGATAGATGGCACTTACTTTCACGCGCGACGGATCTTCATGTTCGTTCTAAAAGGTTCTTTATGATTGACCTATAAGTGTGATAAGTTCTAGGCGTAGATTGTTGGCTTCTTCCTCCTAGGGTTCATAGCATGGCCCAAGAATACGATGGAGTATATGGAGTACGAACTACCTACCTAATTATAATTACCCATCAGTATCCCTAGTAGGTATATCTGTGATAGAGATCATATTAGTCAATAAAAAGCGATTTAAATTATTTTGAAAGAATTTATTTTACATCACTTCTGTTTAGTCGGTCTATGCCGTCTTTTTAATTCAACAGACTTTTGTACTTTATTGTTAATTTCTGATTGAATTACATATTTTGTTTCGCTCATAGCATTTTCGTAACTTTCATGCAAGCCATTCAACATTTCGGGATTGACTTCCTGAGATGGAATTTCGGACTTGCCACATGACTTCAAGAGATCCTGTAAAAAACCGCAACTATGTAAAGTAAGAAGTACCTACGTATAAGATAAATAAAGGATAAAATGCAATAAGTAGGTAATATAGTGGTTACTATTTAGATATAAATAAATAATACTGGACAATTCGTACAGCATTATCTAGCCCCAAGCTAAGCAGAGCTTACAGATATACCTTGAACAAATGCACTTGATTGGGAAGAAGCATTGTAATGGCCTGCCCTTCGCGTCCAGCTCGACCCGTTCTGCCAATCCTGTGTATGTAGGTCTTTATGTTTCTTGGAGGGTCATAAGAAACTACATATTTACAGTCTGGTACATCAATACCTCTTGCTAGTGCATCTGTGCTTATCAACCTGGAATGTCAAATTCATGATTTTATTCAACACTCAAAAGAGGATGAATCATGGTGGGAGAAAGGGTGAATGCACAACTTACACATTGATTTCTGATGTAGTAAACTTTCTAAGCACTGTCTCTCTTGTTTGCTTATCCAATGCAGCTGACAATTCTGCAACCTTAATCTGGCCCTTACCCCAAGCATTGAGAAGTACTGCAAGCCTGTGGGCTGACTCTGCAGCATTTGTGAAGCACAGCACCTTATCCCATTTCTGGTCAACCAAGAAATGATACAAAATCAGTGGTTTATTCTCTGCTTCACAAGAAACCATACTTTCTGATAGCTCTGAAGGTGTAGCATACAGCCTGATTTGATCTTCATCATCAAATCCAGTTGCTGTAGCTGCTGAAAATAGTTTTGGTTGGAACAGCCCCCATTGATCAAGCTTTTCTGGGTCCTGGGACAGAGTTGCAGAGAAAAGCAATTTCTGAGGAGAACTCTTCTGTTCAATTAGATTGGACCAACATAGATTTGAACCTTTGCCTGCTATGAGCTCAGAACCCAATTTAATGTTTCTCTCAACATGATAAAGCCAGTCATTTTGTATGTGATCCATTATTCTGTCAGCTTCATCTATGACTAGAAATTTTAGATGCTTTAATGAAAACCCTTCAGTGTTTTGCAAATGCTCTACTAGTCTTCCAGCAGTGCAAACAACAATGTCAACTTCACTGACCCATCCTGAAGATTCAGCTGAAATCATGAATATATATTTATAGCAACTGTATGAAGATTGCTTTGTTCCATTCTCATCTGTGATCTGTCTTCTGACTATGAACTTTGGTGTAGGTGAGAGAGAAATGTATGTAGAACACACAATAATAGGTACATAATTTATTATAAAGTAAATCATAATTTGCCAAGAAAGTGATCTTACTGTATCTGACAATGTTGTGCTGTTCTTGCTGCAAGGGTGTTGAACCACCCAAAAGTGCAACTTTCAATGATGTTTTAGTACAGTATTTCTTGAACACTTTGGCTACTTGTGCTGCTAACTCCTGAACGGGCAAGACTACTAATGCTTTCACTTCACAACCTATTTCATCCATAAGAATCTGAAACAGAACTTAAATTATGACTAAACTTTTATAATTTCTGTAGGCGAGTGCATTTCGAGATGAATAAATACATCTCTCTTTTTTAATACTTACCTGAATGATTGGTAGTACAAATGTCAATGTTTTTCCACTGCCTGTTGGAGCAGAAACACAAACATCATGTGGCTGCAAGGGAAATGGTGCTTTATTTTCTTTGATAATGAAAGGAACAACATCCTTCTGAACAGGGAACAGATGTGTGACTCCTTCACTCCTTAGTGTGGCCTTCAAAGTGTGATGCAACCAAGGCTGGTCTTCCACTAGGCAGTCCAAGTTTTTCAGGTCAGTAGAAATGCTGTCAGAATTTGAAAGCCAGTAGGGGAGCACCCTTGATACCTGAAAATATTTTTTGTGTAGAGAGTAGCTTTTGTACTTGTCTCATAGACTACATTTGAGTAAATTAAGTTACAAGTTTTTATTGCATACATTTTATTACATAGATCTTACAAATAGTATAAAGATAAAGTTCAACATAAATCCTGCAATATCACTACAATTTTGCATAATTACCTTAGGCTTCTTTTCAAACTCCTTAATGCCTAAAACTTTAAATTCATGGGTCAATTTATCCTTAGCTTGTTTTTTTTGTTTAGGCGCTTCAATATTTTCATTAATAGGCTCAGGTTCATTTTCCGTTGCCTCTAGGTCACTATCTTGATTGATTACAATTAGTGTCTCAGTGGCTTGTTTCTTTATTGAATCAGCATCTGAATCCAATGATTTATTTTTGTGCAATGTCCTCTTTCTCTCTTCTATCTTTTGCTTCAGATTTTCTAAATGTTTGATTTCATGGTCTATGTCAATTTCTTCATCAGAATCCCTATACCTAAAAGAATCAATTCTATGAGAGCAAGAAGAGATCACGGAACAGAAACACAAAGTAAATATATCACAGTGATGTGTTATCATGACACTGTAACAGGTACAATAAATTAGTATCAGTTTGAATTGAATTGTATCTATGTAGGTATGTAATGAGAAATGAATAAGCATGCTGCTGTTCTCACAGAGTTGGAGAGGTTGCTTGCGCAACAAGAGTAATAAAATAAAATATTAAGAGCGTGCAGCTTTGGAAATGTGGAGAAGTTACCAAGTAACCAAGAGCAATATTTAGCTAGTCGATTTATGTAGTTTGTTACCTATTTATCACAAACAAGTCCATGTTACAATAAGTAAAATTACACTTGCTTGTTCGATTACAGAATTAAATGCATTGTATGAGAAATTGAAAAAGTAAACACCTCGCTCGATCGATCCCTAAGATCGATCCACACAACTCACAACTACACGTGCGTGTTTGTGAAGTTGGCATTTACTGAATTGACATGACAGTTTCATGAAAATGAATATCGTAAACCACCATCTGCCACCACCTCTGTGAAGTTGGCCGCCAGACTTTGTCTTTTTGAAACTTCGATATTGCTAATCGTTTGAGAATCGTTTGAGAGAGATTGAGAGTTCATCAACATCGTTTGAGAGTTATTAATTTTTATGTAAAAACCATTTAAAATTTTTGTGTGAACTTGGCCGTCATTCCGGCAAAAATGTACTTGGACGTTTAGTTTTTGTTTCATTTGTTTGAGAATCGTTTGAGAGAGATTGAGAGTTCATCAACATCGTTTGAGAGTTATTAATTTAATTATTACAATAAATAATCATTTCTGAAACAGAAATTTTGATTTTCCCCGCCAATTAGTGCACTTCCGGTCTGCGGCGCAGGCGCAGTGGATGAAGGCAGTGCTGCCAGATCAAAAAACCTATAAGACAGTTTACACTTGCAGTGTATGGCACTGCTTTGGAATTCAGGCTTTATGACTTTTAAATAAATCAAGGTAGAAGGATTAGTGAATTTCCGCTAATTTAGCCCACATGGAGGCAATCTTTTGTGAGAGATACGCCACGCCTTATTAGATATTTCGTACTACGTACATACAACTACATGTTCCTTTACTTATTATCATATTATTATGGCGTAGGTAGCGGCACGACGGCGGCGCGTAGTATTGCCGAGCCGTGTGATAATGTTTGGTAATTTCACTCGGCCAGTATGAATTTCCGGTCTCAATGATTCTCTTTGGGCTGTATTTCGTTCCGTATTGAATGAAGCTTGACATTGGTGCAGCCAATGGGCGTTAAGATAATTCGGCTTTGAAGGATAGAAGCGTAGATGGAGAATTTACTCTAAGGATAGAAGCAACGAATGAGACCGAAGTCTTGTGTACACCCGTGTGTTCATTAAGCACGCGGGGCTTTCAAACTTAGTGAACACCCGTGTGTGGAGTAAACAGGGTTAGAGGTACTTTTGGAGCAATTAATTCAATTATTAATAAAACTATTACTATAAACATATAATTTTCGTATATTTTTTTTACAAAAAATCTACATAATTTAACTATTTCTCCATTGTTTCAAACTTTATTGTAACATGAGTTCATAGAAATATATCTAAAATTTGTGGAAAACTTCTTTTCTGGTAGTTTAATTCCCAGAACGCAGAAAATATTAGAATTTCGTGCGTATCTGATTTCGATTTCGAGCCTCGGCCAGACATATCCGACCTATCGTGATCGTGAATAGGTTTGTTTCGCTTGTGTCTTCCTAACTTCCTATTAAGTTAGATTTTTTCGAAAGGGCAAGAGCGTGTAAGGAATTGGAAATTTGTTTAGCAATAACTATCATAAATTTTAAGTGTAGATAATTTTGTGGTAAACTATAAAGTATTCAAATAATATATTCATTAACTACTAAAAAGTAACAAACTTGATTTCCTACTTGTTCACTACTCAAATTCGAATAACAAATAAGTTTTATGAATATGCAAAAGTTTTATTAATAATATTGGGTGTAGTAAGTATCTAAATTGATATTTTTATATTTTAGAATATTTGTCATGGATATTATATGATTATTTAAACATATTTCAAGGTATTAACTTGTGAAATGGTATTATGACTAGACTAGCTGGACTATGATTTTTCTTTTTTTTCTAACTTTCTCGCTCTACGATGTTTGGCGAACTTTAACGACGGCTGACACGATTGGTTTCAATGAATGTCAATGTCTTTCTATGACGTCTATTCCCACTCATTCTTTCATTCACACTTTTACTCTCTCTTCTTCACTGCGCCTGCGCCGCAGACCGGAAGTGCACTAATTGGTGGGGAAAATCAAAAATGCTGTTTCAGAAATGATTATTTATTGTAATAATTAAATTAATAACTCTCAAACGATGTTGATGAACTCTCAATCTCTCTCAAACGATTCTCAAACAAATGAAACAAAAATTAAACGTCCAAGTACATTTTTGCCGGAATGACGGCCAAGTTCACACAAAAATTTAAAATGGTTTTTACATAAAAATTAATAACTCTCAAACGATGTTGATGAACTCTCAATCTCTCTCAAACGATTCTCAAACGATTAGCAATATCGAAGTTTCAAAAAGACAAAGTCTGGCGGCCAACTTCACAGAGGTTCTGCCACCATCGGAATAACACGAAGACCTTTTTGGTTGGAGTCAAACAACTTCAACTTTTATCTGGCTATCAGTGTCATCATGACATGACATGCCATTTTCTTCTCGCTTGTGCATTTTACAATGAAAGAAAAGATCCCCTGCATTTTACGCTCTCAACCTCAACAAGGAAATGAAAAAAAATCTCGTATCCTGCGGATTTTTCAAATATTTTCTGACTTTATTGTGATTTTTGCCAAAAGTATGGGGCGGGTCTCGATAAAAATACTTATAGTTAACTGAGTGTTGTGTAAACTGCTACATGTTTTATCCGCATCTGTTATGATGAACCGAAAGGCCAACTTCTAATATTATTTTGTGTATTTTGAACTCGAAGTTGTTAGCACATTATCATAATCGTTTACAAATGAAATGCAATATAAGAGAACTTGCTCTCATGAGCGATCAGCCTTGTATTATTGAAGGACGACTTAACTATAAAAAGGTTTCCAATGGAAGCTATCGACATCAAGCAGGTCAGTATTATTTCATGCAATTACGTGTGCTGGTAATCCCTGGTGTATTATTTTTAGACTGTTTTCCTGTCGTTTGTGTTGTTCATACTGCAAATTAACCTTGATATCTTAGCTATCCTTAGCCTATATGGAAAGTGTTTACTTTGTATAGTAGGTACCTAGGTTGTAGTACTAGCTTATTTATTACTCTAGAAAGTCCTTGTAATAAACATTGTCATTTTTATGAAAATAGCTGGATTATTCTTTTTAATGCATCCTGTAATTATTTAATTCGAGAATAACTTCCAGTTGACAAAATATGAAACAGAATGTAGCATGCAATCACACTAATAATATAAATGTGAAAGTTTGGATGTTTTGTTATTGTTGTACACGTTGTAATTGTAAATATTGGTATTCTAAGCTATGAAATGTATTTAAATTTCATAAGCTAGCAATAAATAACACAGATAACATTCTTATTTTTCAGTATTCAAAGAAAGATGGTTCAGGCTCATAAACAACTATCTTTTCTATTTTAAAATAAGTGATGTGGGAAAATTCGATACCAAAAGCCCTGCTGGAATGTTTGTTATGGAAAACTCGTCAATACAAATGGAACATGGACTGAGTCTGCCTTTCTCATTTTCAATATCATTCATGTGAGTATTTGGGTTGATATGCAATTAACCACTCAAGTAATCTTTCGAAAATATGCCTATATCAAGATTTCTTTAGTCATTGATTACTGTTTATCAGTGATAACATGGTACCTATTAGTTTTGACTGTGAAAAAAATAATTACCCAACACCAGCAATGCAATACTACAAAATTTTGTTTTGTATCAAGGCTACATCTAATCTAAACTGGGTTTTAAAGCCATGGATATTTTTTGTAAATAAAAGGGTTAAAAAATCAAACAAATATTGGTCGATAATATTTTCCGACCATGGGCAAAAATAAAAAATGTGTATATGCAAATATGCGTATTTGCAGTGTGTTTTTTTAGTTATTGCCTTGTTGTTTTCTGTCATTATTATCAGCTTTTATAAATTTTTCATTCAGAAATGTTCTAGAAACCAAAACGAGTATAACTAAAAACATTGCTTGGTACTGGTTTTACAACATGCTTTGTAAAAAAACAAAACAAAATACTGCTTAGGGTTCCGTACTCAGAGGGTTAAACAGGACCCTATTAGTTGAAATTTTCACAGATGATGTATTTTTGTTGCTGCTATGACAAAAAATACTAAAACACAATAAAATAAATATTTAAGGGGCTCCTTTTTTGGCTCGTTTTTGCTCGATATTGGTTACAGCAACAGGTTGACGCTTCAAATATTCACAGAATATTTAGTTATGTATTCACTTTAAAATAAATAAATAAATTAAAATAAAACAAATATATGTATAAGGGGGGCTCCCATACAACAAACGTGTTTTTTTGCCGTTTTATAGATAATTGTACGGAACCCGTGCGCGAGTCCGACTCGAACCTGGTCGGTTTTTTATTTATTCATCATTTTAGTGTAAAAACACTGATTCAGCCCTAGGCATCGAAACCATTTAAAAAAAAAAGTAGCTTAGATATCATTCTAGATCCAGATCTTAGTGTGCAAGATTTCCGCCCGTTAATACGGGTTTTGACGTTCAAACATCTTCACAGAGATGACAGAAAACAAAACCACAAACTTTCATCTTGATAATATTACCTACTAGCTGTTGCTCGCAGCTTCGCACGCGCTTTTCAAGTAGCCTATGTCGGTCCCCGGGATATGATTTACCTCCCTGCCAAATTTCATTAAATCCATTCAGCCGTTTAGGCGTGAAAAGGTTACAGACAGACGGACAGAGTTTACTAATATTAGTATGGATAATAATTATGATTTGCTGTGTAACTGACAAAGCTTCTTTTGAAGAAAAAAAAATACAATTGCTTAGTAAAAAATGTTATGATTCCAGAGATGAACCCGAGAAACGTCACATATTTGCAGCGCGCGCCGAAGACAATGTTGTGCAGTGGGTAATCAAACTACGAGAATGTTCTTACGAGTACTTACGGTGCAGGCTCCATACGCTCCAGTCAAAAGTCTACTCTTTAACTGGAAAGGTACATGATACTCATCACATTAGGTTATCCTATTTACTTATTTATATAAGTCATCAATGATTGATTACTTATTAAGGCCCGTATTATGAAAGCTTCCCCAAGCATTACTTAAGCAGTCATTACGTGATCTCTACTCAAGCGTTAATTACTCAAGTAATGCTTGGTAACCGTTCAATAATATGTCTAAGCAGTTACTCGAAGGCGTGGACGGAGGAAATCCGCTCTTGACGGCTACTTGAGTGAGTGTAGATTTTGACATGAGCTCCCAAGCATTGTTTGAAAATTAGTATTCACTCAAAACTAGACATAAGCATCACTCAAGCAGAGCTCGATGACTGAGCATGCTTTCATAATACGGGCCTTAAAGTGTAAATAACTTTATGACTTAAGGGGATGCCCTGTCTATGATAATTGATCATCAATCATCATAGTAGGCCTCCCCTAATGAGCGCCGCGCCGTTTGTGCCCTGTCTTCAGCTTGCCACATCCAGCATTTGTCTGCAGTTCCACCTGGACTGATATGTAAAAGATGACCCCCATGGTTAGCAGAGCTAGTGTTATGGGTACTAGATGACTGATATACATAAAACAATAATACATTATATAGATAGATATTTTTTGTTAAACCAGGAAAACACCCAGAACATTCGGAACAAATATTTGCAGATCGACTTTTTGGTCCAAGGCGGGAATCGAACCCACAACCTCCTGCGTCGCAGGCGGACCTTCGCCTATCGTGCCACATCAGTCGTCATCGGTCAAGGGGTCATTCCATTGTGACGGGTGGGACATTCTAACTCCTTTTTGCTCAAACTTCAAGTAATTTCTCAAAAACTACCAATGCTATCAGTTTCAAAATAATGTCATAACATAACCAGATAATAGCTTTATATGAAAACATATAAATGTAGTCCTGAATTACACAGTTGACTCAGTAAATTGACATTAACTAAGTGTGACGGGTGGGACACCCATGACACCCACCTATCTAAGTGGATGGCTTTGCTTCCCAAATTAAGACAAACCATCAACATTTTGTTAAGCAGCTTTCTCATATGTTGTAGCTAGAAAGATAAGGTCCCATTTTAAATTAAATTACCATTATTTTATTTGAAAATTATCGAAATAATGCCTCATACAGTTTGTGACGGGTGGGACAAGTAACAATTACGTGCGATTATTTCAAGTCTACGACATAAATCTCGCAAATAAAACACACACACCTGCTTAGACAAGCATATTAATTATGCACCTGGATAGAAACACTCTAACAAAAGTTATAAAAACGAAAAAAAGTGGTTTTAAATTTTTTTGAAACTAATTGGAAAAAAATCTTCTGAGGTCAGTCCACATCGAAATATAACTGTAAACAAGTATTTCTCACGTGAATTTAGCTATTTTCCCGACGTTTCAGCTGGTTTAGTCAGTCCATGACCACGTCTGAGCATAAATCTTCTGAATGGTCGAAAAAAATGGATATAAACGTGATAAATTCCCGTTAATCATAATATTATTACTAAAACTATATTTATGTGTCATAATCAAACCACTTTAACGCAGTAAATCACGAATTCATCAAGGCTTTTTTTGGTCCCACATGCCGTTGTGACGGGTGGGACACCGTTTTTAATCTCAATATTTCGTTAAGTATTTACCTGCGCAATGTTCCATGTAGCCAAAACCATTACACATAGCATAATTGTTACTTTTGCCAAACCGGAAGACCAAAGATGCTATATTTTTAGCTCAGGATAAAAAAGACTATGTTTTGCTGTGACGGGTGGGACACCCAATAAGCATTTTGTTGATGCTTTATAACTTCTCAACAAAATTACTCTCATATAATAACTTGCCGCTGTTTTAAACGCCTTGAATTGTATTTGTCTTAAGTCGAATCGCCTTTTACAGTAATACATTAGAAGGCAAAGAAAAGTATTACAAACATGAAGAAAAAATACCTTACCACAGGCAATCGCGCTACAGCTGTGTTCAAGATCAATCAAAACTACGAAAATCGCAAAAACATTTAAAAAATTGGTCTATTCCTATTGAATCAATTCATTGGCTTTGCTGTAATGACATATTCAAGTACAAATTATGTAATTTATTATTTTGACCTGGGGTGTCATCTTCGCTGGAATGACCCCAAGATGAAAACTAAATTTGTGGATAGTTTTTACACGGAGTGTTCTACATTCTTTTATACTTTTATCCTGTTAAGATTTTATTTGTTTGTCTGTATTATTTTGTTCGAAAATGAATACCTATTTTTTTCAATCAGAGCTTTCTCTTTCCTTGTGCTATGTTTCTTATATTGAATTGATAGCATTTTATTTTTATTTTCAGGATCCATTATTACTAGTCCCAAGAAACGAGGGTGCATGTCTATGGGCACCAGCGGTTCCCTTCTCTACAATACCAGCGTGCTCAGTCAACAACAGCGCATTTAGCTGCCACTTGCATACCTCAAACGGTGCTTTCACCCTTGAACGCAGCAAATCAGATGTTCAAGCCCACAGGCATTTAAAAACCGAGTTTTCTAAAAAAACTACTTTTTACACAAACGAGAATGCTAACAGTGTAGAGTTCAAAAATACTACATTTTATATGGATGGAAATGAGGAGAGAAAAAAGTCGAAGCAAACTTTTGCTTTGGAAAGGAGTAAAACGTCAGCTTTGATGCCTGACAGCGGACAGCACGCGAATAGTTCGATATTCGACAGTAGACCGCAATTCTCTCGAGCTGCGCCCAGTCCACCTGTCCGTAAGAAATTATCACCCAACGTCAGACGCTTAGAGAGGGACGACGTTAAACTATTGAATGAACAAAGCAAGTTCCTGGGTTCCACTGGAATATTAGATGCGGCGCCAGAGAAGCCTAAAAGAAAAATCTTACCAAAAAATGTAGAGACCAGCACTGCCTCCTATAGCCAAGAAAATATAGCGTCCAGTGAAGATCTTATACAATTTTGATATTAAGGTAAGTAAGTAGACGCTAGAATGTGATCCCACCTTTAATATTATGCCCTAAATTATAGATTTTTATAATTCTGCATTGGGTACTTCTTGCCTGAAATTACAAAGTATTAGGAAAGTAACTTAAGTTATTTCATACACATATTTTTAGAAACATAATCGAGGTTCAAAAGCTTTGACTTGGAGCCGAAAAATAGAGTTCAAAACGAACAACACCTTTTCGACCTATTTTACTATAAGTAAACAAGCATAAGCTACTAATTTATTGGTTCAATTAATGTTATGTAATTTAAAGCTTATTACAGTCATCTAAAAATGTGATATACGTAGTTTTACGTGATTTTAAAATAGTTGCGAATAATCTCTCTCCTTTAGGAACAAATGTAATAGATAACCTAGTGTTTGTACTACTCTTTTTCTTAAAAGTTAATATTAATAGAGGCTCGTCAACATTTTAAGGTAACCAGCTTACTTGTATGGTTTATTACCTCTTAAAAGGTATAAATATTTTTTTACGTTGTTACCTACTGTAAAAAAGTTGTTACCATCCTACAAGCCACAGCAACATTATGATCGAAGGTTCTGCTAGGTTTCTTACATAGAAACCTTGATAAGGTCGCGGTACTTATCAGCATTTAAACAGCCTTATCTTAATTTTGCTATGACTAACGTCACCCGACAACATCGTCATTGTCGTTCAATCTATTTAGGGGTCGAGTTTCATTAAAAGTTTGCGATGCTATCTTGATACGGCCATTGGCAGAATAGGGTAGTTTCTAAAATAAAATCTAATTAGTCCGCCGTCAGTTTGATTATCAGAAGATATTGGAAACGTAATTTCTTTCTTTTGACAAATAGAAAAAAAATTAAGGTATAGTCAGTTAAAGTTCCACGTAATGTCACGCCGGGCGACACTTTTTAACGACTTTGCGACGTCAGGAGTTTGACGCTTTGCAGCGCGACAAAGATACAGCGCGCTGTATGATTCTCATTTTTGGTTGACAAAAGAAAAAATACGTGTCCAAAAATATCTTCTGTTAATCTAACTGATGGACTAATTAGATTTTTTTAAACCTCTCTTGCAAAACGCCGCTGTTTTCCAAGAAGTTGCAGTTAAGGGGGTCCGTTGTGGAAATCAGAAATTACAAAAACCCGAAGAAATGTTGAGCGCTGCGGAGCTAATCTCGCGAACCACCATAAGGGGCAAATTCCATTAAAGCGAAGCAAAGCTGATTTTTGTTGCAATAATTAATAGCATGGTATAAAAATTTCGTCACATTACCGAAATAACATAACCTATCTGTGACATTACTACTATCACAAAATATACGAGATTAATTTATTGTTGGGTCATTCCATTGTGACGGGTGGGACATTCTAACTCCTTTTTGCTCAAACTTCAAGTAATTTCTCAAAAACTACCAATGCTATCAGTTTCAAAATAATGTCATAACATAACCAGATAATAGCTTTATATGAAAACATATAAATGTAGTCCTGAATTACACAGTTGACTCAGTAAATTGACATTTACTGAGTGTGACGGGTGGGACACCCATGACACCCACCTATCTAAGTGGATGGCTTTGCTTCCCAAATTAAGACAAACCATCAACATTTTGTTAAGCAGCTTTCTCATATGTTGTAGCTAGAAAGATAAGGTCCCATTTTAAATTAAATTACCATTATTTTATTTGAAAATTATCGAAATAATGCCTCATACAGTTTGTGACGGGTGGGACAAGTAACAATTACGTGCGATTATTTCAAGTCTACGACATAAATCTAGCAAATAAAACACACACACCTGCTTAGACAAGCATATTAATTATGCACCTGGATAGAAACACTCTAACAAAAGTTAAAAAACGAAAAAAAAGTGGTTTTAAATTTTTCGAAACTAATTGGAAAAAAATCTTCTGAGGTCAGTCCACATCGAAATATAACTGTAAACAAGTATTTCTCTCGTGAATTTAGCTATTTTCCCGACGTTTCAGCTGGTTTAGTCAGTCCATGACCACGTCTGAGCATAAATCTTCTGAATGGTCGAAAAAAATGGATATAAACGTGATAAATTCCCGTAAATCATAATATTATTACTAAAACTATATTTATCTGTCATAATCAAACCACTTTAACGCAGTAAATCACGAATTTATCAAGGCTTTTTTTGGTCCCACATGCCGTTGTGACGGGTGGGACACCGTTTGTAATCTCAATATTTCGTTAAGTATTTACTTGCGCAATGTTCCATGTAGCCAAAACCATTACACATAGCATAATTGTTACTTTTGCCAAACCGGAAGACCAAAGATGCTATATTTTTAGCTCAGGATAAAAAAGACTATGTTTTGCTGTGACGGGTGGGACACCCAATAAGCATTTTGTTGATGCTTTATAACTCTCAACAAAATTACTCTCATATAATAACTTGCCGCTGTTTTAAACGCCTTGAATTGTATTTGTCTTAAGTCGAATCGCCTTTTACAGTAATACATTAGAAGGCAACGAAAAGTATTACAAACATGAAGAAAAAATACCTTACCACAGGCAATCGCGCTACAGCTGTGTTCAAGATCAATTAAAACTACGAAAATCGCAAAAACATTAAAAAAATTGGTCTATTCCTATTGAATCAATTCATTGGCTTTGCTGTAATGACATATTCAAGTACAAATTATGTAATTTATTATTTTGACCTGGGGTGTCATCTTCGCTGGAATGACCCTGTTGGAGATTGGTAGATTTTACCTACACATCTTCGCTCCGCCTGGTAAGAAATCGGTCCATAAGATATATACTATGTAAAAAAACTAAAAGTCCATACTCAAGTCTACACAGATCACATAATAGTTTGTATAACGTAAGCTAGTGTTAGATTGCTTGCTCTCAGTCATTAGCAGATCTGTGTCAATTTTTACCCGACTACCGACAGGGGAGGGTTATATGACTAAGGTCTACTAACTATTTGTAAAAGTCTAAGTAAATATTCTCATTTATCTACCTACCTTTAAGTTACAAGTCAGAAGCTTGACTAATAGTTTTCTCCTACTTTATTTATGTTAATATAATCCAGTTTTAGTTCTAAGGTCCAGTTAAAGTATCAGAAGATGAATATAATGATATTTTGAGATTACTTACTTTAGAATTATACTAGATTATAAATCTTTAATAAGGGTTCCACTATCCCTAATATCTCTAATATATTTGATGATCGTACTTCATAGCGAAGGGTGCTACATCGAAATAGCAATATTAAGAACAAATTTTTAATAATAGCAATTTTACCGCTGCGCACTATTTTTATATTTTATACCTATTTGACTATAAAACCTATGTGTTGAAAAGAGCGTGTGATGAATAAAAGACATATAATGTGTAATATATTTTTTTATTTGCTGTTACAAGCTTCCTGTTTCACATTACAATACAATATAAATACATTGCTTAATCCTATCACGACACAGTTAACATAACTGCGTCGATTACATTCGAGGCACACGGTTCTTAAAAACTATACAACATTGCAATGAATATTACGTATAAGGTTTTTCACAAAATATTTTGTTCGGAGATGGAAACATGCGTTACGTGATAAAGCTGTTCTAGGACTTCGCATCTCTTAGATCATTTTATCCAGCACATCTTCTATTTTTTTGCTGTGAAAAATATATACGTTAGCAAGTTATATTGATAATTTATACTATTATTATAAAAGCAAAAGTAGTTCTGTTTTTTACCTTTTCACGCCGAAACGGCTGAACGGATCTCCACAAAATTTGGTATTGAGAAGAGGAAGGGAAGGTTAAAGGCTACATTTATCTCAAAAAAGCGCATGCGAAACTGCGGGCAGAAGCTAGCAAGGTAATAAAATGTCCATAGGAGATGAAAAGAACATAAAGTTTTCAAAAAGTAATCGCACTGTAACTCCTATGATGTCAGCATTTTAGATCTAAAACAGAGATCAATATTAAAATATGATCAAAAATACTATGATAGGCACAATTTCAAATAATTACAACAATTTATATATTCAATCTACATAACGCCTGAGTCTATACTTATTCACCTATAAAATTATTATGTCGTTTATTGGTTCGTACATTTCACCATTATTCAGGCACTTGATCGTTTACACACAAAAATGCAATGCACCAGTACTGTAAGTTTACCTACCATTCATTTTACTTTCCATTGTACCATCGGTTACTTTTCAGTCCAGTATCATTTATTGCGACGGATTTTAGCTACTTTTTTCCATAAAAATGAAATTCTTCATCTAAAGAAGGGTTTCTCAGACCAGTAAAGTCTGTCTCTGTCCAGACCAGTAAAATTACGGGCGCTACATTCAGAAATACCTACACTACTCATAAGATCTGTAAGTACTACCTTTATAACGGCAGCTGCCGATTTGACTAATAACAACGGCTGCACTGAATATCGGACTACCATTGGAAGATTCCAAAATATAAACCCGCGATTTTGGAACGCTGAAAGACGAGGATGTTTGTCCACCAATCAGATCTCTCGTAGATGACGTGATAAAACACCTCGCAGTTCCGAAATTGGAGCTTAGTCGTGGTGACTGATGACCAGACGCTATTGGTGGGATGTTAGTTGCCGCCATAGTCGCGTAGCTCGCGGTTGCCGAGGTCATGTGGGGGACGGTAGTTGTGAAGCAGCTCCAAGGCATCTACGCCTCTGGCCGCTTCGCCACACTTCAGTTTCCGCATCAGTGCCAGCTGAAATCAAAGCATAACTATCAAAAAAACTGCATTACGAGGTTTTCTACGAGTGATTTGATTGACCTCCAATCCAAACATGTATTCATTGTCTTGATAAAAAAATACGAGGACGAAAAGATGATTGCCGAGAAAAGGAGTTCTCCTCGCGGTTCTTATAACTATTTCGTTCACCATTATTCTTAATATTTCATTTCAAATGTACGTGACTTGGTATAATGTTAATTTAGAAAATATGTAGGTAAATAAAACCCTAACAAATCCTTCACACAAATTATTGTTATACTGATTGCAGTACGTCTATTGTTCTGAATCTGAATGACTGTACCCACGGCGAATCCCATTATCTACGTGTGTTTACATCTCTTCAACCAAATGGGCGCCTTCTTGAATAATGTTAACTGAAGTGCCGTTGTGGAAATAAGTAGATTGTTTGGTATAGAATTAAAATAAATCCTGATAATCTTAGATGATATTCTTTAAGTCCAAAGTCCAATATAGTAACAACATTCATTACGTCAATCCTCACTAAGGTTTACTCTACAAGACTTCCGCCATAGAAGGTCATAGTTCGCCCTTTTCCCGTGTTTTCTTGATTATTTCGTCCAATCTATGAAGTCGGTTTTGTTTCGATATTCGCTACTTTGATACAACCATCTTTTTCTGGCCTACCGCTTCTCAAATTAATAAACATACTTTTCTCGTTATGCTTCTTCTCATCTTTTCATTTATTTCATTCAGAAAATAAATCACATGTTCTTATCCTGCGCGCGAACATAACTTGACATGCATGACTGTTACGGACATTTGGAATTCTATTCCAAGTTGAGTACATGAATTCGTTACATGAATTCGTTCTTAAATCTCACCTGTTCAGCGGAAACTTGCACGGGTTCTTTAAAAAGGATCCATGTGACAGATTCAGTGCAGGGTGGCGTGGTCAGGGATCCGGGGTAGGTCCAGTAAGCAGCACGCTTGGGCAACAGCTTGGCCGGGTCCAAGGGAGCAGAGAACGTCACCTTATCCCCCTTGTGGGTAATGTACGGCAGTAGTTTCACTACTTTGTCCAGTTCCTCGTGTTTGTTTCCAACCTGAAATGAAATCAATGCCGAAACGTTAGAAGTGTCTTTTTTAGTTCATGTTTGGTCTCGGTGATTGTCAAGGGCAGGGTATTCTCAAGGTTGTTAATGAAACAAAACAAAGTAAACGGATCAGCAGCTTCAAAAACAAAACAAAAAAACAATGAAGCGTTTAAACCATCCAAACCTGATTAGATTCGATTGAGTTCATCCACTGAAAACCTTTGTAGTGGGTTTCTCCTACTCTACATCAAAATATAGATCGTAATTGCTTATTAAATAAACAGATATAAAAGGAAGAAGCTCTATGTAATGAAGCCATTGTTCGGATCATTGTTACCTGATTCGTTGTAATGTATTCGAGTAATTAATATTGAAATATTGTGTTCAAGGTAACCTACCTATGTATTGTCTTCCTATTGTATTTAAATTCCGACCCAACAACGGTCGCTGAAACGTACTTGTTTGTGCATCACCGTTTTGAGCGAGCTAGCTAACATTCGAGACAAATAAAATAGGTACCAGTGCCTCTACACTTGGTCTGCCAATTGTCTGCCCCTGGGGCTAAGCTGCTCATGTATGAATCTTTGGTTTGATGAATAGACTAACATTCAGTAAGTCTTTTTACTAAAAACATCTACAGAATAATGATATGATCTACGTTGAATTTAAAATTTCTTGCAATTTTATAACTGTTATTAAAATTTTACTATAAAAACTTTCGTAGTGACGAATTCATTAGGATTGTAAGCGGGTTAACTACGAACCTAGTTAACCTAATGTTGGAATAACACCAACGTTTCATCCCTTAACGAGAAATATTTTCATCAGAAATTTTAATTTATGATTGTAAGTTACTACTTCATGTTTCGTTCTCACTTGACTTCTAACGTTTTAGGCACATACTTTGGTTTATGTTTATTATGGTAACATTACGTAATACCAATATGTACCAACAAGTAAAATTTATTTTAGTACGCACACGGCACGTGTGTTTGCACTTGCATTTTTATGCGAGCTAAAAGGATTTGTTGAAATTGAAAGGCTTCAATGACGCCACCGACTCAATGGCTGCATTATGCATTTCTTTTGAAGGATTTCTTTGAACGAGTTCGTTGGTTTAATTTTATTTTTTATTCGTTTTCCTGTTCGCTACTATGAAACCAATACCAGTTAGTAATTTTCCTCCTTTATTGGTTTCACTTTGACAACGTATAGGCACTTTAACATACTATGCGATTAACAGTAAGGTAAGGAGGTACCTACTTGATATAAAACATGTGTTGTGTAAGTCTTTTGAGAATTCCTTTATCATACTTTGGTACTCACATCACAGGTGCTTGAAGTTTAGTTAATTACTGGCACTTAACATCAGGTGTGATTGAGTTTCAACAAAGGTATTTCTCCTGATAAAAAATGACATTGATCCTACTACCTACAACCTCGGACGGAAGTCTAGTTTAACAGTACCTACCGTTGTAAATAGAGTCATTGTTTAGATGTGCCATTTGTTGTCCCAGTTATAAAGAGAGACCGATTTGTGACTGGTGTGAGCAGGGAACTTATTCGCTATGATCATAGCACGTGACGAACGCTCCGCGTTTTTATATCTCCATAAATTATGATGACAGCGTATTACGTATAAAGTAGACTACATTAGCTTGTAGAGCGCGTTTATTAGTTTTAGTTCGTATATAATTTTACGTTTTATTTTTGTCCTTTGTTTATGTATGTGTAATGTACCTACTATGAGGCCACCTTACGCACCACGGTCTCCACGCATCTGCTCTACCAGAGCAGCCTTATTCGTCTCTGTTCTGGCAAAATAAAAATTTTACTCTATCGCATCGTGCGTTATTGGCATGAAATCGCAAAGAATACGGCCCCAGGTCATAGCCCGTGGTCCGAAGAGAAAGTATTACGCGGAAGTCAGAGAGATTCTTTACGCTTACAAGCGCTCTTCGGTTATCTGTTATACTTATCTACCACTTTAGTTTCAATCTGAATTGTCTACTTTGAATGGATGCAAATTACCATGACTTTTAAAACCTCCGTCCTCCGCGATATCCACAACTAACGATTATTAACTTAAACTGAGTTGATATCTAACTATTAAAGTTATCTAACTTACATACGTCATTCGTTATTCAACCGAGCAGGTACGCTAAAGATTAAGTGCCTAGACGGAAATTTCTTACTGGCAATTAAGGTGGGGGCGCACCTCTAAGCTCCCATACAAACGTACTTTTCGATTCATTTGTAAATTACGTCCCCGATTTTAAAGAAAATTTTGGATAGGTACTTAATCGTATATGAAATAGCTATGTTTGAATCGTTTTAGTTTTTCAAAATACAAAATCATCATTAATTGAGAGCGAAAGTAATAACATCGCTTGAAAATGAAAATGAATTTTCGCACTCACTAAGTGATGATTATGTATTTTGAAAAACTAAAACGATACAAACAGCTAGTTCTTACCCGATTATGTATGCAAAATTTCATTGAAATCGGCGACGTAGTTTCCAAATGAATCGAATATTACGTTTGTATGGGAGCTTAGTGGTTCGAAAATGTTTAGAATTTAAATTAGAACATGTTATTTTATTTAAGGATTACAATTACTTGCTAGTTTTTGTGATCCCGAAGAGTCCAGACCAGTTTTCATCCGGGTGTGTTAAAATAAACCATTGCACATTATGTAGATAGGTACATTACTCGAATACCAGTGTCTCGAAATACCTCACCTACTTGTTACTAGCAAAACTGGTTGCTCGCACTTGATAACAATATTGTTATACACTCTAATACGGTTTGAATCACGCACTTACGAGCATCATTACAATACAATAAACAATAGTTCGCTATGTACTTATGTATTACAATTCATTTTACGATTCTGAATGTCGTTCCGCCCGCAAAGTGGTATTCAATTACATGCCACTGATGACCCTAAGGGTAATACAATCGTAGATCGCTTCGCCATATCGATATCCATATGATGTGTGTAATGATGATTGATCGCCGATCTATTCGTTTTCATGACTATTTTCAAAATGTTCTGACACCGGAGTGATTTATACTCATCGTCGGTTGCAGGTTCAATTGGGGTAACCGGCAAAAACGACTTTTCATTAAGAGCAATAAACTTTTTTTTTTTCATATTCAATTTTTCATATAAAATTGGACATAACTTTATTCGCATGTGATCTTTTTTTGGATCTGTTTTGACAGATAAGTCTGATATTATAATTCATTGAATTTTCTGGCTAAATATGAAGTCTGCTTCTAGTAGCCTTATTTTTTTATGTAAATCTCAGTTTCACAAGTTTTTTTTTCTTGAAATATGTCGGTGAGAACATAATTTCGAAGGTAGTCTGAAAAATTCACTGCTAAAATGTGTAGGGTAGCCGACTTCATTTAAAGCTAAATTTTTTTTAAATACGTCATTCGAAAGAGCAGAAAAAACTAAGAAAAACTATACTTAGTTACATGTATATACCTAGTTTGCATACCATATGCAATTTTTATGTAATAACATTACATGTAAAAAAATTAAAAAAATATATCTAAGTAACTTCCCGAGTCCGTTCTAGTTTGATTTCAAGAACCGTTTCCGCTAAGAAATTCACTTTGAGATTGGATGAACACGAACGAGTTTAACACTACCTCATCATACATAGGTATTATGACATAAACGTGAAAAAGGATCAAATGTTATCGTATATAACACAATAATTAAGATAAATTAGGCAATTAAGATACGTTTATAACTAGGCCTCTATCTACCTAGCGATTAAGTTACCTACCACACACAACTTACCACAAAGAACGGAAATTCCTTGTAATAGGTACCTACTTATTTAATTAAATAAATTCTTAATAAAATAATATAAGACGTGGTCAACCTCAGCCCCGTTCAAAGAAAAATATGTGTACCTAAGTTATAACTGTGTTTATAAATTTAAGATGAATTTTACAAGTCAAATTTGCGGTATGTGTTATTGTGAAAAGGCCTAGCTAGATTTGACTCATCTAAGCTGGAACATATTGCGCCGCGCGATATTGCACAATGTTGATATTAGTACTTTTGTGACCAGAAACTTACCATCAACAGCACTCCTAAAACCGCAAGTCCGTCGGCCTGGCCAGCAGCCTCGACGAAGCTGTGGTATTTGCTGGTGTTCCAATGCACCAGGTGTAGTTCTCCCGAGAAGGAGCGCCCGTCCACCCTGTGTTCTGAACCCTCGCCGTTGACCGCGCCCCAGTGGCAGTGCCACTGCTGTAGCTTGTACACGTCCTTGCCTAGGGGACCACCTCGGAGTACTGGAAACAAATGACTATCATTACATTCTGATCAACACAATTCTTTTGTGTTCGTCTTTTGTTTTTTAATAATTTGATTGCAGTGAAAAAACTAAAAGCCGACTTCAAATATTGGTCTGCTAATTTAAAACATCTGCTAAGCAGTGTTATTTCTTACTCTGACTTATGTCAATAGCAGATTATAGAGTGAGAAATACCAATGTGCTAAGTTAGCAGACTATTATGAAAAAGGGGGTTAGTTAGTTAGTTTCTTGGGACAAATACTTATTTCTCGGGAGTAATTTTTTTATTCTATTATTTCAATTTAGCAAACAAATTTGGTGTTTTTAAGTAATCATTTTAATGTAGATTGTTATCTGTTGTCCAAACCACCTCCTCGGGATCAATCTCCATAAAATAGCGAAAGAATTTACATATCAATTAACGAACATAACAGGCTGTATGTATTTTTTATGTAGTTACCTCCTGCTCTTTAGTTTTTTCGTCGGATAAAAACAATACCTACGTTTAGTCTGTACTCCGTTGAAATTCGTGGAAAATGGAAATGTGGTAACGTACCCAAACATAGACTTGCTTAGCACTAGTTTTTGATTAAAAATGAACGTACAAAGTACCTACCTAAATTCGAGAAGAATGTAATCGTTTGTCGCACGAATCGAATTATTTTGTCACACTCTAAGAATGGCTATTTTTCAGTCGTTTGATTATGTTCGATGACGTCTTTCAAACATTATTTCAGAAACGTGTACGTTTAATTCCGTTCCGAAGTAATGTAATATAATTGTACCTAATTTATGAGATTAAAAATTACTTGAAAGAATCAAAAAAACCTTATCTAAGTATCCAAGGCATGTCATTGATGATATAATTAAGTCATCATCATCATCATCAGCCTATTATGAGTCCACTACTGGACATAGGCCTCCCCTAACGAGCGCCATAGCGCCCTGTCTTCAGCTTGCCGCATCCAGCATCTGCCAGCAGTCTTTCGCAAATCGTCATCCCACCTGGTCAAAGGGCGTCCTACACTACGTTTGCATATAATTAAGTGGTTCGTATATAAATAATTAAGCGGGGGGTATCAAATCACCTACATTTAGTAATCAGGGTGTGCTATGCATGGTAAAGAGGGTCTCGTGAATTTTATAGCCATGTTTGTGAGTTTGTGAGTGTTCGGATTGGACTACTTCAGTGAGTTCAGACTAGCAACAAGAAATGTTACAAACATTTCACGTTGACTTTGCCTGGAACCAAAACAAAAAATCTTATGATTGGCGACTTTGAGAAAAAAATTGTTAGCAATATTTGTTGAAGTAAGGTTCTCTGATCGACAAGGAATGTAAATTGCGTATAAAAATACACGCTAACGCTAACAGAGTGAGTTTTAGGTAAGTATGGACGGTTTGTTTACAAACATTTCACATGGAAATTGGTTGCAGTACCAACAGATCAACTGGTTTTCGAATTTTAAAATGACTATAGGCGAATGCTTTATTTGTAACCGATGATTCTGTTAAATTGTTAATTAAATAAAACGTCAAGTGCGAGTTGAACTCGCGCAACAAGGGTTCCGTATAATTGTATTATTGACCTTGTTTCTTGCCAAAGATCATGCCAATACCCTATAGGTTTTTGGTCCATGGCGAGATTCAAAAAATATTTTTTCCGTGAATTATCAACAAAACGGTTTTTGGATTTTTTCTTTTATTTGTGCTACTAGACCTTGCTTCTTGCCAATTTTCATGATTCTGGGTCAATAGGAAGTCCCTATAGGTTTTGTGTAGGTAGGTACATGTGATTTCTTTGGAAAATCCAAAAAAAATTGGCATAAACAAACGGCTAACTTTAACTTTTGATTGCGTTGACTTAGAAGTTTCAAGAGGTTACGAACCTGAGTATCTGAGTATATGTTGTGAATTTAAACTCGATCGATACCTTTACGCGTTTCTGAGAAAAGAGGGTTGACAGACGGACAACAAAGTGATCCTTTAAGGGTTCCTTTTTTACTTTTGAGGTACGAAACCCTAAAAATAGCTTGCTTCAAAGAGTAGAAGGAGGTGGTGTTCTAATACAAGTATTTGCAGTACCTATCATAATAATTTTATGACATTTACTTTCACATAAAAAATCTCAACCCCCGTTCGTACTAGAATGATTCACGGGGAATCACTCAACGAAAATTCAAACACAAAACAATAGGAACAGGGAAGTTTCTTGAGGGACATACAAAATGAGTCATTTGAGAGAACACCAGGGACAATGAGGAGCTGATGTGGTAATACATAGGTAGGTATGTAAATCTAACCGCATTGCACTGCTGTCAGTACATAAAACACAACGGCACATAGGTACACATAACTCAGATAGACGCATGTAAGTAAAGTTCTGGGAAATTCATAGTATGTTAAATATCATATCACAGGAAAGTTATCTATAGTAAATAATGTTTAAAATTCTGTTTATTCTGTCGGTTATATTATTAGAAATATTGGACACGTATTTTTTCTTTTGTCAATCAAAAAATTAGTGAGAGACTAAAGCGTGTCAAATTTTGGAAGTGGGGGGCTGGTGACGTCACGCTGCGTCGTAAAAAGGTATCGCACGGCGTGACGTCACGCAGAACTTTAACTGACTATATTTTCATTATTTTTTTGTGTAAATTAAAAAAAAACTGATGGACTAATTAGATTTCTTTAGGAAACAAGCCTATTTTATTTAATGCAAATTTTGTTTCAAATTTAAAAGGTGGCCCAAAATAACGTAAAGTTCTGCTGTGATAAGTAATAATTTGTTCAATAAAGGTAGGTACCTATATCTTTGCATGTTAAAAACTTGTTTGGGTTAACCGTTTAGGACACTCATAAAGGACAAATTCTATTTGTTTAGCCTAGTTGTTGTCTAGGCAAAAACCTATTTGCCTGAGTATGTAGTAAACTTTTCCTGAAGTGCTATATCAATAAAAATAATTGGAAAACGTACAAAGTTAGACACTTCATCACGTTGCATGCAACACTTTGCAGTATACTAACTAGTTACTAAACTGCTACATAAAATATCGAGGTACCTACAGTTTTCTCAGATATTAATTATCACGGAATATGACAGGTGTCGCTGAGAATTGATTCTTGTCTCCATTATTAAGACTACAACGACACTACACGAGGGGTGTCGATTATACCTACTTTTATCTCTACGCGTGGCGGAAAAACATACATCAGCATTAGGCTCGCTACTTTCAGCGAAAAACGACATAGTTCATTCACTTTTTTAATTTTACACAATTTTAATTAAAGTTGAAGTTTTGGGTACCTAGATTTTATAACTTTATGCATATTATAATGAGTCAAACGAATTTAGATTTTAAAAACGAGCTAAAACTTGTGCTCCCTGTTGCCTCTGTTTCTCAACGACACTAGAGAGATGATTTCTACACATATGTGTGTTGATACCATCGTTGATACATACTTTTCGCTCGTCTTTAGAACCATGTTGCACAGAATAATGTGCGCCATAGGGGAATAATTCCAGGCCCCGCGGTGATTTACTTTTGTTACCAACCGATTGCTATAAAGACGATTAATTTTGATTCAATGAATAATGTCGCTATAAAACTTACCTGAATCATATCCGTTCTCGTCAACGCGCCAGCAGTAGCCAGGGTTGACAACCGATCGGGGATGGTCGACGGAGTACTTCCATAGAAGGGGAGGTGCGCTCGCGCCGCTGCTGGCCCGGGTGGTCACGATGTCCACGGGACTCTGCCTAGCGCCTCGCGCTTCCGGGAATTTCTCTGTCCATGTGGCGGGTCCTGAGGCCAAAGAGAATAGAGTTTAGTTGGTCATATTCAAAGATTTGTTTATTTCTCGTTTAATGGTTGGTTGACTCTGTTATTATGTCGTTCTTTTAGCATAAATTTGCTTTCTATTATAAATCGGCAGATATTTGTTGTGATATCGCCCTTTACATACCTAGATTCTGTGGACTATTGGCTAGGTTTAACCCTCGGTAATTTGAAAACCTAAGCGAAACCCAAAGTTCATTTCTTCATTATTTAATCTAGATCTAAATTAAACGTAAACAAACGCCTTTTGCGCTATTTAAAAGCAACTTTCTGATAGCTATGCAGTGGAAGCCGCAATTACCATCCCACTTGCGAAAACTTGACAGAATTGGGCTATTGATTCACGCATCGTTTACCCTAGTTTAAACAAGACTAGTAAGTCAAAGCACTTAGGTACAAGAAATCTAGTCAACCTGCTGTTCATTTATGCTTTACCTACGTCAACCTGTCGTCGTGCCATCAGGTGATTACTTGATTAGTGGTTGAGTGAGTGGACGTGTAAATCCTAACGTACATTTTCATGACTTGAGTTTATGAGTGACGGTTTTTCTGAGGTTTTCCTCTACTAAATAGCTGTTATCTTATCGAGACGCCACCGCCTGCGAGCTGTCGACAAGGCTTAGTGGTAAAACAACATTTTTATAGTGATAAATTGATATGTTTGCTACAACTTCCGGGAACTTCCATTATCAATGCATTTTTGTGTGGGAGATTATTATGGGGTTGAATAATTTAGTAGGTACTCTTCCAAGAAGATTATAATCCAAGTCAAACAAAATTTTTACAACGCTTATTTTATTAGTGCTAAGTAGAATGCTAAAGATTAGAATTGAAATCGACGGACCAGGATCGAAGTTCAACTACAGTAGAACATCGATCCTAGTCCGTTCTACTATAATAGTAGAAATGGGTACGTCTGATTCTCTTGATTGAGCCCTTGAAAGATTCGTTTCGAGTGGAGATATGTTTGAGAAGAACCTTTGTTCACGGTCAAAGTCAGCAAAACTGAACTGAGCGCAAGTCAATGCCAGGATCATTATGTACCCGGCGGCGGCGGACCCCGTTATTTATTTTTGATTGTCTAATAGCGTGTGTGAGTTTTTCACGCAATAATTTTCGAAATTTTCATGGTTCTGTAAACTATTGCATTGTTCAATGGCGTTGGGACCCGGTAATTTTACCAATCATCCTGCGGCAACACCGGAAATCCGGACGCTCAATGTCAAACGCCAAAAATCAAATCAGTTTTTTAATGACGCTATTGCATTTATCTTTCTAATAATAGAGAACCTACGTGATCTGATTATTGCATTATTCCGGTAATAATAGCTATTTATAGTTAGATTTTATTACTATTGTTTCATTCTTTGCGACAGGTAAATAGTGTAAAAAGGTTGCGTGAGAGTTTATCCTCGTGTCGATCGATGTTGTTCCGTGCGATTGCACCATTCGCCCTGCACTTTGCAGCAATCAGATAATTGAGGGGTTCAGTGCACAGATGACAGGCCAGGAAGAAGAGCTATCATCGCCTTGTTGAACATGAAGTGATAAAAGGACTAGATACCTACTTATAATGAGAACATGTAAACAGGAGGTTGGTACATCTAGCTAGACATTACAAAATTGGAGTCCCCCAGGGATCCATTGTAGGACAGGTTTTATTGATTATGTATGAGATGCTAGTAGATTATGAAGTACTTCTTAAGTTGAATAACATAAGTTTCCTTAAATTGGTTGACCTTGTGATAATACTCGGCTTTGCATAACATTAAAATAAAAGAGTCTGGAATATATCTCCAACAGAATAACTATTGCGTAGGTACCTAATTTAATTTACCTAGCTACTATTAGGTAGATAACTGATGAAAATAAAACGATAGAGGAACGCACGCTTTATATTAAAGCGAGAAGGATGTGGTATTATAGCGCACGTGTTCTTGTAGATATCAAGTAATTATAGGAACCTAAAATACATGTGCGTAAAAGAGGAACTGTAAGAGGCATGAATGGAATACAAATCCACTTACGACTACAGTCTCATTTTGAATTAACTCTTTCATGGCCCACGAGGCACTTGTTTACTGCAGCGCGTGGCGGCACGGCGGCGGCGCGCGGCGAGGCGGCGCGGCGGCTCGTCCGAATTCTTTCTTGTACCAGATCAGAAAATTACATAAATAAGAAATTCTTTTCTTATACATGGTGATCAGGCCCACTAAGTTTAGAATAAAGGAAATGATTATGACCCAAATATGAAACGTGAAACGAAGAAATATGATGATTTTTTCGAGTTGTGATTATACTATCGGACATTGTGCCATTAGATTTATTTAATGCTACATCTTATATGACATAGAATTCATGATGATGAGGATGCAGAGTGAGTGATCTAGCGTGGGTCGTGTACTAGCAACGATTAATCAATCTGCGTTTGATTAAACCGCGTGTCGTACGGAGCGGCGTCAGTGGCGGCGTGAGCGCAGCGCCCGCCTCGCCGACCTCGGCCTCGCTTATCTCAAACAGATTTATTTATCCAGCTTTACTGACTGTTTCCTCTGTTTTGCTTTCTCCTTCAAAAGACTGTGTCACTTATGACTTCAGACTGTGATTGCTTCAGTCTTTTGTAATCGTTCTGTCTCAAGTATCTTGTCTTTTTGAGAGGCTTTTAACTTTAGCTGAATAGACTACCTACATCAAATAGTATAATTAGGTACTCGGTTTGATAGTTTCAGGTTATTATTAGGTACTTTCTTTGATGAGTTTATAGAGATATATTAATGTAGGTTCCTGAGGAGGGTTTGACATTACCGTAATTTTAATTCGGCTTAATATGCAACGAACTGTTATATCGCGATAAAATACCTACCTTCTCAATGTTCCCATTAATAACTAGTAGATATTTTTACTTATTTGTATTTTTTTTTACTAGTTGCTGGATTATTGGCAGAAATATTCGCTCAGTTTGTTTAAGCCTTATTTTCCTGAGTTCACATTACCTTTCAAGGCTGTTTTTATTGTTTGAAGAACGATGACAGATTGAAGAAATTCTTTGCAGACTGCGTGGCATTGCCGAAAACTTTATCAGACGTAAATTATAATCTTACAGGTGTGCATTGGTACAAGTATAGTATAGACATCGTTTCAATTCATAAGGAAAAGGTGTCTTTATTATGAAGGTAAAATAGTATTTTGTCTTCTATTCATTTCCACCTAAATCTATTTAAAACTAAAGGTACATTGTAAGGACTGAATAGAATTAAAACAAGTCTCGGGTTCCATTAAAGGCAATGCCGAAGACGCTAGACTAGACCCACGCGCTCTTACATTGTTCATTGTTTACATTGAAATACATTATCATGCTAATGCGTCTAATGCCAGTTAAATACTGTGTCATCAGAACTGATCATTGAAGAATGTCGAAGTTATTTATACTGCCTTAAAATTTTGATTGTTGGTATTGAGCTTCGTTTACACAGCTGCTCTTTCGACCACTAGCAGTGGATTTAAATTGTGTACGAATTAGCTCTTTAAAAAAACTTAATGCTACCTACTTGCATGTAGATTATTTCAGTCTTTTTTTTTAATTTTTGGTTAAAAAAAAGTAACTTTTCCACGTGACATTTAGCATAGGTATGACTTAAGTAGTAGGTACCTAATTATATTTAAAATTATTTGCGCTCTAATTATTGATTCTCATTACAGATTCAAACTTGCACATGTACATACTAAACTGACTTTTTATCGACGACGACGACGGATCAATCTTGCACAGTCTTATTTTATAATTATAACCGTTAGAGCATACATTTACAGTCTTGAACTAAAATATTCCGGTACCAAATGGCAGTGGATTTCATTTATGTACGAATTAGCTCTATAAAAAACTTAATGCTACTTGCATGTAGATTGTGTCCAAAAGTCGATTTTTGGTAAAAGATGCAACTTTTTCTTATAACATTTAGCAAGGTATGAATTTAGTAGTTAGGGTATACCTAATTATTTTAAAAACTCTTTGCGCTCTTGACTTCTTATCGATGACGACGACGACGGATCGATCTTCCACAGTTTTATAGCCGTTAGATAGAGCTAACATTATTTACAGTCTTTAACTAAAATATTCCGGTACCAAGTTATCTTACCTACAGGGTAGGTATCTAGGAAAGGAGTGTCGATAGAGTACATTTGGATAATAGAGGCTCATTCATTCGAGATGGATAGCCGCTTATTAAATGTTTTATTCATCCCATGTTGTTTCTCAACTTGATCGGGCGAAAATTTCTCAGTTATCATATTACAGTGGTTTTGTTTGTTATGTAGGTACCTAGTTCACATTATTTATTTGGTTTGTAAAACATTTAAAAACTTATTTAAAAAATCCTCGAATCAGAACTAGGGTAAATTAATTAATAATAAGCGGCCGGTGACTTACCTACCGTTCTGATATGTATTTTTACTGTAGAATAGTTTATAATGTTTTATTTTATTTCCTACAGTAAAACATGTATATTCTAACGAGATTTGAAATAATTGAAGTGTATATTAATAACAAAAACGTCACTGTTTTAATAAATGGATGGAATGGAATGGTACCTCGTGGTGGGTGTTATATGATATGTTAGTTTCTGCCCGCGGTTTTATACGCGTTATTTTTATGAAAACGTTAAAGGTTTAAGATTTTTTCTATCCCATAGGAATTGTTTTATGGGATAAAAAGTAGCCTATGTTTGATTCCAGGCATAAGGCTCATCTATGCAATTTCAGCTCCATCCATTCAGTAGTTTTGGCGTGATTAAGTAACAAACAATTCATCTATCCATCCAAACTTTCGCATTTATAACATTAGTTTGATGTGATATTATAATACTTCTGTTGGGAAGTATAAATTTAATATTAAATATAATTATAATTTTTCATTACGGAAGTAAGTGTGTTAATTAGGAACCTTATTTGTGTTGGATGGACGAATTAAACTACGCTAGTTTTTATAGTAAAATATAATATTTCTGTTAATCTTCATCGTTAAGTTTATTAAACACTTCATTTCAATAACTTTTGTAAATCATGACCATTCATGCATGCATTAGCATGGCATTAGCATAGTTGAACAAGTAGGCACGTCATTATTATTATATTTTCTGACGAGTGCAAGTATAAATAGATTTTTTTATTGTAAGAATTAGTTATTTATCAAATCACCTCCCTATTCGTCCTGAACTGACGACATAATAATGAAGAAGAATTAATAAAATTATATTCAAAATGTGACATGGTGTCGTTTGGTTTGTTGATTTAGGTAGATATTTATGTAGATAAATATCTACCTAAATCACACTCAAATGACGAATGTAAATGACTTTGGTGGGTTTTTAATTATATTTTTATCTAGACCTACCTATACTAGGTTACCTTCATTTTCTGGCAACGGCACTACCAGCCGCACTACCAGTAGTGTCGTTGCCAAATGAACGACACTACCGCGCCTATTTGGATCAAATTGTACAGTCAACACAAGTAAATAGCAACAGCTATCTTAAGAAATGTAACTCTTTATTTTTATAACTAAATAAAAGCAAACTTATGACGAACCACAATGAGGAAAAAAATTAAATCATATTTTATTACCTTTAGTTTTCTTGAATGGAAAAATAAATCTAAGAAAAGCGTTCGAAACACTCTTTCCTAGAGATGATCCTCTTTTGTTTCTTTATAGAATTTCAATTAATCAGATTTTGTTCTGTAGGTAATACTTTTTAAGCGTGCTATCATCAGTAGGTGGGTGTTAATTAATAGCAACTTTTTTGCTTTAATTTTTTACTTAGCTTACGATCATTGTATGTAACGGAGAGGCTCACATCCTCTCCAACCAATCAATTATTTTGGCAATCGATGAACCTTAATATTTAGTGGTCGTTTTCAAATCTTGAACAAAAATTACAAATCATAAGAATCAATTAACATTATCACTTTATTTCTTAAAATTTGACTTTTCAATCAGCTTGATAAAAACCCTGAAGAAATAAACGTTACCTACTGATTTCCGATTTCTTAGCAAAAGTTTTCAGTTGATTTCGGCCATTATTGGGTATATCTAACTTCAATCAGTTTAAAATGCAGGACCAGAACCGTCGTGAACAGCTCAAGTAGGCCACAATCATCGCACTCTATTTGAAACACTCTTTTGTCTTCGACTGCTTAAAGTCATGGGCAAAAAACATCGATCAAAAATGGCCGGCTTTGCCGGCCCCCCTTAGTTTCACAATGCGCACGCCACAACCTTCAGTAGCAAAAGAGAAACATTTTGACATGTTAGGGAAGCTTTTCAACTAGTGTCATTTTAGCGTTCAGACAAAAAGCATGGGTAAGTGCTCGTACAAAAAATGCAAGAATCACTCGTCCAAAGTGCTGAAAAAGGATGGAATTTCTTATTTTCAGTAAGTTTATATATATTTCTTACCCGTATATTGAGATGTGAGTCATATACTTGTGAAATCAGCATAAAATATTGTTGTTTGGTTTGCCTATGTTAAAATATTAATTTTGTTCTAAATTGATAAATGGAGAGGCTATTTCTTCTAATTTTTTTTTTCATTTTTATTATGTATTAATATATTTTTCATAAAAATAAGTTTAATATTACTAGTTGATGATTTTTAAAATAACTAGTTGGCCCGCCCTAAAATTTCATTTGCGTAGACTCTCTAATAAAAGAAAGACTAGGTTCTTACCTAGGTAGGTAAGAACCTAGTCTTTCTACCAGAAGTATGAATTTATAAAACGTTTATTTTTTGTCCCGTAAAAAAAACTCGTGCAAAGCCGCAGACAGGAACCAGATCTTTTTAATCTAGAGTGCCTGCCTGAAATTGTATTTTAAGTTTAAATTGTTGTATGTCTGAAATGACCCTTTTGTATAAATACCTACTGTTCAGACACCAATTTATAGTTTCATCAATAAATGATTCGTTATCTTTACCTGAATTCTGTTAATTAATCCTTATAGAAAATAAACTGAGTAGGTAGGTATATAATTCTCAGGAAGGTACCTACCTACTTACAAAATAAAATAAAATGAATTCGACTCCACCAATCTCTTGTTCCGTATGGAAAAAACTTGTCAGGCTCTGCGCAAACTGTCTGCGTCAAAACAAAACGTAGACAATTTTGATTGACATTTTTGTAAGGCTCTAGGAATCTACGGGGGAGGCCGCGAACTACTTATTTTTGATCGAAGGCAAAAAACCATTAAACTGGCGCCGCCGCCGGCTCGAACAGAGTGATTCCAACAATCGCCATAAATAATATAAACAAAGATAAACTCTTTATTTGGTTTTACCGTCATCATCAATCATCATCATCACCATCCACCCTGTGTCGACCCACAGCTGGGCATAGACCTCTCTCTTATGCCATTGGCCTTGGTCCGGTGCTGGGCTAAACTGGGCCAGGTTACCTACGCTAGTCGAAGCAAAAATTACGACCGGATATATAAAAAGGTATTCTTTTACGCTCATAACAATTTAAGACACTATTTTTCATTCGAGGTTAAAAACGGGGTTTCTTTGCACTAAAATAAGATAGGTATCTGAGATCGGAAGATCCACAAAATCTATCTAGACTCAACTACGCCTTAGGCAGATCAATCTGGTAATACGTTCACGTAGGTAGGTAATCTTTAACCCAGTTGTTTTAACTGAGTAATTAGAATGTTTAAGTAGCTGATAAGTGAAAGTAAGAGATTTATTTATAGAGTTCTGTTCTCAAGTAACGTTTTGTAGTCTTTCCATATATTTATGATTCACGTTCAGAACGGTGAAATCATTTCAAAATATACCTATACTTAAGTGTTGTTTATGGCAACATTGCAAAAAAATGGTTTACTACGAAAGTAGCTGAGCAAGAAAATTATTTAAAAACAAGATTCTTTTTTTACTTACAAGATACGCTTATTGATTCTTTGGTGTTGTAGTAGGTAACAGGTATTTTGTATATGAATGGTTTGATACATTTTACTATACAATCAGATACATAGTATGTTGTAAAACAATGATCACATAGCATGTGATGACTTTATACATATGTATTGTTATCAGTAGTGCATACGGTAGGTACATAGGAAATAAATAAAGCAAGTTTGTTACTTGTGTTGCTTTATCATTATCAGTTCAACAGACTTACGGCTGTACACAATCTTGTGCTTTTACTTATCGCTTGACTTCGTTACGCTTTATTTTTACTCTTTATGTAGGTACTTATGTTTTACACTTTGTATAATATATGAAAGTAATTCTAAAACCGTAAAATAGTAAAATCAGATGAATAAAAAACCCTTTTTGATATAATGTGCTTATTAAAGCCCGGTTTTGGAACCTGTATTCGATCTGACCAAACTTGCTGCACTTAAGGCAACTTGCTTCAAGGAAAACGAAAAACCGCTTACGACTTCGCGAAGATTTATTTACGTTCAGGGGTCACGTGTCCCGTTCCGATGTAAACAAACCGGTCGCAGAGCGCCAACCGGTCCGTTCAGGACCTGCAAGGTAATTCTGCGACTCACCGTTCTCGCAGGTGTATCCCCAATCGTCGGCCATTATCACTGGGATGTTATCACTTAGTTCGCGGGATTATTTGCGAGTTGTATCGCGTGTGGGTCGAGTGCACGGATGAGCGTGGTCGCGTCGTGACTGCGTGCGAACGAGAGCGTTACCTCCGCTTTATAAGAGGGAGGGCGGGTTCACGGAAGCAGCGGAGGCGGGCGCGTGAGCGAAAGCGGGTTACTTATCATCAGTGACGTACGAATGAACCGCGAGAGATCGGAAACAGCGGCGCACGCGCGCTCTCCCTCCCGCCACTGTGTCGACACTGAACGAAACGGAACGAACGCTTGCTTCCCCTCGTCCGTCGTGGCTTTCTACTGAACAATTAGTAAACGCAATTACACAATTTACTCATCAAATAGGCATTGTTACCGGATTATCAATGTCATTATCATTTTAGCGTCGTGTTATTAATTTAACTCGGTACCGCCTCTTCCTGGGCAAATGTCTTGTCTAGTCAATAGAAATAATCGCCGAGATGATTTCGCCGTGTGTTCTGCGCATAGTGATATCCGATTTTGTGGCATGAGACGATTGACGATGCACTTACTCACCCATTCATCTGACCCCATTATATACCATTAAGTTCTCACAAATAAGGGTGGTTAAGTAACAAATAATAAAAACAAGTTCCACGAAGGTTATACTGGCTGTGGAACTCGTGTGATAAAAAAAACGCTCACAGTGAAGATGCAAAATGCAACTTAATTGACTCTACCTACATCCAATCCTTGAGTCTATTAAAGAAGAGAAAATTAAAGATTGCAAAAACTTGCATAACTCAACTGTTTAAAATTAATGATATGAAAAATGTACTACTATAAAAAAATGATAATTTTTACTCAAGTTCTTTACATAAAGGTGGGTAATTATGTTTTATACAAGTATTACTTATATTATCACTTCGCGTCCGCGATTTCCAGTTTACAAATTCTTAGCATAAAGCATGAAATACTAACAACTAATAGTATGTTTAAGTTTCGTAAACTAAAATTAACTAAAGGCATATAGGGAGACTCGGGAAGGTGGTTTTTGTTTGTTATTGATACGAAATATCAGAGAAGGCGAAATTTGACCAAGGGCTGTTGTAGCCAAAGGAATTAATATATTGTAAACTTACATGAAGAACCCACAACCGCTGGGGTAAACGTGTTCTTGAGTAGAGACCGCGACTCGGTAAACGTAGTGTAGGACGCTCTCCGACCAGGTGGGATGACAATTTGCAAAAGGCTGCTGGCAGATGCTGGATGCGGCAAGCTGAAGACAGGGCGCTATGGCGCTCATTAGGGCAGGTCTATGTCCAGCAGTGGACTAATATAGGTTGATGATGATGACACTTAAATGTGAGTAAAAAAAACAGTCTAAAAGAGAAAAATTGTTGATTTAGAGAGTCTTCAAGAGGGTTTGCACGAAATCGCAACTTTAATTAATTATTTTACAAACCCGCAAGAGCGCTCCCAGAAAAAGTAGAAAAGTGAAATCTTCTGGTCTAGAAGATCGTAGACCTGTTAAATTGCGAAAACGCTTCGCTTATAACTTATAACTTGTATTGGAAGAAAAGCCAAATATTCAGAAGGATTCTAATAATGGCCACGAGCGGCGAAGAGCTATTCGGACCATCATAACGTGCTTTCCACCATGTCGTCTAACATGATTATATTTTATTCTCAATTCCTTAATAATATGCAGAATGAACTTACTTTTATTACTTTTATACATGTGATTTAACAAAAAAGTTCAGTAGAATTTGCTTGTAATTTTTCCCAAAATAAAAAAATTGACGCCAGACATTAATCTCTTGGTAACTAAAAGATAGAAATAAATTAAATTCTGAAGCTGTGCTGTATAATAACGACAATAGTTATTTGTTATATAAGAGTGCAAAGTTGCTTTTTAACCGCGTGCTCAATTTTGATGCCCGAGCAAGCGAAGGATTTTTTAAATAAGATTTTGAAGCTTGTTCGTAACTAGCGTAGCACAAGGTGCGCGTTGATGTCTTTTGCATTGAATTTATGAAACCTGAAAGAATAGATAATTTTGCACGAACGGTTTCGACAGTATTTCATTTCTTGCTTGATTTGGTATCTATTTCGTTTATATTAACATAAGTGTGTGGATTGTCCAGCATTAAGATATAACAAAAGAATCTGCTAACTTAAAACAGCTGCTAAACAGTGTTATTTATTCTGACTTATATCAATAGAAGAAGACAGAGTGAGAAATAGCAATGCTTTAAGTTAACAGAAGATTATGAATAAGAGGGTAAAGCTTTATAAGTACTACTAGCTGCTGCTCGCGGCTTCGCACGCATTGTTTAAGGTTATTTCTATCCCATGGGAACTTATTTATGGGATAAAGAGTAGCCTATGTTACTCTCCGTACTTTCAACCAACTCCATGCCAAAAATCAAGCCGATTGGTTGCTTAGTTAAAGATAGTATAGATTAGTACCTTTTTTTCTCTTGGGAAAAATCCTGTCCTAACAAGTAAATTTTTTTGGGATATTATTTAATTTATATTTATCACGGACATCGTACATATCACACCGGAAAAATTGCAAACATTAAATTTTAAATAATCTTTATTAACAAAGAAAATTACAATCAAGTAATAGAATAATATTAAAACTGGTATTTACAATTGAAACAATTGAGCTAACTGCAGACTGTTGCAAACCATCTACAAGTAGCATTATCTAGCCCCACGCTAAGCAGAGCTTGTGTTATGAGTACTAGATACTGATATACATAATATTATTATCACCTTTTGTTAATTTTCATTCAGAAATTTTCTAGGACCCAAAATGTGTATAACTAAAAACATTACTTGGTATTGGCTTTACAGCATGCTTTGTATTTACAAAACACTTTTTAGGGTTCCATACCCAACGGGTTTAATGGGAACCTATTACTAAGACTCCGCTGTCCGTCCGTCTGTCACCAGGCTATCTCATAAACCGTGCTAATTACAAGTTTTCACAGATTTCTGTTGCCGCTATAACAACAAATACTAACAAAAAGAATAAAATAAATATTTAAGGGGGCTCCCATACAACAAACGTGATTTTTTTGCTTGTTTTTGCTCGTTATTTGTATATAATGATACAGTCAAGAGGGAATGTCTTTCTTTTTCAGGGATCTTGAGCGTATATTTCGTCGATGCGTCTGAATTTGTATGAAAACTAATCAATAAAATACAAATTAATTACTGACTGAATATCTCTCGCTCGAGGTTTCGTAGTTTCCACTCAAGTCACAAGGTTGCAATAACAATCATAAGATGTGGAAAATCATGATAATGGTCAATGTATTGTCAAATAGAAATAAAAGGTGTTGATTATTGCCTGCTGTCATGCAAACCAAAATGTGTACAGTCGCCTGCAATATGCTGTATTCCATTAAACTTGAGAACCACTAGAATATAAAAAATATATGCTATACTTAAACCGTGCATAGATTTTGCCGCAAACTGGCAGTGGATACATTTGTAAGTTAAACTGGCATGCGATTTGCGTTCTTGCATACCTGTTTTTCCAAGACATGTCCATGACTGCAGCTGACACAATTTTCATCCTAGTTCACTGGTCAATCCGACACGTGTCAATAAAAAAAGTGCACCAACGGCGACAACTCATCAGAGTCATCAGCTACTGGCATGCGTTACTGGTGTGCCTGTTGCGTGCGTTCATACGTGCCGGTTTTGCACCCCCCGTCTCCCTGCTTTAAATTTCATGCCAGTAAATCAAATTGCTTGCCATCTGCTTGCTTGCCTGATACAGGCATGCCAGTTAGTGTATACACATGACTATAGCTGGCAGGTACAATGAGTTGACATGCAAGTGTGTCTGCTACAGGCATGTGTATTTACCAGTATTTCCGGCTTAAACTTGCTTGTCAGTCAAGTCACGACCGTAATGTACGATGACAGCTTGGATGTTAGGTAGTTTAGCGGATTGCGTCGATGGCAGCTAGGCGCGCAGCTTAGTTACTTGGACTGGCTACGCCAGATGACCAAAAATGTTCTGACAACAATCTACCATCGAAAATACCATCTTGCAGTGCGCGGCCACAGCGGCCTCAGTTAATCAAATCGCTGAATTTTTATGCAGCTGACTGTAAGAAGGTAACACACCTAATGTCTGGAAACTATCAAATCTAAATGCGCTTTGACGAAACGACTAGAAACCGATATACTTACGTTGACTGTGTGGTTTGATCATGATATACCTATAATTATGTGTCACAATAAAATCCACATTAACGTGGTAAACCACAATAACGTGACGTACTTACTTACACGTATTTACTTGTAGTTCGACTACTACAACCACTTGGCTTCTACTACTCTTTGCTCTATGATGTGATGATGTGATGCTGATCTATTCGACGTTGGTCTATTAAGATTTCCTTGTTCTGAGGTCAAATCACGTGGACTAATACTTAGTTTCTCGCAAAAAATTTCGATTCGAGTTCGATTTAGCTCATATGTGAGTAACTTTTAGTTTATATCCAAATGCAAATCTGAACTTTTCGAACGAGTCGAAGAAACTCCGACTCGCATTTGGCGAGATGAGATTATAAATTGAGATTGGAGATCGAAGTAGGTATTCCCCCTGCTCGCGTACCTACTGTTTTTTTTGACGACCAGCATAGATATATTTTCTATTTTTTACTTTTTTTGTGCTGAGCCATTCTAATTGGAACTGACTTTCCAAATTCGCATGAAGAAAAATATTACTAACCATTTTGGCGTCCTAAATTCTAATAGTGTTCTCGTTTTAATGTGACGGTGTTACCAGGAGTATGTTTTGGTTTTTTATCGCTTGGTAAATTTACAGGAAATTTCAGTGCTTTCCTACAGATAATTATGACGTCAATATTTGTTGACAAAACAATAGGTTATTGTTGCAGTACAGCAGTGCATTGTACTTCAACCTGTTAATATAACGAGGACTTTTGACCCCCCGATAACCCGTTATACTTCGCCATATAGATAAAATGATCTTATATCATAGGCCCTCTTGACAGTGCAATGATTGACCGATCACGTTGCATTTACTACTACAAAATTTGCCGGTGACTTCGCGTCGCTTGGAAAAGTTAGAACCCGGTCAAAGAGCCAAGGTATCGTGTTCAGAAGCAACTACAAACTCAGCATCCGCTGCATGCTTTCGCCTTTACTATGTTTTGAATTCTTACGAGCTTAATGCAGAAACAAACTCATTAGATAAAAGACCAAATAATTAATGAACAGTGGACGGGCAACATTTTACCCGACGCATAAAAGTTCAGCTTTTTGGTTTTGCCCGCGTTATCTTAATGTTTCAAATCTTGAGTTTTGGAGAATTTTCACCAATTAATCGGACAATAAAATACACAGTCTTTTGTCTTTTTTTGGCGAATTATAAAAAAACTATAAACCGACTTCAAATTCCTGCATAATGATAAAATACAGCCCTCTGCCCCCAGACAGACAGACAGGAGGCTCAGTAATAGGATTTGTTGGGACCTTTTGCGTACAAAACTCTAACAAAACCATCAGCCCAGAATCGGTCGATCATCGTTATATGCGATCCGCCATCCGTCAACTTGGTAAGACCTCTTGTTTACGCCCGTTGCCATGGAAACCAATAGACCAGTGATTGTGAAAATTATCATGTGATGATGATGTCCATAATAGACGAAGAAATCGACGAACATACGTAAAAAAATACTGAACATAAACCCTCCTCCTTGAAGTCGGTTAAAATCAACACACAAAACACCCCAAAAAAACGCAAAAAGTAAGAGATTTCTTCATCATCACCAAAATTGCTCGTAAACTAGCTGCTGGGTGTTATATACCTACCCCCTCCAACTTATGCCACTCATATTGGTCTTGGGAATTGGGCATCAGCCCAGCTGTCTAATCTCTAGTCTCGTACTGGATTGGACTCCCAAACATGGCGATCACGACAGATTTGGGAAACCACTCCAGTTAGGTAAGTACCTACAAACTAATATATAGTAAAGTCTTGCTTGACTTAACTTATTGATACCAACCACTACTCAAGAACAGACGTTTCTTTTATACCTATTTTATGACGGCCACAATAAATTATAATGGCAACGAGCAATAACGGATGGGTTGAACTTTGATGATTATTGATAGTTTTATTTACTGTTGGTACTGGCATATTTCCAGAATATTATATGGGATCAAAATACAAAATATTATCTTTTCTACCAACGGCTTCTATCTTTCCGTGACAAATTTTGCAACAAAATTTTCCCTTTCAAATATAGTTTGCTGTACAAAAGACTTGGACGCGTTCTGTAGAAATTATGAAAATTCTTTGTTTTCTATACATAACAGGATTGATTATTGACATAATGTTGCATGACACTGTAAATTATAGGTTTTCTCAAACCGATGAAGGTACCTAAGCTCTTATTTGTGGTAAATCCACAAACGGATTGTTGTGGATTTTAGGGCCGATTAAAAATTAAAAATTCAAAGTGCTTTATTTCCTTTAGACCTTACAGAAGTCTTAGTAAAGGTAACTTATAATGTGTCTTTCGAATAAATAAATATCGACGACCTCAGATGCACAGTGGCTGAAGGCCCGGCTGAAATGCAGAAAGTAGGTAGCAGCTATTCTATTTTTTTTTGAATATTAAACAGTTTTTAGACAACTTTTTAACGTTTAGGCCCGTCTCTCATTACGATACGCATATATGACTCTAGTCTCGGAGACTAGTCGCCGCGGAGTATCTCATGGAGACTCTCACACTACGATACCGGTATCCTACGCGTTCTCTATACTATATATACTACCCGACATGCTGGTTGCCCGCGCGTCGCGTCTCCTAAGTACTGTGTCATTTTGGTGTGTAGCAGGTATGACAAGATGCACAAAGGACTCACATTTTTTTATCGCATTTTACACATTATGTAAAATGCAATAAAAAAATCTGGTATTGGCGTGCTGCAACAAAAGCTCTACAATTTATTGTTTCTTTCAAGATAAAGATGAGTCCAGTTTTTTTCTTGCGCAGATGTCTTCTGTTTCTATAAATAACAAAACTGCAAGTTCTTCTTCGACACTAGAATCACTCGACGTTATGTATGTAGATATGTCCTCTCAATCAGAAGTGTGTGCTGCGCAAATGAAGAAATTGTCAAATTTCCGCTATCGTAACGAGCGGACCTCGAGTCGGGAACTAGTATTCAACTGATATTCGAATCAAGTATCGTATCTTGGGAGTATCGTAATGAGAAAGACTACGAACGACGACGACTACGAACCTTATTTGTGTTGGAAGAACGTTTCATCCCTTAACGATGACTTCCTCAGGGTGAGTGCGGTTCTAGAAGTTGGTGTTTTTCCACAATTATGGTTCTTAGTTAACCCGCTTATTATCCGTAGTGAATTCGTCGAACTACGATCGTTTTTATACATAAGTATTTAAGTATGTATAAATATATAGGTAATAAACGGTATAACAGTTTCACAGCTAATATTTGGGATTATTTCTATATGTGAAAACCAAATGTAAGTACCTACCTACGTCAGGATCTTGTTTAGTACCCCTTCTAGAAAATTCTTCACCTGGATATAAAAATAATGGGCAAAAGCACTAAAAATATTTATTACGATGTTCCATTTATGAAACCGAACAGATAGGTGCTTATTTTTGAATCCATATTTAGATTACCTTAATAAAAGTAAATATAATTTGGAAGGCGATGCTAAACAGTAAAATTCAATTCGGTGACGTCACATAGATATTTACTATAAGTATTTACTTAGCCTAAGCAATTCGTGATCTTTCTAAACGAGTTAAGTTTTCCAGGAAAAGTTATGCAAGTCGAGATACGATTTCGTCGAAGAGTAGCATATTACGAAATGCGATTTCCACTTCAACATATTAAATAGGTACTCTTCGACATTTTTCTTAATTCTTGCCAATACAAATTGATATAGTACCTACATACTTAGATGCCTTAGCTGCCTTGTGCTGCTGGCGTAGAATTTGCACCACCACCCCAACGAGGCGACTAACGGGCATACCTACACTGGGAGGCGGGCAGCAGCGCCTCTTGCAGAATGGATCTACCACCGAACTGCGATCCTCAACCTGCATGCCCAGCGTGGGGATTATGGACATTACCCTCCATGAAATAAAAGACAATACGGTGATTATCAGTGGACGGCATGCGTCCAGCAATAGACCATCATAGGCTGTTGTGGTTGAGGTATAATATATACATTTGACGACCTCTGTGGCGCGGTGCGCGAAGGCCTGCCTGCGACGCAGGAGGTTGCGGGTTCGATTCCCGCCTCGGGACAAATGTGTGTACGATCTGCAGACATTTGTTCAGGGTGTTCTGGTCGTTATCTATGTAGGTATAATAAAAAATATCTATCTATGTAATGTATAATATTATGTATATCAGTTATCTAGTACCCATAACACAAGCTCTGCTTAGCTTGGGGCTAGATAATGCTGTGTGAATTGTCCAGCATTATTTATTATTATTATTAATGGCTTGTGCCTTGGGAGACGAGATGTTAGTCTCTCTTACACCCCGTAAGGGAGACTGTAACATCTCGTCTCCCAAGGCAACCAGCGTGTTTTAAACCCTGCTATATAACGAACTAGGCTCTGGTGAAAATATCAAACAATCTTCCTATTTGTAAGCCTAAAGAAAAATAAAGTTATTGAGTATTTTCAATTATTTCCCATTACTTGATACTGGCAAAATTGTGTCTTACCCGATCATATTGCCATTAACAAAGAATCATCATCACCATCATACATATTGCCATTGGACCTTGTTTTGGGTTGGGGGTCGACTATTTCCTATATTTATTTTTCGAGGACAGGTCTCCCCTATTGAGGTCCATAGCGCCCTGTCTTTAGTTTGACCACAGAAATCTAAATTATTAAGATTTCTGTGAGTTTGACGCATCCAGCATCTGCCTGCAGTCTTTCGCAGGTCGTCATCCCAACTGGTCGTAGTGCATATAGTATGTCCAGCAGTGAACCAACATAGGTTGATGATGGTAATTATTTTGTAAGGTTAATGCCTACCAAGTCTTTGTCGGTGTGTTGAGCGAGTATGTGGAACAGCATAGGCAAGAACAAGCTTCTTCCATCAGCAACAGGCTAGGATAGTGATAATAATGATGAAGATTATAAAAAATTGGTTTCATCACACTAATTTAATAATAAAGTTTGGATGTTTAGATGGATGTTACTTCTTCACTCCAAAACTACTGAACGGATCGGCCTGAAATTTTTCATACACGTAGTTCTTAGCTTGGAATAAAATTTATTCATAGGAATAAAAAGTAGCCTATGATTTATTCAATAAATCATAGGCTACTTTTTATTCCATATCAGTTGGAGTCATCGCAGTCAGTCAGTTCCCATAGGATAGAAATAACCTTAAAATGTTATCATAGAAACAACGCATGCAAAACCGCGAGGAAAAGCTAGTAACGACATAATCCAAGTTAGCAAGTGCTTGCTAATCAATAACAATTCTAAAATCACGCATTCGCAACACATAAGTTGTAAATCTCGATGCGCAGACGTTTGGAATTAGAAACAAGATGCTAGACTTTATAATGGAAGTTTTACTAATAAATTATAATAATTTATTGATAAAGGATGCAATTTATTTATTTGCCTACTTAATATTGTATAGGTTTCTCTTCCAAGTATAGGAACGTAGAACTTGATAATTTAACTATACTCCGATTCAAAAACCTGGGTATTTTTTGTAAACAAAGGGGTTACAAAAGCCAAGGAATATTGGTGGAAAATTTCAAGACATTGGCATTGGTATCATCGAAGCAAAGCACAGAAGATCGAAGCAATTTTTAAATTTGAAAGTTTTCTTCATGTCATTTTCATTTACTTGATCTCTCGTTCGTTTTGTGTAGTTCAAAGGGAGTCCGTTCATTAATCACGTGATGTTTTTTTAGCAGATTTTAACCCCCCTTGGTGATACGTGGTGAAGTTTAAGACTAAAAAAAGGCGTAATTTTTTGTATCAAATAATCTTAAAATATTTAGAATATTATCATTAAATAGGTAGGTATAAATTATAATCTAATTTTATTCTGAAATTAAGGTCCATGATAAAAATATCTAGATAGAAAGGTTGTGCAGGTTGTGTTTGACTGGCATAAAAATAATATCAAAGGAATGGTGTAATCATACGAAATAGTAGTTTATGCAACTGTGCATAATGGAGGGCATTACAACACAAGTGTGGGTTTAAGAAACGAGCCGAAGGCGAGTTTCTTAATAGCATCACACGAGTGTTGTAATGCCTAATTATGTACAGTTGCATACACTACTTTATCTACCCAAATATCATAAGGGCTCTATGATGGGTTCAGGAACCATAGGGAAATGACCAGCATTGTTACCAGTGTAATGCAATAAAAAATAAATTGAACACATACAGAAGCAAATTATTTATTATAGTAATGGTAGTTAACATTGTCAGTTGTTCTGAGTCACTATCATTCATTTTCGACAGAAATAAGGAACTTATTCAACTTATCAGGAAATTTGTCTACTCGTAACTAGAAATAAAAAGCTAACGAACAAATGACAGCTCGAAATGGCGGCGTTTCGAATATCTGTATTTTTTTTTAAATCATAGAAAAACAAACAAAGTCACTATTCTTGTGTCACTCGAGATCAAAATGTCGTGCGATTTATAGTTAGAATGTAGATACTAGTATAGCACACTCACTTGAATTTGACACCTATTCCAAATTTAAACTCTATAACCTACGGTTTTCAGTAGGTTATGAGTTCATTACAGTTCCGTTTATTTCTGTTGGTTGGTAATGCTGGTCATTGCCTATGGTTTTTGAACGCATTAGAGAGGGTTTATGATATTTGGGTAGATAAACAATATTGTATAAGGCGGCGCGCGGAGACTTCGTTCGTTGCCTGGCAACGGCGAGTCAAGGTCACACTACACGCCGCTTTTTGATTTAGGAATCGCGCGTTTGTCGAAAAATAACGTGATATCTTACTACACCCCTCTCCACCTTACCTCCTCACGTGATAAATGGACGGCTCCAAATTTAAACATTTTCCGCTGCACATGAAGTGAGATTATGCGTTGTTGAGGTTTGTGTTTTAGTTTTTAGTGATAAGATAACCTTGCTGTTACCTTGTTGTTTTGTGTTATTGTTTCAGTTTCGTTTAGTTTTCATTCATAAATGTCTTTGTTGACATAAAATATCTTTGATTCTAAATTATCAGCTTTTAACGGCAGACAAATAAAGGACATTATAATTGACATAAAAACAAACAAAGTTGATTCAAATTATCTTTATTTGAAATGCTTGCAATATAAAACAGACTTATCTTATTTTAATTAGGTGCTAATTAATGTACTTTTCTTATCCAGAAGCATATAAGGAATATCGAACGTAAATAATATAATAAATAGGACTAGCGTTCGAGTTGCGCTGTTGATGATGTTAAAATAATGATGAATTCGTTTAAAATAGATTTTACGAAGACATAAATGCTTTCTGCTTACTCTTCACTAATTTTCACATACACATTCATACCAATATTATAAATTCGGAAGAAACTGTCTGTCTGTTACCTTTTTTCTCTCTTAAGGCGATTCCCCGAGCCAAACTAGCGCCGCCGCCAATTTTATCTTATTATTTCGTTGAACAAAAAATTTCAAAATTTTCAGTGGGCAGTTTGTGCTTTCTATTATAAGCTTTTTTAATGTGAACCTTAGAAATAAGAATAATGTACCTACATGCAAGCAAAAATAAAAAATATGAAATAAGATAAAATGGGTGGCGGCCGCGGCGCTAGTTTGGCTCGCGGAATCGCCTTAGTAAAATTTGCCAGGGAGGTAGGGACGGACTTAGGCTACTTTTTATCCTGGTAAAATGCGTGCGTAGCCACGGCCAGAAGCCAGTTAAAGTATTAATTAGCTTGTGGTAAAACTTATGCAAAAACTAGGTTTAATTTATAAAATAATACTGCGCAAAATAATACCTATAACATCTACCCAACTTTATATTCTATGTCGTACCCAGTTGACCTTTTGGCAAGAATATTTTTTCATCTTACCTATATCCTTTGGCTTCCACTTCAACCAATATATAAACAAATGTACAACACGCACAAATCTGAATTTTCTTCCCATACAGCCTTCTCCTTACAGTTAACTTCTGCGTGTTTGTACTCTGTTTTAATCTTTAACATAAGTTTACATTGTAAAAACATACCATTGGTTTATTTTCAGAAGATGAGGTAGTAAATATGTTACGAAGTTATTGTTTCAACTCTCATAATAGCAAACAAACCGTCAATCTTATTTCGGAACGCTGACATTGTATACACTCTCTTACAAAATACTTATCACAAATTTTTGCTCTGCTTATAGCAGGCTTAAATATTTAGCAAAATAAATAACGCCAAAAATAATGGCCGACTTTCTCAAAGGGGATGTTTCTAAAACGTCTTCCTAACATTTATAAACATCGATTTTTATCTCGTGAACTGACTATAACGTATCTAGAGTTATATCCCTCTTTGTGGACAGTTCCACATAGTCATTCACCTCCCAGTTATACTCGGGTTCTTCGTACAAGTGCGGGGGTATGCCTGATCGGGCTATAGGCACTCCTCCTTTGTCCAATGACATGTATGACCTGATGGCAGCAGCGGTTTCGGCGTCCTCCGGAATCTGTAACGCTCGCGCGTTGAATGGACCCCCGATGTCCTCGCTTGGAAGGTCCCAGATGTGGAATTGTGGGGTCATCTTGAAGTTCTGCGTGTCAAGATAAAACACCACATTAATTTTTTAAAGACAATCATCGTTGGAAGCTGGTTCTGCAACAGACTCAATTTTTTTATTAGTTTTTGCCTTCTCTTTGTAGAAATATTCGTGGTAAATTTACCGAAAAAATTTCAAGAGGAACCTGCAATAACTATGTGAATGAATGTATACTTTACTGCATTTAATACATAAAAAAAACCTAACAAAACCCCTAATAGAGTCCACGGGTGATCGGAATGCTGGCTTTTATTTCGGTCAACGAATTAGCATTGCCATTCAACGTGGCAATGCCGCCAGCATTCTGGGTACTTTGCTTTCTGGTGACGACTTAGATTTTTAGAAAACAGATATAAGTAGAAATATTTGTTGTAATTATTGTATTCTGTTATTGTAACTTTCTGTTACTAAATAAATAACTATAAAAAAACCTAAATCTAAATTTAAAACATGATCAGTACAAAAGGCGGCCTTATAGCTGAGAGGGATTTTGCAATCGCTAGTAAACTATACTACATGTAGTACCTACTACAAATCTAAAAACAAGTACAAGTGCCGAAATTAAAATAATGAGTTCTGCTCGGCAAATACATTATTTTTGGTTTTGAAATAACAGACCAAGTTCACATTATCATCACAAAAACCAGTGAGACACCATTATTACACCCATCAGCTTTTTTGTTCACTCTGTTTTAAATTTACGCATGGTGTACAGATACAATGAAAACTGTAACAAGCATGCCACATGTAATAATTTTAAAATTGTCTTGTAAGTTGAAAGAATACCTAATGAGTAATGAATGAGTCAAGTTGAGTAGGCACTCAACTTGACTCATTAGGTATTCTTTCTATCTCTGTGTAATTATTGTTAAACTCTATCTATAAAGCATCATCATCATCAGCCTATATTAGTCCAAGCTGGACATGGCCTCTTATGAGCGCCAAAGCGCCCTGTCTTCAGTTTGCCACATCCAGAATCTGCCTGCAGTCTGCAGGGTTTGATTTCGCAGATCGTCATCTCACCTGGCCGGATGGCATCCTACCCTACGTTTGCCGAGTCGCGATCTCCACTCAAGAACATATCTATGAATAGGTACTAAACAAAAATAAGTAGTTAGACAATGCTTTCGTTTGCTCATGTCTAAGCTTTTAATACATTTTATTGTAAAATAATGTGCCTTGGTTTATTGGAGAGAAATCGAACCAATTAACTAATTAGAGGTTCGGCCCAAGTGAATTGAACTGATAGTTATTTTAGTATACAGAAATAACATGACGTAACAGCGGTATTGTTTGACTGTGACACAGACAGTCAAACAATACCTATTAAAAGGTCTTGGTGTGCGTGGCCTTTTGGATGGCAAAAATCGGCTTCGACAATATAGAAATAGTGTAGGTAGGTATGTACTAAATCTTTGTTTATAAATGTAGTGAAAAGTAGCAGATAAATTAAGGATAATCGTTTCGTGTTGGTGCAAGATAAAAAAATGTGGTCCATAATTTTATCTGCGGTCTACAAGGAACAAAACTAGCGGAAAAGTTATGCTTCTAAATTACAATTGAATCGAAGTTGGTTTTACCGTGGTCATATAGACATGGCGAGTGCGTGGTGGGCGATGGTCCGCTTGCGACGCTGGAGCTTGCGGGTTCGATTCCCATCTTGCGATATTTGTTTGTACGATTTGCAGATATTTGTTGCGGTGTTCTGGGTATTTTTTATGTATAATAAAAAATAACTATCTATATAATGTATTCTATTCAGTAGGTATATCATTCATATATATAGTACCCATAACACAAGCTCTGCTTAGCTTTGGGGACAATTCACACAGCATCATCTAGAGATGGAGTTGTGTGAATTGTCCAGCATTATTTATTTACAGAAAATGGTTTACGATTTGCGGCTAATTACTTTTCCTTTATTTTTAATCGTTGTAGAACGCAGAAAAATTTTAAAACACAAAAATAAACTTACGCCGACGACACGGAACGATCAACCTTAAAAGATAACTTAATGCATCTGATCTGAAAAAAAAAGGCAAGTTATTAGTTTAATTTTTTACCTATGCTATCTTATAGTGAATATTCACTCAAGACAATATTATATTAAGTAGGTTAATATGAATATTGTTAATTGGAGCAAGTTTTACAATTACCTCACAATGTAGGCCAAGTAATTTTTTGAAGGAAAACAAGCCACGATAAGACCTACGTATACAATTTAATCTAGGTAGTTCACGTTTAAATTGATTGTTTCCCAGGTTTATATGACATGTAGGTTCTTCATTACACCTATGTATAAAAGTCCTTGCACACTTCCGCTTGTGGGCTGTACACATGCTACCGAAGTGTAGGTTCTGTTTAGTAATTGTAGACGTCCACTAAGGTTTTTCTTGTGCCCAAGGTTTTTTAGTGGTCGTATTTCATACAAAAGAGACATCCAACATAATTATTTTTCCAGGCCTAGGGGGCCTGCCTTTAATGCCGTGTTTACCTGTTTGTTACATGCATATTAAGACAGGACCTAATTTAAGTTTATTTTTAACTTGCGCGTTTTTATACGCACTACTATATTTCTAACGGCGTGATTTGAAAGCATGTGGTGTAACAGGCTATAGGGGCAAAGATTTTGAAAAATGAGGTAGCACTATCGTGGTATATATAGGTACATAGAAAACAACCAGAACACCCTGACCTCTGCATCTGCAGATCGTAAAAACATTTGTCCCGAGGCGGGAATCGAACCAACACATCGGTCGATTATAAACTAGTATTTACAATTGAAACAATAGTAACACAGTAGACGAAGAAACTAGCTGAGCAAGTCAATCTTCTTACAGCATTTTTCAATGTATGACGAGTACGCATTTTATTTTAAGACGAAGTAAAACACAGGAATGTGTATGTTAAGAAACTATTATCGTTGATTATACCTTCTCGGTAATAGCTAAGTATTAAGTATTTTACTAAGTATATGAAACACACAGGGGACATCATGACGTGCATGTTACCTGGGGTAGGTATTATTGTTAGGTAGGTTAGGAAGGCACAGGTGGTACAGGCTATGCATAGGCTTTCTTTCTTTTGCTATACCTAATACTAATCAACTTCTCCCTAATACATCTGTCATATATGTATCTAATCTCTCTCTCTAATCCAATTCCTCAATTTAGTATTTGGCCTACTTTATACATCTGTAAATTAAATGTATCTTTGTCTTAATCTTTATGAACTACTACTGCTTCTAGCTTGGAGTATAAATAATTTGATTATTTTGTAAAAACTAAAAACTGCGACCACGACGGACAAATACTTATTCAACGGGAATAAAATTTTAGTGAAAATTTTTGGGATTTAAATTTTATTGGACCACCTCGGGATCTTTCTCCATACAATAGCGAAAGAATTTTTCAAATCGGTCCATAATAGGCAGAGAAATCGACGAACATATAAAAAAAATACATATCTACAGCCGATAAGATGCTTTCGGTTGATATGATACGTAATGAAAAGTCTTGGAGGAAGATTCCTCCGACGGACAACGAAAAGTGGTTTGATAAGGCTTCGTCTAAACGACCTATGAAGCAGGAGGCTGCGTTTTAGATTCCCGGCTCGGGACAAATATCACAAGCTCTACTTAGGTTAGGGCTAGATGATGCTGTTCCAATTGTCCATCATTTTATTTTATTTATTCTAGTAATTTATTAAAATTGATCGCAAAACGAAAGTGAAATAGCGGCTTATGAAAGACCTTACATGTTTACTGATCATTTATGTTTGTAAATTATACACTAATAAACAAACAGAAACAAACGTCAGGGCGATGTATCACCAAATTTACGTCTAGATAAACTATGACAAATTAGCCAAGTAATTTACGGTAAATAAACAATTTTGCGGAGAGAAAAATATGACGCACGAAAGAAAATCGTAATCTTGGTTTATTGTTTGACGGCTAAACATTTGATCATGGAATTTAGATTGAGCACGTGATTATGTGATGTGATGATTTTCGAGGTCCCTAATTTAAGCCCACAACAGACGGAGCGATAATACATATTAATTTAAATCATAGCAAGGTATATTACTGTTTATTCTCTATAGTAATCGGCGAGCGACCACAGACGTGGACTGTGGACTTTAAAGTACGTTTTTAACATCAGGTAGAGTATTTTTTTTATTAGGCTATTTTGTACTATCCCAAATGCCTTCCTGCCTTTACCCAACAGTTCTTCCTTCTACATTTTTTTTTCGAATGGACTAATATACTTAACCGCAGATGGCCATGACAGCGTCACCGGATTTTTGGCGGGCGCAGAGGAGACCCCTCGCCGGTAAAGTTAGGTTGGGGCAATACCTACACACAAGGCCATCACTTACCTCGGCTTGGGCTGTTGCCAGAGGCTACAACAGGGAAATGGAGGTTTCGACTAGGTGCACGAATGCACCTATTATGGGCGGAAGAATACGATAGCTACCTACTTAAGGAACATAGCGGTAGAAAAAAAAATCGAATAAGTGCAAATTTTTCCTCAATTTTTTTTTGCTGTGCGTCACTCTGAATATTCTCGAAAGTATACCGATGCGATGGAAAACATTTAGACGGAATAGCTTAAAAAAAAAAATCCGCAGAGTCCCGCCGATATCGAATTTTTTTGGCAACTTATTTCATTTCTTAGAGATACCCAAAGTGCGGGTAAGCACTATAAAAAAAAAACCTTAAAATCCGCATGTTTTATCTTTAATTTGGTATAAAATACATACTAATTTTCTTAATGTAGTAAACAAATAAATTGTAATAAATTCTCGAATTTTGTCACGGGACACCCTATACGTGTAGAGAAATAATCAAGTAGATAGGTAAATTGCCTGGCGAACCGACTAATCAAAGTCACAGAAAAAAATATGACAGCGTGAATCAACCGCAAAGCTGGCCTTGATATGACAGGTAGAATTATATGTCTACTTCTATGTCTACTTGGTTTTCCTATTAAATTGCATAAAATCGTTAGTTTAAAATAATTTACATATTTTATAAGCTGTTACCCGCTACTTCATTAGCTTGGCTATTCAACCTATTTACAATTGTACAATTCTTTTTTTTTTCTCTTTTAATAATACAAATAAAGATGGACAATCCACATACCATCATCTAGCCCCAAGCTAAGCAGAGCTTATGTTATGGGTAGGTACTATATACATTACAGTCATAAAAAATTAACTTAGGTCAACCTAGGTTTTAGATTATTAATTCTGTGCAATTAAAGAAATTAAGGATAATTAATTAGGTACCTGCTATAATTATGATACTTAATAAGTGATAAGCTAAGCTACCTCTGAAGTTGCATTGCGCCCTAACATGGCTCCTTACACCTAGCATAAGTGATTTTTTAAGATCTCTCACATTGTATTTGGTTTGTAAAATAAAATACTTGACTTCTAGATGACTGATATACCTACGTAATAGAATACATTATTTATTATATAGATACATAATTTTTATTACACATAGAAAAAACCCAGAACACCCTGAATAAATATTTGCAGATCGTACAAACATTTGTTCCAAGGCGTAACCTCCTGCCTCCTGCGCCACAGGCGGACCTTCACCCGCCGCGCCACATCCCATCGTCAATGTCGTTTATGTCACCCACTGCTGATATAGGACTCCTTTAATCTTTGCCAGCCTACTCAGTCCTGTGCCTTTATAGTTAAGGATAACTCTTGGACGCTTTGGTTTTTAAACTGTAAGTCCATGTGTGTAAATAAATAAATGAAATGAAATAAGATCTGAGAATTACAATAATTCAAAAAATCCTATTTATTTGTCTCAATATTAACTTAGGAAAATTATGTACCTATCTTATATTATGGAAAACGTTACAACTTTTAATGATTCATTTGAAGAGAACTTAGGTCAACTAAAATTAAATTAAATTCGGTCACGAGCGTGTTATGATCATGAGTGTTTTTTAGTGTTTCTAAACACTATGTTTATCTGTTGTATGTATCTAACCTACCTAGTTAGAACTAAAATTAACATTTCTAATAATTTATCCTAACAATAATAGAAAGAAAAAAAAAGTACTTTATTTTGCCTTTTAATCAACAATTATTTTGCTTTTCGCATCCAGGTATCCCCAGCGACTTTGATAATGTCATATTTGGGTGCCTGCGTCTTTCAAATTATATGCGGTATAATGAATAAGTGTCTGCAGTACAATAAAGATTAGTAAGAGTATACAATAACACAGGTAGCTTAGGCAAGTCAGCTCTTACTACGCTGAGAGCACGTGAGATGACGTTTCAATTTTGAATGTTCAAACAATGAGATTAGAACTCCTATTCACGATTATACTGTCTGTTAGCAAACAACAAATCACCCGGTGTAATAAACAGTACTTATCTATTGTACTTTACTTCCTTAGAATTCCTCACGAATGCATATAAAGGCACAATCAGTTCGAGTAAATTATGTAACAAAAGCAGTGGTTAGTTACACTGTGGTTATAAGTTGACAAGTAATTTAAAACTCTAAGGTCAAGAAGGAAACGAGTAAATTTTTTTCTGATTTTGATGTCTGTGTCTAACTACATGTAAACGCGGAGGGTACAAGCTAACATTACGAGTTTTATAAACTCCCAATTTGCTATCATTACTGTATAAATGTATAATGAAATCCATAATAATTTTTTATTAGTATCATACATTTTTGTTATTCTGTATTTAAAATTATGATATCAAGTATTATTATAAAATTTGACTTGTCTAAGTGCTTTTTTGTAAGCCTAAAGAAATAAAGTTATTGAGTTTTGAATTTTTTTATTATATAAAAATAGCTTGCTACTGTACTTTAATTCCCAGTCGAATCTAATAATAATTCTGGACAATACACACAGCATCACCTAGCTAGCCCAAACCTAAGCAGAGCTTGTGTTATTTTATACAATAAATACATCGTTTTGTTTTCAATAAATACATACATATATTGTATTGTGTTACAAAAACTCGAAAAACGTTGACGAAAATGTACACTTGAAACCATCATATAATTTCAGACGGTTATTGCATAGACTTTGTTCAAACGTATCTAAGAATACTCCGATCAAGTCATATTTCAATAAAAATAAATAAAAACATCAAGTGCGAGTTGGAATCGCGCATCAAGGGTTCCGTACAAACTTGTACTCGTAAGTACCATCAAACATTTTTTTTGTGAATTAACAACATTTAATGTTTTTAGGTTTTCTCTTTTACTTGTGCTATAAGACCTTGCTTCTTGCCAAATTTCATGATTCTAGGTCAACGGAAAGTACCCTATAGGTTTTTGATCCATGGCGAGATTCAAAAATTATTTGTTTCTGTGAATAAACTACAAATTTACGGTTTTCGGATTTTTTCCCTTAACTTGTGCTATAAGACCTTGCTTCTTGCCAAATTTCATGATTCTAGTTCAACGGGAATTACCTTTTAGGTTTTGTGTGCATGTGATTCCCTGGAAAAATTCGAAACAATTGGGCATAAACGGATGTAACTTTTGATTGCGTTGACTTGACTTAAAAGTTTAATTTATATTGCGGCTCCAAGATGTTACGAACCTGTGTATATATTATGTGAATTTTACCTCGAAACCACGCGTGTCTGAGAAAAGAGGGTTGACAGACGGACAGATGGACAACAAAGTGATCCTATAAGGTTTCCTTTTTTCCTTTTGAGGTACGGAACCCTAACAACAATTCGGTTCAACCGTTTGGGCACCTCGATGATGCCACATCCAGATACACAGTGACATACACAAAACAATAACAGCGACCCCTGATTTTTGTCAGGGGTCAAAAACTTTTGGTTATAATACAGGGTATTACAAAAATGAAGGACCAAACTTTAAGGGGGGATCAGCTTCGATCACAGAATAAGGGAAAAATATTAAAAAAGAAAATGCCGCCTTTTTAGTTTTCGAAAAATATAAATTAAATTAAATTACCACTAGACTGATAAATGTGCTTATTGTCATATAAAAAAACTGTTAAAAAGAACCTGTTTACAATCCCTTTAAATCACGAAACACCTACGTCGCGGGTCGTTGACCGCCGCAGTCGCAACGACCCGCGACATCATCGGAGTGGGCGAGGCATCAACAACCTGTATTATAAACTTTTCATCTGAAAAAAATCCAGTAGACTATCCAAACTATTTACATTTACATTTCCACGATGATGTCCCTGTAGCCGAATTACGGCCATGTTTTTTTTCCAAATAAGTATCACGAATAGATTTGTTTGCCTATTTGAGGTATGATCTATGGTTGGTATGCTTACCTCTGGCAAACAATATGCTGCAAACATTCTCGTGCGTTGTCGTCATGATGCAGAGGCCACTGAAACCGATTACCTATACTTGCCTAGCAGCAACGAGGTGCCTATCACAAGGGCAAATCACCTTTTGTTTCTTAAAGAGGCGAAGAGCGAGATCTAGCGTGTTAGCTTGTCAAACTAGGACCAGATCTCAGCACTCACGGGATTAAAACCTCGAATAAAATAAAACTCTTAATTTTTTTCCTCTTTGGTTTCTTCAACGTGAAAACACGATTAAGACAAAATATTACGATCGAAAAAAATCATGAAATTTCACTGTTTTGCACATAACTTGCTCAAGATCTTAGGAACCCTGCGGTCTATAGTACTCTACACTCCCTCCTGAAAATTCCCGTAAGAGGAAAAACTGGAATATTTTTTTTATACCGGAACCCGTTCCGTACTAAAAAAAAGGACTTTGTAGACTTAAGATTCTACTGGTGCGACCTAGAGTAAGGCTGGCTCAGGCAAGCGATCTGTTTTTCTTGACGCTACTGCCTAGCGAACGATTGCTCAGAACCGACATGCCTGGGTCAGTCTTGTCGGAGGCGAAAACTACTTTGGGTCGCCACATGCTTAAGTTACCTCAGGCAAGCAGTGATGTTGCATACAGTAGTAGTCCTGTGAGCCGTCGTGATGGCACCAGGTCCCGTCCGGGAAGTAGGGCTCCAAACCGGCGTCGTTGAGCTCCACGCGCGGCGCGTAGAAACCACCGCCTGCTGCGCGCCGGCAGAATATAGCGCAGCCCATCCACATACGAGCTGATGAAGAAAACGACACATGAGTTGTATTAGCGTGGTGAAATGCTTTTATTTCCTTTGCGTTTAATTTATTACAAACACTGACTACGACCTGTGAGCTTCAACAGGTAGGTACTAACAATCTTCAAGAGATTTTTTGTCATGTTGCTTGATTTCAGATTTAAAAACTTTATTTCTTTAGGCTTACAAAATAAGACAAGTCAAATTATATACTTAACTACTATAAGTTTATATAAATAATGAAATAAGGTGTTTTTGATGTTCTCTTCACTTCAATTTTTATCCACAAGCGGAAGAAGTTAAAAAAAACCACTATTACATTGATATATCAATTATGTGTTGAATACATGTTTGTTTTGCTTATCTAAATCTAAATTTAATGCGATCTTAGATACTTGTCAATATTTATGTACTACTAACATTATGCCTTTAGAATAAAAAGTGGCCTATATATTATTTTAGGTGCTGATCTTTATGTGAATTTTATTTTTTATTATTATTTATTACTAGCAGCGCCTCGCGGTTTCACCCGCGTAGTCGTTCACCCGTTCCCGTGGAATTCCGGGATAAAAAGTAGCCTATGTTCTATTCCAGACTATAATCTATCTCTGTGCCAAATTTCATTCAGATCCGTTCAGCCGTTCTGGTGTAATAAAGGAACAAACATCCATCCATCTATCTATCCATCCATCCATCTAAACTTTCACGTTTATAATATTAGTGAGAGTGAGATAATATATTATAATTTTATTATGATAATATATTATATTAATATCTTTATCTTTATCTTTGTGTGCATAATTTCAGCTGGCCATTTAGTAGTCTTGGCGTCTACCTTAGTCAAATATCTTAACAACGAAGCAACTAACAAACTTTCGCCTTTATAATATTAGTAGGAAGTAGGTTATTATGACTAGCTAAACGTAGCATTGAATTTCTTACATTACCTACTATTGTCGGTGCGGAACTGAGCGACATTCTGGCCAAGCATTAACATCACTTGTGTGGATGATGAGTTTAAAATTTTCATCTCGTTAAAATCCAACTTATAAACATTTAAACTAATAGAAAACTTTAGGATGACTCACTGGTTGGAGCATCGAGCTACGAAATGCTATGTTGCATCTACGTCGTAGAGGTTCCATAACGTAGCGTTAGTGTCATTAAAAACAATAGCAGTACCTACCTAAAGTACTTCTTTAGAAATTTAAACGCTTACAGTGTAGCATATCTTTAGAAAATACGTGAAAAACATATAACGTCCATTATTTTAAGGTTACAGATTAAAAACTCACTAGCATCATGCGGCGCCTGCAGGCCTCCGCCGCGTGGGTCGAGCTCCGACAGTCTCTGCGCATACTCCGCACACTTGCGGGCTGCAAGCTCGTTGGCACTTACTCGGCTCTTCTTTCCGCACACCTGGATATTCAACAGTACATCATCAGCTAATGCCATTAGGACCTACCTTCTATAATACATTTTGGGTTTCCATTCTTAATAGCCGTCAGATCAGTCTTTGAAAAATACTCGTCTGACAACCATTTTCCAAGGGTGAGGCGTGTTTTATTATTCTGGTTATTCGTATTAGTTACAACGTGAATCCCCTGTCCCAGAGCTTCCGTTCCTTCCTTCCGTTGTCAATATTACGAAACAGTACAGGTGCGATATAAGCCCTAAACTAGTAGGTAATCTAACAGCAATAAGTACAGGATGCAACACAGTATTTTTTACTTTATACCTTCTTGTCATCGCACAAGACGACGTCATACCCGGAGCCTTGACAATTAGCCCCGGCGCACAGCCGTCTCCGCTCTCGGAAGCCCCGACCTCGGAATGTGCAGCCCGAACGACACGCGCCCTCCTTCCAGGGCTTCCAACCGTCGGAGTTACTGCTGACGGAAGACTCGGTAGTGGTTGACAGTGCTTGGGATGGCACACACTCTCCGCCTTGGCACCACTGAAAGCAGTTAAGAGAATATATGAGAGCAGAACTAAAGTGAAGGCAATTTGATTTTTTCACATATGTTGATAGATAAAGATACCCTTCATGTTCATGTGACGACACATCATATTACTCAGCTAAAAGACGTCAACGGACGTAGGCATCACCCAAATGAATGACTGGTCCCGCACTGTTCAGTTACCTACTGCGGCCTAAACCGCCGGTCATCGTCAATATCTTATCGTTGGAAGACCAGGGAGTGGGTCTTTGCACGATGCGATATGACTATACCTACTGGGCAACACATGAGCTACACGCATTGCTCGTTTGACGGGCCCGTCGTTGCGTCTATACCTATTACTGAGTAAGAGAGTAAAGGCTCTGACCATGCGCTGTCCACAGGCCGTTCCCGGGAGCGCGGGTCCGGCGTAGTAGTACCCGGCACGATGCGGCGTCCGGCACGCCAGCTGGACGCAGTGCTCGCTCAACGGACCGGTGGGGGACGGGGCTGCGTCTATGTCCCGGAGGAGTATCTGGGAACAGATGATATCGCGGAGAGCTTTATGTTATGCTGAGTTATGCTTTACTCGAAACCTATCATCAAGTCTTTACGGATCAATCATATTTTCCATTGGTCCACCTCACAAAAATCAACATCTACGCATCAAAATCATCGTCAGCGGTCTAGCAAAAAATTTTTAAATGCTATCTGTTAGTTATCTGCCTATTACATTACTCATACACTGAAATGTCGCACCAACCCGCTGGGTGTGTCGGGAGGTTTGGTGTGTAGCTAAGTCTATTAAAGCTTTTTTTCATCTACTCCAAACACTTCCTAAATCTTAACTTGATTTTACATTTAGGGAAGGACATATTTTACTTACCAATGTTACACGGCATGCTTGTATGTAACACTAAAATTTAAGGCGTTGAATGCAGAGCGTAAAAAGTTTTCAAAACGATCACACAAATAAAAAAAAATTGGAGACTTTTCTTACATAATGTTAAGCCATACCAGCCAAACAAATCAATTGAATATCGAAAACCAAGTCTAAGATTTTCACTCTGCATTTAGAAATAGAGCATACCTCGCATTGCTTCTTTGCTGTCCACACAGCGCCAGGCGCGCTGGCGAACCGCTCGTGATTGAGCTCGTGAGGCGTGTCTGCACCGTCATCGCCATCTAGGAGGCAGGTAGCCCATCTAAAATACAAAAATGATGATTCCTGTAATTTAATGTCCACATAAAAAATTACCATAAATAAATATTTTCTTGAAGGACTCAGAGGTCATCGACATAACTTTCATATTATTTTATGAAGTAGAAATTCTAATTCTACAAATAAGTACCTATTCTAAACTAGGCGAATAAATATTGAGTGCAAGCAGCGCTACAACACTGTTAAAGGAAACGAGTTGCTAAACTGCATAAGATGTAGTTCTAGACCTGGGCTAAGAACCAATAGGTGACTTAATACCCCGGAAAACGCGTAGAAAGTCATGTTCAGAAGTTACTTGTAAAATATTGAAAGAAAAAAATCTCACAGGGACCTTCTAGCATCCCTCTACGCGCCTCTACGCCGTAGCAGCGTCGTAGCTGGCTACGACGTAACGCCCAGGCGTAGCAGTCGTAGCTTTCGTAGCCTATGCTACAAAATGATGTTTGGATAACAATGAGAATGTAAATAGAACTAAATACTCACTAAATTACTACATATAACTAAATATTACTACACTAAACTAAATCAGTAGAGTAAAAATCTGCATTTTTCCCATGACGATGTTTACTATGTTACCGCTGAAAAAGTAAATAAGTATATTAATGATTTGTACTGCAACTTGATTGCAAATTGATGGAAATGTTCTTCGATTAGAAAAGTTGGTCGGATTGTATTTACTGTAGCTCTGCCGTAGTCCCTTGTGATGGCGACGTTTTGGACCTACCTACCCGTGTTGTCATCAATGTCTCCTGATTTGTGGATGTTTTATCCACAAAAAATATTAAATCCAAAAAAGTCCGTAGTTCAGTCAGTTTACTATGCCTAGTACATAGTAAGTAGGTATCGGTAAATATACTGACTGCAGCTCAGCCACGACCCGTGCGCTGCAGCTGGACCAGGCTGCCTCGCCGTTGGTGCCCCGAGACGGTGACATTATGTAACCGTCGCGCGCGCAGCTGTTGCCCGTGCCGTCGTGATGCATGCCCAGGCTGGAATGTAAGAGATAGCGTTTTAGAAACAATTTAATGCTTTGTGCTGCAGATCTTATCGTAGTCGATGTCTAGCATATGCTGCAAAAAACAAACTAGAGTTAAGAAATCTTAGGTTGGTTAATAACAAGTATTTCTCTTACTTAAATTATTTTCTAAACCACATCTAAAACACGTGCTGTTGCTGTATATTTTACACTTCTTTAATTTAGAGAAAAAAGAAGAGAGAGAAAATAACAAATACCACTTCATTTCCTGCTTAGTTTAAATGCAGTGTAGTTTAGATACTGGTAGGTATTTATTATTTAGTTTCAAAATGTTTGACTTTTCCAAAGGCCCCCCTTGGTTCGGCAATCGGCAGAGCAGGAGTAGTGTTAGGTCTTTCTGGCAAAATTGTTGGTCATACCAAAACATGAATGCGGATCTCATTAAATTGTTTTTTTTTATATCCTTACTCATATTTTCTCGTTGATTACGCAATTCCCAAATGCAGTAGCTTATAAAAATGTCATGATCCAGTCAATGAACCAGCCCGCATCATTAACAATGACCTGATGGAAAGGGTTATTTGCTAAAGTCATCGACTTTGCCGTCTTATTTATGTTGTGGTTGTGCCAAACATATTTTTAAGATAAACAAAACGAAAGGCAAACTGCAACCTATAACTGTAACCGTCGTCGTCAGTTGTTTCCTGTATACCTACATATTTAGAGCCCTGATGGCAGACTTTTGTATGACGAATTGTTATGCCCAAAAATTTTTAGGCGAAAATTCCCGTTGTAAAGAGATAATCATTTGAATATTGCCGTTAGTTATCGTTGCCAACAAAAACTTTACTACGATTTAAAAACCAAGTTATTTGATGTCGAAAAGACAATTATGAATGAAAACTTAACAAAAACTAATAATAATAACAGAAAAAAACAAGTTAACAGCATGGTTAACATATCACTATATAAACCAAAACACAAACTTCAACCACGCATAATCTGACGTGAACGAAAAATGTTTAAATTTCTTTTTGAAAAAGAACGAGAGAAGAAATAAATGGTGATCGAAAACTTCAAAACCAAAAATTGTTTCTAGCTGCTGTACTTTGCTTTGATGATATCAATTTCATTAAATATTATTCAGGTTCCAGTTCTGGTTTCCATCCAAGTTTTTAAATCGGAGTATAGGTACTTAGCCCATCCACCGTGGATGTAGTGGTTAACCACATCATTAGCCCATGTTAGCCCATTGTTAGACAAAGGCCTCCCCTTATGAGAAGCTCGACGCTTACCATATTCAGTTACCTGTCAGCAGTCTTTCGCAGACAGACCGTCATACATATATTAAGTACGTTATCGAGTCCAGTCGTGTCTCCACGTTTATCCCAACAGTCTCTCCACTCAAGGACATGTTTAACCCAACATGAATGAGGAGATTAAATAAGTTATATTTGCAAAGGTAATAGAAAAGACCGTGACCGACTTGTGGCCGATCTCGTGCGCGAGGATGTAGACGGAGGTGAAGCCAGCTGAAGGGAAGGGTCGCCCCAGCAGGTCTGTCACACCGAACTCTGAGACCACACAAGCGTGCGCCGGCAAGCACACGCCGCCCACAGGCGCCAGGCCCATCGTCACGCTATTGCGGCGGCCGTTCTCTTCCGAGTAGAAGTCTAATCTGAAAAAAAAAGATGTTTTGGTAATCCGCAGACGTCACATTCACTACAGCGCATTGAGAATTTACTGATGCGAGTCTATTCTATAATGATTAAAACCAAAACTTTGACCGATCGCTTACGACTTCGTGGCAGGCGTGGCAGCATACTAAGTCGTAAGCGATCGGTCTAAGTTTTTCGAGGTGTGCTTTTGATATTTTGGCATGCGGGCTCATGTGCTTTCTGTATTTCATAATGTGGCTATCCTGTACCTTCTGGATACCTTTTGCCAGTATTTTCCGATGTTTAAGAGGAGTCCTTTCCGCCTACCATTTCTCGCACATTACCCTTTCGCGGTGGAAACACGGCTTTATAATAACGACCGCAAATCGGTCTCCTCGGCCTGTTATTAGTCGTTTGGTTATTATAATGTGAATGATAAATTCAGGGGGATGAACTTTATTACGTGTCATCACATTCTTCCATTGATTGAATCATGCAAAGACAACACCATGTTTTGCTTAGACTGGCAATCGTTACGGAATAAATTCCTTAAACACCTTTACCCCGATAAAAGCAGTGCCATATCCCAATGCTGCGGATCATCGTCATCTTCCACGTTGAGCGATCGCTGGTAGTCACAGAACGAGTCCAGCAGCCTGCCTCGCTCAGCAATCGTCGTCAGCTTTGCAGGCTGGCTGCGCAGCAAGGTCAGCCGGACTAGGGACAGCTGGATGTGGGTCCCTAGCGATGAATGCTGGTATAGAGCTTGCACCTGGAACGTGAAGGTAGAATGTTATAAAACATCCCCAACTCCCCAAGGTTCCCATCTCAAATTATTAGGTCAATCAATAATTGTCTTTACAATGCTTGCTTTTTCTAGCTTCGACTTCGTTCCCTTACGTAAGCAGAAGGCAGTGTGAACTTACACCATTTATGTACGCCAGCAGCATATCCCGTAATTCAGCTTCGTTGTAGTTGAGGAACGGGTAAAAAACTTTGTAAGCAGCTTGGTCAAGAAACAGCGCTATCTCAATAGTGTAGGCTGGTGGTCCTAGCTTTGCTTTCCGATGCTTGGAGCGCGGGGTCCGTCCTCGTGGGCGCGGACGCAGCGGACGGGCGTCATCATCCGGGGGTGGGGGTGGAGGTGCCCGTCTGATCACGTGGGCTGTTCCACCGCTCCCATCCTCAGCTCTCGCAGCTCCCACGGGGAGCGGCCGAACCTCGTAAGTCGAGTTATCCGCCACGATTAGCCCGTGCTGGAATGTGGAAAAACATCAGGCAACTAGTGTTCTGAACCCAATCATCAAACATGGATATTTACTTCAGAGCATCAGTTTGAAACCAGGTCAAAATATAAATTGGTATGTAAATCTGATGAGGAAATTATCGTAATTCGTAAATAACTTACAAGAGTATGATCTCTGCAGGCTGAGAAGGCCGCGACGGTGTTAGGTCCCGAGTGCAGGAAGTGGCATGAAGCATCGACCGCAGTTAGCGGTTCATCCTGCCCTTCTTCCGACCATACTTCGAACTGAGGAGACACGAGTCTTCTGTTCGGAAGCAGCTGGAGTTCGAAGTTTCTAAAATAACCATCATTTTATGTCAACTTGAAAGGATTGAACTGTTCTTATCAACGTCAAATGCAATCCAATCAGATTGCAGTTGACGTTGGTTGTGTAATTTGTCTGTCCATGAAATCTTCTAAAAGATTTGTGTCAGAAGATCACCTCACCGTCCAAAGGCGTCGAAGCTGTAAGGTACGGGGATGTCTTGATGTTCGTCTGTAGAAAGGGCCTCGCGTGGCAACAGAGCCGGCAAATACACCACTTGAACATCATTCTCGGAGGCGCTTTGTCCTCCAGTCCACCAGCCGTGGAGTGGTTGTAAATCCTGGAAAACCGTGAGAGTATCCTAAATGATCACACTGCATGAATAGTAGGTACTATAACTGTAAAGGGCCTTTCAAAGTGCTTCTGGAAGATGGCAGATTTAATAGTTGAATTACAGTAGGTACACAGTCCAATCATTTCATTGCATTGTCACGAAAAGTTTTTCAGTAGATCCACGAACGTAGGCTACTCTTCGGTTCCACCATTCCACAACATAAATAACCTAGCGTACCTTTTTATTTATAAATCTCCCTACTGTACTCGTTCTCGCAAAAGAATTTCATGGTGCATGAAATGTTTATGAAGGTAAAGCCAGTTCCCGCTCGGCTCGATAGGTGTCTAGGGACAAACGTAACACAAATCTTGACAGTACCATGACAAGGTTGGATTGTAGCGTTCCTGAAGCGTTTGCTTAGAATGGAATCTTTGTTACTCGGTTCGAAAAATATAACATCGAAGAAGTACTTACTATGTACCAATGATCATGATACTTTTACATATATAATTTGCGCCAACTGCGTACCAGTGCTACATAGTTACACCAGACAAAAAATACAGCGCCAAAGCATTCGCGAGATATGACATCATCGATCTTGAAAACAATGTCAATTGGTTAACGCCTGTATCCTAGTATACTTGGTGTTAAGTGGTCATTGCTGATAAGTAGGTAGGATCCCTCGAAAAACGAAGCTAAGAGGTTGTTCTTCCAAAAACTAGGTGTTGGCGATGTGCCAAATGTTCATTCGGCTCTCAGGTGCATACAAGAGATCGATCGATTAAGCTAGTCAAACTACTAGGCACAAGGTTTTTATTTATTATACTCTGGGTAATTTCTAAGAAATTAATAAATCCCAAAAATAATAAATAAATAATAAATAAAAACCTTAGAATCAAGCAACGGCAAAACCTCTCGTCAAAGAACTAAATGTAAATTTGGTCTTTGAGCAGAATTGGATAACTTCATTGTTTCCTCTGTAGGTGGCGCTGACGGCGTAAGTGCCGAAAGAACTCCCAAAGATTTTCGGGCCGACTAGATAAGATCACGTAGCTTAGTTGGAAAAAGAGCACCCCTGCGCTGAAGGGGAAGGTGCGGGTTCGAATCCCGTCGGGATCGTAAATTTTTGGGATTTATTAATTCCTTTTTACTAGGCACAAGTAAGGCGTAGAATATGTCATTACTTGAACAAATACCTAAATAAATAATGCTACCGAACTGGGTCAGAAGAGACGACAACTACAAACGTGACATTATAATATGACTGGTCGCTTTTACTCCAATTGTTTTGACAAAGTTCATTATCTTCTGAGCACCCATTGATTTGCTGCACGTTCTTGCAAAACTCATAACTATGCCAATTATTAGGTTGGACTTATTAATTCAAACAGTTTACATTTTATCACCCTATCAATTAAAAACGTCTGCTGGCTGGCTAATGAAGTCAATAATTCGTTAGTCATCAAATTAAGTATGTCAGGCAGAAAATAAAAGCTCTTCGAAGCTTTTATACCAACAACTAATTTGCAATTAGTGATTGATCATACCGTTATTCCGATTTCGCATTTCTTTCTTAGAATCGATACTGGCGACTTCGGTCTGTGCAGATTCTTTTGACGATAGAATTAATTTTCATGAGTCATTCATTCCTTACTTGCCGGATGGGACAGGATAGCGATGCTGCAAAAACTTGTTCCCCGAGATTCTTTAGAGATCACATCAGTCTGATTCTTCATTTGTGGACCTGCCTAATTTATTTATTTAGGATTCCAAAAAAGGAATTTAAAAAAGTTGTAGGTACCTACATACTTTACATATAGCTTATAAGGTTATATCGTAATTTTGGACGCTGTATGTGTGTGTGTTAGCTGTGCATCTAGCAGCGGTGATTTGCATTTCGAAGACAACAAAGCGTAGACAGAATTCGAATTTTATTGGCTTTCTTGTTCGTCATAACATATTGCTTTTGAATTTTCGGCAAGTCAGTCAAGCTGATGGAGGTGAAACCGAAATCAATACCACATGAGTCAGCTAAGTGTTGGGCTCAACATTAGCGGATGCGAAGTAAAGGGGAAAGTCAAACTATTTGTTTTTCATCTTCTTAGTGCGAGACATAAAGAAGCGCCAATTGTTTCGGTAAGTAGGTACCTACCTATTTGAATTCGGTAATTGGTATTCAGCTATGATGAAAGTACCTACGCGTAAGAGACATCGGCATAGTGCGTTCTTAAAGAAAATAAGAAAGCTTTGGCTCAGATCAGTCAAGTATTGTCAGGCAGGCAGGAAGGATGAAATTTATTTCATCTAACGTCTTCATAATACACAAATATTCCCTTGTAGCTCCTGTTGCTCGGTCTCTTAAGAGACCGGTGTCCTCAAGAGCAGCCGTCAGACGCACACAATACTCACATGCACACACAAACACACTTTCAACACAAATTCAAAAGTATCAATGCTATATCATACATCATCATCATCATCAAGCATTATCATTAGCGGGCGTAAAATTAGTTTTTAAGGTGTAGGATTAAAAAGTAATTTTTCTTTTGAATTTTTGTTTGAAATCGTCAGGCAGTACAAGACATTTGTCATCTTGCATAAAGACTCGATTTTTTGGTGTTCCATTTACATAGAACGTACATTTAATTTTGAAAATGGAACTGAAAGCGCCTTTTTGGTAATTGTTGGATGTTTTGTATAGTGATCCTTCCTCCATGGTAGAATGCGTAGGTAGGAGGTAGTAACTTTGCGTTGCGAGTAACGAAGACTCAAAAAAGTTGGTATCAATCAGCGCGAAATATGTGGAATACCTATTTGCTTACCAACTACAAATTTAACTGAATATGAACTTGGCTTATTTAATTTAAAATGCCATGAAGCGAAAATTGATTTAATAATATTCAATTGGGACAGAATGGCAAAGAAATAATCAATATGATTTTATCTGTTGTCGAAATCATATGAAATATGGTATTTTAAGATTAACGACAAATTCGTGTAGTAGAGTTAGATAGAATAAGGAAACAACGTAACATAGGTTTCTACAGAAGCTTTTACGGCCTTGGTTCGCCGGTAGCGATGCATGAGAACTATTGATCGCGGTGGGAGGAAGCTGGGCACGTCTCGCAGCCGCCAGTCGCGCCAACGAGACGAATAGCTATCATTTTATTCTACCAGGCGGATAATGAAGCCTGCATTGTATAGCTGAGTCGACCCATTGTGAATCATCGATAGAAAAACTACTACCTACTGTGGTAGGCTCTTAGTTATGCAATAGAGTACGTGATCCAGTACGGGAAAGACCTGAAGTGACTTATGTAATGTAATTGGTAAAATAAAATCACACCTAAATATCAGGTAGGTGCTTTTGATTTAGCTGCAATTTGGATAGTGAAAGTTTTGAAGGTAATCACCTATTTCCGATTACGAAAGAATGCGTAAGGTACTGATAATATTAAGCATGCATCGAATGTTTTCGTTTCTTTGTTATGCAATGTAAATAGGTCAGTTTTTGGTTGTATAATTGTAACTTCAATTAAATTAAAAAATATATTTAAGTAGCCCCGTTGTGCTGGCTTACAATTTCCACCGCCAATACTTCCCACCGGTGGGGTCGTAAGAGGAAGCTAAGGGATATCCACCTGGAAGCGAGCAGCTGTGCCCCCTGCAGAACAGATTCACCACTGAACTGCGACCAACCTACATGCCCAGCGTGGGTATTATAGCATTACCTACTTACCCCATAATGATAAGAGTTATTAAGGTGCTTATCATGTTAAATTTGTTCTTGTGTTCCGTTTTATTTTATATTTGTGTGTACCCGTGTCCAAATAAATGTTTTTCTATTCTATTCTATTCTATTATCAGGTGGTGCATGTAATTCCGGCTGTGGACTGGTAAATAAAAATTCATTGACTAAGCTGCGTCTTTCTAGTAAGGCGATAGGAACCTACCTTTGCTTTTGGGACCTATATGGAACAAATGCATTAGATACATACTTTACAACACGAATCCTACTTGTTCAAAAACCTAACAAATAAATAAATAATGCTTGACAATCCAAACAGCATCATCTAGCAAGCCCAAAGCTAAACAGAGCTTGGGCTATGGGTAGGTACTAGATGAGTAGGTACCTGTGGATATAAAAAGAACCGCTAGGTCTAACAAAAACTCTAGTTACCAAGTAAACCAACACAAATAAAGAAAGGTTTGTTCTATGTACCTCTATGTCAATAGACAAGACATAACGATATTGACCTTAGGGGAAGATAACTCGAGTAAATAGATAAGTATTGCCCGTATGAAACTATACGATATTTTTATTATGTTTATAGCTTTGCCTTCGGAACGATCGGATCGGTGACGTGACCTAGGTCAGGGGCGAAATACTACTTTAAACGATTGAGCCGACCATTACATCAAATATTTATAAAGTGGCCAGGTAGTTAATAGATAAATTGATGTTAGAACTTCTAACATCAATTTATTACAACCTTACCATGCTTTTGCACTTCTAACTTAGAAGTGCAAAAGCATGGTAAGGTTGTATGTTTTCATAATTCCCTGCAACCGACGGGAAAAGGAGATCGGGGAAAGGGGGTGGACTGACGAAGGAACTAGTTTTTATTTTATTATAATGCGTAAGCTTATACTCAAGGTAATTTCTAAGTAAAAATATATCCTTAAAATCATTCGACTTCGAAAGTAAACAAAAATATAAATAACGAGTCGAAATCCAAATATTTTTGGGATATTTCTTGGGTACTTCCTTGGTTGATTCTTCGAATTCAATAAATACAAAAATTCAAAGCTGTAAAGCTTTATTGAATGGAGTACTAGAGCTTTCACAGATCACTGAATTTAGTTATTATGTATAGTACACGCAACGCAGCGGAAGCCGGCACGCACACAATTTTAGATTAAAGAATCTAGAAACACTACGTAGATATTGTTTCTGTAGGTTCCTACAGTTACCCTTAACATGAAAGGAAAGCTATTTTAAACAATTATAAATTTATCTAATAAGTACTGTATACTGATATGATAAGGATACAAAAAAATACAGTTGCATTTAATATTGTGTATGTTAACATAACCATTATCATAATTTCAGCAGAAATCGATATAGGTATTACCACCAAGAACGATGATGGCTTTCGATATATGAGTCTTTTTGGGCTTTTCTCTACATATATATAATAATTTCTATGCATATCTATCTATATAACTCTATATATTTCTATGTATCTCTATATATATAAAAATCAATTGCTGTTCGTTTGTCTCGCTAAAACTCGAGAACGGCTGGGCCGATTTAAATACTTTTTGTTTTGTTTTGTTCTAATAAGTACAGGGGTGGTTTAAAATGGAAAAAAATAGGAGGAAAATAGTGAAGAATATCATTGAATAATAAAAAAAAGTTTTGCAAAGCTTTGTCTGCACTTAGTTGGTATTTTTGCAGGTTAAAATTTGAATTCGTCTTGTGGTAAAAGGGACGCGGAAATGTATGAAACATAAATATTTAACGCAGAAAAACGCCTATCTATCTAAATGATTTAATACTCAGTGAAAAATGAGGTTTCCGGTAGTGATATTGGAATGGGCGGTCGGGCGGCGCCCGCCCCAGGTGGCGCGGGTACTTACGGGGAACCGCGCAGGCGCGCCGGGTCGTAGGACGCACAGCACCGCCACCGCCACCGAGCTCACTGTCGCCGACATGGCTGCTCACATCACTCTACTAGCACGAATCGCCGAGCCACCACCTTCACTCTGCTTATAAACCGACCCGCCGGAAACCTTATGCAGGTGCTTTGAATATCTCCGATGCACTTGAGGGCTGCGAAACCACGCGTGCACTTATGAGGCGCCGGCTACCGAATAACCAGAGCCGATGTAATGAACACCTTTCGCACCTCCGAGAGAAAGTCAAAGGAAAGCGCAGATTTTGGCTGTCAAGACACACGCCTACACGTCCCGAGGAGCATTGTCGCGAGTCATCCATCATTCGGTTTCCGCTAATCAAAACAAATGAACAATATCTACCAACATGCCGCCGCCGTCGCGCCGACCGCGCCTTCGCAGATAATATGTTGATGATAGAATTGATGAATAAAACGCGCGCGACAAAGTCGAGTGTGTCGCGTCTCATCATGGTTACTTTCAGATAAAAAAAATAAGTAGGTATCTAATATATTATTGGGGACAATACCTATGCCTAATTTGGTTCACATACCTACCTACTTAACATGATACCTAGGTACATAATTCGGTTAACTTAATTTCGCCTGCATTATGTAATCCTTTACCAAGGGGTTATTATATTATATATAACTAAATCGTCTTGCCATTTTAAAACTTTACCTAAACTTTTTAAATTTGTAATTTACCTCTAAATTGTTTACAAGACTTTGCAGTTAGGTCAATAGGCATGATGATTGATTTTGAGAGTACCTACCTAGTTACTCAAAATAAGTCATCATGCCTATTGAGCGTTTTATACTGAATACAAAACAAATCATATTTCTGCAAAAAAACTGATTCTTCAAAGAAAAATTCAGCTTTCAAACATGAAATTTCAATTTAGCTATAAAACACTACAATACCTACTCGTGTCGTGGCGTCTGCCTATGACGTCACCGGTGCACGAATTCTGATGATACCGAATAAATACTCGATCACCTTAAAGTCTGGTCTACTATTTTGTTGTAAATCCCCAAAAAAACTAAAATTTGTTCTTAACTCTTTATCTAGAGTAGGTACCATAAGCGACTTAGTTAGTCTAAAAGTTCAAAAATTTCTCACTGCGCTCGCCGATACTTAAAATTTATATTATTAGTAGTTGAGGGTCGGGATTGTCAGCCAACCTCCAAGGCGGTTTCCGTTTTATTTTTGGGGTTGCTTGGTAGAAAATCGTCCCGGATACTAGCCCACGCTACGCCCCACCGCTGCACCGCCACTGTGAATGACCATAATATTTTTTTCAATAGAATAGAATCTCTTTATTAACAACTAGCCGCCCGGCCTCGCACGCGTAGATAAATATAATAAATATCTAGCCTATGACACTCGCAAATAACAGATTACCCCCTGGAAACTCACAATCCATAAACTTTACCTCTTTTTAATATTAACTAGTATAACCCCGTGTAGCATCGCGTCGTCGCACGCGCAAGTTCCATACAAAAGACTTCAACGCGCTACGATTTCTGCTGAGATGTGAAAAAAACATGTTATAAGGATAAGTTGGATTTGAAATAGCGTAGAAGTTGAAAATTAGATTGTGTGTGACACTCGTGAATACAAAATATTTGAAATATTTATTTTAGAATTATACTAGCTTCTGCTCGCGGCTTTATGTGCACGAGTTTGTCGTCATAAAGGTAGCCAGTATCCTTCTGCAGGAAACAGTTTAGGTTACAATAAACTACATACTTCCAAAAACTTGAAACCCGTTCTGTTTTTTAGTCGTGAAAAGGTAACAGACAAGAGTTAGATTTGCACTTAGGCGTAATATTAGTTAGAACCTATGTTTGTATTGCGGATTAAATTAGTACCTAAGCCAAAAAAGGTACCTACATAGATAGGTATTGTAATAGAAGGTAACTACAAATGAAAGAATTAAATAATACATTCACGAGGCTGGCCTTGAATTGCATCATAGATTTCCCGCATGAAGAGGCTCAAGTTGAAGAACAAATTGGTTGGTTATTTAACATAACAATGTCATTAAAATACCTTTTAACAAAGATTACCAACTACGTTAATGTCAGGTAACTCGTCTATGGTATTTAACTGAGAATTAGGTAGGTACTTATGTAGTTAAAGTGCGAGGTTATATCGATGTTATGAAGCTCTTATTCATCCAATAGATTTTTGCAGTAGGTTAACATCACCTAATGATAAATATGATAAATACCCTACCTAACTGTAATGGACGGACTATAGTGAAAAAACTTTTGATGAGTTCGGTGTCGGTAGGTTCAACCTTTAACATTTTTGAAGATGTAGGTACATATACAATACACCGGTGTCAGTCACCAGAAAATATGAAAACGTTAACTTAAGACGAAACCCCGAGTCGAACTAGCGCCGCCAGCTGTTTTATCTTATTTTTTCGGTTAACAAAGGTAATTTCAAAAATTTCAATGAGCAGTTTGTAATATCTATTATAAGCTTTTTATTGCCTATTGCTATTTAATGCCTTTGTTATATTTTTATTTTGTATAGTTTAGGAAGAGATACGAAGTTTCACTTTGTGGCCACCAAACTCTATTTTCGCCTCTCTGCCTGGTAAATAAAAATATTACAGGCTTAAAAAAAAGCTTATATTATGTATCACAAATTGCCCCTTAAAAAATTTTGAAATTAACTTTGTTAAACGAAATAATCAAATAAAACAGGTGGCGGCGCTAGTTTGACTCGGGGTATCGTCTTAATCAAGTTTGTTGGATGAAGTAAAATGGCTCAAATTTCTCGAAAAATATAACACAAAGTAACTACATATAGGTATAGTACTAACGTTGGTTTGTTCCTTATGGTAGCTAGTGAGACACAGACAATTCATAGGAAACTATAAAGATTTCGTATCGTATTTAGCGGACGAAGAATATCAATGAGGCAAGTACAATAAAATCACACACAGGCCCAATGAATAGCCGAAGTCTTACACCCGTACCAAATGAATAGAAGGAAGCATATTCTAAAGCCCTTTAAAGGAGAGACGAGTTATTATTCGCAGACGAACGCTTTCGTAGACACGACTTCGCATACGAATTAAATTAACGTACCTATTGGCGTTGAAGCTCTAGTGTGTTTCGGTGACTCTGTTCCCATACTGGTTTAGTATCTAAATTAAGTCCAAGTTAAAGTTATTCAGTTTACAAAACGTGATCTGTACCTATTAAAACCCTAGTGAAGCTACGCGTTAGGATGTGAAATTGCACTGTAAATAAAACAGCAGTAGGTAGGTACCTTCAGTTAGTATTTCGCGTTCCTTGTGTGCCGCACATGTTTAAAGGGTGATTCACTACGGAGCAAAAAAGCAAGTCGGGACGAGACGGACGGAGTCATTGCTCCCAGTCCAGTCGCCGCTATGCCGGAGCCGTGGTCGGATCGGGCGGAGTTCCTCCTGTCTCCGCTGCTCCCGGCCGCGTATGTGGCGTGTCTCACCGGCGCGGGCGCCCTTGCCAACTGCTCGCTGCTAGCAGCGCTTTACAACTCATCTACAAGAGGTAGGTAATCTATTCGCCTATTCTTAGTGTTGAGAACTGCGGCCTGCTTGGAGTTTTTATGAGGTACATACTTAACTAATAACGACCAAAGAAACGTACCTAATTGACCAAGGACGAAAGTTTTTAATTTTAAATTATAATCCGTCCTCGAATAAGCTTTACCTTACGTTATTTATTTCAGATTTAAATGAATATGAATGCTAAGTATGATGAAAATCCTTAGTTTTACTACGGATTATGATAATTTAAATAATTTAGATTTATTTATTCCAGGGTTGTTTTCAATCATCTTACAACTGGCCATAGCCGACATCGCGCTCAGTGCAGCGATCAGCCCCGAAATATGGTCCTACAACATGCAGAGCTGGGTGCTCGGAAACACTGGCTGCATCGTCTACCGAGGTCTCAGCGTGTTCGCCTCAACTGCTTCCTCATACTTAGTCGCTACTCTAGCCTTGCACACGTTAGCCACTGTAAACCTCGAAGACAAAGAGTTTATGAGAAGGAACCGGAGAAATGACCAGGATGCCGACGATGAAATAGGGTCCTCTCGACATAGCCTTGTCGGCAGTGATTCTTCTACTCCACCTCGAACCATGAACCTCGACTACAGAATAAGTGCTACCTCCGTTTCAATCACACAACCAAGTCTATTCGTATGGATCATATCATTGTCTTTGAGTGTCCCTGATTTTGCACTAGCCACTACGGTGCCTCTTAATCAGAATACCGTGAAGTGCACCATTGTAGACTCAAGCCAATGGATTCATCTGTACACGATATTGGCTATTTTGAATTTATTGCTCCCAGTAATTCTTTTGTGCGTTAGTTTTGTGTTGTTAATCATCAAATTAAAATCAAAAACTGGACTAAGCGGTAGATGCGAGGCCAAGTCATCTTTGAAGTTAGCATTGTGTCTAATAATAGTGTATTTGATCTTGTGTGTTCCCCGCTCAACTCTTAGAGCTTATGATATTTACTCTACATCGATAGGAATTAATGAAACCACTTTCCGTTATGATTATGAATCTACAATGGGCTTGGTATTTAGTAGCACTTATTTAGGATCAATAGTGATACGCCCTCTTGTGTGCATTGTTATGTTGCCGAGTGTAAAAAAAGCTTTCACTTCTGGTGTACGAGATGCGGTTAATGTGTGAAACCTACATGGTGAACCTTGACTAGGGTCTGCTAAACCGGAAATGCCTATGAAGGTAGGTACTGAACATTGAGAAGCCAAACAAGTGCCATGTGGTGCCACTTTAGTAGACCTACCTTTCCAAAGAGATAAGTAGATGTAGGTAGGTAGGTCGACAGTTAAAATATCACTGTTGCTTATAAATATAATACATGTTAAAATAATTTAATAAATAAGATTTTTGCATATTTTGCTCTTTATTTTCACATTATCACAATTTGACTGTTTTGAAAAAACTTAAAACAGACTTCAAATCCTCAAATTTTACTCTGTTTTGAAGTTTTGCGAGACAAATAGGTACTAAACCTCGGAAATATCTCGGGATCTTTCTCTTTACAATGACGATAATTGAAGGAGAAATAGACGAACATTAGATAAAAATCATACAAACCAACCACTGAATATAGAACCTCCTCCTTTTTTCGAAGTCTGATAAAAATGTTTTATATTTCTGGGGAGTTGGGAGTTAACGGGATTCGTAATTGCTTCACATTTTAAGCATTTTTCTATCTTCGTAAAATGGAAAGTAGAAAGGTAACCTACCTCCCTAAGTAAGTGCTTACTTAGGTAGATAGGTACCTATCTTACCTTTCTACTTGCGATTTTACTAAGATAGAAAAAACTCCTAGGTCTCCTAGGAATATTGTGTGCTTCCTGATACAAACTTTCGGTATTCCAAATAGCTTTTTATTTTTAAAAAACGCTGCGCGTGCCGCGGATCGTTGTATTGTATCAGCCCTTTCGTTGAACGGCTAGCTAGACGAACGAAAGCTAGCCCTTAGCCCGAATAAAACGGCTGACCTTGTAGCCGCGCCCCGGGCACAGATATTTAAATTTTAGTTCGCTACTTCAGCACTGCAGCGCTAGATTAATTCAAGCAATAAAATGGCGTCTGGCGTCAGCTATTGACAGTGTTGCTAGTATTTTCTATAGAACGATTTGGTCTATTTCTTGTTCATTAAACCTTCTATTTTGTTTACCTAGTATTAGAGAACTTAATTAATTATAACACATTTGTTGACTTCTTATTACCTATTGATTCAATTAGAGATGTTGTTAGATGTAGCATTTGGCGCCGCATTCTTAACCCTGACCAGTCTTATTTGATCGAAAATCAGAATCTTGTGGCGTTTGGATTCCTACAGGTACCTACTTATTAAAACACGTTACGTAGTATCTAATGATTTTACGTCGCTCGTTACTTCCGAACTTGGCTGACGCTATAACACGCGTATCTATTAATTTTATTAAACGATATTTCTAAATAAATGTAAGTAAACTTCAGTCTATTGTTCTTTCTTTCTAATTAATTTTGTTGATCGTTAATTTCAGCATTTTCAGCGTTCTTTCAATCATCAGCCTGGACATAACTGAATAGGCCGGTGTAGGTTTCTGGTTACGGTATTTATTTTCTTTTAATAAAAAAAACTCAAAACTCAGTGCTTTATTTCCTTTAGACCTTACAGGACTCTTGGACACGTCACAAAACTAGGAAATAGTGATCATTTTAATCTTTTTAAGGTTAAGTAAAGAAGCGATCAATTAAACCTTAACCTTGTTAGAACGTTAGTTTTCGAGTTGGAGCAAAACTCGTCCCAAGCTTTATCATCTTGATAATCTGATACATAGGTAGTAGGTATACCTTTTTACAAAGGATGTTTGAATTAATTTAATGTAAATTTTTGCATTCATAATTTTCGTATTTCTTTCTGATCGAAGGACCATTTCTATCTAGTTTTTGTATTATAGTGCGCAGGACTCGAACCTGCGCCGCAGTTAGTTAGAGCACACCCTTACTGAGAATGGGGCGCAGGTTCGAATCCTGCCGAAATCGAATATTTTTGGGAACTTATTTAATTTAAATCTACTTCCACTACCTAAGTAGTGGTTGGTTTCATTCGCCGAGTTCTGTTTGATTTTTCTCCATCATCCTTTCGCTTTAGACTAGAAGAAAATTAATCTTCCAGTCTAAAGCGAAAGGATCGATTTATCGGGTCCATAGCTTTTGTTGAGAAGTTTTCTGTTTTTTACTAATTCTACTTTGACAAGAGTCCATCTACCCAGTTGGAGGAAGGTAAATGCAGATTCCATTGACTTGTGCATTGTTCTGTGAGTAGCAGTGTATGTATATAATTTAACTAAGATGAAATAACGAGTTCGCCTTTGTTACAGCTGCAGCGAAGAGTAAAAACGTAGGATAAAAAATTGCAATTTCAAAACATCTTTGTAGGGTTAATAGGTGGCGGTTTATTTAAATATTGATTCTAAAACTAAAACTTGTATTTAATACAAAAGTTTATTGGTGAAAACATGAAAAATATAATAGATTAATGGCTGATAAAATGCAGCAAGAAATGTTACAATATTGGCCATCACAAAACTATTTCGCTAATAAATGCCTGAAAATTCAGAATGATTTGAAGTGTCAGTGATGGGCACAATAAATTAGTTAATGTCAATAATAAAAGATTTACTTTGGTAATAATACATCATGATTTTAGAGGACATCACAAAAACCACAAAAAGACACTAACAAGTTTTTTGTGCCCTTACTTGATACAGCCATAACAGTTTGTGGATTTAGACTTCATCAGGTAATCGGGCGTGTTTTAACAAATTTAAAGTAACTAATCGCATAATTATATTAAAACAACATTCACCATCATGATCTCCATTTCACTGCGGACATGCGGCGAAAAGGAATGTAACTTTGGGGCCGACCAGGCTGTTCCATTTTCTTTGTGAAAGGAAAACACTTTTAACTTAAGAAACCGTAATTTTAATAACTTAAGTTATAAATATTTATATTCATCAGGTCAGCTCGATATCTGTAATCCAGTGTAAATACAGAAATACAAAACCGTCAAAGATGACACGTAACATTTAATTTTAGACGGAACGTGAAGGTCCGCTGCGAACGACTTTTTTAACATTTTTATACAAGCGACGGCTCGCATCGGCGACAAAGAGAGCCGTATCGCGCGCCGTTCTCGAATGTTACTCGTTTTCTTATAAAACACCAATGAGAACAAATGCGTGTGCTGGGGTGACCACGGGCTGGGATTAGTTGTCGCCGCCCTCGGCCGGCTCGTCGCCGTCGCCCTGCGTGTCCGACGTCCACAGCGTCAGATTGTCTCGCAGCAGCTGCATGATCAGCGTCGAGTCTTTGTACGAGTCCTCATTCAGAGTGTCCAGTTCCGCGATCGCATCATCGAACGCCTGAAACACAACGCGCGGTCAGACATATTCTACCCCACAGGCTCTTCACCATTCCAAATAATGAGACGAAATACTCTAATGCTGGCTGGATCGAGTATTAGCTGGTTAATTGCCACACGACCATGCTAAGATGCAAATATTAACTGGATTTAAGTAACTTCGACAATGATTTAACAATTCAACTTTGAATAGAAAATTATATTCATGCCATATTATGGAACTGCGCTACTGTCGTCAACTGTTAGTTTTGTTATGTTGTTCAGTGAGTGAGGACTAAGAACACTTCAATCATTGTGGTTTATTGAACCTGTTTAGCTAAGTGGCACGCTCGCGCAGGAGAGTTGATAATCTCGTAATAAAAGACGGAAAAGTTGAGCGCTAGCCCAAGTCTGATGGGGTGGGTCGGTTGCATTTTCGCTTTAGCAATGTCGAACGCTTCCTGGTAGGCCTTCTGCGAGTCCTCCACCACAGCTGGGGACAAGCGACGAACGTTAGTACGTCTAGCCTACACCCTCGTGCCAGCCAGCACAGAGCCGTCGCATAACTGACACAAATAATGACCTGTTTGGCGAGCTGACACGCCTTGTCTGGTGAATTTAATATCTCATAATAGAAGACGGAGAAATTTAATGCCAAACCCAGCCTGATTGGGTGTGTGGGCTGCATTTTCGCCTTGCTGATTTCGAAGGCATCCTGGTATGCTTTCTGTGAATCCTCTACAACAGCTGTAAGGTAAAGTCATATTAACTACATCATCAATAACAAAGGCAAGATAAAGTAATGGCCTATAGTGAAAAGTGCCATCAAAATGCATAATAGGTACTAAAAACTTACAATTTCTGGTGTCTCCTGTGGCCACTTCTGCGAGGTACCTGTAGTAATCTCCCTTCATTTTAAGGTAGAATACTTTACTTTCTGGATTACTAGCTTTAGGGATAAGGTGTTTGTCAAGTAAACCCTGAAACAAAACGTTTTCTGTTTAGATTTACTGTCAATTTCAACTTTGTTAAAAATTTATCTTGTACTAGAATTTATTCAGAAAGACTAATCGTTGGAAGTCAGTTTCACCGAAGTGAATCGCATTCTGGGTAGGTATCATCATAAAACTTCAATCGTCGCTGCTATTAATCAATCGTAATAAAAAAATAATCTCAATATTTAAATGATAATATGCAGGCAGAAAGTTTCGAGTAGTAGATCGTAAAGACAGGGCAACGAACGAAAACGGGATAGCAGCGCGCGCAATGACGCGGCGCAATACGTCACCCGCCCACCCCTTACCACCACGGTGCCGCACCCCGCCCTGCATGCTCTCACGTGCTGCTGAACATTTACGCCAATGATTAACAAACCCTTTTATAGGAGAATACTTCGTATCCTAATACGTAGGTAACTAGTGAGTGACCAGCTACTAATGCTTGCATCACCTCTCGAAATGTTGCCGCGCCACATAATGACGTCATCTGCGTAGGCCAGAGGCACGTAACGATTTACGTGAATTTATTTGCAACAAGTCTCTAAAACCTAAAAAAATCAAATCTTAAAATTAGTTATACTCACCAAGACGTCGTAGCAGATTTCTCTGAGTTCTTTTTCTACTTTAACCCTATATTCTTTTGCCATCTGTTGTTTTCTTTCTGAACCCTCGGTTTTCTGTTCAATTGAAGAGATGACTCTCCATGAGGACCGTCGGGCACCCACGACGTTTTTGTATGCCACCGAGAGAAGGTTCCTCTCCTCGTTGCTGAGTTCGACACCGGTTTCGGTGACCTCCTTCATCGCGGCCGCCATGTCGTCGTACCGCTCCGCCTGCTCGGCGAGCTTGGCGCGCTGCACCAGTTCCTCTTTGTCGACGGACATCTTGGACGATGGGAGAGGACTATTTCACTGATGCCCCTGCAACAACAACCAGTCACCGATCACCTATGCGAATCTACAATCGACGACGCGCAGTTGCCATTTTATTTGTCAGGAAGACTAATCGTTAGGCGTCACTTTCACCGAAGCGAATCTAATTCAGGGTTTTTGTCATCATGGAAAACCTCACCTATAGAGGGCTAAAAGGCGCACTAGCGCAAAGTGAAATCACAACGTAGCTCAAAGAGCGTCTTTCACTCCAATCGCGACATCGACGTCCGTTCGGTACGACAGCATCTCACAGAGTCAAGCCTCGCGCTCCGTCCAGGCACGCGCCGTGTCGCCGCGCCGCCGCTTGGTCACCGCCACTGCGCCACCGGTATTGATCCGCCGACGCGGGATAAACACTCCAGACGAAATACGACTACCGCGACGATTGCACACACCCCTCGCCCCTAGCCACCCTGCCTGCACCGCGCCCGTCCGCCCGGCGCCCATGCCTCGAGCCTGCCCTCATCCCCCTCCGCCGCCGCCCCATGTCTACCCATTACTCGATACCCCTGTTGCTAGGCTATGCACTATAACGATTTTTCGAGAATATGTTGAAGGCTGAACAGCTCATGTGGGCTGTAAAATTGCAAAGCCATATGAAAACCAAAACTTACATGGCTTCTATCAACCTTTGAATTTATAACGAAATTGATTAGATATTTACAACATACTATTTTAGAGTTAGACGTAAATTCTAAGATTTTGCAGCCACTCTAGACCTAGTCATCGCTTTTACAACATCAGGTCAGTAAACTTACTTTAGAGTTAGACGTAAATTCAGAGACTGTTCAACCACTAGTCCTAGTTATCGCTTTTACGACATCAGTTCAGAAAACTTACTAGATTTAGACGTAAATGCTGAGATTTTTCAACCACTCTAGACCTAGTCATCGCTTTTACAACATCAGGTCAGTAAACTTACTCTAGAGTTAGACGTAAATTCAGAGATTTTTCAACTACTCTAGACTTAGTCATCGCTTTTACGTTTTCAGGTTAGAAATCTTACAGTTTACCTATCCGTAAGCTCAGGACGCTACGTTGGTAGTAGTATTTACGTACTTGGGATATGACAATGGCCGTTAATGATTAGGCTTCGTCTAAAACGCCATCGCCCCATCATGTAATCTACATACCTAATTATTCCAAAACAACTTGACAATGTAATGGAACGGTAAGACGACGATTTCAATTTATGTTGTAATGAAACATTCGAACGCTTAATCGACTAGCTTCCATGGATAATAAGATAAATTTTTTTCTCTAAAAAGATGTCTGATTACAAATTTACAATGCTTCTATGAACATCGGATTATGATATTTGAAATAATACCTACGAGAACGAAGTTCTTTCTTCATTCGCAGCCAGTTAACCTTAAAATGTGGATGGATGAGGATGATCTATACTGCAAATAGGAAACAAGAATTGTGGTTCAGCATCTAGTTTAATATAAGGTCCACTGACTTATCGATCTATTTATCGGCGTTTCGACTTTGGCAAAACATAACTAATGTTTTGGTTAACTGCCAATTGATTTTTAGGTTAAATGCCGATTAAAACTTCAGCTTATCGAGAAGAGATACCACCCGAGATATAGACCTTTTCTTTTATCTGGGCCCATACTCGTAAACACGAAAATCGAAGTTTCTATTTCGCTTTCGTGCAAACGCTATCTTATGCAAACGGCATAAGAGTTGGTTTTGCGCGAAAATGAATCAGAAAGCTTTAGTTTTGTTTACCGAGTAGGCCCCCCGGGTTAGTTCATCGAAGTTGTATCACAAAGTTGTAACAATAGTACAATGAGTCATAGCCCAAGTACGAGTCCCATTCCAAATAATTTCCAACTGCTTGAATTAGGGAAATTTGTCAGAAGTGAGTCACGTGTGAAAGCATGACTAAAACTAATTGCCAAGGGTAGGTAACGCATTTATTTTTTATTCAGTCATTGCATAAAAAAACAGACTTGATAAGTCAAGCTTTGAAAACAGCATTATCGAATAAAGTGAGGTCTAGTTGTAAGGAGTAAGTACCTACCTAGGTGAAAAAAAAATAGATAACAAAAGGGACGGATAACCAACAAGTTAGGTCAAAAATGGATGATACAACTTTATAGCCTATTGATCAAACGTAAAAATAATAAAAGCAGCTAATCATTCGAAGACAAAATGTGCACAAAATTCACGATTTATCTAAGTTGTTAGACTAAACTTACCTTAGTGAAGTAGGTTGGTACCCTGATGTCAACACAATACCTGCCTGCAGTAGGTACCAACCTTACCTACATATTGTCCCTAACGGCGCAGCGAGTGCCCCTGGCTCAATGTCGTGCACGTGCTATCGAGTTGAAAGAGCGCGAGAATGCCAGGCGTCTAGGCCAGAATAAGTGTCACACTCATGGATTACGGTTTACTAAAAAAATACGTAGGTAGTTAATGTACGGTCTTTAGCTGTTTGTTACCTTCGTTATAAAGGCCACATACCTAGTTAGGTACTTATATTAAAATACTACCTGCTAAAACTATTGTAGAGAAATAAGACTGGATTCGAGGTACCTATTCTTCCAGTGGGTACCTATTCATCAAAGGTGCTTAGTTAAAGTAGATAGGTACTTACCTTTTTTTGTATCTACCTTACCTACCTATTTATCATCCAGTTACTTACATAAGGCTAACACTTACCTGTCTTTACTACTTAGCAACGTTCCCAACGTTACATCGTTATCGAAGGAAAGATAACGGCGGCGGCGTGACTATGCACGGCGAAATTACGACGCACTAGTACGACCGCTAGTTACCTCTACGGAATAGGTACGACCATCGACATCCCACGCATTAACTTAGATATCTACGTACATGTGCTTGTTATTAATACCAAATATCTGCTTAACGTAACACTACATTTAGTTATTTTATGTTGTGCAGCGAATTGGTTTCAGAATATCCAAAAATACCTATAATCTACAGGCACGTCGTCGTCGATGTGACCTCAACTGAAATAAGAGCCAATAAACCAACTTACTGATTGATTTTCCAAGAAATTACTCACAATATCGTGGCGCTATTTCGATTCACGCCTACTTAGAACAAAAATTACAACGCACTATCTTCTAGATCAAAATTTCCGAATATTACACGAATTTTTGACCGCACCGCAAAATCGTGTCGCCGGTTGGGGCAAAATGGCTGCTGCGAGGGACACTCCTTGCTTCTATGCGTCACATTCACAGGTCAGTAAGGAGGAAATTATAGAGGGGCACTCGGTAAACACATAAATTACAAACACTCAACATATTTTTCAGTGCACTTACTTGTTAGAAGGGGAAAAAAGTAATTAAGCCAGCAAATAACACCACAATATCAGTTTTTCTCTTGCTGTAAACGTTAAACTACACTGACGGCAACGGGGGCCAGGGAGGAAACAAAACGGAACAGGGTTCTCAATACTTGCCAGCCATGTTGTATTCCTATTGGTTAGAAATCGAGATACTCATGCCAAGAAAAGTGACGCATGCCATTTGATTGTTGTTTCTTTCTCTTTCCAACGTATGTTACTAATACAAGACAGAAGATTAAAGAAAAGAAACCGGATATGGCTATTTTAACGCGGGACTTTTGAATGTAATGGATTGGCTGTGTAGTGACTTTGGACGAATGAAATCACCCTTCCAGATGGCAGTGTTTTTTTTCGCGATGATACATTTGGCAGTTTGGTTGACGGTGACATTTTTTTCAAGTCGTTGTTTACGCCAAACCATCGAGAAAAAACGTACCTATTGTCTATTATTTTTAAAGCACAAGGAAGAACGTATTTTCATCACTAAATAAATCTGCTAGCTGGCCCGCCCGCGATTTCATTCGCGTGGACTTTAGTAATATCCTAAGTAATGTTTATTTCCATGTAAACTATCAAAAGGATTGGTAGTAAAGCCAAAGTTTTAGTACCAATCCTTTCACCTTCCTTTTACCTCTTATTAAATTTAATATCGTAAAGGATTCGATATTAAAGTTATTATGAGAAAACCTTTAAAACATGTTTAAAACACCAAAAAAAAATGTATTTTCACTGAAATCTTATTTATAGACGAATTATAAGACACCTTTTTCGAACGCGTTTTTTTACAAAAATCGATTTTCGCGTCAGAATAAAAGTGTCTTATATTTCGTCTTTAAATAAGGTTCCGGTGAAAAAATCATTATTTTAGAATGTTCTGAAATCCCGGGAATTTACGGGAAAGTATTCCCGAGAAAGATGGGTTTTAACTGCTCCATGTTGTGTCTTACACCAACTTTAGGTAAATAAGCGCCCGAATTTCCGATCACTGATAATAACTGAAGAATGAGAATTAAAAAAAACTGATCTTATCATGCTTAATACGTCTTGAACTAAATTTTTATGCAACAGCCTCGTAGTTTTTTCTAGTTCCTGAGATTTCTTGATAAGTCAATGAGTGGCCAAACTTTGACTCCATTCCATATTCCATTCCATTCACACCCTTGATTAATGTCAAGGGTGTGAATTTCAAAAATAATTTATATTTTTTCCTGTTACAAAAAATAAAAATAAATCGAAGTGAAACATGGGATCATAAAAAATAGTCTAGGTATGATTGGCGGTTATCTACATACTTCCGCGCCAGTTTTTTTTCTATGCAGATGTAGAATGCAAAATCTACAAAAAACATTAATCGATAACATTTAAAAACAGTAATAAATTTAGGTTCACGGAAGAAAAGCAAAACATAGGTACCTACATACTAAAAGCATTGCAATGAAAAAAGCGATCCCTTTCGGTATATTAGATCAATGATTTGAAGAATCATCGAAAGAAGGAAGACCACGGGTGGCTTCAAAGCCTGCATGCATGATCCCAGCCATATAGCCTTGTCCTTGTTTTAGATTTCTTTCGTCCGAGTTGATGATTGTTTGTCATGTCAACATGTCATGCAAGTGTCAGACTGTCATTTCAGTCATCCCGTCGTCCGTCAGTAGGTCGAACGAAATGAAAATAAAGAGGATCAAAAACAAACAAACATAAAAAGATAGAAGGGAGGTTCGTTTTTGGAAGAACTGACAGGTTTTTGAGTTCAACTTATTTTTGGTATTGTGTTGTTCTCTCAATTGTGTTGATTTTAATTTTTAGCTTGTGTTGTATAACTCCATTCCGTAAGTAATATAGTTTTTTTTTTATTTAGGTGAAATTAAAATCTGGTCAGTGTCCATCATGGACATTGACCCGTCAGTTTTTTTACCAGCGGCATCAAACCCGCCTCCAAAACCTCCTGATCCTCCAGATATAAATAAAAAAAAAATTACCTAACCCAGATACGCGTTCTTGTGTAAAACGTCGCTATACATCGGCTATTGCTGATGATTATTCGGTCTCAGTAACAAAAAAAAATATAATGTCTCCTAATTCCGCTACTCCATCAATACAAACATTATACCAACATCCTATTCTAATTTTAGGGGTAAAGGAATATGGTCATCTTGACAATGGTCCATTCATTATCCACATTGCCAGAACTGATCCTGACCCTTCGACGGGTATATCAATCCGTCCGATTAAATTCGGTCAATTTTTGAAAAATAACAAAATTCTAAATATTTGTTGTGACGGAGTTAAAGCAGTAGGACGCAACCGAATATCGATTGAATTTAAAACTGCTACTGATGCCAACTCATTTTTAGATAACAAAATTCTTAATACGTACAATTATACTGCCACAATCCCCACATACAACATAACACGTATGGGCCTCGTCAGAAATGTCCCTGTAGATATGTCTCTTGACGAATTTGCAGATTCTATAGAAGTTCCTAAAGGATGTGGCTTCGTCATAAAAGCCCGAAGACTTAACAGAAAAAACGTAATGGAAGATGGTAAAACTTCCTGGATACCTACACAAACAATAGTTCTAACATTTAAAGGTCAAATTCTTCCTAGTCGTATTTTTTCTTTTCACACTTCTCTCCCGGTAGAACAGTATCAATTACCTACCATTCAATGCATGAACTGTTGCCGTTTTGGCCATATTAAAATACAATGCCGATCAAAACCAAGATGCTTCAAATGCGCAAAAGACCACGCAGGTGACATTTGCGAAGTATTAGAACATGAAGCTACTTGTATCCACTGCTCAGGCTGTCATTTCACATCAAATAAATCCTGCCCTGAATTAGATCGTCAGAAAAATATAAAAAGTTTTATGACACAAAACGGTGTTTCATTCCAGGAAGCCTCATTAAACTTTTCAAAAAGTACTAAATCATTTTCTGAAGTATCTCAATCAATTTTCTCCCCGACCAGTCTTCCTTCTCAAAATTTACTCCCCCCTAACTCCCCTTCCACTAGATCTTACATCAAAAATGTCTACGTTTCTCCTCGTCCTAAGGTCCCGATGAGCAAACCATATGATAAAACTACTCACCAATCTATCATATCTACCCCTCATTCATCGTTCTCTAACGGACTTGCTTTCTCCCAATCTGAGAAAGTAGATACTAACCATCGTCAAACTTTCCTTATAGAAACTCTTCTTTCACTCATCATTGAGTTATTCTCATCTTCTAATTCTCCCATACCGTCCAACGTTGCCCATAAACTGTCCCAGATCATTTCCAATTCAACCAATCATGAATCAAACATCCATTCTCCAATGGAACACAAAAAGTCTCCGTCCTCGGAAAACTGAACTTATTCATTTAATAAATAAAATTCACCCGTCAATCATTGCCATCTCTGAAACTTGGCTTGTTCCTGGTTCCCAATTTAGGGTTCCTGGTTTTATCTGTCACCGAGACGACAGGGCCGACGGGTATGCCGGAAGTGCCCTTCTTATCAAACACTCTCTTCCCTTCTCACTTATATCCCTTCCCTATCATTCCCTTGAAATAAATCTTGTAGCTATAAGAACCTTTGATATTACTTTTATTTCTATATATATTCCCCACCCTAATTCAGCGTTAATCCCTGATATTCTTTGTGTTATCTCTTCTGTCCCTACCCCTATTATCTTGTTAGGAGATTTCAATGGTCACCACACATCATGGGGCTCTAGTCACTGCGATGTATTTGGTCACATGCTTATAGAAATGTTTGATGAAGCCAACCTATGTATCGTCAATGATGGCTCCATCACTCGCAGAGTTATTCCTTCCCAAGACCCCAGAAGCGCTGTCGACCTAACTGTTTGTTCCCCTTCTCTTTCTTCCACTCTCTCTTGGGAAACTCTACCTACTTCTTATGGAAGCGATCATTTCCCAATAATTATTAAAATTTTTAATCGTTCTATTCCTTTTCAAAATTTTAACCCTAATTTAAAATACAGACTATCTGCAGCTAAATGGGATTCATTTTCTGATCAAATTGAAAACTCTGCTAAAAATCTTCCAGAGATACAATCTGGTACCACTACAGACTTTTACCTTTTGGCTTATTCCAAATTGATTGATTGCATAATTTCTAGTGCTAATCATAATATCCCTCTCAAAAGACAATCATCTACTTGGTCTAAGATTTCCCCTCCATGGTGGGATTCTGAATGTACATCAATTATTAAAGATAGAAAAAGGGCTGAACTCACATATAACACCTCAATGACCAATGAAAACTTCATTGTTTATAAACACACTGCTGCTAAAGTTAGAAGGATTCTTTCTAAAAAAAAGAAAGAAGGTTGGAAAAACTTTTGTGAGAATCTATCTCCAAGAGCTCCTCCGTCATTCATCTGGCGACAAATTAAACGTTATAGAGGATCTTACAGCTCTCCTAATATTTCTTCTTATGACCCCTCATCTTGGGTTGACAATTTTATCGACAAATTATCTCCCCCGTTTGCTCCATCTTTAGATTCTCTCCCATCATCTTTTTCTTTTATTCCATCTCTATCTAAATTAGATCATAATTTTAGTTTATATGAGCTGAATCAAGTTTTGAATGGGTTAAAAGACTCATCGCCTGGTTTTGATGGTATTCCTTACTCTTTTATTGTTAAGTCCCCTAACATAATTAAGAATTATTTTCTGTCACTAATTAATTATTTTTTTGAAAATGGAGTCGTCCCTAATGAGTGGAAAACTCAAGTCATCATTCCTATTGTCAAACCTGGGAAAAATCCTTCCGATTATAATAGTTACAGACCCATAGCCCTATCTTCTGTCCTGGCTAAGATCATGGAACATTTAATAAAATTTCGCCTTGAGTGGATTGTGGAAAATGGTAATATAATTTCTAATAATCAATTTGGTTTCCGAAAAGACATGAGTACCCTTGATAGTTTAAGCATCATAACAACAGATATTCGAACTGCTTTTATGAATAAAGAATCACTATTTGCAATTTTTCTTGACATTACTGCTGCTTATGATAATGTTTTACTACCGGTTCTCAAAAGGAAGCTCCAACTACTGAGAATTCCAGAAAGAATAGTCCGCTTCATATGTAATATGCTAATGGATAGAAAAATTTTAGTTAAGAACCAGGGTCTACTTTCATCTCCCCGTAATATTTATAAAGGATTACCTCAAGGTTCTGTACTAAGTCCTCTATTATATAGTATTTACACTTCAGATTTAGACCACTCTTTACCGTGTATATGCCTTCAATACGCTGATGATTTAGCTTTATATATTAAATCGAGTTCCCTAGAGTTCGCTCAGAATGAACTGAGTGCATCTCTCAATATCCTAGACGATTGGCTCAACATACATGGAATGTCTCTTTCTGCATCTAAAAGTAATTGTATTGTCTTCTCAAAAAAAAGATTAATTCCATCCATAACCCTATCTATTGGTGGTGAATTACTTATTCAAGTAAATAATGTAAAATTTTTAGGTTTAAAATTAGATTCAAGAATGACAGGTGTTCCTCATTTTAATTACATTTCAGAAAAATGCGAAAAAAATATTAACATTCTACGTTCCCTTTCTGGAGTCTGGTGGGGTTCACATCCATATTGTCAAAAACTTTTATACAACGCCATTGTTCGTAGCCACATGGATTATGGTTCGTTCCTTCTAGATCCTAGTACACGAATGGCTTTAGAAAAGTTGGATAAGGTCCAATCAAAATGTCTTCGATCTATTCTTGGTGCAATGAAATCTTCTCCTATAAACGCAATGCAAGTAGAATGTGGTGACCCCCCTCTTTCTCTCAGAAGACAATATCTTTCCGATCGTTTTCTTTTCAAATTAATTCAAAATTCCCAACATCCTCTTCTCAATAAATTAAATGATTTATATAAATTTTTTGAACCAAGTTATAATATTAACGCAGATAAAATACCGTGTTTAATTAGGAGTTTCATGAAATATATCCACCTTCCACACCCTGTCGTTCAATTTAATACGAATCCTTTGTTTAATACCCCCTATGAAGTAATCATGTTTGAACCAGATATAATCTTAGATTTCGGCATAGAAAAAGATTGCTCATATGCTCGTGAAAAATTTAACAAACAACTTGACTCTAAATATAATGGATGGCACTCCATATTTACTGATGCTTCAAAATTAAATGATTCCAATCCTGTAGGTGCTGCAGTTTGGATTCCTTCCTCGAAGATAATATTAAATTATAAATGTCCTTCGATCTCTTCGGTTTTTACCGCAGAATCTATAGCATTGTTGGAAGCTATTCAGTTTGTAGACTCGCACAACCTCAATAATACCTTAATATTTTCCGACTCTAAGAGCTCTCTTCAATCCATTTTATCTTGCCCCTTTCGCTCTAAATCTAGATTTCCAATTATTCTTAAAATTCGTGAATCTCTATTCAGATGTAAAATTAAAAAAATTAACGTTATCTTAGCTTGGATCCCAGGTCATTCTGGGATCCCAGGTAATGAATCAGCTGACTCCTGTGCAAAACGAGCAATTCAGTTTGGTACTGAGGAACACCTTAAAATTTTTGTTCATGATCTTTGTTCAACCCCTAGTTCTCATCTAATTACCTCTTGGTCCCGAATGTGGAATACATCTAGACTTTTAAAAGGTAAACATTACGGTGATATACAACCAGAAATTCCTCTCAAACCTTGGTTTTTTAAATTTAAAAAAGCCAATAAATCCTGCACTTCCATCTTATGCCGTCTCCGATTAGGCCATTCATGTACTCCTGTTTATCTAACCAAGATAAGGGTCAGAGATCAATCACTATGCGAATGTGGTTTGGATGATGGAGATGTTGAGCATCTTCTCTTTTCCTGTCCAAGACTTACCATATCCCTTCATGATATTATACCTCCTGAAATCCCCCGTCCCCTCTCTTTAAAAACTATTCTTCCGTTAGTATTTTCTCCTTTAGTATCTAAACTTTGTAGATTTATTTCTTTAAATAATATAAAATTGTAATTTTGTAGATTAAATATTATATCAAATGTTTTATATTCCTTTAAAACTAGATTAATAACTTATTTTTGTGCTCTTTTTTATTGCTTTTAGTTTGATTATTAACGTTTATATTTGTAAACAATTAACTTAATTGAGATATAAACTTTATCTATTTATTTTATATTAAAACTCAACCTCGATAAAAATTAAAAAGAACCTTTTTGTACTAAAACGGTCATTGGCAAAATTGTATCAAAATAGATACAAAGCCATATAAAAGAAGTTGAAGTTGAAGTTAAAGAGGATCAAAACTTTTGTTTGTTGAGTCTTGGTTTGGTTGAGTCCGTCCATGTGATTTTTTGGTTAGAATTTTATTTTCATCGACTGTTCTCGGAAAAACTCAGAAACAAATAAAATGCCGAAATCTAAAAGGGACAAGAAAGGTATGTAAGGGAACTTTATTCTCTTTCATGTGGCATCAGCCTACTTGAAATTATGCAAAAACTCTTCTTTCTAAAACGTGTTGTCTTGTTATCCGATAACCACGGAGGGTTTCGAATACTTTGTGGTGTCTACTATTTTAATACTTATTGTTTTAGTTTATGTATGTACATAGATTGTTATAATAATACTTTTTAGCCACTAATCATAAGCTGTTACTGGGTGTAACTACACTTTTATGATACCTATGTATTTTCAGTTTCTCTTACTAAAACCAACAAGAAGGGTCTACTTCTCAAACAGAAAACTATTGAAGAAATTAGAAATTCTCTCACGAAATATGAACACATTTTCCTTTTCACTATAAACAACATGAGGAACGCCAAACTGAAAGATTTGCGCCATGAATGGAAGGATTCACGTTTCTTTTTTGGAAAGAACAAAGTTATGGCTATAGCACTTGGAAGGACAAAAAGTGATGAGGTTGAGGATCAACTCAATCTTGTAAGTACAACAAATACCTACATATAAATCATCTGGATGATTTCCGTAGCTTTTGGAATATAAGTTTATCCTAGCAATGTAGATGGTGCCTGGGACATATTTAATTGTTTGAATAGTATTTCGTGTACTTATTTGAATAAATTGTCTATTTTAAGATATCAAAAAAGCTAAAAGGTCAGTGTGGCTTACTTATGACAAATAGAGATGTCGCAGATGTTTTACAATGGTTCAAAGACTTCAGTGAACCGGAATATGCCAGATCAGGGTTCATTGCCACAGAGGATGTGGTGTTACCCCAGGGCCCACTGGAAGACTTCTCACACTCAATAGAGCCACATTTAAGGCGCCTTGGCCTACCCACATCACTGGAAAAAGGAGTTATTCATCTTATAAAGGAATATCAGGTAATTATTTCCACTGAGAACAAAAAAGAATTTGATGTGCTACATCATTTTGGCCTGTAAAATAAACAAAAAAATTAAGAGGCAACTTATAGATGACAAGCACAGTATAGATATGTATTGCATAAGAGCAGTAGTTAATTTTGGTAAGTCCATCTATTGCTCCTAAAATATTTCTCCCAGGAGTAATACATGTCCATGTATTTCTACTAAATTATCCAAACACCTTTAGTAGTTTTCAACAGTAGTGTCGACAACGCCAAGCCTTCTATACCAAGGAGATCCCACCCCCGCCTCACGGAGGTGGCAGTGTTAACACATGACTCTCAATTGTGGCCTTGTTTGGAGTAAGGTAATGTTGAGACCCCTCGCTTCGCAGGGGTGGGACGCCTACAGTGGATTAAGGGGTCCAAAAGTTCCCAAAGAAATAATTTTGATATAATAGAGCATGTTGGATTATACCAGTAGTAAAACATGGACATGTAATACTCCTGAGAAATATTTAAGGAGCAATAGATGGACTAACCTTAATTTTATAATAATGTAATTATGTAGTGCTCCTTCTCTCATTTCTAAGATTACACATCTTAGAAATGAGAGAAGGAGCACTACATAATTTGTGTGTAGGTGTTCCTAATTCAAATAAATATAATAAATAATGCTGGACAATTCACACAGCATTATCTAGCCCCAAGCTAAGCAGAGTTTGTGTTATGGGTACTAGATAACTAATATACATAATAGAATACAATATGTACATAGATAGATATTTTTTATTATACATAGAAAACGACCAGAACACCCTGAACAAATGTCTGCAGATCATACAGACATTCAATATAAAATGAAATAATTTTTCCAGGTTTGTAAGAAAGGCAGCACACTAACCCCAGAACAAGCAAGTATATTGAAACTTCTAGGCAATCAGATAGCAACATTCAAAGTGGTTATAAAATGTCACTGGACCAAAGGTAAAGGCTACCACAAGGATCTTGATGTGCCTAGTGATGAGGAAGGTGATGATGATGATGAAAAGGATGATGTGGCAGAAGACGAGACCATGGCGGAGGACGAGACGTAAAAATCGATTGTTGTATATTTTTAGTGACTTAATTTTGTATTTATAAGCATAAATAAACCTTATTTTACACATAGGCTAGTTTTCATAATCTTATCAAATTTCCAAGCAGTGTACTCGTATCTGTGGCGTATATACAGGGTTATTGGTAAATTAATAACACTACGTGAACTACAGGTTCTGCCCATCATCACAAACACGTTTGTGAAGACGCCAGGTCTTAATTCTTGAACTTGATATTGGTAATAGGTACCCCCCGCAATTCAATAATCATTCGTTAGAGGTTTTATTTGAAACTCAACTTAAAAACAGCTCTGCCCTGAATGTATAGAGAAAACATTTACTTAACAAATCGGAAAACAAATAAGGAGGAAGTTCTATGTAGGGCTGAGTATGTCTTTACTATGTAGGTATGTGGATTTCTTGCATCAATGATGAACCGATTTGGAAAATTATTTCACTATTGTACAAAGAACGATCCAGAGGTGGTTCCATAATTATTGTATGGGCTTTTACTAGTCCTCCCCCTTGTTTGGGGTGGCATGGTCCAAAGCCAGTCTACTCTATTCAGCTAGTATAATCCTCATGAGATATACGGTTTCGCTCAACCACCGTCAAATGTAAAGTTAAATTGGATCAACCAAAACAAATATTTCTAGAAAATAATCATTTATTAAACAATCACAGAAATAATAAATTATGTTACAAAATATACTAATCAGACATAGACCAGTAATCCATATTTTTATAAACTTAAATAATATTTATTTCAAAGGAAAATTCCACTAATAATGTCTAAATTCCATAAAAATATAGCAAACTATTAAATAATCACTCTACTAATATCTAGCAGAAGCCAAGCCTCTTCATCAGTTTTGTGTATTAAAATAAAACAATTTTATAATCAACCTAGCACAATATTTTAATCACAGAATTAAATAAAGCATTGTTTTCTATCAGTCGTCACAGCGGCATCATAAAATGCCTAGCTTGCCGACAGTATCTAATATTTATTGAAAATTAAAACCAAACATTTCCTTGCTACATTTTCTATGACACCATACCAATAAAATCAAGAATAGAACATACAGTCTTTGCATTGAATTACAAAATATGTGACAACTTATTAATCATAATCATGCGCTACGTTCTGATAGTAACCTTACGAAAATATGCTTTTATTTTTATTCTAGCTAATTTGCTATCGGCCGATCGTGCAGCTAGCTAGCTATGTTTGAAAGTGCACAACTTACAGACTAGCGGTAATCATAATTTACGATCAAGCATTTCTTACAAGCTGTGTACCTGAGATCAGTTGCTATCACAGGCTACCTTATACACCGATCGTATTCTGATATTGTTCAGTTGGTTTGGTGATATTTGGCGCATTTTTATAAATTGGGAAAAGTAAACTAACATATTGATTACAGTTTCGAACTTCAGGAACATAATTAATTACTTCTAATAATATAATTAGTATGATGTGTACCTACATAGCTTAGTTCTTCTCTTAGATGTCATCTTATATTCTGTCTAGCATTGCCTTCAAAGTAAATTGTTGTTTTGTCTACATTATAACTTCAAAGCCACGCAAATATAGATTTACTTAAATTGTGACTGCTATCAATAAACACGGCGCAACATAGAAGATTTAAACTAAGTGCTTAACGAATTTTAGGCTATAATGATGTTGGAAGTTACATCACGTTTACTAATAACAGCGCAATAACATTTACTACTTTCATCTACATACATTCACACATCGATTACACATGACATAAGCCATGCTGTTTTAACTTTTTACTACTAACGACACGACATATTGAGCACAGCATTAATCCACTGTAATCATCCCGATCCAAACAAGAAATCCTGATCAAGTTACTTGTCAAAGCTTCGAAAATAGCCAAACTAAAGCATGAATATAGAACACTTTTGCCGTGGATATGATAACTAAACAGGCAATTGGTAAGAGCTAATAAGAAAAACTTCATTCTGCTGGGTGGAATTTCATCTCCACCAAAAATAAATCAATCCTCTTTTCATGGAGCAGCAATATTTACGTCAACATAGCACTACATCAATCACAATCAAGCGCTACCAGGATTCAATAAATATGTGACACGACCTTGAAATATTCCATCTGCGTCCGATAGATTACGTTGGTATGTTGCTATCGGCCAGGCGATACGAAAACTCATATCATGCTTGTTTATATCACTTCTCAGATATTATTTCGCGGGTAGTTTGGGAGGCGGTGGGGCTATGGGCGGTAATTCGAGCACGGGGAGCGGTTCGCGCCAGAAAACGGTCTGCGAGAACTCGTCGCTTGGCTCGCATTGCGCTGGCGGGAATACTTGGTCCACCAGTATTGACATGTGGGAGTACCTGGAAGGAATGACGTTAAGTTTAATGACAACAGCTTATGCGGAGCTCCTATAAACAAAAACATTTTGTTATAGGATTAATGGAACCGGACACTAGCACGAGGGATTGATATTGGTTCTAGCTGAATTCATAATCTGATTATAGGCAATCTCCTTGTCCTTTGATAGGACCATATCTATCAGAGAAAAGTAAGGTTGTTTAGTATAATTAAATAATTTGTGTAGCAGTACTCAACAATATGTAAGTAAAGTATAAATTGCTTCAAGGAGCCTGTACCTCGCGCAGTCAACAAGGTTCTAGTACGGTCCCAAAAGTGTGGTCCATGCAGTCCAACCTAACGAATTATAATACTTACTTCTTTATGGTTATTTATACAAGGCTATGAGTTTAAAAAAAATGTTCAAAAGAGTTTGTGATTTGTTTCAGCAAAAGTTTTCATTCGATTGAGTAGAGAGAAATTTCAGAAGAACTTTATACTAAGCCATCACAAACATCCAAGGAATAATGTAAGACAACACAATGGTGAAGAATTTAGTTGAAGATCGATGATAGGTATTAAACACGAGAAAGAAAATAGCGATACTCCGGTTCCTTCACCGTGGTTTAATCGTGAGAGACGGAACGAATGCCCAAGCTTAAGACATAGATAGCTCGTAATAGACTGAGTCTACTTTACAGTGAACCTACCCTAACAAGTTCCACCATGAATGAGAAATGGGTACTTTACGTAGAGAAAAGTAACGAGGTATTAATTGTCTTATCTCATGGTGGGGACTCAATAAGGTTAGGTTACTGCAGTGCCTCTCGGTCTAAATATGACATTTCGATGATCACTTTGTTATTTTGTCAGTACCATGTTTTAAACCAATAGCGTAAGTATGTTTTTGGTAAAGATGTATGAGAAGGCTTTGTGACGAAGCCAGAGATCATGCCATACGGCTTACCGGCAAAATAGCGCGCCCGCAATACATTTCACAATAACAAATATTTTTAGACACCTACGTCTCAGGTAAAGTTTTAACGGTATTATCTGTTTTCATAGTTGGGAAGAAATCATCGACCATGTCACTTTGCACGTGGTAACTGAAATAAAAACGTAGATCTCATTACTTTGTAACCGTCGGTATGTTAGTTACTATGACAACGAAAGATCCAAAAGCTTTTATACAAAAAAACATTGTTAATAATGTTTGGCTTAAAAAACCGACGAAATATTATAAGAAAAGCCAACACCGTGTATTAAAACAAATAATTCAGGAATGTATGTACATTTGTATAAATTTTACAATGGTTAGTTTTTAGTAGGTTTAAAATACTCACGTTGATTGGAATGTTTGCGTGAGTTCGTGCTTCAGTTCCCCTTTGTAGTTGATGGTGAAGATTCTCACGATAGGAATGCCGACAGCTTGGTATGCGCATACGTCCTGGAAAAGTAAGTTTTAATAAGCAACAGATAATAGATGTGTGGGAAAGTTAATGTAGCTTCTCTTTTAACACGTTGACTGCCACCGACGCTCTAGCTATTCTTCGGCGGCTTGTTACTCAGCGATGCGCCCCTAATTTCAGCAAATCTGTTACTAGTCTCAGGTCGCATCGCTGGAGCGTTGGCAGTGATCGCGTTAAGCAGATGCAATATAGAGGTGCATTAGTGAATATGGTGTCTTCCCCCAGCGATGTGCTTCGTAGCTAAGCTGTGGAATGGGCAAAATCTATCAGAAGGATAGCTTCATTGCCGAACAGGGAAAAATGGCTAGCTAGACCTAAGCTACCGTATTGTTTTGGTATTGAGACTGGAGATGAAACAACAAAAACAAACAGGTCGTTCTCAAGCAACGAAGTCATATAGCTAAGCTTTAACAAAAAGGCTTGTAGTTTATAATTATGTCATGTATTATTAGTTTTAAGCCGCGGCTCCGCACGCGTTCTTTCTATGGAAACGTTTGTTTATATTCCATGGGAACTGATTTATGGGATAAAATGTACCGTAGAACTACCTGTATGCCAAATTTTGATCCGATGCATTCAGAAGTTTTGGCATTGTCATCTGCCAAATATCTTCATAACGGCACAAACTTTCGCTTATTTATTATTGAAAGGAAATAATGTTGGTACGACATACTTATCAGATTATGTTGATCTACCTGAAGATTGTTTGCAACAGGCTGCAGTTAGCTCAATTGTAAAATACTAATTCTATTATTTTCTTTAATTGATTGTAATTTCGTTTGATAATAAAGTTATCATATCGTATTATTCAGATTATCCCAGATTAGAGTCATCGCGGCAAATAAACACAATGGCTGATTGATGTTTTCAAAACACGTTGACGTCAATCTCAGTACACGATTGACCTTAACTTATGTCACGTTTTCTTGCAATGACGACAGCGTCAAATAATAACTCGTTAGTGTTGCGAGCGCTACTTGTAATATCTTCTGACCTTATAAGTACGACTACTTGCATCATCTACTTTTTCGTATGTAAACCTACATACCTATAGCATTATAGGTACAGGTACCTACTTCCATACTAATCATCCGCCGCTTGGTATAGAATAGAGTAGACTTACGCCCGAATGCCATTACTGACGTGCAAATAGGAGAGGGCACACTGCAGATTTGTCACTAATGCGATATGTCTTTTCATAACCTACCTAAGGTATAATAATCAATCATATAAAAAAAATGTCAGATAAACTTAAAATTAATTATACATTCTAACTAATTGGTAGTATTCAAAATCTAAATTTGTCAGAAAATCATTAACGCTGCTATAATAACATTTTTCTATAAAAACATTCTTGAGTCTCTTTTTAAATACATTCGAAGTAACAGAGTTATTATTGTTTAAACATTTTACAGCATGATTATTTATTTTGGGTGAAATCCTAAAACACTTTTCGGTATAAGGGCAGTTTGTGATGGGTGCGTACAAAGTCTACATCAAGGCGCAACTCAGACATAAACACGGCTCAAGTCGTCGTTTTTTGACAGTCTTCAATGAAAATCTGTCAAAAATTTGTCGCTTGAGACGTGCTTATTGAGAGTAGAGTTGCGTTTGAGTATTCAGGGGTAACTCTTGTGCCTCTCCATACGACCTTACGCTAGTCTCATCTCACAGAAGAAGCTAATTATAGCGCGCGTAGAAAGGATTAGGACCCATGGGGGAAAAGCGCCTTGATGTAGACTTTGTACGCACCCATCACAAACTGCCCTTATACGGAAAAGTGTTTTAGTATTGGCACCCAAAATATATAATCATGCTGTAAAATGTTTAAACAACAATAACTCTGTTACTTCGAATGTTTTTACAAAAGAGACTCAAGAATGTTTTTATAGAAAAATGTTATTATAGCAGCGTTAATGATTTTCTGACAAATTTTGATTTTAAATACTACCAATTAGTTAGAATGTATAATTAATTTTAAGTTTATCTGACATTTTTTTTATATGATTGATTATTATACCTACCTAGTTATGAAAAGACATATCGCATTGTGCCCTTTTCTATTTGCACGTCAGTAATGGCAAAACATGTAGATCTTATTTAATTTATATTTTAACATAATTGCATGCTCATACCATGTTAATACTCATGTTTTAAGCAAATAAATTATTCTTATTCTTATCCGCCAGTCATTGGATCTTAAAACTCCTCTTCTAACTGTACTCTTTTTTCTCAATGAACTCCTACATTTTGTTGATATACCATGTGATCTAAGTCACGGAAAGAGTCCAAGCAATAGTGTCTACACACAAAAGTCGGCGACACAGCCCTGTGGGTTGGTGCGACATTTCAGTGTATGGATATTGTAGGCAGCCGGCCGTGTGTACACTCCATAATGTCTAAAAGCAACTTACATTAACTCGATTTCCATAGCCTGCGTAGAACGGATTCGACCCTTGCGGGAACAACGCCTTGATATCCGCCAGGCACTGGATCTTGAACTCTTCCGGTTTCTTCTCGATGACCTCGCGGTGGAACGCTCGGAGTAACGACGTGGGGTTCAGGAGTAGGGGACCGTCGGGCAGGCAGACCTCGCCTTGCTTTATTGAGCGGAGGTATTCTCTGGTCACCTAGAACAGAAGAGAGACGATTATTGTGGTAACGATTAAAGTAAGCGCCATCTCATCACAAGTAACAGGCTAGGAAGTTGGCTTTCAAGCTTAGGGATATGTCCCTTATCATCATCAGCCTATATTAGTCCACAGCTGGACATAGGCCTCCCCTAATGAGCGCCATAGCGCCCTGTCTTCAGCTTGCCGCATTCAGCATCTGCCAGCAGTCTTTCGCAACTCGTCATCCCACCTGGTCGGAGGGCGTCCTACACTACGTTTACAGAGTCGCGGTCTCCATTTAGGAGCGCGTTTACCCCAGCGGTTGTCGGTAAGGAAAGGCCTCATGTGCTTGTTATTAATCACTAGCCTCTGCCCGCGCCTTTGCACGCACTTTTCAAACTTAACAGACAGAGAGTCAGAATGACTTTCGGATTTATATTATTAGTATAGATATATTTTAGACTTCAGTTTTTATCATACCTATTACTACTAAGTTCACGGTACTATGTTTAAAGCACGCCTCTTTGTTGACGTTTACACTATGTGGTTGGCAGGCAAAAAATGCCATCGGCATTATGCCCACCATTTGTGTACTTTTTTTGAACTATGTGCAACAAAGTATTAAATAAATAAATGGGAGTATGGATAACCAAATTACAGCTGATGGCGGCAGCAATATGTGGTGATAAAACTTCTCTAGACTGTCGAATTTTTCTCAGAGGTCTTTGAGACTTACTGGACGTGTAGTCTCGAACTCATAATACGCAATAAAAGACTTGAACTCAGCTCCTGTATAAAATGAGTGTCAAGTAGGTAAACTAATAATTACAGGAAGAAAAGCTTTACATTACAGTATGAAAATCAATCAACAATTTAAATAAACTTATCTTCGAAAAGTGTTGCTTAAAGTAGTACTTACTCTCGCTTGTCCAATAGCACGAGCGGAAAGATACAGTAGTTGGTAACCATTGTTCTTAATCTTGGTGAAAAGCTGGGCTACTCCCGACTGCGCCCAATCCTTGCCCACAAGTGGGAAGATGTGACCTAGCACGTCTGACCTGCGGACAAACAGCAAAGAGTATTAAAATCATGTCAAAAGTCTCCGCCTGCGGTTTCATTCGCGCCTTTCCGGGATAAAAAGTAGCCTATATGTTATTCCAGCTCAAGAACTACATCAATGCAAAATTTTAACACGACCCGTTTAGTAGATTGAAATCTACTAAACGGGGACATCGCTAATTGGCGATGTCTCCGCTGAAACATCTGACGATTTCCTTAACTTTCGCATTAATTTATACTTCATCATCATCTTATGTTAGTCCACAGCTGGACATAGGCCTGCCTCAAAGACCACCATAGCGCCCTGTCTTAAATTAAATTTATACGATGTAGTAAAAACCTATAACTATCTGTTGTAATGTGCGGCGAGTTATAATGAGAATGAGTTAAATAAAAAATAAGTTATGTTGGTATGATTTGATCGAAAACAAAGGAACGTTGAACGACCCTTTGGTACAGTAAAGTAGTTATTGACGCAAACAAGCAAACGTAATTGATGAAATTACTTGTAGGAATTTGAGAAACGCAATCTTGTGCCAACAATCTATTTTCGGCAATAATTGTGATACGTCATTTCCCTACCAAACATCGCACCTGCTTCGATCACAAATCGCCGGCGATTTGTAATGGTGTCAAGTCAAGCATCAAATCAGTGTAGAAGCCATTTTAATTTTAATGACACTTGGTAGTAGCCATTTTGAATATTTGATGTTGTTTAGGGTTCCGTACCCAAAGGGTAAAACGGGACCCTATTACTAAGACTCCACAGTCCGTCTGTCACCAGGCTGTATCTCATGAACCGTGATGGTTAGACAGTTGAGATTTTCACAGATGATGTATTTCTGTTACCGCCGCTATAACAACAAATACTAAAAAATCGAATAAAAAATATTTAAGGGGGCTCCCATACAACAAACGTGATTTTTTTGCTCGTTTTTGCTCGATATTGATAACGGCATCATGTAGACGCTTGAAATATTCACAGAATACTTAGTTATATATTCACTTTAAAAATTAATAATTAAATTAAAATAAAACAAATATTTAAGGGGAAAAAATCACGTTTGTCCCATGCAAAATGGGACAAATGCAACAAACGGTTTTTTTTTGCCGTTTTTATAGTTAATGGTAAGGAACCCTTCGTGCGCGAGTCCGACTCGCACTTGGCCGGCTTTATTCTAAAAAGCTCAGGTATAATTATTGTGCAAGCAAAATTTATCATCATCTTCAGGCAAAAGAGCACCGCTGGACATATGCCGCGACATATCACCAGCAGTTTCCTGCGGCCTTCACCGGTCATTGGTCCAGTCCACCTTATGGAGGGTCAGCCCACGCTACGCCTTTTGGAACGCCATTAAATAAATAGTCACGGTTACCTACTTTATGTCAATTGCTTGCTTATCATAGGTAAGCAATTGACATAGCTCTTAGAATTGTGAAATTCAAGCGGCAATGCGGCTGTTGGGGTCATGTCATGGGGTTACAAAAATGATCATCGTTAATAAATACCGCTTAAAGTTGATAAAAGCCTATGTTTTATTATTAGCAGCATTCGGTTCGAACCAGTCTGGGTCACGGGCAGCCGTGCAGATGTTATTGACAAAGAACAGCCCAGAAGTGAATACTAACTTGGTGATGGTGCCATCGATGTCGGAGATGACGATCTTGTCATCATACCGCCAGCGGAACACGTTGCACTTGCAGCGCGTCGTGCCTTGGTAGGCCGTCGTCACGCTGAATACCATCTCGTTCATGCCATGGTTTAGGTTTAGGTTTTTCTGTGGAAATTGTTTGTGAGTCAGAATTTAGTACGAAATAAGTACATTATCGTTTGATAGACATCAAGTTAATACAATATATTTGGGGCCGAATTCTGCGAACCAACTTTACTATGGAAAATATGACAAGTATCGTCGTAGAATTGTCAGGGGCGTAGCTACCGCCGTATTTGCCGTATCAATTATACGGGGCCCCCGGGCCACGGGGGCCCCCAAAGTGTGTAAGGAAAAAGAATAAAAACTTTCTAATTTATTTTATTTTACAAATGACAAAATTCTATAAAGCAATTCCTTTTTTTCCCGCCTTAAGCGTGCGTTCAAAAGTTGGCAACACTACATCGTTATGGCGGGCTGCGGGACTTCCTCGTTTTACTTACTTCATCTTCAACTCAGCGGGGAATCCCCGGGAATCCTTCATCAATATCCAAAGATTTAGCAAAAAAGTGGGGGGTAACAACTGTTTTTAAAAACAGTAGGCGAAAGATAACGAAGCGTTTTTTTGATGAGTTATCACAAGATGAGAGAATTTCCGACCCGGAATCCTATTTCAAAGTCAATGTATACTATTGCTGTTTAGATATATTAATTTCTCAAACTAAAGAAAGATTTCAGAGCCTTTGCAACCTGAGTAGTATATTCGAAATATTACAACCGGAGAAACTCCTATCTTCTTCAAGCGAAGAGATATTAAACGCTTCCGGAAAACTGTCTGCTAAATACAGTAAAGACATCTCACTTAATCTTTGTGACCAATTAAAGGCTCTAAAAACATGCTTAAATTCTGAAATTAAAAAAATTTATTCCATTAAAGAACTCATTGAATTATTGCTAGTAAAATTCAATAGTCTTGCATCCAGTTTTCCCGAGGTAATCACAGCATGCTTTTTATTCTTGACCCTTCCAGTTACAACCGCAACGGCAGAAAGAAGTTTTTCAAAATTAAAACTAATAAAAAATTACTTAAGAACTTCGATGGGACAAGAACGGCTGTCAGACATCTCACTATTGTCCATAGAGGCAGAAACTTTAGAAAAACTAAAATCATCATCAGCCATAAATGATTTAATAAATCAGTTTGCCGATAAAAAGGCAAGGAGAGTGAATATTTAAAATTCGATTTTTATTTGTAAAATGGGTAAATTATGTGATAAATAAATATTACTTCTCACAATATTTTTTTTCTTTTGTGAAAAATCTTTACCTCCATATAAGGGCCTCCAAAAAAATTTTTATACGGGGCCCCGACAAGGCACGCTACGCCACTGAGAATTGTCCATAAATGAATTGGTGAATGAATAAGCGGTGCTATTTGTACAGAGAGATTGATAGAATATTTACAACATTGGGCTTTTGACAAGCGTCCCTCCATCGGTAGTTTTTTCATCAAAGGAAGAATCCCGACATATGTAATTCTCAGAAAAGCCACTAACCATTGTTACGGTAAAGCGAGCGAGCTCGTCTCGCACAAAGAAGGCCTTATTCATGGCTATTTAGGTATGGTTTTACTTTAACATTAGGTCATGACTGAAAATCAGTGCTTTTGCTTCTTTACCAAAATATTACACTGAGCCAAGGCCTTTTTGACATACTGCAGCACACATAGACACCTTACCTAGATTCAATTATTGTTGTTTTTTATGTCAACTATATTTTATTATTACTTGTTTTTACTAGTGTACTGTTTAATGTTGTTGTATTCTGTATGTGTGTGTCCGAAGTTGCAAATAAAGTCTTTATCTATCTATCTATTCCACAAAATTAATCGCTTCACCGTTTCTTAAATAATATTTTGCATGTCATGGTTCAATAAATCGTTTATCGGGATGAGCTAGGTTCCAAATTTTCTGTAAAATTATGTCAGAGCTAGATTTTCCTACAAAACGAATAAACTTTCCTCTCCAACACTCAAACAGTCAATATTGTATTGCTATTCATTTAGGAGTAGAGCAAGTAGAGACTAATATTTTCTAGCTAGGGGCTAGATGACGCTGCAGCTGTGTGAATAGTCCAGCATTATTAACTTACTTATTTTGCGTGGTATTACAAAATCATAAATTAAAATACCAATGTGTAAATACTTACAATTTGATCAGAAGAAAGCCGCAGTGTTTTTCTGAAGGATGAGTATCTGCGCGAGGGGCCGACGCCTTCTTGGTCTGAGTCTGATGAACTGTGCTCCAGACGATCTGTACAACGGTGAGAAAAGACGTCATTACCCAATGACACTGTCGTGATCGTGATATTATTGACTATGTTACACGCCCTACATTGCAGGATCGCAAGTATTGCTTAAATTATTACATGTGCGATAATATCATCGTCAGTTTTTGATTTCGTACAAGAATAAATCTTTGATTTATAGATGTTATAGTCTATGGATGTGCTTTTTCCTGTAACGAAGGGGATTGTATCTTTTAAATTAACATTAATAAATTTTATTTTAATTTTATATTTTTCAATATTATCGCGTGTCATATTGTGGATAATCTGTGATGTTAACATGATATCGCGATAATATTGACCGTGTAACATACCCCAACCTCTACCAAACCGGTAGAGGTATCATGAATTCGACACCAATAGTGTTGTTTGTTTTGTTGTCTTCAATAGATTTTTGTTTGACTAAAATCACACTTGATATTCGCTTGTGTTTTTTACGCAGGTGCACTTTCAGCTAGTGATGTTTGTAAGCGTAATACCCAATACTGTTTATCGTGAGCAGCGTTAACGAAGTCGCACTTTGAATAAGTCTAACTAGTAAATAGTTAACATTCAATCATAAAAACTAAAAACACAACTAAACTAAAATCTATTGTTTCTCTCTTTACATACTGAGGCAGTTTAAAATTCGTAGTACAATGTAATCCATTCAAGAACAAAATGGTTTTTACTAATAACTAAGTAACTTGAAAAAAAAAATCCTGTTCTGCCCTTATCCCACTCAATGAACGGTCGGTACATGTTTTTTAGGGTTCCGTACCCAAAGGGTAAAAACGGGACCCTATTACTAAGGCTCCGCTGTCCGTCTATCAGTCTGTCCGTCTGTCACCAGGCTGTATCTCATGAACCGTGATAGTTAGACAGTTGAAATTTTCACAGATGATGTATTTCTGTTGCCGCTATAACAACAAATACTAAAAACCAGAATAAAATAAATATTTAAGAGGGCCCATACAGCAACGTGATATTTTTGCCGTTTTCTATAGATAATGGTACGGAACCCTTCGTGCGCGAGTCCGACTCGTACTTGGCCGGTTTTTTTTTTTTTACCCTACTCAATCAGCCGCCATTACACCAAGCTCTGCTCAGTTTGGGCACAGATTAGGTAATGTTACTTCGTGACTTGGTGCTAGATGATGCTGTGTGAATTGTCCAGCATTTTTTATTTAGGTACTTGTCTCCATACACACAACTTTTCTTGCCCATGACATCTTTCACACAATTAAACACTGAAACTATGACTTTTCTTAAATATTTACAAATACTATAATAAAAAGCCCACCTTGTTCTTGACTAGTTTTGGTTTGCATAGGCTCCATGACATCTCCGTCGACCGCTTCCCGCGTCTCGATCTCAATGCTGTCTGGTTCCTTCTCTTCAGCCAATGGAGTGGTAGCAGGTTCCGAGCCTAGGTTCTCAGGCGCTGATTGTGATTCGGTTACTGTGTCGGCTAATAGGGATGTTTCGGGGTTTTCTTCGCTTTTGTCCACGGATGTGTCGTTTGTTCTGAAATAATCAATATATTGTAGAGGCCATGTTCATAAAGTATCGAATATATGGCCGCCATTTTAATATTGTTTTGGTCGTTTTTGTATACATAAAAATTATCTAAGCTGATTTCGTAAAATCTTCATAAAGCAGTCAAAGCCAATAAAAGAATATTAAAGTGAGTTTAATTTCCAAATCTACAAATATGTTTACGTTTTTAAGTTATTGTCTATGGTTTATGTCCTCCAATCACGCAATGGACTTTATCGTTTTTTATTGTATATATCTACTGCAAATTTTTTGTATAATAAAGATAATTGACGGAAAAATCAACGAACATACATTCAAAAAACATACATCAGCCAAAAATAGATCTTCCTCCATTTTTCGAAGTCGTTTAAAAATGGTTAGGAATGTATACCTCTTGGCCTCTGCGTTGGACCGTCTCCAACTCCACCAAGAGTAGCCGCGCGGTTTGGCGGCACCCTCCACCGCGTGCGATGCGGACAATTCCTTTTCACCCTTTTCTAAATCTTCCAGCACTCTCTGGAAACAAAAACTTGGCAGTAAGAAAACTGTTGCAATGTAAGGAAGCGGTCCCATCACGACCAATAACATTGGTTAGAAATACACACACACACCCGTCTCGTCTGGACGGTGATTGGTAGAATATACTCCGCTCCGCGTCCATAGGATGAATCCGCCGCTCATTGTAAGCAGCACGGTTTGCATCGCTCGCAGAACTACGCACGTAAAAGTACTTGTGTATTTTTTCTTCGTGAATAGACTTTCGTTTGACAACAATCTCACCTGATGGTAAGTGACGATGTTGCCAAAGATATATTACAAATATATAGAAGAAATCTATTCACAGTTGTCTTGAAGACATTTGTATCTGAAGTACTCACGGTAGGCAGCGGTCGTCTATACGCCAGTAGAGATAGTAACAAAGGTCCGGCGCTACGCCACGGCATCCAGCGGTCTCCGAGCCGGATCATCAGCCGTCCATCGTGCGCTAGTGCACCGCCTCGCTCGCAGAACTCTTCGTACGATAGCGCTCGGGATACCCTCTCTTCTCGCACGAATACTCCCACTTGGCCCCTACGAAGGAATCATTAATTAATAAATTAAAAACAGCATTGTTTAAAAGGCAGAATTTAACTTTTCATAGATGAAAGAAAACTTAATTTTTCCTTTTTTATATGTTTTGCTAAGGATTGACATCTTATCGGTTGATTTGGCTACAGGTATTCATTTCAAGGTGTGCGAATATGTAATTGTGTTCGTATTATACCTATTTCTGAATATTACTCTTAATTTGGTATTAGCTATTATTATTTTGTAAAAGGGAAGTCACCGTGACTATTAAAAATATAGGCAGGGTTAGGTACCTGATAGTCTCAGAAGTTATTCAAAGGTTGTTGGATAAGGAAAATATCAATCTTTTTCAAAGAGCGTGTCATCATAAAATCCAACTCAACAGATATATTAGTAGACTTTACACTTTATCATGTAGGTAAGTAGTATTGATATGGTACCGGACAAAAGTCAATTCAAAGTGCTTTTTTTCCCTTCAAATCTTACAGGATTCTTGGACACGTAAAGATATTTAAAATAAGTAAGACTAGGAAATAACCAAGTCACTTTTATTTTTTGTTCACTTCAATCTTTCTAGGTTAAAGTAAACAAGAAACCTTTGATAATGTAAGTTTTTATAATGGCGCGATGGCATAATAGAAAGGTCAGGATGCTGGCGGGAAGAGTAGATTAAGACTTCCTCAACCTTAATCTCAACACCCTATAATGGTCCACTGCTGGACCGCAGACCTCCCCCTTATAAGCGCCTTATAGGCTTTTGTCACATAGGGGGTAATGCTCATAATCCCCACGCTTAGCATGCGGGTTGGGATCGCCGTTCGGTGGTAGATCTGTTCTGCAAGAGGCGCTGCTGCTCGCCCCCCAGTTTCTGTCCCTTAGTCGCCTCCTACGACACCCACGGGAAGAGTTGGGGTGGTGCAAATTCTAAACCGGCACCACACGGCGATTAAGACTTACTTGGTAAGTATTTTCTCATCATCATCCGAGTCCAAAACGTGCGGTTCAAGCGAGGCCGGTGATTGAGGTAGGGACGGTCCATTGCCTGATTCGTATTCTTCTTCCGTAGGCCCTGTTGACTGGTGGGGTACGTTTGAAGCTCCTGTATACGCAAAATGGTCCTTATACATCTTTAGCAAGGATATTCTAATCTAATATTATAAAGAGGTTGGATTTGTGTGTTTGTGAGTAGGGGCCATATCTTAAAGTACTCGTCCAATTTAGAAATCTTTAGAAACCTACATTATCCCTGAGTGAAATAGGATGTTTTGTCTAATACACACACATTTATAAAAAAAACAAGTCCCTTTTGTTTTTGACAGTGTGTCGGGTTAATAAGCGAAGGAATCTTCATAAATATTCAGATAAAAAATGCCATGCCTACCTGAACCTATTTTTTATTCAAACACTGCATGAATTAATATGTAGGTTCTTTCTTATTAATATGTAGGTTCTTCTTTGGAGAAAAAATGATGCGTCATGCAAAAACTAAAGAGTACGTACTTGGCGAGTAGCTTTTCACTTTGTAATAACAAAAAATTGGCGAAACCAATATGGACAAAAAGTCCAAGACTTACGACATCACATTATAAGGCCCAGGCTACACCAAAGCGGAGATGTCCGTAGCGGAGACGAGAAGACGTTTTTTAGCTAGGGTATCTCTACCGGAACTGCGTGGAGATGCGTATACTTAGGCTGAAGTGGAGATGTGTTTGTTGAGATGAATGCACTAGCGAGGCACAGCTGATATCTCAGCTCAGCTTTGGTGGAGTCTGGCCCTAAGGTGGCTCTTGTTTTTATCCCAAGATCAGAGGTTTTCTCGTGGCTTGTTACAATAACTACCAAACGATCTCGAGTGCTAAAAAGTGCACAAGCTTTAGTGTTTTTTTAGGGATTCGTTTGATCTTTTAATTAAAGAATAATGGAAAGAGTAAACGGAGGCTTTTGCCCAGCAATGAGGCATTTCAGACATGAATGTAAGGTTTCGTTTTAAGCCTCGTGAAGTAAGGGTCGACCTGCCCCCGGCCCAACTGATCCCAGTAGACGCCTTGCACGCCTCGTCAGTGGGGCGTTCTTTGTTTGAGCTGAGCGGTTCTGTGGGCGACGCGGGTTCCCCTGGCAATGTTTAGGAGTTTGTACAAACCTGTGCGATATCTTGAGTGGTGCTTAGGGAAGTAAAGGTCCGGGTCGACCTGCCCCCGGTCCAACTGGTCCAAGTAGACGCCTTGCACGGCCTCCTGCTGTTTTGACATAAACCCGAACATTCCGCTTAGCACGCCTCGCCGGTGGGGACGTTCTTCGTCTGAGCTGAGAGGTTCTGTAGGGGACGCGGGTTCTGCTGGCGTGGATGGCGAAGGTGGTGTCTGCAAGGGAATTAGACAAATTATAATCATCAGCTGACTGTTTTTCAAATATATAAGGTCGTGTATTTTTGCTAGGACCGCAGATGAAGGTCAACTTTTTTTCCGCTGGAAAGTGGGGTATTTCAAATTTAAGATGTGTATCTGTGTCTGATGTGGCCTTCTAGCTCCCAAACAGACAAAACGATTTGGATTTAGTTTTGTATTGTTTGGAAAGTTTAACTTGATACAATTTTTACAATAAAATTATAACCATAGAGGACTAACTAAGAACCAGAATTTGTTACTGAGGTATATTGTGTGTACAATAAAGTGTTTTTGTATTGTATTGTATATTTGAAAAATTCGATACAGCCGTTTTAAAGTAATGATGAAAAGTCAAACTTGTCCTCCAAGGTACACATTTTTTTAAATAGTTTGCGTTTTGTATCACTGTACCGATCATCTATTCCTTAGTCCTTCTATCCTTCTTAGTCCTTTTCAAATAATGAATGTCCACTGTCCAGTTTACTTCTCAATTTATCTAGTCTAGACTATAGTAAAATGACCCTGTTTAAGGCAGAAAGGTTATCTTGGCATGTGCTTCGTAACTATCGTGTATACAACGTATAGCCACATATTTCTCAGGGTATATCCTATCAGTACAAATACTACATCCAATGCTGAAAATGCTTGCACAAACATTGCACAAACGTTTTGCCATAATCACCACCTGGCAGGCAAAAGGGTACATGCATAATTTTCTTTAATCGATTATTAATGTTATTTCATTGAAAAAAATATATAACGACAATAGTGTATAACTCACCCTCACCTCTAGAGGAGAGTCTGGAGGTTCAGGGGAGGTCATGTCCCCTGATCGTACTGGCGGTTCGGGCAGCTCGCCCCGTCTCCAGGACTGGGACGACTTGTGGCCCGCCGAAGCGCGAGACAACTCAACTTCCGTGTCAGACTGTACGTGACGTCGCGGGCTGACGATACTGTATAACTTACCTCTAGAGGAGAGTCTGGAAGTTCAGGGGCGGTCATGTCCCCCGATCGTACTGGTGGCTCGGGCAGCTCGCCCCATCTCCAGGACTGGGACGACTTGTCGCCCGCTGCGGCGCGAGACAACTCGACTTCTGTATCCGACTGTACGGGAGTGCCGCTACGGGAGCCCCTGTTGTTTAATGGACTTCTTAGTACGTATCATAATTAAGACACTTAAACATATTCCTTAATTTTTCATTGCTATTTTAAGTTTTGCGGGACGAATACTAATTACTCTTAGGAATAAAATATTTATGGGACCATCTTGGGCTCATCCTCTAGACTCTAGCAAGAGGGATGAGCCGATGGGATGACGACGAGGGTAATCAGTATTCGTGCCGCAAAACTTTAAATTAATCTAGAGGATGAGCCCAAGATGACCAGAGTCTAAGTTTAGACTAGATTCGGGTTTAGACAAAAGCAACATTGATTATGTTGCTACTGTCTAAACTAGAGTAGTCAAAATCCACAAAACGGAGAAAACGGCGAACATGTAAAGAAACATACAACCGAACATAGAACCTTCATGCTGAACTTGAAAGTTTACGTGATTTTTGTGGCAATAGTAGAAACTAAGTAGAAAACATAATTTATATACGGTTTATTGAAAACTTATAGTAAAGCGCCAGAAAATTGCTTAACGCATACCACGTAAATAACTCTTTTGTAAGTTAGACCATGTTCAGCAGTTTATGGCGTTGACTGTGCATCATTTATCGTGAACTATGACGTCACATGCGATATGTGAACAGGTGTTAATAACTAGCGATGTTATTGACACGCGCTGGGCACATTATTATATTATTTGACTGATTCTTCTTATTGTTAATGAAATGGCAAGACAATAAATATCTACCTGATAACGGCTTTGTTCTGAATATCTTTTTAATTAAATGAGTTTTAATTCAAAATAACAATCGTTACGTAGGTAATATATTGAATGTGTTAACCTCGATGTTATCGTAAGTTATATTTTCAAAAACAATCTACGTCCTTCAGAAAAATTACATCCGGTAGCTAGCTACCCTTTGTATTTAAAAATAATTGACATTGATGATTTGGGTACAAAGTCCTTCAAAACTAATTATACCAAAATTACCTACAATATCTACCTAAAGTACCTATTACCTATACCTACCTATAATGCGACATAGAAGGCGACGACGACGCAGCCAAAAGTTTGCTTTGATGTACAACATTAGTCTCTACTCAATAATCGGTGCCAATTCTCGCACAAATAAGGAGCTGCTCGCTCCATATTGTAATTTGCTCGGTAATGTTCGAGCGAAGCAGTGACAAATGGAATGTACGTATACGGTAATAGATAACTTACATATCAGAATTACATACATATCAGAATAATGACAACCGCTCCAAATAAGGTTTAAGAAACTAAAGCACAACGTTACATAGTATAATACATTCCTTATAAATGCGGTCAAAGCTTTGCTTTTGGTTTCGAAAGATCGTCTGAGTTAGATTGCATAAAAAATTCGGAGCAAGACCAATGACTGCAAATAATTTATGCAATGTCGACGTTTTTGAAGATCTAGTCGTATAAATATTTCTTATTCTAATTTAAATAGTAATCAGTGTCAAGTACGTACACTTCTTTGTTATACAGGGTGTCTGGGCACCGGTGTCGGAGACCTAAGTGAAATATAAACTCACCAGAGTGGTTTATTTCCCACTTCTTCCACAAGTGGACAAAAAATTTAGTGAATAAAATCAATAACACCTTATTTCTTTTCTCATTACTATTTATAAAGCCGTTTATAGAATAGAATTTGACTAAGTGCTTATTTTGTAAGCCTAAAGAAATAAAGTTGTTGTTATTTTTATGTCCATAGTCCATAATTATCTGACAGAGCTATCAAAATAACCTGCCCGACTGACATGAAAAAGTTGAACTTATAATCAGTTTGAATACCTTTTACATGAATGCGCGATTTTTATTTATTATTGTGCAATAAAGCTTTGTTTAAATGTAAATTTTATGTTGATCAATGACCGAAACCTCATGCATAAGCAAAAATAATGAATTTATGTTAAATTATGTATTATTGAGGTATCACTAGTAATACTTATCAAACAATAGCCTCAATATGGAAATCAAACCTTAATCTACAAAGAACAAAGAGATTTGGCAGTAACGAGGCTCGTGCGTTTGTTTTGGGGTCACAGATTCCGCAGTATAATAAGTATTTTCTGATAAATCTAAGCAACTTATGTAATAAAACAACTACAATTTCATAAATTTCTACTATTGACGTAATTCAGCCGAGGCACTATAAAGCACCCATTATTATCCGACTAATTCTAAGAGTACGATTCATACACTCAATTGGGTAGCAACATATGGCAACCAAAAATATCCGTATTACATATTGTTGAGGCCCCGTATTTCAACACTTTTTGTATGCATTCTTTGTTTCGATAAAACACATAGTTTGATATAGATTATGTTTCTCAAGTGTTGTTATCAAAAGTGCTTTTTTTCATCGCAAACGCGATACACATTCCACGGGAAAGTTTCATGTTGCAGTCTGCATTTCGCTTTTCGACAAGTTGTTCGTATTGGATTTTAAATCTTTGTAAGTATGTTAACATGCGTTTTAATTGAGTTTTTACTGAAAACATGACTTCATTTCATAATAATACCACTCTATATTTATCACGTTAATATTTTGCAGGTATGGTTTGATAGAAAACATAAAAAGGCTGCTGCTGAATCTCGGAGGTCGGATTCTGCGACTGGTGGTGGACCAGCGACAGCACCCCAACTACCAGCATGGGAGTTGAAAGTGCTGTCTATAATGGAAGACGGTTTTGGTGAACGCCAAACTGGAGCCAGTATTCCCGAGGTAATTATACCTTCAATCGCAGTTTATTTGTTGTTTGTTGTGTTCATAATATATTTTACTCAAGTATATTAGCTGTTATAAAAAGACTATTTAATAGGCCATTTAGAGACCACTTTGAAGTATTTCTAAAACTTAAACTATTGTATTAGGTATGTAATAAATGAAATATATTTTCAGAACCGTGAACCAACCCCGGTACCTCCAGTCAGTCTGAGATTAGATTATATGTTGATGAACCAGCCTCCGAACCAATAAGTGTCTCACAGACTATAAGTCATGGATTTTCCTGAGCAAGTTGTGGAGTTTGTCGAGCCCAGCCAGGATGGTATACGGCCCATACAGCATCCAGAATCTACAAGTCAACCGGTGTCACAAGAATTCATGGCTAGATGCTGTAAGTGTTTTTTTATAAATGAAACCCTATTTCCCTTGGTCATGCCATAATAACTTGAGAATGGCTTTACCAATTTGGTTGATTTCTTTTTTGTTGTGTTTGTAACTATCAGCAGAAGATTTCAATGCAAGAAAATCTTTTACCTGGCTGAACTACTAGTATGTGTATGATATAATATAACATTATTTGGAGTGTAATAATTAGATGAACTATGCGTATACTTAGAGATATAAATAATACTTAAATCGAAAAAACTACACACCATTTAGATAAGAATATTAAACCCATACAAGTGTCTTGGCATTTTGTGAATTGGAATTATCTTTTACAGGCTCTCAACCAACACGACGCCGCGACGTAGGAGACAATCTGCTGCTGGCACTGATGATTGTTTCATATTGAAGAGCAGGGATTAGAAATTAATAGAGTAAGGAACACCGAGTTGGCCTGCCCTACTAGAGTGTGTGGGCTTGTTAGAGAATATTTAAATAGATAAAGTAAAATTGTTTTAGTTAAGTATGTAAGTAGGTTTAAAATAAAAATAATTGTGTTCCTTATGACTTATTTATTTATTTTAAGTACCTATTCCTTTCCAACATCTCCACCAACCTAGGTCTTGCTCTTCGACCTTGAGAGGCAGTAGTCCCAGGTTCAATCCCATGACGTCTCTCGTTTGGAGATAGTAGAGGTACCTACTATCTCCGGCACAACTCTTTAAATAATTCCCGACTCAGTCTATAATTCCTTGCAAACTCTAAGTCTAGAATATAATAGATATTGAGTTGATTGCGCAGGCGGCGACGGTTTCTTCTACGCTCCAAACGTTCATCACGAAGAGCAGCCTCAATTAAAATTAATTTTCCATCCATTTCAGTCAATTTTCTATAGAAAATCACAAAAACGAAAATCAAAAGGTAACACTTTTGGTTTCGTCGATTTGAGGTTAAAACTCCGAACAAAGATCCGTCAAATTCAAATGTTCGTTCGGAGCTTTCGTGAATTAGAGTAGGTTTAGAAAATTTAAATGTCAAACAATTTTCGTTCGAACGAAGTTTCGAAACGAAATGAAACCGGAGTAGGAAATACGCGAACTTTCGATCGAAACTTCGTTTTTCGACGAAAGAGAGTAGACCTCCAGGTTCTCAAAACCACGACCATAGCTCTCGTCGTGAGAGAATCGATGCATGCATGTTACCGTTAAGATTAAGACAAAGGATCGTACTTATTTATTTATGAATCATCAAGTATAATTAATTTGTTGCATGTATTAGTGTTTTATTTATATTACGAGAAGGTTTTATAATACGAGAACAACCGACAACCGCTCGGGTAAGTGTGTTATTTAGTGGAGACCGTGACTCAGAAAACGTAGCGTAGGACGCCCTCCGAACAGGTGGGATGACGATTCGCGAATGACTCCTGGCAGATGCTGGATGCGGCAAGCTGAAGACAGGGCGCTATGGCGCTCATTAAGGGAGGCCTATGTCCAGCAGTGGACTAATATAGGATGATTGAATTTATGTTATAATATAAAGCACCCCGCCATCCTTTATTTGTCTCACAATCGTTCTGGTTTCCTGGAAGAACGGCCCACAAATCCATCGTTCTCTATAATATGTTTAATCAAATACAATCTGTTTTGAAGATGCAAATGACAATGTAAGCTTGGACTTCACGACACAGGCCTGGCCCAGTGTGGTTTATTCCAGAAATCCCCCACGTAGGGGATTACCGGATTTTTTTCCTGAAATCCCCCAAATCAAATTGATCAATCTCGTGGGGGATTTCAGGAAAAAATATTCCGGAAATCCCCCACATAGCTCGACCCTTAAAATAAGTGAGATCCATCGGTAAAAATTATAGTCTCTAAGCCCTCAGCAATAATTTTTATCAGGTCTCAAGGCTACAATATTAAAGGGTCATATTACAATGTTAACTCTACCTGTCTGTTATGTGCCTAACTTGCTGAAACATGATTGTTTTTGGTGTAAATAAATATGTTTGTTGTGTTTTACTTTTGAGTGATTGCGTCACATACGTATTGTAAAAAGGAAAATTAGTAAGACTTAGTATAATTGAAAATTTGTAGAAATGATTTCTATGTAGATGTTAATTTGTATTTTTGCAAAGCTTATCAGAATGATACCGTTCTGAAGTTTTCTTAAGAGAAGACTTTTGTTTTGAGTATCTCTTATTATCTCGACCTCGACGACCTCTGTGGCGGGGAGGGCGAAAGTCCGCCTGCGACGTAGGAGGTTTCGTGTTCGATTCGGATTCGGTGATTCGGAACAAATGTTTGTACGATCTACAGATATTTTTCCCGGGTTTCTGGTCGTTTTGTATGCACATTAAAAAAAACTATCGTATTGTATTATATATTTATTTAAGTATCTACTATCTAGTACCCATACAGACACAAGCTTACGCTTTTTTTTTTTTATTTATTTATTATCTACTTAAAGTACATTTCCTTATTTAATTTCTGCCAAACTGTGAAACAGTTTGTCGGCTTAGCTTGGGGCTAGATAATGCTATGTGAATTTTTCAGCACTATACACATATGTAGTTATTTATCATGTTTGTAACAAATTCTCAGATATAAACAACGATAAAAACAGTTACATGTTATCCATTACGTCAAAGAATATTATGTTCGTCTATCAGATCAGAATCTATATATTCAGAGAACTCCTTTGTTGCTTTGTTTACTACCACATATCAAGTTTATTTATTGCATGTTTGTTCTATGCACTGGCTTAATGATCAGCGGAATAATAAACGATGGAATGTTAAAACAACAGTAAAAACAGAGCTATTATAATGCGAAAAAAATTAACGCACAGTTGTGAAAATTTAATTCGAATTTAGTTTCTACGCTGTTGCAATATACATAGTTTGACGACGCAAGTAATAACTTCGGAATTCAATTTGGATAGTAATAAATAAAAGGGATATTTACTTAAAGAATGTGGTATTCAGAAGACCACATAAAGTTATTTGTTTGTGTTGTTATTGCGTTTCAAATAAATATGTTTGTAGTCATGTAATAAATAATACGTCTTTAATTTATTCTATGTAAACAGGATAAGCGCAACGAATACTCCTACAATACAATTATGCTAAAAGAAATTCTGCAACTCTTGGTGTTGTCGTGCTAAATTTCTAGATAGCTAAATTAACATACCCTTGACAAGTACTTCTCGTCACGAAAGCGAGTACGTAAGCTATTTGCGGTCGCGGTAGTACGAAACTTTCATGACAACAAAAAACAATTAGGAAGCTATCTATTTTACAGTGGCGAAGTAAAAAGTACTCTACGGTGGATAAACAAAATCTACTTTACAGTGCACGGAAATCAAGAACTTAGTTACGCATTTCTGGATGCAGCATGCACTTCAAACGCAGTATCCGACAACGCCATAGGGATGCGGTTCTCTCCTTTCAGGTTCATGTTAGACATCTCTTCGCTGCAATATAATTATGGACACTAATTTACATCCAATTAAATCTAACTACACGGTAACACCGTTCGTTTTACATCGCTAAGATTTAATCATTCCAGTCTCAAGGGAGTCTACACACCTAAGTCGCCTACCCGCCGACACAACCCGGCGGCTCAGTCTGCGACATTATGTGTGGCCTACAATATTCATACACCTAAAATGTCAGTGATTTCCGGTTAGCACTGTCGCCGAGATGATTATCTATTATGTCGCCGACACCAACCGGGCAGCTTCGGCGTGTAGAGATTCTTAAGATTAAAATATGTTTTGAATGCTTACCTAAGCGTGGCATTGACTTCGGTGTCGCTGAAGAAATTGATGTCAGTCGCATTAGGAATGGCGGTGGGCTGCGACAGTCGCTGTTCCGAGCCGGCGCGGTCCGATTGACTCGACACAGAGCTGGAAGATGACTTCCGCTGGTGCTTCTTCTTAGAATTCATCTTCCTAGTTTTCTTCTTCTTCTTCCCGTTTCCGTTTTTTGCTTCATCGTTGGCGGGCGCGGCGTCTATCGGTCGGAAGTCGTTGTGCGCGCTGATTTTCTGCACGACCTGGTTCGCCTCGCTCTCTGCCTCGCCTAACTGTGTTGCTGCGAAAGTCTTGGGGGCTCTGCCGTCGAAGCAGTCAGGGGCACCCTCGTCTAAGCCGTCCATTTCAAATAGAGCATCGTTGTCATTGGTGGGAGAGCTCTCGTCTTTTGGGATTTTCTTTGTTAACTTTGTCAAATCTGGTTTTTGCATTGTCTGTCCATCGGCTGTGTATCTGTGAAACACGAGCTTGTTAAAACAAAGTTATGCATCGATCTCTAGAATACCTAAAAATTTGATAACAGGCTTCTTCTGCTAGCGAGATTTTTTTGGCTAGATAAAACTTTGTTCAATACGATATAGCAACTGGCACCGGTCCATCATTTATTATTCTTAAACTGAGTGTTGAATTCAAACTGCGCAATAAATAACTTGTAATTATACGCGAAATGCAAATTTCCTTCTGTTTAACTATCGCTTTCATCGTAACGGCTACGTTTGTAACGAAGAAGCAAAAAGTTCCGATACATCAGATATTCCATGATACGCCTTACCGGAACAGGTTAGGTAACGAAATTGCAAGTTTACCGTCGTACTCGTAAATTGCCGATTCACCTACCTACTGGTTTTTAAACTCACGTAACTATGGACTACTAGCTTCTGCCTACAGCTTCGCACGCGTTTTTCTGGGATAAAAAGTAGCCGTCCTTCATCCATCTCCTTGCCAAATTTAATTGTAAAGGTAACAGGAAGGCAGACAGAGTTTCTTTCGCATTTATTTATAACCAGCTGCCGCCAGTGCGCGGCTTTGCACACGTTTTTCGGTCTATAGCTACGACTATGCAAAATTTTAGCCCAATCTTTTCAGTAGTTTTGGCGGAGGTAATAATTACCTTAACATACAACATTCCAAACATTCGCATTTTTTAAAAATAAGTGTGATATTAGTATGTAGTAGTAAGTAGGTATGTTATACCTGCGCTTCGTATAATCCGAGGCTTGTCCATGGTCGGGTTCTACAGCGGAAAGCGAGTTTCGTCGTCTAGGCTCGTACAGCTCCTCGAACCTCGAGGCAGGTATGGGCGATGTGGCGAGATGAGCAGAACATTCAGCCTCATCCTCGCCAACCTCCTCCACGAAGAAAGCCTCGCCAGACTCTCCCAGCTTCATGTGGATCGGCAGCGGATCTCCATTTAGCTCCAGATCAACCTGCACACAAGGGCGTTCGGTTTGCGGAATTGAGGAAGTGCCAATTCAGGCCGTGCTAAAATAAGCGCTATTTGTGTGCGAATAAACTTAATTTTTTCAGTATAATAGATGGGCTCGAGTTTATAGTACTATCGGCGAGCGGTATGAGAATATATAGGTATTCTCATACCGCTTGCGCTTCGTCCACGCGTATTTACTTTGAATGAATTTAAGAGCGCAATATTTTCATACTCTGTTTCTTTGTAAAAATGGTGATGCGAATCTGTCGACTCGAAAGATATCGGGACTAATGCTATGCTAGCTCCGATATTTATCGAGGTGACAGATCGAGACTTTGCAATTTGGCATTACAGCTGCGCCTTGCAGCTTCATCCGTCTAGATATTTGTTTTTCATATAAATTTCCGAAATTTATTGCACAACAATCTAGTACCTATTGTTAAAATAAAAAATACTTACAATTAATTCTTTACTTACTTTATAGTTTATTTATACAGAGTTTTAAGTAAATTGAAATAAGGAATAATAATTTTCCATAGAAGCTTTACCACCCTTTTGAAAATTAGACTAGCCTATATGTTATTCTACATATCTATCAAATTCCATCTAAATAGGTTGTAGTTATGGAGATACGTGGTGACGAACATTCACACAAACTTTCGCATTTATAACATTAGTAGGATTTCACTCAGTCAAACAAAATAAACGTGTGGACGGTACCTGATGTAATGCTGCACGTGCATGTATTGATTTTAACATTTATAATAACTAAGGTACACTACACGTGCTGGGCTAGAACAGTGATTGGTTTGTAAAAGAGTATATAATCATTATTGAAACAAGCTGATTATCTTGATACTCTCAGAGAGAACCTTGGACTTTAATATGTTATAGTCGATTCGATAGTGAGTGGAGTGATCCATGGCATCGTTTTGGAGACGGTTAGTTACGTAACTAGCCTTTACGTTAGCATTTGAATTCTGCGACCATACCGACCTTGAGTCGGACAAAGGTAAAATAAAACCATAAAATGTTTATAACGTTATCTCTAAGTCAAGAACTCTGAACAATGATTGTCATATGTTTGTCTTCACGCTGCGCTAGACCGTGTCGGGTCCAAGCTGAGTGTCGTCGGCAGACTTCGTTCGACTTTATACTTTTTTTACTACTGCGCAGTGACATTGACAGCTCAAAGTATCATTCAGAATCTACTATTTCACAGGAAATTATTTATATTTACCCGACTACACAAGAAAGAAAGTTATCTTAAAATGATGCTAACACTACATAACCTTATCGAATATTTATTTAGCTTTTAACCACTTTGATAGGTAGTTTACTAGTCAATGGATGGAAGCTATTTGGACCGTTTCAGGAACGCTATTTGTAGCGTCATATGTTGTGACCTATGTCCAGCAGTGGACGTTTGTGGGTTTATATGATGTTGAGTAGGTACCAACCTAGTTTGTTTACGTAGTTGTAACAGTAGTAAGAGGTACGGGCTAATGTGAAAGGGAAATAGTACAGGATCGAGTTGAGTGACCCTCTTGCAAGAGGTTATCAACATCTGCAGCCTGACTATTAAATATTCATTCATTTCATTACAGAAGCGCTATTAAATTAAGTATGTACTAGTTTTCGACTTGCTCTATCCAGTATTTAAAATTTTATAGAGTATAAAATTTACGTAGGTAATCTAAATGGGTATTTAGATTACCTACGTTAATTAAAAGAAAAATAGGCAAATGCGAACATTGACAAAACACTAGATAAAACTTCTATGAAAAAAATATGGCAGGTGGCCGGATGAAGAAAAATATTTGTGCCAAATTTTAAACAAAATACATGGTAAGAATTTGTACCCCCAGTTTGGCATTAATCCAAATTTCTCCCACTGTGAATCAGTCGCTGATTTTCATCTTGTTTTGGCAAAGCCACCTTCTATCAGCTTCCATCCAATGCCCACGAAAACAAATAGCTATTTATCATGCAAGAAACATTCACCAGAGTTAGATTACCGGTCTAATAGTGAGCCAGCAAAGTGAGCTTGAATAATGCTCTATTATTATCTCGGATGTTGTTTGTTTGTTTATGTTGACATCTATCTAGTATTTAAGTAGTATGTTTGTATCATAACAAGATTTTACAATGATTAAATTATAAATATAATAGTGGAATAGAATATTCTTGAAAGGAAACTAGGTACCTAACGTAGGTAGTATTTGTGAAGCCCAGACTCCACCAAAGCGGAGATGTCCGTAACGGAGATGAGAAGAGACATTTTCAGCTAGGGTGACTCTACTGAAGCTGTGCGGAGATGCGTACTAGCTCTGGCTAGACTGGAGCGGCGATGTGTGCTGGTTAGAGCGGCTGAGTTGCGTGCGGCGAGTGTCGGAGGTTTGCCGAGATAAATAAATAAAAAATCATTTATTTATTCAAATCATTTATAGATGAATGCACTAGCGAGGCACAGCTCACATCTCTGCTCGTCTCCGCTGCGCGTCGCAACTCGCCAGCTGCGAGGCACAGCACACATCGCCGCTTCGATCTTTCTTTGTTTCTTCGCATACAAATATGATAAATCCCCGCTCGGTGGTCTCCACTGAAGCTGTGCAAGACGAGATGTGTGAATAATGACGATTTATTGGTTGTTTAAAACACTCTCTTCTCAGTTCAGCTCAGCGCAGCTTTGGTGGAGTCTGGTCCTAACGCGGGTTAAATTTCTTAGCTAACTAATGACATGATGAAATGCAAAATTAAATGACGTAACAATAAAACTGATTAAAAATTTATTTGTATAATAGCATCATGTATATTAATAGCATCATGTAGGTACATACTTCACATAGTAGGTATATATATTATGCTTGATTCGCAAAATTACTGGCTTCATTCACGTGACATGCAAGCTCTTTTCACTAGCACGAACTATGCGTCATCTAAATGTAATTATGTAGGTATACTTAATCGGAAAAAAGACATCATGATTCATTGTTTCATTTGATTAAGTTTCCGACTATTGATTAAAACACTTTATATCCTTTTCATTCATTCAACTGGTTTCCGTACGGTCTATTTTCTTTCTAATTATCGAAGTAGAATAACCAGATCCAGTAAGGTTAAGCGAACAGAACTTGACATTTAGAAGTTACCCAATAACATAGGTATGTGCATATAAAGCCAAGTAGATACTACATAATAAGCAAATGTGACGTAAAGTTTCATAATATTTAAAGGAAGTTCCCCTGCTTGACAAATTGGTTAGAGACGCCTTACTATTCACGAAGGACATTTATCTAGAAGTCAACAAAGTATAGGTGTTGTTTACATCGGAGAGATCACGACTCATAGACAGAAATGTTAATTGTACAGCACGAGTTTCGCTTTAAATATCCCAATAGTATACTAGCCTTTACCCGCGATTTAACACGCGTTTTTTGAAATAAAAGGTACCTTTAAGTTATTCCAGGTCGAGATCTTTATGCGTGTTAAAATTCAGCCCGATAGATTCAGTAGATTTGGCGTTTACTTTGCAACCTCCAAACTTGTTTGTGGCAAACATCTTTATAACGGCACAACTAACAAACTTTCGCCTTTATAATATTATTTATTAGAATAGGATTCACTTTTGTTACGATATAATGCGAGTTAAAATATGCTTACGGAGAAGGTTAATACATGCGTTATGTTGCATTCTAAAACACCGATCGATGGAGCGTTCAAAGATGTGGCAATGCCCAATGGCAATACATCGGGTGTTGTAAACTAGCAGACAAACTAAAGAATTGGAAATATTTATTTAAGTGATGGCAACAGCTGCTGGTGTTCTTGAAAAGTGCGAAGTTCTGACGATAACGATTTAATCAAGGTTGAACTAGGAGGAATCTACATTTCTACCTTTATTTTTGATCTCGAGAAAGTTTCGTATTCTTGGAATTGGGTCGCAATTTAAATATTTATTTCTAATCGTAATGTTTGCTTGTTGTTAGTTGTTCCGGGTGTTCTGGATGATTCTATGTACAATCAATGTAGTGTATTGTATTATGTATATCAGTAATCTAGTACGCATAACACAAGCTCTGCTTGGGGCTAGATAATGTGTGTGAATTGTCCAGAATTAATTATTTATTTATTTAATATTCCTTGAGAGATATCTCATTCGTGTTATACAGGGTGTTAGGGTAAGGCATTGTTTGTAACAAAATTAAAAAATCTGCAAATAAAAATAATCTTTTGCGGCTTGATTTGTCACTGTGACACTGAATCAATCTGTGGTAGCACACGAAAAACCTCCTTCAGTATGGTGTACTAATATAAAAAGAATAAAAACATCCTGTATACAAAAAAATTAAAGATGTCAATGGAGGATTTTGCCGAACAATGTGATGGTATAGTACAAAATTTAGAGTACCTACGGGTAGGTAAGGATGAAACTCACCACTTTGAACCTGGAACGCAGCACTCCTAGCTTGCCGAAGCGCACATGGAACGGAGAGCAAGTAAAGCTACCGTCCGGCTGCTCCACCACCACCACATCAATAGCACCCGTCAAAGTCGCACCATTGATCTCATTATAAAAGTCACGGAAATTCGCAATGAATTTACCGATATAGTTCATAGAATACATAACTGCTGGTTTATTCACAACACTTTCACAAAGTCTGCTTAACTAGGTACACGCTGAATGCTTTAAATTTACTGTGCTAAACGTTCAGAGATTCACAGAATTCAGAAGCATCTGATTAACCCATCTTGATGCTGGGTTAACGCAACAAGGATGACACACCTGTAACAAAAAATAACCTCATGAATAACATTCGTAAAACAAATAAAATATGAAGTACAGTGGGAATTTTCTCGTCTTCACGAATCTATCACGACTTTCAATACAGAAGTACTTAATATCGATGATACCTACATCGTTTGCTATTAAAGTAGTCTAAATGTGATACTGATCGGCGTTACGATGCGTAATGTAACGTGTTACACAGCGAGGATGTGTGCAGCGAGTACGGGGAAAGACAGCAGCGCTCGCAGAGTAACGAGACGGATTGTAGCGCATAGCGTAACGTCAGATGCCTGCTGCGAATTAGCCTCGTAACACCGGTCAATACCTGGCTTAAGAGGCGAACCTATCGAGTTGGTTGTCAAAGGAGGCCTAGATCTGCTCACGGGATACCCGTGGTGAAAAGCTCGAATTACAAAAAATTCAACATATTTTGTTATTTGGTTCCTTAAACGTGAACTGGTTGAGAAAAAAATATAACAAAAAAATCATGTTTGTGCACTGTTTTTCACATAATTTGGTTGAGATCTCAGGAACCCTGCGGTCTATCAGAATGACTTATGTTTTCATTCGTAGGTTATTATATTACTAATTATTTGGTTCCTTGAACCAGTCTTCATAAGTTTCATTAGTTTTCTTGTAAATAAGCAATAACTTGATTTTTGCGCTTACAGCGCGGCGTTCCAAATCGTAAGCCCTGTCCCACTCCTATATATGCGAAATTCTATACCTATCCTTTTCGCAAAATGGCGCGCATTGTGCCCATTGAAAACATTTTATTCGTGCCTACTCATTTCCTATAGCTAAAAGTTCAGTAGGCAAGGAAACAAATCCTGTGAACAGCATGGGGTAAACGTCCGCTACAGATGTTTTTCATGTTTGCCATGTAGAAATATGTTATAAACGACTACCTTGTCTTGGTTTAAGTATATCTTTTTGGTTTCTAACCAATACAAACGCATAAAGACACACGTAGTACATTAAAGGTTATTCTTATGCTTACTCTGTAACAAACGACATTAATTCCATCGTCTTTTCCGTTTCCTTTTTCCGTATTTATGCGGTTAATCGGCTCGTTACATCCTTAATTTCAACAAACTGGATCAAATTCTTAAGAGTTCAATATAAGGCAGTAACTAAAGCTGCTGTAAATAAAGTGGCATGTTTCATTTCACTATCGCATTAAAATTTAATAAAAATTTGATAGTCGATTACGAAATGATCATGAGCATACACATTTAGAGTTCATAGATCTTAATACTATAGATAGACGATGTGTACAAGTTTGTTGTACTACTTGTATCAAGTACAGTTTACTGGGTCAATGGGTATCGTTTGAGTTAGTGGTACTGGCAGTAATTGAAGCAATTTAATTGAAGAAGCGTGCGAGACAAGACATCAGACGGGATGTAGCCGAATAATGCATAAAATAGATAGCAAACAAATTACATTACAATATTACTATTACGGGTATTTTCATATTTATAAACAACGCGACGTACCGGCGGTACCTCATGTTAATATTAACAGTTTAATAGGTACCTTGTCATTGAGGTCAGCGGCGATACCAAAAATACAACTATTGATAGCAAAGAATGGTGTAGGTACTCTTTTTGCAATAAACTGACTGTTGCTAAGCTAGAAAGGAACGAGCGAATCCGATATTTTAGTGTGATACGACATTAACAGCGCAAAGCGAGATCACCGACCAGACCCACGCGGTCATATCATGCTTTGCCATCAATTTGCCACCGACCGGGCTTAGCATCGGGGACTCTGCCCCCGAGCATCAACGTGTCGTGTCGTTTATGACTAATTTTGTAAGAATAGCGATAATCTATATCTAGCTACAGGTATATTACTTGGCAAGTATTTCCGTGGCGAAATACATACTCAAAACGTCTTGAATATTCACTAGCTCCGCTAAGACTCCCGCTAAGACTAGAACGATAAGACCCGAGTTCACCAACACATGGTTAAATTAAAACAGTTGTTTCGATGTTTTTGACAGAAATTTTCATACATTAAACGTCAAAGTTAACCGATGAAGCTGCCTAATTGTCCGATTATTTTTTGGTGAACACAGACCTAAGACTAGCAAAATGTCATGCCCATGACAGGTGAAATTAATTATGCAAAAGCGTTCAGAAAAGTTGGCACATTTTATTTAAGTATGGAAAATACAAAGATTAACCGGTTGCGAATTTAATAAGGTGAAAGTATTCATGTCATTTCCAACATGAAACTTGACAATGACACGAAGGGGCAGCTGGCAGGTGTCCAGGAAAAGTTAGCCGTAAAGGCTAAACTAGTTATCTATAAAGGCTAAGCCATTTATCCATTTAAGCTATGCTATTTATCCTTAAAAGGCAATTGCAAAGTAGTTGGAATAAATAAGGAATCGAAAACACAGGAAACTATTTATCTGAGTGAATCACAATAAGTTCTGTCGGCAGTCACGTGAAACTCATGCCCATAGGACAATAATTATTACATAATATTATTAATATTATAAAAATCCTGTATGATCCCACTGCAGGGCCAAGGCCACCCATTCCACCTTCTATTCTTTTCTATTGTCGCCACTGTTTGTTGTAGGAAGAATCTCACTAATATTATAAACGTGAAAGTTTAGATGGATGGATAGATGTTTGGTCCTTTATCACGCCAGAACGGCTGAACGGATCTAGATGAAAATTGGCACAGAGATAGATTATAGTCTGGAATAGAACATAGGCTACTTTTTATCCCGGAATTCCCACGGGAACGGGAACTACGCGGGTGAAACCGCAAAGCGCTGCTTGTAATAGTTAAATGATGAACCGAAGCCAACGATTTTTACATATTACCTATATCTTTGCCCGAAGAATAGAGAAGGATAACATGGGATGAACTTTAGAAACATGGTATCTAAAGTTTGATGAACTATCAACTGGAAATTAAAAACTTGTGGTAACCCAAATATCTTGGTTTTTCGTGTCTATTATATGCTTTGTGCATTCATTGTTCGTGTATTAAATAATTGGGATGACAAATGACCAGTTCAAACCGGACGCGCCCTGAATTCGCTCAGTGGCAGTAATTCACCGCTATCACGGCTTCCGTATACCAATTAATAGACATCATAAAACACAGTACACATCATCATGATACAGGGGAAACGTAGTAGAAGTCGTGTAGAAACGCGTAAATCACAATTTGGCATCAAACAAATGTGGCATCAAAATGTTAGTGGTATAGTTAACTATACTACTAACAAGATCTTATAAATTATTCTATTGATAAACCTTAAGCTAAGTTAATCGCTGAAACCTTATCTACGTCCTGAATGCCACCACAGGGGTGGTTAGTTCACGTGTCTTAGCACGAACGCACGTATTATACTATGAGCGAAACTTACATATCGGCACGACGACGCGTGGTGGCAGTTACCTTTGGACGTCTACCGATGATAAGTGAATCAAAAATTATATTTAGATAAAGTACAATCACTGTATTCAAAGGTAGTAGGTACTTACAGTAGCTATATCAATCGCATTTTTTTTTGAAAAATCAGGAAGCAGGAGTAAACAACCTACTGTGCTGTAACTCTTATTAGAGGATTTAATGACAAAGATAATTTAAAATTAAAAAGTTTATTGCGATGCGATTGTATTTATCTTTCAAATTTATTAAAAAAAATGATAGGTAAGTACCAAAAGAAGGTAGAGTACATTGATAAGAGTGTGATAATTTAGGTGTTACCGATTGACGACAATGAACTGATTAGCATACCTATTAGATATATTTATTAGTATGCAATCATCATCATCATCAGCCTATATCAGTCCACTGATGGACATAGGCCTCCCCTAATGAGCGGCATATAGTATGCAATCTACATACTAATAATAATAATGTAGCTTAGCTTTGCTATAACAGAAAAATTATAAAAAAAACAAACTAATAATACCCATACATGTGGAAGCTCAATGTGTTAATTTTTAGGGTTCTATACCCAAAAGGGTTGTCTGTCTGCCAACATGCTCATGAAACTTAAAAAAAAAAAACTTGGTTCTTTTCGCGGAATAGTTAGGCACGAAACCCTCCGTGTGCGACTTGGCCGGTTTTTAATTACATACTTAGATAAAGTTTTCCCACCTAAAGTCTAGAGCTAGAGGCAAAGAATGTTGATAATTAGAGGCTTAATAATTTAAAATCTTAACACTTTTCTATTGCACTTCTTACGAAAATAAGAATTTTATATTAGTGGCCATAACGTGGTAATAATCGATACCATTTTACGAAACGCTTATTTCGTAAATTAGCGACACTAGTAATGGTAAATATCCAGCCAGGCCAAATACAACTCAATGCAACAATTCAATATCAAGGAAAGAGTTTATGAACCTCAATCATTCAAGGTAAGACCTATTTGTTCATTGCACTGAGCAAAAACCGCACCTGCATAGGTTGGAGGTAGTACCTCTCCTGGTGTATAAGTATAAACACTGCCCTGTCTTTGGGAAATTAATAATAAGCTTAGATTTAAAATAAAATACCAACTTCCAACTCCTAAATAGAGATATGGGGTGGAAAGGAACACTTCGGTACATTGATCTAAGTAAAATTCAGAAGTTAAGGTACGTTCTCCCACCCAGCGCTAACATGTGTTGTGCTACAACGAAATGCAAAGACACACGCTTTTTCCAATCTTAACGAACACAAAATTATCCATATATAGTTCCTGGATGTAAAGGAACTAAAGTTGAAGTTCTAACGGATGGATTCTGAGAATAAACCAATGGCGGTTTGCAGTTTGTAATGCTTGTGAAATTTACCAGCCCAGCCTTTTACGTCATAACAATCACGTTTATGGTACTTTGTTGTACAACACCGTACCAGTGAGATTTAAACTTTAGCAAAATTGGTCTTTAGAAATTGAAGTTTGAATTTGAAATGACACTAAATATTTATGAAGTGTAATAAAATTACAACGACATAACGAACAGTATAACCGAATAAGAATGCACAGAAGAACTAAGGGGTAATGCACATTTCATCCAATCACGCACCCAAGTGAAGCAGAAAGTGAAACAATTAAGTACACTTATGTGGAGCTCTAAGTATTCTTAGAAATAATCCTTAACAATAGTGTTACTAAAACAACATAGGTATTAATAAGGTATTTAAGTATACCTACCTACGTTGTTTGTTAATAATACAAAAGTTCATAAACTCAAAAAAACGATCAGTATGCAGTAAAAGTTCCAAATCGATGGTTCAGTCTGATGTTTTTATTGAATTTAATGTTTGGATTGGAATGAATGAAACCAGTTGGCCCATAACTGTTTTTGATTACTTATAAGTAAACACCGGTGATTAAACAAGTTCTGCAGGCTAACCAGGCAATATGGCTATCACTGCAAAAATTTCGCTAATATGAGATTCGGGGACAAAGACCAACAAATTAGGTACCTATTCTAATAACAGTAAAAAAGTTTTATGTTGAAGAATTCAATAATAAATAACATAATGCAAAGTTCAAAAATAAATATTCTTTTATTACCTTGGCATGACACCGCTATGAAGAATGGCGACTCAAGCGACTTGTTTTCAACGATATCACTTCGAGTTTGAAGACAAAACGTTGTTTGAATGAAATTTTGTAAACAAGTAGCCGCTAGCAACCGCGCACGAGCGCTTAAACTGGTGAGACTTCGACACGTGGGGTTCGCGTCGACTCTACCACTATACTGTGTAGCTGGTGGCTGTTAGCCTGGTTACTGGCCGGCGGCGTAGGTGGGCCGATACGCGAATTTGACGTCACATGACGTCGTCGCCTTCCACCTAGCAAACAGCGTTATTACAACAGTCAGATCAGAAATGTACAGAGCACGGCGAGCTCTCTCCGTACGAAAACGCTTCCCTGGCGCCGAGTCGGTCGAAAACGGCTTGGCAATGACACGCGGAGTGGGTCGATCCTATCGCACGGTTGTGGCGTGATATCGCACCACCACTTTGAGAAAGTTGAAAAAAATCCGAACTTGCTCTTCCGTCAGCCCATACCAGGAGACTCACTTAAGAACTAATTTGACTATGTTTTAAGATTTTAAATAGTATGTTATGCGTTAATGTATAAGCGCTATCATCATCATCATCATCATCAGCAGCCTATATCAGTCCACAGCTGGACATAGGCCTCCCCTAATGAGCGCCCTGTCTTTAGCTTGCCGCATCCAGCATCTGCCAGCAGTCTTTCGCAAATCGTCATCCCACCTGGTCGGAGGGCGCCCTACACTACGTTTGCCGAGTCGCGGTCTCCACTCAAGAACACGTTTACCCCAGCGGTTGTCGGTTCTTCTCGCGATATGGCTTGCTAAGCTATGCTCTAGTTAAAATTAAAACTGCCGATATAATAATAATAATCTTTTATTGAAAACAAACACAATGTGACAAAAATCAAAAGGAAAATTAATACAGCAAGTTTTGGAAAAAAATAGCAGGCACAACGCAATTACCTAGTTGGACTAAGTGGTTGAATCGTCGAAACACTAAAAGTAGATTAGCTATTTACTCGGGCTATTGTTTGGACAATAGTAAATTAATAGAAATAAAAGCCAATAAGGTGATTATCAGGGGAAGGCCAGCGTCCAGCAGTGGACCATTATAGGCTGTTGAGGAAATAAATAGAAACATAAAAACAACCGTATTATTTCGGTTTTTAGGATCATTAGTTGACTGTTACCTTAGCATTCATAGCTTTAGTAACTATGACTTCATTGTCATAGGTGTTACGAAAATGAAGTATTATAGCTACATAGCCGACACACTGAAACTATGAAACCCTATGTCATAGGGTGTCGATGGACCAAGACGCATGAGATATTGGGAATTATCATCATAATCAGCTAGTCTTAGAAAAAAACTTGCATTGCCAGGATGTTTTTTAAGAACGATAAGCAAATGACTTCCGAGATTTTTTATGAAGTTTACTGCCTTTAAATTTGACACACCCACCGAACCCGCTACGTGATAAAATACAGCATCCTTATTTGTGTAGGAATGGGTGTGTCATGTCATGACGTGTTTACTACTGGTGGAGTGGAGGTATGGCGTGATGCTTGTTGCGCATTATTTAAGGCGACAAGGCCACTCTTAACTTTGAAAAACAACTTCTGAACGACCTACTTTCAACCGTATTACTATTTCTATAAATGCTACGTTGGGTATCGATAGATGCAGGCATTATCTCTCGCGTGGCCTTCTACGCTAATACGCATGACTATCACGTTTCGTCGTAGCGTAGCGCTCAAAACAATAACATGTTTTTCAAAATTTTCGTTTATGTACCTAACTATTTTAATAACATGATTTATTTATAAAATTTGAACAACAACTGCTTACATAACAACTGAATCTCGTTTTACCTACCTTACCTACCACCTAGCAAAATTTCCAGTAAAGTCCGAAAACTTTTTCTATACTTATATAATATAAAGAGGAAAGATTTGTTTGTATTGAATAAGCTCCGAAACTTCTGGACCGATTTGAAAAATTCTTTACTTCACTATTAGAATCCTACCTTATCCCTGATGAACATAGGCCACAGAATATTTTCAAAAAAGTTAGGGATCCGTATGAAAACTTCGATAATGTAACCCAAGGTGTAAAAAAAATACCATAAAAATCCGTACATCGCGTACGCTGCGGAAACTATTGACAATAGAGCAAATTGATGTACTACAGTTCTAGAGAAGACTATTAGGTACAGTTATGTCTCAATTACTACTTACAATGAGGAAAAATTTGTTTGTTTGTTTGAATTGAATATGATCCGAAACTACTGGACCGATTTGAAAAATTATTTACCATTAGAATCCTAGATAATAAAACGAAAAAAAGTAATAATAAATCTTAAGTATATTTTTATCATACATTTTTTTTATTCAAAAAGAGGGTTGCTATAATTTTGACAAAAACGAAAAAAAGTAATAATAAATCAAATGCCGGCCAAAACAACTGTAACCCTGATGCACCCAAAAACGGCGATGGAAATTTTGATATAAAATTTGTTTCACCAAGAGAAGTTTGACGTGTTATTTAAAAAAAAAACTAGAAATTCCCCTGGGATTGATCTAATTTTAGGTGAAGTAATCTACCTAAGCAAGCGTTAAAGTAACAAATCTAATAAACGCCTTTAAACTGGTGGACAAGCCCTACCGTGAGTGTCCACGTCTCAGCTCCGTAGGTCATTCATGACTCATGACGGGTAGGACGCCAATTTAATTTGTTTTCATTTATTTTCTGTGATATATTTTATTGGTATTATGAAATTTTATTAACTTTTTGTATTTTGGTTTATGTGATTATTTGATTGTATATTATTATTGTTTATTGTACCCAAATATTCCGATACAAGTATTTGTTTGTGAATAAAGAAACTGAAACTGATTGAAAGCATTGCAGTATGGATGATGAGAAGACTCGACGTAGTGTTCTAAACGCTGCCCAACCTAGCTGGATCCTCCTCTTGGCCTAGTTCTCGAAATTGTTTTTACCCAACTGCAGAATCTGCCCATGGTAAGTCCTCGGAAACAATTTCGAGAAGGTGGCCATGTCCGACAACCGGTCCCGAATCAATGTAGCCATTGATCACCTTGGTTTTATCCAAGTTCATGTCAAGACCGATGCGTCGGGAAGCTGAAATTAGTCGTCCGTCCAGCATCTGGTTCAGCTCCTCCAGCGACTCCGCCAAGAGACTATGTCATCAGTGATTCACAGGTGTGAGATGTAATCGTCATTTATGTTGATGCCCTACAACGCGCATGTGAACAGTTTCGGGTATACATATAACATCCCCCTGTCTCACTCCTCTGTGCAGTTGGATAGGTTTAGACTGCTGGCCTTGTACTTCGACACTCATGGTGGCAGCATCATAAAGACATCTCAGCACCTCGATATAACAATAATCTACTTGGCATCGCTGTAAGGATTCCAGAACAGGTTTCGACAGAGTCAAAGGCCTTTTCATAGTCCACAAGATATCACAATACAATTATGTTAAAAAAAAATGTTTTGTTTTCGATCAGACTGACACAGAAACGTTATGTTTGGTTTGGGTGCTGAAAATTCAGGTTTGGTCTGACACTATTCAATTCTTAAGTGGCCCTCATACTTCTGTCATTATCATTCAATATTTTGCCTATTTTACCCTATCAGTAAAGTGCAAGTGTAAGTTTAGGTTATACTTACTTCAAATAAAGGACATGAATATAGCATGATCATCATGGTTTTTGTGAAGGCACAGCAAGTTATTCAAAGGTTAGGACTGATTGCATTTTAGGAATGAAGTGAAGACTTGTCAGATTTATTTGCTACTTATTGCTACAAGTGTTTAACATTATGAGGTAAATATTGTTATTTTGTTTCTGGTTGCACTTATGGTGAAATCTATTGATTTTTTGAAATGCATTCACATTCAAAAACACCCTTATAAGAAGGGAAGCCCGTTGTTTTGAAAGGTAAATTCAATGAAAAAAGAGATTCCCTTCGGTAGACTATAGATTATTGGGTAAATTAGATTGGACTGGACTTGTGGCAATTGTAAGACTCAAGAGTAGAAATAGGTAGGTACCTAATGTAAATAGAAAAACTTACCAATCTTCAAATTATCGTAGCAGCAGGTTATGTTGTGTTTTCAGATGGTTTTCAGCAAATCTTCAGAGTAAATCTGTTCTTTGTTTGTTCAGCAGATGCAGAGAGAAATAAGTAGACTTTCAAGATGCACAAACAAAAGAGACGTCAGCTGTTTATGATAAAAAAATCTCGTATTTGCTGTTGTTGCAATGTGTTTGGTTTTGCTCTTTTGCTGTCCGCACTTTAAAGAGTAACTTTATTGGCTGTCCGGCCCGTAATATTTTTCCAGAGAGAGGAGAACACATCTTTTTTTCCCTTCATGCATGGATGGACGAACATAAATTACCCTCGATCAAGGAAAGGGGGTGAGTGATTTCACATTGACCATGGATTTCCTTTGTCAGAGTCTTCCGCCCGAAACGAAACTGACAGTGACGTTATCAAAATTCACTCCTTTTTTCTAACATCTAGCGGAGAGACATCTGTGGTAGAGTAGCGGAACTAAAACTAGATAGGGTGCCATTGCATTGATTTAAAGTTATACCGATACTCTAAGTTTAAAGTACAATAATTCTGAAATCGACTATTACCTAAATTTTAAATAGGTAGTTTTGTATTTTTAGTATTATCTGTACCTACGTTTCAATCAAATCGGGCCACTCTGGTTTGTTTGAGTTTCCTACAAAAAACATAAAAACTACTTCCACGTTAAAAAGGGGGGGGGGGGGCTCTCCTTTTAAGCCCTTAAGGCTTTGCTTTAAGGCTTTTAACTTTCTAGCTTCAACGGTTTGGGCATGGCGTTGTTAGCAGAAAATCGTTTGTTCTTTTTACGGTTCCGTATCTCAAAAGGAAAAAAGGAACCCTTATAGGATCACATTTGTTGTCCGTCTGTCAACACCTTAGAGTATACCTATACTCTAAGGTCAACACACTCTTTTCTCAGGAATGCGTGGATTGAGGTGAAATATCAAATACTCAGGCCCGTAACCTCTTCGACCCGTAAAATCAAAATTCTAACTTATCGCAATCAAAAGTTACAGCAGCGCCGTTTTTGTACTCTGTTGAAATTTCCAAGGGAATCACATGCCCACAAAACCTATAGGGTATAGGTACTTTTCGTTGACCGAGAATCATGATATTTGGCATGAAACAAGTTCTTAGTATAAACGGAACCCTCTCAGTGCGCGAGTATCACTCGCACATGACGTTTTATTTAACAATTAAGATTTACTTTAACTTCTTAATCTTCCTATACCTTAACTACCTACTGAAAATTATACAAATTGGCGCGCCGCCGCCGCCGCCCGGGCCAACAGCGGCGCGGCGGGTAGTTTTAGTCAATAAAATTTGTAGGTATTCTTTTGCGTATAGATAATAAAGTTATATTTTGAATCAAAGAGCGCACAGATCGTAGAACATAAATACTGTATAAAATAATGCATAATCAGTGCAAAAACAAAATAAATAGGTAGTGCCTCTTTCACCCAGTTAGCCTCTTGTATTTAGTTATTTGACTGAAGCATTTCATTTTCTACACTGCAAATTGATGATCAAATGAATTATGAGGTTCACTCTCTGGTACAAATAAAACCGTTATTTTAAAATAGGTAATAACAAATAAATTTTTATATTTTTATACATCAATAAAATTTAAATGAATGTTTCAGTTAAGGTAGGTACTATAGCTTGATTCCAGAATGGGTGTCATTTTGAAATCACTGCAATATGTGCTATGGAAGTTGTGGCCTGTCTGATGTGCTCTCTTCATATGTCCCGGTGGAGTCTGCTGCACCATTCGGAAGTGTTTCCGGCGAACCAGACCGAGTTCTCTCTGCTGCTGCATTCTGACTCTTGTTTCTTAGCTCAAACACTTGAGTTATGGCGTCACGGAAGCAAAGAAAATTGTAGTCTATTACTCCTGGAACACATGAATCAAGTGTGACTTTAAAAGGCTAAAAAAAACACTACTCCTTTTGTAAAATGTGTACAAAAGCTGTTTTTGATAAATTTTTTTGGTCAATAGGTATGTTAAAACCAGTAAGTACCTTGCTTCTGGAAATTTTCTTCCCTTAATATGCAAACAAGTGCCAGGAACTTGTTAACTTCACGTAAGTAAAGCACAGTACCATTGTTTAACTTGATAAGACTTGAGCTTTGATTGTTGAATGTGTTGACTTCAGTTTCATCAACCGTCCTGTAATGTTAGAATTTTCCTATGAATACAGACTTTAGGTGTTTCTTCATTAGCTGGCATCAGTGAACACTGATAGATAATTCTATAAAATTGTACTGCACAGGCACACTGTCTTGGTTCCGGTGGTGTTGGGTTGGGTTGCCAAATGACTAGTAACTCTCTATAAGTTATAATATACTATATCAGATAATTTATTAAAACTAAAGTACATACATACTGGCAGCTCTTAAGCTGGTGCAGAATAAGAGCTACCATGTGTATTACAAAAAATAATAGAATAAGGAAACACAGCACAAACACACCTACACAATTACTCAAAATAGAATATGACTTACCCATAAATACAGGATATGTCAATGACCACATCAATCATATCACAGCACAGTTCATAGCTTTGCATGTCTACTGGGGAGCTGTCTGTGGCTATGTAAATCTTAGACACCACATCGAACAGGAATGCTTTCTCAATACCAGAGTTCTGAAAAAGCAAATTAATTCATTAAATAAATACCATAAGGGCAGTGATGGACCATGGTTAACAGTTAAACCTAAACAAATTCGAAATCAAGCTTACAGATATCAGGATGTTCAATAGATTTTCTAAAGTTGGCAGCTGTGGTATAAGTTTTTGTACAACTTTGCTGAAGGCCTCAAATATAGAGTGATCATAAATTGATGTGAGGTGGAATGACAGATGCACATGTTCTAGGCCTGCTTCTGACAAATCTTCATTTGCTTTGTGGTGGATGTCTCGTTGCGACTCCATCTTGTAATCATCATTGAGGCCATCAACCTGAAAAAGAATGATTAGATCAGATGGCGACTAGTTTTTAACCGACTTCAAAAAACATTTGACTGTAGGTATGTTTTTTTATAGTCGATAGACCTACGTTCGACCACAATCTCACCTGATGGAAAGTGAAGACGTGGCCGACGATGTATCACGAAGGTTTAGAAGATTCACTCTTGACTTGAAGAGACCCAGATTATAATCAACCGGAAAAACAGCAGCAGCGTGTTCCAAACCCCAGCGTTACGAATGATGAAGGTGGAGGAAAACCGCATAGTGCGAGTGGACGGTATATCCACCAAGTAGGGGTGGTAATACGCTGTGCGTCTACTTGTCCTGGAGTGGAAGGGGGATGGAGGAATCAGGTCATATAGTTCCTGTGAAGGAACGAGAATGACCTGATTCCACCATACGCATATGCTCACGCATTCTCCGAAATGTATCCTAAAAAAATCGAGAGACAAGCGACCTTGCGGCGGTGTTCGAGACTTTGGACCTTAGTCTCTGCAAGGTATTGCTCGTCAAGGAGTCTGAAGGCTCTTCGTTTTATCGAGTCAAAGGCCGCAAGCTGGTACTTGACCGAGCCGTCCCAAACATGGCAGCAATAATCCAAACCAGACCGGACCTGTGCTTGATATAGGGATAGAAGCCTGTCCCGGTGTGAAGTATCGCTTAACCTTGTTTAGGATTCCCAGCTTCATGGCTGCTGTTTTAGCCTTAGACTCGATGAAGGCTCCAAAGTTTAGAGTTGGTGTAAGCGTGACGACCTCTATGGTGCGGTTGGCGAAGGTCCGCCTGCGACGCAGGAGGTTGCGGGTTCGATTCCCGCCTTGGGACAAATATTTGTACGATCTGCACGTATTTGTTACGGGTGTTCTGGTCGTTTAATATGTAAAAAAATATATATCGATCTATGTAATGTATATTATTATGTATATCAGTTATCTAGACTAGACCTATAACACAAGCTCTGCTTAGCTTGGGGCTAGATAATGCTGTGTGAATTGTCCAACATATTTTTTTTATGTTTTGTATTTTTCCGTCAATTACGGACCAACATTGAAAATTATTTCGCTATTGTATGCAGAATGATCCTGAATGGTCCTATAGAAAATGCTTTCCCACCTCGAGACTAAAATTTTAAAGAGACCATTAATATTTGTCCGTTAAACTTGTGATTTTAACTAACTACTTAACTTGTTAATACTGTAGTACAGAATATGATTCAACCAATCTATTTACTATTACTAGAACATCGTTTATCGGAGGTGAACCTTTACTTATCAAACACAACATTTGTACATGCATGATGATAATAAATAATTAGGTACCTAGATTGAACTAGACCTTTGACCTAGACCTATTGAAAATGTCATTATGACAGTTGTTAGGAATCATTCATTGCAATTTGAGTTTTAACCCACTGTGACTGGAAATACAATACAATGTAACACATCAACAGATCTAAACAAGATCCGTCAAAAGCTAGTTTAACTTGCGCGCCGAGGGTTTCGAAAATGTGCCAATTATACAAATATGCACCCACTGGTTAGACTTTGGTATTTAATTAAAATTGAAATCTTTTGGACTTTTTTCAAAATATTTCAAAAAGTATGAAACCTACAGAAATTTCGAAAACTTTTGAAATGTACAAACTGATACCATTTAATTGATACGACACACAGTCTCCATTAAAAAAATCCCCCCCTTTTTGACCATTTTTCAAGAAGGGGTATTTTTACCGACCTCTATATTTTTCCTGTAAAATATAGATCTACAAACTCCAGATACATTGTACGTAGATCGCCCCGTAAACTTCGAAGATAGGGGGGGAATACTTTCAAGACTATTTTCAAACAAACCAACACCTTTCATTTGATACCCCACTGGCCCCGATAGGTTTCCTTTGAAATTTCAACATCATAATTTGTAATGAAAATTAACATTTTTTTTCTTGAAATCAGTAATGGCTCACAAAATGAATTATTATTTCAAATTTCAAGTTAATAGCTGCAGTAGTTACCGAGATATTTAAAAAAGACTGCGGACGGACAGAGCTCAACCATAAGGGTTTCAAAAATCTCGAAACCCTAAAAAGATTGAGTAACAATGTAACAGTTAAGATTAGCAAGCTTACCATGGACAGAATGGACAACTTACTTTGTGAATAAATACTTCAAACTTAATGTGCTCATTTACTCTGTATGCTTTGGTGACCGTGAGATGTAGTTTGTCTAAGGCATCTTGGTAATCATCCTGCAAAGAAAGTTGGTGTTGTTTAGTGATCTAAGACTTTGCTGTATTATAAATAAAACACAAACAAACATATTTTTATATAATTTCACGAGTAGATAGGTACCTGGGCATCAATAACAAAAACCAAGGCGCCACATCCTCCAAAAATTGTGTCTGAATCAAAGGTTGGGTCAAAGAAATCAATTTGACCTGGAAAATCCCATATTTGAAATTGTACAAAGCTGCTGTTGTTTATATCATCTTTTACTATTTTGTTTGTAGATTCTAAAAACAATGTTTCATTTGGTGACATCTTATGAAACACTACTTTTTGTATTGATGATTTTCCTGATCTGCAACCAAATTGATGAACAGGTAGTTTAGTTTGAATCTTATACAAATAATTATCCTGAATAAATAAATAGGTACATCAATTGCTTCAAACTCAAAACATGATCATTATGTTACTATGTGTACCCCTACTATTAACCTAAGACTAACCATCTGCACAGATAAATCAGGTCAAGCACAGATAAGAGTAGAGACAGGCTCGATAATCCAAATTGATGTCCATGGGTATAATTTGCTCTCGAATTTTGGGCCCACTAAGTCTAGAGGCCTAAGACCAATAAAAATCGAAAATAATAATGAGTAATTACCCTCTTCTCAAGGTTGGTAAGAATAAAGTAGGTACCTATTGTTTTCTATATGTTGTTGACTCACCTTCTGAGTCCCATCAAAAGAATTCGAGGTTTGTGATCTTCCGGCAGTGAAGTGCTATCTCCATCACCGTTTTGTTCAAAGGGTCCATAACTGAAGTCTTTGGGAAATGAGCCCACGTACAAACTTGGATCATCCTGATAACTCTGTATGAATCACAACAAAAGACATGTTTATTTACTAAGGATTCATAGCCCGATTAGAAAGGTTTGTAGGCGTTTTACTCACCATAATGTTAGATAAAGTTAAATTGTCTTGGTAGCTTTTTACCACAAGATTCAATCACTCATATTTTCAAAAAACTGCGACTCCATTATGTACTATATTACCGTCCGTAATATTGTGCGTTTCACGTTTGACAGCGACAAAACGGTTGATTCATGGTTGATCAATAGACACAAATGAAAAACTAAAACCAAGGTTGCTGATTGTCTGTCTGTCGGTCGCAGACGTCTTCGGTCGCGGACGACTATACAGGCTCAGAGTATGTTAGACAGTGTCCCGAAAGTCAACGTCAAGCCGAAAACGGAGGACAGGTGGGTTCATGACGGACGACCCAGAAGAACCACAAAATCATGGTTCTATCTCCAATGGTTTCTGAGTTACAGGCTTTTTACTGAAAATCATAAATTCTCTGCCCGCCGGGAAATCATAACTTTTATATGCTGCGACTACAGATAGCAATAATGTTTTTTTTAGTTAAGTACCTTCGATAAAAGTAAAAAAAACCGGCCAAGTGCGAGTCGGACTCCCACACGAAGGGTTCCGTACCATTTTTTTTTAATATACAAATAAATTTATTTACCAAATATACATACCTACTTACATAAGGATTTCTGGTGAGACCCAAACTAAGCACTAGGCTTGTATCTCATCATTGGTAGTGATTCTGTTGGCACGAAACCTAAACTAAACTAGCGTAAAAATGTTGCTGTCCTCTTATTTTCGATCGAAAAAAAAAGAGACGGCAATTATTTTAGCTTAGGTTTTGTAGCAACAGAATCACTACCATTATCTATAAAAACTAGAGATGGGCCGAACATGGGTTTCACCGAATACGAACATTCGGCCGAATATTCGGTAAAACTTTTACCGAAACGAATATTCGGCCGAATATTTGAACATTTGATTCCGTTCCGTCGTATATGAGATGTCATATTTGTCTTATATCTCAGTAGACTATAACTAAGTTCCTAACTCTTAATGTGTAGATTAAGTGATTGAGCTCAACCTGAAAAGTACAAACAAATTACTAATTTTCTTTATAAAGAACTATATTAGTTGAATAGGATAGGTTTAAACGTTTAATATCAATAAATATATTTTGCGACGCTATGCTGAGTAGAAACTAGAAAAAAATATTATTCATAATCTACTAAGGTGTTGTGATTTGATTCAGCTATTCTCTAGCACAATAAAGACTGACCGAAATAAATATCTTGTTTATTTTCCTTCAATGAAGGCCTGTTTAATATATTATTATAAAGAGTTTACACAGAAGCCTAATCCCAAAACAGCTAGATACCTATATTTTGCATTAAGTTATTATGGATTCGTTGCCTACCCTGCAAGGGATCCGGCGTGAAGATATTGATTGAAGTTATTATCTTTTTACCAACCTACTTTAATTGAAAATAAAGCTTCAGTGACGACAAAATCAGAAAGCTACACTCTAAAATACTTACTTCATTACACTGTACACTCAAATCATGATAATACACGGGTCTTAACAGTAAAAACTTTGAGTATCACTTTGCCGAACATTAGGTGATTCAGCCGAATATTCGCCGAATATGAATATTCGGTAAAGCTGCCGAATATGCCGAATACCGAATATAAAACGAATATTCGGCCCATCTCTAATAAAAACGGCAAAAAAATCACGTTTGTTGTATGGGAGCCCCCATATATAAGTATTATAATTTGTTTTTTAGTAATTGATGTTATAGCGGCAACAGAAATACATCTGTGAAAATTTCAACTGTCTATCACGGTTCATGAGATACAGCCTGGTGAAAGACGGACAGACGGACAGACGAATAGCGAAGTCTTAGTAATAGGGTCCCTTTGGGTACGGAACCCTAAAAAAAGAAAATACGGTACTTTCTACGTTCTACCAGCAGCGCTCACTCAAAAACTGTACCGTGTCACAGATGAAATAATGCTTAGGCAAGGGCATGCATAATCACACAAAATTATATGTCGTAGCAAGCACGCGAAACACAAACGCCACCGCTCGCGCGCCGCCGCCGTCGCCGGTCCGACTATGACTGAGGTAAGGGAACATAGTTGGACCTGACCTCAGACTAAGTAAGAAATCTTAGTCCGAGGACCTGACTTGAGCCATACACTTTCGAGATGGTAATGCCTCATCTCCCTTTTTATAAATAAATAAATATCGATAGAAAAAAAAGTTAAAAAAGATACCTAAATATAATAAAAAAAATCATGAAAATGTTTTGCACATAATTTGGTCGAGATCTTAGGAACCCTTCGATCTATTGAAATGACTTATGTGTTGAACTGTACCTAGGTTATTAATTTTTTCCTCCACTTTCGGCTTGACGTTGAGTTTCGGGACACCTAGTATGTAAGCAATAGAAGTCTTTCGATGCGTGACCGATGATCCGCGCCTCTGTGCGCGGGCGGGGACCATCGTTGCCCGAGCGCGTTACGAAAGAGATAGGTACCATCTATTTCGGTGCAGAGAGACAGCTGTTTGACATTTAGAGCTCTCATGGAAAGGCACAAGCTGAAAAAACAGGTGTAAGTAAGGTGGACTCCAAAAAGAATGTAGGTACTAACGCTACGGTGGACTGGACTCCAACATCTCGTCTCCTAATCTAACCTAACCTGCACGTGGTACGTACACCCTGCTAGAAAGCTGCTAGATAACGAACTTGGTGAAAATATCGAACAATCTTCTTAGTTTGATAACTCAGTTAATAACATAGAGTTTATATAGTAGGTACTTTAAAAGTTCTATAATTAATCATTTATTTTCCATTACTTGACACTGGCAAGAAAGTGTCCAACCAGACAATGCAATGAGTATAGGTACAAGACAATCATGTGCTTGCTCAGTGGGAGCGTATGCATCATTAATGATTGTGACACTAAAGAACTTGCTCTAACACGAAGTGCGCAGATTCTTTCAGATATTGGGTCGATTCAAATAATGTTTCCTGTGTAGTTCTTACTAATGATAAATCCTGTTCCGTGTCTATGTTGTCCTAGGTCATTCCCACTGTAGAATAATAAAGCTCCATCATCAACATTGCACTCTCCATTCCCCGACCATCTGATTTCCAGTAAAGCTGCAATTCCAATTTTATATCGTTTCAGCTCGTTGCTTACCTGGTAGGTACATAACGCCATGCAAACTGCGGACCTGGCGTTATGTAGGTACAACAAACTGCATTCCATGAGGGTAATCGTAACTCTGTCATTCCATGCCGTTTGTTGTCGTTATTGGGATCAGGTTGTATTTTTTCTTGTGTCGGTTTCATATAACCTTTGATTTTTCCATGGAAGGGTTGTTAACTCGTAGCACAACCCCGTGTAATGCTGGAGGACCATACCCTTCGTTGGTCAGCGAGTCCACCGGGCTTAGCCGGTAGCGTAGCTAGGCTATGCTACCGACCGTTCCCCCATCCGCCACACGGGGGACGCTCCCCTACGCCATCAGGGATAGTGCAACCTTACAAAAATGACACTTGAAATCGTCTACGACTTGTTTTATCGCCGGCTGTTTGGATTTTCAACGTCCGAGTTCAATACATACAGTTAGCTATTTCTTCTGGAGTTTGGCAAGTACAATAGTACAAGTAGTATATATCCAGGCCAAGAATTTTTTTTTTGAGCAACCTTAACGCCAAAACCCCAAGTTTTTAGAAGCAAATTTTATTTCAGATCTTACGTAAGGGTATACAAAAAAGCATCAATGTTATTTTAACTAATTTTAATCTATCACGAAAATACAGAGATAATCAAATTATTAGTTAATATTATTAAACACTCAATAAAATCGCGTGTCATAATAAACATTAGCCGCAGTTTGTCTCCTGTTGCACTTGCAATGGTCTCCTGCTGCTGTGATCATAGGCGAACCCGACGGCACAGTGGTTAAGAGCTGACGAGGTATCGGGCGGGAAATCCCAGCAATCCGATTATCAACGCTTGCATTTGGTTCGCCAGGATGCAACTTTCGCTCACGCTCTGTTCGCAACCTATCGTATTGCTGCGCTATAGCAATACTTTTCTGCAAACCCGCAAGGCTTTCCGTACGCGCAGGCAGTTTCTCCATGTTACTCGACACATTTCCGACATCAGCCGTATCCGTGTCTACAATCTCTTTGTTATCAAGCACCATGCCAATGTTCAATTTCAAATTCGTTGTTCCATCTCTATACAAGAGATACACTGTAGCTTGGTCCAATACTCTGAGTGAGAAGTGTTCGTTGATTTTTAAAGCTTTCATTCTTATTTGAAAGGGTTTAAATATCTGAGATAGTTTTTTGCTCTTTTCCTTGACAATGTTGTCAAATTCTATGGCTAGCATATCTTCATCATCCCGCTTGGGTTTTTCGTCGCCAGCCATTTTCATTATCTCAGGGTCTTTAAGTGGTATTTGGGTGTCTATCATGACTTGTTGTAGTACTGGGGGGTCGTTTAGCGTGTGCCATTTCCAATGAGATACGGGACCAATACTTCGGTCCAGCACCACTCCTTCGGTTTGATTGTATTTCAGTCTGCAAATAGGACTAATATTTAATCCCAAACTAAGATCTCGCTACCTAAGTAATAATTAGCCTCGAACAGGTGATCTGGTTGTGATTAGAGCTATTTCTAACTTGCACAGTAATGCAGATAATTATGAATATATATTTTAAAGCTTGTTTAGAAGCAAAATTATTACAGGAACCTCATAAGTTAGAGCTAACAAGGCCCCAAACTACAGGGTTATTGGTAAATTAGTGACAATACGTGAACTGCAAGTCCTAGGTACCCATCATCACAAACACGTTCGTGAAGGCGCCAAGTCTAAATTCTAAAAAAAAAAATATAAATCACCTCTGATATTAAATGAAAAAACATCTTTGCCTGGATCCTAACGAGTTACCCAATCTTTCACTCTCATATCTTCTGTTAATTCAGGGCAGAGCTGTTTTTAAGTTGGGTTTCAAATAAAATCTCTCTAACGAACGATTATTGAATTGAGGGGGGTACCCATTACCAATACCAAAATTAAGAATTAAGACCTGGCGTCTTCACAAACGTGCTTATGATGATGGGCTGAACCTGCAGTTCACGTATTGTCACTAATTTACCAATAACCCTGTATAAGGATTTAGAGCACGTCCGTCAGATTCCTCTTTCGTCAGAAGCAGTTCTTTGTTTATTTTCAGTTCAGTTTCGTCATGAATGACGTATGTGGATAACTGCAATGTGCAAAGGCCATTGGCAAAAGTAGGGGCGAGGTCGAAACTAATACAACATGAGAAAGGTTAAACTGCAATAATTTCTAAGACTGAGTAAATACCTAGTTACTTCAATTTTATGCAAAAGGTGGAAATTCCTATGAACGAACTTACTTCTTACCCGACTATTTAATCAACGTACGTGACCGAGTTGTACCTAAAACTTAAGCCGAGTCGGGTTAGAATTTCTATTTAGTAGTAGGTTGAGTAATATAGGTACGTAGGTAATAATAGTAATAATGAGAGTAATTTTATTAATAGTAATAATATACGCTAAAGTCGGAGTCGAGTCGCGACTGACGTAGACACATGATAGTTCACTGCTGTAAATACCTTCACCCAAACACCCGGGATTTTCCCATAATACGCGCTACCATCACGGACACTAACTACGCTAACTACGCTTGGCAGGCCGGTTGGTGATCGCAATAAGTGTATAAAATACACAGAAGGGAGCTGCTGCTCTTCCTCTGGAAAGTTTTAAGTTTTAATGGCAATTAATCCCTTCAACTTCCTACTTAAAACTTTCTGAGGTGAGTTCGCGTTCTAAGTATTAATTAGGTAAGTATTGACATAGGTGAGTAACCTTATTTTTCCGGTATGATCGAAGACTATCCCGTTGCCCAAATAATCGAAAGTAGCTAGAAGTGTATACGGCCGCGACCGACCGCGTTCGTCCGGTTCTCCGTTACTGTAGATCACGAAGCGCTGACCAGCATGTTGTTCTGTGAACGTGCCAACTTTATAACATATAATATCCCGGTCAACTTTATAACATATAAGGTCCCGTTTTACCCTTTGGGTACGGAACCCTAAAAAGTATCAACTGTCATCAGCAGCGTTATCAGCGCATTTTCTTAGGCAAGTACACAGATAACTGACGTCATGACCACAGAGCAATATGGTGTCCACTAAGTCCACCGGTGTACCGTTTCGTCAAATTACCTACGCGCGAAACCGGAAAATGTAAATTATAAATGCATTTTTATGGCATTTGTCGATTGACTAATAAGGGTGTATTTTTTTCTATTGTTTATTTGTACTATAGATTTTAATTAAGACAATTTTCAAAAATGGGTGTAATGCCCTATTGACAAAAATTCGAAGCGCTCGGCCCATGAGTCATACTCGCACTTGACGGATCTTGTTTACCTTTATCGTCAGTTAAGCATAAAGTTGAGTAGGCGGAACAAATAAGTTGGGAGGTGGGATAGCTACGCAGAATGCTGATCTTGTGACAGTCACATATACCTATGACTATACTTATATGTAGATACCTTCAGCATCGTAATAAACCAGTGCCATGCGGCCGTTTCTGTAAAACCAGCGGCCTCGACCGTTGTCGTCAAATTCAGCGAGCTTCTCTCCCGTGTCGTACTGCATTAGCCGCTTCTTCTTATTGTGTTCGAACCAGTCGAACTCGGGACGAGCTGGACGCATGCGGTAAACGTTCATCTGTAACAAAGGTCAGTTCACCCCCCTAAATACAAAAAAGTTTGATGAAGATGATAGGTCACGATAATAACCAATAAAACCAGCCAAGTGCGAGTCGGACTCGCGCACGAAGGGTTCCGTACCATTATCTATAAAAACGGCAAAAAAATCACGTTTGTTGTATGGGAGCCCAAAAAATATATATATATAATATATAAAATATTAAATATTTAATTTAATCTGGTTATTAGTATTTTGTTGTTATAGCGGCAACAGAAATACATCATCTGTGAAAATTTAAACTGTCTCAACCAACACGGTTCATGAGATACAGCCTGGTGACAGACGGACAACGGAATCTTAGTAGTAGGGTCCCGTTTTACCCTTTGGGTACCGAACCCTAAAAAAGGGGACGGACAGAGCAAGACCATAAAATATGGTTTCGAAACCGATCTAGAAACCCTAAAAACAAGACTAACAAAAACAAAACGACACTCTTGCGGGCATCATGTTTGCCTTCTTGTTGATGATGTATTTCTGTTGCCGCTATAACAACAAACATTAAAAAACAGAATAAAATAAAATTTAAGGGGGCTCCTATACAGTAAATGTGTTTTTTTTTGCCTTTTTTATAGATAATCATACGGAACCCTTCGTGCGCGAGTCCGACTTACACTTGGCCGGTTTTATTTCTTGGATCTCAGTAACTACTGCGCAGGTATTAACTTGAAATTTGAAATAATAATACATTACACGCGCCATTTGTGATTTCAAGAAAAAAAAAAGAAAAATGAAAATGAACTTTTCAGTATGTTGTAAAATTAACTTGAAATTTGAAATAATAATACATTACACGCGCCATTTGTGATTTCAAGAAAAAAAAAAGAAAAATGAAAATGAACTTTTCAGTATGTTGTAAAATTAACTTGAAATTTGAAATAATAATACATTACACGCGCCATTACATTAGTGATTTCAAGAAAAAAAAATGAAAATGAACTTTTCAGTATGTTGTAAAATTAACTTGAAATTTGAAATAATAATACATTACACGCGCCATTTGTGATTTCAAGAAAAAAAAAAGAAAAATGAAAATGAACTTTTCAGTATGTTGTAAAATTAACTTGAAATTTGAAATAATAATACATTACACGCGCCATTACATTAGTGATTTCAAGAAAAAAAAATGAAAATGAACTTTTCAGTTGGTAAAAATTGTGATGTTGAAATTTCAGAGACTTATGGACAAATGGAATGAAAGGAATAATGGCCAGAGGCGGGGAATTTGTTTTGAAAAAGGAGGCTTTCTACTCGAGTGAGGTATCAAATGAAAAGTACTATTGGTTTGTACATTTCGAAACAGTTTTTGGAATTTCTGACGGTTTCATACTTTTAGAAATATTTTGAAAAAAAGGTCGAAAAATGTACAGTCTGAATTAAACATCAAAGTTTCTAGCCGGTAGGTAGGTACTTAAAGTATTATTATTATATTTAAAGTATTATTATTAATATATTTGTATATTTGGCAAATGTTCGAACCCGGCGCGTGAGTTACACTCGCACTTGGCAAATCTTGTTTATTTTATATCGACAAAGTGGTCTGCAGCGAGGGTCAAGCTTTGAACCAAAGGACGAAATGTGCGAACGAGCCGCGAAGATTTCGTGGCGTTCGTACAATTTTTGCCGTAGGTATGGGCATCCTTAAAGTAACCTAATTATTCTAAGTGGGCATCCATAAATTACGTGCGGTGATTTTGGAGATGTTTCGACCAAAATCTCATCACATCGCCCCCCGTGGTGAGATGTCATGAGATTTTATTAGACCCCCTCCCCCCTCCCCCACGAGACCCCCCCTCCTCACGTGAGATTTTTCAAAACACGTAATTTAATGTAATTTTTTTTTATATTTTTTATGTAATGTAGGTAATTATGTATTACTAAATAAATACATTGTAGTATTACGATCTAATCTAAGACTAATAAGTAATTTAAATTTGACCTAAACTGCTAATATACTTAAGAAGTTGTCCATGAACACTTTTCTTATTGTCTCTATTTAAGGCACTTTGTTCATGTGTTCTTTATTAAAGCACTCACTATTTCTCACTTACACATCACTAAACTAACTAAAAAGGTTTTGTCCTTTTCAGTCATCTTAACTGTGTTGTCGAGGAGTTGGATAGCCTCGACATTCACGTGGTGATGAAGTTTCTGTTCATGAGCTTCGGCAAACTTTTTAATAACACTAACAACAAGTTCCACTTGAAGGTCCCTGTGGAGGTCGTCGTTTCGACTTTACGGTACCTACTTTATTCTGAAAGCGCTGAATAATTTGAATGTTCGTCTGAGCGGTACACCCCCAAAGTTGTATACCATAAGTCCAAATCGGCATAAAGACTTGTTTATATAATAAAAGTTTATTGGGCACAGTGACGAATGCCTTTCGAGCAGCCAGTACATGTTTTTATAGTGAAGGTTCAATTCCCTTTGTTTCTTTTTGACATGAGTTTTCCAGCGAAGCTTAGCATCCAATGTCATGCCTAAGCATTTCGCTGTGATCTCATATGGTATAGCAACACCATTTATATACACCGGATGGTAACTCTATTTGTTATTGGTAAAGTTGATGTGAACTGATTTACTTTCATTTAATTTTATTCTCCACCGCTTAGTCCAACCAATGAAGGTGTTAAGAGCGGTTTGTACTTTTTTTGTTGCTTCTTCATGAGTGACTCCTGTAGCCATAATTGCTGTGTCATCTGCAAAGGTCGCAATAGTAGTTTTTTCTAGCTTAGGAATGTCACAGGTGTACAATAGGTAGCGAACCGGACCCAGTACACTCCCTTGTGGCACGCCAGATTTTACTTCCTTAAGTTCTTAATATGCATCATCTTGTCTTACTCTAAACATTCTCTTTGTTAAGTAGGACTCAAAAATATTTGCAATTTTGTATGGTACCATGTTTTTTGGCTTATGAATAAGGTCTTTGTGCCATACCTTATCAAATGCTTGCGCAACATCAAGTAACCCTATCTTGCAAACTCGTCGTCAAAATGTTGTAGGCTATCAGAATGAAATACATGAAATGTACAAACCAATAACTACCTTTCATTTGATAACACATTTGCCCCTACGTCTAATTTCGACATCACAATTTATAACGATTTTAATTTTTCATTTATTCTTTTCTTTTTTTTTCTTTTGATCAGTAATGTGCACGAAATATATTCATCATCATCATCATCAGCCTATATCAGTCCACTGCTGGACATAGGCCTCCCCTAACGAAATATATTATTATTTCAAATTTCAAGTTAAAAGTTGCAGTAGTTACTGAGATGTTCAAGAAATAAAACCGGCCAAGTGCATTTAATAAGACGAATTTAAATTTGATAGCTGCGGTAGTAACTGAGATATTCACGAAAGAAAGGGGCGAGCGATCGACAGAGCGAGACCATAAGGGTTTCGAAACCGATTTCGAAACCCTAAAAAAAGGAATGTTCCTATGTAATAAATGTACATAGCAACAGTCCTTTTTTATATTATAATTTATATTGTATTAAAACTTCCTATCTTCTGTATTACTAGCACTTGCCCTTCACATAATAATGGCCGACGTGTAAACACTTCACTTAGATTGTATCCTACCTTCCTCACAATTTTCTCTGTAGGTAGCTGAGTCCAGCCATTCTCAATAAATTTTCGATCCGACAAAGAATACCGCCAGTTACCAGTGCCACTTGGGGTGGTAGCAGCAGCTCTGTGGCCAGCCTGAAAACGATAAAATGTAGAGTGGGAGTTATGAGTTATTTGTTCGACACAGTGCGTCTGTTCATAACTGCCTGTTTACAGTTTCGGAAAATTTCTGTTTGTTTTTTCGATTCTGGATCACAGTTCTGAATTGCATCCATTTCTGTGGTTAGAATTGATCAAAACAGGCTAGAAGTAGGTTATAAATGACTTTCAATCCGATGATTTTGTTCAATAGTGACTATTTACGAATAAAAAACATGACTTTTTTGATGTACCTAAACCAGATTTTCATTTAAAACGGTCAATTTAATGTAGTATTTATTTCACTTGAAAAAATAGGTAGGTACTAATCGAAACCGTACATCAAAGAGTTTATTATGCCGTACATACCTACATACTAGTACTATCATAGAGTTAATATAGTGAGCGTGTTCACCCTTTGATCAAGTAGACACGAGTGAGAACATCATAGACTTGTCAAATGAATTGAACAATTATTCATGTGAGAACCAGCTGTGTGATCTGTCGTTGGGTGTTTGTGTTTACGACTATGATAGGATGCCTGACTCGCATACGCCTGAACAGGGCTTATGCGAGTAAAACCGAGCCCTGATCTGTCTCCAAACTAGTTAGTCCTTAGATTAAGGATAATTTTAAATAAAAACGGGTTTATTAATAAAGTAAGAATGTTTTGATTTCAAAATAGGCTATTTACAGGAATCCTAAACAAAAGTAATACTACTTTTGTTTACTTAAATGTCTTTTCAAAACAGGCTTTTCACAAATTAGTCCCAAACATGTCTATTTTACTGACGTCCGGGACAAACTTCTTTATTCCATATCATCATAGTAGGTGGATAATTTTTATATTTTATTTTTAGTCTTGCCTAGTAGAACTAAAACCTATAGAATACACTTCACACAATTTCATTTCACTAGTTTTTTTATTGAACTAGGTTTTTCGCCATTTCCCAAAAATCCGTTAGCAAATAAATCGCCCGTTTTGAAAAGACACTTCATTTATCTACTTTACTACACTACATGGCGTCCCACGGATTATGCCACATGGAGGGAAAGTACCTTGAATATTGTAGATGGAACATTTTACTGAAAGAAGACATTATATGAATTTAAAAAACAATTTAAACTGCATTCATAGATATATAAATAATTACATGGTTGAACCGGGAATCGAACCTGTTACACGAGAAAAATAATCACCTGTAGCTTTATCATACCGATCGAAAGTCTTCATCATAAGGATAATTTTTGCTAAATATCTATGAATGCAGTTTAAATTGTTTTTTAAATTCAAATAATGTATTCTTTCAGTAAAATGTTCCATCTACAATATTCAAGGTACTTTCCCTCCATGTGGCATGTCCGTGGGACGCCCTTTATAATGTCAGAGTATATAAACTAGTTCACCTCACTCCTTCGAAAACAACGACTTCATTGCTCAGTGTAGTAACAGTAACCAAAATCGATTTTGCTTAATGTTTTCTCTAAAGTAGTAGGTATACTTATAAATTTTTTATTCAACAATAGTGCATAATAATTTTTTTTGAACGTGCCATGTGACTACGATGATAGCGAGTGGCTCTAAAGTAGACTGCTGAGATAGTAAGAAATTTGAAAAGGCTCGAAACAAAAATCATTTGCTCATGTGTAGGTACAACATAAACGCTTAAATTTTCTTTTTGATTAAAAATTATCATTTAGCAAATGAATGAGGCCTCTGGTCATTTTAAGAAGTTTGTTGACGGCGTTAAAAATCGTACAATACAAGAAACTCGATTAAAAACTTACTGGTATATTAACTTCGTGTTCTTCGGTGTCCTTTTCTACACATGAAACGTCTTCCGTCGGTGCCCTAGATGGTTTAAATTTTAAAATTTGCTGTCCAACAATAATGTCGCTAAGCTCTTTTTGTATTTCATAATCAGGGCATAAACTTGCAAACTCCAGCGCTATATCGGAATGAGCACACAGAACACAATGTTCATCTTTCTTGTGAGTGTGTTGCTCACAGTGCACTGCTATATAATTTTGAGTTATCCTTAAATCTGGACTCGTATCATGTGATCTTCCTTCATGTGCTAATTGCTTTATTTTGACTAACTTCGAAATAAGGTCATCAAGAGCTGGATCGACCATTTCGCCATCGGTATCTTTTTTAGCTTTTGCGGCATTTTTCTCAGCTTTTAATGCGGCTTTTTTGGCATCTCGTTCAGCTTTTAGAGTGGCTTTTTGGGAATCTTTCTCGGCTCTTTTGGCATGCTTTTCAGTTCTTAATGCGGGTTTTTGGTCATCTACATAAGTTTTTAGACTGGCTTTGAGGGCATCTTTCCGAGACTTTTTAGCAAATTCCGGGGCTTTTTTAACTTTTTCCGCTATTTCGACATTCTTTTCAGCTATTGAAGCTGCTTTTTGGGCATCTAACTCAGCTTTTAATGCTGCTTTTTTGGCATCTCCTTCAGCTTTTAGAGTGGCTTTTTTGGCATCTTTCAGAAACTTTTCAGCTATCCGGGCATCTTTTTTAGCTTGTTGGGAATCTTTCTCGGCTCTTTTGGCATTCTTTTCAGTTTTTAATGCGGATTTTTGGTCATCTACATCAGTTTTTAGACTGGCTTTGAGGGCATCCTTTTGCGAGTTTTCAGCAAGTTTCTGGGCTTTTTTACCTTTTTCGGCTATTTTGGCATTCTTTTCAGCTATTAAAGCTGCTTTTTGGGCATCTAACTCAGCTTTTAATGCTGCTTTTTGGGCATCTAACTCAGCTTTTAATGCTGCTTTCTTGGCATCTCCTTCAGCTTTTAGAGTGGCTTTTTTGGCATCTTTCAGAAACTTTTCAGCTATCCGGGCATCTTTTTTAGCTTGTTGGGAATCTTTCTCGGCTCTTTTGGCATTCTTTTCAGTTTTTAATGCGGGTTTTTGGTCATCTACATCAGTTTTATGACTGGCTTTTAGGGCATCCTTCCGAGTCTTTTCAGCAAGTTCCGGGGCTTTTTGACCTGTCCCTGCAGTACTTAAGGAGTGTTTCTCTATTTTGACTTTTTCGGTATTATCTGTATCTATTATTTCCCCAGGTATTTTAGTTTTTGTAATTATTTTATTACTCTGTTGTTTGGCTTGTTTATGTTCCATTACAACACTGTTCTCTTCTTTAGCTTTAGTTGAAAGTTTGTTAGCAGTATCTTTAATTAATTCTGATGAACTTTTATGTTTCGTAAGATTTTTATGGTGTGATCTTCTGGGAAATATGATGCTATTGGCTTTTAAATGGCTTGTTGTTATGTGTTTAACTTTGGTCACTAAAGTTTCTGTCGATTTATACCTTCTTTGCCGGCCATCTTGAGAATCTTTTTCTTTAGTATAAACATGGGCCTTTTGATTAAGGTTAGCTTCATTTGAGTTAACAAAACCAACAGTTCTTCCATATACATCCATTGTTGCATGTTTATCAGGCTTAGTAGATTTCTTCTCAATTACATTTTTTGCAGTTATTGAACTCTGTTTTGTTTCAGGTGGCTTAAAGTCAGTTCTTTCAGGTCCGTGTCCTTCAGTTATGTCACCATATTTTTTTTTGCTAGTCCCTTTGTAGTTTGTAGTGGCCTTTTGTTTTGAACCTGTTAGTGGTATCGTATCTTCAAATATTTTTTCGAAAGCGTCATGTCGATCTATTTGTGGCACTACTTCTCTGTTATTTGGTGAAGTAGTGTATTTTATTGTATGTTTTAATTTTTCTGGTTGAGCATTGGCCTTTTGTTTTGAACCTGTTAGTGGTATCGTATCTTCAAATATTTTTTCGAAAGCGTCATGTCGATCCACTTGTGGCACTACTTCTCTGTTATTTGGTGAAGTAGTGTATTTTATTGTATGTTTTAATTTTTCTGGTTGAGCATTGGCCTTTTGTTTTGGACCTGTTAGTGGTATCGTATCTTCAAATATTTTTTCGAAAGCGTCATGTCGATCCACTTGTGGCACTACTTCTCTGTTATTTGGTGAAGTAGTGTATTTTATTGTATGTTTTAATTTTTCTGGTTGAGCATGAAGCATAGTTTGAGAGATATCACTGTGCGTGTTAGAAAATTCCATATTTTCATTTAAAAAAGATGACATTCCACCTCTTTTTGACGGATCTTTGAACAGAATTGGGTGTTTTAATTTTTCCAGCTGAGGAAAATGTGTAACTTTTTTTTTATCCGTTGATGGCTGAATAGTAGAATTTGAATCAAATTTATTAGGTCCAAACAATTGTTCTACATCAGGTTCGCGCACTGGGTTCTTCAGGTTGCGCCATAGTTGATCAGTGTGTATATCAGAATGAGAAATTTTTTTGTCTTTGCTTTTATCGTCCAGCAAAAGTTTTATTTTTCCAAGCCAATGTTTTACTCTTTCTTTGTCGACATCTGTTCGTTCCGGTTTACTCGGGAAAAATCTTTTTACAACTTCTTTACATTCGTAGCATGATGCATCTTTCATTTTGCAATGATCACAAATTCCCTTCACATCATATCCACTAATAGTTGGCACTTTTCTTAAAAGATTTCGCGCTTGTTCTTTTATTTTCCTACAGCGGGGGCATTTAATTATATTTTGCTCTGAAAAATTAGAAAGATTAGGCATGTCTACTTTTGCATACAAGCAGGACCTACCTACCATACATTTTTAGCAACCTTGATTAATAACCTACAGGTACATGGAGGCGGCTCAGGACCGCTATTTGTGGCATCGTCGTAAGGGGGAGGCCTATGTCCAGTAGAGGACTTGCATGGGCTGATATCATGAAGTACCTACATCATTTGCAACTTACCAATTTCTGGCCAATAATCAGCTGGTGATACATCTTTATCCGTAGTATTATGTAAAATATAAACATCTTCAGTCCTATCAACAGCATGTTCAACATTTCCAGTTTTTGGGTCCACCTGGACATAATGTACGCAAACAAAAACATTAGAGCAGTGTGACCATTTGTGGTAGATTTCTGCAATTTTGGCAGATTTGGGCCCTAAATATTAGCTATGGCAGGATATTATGGTGACGATTTACAAAAGTGGCAGGTTTGAAAAATTCCAAGAAAATTCGTATTAGTTTTAATTCTCAATGAATGATCTCAAAATTGACATTAATTTTAATTTTCAGTTTAATTAAAATTGGTAGATGATTATTTTACCGAACTGGGAACTTCTGTACCATTGACCAGATTATTCGAGGAACTCCGGCTTAGTCTGGATTTACAAGTCGTATGAATTATGGACGGTAATTGGACCTAGTTCTGGACTAAGGCGCCAACTCACACATGAGCCAAAATCGAATTAAGTTCAGAGAAAAATTGCAAATTGCTTCAAGATGTACACAGTAAAGAAAAGTGGAGAAAATGGAGTCAGTGTAAAAAAAAAACAAATTCATCTCCACCTCAGAAAGAGTATGTCGAATAACAGGTCTATTACGAAAGAAAATACTTAGCATTATACGAGTTCACGCTCCAATCTGTAGATCCGACGATAGTGAAATATATAAATTTTATGAGGAAATTAAACATGGATGGAGGCCTTCACCGCAAGATGGATGCCCAAATCAATAGACAATAACAATGCATGAAATTAGTGGTGTGTTTATTTAATAGATAATCAAAATATTATTTAAGAATGCTTGACAAATATAATATACTTACATAAGTAGGTAATTAGTAAATTGAACATTCGAACAAAATTGAATTTAATGTAACTATTAGATTTCATAATTCATATTCAACTTTCAAATATCAAAGTGCTTCATTTCCTTTAGACGTTACAGGACTCTTGGACACGACTCTATTAGGTAAATAGGTACTCAATTAAATTTAGATTTACGTAGAACCTACAATGTCACTTAGATTGTTTTGGAAGTAAAAGGTTTCTTATTATAATTATATGACGCCATTTTGTGATTACAGGATTACCTACGCGTTTACAGGAGAGGAACAGAGCAGAAAGAAAAGTTTTGATACGCGTAGTAAATGCTTAGTTTTAACGTAACCCAATTCACGTCAATGCACGCCTTAAGATACATACTGTAATAAGCACTGTTAATTTAAATCAAGATTCAAGATATTTTATTGCGGAACATGCTGTACAAAGATCTTATAATAACTTATAGTATCAAGCATGCACCCTGCTAGGGCAATGCAATATTATGCTAGGTGTATTCTTATACATGCGATAACTATGTTAACCACACAGGATGTTTAAAATCATGGTGAAATTCTGCTAGACTATTATAACTTAAGAACTCACATCTTCTGTGTGGGTGGTATGCCGGTAAATTATAAGGCCTGCATTTTTAAGATCGATAACTTTTTGCAATCCTGGGGCACAATCTTTACACTCCGTACAACAAGGGCATTCCATCTTATTCCTAAAACAAATGGAACTATATTGTTAGAGGCACCAGGAAATTAAAAATAATAACTAACGTAGGTGATTCGCAACTATATTCATGAACATTCAATGCGGAACAATAAATAATAAATAAATAATGCTGGACAATCCACACAGCATTATCTAGCCCCAAGCTAGATAACTGATACCTATACATAATACAATACATTACATAGATAGATATTTTTTATTATAGGTACATAGAAAACGACCAGAACACCCTGAACAAATATCTGCTGATCGTACAAACATTTGTCCCGAGGCGGGAATCGAACCCGCAACCTCCTGTGTCGCAGGCGGAAATTCGCCCACCGCGCCACAGAGGTCGTCGAAATAAGTAGGCATGCAAGACATTATGCTATTATACCATAGGAAGGTAGGTTGCATTGACATCATACGCATAACCTGAATAACACATTGTACCTTTTACATCTTGGCTTAAGAAAAAGAAAAGAAAAACTAGAAAAAGGACAATGAAATTATAATATTAATAATACTAGGCAAATCCACACAGCATCATCTAGCCCCAAGCTAAGCAGATCTTGTGTTATGGGTACTAGATGACAGATATACATACTAGAATAAGTAATAGAATTAAATTAAAACTAGTATTTACAATTGAAACAATTGAGCTAACTGCAGACTTATATGTCTGTGCGTGTGAGTTTTCCGTATCACCCCTTCGGATTCGGATTTGAAGTGCCATCTGCGCGCCCCATCTGCCGAGATGGCACCCCTTGGAGCTCGGTACCTTACGCTGCTAGTGCTAGGAAGATGGGAAGGCGCGAGTGTGTCGAAGCATGTAGCGTCCCACACAATAGGCCTCCCATGGGACTATTGTCAGAGTCATGCCGTCGGGCCTCTTTCCATCGTCACGTAATAGACCTTTCGGTTCGAAAATAGTTGGTACGTTAGCGGTGACAAAGGCCCGCTGGATGATTTCGTTAAGGCTGGCATGGCGAGATTTCCGTCCGGCAACCCCGGTACACGATAATCCGTGATGACCAAGCTGTTTGACAGCAGTAATTATTGCACTGGCATTGATGAGGCGCGTAACACCTTACACCCTACTAAAGACAAGTTGCGACACGGAAAGTTACGGGATCCAATAAAGTGCCAGTGTTAATGATGGAAGTGCTTGCAACCAATGTCCTGACTCCCATTTAGAAACGGCGAGGAAACGGGCACGATCTGTAGAGCTGGAGCACGTTTGTAACAAACAATTCCGTATCAACTCACACAGAGGCCCGTCCCATTGCCGTTGGGCCAAAGAAAGATATTGGGAGAGCAGCATCGGGGCACTATGCCAAGCCGTTCGAGCTTCGTCTAAAAATGAAATTTTGAATGAAATTCCAGGTAGGACCAAATGAGAAGCTTGAAGCTTTTTTCAACTAAAAAACTAGTGATGTAGACGGAAGACAAGAACGCTGGTAGGGCTACACTTGAAATTTTGCGAATACCTAAGCCTCCCAATACCGAGTAATTGTAAAAGCCATATGGCTGTTAATTTTGAGAAGTCTGTCCGAAGTTCTGTTGAAATTTTGAATTTTCTCATCTACAAATGGCTGAAAAGACGCATCAAGAATTGGTGACCAAAGACCCCTATTAATGCAGAACTTATTTTTTCGATTTTGAAAATACGTACCGTACGCACGTAACTTCTAACATGGCTTTTCGATAACTCTCACGGTTTCAGACTTCCTCTCAGTGGCCCTGAAAAATAACTCACCCTGTATATTTTTGGATAACTTTTTACAATTCAGTGAAAACTCAAACAAAACTCTGTGTCCCGCAAAATATGATTGATTTAATGGTTTTATTCCACTTGTTAGCTACCCACTTATTTTGCCGAATCGTATCTGCAGAAAAACTAAAAATAGCAAATAAGCATAATACATTTCTAAAAACTGTCAAAATTTTATCGTTAAACATTTCAAATTTTATCAAGAAAAAAAAACTTCCAAATGAAGTAAAAAATTGTCTGACTTCATTTTACATAGTATTGACCATCTCGGCTTGATAACGTGACGCGCTGGACATGACTTTTAAGCCCCGTCTGCTTGGACACGACTTTTTTTGGGTTATTTTTTTAAAGCAGGTAAAGCTATTCCTGACTTATTGTTTATTCATAGCTACGGCTACATTCATCTTAATTTGTGTTGAGGTCTCCGCCGCAATTTTCCGTGGCGCTTTGTTGTCGCTGATGACGTCACGAAAGCGATCATAGGGGTAGATAGCTACCGCCTCATTGTCGATGTCAGCCAACAAAAACTTGTCGATATGCCTAACCAATGTTAGCACTGTAAGAGCCTTCGTGACGCAGCTCTATTGGCTCATCCCGACCCGCATGCTAAGTTAGGACGTGTCCCGGATGCTTCTGACACAGCTTTAGGTGGAGTCCTACAGCAGCTGAAGGATGAACACTGGCAGCCGTTAGCATTTTCTCTCGCAAGTTGAGCCCATCGCAGACCAAGTTCTCTCTGTACGACCGCGAGCTCATTGCTATCTACGAATACATAAAATACTTTCGGCACATGCTAGAGGCACTTCACCGTCTATACTAAAACTGAAGCGAACAGTACTGAAGCGGCGAACAGTTACTGAAAAGTAACTGTTCGCCGCGTCATAGGCATCTTGACTTCATCTCGCAGTTACTACCGACATCGTACACATCACCGGCAAAGACAGCCTGGTTGCCGATACTCTGTCGCGCGTCGAAGAACTACAGATGCCCATCGACCTTGAAGTGATGCTCCTTCCGTGTTTTTCCTATTGTTAAATATCTAACAAGATTCAAGATTGTTTATTGTGTTCATGTTGTCTCTTAAAATAAACGTTAAAAAATACATGTTAAAATAAATTTTTAACTTCTTCCGCTATCTGTGCTTGACTTTTGTACGTGTCTCTTACTCCTTATGTGTTTGTAATTATTTGTAAAGCTCTGATTATATAATTAATATACTAGCGGCCCGCCCCCGCTTCGCGCGGTTAGATAGAGGTATTTAACTTATCCGTTTAGGAGCTATGATGTCGCAACAACCCACAGATAGATACCTACACACATAGATCCACCCGTCAAATTTATAACAGCCCTTTTTGTGTCGGGGCCGAATTAAAAAATATATTAAAAAAATATACTTTAGCGCACCTTTGTCGCCCGTTCCCCCCGCAACCTCCAAATATAGCGATCGGTAGGTACTTTACGATCGTTATGTCGAGACTGCATCCCCAGACCAAAGTTGTGGATTAAAAAATTATCTACAAAAATGGTTCGACTACTGTTTTCCTAAGAATCACTTATCTATTTCAACACACACACGTTAGAAACAGACATGTTACGTTGGTCCTGTGCTGACCTGTCGTCTCGGTTTGCCATCCCATCGGATTTTGAACGTGAGATCATAAAGAGTGCAACTGTGTTTAAATAAAAATAATTCGCACCTCTCGTCGTAAACTAACACAATTCAAAATTCATGTTTTGTGAGAAATGAAGAAGATGTGTTTCGGTTCTCGACAGTTTTTGGTAAATCACATTATAACTTTATGAAATTAAGAGCTATTTACAAAATTCTACGTCATAGGTTATTTGGTCTAAGGACTACTGACTGATACGGATTTTTTTTAAATATTTAAATATATAGGAGTAAATTGGCTCTAGCAAGTGGTTGAAGTCACCCAGCGTGTGACTTCAACCACTTGTTACGCAATACTCAATACGTCACCATCGCAATGACGAAAGGCGCTGGATTCCTTACTAGGAAAGGGACACAAGATTGAGTAGCTCCTTTTCTAGCCTTATTAGGACAGTTTTTGATTTACTGGACGATAGAGCGCGCTTTTTTTACTTAACTCAATTCACCAAAATTTTGGATTGAGTCTGTTTACGACTGGAGGTGCGAATATGTCCTGCACACAGTCTCCGTTGAGACAGGCCGCCGTGGTCGAAATTCAGCTAAAATGACATCATCATATTCAATCATCATCATCCCATCTTAGTCCACTGCTGAACATAGGCCTCCCCTAATGAGCGCCATAGCGCCCTGTCTTCAGCTTGCCGTATCCAACATCTGCCTCCGTCTTTCGCAGATCCATTCCACCTGGCCGGAGGGTGTCCTACCCTACGTTTGTGAGTCGCGGTCTCCACTCAAGAACACTGGCTGACTGCTGGGGTAGGTAAACACCTACCCCAGCTGTTGTAGGTTCCTCGCGAGATATGGCTGGCCCACAGCCACTTCAGCTTGCTTATTCTTTGAACTATGTGGATAACTTTGGTTCTCTGTTGGATGTATTCGTTACGAATCCTATCCTGCAGAGAAACTCCCAGCATAGCACTTTCCATAGCTAGCTGAGCGATATTTTCATTTATTGTTACCTTAAGTTTGAATCCATCTTCTTACTCTTCTAAGATGAACATTAGCAATTGCTTTTTGTAAAATTAAATGCTTAGAGTTATTATATTATCCACACTGATCTTGTACTGCTTGTTAATGTACTTCAGATTGATATAGTGTCAATCTGACGGCAGCTGACATTCTAAGTGCCTAGAAGAAAAATAACTTCAGTCAGTACTATTCATAGAGTTTAAATAGTAGGTACTTGCCATAGAGTCTAAGACCTGTTCCCAATGAAAAAAGAGATCCCCTTAGACTTTAGATCAATGCCTGTTCCTCCCAAAGCCCGATTAACAACTTGCCATTTATCGACGTTCTCATGCGCGGCATCGCTCATGGTATTCACTTTACCCAGCTCACTCTCTGACGTACAACTCAGGTCACTTGGCTGGTTTCGGGTGTTATTCGGCTGCGGCCGCGCCTGCAATGACAATGACGACACGATCGATTCATTCCGCTTGCTGTCGTGGTCTGTCTGTGTCATAGACAGAGAAGTACGTTGATAAGTATGTTGTTTTATATAAGAATCAAGATGACCATCCAGCATTTTAGTAATAATGGTTTCCAGAGAAACAGGTCGATAGTTACCTAAATCTGAGACATTCCCAGTTCTGTCCTTTACAATGGGCACCACATCGATCAAAAATGTCCGGCTTTGCCGGCCCCCCTTAGATTCACAATGCGCACGCCACAACCTTCAGTAGCAAAAGAGATACATTTTGACATGTTAGGAAAGCTTTTCAACTAGTGTCATTTTAGCGTTCAGACAAAAAGCATGGGTACAAAAAATGCAAGAATCACTCGTCCAAAGTGCTGAAAAAGGATGGAATTTCTTATTTTCAGTAAGTTTATATATATTTTTTACCCGTATATTGAGATGTGAGTCATATACTTGTGAAATCAGCATAAAATATTGTTGTTTGGTTTGCCTATGTTAAAATATTAATTTTGTTCTAAATTGATAAATGGAGAGGCTATTTCTTCTAAATTTTTTTTTTCATTTATAGTATGTATTAATATATTTTTCATAAAAATAAGTTTAATATTACTAGTTGATGATTTTTAAAATAATTAGTTGGCCCGCCCTAAAATTTCATTTGCGTAGACTCTCTAATAAAAGAAAGACTAGGTTCTTACCTACCTACCAGAAGTATGAATTTATAAAACGTTTATTTTTTTCCCGTAAAAAAAACTCGTGCAAAGCCGCAGACAGGAACCAGTTCTTTTTAATCTAGAGTGCCTGCCTGAAATTGTATTGTAAGTTTAAATTATTGTATGTCTGAAATGACCCTTTTGTATAAATACCTACTGTTGAGACACCAATTTATAGTTTCATCAATAAATGATTCGTTATCTTTACCTGAATTCTGTTAATTAATCCTTATAGAAAATAAACTGAGTAGGTAGGTATATAATTCTCAGGTAGGTACCTACCTACTTACAAAATAAAATAAAATGAATTCGGCTCCACCAATCTCTTGTTCCGTATGGAAAAAACTTGTCAGGCTCTGCGCAAACTGTCTGCGTCAAAACAAAACGAACCCAATTTTGAGTGACATTTTTGTAAGGCTCTAGGTATCTACGGGGGAGGCCGCGAACTCCTTATTTTTGATCGAAGGGGCACCACGATTGTTTTCATTATATCCAGTGGTAGATGTGAGTGACTCATGCACATTGTAAAAAACATAGCAAGAACGCTTGGAAGGTGAACTCCTGCATACTTTAAATGCTCGACACTGAGCCCGTCATGGCCAGGGGACTTACCACCGCTCAGAATCTTTCTGACCTGTCCAGCAGTAAAACGAACAAGCGGCTTCTCTCCTCCGGATGGCTTTTCTCTTCTGGATGGCTTCTCTCCTCCGGATGGCTTCTCTCCCTCAGATAGCTTCTCTCCTGCGGGAGAGAAGCCATCCTCGCCACCTACGGACCCAGTATTGATGTGCATAGTGGAAAGGCCAAGCGGAGACCTCACCATAAAGTGTTGGCAATGTCCACAGTATCACTACCCCCACCCACACTCATCAGGAGCCCAGGCCCAACCTCCTGCTTACTCGTTGCTTTCAAGAATTTCCCGAAATCTTTAGCCGATCGATGTTTGGCAAGAATATCCATCTGTAGTTGTTCCTGGTTTTTTGACACCAGTAGAGTCGACTTTTAAAATTTTTACGGGACTCATACATTTTTCTATAAATTGTACCCGAGATGGGTCGGCTACAATTTACCCACACTTCAAAATTAAGTCTGGCCTCATGGTGCGCTTCATGGACGTGCTCATTCCAGCCACATAAATGACTGGTCCTTAAGTTTCTTATTGGACTTCCCATTAGTGCTTATAGCCGCGTTATTCAAAATATGTACAATATAGTTGTACATTTGATCCAACAAAAGTTGGTGCTCTTCTAACCCACACGAACCACGACCACACCCTATAAATTCTGAAAGAAAAACAATGTCACGTAATCCTTTATAGCATAAGTTTTGATGCAGCAGCTGATTTAGCAGCTGATTTTTTCGAAGCAGTGCTTGTCAGGTTACTAACGTTTTTCTCAGCAGCCTTGATTCGCGTGCTAGAGGACAGTGGCTGGGGCAGCGAGCTGGCTAAGATTATCGACGACGGTTGTTATAGGATCTTTTGTTTTTTAACTCACCGGCTGCGATTTGCTTCCCGCCATTGTGTTCAGTATCACTGTACTGCAATGGGTAATAATCCGGCTTTGGTCATCAATCTTGAGCTCTAGCACGCTTATCCGATTGTTGAGTTCGAATATCACCTTTTGAAGATCCCAATACCGAACACCGTAACTCCGAGCCAAGTAGTCCGTAGTAGTAGTAGTAGTTGAGCCGTCGGGCTCAAATTGCTACCAGGAACCCAGTTGAGAGGCTCTCTGGTGTATTAAAACGTTGATCCCCTTACCTACAAATTGGCTTAGGTATACTATGTAGGTTCGAAAATAGTCCTACTATAATAGAAGCATAATAGAAGCTCTACCTAGAACATAGCCGTCTAGGCAAGACTTGTATGAGGCTATTAAAGAAGATGATACCTATTGTGGAACGGGCCCAGGGTCTTACGGTAGATATTGTATACTCATTGGCCCAGGGCTCAGTACGAAATGAGAAACAGCTATTTAACTTACGTATTTAGTAAAATAGGTGTTTCTTATCAAGTATTTGTTATTAACTTATTATTTTGAATCTTACATGTGAGAGAGGCAATATATATCTAAATAAAATGAAAGACCATTTAATTCCTTAGAACTTTTTGATTTTTAATTTAAGTAATTATATTCTTAAGTCGGTTTGAGCTCATCTCAAATTCTGCTATAAAGCTGAGATGGAGTAGTGTCGTTTCGCCCATTATTTCCGCCCATTAGTGGGCGAAACGACACTACCAATAATGACTAGTGTCGTTTCGCCCATTTTCACGTTACATTGCTGGTTTTGCAAAATGAAATGTTAGAAAGATTCCGAAGTTTCGGTTTGAATGCAGTATGCAACTTGGCTCGGAGTTACGGTGTTCGGTATTGGAGTCAGAAGAAAGTTCATATGTATGGGTATCGCCGCTCTGTCCAACCAAATTTTCCTCGACTGAAGATCAACGAGGATACAGGCATTTCGTTCACACTACTTTTTCCAAAGATTTGAATGCAATGAAAATTTCTGCAAGTTACGAACTTATCTTACAAAAATTTACCACCGCGTCGCGCTCTCTCTGTTGTGAGATTGGTCGCAACCAGTCTCAAATATAAGCGCATGCTTATCAAGGAATCTTATCAGTTATCAGCCACACAAAGTTTTTATTTACTTTCCCTATGCCGCTGCCGACGGAACACATCGAAAAACCGCGTCGACACGTGAAGGGAATTCGACTTTACGAGAGTCGACGTTGCGGGAATCGACTAAGGGAATCGGCGTGGTGGGAACGATTCGTATTGACCACAGAAATCATAATAATAGTGCCTTATTATTATGATTTCTGTGGTATTGACTCATCTCGGCTTGATAACGTGACGCGCTGGACAAGATTTTTAAGCCCCGCCTACTTGGACACGACTGTCTTTGGGTCATTTTTTTACTATTCCCGACGTATTTATTCGTAGTTTACTGCATAGATTTTGTGTATAGTCTTGAACAACCCGCCATGACGCGATCCCAGTTTAAAGCTCGCAAGTGTAGTTTTCGCCACTTTGGAGTGAGTTAGGTCTATAAATGACTACACAAAAGAAATCTAAATCAAATTAAAATAGATAAGGAAGGCTTTTTCAGATCAATGTTATCACCTTACTAGATTTATTTAAAAAATAAAGAGTTAATCTAGTTTATAATGTAATCTTAAAACACTTAGTAAAATCGCGTGTCATAATACACACTAGTCGAAGTTGGTTTCCTACTGCACTTGCATTCTGTTGTTGTTGCGGAAGTGGATTGCGAGAGAACCGGCCGCGGGGGCGGACGTAATGGGCGGGAAGTGCCAGCAAGCAGCTTATCAACGCTTGCACTAGGTTCGGCAGGATGCATCTTCCGTTCACGTTCTGTTCGCTTCCAATCGTAATGCTGCGCGTGAGCCACGCTCCTCTGCAAGCTTGCGAGACTCTCCGTGCGCGCTGGTAACTTCTCCATGCTACTAGATACTTCTCCGACTTCAGCCGTGTCCGTATCTACGATCTCCTTTTGATCAAGCACCATGCCAATGTTCAATTTCAAATTCGTTGTTCCATCTCTATACAAGAGATACACTGTGGCTTGGTCCAACACTCTGAGTGAGAAGTGCTCGTTGATTTTGAGAGCTTTCATTTTTATTTGAAAGGGTTTAAATGCCTGAGATAGTTTCTTACTCTTTTCCTTAATAAAGTTATCAAATTCTATGGCTAGCATTTCTTCATTGTCCTTTCTGGGTTTATTATCGCTCGCACCGCCCATTTTCATTATCTTAGGATCTTTGTGTGCTATTTGGGTGTCTATCATGACTTGTTGTAGTACTGGGGGGTCGTTTAGCGTGTGCCATTTCCAATGAGATACGGGACCAATACTTCGGTCCAGCACCACTCCTTCGGTTTGATTGTATTTCAATCTGTAAATAAAACGGTAATCAGTCATTAGCTTAAGGTTGCACATTTTGCGGCAACGAAGTCGTCAGTGGGCGCGGGCTAAAAGGATAGCTGCAGTGAGAAAATATCGCGTGCGTGTAGGTAGGTACTACACACATATGTGACAAGCTAGCAAACGCATGCAAAAGCATGCATGATCTCATTGAACGCCGATTGCAATAAAATTTAAAGAAAACATAACTTGGGGCATAACGATAGTGTACCTAGGTATAGGAGTAAAGTGCGTATCGTCGTCGTCGGCGGCGGCGGCGGCGGCGGCGGCGCAGCGCATTCTAGAATACCTACTACCTATTTATTTTCAAGAAACTTTTGAAACATGAACCAAAATGTATAAATAGTACTAACCTACTCATAGGTACCTGTACTTTTTATGGGTTAGGGTACAACTCATCCGAAAAAAAACTAATCCGCGGATGAGTTGTCCACTTCACTTTTTGTTATGGGTACAACTCATCCGAATCAAAATTCTCTTGGTTTTTGATTCGAATAAGTTTTACCCCTTATAGGATATCATTGATATGATAATGGATTTTTGTTCCACAAAGCTTGTGACAAACATCCTAGGCAATGTAGAGACCCAAATAGGCTTATTCTATCTATCTATATACCTTATTTTCCCACGGTGGTCGAAGACTATCCCGTTGCCCAAAAAGTCGAAAGTAGCGAGAAGTGTATACGGCCGCGACCGACCGCGTTCGTCCGGTTCTCCGTTACTGTAGATCACGAAGCGCTGGCCCGCATTCAATTCTGTGAACGTACATACCGTACATTAATTTGACTAGGCTTTTAACGTAGGCACTAGGTACCCATGCATTTTTTAGAGATCTCGAACTACAACGTTCACTAAACTAACAAATGTAAGCTTTCACACACACATTGAACCAAAAGAAAGATTTTTTACGACAAACTTATGTTAAATTGTCACAAAAATTACTTCATATGTAATAACACACGTGAAATTCATCGTTATATTAGATTAGAGCTAATGGCGAAAAGGGGTTTGAAGATTTTCACCCTAACCACAGAATAACTATCATCGGTTATAGTACGCGCAAATCTTTATCAATTCTTGGAAGTACGCGCAGTCGTTGCGCAGTAGCGTATTTCAAGGTTCCAAAATGGCGCGGTGAGCCCAATACTGCGCAGTTTCGCATTCGAGGCTATGTTCACAGAATTCATTAAGATTTGCGCGAATTCTACCACGCTTTTTTTCATAATCGCGGCGTACAATGACAATTTAGATAAAAAAACAATTCGAAAATAAATATTTTCATCTGTGCTAGAGAAATCATTTAGAACGGGATATTTACCATGATTCAATTTTTGAGTTTTCCAATATTTCGGCACAGTTTCATGCGCCATGATCACGGAAGAACTAAATATATATGAACTAAATATATCTATAGTAATAACCATGATAGTTTCAAAAGTTTAATCTGTGATTATCTCAAAAACGTGACGCTTTAGGACATTATGTTATGGAAAGTTTTTATTTTTATTTGCGTAGTCCTCTTTGAAATATAAAAACTTTCATTGTGCGCCGCGATTTTGAAGTAAATACAGTGTAGTAGCCGATGTTAGGGCTATCCTCCATACAATCTTGAAACCCCTTTGTGCGCAGCAAAAGGGGAGGCTAACATAGTATTCATCCAAGCAGTGATGATGTTAAATACCTACCTTCAGCATCGTAATAATCGAGAGCCATGCGGCCGTTTCTGTAAAACCAGCGGCCGCGACCGCTCTCGTCGAACTCAGCGAGCTTCTCTCCCGTGTCGTACTCCATCCGCCGCTTGTTCTTATTGTGTTCGAACCAGTCGAACTCCGGGTGAGCTGGACGCATTCGGTAAACGTTCATCTGTAACAAATAGTCCAGTCATTTTAACCAAAAAAATTTGTCAACCAGCTGGAAACTCGTATACATACACCTTCATTAAGGCTTTATCAACATTGTCTCGTGTCCGCGTCGTAAGTTGAGCGCATGAAAATCTCTACAATTTAATATTAATTAAATCATAGCTTACCTATACATCTAATTATGTATAATTTTTATATGTATTATTTGTGTGCCTATTGACAATAAATGATCATTATCTTTATTAGAAGTCAACATCACTGAATGAATGAGGTGGCAAAAAAACCGAGCGGTACTTCTAAGTAAATAAATATCACCTATCCCACCTTCCTGACAACTTTTTCGGTAGGTAACAGCGTCCAGCCATTCTCGATAAATTTTCGATCCGATAGAGTATACCGTACGTAGCCTTTGGAAGTGGCGCCGGCAGCAACGGAGCCCGGAGACAAGAGAGGCTGAAACCATACGCTTTTATGCAGGTACGAGTAGAATACAACTACTTAGTTAAAGTTAAGCATGCCAGAAATTTTGCATGGAGGTTCCTATTAGGACACAGGCGGAGAACATATTTTTGAAAATACTTATTCTAAGGTACAAATACAAATCATTTATTGATAACTCCGAGTTACAGGTCCGAAAAGGGTAAGCAATATAAAAGTTATATTGACTTAATGTAATACTTAATTGTAATATAATAATAATAATATTTCATATAATTTATTTAAATAATTGGTAATTGGTAGAACTCTGCTACAGAATAGAAAGTATTGTCTAGAAGCTATTTCTTCAGTCGATTTTTAAAAACCATTGTGGAAGTTGCATCTTTAATCGTGTCCGGCAACCTGTTGTAGACTGAGGGACCCATTATATACACGGACCTCTCCGACTTGCGCAGCTTGTGCGGGGGCATGACGAGGACGTGAGCGAGCTTGTTGCTGCGCAGGGCGCGGGCGGTGTTCACACCTCTCCTCTGGAACTTATCAATGTTGTTATAAGTGAAAAGGGCTACTTGATATAATAAGTTCACAGGGGAGAGGGATGATTTTCAGCGCTTTAAACAAGTCTTTGCACGACACATCGTCATCCGCGTAATATATAATACGCGAGCGTATAGGTAGTATAATATATAAAGTATAATGGGGTTACAGGTCGTTTTTGTAATAAATTCAGAAGCGTGCTGGTCCAACAGTTGGCTCGTCAAAATATAGAAAGATCGTAGAAAGTTGATTCGAAATAGACACGTGATACAGGATTTTTTCAAATTCTCTACGACTCCTTTAGTCGTAGAGTGGAGTCAAAATTTAAACGAAAATGCTCTATACATTAAAAATATAATATTATAAAGAGGAAAGATTTGTATGTATTTTTGTATGGAACGAATAAACAAAAACTGCTGGACCGATTTCGTCTTTCACTTTGTCTTTTTAGAAAGCTTACTTTTCAGGGAGTGACATAGGCTATATTTTATTCCGGAATTCCCACGGGAACGGGAACTACGCGGGTGAAACCGCGAGGCGCTGCTAGTAATAAATAAATTGGATTAATCAATTCGCTTGTAACGTGTATTGCAATTTGCTTAAAAATGAGCATGGATAATTACTAAAAAAATTGAAAACGGGTTCCAGCTTTTTAGGGTTCCGTACCCAAAGCGTAAAACGGGACCCTATTACCAAGACTCCGCTGTCCGTCTGTACGTCTGTACGTCTGTCCGTCTGTACGTCTGTCCGTCTGTCACCAGGCTGTATCTCATGAACCGTGATAGCTAAGACAGTTGAAATTTTCACAGATGATGTATTTCTATTGCCGCTATACTTAAAAATATATAAATTATATAAAAATTATATAAATACTAAAAACAGAATAAAATAAATATTTCAGAGGGCTCCCATACAACAAATGTTTTTTTGCCTTTTTTATAGATAATGTTACGGAACCCTTTGTGCGCGAGTCCGATTCGCACTTGGCCGGCTTTATTTTTACTAAAGTCCACGCGAATGAAATTGCAAGCGGGTCAGCATGTTTGATTTTAACATCCGTGAGATTCGTAGCCCTAGGTAAGTTATCATTTTGATGAATACGAGAAAGTAAGCCATGGGCCGCCGCCCGCCGCGCCTTCCATCAATAGCGGGCAGATCGTATGTAAGCTCGAGATTTCCAGTAGACAGGCGATTGGACAGGAGCACACACACGATCAAGCCCTCAAGCCTAGCTCGGTGATTTGCCCGCACCCTCAAGTAACCCACAGCACCAATCCAAGTGGGCAAAAGGTGAAGCGGTGGCGACGGCGGCCCATTCAGTAGACTCCATCTGGGCCATGCCACTCGGTGTCTATTTCCCTGGACTTACCTCTGCAAAGGTACAAAGTTTGCAATTTATACACTTACATTAGAACTCTTATGTTTCTTAGACATATTTCACAGATAGCAAAGCTAAGTGTTTATTATAATATAATCTATATAAAAATATAGCATCAAAATAATTATACGTTTTATGACAAGGTTTTATAAAATAATATTAGAGTGTCAGTTATACTCTTTTATGTCAATATTTTCTTTTGTTTGTTAGTTCATTTTTGCGAAGGTCACATAAGTAAGCATACCTTTGAGTATTCATGACAGTGGGTTTTTAGGGTTTCAAGATCGGTTTCGAAACTCTTACGCGCGTGTACCATACTTCCGCGCGAAATCACAGCAGCGGAGCCGCAACACGAAGTCCGCTGCTGGCAGAAGAGGTTGTAATCGCTAATCGTGACCGGCAGTTTTGAGAAATTGACGGATGTTTGAATTTATGTGAGAGTAAAAGGAAGAATGTGACCGTGTCATTCGCTTTTTATTCGGTGTTTTTTATCACTTCAATGATATTGATTGTAATCTCTTTATAAAATAAATAAAACCAGTTTTATCATAAATATATTCTGATATTTAATTTTGAGTGTCCGTGGTTACCTCGAGCGACCACAGGCAGGTTATGGGCCTCCAACATCATTGATGCTACGCAAAAGTAAGAGTTTTTTTTTTAAAACGATTTCATTGATACCTTCATCTTCGAGTAGCGGAGGGCTACCAGCGATGTTCGCAGATAAATTAACAGGGCTACGCACCTATGGAAGTTGGAAGTTTGATGTCAAGTGTCATCTGATGCATGATGACCTCTGGCAATACGTTGAGAAAACGCCACCAGAGAATGACAAAGCAGGACAAAGAGGTATCAAAAGGCATTCAGTAAAAAATGTCATAAGGTAAGCAAAGATTGCAAAGTCTATATGAGGTCCTGTAAAACGGCCAAGCAGGATTGGGAGACCTTGCAAACAGCCTTTGAGGACAAAGGCTTGATTAATCGATGCCGCCTATTAACGAAACTGGTGAGTCTAAAGCTGAATTTATTTAGAGATATGGGTGCGTATGTCACAGAAATATATAATGTTGCCCAGGAACTAGGAGAACTTGGCAAATCTATTGATGACGAGCTATTGGCTGCATTAATGCTAGCAGGACTACCTGATGAGTACGCACCCACGAGATTAGCATTAGAAAATACCAATGTGATCGTAACCACCAACTATATTAAGACAAAGTTTAACAAATGAGTGACTGCAAAGAGAGTAGCAGTTCGAGTTCTGAACCAGCCACAGCGCTGACAGCTAAGAAAAAGCCGATAAAGACGAACAATGCGAAGAATGCTAAACAAACGAAATATTTTATTTGTGAAGATGCTCAAATAATAAAACCAGCCAAGTGCGAGTCGGACTCGCGCACGAAGGGTTCCGTATATAAAATGACAAAAAAACACGTTTGTTGTATGGGAAATATTTATTTTTACATTAATTTGTGTAATTTTATAATAGTATATTAATGTATCAGTGACCAGTGAGGATGTGATAAAGAAATAGGGCGACGCACTCAAATGGCCAAAGCTGCAATGAGCAAGCTGACAAGAATATGGCAGGATAGAAAAGTCTCCAACGTGACCAAAACGAGACTAGTGCGAACGTTGGTTTTCTTGTACGCGTCCGAATCCTGGACGATCCGGGCGGTAGATAGGGAAAAGATTGACACCTTCGAAATGTGGTGCTGTAGGAGAATGCTGCGGATACCATGGACAGCCAATATATCAAAAAAGAAAAACACTTTAAAAACATGGAGTTGCTTACAGAAAATATAATAACTCCAGTTGAATTAAAAAATACAAGAGATTATAATCTTTCTAATAAACATTCGTAATTTTTATAGAATTCAATACAACAATAATAAATACCAAAAAAACACATTTTTGTAAGGCGTTTTGCGAAGTAATTATTAGAACCTATTTAATTTTTTGCCACGCCAAATTCAACCATATTGATCGAATAATATACCTTTGTTTTGTATATTATACTTAAAATTGTTTCTACTAACGTCATTCGGAGGCTAGACGCCTCCTCGGACGGACATGTAACTTTTCTTCGCGATGACAGCTGGGCGTCATATTAAATCAGTAGAATAGATTTGTAGTAGTGACTAGAAATAAATATTGATGAACAATATAACAGAGTCCAGATGTGGACTAGTATGATTATGATTGGTACCCACCTGATCGGAGGGCGTCCTACACTACGTTTACCGTGACCCCAGCTGTTGTTAGTTAGCCCACTGCCACTTCAACTTGCTAGTTCTTATAGCTATGTCAATAACTTTGGTCCTCTGTCGGATGAGTTCGTTACAAATCCTATCCTTCAGAGGAACTCCGAGCACAGCTCTTTTTGTAGCTCGCTGAACGACTTTGAACTGGTGGACCAGCCCTACCGTAAGTGTCCACGTCTCAGCTCCGTAGGTCATGACAGGTAGGGCGCGCTGATTAAAAACTTTCGTTTGCTTTACAATACGTATATAGATATCATATATACCATACATAGAAAACACCCGAAAAAACCGGAACAAATTTTAATAAGTATCTGCTGTTCGTACAAATATTTGTCCCCAGTGTGGGATTCGAACTCGCTACCTCGTACGTCGCAAGCAGACCCCCCGCCCGCTACGCCACGAGGCCGTCTTGGCCATTAAGAGGGCGAAATGCACGCCATTTTGTGAAAAGGCTTCGCGTTCATAGGAGTGGGACAGAGCATGCGTTTTTGGAACGGCGCAAGTTAAAAAATGGAGTTTTTGCTTATTTACAAGAAATCTACACAACCTATGAAAAAACTATCTGAAGGAACCAAGTACATAATTAGTAATAACCTACGAACACCACACATTTAACCAACACAAATAAGGTTCGTAGTTAACCCGCTTACATCCGTAATGAACCTAGGTACGAACAATGAACGATCAAAACATAAGTCATTTCAATAGACAGGGTTCCTAATATCTCGACCAAATTATGTGTAGAACAGTGCAATTTCATTATTTTTTCTATCGTTTTTTTAATCGTGTTTTCACGTTGACGGAACCAAAGAAAAAAATTAGAATTTTATGTAATTCGAGTTTTTAACCACGGGAATCACGTGACTACTGAGATCTAGTCCTAGGTTCGCCTCTTAATTATCTTTTTTGTAACTAGGTTTTCCTAATTCCTATTCTATTTTTTTATAATTAAAATTTAGTAAGCTTTGATTTATCGTGGCTGTGATAAGATATTTTGGTTTGAGTGGCAAGCCTAAAATACATTATCACGTTTTAACGCCATAAAACAAATACATTCATAAAATAACCTTGTGACTTGAGGTTTCATTAATGTCTCAAATATACCTTTTATTCCAACCGCATTTTCTCATAGATTCAGCGCAAAAGTAACGCTAATTTTAGTGCTTTGGAACACACCACAAGAAAAGTGTCCTACAAAAACACGAAAATGTTCGCGGCCCGCTCTGCACGCCGATAACGTTCTTGTATTTGAAGTCTCTTGGTGAAATCGTCGAACTCTGAATATCTTACCTACCAAAAAGACCTAAACCAAATCGCGGCTTGCCCTGATTGCTTCAATATAAGTAAATACCGTTCTTTCTTAACAGTCGGTGCGTCTTTAAACCCCGACAAAACATAAAAATCGCGGCTCGCTCCGCCAGTAACATTACTGCTTGCTGTCCTATACTTGACTATAAACTTCTTCAAACCCCACGAACACTATTAAATTATCACCTAGTTGGACCCTTAAAACGGCAGATTGACCTCCCCCGCAAAGCCTTTTGCTGCAACCGCGCTTACTAGGCCTCCAAGTAATATTAAACCATGGCCCCACAAACTCACGGTGTTCCTTTGTAAGTTTTATTTGAATTCATGCAGTATATAGTTTCGGCGTGATGCGTGGCCAAGATACAGACTTATTTAGGTACCTACAACGATAGCAAAGCCGCGGGCAAATGTTAGTTAGTATTACATTAGTACCTTGTGATTGTGCCATCAACCAAAAGAACAGAAGTTTATCGCTTTTACAAAAGATAATATTTGCATAAGTCTATGCAAAAAATAAGTGCTCTCTGTCGACTACATTAAGTCGGCGACGTGTGACACGCGATATGTGCTGCGACCGGTAATCGTCCGCGAAAACGCCGGAACAGCACATTCTTCGGCCAGAATTCTTCCCTAATGAAGGTCGAAATATTCTCCGTTTGGAAAATGAATGAGTTAGTAATACTACTTTGTAATTAAAATATTATTTATCAATATTAATTGCAATAATAATAAATACCTACTTTATGGGATTAAAGACAATGAATTTAGCCCTCCGGGTAGCGATGTTGGCGGTGTTACACCCTATACCTTGGAAAGTGGATGTTAAGCCGTTGGTCCTACGCCTGACCTTTCCCCTTTCAAGTCGGTCTGCCATCCCATCGGATTAAGAAAGTGTACCTGTGTATACGCACACACTTGTGCACCTTAATATGCCCTGTGCTAGTCTCCAGTTCCTAATTAAGACTGACAGCCGTGGGTGAAATTCGTCCCATTGTCCTTCTAGCCGAATTTCGCTCCAGCTTTCCTATATGCTATACATAAAACCATATTTAAGATTAACTCAGCTGACCGCTTTCAACGTGAACGAACTCAGCGCATAGCGCAAGTTGATCCGGTTCCAGCTGAACTTACGCCCGAATACTCAAACAGCTCGTCAACTTCGCTGAGTCCTTCTTATATCTGATGACGTCTTACATTAAGAGGTCCCTCCCTGTCAATATTGAGATTTTGATTACGTAAGCACGTCTCAAGTGTTATTTATAGGGCAATAATTTTGTGAAAAGTTAGTTTTTGATTACATTTTCCGAAGTTTTGGTCCAAAACGTTTCATTGTATGCAGAAACGTCGATAAATTGTTTGACTACTTGTTTGAAATGAATAGAAAATTAAAGTAATGAATCGTTAGTATAATCTGTCATGTCAGTCAATTTAATATTTATCAATAACAACAACATCTCGCGGAATACTAAAATAAAACTGGTGAACTCCATATTCAGCTATGAATCTGAAACATGGATTTTACGCCCGAATACTCAAACGCATCTCAGATTTATTCGGGCGTAAAATCCATGCCCGAATACTGAAATGAAACGCATCTCAGATTTAAGAAGGCCCTGAACCACTGCTCCCATACAAACGTACTTTACGATTCCAATTTTAATAAAATGTTGCATACATAATCAGGTAAGTAATACCTATATTTGTATCGTTTTAGTTTTTCAAAATACATTATCATCATTATATTAGAGCGAAAGTAATAAAATCGCTTGAAAATGGATAAAAATGAATTTTCGCTCTCACTTTATGATGATAAAGTATTTTTACCCGACTACTGAAAAATGGGGGAGAAAAATATTTAAAACCGTCTCAGTGGCCTGAGATGGACTTAGAAATGATTAACATGCGTTTGAGTATTCGGGCGTTAGATTGACAAACGTTGAACTTGACCCCTAATTTTTTGATTGCCTGTTTAAAGGAAGACAGAAAAATCAAGGACTTACTCTCGGTTTCATAGCTTCTTTGGTTCTCGGTGTATCTGTGCTAACTACAGTTTGTTGTTTTTCATTTTTTGATGGCTTTATTGTATATTCTTCCGTTTCGGATGTTTCTGGGGTTTGTGCAATTTCTTGTTTTTTGTCTATTCGAATTGAATCATAACCTGATTTAAGTAAAGGTGGCATGACTTCTGAATCGTCATGAAGTTTTAGAGGTGTGATTTTACAAATCTGGGAACCAATAATGACGTCAGTTGTCTTCATTTCATCGATCTCGGAAACATCGGTCGACAAAAGACAAGTTTCAGATTGTGGTGGATACACTATAAGGTTTTTCTTAGGGATTTCACTTTCTTTGCCCGGTAATCTCATGTCTTGTTGTTTGTCTCTTATTCTAACACCATCCCCTATAGATTTTTTCATTTGCACTAATTTCAAAATTAGATCTTCATTATCGAACTGTTTTATTTTAATTGACTTCATATCCAACAAATCATGTGCAATCGGTTGTGCACCCAACCTTCTACGTCTAACTTCTGCGTTTAACTTTATTTCAGGTTCCAATTTTATTTGACCAGCATCAACTTTTTTTTTCTTACTTGTGGGTAGTTCTGTTTTCGTAATTTTTTCTAATGCTTGAGATTTTTGCTTTAATTTAACGCCTAATTTAGTTTCAAATCCAAGATCAGCAGCTTTCATGACGATTTTTTTAGCATGTAACTCAGTGTATTGATCACCTACATAGTTTTTTTTTATAACCTCTTCTTGTTCATTTTCGACCATATATTTGGGTTCTTGGTTTGGGTTGTTGGTTTTTTTAAATTCACTTAATGGTAGTTCTGTCTTCGTGTTTTTTTGTAATGCTTGAGTTTTTTGCTTTAAATTCAATCCTAATTCTTTTTCAAAACCAAGGTCAGCAGCTTGCATAGAAATTGCGAGTATCTCAGTGTTTTGATCTCCTTCCAATTTTTTTTTAGTTAACTCTGCTTTTTCCTTTTTGGCCTTTAATTTGGGTTCTTGGTCCCTTATATTTTTTAATTCACTTTCTGACTTCGTTTTTCTGTCTGATGTTTGAGTCTTTTTATTTAATTTCAAACCTGATTGGTTTTCGAATCCACGGTCAGCAGCTTCCCTGGCATTTTTTTTAGATATTATCTCAGTGTTTTGATCTTCTTTTTGTAATTTTTTACCATTTTTTGGTGTCATGTCTATTTGGGCATCTTTCAGAGATTTAAGAAAGTCTTTAGTGGTTTTTTGGCCTCGTAAATCAGCTTTTTGAGCGTGTTTATTTTCTTTTTGAGATGATATCTCAGCTTCAATTTTAGCTTTTTGCACGTCTGTAGGCGTCTTTTGGGCACCTTTCTCAAATTTATGTGTATTTTTTACAGCAATTTGGGCATCTGAAGTAGGTTCCTTACCACCTTTCTCAGATTTATAACGACTTCTTTCAGCTTTTTGTGTGCCTCTTGAGGTCTTTTGGGCATCTTTCTCATTTTCAAGAACATCTTTTTCAGCAAATTGGGCGTCTTTCGTTTTTTTTCTAGCACCTATCTCAGTTTTATAACCATCTTTTGCAGCTTTTTGTGAGTCCTTTGGGGTAAGAACATCTTTTTCAGCAAATTGGGCGTCTTTCGTTTTTTTTCTAGCACCTATCTCAGTTTTATAACCATCTTTTGCAGCTTTTTGTGAGTCCTTTGGGGTATGTTGGGTACCTTTCTCAAATGTATAACCACCTTTTTCAGCTTTTAGTGTGTCTTTTGTGGATTTTTTGTCACCTTTCTCAAATGCATAAACATCTTTAACAGCTTTTTGTGCATCTTTTGGGGTAGTTTGGGCATCTTTATCAAATTTATGAGCATATTTTTCAGCTACTTGAGCATCTTTAGTGTATTTTCTGGTACCTTTCTGGGATTTATAACCATCTTTTTCTGCTTTTTGGGCATCTTCTGCGGTTTTCTGGGTTCCTTTCTCGGATTTATTACTACCCTTTACCGCTTTATGGGCCTCTTTTTCAAATTTGTAACCATCTTTTACTTTTTGGGCGTCTTTTGTGGTTTTCTTGTTACCTTTCTCGTGTGTGTAATCATCTGTTTCAGCTTTTGTGGCTTTCTGGGCATCTTTCTCAGATTTATACCCATCTCTCTCAGATTTTCGAGCGTCTTTTGGAGCTTTCTGGATATCTTTTTCAGATTTATAATCACTTCTTTCAGCTTTTTGTGTGCCTCTTGAGGTCTTTTGGGCATCTTTCTCATTTTCAAGAACATCTTTTTCAGCAAATTGGGCGTCTTTCGTTTTTTTTCTAGCACCTATCTCAGTTTTATAACCATCTTTTGCAGCTTTTTGTGAGTCCTTTGGGGTAAGAACATCTTTTTCAGCAAATTGGGCGTCTTTAATTATATCGGTAGTATCTTTTTGGGATTTCTGCGAATCTTTTCTAGTTTTATGTACTTCTTCCTCGGTTCTCAATTCATCTTTCTCATCTGATTTAACAGAGTGTTTATCTTCTTGCCTTGCATTTTGCTTATCATCAACAGCAGATTCTTGATGATCTATCGCTTTTTCTGACTTTTGCCGAGCTGTCTCTTTTTCATCTCTTTGTTGTCCGGTTTGTTCATAAAATATTTTTTTAAGTTTTTTCTCTTCTTCAGCTCTGGTAAGCTTATCTTTAGTATCTTTGATTAATTCTGATGAACTTTTTTGGCTGGTTGGTACATTTGATTGTTGTCTAGGAAATATGATACGATTCGCCTGTTTTATGTCATATTTTGTGATGCCGTGTATCTTAATCACTAGAGTTTCTGCTGAATGATATTTTCTTAACAATGCAGCCCGTTCTGACTCTTTTGCTTTTGTATCTAGCAAATCATCTTTCTTTTTTTCGAGTGGTTGTACAGATCTCGCTCTTTTTCTCCTCGTTGGTCTTTCTTCATTTTTTTCGGAAATAACAATTTTCGGACCATGTTTTGTTTCAAGTGGCTTAAAGCTGATCATTTCATCAATTTGAGTAACGTGACGGCTAGTTTTTGCTCCTTGCTGAGTATCTGTATCTGAAATAGTATCTTTAAAAACTTGCACAAAACTGACAACACTTTTCTCGTCACTAACAGTTTCACTGCTATTAATCCGGACTGGTGAAGTGGTATATTTGCTGGCGAGTATTTTTCTTTCTGGTTTTAATATTCTCCGAACATTAAAATTGCTTCTTTCGTCAAAAGTTTCATCGTCTTTGAACGGAGCGGATGTTGGTGGCACAACTCTTCTTAACGGATCTTTGAACACAATTGAAGTTTCTAGTTTCTCCAGCTGCGGAAAATGTGCAACTGGCCTTTTATCTTTATTTTGGCCTTTTATTCGGCCATTAATATGTGGCTGACTAATAGCAGCTAAATCTAATTCTAAAGGTTGAATCAGTTGTTCCACATCAGGTTTGCGTTCTGACCTCCGGCGGTCATTGCATATTTGATCAATGTGCGTATCAGAGTGAGACCGCTGTTTCTCGTCGGTTATCTTATTAATATTTTGCAGCAAGTATCCTATTTTTGTAAGCCAATGTTTTACTCTTTCTTTCTTGATATCAGTTCGGTCCGGTTTGCTCGGAACAAATCTTTTTACAACTTGTCGACATTTAAAGCATGGTTTATCTTTCATTTTGCAATATTCACATATTCCTGTCACATCGTTTGCACTGATAGTTGGCCCTGTTTTTAAAAGAGTTTGTGCGTGTTCTAGTAATTTTCTACAGCGAGGGCAGTTAATTGTATTATTCCCTGAAAAATCAGATCAGAACTCATTAGTTTCACTCACAAGTAGGTAGGTACACTACACTACATCTAACCCACTATAAACTGAGTAAACATCTTTTCAATCAGGTACCTACCAACTGCACGAAATAATTTCTAACTCACCAATTTCTGGCCAATAATCAGCTGATGATATATCCGTATCATTAGTATTATGTAAAATGTATACATCTTCAGTCGTATTAACAGCATGATCAATATTTCCAGTATTTTTGTTAACCTGCACACATCAATTAATTATTTTATTTCAGTTAGTTATAGACAAAGACGGATTTAAAGTAATATTAACCTACCCAACAACGTGTAGATGTAGGTACAGTAAGAAGCGCTAATCTTTCATGTATCTAGTGTAGGTTTGTCTCTCATTTGATCAGCAAATGCAAGTATGGAGCATTTTCATTGAGTCGTACCAGTAGGTACCTACTAACTGCGGTAAGTAGTCGACTAAACATTATACCAAACGTATTATTATTTAGTTTTTTTTATTACGGTACATTTTTTGACAAAACTTCTATACTTCTATAGCTGATAATCTTGTTGTGCAATTGTAATACTCTATTTACAATTGCGAAAATCGGTCCATTACGGATAAATCGATCTTCATACTTACATAAAAACAAAAATATTTTATTGCAAAACTATTAAAGTACTATTAGTACTTACTATTATTCTAAAAGTTTATTTCTATAGCCTTTTCTGTATATATATATTTAAACTGTAAATTTGACATTATCAAAATGTCATCTCAATATAAGCCACTATGTAGATATCTAAAGTGTATTATCACTACACCTATGTTCAACAAAAGAGACCAGACAGAAGACCAGTCACCAGTGTACTGAATACTCCTTGGCATTTCTGAATGTGGCCAAGCCACCAGTCCACCCGTAACCATCGTAAAACGTGCTACGATGGTCTACGAAATGACATTTTATGTGTAGTAAGGAGGTGCGTGCGCGTTGAAGTCTTTTGTATGCTACGCCGATCCCTCGTAGCACCGTAGAGCGTGCTACGAAGGTCTACGTGGAAGTAGGTTTTTCACTATTTGGAAGGAAGTGGGAGGGGTAGGGTAGGGTGAGATATATCACAACAAAGAAAGCAAAATTACGTACACAGTGGTGATATCCGCAACTCTCTGCGACGTCTATTTCGAGAGATATTAGGAGTTTGGTGATTTTTTTGCGCAATTGCCCATTTGCGAAAATGCCTACTTGCGCAAATGAAATTTGAGCAAGTGCCCATTCGCGCCATGAAAGACGTTGGGAATCGCTGCACGTAACCGAAATGGAGCTGGGCAGAACACCTTGCACGGAGATAAGACGACAGGTGGAGTAAGGCGCTAACTGGATGGGGACCAAGAACAGGATACAGAACAGGATACAGAAGCGTCGGACGTCCAGCGACGAAATGGGCAGACGATATTACTAACGCCGAGGGGTGAACCTGGATGAGATTGGCGCAGGACTGTGTGGAGTGGCACAAGAGTTTCGAGGCCTATACCTTCAAACCAAATCTAAAATCTACCTACCTATGTAAATTATTAAACCGACAATAATAAGGAAAATCACTCACATCTTCTGTTTCGACTGTACGACGGTAAATTACAAGGCCAGCATTCTTAAGGTCAATTATTTTCAGAAATCCTGGGACACAATCTGTACACTCCGTATAACAAGGACACTTCATCTCTTTACTAAAACAGATTAAACTAACAAGTTAGCTTGGCACACTTAGGTACCATCAAATATAAACCAACATCACCCGCGTCTTCGTACGCATTTTTCCAGGATAGTAAAGTAATATATGCTACTATTAGGCCAATATATCAAATATATAGTTCATGTAAGCAAAACTTTAGCTCGATCTGCTTAGAAAATATAAAAATCTTAGTAGGTCGTTTTGGCGTTTGCTTCTGCTTCTGCCCGCAATTTCTCGTTTTAAAAGTGATAAATATGTTATTTTAATCATACAGCTTCAACTGTACAAATTTCAGCCCGATTCATTCAGTAATTTTGGCGTTCTCATTGTACAAATATTGCATAGCGGCACAAACCTTCGCCTATAAAATATAATCTTAGTAGGATACTTAAAACAGTAGGATATAAAATTTACCGAGTCTTTGACCCTAAATCTTCATCACAGCCTTATGTTCCTCTAAAAGCAAAACATCTTAGACATAATTATGTATGACTATATTTACAAAAATGTACAAAAACAACAAGTACAACAAACAAACAATACATACTGTTGATGTTTGTCAATTTGACAGCATAAGTAGGCACAGAATAAAATGATCTCTACGAACCTTCGATCAAAAATAAGTAGTTCGGGGGGGCCGGCAAAGCCGGACATTTTTGATCGATGCTACGAACCAATGAAAAAAGAGATCCCCTTCGGTATACACTATAGATCAATGCTACCCATAGAGTTATTATAGTACTAGCCATGCTACCATAGAGTTATTATAGTACATCAGAGCTATAATACATACGAATACATACTATAGTACATACGAAGTAATGTTACTTCGTAAACTATAGCACTATAGTTTCGTTCTTTCTTCCGAGATAATCACTGAGCTCTCTACCAGAGAATAGGTACCTATACAGAAAGTTTTAGTAAACAGGGTGTTTGGCAAACGTTTGTCATAATTATATGGAAGTTAGGGTTTTATGGTTTGTTTTTTTTTAGTTTGATCTGATAAATGCTTAGACAATTTAACCCGCTGCTGTCATAAATGCTGTAACTTTATTTGTTTTTGTACGGCATACATTTTTTTAAATTACACCTGGGATCTTGGCCCTTAATAATAAAAGCAATATTTAATTTAAGTGAGATGTATTTAGTTCATATATGCTATGAGACTTTTTTGTTCTCATGTAAACTTAAAGAAAATAATTGTTATTGAGTTCAAAGAGTTACCTCAGAAACTCTAAGACTAAATACTAGGTAAAATTGTCACAGTGTTTTTTTAAAACAACTGAGACAATTACTTTATTTTCTTGTACTTTTTTTATTTTTGTTTAAAATTTAATTTAAATTTTCTAAAAGTACATAGATTTACATTTTAAAAAGGTTTTGTTTTCATAAAAGTGTATAATAGTTTTTCTTTTATTTGAAGAATAAAAAAATATGATTATTAAAACAATTGTAACAATTTGTATTATAATTCTGTTTTAATACCTACATTTAAAATGATTATAAAAGATGACAATAATTTTAAGAGATAAACATCAAATAAATATCAAATATATGATAAAATAACAAAGAAAATGACAATCAAATAATAGAAAGAAATTAGGACTACCAAGTATTTACAATTGAAACAATTCTACAGGTAGCTCAACTGATCCATAGCAGTAAGTAAGACAATACCAGTCTGAAGCGTCCCCAAGACGCTGGCTGCATTGCCCCTCTATAATGAATAAATTAAATTTTAAGGACTGAAATAAATAAACAAAATAAACTGTTTTTTATTAACTGACTATGTTTAAAAAAACCAGTTGATATGTCCGGGTTCTGGGCTCCAAAATACGGGGTTTTCACGCGTTTGTCCTGTTTTATTTAAAATATGAAATTAAATCCGAAAAATAGTAGGTACCTTACAGATGGATCGCACTGCAAACTAAAGTGATAGGTAGGTAGGTTAATTTTTCGACGTTTTTTGATACCCCCCTACTCGGGTATGTAGCCTTTGACAATTTTTCAAAAACATTTATGTAGCATTTTAGATGTTACTAGCAGCGCCTTGCGGTTTCACCCGCGTAGTTCCCGTTTCCGTGGGAATTCCGGGATAAAAAGTAGCCTATGTTCTATTCCAGACTATAATCTATCTCTGTGCCAAATTTCAACGAGATCCGTTCAGCCGTTCTGGCGTGATAAAGGAACAAACATCCATCTATCTAAACTTTCACGTTTATAATATTAGTGAGATGAGATAGTGAGATGAGATTATTGACTTTCCCACATTTTTCCTGTAAAATATAGATCTATATCTACATGATCTACAAACGCCACATATTATTTTACATGGATCGCTCCGCAAACTTCGGAGATAAGATGGAACGGTAATTTTTTTGGCTTATTTCAAAATATTTCAACGGTATGAAACGTACAAAAATTATAAAAACGAACTGAAAATATTTCTTTTTTATTTCTTTTTTTTTCTTTTAATCAGTAATGACGCACGATATGTATCATTTATATTTTAAATTTCGAGTTAAGAGGGCGGACATTGTGCGCCATTTTGTGAAATAGAGGGATAAGCATTGGATTTCGCGTTCATTGCGCGGGTGGTAAAACATCAAATCCCCATGGGAGACTAACGAGAGTAATCCCCAAAGAAATGTGAAACTCGAATTTAACGCGGGTGAAACCGCGGGGAACAGCTAGTTCCATAGTAAAATAGAATTACTATTTTATTTCAGATAATTTGTTAGTAGCAGAAATATCTCTTATATACTAGCAAAATTCAAAATTCAAAGTGCTTTATTTCCTTTTGAACTTACAGGACTCTTGGACACGTCACAAAACTAGCTGACCCGTGTCTAGTTCGTTGGGCGGTAAGTATTTTGAAAAACTTGACCACAATAATGTATTTTCATTTTTCGGGTTAGCTTAATGGCCTACGCGACTCGCAAATAACGTGGCTTTCTAATGCTAAAAGAATTACAATTGAAACAATTGAGCTAACTGCAGGCTGTTGCAAACAATCTACTCTTACTTAATAATATTACTTGGAAATAGGGGTAATTGGAACAAAATGGGACTTATAATATGGAAAAATTATCTTCATTAAAATTAAATCAAATTGTAATGTTCACATTCGCCTACAGCAACAGCTTGCCAATGCAGCGACCTCTGGAGAGATATTGGCTGAACTACAAAGCAACAGCTTGCCAATGCAGCGACCTCTGGAGAGATATTGGCTGAACTACAAAGCTAATGTCAACAGAGGTTCAAGGAAATAACATCGGAAAACTGAACCCAGCTGCCTACATAAGCGCCTCGCAGCTTTATCACAAAAATTTTGCTATTTAATTTCAAAAGACCTTAGAAGATATTACAAGCCATTCATCATTAGAGATAACGATAATAGAAGATTTCTCACCCACGCATTAGTAAGTAACTAATTTGCTAAGTAATCGCGAGTCGTTCGATTGCCCGAGTCGGTCTCAATTCGTTATTCGACGCGGATAGTCAAGTCAAGCGGGAGCCTAGTTAGAGACAGATAGGACCTTCATATATGTATATATACCATAAGGTACTATCTATACTAAGCTACCGCTCGACTCGACTATCCGCGTCGAATAACGAATTGAGACCGACTCGGGTAGTCGAACGCCTCTAATCTATATTTCATTCGATTCAAAAATATAAACAATAATGTCCCATCTCCAAGTTTGAAAATGCATGCTTTTGTTATTAGTAGGTAGGTACCTAATAGGTATCATTGAACTCTCAGTGATATAGATAGCTGGTTATTCTAATAGTAATAGGTATGTAGATTACCGTATCAACACTTATAGACTAACCAGCTTTCTACCATAGTACCTACCACATTTACACTCAAAACTAATAATTTTACACTAAAACAAATCTAAACAACAAACTTATCAACCGAATGATAAAATTTGTTACTAATCCATTGATCCAATAACAAAATCGAATCGGAGTCATGAATAATCAATTAGTAGTTGTCATTCGACTATGAAGATTAGTTTATTACTAATATTCAAGGCGAATAAGTAAATTAGCTGTTGTTATACATTCGACTGGTCAGATCATTCGCAGTCGCGTATCTTTATGACAAAACTTATTTATGGGTCATTGCTGCCCTAATTACTGATGATGATGATGATGATTCTTTGTTAATGGCAATGGGTCTGGTCGGAAACTTTTCTGCCAGTGTCAAGCCAAAATAATTGTGATTACCTGAGTAATACAATTATGAAGATTGTGATATTTTCACCGTTGGCCGTTTTTATTACTAGGTACATAGTTTGGCTTACTGTAAAGCTGGTTAATGGATTTTTATTTATTGGTTTGGTCTTCTTAATTGACTTAACGACACATAGGTATGGTATATCTACTTACATGACAACCTCTGTTGCGCAGTGGGCGAAGGGTCCGCCTGCGATGTAGGATGTAGCGAGTTCGAATCCCGCCTCGGGACAAATGTTTGTACGAACAGCAGATATTAAAATTAGTTACGGTTGTATCGGTTATTTCTATGCATGATTTAAAATATCTATGTAAGTATTGTAAGGAAAACGAAAGTTTTCACTGAGTGCGTCATTCATGACCTACGGAGCTGAGACGTGGACACTTATACGGTAGGGCTGATCCACCACTGCAAAGCCGTTCAGCGAACTATGGAATGAGCTATGCTCGGAGTTCATCTGAAGGTTAGGTTTCGTAACGAATTAACGAATAACATTACCATGTGAATACTTAGTACATCCGAGAACTACCGATTTTGATATAGCTTTAAGAATCCAACCAAAGTTTTTGACTTAGCAAGCGTAAGTGGCAGTGGGCCGGCCATATCTCGCGAAAAACCAACAACCGCTGGGGTCAACGTGCTCTTGAGTGGAGACCACGACTCGGTAAACGTAGTAAGGACATCCTCCGACCTAGTGGGATGACGACGACGACCTATGAAAGACTGTAGGCAGATGTTGGATGAGTCATGCTGAAGACGGCGTTATTGCGCTCATTAGGGGAGGCCTATGTCCAGCAGTGGAGTAAGATAGGTAGTGATGATGATGATGATGATGTGTTGTAATAAGTTACTCAGATAACTAGTAGGCACCCTTACCAAGCTCTGCTTAGCTTCGGGCTTAGTGATGCGGTGGGGATAGTGATGCATCATCGTGATCAATTCTTCACATTTACAAAAAAAATTGTATTTTGCATTACTGTTAGAAAGCTGATCATTTTGTGCAAGAAAATACAATTCGGGTCATATTAAAAAAAATCCTAAAATTGTTTTAACCGTTCCGCCCGAAAATTCTCAAACAAAACTTTTTCACTTCTCTTGCTCGAAAAGTGTATCATAATAGTGTAGCTTAGCAGGCCTAAAACTCGAGTTTAATCCCTCGGGCTAAAAAGTAATTTTTCTTTTTAATTTTTGTCTAAAATCATCAGCCAGTACAAAGCATTCGTTCTCTTACATAAAAACTCGACTTCTTGGTGCTCCGTCAACCTTTTTTTTGAAAATAGAACCTTCTTGGTGATGTTTTATGAAGGTTGATTCTTCCCTTCACGGTAGAATGCGAACTCTTTCGTTGCGGGTTAAATAGAGATTTAAAAAAAAAGATGGTATTGGCGCTAAATCTCTAGAATTTTCTTCATTCCAAATCACAAACTTTTACGTTTAACTTCCTGACTTTTACTTCCAAATTGTGAACGTGAAAAATGTCATCAAGTGATAGTGAAGATGCTAATATGCAAATGGAAGAAAAGGGCAAAGAAATAATTATGAATCTGTTGCCGACAAAATCACGTGGAATATATTTAAAGAGTTACGAAAATTTTATGAAATGGAGAGATGAGAAACGTGTGGATTCTTTTACAGAAGGGGTTTTTCTCACTTATTTTGATGAATTATCGAAAAAATTCAAATCGTCGACTCTTTGGAGCACATATTCAATGTTAAGAATGACCTTACAAACGAGACACGACGTCGATATTAAAAAATATGTAAATTTAACGGCTTTACTGAAGAAATTGTCCACTGGATACAAGGCAAAAAAATCTAAAGTCTTGACGACACAAGAAATCGAAACATTTTTAAATAACGCTCCAAATAAACAATACTTGGCAACAAAGGTAACCTACTACTTATGTACTCAACTCAAACTAAATAAATAGATACCTACCTACATACCTAAATTATGTACCTAGGTTATTACGATTAATAACACACTTATTTTTTTGTTCAACAGGTTGCTTTAATTTATGGAATCAGCGGTGCATGCAGAGGAATAGAGCTTGCTAATATAACGCTAGAAGACGTAGAAACGGATACAAACCTACAAGCTGTGAGTCTGCCGAACACGAAAACAAACAAAGAGCGTAAATTTGTCATCAGTGGAGAATACCTTAATATAGTTAAAGCCTATCAGGAGTTACGTCCCACTAATGTTTCAACGAGAAGATTTTTTCTAAATTATCAAAATGGTAAATGCACAAGGCAAGTCATAGGCAAAAATAAATTTGGTAACATGCCTAAAGATATTGCCACTTATCTAAATTTACCAAATCCGGAACTCTACACGGGCCATTGTTTCCGCAGAACATCCGCGACTCTGTTGGCGGACTCGGGTGCGAATATAACGACATTAAAACGGCACGGTGGATGGAGGTCCGATCAAGTGGCTGAAGGTTATATAGAGGACTCTATACAAAACAAGTATCACGTCACGCAGCGGATTACGGAAGGAATCAATATTCTACCAAACATTACAGAACCCCAAGCATCTACATCGCGGGATTGGATGAATATGTCAACTCAGCTGAAGCCGCACTCAGATCTTAATAATGCACGAAACTCAAGCATGAGTCGAGTCTCTCCAACTTTTACTCCACAACAATCAACTCAAAATATTACACACACATCCCAATCACAGAGAACCGAAATAAAATTGCCCGGGAAAAACATATCACTAAACATTCAAAATTGCTCTAACTGCACATTTAATTTTTAATAAAATTTCTGAAAATTGTCTAATTTTGAATTGTTTTATTTTCTCGCAATCGAAGTGAAAAGTAGAGTGTTTTACTCGGGCCAAAACCACCCATTATAACTCGGTCTTCTCATCCTCCCTCGCTACGCTCGGGAGTATAACAACCTCGTATATAATGGGATGGTTTAGTCCCTTGTAAAACAATCTACTATTGTTCAGCCTGTATAATGTGATCAAGCTCACAACAGACGGAACACATACAATATATTTTAATACAGTACCTAAGCTATATTACGGTATAGCAAGCTGCCACAGACGGTGGCTATGCTTATAAACTATAGTTTTGTAGGTACTCACTAGCTCTACGGCCGTCATGTCTTACTATAACCCTCCCCTGTTGGTAGTCGGGTAAAAAGTACCAAAATATGTTGTGCTTTATCTGTCGACATATTTTGGTGACGTAGGTACTAATAAAAATATATGTTATAGGCTATAACATACATCATCGGCGAGTGACCACAGACGCAGCTATAACTTATAGCTGCGTCTGTGGTCACTCGCCGATTAGGTACTATAGGAAATATACTGTAATACTATCCTACCTATCCTACATATACCTTGCTATGATTTATATTAATATGTATTAAAGCTCTGTCTGTTGTGGGCTTCACTTATTAGATGCGCTTTAGAGAAATCACATGGATGGTATTTTTTAACGGACTAAACCACTTCATTATAGACGAGGTTGTTTATACTCCCGAGCGTAGCGAGTTAGCGAGGGAGGATGAAAAGTGCGAGTTGTTATTCCATTTTTTTTTATAAATTCGAATGAAATGAATGTTTTTTGTAAATGGAACACCAAAAAGTCGAGTCTTTATGCAAGAGAACGAATGTCTTATACTGGCTGATGATTTCAAACAAAAACTAAAAAGAAAAATTACTTTTTAACTCTAGACCTTAGAAACGAATTTAACGCCCGCTAAGCCACGCTATTGACACACTTTTTGAGCAAGAGAATTGATAAAGATTTTATCTCATGTACCTAAGGTTATTTATTTTATACTATTACTCACCTTATCCACTACATCGCCTGATAAGTAACCAACCACTTGTTTTGTTATATCAGTCGTCGAGCTGTTACTCAAGTCAACTGACTGTTTTTCAACACAAGCTCTTTCAGACTCGTCTCTCGTCGATTGCTGATTCGGAACCACAATCGGTGGCATCATCTCCATCATTTAATGAAGATTTATTTTTTTCTTTCACGTGAATTTTGTAAGCACAACTCAAAACATTCACCTTTTCAAGGGTTTTGCAGTTGCTCATATAAGACGTTATTAGTTCTAGGTGGTTCAGCATTTTTATAGGCCGATTGGGTTATGATTATGTACCTACCTAGGTACTTACCAACCATTTTGGCTGATACACCCTACCGAAAATATATCATATCTAGGTGGTCTTGAGAACGAAAAAAAAGAGAGAAAGGAAAAGAAGTACCTATCTACAATATTAGTACAATCAATTATTATTACAATATTATGTATCTTACTGTAAGCTAATATTTCAAAGATAGACCACGTAGCGCAAATAAAATTTTTAGGCGTAATAATTGACGAAAACATGAACTGAAAATCTTCGAGACTTAGTAAAAAAATTTAAAAAATTGTTTCAGCTCTAGGACAAATGAAAACGTCACTAAAATCAAAACTGCCATAAGGTCGTATTACGCGTAATAGCGTAATAAGCTTAAAAAAATGCATCAGAACGAAAAGTGTAATCTAGCGGCTTATTTTGCCCATCGTCATTTTTCTCGACTTAAGCTACTCACAGCATAAGATGCCAAAGAAAAAGATGAAACCTTTTTCTATACCACCAATGTACCTTACAAGAAAATCTCGCCTTGGTCTTTTTTATTTTAAGCGTTATTCAAAAAAGACTTGGTGCTAAATTGGCCCGCCACAAAACACCGTGCACTTTGACAGGCTTTCATTAGCAACCGAATAAAAAAAATACAAGTCATTCTCAGTTTTGTCAGAAATATAATATAGATTTACTAAAATAACAAATCAACGTAAATTAAATGGTAACCATGGACCTTACTTGGAGTAATTTGCCAACTTCATAGTCGGAAGGCAGTAAAATGGCTGACTACTAAAAGATATATAAGGGTTGTTGGATTTGCCAAGACACAAATTAACCGGATAAAAAATTTAAGATGGAAAAGGACGTGGTAAGCTATTTTAACTCTAAGGTGTCAATGACGTTAAATTCTGTCCCATATTAGATCGTTTGTTTCGCGAGTGGCAGGAGGATTTTTCCCACTGCTAGGTATAGGCCTCCCGAAGTTTGTGCCATCCACCACGGTCCTGTGCTAACCGCCTCCATTGACGCCTCCCGACTTAAATATATTTGGCTTTAATTATTTTCTTCTACAAGTATAAAAGCTAGCAGATAGTTGTTACTATGCGCATTATTGTAAAATATTTGCTATAAAATGAACATACGTTTTGAAGTTATTGAATATGAATTGTTCAAATTTGAAAAGTTCCAAACCTAACCTACCTACCAAGGAAATGTTTGGAAAAAAAACCTCTACTAACAAAACCATAATTTATTTATTTGGTATATATTAATTCTAATAAATAAAATAGTTTGTGAAATAAGTACCTAGTTCCAAACCTAACCTACCAAGGAAATGATTATCAACTGCGGAAAAATTAACTCGCGGCTCCCTCCGCTCGCCAATATCTTTCATCAACGATGATGACGACATCGTGACGCCGATGAATATGGCTACGGCCCGGAAAACACAACCATAATTACCTAATTTATTTGGCATAGCTAAATGAAACAGTGCCAGTTTCTGCCCGCGGCAGCTTCGCTTACGTGGTAGGTAGGTACCTACTCCACTATCGCCGGTGATCGGCAAGAAAATCGTCAAAGTAATCGTACAAGCATCAACACTATCGTGATTATTTATTGAGCAGCAAGCCATCAAGATGGACGTGGAGTTTGTAGCTGCTGCACCATTAATTATATATAATAAATACATAATCCTTTTTGACGACCTCTGTGGCGCGGTGAGCGAAGGTCCGCCTGCGGCGCAAGAGGTTGCGGGTTCGATTCCCGCCTTGGGACAAATATTTGTACGATCTGCAGGTATTTGTTCCGGGTGTTCTGGTCATTCACTATGTATAATAAAAAATATCTATCTATGTAATGTATTATGTATATCAGTTACCCATAACACAAGCTCTGCTTAGCTTGGGGCTAGATAATGCTGTGTGAATAGGCTATTTGACTACATCAAAAATAAATTCCAAATTGTTTTCATCCTAGTCAGTGACAACGTAACAAAGCGTAATCAGGTGATTTTTTTAAAAAAACATGCCTTTTTTGTTTAAAAAAAAATGGAATTAAAATTACACATTTTTGATACATGATCACGTGACCGAAAACGCTGTGTTTGGTTGGATCGCAAGTGACGTCACACATCCTCAGATTACAGTTTCAATGAGTTCTTCTTGATAGGTGTGGTGTGGCGGGGTGACGGACGTCATAGCTTGGAACATGGTAGCCATGACCGAGATTATCGTTTTGGCGGGGCATTATTTTATTCAAACTTTAATATTAGTTTTCATAACTAATACGACTGGCCATGAAGAAATATTAATTACACTTTGCATTATTTTTATCAGACAATACGTTAGAATTATTTCCCAGTAGTAGTCAAGTAGCCTATTGTCCAGCAATATTTATTATATTATTATTAATCCTGGACATTCACAGCCCCAAGCTTAACAGAGCTTGTTTTATGGGTAGGTACTAGATAGCTGTATGAATATTTTCTATTATACATAGAAAAACCTAGAAGAAATATCTGCAGATCATACAAACATTTGTCCCAAGGCGGTAATCTAATCCACAATGTCCTGTGTTGCAGGCGGGCCTTCGCTCGCTGTCCTCCGAATGAATGATCGACGGCGATAGTGTGGTCGAGCGCTCGCAACTACACGCAAATTCCCTATGATGCGTGCCCGAAAACCCGACAACTCGCCCATCGCTGCGATCACACTGATTACAAACAAAGCTCTTACTTTTGCAAACGCAACTTGCGTGCTCGCGTGTAATCGCCGAGCATCGGCTATAGTGAAGAGGCCCCTTAGAGCTTCAGAGCATATGTCACTCAGGGATAAGGGCCTTAATGGGAGGTTCCTGACCAGTGCAGCGTAGCTACAGGAAAATGGTGGCTACCTCAGTTGGTCCAAAAGAATATAATAGAATATACTAATCCTTTTTTCTCCTAATTAAATTCAATATTTTTTGAGTCAATGACACTGGTGCACTTGTTGGTTTCAATATCAATTCTTTAGTGCAGATGTTATGAAGAGGGCCAAATGCCAGGGCGACTACTGTGCAGGCCAAACATATGACGTTATAAGGCATACTGAAGTCTGGAGTGGGTAATGATACCATAGCGCCATTTGTCCTTAACACAGCTGGGTACCCTGAAATTAAAAAAATAAGAACTTATTTTCTTGGTCTGTTTTTTTTTTAAATATAGGTCTGGTGCCAAAAACAATTATAGCATAATTCTGAGGCATACCTGAGCCATATGCTAAACTTGAGGAGATCTAGGATGACAAGCTGTACAGTACAGCATGTGTTCTCCGAAAAGATAATTAGACAATTACATTATAATTGAATAATCTTTCAATCAACAGCAACCTTAATGGATTAAACTGTATTAATATGAGTGCATTTTGCCTATTCTTAAAAAGTTATACTCACATGGTTGAGAAGCATTAATCACAGAATCATATGTAGAGCCAGATATTGGTAAGCTAGTATAGTTTTTTGCCGAGGGAAGGTTCGCTGTTATTATGGCTGAGCCAATATAGAAACCATGATTGGCATCAGGAGGGTACTCTTGCCATTTCAGAAAAACGAATTCAAAGTCAATAGTTATTGTAGTCCTTGATCTAGCTGGAAGCTTCAACAGAAGTTCTAAATGGTAAGGCTTCTGTCTGCTCCTTCCCGGAGAATAAAACTGGGATAAGACTAGATTGCTCTTTGCTTCTCCATTTATTCTTAGAGAGCTCAGTTGTATCGGTAGCCACCAGGGAGCATTTTCCATAACAACTACATTTAAAGGAGTCCAAAAATTGTTGATTAGCTCCGTTACTATTCCGCCAGACTCTTTCCCATAACCAAGTATGTATCTATTGAAATGCAGTGGTGGTGGTATGGCTACTGGAATATCTTTCTTATTCTTATTGTATTTGGCCCCAATGTTTATCATCTGGTTGTTCGGTTCAATGGTGTAAATTGCTAGTTTGGTCTCACTGCCACCTCTCACTGAGACAACAGTAGATTCTGGTTGAGTTGTCAATTGGAATGAATGGTTATCATTGGATGTAACATCAACATAAACTTTGCTGCCTGAAGAAAGAGGGCAGGCACCTGGCAAGCCTTGGCCAAATAGTTTTCTAAAAGACCAATCATCATTCCCTATTATCTTGTAGTCATAAACAAGTGCTACGGTCTGTTTTATTTCTAGATTCACTTCAGAGCATTGAGGAGACTTGCATACATTCCTCACATGGATTCCAATTGAATGATAGTTGGTGTTGTGGATCATTCTTGAGTTAAGAAGGGATGAAAAACCTTTACTAGATTCACATGGGAGCAACTTTTTCCATGGTGTTAGATTTTCTGTACATACAATCTCTCTAGGTAGTGCTGCATATCTCAGTTGAGAGGTGATATTTAGTCCAGGTTTGACTGCACCCATAGGCCACAGAGCCATCTGTGGTGCAACTGTGTTAAAGTTGTCGATAAAATTCAGAGATGCACAGAAAAGGCCGGATAACGTAGCACTCAGTTTTCGCCATTGTGTATCAACATCAGTAACTGAGGGCGAGAACCAGGCATAGAGCTCAGCACCGGGCGCAGCATCTAAGACCGGGTATCCCCATTGGTCATGTCTCCACTGTCCTTCAGTAAGAGTTAGATGTAATTCCTCTATTTCAAATCTGGATATCACTTCAGTCAATGCCCTTGGCGATAACTGCGAATGCTCATCTGAAAATGTATAAACAGTACAAATACTTTTAATAGGTATGTACTTATTTAGGAAAATAACATATAGAACATAATCTTGTCATACTTACGTGGAGAATCATGATCTACCAGGGTGATAAATTGAAAGTTTGCGTAAAGATGCTTAGGCGGCAAAGGTTTGATAAATAATTCTTCTTTGAACTGATCCCCATTTACAAAAACATCCAGGACAAGGAGTCCGATAGTTAGACGGAATAATATGCTCCTAGCAACTTCCATTCGGATTATTATACATACGAATCAAAATTATCGAATCTCTATTTCGCTCGCATAAACGAAAAGATAAGTTTGTTGTAATTTTTTGCTTTATTTTCTTTTTTGTTCCTTATCCTGTACCAAAGGCTATACAAATAACTACCAAAGAGTATACACTAACTACACAAACAGTGTGACCAGATTAAATTTTACGAAAATACCGAGGCACCTCAAAAAAATACTGAAATATACCGACTTACATAGGACAGATATACCAATAAAAATACTGATTTTCTAGGTACTTTAGGTACTTTATTAAAGTTTGTGCAGATACAACAGCAAAGTATAAAGTTTGTAAATAGATATTTTCACGAAAGGAAGGTACGACTACTTCGTTAAAATGTTATTTAAACTCTGTGCATGCTACTGAATACGAAGAATTGATAAAATAAGAAACCTATAATCCACGAGGCCTGCCTTTAACATTTCATCTCAATCTATCTACCAACACCTTCGGGTGTTTCGTAACCGAAGTCGTAACTCCGCTTGCGACTCCGGTTCCAGTTTCGGTTCCGATTCCGATTCCGGCTCCAACTCCGACAAACCAAATTCTAAAACTCCGACTTCGGTTCCGTTAAGCCACCTCCGTAACATCCCTAGTAGTATAAACTAAATCCGGGAAAGTCCCTAATGTTCGCGTACCGGGGAATGAGGGGTTTTCGATTTGCATTAAAAAAAAACTAGTTCTAACTAACTCGATAGATGGCATTGCGTGAACTGGTGGTAAGGGTATGATAAGCATTTGAAAAAACAAGGTAGGTATAAACAATGATAAAACTGGCACGATGGTTGAGACAGAGAAACATTCATTCTATCTGATTTCTTGAGATATTTTTTTTATTCAATTAGTTGATTAAAATTTACAGACTTACGTAACTAGTAACACAACTGACTCTATTCAAAGTAACCTAGAAAACTTATCTACTTATATATATAGTGAATGAGATGGGTATATCCACTACCTCTAGTGCCTTGTTTTGATAGACCGATTATCAATTTTGACGTTTTCTTTCATTTGACATTTAACATACCATAGTAACCTGTTGAAGCCCTGCCATCTATCGAGATACATGGAACTAATTTTTTTCTTTTTAAAAATGCAAAACGAAAACCCCTCATTCCGCAAACATTGTCGCAAAGACACTCACTCACTACGGTGTTGCCATAACTTCAACCAAAATATACCCAAAAATACTGACTGCCAGCAATATACCTGAAAATATACTGATGATCGGAAAAATCGATGAAATATACTGAAAAAGTATTAAAATACTGAATCTGGTCACACTGTACACAAACTATATAGCGTATACAAACTATAACTACGTAAGAAGAGTGCGTACGTATGTACTACACTACAGACTTGGTTCTGTAGATTTTGGCCGGGGCGGCGCGGCGCCAGGTGAAATAGCTCCGACGCGCCCTTCGATTAACAGTAAAAAAATTACTTTCATCCGTAGATTGAGAATTTAACTAGATCAGTGGCATGCGTGGCCGCAAAAAGGGACAGAGTAATACGAAGTGGTGTTGCCATACAATTTTGTTACCCTGACTTTAGGTTCGTATTTTCATGTCTGGTAGGTGGTATTTTAGTATCATACATCATTCATTACATTAGGTACCTACGTATGCGGGAGTAGGTAAACTTTTAATTTAATGAGCATAGAAATAAAACAACGTTCAGGTATCAATGTTAGGTTTCGTTTAAATTTATTACCACCGCCACATAATACGAGCTAACGTGTAAGTAGACATCATTTCAAATACTAAAATAATGTAATTTTGAAAATAATATTATTGCTAGATAATCAATTCAAACACTTACCAAGCAAGAACTTACAATAAAAATTGCACTTTGGAAATCACATTTCTTTTAAGTAATTAAATCTTACACACAAGGTATTGCTAAGATAAGACAACCATTATACGAAATTCAAAAGCACTTTTAAATTATACTTCAGGTAAAATGTGCAGAGAAAACCAAATTAAATTTTTTACACCTTAAACACAATATTACCTACGTCCTAGCCGTATCCAAATATTTTATATTCTGTTTTATTTATTAGGTATGTAATAATGACCATTGTGTGTGATGATTATGATTACTCTCCACAAATCATAGGATCACAAATCAATCAGTCTTTATTTCTATCAAAGAGCCTTAATCAATACCCATACACTTAATAAATAAAATTTTACATACACTAACTACACGGTACAGTGCGCGTCAGAATTAAGTATCCCCCTTGTCTACAAAATATTTTCAACCTCTATTCACTTGTAACTAATTTTCAATTGCAAAAACTAATCAAGCCGCTTAGGATCGAACCACCGACCCATTCTATGGAGACTCGAATTCTCGATAGTAAATCAACTGAGCTATTTAGCTGTTAGAAAACGCGTCCAATTTTGTCAATCGGTCTAGTTAGTCCCTAGTTTTATTTTAACGCCGTCTTACCATATTTTTTTTTTATTTTATGGATGGGGGTAGTTTTTGATTTTGTCGTTTGTAGTGAACAAGTAATTGTCACTCGTCTTATTTCGTGTGGTTTGTTTTGTGCGTATCTCCGAGAGTTTTGAGTGTTTTTTAGCGATGCATCATTTGTGTAACTTTATAAGATCGAAGATTGCTGTTCTTCATGAACAGAGAGTCAGCAATAAAGAAATTGCACGACAACTTGGCATTACAGTAAGTGAAATTTTCTAATTTAGATAGTGTTTTGTTCGAACAGTTCAATGACAAAAAAAATATTGAGTATAATGTTTTTTTTTTAGGTGAAAACAGTACGGTTATGGGTGAAACGGTATTTGTCTACTGGTGATGTGAAACCTAATAAACCCGGCCGCATCTCAACGGTTTTTACCTTACAACGCCACCGAGATATTGTGAATCATCATGCAACGGCACCATTTGCATCAACTGCCATCACTGCTCAGCAGTACAGCATATCTCTGTCAACTGTGAGGAGACACTTGCATGCGGGGAATATACACAATTATCGGCCAGCAAGAAAAATTGAGCTCTCAGAAGACCACCGGAGGGAAAGAATTAATTTTGCAAATGAATACCTTAACTTTGATTGGGAAAATAACACAGTTATTTTCAGTGACGAAAAAACTTTCAGATCTGACACAGACGGTCGAAAAATACTCTGGAGGAAACCAAATGAGCGATACTTGCCACAAAACATTCAGCCTGTAAGGGCAAGTGGTAGAATAACTTTAGGTGAGCTATTACTTATATTTATAACAGTTTCACTTTTTCATGTATAGTTTGACGTTTTCATCTTAATAATATTAAAACTTAACGATTACCGACGTTATTGTTAAATGTATTGCATAGTAAATTAAATATTTATTTTTAGGTTATTGGGGATGGATGTCGTCAATGGGACCTGGCGAATTGTTGGAAGTAGCTGGCCGCATGAATGGACAGCAATATTTAGAAGTATTGCAAGACATAATGTTGCCGTCTGTCCGCGTCGCCTACCCGGAGGGACAAATTTATTTTGTCCATGATAACTGTGCCGTGCATCGCTCAAGAATGGTAAAGGAGTGGTTATCTTCACAATCTGACATAACTGTCATTGCATGGCCATCTAAAAGTCCGGATTTGAATCCAATAGAAAATATGTGGGGTCAAATGGTTCTTAATTGGGACTCTAGTGAAGTAAGGTCGAAGTCGAACTTACAAAAAGAAGTTCTGAGGACCTGGGAAATAATGCGTGGTAGTGAGGCAAGCTGGAATATGGTCACTCATATGAAAAGTAGATTGCAGGAAATTATTTTAAACGACGGTCATCCGATCCGTTATTAGAGCAGCGTTTTGATTTTACACATAAAAGAAACGTAAACACACGGTATTTGTATAAAAAATATAATTATGAATATTTGGCCCCACATTCCTCCTAAAAATGTTAGTTTACTAACGAGAGATCGAAATTGTTACTAGTTAACATGTCTGTTCTTTCAACGTAAACAAATTATTTCTGAACAAATTACCACTATCTATTATAAAAAAACCTACTGTAAAGTTTACAAATATAATTTTTTATTATTTGTTATTAAAACTATTATTTCGTTACTCCATCTACCTTATACCATAGATTAATACTTAGTATTTGTTGTATAATGTTGTAGACGTTTTTAAAATATATACTGTTTTTAATAATTTGTGTTTTTATCATTAACTTGTCGTTAAGCCCATAAAGAATAATATCAATTAAAAATCTTACATAATGCAACGAAAATAGATCAAATAGCATTTGATTTAAAAAAACACAAAACACTGGTTACGAGATTCGAACCCTGTCACTCTCATCGTGATGTATATTTATTTGCCTGTTACTGCCGCAGGGCCACGATGTTACTTATGAAACTTTTCGAATTTTAAGTAAGGTTACCAAATGAAAATGAAATAAAATTACAATTTCTACAAAAATTGCATTTTAATGATACAGAACCTACAATTTTCGTTGGAAAAGTCAAAAAATATCAAAAGAAAATGGAAAATTATAAAAAAACATGTAGTTTTGATCTCCTAATCTCCAACGATTGGCGGCAGGATTTGAACCCACATACATAGAGATAGGGGGGATACTTAATTCTGACGCGCACTGTACATACCTACTTACTAATTTACACTGGTGGTTTTATTTATACTGCGTTGTATTTCTCTTACAAACTCAAAGTTTTCATGATTTTCCTCACGTACCTTTTCCGTAGTAGGTATATATCTTACATGCCTGAAATAAAATATTGAAGCATTAATATGAAAATTATAAATAGTACTATAGTAATAGTAAGTTATATTAGTAACACCAAATCCCAATACCATTTAAATATTCTAAGGTTTTTATTTATTATAGTACTCTGGGTAATTTCTAAGAAATTAATAAATCCCAAAAACGATGAACATCACGATGAGAGTGACAGGGTTCGAATCTCGTAACCAGTGTTTTGTGTTTTTTTAAATCAAATGCTATTTGATCTATTTTCGTTGCATTATGTAAGATTTTTAATTGATATTATTCTTTATGGGCTTAACGACAAGTTAATGATAAAAACACAAATTATTAAAAACAGTATATATTTTAAAAACGTCTACAACATTATACAACAAATACTAAGTATAAATCTATGGTATAAGGTAGATGGAGTAACGAAATAATAGTTTTAATAACAAATAATAAAAAATTATATTTGTAAACTTTACAGTAGGTTTTTTTATAATAGATAGTGGTAATTTGTTCAGAAATAATTTGTTTACGTTGAAAGAACAGACATGTTAACTAGTAACAATTTCGATCTCTCGTTAGTAAACTAACATTTTTAGGAGGAATGTGGGGCCAAATATTCATAATTATATTTTTTATACAAATACCGTGTGTTTACGTTTCTTTTATGTGTAAAATCAAAACGCTGCTCTAATAACGGATCGGATGACCGTCGTTTAAAATAATTTCCTGCAATCTACTTTTCATATGAGTGACCATATTCCAGCTTGCCTCACTACCACGCATTATTTCCCAGGTCCTCAGAACTTCTTTTTGTAAGTTCGACTTCGACCTTACTTCACTAGAGTCCCAATTAAGAACCATTTGACCCCACATATTTTCTATTGGATTCAAATCCGGACTTTTAGATGGCCATGCAATGACAGTTATGTCAGATTGTGAAGATAACCACTCCTTTACCATTCTTGAGCGATGCACGGCACAGTTATCATGGACAAAATAAATTTGTCCCTCCGGGTAGGCGACGCGGACAGACGGCAACATTATGTCTTGCAATACTTCTAAATATTGCTGTCCATTCATGCGGCCAGCTACTTCCAACAATTCGCCAGGTCCCATTGACGACATCCATCCCCAATAACCTAAAAATAAATATTTAATTTACTATGCAATACATTTAACAATAACGTCGGTAATCGTTAAGTTTTAATATTATTAAGATGAAAACGTCAAACTATACATGAAAAAGTGAAACTGTTATAAATATAAGTAATAGCTCACCTAAAGTTATTCTACCACTTGCCCTTACAGGCTGAATGTTTTGTGGCAAGTATCGCTCATTTGGTTTCCTCCAGAGTATTTTTCGACCGTCTGTGTCAGATCTGAAAGTTTTTTCGTCACTGAAAATAACTATGTTATTTTCCCAATCAAAGTTAAGGTATTCATTTGCAAAATTAATTCTTTCCCTCCGGTGGTCTTCTGAGAGCTCAATTTTTCTTGCTGGCCGATAATTGTGTATATTCCCCGCATGCAAGTGTCTCCTCACAGTTGACAGAGATATGCTGTACTGCTGAGCAGTGATGGCAGTTGATGCAAATGGTGCCGTTGCATGATGATTCACAATATCTCGGTGGCGTTGTAAGGTAAAAACCGTTGAGATGCGGCCGGGTTTATTAGGTTTCACATCACCAGTAGACAAATACCGTTTCACCCATAACCGTACTGTTTTCACCTAAAAAAAAAACATTATACTCAATATTTTTTTTGTCATTGAACTGTTCGAACAAAACACTATCTAAATTAGAAAATTTCACTTACTGTTGAGAGACGCAGGAATGCCCGCAGAGTCACTTTCACACATTTAATTAGCAGAAAGTATCATTAGGTCGAAAAAAACAAATACTATGTGATGTGCCCGGCATGTTTGTTTAGCTCTTATAAGAGCTAAACAATGAAAAAACTGGCACACTGGTAGAGACAGAGAAACTTTCATTCTATCTCATTTCTTCTCAGGCTACAAGCATATTTTTATCTCTCTCTTGTGTGAATGAAATGGGTATATGCAACACCTCTAGTGGTATATACTCTAAGCTTTCATCGAAGGACGCGCCGCCGGAGCTATTTCACCTCCACTTCACCTCACTGGCCCTAATAAAACGATCCTGTGATAACAATGAAAAAAGAGATCCCCTTAAGATGCGCCTCGACAGATTTTTTCCCCATTCCTGAGAATGTGACCAGTGTCACAAAACAATTACCTACTCATAAAACCAATGAAAAACAGAGATCGTTGGAAGCAATGAAAAAAGAGATCCTCTTTTGGAAGGGGCCCAATATATAAACTCTATGGCCCCAACGTATAGTTAGTATGAAAACTTCAGACTTTAGATCAATGCTTAAAAAATATTTATCATTTATTAACTTTGTAACAACTAAACAACTAGATTAAAAATATGCTAAGACCATAATTTACTAACAAGTTGACAAGTTTCGGCTAAAATAAAAATTCGTAATTTTTTTATTACGTCGTAGTTACCTTCCACAAAGGAGGTAAATTTGTTGCTGGTATTCGCTATATTTACCTTTTATGCAGCTTTAAATACGAGACATGGCACATTATAAAATGTAACATACAGTAGGCCGACGCCTTTGATATCGCGGTACATGTCGACAAGTGACGCGACAGCGTATGTAGGCCAGGGTTGTCACCATGCTAGTGTCAAATGAAAACTTATATTTATGTATTTTAGATGAAAATCATCATCAACGTTACGAATATTAATGATTTTTCAAATCCAGATGGCGGATATTTTTTGTCATATTTTACTCATTTATTTACTAATTGAAATGAAAAAAGTTCCTAAAATGTTCGATTTCGGCGGGACTCGAACCCGCGCCCCACTCTAAGTACATTATTCCGCCATCTTGGATTGTAAAAATAACCCCATTTTTGTATTTAACACCCTGGAGCTAGTCAAAAACGATACTCATGAGTAAAATATTAATAAAAATATATCGCCATCTTGGATTTTCAAAATAACCCTGGATAAATCCAGAGTTTTAAATACGAAAATGGGGTTATTTTGAAAATCCAAGATGGCGATATATTAACGAAAATGGGGTAGCGAAAACGATAGGTACCCATGAGTAAAATATTAATAAAAATTAATCTGCCATCTTGGATTTTCAAAATAACCCCATTTTCGTATTTAACTCCCTTGAGTTAGTTAAAAACGATAGCCATGAATAAAATAGTCATAGAAATTTAATCGTGTGCGCGCGTGGAAATTGATGGAAATCTTTGTTAAAAGATGATGAGTTGAAATTTCGAATGACACACTTCGTTTAAAACGTTTAGACGCACATTGAATAATAAATATATTGTTAAAAAAATTAAAAAATTAACAAAGTACAAAATCATATAACATGCGTCAGACCATACGGTCATCCCTGAAAAATATGGAGGGAGTTACTAAGGCGGTGGATGTATGCAAGAGCGGTCCCCCCTTGTCCCTTGCTCCCAGCACGATTGCCCTGTCAAAACGCCTTCGTCGAACGACTGTAGGTATGCATATATTAGGTAGGCTATGGTATAGGTAAGAACGAAAATTTCGAAGAAAAATAACTGATTTTCGGACAGATGATACACGCGGAGTAAAACCTTTTTGCCGTTTGACCTCTCTAGATAATAACCATACGTACAGTAATGGCTGATATCTTGTATTTTAAAAAAACAGTGGACGTATGTTGTGATGAAAAGTCACAGACTAGGTACTCAGATTATCTGTGACTCAGAGTGAGAAGTGGTGTCTAACAGTTAGCACGAGAGCCCACGACAAAAATTTTGGTCTCATAGCAATACCTACAGCCAAAAGCGCATCAAATTGATATAATTCGATTAACTCGAAAATACGGATAACAGACATTTTCCGCGAAGCTTTTGACCTGTACGATTTTCAAAAATATCAACAAATTTTACCGAACTGTATCATAGCATTCTGTCTGATTTTCGGACTGTAGTTGAATGATAGCTCTAAGACACAGAAAACATTAAAATGAGACCAAAAAATATTACTATAGCAATCCGTCTGAAAATGTTCTTTCCGAGTAAATTTGTGCTAATTGATGCGAAAACCATTACATTTCGAGACTTCTGAAAATGTTGGAAATTTTTGTAATGTGTGTGAGGCAGAGTGCAGACTTGAGTCACGATAGTTTTAAGACAGACTTTCCTCACTTGAAGTTTGCGCGTCTTCATAATTTTTGTATAGCAATAGTCGGTCTTATGACCATCGTGACTCAAGTCTGTCTGTCTTAAAACTATCGTGACTCAAGTCTGCGCTCTGCCTAACATAGCAATCTGTCTGAAAATTGTTGAACGAGATAATATAAGTTGTCGAGACGGAGAAAAAATAATTCAGAAAAAAATATTGTACCTAGCACCTTTATCAGAAGACTTTTCGATACTCTGTAATTATTGAAAAACCGTATTCACACATATCAAAGTATATGTTACAAGCCAATGAATAAGTTGCGACCCTCAATGATTAGATGATCATTAACAAAGACTTTACCCGAAACCGTAAAATAAACGATAGTTGAAGGATTGAAATAAATGGCATAAAAGGAAACTGGGATAAAGTTGGAAAAAAGAGGTTTATTTAAAATTAAAAAAATGTTAACGTACCTATTCAATCACTGTCGGACTCGGATTCGTCGTCATCAATATCACTCTCGAGGTCGCTTGTGAGATTTTCACCATCGCTGCATCGTCTTCTTTAAAATAAATATCAATAATAAAAATCACAAATTTATTTATGAATTTAAATAACAGCAGAAGCCACGTTCACTGTAGGTACCTGTTGGGGATGTTGATGTGTCGTCCAAGACAACGTCGCTTAATTCTCTAATTGGTTACCGGAGAACCACAAAAACTGGAACCGTCCCTCGTCTTCATGGACTTATAGTAAGGAGCGCTCAGACTAAGTAAGAAATGAAGACGGAGCGCTGTCGTCAACGAAATGAAGCCGGTTTCGTAAACATGTGTGCAAGTAGTGAGTGTTGCCGTGGAGTAAAAACTTATTACCCCAATATGTTATTGTCTAAGTACTAGCAGGATGAATGGATAAGTAAATAGATAAGTTAGCATTTTTTTTTATTGTAAAGTAAGTTAGTGTAGTATGTTTACTCCGACTAGATAGGGGAAAAATAAAACAATTACAATTTCAATAAACTACAAAAATTTGCTACAAAAATCGCGAATAACAATAACGTGACCTTGCGTGACACTCCACGTGCCGGTACAGCGCGACTGACAAGGTAAGGCGTAGTTTCGTTATATGTGTGTGCGTGTAACTGTGTATATACACGGCAAGGCGTAGTTTTACCGACTTCAGTGTGGTTTTTCGGCGGGGTCCGTCTTGATTTCTTACTTAGTCTGAGAAGGAGCGTAACACGCGAAAAGCCGTTCCCGCCCCAGGAGTGTAACAAGCGCTGAAGCGTCTGCCAGGCGACTCCGGAACGCTTTATTCGTTTTTGGGAGTTTAAGCGACATCAGAAATGTCTGCTAACAGTTTTTTGGTAATCTCGGCAGCCATTAAAAAAGGTTAAAAAAAAAACCGGGTTGCTATGATACAGGTCGGCTTAATTTGTTGACATTTTCAAAAATGCGCTCGGAGTATAATGTACGGGGTATAAAAATGTCTGAAAATTAACTTTTTCGTCAAAAAATTCTAAAACATATTTTATGTACCTACATTGTCATTATCAGACGTATTGCTATAATACCGACTGCTTTTTTTTACACAGTAGAAATGGCCGCTCGCACAGTTGCTACACTTTTGACCGTTGTTACACATCTAGTCGGGTTCAGAATCATTATAATCTGAAGATTTTATACACTTTCGGTCGTATTGCTTATGATACATGGTTTTGGTCGTGGGCTCTCGTACTAAGTGTCTATAAGTACTTTGAACCTGAACTCCCCACTCACATTGGATTACTTATTATCTCTTTGATCTTGAATCAGGAAAAGCCATAGGAGTACCGAGTACCTACCCTGTAGGTACCATTTGGCAGCACTTCTACCAACTTTCTTTGGCCGCCTAGTAGTATCTACCAACCAGTCATCTACTAGTTCAAAATCTAACAATAGGTCGAAGTACCTATTATAATTTCAGGTGGACTAGAGTTGGACTGTACTGTGATCAAGTGACTATGGTGAGTTCGTCTCTAACTAAATGCGTAATGTGAAAATATAATACATCCGTACATCTTACTACTCACTATCTTTACCTACTTTCAGGTTTACGATTACTTTGATAAATATACATTTCTATGCGAGATGTATGATGAATACACAGACCGAATTATCGTGTTGGTGATGAACTTCTTCCCATTCGACAATTCTATCCAAGTTGTAAACTCAGCTATAGGAAAATCCCTGCTAAGACGTGTTCATCTGCCGACACTTCGATTGGAGGCTTTACAAATAGGCAACATTGTCAATGTGTTTTCAAAACTGTTACTCATAAGAGATTGTGCACCGGCAACACGACGTACTCTCTTCTATAAAAATGAAAGGTTAATTACCTGTAATAACTATTTAAATTGCAATGACATAAGAAAATTACAATAACAGAATAAAATAATTACCTACCTACAACTAATAATTTACACATCTATTTTTTTTTAATCTGAGCCGTGTCACAAGAAGGCAGAATTGTCACGTTCAATGGCAAAGCTAATTCGTGACCGAAATAAAAGCCAGCATTTCGATCACCTGTGGACTCTATTAAGAGTTTTGTTATATCTCTATATAAAATAATAAGTTAAATAGTCTGTAGGTACTTAGTTTTTCTATGAGATTAAATCGCTAGGTAAACAATCAATTCTCATTTTTAGAACATTTGCTTTAATAAAACCTCAGTCACCGAAATGGCATGGAAGAATTATAACATTCATAATACAGAAAGGATTCCGCATAGTGCAAGCTAAAAGTGCTAAACTTGACAAAGAGATGGCATTAAGCATGTATGCAAATTTAGGAGAACAGGATTCGCTACCGTAAGTTTATTTAATTACTAGCTTCTGTTTTCTTATATTCTTTTATTTTCGGTACCTTAAGTAGCCTTATAACTAAGTTAGGCTTTGATCTAAATGTAAACCTAAGCCTAAATTATAATGTAATTAGGATATTAGTAGGAAATAGAATAATTAACCTTCCTGAGGACCACAATGTGATAATAATGGTAGAGTGAACCCAAAACAAATTGAGCTCTGTGAAGTTGGCTACAACGGCTGCGGATCTATCTGTCAATCCACGGTTTCCAGCAAGAATTTTGGCGTATTTTTATTTTACCTAGCACATTTTGTCTGCATTAGTAATTCAATGAGGGGTTTTCGATTTGCATTTAAAAAAAAAAACTAGTTCTAACTAACTCGATAGATGGCAGTGCGTCAAATGGTGATTAGGGTATGTCTATGTCAAATGAAGGGAAAACAAACTTTTTCTGAGTGTTGCCAATTACGCATTTTTTTAATGCTCTTGTCACTTTTATAGTGACACTTCTTTGTATACATTATTTGAAGCATTTGAAAAAACAAGGTATAAACAATAAAAAAAACTGGCACGATGGTTAAGACAGAGAAACATTCATTATATCTGATTTCTTCTCAGGCTACAAGCATATTTTTATCTCTCTCTTGTGTGAATGAGCGATCGACCGATTATCATTTTGACGTTTTCTTTCATTTGACATATATCATGTAACCAATTGAAGCCCTGCCATCTATCGAGATACATGGAACTAATTTTTTTCTTTTTAAAAATGCAAAACGAAAACCGCTCATTCAATATTTACAGAATATATAAAAACATCTTATACTTGATGACGGATTATTTAAAACCTAATGTTCGAATAAATTAAACTTTTTAACGAACGCAATAAACCCAAGTTTCAAAATAAAATAATTACCTACAATTTAGCAAATTTATTTATAATCTAGTTGGCAATACTGTCGAATTGATGTTTTTGAGTACAATGACGCAGCAAAGTCTTTCACGGTTGTTCGGTGTTCGTTTTGTTGATTTGATAGTTTGTTCTTGCTATTTTGTAGAGTATTCCTTGATATTAGCTGTTTCTCTCAAACTTTAAATATGCCTCGTGGGCGGTTTAACTTACTGCGTCAAACACGAAAAATGGTGTTCGATTTCATGAGTTTCATGAGAAAAGAAGCCGATGAAGATCTTCAATACAACCTCAAAATGGTACTTCAGCGGACCGCAGCTGCAACAGGTGTGTCTATTAGCACCATAAAAAGGATTTCTATTTTTTTTTCTGTGCGAAGCCGGGTTGGACGCTAGTTGGTAAATATCACTTTTCTATTTGATTGTAGATGCGCACTTTTGCTTCTGTGCCTAGGATCACACAGCTCAATTAGTTTTGCGATCACTCTACAAGCTATGGTACCTACTTATGACAATACGAATAGGTAGATACCTACCAACTATGTAACATCTTAGTGCTGCACCAGTCAGCAAATAAACAGAGAATCTATAATAAGTGAATGTGATCATTTATATAGGTACAGTTGTGTACCTATATAAATGATCAGGATCACATTCACCGACACAGCGATGCCATGAACTTAAGTTTTGTTATGTTTGCTAGATATAGGTATTATATTAATGTATAGGTAGATGGCAGGATGGTCTCTGAGTGGTAAGGTTTTTTTTTAAGAAACGCTGATCGTTTGTCTGATCGTTGTGATCTGAGAAATGGGTAGGTACATACTTACCTAGTAGGTAAATAGGTCCTTTAAAATTAAAGGCAGGTTGTTTCTCGATAATCTGCGAATTCTGCGATCCTCATTTGTGTGAGATAATGGCGGTGCCGTTATCTTGCAGACTTATTATTGACTATGTGACATCGGGAGAAGTAATTGGCTTGGAGCTGGAAGCACTGGACGCAGTAAAAAAATGGCGGAAATGCTTGGGTGCCACGGACCCAAAAGACGCAGAGCCCGGTACGCTTCGATCCTTATACGGTGAAAATATGTTGAGAAACACGGCACACGGGGCTAATACCGTCGCAGATGCAAAGAAAGTAGGTATTTGTACTAGGAACATACCAATCGTAAAAGTCATTTTTAACGGGATATTTACTTATTTGATTCTTAAGTTTTCCAATATTTCGGCACAGTTTCATGCGCCATGACCAAGGAATAACTAAATTCACTAAGAGTTAGTTTTTTTTGGCAAACATACCGATCTGCCCTCATTCTTTCTCTTTTACTACGAACAACGTTAGCACTACCACCGCCCGGTTTCATTTTCGAGCGCAACTCGAATCACGCACGACACAAAGTGACACTGACAGTATTTGAATTTGAATTCGATTAGGTATGTGTAGGTACGCTACCATCACGGACACTCACTGAGATCCTTGCATGCTCTCCTGAAATGTTTTACCGAGTTCTTTTTGACCTAATATTAATGTTCCGATAATAGGCACATTCATTATTGAAAGAAACATTTCAAGGCTTGGATTAGTTAGGTACCTATGGTTGTCAAAATTATTTTTACCAGAAAAGTCGCTTTTCTAGCTGGTTGTGATAAAAAGTTGTATGATCTATTGGCGAGAAATACCTATCACATTTTTAAAAACGCATTCAATCAAATGTTTTATTCTAGAGCTGAGCATTCTAGCGTCCAGCTAGAATGCTCAGCTTTGAGCAAAGTAGCTTTGCTAGCTCGAGAGCTAGCAAAGCTACCTGCTTTGCTAGCTCTCGTTAAACTACATAATACCACCGTTATCATACCTAGAAAACGTTTTGTATTATGTACCTATTGGTTTATTGACATACTAACCTACTATTATTTTATTTTAGATGATAGTATTATTCTTTGGCTTTGAAAATGGAAAACCCAAAACCCCTTATCTTGCCTCCTGTAAAGATTGCACATGCTGTATTATCAAGCCTCATGCAATGCTTGAACACTTTGGAGAAATTCTGGAATGCATAAATTCTTCGGGAAAATTCGTTATATCAGCCATGGCATTATTTAGTCTGAGCTTACTAAATATTAAGGAGTTTTATGAAATTTACAAAGGTGTTTTGTTGGAATATGAGGTAATGTTGACGTTTTTGTGGTATTTGCTTAAGCTGAGCGCGCACCTAGCGGCACAGCGGCAGGCAGGCATTGCCTGACTAGTCATTGAATTTCGTCAATGGCCTCGCTCTTCTGTCGGCATTGAACGCGGCGAATCGCATTCATCATTTTAACAGGGACCGAATTCCAATAAATCAATCGCTTCACCATAACAATGGTGTAGGTAAATGTCTCAGAACGAACGACATATTTTGGCATTTTACCTTTGTTAAAATCAACTTCGGGATGCTTGTCAAAAGAGTAAAGGTTGTGGCAGATTATTAAAGGTGGTTCGACGCGGGTTGTTATAGATTCAATTTGTATTTTGGTAGCATTTGGGAAAATGTTGACTTTTATCACAAAATCTCTTATTTTCAAGCAAGTGCTCCAAAAATACCAGTGAATCGTGAAAAGTTAATATTATCATAAGTTCATACAAAATGGTTTACTATTTGCGGCAAATTACTATTCCGCTGGTTTTGTTGTATGTGCAAAGCAGAAAAAATTAAAACTACAAAAAAACTAGCACTAACCCGCGTCGAATCACCTTAAGAAAAAAAAGGGTGACCAAATAAAGCAAACAGCTACATTTTGCAAAAATGTAAGAAATTTATACAAGGATTCGAATGATAAAATTGTTTTTTTTAATAATACTTGATGAAAACCCGACTTCGCTCGGGTCTAATGTACCTAGATTCTTAATAATAATCCACAATTATTTTTTCACTTCTCTTGCTCGAAAAGTGTATCATAATAGTGTAGCTTAGCAGGCCTAAAACTCGAGTTTAATCCCTCGGGCTAAAAAGTAATTTTTCTTTTTAATTTTTGTCTAAAATCATCAGCCAGTACAAAGCATTCGTTCTCTTACATAAAAACTCGACTTCTTGGTGCTCCGTCAACCTTTTTTTTGAAAATAGAACCGTCTTGGTGATGTTTTATGAAGGTTGATTCTTCCCTTCACGGTAGAATGCGAACTCTTTCGTTGCGGGTTAAATAGAGATTTAAAAAAAAAGATGGTATTGGCGCTAAATCTCTAGAATTTTCTTCATTCCAAATCACAAACTTTTACGTTTAACTTCCTGACTTTTACTTCCAAATTGTGAACGTGAAAAATGTCATCAAGTGATAGTGAAGATGCTAATATGCAAATGGAAGAAAAGGGCAAAGAAATAATTATGAATCTGTTGCCGACAAAATCACGTGGAATATATTTAAAGAGTTACGAAAACATTTTTAAATAACGCTCCAAATAAACAATACTTGGCAACAAAGGTAACCTACTACTTATGTACTCAACTCAAACTAAATAAATAGATACCTACCTACATACCTAAATTATGTACCTAGGTTATTACGATTAATAACACACTTATTTTTTTGTTCAACAGGTTGCTTTAATTTATGGAATCAGCGGTGCATGCAGAGGAATAGAGCTTGCTAATATAACGCTAGAAGACGTAGAAACGGATACAAACCTACAAGCTGTGAGTCTGCCGAACACGAAAACAAACAAAGAGCGTAAATTTGTCATCAGTGGAGAATACCTTAATATAGTTAAAGCCTATCAGGAGTTACGTCCCACTAATGTTTCAACGAGAAGATTTTTTCTAAATTATCAAAATGGTAAATGCACAAGGCAAGTCATAGGCAAAAATAAATTTGGTAACATGCCTAAAGATATTGCCACTTATCTAAATTTACCAAATCCGGAACTCTACACGGGCCATTGTTTCCGCAGAACATCCGCGACTCTGTTGGCGGACTCGGGTGCGAATATAACGACATTAAAACGGCACGGTGGATGGAGGTCCGATCAAGTGGCTGAAGGTTATATAGATGACTCTATACAAAACAAGTATCACGTCACGCAGCGGATTACGGAAGGAATCAATATTCTACCAAACATTACAGAACCCCAAGCATCTACATCGCGGGATTGGATGAATATGTCAACTCAGCTGAAGCCGCACTCAGATCTTAATAATGCACGAAACTCAAGCATGAGTCGAGTCTCTCCAACTTTTACTCCACAACAATCAACTCAAAATATTACACACACATCCCAATCACAGAGAACCGAAATAAAATTGCCCGGGAAAAACATATCACTAAACATTCAAAATTGCTCTAACTGCACATTTAATTTTTAATAAAATTTCTGAAAATTGTCTAATTTTGAATTGTTTTATTTTCTCGCAATCGAAGTGAAAAGTAGAGTGTTTTACTCGGGCCAAAACCACCCATTATAACTCGGTCTTCTCATCCTCCCTCGCTACGCTCGGGAGTATAACAACCTCGTATATAATGGGATGGTTTAGTCCCTTGTAAAACAATCTACTATTATAAAATGTAGATTTTGTAGATTACCTATACTTATGTAGGTAGTTATCGGTTCTCAACGAATAATGTTTTGATTAAGCATAGATTCGTATAGGTACCACATTGTGTCGTAAACATTCGTTGTGACTAAATTATAAATAAAACCGGACAAGTGCGACTCGGACTCACGCACGAAGGGTTACTAAGACTCCGCTGTCTGTCTGTCACCTCGCTGTATCTCATGAACCGTGATAGTTAGACTAGACAGTTGAAATTTTCACAGATGATGTATTTCGGTTGCCGCTATAACAACAAATACTAAAAAATATAATAAAATAAATATTTAGTACTCCCAGTCACACAACAAACGTGATTTTTTTGCTAGACGCTTGAAATGCTCACAGAATATTTAGTTATTACAGGGGATAAAACAAACGTGATTTTTTACCGTTTTTATAGATAATGGTAGGTACGGACCCTTCGTGCGCGAGTCTGACTCGCACTTGGCCGGTTTTATTTCATAATTGGTAGGGAAGTAGCTTTTCCTCTTGTTGGTGCGTTGGTCATTTCTATCTTTTACAGACATTTTAGTGTGCCTAGATAATGCCTGTGTGTGCTGTGGGTAGGCTTTGGTATTTCTTAGAAAAACTCCAAACCACAGGTGTTACCTTCTTATAGATCTACGTTTGGGTTAACTTACTTACTTACTTACTTACTCCTATGGCTCAGCGACCCGAAGTGAGTCTTGGCCTCCGATACGAGAAGTCGCCATTTTTCCCTGTCCTGTGCAGTTTTTCGCCAGTCTTCCGCTTGTAGCTCACGCAGGTCCGCTTCCACCACATCTTTCCAACGGTACCGCGGGCGTCCCACGGGTCGACGGCCGATGGGGCAACCGTGATAGGCATTATAGACGCTTCGATCCTCTCCCATCCTCTCTAGGTGGCCAAGCCAGCGGAGGCGATGTGCCTTCGTTTCGCCGATGATATTGGGTTGTTTCACTAGCTCTTCCATCTCCAGGTTTTTCCGAACTCTTGGGTTTATTTTAAATGTGCATAAATTATTATTTATTTTCATTTCAATTTCAGGACATGTGTTTAGAATTAGCAACAGGAAAATTTGTTATATTGGAAGTGAAATCCACTGACTCAAAAATAAATCCTGTTTGTGAATTCAGAAAGCTGTGTGGACCAAGAGATCCGGTACCTAACTGTTTTTTCAGCATAATAAAAGTACCTAGGTTATTAAGTAAGGCTAATGTAGTAGGTCTGCCGCATCATACTCCATCCTAGATCCTCATCTAGATCATCCTAGACATTAGTACCTTA